>OX418216.1:26216094-29048752 GCA_948455865.1 Conomelus anceps
CAGTCGGGTTCTACTGCTTGAAGCAGTCGCAGTTGGGCGGATCGCACTTTCAATGTTAAAATCAAGACCGCACTACACGGACTGCATGAGCAGTCGAGTTGCGGTCGGTAACAAAACAAGCAGTCCATTTGCAGTCGAGTTCCGCCGTGCTGCCGACTGAAAAAATGCAGTCGGTCTGCAATACACGGACCGCTTCAAGCAGTCCACTCGACTGCTCGCATCACTTCTCATATTTCACTCATTGTGTGTTTTTCGTAGGCTATGCGTTCTGTGAACATGGCACGTTGTTTTCAAAACTAGTTGTACTTTGTCACTAGAGTCTTCTTCAAAGACAAAGATCCTGTTTTATTATATTTTTTGATTTTTGCATAATTTTCTCCTAATTGAACTTTGCTCGTTTAAGATTTAGTTTACCCCCTAATTTTAAGTAATGTTAAGCTCTAGGAGTTATTTAAAGTGAATCTGTCACTTACAATAAATACTTCAAGATATTGAATCATCCTGTTTAGGACTAAAATATATTTTTGGGTCCATCCAGTGATTTCATGGAAATCATTATTAAAAAAAGATGCAGTACCGTACTCTATCCGGTTCCGGCTCTATCTTTTCATAAAAATATCGTTATTCAATATTTCTAGTAATAACTTTTTATTGTAAATTTAACGACTTGCAGTCAATTTTTATAGGTGGTTAAATAATAATTGTACTCACACTTAGCCGAACGTTTTCGAGTTATGGAAACTCATATTCAAGGCATCCTAGATCGGCGATATTGGTTTGTTGGTTAGATGCTCAATGAATTAAATTTTAATCACACAAACTTTTTGACCACATGATACAAAAACCACAATTATTCTTCTAACCAACATCGCCGATCTAGAATGCCTTGAAGATGAGTTTCCAGAACTCGAAAGCGTTTGGCCAAGTGTGAGTACAATTATTATTTATTCACCTACAAAAACTGATTGCAAGTCATTGAATTTCCAATACAAAGTTAATATTAACAACGCAGATCGTTAAGGAACAAGAAATCCAAGAATTTAATTCTAGTACTTAGGCTGGTTATTACTATTTGTTCTATGAAATGATCAATCTTTTTATTGATTTATAATTATTCGCTGTGTAATAAATAACCCTGTGATTTTATATACTGTAATGTTACTATTTCTTGTATTTTTTCATGTCAAGTGGCCATCTTTGTATGACGAGAATAATGTATTATTATATTTAATTAATTATAATTTATTTTTTGAGGATCCATTTCTCATTCCATCCATTTACCCATTTTTCAGACTATTATTAAATTTGTCTTCTTCTTCTTCTTCTTACACTCAGGGAATAGGCTTCTACCTGTTCCGACTCACAACAGCATCCCACACGTGTTTCATTATTTTCATTCATTCAAATTTTTTCTCTAAAACATCTATTTAAACTTCATTTTGTAGTACTATTGCCATCTTTTTCTAGGTCTACCAATATCTCTTTTTCCTATCGGGTGGTAGTTTAAAATTTTTAAAGGGAATCTTTCAGCTGGCATTCTCCTGACATGCTCTCTCCACTGGTCACGATAATATAAAACCCGTTCATTCAAATTGAAAGCGCCTAACTCTCTTCTTATATCATCGTTCCTTATGTGGTCTCGTCTATCACAGCCCTTTGTTCTGCGTAGGAATCTCATTTCGGCTGTCTGTACTCTACTCTCTAGTGATTTGGTAGTTATCCACGATTCACTTCCGTAGAGAAGTACTGGGGCAGCCATCACTTTGTAAAATTTCATAATAGTTTCCTTCCTCGCTTTTTTACCTAGGGTTCTGCTGATACTAACGCATATAGATTGGAATTTTCCTATTTTCTTTTCGATATCTAAATCGTCTTTGAAACTGATATCGCATCCAAGATAACAGTATTGCGACACTTGCTCCAAAACTTGGTCATCAATCACAATCTTTGATCTGGTGGGATACTTGCCAGTAAATGCCATTATCTTTGTCTTACCTTGAGATATTTTGAAATTATATTCCTTACATATTTCATTCAGAATATGAACAGATCTTTGGAGACTATCTTCATTTTCCTGTATGATCCACAGGTCATCCGCGAACAATAGTGCGTTCAGGTAAACGTCTTGACTTATTTTTATCCCTAAACCTACTCTACATTTCCATTTTCTGAAAATGTGGTCAATATAAATATTAAATAAAGTGGGTGATAAACTGCACCCTTGTCTCACTCCTTGATTAACAGTAATCTCTCCAAGTCTATTATTACCTGTATTAATAACTATTCGCGTATCACAATATAAAGTTTTTACTACATTAATTAAGTGTAATGGATATCCTCTCTCCCACAGAATCTCCCAAAGTTGATTTCGATCAACTCTATCAAAAGCTTTCTCAAAGTCGATAAAAGCCATATGCGTTTCCAAATTGTATTCACGCCTTTTCTCAATAATTCTTTTAACTGAAAAAATGTTGTCTGAGCAAGATCTCCCTTTTCTGAATCCATTCTGCTCCTCATTCAGAATTGCTTCAGCAATATTTTTCACCCGGCAGTTGATTATCTTGGAATAGATTTTATATCCAACATTCAGAAGGCTAATTCCTCTGTAGTTTTTGCAGTCGCTTCGCTTTCCTTTTTTGAAAAGAGAAATAACTTCTGCTTTTCTCCATTCTTCTGGGATACGATAATTCCTCCAACATTCATTTAGCAGGTGTAGAAAGCGTAGTTCAAAAAACAAGCCACCATATTTGAAGAGCTCTGCATTTAATCCATCCAATCCAACCGCCTTCCTATTCTTTGTGTTTCTCAAGGCATGCTGCAATTCTTCAGTTGTGATTGGGTCTACTGAGTTATTGATAGTTTGGTCATAAATTTGTTTTAAAGCATATTCAGAAATTTGATTAAATGTGTCTTTCTATAATTAATTCGTGCTCCAATCATTTCTAGAAAATTATTCACAGTAATTTTATTAATAATTTATTGTCTTTATGGAAGGCTCTCCACAGTCTCAACTCTACTCCACCTATTGAACAAGGCAGTCACCGACTGCTTGAAGCAGTCCAAAAGCAGTCGAGCCGACTGCAAACCGACTGCTTTTGGACTGCTTCAAGCAGTCGGTTTGCAGTCGGCTCGACTGCAAATCGACTGCACTTTTGCAGTCACTTACGACTGCTTGAAGCAGTCCGTCTATTGCCGGCCTAACTGCTTTTTTTTGCACAATGAGAATGTCCTGGGCATGAGAAGCACAACCCCATACGATGAGACCATATGAAATATGGGATTGGAATAGACCAAAATACGCCTGACGTAGTCCATCCTGACCCAGCTCACCACACAGTCGCTTGAGGGCAAACACACTTCCGCTCAACCTATTTTTGAGGCAATTTATGTGATGTGCCCAACTGAGAGTCGAGTCCACAGTGATTCCTAAAAATTTTTGATCATTATTATTACATAAAGACCTTTTCTTGAGCCCAAAAGTGACCGTGATTGTTTTTTCTTCATTGAGAAGTAGTTTGTTAGCAGCCAACCAATCCTGAACAAAACTCAGATTTGTCTTAGACAAAGCCAAAGCCTGATCTCCATCAGCATGCCTATTAAGAACCGTTGTGTCATCTGCATATAAAACTATCTCTGCTGGCACATTTGAGCTGAGATCATCAATCATAATTATGAATAGTAGTGGCCCAAGGACAGATCCTTGAGGCACACCAGAATTTACAGGTAGACTGCTGGAGCTCTTACCATCCACACAAACATACTGAGTTCTACCTTGCAGATATGAAGAAAACAACTCAAGGGCACGTCCTGATACATGAAAATGTTTAAGCTTTTTCAGAAGAAGATCATGTGACACACAATCAAACGCCTTACTTAGGTCGCAAAACGTGACTGCAGCATAGGATTTATTTTCAAAACAATCAATAATTCCTTCAATCAACCTGATCAGAGCATGTACAGTTGAAAAGCCTTTTCAAAACCCGAACTGCGTCTTGCAGAGCAAACCATTAGACTCCAGGAACCCATACAATTGCTTAACAAGAAGTATTTCAATGACTTTGGACAATATAGGAATTAAAGCAATGGGACGATAGTTGGTAACCTGATCATGCTTGCCTTTCTTAAAAACAGGTATTACTTTGGTAATTTTTAGACAGGAGGGGAATTTTCCCTGCGCAATGCACTTATTGATTAGATCTGTAAGTGGAGCCACAAAACAATCTATACTGTCTTTGATTAGAGCATTGGATAGGCCATAGTGATCCCTGCTCTTTTTTGGGGACAAATACCTTACAACCTCCAAGACACAACTCTCCGTTACAGACTTAAAGCTAAACTCGCCAATATTATCAAGAATCTTCTTATTCTTCAAGAAATCAGCTGAAGTTACATTGTTTTGATTTACCAATTTATTTTTAATTTTTTCAGCAATATTCACAAAAAAAAGTATTAAAATCATCTGGGGAAATATTGTTTTTGATGTGCTCCGTTTTCTTGGATTTACTTTTGTTCACTATGTTCCACAGTGTTTTAGTTTTGTTGCCAGAACTTTCTATTAAAAAACTATTAGCCTGTTTTTTTGCTTCTTTTATTCTAAGTCGATATGCGCATTTTTCCCTGATATAAACATCCTTATACCCCGATTCTGACTTTGAAAGAAAATATAGAAAGTCAAGCCTATCTTTATGTTCTTTAAGCTCTTGGGTATACCAAATACATTGAGCAGGCTTAGGCCTACCCATACTTGATTTAGTTTTCTTAGTTGTACTAAAACTCAGATTATAATAATAAATGATTGTGCTTAGAAATGAAACAAAATTCTCATCAACATCAACAGAATCAAGAACACCCACCCAACTCTCTCTTAGTAAATAACATCTGAATACATTCAGGCTATGCTCAGTAATTTTTGTCACTATCTTATAACTTAACTTATCATCAGAGGTTGCTGGATCCCAGTTTGAACAATTATTATCATTATTCAAATGGATTGACATAAGCTGGCCCAGGTGGTCACTAATGTGGCAGTTGGTTACCCGCACTTCAAAACACCTCTGAAAAGATGTAAAAACATTGTCAAGACAGTTCAGGCCCCGCGTCGGTTCATGAACCATCATTTTGAGACCATACATGGAGCATAAATTGACAAAATTTTCCGTATTCCTGTCACCTGAATTGAAATGCAGATTAAAGTTGCCGCATACTATAGAATTCTTGTTCTGCTTATTCACGTAGCTCAGAGCTCGTTCCATAACTTTACAGAATACCTCAAAATTACCACTAGTACTTCGATACACAACTAGGAGCACAGTATTAGTATCCAAGAATTCAACACCTGCCAATTCACAGTCCAATTCTATGGATAAATTATTCAGGTAACTCAAAACCTTGCATTGCGATAAATTATATCTAGAATAAATGGCCACTCCACCATGTATTCGTGTTGAACGGCAATAGCCAGTGACCAACTGGAGATATTTGAGGTTAGAATTTATCTTCAATAATTCATCCTCAGGCATCCAATGTTCTGAGAGACATAAAATATCCAGATTCTTATCAGTAATTATTTGCTCAAGCTGACCTATTTTATTTGATAGGCTTTGAACATTTTGATGAAGAATAGTTAAGTTATTTACACTTTTACAATTAATAATATTGTCCTCAGTAAGTGTACTGTCCATTAGGTTATCATTTCTTTTTGATCGGCTTTGAAGTTTAAATTACCGATATTGTTGGTTTTTGTTGTATGCTTATTAAAATATTTAGACACAAAAACGTTATTTGGCCAGAACTGTGGCGAGAAAACATCCTTAAACACACTAGATGGGACACCTACCTTGAAGGAGGAATACACATCAGGAAACTTTGAATTCAGTATTTCAACTACAAAGTCATTATGCTCGCTACTTTTTAGAAATTCTGTAACATTTTCACAAGTTGTGTTAGGGCTAAGTCTCGACACAAACAGGAACATTTTCCGGTCTGTAGTTGTTAGTCCGTTATTAGACACCGAATTTCCAGTGATGAATGTAGTTCTCCTTTTTTTTAATTGAGGTTGTGAGTCCTTCTTACCTACCTGTTTAGAATGCTCAGACAAGCTTCTCTTTTCATTTTTAAGTTGTCTTCGAGATTTTATGTTAATAAAACCACACTCCAGGTCGTCCTCCACCTGAGAGTTTTCCAAAGAAATTTTATTTTGTTCACCGTCACCTGCCGGCAAAACGTCAATATCAGCTGGAGAACCTTCCAGATCACCTGCCGTCGTCTGCTTCTGAGTTCCAGCTGATCCCGCCGCTCCAGCTCCAGTCAAAGTCAATCCAGTTTCATCGATAATGTTGTCGACAACACTTTTTAGGTTATGATTTTCGGCTTGCAAATTCAGCAACTGTCTGCTAAAGTCTTTTTGATTTTCAGTCAATTGAAACACTTGATCAGTCAATATTTTAATGGAAACATTATATTGTTTATCATCAGGATTGTTAATGTTTGAGTTTTCGTCATTGTAATCACTGAGTAAGTCTGTCAAGATGAGCCGGCACTTTTCACACATCCATAAAACTTTGTTTTCCAGCGATCCTAACCATTCATACTCAACTTCTGAAATATTCACACATTCTATATGATGCCATAACCGACAATGCCCAACACATTTGAGTGCTTTATTATTTTTAGCTACATTTTTATTGCAGCTACCACATTTACACGATTTTTTAACAGGCGCCATTTTTGATATCCATCACACATCTCAATAACGAGGAGGGCTAACTCACTTTCCATTAGCCTGATTTTTTTTCTATACGGCATCAAAGAGAAGTATTAAGAACATAATTTATTTCGAATTCCTAAAAATAAATGTTCATGTATTAGTCAGTTTGATAAACTGTCAGTTCCTTCCAAATCAACTTGTGAAGTACAGTATAAGGAATTTTAAGTATATCGTAATCTATTGTCTCTGACAGCACACAAGACAGTAAACTAAATCAATTTTAGATCATTTCTTAATTAATGATAATTTATTCACAGTCATGAATATAAATGTGTCATGAAGTGTTCCAAATCTGCTAGCGCCCCATGTGGAAAAAAATGATTTCATACTGTACTTGAAACATCATGCATCCATGGAGCATGATGATAAAAAGTACAGTACGGTATATATTTATTTAATCTGATGTTGTTTTCCTGGCAAAGCACGAGGAGGAGGCAAACAAGAAAGAGAAAAAGGAAATCAGAGGGAAAAGAAGGAGGAGAGAAAAAAGAAGGAGAAAAAAGTGAAGCATAAAAAGAAGGAGACAGTAGGAAAAGGAGATGGCGAAAAGTTAAGAGAAAGGAAAGAGAAAAATATCAGAAAAAGAGGAAGAAGAGAAAGAAGAAAAGAGATGAGGAGAAGAAGAAAAAAGGAGAGGACAAACAGAAGAGAAAAAAGAGTAGGGAAAAAGAAAGCGGGAGAAAAATAAAAAAAAAGTATAAAGCAAAGAAAAAAGAGGAGGAGAAGAAGAAGAAGGAGACGGGGAGGAGAAAACAAACAATGAGAATAAACAGAGGAAGATAGAAGAGGAATAGAAGAAAACACGATAGTAAGAAAAAGATTGTTTATGAGATGGTGGTGGAAGAAAAGATGAAGGAAAAAGAAGGAGGAAAGAAGAAGTAAGAAAAATAAAAAGAAATAGTATCTATTCTTATCCAGTAGGAAATAAAATGAAAGTTCTAATCTACTTTCAACAGATTTGTCACCTCGGAAAAACAGATAAATTTTCAACCCTTCCTCTCAATGGCTGGTTCCACTACGATATTTCCAAACACTTCACTAGTTTTCCTCATAGAAAATGAGTTCTGAATGAAAGAATCGAAATAAAATTACCTATTCTTCCATTCAAAACCTTCCATTAACGGAAAATGATTTCCCAATCTTAGAGCGAAATCATAATCGAAAAGTTATAATCAATTAGGAAGTAATGAACGTTCTGAAGAACAGTAATAATCGAGCAGTAATAACCAACCACACCTTTTTCAGCATTTTTATCTTTCTCTTCTTCCGTGAAGCAATTCTATCTTCATATTTATTCCTTTTTATTCCTTCCTATCTAATCAGTTCTTACTTTGGTCTTACATGTTGATCAAAACTGAAATTTCCTCTCCCTGAACTTGACATCGAATTTACTAGTTTCGGTTTTTTCCTTCTTATCTCACCGTACTTCTCGTATCTTCATTTTACTTATCTCTCCTTCTGGAGAATATAATACTTTATAACAGGATTCTATCCTTCTCTTCCATATTATAGATACTGATTTGGTTAGAAATGAATTCCCGTCTCTTTTCAACACAAAAACCCAACCTTAATCTCAAGCTATCTGCACCCATCTTTACTACCAATATAACAATTGAGGTGCTTGCAAAGGGGAGGAAGAATTAGGGTGCTTGCAATGTGGAGCAACTAATACTTGACGATAATCAGTAGTGTAGTGGTAAAATGTATAGTGTGGGACGCTAATTTTTTTATCATAATCGTAATTAACGGCAAAATGTGTGTTATGATAAAGTAATGTGAACACACTTATTATAGAAAAGATCAGCTTTTAAAAATCGTTCTTATAAAAGTGAAGGAGTGGGGGTAGGCCTACTCCCACGGAAAATTTTGAAAAATAATTTCAATAAAACACAATTTTATGATATTCTTGACATGAACCGATCCATTTTAACGCACATTATGGATCTGAAAGCATCTTACCCAGGGCTTGGTCATCGCCATTTGGCGTGGAGGGGGGAGGGTTATAACCCCCTCACCTGAATACACCTCTGCATGTGACCGAATCCACGCTCGCACTCTGCAGAGCTGCAAGCGGTATAAACTTTGAGCAGTTGAGCACGGGCAAATTACCGGATACTGACTATCAAGAAACAATTAAAACTGCGGATGTGTTATGATTGGATTATAAATTAATTTTGAATATTTTATTAAGAGACAAAAATAATCACTGAATGATAACAATTTTATTGTTCTGAATATATTTTTTCCTGAAAAACTAGAGTGAAAACGCCGTTCCCACTCTACTACACCTTTGACGATAATCACCATCGTAAAATCAAACACATGCTGTTGGATGGAGTATACATAAGTCCAAAGCAGCAAACATAAGTCCACAGTAATGAGCATTTGTTTAATTTTTTGATAGTTTTGTGACCAATAGATGGTTTGATGAAGTACTTTATTTATGCTCAGGTGGGGCTGTGAATAGCCCCATATCCAAACCCACCGAATAGGCTACATCTTGAAAGAAATTAAGCATCAGTGGAACATCCAATACTTGATTAAATCACCATTGCACAATCAAACACAAATGACAGATTGGATCAGCGTTTAGACACTATAATTCCCAGCATGTGTTTAATCTGACCCTTGGTGTGTTTGCACAGTGGAGCATCCAACACTTGATGATAATCACATTCACAAAATCAAACATATGCTGTAGATTCGTGGTATTGACGCTACTCCTATATTTCGTACACTATTCCAAGGCATGTGTTTGCAAAGGTAATTATCATCATGCACCCTTAATCTTCTTTTCAGATCTTTTTGTAGTATACAGCAATAATTTTACTCATTTTCTCGGTCTACAAGGGTTGATACTGAATTCCTGCCTTTTCAACAAAACCTAAGCTCAATGTATTTAATCCTCTCCAGTTTTTATCCGGTTAACCATCCTTACTACCCCTTCACTTTAAAATTTATCTTCGATCTTCTTCTCTATTGCAGAGTAATTCCAGTCCATTTTCGTTCATATTAGAGAAGAACACTGTTCAAAAACTGAGTTCCCGCTTTTTTCTTCTACACCTAACTTTACTTTTAACGGTTTTTTCATTCAGTTTCCCGCCTATTTACCACGGTCTTCCGCTTTGTCTCAAAGCGAAAAGGGGAAGGATAATAGTTCCCCCCCCCCCCAAAAAAAAACCTGAACTTTTGGTCCTTTCCGGTCCAGACCGAGAGGAACAAGTGCATAATTACACCAACGTCTAGACGAGGTGGGTGGAAAAAGGAAAGGTTTTATAAAGTGTAGACCAGCTATCGACCTTACCCATCACCCCACACCCTTCTTCCTTACCGGACAATTACAGAGCGCCAAAATCCCTCTAAAGCCTCTTCCACCTTTTATTACTCTTAATTATAAACTCTTCCACAATATTCAGGTTCCCTAATACAAAGTGAAGGATTTGAAGAAGCTTATGGTGAATAGGGCGGGGAGTGAGTGGTGAGGTGGAGGGGGGAAACTAAGCGGAAATAAATGACCCTTTAGTCGAGTGGTTGGTTATTTTAGTCATCTAAACTTTGCTTACTGCCCATGAAGTGTCTAAAAACTCACTTTATGGCTCCTGTTGTTTGATTTGTGATCGAGTTTTAATGACGTCTCAAGTTTTAATGGTCAAATTTAAGACACCGATGAATTTATTTGGTAACAAGCTTTGGGATAAATGTCAATTAAATTGTACCCAGGATTACGACACACGTATTATTTAGGCCTTTCAATAATAAGAAAAATGTGGCTTTCAACCTCGAAAAAGTACAGAGCACCTAAATCCCTCTAAAGCCTCCTACACCTTTTATTATAATAATAATAATAATAATAAATCATTTTATTTGTACACGGAAAACCATACAAATGAGATTGAGTTGATGAGACACATACACAGTTTACATAAGCTTCACATACAATGACTGAATAAATCTATAGAATTTTAACAAATTTACAATAAATAGTATAAAAATAATAAATTATTCTAAGAAAGCATGTAACGTAATGGACAAATTTACCTATCAGAGCAAATAAATTATTAGAATATCGGTCAATAATTTAATATAACACATGCATAGTATTCAACACCGAGACATGACCAAAAATATGTAAGCAAGAAATATAATAATGATAATAATGAGTGATAGATAATAGATAAATCTGTGGAAAAATAACAATGATAGATAAAATATGAATCAGGGGAAAGATAACAATGACTAGGCTATTAACAATAACTTATATAACAATATAACTAGACAAAAATTCAGAATAGAGGAAGACAACGATTATCCACTCTCATTAAGCCACTTGGTTGAATACTAACCTATAATCTAATCTTATCATTCTACACCAATATTCTTTCGCTTTCAGTTTCGGATATCATAGCACTTCTCCTACTCAGAGCCTTCAAGGTATAATCATACACATTTTTAATTTTTTCTTCATTAAAATTAGACAGTAAAATCATGATTTTGTCCACCTGTTGAATGATGTTATTGGTGTATGGCAAAATGAGATATCTAAAACTATCGTAGGTTGAACAGTCCAGGAGGAAATGCGCTAATGACTCCATACTAGAATGACATGAGGGGCAAATTTTTTCAGCATCAAGCTGATACTTCCTCCCATCTAGATAAAGGGAAGTAAATGACGCTGTTGATGATCTCAATTGTGAGCTTTTATTATAAATACCTTCACAATATTCAGGGTTAACTTCTGATTAAATTGATTTATTCCTTCGCAAGAAACCCACAGCAGATCACAGATTTAGTGGCATATGAAATTTCAACTATCATGGAAATTTAAAGCATATAAATTATTTATTTTTAATATTACTTTATTGGTTCAATTTACTTGATTGTAATCAAGCCATGAGCCGAGTTAAAACAATTACTCAGCACTTTTTTTTAGATAATACATACATGCATCATATTGAGCACCATTTCGTTTTTATGGATTTCCCAGAAATATAATTATTTTCACTTAGTGGTAAACTTTCTGAGAATATATCACCATGATTATTCTTTCTAAATATCATGCTCAATGAGACGAGCAGTTTGAAGGTATCACTTGCATTATACTATTATATTAAATAGTTTTTTAATATTTCAATTTGAGTGAGAAACATTCCATCTGCCAAAATTGCAAAGAAAACATATCGGGAAATATTCTTGAATGGAATCTTTCAAAACTCTACCTGTCAAATTGTATAACTGAAGAAGAATTAATTTTATTTATTCTATGGTAGTTTCTGAGAAAAACGTAAATTAATCAACATTACATGGATTAGAACAAGCACAATAGAATCCCACAGTCAAGAACAAGATCCACCATGTTACAAAAAATTCTAAAAGAAAATTCAGTCTATCATTTTCCCTGTTCTGTGGATTAGACAGAGCAAATGGCTTTTTAACCCCCTCCATGATGAGATTGAGTTAGCTAAGCTTTGTAATATTATATTACGATCTCCTAAGGTATTTTGTTATTTTATGTTAAGTGAAATAATAATTTTTTCTTTTCTTCTTTATTTTGTTGTATCTTTCTTTTCTAATTAGTGTATACTCTATTCTGTGGTTAGCTTTGTCAAAGTTAATAGAAACCAAGGTTTTCATAACCTTGAAGCTTTATAATCAAGCCGATTATATCATCTCCTTCAGTATTTTTCAATTCTGTTATGCAATACTTTTGTATGCATTTCTGATAACCGGAAGAATTTCATGTACTAGTATTGTTTTTGTATATTTTTATTTTTGCTGATGATTTTGATGATTCAGAGACTTGTGCGTGGGTAATGAGGTGAATGATTACACAAAGATGCCAGACGGAGGAGCGTGATTCGAACCCACGACTCACGACAGCTGAAGTTGCAACGCCCCAATCATCTGCGCTAAGCGGTCCGCCAGGATCATCGAATGTACAGTGACTGATGTACAGGTTCATCGAATAAGAATACCCGTATTTTAAAAAATCACCACTCTGACTAGAATGAACATATAGAATTGCATATGGTCTTAAAACAAAGGTAAAGGGTTAGGAGTTGTTTTAGCATACCTTAATAAGCTTCGATACGGGCTCCATTACTTTCACGGAAAACATCGAGTCTAGAGTCTATTTCGCACCACGCACGGTGGAGCATTTCTGGAGTTACAGTTGCCATAGCAGCAGTAATCCTTTCTCTGATATGCACTAAGTCATTAAACGTTTCACCATAAACAATGTTCTTAATGCATCCCCACAAGAACAAGTCCATTGGAGTGACTGGGCTTCTTGGCGGCCAAGAAATCCTCTTGGCGGCTTCTTGGGCCAGCTCTACCAGTCCAACTATTCGGAAACTTGGCATTCATTGCTTTGCGTACGTTAATTTTGAAATTAAATTTGATGCGGCGGCGCCCCATCTTGTATTATAATTAATTTTTAGTGCAACAATAACGCTCAACTTTCACCTTTGTTTCAAGACCATAAGCAATTATACATGTTCATTCTAGTCGGAGTAGAGATCTTTTTTAATACGGGTATTCTTTTTCGAGGACTCTGTATTTATAATTGATTTATGGTAGTAAATATTTTTTAATTCTATTCATTATACGTCTTTGAGAATAGACTCCCCTTGATGAGATAAATATTTGCATTCACACTATTAGTATAACTATAGCTAAAATGACACAACCCCATTATATACAAGACACAATCAAATCGTCCACATCGCCTTTCCACATGAACATGTCAAAATAAGCCTGGCTACATCATCACAGAATGAAATACATCACAACGATTGATGCGAGTATTCACACACAATCGCACCCAAAAAGAGGTCTGACAGCGATACGAACAACAGCGGAAAAAACGAACAACTGAATAATGAAAGACCCAATTGGCATCATGGAGAAAATTCAGCCAATTCAGCACAAAATTTCAGCACACCAAAAACAGATTGCCTGCCCGTATAGTGCGTGAGTGGCCATTCTTTTGGGTTGTGTTGTAAGTGGCCATAAATAATTTATCATGGGGGAATTTAGGGGGGGGGGGGGTTGTAAAAGGTGGTTAGGGGGTTAGGAGGGGTGTTGATGTTTGGGCGATGGGGGGAGGGGTAAATAACAGTGCAGAAGGGTACAACGCTTTTGTTCAATACAGGGTTGGATGTGTTTAGGTTGGGTAATGTTTATAGGTGGTGAATTGTGTTGAGGGGGGGGGAGGCTGGTTGGGAGGCTCATTCACACTGTTCCAAATTTTGTGGGGGGGGGGGGGGGAGGTGAATTGGTACAGGAGATACATCCACCTCAAAGATTGATTGATTGTGGCTTGATTCAAGACGATTACAAAACTGTGTACTGATTGATTACAGTAGCGCATCGCTATGCAGATTGATTTGGAAACGGCACAATAAATTATATTGTGAAGGGTGTCGTAATGTGCAAAACATAGATTTTGAGTGCCTGGACTATAATACAGAGGTCACTGAGATAACTAGTTGTAGTTAATTCTACCTAATATAGAGTTTATCCCAAAAGGAGCATGAAAATAAATAGAATGAGTCTAAGCAAATTCGAAAGATTAAAATCTGTTTTAAAATTGTTCAATATGAGTAAACTTAGTTTGATTTTCAATTGATACCACTTTATTGTTATCAAAACAATTTTAAAATGAGTTTAAAACAAGTGTAAAATATTGTATTAGGCTAATACAAGTGAAATCATTTCAATTTTAAATTATTTCATCTCTATTGAAACAATGCTTTGGATAATGTTGTTTGCGAAGAGAACAGTTTTGGACACTTAATATGCTGCATATTTGCAATCATTGTAATCGTGACTCAATAAATAAATATAAATTTAGAAAAAAAATATTAATTTTTGTATTAATACAAGTAAACTTCAATCATTCTCAACCCAACACAATTCATTTTGCAAGAAATCTATTCAAAACTATTGTTGTGGTTATCCATTTTTCGTGAACTGCAGTAGAACTATTCATATGTATTATCTGACTGTGCAGAACTGACCTTTTTGAGTCGCGGCGGACGCGTTTCGAACTATGTTCTTCTTCTTCTTCAGCGCTTGGAAGTCTGCAACCAAGCGCCGAAGAAGAACAACATAGTTCGAAACGCGTCCGCCGCGACTCAAAAAGGTCAGTTCTGCACAGCAAGATAATACATATGAATAAATCTATTCATATAATTGTTTCTCACTGCATGACACTTAACAACTTTTAGAAACAACGATTTATCAGACGAAGCACGATGGGAAGCCTACAGTGAAAAAACACGTGAGTCAATTTTTTCTTAATATCAAATTCTTCAAAGTGCTATTAGTTTTTCATTTATTTGATTGGAGTGGTTTCGAATAAAGCGCGGAAAGAACTTTTCACCTATGAAACAGTAGAAAAACTAGATTCATCATAGTGTTATATTCAGTTTTACAGTTTATATGCACAGGAAAAGAACCAAATAAAATCTAGGCGTCCATGCATTTTCCCCCCTGATTTTGTAAGTGACCCATCTTGCTCTTTCCATGCACATTTAACAACATGTGCAAGCTTTCTCCAGGAAAACAAGAATGTTTCATGGTTTCAGGCATTTTCACTCCTAAAATCAACGTTTACAAAAAAACTATGAATAGCCCTTTTAATGAAGGAACCTGGAAAGCATTGTCGACTGAACATTTAGTGAATTTCATGGACACAGCTTTCGTATTACAGCACAGTAAAGAAGATGATTCATCCAAATTAGAGCTTCGTTTATTAAATTGGGAAGTTGAATGTACATAAACGTGTTATTCGGTGTTTTTGTGAAAAACACATCAAAACCGGTGCATTTTGAAAGTTTCTATTCTCATAGGGAGAGAATTTTTCGAGCTGCGAAATATTCGCACTTTTGCGAAATATTCAACCATGAAATCACTAGAATTTACAAAGCGAAGAAAATCAACTCTGTCATTTTTGTAGAATGAAAAATGGAATATTAAAGAAAGCAGACCTACTCGGTATGGGGCTTTTCTACCCGAAGAGAGTTTGAGTTTCGTGAAAATATTTCAAAAGTACCACGACAATGAACTTTTTGTGAATGGAAATGCAAACAACAGCATAACGTTTCAAGTGAGGCATCTCAATGTTTGATGTCAGTGAAAAAAGATTTCAACTCA
Source organism: Conomelus anceps (assembly GCA_948455865.1). Lineage (NCBI taxonomy): Eukaryota > Metazoa > Arthropoda > Insecta > Hemiptera > Delphacidae > Conomelus > Conomelus anceps. The sequence continues at coordinate 26,232,017 of OX418216.1, forward strand.
AAATAGGATTCATAAAATATGCGTTTTCAAAGCCTAATTGAAAGCTCTATTGTTCTAATATAAAAACTGACACTGTATTTCTATTTCAATTCTATTTATTGTTACTATTGAATGTGAATAATTCTTTTAAAAGAATTATTTACATTGGGAGTTTAATGTATTGATAAGAAAATCCAAATTAAATTTTCCGTCTAGAAAGCATAAATTAAATCAAATCTTTATTAACTTAATGAAATCAACTGTAAAGAAAAATAAAATTCAAATTGCTTATTTGAATAGCATTTGATAATAATTCATCGAGAGAACTTTATGATGACGTAGGCCTAACGATAACTCGAATACTGTCTTCTAACACTAATTTTATGTCGAGAATAGTTATAGTTATTCCAGAAGATGGGTTTCAGCCACATGTGAGTACATTCTTTTTATATATTTACAGTCTAAAAATGACTGCAAGTCGTTAAATTTACAAAAAGTGAATAGTTATTTTCACGCTCTAAGCTATGACTTAAATTTATCAATTTAAGACTATTTTCCCTGTTTGTTTAGTTGTCATTGAGTTTGCACTAAACTAACGAAAATAAATTATTTCCATGAAAAACGATTTGCGAGAAACAGTTATTTATATAAGAGATCTGTATAAACTGAAAACTCGTTTGAGCCGAACATATTGTAATTAAGTTACCTAATAAGTAAAGCTTTTATACAGAAATAAAGCAAAAATAAAAAATACAATAAGTGACAAATAGATAAAGGTGAACACAAATGACACATACAGATGATCCCAACAATCAAATGCATTTCCACATGAATATTTTTTTTTTTTTGAGGACGAAGCCCACATAGGTAGAGACCACATGAATATGATTATAATATCTAAATACTGTACCTCATAAATGTAACCAACTTGCAACTATTCTACCACATGAATGAGATAAGTCCAATCTACTTATACTTGCACAAGGAAACTCTAATACTAAATAATAATATTAATAATAATGACAATAATAATAAGCGATCAACTTTTATTGGTGGGGAGACCCTTACGGGTAGTTCCGCTTCGTCGTTTGAGCGATGTCATGAGGAACATGGTGGACCTACTAAAGTCGAATTAAAAGTAAAAGAGTACTGGCACGGGGCTGTGGCGAAATCAGCCGATGTGATTCGGGTCGGTTCGGGTGAATCTCCAACAGCCCGTCCAATCACAGCCAAGCACTATACTGTACGGCCGAGTAGCTAAAGCGTTGCCAAGTTTCAGTGCTACTGATACCAGCATCGGCCTGGCCTTATCACTTCAGTTCTAAAACGTGTCGCACTTGTCACTCAGACTTTTTTCCCCTTAACTCAATTAATATGATAGTAATAAAAAAAATAAAAAATAATAATAGTGATAATAATAATAATACTAATAATAGTAATAAAAATATAAATAATAACAGTAATTAAAGTAGTACTAACAATAATAGTAAAAAATAGTTATAATAATAGTATTAATAATAATAATCTAATAATAAAAAAATAATCATAATAATAATGATATTATAATAATATTTTAATAATAATAATTGCTGCTGAATTTTATCTAGAATACTCAATAAATATTTCCATATTATTATTGATGCAACATTGAGGAATTTTATGTGAATCTTGAATTAATTATTAAGATTTAATTAATGGATTGAATATTGAGTTTTGTATGATTTGCGGGATTTTTTGTATTATTTGAATTTATTTGTGTATTTTTTTTTTATTTATTTAAGTTGATTGCCTGTGCAGCTAAAGTAACGTATGTTCTTATTAATTTTTATTGTTCATTAACTGGTTATGATTTTATGTGATGTTCTGTCGAATTGCGGAATTAATTGGGTAGCCTAATCTTGGCTTTAAGGTTAAAAAGACTTTGTCTATTTGTATGTTTTTGATACAGTTGTTTCTTCAGACATATTTTTTGTACTGGATAATCTTTTCCTTGCATAATTGGGTTCATTTTATTACCTAAGTGGTACTGTACTTTAAATTATTGTGTTATTGTGAAGTCAGTCACCTTCTCTGGTAGTGGATAAGGCTGGTCACGTGGTCACCCGGCAGAGGCAAGAGCAAGTCGCCGACTGACTGTGACTGAACAACTTGGCAACAGTGTGCTGGATGTAGCCGACCAGTCCCGAACGATACCGAACACTGCCGAAGCACCACCAGTCTCCAATACTCTTTTACTTTTAATTCGACTTTAATTTAGGTGGGTTCCGAACCACCGAGTAAGTGATAATAAAGCTTATAACATCAAGGCATTGAAGCACGGTCAGCCATTCAAGCACAGTGTAAATAACGTACTTCAATACTAGAGCCTTGAGCATAGCTGCAATTTTTATGCAAGAACCAAGAGCATAGCTGCAAAATCAAAAACAAGTTGTTGAATGTTGACTGGAGCAGCGAGCATCAAACGTGTTCACTCTTGACACTAGTAAAAATCTTGGTTGTATTATCACTCTTGACTCTAGTATCGAAGCTCCAAATACGCAAGCACACTTTCACAGACCGACGCACACAGACACTGGGCTCGGCACATTACCGACTACAGTAGAACCTCTATTAACCGTCACCTTCGGGACCGGGGCTCTGGCGGATAACTGAATTGACGGATAATAGAAATGTAATAAAAATGATCAGAGCATTCTTCAAATTTGAAATGGTAAAGTTGGATTAAGACGTATGATTCAATTTATATTTACATACTTATAGTGGCGAAGGTGACATTGTGGAAGGTATCCATAATGAATAAATTAGACAAAATTGTCATAACCACATTCATTAAAAAATATTGAGAAACTAGTTTCGGTTGTTATACCATTATCAATCTCAATCAAACTGATTGAGATTGATAGTGGTATAACAACAGAAACTAGATTCTCAATATTTTTTAATAAATGTGGTTGTGACAATTTCGTCTAATTATTCATTATACATATTTATGTCATTAGAAATATGTCACAATCAGAGTAAAGTAGCCGACAGTTGTATAATATGCTAATGAATCGGAAATTTTACGATGACGGATAACAGAAAGTGACGGTTTGAAGAGTGACGCATAATCGAAGTTTAGCTGTATATGTTTTTTATACGGTAAAATCACCCCAAGCGATACAGAGCTATTCAAAAAGAAGAAGCATATTTCCAACATTTCTTTCTCGGAGCATAATTTGATCGTAGATATAGGAACATAATTTCAATGTTCCTTGAAAGATGAGAGTTTAACATTTTCAACAGCCTGGGTAGGAGTTACAATAATAGTCGCATTGGTCGCACTGCTGTTTGTCTGCAGTGAAATGACAACACCACAGGAACGATCATTTCGTGTGCTGTAATAAGTTTGAATAGTTTTGCTGCAGGCTATGTTTCAGAACTCGCCATACTGATGATGTGGAGTTTTGTGGGCTCAAAACTCAAAATGATCGTTCCGGTGGTGCCATCCATTTCACTACAGTTACAGTGACTTTATACAATGTGGTCATTGCTTCTAGCAGCCATAATATTGTGTACATTTTATATTTGATTGCACATCTATATAGGCTATTTTAGATATACATTATAGACGTATGTTTTCTAAGTAACTGCATGGCTCTCCAACTACACAGTACGTGTGTAAACATTTACGCTCCCGCCAGCATAATCTAAATACAATAGGATATCTTATGGTTCATACTACATGGACTGTGAAGAGTTAAAGAGATAGATCTCAGTCACCGTAGTCAACACTCAATTTTGACACCGAATGACGAACTTGTACCAAGTGACCGAATTACCCAATCAGCAGTTAGGCGTTCAATAGCCACACTGTCTATATAATGTCACTGTACTACAGTCCGACAGCAGCGCTAATGCAGCTGTGATAGGAACTTCTACTTGGGCTGCTTAACCTTTTAAACGTCCCTCTCTCTAAGACTGCTGGAATAATATTTCTATCTTTTCTAGTTTGAAAGAAATAATAATAGGCTAATTGAAATGTGTTCCTTCTTTTTGAATAACTCTTGTATTGCGTCTGTCTATGAAAGCATTTAGTCACCAAAAGGTAGGGGAAGTATCTTCTTGCAACAAAAGTGTCAAACAGTAGTCACATGACAAGTCTCAGACTAAAGCCTCGGTTTTCAAAAACGCATATTTGAATAAACGGACAGCGTAGAGGACATGAATACACTACAATTGATGCTTTTGATTTTGGAACCTATAGGAAAAGCATCAGTTGTAGTATATTCCTGCACTGTCCATTTGTCCAAATCCGCATAGTTGGAAGCAAAGGCTTTAGGTGACATTTCCTATTCTGAAAAATCAATAAGGCAAATTATTAATTTAGGCAATTCACACATGGAACGTTCTCCAAGCATCACAGGCGTCTTGTGTCATTAATAAATAGCTGTCATTGCTGAGCCGGCACAGCCAATTACACTTACCAAGTGAAAGCCATTTATCCATGATGCTTGATGAATGCTCTGAGAACGAACTATATTTATGATACTTGCTGAACGCAGCTTGTGCTGACTGCCTTATTGGTGGGAAGAACCTTACCTCTAATAGAAGAGACAAAACACTACAAGATGTGTCATAAATATGTGTTTCAGGATGACTGACTACTGTCTGACACTTTTATTAGAACTAGACGTGCACCTTGAGGTAATGATTTAATGAATGAAACAATACAAACATACGTTTTATGACCTTAGATACGTTTTATGACCTTAAAATAACTATTAAAAGTAAATTATATACAATCGAACAATACAGAGGCTATTTAACAAAATACAGAAAATTGAGTATTACTTGAAATCCCATTTTAAGCATTACAGAGGTTATCTAACAATAACAAAGTACAGAACATGGAATATTACTTGGATTCCCATTTTCAAATTTACAGAGTCTACAACACAAAAACTATATAAGAACTTTAATAATAACATACAGAGAATTGAATATTACATGAATTCCCACTTTGAGCATTACAGAGGTTATCGAACAACATTGATAACAAATTACAGAATATTTTTAATATTACTTGAATTCCCATTTTAAGCATACAGAGGCTACAATAAAGAGCAAAGTTGAAAGGAGAGAAGGCATAAAACAGAAAATGGCTAAGAGCACATTGAGATTGGTTAAGAATGGAAACAAAGAAGAAGGGGAAAGAATTGAGGAAATTGTGATGGAGAAAGGAAGAGAGAAGTGGAAATAAAGATGTAGAGAGATAATTGGATACAAAAAGTAACATAAAACAAAAGCGAAGACTACACCATAAGCTGCTACCTTTACTTCTACTGATGTATACAACCATTGAAAACTGCATTGAGCTGGATATAAATATAGTAGAGAATGGCGTCAAAAAGAAAAACTTTGGAAACGAATAACTGATGGAAAGTTCAAGAAAAACAGCATTTAGAACAAATCAGCGTCAGAAGTATAATGGACAAGAAAGATAGAGACAGGAAATAGTAGATAATAGAAAGCTCCTGTATAATGATGGCTGGAATATTGACCAGATAAAAATGGAATATAACTTGAAAGAAAATTTAAAAAGTTTAGTGAATATATATGAGAAATTTCTACAAAAGAGACAGTATAGTTTTTCAACTAATAAATAGGACTAGAATAGAAAGAAATGCATGGAAAATTTAGGAAATTCTTCTATGGACTGAGGCTATTTTTGATCCTACGGCTCCCTTCACTGGAAGAAGCCTATTGATGTTTTTCAAGTGTGCCTTGAGTTAAGGAAGCCTTAAGGTAGTCTCATAGATACGTGACTGAGTGTGAAAGGTAAAGATAGCTGAAAAGGCAATAAAGTGTTTATAGGAGAAATAATTGATAAATTTAGATAGACTACAAAATTGACAATATTCTCAATGAAATGGAAGATTAGATTTAAAACAAAAATAGAAGGAAGGACAGATGATAAAATACAGATATACAAAGAGATGGGAAATCCAGTTTTAAGGAAAACGTGATCAGCAAATCAAACAACATACAGTGTTCAAAAGTAGTCTGTCAACTCATTCTTGGCAGTGTGCAGGAACACAAAACTGTTTATCCCACTACGCTATAGTGGGGTTTATAATATAGGAGTTTATTGTTCTGTGTTAAGTTACACTTCAAGGACTTTGTAATTATATCTTTGATTAATAAATTTTGATTCGATTTGATCCCTAGTAATTTCATACCGCTATAAAGGGAACTAGTAATTCCAAATATGAAGAAGTGGGGAGCCGACATGCGTGAGGAAAATTCATACAATTGCCAAGAATGAGTTGACAAGCTATAACAGAATTGATTAGTATTCTACTGAGTGTTTTTAGAATGATGATGTTGTTTTTGATACCCGATTAAAAACAAAAAATATTAGAACAATCAACAAAGAAGGAACAAAAAATACATACGGACGTCATCACTTTGATTTTGAAATCAATCGGCAATTAAATCTTGAGATTAGGGTTGGTGTACTGGACATATTTGATGAGTGACTCGGATTCCTCGCAGGCGAAAGGCTTTCTATGATGGCAGGCCACATCATGCCAATGTACTCCATCGTTGTAGAAGTTGTTCAGAACGGCCAGACAATTTTCTGGGGCTCCGTTTTGCAGTTCTTCTCTGTTGTCTGGTTGTGGACGACCGATTCTAAAAAAAAACAATAATTTATTCACTTTTTCAGTTATTCAACAAATTAAGCTAGTTATTAAGCATCAGGCTACAGCAGATAAATCTACTAACCTTGAAGCGATTGAGAATCAATATACTGTATGTAAAGTAGATGAAGTAGTATGAAAGTGTTTTGTTTTGCATACTTAGTAAACTGCGTTTACATTAGTAACAAAACATTGTTTAAGGAACAATTGTTCCTCAACAATGTTTTTGGAACTTTGTTGATAAACATTTTACTAGACATGAAATTTATTTAGGCAGCAATGTTCCAAAACATTTAAGGACAGCCATATTTTTTTATTGTAGTCTTGAAGATGTCGTCTGATAACATGTTTCGGAACAATGTTTCTAAATGTAAACGTCTTGTTTCAGAAACATTCCACAATGTTTCTAAACACCCTTTGATCTTACCGCTTTCTATGGGAAACAAGAAACATATTGAGAAACACCGAATTTTTGTTACTAAACACTGCTTAGAATCACTTTTGAGAGTGGTTATTTATCTATTTGAGGAACATTGTTTCTAAAAATGCTTTGTTGCTAATGTAAACGCAGCAGTCGGAGCAACACATCACAGCCGTTGCACACGTCAATAGAGAGAGAATTAATACTAAAAATACGTTAATGCTAAAAACAATACGATAATCATTTCAGTCACACTTGCCCTGCTACAAAAAATAAACATAGCCAATATACATCCCACATTTGAGCGAAATGGATTATTTTTTTACATGCATCAGTTGTTAAAACATTCTCTTATACACCTTGAGCACATGATAGACTGTAAGAGCTTAACGATGTTATAAGGATTCTATTTTGAGCCTATGGTTTATTTATTATCATTGCGTAGTTTTTTGATGATTGATAAATGGTGATGTTCAACTGTACAGTATGTACAGCATATTATGAAATTTTAACTGTGTTGAATAAAAATATGACTGATTTATTGAAAAATTTGTATTTGCCAATCGCAATTGCTGATCATACAAATTGCAGTTCCAAAAGGTTCAGAATTTTATCACGTTCTTATGTTTATAACACCTGTTTGTCACCTATCTAATCAGAATCGAATCATCTCCTAAGAGATTGGTGTGCAATCACCGCGAACGTTTAAAAAATAAATAAATGTTTGAAGCTCACCCGCCAGTCTCACTCCAGTCATTCTGTGTGCGGTCAGTGGTGGGAGGCAGCTTCTGTAGTTCCGCGGTCCAGAACCAGCCATTGATTGCCTTCGGCTGCAGATCGGCACGGTCACAGCCCTTGAAGTCGCACATTCGCCCCGATGTCCAAATGTATTTCACTCTGTCTGCACATTTATAAACAAAATACCACCTGATTTATAAAATAATAGAGAGTTAGTTGCATTATTATTATATAACCTGTTTAGGACTCCCGCTCATATACTTGCTGTCTCACCTCAAATCAAATTTATTCAGATTCTTCCAAATACAATAGAAACTAGAACAAAATTATTTATTTATTAGAAAAACACAATCAAGTAAAGATATACAACAAGCATAGACCCCTACTGCTTTCTTTTCAAATTTTCAACTGAAAAAATCCAAATTTTAGGTTATGTCACGTTTATCTAGAAATTTTACTTTGAAGTACAATTACTTATTCTTTCCAAAACAAGAATATTGATTTATATGGTCACTTTAAAAACGAAGCGCTAAAACAGTCCAATTAGAGCCCATTATGCCTGGAGAGAAAGTGCGCATGTGTGTGTTACAAAAAAAAACTTTACAAATGATAAAATATTAAACAAAATTCGATTGTCAAAGATGATGGATGAAAAAACAGAAACAGACATAAGGAAGGAAGAAAGTAAGAAAGATATAACAGACGGAATTCGCAATGAGAGAATACAAATAACAGAAGGAGATCGTGAATAATAAATAGTAAATAGACTTGTTTATATATTTATACTTGGAGAATATTTTAGAAACAGTGCAGTGATGTTGGGTGTGTATATTCCTCAAGTTTTTTCTTGGCTGGCTTCACTAACAGTTCTTTTTCATCACCAGCAATATCTCATAAATTTATAGTGCTAAATTTTATTTTGCTATCAAGTTATATTCTTAAAACATAATTTGTATTACTTGAATTAATTATTTATTAGTCATTTTTATGTAGAGAACTCTTTTAAAAATTGTATGATGATTTGATCCAGTTATATTCTTAGAGCAGATTTTTCATCTATTTATTTCTTGTAAATAACTCTTTTAAAATTGTATGATGGTTTGAAATGTGAAGTGTGTTAATTATGTCCATTGCGAGGAATAAATAGTTTATTATTATTAAATTACGCTAACGATGACACGTGCTTTATTAAATATTGAAATGAAAAGTTTTTATAGCAAAAAACTAGTATCTCAAGTACATAATACAAAAAATATGAGTACATAAAATTCTTCCTTCAAATTTATCAACTTATGGCTGGCCTAATTTTTGATAACCACATTTAAAGCAAGATGAGTAGTTTTATTATTAACTTGACGAATTTGAGAAAGTACGTGAATAAAGTATACATAAATCTTAACTGTACGATTTTTACAGGCATCTGAAGTTTAGAAAATGAAATTGATCGTTTTGAGGAAAGCACATTCAAAGCGCAGTCACACAGTGTTGATTTTGCAGGTGTTTACATGGCTTCCAACCCGTTTAATCAATATGAATGACTGTAGGCTAAATTATAATCAAATTTACCTCAAATTTAAACTCAACCCATAATGGTATTTACTGACCTTGAACAAGAAGATTCTTGATGTAGTTATTTTCAGCAGCCGTCTGCAGACTGACTAGGTCCATGCATCTCTGGCGACACCAATTTCGGCCTCCCAGCCAATCTTCTTCCTGTTTGGCAGTGCTCGGGTCTTTCCACGAAAAGAAATATCCATGGCCGTTGAATTTATCATGTATTTTCCCTGTCAACAATCAATAGAGCATTACTTGAGTTCCATAATATTTCTTAGAGAAGAGTAAAATTAAATAAATGAGGGTACAGTAATATTAAAGATCACTAAGATAATATTAAAGATCATAAAGATAAAGTATGGATCAATGTCTTGACCATTGATCAAATATAGAGGGTGGAATCTCGGGTATCGGTCAATGCAAAAAACTGAATTTGGAAACAGAAACAGTCATGGGGAGTGTGTCCAAATTCAGGGTGCATGACATTTTTAAGTTTTTTCTCCGTCTTGGCCATCTCTTATAATAGCGATGTAATCAACCAATTGTTTAGCATTGAAGTTTTTAAATACAATGAAACGTGGGCGACAAAATAAGTCTTTGCACTGACCAATAACCAAGATTGCAACCACTATATTAAAGACTAGCTATTGTGTCCGTCCTTCGTACGGATTATGTTTAGAAATAAGACTAAATATTTTTTGGCTTTTTTGATAGCAACGATCATGAAGTTGTTAGCAGCTTTGGCCCCGTTCAGACGATACAGTTTTTTTGCGGTACGGTTTTTTTACTGTACGGCGTCAACTGTACTGTGATGTTCACACGGTCCGGCTTTGCTGCTTATTGCTGTGCTCTCCTCCTTCTTCCATTGCGCTTCCAGTTCAGTTTCATTTATTCCAGTCCAGGATTTTTTATTTGTGTAACATTTTTTTAAATAAGTTACTTACTGAAGGTTTTTCTTAAATTTTGATCAAAGTACGCAAACTCTGGTTTCAATATTCCACACATTTCTCGCCGCGCTGATAATTTTCTCTCTTTATTTTTATATTAATCTTAAGTCTTGTCCCACAAGGCGGGTCTCTCATATATTCGAGAAATTAAATTTTCACAATTAATATCTTCCATTTCTGGACACTGGAATTCACTAATAAGAAGATCAATGCTGAAGAATATCAATGAAGAAGATCAATGCTGACGATCTGAAGACGGCTTCCAGCGTAATAAGCTTATCGTTTGAACATATCCATTACCGGTACAATACATGTGCCATCGGATATGGATACAGTTATTTTGCGGTACAGCTGATTTTAGCGATACAGTTTTCGAAGACAAAACCGAATGTAGAAGTCGGCTAGAACAGCTTTTTTACTGGATCCAGTCGATATAGTATTTTGTGAACATACAATATGAAATGTACATGAAAACGAAAGCACTGCAAAATAACTGATACAGCAAATTTACTGTACCGCACAAAAACTGTAGCGTGTGAGCGGGACCTCAGTAAACAACTTAGAAAGTAAGCAATTCAGTGACAGGTATCGGAGAGAATATTTTTTGAGAACAGCTGATTGATATATCATGATAAATTACGTGATTTGTTCTTATGTGGTAATAAAACTTAGAAGAAATGTATCCAAAATCGCACAATACTTAGTTTTTAGACGTTTATTATTCTGTTAAAAAAAAAGTTAATTTAGTTTTTTATAGCTAAAGACATTGTCAAAAAGGTTTTCAATACTGATAAATAACTTTAATCCCGATCGATGCTCTCGTTTTTCAGGAGAAGACCGCGTAAAATGTATCCAAAATCGCACAATACTTTGTTTTTAAACGTTTATTACTCCGTTAAAAAAAAGTTAATTTAGTTTTTTATAGCTAAAGACATTGTCAATAAAGTGTTCAATACTGTTCAATGACTAAAATTCCGATCGATGCTCTCGTTTTTGAGGATAAGGCCGCGTAAAATCCCTTTGGGGCCGTGACAGACAGACAGAAAGTGAGATAAGACTATTATCGGCTTATTTGATGTATAAAACGTAAAAATATACAATTCTGATAAATGTACAGACAAAACTCTAATTTTATTTATATAGATAAATATGAAAAAAGATGGAAACATGTATTATTAAGCATTACTAGATTTCATAATATTACCAAGAACAAAAAGACATTATAAAAAAGAAGAAAGGAAAAGTATACCAAGAAACCAAGGTTACAAAACTGTAAAATCTGAAGTGTTATGTTGGCAGCCACAAGTTAAATGTCAGCTTTGGTCAAAATAATGTTGTATTTTGGTGTTGGCTACACTGCCAGCCAGTAGCAAATCAAAAGTTGAGAGCCTGTCTACGTTTGATTTGCTACTCGTTGGCAGTGTAGCCAACACCGAAATATAATATATTGTGGGCAAAGCCGACATTTAACCGCGCAGGCTGCCAACATAACACTTCAGGTGAGACATATTGTGTTTTCTGTGAACTGTTTTGATGAAATTTTATTGGTACTTGGAAACTTCATATTTTAATTTTGTGTTGCAATATTATTTATTATCTTTAAAATTCCATAGTATGAGGGTAGGAAGTTTCATTTTTTCTATAATTTGGCTTGGCATGCCGAGCTGCTGTAACACGGTCGGTCTGTAACGTTTCTACTCGCTACTCGCTTAGCTACCAACTCGCCCAAAGTATGCAGCTCACCCTTACAATACTGATTAGGAGAAATGGTGACTTCTCATAGGTCTAAAAAGCTGTACTAAAAGTGACAACAGTGTTGCAATAACTTCATTAAGCAGCGGTTTTGATTGGGCATGAATGAAATCAGCTGTTACAGTATTACTTTTTACACTCTGATAACTAATTAATAATTTAGTTTTAGGTAAACAAAACTCTCATTACTTTGGGCGCATAGTGCTGGAACTGGAGGCTCCAGGAATCGTCCTCCAGGAAATTGGGCACCAACGAGCGCGATGGAAAACAACGGCAATAGGAGAGTCAACATCCTGCTGGAAGGAAAAAAATACGAACAATTAAAAATAAAAATAAAATTAATAGAAACAAATTAGACATACGTATACATCCAATGTGTACTATTATTATGTTTTTCGTGTGTGAGGGGCGGGGCGAATGAAGCCCACAGTCTGAGACCTGTGTGTGGGTAATAATTTAGAAAATGGTGATTGATGAGTTGTATCTTGATTTTACATCAGAGTACAGTCCTTTTGGCTGGATAATCCAATCGGCCACCCTTACAAAGAGGTCCCAAGAGTTGGTAGCTTAACTTCATCTGTCTGAATACTGCTATGGCTCGTGGCTATTACTTTCACTAAATTATGATGAATACGCTTACATACTAGTTTGGACAAAACTAAGTTAACAATAATGCTAACCTGAACACTACGGATCTTCCTGCTCTAAAAGCAAGATGCTTTGGAGCAGGCAGATGTATGGAGTATTTAGGTTTTTGCTTTTACATATAAAGCAGCTTCATACACATACAAGCAAGGTACAGTTAGGATACCAACTCTCTTGAACAACGGCTTACATGGATCTAACCTATTTGCTCTTTCCATACACCTAGCAGCCTTCTTTTGGATCTATACGCCCTTTCAAGATTTTGTGGTAAGTTACCCTATACTAAGATAGCATACCTAACATGTGACAGTAAAAGTCCATGGTAGGCTGTAAAAAGTAAATTTTGTCATTTAATCTAGCAAGCTATCAGGACAAAAATATCCCAGATGAAATTTACAACATACTTTCTCAATGTAAAGAGCCCAGGCCAATCAATCCAACAAACCTCCAAGAAATACAATGTTTTCTTCCTGGCTTAGCTGATTATCGTTTACAAACACGTTTGTGAATTTCAAATGATTTAAAAATTGGAAAATTCCAATTGGGCATTCATTTCAACATTATTTACATCGAAATTGCTGAAAATGTAATTAGTGATTGTGTTTCTATCTTTTGTAATATGGAAAAAATAAAAACTAACTCATCCTAATTAGAAGAGGAATAAAATTGAGTTTCAACAAGGACAATTGAAGAAATCAGAGTAGATTCAAACAACTCTACTGTTGTGACGAAATTAATTGGCTTTAATGTCCTCAAGGGAGAAATCAGACATTAGCTTAATGACACTGACTAACTAAATGGTTAATAGGTGGCAGATCAGGATCCTACTAATTACTGATTTACAAAAAGTTATGGATCGAAGTCTCATTATTCAAAGAGGTAATGTGAAATGTATATATAATACAAAATCATAAAGTTTCATCTAGGATCACAATTAGGGCGCCCGGCCATTGAAAGCTGCACTGTGCTGTGCGACGAGCTGTTCAACCCAAACCAAAGGTTTTCAATGAACGGCCGGCCACCGATTGCGATCCTGTCCTAAGCGAAGCCGGATGAATGGTTCCATTTCGGTTTCGGATTCGGTTTTAACAGCTGTTATTGTACAGCACAGCTTTTAGTGGCTGGACGCTTATAATGTCGCCATCATATTTTATTCAACTTGTGTGAATCACAACAATAGTAGGTATTTGCCTATTCATGCAAAATCAATAATATTAGAATTGATTCATTTGTATTCCAGTCACTATTAACTTCAAAGACAGTTAAATAATGAGGCATATAAAGAAAAAGGACGTTGTATTTGGACGGAAGGATGCACACGAATTATGAAATAAATATTCTGATGAATAATCATGGAGCAGGATGAAATGTATTAGAACAGTGCTAGAGGGGATTTAAATCTCAATAAATGGAAATTCTATATCAGACGATTAGAATATAAGAGTTGGGTTGAACTGGAAACTATGGCAATCCTGGATTGCAGGCTACGTCATCAAGGCATAAAAGTTTTCTGGGCGACCCACCCTTTTAAATGCCTTGGGTCCAAACACGGAAAATTTAATTAGAGTATATTCAATGCTTAGAAATGATGTTCACTAGTTTATTAAAAATAATGCACATGATCTTGACTTTTCACTTCTTAAAATATGAGGTAAACCTACCAATTATCTGCCACTAGCCAAATATCGGCCACTCACACTTCTAACTGAAAACATATTAAGTTTCAAAATCGATGAGACATTACGCATTTAATAGGCTGTAATCTTATTAAATAAAATGTATTACTCTTGATAATAATCTGTTATTGTATTGAACTAAAACAATGCAGAACTATTCAGTAACTTTATACCCCAGCATTACGAAATTTAGGATCTCTTTTCTCACGAATATAGTGAAAAACAATTCTAGAAAGACTGATTGAGGGAGAATCTTAAAAGAAAACTTCGATTCTGGCTAATTTAAAAATTTATCTCTCCATCTAAAATCTTTAATTTATTCATATAGGCCTAGAGGACATTTTTTAATGCAATATTTCAATAGTTAAATGTCCACTTCTTTTTGTCAAGAGTACATTATTTTTTATGTATGTTATTTTTTATAGAATGCTCATTTCCTACGTGAATATCGATTTGCTTACACTATTCTCAACCTGCCCCCAGCTAATATCAACTTGCAACTATCAACATATGGGGAACATTAATACACGTTGCAACATTATTTTACAATGTTAATGTTAGAAAAGTATGAATTCAATCAGACATTTGATACGGGAAAATGCGCAACTTATGGAAGAGCATTATTTCATAATATTTCTAAAGGAAAAAACCCTCGAAGAAAATTGGAAAATTGAAATATAAATAGTGCATTAACGTACCCTGCTCATCCCCTTTGTAAATATTTCTGAAGGATTCATTCGTTACTACAAATGGTGAAAATAATTCAAGGAAACATTGATTGACTTCAAAAACCTTGGATAATGTTCCGGATATACCTCAAACATAAATATTGCAATATAAACTCCAACTCATTATCAAGAGCATGAAAAGATATACTAATTTGTCAATTACCGACCAATAATTGGTAGGTTTACCTTATTCTTTACTCAAAAATTAGGTTTAGAGCTTAAATAAATGGATTTAAATTGATCAATTCTTGGATTGGAATGGAAGAATGCTTCAACGAATGCAAG
This sequence comes from Conomelus anceps, assembly GCA_948455865.1. NCBI lineage: Eukaryota > Metazoa > Arthropoda > Insecta > Hemiptera > Delphacidae > Conomelus > Conomelus anceps. The sequence goes on from OX418216.1 coordinate 26,247,425, forward strand.
TGTACATCACATATAGCACTTAAGCATTTAATTAATGTTCAACTACAGTATTCACATCTATCTAATTCTATTGATTTTTCACGATATAAAGAAATTGTCATATAGGCCTAAATACAATATCAATAACCGAAGCAGCATTACCAATTACCAAACAAAAATAGTTATTAATCTTGATAAATATCAATGTAACCTGTCAAAAAGAGAATATAATACATAAGTAAAGTACCTAATACTAATTTGTCTACAAAATTACTTCCAATATATTGTAGCGTAAGGCATTATTTCACAATGGTATTCTCAAGTTTTCAAGTCAATTATAATCACAAATATTGTTAATAAAATTATTGATCAATTAGTAACTGAATTAAGTTACTACAGTAATTGAATTAAATAAGTTATAATTATGCTAATATAGTTTATATTCAAGTTAATACTATAGTTTTAAGCTACTTCACTTTCATTTCATTTTTCAGTGTCACCACAAAATGAAATGAAAATGAAGTAGCTCAACACTACAGAAGTAACGTGTATATCAACCGTATCAGCATAATTATAACTTATTCATTGCACTGATTGTAGATTAAAAACAGTGAACCCTTATCTTAATCTAATCTAAAACTTCAAACAAGGCAGAATAATGTATAATGTAGTAAGAATAGTGATCAGTATCTACTTACCTTAGGAATCCAACTAACAAAATCCATTGAAAGCTTGTCTCTTATTTATAGAGTGCAGTATATTCACGGCTAATTCTATTTTCGTGTTAGTTTTAAAAACACCTAAAGGAACTATGGAAAGTGAAAGCTTAGAAATCCGGCACTCACCCCTGGTGCAAACCGGTCCATATCGTCAACAAGGCTAAGGCGTCCAGTCATAGCTTCAGGAGGGTGAATTATGTCGACACAAGCTATTATCTAATCTTGATGGAAGAAGACAGTTGAAAAATTCCACTTCCTCATACTGAAGACTAATCACATCGAAGGAATTTCTTTCATGTTGGAGCATTTCAGAAATAGATCCAGAATTGAACGGAACGAATATAGGTTATGTGTTGCTAACCATTTTCTTCCACAACCCATATGATTTTGACGTTCACCATGCTTTCTTGCGTACACTCTCTTCTATAAATCAATCATAATGTATTTCAAAAAGTATTATAATTAATTAAATATATTAAAATCAGTTCAGCAAAAAGGAAAATAAATAACTATAATTATTATCAGAAATTTTTAGAGGTCAGAGTGAATTAGAAGTGTTTGAGCATTTATATAATGGTTGAATCCTTTGTATCCTTTTTGCAAATTGGTCCGCCATATGCAATGAATAGAAGTAGTTAGTTTGTTAGTTATTCTCTCGGAGTAAAATTTTGCTGGTTACTGTAGCCGTAGTAAATTCCAAGTAAGTGATGTTTTGTAACAAGAAAATGATTTTGACGTTCCTGAAACAATTATTTAATCATTTTTGATATGGAGGATATTCTGTTTTGTCGTTTGTGTGCTCTTAAAAAGGAGAAACTGGTCGGTATCTATGGCGAAGAAGGTCATAAGCTTAGCATTAAAACAAAAATAAACAAATGTTTGCATTTTGAGGTAAGTTTCAATTGATGCGGCAAATAGATATTCCTTTATTCATTAGCAAGTAAGCTCGTCACTATCCAAATTAATTGATCCTTTACCGACCCGAGAATCATAACAGAGTAAATATGATACACGATTATTCTTTATCCTAATTTTTTCATTTGATAATCTAATCATAACCTTAATTTAACTCCTGATTGTATAAAAAAACAAAAGTGCTTTTTTGTAGTTAGCCACGATTTCGTAAAACAAACTTTTGCACACACAAATTTCGGCTTGAGCCGAAGAATCTAGTATCATTTTTAATCTTTGAACTTGTATGATGTTGAAGATCCATCTTGTTTCCACTAATATGTAATATAAACTTAATAAAACAACTTTTGAATGGAAATTAACTCACGTTATGGCGTGACGGCCGTTTCGCCCTGTTGTCTAGAGCATCGTCAGACGACCCACAGTACACTGACTTAAGGTATGAGTTTGAGCTCAAACTCAAACTCATACCTTAAGTCAGTGTACTGTGGGTCGTCTGACGATGCTCTAGACAACAGAGCGAAACGGCCGTCACGCCATACCGTGAGTTAATTTCCATTCAAAAGTTGTTTTATTAAGTTTATATTTGAACTTGTCTTGTTATCTACCAGACTATACTTAAACAAGAAATGCTAAGCCCCCCTGATCCCACAAAAAACTTAATCCAAATTAGTCACTGTTATCCATGCTTGCACACATCGTTATTTAAATTCCAGTCGTTTCTACTGAAAACTGAATGACAAGAATCTACCCATCTCTTGTTGGTACAAAAACACGGAGAGAGCTTGCATAGTGCAATATCCAATAAAACTCGAGGATAATCACCATCGCAAAATCGAACACATTTTGTAGATGATGATTTCCACACTACTCCAATATGTCATAAATTGCACAATTCCACTCAAGCGCTTGTTTTTGTGATGGTGATTATCATCGATTATTGGATTCACCACTTTGCATGCATCCTAATTATAACTTTCATGATTAGAACGAAGTCCATTTGCTCTTGTCCCGTAGAATCTATATTATTATTCTGCTACAATTCCATTTAGTAGAAGTTGAACCAGACTGTCAAATTGCTCCCAGCAGTTCAGTTTCAGAACCATGTAGCACTAACTTCTGCAAGGTACAGAATTCTGCTGAATTTATGTTGAGTTCAATTACACGAATCCATGGTCCTATTAAGTTGCACTCAATTATTTGTCCGATAGTATTCGAAAATATTTTTATTTGATTTCTAAATATTTCATCGAACCTAAACATAAGCCATGAAAAGATTCAAGGCAAGATCATTTTAATGCTATAAATTACGCCGAAAACCTCGCTACTCTTGACATAGGCAACTGAATTGAATAGTTATTGGAAATCGTTGAACACTAACAAAAATATTAAGTCAGTTCTGGGAATCAAACCACAGATCTCCCAAATGCTGGTTAGGTATCTTGACCACTCTACTACCATGACAATCTTTGTATAGTAGCATTCGTTTGAGATGTAGCCGCTTACTGGATATTTTTGTGTTGTGGCATTTACCTATTTCCATTAGCAGTAGCGAAGGTCTCCAGCGTAATTTATAACATTGGAAGGGTTTTTGTAATTAATCATTCTGTGAACATTTAGCAATTTAGTAAAAATTGTAACATTCATCAAAATTACTTAAGGTTAGTTTATTAAAGTTATGAATTTAACATCTTCCAAATAGCTTAAGGTTAATTCAAGACTAACTTATGTTTGTGAAAATAACTTAGGTTTTCGTAATGTTTTGTTGAACGTATTTTTGACAAAGAAGAGCGTAGCCTAACTTGAGGCACGAGACCTATCATTTTATTCATGAATTTTGTTTGCAAATTATGTTCCTTCTGTTGCAAAGCTATTAGCACCCTATGACAAAGAAGAGGTAGGAAAAAGAGGAAACAGAAATAATTAAAAAGATAAAAGAAAGGAGATGAAGAAAAAGAAGAGAAACGATGTAGGAGAAATAGAAAGAAGAAAATGAAAAATAAGGAGAAGAGGAAAAATAAAAAGGACAAGAAATTCCTCTGGATTATAGGTTGTGTCACATTTGGATTTGTGAATAAATTCAGAAAACTATCTATTTTAAACTGTATTCTGTTCTGTAATTATATAATAATTATTATCTAGTGTATATAGATTTTTTTTCACAATAAATGTTTCATTTTTATAATCTATATTTGTGACTAAACCTATATTTTTGACTAATTCAGTGGCACATCGACACGGATTTATATAGTGGGTGTCACCAATTGAAAAGTTCAAATTATTTGTCCAGAGTAAATAATTAATTTATATTGACATTTGATTTTATTGTTTAAATTTATTGTTGAATAAAATGATTATTGAATCTGCCATTTTACTAGTAACTAAAAATGAAAATAAATAATTCTAAGGTCTCTTTATTGATATTTTTGCTCTCATCATTCATTTCTTTGCCTATTTGATGATTGGCAGGTGTACCAAACCGACTCGCTTCCCAAGTATGTATGTCTCGACTGCTGTTTCAAACTGGAGCAGTTCTCAATTTTTGTGGACAGCAGTGCCAATGCGCAGACCACACTGTTGCGCATCTTTCAAGACGACAGTGCGCATCCCGATGCGCAGCTGGATGATGCGCATGCGCAGACAAGCATTGAGCTTACTTCGTTGAACTGCGACTCCCGTTTTCAAATGGTAAAAGAATTTAGTAGCAACCAAGAAATTCAACAAGTAACCGATGATCAACAGCCAATCTATCAGACTAACCAAGAGCAGTTGCATGCCCATGAGGAAGAAGAAGATGATGATGATTACGAAGATGTTGAAGACGAGGAAGAAATGTGTGAGGAGGAAGAGGAGGAGGAGGATGGAGAAATGGAGGAAGAAGACGATGATAATAGGTTCAATGATGGTTTGGTGAATGATAATGTGAATATGAAGGATGAGGTGATGAATGAGGCTGCTGCTATTGAAAATACGTCTGGTTATGTTGAGTGTCTAGTACCTCAAAAGGATGGAGATGGATGTGAGTATAAAAGACAAAACAATAGAATATTATTTATTAGCTTTAATATAACTTATAAGACATTTTCTAATCTGTTCAATTCATTTGTTAATTGCCGAAGCATAGTATCAGTGTGTAACTTAGTATTGTATTACAATAATTTCCATATTTATTCATAAGTAAATAATTAGTGTAATGTATCTTCAAATTGAACAAATATTTTAGTTTTTACTTTGTGTGCTTACTTGAGAAAAGTTTACAAATTATATCAAAATATTACAACTTTTTTATAGACCATTGTTTATCTGCGACTACGTCATAAAGTCTACAGATTCTGTGAAATTAATTATTAATGTCATAACAGCTGACTTTATTCTTTCTTGATCAAACGCATTGTATAATTATCCTATTGTACAACTGCAGTCAGTTTAAAGGGTTGATTACATTGGGATAGTTACTCGCTAAGCGAGTAGCGAGTAGGACGTTACTGACCGACCGTGCTACAGCAGCTCAGCATACCAAGCCAAATTATATTAAAAAAATTATTTCTAGAATCACTTCCATACTATGGAATTTCTAAGACAAGAAATAATATCGCAACACAAAATTAAAAGATGAAGTTTACCAACAATTATTCAATAGAATTTTATCAAAACAATGTACAATATATCTCATCTGAAGTGTTATGCTGGCAGCCTGTGTGATTAAGTATCGGCTTTGGCCACAATAATATTGTATTTTGGTGTTGGCTACTCTGCCAGCGAGTATAAATGTGACCAAATTCAAAGTTGAGAGCCTGTCTACTTTGAATTTGGTCACATTTGTACTCGCTGGCAGAGTAGCCAACACCAAAATACAATATTATTGTGGCCAAAGCCGATACTTAATCACACAGGCTGCCAGCATAACACTTCAGATGAGATATATTGTATATTGTTTTGATGAAATTCTATTGAATAATTGTTGGTAAACTTCATCTTTTAATTTTGTGTTGCGATATTATTTATTGTCTTAGAAATTCCATAGTATGGGGGTGATTCTAGAAATAATTTTTTTAATATAATTTGGCTTGGTATGCTGAGTTGCTGTAGCACGGTCGGTCAGTAACGTCCTACTCGCTACTCGCCTAGCGAGTAACTATCCCAATGTAATCAACCCTTTAGTTATACGATCTAGACCAATATTAACATAGCATTTCTCCAATTCAGCGTCGGGATGAATAATATGCATCAGCTGATTTAAAAAATTCGAAATCAAATTGAGTTTGAATTTTGCTTTCAATCCCACAAACAATCGTCAACAAGTAAGCAGTCTAGGTTATTTTAGTTTGAATAAGATATTCTAGTGATTAGTAAGTAAAAGTAAGTTATTGGCAATCAAACCAGTAGATAATATTGTATTTAACGATTTTATTTAGCCTTCAAGTGATTTTATTTAGTCAATCAAGAGATGTTTTTAACACTCGTGGCCTAACTAACATCTCACTTGTGGCTTGAAGGCAGTCATAATAAAGTTGTTGCATAATAGTAGTTTATGCAACGGTCATATTAATATTATGTCTAGCGTTGAGCCGCTATGAATCTTAATATTATGTTTAGCGTTGAGCCGCGAATGAAATGTAAGTTAGGACACGAGCAAAGAGAGTGTTCTAAAAATCTCACGAAGGCGAAATGCAATCGTTGCATACAATCTTTCAACTACGGCTTTCGATAACTTACATTTAATTCAACTACCAATCACTTTGATAACTTACTTAAACTAACATAACCTAGAATGTAGAAGATTGGGAGATTGAAATCTAAACTAAAATATTGACATTTTCTGATTAGCTGATGTGAATCTTTGATAATACTCATTATAACACTGTTTGGAACTAATGATGGATTCTCATTGGTCTAGAACTCATTGCATAGAGTAAGGCGGATTGCATAATCAGTTAGCTTCTGGTTTAATCAGTCTTGAATGACGTCAGCGGTTTTGATAATATTAAACTACCATTATTTAACGTAGTTTTAGATAAACTACTACTTTGTAACGATTTGTGTGTTGTGTATATTTTGCTTTATCTGTTCTCATTTTAATTTTCATCCAATTATCAGGTTAGTCGCTCAATTATCGATCTTTAATATATTTTAATAATCAATTTCTAATTTTGCAGTGTCAAACAAACGTAAGAAAAACACACCAGTTAAGTGCTACAACGGAATGCCGACTAAAACCAATGAGAACGTTACAAAAGTCGATGGCAAAGTGTTGAATGGCATTCAGATGGAATCCCAGATCAATGACAATCAGCAGCAGATTATTCTCCATCAGCAAATGCAGCAACATCAGCAGTTAGACGATCAGTCAAACATTTCCGATCAGCACTTCATCAGTGGCGAAAGTTTCATTGTCAAAGACATCGATCAGCAGCAGCAACAGTCCATTGAAGTGGTTGAGAAAAATGAAACCAACTGGGAGATTATGACTCTACGGTGTACCGAGTGTCCTGAGGTAAAATTTCAATCAAGTAAATACGATGCTTTTTTAATTACGAGTTAAATTAGGCCAATATAGTATTACATAGCATATCTACAAAAATAGTTATTTATGTGTTGAGAGCATAAAGTGCGACTTTTTGAGCCAAACAGTTGCCGCACGACCTAAAGCGAAGTGCGGTAATTTTGCTAGAATGATTAAGAAGCTTTACATACAACATTTTACCTACAACTGCAGTTTTGAATTTCCCTTCAATAATTGTACGAAATCCTTCTGAAATAATTTCTGTACAATGCGTCATCATTGAGGTTATGAAAAATTTATCTGGCATTAACTAGCTGGCAAGCTAGTGTTGCCAGCGGTATATTATTTTTATAAGCCCTTATTGGAGCAAATCTAGTCGAAAGTGGTAAGATCATTTTCGGAAACGTTTCTTCTGTGCCCAATATGTCTTCATTCTCTCGGATCTCTGAAGTCTCTGCTCATCTGTGATGTAATTTCTCGGTTTTGGAGTTTTGATTTTTAATTGAGTTGTCTCATTTTTAAGAATCATTTTTTAGAATAATTTAGGATCTGGCCAAGTGTTTATATGTACAATAATTTCAAATAAATCCCATTCCAAAAAGTTAATTTAAAAATATTTTTTTCAAACATGAATAATTCATTGTAAGCTATTTTATAAATATGGTAATTTTGAACGTCAAGTACGATAATTATTGCAGAATGGAAGATCGGCAACACGCGAGTAAAAAAGTAATCAGCTATGACGTCAGCAAAAAAAGTAGATTACTGTTCGCTCGTCAGTAAACAGTTGTAGGAACAATCGTCGCTGGCCTATCTTTGTGACGTACAAAACTCTATAATGTGTGTTCTGTAATATCAAATCTCTGTAAAAGAAATTCACTATAACTGTTTGGTGGACAACTATTTAGTGTTTGGTTTCCTTCATCAAACCTTGGAGTTTCAGGTTTTTTTTAGCAAACAACGTTTATTTGAGATGTAACGAAATTCCTGAAACTCTAATAAAACGTTCGCGTTTTCATGGAGGAGACTTACCAACGTTGTCTGCTGAGTAAAAGTTGTTACATTTCATTCAGTGAAAGAGATGGTTTGTCTAAAATGATTTTTAATGCATAAAATTAGAAGGTTTGTGTCTATCTATTTTTTTTTTTTTTTTATTTAAAGTAAACACCTAAACTTAATACAGTATATGAAAAAAGCGCTCTTTTTGAATCATCCTACACTAGTAATTTTGGTTGCAGGAACTGACATCCCTTGACGCCCTTCGAGAGCACCACTCTGTGGTTCACAAGCAGGAGGCCCGATTTCTATGCTCGCAGTGCACAAAAGTTTTCACTAATCAGACAACGTTCTTCGCACACATAAAACGGCATAAAAATCTGGAAAAATATAAGTAAGTACAGTCATCAATAAATCGAGACTGATTGTGCAATGTTTGAAATGTATGATTTTGCTACTGTACCATGTTGAAAATTGAGTAGTTTTATTTGTAAGTCTTGTGATTAAGAACCCATCAGGGCCTTTACATAATCGTGCCGTTGTCCGTGTGTCTGTTCGTCTTTGGAAAAGCTCTTGAAAAGAAGATTCTAGAGTCTAGACTCTTGAAACTTTGTTTATAGTTAAATTGAGGTTCCTATTGATTTTGGACGTTGAGAGTCTGTCAAAATTATAATATTGCCAGCTGGTTTACCTCAAACCGAAACAAAAATTTGATGCATATGAAGGTTGCTCACCCTGATTATAGACCTCATTTTTCCAGAGCAAGCGTGGTAGCTAATTGTGTTCAAATTTAAAATCTTCAAGAGTTTCTGTGATTTTAGGACATAGAGGGTTGAAATCATTGCTTTATGGAGGGTTGACTTATCCTGATTGATATTTATCCGGTAATGTTTATCTTGCTGGTAATTCATTGTGATTTGTTATGATTTTGGTGTTTTATTTTACAGAGAGCGTCCGGTTTAAAATGTTTTTTTTTCTTATTTAAAAAAAAAAATGATATTTTATTAGTTTAATGTAGGTTTGCAGGTTTCCAGTGATTATACCCTAGCCCACATGTGACGCAAAAAAATTATAGGCTATTGAAACGGGTTTTTAGTAAGTTGTGTCAGCCTGATTGATGATGATTATTTCGTGTCATTGGATATTCTGTTGTATCGGTTTATGCTATCTATTTTTGTATTTTTTCCAATTGATATTTCTGATTCCAGTTGCACGGAATGTGGAAAATACTTTTCAACAAAACGTGTGTTCGAGATGCATTTGTCGACGCATTCCAACACTCGGCCCTATGTGTGCCACACCTGTGGCAAGGCGTTCCGGCTGCATAGCGCACTCTTCATGCACAGTCGGTGTCATTTGCCCGAAGAAGTAAAAAATAAGTTCGCTTGTGACCAGTGTGATAAGAGGTATGTCAATAAAAAAATGAAGCAAAAATACTTTATTTTTATTATTATAATAGGATAAAAATTTATTTTTGCAACACAGCATACAGGCATACTGTACGGATACAACATCTTTAAAATAATTTTCTAACAAAATTAATTAAACAAATTACTGTGATAATAATAATAAGCATATGGCTTTTATTGGTGGCGAGACCCTTACGGATAGTTCTACCTCACCGTTTGAGCCATGTTTTGGGGAACATGGTGGACCTTCTATTTAAGGTAGGTTCCGAACCACCGGTTAAGTGATAATAAGGGTTATAGCATTAAGTCATTGAAGCACGGTCACCCATCCAAGAGCAGTCTGTGATAAACAGAAATATCAGGCACCTCATTAGTATAGAGGTATTAGGGTTGCCTAGGCAAAGAAAATGTGCAGGTACCCCGGTACTCTAGATAAGCTTAAATTGCTAGTTTTCATACTTAAATAAATATAAAACAGAACAGATGAATCTCCACTTATTTAGTGCTTCAACCTAACGATTTCATCCAGTTGTTACTGTCATCTAGATATTTATTACAAGGAATACTATCAAGTAAAGATAAAACAGGATTATAATCATCTTCTATTTTTTCTCTCCTAGAACCATGCCATATTAATGTTAGTTATTCTTGTAATAGTAAGTCATTCTTGTTCAAAACTATCTAAATAATTATTATATAAAAACCCTAAGCACTAAAGCTGAATATAATAACAATAAATATTCCCTATAACAGAATAATTTAGTGGAAAAGACACAATCTAATTATTTGGAAAATATTGAGCTACTAGACGCTATTTAATATTATCCTAGACTGGATGGTTCAGGAGGAATCTGCCATACTGCTTCAGCTCTTTCCTCATCACAATAAAGAAAAAGTACACATAAACATAGCTCCAAAAACGCTTCGTAATAGAAATGAAGATAGCTGAATTTAGCAGCTAACCCTATTAATTTACCAATCAAAAATTTTTTTAAATTTGTAAACTAACTGTTCAACAATTCAAGAAGAAGCGTCTAAAACATTATTTTACTTGTAAATTTATGTGATTTTTCTAGCTTTTTGAGCTAACACCTTGTTAAATATAAGCTATTTTATCTCAATTTTCTCAAGTATAATAATTATTACAAACTGTATGCGATGATTGATCTAGTTTGGTTTCCCCTTGGGTACTATTTATCAAATAGCTTATCCAACGGTTGTATTATAACTGCCTTTAAGCGATGAGTGAAATGTAAGTTAGAACACAGGCAAAGCAAGTGTTCTAAATATCTCACGAGTTGCTTCAAGGCAAAATGCACTCTGCATACAATATTTTCCGATTACCAATGAATCACGTTTAATTTAACTTACCAAAAAATGCAATAAATTGCCCAAAATATAACATAACTCACAATGCGTGATTGCTCTCGACAGTTCCGATTTGAAATAAATTTTGATTTCGAAAAGTTTAAATCAACTGATGTGACTATTGCATAACATCCATTTCGGCACTGTTTTGAAGAGATCCTGAGTTCTGATTGGTCTAGACACCTGTATCGAAAAGTGACAGTAGTGTTAAACTAGCTTAATTATAAGACTAGTTTGATTAGCCATGGAATGAAGTAAGCTTTATTTACATCACTTTATAACCTCTTATAACTCTACTTTATAACTTTAGCCGCAGATAAAATGATTTTTGAATAAATTGAAGCTTAACAATAACTTCCTTCTAAGCACTTTTCTTCACTTCACTAGCATGTTTTTTTTCTGTTGAGCTTCCGGGCCAGATTATGAACTCCAATATTATGGATTATGGAATATTATGGATTGGATTATGGAATCCAAGCAACTGGATTCCTCACCTACATTTGGAACGCGCTGAAAATCGAATAAAAGAGTTAGGATTTGTCAACTACAGTATTTATTAAGATATTCAACAAAATATGCAAAAGTGGCCAAAAACACGGGTCTTTAAGTTTGAAGTGATACAACATGCTATTCTATTGTTGAATATTTTGTCGTTTATTATTGCATTTTTTTCCAATTTCGTTGTCAGGTTCACGACCAAGCCTAACCTGGTTACGCACAAACGCATCCATACGGGGATTCGAAATTTCACCTGCGACCAGTGTGGTAAAGGTTTCATACAAAAGGGAAACCTTGACGCGCATCTCATGACTCATTCCCAGGATAAGCCATTCCACTGTGATATTTGTAATAAAGGGTAAGTGTTTCTGTAGAATTCAAATTCATTTATTCGCACAATACATCATCATCAGTTGTAAAAGAATGCATTACTAGAAAATTGAAAAAAGAAAACTTACTTCTGCATGTTAAAAAATAAAAATGACAAAAACAACATAAATTACAAAACGATAGATAAAAACTCTTGCAATTAGTAGAAGTCTGTCTAACGAAATTCAAAACAGCCTTGCTGAATTGTGTAGGAGGAAGAGTCGTCACTGTTTCAGGTAACTTATTGAAATGATGGCTTATTAAAGTGTCAATTAGTGTCATATATTAAAAATAGATGGGGTGCAATTCTTTATCTTTACCCCGATCCAATTTAATCGGAATAACTTCTTCGCCATCGCATTCTCCTCCTTTCTCCTCCTTATCCTGTTTTTATTATTTTCTTTTATCCAATATCTTCTTCTTCTCCGTTTTTTCTCGTTTGTTCTTAATTAATTAATTAACCTTAATTAATCCGGTTAATCTTTTTCATCATCATTTTCATCTTCTCTCCCTTTTTCCATTTCTTCTCACTCTTCTTTTTCTAATTCTACCTTTACTACTCTTTCTTCTTTTTCGACTTTTCCTCTTTTTCCATCTACTTCCTTTTCTTCTGCCTCTTTTTCCTACCCACCAATCCCTTCTTCTGCAAGTCTAAAAATAATAGTTCAATTTTTTTGTCAAGAGTTTATTTTAATTAAACGCTATTAATTTTCTCGACAGAGGCCTCTTTCAAAATGTTTGTTATATACTAGCAGGTTGCCCGATTCAATCTGTATATCCAGTATGTGTAGTAACCTATACACTAATTAATTTAATAGTCCCTGTTTTCGTATCGTCCTTTTTCTTCTGCATCTTCTTTTCTCTTCTTCATCTCTATCTTCTTCTTCATCATCATTGTTTCATTCTTTATCACATCTTTGTCTGTATTATCTATTATGTTTTGTACTGACTCAACTATTAATATGCATTTTCTTTATATTGGTGAAGGTGATATCCGTAATGAATAATAAGACTTGAAGTTGTCACAACCACATTTATTGAAAACCGTGAGAAACTAGTTTGAGATTGATAATGGTGTAACCATTGTTATAAATAATATGCAATTCAGCTTGTAAAATTTATATCTCATATATTGCTTCATTGATACGTTTATGGTACTAGCCCCTATGTGAATTGTATATTTGGCTAAGGTTGAGTGATAGCGAAGACTTTATAGTCTTAACTCCGCCTAATAAAGAATTTTTCATTTCATCATCATCATCATCTTCGTATTTTTTCTCCTTTTTGTTCTCCTTCTTCATCATAATCTTCCTCATTTTCATCTTATCTTCCTCTTTTTCTTCTTCATCTTTCTCCTCCTTCTTCAATTCTCTATTCTGCAGCGTTGGAGTTTCGTCGATAGATAACAGCGGTTTTTTTTACATAGGATTGTGAGTATATGTGTGTGCGTGTGTGTGTTGTGATAGGTTTAAGACGTCGCTGCACCTGCGGAAGCATCACTCGGTTCACACAGGTGCCAAGCCGTACCAGTGCCAGGTGTGCGGCCGCACCTTCAGGGAGCGAGGCACACTGAGGGAGCATCTGCGCATTCACACCGGCGACATGCCCTTCACGTGCGAGTTCTGTGGCAAGGCATTCCGGTTCAAGGGCATACTCACGGTCAGTTTCTTGTCAACCTATTGATTCCTATTCCTTCTCCACTAATCCAGTAAAATTATCTATTTATTTATCTATATAAATAAAATTAGAGTTTTGTCTGTACATTTATCAGAATTATATTTTTTTGGTTATTTTTACGTTTTATACATTAAAAAAGCCGAAACAAGTCTTATTTCAATTTCTGTCACGGCCCCGAAGGCATTTTACGCGGCCTTCTAAAAAACTAAAGCATCGATCGGGATTTAAGTTATTTAACAGTATTTAAAAAAAAAATTGACAGTGTCTTTAGCTATAAAAAACGAAAATAACTTTTTTTAAACAGAATAATAAACGTTTAAAAACCAAGTATTGTGCGATTTTGGATACATTTCTTCTAAGTTTTATTACCACACTAGCTGGACCGACGCGCGTTGCTGCGTTCCTATAAAAAATTCTTGATTTTATTATTTGTCACCTCCCACTGAGGTTACATTTCAAATTTCAACCTTCTAGGACTATTAGGGAAGAAGTTAGTCCTATGGCTGTTCCAGCTGATCAGAGAGGCCTGCTTCGTTGTTTTCCTACACAGTAAGACCTTACTCACCACCTCTCAATGAACATTTCAAATTTAAACCTCCTACGACTATTAGGGTAGAAGCCAGGTTTTTTTATTTTATTATTCGCCACCTCCTACTGAGACTACATTTCAAATTTCTAGCTGCATTGGTTAACAGATGTCACCGGCAATATGTTTCCTACATACTGCAATTCTCCGACTGCACGGGTAATAGAATAGAACGGTAGGGTCCACGAGGTGGATGCGCAGTAGACTAGCGAGCCAATGATGTAACTGGTGCTCACTGTTGCTTATCATGCTTATCACTGTCGCCTGAACTAATAAATAGAGCCAGTTTACCGGTGTTCCTGCAGAGATTATCATGGAGAAAATCTCAACAAAGGATAAAACGTGTAATATTACAAATTTGCCGCCAAATCTACTTTAAACAACTTTCAAATAATTTTTGTATTGAACTAATTTCCACTTAATATTTAATATATTTAAAATTATAATTAATTCTTTTAATATTAATTACATGTAAATTACTAAATTTATAAAAAGACAAAATAGAATATTCATCTTGGTCTCCATTCAAATCTCCAGATGATAAACTGATTTTTTGATTTCAGATAAACATCTGAAATCAAATATCAAAAACAGTGAGTTGATTTTGGTTCTTGATGGTAAAAACATCAAAATGTAAAAAGAGGATTTTCATAGATTCAAGAAAGTTAAGTGATATGATTTCAAGATTCAAATTTTATTAAAATCTACATAAGTGATATCTAAATTAACGTCGGAAGTATAAAACTGTCCAACTTATGAAGTATTCATTAAAGGAGAAATGAATAAAAGAATCTACTCTTTGATAACAATTTTACAACAATGAAAATATCGAAATGGGAAAGATGAGTATTCCTTTTGAGTTATAATTTATCATTAAATTCTTAAATCAATTTCTATTTTATGAGAAATGAAAACACATACAATTTCATAAGAAGATAATATTTATTATTTTCATTAAGAAACTTCAAATAAAAATTATGTCAGTCTCTTTTGAAAACAAGTCTATTCATTTATTTGGATAAATAATCAAAATTTAAAAAAAAAGAACAATATTATTTGGACCGATGTTTTATCCATTAGAGTAACAGTAGGAAGTCCGTTCCAGTGAGAATCTTCCACAAAAAACGGAACGCTGCAAATGTGATGAAAACCCATATCAGCTTCCATGAGATTTCTGCAGAGATTATATAGTGCCAAGTTATACATCGTGAACTGACTTCTGTTGAACCCGATTATTTCCTTAAATATTATTATAATCAAGTAGGTAATGTATTTTCATGTTCGGAAATAATCGTGCTACAACCTTTATATGAACCATTTTAACGTTATTTGACTTATTAATCGAAAACTGAAACTAAATTGACTGGGCTCTATGTCTAGATGCGTGTAGTGCTCTATTCACAGAGCACCGGTGACGTCACGCTGTAGGCAGAGCGGAAGGGGAACATGAGCGTGGACCCTACCATACTCTTCTATTACCCGTGTCCGACTGCACGGTAGCGGTTTGCCTTCAGTTCACAACAGATGGGCAGGTCGTCTTCGTATGAGGTGATTCAGTCAGGTTAGGTTAGGTTTGGTTAGCTGCCCATCTGTTGTTAACTGAAGGCTATCCCACGGAAGCCTACATGCAAAGTCTTTGCGTTCCAGACAGCGTAAATAACGCCGCTAAGGGGCCTGCCATATGATTAAAAACGTGTTCCTTTAAGCTGTTTGGCCGGCAAGTTCAGTGAGTTAGGTCTGTAAAATGGATTAATTAATAATAATTATTAGCCCATTTGAAGCTCATTAAATACACTATAACTTTGTTCCTCTGCATATTTAAAAAAATCCGTACCGTTTTCGAGTTATAACCTCTTCACAATGGGTCATTTTCTAAAACATCTCAGTGTTCATTATACTTATCCTTCTAGCTCCCCACTTGTTCACATTACAGGAATTCTGTAAGAAAATTGAAAAGCATCGAATTCTCTTCAAGAATTTACTCATAATATACGATTATTGATTCTTTACTAATTGTATTGCCAGGTCTTTAAAGACCCATTGCATACAGATCATTCAAGACATTCATTCAACTATACAACAGTAGAGATAGACTAGAAACAATAATAAATAGACATAATCAGTACAGAGAATAAAATGTAAATTAAAGTAAGAGTACTGATAACTAAGAGTAAAACTTATTTGTTGAATACAGAATTGAAATGAAAATTTGAATGAAATTGAGATGTTACCAACTATATAATATGGTGTTATATATGTGTGTCAACTTATATTATGATTTTAAACATTTTTCAATTATCACAACCCAAAGAGAAGTTACTCAGAACCTTTCATTTAGAAAATGAAATTTGCTGAAATATGACAAAAATGACAACTTTCTGTCATACATATATAAGTTACGACCTGTCTTGAACCTATCAAATAAAACTTGCTTTAAATAAAATAGATTTTGAAAATTTTAGTCAAGTTAGGAATCGTCATACATGGGAGAATAATTATATAAAAATTATTTAATTTTAAATTTATTATATATAAAATTATATAATTATATAAAAATAATATAAACTATTGGTGGCATGTTTTAAGGAATTTTATTTGCAAATTGAAAGGTTCTGAGCAACTGCTCCCAGGATTGGGTTGGGGAAAATTGAGAAATTTTCAAAAACAGCGGGATTATGGTAGCATATCATTTAGCTTCATATAAAAAATAATTAATCAAGTTATTATTAAAAACATTTAGTTATTATTATTATATTTTTTATTAGTATTATTTTATGTAGCACATTTGATCAATTTTGGCCCACGCAGCTTTCATTTTTTTGGAGTGTTGTGTTTGCTCCTCTTGGGTTCATTTTTCTCTCCCAACTCGTCGTGGTCTTAGTGCCTCCTGATACTGTAAGCTATCGATTTTCTTCCGAAATAAATTCCTATGTGTAAGTTACATTATTTATTTATTTATTGTGACAAATTTACGAGTGTGAAGGTGCAACAGAAAGTCCAAAACTGCTCCCTTCACAAATTTTGAATATGTTACATTGTCCAAAACATTGAGGTTTAACACAGAATAAAAATTTAACAGGTTAACTCCCATGTGCATCATATATGATGCATACAGATTGCTACTGAGATACCATGTGCATCATTTCTGGACATGCACTGTTGTCTATTCATATAACTTACCATATGTATATCTATCTATTAATCTTTCTCCCCGACCAGATGTTAGAAAAGTTCTTATAACTGCCACCAGGGTCGACTGAATTTGAAACCAAGGATGAACTATGCTATTCATAAACAGGTGAAGCCGATTATATAGACAAAATGCATGTAGTTGTGTCCCAGAATTGGACACAACCGTTTGTTTGATGAAGAAAAATGTGACCACATCTGATGCACATGGTACCTGGGTAACAAGCAATGTGTATCATATCTGATGCACAGCAAAGTAGCAGAGGAATAGGAAAAAACGGCTCTCGGTCAATGAGATCATTCCATCTTTTTAGGCATGGGAGTCAACCTGTTAAGATTATAATTATGATTATAATTTTTTCAATTTTTGGTAATAAAGAAATTTGTTCGTGTTTTACTGCCATAGACACACAGACGCCAGCACACCGGTGAACGGCCGTATAGCTGTTACGAGTGCGAGCACCACTTCACCAACTGGCCCAACTACAACAAGCACATGAAACGCAGACACGGCATCAATTTGAGTCGTGCATCGCGTATCAAACTGGATGACTCAGTATCAAACGTGATACAGAACACACCGCCCACCACCGCTCCACCGGCCGACATGATACAACCCCAACCCCAGCAACAAATTCAACAACATCAACAACAAATTCAGCAGCCTCTGGTGGCCGAAGAACAAACTAGTTCCATGTTCAAGGAAACCAGTTTACGTCCGGCTGAAGATTTAAGTGACGGCAGTAACCATTTTTATAGTCCCGTGATTGCGCATGTGCCCTCCTCCGTTGTACCCATGACAGCCACCTACGTCACACCGCATCATAATATGTTAGGTTTCTACAATTTAACGCAAATACAAACCCTAGATGCGACCACCACGCCTATTATGATGCAAACGCATCATAGGTAATTTCTATTCTGAAAACATTCTGTCGATGATCAATGTGTTACTAAAAGGATCTGTTAAGATGGATTCAAACTTGCCAACACACCTTGGCAACACTGATGACTCCCGATAACAGTTTATAGACACAATTTTTGAGTATTTACCACAAACCTTAGCTAAGTGCCCAATTTTATCACCCTTTTTACATTTGAACTAATTGAATCAGCATTGTGGGGCTGTCGTTCCCCATCACAACAAAAACGAACTTTGTCATGTTTCGATGAATTTGAAACTATGTGGTTCTTCTTCGGCGCTTGGTTGCAGACCAGAGTCTGTGAAGAAGAACCACATAGTTCGACTCACGTCCGCCGTGACTCATGAAGGTCAGTTCTGCACAGAAAGTATCTACGAAAATTGTACCTTGTTAACGGAGCTGTGATTGTGAACTGAAGTATAATTTGCTTTGATGTTCTTGCCTGCTCGTCAGCTAAATCTTCCAAAAAAGTATTTTTAAAAGTTAGGTTCGTCATTTTCATAAACAGTTTTGAATTTATTATGATAAAAACCGGTTGAAAGTTTGTGGCCATGTACTTCATGAATAATCAGGTCTGTCAATTCTTCATCTATACGTTCTTGAGTCTTGAAATCATATTTTGCCGAAAGATATTTCAAACCACAAAGAAATAAGTTAAAGGACTCTTCCTCCCCTTGTTTTTGTCCTCGAAATTTGTGACATAATAGACTGTAGAGGAGGAGGATGATTAAAATGTGCTTGTGCTTTTAATATTGACTCAATTTCAGAGAACTTCTTGTCGTTATAAGTCTTTGGGTGAATTAATTTTTTTAGTCACATACATGGAGGTAATAAAATAATAGTACTTGTTTTACCTCTTTCATGTTTTGGAAAGTGCAATAGGCCTCGAGCCGCTTGATGTATGTTGTAAATGTTCCATTTTCAGGCCGAAAAAACTAAAACTTGAAGTCGAAATTCTTATTTTTCCTTGTCACCAGTTTTGTTGAATTGAATAACAATTTAATTTAATTTGAATAATATAACTGGGTAACTCTAATTATATACGAGTTTATTTACTTGTAAAACATGGCAATCGCATTCATAACAACCGCATTCGCCATTAATCTTGAAAAATTGTTGTATTGTGACTATAAACTGTCCAGAAGTCATCAGTGTTGCCATGATATGGCGGCAAGTTTGAACACATAACTTTTTCGCGATAAAATTGCAATTATTCACTTATTTCTCTTGGAAAATGATTCAAGGGGCAAATTTTTAGAAAAGTCCGACCAAAAATCATCATTGATACTCCAACTCAGATACATCATGATGTTTTATTTTCAGTATTTATCAAACTGGAGTATCAATAGTACTATGAAAACATACATAACAAGGAAATGAGTATTACAAGACTGATTATAATATATACTCTCGCCTATTCTTATCAAAGCATTGACAAATTGGTTCTCTTTCAAAGAAAATAGTGGTGCAATGTCAGGAAAATGAACAAAAAGGAAATAATATTGCCATATTTTGCCCTAAATAGTTCAAAATTCGTGTAAAATAAGGCTGCTTCATACAACACTCTTGTCCCACGCATTTTTGACATTCCGTAATCTATTATTTTTCACTGCTTTATAGGTATATAATTATTCACATTACAACCCCGGGTTTCTTGAATGATCATTAAAAGTATAATGGACCATTAAATATTTTATTTCGGAAAATTGTAGTGCAAAACCAAATTAAGTAACATTGGATACAAGGGATGAAGTTCATCCATCAATTTTTTTGTTATTCAAATCTATAAATTCATTATTTTGTCCTCCCTTCAATCCTATTCACAAATTATCCAAACCATTGTTTTCGAAATAATGTTCTTCTATTCAATTTTTCTACTTCTCTTGCTTCTTCTTCCTCTTCCCTTGCTCCTGCCTCTTCCCTTCCTTCGTCCTTTTCCTGCCTTTGCACGTCCTTTGCGTCTTTTTTCTATTGGTTCTTCGTCACTCAAAAATAGTTTTCCTTCTTCTTTGACGAGTATTCCGCTTTTTATACCTCTCTTCAAAGCTAACTGTAGCATAGCTGTTAGTTTGGGTCTGTTCTCGGGAGAAACATCCAAGTTTTGATAGAGAAACTTGTTCAATTCTCGTGATGATGCCCCTTCATTTTGTAGCATTCGTTTCAATCCAGAAACAATCATATTTATCGATTCTTGAAGACATTCTGTTGATTACAAACTCTCCGAAATTTAGTCGAAAAAAAGCTTGAAATCTACGAAAAATAATTTTGAAGAAACACTATTTGAAAATATACACAAGAATTTTGTAAATTATTTGTGAAAACTAACTGAAATTTGGAATTATTCCGAAGAAAAACCTTTAGGAATTTGAAATAGCACAATTATATTCTATAACAAAATATAAAATGAAACTATTAAAACTTATTTTAATGAGAGAAAAATGCATATTACGCTATAATAGAATAAAGAATGCTGCATTGTTATCCCACAGTAAATTGGCAAAAGTCCTAACATTTCTAGCGTAATTCATTACCATGAAGTATTTCATTTTTAATGACATATATTGAGATGTTCCCGTTTTTATATGGCCCTGTCATTTGTTAACATTATTGCATTTATGAAATAAAATACACCCTTTTCAACCACTTTGCTGGTAAAATTGAAACAGAGCAATGGTATGGTTGAACTAAATCTAGCTAATGAATGCCCCATTAAAAATATACATGTAAAATGTAGATATTGTGATCGCTCAAGAAACCGTGAGAGATTTTATTGCTGGATTTCTTGTTCCATGACGAACTGCGTTGTTAATATTAACTTTTCATGTGAAATTTAACGACTTGCAGTCAAATATTTGAAAAGATTTTATTGGTTCCTTATTTTATTGTATACATGACGAAATCAATCATTAATCTCTAATAAAGCCATTTAGGTTAGAATTAGGCTATGCTAGATCAGTTTAGGTTAGGTTAAGTAGCATAAGGTGCATTAGCTTTGATCAATGAATAATGTTTGATAAGATTTTTTACTTCACGACCATATCAAAAGTGTGATTATATCAAACCTAGTTTTGTAATGCCATAAGAGAGTGTAATGTTAAATTTCATGATAATTAGTCTAGGACAAGTAGTGTTTTTCTGTACTTTCTATGTGTTATGTTTTCAGCAATGTGTTTGAACAAAGATTGAACAGCGTTTTATTGTTTTTTGTAATTGATAGGTAACATCAAACATTGTTGAGATTATAGTGTAATCGGATAAAATATTGCTTTATAAATTGAGCTTTAATTTTGCTGATGAAAGGCAAGAAGGGAGGTGTAATTAATCACAGTTTTACAGAATGATAAGTCGATTTTCAAATATTTCTTGAAACATTCTCAAATTGTTTATATTGAAATCTCACAGAAGGGTAACAGTCATCCTTTGTTGGCATAATAAAATAACTTTAATAGTGCCTATTTTCCAACTTTTTTATACTTCTTTTCTTGAGCTTCCTTCAGTCTTTGGTTTTTAAGATATAAAGCCACTTCCAGGCATGTAACATCACACTGTAATGTAACTTGTAATGTTGAATTGTCTTATACTCTATAACCGGAGCTATAACATAGCAGAACAGTAAGACAGTATTTTATCACTGTCCCGCAATAACACATCCTAAACAACTTTATGATGTTACGTGATGGTGCCTTATTGTGGCACAATCTGTTATAGAGTGATTTTATGGAATGGATTCCAGGTCTGTACATGAAACATACATGAACGGTTTACCTGTTTAGGTAGAAAGAATTGATTTTTTGATTTTTCCTCAAACACTTGTACAGATTCCCTGCAGCATCTGATTCATACGTTCAGGTTTACCTGTACAGTTCTTAAATCTTTCTGATACCTGTTACATGCATGGTTTAAGAAAGTGGTGGAAGCATAGCATATAAAGCCTATTTTAAGAAGGTAAAGCTGGTATAGAAGCACAGTCTTTAGTACAGATAAGCCACACAAGATGACGTTGGTATCGCTGCCATCAGTGATATCGTTGCCATCTTGTGTGGCTAATCTTCAGATTCACTTCCTAGATTTTATGCTCCTTCAACTTCATTATCTGTCCCCTAGTTTCTAACTATGCTCATCTGAGACATCTATTTTTCAACTTTTCTTGTCTCATGCCTTGGTAAAAAGTATTCTTTGTCAAAAAATATAGGTTATAATTATTTTGACTCTAGTATTTCCTAATTGTTATAAAGCTTGTAAGATCAATATTATACTACTTGTATGCTAATGTGATGAGCTTCTCAACATTTTTGATCTCTTTATTTTAGTCCATAGAAATTCTCAATTTTTCAAGTGCTTTTAAGCTTTATTATACTTTTTAAACTGTACGTTAACAGTATTATAGTATTCTTTGATAAGATTTTATCTCATCTCACTAGAATTTAGACTATTTTTTAGAATTCAATTTGAGGAACTGAGTTAAGGCCTTCCTTATAGTATGGTAATGAGGAGCTAAATTATTTTTATTCTGGACAATTGGCTCCTTTTGGTCTTAATTTGTCCATCTCCATCATTGATTCTCTTATTCTTTAAGTGTTATCCTTTCTCATGTATTTTCTTTTATATGAACATGTATTAGTAATAATAATTATATATGTTTTATAATAATAATAATTATATTGTTTTTATACATTTAAAAACTTTAAACTCCTTCATATTATATATCTGTCTGAAAAATTTATCAGCAGAAATTTCAAAACCTAAAAATTAGACCATCTCCCAAGTTCCATCACTCATCAATCACCATCATCCAACTCATTACCCACGCACAGGTCTTAGTCCTATGTAACAGTGGCGGATCCAGAAATTTTTTTGGGGGTGGCTGATAGCTACTGACAAAGGTAGAGGTGTACTGAATACAAGTAGTATTGTGAAAGAAGCTTTTGAATTTGTCATAATCAATCATACCCGAACTATAACTATTCGGGTGCGACAGCCGGGGATATTTCAGGAGCAGAATGTGACATGCTTATTGGTTGAGCACGCATCCAAGCATGGGCCTGTAATGTGTATGATGTCATACTTTGAAGATTGGTCTAGCGATCACTGCCATTTTGATATGCCACTTGTAAGCCAATAGCTCAATGTTTATTATTATATACATTTAAATAGTATTATTTTATATAAATGTTTGTTTAAACACCGTAACATTATTTAAAATAATATTTTTTCTATCTAATTTATGATTCGTACA
Source organism: Conomelus anceps (assembly GCA_948455865.1). Lineage (NCBI taxonomy): Eukaryota > Metazoa > Arthropoda > Insecta > Hemiptera > Delphacidae > Conomelus > Conomelus anceps. The sequence continues at coordinate 26,270,789 of OX418216.1, forward strand.
TATTTAATAACTCTAATTTCATTCAGTAACACAGTTTCACTTAAGTTTTATAACCTCAAAACTACAACATCATAACTTGGATGGGAACACCGCTGAGCAATGCTTTTTCATTTAAAAAAATTCATCAAAATTGGTTCAATAGTGTTCGAATGATTGATGTACAAACATAAAAAAAAACAGGTCGAATATAGTAACCTTGTTCTTTTTGGAAGTCTGTTAAAAATTTGGAGAAAGTGCACTTGATGGGCTTCTAACCAAACCTAACCTAACCTGGCTAGATGTGACTGAACCACCTCATACCTTTATTATATTGATGCATAAGTGCCATTTGATGAAAAGTGCCTAGTTCCCATTAATTTACATTTTGTGATGAAGAGTTCCTTTTAGTTTATTGTTTTGTCTGTTATTAAATTTTGTTGAAATTTAATGTTTTATTATTATTAAAACTTTTTCATCCAAAAAAGAATATCATAGTATTAATGAATAGCCTAATACTTATAGTATTCACATAATCATAATCGTCCAAGTTATTCAAACACTTTATTGACAGAAGCCCATATACTGCACTCCCATGGAGTGCAGTATATGGGCTTCTCTTAAAAATGACACGATTAAGTGAATTACTGGTGTCATGTCTTTATCAAACTAGATATCCATCTGAAAATGAGTATAATCATAGTATGTAGCTTCTCCTGTGTTCAAATAATCATCAACGTCCAAGTTATTCAATTGACAACAAGTTATTGACAGAAGCCCATATAGTGCACCACAGCCAAAAATTCAACGGCCCTTTTTAGGGCCAAACTCATTAAACAATCAACAGTCCTTTTCAGAACTAACCTCCATGGAAAATCAACGAAACTCCATAGAAAATCAACGGCCCTTTTCAGGGCCACACCAGTGCGAAAATCAACAGTCCTTTTCAGGACTCAACTCAAAGGAACTCCATTCCTCAAAAGATCTTACTATCAATTATGTAAATGAACAAACTGCAATGAGGAAGAGACAACAGGTTGAGAATTATCAATCTTATTAGGGTTTTTTATTAAAAGATAAACAGATAAGTAGTTGTCACTTGTCAGACGATGTTATTCGCTTATTCCTTAACCTTAACCTACAAAAAAAAAACATTGTCGTAGTTGAGCAAATGAAGTGACGTCATTACTCACAGCTGGTGCTGAATGTGTCTGCACTCAGAAGCTCCTGCCGTGCCTGGATGCGTGCGCAACTAGTAAGCACGTCACATTCTGCTCCTGAAATCTCCCCATCTGTCGAACCCATAACTATTCATATTATTGGGAAATAAAAAATAGCTTTACTAGTGCTTTGAACCTTATCAGCGATAAAATTAATTTTAATTTAATGTATATCCTCTTCAGTCCTGATGTCCACAGGAAAAATTATGTTACTATCATTGTACTGTGTTGAGATACTGTATTTAACATGATCTACAGTAACAGTTCTCATTTCTGCCACATAAATGGAGCAGCATAATTTGTCCTTTTATGTGGTCATTAGGTCTATATCCCATAATACCTAAAGACCACATATGGGGACAAATTAATGGTAGCATTCTTTTGAGAAGAGATACAGAGTTTTTCATTATTCATGTGATTTATTACATTTATATGGTTATAAAACAATTGTTCTAATCAATATTGGTCATTGTAAGAAATAAGTAATTAAGAAAGAATGTAAAAATATGCAATGCAATTAGTTAATAATACAATAGTTTCATTCAATATTTGTTATAGGGAATCAATTCTTGAAAAATGTATGTTACTACTTTCGATGGAAGTTCAAAAAACAATTCTTGTCTTTCAACACACAAATAAATATTGCACACTACACACCGAATGCGACTTTTGCCTTTACATCCAGAATTGCGACATCTCTGAGCATCTTTCAGATTCATTGCCTCTGGGAGATGTATGGCTGAAATCACTCGTTGTTATGGTATTGGAATGGTAACGTTGCCTGGGCGACCAACTGGCTTTTTTCTTGGTGGTTCAACATCTTCATCACTACAACTTTCCAAATCTTCATTTTGAGGTGCATGGATACTGAAAATAAGTTGCCTTGCTACTAGCATCTTAAAGTAGTGTAAGTCCATGATGTCAGATTTTGGTGTTTTCAATACAGTGCAATCATTTTTGTATTGAAGCCAGCTATTGACTATTGCTGTATCACAAAAATGTTCAAAAAATCGTACAGGCCATTTCTTTGTTTTATGGTAAGATCTATAGTGAGCAATAGAAGGTCAACTATAGAAGGTTTAGAAGGTCAACACCACCCATGTTTTCATTGTACGTTTGTATGGTTGTTGAACAGCTTGATAAGCTCTCTGACTCTTGGAGTTTCTGTTCACCATACGAATTGGCTGGATTCCATGAACTGTTGAAGACATGATTACTGGTTTGTTGTCCAACTATTTCAACACTAATATTTCTGAATCTTCTCTCACCTTACAATCAAATGAACCTCTACCTTCTCTAACAAGCTGCTTGTCACTTTTCAAATTTGTATTTGGAAATCTGTTAGTTGAAGCTGTACCAGTTTCAGAAATTCCTTTCATCTTCAAAGCATCAAGCAAGGCTATGCCAGTAAAAAATCTATCAAAATACATATTTGTTCCTGGTGCACATGACTCACTGAGATGAAGAACTGCATGACCACCTGCTCCCAACTTATAATTTCCTTCAATTTCATTTGACAGTCTAGTAGTTTCACCTTGGTACACTTCAAAATCCAAAATTATACCTGTTTTTCCAGAGAGGACATAATTTTTAAGTCCTGTTGGATTTGGTTTTCGTGGGACATACTGCCTTATTGCAACCTTCCCAGTGAAGGGTATCATTTGTTCATCAACAGAAACATCTTTCTCCCAAGGAAGTTGCAATACTGCTTCGCAAAATGACTGAATAAGTGGCCGAACTTTCCATAATCTGTCTAGTTTTTTGTCCTCATTAGTAATATCATTGCTGTTCACAAAATGGAGAGATGTATGCAGCAAGAAATACCTATCTCATGTTAGTGTATTACTGATTAATTCTATTTTGAACTGAGACTCCCAATACAGACGTATCCGAGGATACCCCAAAGTACTCATCAACATTGTCATACCAACCAATTTTTTAATTTCAGTTGCAGTTGTTTTTAAAAGTTTACCTGTTTGCAAGTGATAATAATTATTGTTTCATGAGGTACAAGTTCAAAAATATTATTATTGAAGTATTGAAGAAAGTACTTTATAGGTTTCCAACCCTCTCTTCCATCACAGTGTTCTTCTTCCTCATGAAAGTCAGGGAAATTTGTAGTTAGCATCTCCCTATTCCACACTAATGTGCGCCTTACATTTTCTCTCCCTAATCTTCTATTCATGTTTGATAAAACTGGTTCACCTGGTCCTGCTGGAGGTTCTGGTTCTTCATCTTTACCCTCCTGGTCAGCTTCCATAGCACCAATGGCTTCATCATTGGGAACAGGTGGTGGACAATCAGGCTCACTTTCAGATTCAGACTCTGACTCCATACAGTAGGTCTCATCTTCATCACTGTTGTCAAATTCAAAGTCACTGTCATTGAGCATTTGAAACAATGTTTCATTGTCAATAATGTTCTGGCAGTTCCTCTGTAAACCTGAAACAACAAACAAATATTTAATAATAATAATAATTATTAATAATTTCTCTGGTTGTGAGTACAGCACTACCAGAGGAGTTTATTCACAATAAATTTATAAAAAAATTAACATTTCAGAAAATAAATTGAAGTCTCAAGTCTAAAGTATTGCAGTTCTGAATTTTGTTTTCCCACTATATAAATATGTGTCGGGATTCCACTATTTTGTCTATTTCTTTATAAGGTATTAGAACATGCAAAAAAATATTACATTAGTTTTGCAAAGTTACATGTTACTAATTTATTGAATATTAAATTGAGAAGTATAACAATTAATAATAATATTTTTAGACTACATGCTACTAGTTAGTAATTTAGATAAATTAGTCCAGATTATTCAGATTTTTTTGTAGGCTACAGAAAAACAATTTATGACATTAATTGTTCGCTGTGATTAATTCCATTATCCAACAACCAAATTTTTGTTTTCCTTTTAAATGTATTAACAGGAATTATTTCTTTGATGTCTATTGGCAGTTTATTGAAAATTCTTGGTCCTAAATATGTGACTGATCTCTGAGCAAATGATGTTGTCATCCTAGGAATTGAAAAGTCTATGTTTCTTCTGCGTGTACCATGTGGGTGGTCCAAGTTGGTGAAGAATTGTGGGTTTTTCTTGATGAATGTGAGAACTCTGAGTAAGTAGATTTGTCTGATGCTTAGGATGCCGTGTTCTGAGTATAAAAGTACTGATGGATAAAGAGGGTGCTTGAATCCTATTATCCTCAGAATGAGCTTTTGAACCTTGAAAAGCGGATTGATGTGACAAAAATTTGCTCCCCAGGCCAATATGCCATACCTTATTATGGACTCAAACAATGCATAGTATACACATCTCAACATTTCTATTGTTAATAATTTTTTTTGTTGGATAAATTTATAGATTAATTTTCTTAGTTTTGCTACCTGATGTAAGATGTGTTTATCCCAACGAAGTAAGTCATCTATTATAACTCCTAAATATTTTAAATTATCTGTGCATTCAATTGAAGGACAATTACAGTTTATACTATTCATTTCACAGTGGTGAAGTTTGATTGTGTTTCTATAAGTTTTTTGGAATCTGTCAGTGAAAACACTATAAATTTTGTCTTTGAAGCATTGAGAGTCAGAATGTTGTTGTGGAGCCAAGATGCAATTTTTTTCATTCCCAATTCTGCTGCATTGAAGACATCATCCCAGTTGGTGCCTTGGAATATTATAGCCGTATCATCTGCAAACGCAATAACCTTGCCATTGACATCCATTGAGCATAAATCATTGGCAAAGATGAGATACAAAATGGGTCCAAGTACTGTTCCTTGTGGTACTCCAAAATTTATTGGTAAGCCATCTTCTGAACTCAATTTTTTCCCTATCCTCACTCTCTGTATACGATTTTCCAGGTAGGACTTGAACCACTCCAACACTACACCCCTCACACCAATAGCCTGAAGCCCCATATTATATATAAGTAAACCCAATGCAAGCGTTTTATCTGGAATTTTTCCACTATATATCCTATATCAGTAGCTGGTGATCACTGGTTTGCCATCCACTGTGATAGAATGTTTAAAAAAAACATTGGTTGATATTTTAATGTAGTTCCTCATTACTTTTCATTAAAAGAAAGTTGGTACTGATGTGATTGAATTACTGCAATTTTATGTTGCACTACTTTTTCTATTCAGCAAGTACTGTGTCTGGCACAAAAATCTAAACACTTTGTGTTGTCAATATAAATGTAACCAAAACATTATACAGTATTAAAACGTTAATGGATTCCATATGATTGAAGACATATTAGTGGAATTAGGTAATTCTTGCTAATGAATATTTTACAAGCTTCAAACTGATTATATTGGTAAAAAATTTACACTTCCAAAAAACTTTTTGGATGTTTGGGGGGCTTCAGCCCGAAAGCCCCCCCGTAAATCTGCCACTGCTATGTAAGAAGCTCCATCCTCCAGAGTCCATTGTTCCTTGAGTCTTTATTTCCAAGTAATTTTATTACTAAGCTTAATCGGCTTATAGCTTATTACTGGATGATATCTAAATGATTATTGAGACTTGTGGGTGGATAGTGATGTGAATGATTACACAAAATATCCAAGAATGAACAAGAACCAAACCCTTGACCGCAGGTGTAGCAGCCAGCCACAGTCTTGTCAGAGACAAGTATTCCAACCGACTGCACCCAACTAATAGTTACAGTGCAATTAATCGAAATAGTTATTACCATTATTGTCTTTAAAAAATTGATGCTACATTCATCTACAGTATCACATATTTGTCATCCCTGTTCTCTTTTTATTCTCTCAGTATTTTAAACCCGATTTAAGTACAAAATTGTTATTTATTTAATGTTTAAACATTTAAAAGTGTTGGAAAATTGTGAATATTATTGATTTAATCAAAATTAATTTGGAATCTACTTTTTGGAAAGTCATTGTTCAACTTATTTTGAGCTGTTACTATACTCAACGTTTTCCATCAGATTGTCTTTCATTTCTAATGTCGCATAAACTTGCTTTTTTGAATATTAAAACTTTTTTATTTGGCATGGTGATTATGTATCATGGAGTATGTGGAATGTTAATAATTTTTAATAATGAATAATTATTAACAATAATTTTTTAATAATAAATGAAAAGTTCATCAATGGTTATGTGTATAAATCACCGGTATATTTTTTGTGAAATCAATTTTTATAGTAAAAACTTATTATTACGTTTTTTAAGTATTACTTAGTTGCAACTTTGAAAACATTGTAGCTTATTTTAAAAATGTCAAACTTGTCACAATATTTGTGTAAAATAAACGGCATTCATGCAACGAAAACTATAATGATTTGTTTCAATATTTGAAAAGAACATATTCCTACTCCTCAATCACACATATAAATCAAATTTATTTGGAACCCACCTAAAACCCACCTGGTGGTTTAGTCCAGTTAGTCCTACTATTAGTCCAGTAATTGTAGATCAAAATCGGCCCTCAAAAAAAAAATGTTACAAGCAAGAAACTTGGCACCTATGTACTTCTTTCCATACTGAATAACCTACTAAAAGTCGTCGGCGATAAAAGTTGTGCTTCAGCCGCCATCTTGGAAAATGGCATCCAAATTTTAGTTTTTCCTAATTTCCTCAAAAACTATCCACTGCATAAAAAAAAGTTTCAAATAAGAAATGTTTTCAGATTAATATCTACAACTTTTGTTCCTTGCATTTTTTTGATATCTTCAACCCTTACGCCATAAAATTGAAAATTAAAAATCACCTTTTTTGAAATTTCCTCAAACATAAAGTTTGACTCATGATTTCTCATTGAAATCAATAGTTGACATAGCAAAATTCTAACTAAATCGATAAACCATGATAGGTAGCTCATTTTTATGATGGTAGACCAAGGTATTCATCACTCTAGAATTGTACAACCCTTTATCTCTCACCAAACCAAGCTTCCCTAGCTTCCAAGGTGGAAATTCATCTGGATTTACAACCAATTATTTGCAATTGAAATGGAAATATCATGAATAGGATGCAAAATGATAAATTTGAGTTTTTCAGTGAAGGAAACTGTCACATGGCCGCCATATTGGAAAATGGCAGATAAAATCTAATTTTTTTGTTTACTTGAAAACTATTGCTCAGATTGGAAAAAAGTATGAATAAAAAATGATCCTTACATGAAGATCTAAAACTTTTGTCTAAACTTTCTTACATATTATCACTTTTTTGATATTTCCAACCCTTGAGTTGTAAAATGATCTCAAAAAGATTTTAATGTTTCCATTCACAAGACTAAACTTGGAATTCTCAGCATAATCAACTATTTCATTGGAATGTTTATGCAGTGGATAGTTTTTGAGGAAATTAGGAAATACAAAAGTTTGGCCGCCATTTTCCAAGATGGCGGCTGAAGCAGATTTTTTATCTCCGACGACTTTTAGTATGTTATTCAGCATGAAAAGTAGTACATATATGCCAAGTTTCTTGCTTGCATCATTTTTTTTTTTTAATTTCCTAAAATTACTGGACTATATGTTCCCCCAACAAGGCACAAACAGAGAAGTATGGGTATCCCACCAATAAAAGTCATACACATTATTATTATTGGTGTAAATTTATTTATTCATTAAAAGTTCTATTGAGTCATAACTGAGGTTATAATAGAAGTTAAAAAACAAAAGTTGTAAATTCTACCATTTTCACTTGTAAACGGGTAGAGATGACATTTGTTGTTTTTTTTTTTTAATTTCGATCATTTAGTAATAATTAGAATTACTCATTACTTTGATTCATTCATTATTCCACATAAAACCACACATCTCTTGTATATGTATATATATATGTGTGTGTAATCATATGCGTATAGAATACAGCTCTTGTAGCATATGAAGTCACACTATACACTCTTTACTATTGGGGCATAGATAATTTGGGTTTTTATGTTTTACTAATAACAACCAAGCGCCGAAGAAGAACCACAACAAAATTATATCATGGACAGTGAGCCAGGATCTCTGAATTATAAATAGTTCTGATTGTCTCCTATTTAATGAATTGAATTCTTTTAACACCTATAGCTCCACCCCAGGACCAGAGAGCGAGATCAGCCTATAGTAAAACGTATATAGATACGATAGGCCTATAGCTCATCACTACATGGGGAGTATAAGAAACTACCGGCATCCAAAAAGTTGAAAGTTAAATACAGTAATAACAATAAAAATTACCACTAAAACGAACAATAAAAAAAACCTACGGTAATAATCAGAAGTATTGCATTTGGCTGAAAAAAAGAAACGGTATGATGTAGGCCCTATGAGTACAGAGCCTACAGTCTTCAATTATTATTATTAATAATACCTATATTAAAATTACCAGTGACAATTACTTCTACTATTTATGAGGAGTCTCATTATTATATCCTCTTCCTCAGCTCATAAAATGAACAAGACTTTTTTGGATAAGATATCAAACCAGAAAGTAGACGGAAACTTATTCTTGCTAAGAAAATTAATTCATCATCTAGTTGAGAAATAATGTTTTGAATGAGTTTTCACTTTATAGAGTCCTGAATGCACAAAAATTTAATTAATCGCAGATGAATAAACCGATACAATGGAGTATCCAAGACCCAACGAATTTACAGTCATAAAATGTTTATTTTTATTATTATTATTATTATTATTATTATTAGTTTTACTAATAGGCATATATGGCGGTATATGCACCATTTAACTGCTTCGATTTCTATTAACATAATTTTATGCTTACTAATCCAAATTGAATTTGAAATGTTGGCAGAGATGAGCGGTGTGATAGACTAATTACCTCTGAATACAAGTTTTAAAATACTGTAATCAATAAATTTTCATGGTGCATTATGTACATTCACATAAGTAGGCATTGTGTGTGTGTGTGAGAATGGGCACATTTAAATTTTAAATCACACAAACCTTTTGAAGACATATTACACAAAAGCCACAATTTTTCCAACCAAAAAGCCAACATCGCCGATCTAGGATGCCTTGAAGATATACGTTTCCATGACTCGAAAACTTTCGGTCAAGTGTGAGTAGGAATATTATTAATTCACAATTAATATTGACTGCAAGTCGTTAAATTTACAATAATAAGTTAATATTAACAACGCAGATCAAAGAAGAGAATTAGTAATAACACAGATATTGTCAATTTCTACTAGTTTTTAATATGCAAAACCAGGTTTCAATGCTCATGGCATCATCATGCATCAGTTGCATGTTGAGTTAAAACTAGTTGAAACTCAACATGCAACTGATGATGATGCCATGAGCATTGAAACCTGGTTTTGCATATTAAAAACTAGTAGAAATTGACAATATCTGTGTTATTATATTCAATCATGAAACAGTTCTACAATATCTCTGAAAGCAGTGTTAAATTTATGAAGAGAATTAGTATTGATATACACTGTACGGCGGTATTCAATCAATTTAAAAATCAAGGATTTTCTGGAAGTATATTTAGTGATACAACTTTGAAACTGAAATATAATAAAAATAAAATATTCTATTCTATTAATAGATGTCGAGTGTCAAAATTCAAAATGTCTAATAATCAGTTCAAACGTAGCGCTCATAGCTTGAATTGCCAACATAATAATAGTTTCAGGTCGAATCATTACAAACTGAAAGATAAGTAAATCAAGTTTATAGTCCTATTATTCAAGAAATCGAAATTTTTTCAAATAATTGAAAATATGAGTTGATAATCAACAATAATTTTCTTGCAAATATTTATACGATTTCCTTGTATTTTTCAAACATTGCCTCCCTGCCGCAACCAATCATAATCCAGCACTTGTATGGCCGCTGACATGGGTTATTATGTATAGGTTAGTTACTTTCCGATGAAGTTTAGATTATGAATTATTGTGAATTTTGTAATTTATTTAGCCAGTGTACATAAATGTAAAATAGATTTCTTGCAGTAAATGTCATTTCTTAGGTAAGTTTCATCAAAATTGCATTTTGTTTGGACTATTGAAATATGGTTCAACATCGCTCTCTAGATAGAACCATTATTTTCAATTGTTTTTAATTTTCATGATGTGGATATTGGCGCAGAATTATTTTTAAAATGCTGCCAAGTGTTCCTTTTGTAAAATTCCATCACCGATTAATTAAAAAAACTAGGAGACAGCAACCGGTAACCTTCCGCTTTCCAACAAATAAATCACCTCTGGTTTTGTATTTCCATGACGATTTCTGTAAACAAAAATAAATGATTTTTCCAGTTTATTAAACTTGAAAAGCTTTTTTATGCTTGAAAATGTACGTCGACTAGATTCTTTGAGAGTTTTAAAAACGATCTATTGAAAATATAATTCAATAAACAGAATTAAAAGTATAAAAATCTAGCATTCAAACTGACACTGCACTTTTTATTGCTTCTTGTTTTCACTCACTTGGAACCGGAGTGATGCATTTCGCTTCTGAGAAGACGCTTCATCTTATCAGAGATGAAAATCCACATTGTTTATGTAAGCCATATATAACTTAATTTTGTTACAATACTGTATCTGCAATAATTCAACAGCCACCATATTATTCTTTGTACTTAGTGACAAAAACGTTCACAAGGCTCTTCTGTTTGCTCTATTAATAAGTTAGTTCATGTTTTCGAGATGAATCAATTTGAAATTATAGTGATTTATAGCTTTAAATTTAAATAAAATCTGACACTGTATTTCTATTTAATATAATATGATTTTTACTCACTTTTACTGGAAGGATGCATTTCACTTCTAAAGCGAAGCTTCATCAGCCTCTTTAGAAGTGAAATACATCCCTCCAGTATCTCCCGTAAAAGTGAGTGAAAATCATATATTAGATAGAAATACAATCACAATGTCAGTTTTGATATTCGATTTTTCATCAAGTAATTCGTCACGGAATACTTCACAGAGCTATAGATTTATTTAAATAAAGAACTTGTGTGTTCTAAGGTTCCATATAGGCCTAATTGGATAGTTTCAACAGTTGCGGATACTGGAATTGTTTGAGAATGCAGCCTATAAAAACTATATCATCATTATGTAAATAGTAAATTGCTGCAATTTAAAACGTTTAGTACAAACTACGTTTTTACCGACTATTTCACATTTCCATGTACGGTAATGAGCGCTTTCAGTGTGGTAAAACAGAAATTGATGGTAGTCAGATAAATTAACTTCTTATCCAATTTGTGTATTGGAAGTTGAAATGCATGGTCGTTAAATAGCGTAATAAGATCAGTTCTGTTCTATGATTTTATTAACACAAGAAATCTCCAACTTTTTATTATGACTAGTAATCTTGTTTTGAATTTGAATTTCATTTCAAACTCAATACTGTTAAAATCTTATCAGAATAACTTTGCATAATGTACGGTATTCTTATTCATATGCTAAGTCATGCACAGTCTAAGTAGTTGTCAAAATGAATAATTAAAAGGCTAAATTCTGAGTGTAAATATTTTTAACCATTATTGGAAGCCAGCTTCATTTTAGTTTAATAATACCATTGTAGAATAAGATAGAACTGAAATATAAGTTACTATCTTTTCCAGAAGTTTTTCTTATATTTCCACCTCTTTATTTTAATAGCCTCCCTTCTCATTATTTTTTTGTAGTTACAATAAAAATTGATGACAGCGAACCTGGAATACAATCTACTCTTACACCTTACACTTAACACTTTTTTCAAAGTAGTAAATATCTGTGTCAAAAGACAATTCCTCACTAATTAACTGAAGTTAATTTGTTTAAATAATATAAGATAACAAATATTTAAAAATTAATAACTTATATCAATACATCACAGCAAACAATGTTGATACGTGTAAGAAGTCTTGCTACGTCGTTCACTATTAGAAAAACGCTACTTTCAATGCTTTCTTTTACAAAGTTCCAGACATTTACATTTATTTTGGTGTATTTTTTTATTTCAAATAATATTTTATATGAGAATTGTAAGTAGATAGTAATTTGCTTTTATACGCTGAAATCGGAATGAATTCATAATACAGCGTGTAACGCAGGCCGAAAAACGCAACTTTGAATCCGTTTTTTGCAGTTTTCCCGGTGTTTGAAACACTTATTCTCATTACTTTCGTGCTCTACTTAGTGTTTCACATAATATATGTGAATTTCAGGAAAATCTGAGGTGACCCATATTTGCTTCTGAATTAAGCTACTCATGAGGTACAAGGGCGGATTAAAGGGGGGGGCGGAGGGGGCGACCGCCCCCCCCGAGGGCTTGCACATTTTAAAAAATTAAAAAGGGTAACACTTGTGACATGCACACGGTTAAATTTTAATTGTCCCGCCACAGACGGAATACCTCCAACTTGTCTTACCACTCCGCCTCCGCCGGCCGGGAATTAACAAATGTTGTAATACTTATTTTGCCTTATTTTCTATATTACCTTTACTTTATCTTTAACTGTTGACATGATTTTAATTCAATGACGAATTAACAAATGACAGAGAATGAAGGAAATCTTATATCAAGTGAAATTAGTTTGAATAAGATTAATCTTTTATAGAATAGGTAGGGGCATATAAATCTCTGTTTGTTTTTGACCTAATACATATTTATTGTAGTACTGGTATTATGAAACATGAAAGAATGTTGAGATTAATTTAAATATATATATAGGTCTAAAAATCATCACGATCACGAATGAATTGCTTAGACTCTGTTCATTTCTCTGTAAATTTTGATAAAAATTAAGCTAGCAAAGCAATTTTTGTTCAAGACATATTGTATTGTATGAAAAAATTTGTATTCCTAATTCCACTTGAATATACAGAAATAAACTACTCTAGCTAGGGGAAATTTGATTGTTCTTAAACACGAAAAATTATATTTCTACTACATTTTAAGTGCTAGAATGGTGTAAAATGCGGTTAAAGGCTACTAAATTTCCAAAAATTTTATTCCATACCCCCCCCCCCCCCGACCAACGGGTATTTTTGGGGCATGTCGCCCCCTCCCATAAAAATTCATTAATCCGCCACTGATGAGGTACCGAGTTTATTCAATTATTATTCAAAACTTATGAACTCGCTAATTCTTCTCACAACATGAACAAACGTTTTTACAGAATGAAATCGTTTTTCACGAATCGTATTGTTTTTATTCACTATTGTGTAGGCTACAAATAAGCAAGTGTTTTCATTATCATTTTATATTGGTAAACAATCATGTATCGTCTATTGCAGTTGGTGAATTGAGTGCATTGACTCAATGTTACTAAGCTTCTTCATTTGCAAATCTTTTGAATACCTAGTTTTTTTTCTCGGTTTACTATCAGTATTATGAAACTTCAAAATTTGTATTTGTAGCGCATGCAATAAATTATTTGATACTTACTGGGTTTCTTTTTATCGATTGAAGATTATTTAGTGAGGAAACATGTTTGAGAATCGAAGTTTTTAGTAATTGAATAAATTAGAAAAAACCTACCATGAAAATTAGAGAATTCGCTTCACTCGCGCCGTTATTTACATCTCACTCGTGGCTTGAAAGCAGTCATAATACAATCGTTGCATAAACTTCTATTAAAGTAGAAGTTTTCTTCTAAGAAAATAAATTGAGTGGCTGTAACAAATCCGTATTAATGTTTTGGAAACTCGTGTCGCATACTGTGACATTACTTTCATTATTTGATCTTCATCACTGTAAATACAATACATGTCAGCGATTATGAGCTGCATTCCGAATTATCTTGGTTTACCTAAAATTGATATTTTCTCAATTACATTCATTCGACAACTTCTCGAATTCAATCTATACATTTTTTATATTCTGAACTAAATTTATTTTCTCAAATTCAATTGACTTTTTCTCAAATTAACTTAATTATTTCCCGAGTAAAAGGCGAAAGGTGTAGTTCATTGTTATTTCCCCATTCTTTGTGGCCACTCCACATTTATTCCATTTTTTGCAGGTTGTGTAATCGTAGGTAAGCATAGTTTTTTTCGGTACTGACGTATTATATGGCGGCCACTATTTAACATAACAAGCTTAACCTAACCTCGCTAGACCTTCAATTCCTAGATTTCGAATTCAATGAATAATGCTAACACAAGCAATATTCAGAACATTCACATTAACTGGACGTCACGATCTACCGAGGTCAGGTTAAGCTAATAGTTGCCTCCGTATAATTCGTAAGAAAGTTTTTCAACATTTTAAAAATATTTTTTTTTTCATTTTCTGAATTGTTAGCTTTCTTATTATGCATTTTCCATTCCACTTTTAACTCATCCTTTACATCTTCTTTTCCTGTTTTCAATTCTTGTCTTCCCTTTCCTGTTTTCAATTCTTGTCTTCCCTTTTCTGTTTTCAATTCTTGTTGTCTCTTTCCTGTTTTCAATTCTTGTCTTCCCTTTCCTGTTTTCAATCCTTGTCTTCCCTTTCCTGTTTCACAGAGTTCTATTCTGTCTAAAGTACCACCAACTTCTCTATTTCAACCTATTGTCTCTTTCTATTGCTTTCATCAAGTATACCTTTTACTTTTTCAGATAATATGTTTGGATATTTCAGTAAATCCTTACAAATTGTGAAATGTGCGTTTAACATAGTTTCAACTCTAGTTTTAGTTTGTTTTATTTTGTAAGATAAACATTTTCGTGTATTTGTTTGAAAAGGATAATGAATGAATTGATTTAGATTTTTTTAAATCACCATTGTAAACAAATTAAATCAAATGACTTTCCATGATACAAAACTATAATCCTAGAGTATATATAAAACATATAAGGAAAGGCTACAATTCTTAATTTCCTACATAAGATGGTGGTGATACGAGGTCTTGTGCTTGTGTTGTTGTCATTTTGGTGTTTAATGGTGTCTTTTTGTTTCAGGTTGTATAGTAATAGGTAATCCACCATTGTGAGCAATGCTGCTTCTAGATAGGACGCGGGTGCAACGCGGCAGTCTTCTTCTCGTGCTGTTGTCCTGCTGGTGTTTGCTGGTGTCAGGAGGAAGCGGTGGGTTGGGGGGCAGGAAGAAGAGCAAGGCGGTGACGACTGTGATAGACGCAAAATGGCGGGCCACCCCTCTCGTCCTCGAAGTGGCCGAGTACCTGGCCGAGGAAGGAACGCATCTGCTCTGGCAGTTTGTAGACGCTGTCACTGAGTTGCAGTCGCCGCTTAGCCAACTAGGTAAACTCATTTCATTTCACTCAAGTTTCTAGTTTTTATTGAGCTAGTCGCACATAATTGGTGCATGAAGCGAAGTCAAATGTAAAACAGAAACAAACACACACAACACAGAACAATGCAATAGGATAAAGCAATTAACTTGAAGCGCAATAACCACACAAAGGAACTGAATTTTATAGGTGATTTTTTTAAATTTTCTATGTATTACAGTCGACTATCGATAATTTGAATTCTTTGTCTGGTCCCTTAAAAAACTCTCTATATTTTGAACAAAAACAATGTATTCAGGTCCCCTCGATAATTTGTAGTTTAAGGAATGCTATTTGGATCACCAACACTATAATTTGAATTTCTGTTCCCGTACTCTCTATAATTTGAAGTTTGATTTACAGACCTGTCGCGATTTTTTGTTTATTAACAGAGACCTGTCGTTTTGCACTCTAGTGATGGTTTCTTCTCAGCTTTGGCAAACATTGAAAATTCATTGGACAGCGACAAATGGAAAATATTAATTCAAAAGAAAATTACAGATTTTTTTCATTAATTAGTTTTTTTACTAAATACAGTACGCTTATTAATAAAATAGTCATAAATAATTAATTATTCAGCATATTATTCCAAAATAAATGCAATTTAATAACTCTCAAAATTACAGAGTTTTTCATTAATTTGACTCTCAATTTACTTTGGTTTTTGTTAATAAATATTCAAATAATGGCAAACATTCAATCAACTCTTGATTATTCCAATTTTCCCCTGCCTCTATCTTGTTTATTTGAACTCTTGTTGAATTGAATTTTTTCGTGGACCCCTGAGTTTCAAAATATTGAGAGTCGGCTGTGTATGATGAAGGGGGATCGTAGTGCCGTGGTTTGCAGTTAAGAACTCTTGTTTGGAATAAAGCGGGGTTTCAATTAGCCAGGATCTTAAATTTGCAAAGAATCTTTTTTGGGAAGCGCTCTGACTGCAGCCGGTACCATATTGAAATATTTGTATGCAACCACAGGGAAGTTTTTTTTGGGAAGCTTTTGATTTCTCCAACCTGCATCTAGGTATGAGAATTACTGATGAAAGTTATTAAAGAGTGACTGTAAAGTTCCGCATCCCAAATTTTTCCGCTTTATAAAAATAGGGTTGAAGCAAAATATATTGCAAAAAAGGAAATTATGTGACAGTATTGTGTGTGGCAACATTGCTAGAACATGACATCGGCCAAAGTAGGGCCTTGCCCAAACAGTTAGTCAAGTCCGAGCTACGATAGCTTTCAAGCAAGGACAATATTCTCGAACAACGGGGGACCTGCATTTGCAGTCATTCTGTATTACTAGTGTATAGTAGTCCGGGCTTGTCATAAGTCATAAGCACTAGATAAAATACATTTAGGGGAAGTTTAAATTTAAAACCAAGATTAAGTGTGTGAATCTGCTTAAAATGCTTTTTTATGAAACCTTTTAAAGAGAATTTTCTGGGGGAAGACTCTGGGACACCATTATTCATGCGAGAAAAAGACAGAAGATCAACTGAAATATTTGAAATATTTTGTGAGCAATGCATGGAGAGTTTGGCTTATAAAAACCAGACCAATCGTTGGTTTATTTGGAAATGTGTAGTCTAATTCATAAATTGATGCATGCGGAATTCATATTGATGAACTTCCTAGGTGGGTAAGGGTTTCTGTAAATAAAATCTGGGTCGCACTGCATTAGCTAGAGGATTTACTACGTAGAAATGCAATAATTGCTTTAAGTTATTGTCAAAATTTTATTGATAATTTTAGCATTCGTATGTTGCAAAATGAGAACATAATTCTATAATTGATATACACACAGTTTTTGAAATTGGAAAATCGGTTATCTAAACCAATCGCAAATGATATCTTCAAAATAGTCTAGGATACTCTAATCATTTATTGTCATCAGTAATGAGGAATGCTGCTTATTTCGATCTATTGGCGGGCCGCTTAGCGCAGTTGGTTGAGGCGTCGCAACTTCAGCTTACTGTCGCTTCAGCGGTCGCGGGTTCAAATCCCGCTCCTCCACCTGGCAACTATGTGTTATCATTCACCTCATTATCCACGCACAAGTCTCAAACTCATGTGGGCATCATCAGAAATTTAAAAAAAAATTTAATCAAATAAGCACTACATACAAATCTTCTACAAGCAAATCTTGAAAGCATTGGACAAGTAATGTCAAGTAACTTATTGACGCGATCATATGCATAGGAATGCCCACTGATCAAGATCATATCTATCTAACTACCATTTCCCATACTGAAATCTTTAAAAATATTAAGACCCTCCTCACATCACGCCTCCCGCCTCACTTCACCACAACCCTCACATTTTTATTTATTTATCGAGACAAAATTATAGTGATTACAACCATACTAAGAGTCCAAACTTGCTCTCTTCGCAAATTTTTACTTAGCTGCATGGTTCAAAACTTTGAGATTAATTCACAAGAAAAATCGGCGAATCTGGGTATCAATCTGTTTGGATCCTCCCCCCTTCACATTGTAAAATAAATAAAATATTAATAATCCAAATTATATGTTTCTTGTTTAGGAAGTGAAAAAGCCGCCTACGATGAAGTGATAAGACTGGCGGGGGAGATTCTTTCTCCAGCGCAAGTGTCGGTGATGAAGTTGGCGTTGTCTTTACACGCCTATTCGCCGCGCGTCGAAATGTACTCGCAAATGGCCTCCGAACGAGGCATCACGTGCAGCAATGGCGTCGATTTGGCCGGCAACATTCTCTGCTCAACTGATGATCTCAATAGGAAAATCGACAGCGTTCTGGTGAGTGATGTTTGATTGTAAAAGGTGAAAACTAGACTAACTACTTGTAAAACTTTGTTACTGCCACAAATTAAGAAATAAACCAATACAATAAATTAAAAAAACCAAGAAATTATTACGAATTTACGTAAAATAATAACAGTTATTATTCTCAGTTGTACTGATAGGCATATGCACAATTTAAGGCTGTGCGCAGAGTTTTTGTTCATAATTTTTTCTCGAAGTTTATTGTATTAAATGTTATAAGAACTTTGAAATGCTATCTATTGCTGTGAGAAAAAGTTTTTTTCGTCAATTATTTTGTAAAATACAGGGGTTTAAAGCTGAAATTTTTTGGTTTTTGGGGGCTGAAATTGACCTCTCCTACGAGTGGTTTTAAACTTTTGATACATTTTCTGTAACTAAAAGACACCTCGAGTAATAAAATTACATATTATTTACTCTGATCAAGTAATTAGTTTTTAAATACAATTTTAAACATCTGTAAAAAAATTCAATTTTTCAAAAAAAAATTGAAAAAAAACTTTGTTAGATTGAAATAAAAAGTGTCACTTTATTCCTCAAGGTTTCAGTTAAGGAAAATTTTTCAAACGTTTAAAACACTCTTAGAGGAAATCAATTGCCCCCAAAAACCGGAAAATTTCAACTTTGAGCCCCCATATTTCATAAAATAATTAAAGAAAAACTTACTCCTCACAGCAAAAATAACATTTCAAAGTCCTAATAATATTCTAAGTCCTAATAAGAAACTTCGAATAAAATTATGGCCAAAAACTCTGCGCCCAACCTTAACTGCTTCGATTTCTAATGTCACCATATGCCTCCCAATTCACAAAACTTCAGACAAACAACAGCGCCAATGTTTTTATCTTTTTTAGTTTAGGAGAAATAATCGTTTTAAATCTGTTACTTCTTTTGGAACATTTCTGTATAGCTTTTTCAATTTTGTGTTTGAACGAAGAATAATAGAAAGAAATTTCTTTCTCCTTTTTTAAACTCTCCTTCCTTTTTCATCTACTATTTCACTTATCCTAACACATGGCTTTGCCATAGTTGGATTAGTATCGTTTTCCTGCACAACCCTCAATGGAGCCACCTATTTGTAATTGTCTGTATGTTATTTTTATTTTTGCTTTGTTTTTTATATTTTGTGTATGTTTTTAGTGTGTTAACTTAAATAAATTGAATTTGAAAAATATAGGTAATTAACTATTTAAGAAATGAATTTCAATTTATAAACTTCTGATTCAGTAGTCGCATGGTATTTCATGAAATACAGAACTAATCAAGTCAACTAATAAATATCACAATAAATGAATACACTAGAAACTAATTAAACTAAGAAAAAAAACATGTGTAGAAATAAACACTCTCAAGTGTAAGAATTGTTTCACTCTGTTTTTAGAGAATTATCAGAAACTACTAGTATCTAACGGTATGTAAACTGTGTTTATTTCCACATAAAAGTGTTTTTTCTTAGTTTAATTCATTTGTGGGAAGAAGATGGAACCATACCAACATAGAAACTGATTCTTGAGATGTAGAAATTGCTTGCCTTCATTCAATCAAGTTTATCTCTCTAGAGTGTGGAAAATGTTATGAAAGAAATTATCGAATTAATATTTCATTTAACAGCAAAAAGATCCGAAATCAGTGACGAGGATAGAGACTTTCAGACTGGATCACAATTACCCGGGCGCTGATAACCGAAGTGTTGTGGCCATATTGTATGGAGAGCTGGGCACTCCTGGGTTTGCAGAATTTCACAAAATTTTAAAGCAGCGAGCGGCCATAGGTGACATCGACTATGTTCTCAGACATCATGTCAAGGTGGGGGTTTTATCTGTTTATTTATTTTTTGCCTCAATTGTCTTGCTTTCCAAGAAGCTAAAAGTAGTTCACAGGTGTGCTAAACTGTTCGAGAAAATACTTCCTACACAGAATCGGGGAAGCGAACTTCCACCACCACAGATGCTCTGTATCGTAGTCACGTGGATGGGAGAAAGAGTGGAGTCTGACCTGCGCACAGCTGAATGCGCAATGTCACTTTTTCTGTCATTGTTGTGATGAACAGAACGACTCTCGGCTCTCAAAGCCAGCCTGTTAGCATAGTATAATGCATAGACATGCTGGTGGGGAGCGCTGAGAAGTGTAACAAAAGCTTACACATAAGAGGAAGTCCAGCGAAGGGGAGTAAATGGTGCTTAGCTTAAGATACTGAAATAACTGTGTTAGCTCAGTAAGGAAAGTAATCACAAATTCCCTCACTCTTCATTTGCGTAGTACGCTCTTTGATCCAAAACATACAGATGTGTTCTGAAGAGTCATCTACAGTCAGAATATGCTAAAGGAACTTCGCATTCATTTTAAGTCGTGTAAATGCAATATTCATTATTAATATGTAACTTAATCGAATAATCGTGTCTGTTAATCGTTTGGGGAATCATCAATGATAATAAACTATTATTATTTTACATATTTTTTATTTGAACGTTTATATTTTATGTAAACCTAAGCCATGCTCATAAAAAATGGATAAATCGTCCATGGTATGTGACATATTAGATCAGCGTGAATATAAGCTTTCACAGCAGGTGTTTGCGCATCTATGATCATCATACATTGATATTTCACTGTGCAAGCACCCTTAAATTAAGTAACGTCTTCGATAAAAGCCATATAAGTTAACCTTTAAAGGTTTTCATAATGGTGCGAACTTATAACTCTGACACCAGAGCTATCAAGTAGTTGCAGTTTCAGTTTCCAAAACAAAATTACTAATTTAATTACAGCATTAATTACAATAAATTTGTTCAACTCTTCTTTGTGCATAAATACTGCATTTTGATACAGTATTATCGTATTCATAGAAATAATTATTATTAATTTTTATCAATAAATAATAATAAGTTGATTCATATAAGTTGGTTGGGGCGTCGCAACTTAAACTTGCTGTCGTTTAAGTGGTCGTGGGTTCGAATCCCGCTCCACCGTCAGGCATTTATGTGTAATCATTCACCTCATTACCCACGCACAAGTCTCAGACTCATGTGGGCATCAGCAATTAAAAAAAAAAATATATATATTTCAGGAACGAACGAATAGACGTGTGAGACTGTCGGGCTATGGTGTGGAGCTCCACATGAAATCCACTGAGTACAAAGTTGAGGATGACACCAAAGTGTCTGACAAAGAGAAGAGTGGCGAAGGCCAAGCTGATGACGATGAAGAGGAAATTGAGGGATTCAATTTCAGTAAACTCAAGTAAGTGCCATCTGCTATGCACTCCATCCATGATAAATTGGTCCCAGAAATTCTGGATTGAAAATTTGTAATCAGTAGATTTAGTAGTAAGTTTACTTTCAGAATGAACTAAAATTGCAAATTTTCACTTATTATTGCCTTAAGGTCAGTCTTTAAAAGTTGAATATTCACGTGCCTTGTGCCTATCAATATCCTTGCCATTTCATTTTCAAAAATGACGTTTTTTAAAATTTCAATTTTTTTTCAATTTTTTGTATTACAACATTCTAATTTCAATGAATAATAAGAAGAAGTTGTCACAACCACATTTAGTAAAGATAGTTAATAAATGTGGTTGTGACAAGTTCGTCTTATTATACATTATGGATATCTTCCACAATATCACCTTCACCAAAACAATAAAAATTCTAATTTTACGTGGAGCAAAACATGGGATTGTATAATAAATATAACACTTAAAATTAACAGAATTTGTTATCAATGAAAAAAGCAAAACGTTAAAGTTTAAAAGCATTAGATAATACCAAATCTAAATCAAATCATATGATATGTTAACATACTGAAGAATTAAACATTTCAAGTACCCCGAGGAAGTTCCTGTATGGGGCACCATCGCAGAATTAAACAATTCTATGTGACGCTAAGCTAAAGTATTCAGCTGAGCTGGAGCTGACACTAGAAAATTAAATACATCTATTTCATGAAAGAAATTTTGTACAACAATTCGATGACCTACTTCTTTTATGAGTGCTGAACTAACATTAGATTATTTGTAAGGAAACGACGTCTTAAAATAAAAAATTGCAATATGCATATAGTAAAATCCAAGCAATAATTTACCTGTTGTAAATAATTGGCAACATTCAATTGTAACCAACTAATTGAAACTGTGTGAAAAACGCAGTCCTTTCACACATTCCTCCGTCTCTAGAATCCACATAATCTTCTTCTCTTATTCAATTCTTCCCTTATATGCAAATCCATCTCCCCTTCTTTTTCTTCTTCTTCTTCTTCTTCTTCTTTGCCTCTCCCCATTATGCCGCTACAGCGTTGGGGGAGCCGCGATCCAGTCCTTCCATGCACGATGGTCCATCGCCATCCTCCTCACCTCTGGAACAGTCTTTCCTCTTTCCTTCCTATTTCTTCTATCCGATCCTCATATGAATGCCTTGGACGTCCCACCGTTCCTCTTCCCTGCTCTTTTACATTAACATTCTGCTTTGCTTTCCTATCCGTTGCACGTGTCCATACTATCCCAGCTGTCTCACCTCAATCCTCTCACTCGCATCTCTCATGCCAACCTCCTCCCTTATTCTGGTGTCCCGAATCCTATCCCTCCTTTTTTTCCGGTGACATTTCATCTCCACTGTTCTGATTTTGTTCTCATGGTGTGATTTCATTGGCCAACTTTCACTCCCGTACAGCATAATGGGTTCAATTATTTTTTTTTTTCAATTGAATATTTTTTATTGCCAAAATGTACATACAAATAGTACATAGAAGCAGAAATATCTGCAACCTAGAATTAAAACATAAAAATAAATACAAGAATGTGTTTATAAATCATAACTCATAATCATAAATCATTGGATAAATCAATCAAGAAAATTATAACTAAGAGTAATTTGGCAGACACTAGCATAAGATAAACTTGTTCGCTAGTGCCGGTTGCATCAAGACAAAATAACTAATCAATACATATAAAAAAGACAGCAAGATAGCAAAACAAACTCAAAAAAATCCATATCGTAATCAACAAAATCTAAATAAACTCCAATTTGAAAAAGAAAGCATCCCTTATCCAGTTGTTGGCCAGAATTTTTAGTTTTTTGTTATTTAGATTATATCTGTTACACATAAATTCCTTCGCCACCATATTAATTGCTCGGTATACTTGATTTTTGATTTTCTTATCAATTTTCCTTTTACCAAGTATACAATCGTTAATTGCATAATAAGCAGCAGATCCCTTTCTTACCCTGCTCATCACTTCCATATCTATTTTCCCATTCACAGTAAACAATGCACCAAGGTTTTTGGCGGGCCGCGTAACGCAGTTGGTTGAGGCATCGCAACTTCAGCTTGCTGTCGTTTCAGCGGTCCTGGGTTCGAATCCTGCTCCTCCGTCTGGCATCTTTGTGTTATCATTCACCTCATTACCCACGCACAAGTCTCGGACTCATGTGGGCATCATCAGCAATAGAAAAAAATCATACTTCTTAACATGCTCCAGCACTTGCCTACCCACGGACAGCCGCACATTCTCTCCCCCTCTTCTTGAGACCTCCATTACCTTACTCTTTGTCACATTGAGAAACATTCCTCTTCCCTCCAACTCCACAGATCATTCTGTCACAGAGTGTTGTCCCCTTATCCATGTTTCCTTATCTCTATCTCCAGCATAATGTCGTTTCTTCTTCTTCCTCTCCTTCTTCTATCCCTTACTCTGCACCGTTAGAGTTCATCATCATCATCATCATCATCATCTTCCTGTTTTTCCTCTTCTCTTCCTCCTCCTTCTCCTCTTCCTCTTCCTCCTCCTCCACCTCCTCCTCCTCCTCCTCCTCCTCCTCCTCCTCCTCCTCCTCCTCCTCCTCCTCCTCCTCCTCCTCCTCCTCCTCCTCCTCCTCCTCCTCCTCCTCCTACTACTAAAATTTCTTTCTCTTAATTTCTTTCACTTTTTCTTCTTGATCCGTCTATATTTTTCGATATCCTTTGTGAACCATAATTATTACTTATTATGTAAGTACTGCTTTATGAAATCAGTTTAATTCACAAAAAAAAATTAAAAATACAGCATGATAGAATTTCACCGATTTTTGATCAACTTTCCAGACTAATGTATCCGGACAAGAAAGACGAGCTGGACAAATTGAGGCAGGAATTGTTGGAGTCCAGCGACGAACTAGCGCCCTTAAAAGTGTGGCAGTTTCAGGAACTATCTTTGCAGGCGGCTCAAAGAATTGCGTCAGCGCCCGTGGAAGAAGCCATCAAAATTTTGACTCACATTTCTCAGAATTTCCCCTTGCAGGTGAGTTGGGTTTCAATTAATTATTTTAATCATTTTTAATTCACGCTATTGAAGCTGTAACCGTAGTATTTTATCTATTTCATTTGAGATGGTAACAATTCTATCATATGTATTGAGTATTATGACTATAAAATAATAGTTTAATATAAAGAACGTCAAATTTAGAATTTAAAAATCTTCCAGCACGCGTCAGAGTTCTCTACAGTACACGTAGCCTACACAACATCTTTTTGGCCGAGTGGTTTTTGACAAACGGTGATGAATGTGCCAGTCAGTAGTATTTTCTTTTCTTATAAATATAGATTTTGTTGAAGTTCTGTGTAATCGGTGTGTTCCAGGCTAAGTCACTGGTGAAGACAAGAGTGAACCCGGAAATGAAGAAGGAAATCAAGCTCAATCAAGACAAGTTCGCGAGCACGCTGAACATTCAGCCGTCAGATACAGCTTTATTTATTAATGGAATGTTCTTTGAAGCTGAAAATATCGACATGATGACTATACTTGACACTGTAAGACAAGAACTCAATATCATGGAAGGACTTTACAAGATTGGTTAGTTTCAACTCAATTATTGAGTATTTAAAATTCAATTTCTTTGTTTGAATCGGATTTATTCCAACTAGTATACAAAACATATTTGATTTACTGGAACTAATCTCAAAATACTAAAAGAACTAACCAATGTTATTATTGGATGAATTTATAGTTTTGTGCCTGATTTCTCTGTTCAATAGATATTTAATGATTGGACAACAAAATCATTTACTGCCGAAACAAAACATTTTTGTATAACGTCATTAATAAACAGAATGAAATTTAGGAAGCAGTACGACTCATATACCGTAGTCAACATATTATTTCACCTCATAAATACAGAGTTGCTTAGTATAATTTTTGAACCCTCTTCTACGCATTTTACTTCATTTGGTCGTAGGTTGTATATTTTTTTCTGCCAAATTCATGGAAACGTTTTAGCATAAGCCTGGAGATTACATTTACTCACATGCAATAGAGAGTTTTGCCTAGGGTAGTAGTTATGATAACAATTATTTTCCTGCTAATCATGCACTCATTATAATACGCAAAACAGTTGATTTCTGCATTATTTTACTTTGCCGCACTCATTTCACTTTGTAGCACTCCAGGTGCAACAACCGTTAGAAAAATGTAATGTTTAACACGTACTCAAAGTATCTTTGCTGCACTCGAGAAACTATTCCACACTCGCCTGCGGCTTGTGAGTAATGGATTTGCTATCGTGCAGCAAAGTGCTACTTTGTAATCTAGTTACCCAAATAAGTATTTCTTGCATTTCTCCTAAGTTATTCTTTATGTACAGGAAACATTCTAGAATATAAAGTGATGGTACTGTTAATATCATCACTATGTAAGTGGAACATAATTATAGTAGGATAGCTGTGAAACCGGGGGGTGAGTAACATATTATTCAAATTCCTGGATTTCTTGTTCCATGACGAACTGCGTTGTTAATATTAACTTTTCATGTGAAATTTAACGACATGCAGTCAAATATTTGTTAAGAATAAGTATAATAACTCACTTAAACTGGCCGAGTACTTTCGAATCTATGAGATCCATCATCAGAGGCTCCTAGATCATCATGTCAGTTTTTTGGTTAGAAGTGTTGTGGTTTTTGTAAAATATGATCAAAAAGTTTGTGAGATTTAAAATTTAGTTGTTCATTGAGAATGTTTTGTTTATTGTGTGTGGTGTGTTTGTATATTTCAAATTGTTCCAAGGTGTTGAGTTCGTGTCCTTTAGATTTTATGTGTAGAATGTGTAGGTTGGTACTGATGTCGGTAAAAGTGTGTCCAGTTTGAATGATATGGTCGGCAAAATTCGATTCAGCTTTGGATGTGAGGGCCTGAAAGTGTTCCTTGTAACGTTGTTTGAATGTGCGGCCTGTTTGTCCTATGTAGAATTTGTTACAATCAGAGCAGTTTAGTTTGTAGATCCCTGGGAGATCGTATTTGTTTGTGTTCAGTGTGGTTTTGAGTGTAAGTGCATTTTTTATTTTGTTTTTTGTTCTGAATGAGATGGTGTGGCCGGCTTTTTTGAAGATTTTTGCTAGTCTGTGTGATTGTGGATTAATGTATGTCATTGTGATGTATTTTTTGTCAGTGGTGTTGGTGTTTTGTTTTTTGTTTCTTATTTTATGATTGAGTTTGTCAATTAGGTCGTGTTTGTAGCCGTTTTCTTGTGCTAGGTATTTTATTGTATTTAGTTCAGTGTGGTAATTGTCGGTGGAAAGCGGTGTGTTGTTGAGTCTGTGTAGCATTGACCTGAATGCTGAGTGTTTGTGTTGTGTTGGATGATTGGAGGTGCTGTGTATTAGGGTATCTGTCATTGTTGGTTTTCTGTAGATGTTGAAGCTGTGTTGTTGGTTTGTGTTCTTTGTAATTGAGAGGTCTAGGAAGTTTATTGAATTGTTTTTCTCATATTCAGCTGTGTATTGAATGTTCTTATGTATTTTGTTTATGTATGATCGAAGTTGTTCACATTGTCTTTTGTTTCCTCTGTATAGCAATAGAACATCATCTACGTATCTGTGCCAGTATATTATGTTCTGTGAAAATTTGTTATTAAAGAGTATATGAGTGTTTTCGCAGTGTTGGAGATAGATTTCAGCAAATATGCTTGAGATTGGTGAGCCCATTGGCAGTCCATCAGGTTGTGAGTAGAATTTGTTGTTGAAGGTAAAGTAATTTTGTTGAGTGATGATTTTTAGGATGTCTATTATTTCATTTATATGTTCTGTAGTTGTGTTGTTGTGAATAAGGATGTTCTGTATTATTTCTATTGTTTCATTGACAGGTATGTTGGTGTATAGGTTTGTTATATCGAAAGATGCAAGAGTGGAGTTGTGAGTAATTTGTGTGTCTTTTATTTTTGCGATAAGATCGCTACTGTTTTTTATGTATGTGTTGTTGTTGATATTAATTAGTTTTCTCAGTGTTTGATCTATGTGTTTTGCTAGTTTATAGGCAGGTGCTTCTTGGTAGTTTACAATTGGTCTAATAGGTATGTCGGGTTTGTGAATTTTGGGAAGTGTTTGAAGTGATGGTGCAGAAGGGTGTATTTGTTTCAGTTTTCTTTTTTGTGAATTATTAATTATATGATTTGTCTTGTTGATTATTTGTTTGATTTTTGTTTGGTAAACATTTGTGGGATCGGTGTGTAGTTGTTTAATGTTGTTTTTGTTTATGTAGTCAAGTGTTTTTTTGTTGAGCTCTTCATTGTTTATTATAACTGTAGTGTTGCCTTTGTCTGCTTTGATATAGGTGAGATTGTGAGTTAGAGCTTTGTGTTTCAATTCTTTTATGGTGTGGTTTTCTGAATTTATGGGTGGGTGTGGTTGTGAGCTGTTTGTTTTTATTGTGTTGTTTTATTGTACGGACACAGTTTCTTCCTTGAGTTAGCAGAAACAACAAACACTTGGGTACAACAAAAACTTAACAAAATTAAACAAAGACATGACAAAAAAATACATAACCTAACACCTCCAAAAACGACAATTCAATCACCTCACATTTTTTACAGTAAAACTGTTAACCTAACAAACGTAGATTTCACAGAAACCGAACTCAACTTATTGAACAAAGGTCTCAAACATAACCTGAACTACAAAAACAACAAATTCACATCAAAAAACATTGTCATTGAAACAGAAACAAGCATCCAACACACAGACCCACAAATACATGATGAACTTAGAATAGAAACCTACAACACAATAAAAACAAACAGCTCACAACCACACCCACCCATAAATTCAGAAAACCACACCATAAAAGAATTGAAACACAAAGCTCTAACTCACAATCTCACCTATATCAAAGCAGACAAAGGCAACACTACAGTTATAATAAACAATGAAGAGCTCAACAAAAAAACACTTGACTACATAAACAAAAACAACATTAAACAACTACACACCGATCCCACAAATGTTTACCAAACAAAAATCAAACAAATAATCAACAAGACAAATCATATAATTAATAATTCACAAAAAAGAAAACTGAAACAAATACACCCTTCTGCACCATCACTTCAAACACTTCCCAAAATTCACAAACCCGACATACCTATTAGACCAATTGTAAACTACCAAGAAGCACCTGCCTATAAACTAGCAAAACACATAGATCAAACACTGAGAAAACTAATTAATATCAACAACAACACATACATAAAAAACAGTAGCGATCTTATCGCAAAAATAAAAGACACACAAATTACTCACAACTCCACTCTTGCATCTTTCGATATAACAAACCTATACACCAACATACCTGTCAATGAAACAATAGAAATAATACAGAACATCCTTATTCACAACAACACAACTACAGAACATATAAATGAAATAATAGACATCCTAAAAATCATCACTCAACAAAATTACTTTACCTTCAACAACAAATTCTACTCACAACCTGATGGACTGCCAATGGGCTCACCAATCTCAAGCATATTTGCTGAAATCTATCTCCAACACTGCGAAAACACTCATATACTCTTTAATAACAAATTTTCACAGAACATAATATACTGGCACAGATACGTAGATGATGTTCTATTGCTATACAGAGGAAACAAAAGACAATGTGAACAACTTCGATCATACATAAACAAAATACATAAGAACATTCAATACACAGCTGAATATGAGAAAAACAATTCAATAAACTTCCTAGACCTCTCAATTACAAAGAACACAAACCAACAACACAGCTTCAACATCTACAGAAAACCAACAATGACAGATACCCTAATACACAGCACCTCCAATCATCCAACACAACACAAACACTCAGCATTCAGGTCAATGCTACACAGACTCAACAACACACCGCTTTCCACCGACAATTACCACACTGAACTAAATACAATAAAATACCTAGCACAAGAAAACGGCTACAAACACGACCTAATTGACAAACTCAATCATAAAATAAGAAACAAAAAACAAAACACCAACACCACTGACAAAAAATACATCACAATGACATACATTAATCCACAATCACACAGACTAGCAAAAATCTTCAAAAAAGCCGGCCACACCATCTCATTCAGAACAAAAAACAAAATAAAAAATGCACTTACACTCAAAACCACACTGAACACAAACAAATACGATCTCCCAGGGATCTACAAACTAAACTGCTCTGATTGTAACAAATTCTACATAGGACAAACAGGCCGCACATTCAAACAACGTTACAAGGAACCCTTTCAGGCCCTCACATCCAAAGCTGAATCGAATTTTGCCGACCATATCATTCAAACTGGACACACTTTTACCGACATCAGTACCAACCTACACATTCTACACATAAAATCTAAAGGACACGAACTCAACACCTTGGAACAATTTGAAATATACAAACACACCACACACAATAAACAAAACATTCTCAATGAACAACTAAATTTTAAATCTCACAAACTTTTTGATCATATTTTACAAAAACCACAACACTTCTAACCAAAAAACTGACATGATGATCTAGGAGCCTCTGATGATGGATCTCATAGATTCGAAAGTACTCGGCCAGTTTAAGTGAGTTATTATACTTATTCTTAACAAATATTTGACTGCATGTCGTTAAATTTCACATGAAAAGTTAATATTATTCAAATTTTAGAAGGTATTAGGATACCCGACTATTTTTTAAATTTGCGTTTGCAGGCATTTCGGACAAGGCAACCCTCAGCAAACTTCTGGCGCTTGATTTCTCTACTGCGACGGGGCGTGAGTACGCAATCGACATCCGTGATTCGGCAATCCAGTGGGCCAATGACATTGAGGCCGACAAAAAATATAAAAGGTGGCCGGCTTCACTGTTGGAGCTGCTGAGACCCACATTCCCCGGAATGCTCAGGAGTATCCGTCGAAATATTTACAATCTGGTTCGTATTCAATCAATTATAAACTCATTTCATTTATTTATCCAATAATTATAATAGTTTAACTTGAATATGAACATAAGAACCGAACGAAGACACAATATCTATTGATTGAAAAAGAGTGCTTGTTTTGATATATCAAATTTAGTACTGCATTTCTACAAAAATCACAAGTATAATTACTAGCAACCAGTGAAGTATTTCGACTAGAACGTTTTAATAAAAATTAGATAATATGAAATCTTTTTTAACTGTTTTTAGTGCTCTGTTTCAAGTGAACTTTTAATGAATAAAAATACTTGAAGTTATTACAAACACATTTATCGAAAACAGTGAGATACTAGTTTTGGTTGTCAGGCTACACTATTATCTATGTCAAACAAACGAAAACTAAAGTACAGAGTAGCTTAATATATACTAAACAAGGAACGATACTACTGGCTGAGGGAGAAAGTGCCTCTGATAGGCTGACCTTCATTGAAGGTCTGTGATTGGCTGAAGGCCAAAATAATGTGTTTAGATGCAGGAAGCTCATAGAACAAGTGATGCTTATCAATATGATACGTCACTGATGCGAATAAACTTCGTCACAAGCCAAAGCAACACATTTGTTTCGTATCAATATTGCAGCCTCTAATTACTTTTTTTAAATTTGATCGGCGTTGATGGTTGAAATCCATAAATCAAATGTTTAATTTAAAAATCTACATTAAGTTAGTTTTGGACTGTTTTTTTTTTTTTTTTTTTTTTTTTTTTTTTTGATTGGTTGGATGCTTGATTTAGTGAATTATTGATGAACATTCCAGTGTAATTTTGGGTAGTAAAGAGGGAAAATTTTCATTTGTAATAAAGGAGAACTCGTCGTTAGCGAACAAGCTATGCTTTGCTGATGGCGCAAAAAAAAAATGTATTAATTGTGTGTGATTGATTGTTATTTACAAGAGTTTGGCAATAAAGAATTTTGAATTTTGAAATCCCATTGCAAAGCACAGGTAAACCACTAATCAAAAATAGTGTTAACACAATCAAAATTGCATTTTTGAAAAACGTCCCTCATACTAACATCTTACTTGTAAAATAATAATTTTTGTAATAACATGGTTTAAAAATAATTTATTGTTTTGTCAGGTTATAATCGGTGATCCGTCGCAGCGCTCTGTTTGGCCCCTAATCAAAATGGCAGAGTCCTTCCACTTGCACTCTTCTCCGCTGAGAATCGGGCTTGTGTTCGCCGTTAACTCCACCGGCAATGGAATGGACAACGCTGGCATCGCTCTGCTAAACGCCTTTAACTACGTCACCGAAAATAAGGATCCATTTGAGGCTCTCAGCTTCATCACCGATGTCAGTTGTTCTTCATTACTTTTGTATCTAATTTTTATCTGATTCTGTTGGACTTTTAAATATATACAGTCAAATTTAATAATATAATGAACTTCCAAATAAAGAAATCATCTACATGAAGAACTTCTACACTGTCTCTTGACGTTGCAATCTTGGTAATTCGACTCCTCATTGACGAATATTTCTCTAGATCAATTTTCTACACAGATAATCAATTTCTTTACACAGCTGTTAACGCAATAGGAAAGAATTGGTCATTGTATTTCAAAGTGGAATTGTTTGTGATAAATTGACGTAACCTAGCATTTGGGTTTTTGTGTTGTTGAAGAATTGTGAAGAAAGCAGTTGAGGGCGACAGCCAGTGACGTAGCCAGGGGGGGTTGGTCCTGGGGGTCCGGACCCCCCCTTCCGATCCTAAATTTTATATTATTTTCATTAAATTAAACGTAAAATAAGACAAAGCACTGATGTTGGTGTTATTTTCAATGCTTGGAGAGCTAAAAAAGACTTTTCTAGGCCCTCTATTTTTCAAAAAAATTCCAGGGAAGTACCCCCAGACCCCCCCCCCCATTTCAAAATCTTGGCTACGTCACTGCGACAGCCTGTTGCATCTTTGCTTGATTATATTTTTGTCATCAATAAATAAATGAATAAAACATCTGTAACATACTGTATAGTGTACACGTATGAAAATGAGATCTTTAAAATATTATTTTATTTAGAAAATTACTTGAACTACGACACAAATTAGTTGCTAGTGGTTAGAATGTAATGACATAACAGCTGACTTTATTCATGCCTGATTGACCCCATCGCATAATGAAGCTATTGTAACACTGCTGTCACATTTCTAGACCAATTAGAGCCCAGGATTTTTTCCAATTCACTATCGAAATAAATAATGTGCAATAGTCGCGATTTATACATTTCAAAATCAAATTGAGTTTGCTTTTAAACCAACAACCGATCGTCAAAATTTAAGCGTTCTAGGTTATGTTAGTTTGAGTAAGTTATCCAATTAGATGAGTAAAATTAAAAGTTAGTGAAAGTAAGTTATTGGTAATCGTAGATAAAATACTGCATAATGGATGATACTAATATCACAACCACTTTAATTGTCAGCACAAGTGATAGCTTCGGCTGTTACTTCATTTTCAATCTTAATTTTCCTCTAATCAAGATTATTATTACACTGTGATTTCTCTGTTTTCGATTTTAGTATTATTCTCTTCTTGTTTTCTTTTTTTTATTGCTGATGATGCCCACATGAGTCTGGAGACTTGTGCGTGGGTAATGAGGTGAATGATGAGAAACATTCATGGCTGAATGGGATTCGAACCCAAGGTGGCAGGAAACGAAGCCAGCCAGAGCCTTATCTTATCACAGACAAGCGCTCCAACCAACTGCGCTACCAGAGCCGCCTAACTTGTTGCTTAAATGCAGACATGACACAGTCTTTGCATTGACTATTAAAAATATTGTTCAATTTTCAAAATTATTTCTGTATATCCCACTAAGTTATATATTTTAGTACATTCTTTGGTTTCGATTTAGGTTTATGCCTCAATTAAAGAAGCTGATCGAGACGTGCTACCAGGAGATGTGTTCAAATTGCTGCGATCGCGTTTCCCCAATTCGGATCCAGATGAAGTGCTTGGTCCAGACACAGACTACGATACTGGCAGACAGCTGGCTTTCGATTTTGTGAGAAAATCTGGATTCCGCAGTTTTCCACAGGTAATAATATGGATTAAATTGAACTAAAATCAAACCACTTTTAAGTGGGAATAACCGCTTACATTTTTACTGTAACGATCGCTTCGTTCTACTGTAAGAGCATCATCAGACGCTGCTGTTACCTGACAGTGAAATCTATTCAAAGGTTCATTAAAAAAAAAATCAACTTCCTTTGAACATAAAGATGTAGTCAATTGTAATTTTATACAGGGCTTGAAACATAGTGATGTAGAAGTGATAGCCGAGAGCCGTAGTAGGTATCTGTTCAATCAGATTAGATAAGCAACGCTCTCCTGGGCCCTCTTTGTAAGGGTGACCAATTGCATTGGCCAGCAAAAAAGACTGTTCTCTGTTGTAAAATCACTTCTTGGTCGTTCGGTACCCACCTAAAACTGTAGGTCCAACTCATCAATCGCCATCATCCACACATTACCACGCACAGGTCTCAGACCTATGTGGGCTTCATCCTTGTAAGAAAAAAATTCTATTACTACTAATAATCTTGTTTAAAATTAATTTCTAAATATTTTTGTGTGGCTAATCTGTCTGCTTTTCGTTCCTGATCAAAAGAAAAGAAGAAAGTTCAATATTATTGTCACTTGTGCCAAATGTAATTAAATTGCAATAGTAGAAAAATAGTGCAAAAAAAAAAAAAAAAAAAAGTTTGTGGTAAGTGTTCGACACAGTAATCAAATAACCAGTTTCTTGTATTGTTGACACAGTTGACTGCATTTCCAAGAAAGGTTTCAAAGAACAAAATTGTGTAAGTTTCTTTGAAATTTTTTCTGTTGTGTTTTTCAGGTTTTGCTGAACGGTATACCTCTGGCAGAAAGCACATTAACAGCCGATGATTTTGAGGACTCTGTATTTTCTGAGGTGATGACCCAAACACCCACTTTACAAAAAGCTGTCTACAAAGGAGACCTGACTGACGGAATGAACGTACTGGACTTCATCATGGACCAGCCAAATGTTATGCCAAGGTGAGTTATTTGTATCAGGAATTGCAATATATTAGGCATTTTAACTCTCAGGTCATCAATGTTTTGAATATTAACAATGTTTTTATATACTCTCTCAAGAAAAGTAGCAGTGTCAGGATTGGACTCCTACCCTACCATTCTTTTATCAAAACCCTGTAAAGTACAGTACAGGAGAGTTAAACAAAATAATATCAAGCTATTCAGGAAGATGTTAACTGCTAAATGTTAACAAAATAATTAATTTCAAAATTCCTTTTAATGCTGTATTCCAAAGACCACCGGACATTGATAGTTTAAAATAGTTAAAATAGAAATAGTTTAAATTATCTTAAATAATTAAAATAGAATTTAAGAAAGTTTAAATAGCCAATGAAAATCGATGAATGCCACAACACAATATTCAGTCAGCGAGGAGTTGAAAAAATTAACATCCTAAATGACTGAAATAACTAAAGTTGGTCTGTGATAAGGCTCTGGCTGGCTTCGTTTCCTGCAGCCTTGAGTTCGAATCTAACTCAGCCATGGATGTTTCTCATCATTCACCCATTCACCTCATTACCTACGATAAGACTCCAGACTCTTGTGGGCATCATCCGCAATAAAAAAACCTGAGGTTGATGTACTGGCCGATATGGCTAAATCTAAAATGAATAATGTTTCACAGAGGTTATAAGCGTGGTCTGGTTAAGACGGTCGACTGGCGAGATCATTGGTTCGGTTTCCGGTGTGGACTAGACATTTTTTGTGTTGTGACATTCATCAATTTCCATTAGCTATTTAATGTCCGCAGTAGAGGAGGTCTTCGGCATCACTTATAGCATTAGAAAGAATTTCTAAATTAATTGCTTTAAACGAAAGATTTAAATTCGATATAAGCACTCAAATTTATACCACTGAAAGGAAATTAGGGGAATCCCGAGGCACACCTATTTGGAAACGCACCATAGAAATCCAGGAATTCTAATCTATATAACCTCAAATAATCCCCCTATAATCTATATGGACCTCAAAATTCCATATGTCAAAGAAGAGATAAAAGGATGACAAGTAACCGTGAAGAGAGATTGCATCATCATGATTCAGCTCAGAAGAAGACTGAAGAGAGAAAAAAACATTTGAATTTGTGTAACTCAAGGGTTCATCATAGACATTTTCCCTTACGTGAAGAAAGGAGGAGTCTAACCTTAATTTAAATTGTATTAATTCAGGCTGTAAAAATTTCCAATAACCAAGTAGTTCTAGATTGTGATTGAAATGAAATTTAAAAAAACCCATTTGGATGACCTTATTATCATCTATCAATGTCACCACTGACGGCTATGCTCTATCTCACCTACACTAGTTATTGTTTTTTGTTTCCATAATTACAGATTAAACGACCGTGTACTGAACCTGGGCAAAAGCAGATACGTGGATCTGGTGGGCACCTCAAAGCCTTCAGAACTGTCGAAATCGGTGATGCTCAGCTTAAAATATGCATCGGCTAGCAAAAAAGAAGAGAAATCTGCCCATCTCCTCACACACTGGGTTGTGTCAGACTTGGCTACAGAAAAGGGGAGAAACCTACTGCTCAATGCTCTGGAACAGATGGTGAGAGAAAATATAATGAAATCAATTCGCTTATCTCTGAAAGGACTGCTACTCCTGCTGTCATAGTTTCGACTCCAGCCCATGATAGTATTATATAGTGTAATCATTCATCTCATTACCCATGCATAAATCTGAGACACATGTGTTGGGGGGGGGGGGGGGGCAGAAAAGGGATGTCCTGTTCTGTTCGCGTTCTACTCTGTAGTCTCTCATCTGAAAGTTTCACATATCTCTTTTTAAGATAATAACTTATTAAGAAACGTAACAATAGGCAAAATTTAACAGTTTATGCTTCGTAATGCATTTCTTGATCAATTTTGGTTACTGTGATTCAATGATTTATTTGAGCCAAATTAATGTAAAATCACAATAAAATGGCCAAAAGTAAGAATATAATTTCACACTCTGTAAGAAACAACACTATTCTATAATAATGTTGTAAATTTTTCACCAAAAGACTGCTTTTTTACAAAATTAAACTGTTATGTAACAAGGTTTTTATAAAGAATAAAATAGAATATTTTTTCTTATCTTGAAAAAAAAAACATGTTTTAGTACATTAGGTTACATTTTTGAACATCATAATAAAAGTACATATAAATAAATGTACGTAATAAAGTTTCATAGTATCTATTATTTTTAAGAAGAATGTAGGCATAGCCTGTTTAGAGGTTCCTTGTCATTTATTTAACATAATAATTGGCATATGAGCTTTATATAAGATTCCTTCAGGAGTAAAAGATACATAACATTTAAAGAGTAGGTTAAAAGCTAATATATGTGGTATATGTAGGTAATGTTTTAATATGTGTGTGTATAGTACCTACCACAGCCAAATTTGACAGTAGGTGACTTCAGACCTCAGCGATATGTTGTTGTCTAAAGAGCGCACTACGCAAGCAAGGAGTAAGGTAGCTTTCCTCACTGAGCTAACAGATTAATAT
Source organism: Conomelus anceps (assembly GCA_948455865.1). Lineage (NCBI taxonomy): Eukaryota > Metazoa > Arthropoda > Insecta > Hemiptera > Delphacidae > Conomelus > Conomelus anceps. The sequence continues at coordinate 26,307,780 of OX418216.1, forward strand.
CGGTATCCCAAGCCCATTGAAACAAAGTCTGAAGCTCTGTGCCGAATAGTCCACTCCCACCACTACACATGGTCTGGCTGCGAAAGTAAGCTGTCCATTACACCTCTGACCTACTTACTGGGTACCAGCCATCGTTTGACAGAGACGTTTAGAAAGCAGAAAAATTGGTGTCGATTTTTTGTGTCTGAGTTGAACAAAACTCAGTTTACCTCAAGGCTGTATAAAGTTTTTATAAATACTATTTTTACATGAATAGTTTTTCATTTTCATGACATTAGAAATTCAAATTTTATTTCCACTACACAACAATACAATAACACAATAATATTTTCCTACAACTGCTTGTAAAGTAGTTTTTTATGTACTTCTTTACTGAAAACTAATTGTAAAATACCTATTTACTGTTCGGCGAGCGAATAAAGTACTTTACCGCTCGCCAGTTGTTTTTGATGTCTTCTCATTGGTGGATCACAAAATCCGTGAAATTCTCAAAACCTCATTCTCATAAAAATGGCACACTCTAACAAAATCCGTGCACGCTAACCAAATCCGCGCACGCTAAAATAGAATAGAATAGAATACTTTTATTGGCCATTAAGTAAACAGTTTACAATAGGCTTTGTCATTTTCATATATGTGAGGACATATAAGCGATCCAGTCAGTTATACTTAGGTTCAAAAGATACTCTATAATAATATATTATACATAAAATCATACATGAGTACAGTCTCCAAATAATATTACCTATGTACTTGAATTCCTACAATAATTATCGTTAAATCATGATAGTAATCAAAAATCAGTTCAAAATAAGATTCATAAAATTCAGTGATTTTAAAGTTACAAAAAACTGATAGTTATTAAATCATTCAGACTCCTATAATAAAGGTATCATTGTCCGCACAGTTAAGATACTCTTCAAGTGAGTAGAAAGCTCTTCTTTTCAACCAAGCAGATACTATTGGAATGAACTTTTTATTTGGTAGATTCCTCACTGTGAGTGGCAATTTATTGAATAGTAGGTGTTGTTGGTACTTATGACTTTTCAGTGTTTTACTCAGCCTAACATTTGGTGTGACTAGGTTTTCTCTATTTCTGGTCAGATATTCATGCTGGTGACTGTGTCTTTGAAAATCATCCATTTTATTCTTCACATATATTAAATTACAATATATGTACATTGATGGAAGAGTCATGATATTTAGTTCGGAGAAATCTGTGATGTTACAAACTACAAGCTTTTATTGGAATCCAGAGCTGCAGTTGTAGGAAAAATGTTGTATGTAATTCACACGTAAAGCTTCTTTATCGCTCTCGCAAAATTACTGAACTCCGCTACGCGTCGTGCAGTAACTGTTTTGACTCAAGCGGTAAAGTCGCGCTTTACGCTCTTAATACATAGATAACTATTACTGCTGTGATGGATTTTAGGTTATGTTTGATGATGCTTGTTGTACTTGCTCAAAGTCTATCTTTTTTATATTTTAGTCTAGTATGACGAAAAATATCGTACGTAACTCGTCCGGTAAGACGTTTACCGTACTTGTATGATAATACCGTACTCGACTTCGTCTCAAGCATTAACTTATCATACTCTTACGGTAAACACCATTTCCCGCACTTGTAACGTAATATACTATTAATAGCTCCAAAGGTGACAAACCTGTTGTATAATTTCGGTTAGAAATGCAAATATTGCACATGTGCATAATATTATGTTCATGTATTCATGGATGACAACTGCAATAATTATTATTGGCGTATTTGTTGCAATTTCAGAGGAGCAGTGGTCGAATCAGAGTCGGTTTCATAGCGAACCCTTCAGCAGCTGCCAGCGACACTAAGCTGGAAAAGCTGGTTGTGGCAGCGTCTGAAACACTGAGTTCCGACCAGGCGGCATCTAAAATTAAGCGCATGTTGGCTGAGTCAGAAGACATAGTAGCTGGCAAAAATGATCACAAGGATTATGATTTGATGGTGAGTATTACCATTTTTGCTAGATTTTCATTAATTTTGTCTAAGTAATCTATAGAGTAATTCAAGAGCTCTTCTGGCTTCGATATATGTGTTTGAGTGAATACACTTTCACTGAATACACAAACAAAATACATACAGCTTCCGTACATACAATCCTTCTGATTTAAAGCATAATTTGGACAGATCATTTCTTCTCCGTTCGATTTTGCAAGAAATCTATCCATGTTATTCTCTCTCACTGCAGGACACGTAGCAACTTTGAGTGAATCAATCCGATATGTTAACTTTCACTGAGATCACAAACAATTTATGTATTTTTTCGTATGAGGCGCTTGTAGGCTTGTAGTTTCTGGCACAGATGCACAGAATACGACATTTATACCGTATATTATGTATAAGATACTAGTAGGTAACCTGATTCAGTTGAATCGAAATTTGTAGAACAGGACATGAAATATTTACACATTTAATTTAATAGTCTCTTTTTCCTATTCCCTTTTTCTTCTCCGCCTGTCTGCTTCTATCTTCTCTCTTCTCCTACTTCTTCTTGTTCTTCTTCGTCTTCTTATTCTACTTCTAATTTTTCTTCTTCTTTTCTTCTCTTTCTCTTCTTCTTGTCCTTCTTTTTCTCCTTCTTTCTTCTTCTTGTACTTCATTTTGTTCATTTTTCTTCCTCTCCTCTTTCTTTTAATTATTCTCCAGTGCTTGAGTTTTGTAGACAGAGGGCAGCATGAAGACGTTCTTTCTTATAAAAGATGCACATTATCGTATTTTGTATTTTTTATTTGTAGCTGTTTTAATTAATAACTTATTTAAAGTTATATTTTGTTTCTAGGATGTAGATTGGCAGTCAGTAGAGAAGAAAGTTGACGAGCACAGATCATTCGCCAAGCAAGTGGTGAAACTGGATGCCGGCCAGCTGGGAATCATCACCAATGGACGTCTGCTGGGTCCGTTTGCCGACGACGAGGAGTTCACTGTTGACGATTTCGGTCTGCTGGAGAGGTTCAGCTTGTCGGCGCACGTTGAGAAAATCCATAAAACGCTCAACGAAGGACTCGAGCCCGAAGAAATGCTTTCCAGCGATGTGCTGATGAAGACTGTTTCGCTACTAGTGTCGCGGCCTCAAACTAAAAGCAGATTCCAGGTGCAAAGTACGGGAGAACAGCACAGGTAAGTCACAGAATTAATCATTTAAGTAAATTTATTTATTTATTTTACTTTTTATCTATTTATTATTTATTTTTACTTCGTTTTAGAATTTACTTACATTATTTCATGTGAACGTGATTATGTTCCTATTGATCTACAAGCTTATTTATATATATTATTTTTGTTTATTTCCAATTCAAGTTTGCTTTTCATGTATATTTTGTTGGTTGGCAATACATTTCAATTTAAATTTCAATTGACTTCCACATTAAGTCTTATCAAGACTTGAATACATCTGCGTGTATACTGCAGTCGATAAAAATAGCTATTGAGCCAGCGTTTTCTATTTTATTGTTTCAAAAATGGGGGAAAATAGATCAAATCTTTGATCTGCAGACACCAGTTTACTTATTATTGTAATATATTTGCAAACAAAATTCTGTAAAATTTAATTAATACCATCAATACTGGTGCTCTTTTAAAGGAAAACTACATAAAAGGGTTTAAGAGGTGAGGTGGGTGTGGTGCCTACATTCAACTAATATAAATCTGCAGTATTTGTTTCTTATACAAACATATTTATTAATATATTAGGCCTACAATTATTTATTTAAACAATTTTATTGTTTTTTACCTCCTACGTACAGAAAATCCCTGTAGCATACAATTTGTTATAATTTTTTATTTGATTTGAATTATTACGTTTCTTATCTGGGTTAAACGGTACATTCAATCCAATCTTCGTAAGGTCTGACAAAATGTATATCTATTTATAGGAGAGATATCAAGATTTTGATTTTTAAAACATTTTTCAAAACAAAGTTATTATAAGATATCTGTTATTCTATTTTCATTTGTGCTTTTGCAGTGTCATCCACCTACCAGCTTCGCAATCGACGTCGGACCCGAAATCGCTTGAGCCGGCGTTCGACATCACAGTGATCGTTGACCCGGTGTCGCGCGGCGCCCAGAAGATCGCTCCCATCCTGTCCGTGCTGCGCCAGGTGGTCCACTGCGACATCCGTATCTTCCTCAACTGTGTCGAGAAGAACAGCGACATGCCGTTAAAGAGGTGAGGTGGGTGTGGTGCCTACATTCAACTAATATACATATCTATTTGTATCTTATACAAATATATTTATTCATTTATTGCAATTATTTATTTAAACAATTTTATTGTCTTTTACCTTCTACGTACAGATTTTAGAAAATCCCTTGTCGCCTACAATTTGTTTTTAATTGTTACCTTTCTTGATTGCATGAATTGTTTTGTAGTTGTTTTCACGAATAAAAATTTTATTATTATTGTTATCAAAATATGTATTAATTAATAATACGTGTGATGTTAAAGATCCATCTTGTTTCCACTAATATATAATAAAAACACTTTTAAGTAGAAATTAACTCACGTTATGGCGTGACGGCCGTTTCACTCTGTTGTCAAGAGCATCGTCAGAGTGTACTGTGGGTCGTCTGACAATGCTCTTGACAACAGAGTGAAACGGCCGTCATGCCATAACATGATTTAATTTCCACTTAGAGGTGTTTTTAAGTTTTTATTAATTAATAATAGATATATTAAAAAAGGTTTATTAAACGTATTAATCTATTTTTTATATTCAACTTAATATAAATATAACCTTTTTGGTAAATAATGCAGTATATCTTTTTAATATGTGTTTTTTCCTGAATAAGAAGAAAAAAAAGAAGGAGAGAAGGCAAAGAATGAAGAAGCAGAGACGGAGATGAAAAAGAGTAGGAGATATTAGAAGAAAAAAGAAAGATAAGATTGGTTGATTGACTGCCTTTATTAGGGCGGAGTTGGAATTCAATGTCCTCTACCCCGAAACCCTAACCATCAAAGATATTCATTGATTAGTTAATTATTAATATCTATATTTAAAAAGGTTTATACGAATATTGAACCTATTAATCTACTTTTTTTATTCAACTTGATATATAAACCACTTGATGCATGATGATAAATTAATAGAAAAAAATATGTATTTATGTATTCTACATCATGTATTACATAATATATTTTTTAATATAATGTGATTTTTCATGGTGAAGAAGAAAAAGTAGAAGAAGGAGAAGAAAAAAGAAAAGAAGGCAAATAAGGAGAAAAAGGCAAAGAAGAAAGAAGCATATAATACAAACTTTGCATTAACTACTATTAGGATTGTCTTGATTTAATTTGATTAGATAGGTTCTTCAATACATTTTTATGTTCACTATTACAATGTTATCAGTTATTTATGTTGTATTTTCAGTTTCTATCGTTACGTTTTGGAACCGGAAGTGCAGTTCACTGCCGACGGGCATCTTGCTTCCGGTCCGTACGCCAAGTTCACCAACATGCCCGGTGCTCCCCTACTCACACAGAACATGCATGTGCCTGAGAACTGGCTGGTCGAAAGCATCGTCAGTCCCTACGATCTCGATAATATACGGCTCGAGGAAGTGGAAAGTGTCGTTCACAGGTAGCTATTTCTACTTTTATACTTACAATTTTAGTTATTTGTATTCAATATGCAAACGTCTAAATGCTGTCCAATGGCATCGAAATTCCTAAAGATGACGGAGAAAGATAGAAAGAAGACAGAAGAAGTTGATGAAGAAGAAGGTAGAATTAGATTAGATTAGATTTACTTTCTTCATGTAGATTACAAAATGCACAGTCTTCAAGTCTTAGATTCTAGATTGTTAAAAATATATAAGTACTGTAATTGTTTTATGAATTTTACAAAGCTTAACTAGAGAATTATTCAACGAAATGAATATGAGACGCAATTTGATAACGATAATATGATTGTGATGTATCTACATGAAACGGCGAAGTTTGAACATATAAATGTCCATTCATGGAAGAGGATATTCAAGGATATCCTTCTCATCAACACTTGACCGTGAAGAAGAAGAACACACAATTAAGCATCGTCATGCAAAAACTGTATCCAATTATCTTGAAGGCTATTAAGTAGAATCAAAGTGCTTCATCGTTTAAATTGAACTTGGTAATTGTGTTTTCCGGAAGATTCAAGTTATATTTTCATCAAAACGTAAAAATAACCTATACGTACAAATATTTGGGACTCTTGTAGAAATTTATTAATAGAGACTGTTTTGGGCTAAAAGGCTGTTGTTTCGTTACAATAAGTTGTATTTTGATCAATACAAAATTTAATTTCAAAAATTTGATATACACAAAGCCCAACAATACTAGTTTAATAAATACGCCTTTCTTCAGACAAAGTTTCAATTTTTTGTTCTATTTTATTCTTTACAATGATATAATAACTATTATATTGGAATAAAACGCAAACAAGTTTGCAAGCTCGGCATGGTCGGATCAGCCGGAGCGTCGGACAATCTGAGGGTGGACGAGAGGGGTTATTTTATAATTTAATTTCAAAAATTTTCTCATATATCACAGTTCGATTGGAAGTTGAGAAAAAAATTTGGTGCTCCATAAATAGTTTTTTTTTTCAAAAATAAAGTAATGTTGTTTCGCACATGTGTATCAGGCTATATCCATGATTATCAACATTGCCAGTAAAGCTGTTGATAGTATTTTCAACAAATAAGAAAGCTGTTGATAGTATTATTTTCAACAAATAAGAAAGCTGTTGATAGTATTTTCAACAAATAAGAAAGCTGTTGATAGTATTTTCAACAAATAAGAAAGCTTTAAAATAATCGTTGAACTATTAAAATAGCTTGTTTTATAGCCTTACGACATGTGTGATTATACTTCAGACTTTATAAATATCTAATGGCTATTTTTTGTAAATTTTGTTTGATGGGGTTTCTCAGAGCTCAATTCTGTAGCATAGTTTATGAGTGACATCAAAATTATTTATTCGTTTATAATAAAAGCACAATCAAGTTACAGGCACCGCCCACAACTGCATTCATTACAAATCTTTAACTAAAAAATCAAAATTCTATGTCCAAATTCAACTAGAAATTTACAATAACTGATTCTCTCCAAAACAAGAATATTAATTAGATGCTCATTTTAAAAACAAAGCACTAAAACAGTACAATAGTCCAAAGAAAGTGGATATAGTTATGAATTTTGTTCGAGATTTTAGTGCCTAAAATGTAGAAGTCAAGTAATTCCAATCATATTGAAGTTATCTCCATTAGTTGTTCTAAATTGTGTGTTTGTTGTTGCAGTCAGTTCGAGCTGGAACACCTACTCTTGGAGGGGCACTGCTTTGAAGCGACCATGGGCAATCCGCCCCGTGGCCTGCAAATCACTCTGGGCACCGAATCAACGCCCGTTGTCGTCGACACCATTGTCATGGCCAATCTCGGCTATTTCCAGTTGAAAGCCAATCCCGGCGCGTGGATATTACGTCTCAGACAGGGCCGATCGTCTGAGATATTCGATATAACTAGGTAAAAATAGTTCAATTATTAAATGTAGACTCATTCAAAATACTTTCCTCAAATTACGGAAAATATCAATTTGTATGGCCATGCGCCCACTTGTGATTGGTTTGACCAATCATCTGCAAAAGCTGAGTTATGGCGGGTGCAAATACTATTTGAATTTAGTTCATTGAAGTTTTAAATTTACAAAATACATAACACATTTTCAGATTTGATAGTAAATAACAAAATACATGCATGAAAGATAAACTATTATAATAAAAAAATGCACCTATTGAATAATATATTAATATTATTTATAATAACTTTATCAATGAATTTGGAACTACTTATTAATGAAATAATATGAGGCCACATTGACCTATTTGGTCTGTATTGTGAGTCAAAGAGTTCATCACCTTGATATTAATTTTTTACCAACTAACGGGAAGTGATTTTACATCAAAGTACAGTCTTTTTGCCGGCCAATCCAATCGGCCACTCTCACAAAGAGGGCCCAGGAGTTCGTAGCTATCTTTATCTGATTGAACAGATACCTGCTACTGTTCACGGCTATCACTTCCCAAAAATTAATTTATGCTAGTTTTAATAAATTAATTATTTACTATGCATTATACATGTATGTAAAGGCCGTACAGAAGAATATATCGTAGTTGCGCTCGCGATACAACAAGCTCCTACCGCGAATAGGCATAATATATTGAAGAATCGCGGTCATCGAATTAGGCGGCTAAATAAATTGCGGTGTTGCCAGATATGAGACCACGCCAGGGGTGGATCTTCGAGAATCACAAACCTGAACGCACAAATTGACAACACTAGCCGTGACGTGTTGCCTAGTCATAGCAATTCAATTCAATTTATTTTATTGCATGCATATACAAATTAACATCAGTATTTTAAAATACAGCATCAAATTATTATACTTGAAGCAAAATACCGGTCTACAATACTATTTAACTAGAAATATATGAAATAAAATATGTAATGTCATGTGGTATTTGAAGCATAATCATTTGCTTGTCCGCTGGTAACCATAATTTAACGTGCTCTACACTTAAAATGTAAACAAATAAACAGTAATAATTTCAGCTAGTTATAAACACAAAACAGTTTTTTACCAGTTATCTATAATTTATAAACAGGGTGTTTCAAGAGGAATAGGCAATTCTGCACAAGCTTATTCCTCTCATAAAAATAATGGGGAAAAATCATATAAACATGGGTCTGGAAATGCTTTATTATTGAGTTACGGCAGGTGAAAGATTTTGTCTAGAATTTAGCTCCTCCTGTGAAATTAAGTCATACTGAAATTTTTAGGGCGTTAAATGAGGTTGGTAATTGAACAGGTTTTATGTAAAATGAGCTGAAAAATGCAATAAAAATTTTCCCAGAACTGTATATCCAATAGTTTAGGAGAAAATTGGAGTAAAGCACTGAAGGTTGAGGTTGAAAAAAAATGTCGGAAAAACACACTGTTTAAGACTAATGGACCCATATAAAATCATTAAAAATATAATGTTAGAGAGGAAGAAGATGACATACAGTTGATTTGTCGCGAGAGCCGATACCAAATTTGCAACACTGCAATCTGTTTTCAGCCGCCCAATTTGATAGCCGCGACTGTTTATAAAGTAAGTACTGTAGCATGAAATTAATGAAACGAAAAAACTTTATTTACATCAGTTAGACAGTATTTTAGCAAATGACGTTTAAGCTGTCATCTGTATTGAATTCAAACAACAATTGATTTGATAATTGCAATACAATGTTGCAGCCACGAGGGTTCAGATACGCCAGTGAACTCAACTGACATCAAAGTGCTGATCAGTTCTTTCCGTTCGCATGTGATGAAGTTGAGGGTGACCAAGAAGCCCGATAAACTGGGAGTCGATCTACTTGGTGATGAGGATGATAGTCAGCCTGGCCTATGGAACTCAATCACAAGGTAAGGTTGCAGAAAATATATTCTATTTATTAATAGTAAATTGCAATGAATGTGAAAACCACTTTCTTTACAGAATGCTGACTGATCAATCAAAATCTTAGTAGGCTAGGTCACTAGGAAAATTTAGTCTCAGTCTCTTTGGAAAATTTCTCTTGGAAAATCAAATTGTTTTTTTTTATTTATGTTATTCTCCGTTGAATTTTCTACGTAATTCCTTGTCTAATGGATCAACATCATAGAATATTTGTAGAATAATATTAACATATTAATATTAATGATATCAACATTAATATTTCTGTAGAATAATAATAAGTCAACAACAAACTGCAGGAATAATACTAATTGTTTTAATCTACATCAGCTACTTGATTAAATTATACAACAGTTCAGATAAATTAAACATAAGCTTGGGTTGTGGGTTACTTGTGCGTGGTTTACTTTTAAATTATAAATGCTTCTTTTTTGTTATGAATTTGTGTTCTTGCTTTGCTTTGAGTGTTTTTATCTTGATACATGTTACTGTGAAATCTATTCTAGCATTTTCTATAATTCTATAAGAATATTCTCAACGTTTCACACAATAGACAAAATATATTTCATAATATTACTTTTAACAATAATTCAATAATGAAAGTTGAATCCGATCTCATTTTTCTATTTAAAATTAAATAGCGTTTGTCAAATCCCGTTAAACACTCAGTTTTATTGTAGAAATTGAGGCGAAAATGTCTTCTTTTTTAATTCTAATCTAACATAAAGCCTTTGAATCACGGAATAGATCAATGTAACATCAGCGAAGCTTGGGTGAAGATGATACGAATTAATTTGTTATAGTTACAGTATTTGCTTTAAAATCATTCAAACTCACTTGAATAAATTAATTATTATATTTGACTTGATTGTTTCGTTTAGATTAATTTGTTATATTTATGTACTTAAAAAAATTGAAGCCCATACTTTTATCTATTTTTGAAAATCCATGATAACGGCGAAGTATAATTTGAATTAAAAATGTTGTTGTTTTTCATTTAGTGTTCTCCCATACAAAACAATGTTTCGGTAAGTTATCGTCCCCACACAACTAATCAAATTCTCCATTAGCGAAACGTATAACTTTATTACCACACTTGAGTAGTGTAGGATCTGATGTCTTGGTCCCCATATTTTCTTATATGAAATTATAATTGTCCATTAAATATTCATGTAGGCTACGTATAATAATTTAGCTCATAGCAGTATGGGATTCCTTTTTTGCAATTTCTAATTACTCTTAAACATGTATTGCATCATCTTGTAGATGGGAAATTTAAAGATATTTTGGTCAATATATGTTCATATCAATTACCTGATAATATAATTATAATCCAATCCACCGTTTTCCTTAGTGTTTAGTAGATTGGCTTAAACTGCTTCCTAGTCTCGTCCTTCATATATTTGATGAACATGTGAGAGCGCTCACCTCTAATATATTGTTCGTTGTATTTCTTTGTCTATTTCTTTTCAACATTACCAACTTCTCATCTCAACGGAACTTTGTTTTTCTTACATGAGAGCATTTATTACCAGTAAAAAATGGTCTTCTTTCTTTTCTTTGTTCCTGTTCTTTATTTCTTTTCCAATTTGAGTATATCCTATTCTATGGTTAATTCAGCTTTGTAATAAATTAATATATCAACTATCAGGTTGCTTGACTCAATTGAATCTGAATTAGTAGAATGTGTGATAACCTATCTACAAATTTAAATTAAAAATTCTCTTTTTTTCCTATTATTTTTCTCCTTCTTTTTATTCTTTTTCTCCTTCATCGTCATCTTCCTCCTGTTGTTCTCCTTCTTCTCCCTCCACTTCTTCTCTTTTACTTCTCCTTTTACTTCTTCTTTCCCCCTTCCCCCTTTCTTCTTCTTTTTCTCCTTCTTCCACTTTTCAACAAGTTTGTTCATATGTATTTTTTTTCTTGTCTCATGTATTTATATGTATATATCTATGTAAGTTAGTACTGTTGTATGGGAGGGTTAAGTGTAAGAGATACACTTATGCTGCGCCCTAACTTCGCCCTACCAGGTAAATAATAAAGGCAGTCAATCAATCAGTCGCTTTTACATCTCCTTCCCCTTTTTCTTCTTCTCTTTTCTTTTCCTTCCCCTTTTTTCTTATTTTTCTCCTTCTCCTTCCCCCTTTTTTCTTTTTCTTCTCCTTCTCTTTTTCTCCTTCTTGCCCTTTTCTTCTTATTTTTCTCGTTCTTCTCTTTTTTCTCCTTCTCCTTCCCTTTTTTTACTTCTTCCCCTTTTCATCTTCTTCATCTTCAAGTTCATCCTTTTCCTCCTTTTCTCCTTCAATCCCTTATTTCCCAGCATTAAAGTTTCGTCGACAGATAACAGCTAGTAGCTGTTTATTGTATAGGTTATCTACTACAGTATCATGCTATTTTATTATGCAATAATTGCGTATATACTTCTGATATCCACAAGAGTCTCATGTACTCAAATTGCTTTTGTGTCTATTATTAATTTCTGGTGAAAAACATTTTTCAATTTAATTCAGTTCAATGTGGTTTTCCTGCCTATTTCAATAACGAGGTTTGACGGTACCTTGAGCACATTGCCTCGTCGCTGGATAGGACGTGTAACTGATGAAGATTGCACATAAACGTTTACGTTTTCTCTACGCTTAGTTTGGCAAACTGCGAACTTAATGCCTAGTACATGTGGAAAAAACTGAATTACTCTTTCCTACAGTACTTGTTCCATTCTTATAAGTGAACTACTGAATTTTCGTAACCCCGAAGACCATTTTGAAACGCTCTGTAATTATTAAAATTATTTCTTTCAGCACATTTGGAAGTTCAAAAGAAGAACAAGTGGAAGCGGAAACCATAAATATATTCTCAGTGGCATCGGGACATTTGTACGAAAGATTCCTTCGCATTATGATGCTGAGTGTTTTGAAAAACACCAAATCGCCTGTCAAATTCTGGTTTTTGAAAAACTATTTGTCACCCACTTTTAAGGTTAGCTTTTCCGTATTTTTATATAACATAAGTTTATTTAGCTTTCATTGTAGTGGCGAAGGTGATAGACATTGTGGAAGATATCCATAATGAATAATAAGACGAAGTTGTTACAACCACATGTATTGAAAAACAGTGAGATACTAGTTTCGGTTGTTAAACTATTATCAATAAAACTAAAACCAAAGTACACAGTAGTTTCATATGTATGTACTAAACACAGAATGATACTATTGGCTAAGGGAGAAAGTGCCTCTAAGAAACTGGCCTTAATTGAAGGTTTGTGGTTGGCTGAAGTCTAAAACAAGACACATCCACTGATGGAGGAGCAACAAGAAAATAAATGCCAAAATCAAGAACCAAAAACCGGTTTAAAAAATATTTATTTAGCATGTTTATTTATTTATTTATCAGCAATGTGCATCATCGCATTGCAGTAGAATGAAGATGAAGCAACAGGCTTTACAGCCTAAAACGGCTTCCTTTTATAAATTTCAATACAGAAATGTCCAAATAAAGGTTATGTCTAGAAGTCACAGTTTCATTATTATTTTTCACTAGAGAAAAAATATCCATTTCTTTTTGAAAAAAAATTGCACATGAAAGTCAATAAACACAAATTACCAAACAAACAATACGAAAAGAACAAAGAATTTAGTCTAAAAATTTCGAGCTGAAAATTAAACAAAAATAAAAGAAATATTATATTTAGTTATTTATAAAGTTATATATTTTGTTGATGATAAAGATTTTTATAGTGTACAAGAATTCCTATCAAAATCGAGTCTTACCTCAACGAATTTAAATTGCAATTGTTGTAACTAGTGAATGATAATAGTAATATTGTATGCAATTGCTGATCTGATTCTACTTGTCTTAAATTCCATAACCGGAGTCTTCAAGACGTAGTCTTGAATATTATTAATTGGAATATTATTCGTTGTTGTGATTCCATTATTATTTTTCATCAGTAGATTTAAACTATAATTTTTTTGGAGAATGAAGCCCACATAGGTCTGAGACCTGTGCGTGGGTAATGAGTTGTATGAAGGTGATTGGTGAGTTGGGCCTACAGTTTTAGGTGAGTTCCGAACCACCGGGAAGTGATTTTACAGCAGAGAACCGTGTCTTTTTTGCTGGCCAATCTATCGGTCACCGTTACAAAGTGGACCCAGGAGATCGCAGCTTATTTGATAATGCTATACTTTGTTAGAAAATATCAACACTCATTTAATGTGTTTGTATTATAAGAAAACTTACATCTCCTTATCATAAGTTTTCTTATAATATTTAGTATCACCAATCCAGGACTGAGGATAGCAGTTGCACTGCTGAATAATGTGGTTGTGATGGCCATTTCGCACTGTTCAAGTGCTTCCTCAGACACGGCTGGAGAACATGTGAATAAGGTTAGCCAAAACCTCAGTTTTCAACCTTATTCAGTAGGCCTTCAACTGTGTCTAAAATTCAAAATTATGCAAAAATTCTTATTAACATTACACCAAACTCCATAAATTTCTTATGAAATTTCGGATACAGTATCATTTCTACGACCGGCGCCTCATTTGTAATTTTTTTAACAATAATACATTTTTACCAATAGTTTTTCAACTTATTTCTTGTCAAGAATAATTGAACTAAGTAATTAATCACAGTGTTTTTGTGTATTTTTTAGGATTTCCTTCCTAGGATGGCAAAAGAATATGGATTCCAGTACGAGCTAGTACAATACAAATGGCCCCGTTGGCTACACCAACAGACAGAGAAGCAGAGAATTATTTGGGGATACAAAATCCTATTCCTCGATGTCCTATTTCCATTGGATGTGAAAAAGATTATTTTCGTAGATGCTGATCAGGTATGTGTTATGCTATTTTAGATAAAATATTGCTGATACACTTCCTTATTTGGATTTTCCTGTAGCGTGAACCGAGTGAGAAAAAAAGTCTTTTTGATATTGGTGATGATGATATTGTTGTAGATAACCATAATACATGATACTAATGTCACAACCACTTTAATTATCAACACAAGAGATACTATAGCTTCAGCTGTCACATCATTTTCAATCTTAATTATTATATAATTAAGATTATTGTTAAACTGTTATAATTCAATACTGTAAAACTCGCCAACGTTGTCTGCGGAATGGAAGAATAGATTTGTTTTGCAGTCATAATGTATCCCCTAGCAAACTAGGGAGATGATTTGTTCAAAAAATTATTTCCCATACAAAAAATAGGTGGAGGAGATGAATGTGTCCGTATATTATGCTTGTGATTTTTGTAAAAGAACCGTTTCAAATGTAATGTATCAAAACCGGCGCTTTTTTAAACCACTAGATTACTCTGTGTCTGTTTTTGATTTTAGTATTATTCTCTCCTTGTTTTTATTTACGTTGTATTATTTGATTTTCATACGCTTATATTTGCATTACTACTTATATATATATTATATTATATTTATTACTATTTTATAATCATATAAACGAAAAATTTGTACAATATTTTTTAAACGTTGGCCTTTTCCTTGCACAACAAATAATTTTGGTATTTAGATCTCATTTCTAGTCTTTTTCGGATTATCCGCAATATGTTTATTGGCCTAGTCACCCTACTCCACGGATTCTTATTTCAGGTTGTTCGTGCTGATATGAAAGAACTAGTGGACCTGGATCTGGGTGGTGCTCCCTACGGCTACACACCTTTCTGTGAAAGCAGAACTACCATGGATGGTTTCCGGTGCGTTCAATTCGTGTTTATTTCCTACATTTTTTTTCATGGATATTAAGCTCATCTTAGTTCATTTTTCATTTTTATTTCCTTTCCGAGTATATTCTAGTTGATGCATTATATTTATGTTCTGTATACAGTTATTGATTGAGTTCATGAGAGTTTAAACTTTTACTGGTAAATGGAATTTTACCGAAAACTAAAGTGTCTGATTAGTCGATTCAAATTTTTGAACGTCTATAAAGTCAAATAAACCAATGAGACGCCTTAGTTTCCGGTAAAATTCCATTTACCGGTAAACGGTAAGAAGGCTCCCATGAACTGAACCATTGAAATCTTTTTGAAAATTCGGAAAACTCGATAATCCGGATGGTCTCCGGTTTCGATGATCTTCGGTCTTTTAATTAATTAAACAATCAGATTAACGGTTAGTAATTAATTAACAATTATCAACTGGTTAAGACCTAAAGTGCAAACTTATTCCTAGCTCGAAATTACCACATGTAATGTATATAATTACCATTATCGATGACTTTTAAAAGGATCAGGTCTCTTTTATCAACTTAGCAATACTGACATTATATGAAATTTAGGTAGTTACTACTGTAAGGTTTTTTATATGCTTAATCTTTTGATCTACTGTTAAGAATGAATAAGTTGTAACTTGTCTTTTATTTGTGTTTTGTATAATTATTTTTAATTTTAATAAAAAAATGTACGGTAATTTAGCCCAAACTCCCACAATTGTCTATCTTGCGTCTGGCAACACTTTTGCGCTGTGCGCTCGGCTTTATTGTTCAAAAATCATAAATCAACATCAAAAGAACCAAGAAAATAAAATATATCAGTATTAGTATTAAGGAAGCAATTTTCTTATCTGTAAATGTTTTTTGGAACATTTTATTTCTGATTGCGTGCTTAATTGCTGAGTTCCTATAAAACGATTTTTTATGGCTCTTAAAATGTAGTTTAATAAAAATGTAAGAACCTATGATTTAATAATGCAATCAATATGGCTCTCCACTCCTTCAATCTTGAATCTTTCTTCATTTTTACCCTTCTTCTCCCTCTTCTTCTCTCTCTTCCTTTACTAATTCTCATGGGAAGTGATAGCCTAGTGACGTAGCAGGTATCTGTTCAATCAGAGATAAGCTACGAAACTCCTGGGCGCTCTTTGTAAGGGTGACCGATTGGATTGGCCAGCAAAAAAGATTGTTCTCTGCTGTAAAATCACTTCCCGGTGGTTCGGAACCCACCTAAAACTGTAGGTCCAATTCATTACCCACGCACAGTTCTCAGACCTATATGGGCCTCATCCTCCGTAAAAGAAAAATAATACTTTTATCCTAGTACGTGGGTAACCGTAATTAATAATAATAAGCGTATGACTTTTAATGGTGGGGAGACCCTTACGGGTTGTTCCACCTCGCCGTGATTGGAAAGGTTATTCAACTCCACATTCTATCACCGTCTTTCGCCACAAAATTTTTGTATATTTATAAATATTTTTATGTTTCATATTGTTGTTTTTGTTTGCTTAAATTAATGATAAATTTAAATTGAAACTGATTTTACGGCGTTGATTGATTTTATTGATTAGAAGTCAAGTGACAATAATTTTAATTTAATACTGTTGTTAGATTCTGGAAGCACGGCTACTGGAGAAACCATTTGCAAGGAAGGCGTTACCATATTAGTGCACTGTACGTGGTTGATCTGAGAAGATTCAGGAAGATAGCCGCTGGTGATAGACTGAGAGGACAGTACCAGGCACTCAGTCAAGATCCAAACAGTCTCTCAAATCTCGATCAGGTTGGTTTCGTTTTCTATCATCTTCTCCTATTTTTCATGTCTATTACATTGTTCATTCATTGCTGCATCGATGATTACACTTACGGGACACAATGCTGCCAAGTTGCACAGTTGCCGAGAAAGCCTAGTCAAGTGGTCACGCTTTCAACAACAGCATGAGAGTTACTCAATGGTTGAGTTCATGGGAGCCTTACCGGTAACCGGTAAATGTTACCGGTGGCGTCTGATTGATCTATTCAAATTCCTAGATGGTAAAAAATTTGAATAGACCAACTGGTTACTGGTGAGGCTCCCATGAATTCAACCAATGTAAACTATAATGTAAATTACAGCAGCGCACCCATATTCCCATATGAAATAGCATTGCCGTAAGACACTGTACTGCATTGTAGGCTTGTTTCACACATAACCGTCATTGGGCAATCAGCATAATCACATTGTATCATGTACGATTTAAAAAATCAGGTATATTTGAAGCTCTCCATATAGTACAATGTCCTTACGGCCAGATAAACGACACCGGTTACAGAACTTCCGGGTATGTGTGAAACGAGCCTAAGATCTACTCGGACTGCAATTTTAAATTATTTATTCATTTAATACCTTATCTGTTAACGTATAGACCTTTATTACACATTTTGTGAATTTTTGTTTCAATATACACATTATTGATACATTATATAAATATACGTTAGTCTCCTTTTCATTGTTTGTGCTTCTTTTTCTTCTTTCTTGTTAAGTCGACTGTTAAATAATATTGTTTTTCTTAGTTATTATTCCAACTCTATTTCACAATTGCTTTTCAATTAATCCATTTTTATTCATTTATTATTTTATCTTGTCAACATATGGGCCTTTATTGCTCATTTTGTGTATTTTTGTTTCAATATACACAATTAGATATGATCATTAATATTTATTTTAACAAATATATCATTGTGTTACCGGGTTTTTATTTTTTAATCAGGTGTCGCGTTACTGTGAGAAAAACGTTCTAGATTCCCAAGTGATTACTAGGGAGTAGGCAAACTGTGTGTTTTTAAGCGTGGGATCGTTTAAAAATAAATGGCTTTCCTGGGCTGAGACGGGCACTTTCAATTAAGTGAATTTAGTGTGTGATATAGGACGTAATCTAATAACTTTTGTAACCATAAATATTAACTCTACCAAATTATACACTTTATAGACCTATGACAAATACAAACTATGCACTTATGACAAAATCACATTTTGTTTTTATTTTTTCATTGGAAATTAATGACTCATTTTGCTTTCTTCTGCCAAATTCCCTGCTTATCAGTGCCAGTGACAAATTTAGCGCTTCCTTGTGATATTTTTGGAGTATGTTCACTGGCACTGATAGAGGGAGGTATAATGAGTCATTTTATGCATTCAACCGAACAATGAACATTTTGGAGATACGTTCTGTGTAATGTAGTTTTCAAAATTTACATAAAAGATCATATCAAGTTTTCTTAGTTCAGAAAATATTTAATTCATTTTTGAAATTGAAAATAACTACAGTAATAATAATCAGCATGACTTGTGTGCATCACCTTTCGAAAGTTAAATTTAATTTTACTTATGCTTTGCTTTAAATTGAAATCTCATTTGTTTCCTTCAATTACTGCTCTAGTTTTTTATTTTATAGGTTTTCATACTTTCAAGAGTGTATTAGTTGAAATATAATATTGAACTGGTGTCCTGCGCTAGAATTACCCATACCCTTTGTGGATACTTGTTTTTTAAATTCATATTGAGGAAAGTATTGTTTTGTTGAAGCTGGAATGGAAAGAAATGAATCACTGCCTTTTAATCACCCTTAATAAAAATAAACTTGTAATGGTTAATGATCCACATTTAAATTTATTGTCAAGCATTCTCTCGAATAGTAGGCTATGGGAAATAATGTGTATTTTTCTCATTTTTGAAATACGTTTTAAAGTTTCATAACATTTGAATAAAAGTGTTCAATTATTTTATTTTTATGAAACGTGTTTTATTTGAATCGATTTTCTTTTTTCAGGACTTGCCCAACAACATGATTCATCAAGTAGCCATCAAGTCTTTGCCGCAAGAGTGGCTCTGGTGTGAAACGTGGTGTGATGACGATTCGAAGAAATATGCAAAAACAATAGATCTGGTAAGTAATAATAATTATAGGATAGTAAATAATACATATATCATAGCAGTAAATTATAGCAGTAACTGGCAGTAATAATAATTATAGAATAGTAAATAAACCATATATCATAGCAGTAATTTATAGCAGTAACTGGCGGTAATAATAGATACTAGCCTATAATAGGCTGACCTTCATTGAAGGTCTGTGATTGCCCGAAGGCCAAAACAAGACCCGCCTCCTGGTGGGAGGAGGAGCAAGGAAAAATAAGAGTCAAAATCAAGAACCAAAACCCATGAACTCATAGAAAGCGACAAATAAGAACAATACACAAGAAAGGCTAGAATTTAATAAATTTAAAATTAACAAATGTAAGCTCACTGAAATACAGTCAAGGTCAGCTGAGAAAAACATGTAAGTACCGCTATTACAATGTAGGACAGAATTATGATAAAACCAAGTTAGTTGCATTGGATGGGTTGAAATTTGGTTGACCTTGACTGCATTTCAGTGAGCTTCAGTTTGTTAATTTTATATTTATTTTATTCTAGCCTACTTGTATATAGTTATTGTTTGTTGCTTTCTTTGCATTCACGGTTTTTGGTTATTGATTTTGACTTATTTTTGCTTGCTGCTCCTCCCACCAGTAGGCGGGTCTTGTTTTGGCTTTCAACCAATCACAGACCTTCAATGAAGGTCAGCCTATTATAGGCACTTTCTCCCTTAGCGAATAGTATTGTTACGGTTTCTATCTTCAAAATAACACTTTAAATTACCACTCGCACTTTATTTACACAAATTATCCACAAAACGCAATAATCAGTTATGTCATACAAAATAGATCAATCAGAAACGAATGAATCAATAATGTTCAGCTAATAAAGAATTTGCTGTATTACTGTACAAAAACTAATAACTAACTGTTCATAGGCCAATCTAATATGAAATAATTAACTGTTCAATAATTGAAGAAGAAACGTCTAAAAATAACAATTAAAACACTTGCGTAGCAGTAAGTCTGTCACAGTATTACAATAATAGCAATGAATTGTGTACACTTCTATAAAATGTAAAGAAAGTTAATAATACAGTCACAATATACTGCGGTTACCACCTTCACACAAACAGACCTGCCACTTGTTATGTCAACGAAATTTAATCAATGAATGAACTGGTGTTTACATTAGCATCCGCTCTATATACATTTTTTACATTCCAGAAAGAACTAGAGAAAATTAATTGTCTTTCGAGATTATCCTATTTACAAAGATAATATTGTTCTGGAAACCGCTAGATGATTGCAAGGCGAGGGGTGAACAGAGGGAGTAAACAAAACAAGTTCAACATAACAAGGTAGCTTCACCGGAAGCACTTATTTACACAGGCAGATAATGCTGAAAATACTTCTCCTTTCTTCCTAGCATATCATAACAGTATCATTCCGTGTTTCGAACATTTTAAGCTACTCTGTTCTTTAGTTTTAGTTTGATAATGATAACGGTGTAACAACCGAAACGAGTATCTCTCGGTTTTCAATAAATGTGGTTGTGACAACTTCATGTCTTATTCATTATGGATATCTTCCACAATATCACCTGCGCCACTACAAAGAAAGTTGAAGTTTTTAACACTTAGTACTATTTTGATCTCATGGCCTTCCTGTTTCTTCAGTATTTTCCTAGTGCTCCTGTTATTTTTAGCCCTATATTTCTTCATTCTTTCCTCAATTTTCTTTAATTTGTAAATTAATAGATATTAATTTTCCTTCCTTTTTCCGGAATCACTCCCCTTTCTGTGTCCGTTCACCTTTATTTCAATTCTGGTTTGATTACCATTGAACATTTTGATTCTGTCTGTCTTGTTCTTCAACTCCTCTCAAGTTTTATGTGTAACACTCATATGTTTTGAGCTCTGTAATCTGGTTTATGTTTGGTTTATAGTTTCATACCTTCTCTCAAACTATTCTGCTCATTCTGTCCTCAAGAGCGTCTGAAGTGACCAAGGAACAAATTTATTCTCTTTTTTATTTTGCTTTTGACAGGTGCTATTTCTTTGTAGACTGTCTCGTTGGAAGTCAATATCCTGTTACCGGTTACTTTTTATTTTTTGTTGATGCATTTTCTGATGGGTTTCCTTTCAATTAGATTGAAATTCGGATTGACCAGTAAAAAATACTCAGCTCTCTGCTATAAAATCACGTCCCAGTGGTTCGGAACCCACCTAAAAATGTAGGTCCAACTCATTAATCACCATCATCCAACTCATTACGCATGCACGGGTCTCAGACCTTTGTGGACTTCATCCTTCAACAACAAAAATTACAGTAATTTGTCTAGTATAGTACTGGTTGTAACATTTATGTTTTTTATTCCAGTGCAACAATCCTCTAACAAAGGAGGCAAAACTTACTGCTGCAATGCGAATAGTTGATGAATGGAAGGACTACGATGCCGAAATCAAAGCACTGCAGTTGAAATTAGGCGCCACCGAAGAACACGAAGAAGAAGACCATAGCGATCATGAGACTCCCACCAAAAGCCAAGGTGAGTTGCACTGGTGTCGCAGCAAAAGCAATCAGCGACATAAGCTCCCGACTGACAGTGGTGGGGGATAGTGAAGGGTTGCAAGTGAATGGGTGTGAGGAGAAACAATCGGCATTCATGATTTTAATGTGTACTGATTTCCATCACAATTTAACCAGGCTTTGGACTGGCTAAATGAGAGAAACCTTTGTACGTATTATGATTTATTTGAATTAGGCGTGTTTAAAATCAGCTTGAAGAAAGCTTCGTCATTTTTTACATCTTTTGGCAGTCTTTTCAAAGTTAATCTAGTTTAAGCTTTGACATTTTTTTAATTCAGGGTTGGAACATGGACGCCGGGATTCCCTGTCATTTGGGAATTCCACGTCTTGTTTACAGCGAGGGTGTTGACTGCGGGTAGCTAAAAGCAGAGGTGGGGCTAGTTGGTAGCATATGTCGCAAATTTTAGCATGGGAGCTTTTGTCGCTGGTAGATGGCCTTGAAGATGAGTTTCCATGACTCGAAAACGTTCGGCCAAAAATTGAGTAGGAATATTAATTTTCACAATTAAAATATTGACAGCAAATCGTTCAATTTACAATAATAAGTTAATATTAACAACGCAGATCGTTATGGAACAAGAAATCCAAGAATTATTTATTCGTTCATTTCGGCTAAATACTAAACTGGATGTGAAGAAGCAGTAGTAATTTTTGTTTATGCTACAATTTTATTATGACTATCTCTAAGCCAATAGTGAGATATAGTATCTTGAGCATCTCACGATTGGCTTAAAGGCTAAATACAATTGTTGCATATACTACTATTTTATTCCAATGTTATTTTTTATCCAATAACCATGAAAATTATACCTTAATGTGCAGAAAGATCTCAAAATTGGTTCAAAACTCAAATTCTGACTTTTCAACTTGATAAAGGTCATATATATGCCAATGAACTTGGCCGTAAATTTTTTGTGAACTGACCTCAAAGTAATGATAAAGATAATGTAACAAAATCAAATTTGCAAAGAGAGTAGTTTTGGACTCTGTTGCATCTTTGCATTCATGGTATTTTTACCTCAATAAGTAAATTACTGTGGCATGTCATTATAAAGAATTATTAATAAGTGATAAAAAAATTTATAGTTGGAGAAATTTAAGGAAATGTTTATTTTTACAATTTAAAGCCATCTTCAAGACAAATAATTAAAAACATGGCTACCAAAGCAGTGAAAAGGCGGCACAATTTTTCGTGTTTTCCCAAAGATATCATCAATTCATCTGAATTACTATTTCTATTTCGTCTTATCTAGTCTTAATTAACGCATCTGTTTATTTTATAACAAAATATTGTATTTTTCAATGTTCTTATTTTGTGGTCGTTAATTAATTATTGTGAATAAACTAGTAGTTCTGGAAACAGTAGGCCTCACGCCCAAGAATAAGGGTGCCTGCACAGAGGAAAATACTCGATGTACTCAATGATAATCACCATCGCCAAATTAAACGCAATCATTAGACCTAACTCTTGATTCAATTCGCATAGTCTATTTCATGTCTGTTTTTCACAAAAGATTACTCTGTATCACATCAACAAGACTGTGTTTTCTATCTGTGAGACAGCTGATTACTCAAATTAGATTTCAGATGTCTGATGAATGAGTTTATAAAACAATATTAATTAAATTTGTATATAATAATAATATCGTGTGACCTGGCTGGCTCAGGTCTGGTGTCAGAGTTATCAGGTCGCACCTGAACAAGGCCTCTGACGTGACTTAACGACTGTTTTTTAGGCAGCCGGGACCGACAGCTTAACGTGTCCTCCGAAACACGGGAGTGGCCCGAGGTAAAATCTTTCGGTCAGAACTGGGATCGAACCCGGGACCTTTGGGCTAGCAAACCAGCACTTAACCCACTCGGCTACGGCCACCCAAATTTGTATATCATTTACTTAGTAATCACTATTGTACTTAATTGAATATTAGAAATGATTTGTTTCTCTGAAACAAATTTGTTATTCTTATTAATTTATTGTGACAAAATTACAATGAATGTGAAGGAGCAACAGACTCAAGTCCAAAACTGATCTCTTCACAAATTTTGAATATGTTACATTGTCCAAAACATTGAGGTTAACACAGACTAAAAATTTAGATTTGCAAAAAAACTTCACTCGAAAAATAACAAAATGATTCTTATGAATGATAACTTTATATATGAATAAAAGGGCTCGAGGGCTATCTATCATCTGATTCCAATTTTGCATATTTGAAAAATCATATATTTCTTTAGAAGAAGGCCTAAGATCCTTACTTTTCCCCTTTTAAATATCCTATAAATGCAAGCAAATTTCGAAAATCCTTACACATACATCGCTGGACATTCCTTAAAGGGAGATCCATATAAAATTCCATTGAATTTGTTCCATGCGTTTAGCCGTAAATGTGCTACTAACAGACCGAAAGACAGACAAATGCAAAACGGTCGACTTGAAACAGAGACCTATCATCGTTCGGCCAACAAAAAAAAATATAGTCTGTTGTGGAAACAGGTATTTACATTTCCATCTGTGACAATTGTTTCACTGTCCTGTTGAACATCATCATACTGATCAGTAAATTATTAGTGTCTGATGATGCTGAATACCAGAATGAAACAATTGCTGCAACTAGAAACGTAAGTGTTTATTTCCAGTTCAAAGTGTTTTTACAGTTTTATTCAATTGTGGGTAAAAGATGGAACCATTTCAGTAAATGATGAATAATTTATTCCATACCACTAAGGTTCTTCGTGGAATGTTCTGTAAGCTTACAAATAATGTACATAAATCAAATTACAGCTTTTGCTTTAACCTATTTTATTTTATAATTAACTAATTTCGTCGTTTTGCTTCTTTTTTCACAGACAAGACTTCCGGATACGCTCATTCTGAATTATGACATGTCGAAAAATGCGTAAAAGGTTTATTTTCAATCTAATCATTCTCATCGTTATCATCAAACATCATCTCAATTATTGATCATTACAGTACTGTCAAACTATTTCTTCCTCATTGCCATATTGGTAATACATTGTAAATTTTCAAATTAACGATCTTGTTTTTTCATTTGTCCAGTAAAACTAGTGAGATGTTAAGTGCCGTACTGAATATCATCAAACATTTTTGTTTTCTCAATTTTATTTTGTGATTATTTTTCTTCCTTTCCCCTTCAACTTCCCTTTTTCCGTCCATTTTTTCAATCAGAGTATCAACCGTTTAGATTACGGCATTAAATTAGGCTTAAATGGGCAAGATTAAGGTTTAAATAAGGTCCGAAAATTAAGAAATTTACTTTTTTTCAAATACAATGCACGTCTAAAACTATTGATAAGTTTCAAGGCCAGTTTACAATATTATTTGAAGAAATTGATTGGTTCAAAATTGCAAGAGCGGTAGATTATAAGAATTGCGGTGAGAGGTACGAACGAATAGTGAACCGTGTCTCCATGTTGAATGAAGATGCTTGTCAGGGTGGAAATTCTGAGCATGCGCACAGGTCAGAGAGGGTTTCTAAGCAACCAGAGGCGAAAAAAACCTACTAGAATAAGCTTGTGGCGTTATTCAGTGTAAGGTTTGAATTGATAGCTTCTCTGAAGCTTGCATAGAAAATACAATAATATTGAAGTGATAGCCGCGATCCGTAGCAGGTATCTGTTCAATCAGATAGAGATAAGCTGCGTTATCGTTGGTCCTTTTTTTTAACGGTGACCGATTAGATGGCCAACAAAAAATACACGTTCTCTGCTGTAAAATCACTTCCCGGTGGTTCGGAACCCACCTTAAACTGTAGGTACAACTCCTCAATCACCATCATCCAACTAATTACCCACGCACAGTTGCAATGGTGGTTATGCAATCAATGGTGGTTATTCTCGAGTATTGAATGCTGCACTGTACACGCATCCTTACTGTGATATCCCGCTCAGGGTGCTTGTACAGTGGAGCTTCGACTGGACAGCCTAGAGCCAAGTGTGATACTAAAGTCAATATTCATTCATTTAACTAAAATACAGTCAATGTGAATACAATAGGCTATTGCCCAATACTGCTTTTCACAAAATTTTAAAGTAGGATCTAAATCTTAGGTTAGGTCGCTGTTTCACTTGAAATTTCACATTGAAGAACAATAATTATTCACAATCACAAGTCTTTTGCTGATAAAGAATAATAATTTTTTCATTTAGAACACAGCACTATCACAGTCCGAAAAAAGTTGATATACAGTAATTTGGAATTTTTGTAGCCTTAATCAATAAATCTCAAGGTTACATCACTAAATAATACAACATTCTTTGATCGATGAGCATTGATGCACTTATCGCTTGTTGCTCCCCTCTTTCATACATCATTTCACTGTATAAGTGTGATTTTGCAGCAACGATCTTTGTTCCACTGTGCAAGCACCCTAATGCATTATAGAACACCTCCACCAGATTGTTTTGACAGTATACAGATTAGTGAGTGCCATCAGGAGACCAAACTACCTGATCAAAAACAACCCTTGTTTGTTTTGCACTGTGGTGCAGAGTTTTTTCACTGACTACCATGTCCCGTTACTCAGAGACTGCTTATTTTCCTCTTGGATGAATGACCAAAAAGCAGTGATAGCTTCACCATCATAAGCTTTTTCCTATAGTTCTTATAAGTGTCTGTATATTGCCTTACACAGCATCACTGTCTTCCTATCTTTACAAGAGTGCATTGATGCTTCAGGAGTAATCTATATACGGTTCTTTCAACAATATAATTATGTTTCATCAGCTCGTGGGTATTTAGCGTGATATGATTCTTTGCTTGCTTGATCATGGACACGAAAATTAAGTCCCGTAAATAAGTAAGACCATGTCTGTAAGCTTTTCAGCACTGCGTTACTTTTTGTGAAGTGCAGAAATCAGTAATACTCCGCAGATAAAAACAAGGGTGAGGTACAAAAAATTCCTATGTGTTGATCCAATGAATGAATATTGGAATCACCAAGTGCAGAAATTTATGTGCTTGGTAATATATTATTACTTGATAGCCCAATACTCAGCAAATAGAAACGTCGTTTCATTTTATTTATTTAAAAAAATACAGTACAATCAAGTAAAGATACAACAGGCAAAGCCCACTACAGCGTTCTTTACAAATTTTAGGTTGTTAAACTCGAAATTTCACTGTGAAATACAAATACCTAATGATCTTTACCAAAACAAATATAGAAATTTAGAAATTCACTTAAACGTAGTAGCACTAAAACAATCCAAAGAAAGTGGATATAATTTTGAATTTTATTTGAGATTTTAGAGCCGAAAGTATGGTTATTATGTAGTTCATGCATTTTTCTGTTTTTATTTCAACTATATGGACCCAGGCTACAGAGTCCCCCTTGTTAATAAAACCACGACTTGTGGATAAAAGTTTCCTAGAAGTGAAAATATAAATAATATTCCTTTATCGCACAATTTATACAAAGTTGTGTACACAATTCATACGATTTCTTTACGCAATTTAACAAACTAAAAATTTAAATCCCAATGAATTATAATTTTTTCTTTGGCAAGCCAAGCAGACAGTAAATGCAATGCAATGTAATCTGATGATTTATAACATAATCTACAAAATTATGTTATAAACCTATTATTTATTGCTGCAATTGAAATATAATTGGAATTTTCACCTTATAAATCGGGGTACAGACCCAAAAATTTCCATTTTTTTTAACAAAGTAGTCATTTTCTTCAACGTCGATTTATAATAAAATTCAAGCATATATTCTGGGCGCAAATAGAAATTCAGTTTACGTCACTCAGAGCTGCGTTAAATACTGTAGGAGACACGAATAAATGATACAAATTGCAAATAGGAGCGCAGATGTGGTCCAATTCATTCCTGTCGTTTTATTTAATGAATTGGACCTCAAGTTAGCTCTTGTATGTGGAGTTTCGTTAATTTCTGTGCTTCACATAAAACAACGTAGTGCTGCTTGGCGCAGACTGCGTTGCTATTTGCGCCTGGCTTTATCATCAACATAATCTTTGTATATATTCTTCAGATAAATATTCAAACTATCAAAACTAATATTAATGTATGTAATATATATTTTTTAATTTTGTGAGCTATGAAATCTAAAAAGCGCTAAATTCAAAATATTTTTGTTTTCATTTTCATCAAACCGTTGCCTTTCTATTATCAACTGTGTGATCAAAGTATCATGGGCCATTGAATTGTATGATGAAGAAGGGAAGAGGTAATTTTGAACGAAGTTGCCATCGATTCCCTCCAAATGTACTTTTTAAATTCATTTGTTTTGTGATGATATATTGTTTAAATATTGTGAGGATTCAACTTTCTTCCCAGACGACCGGAAAATTCGGTATGTAATAATTTACTATTGTCTTCCATTGCCATCGTGCCGAAAACGCAATTGATTTTGAGGTTAAGTCATTTCAGGTTAAAATTCATTTGAATTTGGTTGATTAATAGTTATATAAATTGATATTCTGTGAATTTTAATGAAATTGGATTGGATTGAAGAATTTCTTCAAGTATTTTTAATATTTTCAAAGAGTATCAAAGTTCTAAACTCGTAAGCCCAAACTTACAACAATCACAATTGAAATTGTTTATTGACTTTCAAACTTGAATCTGCAGTGGTTCTGATAGAGTTATGGATATGGTTCGAGGTATTTTTATCATGAAATACTAGCATCTTAAATTTTAACGAAATTACTAACGTTACCGGCGAGAATACTCTCAACTTACATGCGTAAAATCAATTACTTACTGTAGATGCTCCATCAATGATACCACTTTCCCTTTCACGATCGACACATGTAAATTTGTGTTTATTTCCACATAAAAAACATTAAATAATCTTTATTTGAAAGTCTACATCAACCAGTAATTTCAAGCTTATATTGATAACTTGAACCAACTTACCGTACCTAAATTTCAATACAATCAAATTCAAAATCAATCATTTTTTGACATGGTCGTGTTCACTTCCATTCTCAAGAAGCATTACTTACTGCATGCTGTCATTTTTTAAACAAATTGTGTAGAACTATGTATTTTTATTAGGATAAAAACGTTGAATAAGACTTGGACTAATGTCCCAACCATTGAAAAATTGTTCAGGAGTTGACTCTATTGTGTAATTTAGAGATTCTTCATGTACCAAAGTATGGCTGTAGCAGCAATATCTTCAACTGATTTCATTGAAGTTCAAGTTGAGAAATGCCTACATTTGATGCTTTCTCTAAATTGTTGATTCTCAACATTTTAAATGTATTGAAGCAAACCAGTTGTCAACTTAACTATTAACTTACACACCATGAAATCAAGCTTTCATCAGACAAGATTTATGTTTTATTGAAATCTAGATTTCATTGTATTAATGGAAAAAAAGAAGAAATGGGAATATTGCACTTTGTACTTATTCCATAAAAGATTCATTGGTCTTGATCCATGGACAATGCGTTAAGCTCAACTTTTTGTCTTTCTTTATCAAGCTGAGTACACTGCTCCATGTAGAATGCAGAATGCAGTTTAGGGCGTCAATTGGTGTGTACCCGACATGATAACAAACAGCAAATTGTATGTGTAGCACAAAACCCATTCCATATCATCCCCTTTTGAGTATTTTATATAAAATAATTGGATTTAAAGCTATATTCATAATTGGGTTATTTGATCATAATGTGTACTATTACTTTTTTACATAACACAAGCAATCATCTGGGTATTGGTGATAGTGTGGTATATATCCACAATGAATAAGACTGATGTTGTCACAACCACTTTTATTATAAAAACACAATATATACTGTAGTTTTGGCTGTCGACATTTTCAGGTTTGATTGAGATAGAAAATTTCTTGACAGTCGAAACTATAGGATCTCGTGTTTTTATAATAGAAGAGGTTGTTTCATTATTCTGGTTCATTATCTAGTATTTCTAATAAAGCATTGTTTGAAGGAATCTTTATGTATTGTTTTGTAAATCATTTGTTCAAGTAAAGTTGAAGAAATGATGTGCTAAGTTTTCATGCATGATGAAAATGGAATGATTTGCTTGAGGAATAATAGACTTCTAGGTAATCAATATCAGCTCACTTTCTCCAATTTTCTTTTGATTTATTTGTCTAGTGACTGTCTATTCAATCTAGTGATTATTGACAATCAATTTTCGAAAACTTTAGAGTAGGTTTGGTTCAACTGAATAAGTAATAAGCCACTGAGTAAAAAAGCAGTCTGTATTTTATTCAACTGATATCTGTACTGCTGTAGAGATTTGAAATTTGTGGAAAAGTTCATGATTTGACTTTGAGTTTTGTCTAGTGAAGAGTTCTCTGTACTCTAGAAAAAGTCAGTTATCAGTTTTGAAGGCAAATACTTGCGGTATATTTTATAGTGCTGGTGGTTTTTTGTTGGAATTCGCCCTCAATACTGCTCCTGGATTCGGATAAGGTCGCATCTGATAGAGTGGTCCAGCTGCAGTAACATCGGCCCCAGTTTTAGCTTCATTGCCTCTGCTGAGTCCATCTGACCATGATCCTCGTGGAATATCTGAGTAAGCAGCAGGGTCCATTGGATCTAGGTCGTTTTCTAACTTCTTCAGCCTCCCTCGTGATCGCTGCTTTTCAATGGCCTCTCGTTTCCTTTGTTTTTCATCTCTCTGGATAGTTTCATCTTGACTGTCATCGGAACTGTCTTCACTGCCACTCCTACTTTTATTTTCATCTTTCTCCATGTCGACATCTTTATTCTTGTAATGTTCTTGCTCTCTGAGATGTGCTGCTGATTCAGAGATGACTGCTTTGGGATGTGTTGGTGGCAGCCATGAAACAGCATCGCTGTCTGTCTCCCAGTAATAGTGACGTCCAGTTCCCCGGTCGTAAATTTCTTTCCAGTGACTTGGTAAAGGATATTTGAGTAGCATTGCAGCCTTACGTCTCAAATACTTCGGGTCCGGCTCCAATATGCCATCTTTCCATAACTCTTTACAGCCCACGGTACATTCATGGTAAATATTGTATTTATTCGGACATCCTGGTAATCCCAAAAACTTCTTTTCTTCGTAATCAGTAGCGATGAAATCCTCTACTTCGTAATCTACTAGTTTTGTAGTCAGTTTATTCAGTAGATTACCTTGGTTTTCTTGGTCGTCATAATTTTCGGCTATAACTTCTTCCACCTCGGTGACGCTGGTATTGACGTTCCCTGATCCATTTCTATCTTCTAAATTGTTGGTAGATGCCTTGTTTATTAGACCCCGTTTCGCTAATCGGGCAGCTAACGCGCTAGGAAGAGTCATATTAGTGGAGAAGTATTATAAACTGTTGCTATACATTTATTATTTTACATCACAACATAACCAATCGAGAACTTCCTGCATCAATATCAATCAATTCTTAGGGAATACCAACGTGACAGAAAAAAATACTTTGACCTTGATTTTGAGTTGAAATGCGCATTACTTTCTAAAACTAGAAATAACCATTTTTGGTGTATATATCGCACTTTTTCGACATTAAAATAATAATTTTAGTCTCAATTAACTTATTAATTCGCATTTAGGTTGATATTGGTTGTACTCGAATCATCCCTGTGGTGATATATTAGAGCTACGAACAACTTTTTTCTGTGTTTCTCCCTATTTGAAAAATAAATAAAAAGCGTTTCATAATATTCTATGTATTTTAAACAATTTTTTAATTGAATAAAACGAAAATACTTTGAAAATTAGCTTTTAGAATTTTTATCCCAATCTAGGAACGGAGTGTTTTGGGTTCGAGACTACGAGACTACATGTTCTTGGCTCTGTGACCCTTTGTTTTTGTATTGAAGAATGGCCGCCATCTTTAGGTTAGATGTAACGTTGTGATCGCGTATCTTTGAAATTATCTTTATATACTAAAATTGTGTTGAACAGTAAAATGTAATTGACTATATTGGTTTGCGATGTGTAAATGAAGATTTTGGTGTATAAACTGTTGATTTCTTTTCATGTTATCACGTCGAAATTGCTATGTTTATGTTGAACACAATTGTCTTTTCGTCTGCTGACACTAACAGGTAAGAAAACAATAATATTTACATTGACATTATGATATATTTCAAAATTCCATTGTCCTTTGCAATTCCAATCAATTAAGAACTCGTTCGATTTGATGAACTCTGAAAATACTCTTGAATTCGTGTAATGTTTGATACTAGGCCATCCGTTCAGTGTTGGGGTTACTTGGATTATTGTTTTGATGTTGTTGATCATTTTAGATGATAATTCCTTGCAATATTTTCCATTTTTGCATGTTATTTCATCGCCTGCTTATTATAAATGATAACTTCAGTCATAGATTGCGGGAGTCTTTGTTGCCTGATATGTAGTTGGTCAATTTTTGCAGTGGCGAACTCGATGTTCATACGTAACGAAGCTATCTATAATTGATGAGTTGAATATAGTGTTTTATTGATTCAGTATGTGGTAGACATACTTTCGGGTGTTGAATTAACATTATTCAACCACATATTTTCAAATAGAGAACCTAACTTGTGATTTTTCAACTTCATCATTTCACTTGAGAACAAAATGGTGCCACATCTATGAAAAATTCCCTTAAGGGCTTAATTTATGGTCAATTCTTCTTTCAGAGCGAAGCAAAACGATTTATATCAAATTCTAAAATGAAAAGGTTCTTGTTTTCGATAATTTTACTGAATTGCTTACTTTAAAGTAGGCTTATATTATGGTCGACCGAGCTTCATTATGTTATCTTTATTCCACAATCTCAACTTCAAGCTTTAAATCTTCAAACATTTAAAGGCTATTTCACGATCTTGTAATGATGATCTGTCTAGCCTTTGAACAATCTAGTAGCTTCCAGCCATTATCATAACTTCGTCAAATGATTTGCAAGTTTGTCATCATCCATAGCATATTGAAAAGTATGTGGTGCATTTCGTATTGATTTTAACCTCAAAATATTTCATTCGGTTCAGAATTCTTCAATTGAGATGATTTATCTCATTTTCTCTCTATTTGCAGCATATCATTCCAATTGAATTTGGTTTTGTTTTGAGAGATTTTCATCATAATTATCATCACCTTTTGGAAGTGCTCGTTGAATGATTTAATAAGGCTTCATTCTTCTTTGTTTTAAGTAACCGAAAATGTTTCCATACAATTGAAACTGAAATTGAAATTGTTTGTTGTTCATGAAAATACGTTTAGGCTAGACGCATGTCTGCAAGAGTATTATCACAAACTTGATAATTTGAGGTTATAGGTAGGAATGTAGTAAATTATGGTACGAATAAGTACTACGATTACTTTATATTCTCTTTATAAACTGCACAATCAATGAAAACGTCTCTAAACCAGTTTGTGTTGAATGAGTTTTTGGGTGAAACAAGCTGTAGTTGTAGTTTGATCAATCTGAGAACAACAAATGTGTAAAGGTGTTTATAGTTGAAAAAACCTCAATTGTTTAAAGGTGTTTATAGTTGGAAAAACCTCAATTGTTTAAAGTCGCAAACCTTGTTGTCGACAATATGAGCACACTGGTTCTTGTGCTCATACTCAAGGCCTTTGGATTACTCAAATTTTACTTAGTTATTTGAGTTCCAAGCAGCTTCATTTAGTGATTTTGGGCATGTATTTGCGATATCACATACAGTCATGAATGATGTGATCTTGAACCTTACAAATACAGTCGCTAAAACTGAATAGGCCTAATAAATAAATATCGATCTTGAATATTTTTATTCCAGCATTTTTCAGCATTGTTTATTCTTCTATATATTCATGTTATCATCCTTAGATACCTAGAATTTTCTTCTGAAACTACGAATTTCTCTAGGAAACCGAACAAATCTGTCATTTACAATCATTCTTCAATCGAATTTGTGATCTCTATTTTTTATGTCGGCTGCAGTTCCAAGACAATCAAATGAAAACATTCTAGATTTTACAATAATCGATATGAAGGTTAGGTTAGGGTTTTGGTTGAGGTTTGCTTCAGATAAAGATTTTTTGATATCGAATGAGAACATTTGATTGTTTTGGTGAAATGTTATGGAACTGCAACCGTTGTCCTTTTATAATTTATGAAAAGAAAATGTGCTTTGATTTTTTCCTAAAAAATATATGATCTGCCTTCCTATGTTACTTTTTGATGAAACTGAACAATTCTATTTATTTTTTTGGCTGCAGTCCCACCAAAACAATCGAATGAAGGAAATGATAGGCGATATAAAAGGAACGTTTGGTTTGGTATAGATAGGCCTATAGATTGTTTTGGCATTGAACTTTTCATTCAATTTTATAGGTGGAAGGATACGGAACTGCAACTTATTTTTCTCTCATAGCTGTCTGAAATCTGTGTGTGGGCAATGAGTTGTACCTTCAGTTTTAGATAAGTTCCGAACCATCGAAAGGTGATTACAGCAGAGAACAATTTTTTTTGCCAAATATTTCCCAGCCATTTTACCTTGTTCACGTTTGTTATCTCTGTTTTGTTATGTCGTTTCAACAATTAATTAGTATTAAATTTATACTAAAAAATTACATGACCTCCCAAGATTCGAGTTGAGATGTACTAATTATTTATATAGTTAATATTATGGGCAGATATGTCAGTAGTTATTAGTGGATAATACTTTCGAATGGAATTAATTTAGAATTGAGGAATAAGATTACTCGTTGTCTTGTGAATCGAACGTTCACATTTCTTGAAGCAGTGAATTCACCACACAAAGGGTGAAGCAAATGCAGAGCCGGCTGTTCCATATGCACATATTTATTGACGCTGTGACCTCTAACATTGAATTGTGTTATCTGGCTATAAATGCTACCATTGCACGCTCTATATATTATCAGCTGTTGGATTGACATGTTGCAGCATTTGTAAGCTACCTGTCAATTTTTCGTTGTCGAAATGTGTCTGATTTGAAATCTCCATCAATTCTTTAGCCTGGTTCTTTGTTTCTATGACTACTCTATCGATCAATCAAAGTCTGGTGTTGTCGGGGCTGAGGATACAGAATAATTGGTGCTACCTCTTAATTTATTGAGTAACCACAGACTATTTTAAATATTTTTTGTCTTAATAAAAAATCCAAAAACGTCACTTGAAGTGCGTTTTGACTATGTAACAGTCCTTTAAAGCAAAGTTTTATTGCAAATCTTTAATATAATATTGTTTAGAAAATGTAAAAATATTTGTCTAAACATACAGAAAATCGTTGTTATATCGCATTTTGACTTCGGGAAATTGCACTGTGAAAAGTTGTACAAAATAGTGTTTCGTTACATAGTGTAAACGCACCCTTAATAATTTTATTTATTCATCTAGTTTTGTTGATTTAGGAAAAATATTCAACTGCTTTTAAAAAACAGGCTTTAATCCTATCAAGATAGGAATTGATTATTTAAGAGTTTAATGCTATCAAGTTTTAACTTTGATTTTATTGGGGATTTCTCAGCACTTTCTTCACATGACTAATTGATACTAGAATTGCACCCCTAATGTCAAATATTAACTCTTATTGAGAAATCATGACTTGTGGTTTTAATGTAGAACCGTACTTACTAGACTACAATATTCATGGTAGAATAGCGGTCATGTAGTTTTGGTACTACATGGGTTCCATTGAAAGTTAGCTTACTTCACTCTACTTCTTCACCTCTGTATTCGCTTATCTTTTATTCCGGTGCTTCGTAACCCACCTAAAGATCAATAAGATGGCTAAATCGCCGTGGTGGAACTACCCACCATTAAAAGCCATAATTATTTGGGTTTATGCCGATATTCTAGGTTTTATTATTTCGAACAAGAAGTCCAAACTATTAATAATTCTGCTTTACAATCACCTGGTAGCTTGAAGCCCACCTAAAACTGTTGGTCCACCATCCAGAACATCTCTTATCATACACTCTTTACCCTCGCACTAGTCTCGGACTTGTGTGAGCACCATCATTACGAAAAAATCACCTCTCCACACAAGCTTTTCATGAAGAGGATGCAACATTTTTTCTTCAAGATGGTTATCCAAAGTAGTGAAGTGCAATTTTTGTTTGGATATTCTAATATTTATGTATTATTGAATTGATTGAAATAGGCTGGGAATAGATGTAATAAAAAAAACTATATTAACGTACTATCAATGTAGTAATTTACAAATAATATACATTTTTTACTTACAGTAGATAAAATAAATGTTTCATTGTTTTTAATCATTATTCATTCGATCTTCAATTGCCCAAGTTGAATACTGTAACATTTTACGTTATTGAAAGCTTAAAATTCTTCAGTAAATTTTACTACTGCTTTATTCTTCAAATTTAATTTACATTGTATGCACTAAAACAGTCATTATACTGATAACAAAGCATAATCTGTTTTATTTCAGATTTTTGCCTATTATCTTTCTTTTAGATGATTTATCATCAGTAGCTAATTTCTCGTGATTGAAACAAGTATAGTCAATTAATTAGCTGTTTATTGAAGAGTATTGAAACAGTTAAAGTTTTTGATAATAAATAATGTTATGTTTGTAGACAGTAATGTGGGAGAAACTACATAATATGAGCTGACAATTATTGTCAGTTCACAAAACAAGTTTTTAATTTTAATGAGTAGGAAGCTTTGTAAGTTAGATAAGAATATAAAGAAAGATTTCTGTTGTGGTCTTATCATTAACTTGCAGCACTACTGCTGTTGTTGACACGTTTCTATAAAATTCAAATCAAAACTCAAATTTATAATGCATACATTAAACAACGTATTCATATTTCATAGCACTATACTTGGAATTATAAAATGTCAATTTTAGGCTGTTTGTCCACCATCCATAACATCATTATTATCCACTCATTACTCACGCACAAAAAAGTACGTTCAAGTATCTACATCGAAATATAACTGACTTGATTTTTGCCACTACTTTAATAAGCCTTTTCATTCTGTGAAGGCAAATATCCAGGTTCTTAATAAATGAATGGAAAGTGGAAAATTTGTTCTTGAATAAATAGGTGATATATTTGAACAACTGACAATTGATAGAATAAAAAGTACTAAATCATTCATCTCTCTAAAAATTATAAAGTTCAAGTACTACATGATCAGTTGAGCAGCCAATAAGATTTATTAAGCACCCCATGTATTTTTGTGAGCTGCTAAGTATAATTTTTTTCAAGACTGCGCTTGGATGGGTGACCGTGCTTCAATGACTTGATGTTATAAGCTTTATTATCACTTACCCGGTGGTTCGGAACCCACCTAAAACTGTAGGTCCACCATGTTCCCCGTAACATGGCTCAAACGGCGAGGTGGAACTACCCGTAAGGGTCTCCCCACCATTAAAAGCCATACGCTTATTATTATTATTATTTTTTTTCTTTTATATATTGTTGGTGAAGGAGCTGTAGGTTTATAATTGGGATTTATTTAAATCTTCCATTTAATAATTGATAAATTATATGGTATAATATTAATGCATTGTCCATTCAATATTTTGTGAGTTATAAAACTTAATCTAGCTATATAATAAGTAATGATTATAGCCGTGAAACTGTAGGTTTACTTTATGAAAAAATGGGGTTACTTGTTAGTTTTTAGAAGACATTTTGTGACAGATTCTGTCTGTGGTTTTACAGTACTTTATTAAGCTGGCCGTAATTCTGCAACAGTTTGTGCTGTCAATTTGAAATCTATTAATAGAAGTGCCTAGTGCAATATTCTCTGCAGAAAGAGACACGGTAGTAGTTGAGCCTCAAGGCTTTATTACTGTACAATCCTCTTGCTATTTTATTTTAGGAGTGAAATCGATGTGACAGGAATGCCAAGACTTGTATTGTTTGTCTCTCCCAATTACTTTTCAATTTTTCGTCTTTCCTTACTACTGTACCAAATTAGAAATAAGTACTGCGCTTTCGAAGGGTGAACGGAAAAAATGATGACTTTATCTGCTTTATTATCACTCAACTGCTGGCTCGGAATTCATCAAAACTGTAGGTCCACCATCCATAACATTATTATCATCTACTTATTACCCACGCTCAAGTCTCGGGCTTATGTAGTCATCAGCACGAGAAAAAAATATGATTCCATTTTGAGAAGGGTTCTCTGAGGATACACATATGTTGTGTTAAAATGAAATTAAATTTTTTTTTTTAAATGTTTTTGTTCATCTTCGCCTTCGTATCAAGTGTTCAAACTGTTTTTTCATTGCCAATAGCTTGATTTTTATTTTATAGATACTCAGTTTTCTAATATTTGAGAAATTATACGGAGAAAATTCTGTAATTTATCTTACACATTTCTATTTTTTCTTTATTGCATTATGAGGGTGATTTACTACATAATCCAATTTTTGTAGCCGAACTATATGAAATTACTTCATTATTATATTTAATTCAGCTTAGTCAACCGAAGCTTCCTCAGTGAAACATGCGATATTCGAGGATTATCACTATATAAAAATACCACCATTCCACAGCATGTGTTTGATTTTGCGTTAGTTTTTATCATAGAGTATTGGTTGCTCTAGTGAGCAAGCACATTCAGACATTTACGTTTATTCCACCGTACATCCTGATTGTATGATGGCACTTTAATATCTCCGTTGAAAATAAGTGTTCTACCTGGACGAACTGGTTGTTAGCTTCCATAATTGACCCTACTCCACAGTTTTCTATTTAGGTGTTAAGACTGCTTCGATACTAGAGCTTAGATACTTGGAGCACAGCGTGATATGATGAAACGCATGCCCAAGTTTCCAAAGTGGTGAATCCAATACTCTATGATAATCAACATCGCAAAATCGTATACACCTGTTGTGGAATGGTGGTATTTTTAGAAGGTGATTATCATCGACTTTCACGCAGCTTCAGTCTGTCATAATTTACTCCAAAGCATCAAGAGTGCTTGAACAGTGGAGTATCCAATACTCGATGATAATCACTATCACAAAATCAAATACCTGCTGTTGAATAGTGGTAGATATGCTGCTCCAATCCGTCATACATCATTCTACGGCATGTTTTAGATTTTACGATGGTGATTATCATCAAGTGTTTGATGCTCCATGCAAACACCCTAATGAGCTTCCTAATTTTATTGGAACTTTTTTAGTGTTGAATATTTCTGTTGAAAAACTGCCATCACATTAGGAAGCGGCAAGGTGGGTGTAATAAATATGTATGATTACATTGTAAATTGTCATGACAGTATATCAACCAACTTTGACTGATTTGACACCGTGAGGGGGGCAGTGGTCATCAAGAGGCAGGAGTCGGTTCCCAGGAGGCGGCATTCACTGCCTCCGTCCGCAGTCAGCCGCCTCCGAAAGGCGGTGAACAAGAGACGAAAATCAATGGCGGCCATATTGGGCTCGATTTTACGCGGGACGGGAGGCGGGAGCCGATTGGCTGGTTTGAGGGTGGCGCGCGCGCGGTTTTCGCCATCACCACAGGGCTGCCACTCTCTAAAATTGGGACAAATCCAAAAAACAAAAATTTCCTTTCTGATTCCTGCTTCCGCTGTTTGGTATATTGCGTGAGTGTTGATGTCTAACCAAAGTACGTATTTATATAAGTTGTAGGTGTTGATTGATGTATTAGATGGAGATTGTTTCCGTATTTTTAAAAAAATTATTTTTTTCAAAAACAAAATAATGGATGAATGAAGTTTATAGAGCATTGTAATGAAATTTCCCTTTGTCATGGCCCTGCACCTCTTGACGTATCAGGTTCATTAGTTTGTTTTTTAAAAAAATGCAATTATTTTAAAAAATCAAAATTAAAATTGAATAAAGTCCAGTATCATGTCCAGTTACGTGTCAGTGATTAACTTACTAGAAGCTCCTACTACTCTGAGATATTATCAATTGTTTAAAAATTTATGATATGAACTCTAAATGAAGGCAGCATGCCCAATTTAGAAGAAAAATGTCTTGAAAAAAGTTGGATTTATTAAGGAAATATGAAATTCCAAAATTACGGTTGTAGCCGATATTTTGTTTGCAAAACATAAACTAAACAAGGACGTCTTGTGTTGTTACATCTCGTGTCACTGAACATAGTAATGATGATTATGATGATGGTGATGATTACAGAGCTGCCTGGCCTTGATTCTGGCTCCAAAAGCCAAGCAGCAGACAATTTGCATTAACAAGTAGGCAGATCCATTGTATGATGTCTATGTTACTACGCTTTGTAACCGAATGTGTATTTATTTATTGTCTTTTTGGGACTATAGAAATCCTAAAACTATAGACCAATGATGTTATTGTCTTGTGAAGACGTTAAAAATCTCAAAACCATTGAGCAGTAATTTTTCTTAAGTTTGAAACGGTTTATTCTTTTTCACTCTGAAATTTATCTACAAATGCATCCTGTGGGAAAAGGTGCTTGCTTAGTGGAGTCTCTTATGCTCGAAGATGATCAATGTATATTATATAAATTTTTGAGACTATTTTAAAATTTCGATAAAATTAGGAACTTATTAGGGTGTTTGCACAAAGGATCATCCAATACTCGTTGATGATCATCGTAAAATTAAGCACATGTTGTGAAATGATGAATGATGGTTTGAAGCAGCGTGAGTACCACTATTCCAAAACAATTGTTTGATTCTGCGATGGTGGTTATCATCAAGTGACTATTGGCTGCTCTACTGTGCAAGCACTGATTCATGTATTACCTACCTAAATTTGTGCAAAACTACATTCGCTTACTCATTTTAGTTTTATTATGGTAATTCAATATCTCCGTTAAATATAGATGTTAGAATTGTCAAAATGATTCTTTTATATACGCTTTTATAGTGTACATCAGAACAAGCTTCTCCCATACTTGTCCATGCTCCACAATTTTCAGTTAGGGTGCTTGCACTGTGGAGCTTCGATTCTAGAGCCTAGAGAATAGGTGCAAAATCAAACATGCCTTCAGGGTGCTTGCACTGTGGAGCATCCAATACCCGATGATAAACAATCGCAAAGTAGGTGCAATAATGGTATTCACGCTGTCCCAATAAGTCATACGCCATTCCACTGCGTTGATGATTGTCATCAAGCATTTGGATTGGATAGTCTACTAAATACTTTTCAGTGTTAGCCCTTTTTTAAGCTTAGTTCATTTCATGGAATCTAATAGTTTGCAATAGTTCTGAAAGTAAACTTCCAAATTAATAGACTTCGAGTTATAGAAATAAGTTATTTCCCTAATCCCCCCTCCATTTTAAATTTTCCAGTGAAACTGTATTTTTCTTGTGTAGAAAGCAGTTTTGTGCTTTAATTCTATTGCATCTGTAAGAGTGAAGTTGCCATTAGAGTTGTCTAATAGTACATCTTTAAACACTCTTACATATTTTCAATTTTACCCAATTGATTATTAATTGGTTGTTAATTTCCTACGATGGTAGTCCATTAGCCGTATTCGATATTTGTCAGTGAGACATGAAAGGGACAAGATTGTGGATGGCGGTGTTTACACAAGCGACTAGAATAGAATAAAAAACTCCAGAGCAGCCTAGTTGCAAACAAAGTTTAGATTGTTGAGATTGGGCTGGAATGAAGCTATTCCTCTCTTGGTGAGAAACTGAGTAGAAATGAACAGAAATAGGTTGTTTAATGATAAAAATAACAATCATCCATCTTGATACAGACCGTATGCTGTTCAAATTGATTCAGACAATTGCCTGTGACGGATGAAGTGTTGAAGATGAAACGAGTGAGACTTACAACAGTATTTATAAATAATACTGGTAATTACAATTTGAAAGGTGTCCATACCTTTTGGCAAACTGCTCGCAGAATCAGATTTTATAGGCGGAAAGTAGCTGTTTTATATTCCTTTTTTTTATCGCTAATTTGTCATCCAATAAACATAAGAATCATACCATATTGTGCAGAAAAATCTCAAAATTGACTCGTACATTCAATTTTCGATTTTTTAAAACTATATTACGGCTGTATAGTGGCGATATTGATATTTTGACTTAAATTGCTACCATTGCTTGATTAAGTAGTAGGCTACTTATGTATATTGAAAAAAGCTGTATTCCTCTTTACCGATGACAATAGATTCGAATATTCTTGACTATTTTGATGAGGCACCTCCCGCTTGATAGAGCGCTAATTATATCTCAAAAAGTGTGTTCCAGTATTATTATTTTGTAAGTAGTAGAATTAATTCATTACCCACGCACAGGTCTCAGACATATGTGGGCTTAATTCTAGAAAAGTTTTTTAAACAGATTTACACACTACATTTTGGTTTGAAATTTAAACTTCTCGAAAGCGTATTTTACCTATGTCATTGCCAAAGGGGGTCCGGATTCCCCCACCCCTCTCCCTGTAGGTCACGATATTATCATTTACTGAAGAATCACCGCATGGCTTCCAAGTGCTGGCATTGTTTATAGCTTATAATTAGGGGGGGGGGGGCCACCATCTGTCCGACTATCCATTTCTCCGAATATACCATTAGTCCGAATATCTACGACTTGTCATTAAATAAGAAAAGTACGTGTTACCACTTGACCGAAAATCCATTTGTCCGAATATACCACTTGTCCGACTATCACATGACATCTTATAAGTTCAGAAACCACTTCCCCGAATATACCACTTGTCCGACTATACCATTTGTCCGACTCGACTGTAGCGCATTCTAGCGGCGTAGTTTATCACGCCTAACCGAAAATATCATGTTTTTTATTTTTTCACACACTATCAAATGTTTACTTTTCGTTATAATAATTGATAACTAGAAACTGCTGTAATAGTGTCAAATAGGATTAATGAGTATATTATGACTGTGGTAATGGTTTGTGACATGAACACTAGAAGGCATTGAGATATTGGCATGACGCGATTTGAGAAATCAGCCAATTACCAATCAGCATAAGTTTGCCGTTAAATTTGAAATATTGGAATTGTTCAGAGTGAAGATTTCTAAAACCAAAATCTTAATTCAAATAGAGTATTAATCCATCTCCTTTTCACATTGTGAATGATTAACTGTTATGAAATCTTGTTTAAGATTCAATTAAATTAAGAGATAACTGTTTTGTTATTATTGGAATGTTTTGCTCACAAAAATCAAACCTTTGCTGCTTTGAATTCTGAGTAGAGTATCAGACCATACTTGTATACATCCAAGTTGTGTTTAAGTTATTGCATGAGTCTCTTATGTATAAAAACCTAGCTCACGAACCACAGCACTTACAGTCAACAATTTATTATTGTGAAATTTGTATTGTTCAATAGCCTACTGTGCATAAAACTTACATTACACAAATCAAGTGTTAGATTCTCAATTCTTGAGGTATGAGTTAAATATGAGACTCAATTTTCCCAAAAGTTCATCTGTTAATCAATATATTATATGGATCTTGAAGCCCTATCAGAAGTTCCCTAGGCATATTCCTGATAACTATATCGTTAATGTCGTTAATGAGGTCATCAAAATCTTTAATTGGGGTGGTGAGAGAGCATCAGAATCGACATTCTCCTCCATTTTTGAGCTATTTAAAAAGTGCTTTTCATTTTTAGGATAGTGAGCAGTGAATTCGTTGGATCCTACTTCAAAGTACATAAAAAACGATAGTTCTGGACACAGACTCCATAGTTCTATAGTTCCTGACCGGTTACAGCAATAGTTCCATGAAAGTACCATGAATACCTTCTATTCCTCAAACACATAGCCTACCTCATAGTCTAGATACCTTGAAGAAAGTATATCATATAAATCTCTGTTCACAAGGTTCATTTTCTTTCTATTCCCACACTTGGTAAAAATAATGGCTAAATTTCAGAATACCGGCGACAGCCGGTATTCTGAAATTTCTTTTTTTAATAGATCTGTTATGTTGCTCTGATGATAAAACAGTGAAAATTTTTTGGTGCTCTACAATAGTTTATTAATGAAATTGATTTAAAGTTTACTAACCTCATTTCATAATTCCTGAATATTTCGCCATTTCCATCATTCAATTTACAATAACAATAGCATACTATTAATATTATTCATCGGTTGGATACATTTGTCACTAATATTATTAGTTATTATTAGTTTATTATTCAATATTAAAAACCTTTTGAACATAAATATGGCTCTGAAAAGCCATTATAGTACCATCATAGACGAACAGATAGTTAGAGCAATGGATTGCCATCTACATCAGAACATCAATGGAAACTGGAATGGAACTGCATAACCAAACCTTTCCTAACCTGGCTAGATGTGACTGAACCACCTCTGTAAATATTTAAAAGGTTTAAAGGTAAATTTTTAAAGGTGGTTCAGTCACATCTAGCCAGGTTAGGAAAGGTTTGGTTATGCAGTTCCATTCCATTTTCCATTCCACTTCGTTCCATTCTTGCTAATTTCTTGTCGAAAATAGCGAAGCTAACCTCAAAATGTAAGTATTTTGAATCCATATTATTAATAAACTATTGCAGAGCACCAAAAATTTTTCACTGTTTTATCATCAGAGCAACATAACAAATCTATTAAAAAAAGAAATTTCAGAAAACCGGCTGTCGCCGGTATTCTAAAATTACACCAAAATAATTTGGTGTAATGTTATTGGGGAAAAGACTACTTGGCATTGAAATTGAAGTTTTTCATTGGTACTGTTCTTTATTGGCGTAATATAATGAATGCTATTATAATGTGATGGCATTTAGTAGCATAGCATAATACTAGTCTCAAAGAGATTTACATCAATAATTTATTTGCCAAATCTGAGTCGAATATCACTAACTCTCAATTTACTGGCTAATAGACAAATATCTAATCTAATAGCTGAACAACAGAGCTAACCTCAAAAGACGAAAACTATTTTTATTTAATTTTCTAGCTTAGCATACAGAGATAGGCGATAGATAATGCAGAAGTATCTCTAGAAGGCGTTGATTAAAGGCTAGAGTACTTATACC
The DNA here is from genome assembly GCA_948455865.1 of Conomelus anceps. NCBI lineage: Eukaryota > Metazoa > Arthropoda > Insecta > Hemiptera > Delphacidae > Conomelus > Conomelus anceps. The sequence goes on from OX418216.1 coordinate 26,352,427, forward strand.
TAGTGCCTGGGACATGATAGTTCTGCCGCTAGAATGCACTACAGTCGAGTCGGACAAGTGGTAGATTCGGACAAGTGGTATATTCGGAGAAGTTGTTTCTGGCCTTATAACGCGTCATGTAGTAGTCGGACAAGTGGTATATTCGTGCAAATGGTTATTCGGACAAGTGGAAATACGTAGTTGACTTAATTTTTGACAACAGGTACAAAAGTCGGACAAATGGTATATTCGGAGAGATGGAAAGTCGGACAGAAGGTAGTGACCCTATAATTAGCAGTTATGCATGACATGGAGACAATGCTAGGCGAATGAATGTCTGTCTACATATCCTTTATTATGTCAATGACTGGACATGTACATTGCTAGCTAATAGATCCCTGTCACCACTAGACAAGCTTAGCGACAGCAGAGCAGACCCATGATTTCGACCTTTGCTATGTTTTGTGTCGTTTGCAGTGTTGTGACGTCATTGATACTCGGTTACCATGGCAACCATGTTGGTTGGGCGGGGGCGGTTGTGATATGCTTGACTGGGAGGCGGCAAACCCTGTACAGAACGAGTGGTGGTGGTTAAGTCCTGTTCCGGTAAATACACCGCCTCCACCATTAACTAGGCCCCCCATACTGCCCCCCTGTGGCCTTCATAAAGTGACATTTTACGTCCCTAGTACGTTGAACCTTGTTGATGTGGAAAAGCAATGGTGGAAAATGCTTTGGTCGAGTTTTGCACCGGACTATTTTCACTTTGAGCTGGTGGAAAATGTTTTGATGCGCTCTTCCATCAGGGTTTTTCACTTTGTGTAGAGCCAGATGTTGATGCTTTCATAATATAGTTTATACAACGATTGTATTATGACTGCCTTTAAGCTTATAATATCTATCTGCCTTCTACTTACAAATTATTTGGATAACTTGAACTTAACCTATACTTTAAGGTATAAACTATAACTTAACCAATTACTCGAACTGACTTAACCTAGAATGTTCAATTGTTGACGATCGGTTTGGGATTTGAAATCAAATTCTAACTCAATTTGAGTTTTTTGAATGTCAAGCCACTCAGACAAATTTGATATTTTACCTCACTCATACTGTCTAAAAATTCAACTGTATGTTGAATATTTGTGATTATTTGAACGGTTTCATTTATTCCATTGTGAATGGCAGCCAAAGACCTCTCCCATCAAACTCAGTGGCCTGATTGTGTTCTATTGTATTGCTTTTCATTAATATTTACCAATAGAACCAATATTTACAAACTACTCTGCTCTTCTCCAACCAAATCCTCAAGTGTTCAGAGGTCTGTTTCACCTGTTTGTATTGTATGAGAGGAGAAGAGCCTGCTAAAAGCAAGACAGCTAGAATTGTCAATAAACTCTGTTGATGTTGCTTCTATCGATCGTTGTGTTATACCTCAACCACACTACACTCGTTTCTTCCCTCTCTTTTGCTCTCTCTCTCTCTCTCACACACCCTCTTATTCCCTTACAGCACTATAATCAGGTTCAGCCTATAATAACCCTCTAATTATTGGTTGGCTATTTTTTCGACAATTCGGTTCTGCTGCTAGTAAATAGCCCCACACCACCCTTACACATTATTATCCTTCCTTAATCTAATATTTTACTACAATTACTACTTCTGTCTTATGTTAATGAACTTAATGTAGACTGATAGTTATTGTAAAAATTGAAAATGTATTTCAACTGGTTTATTCAACTTAATGATTATTGATTATTTCCATGATACTGTAGGTATGCAGGATGTTACTAGATATTGAATGCCGTGCTAGTTTAATGATACAGTAGTAAAGAAGTTATTACATGAAATAAGTTTATTACAGAAATTAGAAAACAAGAATGTGGTACGTAGTACCACAATATTTAATATTTAAAAAAGCTTTCTTACTTGTGATTTGTTACATAACATTTGCAACTAACATGACCTACAGCGTCCCTTTAGTTAATTTCTCTTTTTGTAAATAACAACGTTTTTCTTTGTTATATACCATTTGTAGGTAACGTACTTAACCTAAAGCATCCCTCTAGTTTATTTTTTCAGCTTCAACGTGCAGTGTTAGGTTAATCGATAGTGTTGGTGCTCATATTATGGCTTCATTCTTAGGTTTCAAATAATGCTACATTTGTTAGCCATTTTGTTTCAATCCTCTTGCTAGGGAACGTTCATCTGTTTTATGTAGATTGATCAGTACTTTTATATTTTAATAATAATTTATATTAACTTGTTATGTGGATTTAACGACTTGCAGTCAAATATTCATTAAGAATAAGTAAAATTTACTTACTCTGTAGGTCGAGCGCTTTCGAATCTTTGAGATCCGTTTTCAGAGGCGTGTTTTCACACAACGGATCTCAAAGATTCGAAAGCGCTCGGCCTACAGAGTAAGTAAATTTTACTTATTCTTAATGAATATTTGACTGCAAGTCGTTAAATCCACATAACAAGTTAACATTAACAACGCAGTTCGTCATGGAACAAGAAATCCAGGAAATAATTTATAACTCAATATTTTTAATGCTATACTTGTCTCGAGACTTTTAATTTTTAAACTATTTGATTAACTAGTAAAAATGAGTGTGAAGATTGTGATTGAAAAATGCAAAAAAAATATTATTTATACTCTTGGGCCTTGTCTCTAAATCAAATCATTAGTATTTTTTAAGAATGTTTTAACTTATGCTTTTCACTTACTAAATGGAACTACTGTATGTAATATTCATTGTACAACGTACTAGCAGTTGAAACACAGAAACCTCTCCTTTTCCATAACTATAAATCCAAACATATATTTTGAAAGAAGGGGTTTTCAACTCTGGCGATTTTCAATGCAAACAATAGTTGTAGGTTTCTGGGGCTTAAAGTCAATAGAATAAAACCTGATAATAAATAATAGATGAATTTTTATTTTGAAAGTTGATTTCTGTTGTGACCAACCTGGTGTTTTTCAATCTAATGAAGTAGTGGATTTTGTTGGATTTAGGATTGAAAGTTGAATTTCTAGGGTAATGGATAGCAAAATCAAGTAGAGTTGAACTATTTAGTCGTTAAAATTGTGGTTTTAGTCAGTTTTAGTTTTAGTTTTTTATTTGTAAACAACCTGGTTTAGTTAGTTATGGGGTTCACAATTTAAACAATGGTTTGGATGGTTGTGGGGTTTCTAGGGTAGAAGATACGAAAAACCCTTGCACAATAAAGTGTAGTTGATCTTTTTGGTAGCTGAATTTTTATTTGAAAGTAGATTTTTTATTTCTATTGATTCTCAATCTGAACAACGGTTCAGGTGGTTGTGTGTTTTTAGGATAGAAGATAGGAAAAAGCCTTGCAGAATGTAGGTTTAAAAAAATGGAACTATTGGTAGTTGAATTTTTATTTAGGGTAAATTTTTATTGTAAACAATCTGGTGATTCTCAATCTGAACAACAGTTCAGGTGATCGTGGGCGTCTAGGGCGAAGGATAGGAACGAGCCTGGCAAAATGTAGAGGGGTAGAACTTTTTATTTAGTTTGAAAAAGAAAACTGTAATATACGACATGACAAGCACACATGCACACACAAACACACACAGTCGCGAACTAATGACTGACGACGAACAGAAACGTTTGATCGCGTTCTATCCGGCGTTTCTGATCGGAGGAGCCTGCCCAGCGGTGCTTGTGTTTATATAGAATGAGCAAGCGAGGAGCTATCACAAGCATAGAATATAGCTATATATATTCTAAGTATAGAATGTATAACTATGTGTATAATATCGTGGACACGACCTGGCGAGACTCTCTCCTCCGCGCGCACACACGCACTGTGCTGCTTTTGCACCAATCGTGTGATGCTAGTGGCCCTCTCCCCGCAAACTCTTTTGCAGTATTGATACACGCGCTGCTGCAGACAGGAAGCTCGCGTTGCATGAATGATACGCAATGGTGTATTCTGTGATACACAAGGTTGCATTGTGTGGGACTTCTTTGATATGAATGCAATCGAATATCAATAAATTTATCAGCCGTAAAGGACCACCAGTTTACGTTAGGTAACGTCAAAAATATGAAGGAATAGTTTGACGGAATTCAGATGGAAATTTGATGTTTTATTAGCACACTCTTGATTATACGTAAAAACTCTTTTGCCAGCAATTTTTATATTTATTTTCAAAATATATTTTTTAATAATTTGTTACTTCTACCTACGCTAGATGATTTTATTACAATTGTGTCAAGGAAATAGCTTGGGGCGTATGCCTGTACGCTTCCATATACTTTGTATCGAATAAATAATTACAATAATAATTCTATGTAATAGGAAACATGATAATTCTTTGTTCCAAATCGTTTGTAACTACAGTATGTTAATATGTTTTCAATTACTCATAGCCTAATAGAACTTACTAAAATTAGTAATTTAACCTAATCAAGCCAGTAGATAACAACATTACAGAATTACAGAAACTGAGTCATAGTAATCTAAATGATGCAATACCTGTGGATAATCATCACGTCATAATCAAACCCATTAGGTGGAGGTGGAATGATGTATAATAGATAGCCTGAATGTCACCAGTCGAATATTATAATAATCAATACCCTGTTAAATTACAATAAAATTAGGATGCTTATTTGGGTGCTAGCACAATGGAGTATCCATTGAATGAAGAAGATAATCATCACCAGCACAAAATCAAACACAGACTATGGAATGGTGCATGACAGATTGGGCGTGAATACCACCATTACACAGCATGTGTTTGATTTTTCCATGGTGATTATTATCGAGTTTGGATGGATACACCACTGTGCAAGCACCGTAAGATACAGAACTTGTGATTGCATAGCTGTTCCGCTCTTGAGAGCGTTCGATGAAGAAAAAAAATCCTGCTCTGACCTTAGCCTGAAGCCAGAAGAGTAGTGTTATGTCAATGTGATGCAGTGTAGCCGCTTAACAAGGGGCTGCCGATGTTTCTGATGGTGGGTGAGGGGTGGGGTGGCGTTGCGCGCGCACCTACCTCTGTTAAGGTCTCACTATATAGGCTATTATTTATGTCTGTAGTGAAACCTTGCCTCAGAGTTTGTTGGTGAGAAACGATGATCGCATTTGACCGATCTTATGTTTCATTCTGTGCTCCTTATCTAACCCACCAGGGCATCACACTGCTTGTCGGTCACAGAGTCAGTAGAGGGAGAGAGACCGAGTCAAAATGGAAAATGAGATTATGAGAGTGTGATTTAGATGACTGTGCAAATTTACAAGGTATATGAATGATTAACGAATTATAAAGATTAGCAACTCTCAGATCCAAGAGTGATTAAGACGTACAGTGATTTTTGAAAAGTTAACTTCATGGGTTAAATGGTTGAAATCGGCAAGAAGAGAGTGAGATGAGTTAAAGTTGGTAGACAGTCTTGGCAATCGGACTGATGTCCGTTTTTATGAACTTACCTCGTGGCGTCCTTAATGCAAGGGAGGCTTCTAATTCATTCACTCGTAGGCTTTACAAGGGGGAATTGGAAAGAATTAATTCTTAAATGCGGTTTAAAAGGTAATGAAAGGAATAAAACATTACAGTAAACTCCCGGTTAATCCGAGTCCGGTATTGGCGTGGTGCAGTTTAACGCGGAGAATTGTGTGTTTAATGTAAACAACAGATCACTAATTACAGTGATTTTCTGATCATCAATAGATCAGTAAATAGAAACATATTTGAGATGGAGCAGTGCAATCAATTTTGAAAATAAAAGCATGGATTGTCCTACAAACAGCGCAGTGTAAAAAAATATATAAAAACATGTTTGAGATGTCTTACACCCAGCGCAATGCGACTTCTCCAGAATTGACTACTGACTAACCCCTTTTTCGCATCTTTGGCTACGTTTTTCTCCATTTCTCCATTTTACCACGGCAGAAACCGTGGTATTTGAGGTGATTTTGATCCATATTACCTCGGTTAATAGAGAGACTACTGTACTAACATTTCACAGCATGTGTTTGGATTTGCGATGTTGATTACTACCTAGAATTGGATGCTCCACTGTGCAAGCAAGCATATTTACAAAAATAATAGTGCTGTGTGGAAGTTAGGACCTGGAAATGCTAGTAAGGTGGTTGGATTGAGTAGGATGTTGCAGACGAAGAGGTTTCAGTGAGAAAGATTGAATCAGACTGCGGTGGAAAATATTTGAGAGGTGGTGGTCTGAGGTGAATGAGAGTGAGAGGATGAGTGAAAGAATGAGAGAGTTGAAGAGGGAATAGCTAAACAAAACTTGAGTACGCGCAGGGACGGATGTCAGCCTTTGTCTGTCCCAGTTTCTGATCTGTACTCTACTCCGCTTCCACTTCCACACAAATATCCGATGCCCGATGCGCCTCTCCTGTGTTTTGAATGTTTGAACACAGTGATGCACTTCTAGTCAAGTTTAAACATTGATGTTCTTCTGCTAATGCTCGGTTCGGCATGGCATTGATTGTTTTTGTTTGGGATTTGATGGGCGGAGCTGAAATTCCGGATGAGTTTGAACGTATCGCTCATTGAAATTGTGCTCATTTGTTTGACAGAAAGCGTGATTTATGTTGGATGAAATTGAACGGATCTTGTTCACCCAGGAAAATTTTCATTATCATTATCTCTATTGCTTATCTTGCATTCTCTGCTGTAAAATCACTGCCCGGTGGTTCGGACCCCACCTAAATACTTGAGGTTCAACTCATTAGTCACAATATTCCTCTCACGCACAAGTGTAGATTTATGTAGGCTTCATCCGAAAAAATAATATTTTTTTGGATGATGCCGACATAAATCTGAGACTTATGATTTGGTTGAGTTGGTTTATGATAATTGATGAGTTGGACCTACAGTTTTAGGTCTCACGCACAAGTCTTAGACTCATATAGACATAAAAAAAATTCAGGATAAAGCCTACATAAGTCGGAGACTCACGATGGTGATTGATGAGATGGACCTACAGTTTTTAGGTGGTTTCTGAACCACCGGGAAGAGGTTTTACAGCAGATAGCAGTTTCGTTTTTGCTGGCCAATCCCATCGGTCACCCTTCAAAAATGACCCAGAAGTTTGTAGCTTATCTTTATCTGACTGAACAGATACCTTCTACGGCTCACGGCTATCAGTTCCCTATTGAGTTGCATTGCAACTAGTACAATAAAAATAATAGTCATACGAAAATAAGCCGAATAAATAGTAGAAAAATAAGTCATACGAGGGTATGACTAATTACGAATTAATAATAATAATAAGCGTATGGCTTTTAATGGTGGGGAGACCCTTGCGGGTAATTACGAGTTAATAATGACATACACGGCCAATAAAGTTAAGGAGATACTTTTTATACATATTAGTCAAACAGAAAAACAACATTCAGTCGAAATATCTCAACGTTTCACATAAGTTCTATAAAGGTTTTTAAAGGTATAATTTCCAAAAAAATTGGATAACTAACCAAAATTGGCAATACAGTATGGGCTTATCAACAGATACTCATCAACTCCATCACTAGCTCTCATAATTCAATGATCTCGGATACATTTTGAAATAAACAAAGGTTTCTTCTACCTCTTTCAGTTCTACAGGGAGGGCATTTAATATCGTTTTTGTCATATAACTAAGACATGAATCATACAATTTTGTCTTATGGACTAAAAGATATATTGGTTATAGTTTTAAAGATATTTCATTGGCATTATACATCTTAAAGACGTATTGATTTAATATCAATGCGTTAATTTTTGAAAAAATTGGACAGTCCGCAGACTGAGCCGTTTGAGCGTTTGTCAAGCGTGAAGTCGACTCCACGCTTCAAATAAATGGCTGTCACCGACTGTAACTGCTCTCCGATGACATAGCGTCATGCTTTTGGGGCTGATCACCTTTCCAAACGCAGTCCCGAGCGCTCGTGTCTGAACATCACGATCGATCTGACACCAATCACTCCCACTCTCACTAAAATTGTGTACTGTAATGGTACAACACTGTACCATTGTTTTGGTGAACACTTGAAATCATCATTAAAACAAATTGCAGTTGAAAAATAAAAGAGAAGTTCGCGTGATAATCATGTCTATTACACTGTTCAGAGTTGTAATTGGATTGTCTGTCTGTTTGCTGGCAGTGTTAATAGTAGTTGAATGAGAAATTGCGCCCATACGAAATGATATAGTAATGGACTAATGTCATTCTATCTTTTTCACCCAATGGGAGCCCCAAATTTGAATCAGTGTGTGTGTTTTTATAAGGGGACAACTTGCTCACTTCTATCCTCTTGATTGTTGTTGAAACTGTTTAAGCGCTGTACAACGGTAATCTATTCACCACTCGTTCTCTCACTCACTTTCTCACTCTCACTCTCTCTCTCTCTCTCTCTCTCTCTCACTATCTATATTAATTTTCTCTTTTTCTCTTCCTAGTTTCTTTCTTCCCGTCCTCTTCCGCTGCTAGGATGGTTAACTCTTGCTAGTTGTTTCTATTATGCTTATTTTCTTGTTTTTCTCTTCTTCTCCTTCTTTTATCTTCTTTCACTCTTATTTTTTTCGTCCTCATTTATAGTAGCAGTGAAGAAGCATGATGCCTTTTTAAGAGAGTTGCATCCTTGTTGAGATGTGCATCCATAATTACAAGATGCCGTTAGAATTTACTTTCCAAGTTAGTGGCTAGCCGATTTGTGAAGTAGATTTGAACAGATGCCTTCTAATGCAACTGTTATAGTCAAAACCATTATAATATCAAAAAAATTGAAATTAAATATAGTCGAAATCTTCAACTTTGAGATTTTATTTTACAATTGAGAAAGAGGTAATGAGAGGTATTTTGTTAATCTAATCTCAAAGATGTATTCAATAAAAATGGTGAATACCTATGGCTAATTGATTTAGTGAATTATTTATAAATTTGTAGTGAAATACTAGTGGCTTTTATTGGTGGTTATTATTAGGGTAGCTCCAACACGTCTTTCAAGTTAAAAAAACTATACTAGCTCTAAAAGCTCATGTAAAAACTTATAAAAACATGGTCACTGTTTTACATGCGTTTCAATGTTTTGATAAAAATCTGGTGAAAGTCAAGTTGTAGATACTTGGTCACCCATTTTTTACAATGCAGTAATGATGATCAAAACAACTGTCAAATTTATGGACATAAAAATATTCTAAAAAGAATAATATAATTTGAAAAAATAAGAATAAATAACTTGATTTGACAAAATAAGTATAAATAAATAATTTAAACATTCACTGGCACATAAGAGCGAAGTTTGAGCGCTGGCCGACCATAAAAGAATATTATTAGTTTAAGAAGTTATAAAAACCTCAAAACTATAATAGAAATAATAGATTATTATTGACTATTCATTTAATAATTAAATATGAATAAATAGAAATTATTCTGAATGGTGCATAAACTCTTTAAAATGGGTGTTTACTAAGTATTAAATGAAATTAGTAGCAACTTCGGAATCAATTCTAGCATTTCAGCAACTTACATTAGAGAAAAGCAGCAACGGTACCATATCTTCGTTCAGTGTGCGACAGATTAGGAAAAGAATTGAAGTTTTTTATTGCTGATGATGCTCACATGAGTCAGACTTGTGCGTGGGTAATGAGGTGAAGGATAACACATAGATGCCAGACGGAGGAGCGGGATTCGAACCCACGACTGCGGAAACGACAGCAAGTTAAAGTTGTGACGCCTCAACCAACTACGCTAAGCGGCCCGAAATAAAACGGATTTGATGTAATCTTTGGACAATCGATTGTAGATTTGAATATGAATAATTTCAAATCTTACATGAAAGATATTCTTTTGAGAAAATGCTTTTACTCCATTGAAGAATATTTTAATATTGTCTTTACGGTACATTTGTGATGTATATGTTGCTGTTTTTTTTTTTTATTGAAATTCACAAATTAGTACAACAATCTGACTGTGATATAGGTGTAATTGAAATGTTTTAGAATGAATTATGTCAATTTTGTACACTACTGTTTAACGTTTTATAGTATTAGGCTGTTATTTTTCATAATCTGTACCTAAAATGATATTTGTTATAACATTTTCAATATTGTTAAACAATAAAATAATTTGAATTCCGAAATTGAAAATGTTGAATTATAATTATGAGCAGATTTGCATTCGAATATGATCTGGATATTTGAGAAAAAGTATCACTCGATAAGAGAATAATCCTTTTGAATATTTTTCAATTAATTCTATTTCAGTTTTCGATACAAGCCTCTTTCGATTAATAAAAGCTTCTTTCTAATCAGGCACAGAGTGCAAGTGGAATTGATTGTACCGACGGCGACGGCTGGTAGTTATTCAATGCTGAAACTCGTTGAATGCGGGCTAGTGAGAGTTCATATCACGTACCTAACAATAGAGTATGAATATTGATTGATGAGTTGATGTATTCAGTGTATGCACATAATTATTATGATTGAGCTCCCTTTTTCCAACTTCAATGCACTGTTTGCTCAAGCTTCGGTTTTTCTTTTTTATTTTATGAATGTAAGTACAGTTTTCAAACGAGCATCTCTCATCGTTATGTAAATGAAAATCTTTATAGAGAGCTGCATATTGTTTAGCGAAACATATGTTATCGACTCTACAGAATTCTAATGCATATTTTATGAATTTTCATTGGTTTATAAATCTGTGCTTCAAAACACGGTTGAATTCGTTTGTTTATGAAAATTATGAAGTTTCTCAAATTATATCTGACTGATCTTTGCCGCTTCCTTTTGATTTGAGAGTGTTGGGTAAACAGTGGACTCCCTTTTTTTTCTCTTTTCCCCCTGACTTCATCTTCTGGGTCTTTTCCTCCTTATCTTCAGTCAGTATTTCTTATTTTCCACAACCTGCCTATTTCATGGGAAAACATAGTTGGTTCCTCCCTCCAGTTCACCCCATCTCAGAGCCAGTGATTTTTATTTTGTTCTGTTCTTGTGTATATTTTTGTTCATTGTTCATAAGTCTATTAGCCAAAAGATGCATTACTCCGATCTATATATTTAAATAACATAAGATAACATATTTTATATAATAACAAAAACAAAAATGTAGAAGAAAAGGTAAACATATCAAAAAATAAAATGAAACACATAGTAATTTCTAGCCTTTTGTAGTTTCCAATGTAAATGAAATAATATTTGATTTTTTTTTTTTGAAATTCAAGATGTTCATATAGGTACACTATTAGATTATTTTGTAAAAAAATGACATACCTATAGCCTTTTTAGTAGTCTAATGGTGAAATGAATGAATCCTGTGTGTGAAATGAATAGATTAGAAATTGAATGAAATATCTCCATTGACCATTTCGTATCTGTTTGTGTGTTGCAGAGGGGTTTTAAAAAGAAGAGGTGTATCAGTGCGATAGTGGACGAGGGCGCCTATATATCGGGAGCAGCTTAGCAGCTGCAGCTGCTCAAGTGCTGTTTAGGGCTGCAGCAGCCCGGCCATCCATCCACTAGCTTCCTCCTCCTCGTGCCTTGCACCCGGCCGCATCACGTCCGTGCCGTCGGTAATTAAGGTGGCGGCTGGGGGCGGGAGTGGGGGCCACCCCAGTGGCGGCGCCACCACCTCTGACCACCACTCCGCCACCACTCGCCACCTGCTCCATCATCGGATGGTGGCAGCTACATCGGCCACCATTATTCCGGCGCCCGCCACTCACCACCACCATCCAACACTGTCGATTCCGGCCGCCCAGCACACAGGCACGCCACCTTCCGCCTCATCCGCCGGCCACGGCCATAAGCAGCACACCGCCGCCGCCTCCGCTGTACAGGATGCGGTCGCCACTGACAGTATGAGTCTCATCGTCCAGCTGGGCACCACCAGTGTTGGGTTAGTAGTTGCACTATACTGAAAATATGTTTCCCACATTTCATTCATCAAAGGGATTTTATATAGGCTATTCAAAGAGAAAAATCTATTTCCTTCAAATTACGGAATATAGATACATAATTCCAATATTCATGGAAAGAGGAAAGTTTGAAATTTTAATCATCTCTGGCAGAATTTCTATCGGCCACTATGGCGCCCATGTCAAAAAAACGTTGTAGTCATTTGCAGTTGATTGCAGAACATAAAATGATTGATTGTTCCTAAAGTGTCGTTGCCATTTTACTACAAACTGCAGCGCCATTGTGGCCATGATTGGAACTTCTACTTGGGCTGTTAATCATTTTACGCTTTCCTATTTCTATAAACGATGGAGTTGTAGTTATATATATTTTTTTTGTTTGAGGCAGGCCCAATCACGGCATCGAAAGCAAGATGGGCAGTGTTTTAATTAACTATGCGAATTTAAGAAAGTAAGTGGACATTTAACTAAAGGCTATGATAAACACAATTTGACAATCCATCATTGTCCTTATTGTTATTTTCTAAGCAATCCGATATTTTCAACCACCAATGTTGGATTTCAAACTGCGGATCAAGCAAAGATGGCTTCAACTAGCGTTGAAGGCTGAGATGAATATTGAAAATATTATAAAATTATATTGCAAATCTGGCAACACACTTCGGGTTGCATAGCTTTTTTGCGCTTGTCTCTGGCCAGGACGAGATACGTGCAATGGGTTATGGAATAATTAGCACTAATATAATAACTACAGGCTTTTTGTAATTCAACAGTTTTGCCCATTGTATCCTTATGGCTGGAGAAGTTAGTGTCCTGTGTAGGGTAATAAATTATACTTATTCCTACATTACATTAACGTGTCACACACCGTCAGAGATGCTCAACATAAATACGGTTTCATATGACAAAATAATACTAAGGATGCCCGGTCACCGAAAGCTGTGCTGAGCTGTGTTGTGCCAGTCGCTGGTTGTTTATTAGAAAACATTGGTTCGGTTTGACCAACTGTAGTAGTACAGCACAGCACAGCTTTCGGTAGCCCGGCGCTCTAAAGGGGAAGAATGCGGCGATTTGTGCAATTCAATGCAATTTATTTTATTCCATATACAAATTTACATCAATATTCCAAAATAAAGTATCAAATAATACTAAAAGATAAAATGCAAATCTTCAATATTATTTTTTCACTAGAAATATATGAATATAAAATGTAATACCATGTATTTCCAGCAAAAGCAAAGTTAGAGAAGAGAGTTAAGCTCTGCAAGAGGTTTGTGCAACCTGATTGATTGATTGATTGATAACTTTATTTATTTCCTTTATGAAACATTAACATGGGCACAGTTATACAGTTAACATAGAAGAAAGTCCCCCATCAGCCAAACCTCTATTATTAACATCGAGAAAAAGTCGGAAAATTAGAGGTGTTCGCATAATTTAATCATAGAATTTCGTTTTATACTATTTTCCTATAACTGATTCTAATTCTATTCAGTGCAAAAGTGATTGCTTACTAAATTCAAATTCTTATAATTGAGTGTCATTCTGTTTGTAGGTACACACCAACGCTAACGCCCAAGGCAACCAGTGGCGGTGGTGCCACAAATGTGGCCAGAATCCAGACGAGTGGTGGCAGTGGCAGTGGTGGTGGCGTCGGTGGCCTACAAGTGGCCAAACACCGTATGCCGATGACAATCAACCGTCAGCCACATCATCATAGTCATCATCATGTGAGTCATTCACTGCCGGTGCGCAACATAGCCGCACTGGCCCGGCCCATCCAGCAGGCGACTACAGTCGCACATCAAACGCCGCACCAGATACAGTTGCACCATCAGGCGCAAATGCAAATACATCATAGTCAGCCCACGCTGCAACAACAGCAACAGCAGCATGTGCCCGTCGTCGGCCGTGTTCTGTAAGTATGCTCACTTGAATTTGGCCTGTATTTATGAACCTTCATTCAGAATTCCTTTCCTTAACTCAAGAAAGACTTAGAACTTTTTGAAAGAACTGGCAGTTTTCCCGATCCAGTTCAATCGGGATATCTAGAACAAGGACCTTTCATTTTCTCCTTTTTTTATCCTATAAATGTAACCAAATTACAATAATCCTTACACATACGTCCTTTAAGGAACGTTAAAGAATTTCATAGACTTCTGTGCTTGCTGAAATGCGTTACAGACACGCAGACGAAATGCCTAACGAGTTGAAACACTGAGACCTCACTTAGTTCAGCCAATAAATGAATACGTTTTGGTGTTGTCAAAAACACATTATTTATTATGAAGAAGACGAGATCTTCAGTTTCTGCAGTCACGTCATTCACAAACTCATTTTGTCGGAGCTGTTGAGGGAAGTTATTCTTAATTTTTGGGTTTTAGTGTCACATTGTAGCTTAGAATTCCTGCTTTGAAATTATTTCTGCATGGCAATTGTAAAAATATTTATAATTCTTTTCCTGGCGCCTTACGTACTCCAAACAGTTTGTAATCTGAAATTTATCGTAAATTTCATTTTTCAAGATTTGGGGATACTACTTCAAACCCATAAGTAATATTCACTTCGAATTTTCAGGTAATGTTTCGCATATTATTCTCTGGTTCCTACCGAGCCATATTTTCAATAACTTCATAGAAAAATTTCTCATGATTCTTTCAAAAAAACACGTTTTTTAATTGTCAAATTTTAAAAATTTGTATTGTAATTATATATTTAATTGGGGGGAAAAGATTCGGTACTACAATATTATTAGAGTTTAGCCCAGGTGATTCATTTTAATAAATAAATAACAAAGAACTGGTTTCATATAGCTGGATTACATTGTTGAGACCAGTTTATAGAAACTAGATTATGAATTATTACTAGATTATAGTGAAATATTCTCTTAATTGTATATGTTTTCAACTTGGCTATTGATTCATATTGTTGCAGTGCCAGCCCAATCAAGGACTCTACTCTTGACGATGATGTTTTGGAGGGCGTGGTTGAAAAGAGGCCGAAGTACCATAAGCACCTTCCTCTCAATTATCAGGTAATGAATATTTCAATCTAAATTGAAAAGTAAACTAGTTATTTTATGGTTGTGCTATCAAATTATTTTTATTATTAACACTATTTTGAATAAGAAGATAGTTGATAGTTGTTTTTAATTAGATGTTCATACTTGGTTGAGATATGAGCTAGTTCAAGTAAATTGAACTCACGTTTATTTATCCTTCAATTTCACAGCTAATGGTGTTTGCTCCTTTTTGATACTGTATGTCCAACGAATGCATTAATAAGAAGTATATATCATTGAACATTCTCTTTGAAGTGTTTCGTCTTGAATGAACTTTAAAATTAGTAACCCTTGAAAAAAAAAAAACAAGTAATTTTTTCAAATGCAATTTAACAACTTACAAAGAATGCTGTTATCAAAATTTAGTAAAAAAAATAAAAACCAGTTTTGGGCTTAGAGCATGTTGTATCTTCACATTCTATTGTAATTCATTCTTAATCGTGTGTTCCTTCACGTTTCTTCATATTTTTATTTGTTTATTTTTCTCAATGTTTTGGTTGAAACCCATTATTTTGTTTTAAAAGCTGTCTCAGCACAGCACAACTCGCTTTAGAAGTAAACTTTTAATGCCACACAATGCAATGACTTTATAGAGTTAGTGTGGCCATTGCCTCCAGCCGCCATAATATTGTCTCCAATTTATATTTGATTGTATATCTATTTTGGCTAGATATATATTATAAACATAAAAAATAAATAAATATTTGGGTTAAAGAAGTTGATTGAGCGTGCTCTCTAAAAGAGCTATTCGGAAATAATAAATATAATTCCTACATGACTGCAGGGCTCCGACTACACAGTACCCGCCAGCATAACCTAGATGCAATAGAAAATCATTATTATTATTTATTTATATGGCCCATAATACAAACTGCATTGACTGTAAAGAGGTAGATCTCAGTCACTGTAGCCAACATTTAATTTGGACACCGAATGGCGGATTGACCGATTAGCCAATCAGAAGGGAGACGTCCAATGGCCGCATTTTTTCTCTATAAAACACTGTACCACAAAACATTTTTTCTCTAATATATGTTGTCTCTTCACATGTTTTACAATTTAGTCTTAATAAATGTTTGTTTCCCAGTTATATATTTATATTTTATTATTTTAATACATCTATATTTTAGATACCTTTTCTGTATATGAAGATGCCTCACAACATTTTTCCCTCTAATATGTTGCCTCTTTACATGCCATTATAATTTAGTCCGAAAATATGTTCGGTTTCCCAGTTAATACAGGGTGTTTGAAAAAGAATTCCCTAGTTTTAAGTGTAAATGAATTGGTGAAATTAATGAAAAACTACATAAATGATTACATACAATGAAAGAGAGTACCTTCAAGTTTTGAAGGTAATCAGAAAAGAGATTTTTTTTAAATATTGTCACCAGCAATTCTGTGTAGAAAGTCAACAGCAAACTCGAGCCTTTTGCTGTTATCAGTAGGTTTTATTTCATGCAATTAATTTGTAGGCACACTTCAAGGTCAAGTAGGCGTACCAACTGCTGGGGAGCAAAATTTGGACATTTGATGAAACACACGTCACAAACTAAAATACATATGTCACTTTGCACAGATTCTATGACACACTGAAACTAGGAAGTTCTTTTTCAAACATTCTGTACAGTATATTTTGACTGCTTTTGACTTTCTACACAGAATTGCTGATGACAATTTTTAAAAAATGTCTCTTTTCTGATGATTACCTTCAAAATTTGAAGATACTCTCTTGCATTGTATGTAATCATTGATGTAGTTTTTCATTAATTTCACCAATTCTTTTATACATAAAACTAGGGTGTTCTTTTTCAAACACCGTGTATATCTATATTTTTTGTTAACTTTTCTCCTGATTATATCACATTTATAATTTGCTTTTGTAAATAAATACTCCTTTTTGTGTACAGTACGTTCTACAAGACCACAACTACGGCGCACCACCTCCTCCCACGCCGCCTCCACACGTCCAATCGCCAACTAAATTGGCGGCGCCCATCAACGGCCTTGGGCCACAGCAGACCAGCAACGGTTTCAACTTCAGCTCCAGCAGCGCCAGCATGGGCGCCACTGGCAACAGCAGTAATGGCGGCGCTGGCCCAGCTCAGGTCAGACCAGGCCAGGCTACTGTTCACCATGCTCACGCGCACGCGCAGCACCAGGGCCCTATAAACAGTTTTACCACTAATCTCTACAATCATACTAGGTGAGTGGGTAACCGATAGTGTTAGAATTGAATAGAAATTTATTCGCTATTCAAAACCAAGTCAACAGTACAGAAATACAACAAAACTTCAAACACCGGTTTCTTGAAAAGATAAATACTGTGCAAACAAAAAACAAAGCCTCATGGCAAATTTACAGATACGCAAAGAAATTAATTTCTGTCCGCTCACTGGAGCATCAGAAAATGAACATGATATTATTATCCAAAATATAGCTTTAAGTTGAAAAAAAACTTTTTAAAGGGGAAAATTTAGAAAAAAAGAACATGATATCATTAAATTATTATTATTATCATCAGCGAGCCTACGGACTGACCCAAACAAACTGCATGTGTGTGAGTGAGGAATTCCGAGAATTGTACTGAAAAGGGCCTGGCATCGGTCTGTCTGCCTATTCACACTCATTGCCACCTACACTTTGTTTTTAACAGCTGTTGTCGCACTTCCAGTTTGTGCTTCACTGTTTGTCATCGAACATGCATTGTGTTCAACATTTCGTTATGCTTGTGTTTGTGCAGTAGCTTGCAGTATAAGTATAATTTGATTTCTCAAGTAGTTTTTTTTTAAATAATTTTATTAGTATGTTCTTCGTTCCATTACAGTAGTTTATATTTTATGGTAGTTTGGGCGTTTTCAATGGGTAGGCATGTTGCCTGTTCGATGCGTTTAGAAAACTATTCTGTGAATCGGGCTTCGTTGGGTCTCGGCTTGCACGCACGCACATGTTTGTTTACTCCACTCCGTAAAGAAGCTGATAAAGCTTCTAAACTAATGTGAGAAAAAGACTTTAAAGGGGAAAATTTAGAAAAAAGAAAGAGAAAGTAAAAACAACGAAAACATTTGGAAAGCTAAATTTGTAACTAACACTCGGGCCATATTTATGAACGTTCCTTCAGTGTCTCTTGACTCGAAGGACTATTGAAATGTATTTATAACAGTAGCATTTTTAAGAGTCCTCTAGTCAATAGTTTGACGTTCTGTTTTAAGATAGTTTTGACAGGGAACGTTCATAAATACGGCCCTAAACATCAATCTAAATATAAACATATCAGCAATAAATAATATCATACAGTGTTGGCAAGGGTCAAAATAAACGTTTTAATCTTTTTCTTATAAACATAGAGTGGATAGTGAACTTAAGTCATTTACCGAGGTCATTTTTCGAAAAAACTTCCCTGCAAAAAACAAAAAGATTTGAAAAAATGTGGTATTTGGTCTAGGGATAGAAAATCTTTCAGGGTACAATTTATGTTATGTTGTCAGAGCTGCGATATGACATTTTGGTTTTGTTTTCTCTCTCAGGCCTTTTGCATAACTACACAAAGAAATATTCACAAATCACAGATCAAAAAATTCTATAGAATAATCCACTTCATTTCATTAACGTTTTCATCAAATTTTACTAAATAATTTTGAAATTACAAAATTCATGCCGCTGACTGTTTACTTCGATGTTAATAATACGCTATGGCTTTTATTGGTGGGAAGACCTATATCATGGCTAGTTCCACCTCGCCGTTTGCACCATGTTATGAGGAACCTCAAAGCAGACCTATTTGAAACTCTATTTTTACTCTGCTATTTTTGATCCCCCATCACACCTCATTGAGATACATTATAGTCCCTACTTAAAAATGTCTTTTAAAAGGAGAAGGGTTTTTAAAAGGGGGTTTTCCAGCAGTAATTTGAACTTTATGCAGGTTGCTCATTCCAAAAGAAGGTCTGGGTTGCTCCCCTAGAAATTCTTTGACAATAATACCTCTAAACTCACATTTTCAGCGATCACGTCTTTTTTGATTCTTGTCGAAAATTATTGTCTCAGAGCGTGTTCAATTCTTTTTTTTCTGTGTCTCGGGGTGGGGGGGGGGGGCATCTATCCCCCTTTCGCCACTGTTTGTAAAATATTGTGTATTTTTTTTAGATGATCATTAAATGTTTGTTTGATTAGTAGGTCAACACCGCCAGTATCGCACTCAGTGCCCAATAGTATGACAGCAGCGTTAACGTCGGCTGCAGCTGCAGCGGCGGCAGCTGTGAACAAGACGTCGTCGGCGGCGGCGGTGAGTGCGGCCGTGGCGGCTGTTGCCTCTGCTGCGGCTGCCGCAGCCGAGGAGAGTGACGTCAGCAGCGACGGAGAGCGCGAAGTGGAGCCCGAAGGAGAGGAAACGGAAACTGCGCCCGAGGGAGAGGGTGACGGAGAAGATGAGGACAGTGTTACACGGTGTATATGGTCAGTTGCCACGCCATTTCTATTCTATTTTTAAATTAATTTAGATACTTGAGCCGCATTGACAGTAAAGTCTTCTACTAAATTTACCACAAGTTGCAGCATTTGTTGATTTTTCTACAAACACAGCAACTTTTTCTGTCTTCCACTTGTGGAGAGACAAATCTTTACTAAATTTTGGTTTCCCGCGGAGTATCGGTAAAGATTATAGAAAGTTTGACAACTAAAAGTGGAAGATATGTTGCTGCGCACTTTGAGCAAGCAACTTGAATTAAACTAGTGGAGAACTGTTCCCCCCTTTTGACACTACTGCCTAAACCTTTGGCTACAAGTTTCCCACTACAAGTTTTTGTTGGTCTAAATTTGAGAAGAGCAAAGTCAGTTTTTACAAAACATGTTGCTCTAATGTGAGAAGAGAAACTTTCGGTTTTCTACAAATAATCTTTTGTCAACTTTTAGTTGTCTAATTAGGCCTCGAACATTCATTCAAAATATAGAAAATTATGTGGAGACAAAAGGTTTTGCTGAATTCTTGTTTTTTCGACTCAGATTAAACTTCTACTACAAGCTGAATGTTTATAATGTTTCTGCAAGTGTCCTCAAATTTTATACGAGTCCCACGTGACATACGCGTACCATCTGATAGATTGCCTATAAATGCTATTAATGAAAGGCTTTTTTTTAGTTTAGATTTTCTCCGTTTTCTACAACAAAACTTATGCGCAAAAATTATGTTTCGTATTAGCTATTATTGTATTAGCTCTCTTGTCTGGTAAATTGATTTATCTTATTTATATTCTGCGGCAATAATTATCAGTCACAATGTCTTGCTGTCGCCCGTACAATTAGAAAAGAAAGGAACACTGTAAAAAATGTATAACTAATGCAAGATAAAAATTCAAGAATATTATTAATATTTATCAATAACCATTGAACATTTTCTGAATGTGTTGCAGTGACTTCCAACACGACGACGGTTACATGATCTGCTGTGATAGGTGCTCTGTGTGGCAGCACGTTGACTGCATGGGCATCGACAGAGGCAATATACCCGACGAGTACATGTGCGAGAAATGCCAACCGCGGAGGGTGGACAAGCCGCGCGCCATTGCGCTGCAGGTTCGCAAACGGCGCGAAATATTTGATAATGAGGACACATCTAGCGACTCCTCAATCAGCTCTGCAAAAATTGCCCAGGCTCCCACAACTGTGCCCAAGGCTGGTGAGTTACTCAAAATCATTGATAAAGTTTATTTTTTATTAGCAGGTTGCCTCATTCAATTGAATCTGGATATCTAGAACCTGACAATCTGCAACCTGTGATCTTGTAAATTTTATTTGATTTGTATTTTTTCTGATCCCTCTTTCTCATCTTCTCCATCTCCTCCTTCCATCTTATTCTTACTTCACCTCCTTCGCTATTTTTGCCTTCTCTTTTTTCTGAAAATGAAGCCCACATAGGTTTGATATATGTGCGTGAGTAATGAGTTGGATGATTGCGATCTACGAGTTGGATTATTGTGATTTATGAGTGATTACAGTTTTAGGTGTGTTCCGAAACACCGGGAAATGATTTTAAATAATATAACAGAGTCTTTTTTGCTGCCTAATACAATCGGTCAGCCTTACAAAGAGGGCCCAGGAGTTCGTAGCTTATCTATATCCGATTGAATAGATATTGCTACGGCTGACCGCTATCACTTCCTCCATCTTCCTCATCTCGTAACCATGACTTAATTACTGCTCTTGCTCTCTCTGAACATGCAATAATAGGCAGATACTAGTAAATCAAAAAATGAAGGAAAACACAAAATCGATAGAAGTAAGAATTACAGGATAAGAACTCCCAGATTAATAATAATAATAATCAAACGATTAATTGTTTAAGCTCTATTTGAAAAATACATTTCTAGCTATCCAGTTTTCTTCAGTGTTACCTTATATTTGTATTGTACAGATATGTTTATATTGTACAGATGTTTGTATGTTTAGAAACGTGCAATAAACTATTGGGGATGATGTTGATTGATTTTGATCAGTCATTTATTTTCTTATTCGTTGTACCTAAGAAGACGATTATAATCAGTAGTGTTTTTAAACTGTATTTTTCTTTGAATGTATGTTTTCAAACTGTATTTTCCTTTGAATGTGTGTTTTCTTCCTTTAATTTATCCTACATAGTTGTTTATTGTATATTTGAGAATTTATTTATTTTCTCTGCAAAAAGTAGTGTATCAATCACTGAGCTAACATTGAAAATCAACAGTCTCATTGAGAAACTCCTCCAATGAGTAGAATGGATTTACAGTGAGTCAGTCTTTTAATTTTATCTTGAATTTGAGCACTGGAATCAATTTCAGCTCTTCTGGTTACCTGTTATAAATCCTTGTTCTCTGATGAGGCCAGCCGCTCCTTTCCCTCCCCAACCGAGCGTGCAACATCTGTAGCTGTTACTTCCGCTTGGCTCCATATGTATGATCTTCTTTTCTTTTAAAAATGTTCGTTGTTCTTTCTTATGTATGTTGCCACCTCCAATATATAAAGATTGAACACAGTCAGTAGTTTAAGCTCTTGAAAAAGCTCTCTGCATGGCTCAGTGTAGGCTTTTTTTATCGTAATTCTTAAGACCTTCTTTTGACACTTTTACATGATAGGAATGCCCCCATACTTGAAATGGCATTGTTTTGCCAACAATATATTTTATTTTCCTCATAGCTTATGTCACTCTGGAGAATATCTCAAAGAATCCTTCTATTGTAAATGCCTCCTTGAAAGTGGAAATTGAATGAAATTCTTTTCTATTCATAAAAGCCGAATATGCTTTCAGTTGTTGTTTTCAAGTAACATCCGTTGGAATGTGTGCTTTTATTTGATTAATAGTTTGTATGTTGTGTGTTACTTTAGCAGGTGTAAGGAAAAGAGCGGTTGCGAGGAGACGCAGCGAGCCGGCAGCGCGTAGAAATTTGGCAACAGGCAAGCAGCGCCGCGAATCGGCCAAAGAGGCAAGGGAGAGTGCAGCCGCCGCTGCCAAAGAACCCAGACACAATAACAGGCAGACGGCCGCCGCACATTCGAGGAAAAAGTCCATGGAAAAGAAGGTGCCCGCTAGGCGAAAGGTCAGTCTCAATTATAACATTTCACTCTTTGTTCTTTCATAATCTATACTCTACGTTTGTGTGAGTGAAAAAGTGATGTTTCAGCAGCTGTAGACCGATCGATTAATTTCTACCAGTTCACACTGAGTTCAGTGTCACAGTCGCTGTCACAGTTACCGTTTCACTTATATATTACGCGTTAATTGTATTTCTGCAGTTAATTGTGAATCGGTCTTGTTCGATACACTCTCTTGTGTATGATACACTCCTATGTACTTGTTTTTTTAAAGAGGAAATAAAGAACAATTCAATTCAATTCAAAAATTCAATTCAATTCTCTCGCACGCGAATCATTGTTTACATTGTCTCTTCTTTCCGTGAACAGAGTATAGATCAGGGGTCTCCAAACTACGGCCGGCGGGTCAAATCCGGCCCCGCGACAGCTTATAGCGGTTTACCGTACTTGATATTATTTTCTATTAATAATTCTATTACTTTATAAATCATCACTTTACTATCAGATTTAGCAGGCGTTCGCTGAGGGCCCATACTTGACGACTTTCAAAGTTACAGGTAATAATCCGCAGGCTCGCTTCGTTCCCCTTAACCGTCCGACTGGACTCAGTGATGGGAGGAGGAAGTTGTACAAAAATTTAAAAAGCTAGCAATTTTTGTAACTTCTGAAATACGGAAAGCTTTAGTGGAACTTAACTAGGGTTTAAAATGAATTAAACTTTTAGGGCCACGTGGTTCTTGATAATAATTGGTAATTAAAACCCCGTTTTATAATAGTAAATAAATAATGAATTTATTTCCCTATTCAAATATACAGTACAAAATATTTTTTCAAAGTTAGGTTCGACATTTACAGGTAATATACCTGTATACAACATTAAGTTTTTCAGCCATGTAGTTCTTTCTTAGTTCTGAAAAAGTCGCTTTGTTTTGGTAAAACGTTAGTTATGAGCATATTTTTGGAATACATTTCGAAACAATTTCCTTGCACGAGTCTAGGTTCTTGACTGAATATGTATACCGAATTTCAAATTTGTTGTAACGTAATTCTTGAATTCTTGATGAATGAGTGAGTCAATCAGTTGGTCAGTCAATGACATTTGGCTTTTATATACAGAGTGTTTCAGGAAGAATCTGCCACAGTGTTCAAGCTTATCAAAGTAAAGAAAAAACTAAATTTATTGTGGATATAAAATAATGAGTGATCTGGTTTTTTTTCAGAATTCCGCACTGAACCAATCAAACAGAGACACGGATAAGACACCGAAATCATCACTGGCACTGATGGCCCAGGCTGCCGCCGTGCAGAGCGAGAAGGACAGAAACGCCAGAGAGCGTGAGAGAGAAAGAGAACATGATCAGCGTCTGAACAGCTCGACGAGCAGTCTGTCGAGTCTGAACAGTCCAACCGGCAATAGCCATAGTCCCGGCCAGGCTGCAATGCTAAGTCCGGGTAGCGGTGATAGTGTCCAACAGCTGCGTCAGTGGATTGATAGTTATGAAGAGGCTGTTACCAATCACTACTCGCCAGAGCTGAGAGCCAGAATATTGAATATCAAGGTGAACGGTGTGCACAGTGATCTCAGGTTGCCCTCCCATCTACTGGCCACACCCAAGTGTCGTATTTCGCTGTTGCCATCTGGCATCAAGGTATGCGTGCACAGCTATGATCTAATTGATTTTTATTTTTAGTATCTCTTAACAAACTGTGTTTTATAATTAATCGTTTTATTCGACCAAATTCAAATTCGTTTATTTCAATTTTAGGGCATGCGACACAATTAAATAATACGACTCGCATGGGCAAAACAGTCTGCGGGAGAAAGAGTCTTTTATTTGTGCTATACTGTTTATACATGGTAAACAACCACATACTCGACATACAATAGAAATGATAATAAAATTGAAAAAAAAAAAATAAGAAGAGATTGAAGAAGAAAAGGGAAGAATAAAATGAAACTCATAGTCACCTGACTAGCATGGATCGAAGAAGGACAAGCACAGAGAACAACCGCCAAACAAAAAGAGGAACAACCAACATACATAGTTCATAATAACAAACTTTAGTTATACACAATAAAAATACTGCAAGTCTCCCATGTAACAGGCAACGCACCAGTAACTATATAGGTACAAAAGACAACCTTATTCCGCTACTTGATACTAAAACATTACAGCTAGCGGAAGCGATAACGTTCAGTTTCCTGCTGAATACAAAATATTTTCTTCGCAATCACGTTATCTGCCAAGGATTGTGGAACCAAGATTCTATAGCGGCGAACTGTCTCTAATGAAATGCATGTATTAACGCATTTTAGATACTTTATCAAGGTGAATGTTGAACCGAGTCTATATTGAGAGTATGTTGAGTCTGTATTGAATATCCAGCCATAGACTGAAAAACATTGCAGAAAGTCAAGTATCCAAGAAGAGATGGTTGTCACATCCAGTCTTCAATCTAGAATCCTATGTGTGTAATATTAAACGTTATATTTCATTAATAAAATTAATAATTAACTTAGAATCAATAAGTAATCAAGAATGATCAATTAAGATTTTCTCTAAGATTGTTTTTTAGTGTGTTTTTTGACTGCTTGAAATCAAGCTTAGCTTTGCTGTTTCGATGAACGTTGATCTAGTTTAAATTACAGTGACTATATAGACAGTGTGGCAATTGTCTCCAGCCGCCATAATATTGGTTTAGTTCTTGGGAGCTTTACCGGTAAACGGTAAATGTTACCGGTGACATGACCCCTGTGGGTTGGGTGAGTAGAGTCGACCACCAGACTCATGATTCAAATGATGCCTAGAATACACCCACGGTATTCCCTGCCTGTCGTAAGAGGCGACTAAAAGGGACCCCTTTTTCCAAAGCTCTTCTTCCTATCCCCTTCTTCTTATTCTTCTTTTTGCTTTGGAACTTCTGTCACAGAGTTCTGATATGACGGTCGGTGTTGCTCTACGCGCTGGTTCTGGTGGAATGGCGGGTGGTTGTGATTCTGGACGGGGTGCCGGGGCTCTGTAAAACCTAGATTGACACTTTTCCACTGACTCAGCTATGTGTCATTCTTCCTTCTCCTTCTCTCTTTCTCTCTCTGTCTGTCTGGCCTCCCTTGGCTAAATTCTTCACTTTCAAGCCCTCTTTTCTCACTTTGGGTAAGAAGGGCTCATACAACTTTATTGCTTAATTTCTTACTTATAGACCACATGCAATAACATCAGCCATAGGGCACCACACCTACTCTTAGGTGTCCTTATTAACGCTGGGTGGGAAAATATTGGTATTGGGAAGTAGATTGGCAATGATTGCACATTTAAATTGATTGTGGAAGGGATCTATATTGCTCTGCCTTAGTTCGGTTGGCGGCCAGTCTAGCTTTGCTCTCCTGGCCAATTAGTGGTATAGCACATAAAATGAGTCAAAACAGCTCTTTTGAGAGCTACCCTTGTAGATATTTAGGAGAAAGCATCCGGATATGTCAAATGAGGGATTCTCCACTGTTGAGTGTTGGAGGGATGATTGGACTGAGAATGCCCCCCTCAGTGTGTGCATGGGTTATCCAGTGGGTGAGAGCGTGGCTGGATTTAATCTGGTTAGGCAGGAGTGGTCTACATTGAATAGAATCCGAACAGGTCACGGGCGAAGTGCTGCAGCACTGTATGACTGGGGCTTCATAGAACAGCCAAATTGTGACTGTGGAGAGTCCCCACAGACCATGACACATATAGTGAGGCACTGCGAGAGAAGAGCATATCCGGGAGATGTTAAGGATTTTATTGAACTGACTGAGGAAGCCAAGGCATATATATCAAACTTGGATATCTGCCTCTAGATAATTACAGGAATAACTAGATTAATGACAAGAGACTAATTGTCTTGCAGAAATATAAGTTATGTAGCTATACTTACAGCCATACGCTAAATAATAATAACCGGTGACATTTGATTGGTCTATTCAAATTCATAGACGTTAAAAAATTTATAGACCTATCAGACGCCACCGGTAAATGAGAAGGTTCCTAAGAACTCAACCATTGTCTCCAATTTTTATTTGATTGTATGTCTATATAGTCTAGGCCTAGATATTTCAGTTATATATTGTAAACATGTTTTCTACACGAATGCATTGTTCCGACTACACCTAAATGCAGTAAGTTATATGGATCATATAACCTCTAAAGAGGTAAAGATATAAATCTGTCACTGTAGTCAATACTTAATTTGAATACCAAATAGTCAGTTTGAACCACCTGAACGAATTATCCAATCAGAAGCGAGGCATCTAATGGCCACACTGTCTATATAAAGTCACTAGTTTAAAATTTTCATTATCTTTTCAACTTGTACTCTTCTTGTGTATTTTGTATTTCTGTGTCCAAAAATTTAATTTTTTTTAATTTGTCATTAGTTGACAGATTCTGATTAATTTTAATTTTTTTAGATCCTGATGACGTGTACGAATGTGCCGGCCAACCAGCCGTTGATTGAGCTGCGAGGCAAGTACATGTTGGCG
The DNA here is from genome assembly GCA_948455865.1 of Conomelus anceps. Taxonomy (NCBI): domain Eukaryota; kingdom Metazoa; phylum Arthropoda; class Insecta; order Hemiptera; family Delphacidae; genus Conomelus; species Conomelus anceps. Next base: position 26,379,444 of record OX418216.1, read on the forward strand.
GGAGGAGGCGGACCAGGCGCAGGAGCCACCTCCAGTCGGCTATTGTCCGCCTCCAGCCGCCCTCAGGTTCCCGCCCCCGCGCCCCACATATTCCACTACCAGCTGCCAAGGGACAACACCGAGGTGTGCGTTGACTGCCGCACCTATGGCAACGATGCTCGCTTTGTCAGGAGGTCGTGTAAACCCAATGCTGAGGTGAGAGATAGTTGAAGATTTTTTCTTCTCAACAATAGTAAGTTTTAAAAATGACGCAACCCATAGTACAGTATATGACATATTCAACATGCACATTTAAAAAATTCTTGTACCCATATTAGAATAGAAACATCTTGAAAAAATAGATCTGACTCAATTTGATGAAACGACTGCAGTGATTTGACTGCTCGACTAGTACATTCCAATTGTCTCAAATAGTTGACATTGAATTGAATGTTGCTTGAATATCGATTAGGGCACAGAAAATGCAACCCCATGCATAACTTCCGCTCTTTGATCTCAGGGTTGCGTAATTTTTTAAACACCCGTTATTATGACTCAATAGAACAGGTAAATAAAGCCAATCAATAGCTGAATACAATCGTCAAGAGTGGTTTAAAGGGTAGTTGCATACTTTTTTTTTCTTCCTACGACTATCAGTATACAGACAAAGTAAATACAAATTTTCACCTCGATTAAGGCATTATAACAAACGACAAACTCTCGGGTAATTACTAAATAATTTTCTAGTTCTGAAGGACTGTAAATGTAAAACGCTTAAGATACGTAAGTAACTTAATTACGTATTTCTTTCTTTGTTCAGCACACAGTGTCCGTTATTTTACGGCTCGCCATTCTTGATCAGTGAATGCAAAAAACTTGAAAAACGTTTTGACTATTCGTATGAAAAACTAATTTTTTTATAAATGATAAAAAGTTTCAATGAATGTCAATACGACCGCCACCAGAAGCCCAAACGATATATATGCGGTAATGGAATTTTTCCCCCACTCGTAGCAATATAAAGTACGGTTTCAATGACTGCTGTTATTTGTTATTTTTATTACTTGGGTATGCTCAAGGATTGTTTGTCTTCTCAATTAGATGAAGCTACCACATTAGCACCTACCTGATCGAGATGCCGTTTTAATACTATAATCTACTTGGTAATGATGTCTCAACCACTTTAATATCACTTGAGGTAATATATTTTCTACTGTCACTTCATTTTCAATCAGAAAATGAAATCGTCTGATGAAAATCGACGATGAGATAGACGAAACTATGGCATCTCATGTGATAATGACTGAAGTGGTTGAGACATCAGTATTTTACATTAATACCTTAATAACGTCCAATACAAAAAGTTCGAATAAAGTTATTACATCTGTACACATCCTTAACTATTCGTATACTTTTTTCATTGGAGTTGAATAATTTTACTATTTTCTAATTCCTTTAATTATTTTATCTAAATAGTTATTTTCTGTAACTTATCAATCAATAATTTTTTTTTCAAATGTTCAAATAAAATCACAACAGTTATTAGTGGGGTAAAATATATAATAAAATTCAAGTAATATTTTCTAAAATATTTCAAATTGCATTTGAAGACACTGCAAGGTAAGGCACAGCCAGCAGTGGGCTCTTTATAAACAACAGAATGCAAATACAATGTAGTACACACTGCAAAAAAACTACAAAAACTAACTAATAATTCAAACTAGTTGGAAGAAAATAAGGTAGAAAATGCAGTCAAAATATTGGTAAGCTATTGTTTGATCGGATCCGTTATTCATCGAACAAACGTATCAATTTTATTGTCATTGGTCCATCTTTGAAATATATAGGTAAAAAATTTACTAACTCATGAGGAGTGTACATAAATTGTCTTCTGTAAACGGTTAAATTGCTATTTATAGCACTAAGCCTGGATGACGGATGTTATGAACTATTTCTCGAGGGATGAACGTATTTTTGTATCCATTGATGAATAGTAAATGAGAGTTTACATACAACTGCTTTATTGTCATTATCACAATTCAATTTCAATTCATTTTTTCTCTGAAAATCTAACCATATTCAGAGCTGTTTATTTATATAAATATAGAAGCACAATAACAAAAACAGCAACAACAATAATAATAATAATAATAATAATAATAATGAATATCAAAAGAACTAAATTGATATATTATTTATCATTCCACTATAAAAATGTATGTATTAGGGTGGAGAGCCGTTTGTTTAATTTTGAAGTTATTCTACTTTACTTTTTTTATTTGTTATAAATCAACTTGAATAAATAAGGAATTAGTGTATTGATAACGTGAATATTATTGGTACATTATTAAATTAAATATTATAATAATTATATATACTACAGTACAATTATTGTACTGTAGTATATGTGCACGCTAAAGAAGTAATGTTTTAGTTCATAATTTTAATTTAATCATTAGCCCATTATTAATTCTTTACAGAGCCTCACTGCACAAGTAATCAACCATTTTTTCAAATTCATTTTAAATCGGCTATAAGAAATTTCATCTTTAATGTATGCCGGAAGGCTATTGAAAATCTTTGTTTCAATATAAAGACAAATCTTTAGCCGAACACTGGTATTCATCCTGGGGATGATCAAGTTAAAATTTGTTATTCTTATATTGTGCAGGTGATCGACAAACATAATTAGCTGCTAGATTCTTCTTCTCATTAGAGATTACTGAATGGGTGAAGAGCTGTCTCACACTCGTACATCATTATGTATTTATTATTGATTTGTCGGAAACTGAAAATGTCTGAAACTTATTATTTTTAGAACACTTTTTTGAAGTTTGAAGAATAAATAAATAAATAATATTTTTATTTCCTTTTTCAATATACAATACGAAGAATTTTAACAGAGCGGTTCTATAATTATATTCAGGTAATAAGATACATATAATAAATGAAACATATATTTTGGAAATCATCTTACCCCACTATGGCATGCCATGTTCTAGAGTAGGTGTTAGTAGAGGAAAAAAGAGGTTTAGTTAAAAATAGGATATAGAATGGATCCCTTGCTGCTCCCTAAGCATTTATGACAAATCTTAAGATTGATTCAATCAAAGAATAGTAGACTGCTTTTAGAAGTCCTGAGGCGAGAAGCTTTCGGAGTTGATAGAACTTGAATAAGAGTTTTCTTATCTTATATAATCTTTGATTATAAATTTAGAACTATTTAACAGTAAGTTGAATCATTCAATTAATTTGTTTTGTACTTTGCAGATTCGTCACTGCATAGAGAAAGGCACTCTGCATCTTTATCTGGTTACGACGATGGCGCTGGACAAGAACAGCGAGGTGACACTGGCCCAGTTGGCCACGGGGCCCGCCATCTTGCCCTGCGCCTGTGGCGACCCCTCCTGCCGCCCCTCTAAGCCTCCCCACCCCTCCAAACAATCCTACCATCCCTCCTCCTCACACGACCTATCCGATAAGAAGAATGGCGCCCTCTACACCAACAGAACACTCAACATGCCATCAACTAATAACCAGTTAGTAGCACCGTCTATAATCTTATTTTTTAAACATTTGCATGTAAAATTAATTATTATTTTTCAACTATTCTATTTATTACAGTAATTTATCAACCATTGATTCATTTGTAATATTTATTTCGCCCCCTTCTATGCTAAATGAGCTGGCAAATATGGTGGGTCCTGACCGCACATCACACTCAAAAATTAAAATCAAATTTATTGACACAAAAATGCAAATGATACAAAAATACACAAAAAGAGCAAGACAAGAATAAATAAATTATAACCAGATAAACGAATCAATGCAGTAATTATAATATAGAACAGAAGCTTATTGAATATTCTCAATTTAATTAATACGTATGAATGAAGAGAACTGTACAAATTATTGAAAAATAGTGGTAAAAAGAAGATAATAAATAACATAAAAAAGATGTATGAGACTACTTGTTTAAAAAATATATTTTCTAGTTTGAAATTATGTAATTTCTGACTGTCAATAGATCAGTAGGAATACACGAAAAACCAATTCTGAATGTGACTTATTAGCATACGATTAATAATAATTTCAGTCTTCAAAAGCCGGCCATAAAAATTATGACTGCCATAAATTTTCCGAAATTATGCCAAATATATTATATTAATTATCAGAAACTATTATAAATTGTGGTAGAGTAATCACTTCCATGCACAACCACTTGCAATTTGTAGACCTCTACTTGTAAAGCTCAGAATTTCAAATTCATTCTTGCTTCGCATTTATACTTGCTTAATGTGTTTGAAAAAGAATTTTGTCACATGCATTCTAAATGGATAAATTCATGCCTTTGGTACAAGGGACAGGAACTACATTTACTCTATTTTATTAGTGTACTTGATAAAAAAAAGAAGTGCTATGGGCGAAGTTGAAGCAAAGCAAACAAGCACCTTCTACCACTTGACAACTTGGAAATTTTCAACTTGAAATTTTAACTGTCAACTTCGAAATTTTTAACTTGAAATTTTAACTTTGAAAGTTTTTTAGTTTAAGTATTAATAATGACTAAAACACAATCAATGCAAAGATACAAAATGCTATTGCCCACTACTACTTTCATCACAAATTTTCAACTGAAGAATCCAAATGTTATATTATGTCCCAGTTTTACTAGAAATTTCACTTTGAAGTACAATTTCTTTTCAATTGCATAATATTAATTTAGAAGTTCACTGAAAAAACTAAACACCGGCTTGTTTTAGTCGGGTAACCAGTGTCGTTTACCCGGAGAGCTTCACGCTTACCCGGTTTTTTAAATCATATGATGCAATGTAATTCTGCCAGGTAACCGTCACCGGGGTTGCCTGATGCTGGTTATGTGTGAAGCAAGCCTTGCACAGTCCGAAAGCCCAACAAAGTTTGGATTCTTTGTATTTCCAGTAAAATATTTTCTTGCAATTTGTAATTTGTCTAAATTGGTTGTTCTCTTCGGTTTTCAGCTCGGCCATTGATAAAAGGCGACGAGGTAGGAGACGAGCCATATCGGAAAATGAGAGACCGCAAGAAAAGAGCATGGTGCAGGAGAAAGAGCGTGATAAAGCACCAGCAAAAGAACGAAGAGAACAGAATAAGAACAGCGACGTCGTAGTGACGTCACAACAAAAACAACAGGAGCCGCAAAGAGAGCAGAAGGTGGGTTCTGATGATGATGATGATGATGACGACGATAGTACGACAGTCGTCAAACCAACGGTTGAAACTGGATCGCTGACAAACGCTTTGCCGTCGCCCGTCTCACCCGCACCCGCAGGCGTAACCACGCGCGCCGAAAGAGGAGCCACTGAAAAGAAGGAGAAGAACGATGCCGTTAAAGAAGTGGAGAAGGAGAGCGAAAAGATAGCTGAAAAGAAGCCGGAGAAAACTGTTGACAAGGTAAAGTGAGAACTTGAACTGCAATTTTTGTGAAATTTTGTTCTGTGTATTACGCTGATCTATCTAGAATGAAAGCAATCATATTCTATGCACATTGATATTGAATTAGTTGGTATATTCTATGCACAATTAGTACATGGTCAAGTTTAATTGCATTTAAATTTATTCCTCTTCATAAAAAAAGCATGAATTGAAAAATATTCACAGTAACACTGAAGAAGGTTCCTCATCGGCATGGCCTGTAAGCAAGGAACGAGTTCTTTTAATTAACCTGCAATAATTTGAAATTATATATATTTATTATTACAGCGCAATTGTGATTTTTTGCCAAGTTTAGACAATTTCAAGTAATAAATATAATTCAATTATCTAATTAGATCAAAGATTTGGGGCGTTGTGAAAAACAGTTTCCAAATTAAAAGTTCAGTTCACAAGCATTATTATATTAGTGGAAACAAGATGCTTCTTCAACATCACACTTCCATAACATTTTGCAGTTACTACAAATACGAGTAATATTAAAATTAGTTTGTAAGCTGTTATGAAAGGGGCTTGTGATAGCCGAGTGATTAAATTAAATCAATAATATAATAATTATAATTGTATAATTATTATTAATTATATTTAAAATAATTATAAATAGATGAATAGTTATATAATTAAATTATTATTTAATTATTATTATTATAATTATTATTATTTTATTACTATAATTATTATTATTATTTATATCATAAATTACAACTATCTGAATTTTTCGTTTTTTCACAACAATTATAAAATTTAATAATTTATATGCACATTATCTACTGCAAACAGTTAAATTGGTATTGAATGCCTCAAAGCCTGGTTGCCAAACTATTCCACGATGGATGGACATATTATCATTTTCATTGATGAATAAAGCTGGCCAAGTGGTCGTCACGTTCCGCTTTGCAGTACGACTTAGTAGGACTGCTAGTTGGATAGTCGACTACACTCACGCTTCTACTTGCAATCCAACTTTATTCCTAGCCAGCTGTGAACATCGCTCTCGAGCCGAAAAATGTAACCGAAGTTGCCCGATGTTGCCCGAAGGTCAAGCACTGACTGAGGTAAGTTGGACGACTCTGATCCGACTCACCCACACACGCTCCAACACCGTCGACAGGTCGGAAGTTGGACCTTCTAGTCGTCCCTCTAGATGTTCCGAGTCGTCCATCTACGCTTCCAACTATCCAACAAACCCATTCACGTTCCAATATCGGATCCAACCTTGGAGGTTGGACCACAAGTTGTACTGCAAATCGGAACGCGAATGCCCAGCTTAATAAAGATTCGACATACAACTGTTTTATAAACGTTACTTCGAAATCATTTGAGAAAATTATAAATTATTAGTGAGCTAATGTCATCATGGGATGTCTCATTGTACTGCGCAACCAGTAGCTGATCTGCTGTATTTTTCCTTGTAAATTTACTAGCAAGTTGCCCTATTCAATTGAATCAGAATGTGGCAATCTATAATCCAGTAGTTATTCCGGTTCTAGTTCCTCTTCTTCTTCACCTTCTCCTTGTCTTTCTTCTGATCCTTCTTATTTGTTATACTCCAACATCTCTTTTTTCTCTTCTCTTTTTTAACTCCTCTTTTCCCCTTACTCCTCTCTTCTCTATTGTATTTTTTCTATGTACCTCTTTTTTTTTCTTCTCTGCTTTCCTTTCTCCTTTCCGTCTCTTTCTCTTCTCTGCTTTCTTTTTTTCCTTTCAGTGTCCTTGTTCTTTTCATAGTCCCACTTTTTTCCTTCTCCGGTGAAAAATTCATGTATTAGATACAGTACTGTATTTATCATGTAGTTTTTTTTTGCCACATGGAGCGCTAAAGTGTCCGTAACAAAGCCTCTTAATAAAATAATAATGAGCGTTTGGCTTATTGGTGGGAAGGCCCTGATGAGTAGTACCATCTCGCCGTTAAAGTTGTCTTACAAGGTGTTTATAATATAAATATATAATTTATTTCCCTTTACAAATATATAGTACAAAGTATTTTAACCAAGTTTGGTTCAATATTTATATTACAGTTTTGGTTCAATATCCTACCCTACTATGGCCTGCCATGTTCTAGACTCTGGAGTAGGTGTAGAGAAAAAATTGAAGGAAGGTGGGTTGAATATAGGATTCAGGATTGGTTAGTTTTCATAATCACAAGTTTCCATCAAAATCATTATTTGAAAACACAGAGAGATTTGATGTCTGTCAATATTCATTAGCCAGCTATGAAGTTGTTGCTTGAATTTATTGAGCTGACCTATTGCTTTTATGTTTTCAGGAATTAAGTATTAAGTTGTAGATTTTTGGTGCTAAATGATTGTAGTGTCTTTGATAGAGAGCCTTTTTTGCCCTGTCTGATATGAGGAGATGCCTTCATTTGCTGTTGTGGTGGTGATTCCTGTTCTGGAAGGCAGATTTGTCTTTGTGCAACCTAGATGCTACTTCTTTGCATACAGCTGTCTGGAATCCAATACTTTGAAATCACTAAACAGAAGCTCCGAGGGATAGCGAGTTGGCTTCCTTGTGATGATCTTGATTATAAGCTTCTGCACTGTTATGTATTAGATTCATTACTTCCACTTATAAATCTATTATTTCTAGGTTGATCAGGTGCAGAAAGACAAAGACAGGCCGAAAGAGAAGGAGAAGAAGGAAAAATCAGCAGCAGCTGCGGCCGTGTCGCCGCCCAGTTCACCTCCGCACCCGCCGACCACGCGCTCCTCGCGGCAGTGGGCCATCCGAAGGGAGGCCGCCTCCTCGGTGAAGCAGTCGTCGAGGAGTCGGGTGCACCAGTCGTCGCCCCCGCCCCCGCCCAGGGACACCCGGAGGAGTACAGCCGACAAGGAGGATGACGATGAAGGAGGCAAGAAGTCGACCGCCATGACCAAGAAAGAGGCTGCCGAAAAGAGGAATAAGATGGTGAGTGTGCATAATAAGTTGATGAGTGTTAGATTAGATGCATGCAGTTGAATTCAAACCCGTCTATTATCGTTTGAAAATACGTTTTCTTTACTTCAAACCTTTGTGTGCAAAATGTATGTTCTCCATTCTATGAGAAGACAAAGCGAAGATGAAGAATGACTCGTTTCAATCAGTGTGCGTTGACCTTTTCTAAAATGGTTTATTTTGTTTCGGTATGTGCCGTATCTGAGTGTGCTAACCTGTAGGTTCCGAGTGCCTAAAAACTGTCGTTGAGTTAGACTACGTCAGAGGATTTTCAAGCGTTCAGGTTTATTCATTCGAACTTATTCAGGTGCAACCTTGAAACTCTGACACCAGACCTGTGTCAGCCAGATCTCACAATTTTTTCAGTAATACATTCACATAAAATGGCGAAGATTGGTCAAATTTTATCTACTCTTGAAGCATATGACCTCTAGCACTATTGTTTTAGATATGGCAACAATTTTACTATTAAGTATAGTTGAATTAAGAAAAGAATTTCATTCAAATCTATACGTTTAAACTTTAGAGACTCGTTAGTTTTCTCTAGATCATTTCCGTGTAACTAATCGTCTGACAATTTAGTTTCTTTTTTCATCCCTTCTCCTGATTTCGAAGCTCCTTTTTTGTTATTTTATTAATTTTTCTCTTCTTTTCGTGAAAATTTAATTTTGTTTACAATATTTGTTTTATTTTATTTCTAGACACGAGAAGAAAGGAAAATGGAGGCGATAATGAAGGCGTTTGAACGTATGGAGAAAGATCAGGCAAGAAGACAAGAAAATCAGGCAAGACAGGCGCAAAGGAAAGACTCAACTGAAACCGATAGAGAAAAAGAGAAGCCAGAGAAAGAAAATGCTCCGTCAGCAATTCAGACGAGAAAGGATCGCGAGAGCGTACAGCTGGCGCATCAAGAGTCATCCCCGTCGAGTACTGTCAAACGGAGAAGGTCAGTCAGGTGAATAAAAAAACTGGGTTTTATCTAAATAAATTTAAATTTAATTTTGAATTCTTTTCAAATTTAATTTTAGCAAATGCTCATAAAACGTAATTTACGTACAATATTAATAATAGAGTTTGCGCAAATTAAGGTTAGCAAATCCCGCTAACGCTAATCAGAGTGGGAATACCGTACAACCAAGAGGTTAGAATGATTAAATTAATCGGATTCTCACCAAGTTAGGAGTGTCAAGTAATATAGAAATGATATGTGAATGATATTTTAGAGATGATACAGTCACTTCAATAAATGATTGATATATCAATAAACAAATAGATACATTCTAAATAACATTACAATACATTCTAACATAACTATGCAAAATGTTTTTTTTTTGTGTGACATTTTTGAAAGCCAACTTCAGTGATTGCAAATTCAACCTCTTTGCTTGCTGGCAATGTCCGAAGAATCTGCATCATTATGAAGTTTTGTATTCTGTATTACATATCCCTTTGAATTAGATTAGCGTTGAGAGGATTTACTATCGGTTATTTGTACAAATTTATTAGAAAATATACAACAAATTGCATTTAATACAAAGTTTGTTTTTTGCTTTTTCTTGCAATTCTATATTTCGAATTTGTTTTAAACTTGCAGAAGAAAAGTTATTTCTATCAATTTTTTATTGCCATAAACAAAATAAATATTGCTGATTGCTGTGGGATATTTTATTGGTTTTTTTTTTGTTGTTTAATTAAACTTTCTTTGTGTTCTCTTGTAATCTATGTAGAATTTGTAATTAAATTTTAGTTTTTCTCGTAATTTATTTCGATTATTTGTAATCATTGAATTTGTTTTGTTGCTTGCAGACGGAAAGGGCGCGGCAAATCACACGGCATGCCTCAGCCGCGTTTGTCCAGCAGTCGGCTGCGAGCACGGCGGGCGGCCAGAGCCAACGCGACGCGGCCGCAAAAACGCGCGGTCGCCAAGAGTCGCGCGACACCTGTGGCGGCACGACGCGGTGACTCGGACGACGAAACAGAAGAGGCCGAAGAGGAGGATGAGGAGCAGGAGGAAGAAGAGGAGGAGGAGACCAGTGATGAAGAGAGCACAAATACAACGCCTGCTGTCAGCCAAGCTGCCGGTCTCCTTATGGCACTTTCCACGCCGAATAATTTCGCTGATAAGGTGAGCTAGACATGATAAAGTTTCCAGTTATAATAAAACCAAATCACTTTGGTGTGAAGCTAGTTCGCTCCCCTTGAGAGCACCTTGCCCAATTCAATGCTAAATTAACTGACAAATGCGGCGGTCAGACAACTTAATGGCTTTCCTGACTTCACCAGACACTATTATAATGTGACTTATGATGCCCTGCGATGAATAAATTAAAAAAACCATCAGTTTTCATCCCTTTCAATTTTTAAATAAGTTAGTTGATTTTCTACTCTATTTTTTAATTATATTTTTTATTTTTATGTTTTTTATTATTATTGGTTGTGTTGAGAGGGCAAAAAAGGGGAATTCCTGTTACCTTTATCTACTTGATGAATGAATGAACAAAGGGACAAATTAGCGCGGTGAAAACCTGATTGTTAGTTGAAGTTTAATACACTAGATTATAAATTTGCACCTCCTGGATCAGTTGCTGGGTTGAATTTTGTTCCGTTTCTAACCTTCAATTTGAAAATCCCATTTTGTTTGCACAACAATCGAGTTGCGTTCTTTGATTGCTGAAGGTCACATTTTCAAACAACAGCATCTGAGTGACAAAATGTAAGTGAAAAATATTAACAGCGTGCTCATACAACATTGCCATTAGACTCTGTACTGTATTCTAAGGTTTACATAGACTTTACTAACCCGTTCGGGCTAGTGCTTGAATGTTGGTTCTTACCGGTTTTTTTTTTTCTAATTTAGCAGGAGAATACAAACGCGGATCATGTGTATAAACAGCCGCACAGGACGCCGGAGAGGAAGGGGAGGAGTGAAATGGGAGAAGAGGAAGAAGAAAGTCCGCGCGGACTAAACACGAGCAGCAGTAGTGACACACCGTCCACTCCTGTCTCCAACACCTGTTTACTGGTCGCCGCTGCTGTCGGCCCTCTGGCGCCTGGATTCAAATTTCCAAAAACCAAAAAGGTAATTTTGATAAATATTTTCATGCACATTGTAGCTTTCATATAACTTGGCAGCGTGTAGAGAATAGGCGGACGTGAAAGTAATATGGTGGGGTAAGCAAGCACCTCTGTAGCTATGCATTTTTCCCCCTCTGCATACTGTATTCGAAAGAACGATGGAACCGTCTAACGAGATCTAGCGTGATTCGCTAGAACTATTTCCAATGTGCACTCATATTCTCGAGTTACATAATACATTGATAACAAAAGGTTTTTCTTTCGTTCTTTCCTTGGTTTACCAAACAACGTATTTGCACTATCATTCGCTGAAAATTCTGTTTTTATTCTCCATACACTTCTTTCACTGGCACTGGTGGTTATAGTTGTTTTTTCTACAGCTTCTCGTGAGGTAATCTTTTCTCCATTGCCAGTTAGAGAGTAATGCAACACATTGTAAATCACCTCTCTTTCCTGACTGTGTAATACTTTTTTCCAACTAATTGTGTTGAATACCTCGTTGATGACATTTTGGAAAGCACGTAAATGTATTGAAACAAAACTGAAAGTGTAGCAACTCTTGAAAGTGAGCTGGCTGCTCGCTCGCTCTCTGCACTACTAGTATCATAGGTTAACCAGCTGGAGGGAATTTTTTCACGAACGGCTCCGTTCGGGAGAGAAATCTATTACAGTGAGGTGAGAATATCTGTAAGGGTATCTCCGCTAATAAAAATCATACATCTATTTATTTTCTTTAGTAATTACTATGAAATATCGATAACTATAATCTTTGTCTTTTTCCAGAATTTGTTGAACTCGTGGTTTAAAGCGCCTGAACCAGGGTCTCCCCCCTTACCACCATCTGCTGATGATTCTCCGACAAGGCCAGGGCCGGGAAAGAAGCGATGGCTGAGACAAGCCATAAGTGAGGAGTGTGATTCTCCCAACGGAAGACAAGGTCAGATCTACGTTTCCTTAGAAAATTCTTGAAATATCACATGGTTTCTATCTGAATGTTATGTATGCTGTAAATAATTATAAAATTTCAAATTTACTTGGGATTTCCGGGAAAAATGATAGTGATTTTCATGAATAGGGCTAAAACACCACATAAATGGAGAAAAATATTTTCTCTCTTTTTGAAAAGTAAAACTACTAACTTCTAGTTTTTTTTCATAATTTATGGGCTATACCTATTCCTTCAGTAAATTACAATAACATTTTAAATTATAGTAATAGATAATCATATAGATTTAATAGACAAATTAGATAGATATTATAGATAATATTAGATAGAATATTATCTAGGTTTATTGTTTTATTCTTCAGAATTATTTGACTTATTTTTCTTTACACACTTGAACTTTTGTAAAGAAAACTGTTGTGGGCAGTAGTCAGTTGTATCATTGCATTAATTGTGTTTCAGTTATGATTAATAAATATTACCGTAGCAATTGTCATCTTGATCCTGGTAATTTCCTCGTAGATGTACTCTTAGTTTTCTACACATTCACGCCTGATTGTAAATGTCTATTTTGCAGACATGGCAGTATCGCCTACTGAATACGTAGCTCCATTGAAGAAGAGACGAATGGCTCGTGAGTCAATGTCTTCAGAGCAATCCTACACACCACCAACAACGCCTGTTGGGTCCAACCAGGTAATTTTATCGTTGTATTTTTTAATTTTGTATAATTCAGATTAGCGATACCGCACCGTATCAGCTTTTGCTGATGGAGCCAACAAGAGTCTGAGACTCTTGCATGGGTAATGAGGGGATTGATGTTATGAATGGTGGACATAGCCTACAGTTTTATGGTCTGAATAAAATAAGTTCAGAGTTGAGCCCTCCGCCAATCAAAGTTTCTTTACCAAATGGGGTGAAATTTAGACAAATGTTTAATTTAATAGTGATCTATAAATTTATAAAATTCTACCCCCGACATTTCTAGGCCTAACCCAAAAAGTTTTAGGGTTGAAGTTTTAAGAGGAAATTGAAAGTTTCAAATACAATTGAAAAGTCATAATAAAGTAGATTTTTCTGAATATTATTTCGCTCTGACTTGAAACATATACTAGAACGGGTGAAATACATATCAAAATAAGGGGGAGGATGTGTACTTTTCATTGGTTCTTCAATATTTGTTATGAATCTGGGATTTTTTTAAAATGAATAAAAAAAATTCCTCAATGTCGAGACGATTGGGACAGCAAATACTGAATTTTCGGCATGCTAGAAACTTTTTTGTTTTGAGAGATGAGTGTATGATACCAGCAAGAAACATTCTACAACACGTGTTTGAATTTTCGGTTGTTATTAAAGTCGAGTATTCACGCTACTTCAATCTTGTTATACACCATTCCACACCATTTGTTTGTTTTTGCTATGGCAATTATAATAAGAGTATAAAATGATCCACTGTGCAAGCATTCTTATAGTCGACGGTGTAAATTAAAGAAGCAGTGTGCTATATATGTTAACCGTTGTATTCACTTGTGTTGCAAGTGAGGCCTTTCAATCAGTCGAGGCTAGCGAGGCGAAGCGATGCGCAGACCGTCTTGACACGTTCACGGCGCAGTTGTGCGTGCATACGAGTGTGTAAGCGCCCCGCCACGACTGAAAGAAAGGCTTCACTCGGTTCTGACACAGTAAGTTGAGAACCAACGATTGTAAATCGTTAACTGTGTTCTAGCTGATAGTAGACAACCATTTTAACAGTAGAATTTGAAAAATGTCCGCTGCAACTTTATATTTGGCAAGGGACTCTAATACCTTGGTCAAACTGCTTTGTTAGAGAGGCACATGCGATGAAAAGGCGAAAACAAGCGTTTCTATTCTACTGCTTCTAACGCTAGTTTTCGTACGATAAACATAAAAATCAAATCAAACTTTGTTTCCCACATAGATTGAAATACAGTGGACCTTGCGTCTAATGAAACCGATTATCCAACCAAAAAATCGTTCTAGAGAGGTCTATTGTAAAAAGTCGTTCTATTGAGAGGTCGTCTTGCCAGGATTGTAATGTCAAGAGCCACTATGAAACTTCGTTCTTTATATATACGACTTCGTTATTTGGAAGTCCCAAGTTTCTGCATTGTGCAGAAAGATCTCGAAATGGGTTATCCCACATTCATATTTCGATTTTTTCAACTATAGAATGACCGAAGTTGTCGATAAACTTGATCAAATTTGACCAACTTTGCCGATCATTAAGATTTGATAAGTTATAGTCTAATTCGAAGAGAACCTTCAAGGCAATGTTTACAATTTAAAACCTTTTTCACAAGTCTCCCTTGGCGTTTAAAACAGTGGAAAACGAAACGCTTGTTTTCGTAGTTTTTAAAAGGCATTAATGCTCTGAAATTCTGTAGAATAGAGATATTGCTGATATTGTGGTACTATTCTATACTTAAAAGTAGTCTGTTGGTTCCGGGTATTAAAAAAACGAGAGGAATTTAATTAATTACTGGATACTCAAGTCTGAATGTCTTTTAGTAGAACCTTACTTCCTAAATACGGAAAACAAACCGTACCAAATACCCAGGTGTTCATAATAGATGAGAATCTCAAATGGGAACCTCACATAAGCTTCGGATGTAAAAAATTGAAATTGTTCTCTTATACCTTCTATAAGGCTAGAATTATTCTCAATGTCAACTACTCTATGTTATGAGATGTTAATTGTTCTTTGTAAAGCCGTGTAAAACACTGCGTGAAGAAAACAAAACGTGTTTCTGCGCTCTGCCAAGAATGAGTGGATAGACTTTACGACACATGTAAAATCTCTTGAAAACTATTTTTTCTTGTTGCAGTTGAACTATGATGAAGACGAAGGTGTGCCGCGGTCCCCAGCCAGAGGAAAGCATTCAGACATGGAGGAAAATGATGTAAGTTGATATTTCAATTACTTGAAATACATGTAATGCTCTAGAATTCGTAAATGATTTAGTTTCTATCGGTTTCTTTGAAAAAACTCATGTGTTGTTGGCTGCATAATCAGGGGCCTGATGCATTGACAAACTAGTTTTTTCGATGTTCCGTTGCATAGCCGAAATGACTAAAACTACAAAATTCGAAGGAAAAACTTTAAACTCTAAATTTAAAAATCCACTTTTAGTGGATTTGTCTATTTGTAACTTATTTCCGTTGCATAAGATACACTGGTTTTTGCATTCCTCAAAAACTAGTGGTAAAATGTTACTGTCGTGGTAAATTTTCTACAAACTTCATTCGTTAGTATTTTAAGTTACACCCAGAGATAAGTGACGTTATGTTCTCGATTTTACGTTTGAAAACTCATGAATGTGTACTTGCTTTTATATTAAATTGATGATATTCGAAATCAAGTATCATTATTGAAATCATTTATAGATGATTATTTATCGAAAAACTGTATGAGATTCTACTGTGGAACAGTCTGTCATAGTAAACAGTTGCCACCATAGGTTTTTTATAAAAACTTAAAAAACGCTTTTAAGTGGAAATTATAACTCACGTTATGGCGTGACGGCCGTTTCACTCTGTTGTCAAGAGCATCGTCAGACGACCCACAGTACACTGATTTAAGATTTGAGTTTGAGGGTTATGAGGCCTCAGTGTACTGTGGGTCGTCTGACGATGCTCTTGACAACAGAGTGAAACGGCCGTCACGCCATAACGTGAGTCATAATTTCCACTTGAAAGTGTTTTTTAATTTTTTATTATATTAGTGGAAACAAGATGGATCTTCAACATCATAGGTTTTTTATTTCAGTTTTCGTTAGCAGAAGTTTGGCGAAAAATGCTAATGAAACGAGTTGGGTTATGCAACTAAATATATTAGTCTGTGGATTTTGTTTTATAAAAACTTCTTTGTAATTAGTAAAACTTTCAAAGTATGCAACAGTCCACCGACAACCAGCAGTAGCTATACTATTCGGCAATACATTTTCATTTTACATTGTACTTAAATTTCCACTCTCGACCTTTCAGAACAATATTGATGAATAGATGGACAAATATCTTATGGATTACTTGTGTTAGCAACCGATCGCATTGAGAAATTTTTATCATTAACTTTATCAGTATATGAGTAACTTTATAACTATAACTTTATCAGTCTTTTATCAGTATATGATGTACTAAGTACGGGAACACCTTGCTATTTGTAGATCTGAGAAATGTCGATTGAAAGCAATCATCTATCAGTATGAACACTATTTTTTAAGGATATCAAATAATTTATGGAATTGGGACATGTGAAATCTTTATGATGTTTATGCCATCTTTCATAGCTATGATTTTAACTTGTGTAAATTAGGAGTAGGAGAACTCCGATTACACTACATAAGCATGTATGTTGAAACTATACGATCTGTTGGTTTGCATACCAATCACGCATCAGCTGGAATAAGAGATGATTTTCAATTGAATTGAGCAAATCTAAACTACAACAGTGATTTATAAAAGTCACTACAGCCTAAACCAACCTAAATGCTATAGTGTCGATCTATTTTATTATCTGAATTATTTTCATATTCGACCCCCAAATTCCAAAATCAATAGATTAAGTGGAAGTAAAGCAAATTTCAAGAGTCTACCTTTTAAAAAATACATCTTGAAATGACGGACGGAGGGACAGACAACAGCTCTATTCAATAAGGTCATGTCGAGTACTTACTATTGCGGCTGTATGTGTATGTGCTAGTGCATTCAGGACATTAGCAACTCAGTAATGCATCGAACTGAAGTGAATGAAGCAAATTTTTTTCTAATAAATGAGACAATTTCTAGTGCGGCTACAGAAGAGCTCTATAGCTAGTCTTAGCTAGTTTATTTAGAAATCCAAGACATGAGTATTCTAACTAGATCATATAGTTAGGGAAGGAAACATGGCTTTTTATCATAACATCGTAAGTTAAAAAAATTGGGATACTTACTATTTCAGTTGTGAAGCCATAGAAGAACTTGGGTGACGGGGTTTTTCTAATTCAACGAACATTAAGAACTTCAGAATATAAAATAGTGAGGGACAAAAACAAGAGTTCGTTTAAAATCCGTCATAATATGCTAAAAATTCTAATAAGATGAAGAATTTTATTTATCGTACATGAGGAACTGAATGAATAATAAATAATTTCAGTACTTAGCCTTGCTTCAGTCACTCTTCCGCAGAATTTTTTTTCCATTTTTCACCCACACAAAAGCGAAATTCTGGTCTTTCTTGAGCTGTTGCGCTGCGTTTAATATTTTCCGACGGGCTGGGCTGAGACTCATTAATGTAGACAATCTCCGCTGGACCAATTGACATAGCGATGTCGCTTGTGTTCAAATTCCTCTTGACGTTTCTCTTATGAAGCATCTCATTTTTTATGTATCGTCTTACAAACTTGGCAATAATTCCTCTTCTCTCACCATCTTTATTCTTTGGACCGGGCCAATGACGACAGGCATCAATATCAAGGTCTAGTGACCTTGGCTCCCAGACTGTTACCAATATCCTTCACGATTGTTGTAATATCTTCCTGGTTAGAGTCTGGTACGCCGTTGATCTCCAGGCAGTTGATACGTAAATATTGGTCTGCGTCGTCTAATTGTTGCTCCAAACTCTTCACTTTCAGTGCAACGTTTTCTTGTCTCAATGAATCAATTCGTTTTTCTTAACCTTTAAAAGTCGCTGACTATTGTTTTATAGTTTCTATGAACTCTGACATCTGTGCATGACCATATTCAATTGACTTACCGAACTGGTCTTCAAGTGACTTCAACTTTTTGTCAGTATGATTTTTTAAATCTTCCGCCATACTGCGTAAAAGTCATTCTTTCTTAGCTCCTATTTTCTCACCAGTGCGAATGCTTGATCTTCGAATGCCTTGACAAGGGTACAACTCCAGGACTCAGTCATTGACGCATAGGAATCAATATCTTTTTGCGTAAGATTGACACAATCGCTGTGAAAACTCCTCTTTACAATCACAACACTCGATTTTCACTTTGGAGGCCCTAAAAGATTTATTAAATAGGCCACACTTCCAGCTCATGATTTTAGTAGAAGTAATTGTAATAGCAGTGTCCACTTGAAAATATTAAGCCTATGAATGGAACATAGATAGCAGACTAGACTCTACAATGTTAACTATCTCACAGTAAACACAGATAAGGGTCCAGTTCGCCTACACTTCCGACCTGCCAGAGCTCTGAATCATAACTCTAGAATAGCTTATACTCGAGCAGAGTAGGAATGAAATCAATACTTCTTATCATGTCGTGATGAGCTAAATTAATTTGACAGTCATTATGTTTTATGTTTTACTAGTGCGGCTATAGAACGTCGAGTGAAACTCCTGTATGGTGGTGTATTAAGGAAATTAGGAATTTGGGAATACGTTGAAACTAGTGCTTCTTGAGAAAGAACTAAACCAGGCGAATTTTTTGTAGGTGATGTCATAGGCTAAGATAATTGGACCTTTTTTACTTGTGCGACTATAAATAAACTGGGATAATATCTCTATGCTAGTGTATTCAGGACATTGGGAACGTCATAATACAAGTTGTGGGGGATGAAAACCAGATTTATCACGAGATAAAGCTAAATAAATGAGGGATTGCTCTTCTAGTCCAGCTCTCGGTCAACGGTCTCTATGATAGTGTATACAAGATTTGAGAAAACGTTGAAATTAGTGTTACTACAGTACATGGCAACTACCTTGTATTTCTAGAATGGAAAGGAAACCAGAGGTATTTTTAATACAATGTCAACATAACCTAAATAAATGTGACAGTCTTCTACTAGTGCGGCTATAGAATTTTATGTAAAAGGTCTCTAAAATGCATTCAGAACATTAGGAACTTGGGAATACTTTGAAGCTAGTGCTACTATAGAATACTTAGAAACTAGTGAGAAAAGGAAATCAGAAAGAGTGAAGGTCGAAATTGTTGTGTAACAGGGAGGAAGTGATTACGAGGAAACAGGAGAATCACCGGTGATCAGTCATCCTCCCCGGACACCTGAGGATCGTCCTGCAGATGATCCGAGGATCAGGAAGAAGGATACGGAGGAGTGTGGGGTGGAGGAGACCAAGGAGGAACGGGAGGAGACAACTGCTGCGAAGGAGGGGGATGGAGGAAAGCTGACTAAAGAGGAAAAGAAGATAACGCCGGCAGCTCGCAAGAAAGTGGTTAGAATTTTGATGATTTCGTTCTAGATGTAAATCTAGTTGTAGTTTGGAATAGACTAGGTTTACAGTGAGAAATTTCAGGTGAGAAAGGAAAAATTACAACACGACTGGAAAACGCGATGATTAAAATATGACCAGGAAGAAAAACATGTTGAATAATATACTAAAAGTTCCCAAGAATCCTAGGTGAGCTTCGGCCGCCATCTTGGAAAAACTATCATTTTTAGACTCCATTTTGTTTTTTTTTTTAATTTGATTCTAAACGAAGCGTTAGACAGTTCTACTTCTACCTTTTTCAAGAAATCTGCAAGAATTTAATACTACTTAATTATCTTAAACAGGGTTAAAGTTGGAAATATTGTAAATTTTCTGGAAAATTGGTAATTTTGAATAATTGAAAAGGTTATACCTTAATAATGAAAGGACCTAAATCTGTAACTCAAGATCTCTCGGGGAAGTCAGGTTATGTACAGTTTGAAACCGATTTCATCTTTTTATCTCCAGTCGTTTTTGAGCTGCAGATATTCAAAAACTTTCGTGCATATTTAAATGTTGAAAATGAAATAATACAGTATAATTAATATATAGCATACTATATTACTTCTTTGCACTCTTTAGTAATGCAGTTAGCCACTTCTTCCTTTTTCTTTTTTACTAATGGTGGCCACATGGATGACATAAATATGTTGACCAATGCTATTCTCATGGCGCGCCACCTATACTACTTATTTTTTTCTTCTGGTGCAAAAATAGTATTTTTCTTTTTTCATAATAACTTTGTTGTTGATTATATGAAATCTTCTTATAGTATCTTTTTATTTTTTATTAATGCGACTTATCAATTATGTTGCAATACAGCTGTCAATATCGGAATACCGGCAAAGAAAAGGACAGAGCAGCAGAAGTGGCGATAAAGATGACGGCGAAAGCGAAGAGACAAGAAACAATTCTAGCAATTCGTTGCATCGTCGAAGCTCGGATTCGTCGTCTCTGTCGTCGTCTGAAGACGAGGATGGAGCCACGCCCAACGACATCATTGCCAAGTCATTGCTGCTCGAAGCCACTGCGGCTGCAGGTTTGTCATTGAGCATTTCTATGAATTTATTACAATTTTTAATTACTTTAAGACTGCCCGATTCAATTGCATCCAGAGGTTTTTCAGTTCTTCACCTTCTTATCTCATTTTCTGCTGATTCTTTTTCCTCTCCTTCTTTTCTTTCCTTTTCTTTTTCCCTTCTTTTCTTTGATTCTTCTTTTTCTTCATCGTCTTTCCTACTTCTTTTTCTCCTTCTCATTAATTCATGATTAAAAATAAAATAAGTACTAATAACGGATAAGTTATAGTTCGACTTACAGTTGGAGAGTACCGTATTCAAGACAATTTTTGTCTGCAATTTAGACACATTTTCTCAGGTGACAAGGCGTGCAGTGGCTGTTTCAGCTAGACCTTTATTTACTTTTTTTTGCAATCACGCTTTTTCAGTCTACGAAAACGGGATGTCAGCTGGGATATAAATTTACCTCGAATAATTTGAAAGATTTTACAATTTTATTAAATTGCTAAAAAATGTTCACAAGATAATTGTCGATAAATATCGAGGTCTTATTTGGTATAAATTAGTTTCCACCCTTAATTTTTCCTAAGGGATATTTTTGGTTGCATAATTATTTTAATAATATTTATATTTATTCATTTAAAAACTTCTTTTTTTCATGATCTTGAAAATTTTACACCAGCCAACCCCATAATTACAATTCATCTGTATTCTTCTTTTCCTCCGATTTTCTTCTTTTTCATCTGGTCCTTGTCCTCTTCTTTTTTTATCTTTACTCTGTCTTCTTCATCTTCTTTTTCTGCTCCTACTTATTCATCATGTGTATAGCTTTTAAATTAATTAACCAAATTAATTATCCAGATATTGTTTAAAGATTGTGTATTGACTTGTGCTGATTGTGTTTCAGGAGGTGCAACAGGCACATCTAGATTCAACTGTGCTCCGACCCTGGTTGAACGGCAACGGGAGAATCTCACAGAGAGACTGCGACGTGAATTCGGACTATTTGTAAGCGACGACGAAGAGCAGAACAATCGCTGGCAAGGTCAGTCAACTCATACCATTTTATAATAATTACAATTAATCTTTAAATGGAAATTGAAAATTGTTCAATAATTTCCGGGAATAGAAAATACTGAAAAGGTTTTACTGTATCTAGGGATAACGCTTTGGAAAGTTTTGAAAAGTTGTGAGTATTATGAGTTTGACTAACAATACAGACCAAATTCGTTCTTTGTAGACTCATAGCTATGATATTAATGATAGCTTCAGACTCATTAATATATGATATATAATTATACATTAATTTTATTAATGTATTTTGTAAATTTAAAATGTTGATGAAATAGATCAAATCGATAGTGGAGTAGGTTGATTTATTAAAACTAAGAAGTGTTGAAGTGTTTTTAAGAAACTTTTGGAATGTAAAAATATGCAATATTTTGTATACAGTAGTATTAACTTGATATTATTATTTTCTCTCTCTTTTAACCAAAGAACAGAGAAATTTATTAAACACGAAAATAAATTCAATACTACAATTTTCTAATCAATATTGTAGAAATTGTGTCAGGATGCGAAAATAAGTATAGTAATCAAAATATGAATTACTCCGTTGTAAACATAAACCTAGAACATGCCATAATTATGTAATAACTAGCTGGCCCAACGCGCGTTGCTGCGTTATCATAAAAAATTCTTGATTTTATTATTTGCCACCTCCCACTGAAGTTACATTTCAAATTTCAACTTTCTAGGACTATTAGTGAAGAAGTTAGTCCTAGGGCTCTTCTAGCTGATCCTTCGTTGTTTTCTTACACAGTAAAGCCGCGTCTCCACCAACCGAACATGCTTGGCGAACAGTGTTCGCTGGAATCAGCTGATGTCGCCGAAAAATTTTTGGAGTTGGTTTGGTGTGGACGTCTTCTCAAACATTATGATCGGTGTGGTGGGTTTAGTAGCGGGAACCTGTTGATGATCGTCACTGTTCGCTCACAGATCGAACATTTCAATTGAACTCACGAACATGTTCGGTGACCCATATGTTTAATGTTTGCCCATTTTTTGTATTCGCCAACAATGTTCGGCAGACATGTTCGGTTGGTGGAGACGCGGCTTAATACCTTACTCACCACCTCTCAATGAACATTTCAAATTTAAACCTACGACTATTGAGGTAGTAGGTAGGTTTTTGATTTTATTATTCGCCACCTCCTACTGAGACTACATTTTAAATTTCTAGCTGCATTGGTTAACAGATGTCATCAACCCGGCATAATTACATTTCATCATACCCAGTCATATGTTTCCTACATACTGCAAGGCTCCGACTTCACGGCAGCCTACTTGCAAAGTCTTTGCGTTCCAGACACCGTAAATAACGCCGCTAAGGGGCCTGACATATGATAAAAAACAGTTGACTTCTATCAGCTGTTCCTTTAAGCTTTGGCTGGAAAGTTCAGTAGGTTAGGTCTGTAAAATGGATTAATTAATAATAATTTTTAGCCTCCCTATTAAAATTTATGGTCAGAAACCATCCCCAATATTCACACAACATATTCCCAAAGTTTCATGCCGATCTGTCAAGTAGTTTTGAAGTCTATAGGGAACATACATACATACATACATACAGACATTCATTTTTATATATATAGACTAGAACAAATATAAAAAAGGTAAGAATATTTACAAAAAATAATATTTAAAGTAAAAGAATTATGTACAGTATTAAAAAATACCTAATAGTACCTTGCTTTCTGTAATGCCAATGTTAATGAAGAAACATTTGATACTTTTTTGAAATTCAAGAAATGAATGATTTTTTTTTTAAATGTGTTATGCCAATGATTGGATTTGCTTTAACAGCTGCCAACCTGGCTGAAGCGGGAGGCATGCCACCTTTGCAGCAAGTGACAACGACTGGCACCACTGCCACGCCCACTCTGGCTGAGCGCAAGGAGATGCCGCCCCTGCCCCCCGTGCCAGAAAAAAAGTCAAAAAAGGCAGCCGCCCCTCCCCCGCCTCCACCACCCCCTCCTCCTTTGCCGCCTCTCACGGGTGCCGCTCCCGGCTCTCTGCCACCTCCCGGATATCATCCCGTATTCTATGCGCCGCCTCCAGGTAAGCATTGTGTGATAATTAATTAGCAGTTTTTTCAAATACGATTAAATACATGCAAACATTCTGAACTGATCATTTTCTTCTAATATTTACTTGATAGTTTTTTGTTTTATTTGACAAGAGTACAATAATTGAACTATAAACTGTCGTTTCGATCAGCAATTTAATTATACTTATCGTCAACAACACAATACATATCATTCTTATATCTAAAATAATACATTCGTTTAAATATTAAATATATAACACCATCTTTGAAATTTTTTTACATCTCTCTGAAAGCAATAAATTAGGGACCACACTGGGACAGCTGATCAAACCGAACCAACGGTTTTTAATGAATGCCCGGCCACCAATTTCCATGCTGTGGTGGGCGTATTTTTTTTTAATATTTGAAATAACCCCTGGTGTTATGAGCTTAGTATTTGTAAATTTCCTAGATATTATTGTGATAAAATAAGATATAGGCAGCCAACAGAAAACCACTGCGCATCCCTGGTAACACAGAGGTACGGTGTTGTACTCTGTACTCTTTATATTGTTCATGGCTGAGTTACCTTACTAAGTTTTCCCTGACACGAGCTACGTTGCAGAAAATATAAAGGGACGACAGAGTCAAGACATGAAGCTCAATGAAAATCGACATGACTCTCCTCTCATTAATGGTGCCATCTCTAGAAGATGAGAGTAAGGTAAAAAAATCTGTTTTCATCGTTATCCGGGTAATTCGTGGATAATTTCGATTAGATTTTTGTTGAGAAATTTTGTGCTTGTAGTAATATTCGTGGATTCGGATGATATTCTGAAATGAAGTGTGAAGCGACGAATTTCATTATTAGTGTGACAGGAGTATAATAGAATATCTTTCTGTAGCCACAGGTCTAATTCTGTCTACATCTCGACATTCTTTGTAAATTTTGTGGTTGAGCATGATGAATTAGTGATTTGTATTTGGCTTTATTATAATTATATATATCAATATTGTAGATTTTATTTTTGTAGTAGAGATGTATAGAAATAAATGCTCCATGTGGTAATGAACTATTTATTATTTAACGATGTGTTGTTGTAGGTGGTGTTGGTGGCGGAGCCCCTGCCCCGCCGGCGTTCCACGGTGGCCCCCCTGTGCCGCCTCCACCGCCGCACGCGTACGCCGCCGCAGCCGCCATGCGACCTCCGCTGCGGCCGCCATCACTCGAGCCAGTAAACGTCGGCACCACGCCCTTCTACGCCACGCCTCCCCACACCAACTACTATCGCCAAATGCCGCACTAAGACAACAGGTCAGTCGTCACAGTAGACCTCATGTCAAATAATAAGGGTGCTTGCACAGAGAAGCATACTCTGTGTACACAATGATAATCACCATCATCACAATTATCAGACCTAACCCTTGATTCATTTTGCTAGTCCATTTCACGACTTTCCACAAAAACGCACTCAACCCAAGTTGCACAAACTTTAATTATGTATCGTTATGTTTACGTAAACTACAAATTGATAATAAGATGTCTATACCTATGTACATTCTATCATGTGTTTGATCTATATGTACACAGTACTGATTTGCCCAATATTTAATATAAATATGGCGCCCTGTTACCATAACCTATTATATATTAATCAAATTGCCAATATTAATCGCTGATACAAGTTTTTTTTTTTAATCAAAAAGGTATTCCTCTCTCTCTCTGAACTATGTAATAATATAATTTATTTACATAATGCAATCTACATTTTCATCAATCAAATTATATGCATACAATGCAAGCTGGAAAACCCATTTTCAAGCTCAGCTGATATAGGTACAAATTATATGTACCTTCATTTACGACATAAGTAGATCACATATGAATGATAGCATGTACATAGGTAAATGCATTATTTTTGTAATTTGTTGTAAACATAATTGCATACATTTAATAATGATACATCATTATGATATACCCAAGGCTAGAAGGCTTATGATATCACATCACCAAGGATGTATTTCTATTTTCCAGACAGCTGATTTCAAATCAGATCAGATTTCGTATGTCTGATAAATGAAATTTTGGAACAATTTTAATTACATTAAATACATACATATAAATACATTTGTGTATAATTATTATTTACATAGTAATCACTCGTTATTATACTTAATTGAAATACTCGTATTAGCAATGATTTGTTCTCTCAAACAAATATGTTATTCTTATGAATGATAACTTAATTCATATGAAGTCTCAACTAGATGAATAGGAGGGCTTAAGGACTATCTTTAAATCTGAATCCAATTGCATGTGATGGAGAAGCTCATTTAAAAAATCCTGTTCCCTATAGAAGGCCTAAGTGCGTCTTTTCCCCCCTTTTAAATGTCATTTAAACGCAGCCATATTTCGGAAAGCCTTACTCGTACATCGCTGGGCTTTCCTTGGCCTTAAATGCGTTACAAACAGACTGATAGACAGACAAATACAAAGCGGTCGACTTGAAACATAGACGTCTCTTTGTTAGGCCAATAACACACTATATCCAATACACAGTGTTTTGAAGAGCACTTCGTAACACTTCGAGCACTTGTAACACTTCGTAAGCTTATTGCACTCACTAAATTAATTTTTTTTTCTTAAACGAATTTTTGGTCTAAACAGCAGACTAAGCTAATTTGGGTGAGATTACATTGATAGACGGATCACTTAGGATAAACTTAATTCATTTTAAGAAAAAATATTGTAAAAATTTATAGGATGCTCCGCTGTGCAAGCTCCCTTGTGCTTCTTCTATTTCCAATCACAGCTTTTGGTTAACTAACGATATAACAGTAAAAAGATACAAAGCTTTTTTGTAGTGAACCTATTTTTGTTTTAACTAACAAAGTTTTGGATAATGTAGCCTGGTTTAATTTTGTAAAGAAAGCAGTTCTGGGCTTTAAGCCTGTTGTATTTTCGCATTTCATTGTGATTATGTCTTGATGGTAAAATATATAAATGCTTTTTTTCAGCCCAGAGATTCATCAAAAGAATTGCACTGAATTGCTTGGGCCAGAGCTCTCTTCATGCTGCCAGTTCCTCTTTGTCATGGAGTCGTCTGAATGGGGAGATCGCCATTCTCTGAAAGTGTTGAATAGAATGTTTTAGTAGAACTGCGATGACCCTAATGCTTACCTGACCACTCTATGTCTTGGATTGCTCTGAATGCCATAGATTTGTCAGGTTTATTGTAATCGGAGTTGTGCTGAAACTAATAACAGTGTTTGTGAACCTACAGCCAACTAGTGCTATTAAGAAAACTAGTGGAATGTTTTTAGTGCAAAGAACCAGTGAGAGTGTAAATAGTGATGAGGAAAGATAAATATATTTATTATTTTTCACCGGATGCATTAAACCAGAGAGCAGTTGTATTTTACGATATAGATGAATACTATAGGCACTGTATTTATAAATATAGTTAATGTAGATATATAAATATAATATATACACTGTATGTGATAGTGTTAACGTGTTGAAAGAAATTACGTTTCTGCACACAAAACGCGTTTGTGGTCTGTCACATGGGAAAACTTGAAATTTTTGTGTTTCTATTTTGGAAAACGAATTTGAAAATGATTTTTGTTCTCTAGACAAAATATAACTCCAGACCCATTAAAACAAATTCAAAAAACTCAATTTTATTTATGTTAAAGATCGTGTACTCTAGGAAGATAGTTTCTTTGATTTGTGATTCTATACACAGTGAATTTGTTAATTTTATTAGTTTCTTCGAAAATCGTAATAAATTCTTATCCTTTAACAATTTTCCCCCCCGAGTGTGAAAAATTAAAGTTTTTATTTTTTTAGTTGTTGATTGTGATCAATAGTTTATTGGACTTGGACTAAATTGATATGTTTGTAATTTGTGTGTTTTAATTTTTTAGAAGTTCAATATTTTGGACTTATTTGATTTGCACTTATTTTCATTATTCAGCAGTGCAACTGCTATCCTCAGTCCTGGATTGGTAGTATTAAATATATAATAAAAACTTACGTCTCCAATCCTCGTACTTTGTCTCCACTACCTGTTTCGACGCTCAAACCGTCATCTTCAGGTGGAAATCCTCAGTCTTATTTGACTGTCGTCGTATTATACCTCTAGTACATGCAACACACACGCACACATAATTGTTATTATGTGACGATGTTTTTTCATGTGCGTGTGTTTGTTGTTGCCTGTACTAGTGGTATAATATGAGGATTTCTACCTGAAGATGACGCTTTGAGCGTCGAAACCGGTAGTGGAGGCAAAGTACGAGGATTAGAGACATTATTTTTTATTATATACTTATTTTAAGTTTGAAGATACTTTTCTTTTATTTCGATAGGATTAATTTTTAAGTGTGTAATGATTATTTTACAAATTGAACAAATTCGTTAATCGAAGTGGTCAAATTCTAATGTTATTCAATTTGTAATGATTTTTGAATATTTTCAAACGAATGAGGTGTTTTTCACATCTAAAGAAGCTGAGTAGAAGATCAATTGTGTGAAAAAACAAGTGCATCAGTTCTTTTAAATTATCCTACAGACTTCTGATTCAGCATTTAAATGTGATATTCTTCAATGTCATTGGTATTTTCCTATATATAAACAATTAAAATATTTTCCTCAGTACAAAATTCTGTATCAACCATATTTTTTATATAATAATATTAGTTTTAATAATAATTTACTATTACCAATAATCCAACTTACTTCGTTTGCCTATTAACCTTAATTAACTACTGATTATATCTTTAACCCCTGTCACTTCTAAAGTTTAATTATTACTGAATAAAGTAGTGACAGAAATTAACTCATAAATAAATTATATTTAACTTTT
Source organism: Conomelus anceps (assembly GCA_948455865.1). NCBI lineage: Eukaryota > Metazoa > Arthropoda > Insecta > Hemiptera > Delphacidae > Conomelus > Conomelus anceps. The sequence continues at coordinate 26,408,054 of OX418216.1, forward strand.
TAGTGTTATTCAAGTTACTTGAATACAGTTATAAAAATCAGATTTTAGTTACAAGTATTCATATTATTTAATTTATGTGTTTGAGAAACTGCATTTTTTATATTTTCCGGGGTAGAAACAAGAAATTGAGATCTAAAACGGAGATTTAAAACGGTCGGTCATCAAAGTAACTATTTTAATGCTGTTTTGTCAAGTTAGTTATATCTCAATTATTTATGAATTTGGAGGAGTCAAGCAATTTTTTTATAGGTTTTAATTCGTAAAAAATGGGGTTTTCAAGTTATTCCAATTATTAATTCTAAAGTATGCACTTGTTTTTAAAAAAAATTATTGTTGAAGAGATTTGAATTTTATTGCATATATAGCCTATATTTGGAAAAATTTATATTTAAAATGTACAAAATTCCACACAACTGTTATTTTTGCTCTATCTAATATATAATTGGATAAATAAATTCAAATACACTTTTACAATATCTGTGAAAAAACTGCAGCTTATTTCGTTTGTTCTTTGAAATATTTTCAGAGTAAAAAAGTTTTTTTCGAATTGAAAATTATTTTCGAGTTTCCCCATTGGTGTGACAAAAAAGCTTTCACTAACAAGATATGGAAGTTGAACGAAAGTACAAAATGTATATTATATAATTCTATTTTGTATTATATTGTAAATGCTAATTGTATGTTATTGGTCATAATTTATTAAAAAGAGATAAGCTTAGAAAACTAACTTTTCATCAACTCAACTTTAAAACTTGAATTCAAAATTAAGAAAATTTTGTAAAATTTCAAGAAAAGTGACTTGACGGTTGTGGAAGCTGATACGTGTTTGTTTATTGAGGTTTGTCTCATGCAATTAGGCAATTAGTTGTAATTACAAGTAGATAAATTTAGTTGTTTATTTCTTTATTGATTCCTTTTTGCATAGCTTTTTTGCTTTCATTATTTTACTCAAAATGCTGCTTTAATTACTTTAAGGTAGAAGATAGCATAGGATTCTCCCCCTATTTTGGATTTAAGCATTATTATTTTCATTCAACTTTTCTAATCTAGCTGTTTTGCTTGATATAGATTTGACTATTGTTGTTTGTTTTTATTACTTGGTATTTTGAACTCTTCATATTGATTAATCATATAGATATTACTTTGAAAATAATTTTTTCCATTAATTTGAATTCGTGAAAAATAAGCGCGTTTGTTAAATAATGATATTAAATAAACAATAATAGCAGTAGTTTTTACAATTGAAGTTTTTGTCCATTGAGCATTCATATTAGGACCGTTTCATCACATTTCGTGTTTTTATTTCTCACATTAGGTACCGTACTGTATTATATTTAACATTTTCAAAATTTAAATTTTAACTTATTTAAAAAATGAATTTATAAATTTCTTGATAATTTTTCTAGAACAAGTAAATTCTTTTAATATTACGCTAACAATTTCACATGTGCTTGAGAGTTTACAAATATCTAGATTGAATTTACTTTCTTAGACATCTTCCAAATTATGGAATCCAATATTGATATGATTGAAAAAACTGTTTCACAAAGGTTGTTCAATAATAGCTGTTTCCAACATTCAATTATGAATGAAAATAGAAAATGTCGAGCGCAGATACTTTCATACAAACTCCAATTGGTAGGGAATAGAGCGCATGCGCGAAGTATTAGTCTGTGACTACTGGAACTGGAACTGATACTAGATCTGAGATAGTAACTGTTACCGTTTTGAAAGTCATGTCGTACGTAATGTATCACGTTTCGGGGTTCGAATTCACAAAGTAGGCATGAACAACTTTTATTCCGCAGTGCTTGCATCAAAATAACAAACAAAATAACTTCAAATTGTAAGTAGTTGTATTCAGTTTTTATTAAGAAAATTGAATGTAAATGTATGTTTTCCAAATAGATATTGAGGTTATCCCTCATAACATTTTTCTACCTTTAAGCACAATTTTTTGTGACTTCTACACACCCTAGGAAGCAATAATCCGTTGAATTTTTTTAGAGGTTGCAATTTCTTAACAAGAAAATTTGAATTTTAGAAAAAAAATTATATTTTCATTTGAAAAATTAATAATTGGCAAACATATGAGGAGTACTAAACCATAAAAAGATATAAATCAAATGAATATAACATTTCCAATACACTACCGCCCCCAAACACAATGCACTCTCCGCGCGCCTATCCGAACTTACCTGGGTGGCTAACAAGGCTAGATGTGACTGAACCTCCTCATACATCCAGTACTTATAAATAATTAATTCTAATACTTATAGTAATACTAATGCTAATTAGTAATACCAATACTTGATTAGTACTTATAATAACCAGTATTGGATCTAACCAGTATCAGTTCCAGTAGTCACAAACACTTCGCGCATGCGCTCTATTCCCTACCAATTGGAAGTTTAACGGATCGTGATTTGCCAGTTTAGCAACCAATAATGGTAGAAGTCAGAAGATGAATTGGAATACTGGCACATTGCCATTCTGGTGACGATGAGATGCTCTAGTAGCAACCAACTTCTCAAGCTTAAGTAGTCTCTGATCGCACATCCCAAAAAAAGTAGAAAAGCATCACATAACTTCAGTACTAGCTCATATAATCGGCCATCACATGAGATGTCAAAGCTCAAAATAGGCCTCTCTTCTCTGCCTTTATCGCAGGTATCTATGAATTATCTCACTTGATGACATGCAACACGTAAATCCAACTGTTCCACTGTTGTGCCATTAGTTGTACTGTAGCACATTTGGTTCTTCTGTGGATGGATCTTAAATACGTCACTCTTCCTTCAGTAACGTTCATATCTTATAAATAATTTTCATTCAAGCTATGAATATATTGGTATTTTATTATCCAATGTTGAACAAGCAGAATCCCTTCAACATCCAACAATATTGAGAACATTTGCATTTTCTTCGACTACTTGCTCTCCTTGAATAAAGTATTGAGGGAGACTACATTTCTTATTTTTATTTCGCACAATACTGTATTATACTGTTTGCTATATTAAAACCTCGATAACTTATCTAGAATATTCTGTTAATATTGCTGTAACGATTTCACATGTGCTTAAGAGTTTACAAATATTAGATGAAGGAACAATTTTATAAGAAAACGTAAATTTGTAAATATGCATCATGTAGGTAAATCAAATGAGAAATTATTTATTTGTACACGTATATAGTAGTGCAAATTTGTTGACAAAATAATCGATATTTTATATATTTTTGTTAATTAAAATTGAAAAAATGATAAAATATATAAACTATGCAGATTTGGATAAGTTATGAGACCATTTTATTGTACATGAAAGATTATGTTGTGCCACTTTGAAAAATATAATATACATAGTTATTTCCTATGATTAGTAGTAATAGTTGTAGTGGTATTGAAAATAATCCATCTCAGATTCTATCTTAAGATTAAGTATTTGAATTGTCCCATTATGTAAAATAATATTCTAATAATGACAGAAGGAAATGAACATTTGAATATTTTTTGTACATGGGTAGAGGAGAGTTTTCTTTTGGATAACTACGTGTTCGTGTAAATGTTAAACTATGTTTAGTAAGCTGACTATTCATGAACCTGTAATATAATGGGTATTTTCGCAGCCCTGTTAATAATATTATTTATTGATGAAAATAATCTTATAACGAAGGGAGTTGTTCTATTTGCAATGAGTTTGGTGTTGAGAGTATTTTTTCAAATATCTCGTTTTTAAATCGCAATAGATTTAAATTTATATGGAAAGTTCAATGAATAAAGAATTAATATGCTTTATTTAGACGGTATATGGTGCAATAGTTCTAATTGGACCTAGGCCTACAGGCTGGTTGCTGTTTTTTTTTTCAAGACTTAACTTTGACAAGCTGCTTATTTATATTTTCTTCCTTTTTTCAATTAGAGATTGTGTTGTAGTATTTTTTACGTTTTAAAATAAGCTTCCTAACTACGTTTTATGTGGTGTACAACGGTAAAATGAAGTAATAACAAGCTATAGACTGCGAAGTGTAACTTACGTTGGTTGATGCGTAAAACGTAGTTAAGGAACCCAAGTTTTGAACAAATTGTGTGAATTAAGTATTAATTCGATATAGTTTACTTTAAATTACACGAAATTTATTTTATTCTATCAATGATTGCAATATCTAATTTCAACCGTTTTCTTGATTAATACTAGTGCATATTTAATCATTGATGAAATATATCCTATTCTTATTATGCTCTATAATATTATTCCACCCACAACGATTTATACCAGGGTTGGATGTAGTGGTTGTTGTAACAGATTACTATTCCTTTGGCTCTAGGTTCGATTAGATGGCTTTGTCTAGGTCTAACATTTTGTTCCATTTTACGTCAATACCCACGCACAAGCCCTTTCAGGCTTAGGTGGGAATCCTCAGTGATATGAATATCAACTGGGTGTTTTCAAATTCCATCTAATAATTGAAACTTGACAACATAATGTTGAAATTTGTATCCAGATTTTAATTTTTATAACGATTGCCATTTTCTTTCCTATCATAATAACGATTTCCCCCTTTTTTTCACGAAAATCACCATTTTCACTATTTGATTACAGTACTTTCTTTTTCATTCCCAAATTGAACAAATCTATACAATAACAGCATTAACAGGATTAATTATTAAAGAAAGAATTATTTAGTAGCTTTAACAAAAATAGTAATAATCTATTGTAATTCGTTTGCTTTATAATCTTTCCAAATAGCAATAAAAACGTTCTAAATATTTCTCAGCGGAACTTAGATGATTTTCAACTTGAATTGTACAGTTATTATAAAATAGATTAAATTTCTCAATTATTAACTTTTCAATAAAATTGAAATAGATTGATTAGATTACGAGAAAAATTTGTACAAAACATATTTGTGGATAAAAATGGTTTATACATTGAACGTTTTATAAATAATATGAAATAGTTTCAGCTTATCAGATATGCTGAACATAATATTTCATATATGAACAAACTGTTGGGGATTTGTGTATAATATCAACTGTTGCAAATAGAATCTTAAAATGAAATTCTCCATTGTGTTTGATATATCTTAGTTCTTAACTATAGATAAATGCTATAATATGTGTAGTGAATATAAAAATCATATTAATATACTTTGTCCAGTAATAAAATAATGTTGAAATTTTGAAATGGTTCATCCATCTATATTAATATTATCATCTTGAGTCTTTATTGATTTATGTAAATAATAATTGAGATTACACTATCTTTCAATAAAATATATATATTGATTAATGTGTTGATCAATATTTTATCCCTATCATGTTTTTAAATAAATTGGAATATAAGTTTATGTCGGCAATATATGGTAGAACTCGAATTTTCCGAAGTTGTTTTTTTAAACTATTTGTGTAATTTTTCTATGTATTTTACAACGTTACACATTTCACATTCATACTGAAACTTAATTTACAGTAGTTACAAGTTGGAATGGTAAATTAAAAAAAAATATCAATTGTACTAGAACTAGAGGCAGTAATTTTCGCAGAACTATTTAATATTGTTGCCAATATCCGTAATACAGAAGTCTCCAGTACAATAATTGATATAATTTAGAATAAGAATTCGAAAAGTATTAACATATAGTAGTTTGCTTAGTTTTCGTGAATTTATTTACATTACCAACTTTTATAATGAATTTATTGCAGTATAAAACAGTAATAACAATCCTATATATACTCTAAAGTAGTTTACCCAATTGTTATCACGTTTTTCTTTAAAACTATATTAGTAAAATTTCGCTTATGCTATTGTGTTCTTTTTAATCTAGTTATTTTCTTATGCATCTGATCATTGCATTTTTCTCACACAGTGTAGTTTCATCCTTTTATTTGTCCGATCCTCAATTAGGATAATCTGAGTTTTATATTTTTGTTGGACATTGATTTTATTTGTAGATCTTCTTGAATATTTTCATCATTCATGTTGAGGTGTAATATATTTGCATTTTATATCCTAGTTATTACTCTATTCTTGCTAGAATTTAATCCATGGGTCAAAAGCTCAAAGCACCAAAAGATGTTGCACATTTGTTAAGAATAGAGAGTTTGGGCTAAACCTGAACACTCTATGCATCTGTCTGCTCTAAAATCAAGATGCTATAGATCAGGCAGATGCATAGAGTGTACAGTTTAGTATTAGCATTAGCGTTTACGTAATTTTCACGAACTATATTTTAACTTAAAGTCATAAGCGTAAAGTCATGTAATAACTCCAAAGTCAGCTACAAACGGCGAGCTCTAGAGCGACATTAATTGCGTAAACAATAACTTAGTGTAGACTAGTCTAGCTGTAATCTACACTGGTCTACAATACTTATATGCTATTAATGTCACTTTAGAATTTAGATCAACCACTTTAAGCGAACTGTATAGCTTATACACGACTTAATACTTTGAAATATTTTGGTAAAACTTGATAACTATGGCACTTTTAACTAGAAGTGTTTTGGTTTGTTTTATATTTATGATGGTTGGTTAGACCTTGAATTATTGTGATCACTATCTAATAAAGGTGGATCGCCACGAGAATGGCATAAGCTAGCATGTAATCTTATGGGGGCCAATGCCATTCTCGTGCCGATACACCTATAATAGACGGCGATTTAAGTGTTAAGATGGTGCCACATGATAACTCAAGGGGGGAGACTAGAAACACTTATGTTTTAAGATAGCTGGGTTTTTTTCAAAGATTATAGACAGCTGCTTTCAGTCATTTTTGTGATACAAACTTGTACACAGTCTCCATGCTCAGTGTGACACCATTCTTAGTGCTCATCCCTCAAGAATTTAAAATAAAAATTCTATTCGTATCATGTAAGTTGTGGTTCGATTTTCAGTTTTTTACATCAATATACCAGTACTTTTACTTTTTGCTTTAGTACTCCCATACCTCAGTCAAAAAGCTCAGTTCTAAAATGTTGGAATTTTCCGTAATAAAGAAATTAAGCCATATTGGGATAAAAAATTGCTTTTAATACAGTACTTTCAAACCATTTTATAAAGTACAATATTATTTACAATAACATTTTTGGTATTTTTGCTTCTCCTCAAAAGCATAATCTTAGACGTCAAAAGGATTTCAGAAGATCACAGTTTGAGTAATGAAAGGTTGTTTTGAAACAAGAAATTAATGAGAAAATACATCGTCATAAGGTACAAGGTCAGCAATATTGTTAACAATCAGTGTGATGATCTGTGCAAGTGTTTCTGACACTGCTGGTCCAAACTCCTTCAACAGCTCTTTCCAGTTTTCGTTGAGGAAAGTGTTCATGTTATCTCCTGTAAAATTAAAATAATGATACAATTAACTTGATATCAAGAATTGATAGTTCAAATTGAAAATTTCGTCTCAAAACTTGCACAGAATTTGATTCCAAATAAAATATGTGGAATAACCTAATAGCAAACACCACACCCAGATTTCAGAAAAATTGGCTTTAATTAATTTTGCACAGTTTGCTTGAGATTGCCATTTTGATGTAATTTGATCCATTAAAATGTATGGGTTTGATGTTTGGTTATTTAATCATTTTAGCTTTAGAATTGAATCCTCTACAAGTTTTGTCAGAATAAGTACAGGTTTTTTGGAAAACTAACAAAGTTAATGACACAAAGCAAAACGTGTTTTCTGGGCATTTTTAGCATATTTTATTGATTATCTAAAAAAATACTGTAGATGCAGAATTCTAACTTGTTTTATCAGACATAAAACCTGACCAATTCACAATAGGAAATGAAGGCAAAAGAAATATTTGAATGAGTAGATAGGGATAGCTGATAACTTCCGCCATCTTCAACTCTCTAACGAAGCATCCGGACCTATTTGTATACAATACATTTTTTTTTCGTTTTTATTTAGGTGGGTGCAACAAGCCCACTAGGTACAGTGTTGGCAACTCTATGCAATACACCGTAAAGTCAGCTAAAAAACACAATTACACTTGGCGAGTATACAAACAGGTTTTTAATTCGTCGGCGAGTAGTTTGTAAACTCGCATGCATAATATGTTGAGTAGTAGGATGCATGCTGTATGTGCCAACTTGAAATAACCAAAAAATTTATATTTTGAATAACCTGTTATTAATTCGTTGATAATTAATAATTATTAAACTGGATAGTTGGAAATAAGGTGCAAGAAACAAGTATTAACCACTACCATTAACCATTTTATTGGAAGTTCTTGTAATCTGGCACATGATATCAAACCTAACCTAAATTATCTAGTAAGCCGAATACTTGACCTAACCTAAATCTAAATGGCATTGGCTGACAAGTTCTGAAAACGGCACGGCTGACATTATGAAGTTCAGTGACATGTTATTGTTTGAACATGCGTGTTTGCATCGTGGTTAGTTTAACTTTTGATCAAATGGACTCAAAAGTGCTGAAGGCCTATACTTTTGACAAAAGCTCATAGTGTTGTGTTTTCAGTTCAATGTCAACCAATATTGTGTGTTCAGGAAGCAAAAAGGTAAATGATAGCTATTAATTTTGTTTACTAAACTCAAATTTTCTCATATCAAACGAATTTCTTCTAACATTATCAAGTGTAACATTCAATATATTTTATGTGGATGAAGGCAATAAGCAGTGGGTTTCATTTGTCAAGTTCCACTAGCTCAAAAGTTACAATATTAAAAAGTGTGCTATCACTTAGATGCATGAATAAGAAACATGTTTTATCAGTATGAGGAGCATGGTTTACCCACAGTCAGCACAATCAAGGTGGGTTTAAAACTTCAGAACCTCTGTAGAGATTAGTAGATTGCTTTTAGTAGAGATTACATCCAATAGTACTCGATTATAATCAACTTTGCAAAATCAAACACATGCTGTGGAATGGTTGCATTTAGATGTACCGGACTAATCTGGCATACCATTTTACAACATTTTTTGATTTTGCAGTGGTGGATTATCATCGGATATTAAAAACTCCATAGTGTAAGCACCTCTGGAGTCATGCGATAACTTTTACAACTTATGCCAGGTTCGTTCAGTAGCTACGGTAAATTGATTCAATATCGACCCCAAGGCTCGTTTCACACATTCCCGGCATAGGTAACTGTTGTCGTTTACCCGACATATGATTTTAAAAATCGAGTAAGCGGGAGCACTTTTTTCTTTAATTTGATGAGAGGAATGAGCTTTTGCAGTAGGGCAGATTCCTCATGGAATTAATAACTACTTTACCGTATTATTGATGTTGACTATATATAACTTACCTAGAAGTTTGTCTCCATTGAAAAGATTTGTCAGCTTAAAAGTGATGCCGTCAGTCTCAATATCCAGAACTGGATTCACCAGCTTCAAATGGTCTTTGCCATTCTTCTTTTCCACTTCGAAGTCAGCGTTGTATTTCAAACCAACGTTGGCTGAAAATGAAATTAAAGATTAATTTGAATAGTCAAATATTCCAACTCAGTTCTTGAAGTAATGGTGAGCTTCTACATCAATGGTGGAAAAAATTATGATTAATATTGGAGGAATCATTCAATACTAGTGGTTTACCCATGCTTTGCAATGGGATGTTTAAACATGTAATACATGGATTTCAATCGCTAATGCCAATACAATTCCAACAATTCCAAAAAGGTAGTAACTTAAATAGGAGATTCAATATTGGTATGGAGCAACTTGTTACTTGAAGCTTTGTTACATCATAGTGACTTATCATGTATCAGCTATGTTCTATGAACTTCCAGCATCCAAATACATTTTAAAACAACATAAGTGAAATTTGAACATTAATTTTGAAAAATTTGAAAGGAAAATCATAAGTCGGGCTTCGAGGTGCACTGAATTGAGTTGAGTGGAAACTTTGTGTTGCAAATCGCTGCCGTTTCTGTAAAATCCGTATAATTCACACACACTATTCTCTTTTTATATATTTAGGTTGGTTTACACAGTTTTATAGCTTGTCAACTCATTCTTGGCAGTTGCATGAATTTACTTCGCGCATGTCGGCACTCTTCTAATGACTACAGCACTGTGCTGTGAGAAGCTCTCACATAGGTACTTCTTCATATCATGAAGAATGATTAGTTCTTGGTACAGCCGCTTGGAATGCTGTGTACGCTATATAGCCTAGACAAAACAAATTTTGTTTCTGCGCACTGCTATAAGAATGAGTTGACAGACTCTACAACGCATCTTGTTCACCCATGTCTAGTTCCACTATCTGTAATAATTGTGTAACAAAGCATTTCGGAGATTGACAATTTTTCACTTATGGTACTCCAAATTTTTAGGAATTTCGAATTAAATTATCTTGCGATTATTTTTCAATGTTGAATACAAGCAAACCAAGTATTAGTTTTTTGTTTCATAACGATCTGCGTTGTTAATATTAACTTTTTATTGAAAATTCAACGACTTGCAATCAATTTTAATTGTCAATAAATAATATTTCTACTCATTTTTGGCCAAACGTTTTGAAATCATGGAGACACGCCTTTGAATATGAGCCTCCATGACTCGAAATCGTTTGGCCAAAAGTGAGTAGAAATATTATTTATTCATAATTAGAATTGACTGCAAGTCGTTGAATTTACAATAAAAAAATTAAAAAAAATACTGTCAATTGTAAAACATGAAGCATACTGAAATGTTAATACATCCAAATTTCTGTTACTGATAAATGTAATATTTAGATTTTTCTATTATCAAATTGCTTAAAAAGCTTTGAACTATGAAATTATACGAAGGCAAATCATTAAGATTAAATTTTTGGACAAACTTACTGAGATTGATATCTGCATCACCGTCACCAGTGATGGGAAGGACAAGCACTTTTCCAGAAGCTTTGTATTTTCCCTTCATCTGCACTTTTGGAATTCTTCCTTCCAAGTGCACTCTCTTCTTGTCAAAGTCGAATCTAAACATAAAACAGAAAAAAAGCAAATGAATTATGACAAATTGCTATTATTTCTTTTCTGTATATTTGTCAGTTACTTCAAACTAACTTGTAGAAATGAATGTCATAACATTGGTTATTATAACTAGCTTCTAAGTTCCAAAGTTTGCAAAGCCTGTTTGGTTGGGAAATGAATACTAAACAAAAAATAAACAAAGTAGAGGATAAAGAAATAAAAAATGAAACAAAAATAGAATATTTAATGAACAATGCTTACAAAACAAGAGCTAAATGGATAATACACCATTTTTCTGGAAATTTTTTCATAACTTGAAACTTATCCTACTGTATTTGATCTTTACATCCACCACAAAAGCTGTGTGTTTCCATGTGGGTTATTTGTGTGAATAATAATAGATTTTAAATGTTAGTAACTTCTAAAATAATTTTCATCATGTTTTCAGAGTAAATATTCTTTATTAAAGTTAGTTCTTGAATTTCTTGATCCATACCGATCTGCGTTGTTAATATGAACTTTTTATGATAAATTTAACGACTTGCAGTCAATTTTAATAAAGAAATTTTGTTCAAATTCGAAAACGTTTTAGCCTACGTGATTAAAAATATTTATTTATTCACTTTTCATGTGAAATTTAACGACATGCAGTCAAATTTGACTGCATGTCGTTAAATTTCACTTGAAAAGTTAATATTAACAACGCAGTTCGTCATGGAACAAGAAATCCAGGAATTTATTTATTCGCTATTAAAATTGAATTTATCATAAAAAGCTAATAAAGTTAGTTATTCATAAACTATTTTGTTGTTATAAGCTTTATTGTCACTTACCCGGTCGTTCGGAACCCACCTAAAATAGTAGGTTCTCAATGTTCCCCATAACAAAGTGGTTAAACGGCGTGGAGGAACTACACGTAGTGGTCTACTCACCAATGAAAGTCATACGCTTATTATTATTATTACCAACTACGGTATTTTATGACTGAAACTTAACAAAATTACATGTTTACTTTTTTAAATATAGGTATCATTTTTCGAGTTTCAATAGGTAATAGGCATTACTATTGAATAGATTGATATTTCTTATCTATTTGTTACATAAATCTGGTACAAGTGGTTTTTCCTACCAGGGTTTTTGATAATATTCTGTACTTTAAGGAGTTTCTAATATTTAAACTGATTTCTAAATGAACTTCTCCTAATTGTTCAATTTAATTTATTGATAGATTGATTTTTTTAATTAATTTATTAGAAGACTTTGGTGCAAGAGGTTTTCCAATGCGATTTAGTCAGTGCTTTTAATATTTCTGGCCCTAGCCTTCCATCGTTGTCTTCATAGTATTTTTCAGGTACCATGTAGGTAATTACGAAAATGTAAATGTGAATCTGAGTTGTAACTGGAGCTTAACTTATATGTCAATAGCATACTAACTAGAATTTCAGCTATTTCAATTATATCTTAGTAGTTAAGCAGTACTTCTTGTTAAACCCTATAATATTCTATATATAGTCCATGCAGATATAAAACATAAAAAGATGCACAAAACAAATAATAATTGATTAAAAACAGGAGAATCTAGTTAATTCTTAGTATTAAAAATTGAGTTGGGCTACATGAAACAATAAGGATTATTTCTTTTGATAATAGTCAGTCAGCTTTTAAATTGTCTACACAAGAATTCAATTTACTTTTTTTATAAAATAAGGTATTAAACTGGTACATGATTAGTTTTTCTCTATAAATTATTACAAGACTTCCTTAATTAGATTGCGATATTTTTGTATAATTTATAAGCAAACTATTGAGTAATAATTGTTAAATATGTTTATGTTAAGTAGTAAACAATTAAAAAGTCTCGATCAAAACAGGTAAAATATTGAATTGAATCTGCTTCTAATTTAAATTGATACATGGTCAATTTTAGCCGTGATCATGACATGAGAAAACAATAACTTTCAATAGCTTAAGTGTTATTTATATTATTACTTCGTACGTTTAGTATCTGGGAAATCATCAGAACTTTAGGCTACTGGTTCTCCTTCAATAAGCTGATCAATGAAAATGGAAAGAAGAAAAAACCCTCTGAACAAGATCAATAAAATAACAGGCTATCCAATTAATGCATTTACAAGCTAGCTAGGTATTGTTATCAATAATCCAATTTATTATGCAACTGATTTTGTTTCTTTGGCAGGTGCTATAACTTATCGAAGTATTGCCAGTAACCAGTTTGAATTGAAAACAGTTTCTGAAGTGGCTGAACTCTTTTACATTTTTCATTTATAATTTTAAATAACTTATTAATGTGTTGGATGCCATAATTATGTGTACCGTATAAATAATATAATTTTGATTTTGATAGAAACGAACTAATTTAATATACTATTTGATTGTAAGCATAATGTATTTTTTGCAGTCGCGGTTCAAGCAGTTGATATTGGATTTTAAGCTTTTAAATATTACTTTCTAAATACGGTAATTACTTTTGGCACGTTATCGACGTGCAGCAAATTAATCATATAAAATAAAATGAAAATTGCAGAGAATTTATTATTTTAAAATAGTTATGTTTTAGCAACAACAAATTTTGTTGTTGTGATTCTATTATTCTTTTACACTGGTAAATTTAAACTATAATTTGAGAATGTAATTTTTCGTCGTGAATATCACCACTTACTTTATGTACGTCATGGTCAATTTGCACTTTTGTAGTGCTTCCTCAGACATGGATGGAGGTTTACTAAATAAGGTTAAAAACTGAGACTAGGCCTCCGCGACTGAGGACGCATTATAACAGTGTGAAATGGCCATCATAAATATTTTGTGCCATCATTCACGTCATTACCCACGCACATATCTCGGACTCATGTGGACACCATTTTGAATAAAGGAAAAAATTGAGGAGGTATTGCATTCTTAAATTATAGTGTATTAATTACTGATTTGAATTAAATAAGTTGCACTTAATTAACGCCTCTTGAAAGTTCTGGTTGTGGAACCATTCCATTATTGAAATGAAAAAACAAATGTTTTTACACAGTTTAAAAGCGTGTTAGTTAATTTACTCGAGTTAGGAGATATTATTGAAATGAAAAAAGGTTATTTTTTCTAATTCTATTTTTTTCAATCCAACGCAAAATAAGAATGAAGTACTACCCACTTGATGTCTTCCAGTTGGACACCTTCCAGTCCATAGAATTTGCATTTCTCGCAAACAAGTTGAAGTCCTATCTTAGACTGGGGACCATCTCCTACCACGATCTTTTCAACCTCCAGAGGCTGCATGTTTGGAATACGGTATTTTCCATCACCTAAAAACATTCAAATTCGTTTATTCCACAAAATAAAATATAGTTGACATGCACAGATCAAATATTACAATAAATGATCATGAACTTAAAGGGAAAAATCAGATAGGATACAATCCAAATGAAAAACTCGACATAGTACGACGATTATTTGTATGATTTTGCCTCAATAAAATTCAATTAAATTTCATGGTACATTATAATGAACGTGCTGATAAAAGTCAGATAAGATGGAATGAAAATTTGGATTTTGAAAATCTGACTGTGGGGTGCTTTTATACCTTGGTACAAATTTACTGCAGCGTTGTGTACTGTAACACAAATTCTGGCTTTGTTTTACCAAATCTAAATGCCACAATTTTAATAGATGCGAATTAAAAGATTATGAATTTCGAAATTCGATGAATGCTCAATTTGCATATTGAAATTATTATATAAATTCATCATTTATTCATATGGGCTTAGTTAATTTATATTATGTGATGTTTTCTACGACGGAATACTTGATGAACAATCTAATATCAAAACTGACACTGAATTTCTATTTAATATATGATTTCACTCACTTTTACTGGATTGACTGGAGGGATGCATGTCACTTCTAAAGGGAGGCTAATGAAGGTTCTCTTTAGTAGTAAAATGCATCTCACTAGTATCACCAGTAAAAATGAGTGAAATCATATATTAAAAAGAAATACAGTGTCAGTTTTGATATTAGATTAATTTATATTACCCATATTACTACTATATATTATTAACATTCATATTATTTTTGAAATAAATAATAACACTTCTACTTTAACTTCATTCAGTGAAAGAATTGCTATTTGCTTCTGATTGTTTCAATGACTGCCTAAATTATGAAAACAAGTTTTTTGACTTGAATAGAAACAAACATTTTCTCAACCTAAAATTAATAACTTTAAAATCATCAATTAAATAAATGAGTTTGTGAGAAGTTAAGCTTAGTTTGTCATGATCTCACATTAGATTTTGTATCCCTGTTTATACCACACATGTTATACCAAGTATACTACAGTATACCTGTATACCAGTAGTATACCACAGACTAAGGCATTCATGCTATGAGTATACTTTTATCTGACTAGACTACCATTAGACTACAACTTCTATAGTGGAATTGATTGGAAAAAAGGACTGGCAGGGGAGCGAGGTTGCCACATTGTTTTTGGCTTTTGCAGCTCAGATGACTTCCCATCAACTCACAGGCGATTCAAACTACACACAGATTTGAAACGCACAGGTCAGCTGTCAGGTAAAGACTGAGCACGTAGCGACAACTTGGCAACACTGTGCGTTTTCTGAGATATGATTGGATGCCGCTTACCGATGCCCACGCACTCACCACCTGACTCAAACTGGTTCCAGTCCTATTTTGTTATCAATTCCACTATATTATACTTAATCTGTGATCCTACCTTTCAAAAGTTTTGGTATGGCTTCTTTTCCATGTTCCAGGGCACATTTGTTGAAATTTGCGTCTTTTGGGCATGGCTTTATGTATGTTGCTGTGAAAAATCGAAATCTTTACGTTATTAATTAAAAATATAAAGTTTTTATTCAATTTTACTTTACAGCAATTACAAATACAAGTACTATAGTAAACTTTAGAATTCTATATTAAACTTTTATGTAGCGAACAACGAAAATTTGTTACAATAAAATTAGAGTGCTGGTTTTCCAGCGAAATCATAAAAAATAGTTTTTTATTTTTCTAGGTTTGTAAGCTATGATGATTCTTTAGCTATCCATATAATGTTGCTCTCAGTTCTGTTGAAAAATTCTATAGAAAGAAAACCGTTTTAATTGCGTTGTAGAAGGATACTAATTTTTTCTTATTAATTAACAGGCATAAGAAAAATTATTACTGCACTATCTAATAGTTCGCATAATAGCACATTAAAATATTTGAAAAGGTCTTGAAAAGAAGACATTCAATTTATTGATTATTGACTGAATTCATTATGATGATGAAGTTGTCTAAATAATATTAACAATTTCATAGCATTGTTCCAATTAATCTACTATTGTTTTATGATAACTATTTCTATTTATTAACGTTCAAGCAGGTGAAAGTGATGGAAAACCAATTCTCACTGTGTAGCCTATGGTAATGATAACAACATTTAAAACGTTGATATGAAAAATTATAGACCTTCAAGTTATCCAAATATTTGCTTTTTAGATATAATAAAAAAATTAAATGATGACAATATAATAAAAAGATTAGTTGAAGTTTTCGGTGGTTCGGAAACTACTTGGAACTGTAGGTCCATCCTTTTATCACCTCATTGCCCACGCTCGGACTCAGACTCATGTGGGCTTCATCAGCAAGAAAAAGGTTTATCAAACTTTCAATTTTCTATTTTTGTTTTGCTTGATTTAACACAATTCTGATTTTTGAACTTTGGGAACATTTAAGACTATTGGATGATTCAGCATTTTATTTCCAGAACTGAATTCTCTACAAGTTTCGTAGGTAGTTATAAAAATATTGGTTTATTGACAATTAACATAAGTCAAATCCATTTCAAACTTGAAACACTGTAGGCCTAAAAGTACTAGAATCATATTTATACTTACGACTTACCTAACAATTTAGTGATCAATAACAGTTATTTTTATTGATGAATAATTCCATTAGTGCTTCTATATCTAACATGTTTTTCTACCTTGTTGTGTAATTAAAGCGTATATGATAGCTATTTATTGACCGGTTCTACAGCTTTACTTGATTTCAAATCTCAATGCTAACTGACGAGTGAGAATATTACGAAAATAGAAGATGGTAGAATCAAAGAACAATTACTGACTGTATTACACAAGTCGTTGCTGAGATTTTACAAAGATTTCCTTATATTTTTCACAAACAATAATTTTAACAAACAAAAAAAAGAAACAAGCAACAATAGGCAAAACACATTTTTTGCTCCTTGTGCTTATCGTGATTCTCTAACGCATATTTCACATGAGAAAATTACAAAAAAGTAATTCTTGTGAAAATAATACTGATTTTATAAATAAATCATTTTATTTATCATGTTCGGTTCAAATATTTTTTGCAATAACTAGGATCTTGAAGCTACATGAAAGCATATGGTATGGAATTTTCCCTTTTCCTTTTATCATTATTTATCGATCAATTCAAGTCTTGTCAACTTTTTATTGTAAATTTAACGACTTGCAATCAATTTTAATTGCTAATAAATAATATTTCTACTCACTTTTGGCCAAATGTTTTCGAGTCATGGACATTCTTCACGTCCTTAAAGATAAGTCTTCCTGACTCGAAAACGTTTGGCCAAAAGTGAGTAGAAATATTATCTGTTCACAATTAAAATTGACTGCAAGTCGTTAAATTTACAATAAAAAGTTAATATTAACAACGAAGATCGTTATGGAACAAGAAATCCAAGAATTCAATTCTTATATTTATACTTGTATTTTCTGCCAAGTGTTACTAAGTTTAAGGTTGTACTGTAGTTTGATTCCAAACAGACCCATAAAATTCAGTATCTCTTTTGGTTTGTAGTTTTGGATTTTGCATTTTAATCTTTAGAATTCTTCTGTTTCTAGGTAGGCTATTAGTTCTTCTTCCATCTGTTTTTCTTTTTAATTTCAATTTTTGTCAGTTGCTTTCATCAAGAACATTTTTTCACTAATTACTTATACTTTCCAGCAAGAGAGTGGTTTATTGAGAAATTAAATTGTAGGTCTCGTATTAAAATTTTTTTCTTTTCTTACGGACTGTGACACGGTCATGGTATCATTGAATGCAAGGAAACATCACAACATAAACAGTTCAATTATCTATAAATCTTGTCTCTTGTGGCTTCGCTATGAATACGTATATTTATGGTGTTCCGCATAGAATTACCAATAATTGGTGGGCTCATTGCTTGCACCAAAATAATAAAAAAAGTTCGTAAAAATACAGTGGTCTGGAAATGCTCCGCTACAAAGTTGAAGATGGTGGAAGCTAACAATTTATTATTTCTCAAGTTAGTTTGAAGTGACTGACAATTAAACAAACTGACAAATATACATAAACAGAATTTATTAATTTCGAATTCCCTTAAGTGCTATTAGTTCATACTGAAGACTTCCGCAATGGCGGATATTCACAACGGTATTGAATAGCTAATGGAAATCGATGAGTGCTACTGTACAAAAATATCAGTCACCACCGGGAATCGAACCACGGACCTCCCAATTGCCGGTCGGGCGCCTTAACCACTAGACTATGGAGACCTTTCTGCACAGCAGCATTCATTTTTAACTTGGCTATATCGGCTCGTATCTCACAAGTTAGTTTGAAGTGACTTCTGTTTATGTTTATTTGTCAGTTTGTTTAATTGTCAGTCACTTCAAACTAACTTGTGAGATACGAGCCGATATAGCCAAGTTAAAAATGAATGCTGCTGTGCAGAAAGGTCTCCATAGTCTAGTGGTTAAGGCGCCCGACCGGCAATTGGGAGGTCCGTGGTTCGATTCCCGGTGGTGACTGATATTTTTGTACAGTAGCATTCATCGATTTCCATTAGCTATTCAATACCATTGTCAATATCCGCCATTGCGGAAGTCTTCAGTATGAACTAATAGCACTTAAGGGAATTCGAAATCAATAAATTCTGTTTATTATTTCTATTAATTACTTATTCAGAAATGTCTACTGTCTAATGCCTTAATTCATTAAAACAACAGGAAAACGTGTTTAGGGCCATTTTGTGACAAACATTCTACTTTTTTCAGCTCATTTCACATAGCACTAATAAAATTACTAGTGAAATTATGCCACTACAATTTTTTTAATTCACCTCATTACCCACGTACAAGTCTTCAGACTCATGTGGGCATCATCAGCAATAAAAAAAAAATAATAAAATTAATAGATTTTGCTTTGGTGATTATCATCGGGTTCAGATGCTCCACTGTACAAGCACCCTTAAAATTAGTCTGCATATTTTCTCCTCCAATAGAAAGATTCTTTATACTTATGCACATAAAGATATCTTTTAAATGCAGAATGCCCAGTTGTTTAAAATTTGTATTCAATTTAGATATTTATTACTTCATTTTTCAACCTAATTACTTTTTTCTTCATAAAATGCTTTTATAAGTTTATAAACTTTTGAATAAATTTCAAAATTCTATATTTTTTCAATATTTCTTCTTCTTTAGAAAAATTGAAAGCTTCTACTGTAATTGGTTTTTTTTTATTCAAATAAGAAGTAAGTAATTTACTTTAGAAAAATAGAAAGCTTTCACTAGGTTTTTTGTAATTAAATAAGGAGTAAGTAGAAAAATGAAAAGAATGTGTACTCGCATTGTTTATTTCAATAAACCCCAATATAAAATACATTATTTTGCAACCGATTTACTTTTCTCTTCATAAGACGCTTTAATTTGAATAATTTCATCAAACTTTTGCACATTTTTCTCTATCGTTGAACATTTTTTCCATGCTAAAGAAGAATTGGAAGATTTCACTAGATTTTGAAATATATATTACTTCATTTTGCACCCTAGTTAATTTTTTC
Organism: Conomelus anceps; assembly: GCA_948455865.1. Classification (NCBI taxonomy): domain Eukaryota; kingdom Metazoa; phylum Arthropoda; class Insecta; order Hemiptera; family Delphacidae; genus Conomelus; species Conomelus anceps. The sequence continues at coordinate 26,427,850 of OX418216.1, forward strand.
TTTGTATATTTTTTTAATTTGAATCAGTTTTTGAAACGTAAACTGGTTTCTTTCCAACATTTTTCCTGTCATAGAAAACATGATAGCCTTTGCAAGCTTTTTTCTGGTAATCTAATAAGTAAATATGTAATAAATATGTAGGTCTATTCGAGTAGTTTCCTTTTCCAAGAATTCAATTATAAATTACAATTTGGTTGGAAGTAACTGAATATTCAGCAACAAGTAAAAAACATCAGCTGTGCTAGCTCTAATGAAACTGTGTTTATTTTCGGTTAAAAAATTTAAAATGAAATTTGATATTATTTTCAAATATTTTTATTATTTGTTTAGTGTTTTCTTGAACTTCGATATTAATCTTCGAAATTCAAAATGTATTTAGTGTAAATGTTTTATATTTATAGTGTAAATTATTAAAGAAGTGAAAAGTGAGACATAACCTTAATTTGGACAGTTTTATTCAAATTGGGATGAGAAGAAGTTTTGGACTTTATGTCTGTTTCTTTAACCTAATAAGTTGAATGTGATTGATGTAATGAATAAATAAATAAATAAATAAACTGACTATTTAACTAATTGACAAATATACAGAAACAGAATTTATTAATATTTCGAATTCCTTCAAGTGCTATTAATTTATACTGAAGACTGGTGGCGCCTTTGGTTGGAGCGCTTGTCTTTGATAAGATAAGGCTTTTGCTAACTTCATTTCCTGCAGCCTTGGGTTCGAATCTCATTCAGCCATGGATGTTTCTCATCATTCACCTCATTACCCACGCACAAGTCTCCAGACTCATGTGGGCATCTTTCGCAATAAAAAAACTTCTGCAATGGCGGATATTGACAACAGCATTGAATAACTGATGGAAATCGATGAATGCTATTGTACAAAAATATTCAATTCTGTTTTCAGTATCCGCCATTGCGGAAGTGTCTTTAGTATAAACTAGCAGCTACCCGTCCTTCGTACGGATTATGTTTAGAAATACGACTAAATATGTTTCGGCTTTTTTGATAGCAATGATCATGAAGTTGTTAGCAGCTTAGTTAACAACTTAGGACGTAAACAATTCAGTGACAGTTATCAGAGAGAATATTTGAGAACAGCTGATTGATAAATCATCATAAATTACGTGATTTGTTGTTGTTCTCATGTGGTAATAATAGTGCTACCTGGCGAATTCCCAAGAGCCTAGCACAAACCGCACCTTCCTAAAATGTTAATTTTTGTTTTGATAAATTGAAATTAGAAAATTTTGTTTTTTTTCAACAAAGAAATAATTGATAAAACATAAGATGAGCTTTAATTCACCAGACATATGTTTCCTAAAAGACTGCAATGTTCCGACTACACAAGTCTGCAGACAGCGTAAATAACGCCGCGAAGGGCCCACCTTTTATATTTGAGAACAGCTGATTGATATATCATGATAAATTACGTGATTTGTTCTTATTCTTATGTGGTAATAAAACTTGGAAGAAATGTATCCAAAATCGCACAATACTTGGTTTTTAAACGTTTATTATTCTGTTGAAAAAAAAGTTAATTTAGTTTTTTATAGCAAAAGACATTGTCAATAATGTTTTCAATACTGTTCAATAACTAAAATCCCGATCGATGCTCTCATTTTTGAGGAGAAGGCCGCGAAAAATACCTTTGCGGCCGTGACAGACAGACAGAAAGTGAGATAAGACTATTTCCGGCTTATTTAATGTATAAAACGTAAAAATAACCAAAAAATATACAATTCTGATAAATGTACAGACAAAACTCTAATTTTATTTATATAGATTAATTGTCCTTAAAGGAATTCGAAATACTGTATAAATGCTGTTATAAATTGCATGATTTTGCACCCGGTTTGCTGCTTTCTTTTTAAATAATTCAACTCAAATCAGTTTATTAAACTTTGAAGATTTATTTTAAAGATTTGACATTTTTCCAACTTTTTCGCCTGTAGAAAAATTGAGAGCTTTCAAGAACTTTTCTTGGAAATCAAATAAGTACAGTATATAAGAAGAACAAAAGATGTACTCACGTATTTAATAAAATTGCAAAATTGAGAGATTTTCCTAGTTTTATCTGCTAGTCAAATAATTAAACAATTGGAAAAAAATAAGTATGTACTCACGTAGTTTTAAAGCGACTGAAAAGCCACACAGGGCAGCTAGTACCAGAAACACTACTTGTACACTCTTCATGATGGAATCTATCTGCTTCAGTGCTGGAGGCAGAATGAATGCTGTTTGCAGATTCATGCGCCTTATAAATGTTGAGATGGCTCAAGGTCTCTCTAAATTACCTTACTATAGTGTGTAGTGAGGCATTGCATGGTCCCCCTGGTGTCCTTCATACGGTCAGTAAACGTGATCATGAACTTGGTGATATTTGGGGGGCAGCCCCACCCTCAAAAATGCTATTCCCACACACGAGCTTCTTTTTCTTTCTCGTTTGTTTTCCTTTTAGACATTTTTAAGTAATGCAATGATTGTGTTTTTACTTCTTTGACTAGTTTTTAACTATGTAGCTTTGACTGTAGTAGGTACTGTTTTAACGTGTTTTATTTTATTCACTAGTACCATAAAATAAGGAAATCAATGATGGTTGGTCTGTGCTAGTACTTATCAGATAGGTGTAGGCCTAACTTTTTTTTAACTTGTGATTTTACCGTTTCCTTCTGTATAGATTGTAAAGCATAGTAGTGCAATTTTGGTTTAGTTCCATATCTAAGAACCCGACAGGGAGTTATTTAAATCGTACCGTTGTCCGTACATCTGTGCCGTAGCGCTTGAAAGAAAAATGGTAGACTTGAAACTTGGTATATATACTTCCTCATAGTCCAAATGAGATCGTTATTGATATTGGAGCTTGGGGGTCGAATATAAAAATAAAATTATGACATAAAACAGATTGCCACTACTCTAGGTTGGTTTTGACAAGTGAAAATCAAAAACATTGGACAGCTGGGACTGTGGCTGTTCACATTTAAAAATTAAAACATTGGACATTACAAAGGCAGATGTTAATTATCCACTTCATTTTTTTTACAGAGCAAGTGTTGACGTTTTCATTTTTGATTGTGTTGAAATCTTTTCTTGAATTATTTTAAATCGTCGAATTGAGAAAATATAAACAGAGAAAATATTGAGGCATTATATATTATGAGATCTGTTGAAAAAGTAGTAGAAACAAAACTTTTTCAAGAACTGTGTGTGCATTTTTTTTATTTGGGAAGCCTAAGATGTTTATAGAAATCACAGCAGTTGAATGATAAGCAGCACAATATCAGTTACAAAAGTAATAATAATAATAACAACAACAACAATAATAATGATAATAAGAACAACAACAATAATGATAATAAACTTTACTCAACGTCTTCCACTTAGGGCGTTTTATGCCTAACAATAATAATAATTATAATATTACTATTATTATATATTTTATTATTATTATTATTTTATGTTAACTCGTCATGTCCTTGCAAACTCTGTTGTATCAGTTTATTTCTCACACTATTCACTATTTTGAACATTTTTTTCACTTGATATAATTATTGTATCTTTCCCTCTTGTAGAAGTATATTGAATAATGCAATAATTTGGTTTTTACTTCTGGAGCTTTGACTCATTTAATCATGTCTTGTACTATTTTGTATTATTTAGTTTATTTACTAGTGTATCCCAGTTAGGTCTATCCAATTTTTGCACTTGTAATAATATTGTACCTTTCCTTTCTGTAGAAATTGTAGATTAATGCAATAATTTTATTTTTACTCCTGTAGCTTTTACTTCTCATTTTATTTGTTATATATTTTTATTTTCATGTGCATACCAAATAGTTCAAACCAATTTTAGCACTTTTTCCGGAGGAGAAAGCTCACAGTCTAAGACTGGTGCGTGGTTAAAGAGTTGTATGATGATGATGATGATTGATGAGTTGAACTACAGTTTTTATATCTGTTGAGAAATTCCCAAGTTAGAGCCACTTTTGAGTGTCAGAAATGGTATTTTTGAGACATAGGATGCAGATCACTAAGCACCCATAAGAACAAAAATCTTAATACGAGCCAAATTCCTAACTGCCTCAATGAGCTGAGACGACGAATGATCGGACGAATTGTTCAATAGTTATGGGAACCCGAATCTGGGAGCTCCTTCTGGCACCTCCTAAAAATTCCCATCGTATTTGTGAGCAACCGGATGGTATGTCTGATAGTGTGGAGTCTCAAGATCAAAATCTCAGAGATGAATATCGATCCCCATTTTCTGGAAGTCTTGTTTGTGCTCTCAAACGGTGTTGTAGGGTTTTTTGGAGGTGCATGAAATTCTTGGAATAGATGCAGCTCAAAAGCTACTGGAGATAAAGAGGTGAATCAAATTGGTTAAAAAAAATGTAGAAAACTTCATTTTCCTAAGAAGGATTTTGAATTACATATTTAGGTCCTGCTCCTAGTGCGATACAGCCGTTTTAATTATACAAAATTCAAAATTGTCAACTTTCCTGAAAATTCACCAAGATTAAAAAAAATCCAACTTGAGACTTATCTGAAATAGGTAAAGAGCTGTAACTCGTATCAAAATCATGCAAATTTCTTTCCTGAAAAGAGACAGAAGTAACTTGTTTTGTCCTAGACTTAGTTCGGTCTTAAATTCGAAAAAACCGATAAAGGTACAAGAAAATTTAATAGGTTTTCCAAGATTGCGGCCGAAGCACAGCTAGGATTCTTAGGGACTTTTAGTTTGTTATTCAGCATGTTTTCCTGGTTATCCTGATTTTCAGCCATGTTGAATTCTCACCCAAAATTGATAAACATTTTATATTTTCATCAATTTTCTGAGAATACTCCCATTTGATAGGTGATTTGTCAAACAATTTCGTCCTTGTAAGCAAAAACAAGAATTTTAAAAGTAAAGTATAAAACAGTATCAGTCAATATAAATATGATATAAAAAAGTCCTTAATTAAGAAAGAACAGATCATGTAAGCATTAATTTCAATGGACTAATAACATGATGCAATGTTTGAATAATTTTTATCCTCAAATTTTAAGGTCGAATTATAAATTATTGGAGTTCACTTTATGCAGGCTAGAAACTAATACTATTAATGCTTGTATTTGTAGTTACAGCTGAATCCTATGTTAGGGTTTACTTTTATATTAAACAGCCTTTAGTTTGTATCAAATTGTCTCAAACTTGAAGTCCGAATCAGAGATTTCTACTGTATGCAGGCTACCAACTACAGTATTATACGGTACTACATTAGTATACTCTATCTTATAATAGTAGAGTATTATTATAATAGTAGAACTATAAGTACTTGTATCTGAAGCTACAGTAATATAGAATCTTATGAGACTATTCACTTATAGATTGCACTTAGGTAAGGTAATTACAATTTGCTATAAAATTGGCTCCGTGTTTGAATTAAATTCTCCTGTACTGGCTAAAGGCTTCTTCTTAATTTCCTGTCATTAAAATCACCAATCAAAATATTGTTTTCTTCTCGCAATCCATTATTTGGAAAAGAAAGATGGCTTCTTATTATACTTAATATGATCGCTGGTCACTATTATTATCGCTGGTTAAGTGAAGATGCAGATAAAGCGGTTGAAAATTGGGTGAATAGCATTGGGTATTCATCTATCTTGTAAGTGGGTGACCTTCAGCATAAATACGATGAAAATTATACAGTGTTTCAGGAGGAATCTGTCATCATCCTTCAGCTTATTCCTCTCATCAAAATAAAGAAAAAGGTTCATATAAACAATAATAGGTTTGGAACGCTTTTTTATAAAGATGGCTGAAGTTGGCAGCTATCCCTACCCTTCAGCATAAAATAGGTCCCTCTGGCCCTGATAAATTGAATCAAATAAGTAAGATGGTGGAAAACCTCATTTTTAAAAAAATGGACTGATCAGTCTGGCTCTCAGTCTACAGAAATATCAATGAAATTCGTTGTTGGGGATAACAACGTCATGAACCGGAACGTCCTTATGGCCAGCAGTTTGAACGATTCTTTCAAGAATGAATATTGATATTATTAGTTGGATTTAGTAGAATTGACAGTTTTGCAAACTGCCAAATATACAGAACATAATTTATTATTGTGAATTATTTCAGGTGTGTTTTTAACACTTTAACACTCTAAGCATAATCATGTTTAAATATGTTTTATAAAAGTTTTTATTCATTTCGATGATGAGATAGTATATCTAATATCAAAACTGACACTGTATTTCAATTAAATATATGATTTTCAGTCACTTTTACTGGAGATAGTGGAGGAATGCATTTCATTTCCAAAGAGAAGCTTCGTCAGCCTCTTTTCACTCTTTAGAAGTGAAATGCATTCCTCCAGTATCTCCAGTAAAAGTGAGTGAAAATCATATATTTAATTGAAATACAGTATCAGTTTAGATATTAGATTGTTTATCCAGTATTTCGTCATGAAAAACATCACAGATAGTATGTTATATGGTAACTTATGTAAAATAGAACATTTCTCCTGAAACCTGAAAAATATTCTGTATTTACCCCTAGAGCCTACAAATAATTTAACTATATTAAATAATATTCTCTTGAAATAGTTTCTGTGTACGGAATCACAATTATATATTTTCTTCTAAAATTCAGCCTTCTGTATATTTTCTCAAAATGTAGACTATTAACTTATAACGGTGTGTTACAACCTTTGAACTTGTACGTCAACGTATTTGCACAATAAATATACAAATAATTAACATACAGAAACAAAAATTGAGAAGTTGAAGAAGTTGATGATGAAGATGTTGTCAGTTGTCGCAGTAAAATTCTTTGAGTTTTAAGTTGAAAATTAATCTAGTTATATTGTTTCGAATTCAAAAACGTGTTAATTCAAAAAATTCAAACTTTCTTTTGTCAAGAACTTTTTTATAATGTTACAACAACGTCATGTGACAGGTCAAAATAATTTTATAACATAAAATGTCAAAATAACTTACAATTATCCACAATTTCAGTGTTGTCCTATAATTATGTGTAATCATCAGAGCATAAACTCTTTATTGAAATAATCGTTTATTGAGTAAATACATTTTTCTATTAGGAGATTTTTTATAGCATTTTTGAATTTTTTCTCATCCATGCATCTTAATGGCGACCTATTAAATATATTTTTTGACATATGCAGCGAATTTTGTTGTGAGCATGCCCATTGGTGACCATCTCCTCTGATAAAATCATGTCTGCTCCTTGTCCCGTAGGTATGGATATCATTCATTCTGAATTTTTCTACGTGTTTCCTCATGCATTCAGTTCCTCTCATCTACTGAGCGTGATAGAGCTATCAAATTTGTTGTGGATTTTCTTATTTCAATTTCATTTTCCAGTTTGATAATAACATGGTTCGAAAGCTGAATCTCACTTAATCATGTTATGGGTTTTGTTTTATTCTACTGCTCTGCCTTTTTTTTAAGACTCGGAGGAAACATTAGATGCAAAAAATATTGCTTAATTGGTCCAGTCCAACAAGTAGATGTCGGAAACCTGTATCTTAACTAGATGTACAATCAGATTTTAACCAGTTGTAATCAAAATTTTATTGTTGACTAGATTATTATTAATGACTCGGCCTGTCATTAGTTTAAGTGTTTCTTAATAGTCCTGTCACGAAAGTTGATAAAAGAGAGGTAGTTAGGTACCATCGCCAGAAAATTTGATATTCAGGCAAATTGAAATAAAATCAAATTGTTTATTGACAAAAGAAGAATGTACAATACAAAATTTATTTAAAAAATAAATCGAAAAACTGTTACGAATAAAACTTAAATTTTCTTGGACATAAAACATATAATTAAACAATTTTGAGTTTATCCCACGAATTTTTAAGGTTATTTAAATAAGTTATTTATTACATGCCAAATTCGTTGACACATAATCAAGCCTTGGAATTTTATTTTTGAGTGTTCTTAGTAATGTTTCCACTCTATTGAAAATGTTTAAAAAGGAAAACTTGGAGAAAGCTGGTGATAAATATGTAAAATCGGCTACAAATATTATTGTAGATTATTATCTATTTTTTCCACTTTTTACAAATCGATTATTGAAAAAGCTTGTTGTAAGTTCATAATTACCGTAATTTTCCAGTTTTTGTGATTTTTGTGTTAGAACACATGAGACAGAAAATTAAGATACCTTTTTATTATTCGTATGTATAGTAACTTTCTATGCAGAACTGATCTTTTTGAGTCGCGGCGGACGCGTTTCGAACTATGTAGTTTTTGCGCGGCGCTTGGTTGCAGACGGGTCTGCAAGTTTCTACATATGAATAGTTATACTGCAGATCACGGAAATGGATATTCATAACAATAATGGTACCTTTTTATTGATGAGAAATAGAATTTGGCACCATAGAAATGAAATTATACCACAATTTGATTCATAAAAGTAAAACTTCTTACATTTGACACATAGAAATATTTTTTTACAATTCGTTAACAACTGCATGTTTCTAACTTGCATCATTCCTGAAAAAAACACATTTTCAAATTGCTAAGAGCAAAAAATAAATAAAATATTTTTTTTTGAACTCTTGAAGGGGATTTTGTTTCACTTGAAGAATCGAATCGAATGTGGAAACAAATAAAATAAGAACCATAATACGGTATTCTATTTGAAACCAATATAACCTTCTTACTCAAGCGTCTTCCAAGTTTAACCTTTTAAAATACAATAAAAATTGTTTTTTACCGACTTGTAGTTGATAAAGCTTTTTATAGTGTACAAGAGTTCCTTCCACATAAAAATTAAGCCTCACCTCAACTAATTGATATAGTAATTATGGTAACTAGTGTATAAGATTGTATAATTATTTGTCTGACTTGTCTTATACTCCTTAACTGGAGTCTCCAAGACATAATCTAAAAAACAAACAGAGAAAACGCAACTATAGTACCCTCAGACCTAATCCAATGAATACAGAAACTATCTGTATTATTGCCTAATCTTCGCTTTTATTTGTATATTCGGTGAGTGCTTGCACATTCAATAATCGATAATAATCACCATCGAAAAAATCTCCCTGGCTAGACCATATTAAGGCACGAGCGTACCATATGCTAGGTGCCGGCTTGTTGGGCTTGTTGACAATGAATCTTTCTTGTAACACTTTCTCCAACAAATATTTCACAATTTTTACGTATTTTGCAGAATATCTTTCTTTTTTTTTGAGGATGAAGCCCACATAGGTCTGAGACCTGTGCGTGGGTAATGAGTTGGATGATGGTGATTGATGAGTTGGACCTACAGTTTTAGGTGGGTTCCGAACCACCGGGAAGTGACTTTACAGCAGAGAACAGTGTCTTTTTTGCTGGCCAATCTAATCGGTCACCATTACGAACGGGACCTACGAGAACGCAGCTTATCTCTCTGAAATAAATGTTTAAAATAACAGGAACTCTTGATATCAGATCAACATAGAATATTTTATATAAACCTTTTAAGTGAATTCAACGACTTGCAGTCAAACAGTTTAACAAAGCAGTTCGTCGTGGAACAAGAAATCCAGGTTATTTTATTTTAGCCTACTAGGCCGTTGCATATTTAAATTCACATTTGTTAAAGTATGGCAACGAAGTCAGGTCAGAAGAGCGATTTAGTTTTTAATTCGGTGGATTTTTAGTGGCTAAGACGCCTGACCGGCAAATAAGAGGTCCGTGGTTCGACCCGGTGGTGACTAAATATTTTTTGTGCAGTAGCGCTCACCGTTGTCAATATCCGCTATTGCGGAAATCTTCACTATGATTGCCAGCACTCTGATGAATTCGAAATTAATAAATTATGTTATTTTAAATTCACTTTTAAGTAGAATCTAAATCTTTATTCGTTCTATATCTGGCATCAACATTTCCTTTTGCGTGGTATCTTGCTATAACGTGAAGTTTTATGAAACAATATTCACTGATGTGGGAGCTTCTATCAATGAATTTCCGACTTCATTTTTTCTCTAAATAGTAATTATCCTTCTCTATTGTCTGTACTGCGTAACCTTTGTTAATTTTTTCATCTCTTTCCTCCTAAATCGATCCATGATTTAGTCTTCCGTGTTTTCAGAATATTTCTGGAATGAGCATCGTTCATCTGGAAACAACGCTATCGCTATGTGAGTGATTATCTCACTCTTTTCCTTCATCTTCTTTTTCCTTATCGTCTTCTTCTACTTCCTTCTCTTCGTCGTCTTTTTTCTTCTTCTTTCTCTTCTTATTATTTTACTTTTTTCTCTTCTTTTTGTTTCATTATTGTTCTTTTTTCTCAATTTTCTTCTTCTTTTTTCTTCTCCTTCATCTTCACCACATACCTCGATCCCTATTACGCGGCTTTACCACGCTTCCTTTACCACACTGTGGGCACAAGTTTCTTCTTTTTTTCAACCACGTTCAATTATTATTACTCGATCATTTTACTTGGCCTTCAATATTACCGATCGATAACTGCAGTATTTTCAGAAAATTGATCATTTCTTGAGCCTTATTTATTGAGTTATCATTCATAAGAATGTTTGAAAGAAGCAAATAATTTCTAATATTCGAATCAGGTATAACAAGTTAGTGATTATTAAGTAAATGATAATTATACAAATTTCATGAATATTGTCCACAATTCCATTCATCAGACATGTGAGATCTGATCTGATTTTACGAGGCACCTGTTCTGACTGTGTATGCTGTAAAAAGGATTTTTTTTGCCAACAAATGAAATGAACAATCAGCTGTCTGGAAAATAGAAACACAGCCTTGCCTTGGTAATCCAGGACTGGTAAGCCATTGACTTTTGTGAAAAACAGTAAAATTTAATCAAGGGTTAGGTTAAATGATTGTGTTTAATTTTGCGATGATGATTATCATTGAGTACATTCGAGTATGTTCCTCTGTGCAATCACCATTATTCTTGTGCGTAAGATCTACTGTTAACAGAACTACTAGTATCCTGCTAAGACGTATAGAGAGAGGTATATACTGTAGGCTTCTGCATATTTGATATATAGTGGAAGAAGATGACAAAAAAGGAGAAACGAAGGAGAAAAAAGAAGATAAGAAGAAACAGAAGAAATAAAAGAACAAGAACATCAACAACAAAACTCATACACTTTGCATTCAGCATCACTAGTGTAATAATTAGGTTGCAAAGACAATTACAGTATAATATAATCGTATTATAATTGTCTGTATTTCATTATAGTTGTGGAAAAACTAGTTCAACCAGATGTTATTAAAGCGCCATAACTAAACATACTGAAAACCTACCATAATTTTCTGTTATGAAGTTACTCGTACACCTCCAACATTCAAATCATTCTTCGTGTTCTTGTTGATATTTTCCTTCTCCTCTTCCTTTTCTCCTTATCCTTATTTTTCTTCTTCCTTTTATTTTTATTGTTCTTATTTTTCCTTCTCTTTCTTTTTCTTCTTCGTCTTCCCCTTTTTTCTCCTTTATTTTCTTCTTCTAATTCTCCTTTTTTGCCTTCCTCGTTTTTCTCCTCTTCTTCTTTATCATTTTTTTCACCTTCCAAGTCTTTATTATTTTATCAATCAAATCCTAGCAAATGAAATAGCCAGCATTGTAAGTGCGATTACTGAATATCTTTTTTCCAATTTTCTTCTCTCAACTTTTTTCTTTAATTTCAATAATTCTCAGTTACTAGTAAGTATTCCTCTTAGATTTTCATTTTCCAATGTTTTTCAACAGTTTTCAATAATAATTACATAACATCATGTACAAACAGTATTTTTCTCTACATCATTATACTGAGTCTTACACTAATAATGCTATCTATGTGATAATTCTATTTTATTAAGCAGTGAAGTTTCTAATTATTCATAGTCAGTTTATGATACTCTTTTTATTTGAATTTTACAGATTCATACTGGTTTTAAATTTTGGTTGCAGATCAAGATTAAATAGAATAGTACTTCACACATTCACCTCATTACCCACGCGCGAGTCTCCAGACTTATGTGGACATCATCTGCTATAAAAAGTAATTTTCATAATATGTTCTATTTAGTTGTCAATATTGATAAGATAATATATAATAGTTTACTAATAAAATCTCTTTCATCCGTTTAAATTTTAGTACCTATTTTTTCTAATAGTTGAAGTTTAGATTCATAAACTGCAGTATAAGTTTAATACATTGTAACCACCACTGAATACTATCCGTTGGTCTCTGGTTCGATACCCTGCTAGGCCTGCATTTTACACACACACACACACACACACACACACACACATCGCAATAAATGGGAGAACATAGCAATAACAGTTCATTTTTTCTTTGTAATTTATAATTTCATTCAAAATCTCATCTTGAAATAATTTGCTATGAAAAAGGAAAATTTTAAACAGGAATTGTTTAACAATAATTATTGAAGCATTCTAATCAACAAAGGCTTTGAAAAAATTTAAAACACTGGTATCCTTGAAATAAAAATGAGATTATGAATTTTCATATTCTACTATCTTTCAAATTCTTTTCTTCAGTGAGTTGAGCATACTATAGTATGAATAAGCCGCTTTCATTACCTGTAATAAACAATAATAATCATAATATAATAATTTGAAAAATGCTATTTCTATAAAATAAATACCGTAGTTTATATGATATCATTGCATCAAAACAAATTATCATCCTTATTAATAACAATAATGTAGATTAAAAACAATCAGTAATAACAACCGTTAATAACCTGTAATAAACATAAATAATCATTTTATTGTATGAACAAATTCTGATCTTACAAAATAAATATGGTAGTCAATTTGATATAATTTCATTAGAGCAAACTAGATATCTTCTAACCATGATAATACACAAAAAAAAAGTAATTAAAGTAATATTATAAAATAGGAATTTTTTTAAGAACTTTGTTTTACTAAACTTTTTCAAATTCTCTTGAACTGTATCAGCTTGTATATTGTATTTCAAGTCCATATCTAATCTAATTTATTGTGCGTTCAACAATTTTGGTCACAAACTTATTGTTTTGTTTAAAATTATTTCCTCAGAAATTTGACGTCTTTATTTTCTGCTCGCAAGGCTTCCGTCCATCATTCAAATACAGTACTATAATGGCAAAATTGTTTTATAGAATCAAAGAAAATCTTCCAATTAATTCAACAATCATTGTTTTTAAATTCATATGGTCTTTTTTACATTCGATTGTATTCACTTGCATTACCTACCAATAAAATTTAAAAAAATAGAAAAATTATAGAAGCTAGAAGAATAGAAACATAGAATCTTGAAAAGATTTACCATAGAAAACGTTCTCAAATTGAGAACATAGAATCCAAATGGTTTTATTTCTAACTCTTTGATGATGCGAATCATTATAATCAGCATTGATGATTTAAACCATTTAGGCTTGTCTATAAAATTGCTCTCCCAAAGAATCGTTCGAAATTTTTCACCCTGGAAAACAAATTTTAGGAAGTAACTTACATCAACATAGGGTGTTTGTTTTAGGGGTATAGAACTTCAAGTTGATAATGATAACACTGCTTCCAGTGGCAGACATTTTGTCAATTAACAGCTGATTTGTGTTTAGTATTGTTTGCAATTTTTGTCATGAATAGAGTGACACCAGAACAACGCTTGGAAATTTTGCACATTTACTTTGAAAATCATGGTTCCATTCATGAAACATATCACGCACAATGTCCATTTTATGGTCAACATAATAAATTATTGTCTTTCAGAGCAATTAATTCGATTAACAATGGAACGATTTGCAATGATAATGGAACTTTAAATTATAATATGCATCCATTCTGATGCAAATCGTTTTATTTTTAATTGAATTAATTGCTCTAATGGACAATAACTATATTGACCATAAAATGGACATTGTGCATGATTTATGTTTCATGAATGGAACCATGATTTTCGTAAGTAAATCTGCAAAATTTGCAAGCTTTGTTCAGGTGTCACACTATCTCTATATATAAAAATGAATGTCTGTCTGTATGTATGTATGTGTGTTCCCTATAGACTCCAAAACTACTTGACAGATTGGCATGAAAATTTGGGAATATGCTGTGTGAATATTGGGGATGGTTTCTGACCATAAATTTCAATATGGGAGCTAATAATTATTATTAATTAAACCATTTTATAGACCTAACCTACTGAACTTGCCAGCCAAACAGCTTAAAGGAACAGCTGATAGAAGTCAACAGTTTTTAATCATATGGCAGGCCCCTTAGTGGCGTTATTTACGCTGTCTTTGAACAGCAAAAGACTTTGCACTTTGCATGTAGGCTACCGTGCAGTTGGAGCCTTGCAATATGTAGGAAACATACGACTGGGTATGATGAAATTTAATTATGCCAGGTTGATGACATCTGTTAACCAATGCAGCTAGAAATTTGAAATGCAGCCTCAGCGGGAGGTGGCGAATAATAAAATAAAAAACCTAGCTTCTACCCTTATAGTCATAGGAGGTTTAAATTTGAAATGTTTCTTCATTCAGAGGTGGTGATTAAGAAAACAACGAATCCTCTATGATCAGCTGGAAGAGCCCTAGGACTAACTTCTTTCCTAATTTGAAATGTAACCTCAGCGGGAGGTGGCGAATAATAAAATCAAGGAGAATTTTCATGAGAATGCAGCAACGTGCGTTGGGCCAGCTAGTTCATGATAAAAATGGCAAACAACACTGAACACAAATCAGCTGTTAGTTGACAAAATGTTTGCCACTGGAAGCAGTGCTGCCAACTAAAAGTTCTATACCTTTAAAAAAGCACCCTATACTATGTCATCACAGTAAACTGTTTTGGGGAACTTCATTTCTTTTCTTTTGTGTTTAAAAGTTTTTTCTCTTGCTGAAAGAAATCTATTATATTTATTGATGATATCTACTTTGCTGAAAAATAATTTCAAATATCAAATATAATATGTGCTCACATGGATATAAATCTGTGTGCCAAAGAAGGGTTAAATCCAAGTATTTAATTCAAACCCTTTTTTGCACACAGTCACATGCCCATATTCTCTTGTTATTATTCTAGCAAGTGTACCATACTGTAAACATTTAAATCACACAAAAAATTATGGGTTTAATTATTATAGGCCTAACTATAGTTATACTGCACTATATTATTCTGTATGGCTTAGATAAGAAAAAACAAAATTTAATTAGATAAACACATTACTAAAAATGTTGACTTCAAAACAGGAACACAATTAAATTTATTTATTTAATTAAAAATGCTCAAACACCAAGTGTTATAAAAAGATAGAAGCAGTCTCATTTTTCACGATTTTCATGGATGTAAAAAATTGTACCATTATGCTTTATCCGTTTAAAAGTAGTTCAATATTTTTGCGTTGTCTTATAAAGTTATCAATTTTTTTCATATTCACTTTAACCATCACATTATCAATTTATGGCAATCTTTATCATTAATTATTTCGTTGAAAGACCAAGCCTGCTGTTCCCTTCCAATTTGTTAGTAGTTGAATGAATAACTAAAACCATACAGCACTCTTGAAAAGCCTACATTAATTACATGGAGTTTTTGTAACTCACAATTATTCTAAAATCTGCCTGAGATAGAAAAAAAAACTTCAATACAATAGCTTTGAAATATGTGGGCCTACCGGTATTTATATAAGTTACATAATAGATAACCATATTTAGTTGATTGATTAACCTTTATTTATATAATTTTCTATTTATCGTTACTAATGTATACTTTTGTATACATAAAACAATTATCATAGAGAATCCACTGATAAAATTAGATTGAAGCGTAGAAAAATAAAAAAGAGGGAACTTACCTCATTCAATAATTCTTGAGCATAGAAGCAATATAGGAATAACATACCTGCCAGAGGTAAGACTATTAGAAAGTTTTCAATTTTTAGAACTAAATCGTTCATCTGTTGAAATTGGTAAAATACAGAGAATTAAAATTATAGATCGAAATAACATACCAAGATAAAACGTTTTAAAAAATAATTATAATAGGAATAATACAAATATGAAATCAGTTACTTCTTAATAACACACGCCATAATCCATTTTTCAAGTTCTTCATTTCCAATCATACATACCAACTCAAAAATATAGAATAAATTACAGTATTTTTGTGGTTTTAATTTAGACTATCTCCAGCAATTCGTATTTATAAAATATATGAATCGTCTCATATCGCTGTCACTTTCAGATGATAGTACATTTTTATTTCTTATATTTTGTAATTTAAAATTTATAATTGACTAGCCGGCAGACTCGCTTCGCTCGCCTTAACCGTCTAGCCAGGGGGGTCCAACTAATTTCCATTGTGATTAGATAAATTTACAGAAATAGGTGATTTTGGGGAGAATTTTGATACCATTACTTAGTATGCATCTAGGGTCTTAATCAAACATATACTTTTCATAAACGTTGGCTTTTAGCTATTGAAATTATTTTGGTAGCTCGGGATAAGTTTGCTTTGTTTGAAACAAATTATTATTCATTAATAGACCTAACCTACTGAACTTGCCAGCCAAACAGCTTAAAGGAACAGCTGATAGAAGTCAACCGCTTTTAATCATATGGCAGACCCCTTAGCAGCGTTATTTACACTGTCTTTGAACAGCAAAAGACTTTGCACTTTGCATGTAGGCTACCATACAGTCGGAGCCTTGCAATATGTGGGAAACATATGACTGGGTATGATGAAATGTTATTATGCCAGGTTGATGACATCTGTTAAGTGCAAATTTCAAAATATTTGGCTGTTTATCAACAAACTTTTCAAAAATCGTCGATTTTGGGGCTAATTTTGAAACTTTTTTCCAAGGTACATCTAAGGCCGATACTTAACATGAATACCAAATTTTATCTGATTTGACCTTATGGTTCTCTAGAAATTGTTGTCACCTAAATTTTCAAAAATCTTCAATTTTGGGGTAAATTTTGAAACCCTTTCTTAGCACGCGTCTAGTCCCCCTACTGAATACGTGTACCAAATTTTATCGTTTTTGGTCGAGTAGTTCCTGAGAAACTGTGATGAATGAGTCATTCAGTGGTATTTCGATTATATATATAGATTTATAATTATATTTATAATTAATTTGTTATTTATTTTCAGTTACCTTAGCTGATGAGTAGAGGCAAACACAAATTTGAAAGCAAATTGTATTATTCAAAATTATATACATCATTTCAAAGTCCCTGTTCATTCCGCTTGCTCTTCTGTAAAATTGTAAAAATAAATCTTATATTAACTTTTTACTGTAAATTTAACGACTTGCAGTCAATTTTTTGTGAATAAATGATATTTTTACTCACTTTTACCCAAACGTTTGAAGATGGAAACTCATCTTCAATGGCCTTGAGTAGAAATATTATTTATTCACAATTAAAATTGACTGCAAGTCGTTGAATTTACAATGAAAAGTTAATATTGACAACGCAGATCGTTATAGGACAAGAAATAATCCAAGAAATCTTATTATTCCACACTCATCCAAAGAAACTACAAAAATTAACAATAAATGCATATTTTATTACCACATCAAATGAATGATACACTACAACATTTTTTAATAATCTACAATATAAGACGTTGTAGCTTCATATTTTTTGACTGCTGTATTTAAAAAAAATCAATGATGAAATACTTTTCAGTATACCTCTAGCTGTGTCTGAAGAAGCATTACAACAATGTGGAATGTAAGTGCTTACGTTCACTACAAAAGCATTTCTGTATTAAAATCTATTTGAATCATAATAATTTGGGATTTTGCAACGCCCAGTAGCAGAGAGTCAAGGTGAGAAGGGGAAGAATCGGCCAGGCATCAACTCGTCAGACCACAACAGTACAGACAGGTCTTATCCACTGGTGAGTTATAGCATAGATCAAGGAGTCTCTAGTCCATCTAGTTTTTTGTTTAAAACTCCTAAACGATGCATCGTAACTAAATTTAGTTGAAAACCTTTTTTATAAAGCACAACATTAATTTTCTGTAAGATGTTATTAAAACTTGTTTCAATAACAAAAAACAGAGGCATTACAGGTCTGTGAATGAAAGGGAAGGGTGACGAAGAAATCTTTCAAGAAGCACTCAGCTATTAGTTTTACATTAATTATGAGCCGTACATCCCAGCTAGAAATTGTTCCGAGTTTTTTTCTGTAGTGAATAAACTTTTCTATGAGATAAGTTATATACAAACTTGAAACTGCATTCAGCATCAAAGAAATACTCAAGAAGGAAACAGGAAACACCCGGAGTCATTATAGGTAGGGTGAATTTCAGAGTTACTGCTTTTAGTAACCGCAATAGGCAGGAGTTCTCTTACTGTTTAGGCCTACTGTTTGGCACTACTTTTACTTTTCTCCAATCAACCATATCCCTAGGGACTTCCTCCACTGTGATGGGAGATTTGACCTGCTCTTCATATCACAGTAGGCTATCAATTATTGATATATTTCTTGCTGATACTTCATAGTATCCTGTATATAATTATTTTTTTAATTATAAAATTGTGTATTTTTTCGTAACTTTAGTAATCTACATTTGTATCGAACATTTTATATTTATAATTTTGTAATTGATTGTCTTGTGTCATGAGGGCTCTTGGGCTTTGCCTGTTGCGCTCACAGATGTGTATTGAAATAAATAAATACATTGGAGAAACTGGAAGAAAATTCAAAACTAGTTTATAGAAGAACACAGCAGCAAGGTGAAAAAAGAAGGATAATTTCAAGTTCGCAGAGCATAAGAAAAAAATTATAAAAAACTTGGAATTAACAAACCATCTTCGTTTAATAGTTTAATTCTATCACTGACGCCCTCAACATCAATCAAAAATCTAGTAACTTGAAATGCTATAATAGTTATTTATGCATTAAGAGCGTGAAACGCGACTTTATCGCTCGAGCCAAAACATTTTGCGAGAGCGATAAAGAAGCTTCACGCGCGAATTACATACAATATTTTTCCTACAACTGCAGTTCTGTATTCCAACACAATAAAAGCTTGTAGTTTGTAACATCACAGACCGTGCGCAGATTTGGTTAGCGTTCGCCATTGTTGAGGTTATGTGATTTCACTGATTCCGTGATCCACCAATGAGAAGACATCAAAATCAAAACAGAAGCGTAAAGATAACAGCTCGCGAGCATGAAGTACTTTATAAACACATTTTAAATCAGTGATATTGTCCATAAGTGGAATTTGAAAATTAATTTTGAAAAAGGATGAAAGAAAAAAGAAATCTGTCTTTGAGGTGAATTAGAGAAAGATTTGTGCCAAATTTAGTGTTCCAAAACATTGTTGTGTTTGTGAAATTCGCAAGGCTGACACACACACACACACACACACACAATCACTCACTCACCTCTATTCTCTCTTATAATTTATTATAATATAGATGAATTGAATTTTTATCGTCATACCTGCAAATCATTTCATGCAGCTTGATTACATTTACAATATTGGCTTTCAGCAACGATGCATTATATTCAGAGCTGTAATTTTCCTCCTGTTTCGAATATTTTGATGTTTTTATCTTTCTATCCTCTTTACCATCATTATCACAAGCAGAAGCAGCAGCGTCATTATGATTTTCATTTTCTCCATTTCCATCCCATTCCTCAACGGTGAGACACAAAAACTTCAAATCGTAAATTGTAATTTTTAGCGCCATAAAACCGGATGTGAGTCCACAGTACATGTATCCGGCAAAAAGGTACACATAGAATACTTGTAGAATGTAGAGGGAGAAATAAATGTAAACGGTGGTGTATTGTTCAGGATACCAGAAGCTGATAGGCAGTGCGAATCCTGTGACATCGATTTCAGATCCCAGAGATATTTGCAGATACATTTTGAAAATGGCCGCTATCAAAGGCGCTACAGATAGAGTTCCTAGTGTGGACACTACAACAGTGTAGGTCAATCTGTTGACGCCGAGTAGTTCAGCATGTAGTTGCTCTTGAAGCGATTTTCTAGCTTGGGTAGTTTTGAAAATTAGACCTGCGTGTCCCTGGTTTTCAACATACGAAATTAACCTGTAAAAAGTAGTTAAAATACATATTTCAAGTTACTATAACACTGAAATAACCTTGAGTCATTGTTTTCGGAAGAAATTTGAAAGTTTTAGTCTATTGGAGCATATACTTTCAGACTTGCTTCAGTTCATTGCAATGTAGGCCTACTAATAAACATACAATTTAATTTTGTTTTTAAATTACCTGCCAGTAGCCGCTGATTCTACCAAAGAATCAGAGATACCTATAAACAAGTTTTTGCTTTCTGAGAGGACCAATTATCAATATTGTAACAATTTTTAAAACATTTGTAATGTTTAATACTGATGTTACCACAACTTTTCTAATTATAAACACATGAGGTCACAAGATACTATAGACTTGACTGTCAGGTCATTTTCAATCAAACTAAAAAACTAGAATACAAAGTTTCTAAAAACTTAGTACAGTATACAAAGTTTACCCTTCACTAACAAATAATACGGTATTATTGGCTTATAAACTGGGAGCCACTCATAGATCGAACTCTACGTTAAAGGTCTGTCATTGGCTGATACCAGACACACCCATTGGTAGGCTACAGGTAGAACAAGAATTTAATGACCAATACGAAATAAGTAGAAAAAGGGTTAACACAAGTCAACCACATAAATAAATTAATCAAGTTAGTCTTTAATATTCTTTGCGTCCACTATTATTTTATCAATAGTTTTTGGTTACCTGCTCTCTACATTTTTTTGTTGATGATGACACCCACATGAGTCCGAGATTTGTGCATGGGTAACGAGGTGAATGATAACATATAGATGCCTGACAGAGGAGTGGGATTCGAACCCACAACCGCAAGCTGAAGTTGCGACGCCCCAACCAACTGCGCTAAGCGTAATGATCAGTTGTTATTTCTTGTTCTACCTCTTAAGGCCATGCCACACCTAGCTCGCTTCCGCGGCGGACGCGAAGTTTGAAAAATCGCTCACCGTGTTAACAAAATGGAACAGGTCACACAGAGCATCCGCGGGCGCGCGGTAGTGTCCGCCACTTTGAGCGATTTTTGTAGACTACCGAGGCGGTAGTGTGGTCTAGCGCATGCGCAGAGGTGCACCTCGAACGGCCAAGGCTTCCAGTGCCATCGCCATCTCCGTACTCCCGCGCGGGCGCGGTACTTTTGGTGTGGACTGGCTGGTGGTAAAACGTCCGCGCGCTACCGTCCCTCGGCGTTAGCGGCGGATGTCGGTGTGGCATGACCATTACTACCGGGCTTGACTAGTATCACAGGCCGCTCACCATGGTTGCGCTTTATTTAGTTCCGGATTTGATTCCTTTGCCGCGCTGGCATCGAAAAAGTAGTTTAGGATTTGATTCTCAGGCCGCGCTAGCATCGAGAAAATACTTCAGGATTTGTCCATGGGGAGCGGGCATGCTGCATGCGGGAATATTCAAATTGCCGCAAAGTCTGCATTAATGTTGTGCGTTTAATGAAGTAAAGGTATATCATCCCCAGATGGCACATTTCAAAAACACTGAATCGTATTGATAGAAATGCTGAGTATAGTATTGAACAAAAACTCTAAGAGTCCGCAGTCCGAGCTCCTGTTACATTGTTTAATCTGTGCTAGTATCAACCAACGAAAGACCTCCAATCCAACGTGAAATTTGGCCTATGTTTTGGTCAGTTAAAAGTATGGTAGTAGCACCTGCAGGCTCCCATTCTATTAACCAGCAGTATTCGTTTGTAAAGGGTGTATATTAAGATTTAAGCTTCTCTGTATTTTAATTCAAGTGTGATTGAGATTGAAATTGATGTGATAGTCAAAACTATAGTATCATGTGTATCTATGGAAAAAGTGGTTGCTACAAAACAAAATCAGTCTTCATTTATTATGGATATCTACCACAAGATCAAAAAGTTGAAAATATTCATTATTTTTTGTCTGATGAAAGCTATAATTATATTTATGAGTTGAGGAATGTTTGAAAGGAAAATATTATAATCATAAGAAGAAATATTTGTTTAGTCTTTCAATTTGTGTAAATAAGGAAAATATTATAGTCATAAGAAGAAATATTTGTTTAGTCTTTTAATTTGTGTAAATTAAACTAACTTATCATGCACAAATTCAAGTTTTTACTTTTTTCATCTGTACCTGTAAGTAGATTTATCCAGAAGTGGATAAGCTAGTGCGCAGATCAGCATATTAATGTTTTTAAACCGGAATATCTTCTCTTCAATCTGATGTGCTTCCAAGCTATAAATGTCAAAAATTGTGTTCGAAATGAAGATAATTGTCAGAAGTACATAAAACTGAGCCAACACTCTGATTTTCTTTCCTTCAAAATGGCCTCTCTGCATCAGAACCTGTCTCATCTTATTTGTTGCTTCTTTTGTTATCGGATGTGCCTTGAAAACAATATAATTCAATATTTTCTGTAATTTTCTATGGCAAAATACTTATTGAACAATCTACTATTGAAACTGACACTTTGTTACTGAATGGTTTCTGTTCATGCTCATTTAAATTTTTTTGGATGAAGCCGGTGTAGGTCTGATACATGTGCGTGGGTAATGAATTGGATGATTTTCGATGAGTTGTACCTATAGTTTTAGGTTGTTTCTGAACCACCGGCATCTCAACCCATATTAAAAATGCAATGTTTTTATTCTAGTTTGACTAAACTATTAATTATTACTATTATCAATTTTTCAAACATTCAATTTCAATTAAAACCTACACAATAATAAATATACAAAATAATAATGAAAAACAAAAACATAAACGAATATATTGGTAGACAATTTGCAGAGAAGATCATGCTAGGGTGTGGAGTTGTATAACTTTTCCAACTATGGTTGCTCACGTACTAGGAATAAGTTATATAAACTTGAAAAAAACACTTTTAAATGGAAATTAACTCACGTTATGGCGTGACGGCCGTTTCGCTCTGTTGTCTAGAGCGTCGTCAGACGACCCACAGTACACTGACTTAAGGTATGAGTTTGAGGGTCAAACTCATACCTT
Source organism: Conomelus anceps (assembly GCA_948455865.1). NCBI lineage: Eukaryota > Metazoa > Arthropoda > Insecta > Hemiptera > Delphacidae > Conomelus > Conomelus anceps. The sequence continues at coordinate 26,450,892 of OX418216.1, forward strand.
AAGTCAGTGTACTGTGGGTCGTCTGACGATGCTCTCGACAACAGAGCGAAACGGCTGTCACGCCATAATGTGAGCTAATTTATTTCCATTTAAAAGTGGTTTTTTCAAGTTTATATTACATATTAGTGGAAACAAGATGGATCTTCAACATCATAATTTCGCCGAGAGGAATAAGTTATTCATTATAGGAAAGGAAGGGGCGAGAAGGAGAAGAAAAGGAAAGAAATATTAAGTATGATCAAAAAAGATTAGGTTTGGAGCCAGAATAATTTAAAGGCAAATCTCAGCAAGCAAGCACCCAATTAGAAACAACCTGTTTCAAAAAATCATTTACAGATTAGAGAAATAGTTGCTCTTAATTCAATTACTGATATCAAGTTTCATTCTCTTGGTTATTTTGGTATTGATAATGTACTGTTCAGGAATTTTGTTTGTGATTTTTGAATTTGTCTAAGCTGCCTCCTGATACATTCAATGTTAGTTTTATAGATCTGAAATTTATTTTTGATGACGTTCTCAAACTATATTGGCTGTTGCCAATGTTATTGGTGCTAGAAAAAGTAGCTCTGTGGCTATTTTATACCACTTTACGACATTCATCACGTCTGATAGTCACAACATTAAATTCAATGAATGTCAATTTAAGCGCAAAATCGAAAATCATGATATTCAGTAAAGGTGGAAAGCATGGAAGACATGAGAGTGGTGGTTTGAAGGAAGGCCAATTGAAGTGGTCAATTCATACAAGTATAGGTTAGGTTGTCGACAAGGCTATCACTGAAAGAGCATTTTGATGAGACTAACCACTCACCAAAGGGTGGCCAAAAAATCAGAATAAATGTTGGTATAAAATTGGGTCTTCGAGAGTCTGCCTCAACAAAGATGGCATTGCGTTTGTTTAATAACCTTTTTTTGAAAAAATCAATCACAATCAGCGCCAAGTTTCATTTATTTGATGCTGTATTGAGGTTTGTGATCTGCTGTAGAGCACAAGTATGGGAAAGCAAAATGATTTAGTGGAAAAATCTACGGCTTCTCTTGAAGAAGGTTATGCCCAGCTTATGCCCCAAATCTAGCTCTGCTTCTTGAGACTGGTACCCAGCCAATTTTTTTCCATACATTGAAGTTGCATGTGTGTTACATGAAGATTAACAAAACACAAATATTCTAAATCACTTATACAAATCAAATTCCAAAGAAGGGTTGTCATAGTTAAGGTGTGGGAGGCTTTGGGAGATATGGCATTTCTCTGGACAAACTTATGAACTCTTGCTAAAATAATTCACAGTTTTAAGAAAAAAATTCCTAATGTAACTCTTGCATTCACTGTAATATGTGAAAGAATCATAAACACATCAAATCAGCTCATAGGGAATTTAAATAAGCCTCAAAAATACACACTTCGCTCTATTTTCGAATCTTAAAATTATCTTTGAAATTTAATTTCAAAAATCGCCTCTTGAATAATTACGAAAAATCACCAGAGCTATATTGGCATTAAATATGCTTTGTATGAAGTTTTTAAAAATCTGTTCAACAACTCAAACAGCTTTTTAAATTTAAATGTTTTATTTACAAACTTGAACAATAGAAGAAAACCAGAATATTTCATATCTATATTTTTGTATAATTTAAGTTACTATACAGAATATTCTATTTTAGTATAGTCAGATAAAATCTACAATAAAACATATTTTAAAACAAAAAAAGAAACCGACTTCAGTGAAATGATAAAATACTCACGTACTAAAAAGTTTAAAATAAAGTATTTACTTTAAACTGAGAAAATTTTTAATTTCATACAAGTAATCTTTTGAAGTCGGCGCCAAATATTTTATAGATTCTTTTTTAGGATGAAGCCCACATATGTCTCAGACCTGTGCGTGGGTAATGAGTTGGATAATGGTGATTGATGATTTGGACCTACAGTTTTAGGTGGGTTCTGAACCACCGGGAAGTGATTGATAAGAAATTCTATCTAATATCAAAACTAACACTGTATTTCAATAAAATATGTGATTTACACTCACGTTTACTGAAATACAATGGTTGATAAGAAATTCCATCTAATATCAAAACTAACACTGTATTTCAATAAAATATGTGATTTACACTCACGTTTACTGAAATACAGTGGTTGATAAGAAATTCCATCTAATATCAAAACTAACACTGTATTTCAATTAAATATGTGATTTACACTCACTTTTACTGGAATACAGTGTCAGTTTTGATATTAGATTGTTCAATTATTTCGTCATGGAAGACATCACAGAGTAATTCTGTTATATTTTAAAAGTTTATGGGAAATTTGGCGCCAACTTCAAAAGATTACTTGTATGAAATTAAAAATTTCTCAGTTTAAAGTAAATACTTTATATAATATAAACTTAAAAAATCACTTTTAAATGGAAATTAACTCACGTTATGGCGTGACGGCCGTTTCGCTCTGTTGTCTAGAGCATCGTCAGACGACCCACAGTATACCGACTTAAGGTATGAGTTTGAGGGTTATGTATGTTGGAATGGTGATGGGGTGGGGGGATGAGTAGGCGGGAGGTTTGAAATTGGGATTATTTTGTCAGAGTATGTGAGAAGAAGTTAAGCTGATCATTTAAAATGTTGTCAGGCTCCTGCTTTGCATGTTTGTAAATCTCATATTGTTCTAAAACATTGAGTTTCTGGCTTTTGTGAGTGAAGTGTAGTGTGTCTAAATTAGTGTCAATGTCTGTATAACTGTGGCCTGTTGAAATGATGTGTTCAGCAAAAGTGGAATGTGTGTTTGGGTGTGAAATGGCTCTTGTGTTTTCTTTGAATCTAGTGGTGAATGTCCTGCCAGTTTGTCCTATACAGAACTTGTTGCAGTCATCACATTTCAATTTGTAAATTCCAGATCTGTTGTACTTGTTTTGAGATGTTGTCTGAGAATGCAGGTGTTTTTTGAGTGAATTAGTTGTTCTGTAAGCTATTTTATATTTGAGTTTCCTGAATGAAGCTGCTATTTTATGAGTTTTGTTGTTGAGGTAGGTAAGTGTGATGAATGTATGGGGGTTGTCATTCTGTTTGTTGCTGGTGTGAGTGATTGGTTTTGTTGATATTCTGTGCAGTAGTTTGTCTATTAGTGTGTGTTTGTAACCATTCTGTTACATACTGTTCAAACTATATTTTATAAAGATGATAAGAAATTCTATCTAATATCAAAACTAACACTGTATTTCAATTTAATATGTGTTTTACACTCACTTTTACTGAAATACAGTGTCAGTTTTGATATTAGATTGTTCAATTATTTCGTCATGGAAAACATCACAGAGTAATTCTGTTATATTTTAGAAGTTTATGGGAAATTTGGCGCCGACTTCAAAAGATTACTTGTATGAAATTTAAAATTTTCTCAGTTTAAAGTAAATACTTTATTTTAAACTTTTTAGTACGTGAGTATTTTATCATTTCACTGAAGTCGGTTTCTTTTTTTGTTTTAAAATATTTTTATTTTAAGCTTTTTAGTTGAATTTTCAAACTTTCAAAACATGAGAAATTTCTTAAAGCCTAAATTATGAAATATTTATCAAATTAGCAAGCCAATAATTAATTTATAACATCCAACTTAAGTAACTAAAAATGCACTTATAAGAAAATATAAACTAAGGAAAAATCTACAACGTTTTATTTAATGTGGAATATTGTATTTAGGAAAATTATAATAGCAAAAGGCTTCTTAAAATTGAAATGGCTTTTGATTCATTTTGATGTGGTCCCTTTCAGAATATACCTACACTGAAATAGTAGGCCTATATTACATTACAAGTGTGGAAAATTGTGTTTACTGAAAATATGATAAGTTAATGCAGGAGACGAAGTCGAGTGCGGTATTATCATACGAGTATGGTAAACATCTTCCCGGACGAATTATGTATGAAATTTTTTGTGATATTAGTCATATATATTTTTTTAATATAAAAAACATAAACTTTGAGCTAGTACAAAAGGATCATCAAACATAACCTCAAAATAGCCTATTAATGGTGTATTATTAGTATTTAATGGTGAATAAATATTCTTAATCCATCACAGCAGCGAAACTAAAAATACTTCTGAGATCAGCTGTTTTTCCAAATTCTCCAACTTATGATTGAAACTAAATAACCTTATTCCTATGACTCAATAACATCAACAAAATTATTTATAACTAGCTATTGTGCCCGTCCTTTGTACGGATTATGTTTAGAAATAAGACTAAATATGTTTCGGCTTTTTTGATAGCAACGATCATGAAGTTGTTAGCGTTCAGACGATCCAGTTTTTTTGCGGTACGGTTTTTGTACTGTACGGCGTCAACTGTGTACTGTGATGTTCACACAGTCCGGCTTTGCTGCTTATTGCTGTGCTCTCCTCCTTCTTCCATTACGCTTCCAGTTCAGTTTTATTTATTCCATTCCAGGATTTTTTTTATTTGTGTAAGATTTTTTTTAATAAGTTACTGAAGGTTTTTCTTAAATTTTGATCAAAGTAAGCAAATTCTGGTTACAATATTCCACACATTTCTCGCCGCGCTGATAATTTTCTCTCTTTATTTTTATATTAATCTTAAGTCTTGTCCCACAAGGCGGGTCTCTCATATATTAGAGAAATTAAATTTTTTTTTTTTGAGCATGTAGCCCACATAGGTCTTAGACCTGTGCGTGGGTAATGAGTTGGATGATGGTGATTGATGAGTTGGACCTACAGTTTTAGGTGGGTTCCGAACCACCTATTAATTTTCACAATTAATATCTTCCATTTCTGGACACTGGAATTCACTAATAAGAAGATCAATGCTGAAGAATATCAATGAAGAAGATCAATGCTGACGATCTGAAGACTGCTTCCAGCGTAATAAGCATATCGTTTGAACATATCCATTACCGGTACAATACATGTGCCACCAGATACAGTTATTATGCGGTACAGCTGATTTTAGCGATACAGTTTTTGTAGACAAAACCGACTGTAGAAATCGGCTAGAACAGCTTTTTTACTGGATCCAGTCGAAACAGTATTGTGTGAACATACAATATGAAATTTACATGCAAACGAAAGCACTGTAAAATAACAGATACAACAAATTTACTGTACCGCACAAAAACTGTAACGTGTGAACGGGCCCTTAGTAAACAACTTAGAACGTATGCAATTCAGTGACAGGTATCGGAGAGAATTTTTTTTGAGAACAGCTGATTGATATATCATGATAAATTATTACGTGATTTGTTCTTATGTGGTAATAAAACTTAGAAGAAATGTATTCAAAATCTCACAATACTTGGTTTTTAAACGTTTATTACTCTGTTAAAAAAAGTTAATTTAGTTTTTTATATCTAAAGACATTGTCAATAAAGTGTTCAATACTGTTCAATAACTAAAATCCCGATCGATGCTCTCGTTTTTGAGGAGAAGGCCGCGTAAAATGCCTTTGGGGCCGTGACAGACAGACAGAAAGTAAGATAAGACTATTTTCGGCTTATTTAATGTATAAAACGTAAAAATAACCAAAAAATATATAATTCTGATAAATGTACATACAAAACTAATTTTATTTATATAGATTTTCATATGAACAGAAATATTATATTCTTCTTATTCTTGATTCAAATTAAGTTCACGTGATTGGTCAAAACGGGACATTACAGGCTTGTTTCACACTGAACCAGCTTTGGGTAACCGATGTCGTTTACCCGGCATAATTGCATTGCATCATATGATTTCGAAAACCGTCTAGATGTGAAGCGCTCCATATGATACAATGATCAGCCTGGTAAACGAAACCGGTTATCTGATTGGCGGTTATGTGTGGAACTATCCTATTCAAACTTGATTGAAATGAAGGCATCGAAGAATGCTCCTTTTTGTTTAATATTGGGCTAAGTATTGAGCGGATCCTTGCGAAACTTGAATGGGACCACCGCTGAGCGATGCTCTTTCATTAAAAAAAAATTCATCGAAATCGGTTCAATATTGTTCGAATGATTGATGTACAAACATAAAAAAACACAGGTCGAATATAGAACCTTGTTCTTTTTGGAAGTCGGTTAATAAAAGAATTTTTAGTAAGTAAAAAAACATCGATTTTGAGTACTACTCACCATTGCTATTTTGTAACCAACTGACGCCAACTCTTTTCAATGAAAATAAAGGTTACAAATTAATTAAAACAATAATGCACTAACTTGAATTGAGCTACATTAATATTTTGTACTGGAATAGAAATTGTATCTGTTACAGTTTCTATTAAATGGCAATGTCTTGACTCCTTGAATTATTTTATTACTCAATTGATACAATCTGCATCAAACAGCTGTGGACTCGACTTTTTGACTTATTTAACAGAGATTTTTGATGTTTTGAAAAAGCTAGATAGAGTAATAATACAGATTGAAAGAAGTTGTCTTGAAATGTTGCAGGAAAACCAAAATTCCTAGGACTGCAGACTTATGATGTTCCCCTCAAGTCTCAGCAAAGGTAAGAAAGATTCTCCGCATAAAATACCCTATATTGCCACAGACTACCAATAAAACTTCCAACTATTTTGTCAAAAATAAATCATAAATTAGCAATATTTTCAATAATAATTATATGGCGCAGAAAGTATCATTCTGCCCAGTTTAAAACGATTATACTTGATTATTAGGTACCAGCTTTGAAAATAATTGCAATGAAGTGATTTTGCCGTCAAAAATAGAAAATTGCGCTCAATTGTTCTTTCTTTTTGGCGATTTTCTCAAATCTGTTCCCTGTGATTACTCTAATCATTACTTTCGACCCTCAAAATTGGACGCTGTATGATTAATTGAATCGACTACCCTGGAGTGATTCATCATACGCAATTGACAGTCTGTATTGCATTTTAGGAGACTGCGACAAAATATTTTTGTCATGAAACTTAGTTCTGTGCAGAAAATCTAAATCTAATTATTTCTGGATATTATAAAAAACAGTATTTCTCTTCTTCTTGTATTTATATTAATCAGATTTTGTGATTTCTGATTGTTCTTGAAAACTAGGCTGAGTATAGGTTTTCTAAGCAGAACGTGAGACACATCAGAAGCAAATTGCAGGCCTCCTGAGTGCTTGCACGGTGAAGCTTCCAATACTTGATGGTCATCACCAACGCAAAGTCAAACACATTCAGTGGAAATCCCAAATTTCATTGAGAATCAAGCTGTCTTTTATCAGTTGTTTACAGCATTAATTCATGATAATGGAGGACTCACAAAATTAGAAAAATTCGCTATCTAGTTTAAAGTTTACAAGCCTCATATTAGCCAAGTTTATTTGTACTGGAGTGATACCAGTTCAAGTATATTATGATTCTTCACTTCAAGCTTTGATTGATATGGGATAAACGCATCCTTTCTAAGTCTTACTTCGATAAAATATTAGTCTATCACACAAGAAACTGAGAGAGATCTAAACACATTTTTACATAAATCAATAAATTACAGTAGAATCAATTACAGCACTCAAACACAGCAATATTTGTGATCTTGTTGATCATATAATTTCCACATCGCTTTGAATAAACTAGATAATACAGTACTACCTACAGTAGTACTCAATCATCATTATGAAATATCATGTAGATCAAAATTAATGTTCAACTTAATTGTTTTAAACAGTAGATATTCTCGACATGCCAACGAAGGTTTCATTTGAATGAAAGTGGATCTGGCTTTTTCAATCCTGCACTATATTTCAATTGAGGGATCCCATGCCTCATTCAACAAACAGCCAAGATAGGTAAATTTTGTATTCCTCTCAATATGGATTGGATTCAATCTCTACTTATTACTATATATATATTTCGTCTTTTAGTCATATTTGGTCACATAGTCAGCATTATACATTAGTTAGTAGTTTTTATTATACAGTAGGTTGGCTAATTAATTATAATGCATTGTGGTTATTGCTTGCAATAGTTGATTATATATATTAACTCTTTATTGTAAATTTAACGACTTGCCATCAATTTTAATTGTGAATAAATAATATTTGTACTTACTGTTGGCGAAAAGTGATTACAAATATTATTTATTCACATTTAAAATTGACTGCAAGTCGTTAAATTTACAATAAAAAGTTAATATTAACAACACAGATCGTTATGGAACAAGAAATTCAAGAATTTGATTATTTATATGTTCATTCATGTTCATCTGCAACTTATTAAGCCATTTAAATAGCGAATGCTGTAGAGAAAAAGTTGGAAATAAAAACTTTTTCTTCAATCAAAAGTTAGGATTAAAAGCTTTTCCTTTCTACCGCATGAAAAATGACTACCTTTTTTATGAGAGGAAATCCCCCATTTGGGAAGTAAATGAATCAAACATAGAAATACTGTACTGTATATTGAAATCATGTGTTTAATGTAGTTGACTGCCCCGACCCTAGTTTCATTCATATATCATTTGCTACTTGTGAAAAATATTATGATTCAATCAAAGAAGCTCTTGTCTCTGAGAAAAAGGTTTGCTTTATGTCAATGAGTAGAGGGATTTGATTAAAACACTTCAAGTAAAAGGTTTTACTCCTTTTTTATTCATCAGACTCAGCATCTTTGCACCCTGAAATTGTTTACCAGTTTTAAGATATATGGTAGCTAATGGTTGCAGTCATGCAAGCTTGCACTGGTGCAACCAGTTTTAGGGCTACCACTTGGCATCTAATTGTATTATGAATTTGAAGACCAATCAGACGCCTAGCAGTGCAACTAGTGCAGACTCCCATGAACCTCCATATTTTCAATACATTTTGGTTCCTTAATATCAAGAGATCTAGCATCTACCTCCTCAAATTGTGCTGGATCATTTGGGTCTCTAACAATACATCGTACTATATGCTGCCAAACCAAACATTTGGTGTGAAGCACTATGCCGCTGGAAGTCGTGTAATGTGCATCCCCGTCACCACAACAACCATTTTCCAAACAAAATTGTTTTTTACAGGGATGTTTTACAGGGATTTGCCTTTTTGGCAAACCAGATTACTTTGACATTGATGACTTCCACTGCAACCACCTCCTAAAACACAAACATAAAGATTTGTCAGCTCCATATTCCTTTTTTCCTCTCCATAGTTTGAAATTTATTGAAACGCTATTTTTACTTTTGTAATTTGGAAGTCTGAATAGTCTAAATTTAATAGAATTTGAATGAGAATTTTATTAACAAATCCATCAATCCAAATACAACCTCTGAGAATTGCTTCAATATATGGTAGCTAATAAATTCAATGGAAGCTATGACAGCTAATGAATCTCAATCTCCTGAATTTTAAATGATCTAGGTTCTACATCCTCAAACTCTGCTGGATTATTAGTTCTCGCAATAGTATATTGTGCAATATGCCGCCATACTACACATTTTTACTCATTTTTGATGAGAACTTTCTTGGTGTGGGGTCTGTCTGTGAATGTGGTCTGGGCCAAGTAGTATTGTAGCTATTTCCCTCCACTGTCATGTACATATCAGCTTTTTATAGGGTCTAAGTATTTGCCTCCTATGCAATTCAATACAAAAAATCAAATCATGTATGGTACAAAAAATGAAATGTATTACGAAGGTTGCTGTTTAGCCAGCCCTATTAGTTTTAGACATTTAAAGCGTGGCCATCTGAATTTTTGATTATGTTGAAATATTTCTATAAATTTTAAATCTTTTAATTAGAATTTCTGAGTGAGAAAGTATTGAGGCATGATAAATTTATTATGAGATCTGTTTAGCAAGAAAAAGACGGAACAAAGTAATGTGCATATCAGCACTTTATTCTGATGATTATTTTATGTAAACTTGTCGGGTCCTGGATTGGGTACTGTTGCATTGATTTATCATTCTCATCATCTGCTTAATATTAAATAATCTAATTGAATGAACCAAAAAAACTGAAAACTGGATGGCGATTGAAGCCCAGTGCATGCGGTCGCGTTTCAAAGCTTGTTTGTGATCGTATATTATGGTCAATGGTCCTGTTGAACATTGAATACGACCGTTTCTCGTTACCACCTTTTCCTAGGATAAGCTAGAAATGAGTTGCCCTTTTCAAAATTAGTTGTTTGTGGGAGAGTTCGCTAGCCCATTGGCTCACTAGTTCATGCCCAATCAGAGCTGTAGTATAATGAAGCAGTTGTTACACTGTCGTCAGTTTTCAGTGCAGGCTCGTGACCAATCAGAACTTGGGATTTCTCCAATTAAGTATCAAAAGACAATGATTTGAAGAGCCACCCGTTCCACCCTAAACGGAACATACTAGTAGTTCTGTTAACAATAGACCTTACTCACCCAAATGTATTGGATTCAAATGTATGCTCTTATGCATGCTCTACTTTGTATGAGCACAATGTCCAGAACACACCCGCGCTTGCCAGTTTATTCCATATCATTACCGTGTATTATGTATCCACTCTTCTAGGAGTATCTACCCCATCAACAGTATATAACAAGGAATCTCATATTGATACAAATTTAGTACCTACCCTATTAACTGTATATAATAAGGAAGCTCATCTTGATACAATTTCACTTTATTTGAAAAAAATTTGGACAATGTATTGAATTTGAAAAAATAAAATATATACATCACTGTGCCTAGGAATAAGGAACATCCATATGGAAAATCATAACAATTGGTCTATGTGTTCGTCTGTAATCGTGAGACAGACAGAGAGAATTCCGAGTGTCTTGAAGGATAGACCTCACTCCGTTTGGTCAATAATTAAAACAAACATACACACCATACTTACCGGTTTGCCAGATATCAAAATCAAAATATTTTTTCCTCTTATTTTTCTTCTTCTTCTTCTTTTTTACGAAGTGTATGACAAGATTAGAAACAAAATTGATTTATACATTCACCTTCTCCCAATCCAGGGTCCGATGGCTCATCGTCGAGTCGGGCTTCTTGTTGCACGGCTGCAGCTCTACAAACTGGTTGATGGTCATCAATGTCACAAATACCATCATCAATCAATGTCCTGCAATAATTCAGTTTCGTACAGGGATCTTCACATTTATTATCATGGCACCACTCCCTTTCACCGCATTCTGAGTGTAACTCACAACCTGAAAAAGGTGAAGATTCACATATGAGAGTTCTAAACTAAAGGTGTAATTCCTAAGCAGCAGCCAATAAGGCTTGGTCCTCATGACTCTGCTCATAAGAGACTGCTAGGGCAATCTGCTTCACATGTAAATCAATGGATCCAATTCCTATGACACAACTCGGGACGCCATGTGGCTCTAGCCGTTTGGAGCGATAACAGCTGTGCTAGAGCCGCCTCGCGTCCCGAGTCGTGTCATAGGAATCGGTTTCATTGATTTGCATGTGAAGCAGTATGCGCTAGATGTAAGTCATGTCGTAAGGGCCGAGCCATATTGGCCGCCACAAAGGATTTACACCTTTATGAAGATGCTTGCTGAATCAAGGCTAATCCAATATAACAGCTACTTGCTGTTATCCGTCGTCCAAACTCTAATGCTAGATAGTAGGGGCTTGAAGGAGAAGATGAGGAGAAAAATAAAGAAGAAGAAAAGAGAAGGAAAACAGAAGAAGATAAAGAGAAAGAGAATGAAGAACAGATTTAAATTTTCTTAGTTGACTACTCTACTTGGAATGGACTGGTATGACCTGCAGTTTTAAATAAGGAAAATAAATACTCACTTATTTCCCTTTTCAATCTATTTTTAATATTTTCAAAATCGCTTGATTCACCCACTGTAAACAGAGAACAATAATCACGCTAGTTTTCATTAAAATTAATAGTCTTCAACTTATTATTGAAAAGTATTTTTTATTATTTTCTTTCTTAAATTCAATAACAATAACACAAGAGGAAAATATTATTACAATGAATTCACTCAATCAATATATTTGCAGAATCATTGCAACAACAGTCCTCTTAAACCGTTAGGTTTTTCAGAAGGTACTCATTCAAAATTATTACATTTATAACAAAACAAAAAAAAATAATAACTTTTACAAGAGTTCCTGCTATTTATACACTTTTCATAATTCAGAAAGACAGAAATTTTTCTAAAATGTTCTATCAATTTCTAAAATAAACAAATAGAACATTCATTCATCCAGGCTATTTTAATTGCTGAGATAAGAACATTCTAATGGTTGGAATTGCCTTGTATTTAGAAGAATCGATAATTTAGAAATAATTTGGAATTTAATTTAGAAAGATAAGACAATCACTAAAAAGGTTTCTCATCCAATTTATCTAGAGGCGGGAATCAAGTCACAAAAACACAAGAAATGGTTGGAACTCATTATAATAACAAAATTAATAATTTGGCACTTTACAAATAAAAGATGTGATGTTAACTTTTCAAAATATTACATAAAAAAAATTCAATAGAATATTCAGCCTGGGCCCAGTTGTTAAAATAAGTCCTTTGTTACGAAGATATCGAAATTATTGGTACCATTACGTCGGAAACGAAGTTAACGAATTTAATACGTAGTAATGTAAACGGTGTTACCTTGGCATAGCGAAGTTCTGTCGAAATAAAACGTACGTACGCTCCCTTTATCTGGCGATATTATTCACAGTCTATTCTGAATACGAAGTGGAAAATCTCTATTATAGAGATCGAAGATTAAAGATCGAAGTGGAATATCTCTATTAAATTGAACTCAGGTTTTGCAGATCACCAAATCAAGACGACACGTATCAGGTCACAGGTAAGAGACCCTTCTTCTCAAGTCAAATTCCACGTCTAGGAATGAAGTCTCCAGTCAAGTATCTCGTGCCATAGAGTTGAATCCCCGTTCAAGAAAACCCGTCTCAAGGACAGCTGTGAAATAAATCACAGTCCAGAATAGAAACTATTCACTTATTGTTTTATTTACCTAAATATTCATTCAATTATTCGATTATTTAATTTTACAAATTCCTTTCGATTACAGATTACTTTAATGAAAATTAATAATAGTTTTACTTTTACTCAGAACTTTTTGGAAATAAGTTAAATACTTCAAGTTAAGAAATAATTTCAAGTTATCATTTTACCAAGTAGACTACTAAGTTAATTTGTAGTTATTAATTGTCAGAGTATTCGAGTAATAAATTCATAAGTAAAGCAAAAGAGTAAACAAACTTATCAGTGAATTAATTTTCCTTGAAAAGAAAGATAATGTACCTGAAGTGTACAATCATCAATCTACTTTGAAATATATAGAATCAGTTACTAATTTAATAAAATGAATTGACTTCAGAAACATGACATTAATAATTTTACAAAAAATAATATTTTTATTACACAAAAAATTAACAATTTTTGTTACCTTTATAGCGGAGATAATTATCCATAATATAAATCTTGTAGAGTCGACATTTTGTAAACTAAGCTCACATAACTTGAACTAACATAAAACTGGAACGAAAGTATAACTAAGAATAACGGTTCCAACCTACTATTTTAACAACTACTTATTTACATCTTAGAGGACTTGGAAACATTTTAGTAATCACATAATGAAATATTACTTGTCGACGGTCAGCAGAGTAATAGATCATCCGCTGGTTTTCACTTTCAGAATAAGCGAAAACCATATTAATTGCGCATGCGTCAAGACAGTTCTCATAGCTGTCATTGGCCAGTGGTCATTTACTGTCCTTCGCTCTTGTCTTTGTTTTGTTTTGAGTGAGAGGGAGTAGACAAAGATGGAGAGAATACATTCTCACGATCGTTTGAGTTTTACAATAACAACGTTGAACAATGTACTTCATTATTTAAATTAATTCAGAGGTAGAAAATTTTATAGAAAAGAGAATATTCTCTTGTTCTTTGAATCGTACAATAACAAAGACGACAATGAGAGTCTGGAATATAAATCGAATTAGAGATGGAATATTACTTTTATCTCTTGACCATCGTCACAGTTCTGTCTTCTTTACTGATACTTGTGTTATTGTCAGATAATACTGTTTACCTACCACAACAAACATTTGATGGGAATATTTCTGATTCCCAGAGAAAATAATAATTGAGAGAAATTCGAATTACGTAATGAATATAACTAAAATTCGTTACATGGTGTCCCAATAAACCATTAAGTATAGCAATTTGAAACCATAAGATAGAAATTTGCTAACATTGCTTCTGGTTAACTAAACTTCAACAATTTTTCAAGGTAACCAAATTTATGATTTCTCTATCTCAAACTACCTACCTATAAAGATATTACAGCTTACGTTTTCTAACTAATTATAAAATTTAAATTATATGATAAAAACTACTATTTTAGTGCAGTAAAAATTACAATGTGTAGGGGTTTTAAAATTATTACATTTTTATTTTATGGAAACGATTAAAAAGTATAACTTAATGACAATTTCCATGAGGTTCTGTGTAGTCACAGCCTTCGTTGATTATCTAATTGAATAATAATAATAGTAACTTGGAATGTAAATAATTTACTAATGAAATTTGTAAATACTGTATTTTATACAAAATCCTCTTTTTGACAATTTCCATGTTGTGGTTGGTCGTTAATATAGTATTGCCTTTTTCCATTTACTGTTTGTGTGTGAAGTTTGTTTTATTATTTTTTGTTATAATTGTTAGCAGCTTATTAAATCATCTTATAAAACAAAAACTATCAGGTTTCAATGGGAACAGATTTTTATTGCTTTAAAATTTGTTTGGCAAAACATTGGTTATAGATTTTGTGCATTAAAATAAGAAGAAAATGTATTGCTTTTTGAACTAATTTTTGATTGTTTATTCCTCTAGGCTAGACGTAAGGTAATCAATAGTAATTTAGAAAGCATAAAAGTTAAACCTTCATGTTTACTCAATAGTACAAAATGGCAAAAACGTTGATGTATTTATGCTCAAGCCATGGCACTTGACTTTATATAACTAAGGCGATCAAAAATGACGATAACTGGTAGACCACTCTAGTCTGGTTGTTAAAGAACCCTTTAATAAGGGTTTAATTCGAGGAGGGCCCGGCCACTTGATTTTACCCGGGGCCCAACAAAGCTGACTACGGCCTGGCATGTAATATAATTTATTTTACAAAATAATGTTAGTTTTATGTTAGTATTTGCGTAATTACATATTATTTTGAAATAATAAATGTTTAGTGAGTTAGTTTTTGTGTTTTTGAGTTAAGTTCTTTCATTTTTTAAACTATTTGACGCATGGCAACTGTAACACTATATATTCATAATAAAATTATTATCATTTAGACACATCCAGTCCAGATTAAAATTTCAGATTTAATTTAATGTATATTGAAATCAAAACATAGCACCGAGAAAACAAAAAACAACAGCATCAACAATAACAAACTTGAAAATCACAGCAACAATCTACAAACTACATAATTTTTACAACAATAAAATAATCTACAAAGTTTTAAAAAATATTTCAACAAATCTCTATACTGGGTTAATCCTTAAAGCTCCAAAATCGGCATGGTTCCACAGCCATAATTTCATTTTTTTATCAATTTTTTTTTAATATTACATTGCTTTATCTCCATTGACAAACTATCGAACAATCGCAGACCCAAATAACTAAAAGAATCTTTAAAAAATATAGAATTAACTCTAGGTGTTCTAAAAAAATGTGCAACTGCTCTTCTTGTATTGTGTATTAAATTCTCTGTTCCTTTATTACCACTTTTTTATAGAATAAACACAGCTTTGAAAATATTAATTTCTTTATATATGCTAGTGGAAATGAGCTCTCTTGCTGTTGCTTTTCTTAGTATTATTAAAAAAATTATAAAATTACTTTTTGGGGTTCTAAATTGAAATTATCCAAATATTCAGAAAATGAAAAAGTAAATAAAGACCAATTTATACTTACTGTACAAGTTTTCAAAGTTGCCAGATGAACGTCTGGGTTTGGGTGGAAACGTGTGGTTAGTAGGTGGTCGTGCTGGAGATGGTAGACTGTATGACACGGCTAGATGAATTAGTAATATTAAGGAGATTAATATTGGTTGTTTTGACGTCGGAATTATTCCTTTCTGGAATTTGAAAGCGTGCAAAAACCTTTAAACTTCTTCTTGTACGATGTCACGTTTTAAGACAGAAATAAACAGAAAACCTTCATAAAATCAAATTTTTATAGAACCCAACACACTCAAAAATAAGAATTATGTTATGATTGTAATTGAAACATGAATTTAGATTCAATTAAAATTCAGTTTTCTAGCTGATCATTGTACACAGTAGCGCACCCAAGAACCCCCTCTCCCCCCCGCACCGAAGTACCTGGGATCCAGGGCTTAATTTCAGTTAGAACACACCAGAGCGGAGCTCCGGCTATCTAAATCGATAATAAAATATTTTTTTTAAAACCATATCTGAACTGATTTTGTATATTATGTAATATTATGCAAAACTAACCATGCTCAAATGCGTTTAAAATGCACCAATTCACGTGTAGTTTTCAAACATTACCGGGAGAGGATCCCTCCCTTGGTATTTCATACTCACCAGAGTAAGTCACAGCTCCAGTACTTCTCAATTTAGAAATTAAGACCTGCTGGGATCTTTATAAAAATATTGATATTTTTCAATAAAATTCTCTGTGCAATATCAGGCTGATTACTTTAGTACATTTCATGATTTCACACTTGTTCATAACAATATTTATTCTGACATATCTTTGGTCTTTGAAATACCATGGAAGGAAATGGACTGATTGATCTAGCAGCATTGAACGGTTGTAGGGCTCTTGCAACCACGGGAATTTTGCGACCAACACAAAAAGGCGGACTTTTGTGACTTACTCTTGGGGTTCTTCCTGGTAGGTCATTGACAAACAATAGCCCGACCTTTCTACAAGGTTCCTTAGTCAGGTAGTTAGAAACTCCTGAGGCCACCCTCACGAGTTTCAACCATGGAGTTTTGCGACTACAAGAGTTCCGAAACAAGGGACTTATCTGAATAATAATAAACTAATATCTGGGTACCGAGCTCCGCTCTGGGGTTAATGTTTCATGTGCCTGAAAGTTTTATGATTTCTATTTCTGTTTTAATACGATCCATCACTGTTTCTACAAAAACCTGCATGGATCCCTGTCAATAGAAAACAGTTCCAGAAATTCAGTAAAATAACTTCACATGTATACGGTGTCAGCTCACTGTCTACTGTAGTTTGCAGAAAGGAGCGCATATTGAAGCGTGGCTGTAACATACTATTGCTTCTTATTCATGCAGAGAATAATAAAATAAAATTCATTGTAATTCCTTGTTAAATTGCAGAGAAAAACGACCGGGAGCGTCTTTTCACATGATGGACCAAAGTAATTAGAAAGGTTTAGTTTTGTAATCAAATCACCAAAGAAATGGAAAAATCATTTGCTGAGCTTTGATTCTCCAGTCATGTGTTTCCTACATAACTGCAAGGCTCCGATTGCATGGTACGCGCGTAAGTTTCGCGTTCCAGGTACCATAGCATAAATAACGCCGATAAGGTGCCTACCATATGATTGAAATTAATTTTTTCATCAGCTGTTCCTGTAAGGATAGATTTCTCCTTTTTGTGTCCTTCAACGAGTTTTTATAGGAATGAGACCTAGCGCAATCGTATTTTTGCACCAAGAAGCCCCTAACTATTAATTTTCATGAAAATCGTTAGAGCCGTTTTTGAGATAGTGACTGGAAATAGGTACATATGTGCATACAATTCCTTGCTTGTTTAATAAAAAAAAATATCGGGAGACCGAGCTCCGCTCGGGGGGGGAGGGAGTTAAATGTTTGGGGCAATTATGTGTATCTTGAAAATCGAAGATGATGCTGTGGGAAGGGCATTAACGACGCGTTATGCTGTGAAGCGGTCCCACCTCATCTCTACATTTTCCATCATAAGCTAGTGCACAAGCAAATCAACAATAATGTTAATTCCAATTGGTAAAAATGTTCTTTTAGACACTAAATATATGTATTTTGAGTAACAATCTGAATTTCGAGTTTACCAGCTTGTAGAACTGTAAATTTTCAAGATAGGTGGTGGTTGGGTTACCACTTTGTAACCCCTCACTCGAGAACGGCTTCTCACACCTTGTCTAATGGCTCATTGAAACGACCCAAATTCATACTTGTAACATTTAACTTAATTTGTAATTCTTCTTGGAAGTGTAATGTAGGCTTTCTACTGTACTTGGAAAATGTCAATTTTTTAAGAACTTGGTAACTACTCAAAATAAAAATGCAAAGTTGGTCTCAAATTGTAGGTAATATCTTTCTCTTCCACATCATTGACATTAAAATCTAAAAAAAAAAACATTTTTCAAATTGAGCTATTAGCCAAATTTTCATGAGTTTTATAGTATTTCCGGCTTTCCAATCTTCCTAGCTTGCCTAGACCCAGAGTTATTGTACTGTAATACAAAATATCCAAAAAATTACAAATAATGTTATTTTTTGTATGGTTAAATCAGCGAACACATAAGACCAATAGAAGGGGCTTCTTGTCGCCGAGGTGAAGCCACTTGTTATGCGCTCATCCACTACAAAGATGGCGGCGAGGGATGACTCACCCAAGTGGCGAGCGCTTGAGAAGCCAGTTTTTGCTATTTATTCTAAATTTACATAAATATTTTTACAATTTAAATAAAATACATGTTAGCACTGAAATCCAAGTATGCTAATCAGATCATCAACTATATCAGTTTCATATTATTCTATTTTGATTTTATTGTCAAAATAGCCTATATTGGAATAAATTATTTTAAGATATCATCCTATGCTTTTTTTAAAGTAGGCTAGTATGTTTTCATATAATTTTAGAGTCTTATCAACATTAAACTATTATCAAGATGCAAATTTAATTTCAAAATTGATTGAATTGGGACTTACTCTTTGATTCAATACTAATTGAGAGAATCAACTATTGCATCATTAGTTAGGGCAATAATTTGTTACATCAAGCTGGTTTTCTTGGAATCAACTTGCAATTTTTTAAACTGCTAAATTTCAAACATCATAATTAGTAAATACTAATTGTGTCTATCTGATCATTTATTCCAATGTAGGCTATTTGGACAATAAAATCATAATAGAATAATTTTGATTTGATTAGCCTACTTGAATTTCAGTGTTACCATTTTATTTGTTAAATATTAGATAGAATCCCGATTCAGATAGTTTAAGGATCGTAGGATATTATGCAGTTATGTTTAAATCTTAGTTATTTTAGTATATTTACTCAATCTTCTTGTCATGCTATGTCTCTAAGTTTTAAATTGAAATGTAGGTCCACAAATTGAATACACTGTTCCAGTAATCATGTTTTATGTAAAACCTATCATTTTAATTCAGGATCTTGATTGAACTCATTGTATATTGCTTAGCCTATCCCATGTTAGGGATAGGCCAAGGTTAATCTTGTTTTATGTCATCATTATTAATTCCTAGGTTAATCTAAATATAACTTGTTAGGAAACTTGCTTTCAACTTAGAAAACTCTGTTAAATATGTATTGCCTTATTAAGCATTAGGCCTTCAAATTTTAAATTTTAATGTAATTTTGAGTATAAATGAGTCATGTTCTAGACGTTTCAATTGGCCTATCTTGAATTTAACATTAATTCTTGTTATGCCTTCTGCAATATCAATTATTGCGTATAATTTAATAGTGCTAATAAATTAATAGCTAATTCAATACTGCTTTAATAGTGCTATTTTAAGGGTTATATATATTTTGTGCTCAGTGTCTTCGCGAGTGCTCTAAGAATAGCTTTATTAATATCAATTTTTATTATTTTAACATTACCACTTTCTTTTAACTTGAAATTTAAACGTTAATACTTTTTTATCAACCAAAAGTTGGTTTGGTTGGCGCCCATATGGAAATTATTTCATTCTGGATAGCGAAAGTACGGTCTTTACAATATAGGCTATTACCCCATTAGATAAATTGAGTAAACGTTCATCTTTATGTAGTCATTGATTTATATGATTCAATGACTTTAAAGATGAATTTTTATTTAATAATGACATTGTACTATTAAACATTTTCCAATTTGGATTTTGTTCATTTGCGTTCATAACGGAAAGATTTAAAAGTTGGACTAATTTAATCAACAATTTACTAAAAACAATCCAACTATAATATTATTACATTACAATAATAAACCTTCAAGGAAGTATTAAATCAATCACAAGAAATAAGTGAATAATTGGCTTTGTGGTCCCGGATGCGCAAGCCGGCTGATGACAGCGCGCCATCCCGATCGCGTTTCAACGTTGCACTTAAACCTAACATTGCATCCAAAGTATAAGTCGTACATTAAAATAAAAATCATGAAAAAATAATTCCGTTATTTCTGTACAACTTTCTCGCTTTGTTCACATCTCTACCTAAAAGATGAAAATTTTGGTAGCCGACTCACTTTTTCATGTCATGGTTTGAAACTCGGACAAAAATATAACTTTAAACAACTAATTAAAATATATAGAGGTAACCATTAAGTTTTATAATGCCACTGATATTGTTAGAAACTAATTGTCTATGCTCATGCCAAGTTTGAAAGTTATAACTTAATCCGAAGTGTGTTAAACTGCAGTTTATTTGGAGAGCGCGCATTGAAATTTTCTGCTCTTGAAAACATGATTTCGTCTTTCTATCCACTACATGGATGGCGGACTTGGCTTCACCTCCTATAATACTACGCTAGTGCATACGCCCCTTCTATTGGTCTTATGGGTTCGTTGGGTTAAATTGTAATTAGAAAAGTTTTTTTTCACCAAAGAAATAATGGCGTCATAAGCTGAGCTCTGACTTTCCAGTCATATGTTTCCTACATGACTGCAAGGCTCAGACACCGACTACACGGTACGCGCGGAAGTTTTTGCGTTCCAGACAGCGTTAATAACGCCGTTAATGGGGCTACCATATAATTAAAAACTGTTTCTCTTTTATCAGCTGTTCCTTTGAGGATAGATTTCTCCTTTTTGTGTCCTTCAGCGAGTTTTTACAGGAATGAGACCTAGCGCAATCGTATTTTTGCACCAAAAAGCTCCTATATTCGTAATTTTATCAAAATCGTTAGAGTCGTTTTTGAGATAGTGACTGGAAATACGTACATACATACAATTCCTTGCTCGTTTAATAGAATAAGATATCGGGAGACCGAGCTCCGCTCGGGTGGGAGGGGGTTAAATGTTTGGGGGCAATTATGTGTATCTTGAAGATCGAAGATGATGCTGTGGGAAGGGCATTAACGACGCATTATGCTGTGAAGCGGTCCCACCTCATCTCTACATTTTCCATCATAAGCTAGTGCACAAGTAAATCAACAATAATGTTAATTCCAATTGGTAAAAATGTTCTTTTGGACACTACATATATGTATTTTGAGTAACAATCAGAATTTCGAGTTTACCAGCTTGTAGAACTGTAATTTTTCAAGATAGGTGGTGGTTGGGTTGATGGGATACCACTTTGTAACCCCTCACTCAAGAACGGCTTCTCGCACCTTGTCTAATGGCTCATTGAAACGACCCAAATTCATACTTGTAACATTTAGCTTAATTTGTAATTCTTCTTGGAAGTGTAATGTAGGCTTTCTACTATGTACTTGGAAAATGTCGATTTTTTAAGAACTTGGTAACTACTCAAAATAAAAATACAAAGTTGGTCTCAAACTGTAGGTAATATATTTCTCTTCCACATCATTGACATTAAAATCTAAAAAAAAAAACATTTTTCAAATTGAGCTATTATAATTAGCCAAATTTTCATGAGTTTTATAGTATTTCCGGCTTTCCGATATTCCTAGCTTGCCTAGACCCAGAGTTATTGTACTGAAATACAAAATATCCAAAAAATATGAAAAAATTACAAATAATGTTATTTTTTTGTATGGTTAAATCAGCGAACACATAAGACCAATAGAAGGGGCTTCTTGTCCCTGAGGTGAAGCCACTTGTTACGCGCTCGTCCACTACAAAGATGGCGGCGCAGGGATGACTCACCCAAGTGGCGAGCGCTTGAGAAGCCATTTTTTGCTATTTATTCTAAATTTACATATATATTTTTACAATTTAAATAAAATAAATGTTAGCACTGAAATCCAAGTACGCTAATCAGATCATCAACTATCAGTTTCATGTTATTCTATTTTGATTTTATTGTCCAAATAGCCTATGTTGGAATAAATTATTTTAAGATATCATCCTGTGCTTTTTTTAAAGTAGGCTACTATGTTTTCATATAATTTTAGAGTCTTATCAACATTAAACTATTATCTAGATGCAAATTTAATTTCAAATTTGATTGAATTGGGACTTACTCTTCGATTCAATACTA
Organism: Conomelus anceps; assembly: GCA_948455865.1. NCBI lineage: Eukaryota > Metazoa > Arthropoda > Insecta > Hemiptera > Delphacidae > Conomelus > Conomelus anceps. The sequence continues at coordinate 26,473,208 of OX418216.1, forward strand.
ATTGAGAGAATCATCTATTGCATCATTAGTTAGGGCAATAATTTGTTGAATCAAGCTGGTTTTCTTGAATCAACTTGCAATTTTTTAAACTGCTAAATTTCAAACATCATAATTAGTAAATACTAATTGTGTCTATCTGATCATTTATTTCAATGTAGGCTATTTGGACAATAAAATCATAATAGAATAATATGAAACTGAAAGTTGATGATTTGATTAGCCTACTTGAATTTCAGTGTTACCATTTTATTTGTTAAATATTAGATAGAATCCCGATTCAGATAGTTCAAGGATCGTAGGATATTATGCAGTTATGTTTATAGATTGGTGATCATCTTAGTTATTTTAGTATATTTACTCAATCTTCTTGTAATGCAATGTCTCTAAGTTTTAAATTGAAATGTAGGTCCACAAATTGAATACACTGTTCCAGTAATAATGTTTTATGTAAAACCTATCATTTTAATTCAGGATCCTGATTGAACTCATTGTATATTGCTTAGCCTATCCCATGTTAGGGATAGGCCAAGGTTAATCTTGTTTTATGTCATTATTATTAATTCCTAGGTTGATCTAAATATAACTTGTTAGGAAACTTGCTTTCAACTTAAAAAACTCTGTTAAATATGTATTGCCTTATTATGCATTAGGCCTTCAAATTTTTAATGTTAATGTAATTTGGAGTATAAATGAGTCATGTTCTAGACGTTTCAATTGGCCTATCTTGAATGTAACATTAATTCTTGTTATGCCTTCTGCAATATCAATTATTGCGTATAATTTAATAGTGCTAATAAATTAATAGCTAATTCAATTCTGCTTTAATAGTGCTATTTTAAGGTTTATATATATTTTGTGCTCAGTGTCTTCGCAAGTGCTTGAAGAATAGCTTTATTAATATCAATTTTTATTATATTAACATTACCACTTTCTTTTAACTTAAAATTTAAAAGTTAATACTTTTTTTATCAACCCAAAGTTGGTTTGGTTGGCGCCCATATGGAAATTATTTCATTCTGGATAGCGAAAGTACGGTCTTTACAATAGGCTATTACCCCATTAGACAAATTGAGTAAACGTTCAACTTTATGTAGTCATTGATTTATATGATTCAATGACTTTAAAGATGAATTTTTATTTGATAATGACATTGTTCTAATAAACATTTTCCCATTTGGATTTTGTTCATTTGCGTTCATAACGGAAAGATTTAAAAGTTGGACTAATTTAATCAACTATTTACTAAAAACAATCTAACTATAATATTATTACATTACAATAATAAACCTTCAAGGAAGTATAGAATCAAACACAAGAAATAAGTGAATAATTGGCTTTGTGGTCCCAGATGCGCAAGCCGGCTGACGACAGCGCGCCATCCCGATCGCGTTTCAACGTTGCACTTAAACCTAACATTGCATCCAAAGTATAAGTCGTACATTAAAATAAAAATCATTAAAAAATCATTCCGTTATTTCTGTACAACTTTCTCGCTTTGATCACATCTCTACCCAAAAGATGAACATTTTGGTAGCCGACTCACTTTTTCATGTCATGGTTTGAAACTCGGACAAAAATATAACTTTAAACAACTAATTAAAATATATAGAGGTAACCATTAACTTTTATAATGCCACTGTTATCGTTAGAAACTAATTGTCTATACTCATGCCAAGTTTGAAAGTTATATCTTAATCCTAAGTGTGTTAAACTGCATTGAAATTTTCTGCTCTTGAAAACACGATTTCGTCTTTCTATCCACTACATGGATGGCGGACTTGGCTTCACCTCCTATAATACTACGCTAGTGCATACGCCCCTTCTATTGGTCTTATGGGTTCGTTGGGTTAAATTGTAATTAGAAAAGTTTTTTTTCACCAAAGAAATAATGGCGTCATAAGCTGAGCTCTGACTTTCCAGTCATATGTTTCCTACATGACTGCAAGGCTCAGACTACGACTACACGGTACGCGCGGAAGTTTTTGCGTTCCAGACAGCGTTAATAACGCCGTTAATGGACCTACCATATGATTAAAAACTGTTCCTCTTTTATCAGCTGTTCCTTTAAGGATAGATTTCTCCTTTTTGTGTCCTTCAGCGAGTTTTTACAGGAATGAGACCTAGCGCAATCGTATTTTTACACTAAAAAGCTCCTATATTCGTAATTTCATCAAAATCGTTAGAGTCGTTTTTGAGATAGTGACTGGAAATACGTACATACATACATACATACATACATACAATTCCTTGCTCGTTTAATAGAATAAGATATCGGGAGACCGAGCTCCGCTCGGTGGCAGGGGGTTAAATGTTTGGGGCAATTATGTGTATCTTGAAGATCGAAGATAATGCTGTGGGAAGGGGATTAACGACGCGTTAGGCTGTGAAGCGGTCCCACCTCATCTCTACATTTTCCATCATAAGCTAGTGCACAAGCAAATCAACAATAATGTTAATTCCAATTGGTAAAAATGTTCTTTTAGACACTACATATATGTATTTTGAGTAACAATCTGAATTTCGAGTTCACCAGCCCTTAGAACTGTAATTTTTCAAGATAGGTGGTGGTTGGGTTGATGGGATACCACTTTGTAACCCCTCACTCAAGAACGGCTTCTCGCACCTTGTCTAATGGCTCATTGAAACGACCCAAATTCATACTTGTAACATTTAGCTTAATTTGTAATTCTTCTTGGAAGTGTAATGTAGGCTTTCTACTGTACTTGGAAAATGTCGATTTTTTAAGAACTTGGTAACTACTCAAAATAAAAATGCAAAGTTGGTCTCAAATTGTAAGTAAAATATCTTTCTCTTCCACATCATTGACATTAAAATCTAAAAAAAAAACATTTTTCAAATTGAGCTATTATAATTAGCCAAATTTTCATGAGTTTTATAGTATTTCCGGCTTTCCGATCTTCCTAGCTTGCCTAGACCCAGAGTTATTCTACTGTAATACAAAATATCCAAAAATATGAAAAAATTACAAATAATGTTATTTTTTTGTATGGTTAAATCAGCGAACACATAAGACCAATAGAAGGGGCTTCTTGTCGCCAAGGGGAAGCCACTTGTTACGCGCTTGTCCACTACAAAGATGGCGGCGCAGGGATGACTCACCCAAGTGGCGAGCGCTTGAGAAGCCAGTTTTTTCTATTTATTCTAAATTTACATATATATTTTTACAATTTAAATAAAATAAATGTTAGCACTGAAATCCAAGTACGCTAATCAGATCATCAACTATCAGTTTCATTTTATTCTATTTTGATTTTATTGTCCAAATAGCCTATATTGGAATAAATTATTTTAAGATATCATCCTATGCTTTTTTTAAAGTAGGCTACTATGTTTTCATATAATTTTAGTCTTATCAACATTAAACTATTATCAAGATGCAAATTTAATTTCAAATTTGATTGAATTGGGACTTACTCTTTGATTCAATACTAATTGAGAGAATCAACTATCACATCATTAGTTAGGGCAATAATTTGTTGAATCAAGCTGGTTTTCTTTGAATCAACTTGCAATTTTTCATACTGCTAAATTTCAAACATCATAATTAGTAAATACTAATTGTGTCTATCTGATCATTTATTCCAATGTAGGCTATTTGGACAATAACATCATAATAGAATAATATGAAATTGAAAGTCGATGATTTGATTAGCCTACTTGAATTTCAGTGTTACCATTTTATTTGTTAAATATTAGATAGATTCCCGATTCAGATAGTTTAAGAATCGTAGGATATTATGCAGTTATGTTTATAGATAGGTGATTGTTATGTCTGGAGGTATGATAATTCAAACTACAGAAGTGTAAGAAACGATATTTAATTATTATAATCGACTATGACATAAATGACAATGTACGTAGCTGTAGACAATGACTCATGACTCATGACCTGACGATAACAGGCAGCCCGCGACTCTAGTCTATGGCCTATGCCTACATGATACCATAACATGCTCTTTTTTTTTTTTTTTTTTTAAGCCAGAGTTGTAAAGATTAAATTTGATGCATTACCTTGACATGACATTAAATTCTAGTAGTATTAAATTCTAGTAGTAGTAAATATAAAAGTAACAAAGTAAATACCTGTAAATAAAGTTTCACTCGAAGTAAACAAATTTTTATATATTATGGCCAATGTCAATCCCATCCAAACCTATCAGGTTTCGTGATATTTCGACCACGTCTTGTTTGACCAGGCATAGGAGGTGTGGATTGACAGCTACTAGATGGACAAGGACAAGTTTGAGTTTGAGAACTATTTCCTACAGTGTACTGAGTCCTGAGGTGACTGGATGCTTGAGCTTCAGGGTGGACTGTTGTGGACTGGACTGATTGAGGACTGAGATGACTTGAAGGATTATAATTTGGGGCTGCTTTCAATATATGATGTCTATTATGTCTGTAGTGGACTCCATCAGATGACTTGACAATGTATGACCGTGGGGTGGCATCAGGTTTTATTACAGTACCAGGCAGCCAATGTCCAGTGGGAGTAAGCTTGAAGTGCACTCTTTCTCCTTCCTGCAATTGTTGAAGTGGCTTGATGGATCTATCATGATATTCTTTGTATTTGGCCTGTCGTTCTTTGGCAGAGACGAGATACCTGTCATGATCAACTAATTTTGGCTGAAGATGAACAGATGACACAGGAATTGTACAGGTTTTGCAAATTCATCAGATGAAAAAGGTGGTCCACCATCAGAAATGAGCGTTGAGGGAATTCCATGCCGACTGAAGATTGCCTTGCAATGTCTGATAACATTGAGAGCAGTAGTAGTGGACAAGGGTGCAATTTCTATGTACTTGGAGTAGTAATCCATGATTACCAAATACTTTGCCTTCTCAAACTCAAGAATGTCACAGCCCAACTTCTCCCAAGGAAGAGATGGGATTGCATGGGGTAGCAAAGGCTCTTTAACATTTTGTCTACAAAATTTTATGCAAGTTGGACAGCTTTCCACAAAATGTTTCACTTCCATAGACATATGAGGCCAGTAAACAACTCCTCTGGCAAGAGCTATAGTTCTTTCAACTCCCAGATGAGCAGCATGAAGACGATTTAAAATGGTGGAACATAAGTTCAATGGGATGACAACACTATTATTCTTGAATACCAAATCATCAACAATATTAAGTTCCTCTCTGAAACTCCAATACGGTTTAGCAGGGTTATCAACAAGGTCCTTTGAGTTTGGCCACCCATTGGAACAGTACTTTTTAATAGCACACAGTGCTTGATCATTACATGACTCAAGGCGAATATTCTGCAATGTTTTTGGTGACACTGCAAGAGAAGACGAAATAAGGTTCACATGCATAGCTATGTCTTTGTCCAAAAAATGATCAGTATGAGGGAGAGGCGCCCTAGACAATGTATCAGCAACATACATGTGTTTACCCGGCTTGTAAACAACATTAATGTCATAAGGTTGTAGCTGCAGCAACATGCATTGCAATCGTGCAGGGACATTAGCTAAGGATTTCTTGCAAATTGTGACAAGAGGAGAGTGGTCAGTTTCTACTGTTATCGTTTGACCATAGACATACTGACGAAAATGTGTATATCCATAAACTACTGCATACAATTCTTTTTCTATTTGGGCATAGCCTTGTTGACAAATTATCAATGTTTTTGATGCATAGGCTACTGGCTTATTATTTTGTAATAAGGCAGCACCAATAGCGCTTTTAGAAGCATCAACTGTCAATACAATAGGAGCATTTACATCAAAATGAGCCAAGACAGGAGCATCAGTAATAAGAGATTTCAATTTTTCAAAGGTAGTTTTATGATTAATATCACATTGCCACTCTATATCCTTTCTAAGTAGATTTCGTAAGCTTTCAGCTTCTGTAGCTAGATTAGGAATGTAGCTAGCTAGGTATGTAACCATCCCTAAAAACCTTTGCAATTCTTTCTTGTCCTGTGGGAATGACATATTACAAATGGCTTCAGTTTTTGACATATCAGGACGCATACCATGTTGAGAGAAAGTATGGCCCATATATTTCACTTCTTCAATTCCAAAATGACACTTTGACTTATTAAATTTTATATTAAGATTCTTTGCCCTTTCAAGTACTGCTTGTAAGCGTTGATCATGAATTTCCTTTGTTTCCCCAAAAACTAAAATATCATCTAAATATATAGAAATACCAGGTATGTCCCCAAAACATTCGGTCATTATTCTATGAAAAATTTCTGGAGCAACACTAATCCCAAAAGGAAGTCGTTCAAACTTGTATCTCCCAAATGGAGTATTAAAAACAAGAAGCTTAGAGCTGGCTACATCAACAGGTATAAGCCAGAAACCTGAATTTGCATCAAGAGTTGAAAATAACACAGAACCATTCAGCTGTGACCGAATGACTTCAAGTTGGGAGCTGATAGTGTGACCTTAATAAAGCTTTGTTAAGGTTATGTGGATCTAGGCAAATTCTTAATTGTCCACTTTCTTTCAGTGACAACCATTGAACTGACCCATTCTGTTGGCTCAGTGACCACACTTATAATCCCACTTCTGACCTGACGATAACAGGCAGCCCGCGACTCTAGTCTATGGCCTATGCCTACATGATACCATAACAGTGATCATCTTAGTTATTTTAGTATATTTACTCAATCTTCTTGTAATGCAATGCCTCTAAGTTTTAAATTGAAATGTAGGTCCACAAATTTTGAATACACTGTTCCAGTAATCATGTTTTATGTAAAACCTATCATTTTAATTCAGGATCCTGATTGAACTCATTGTATATTGCTTAGCCTATCCCATGTTAGGGATAGGCCAAGGTTAATCTTGTTTTATGTCATTATTATTAATTCCTAGGTTGATCTAAATATAACTTGTTAGGAAACTTGCTTTCAACTTTAAAACTGTTGATTAAAAACTGTTTCTATTTTATCAGCTGTTCCTTTGAGGATATATTTCTCCTTTTTGTGTCCTTCAGCGAGTTTTTACACGAATGAGACCTAGCGCAATCGTATTTTTGCACCAAAAAGCTCCTATATTCGTAATTTTATCAAAATCGTTGGAGTCGTTTTTGAGATAGTGACTGGAAATACGTACATACATACAATTCCTTGCTCGTTTAATAGAATAAGTTAAGATATTAAATAGGCTATAAATATATATAAACGACCATTTCCAACTGATGAAATATTAGTAAATTCAATTGAAAATGCGTCTTTACATAACTTTTTTAATCCTATGTAATAATCATATTTTACAGTGTAAAATGGAACAATCAGTGATAAAATCACTGACCTAACCTAGCCTAACTTGCCTTTTGAATGTTGAGTCTGGGAATAGCTCCTATTGATTTTTTTATAAAATGACAGAGTCCATACCCATGGTCGCAAGAGTCCTTGGTCACAAGAGTCCGCCCACCGATTCTACCTGCCAAGGACCCTGACCCTTCTGTCTGAACTCTTTTAGTCTCAAAGGTCCATTGTCGCAAAGGCCCGGTCACCACATTTAACATTCACCATAGAATTGAAGTCACTAGCGAAGAGGTATATATACGTTTATGAATTGGCGGATTATTGCAGCTGTTAATGCAATTTATTAATTTTAGAATCCCCGGCTTCCAGTTATTCCCCAATTTCCGGCGGTGACAATCACTCTATATGAATATTTTTATGCAGTAGCGTTCATTGATTCAATCAGCGTTCCATAAGCTATTCAATATCTCCCATTGCGGAAGTCTTCAGTAGTATATTGGTAGCACTTTCAGGAATTAGAAAATTTATAAATTATACTATAATATCAAAACTGACACTGTAATTCTATCTGAATTGTGATTTTTACTCACTTATACTTAGTAATACCGTATCACTTATAGGCCTAAGTGAGTAAAAATCATAATTTAAATAGAAATGCAGTCTCTGTTTTGATATTATATATTGCTCATCAAGTAGCCTATTTTGTTATGGAAAACATTGCATAGGCCTATAGTAAATTATTATGTTCTGTATAATTGGCAGTTTGCGAAAATTGTAATTTCCTTCAAATCCATCTTGTATTTTTATTAATATTCGGGATCTCTAGGACTTTAATTCATGTGGTGAATTGAATGGGTTTGATGTTAAAAGAGCTGGAGAATCCAATAAATTGTTACAAGTCTTTAACTATTATTATTGAGATTTAGGGAAGTGATAGCCGCGAGCCGTAGCAGGTATCTGTTCAATCAGATAGATAAGCTGCGTTCTCGTAGGTCCTGTTTGTAACGGTGACCGATTAGATTGGCCAGCAAAAAAGACACTGTTCTCTGCTGAAAATCACTTCCCGGTGGTTCGGAACCCACCTAAAACTGTAGGTCCAACTCATAAATCACCATCATCCAACTCATTACCCACGCACAGGTCTCAGACCTATGTGGGCTTCATCCTCAGAAAAAAAGAAAGATATTCTGCAAAATACGTAAAAATTGTGAAATATTTGTTGGAGAAAGTGTTACAAGAAAGATTCATTGTCAACAAGCCCAACAAGCCGGCACCTAGCATATGGTACGCTCGTGCCTTAATATGGTCTAGCCAGGGAGAAAAATAAAAGAATTGTGTCAGCAGGCTTGATTTGCTTGCAGTTGTTGGTAACAGTATGTATTGGTAGAATCTTTGCATTTTTGTTTTTTTGGAAATTAAGTCCCAAACGCTCAAGACTGCACTTGAACGGATGATATCACTTAACTGGTAGCACGAAACTCACCTAAAACTGTAGGTGCACCATGTTCTTCATATCATATGGTTCAAATGGTGAGGTGGAACTACCCGAGGGGTTGATGTAGGCCTAACACAACCCCAAGATATCACACCACCCAGTATCACCAAATATGACTACTTGTCTTAACTAAAAAGGCTCTTATCTCTACATTCTAAAAACTTTTAGTTTATACAATAAAATGTTTGTACTTTTCGTTTTTTAAGGGCACTTAAATACTGTCTTTGGAATCCTCAAATTCCTGTATTCCGAATAAATGAAACGCTATATTTTTTCATTCCTATAATAAATTATTCTAGTCTTGCAATTCTAATGATTCATTCAATATACCATTGTGGCAGACAGGATGTTCAAATATTCAGATTTTATCAAACAACGCTGTCTCTATAAAGTATTCTGTAAACTTATTTAACTTGTTTCAATTCAAATTTTCATTTGGCAATTTGAATCTTCATGTAACAATATACGGTTCAGCAAGTAGAAAAATTGGAGTGGTTTGGATTTCAGGCGAAACGTTGATTGAAAAAATCATCCAATTAATTTATATTACACTGTGGATTTAGGAATATGTCACAAGTAGCCTTCAACTGATTGAATAATTATCGAAGCTTCAATCAGAGTTATAATGAGCATAACTTAGAATTCATGAGAAAATTAACTAATTGGAAAATTAACTCTTGACTACTATTGCAAAATTCAAATAAAAAACCCCATTTACCAATGAAATGGAGAATTTTTGATGACTTGAGAGAAGTGGAAAAATGTGAATGCAGAATAATATAGTTCACATCTAGACAAAAATTTATTTATTTCTAAGAAGAAGTTTCTTAGTTCTTAATATGATACAAGCTTTTTAATTTATTTCAATAATTATAGGCTATATTTTTTGTGAATGATTCACGGATGAGACTGAGGCTTATCGATGTTAAGGCAAATATATTTAGAGGTTGATGTGATACGAAAATACCAGTCCAAGATCGGGAATCAAACCCGAGACGTACCGTACCGAGATTTTGACAATGAGGTACGTTACCACTACGTGTTGGGTATGTTGAGAGCATTAAAAATAAGACTAGTCATTCCTTGCCGACTCGTCTTTAGGTGTAGTAAAAGAATCATGGAAGAATGAGGAGAAGAAGAAGAAGAAAAAGGAGAGGAAGAAGATGACGACGACTAAGAAAAACAAAACAGAAGAAAAATAAGGAGAAGGGAAAAGCGAAAAAAGAAACATAGGTGGCGGCGAAGAAGTAGAAGAATATTAATAAGAAGAAGAGGAAGAAGACGACCAACAAGAAGGAGAGGATATGGAGGAAGGAGAAAAGGATACCGATGAAAGGGTAATATGAGGAGGTGGAGAAGTAGAAGATTAATAAGAAGAAGATGGAGATAGATAAAATATAACTTGAAATCTAAAATAATACAAGGCAATCAATCAGGTGAGTAGTAAATGGCTAAGGGGCGTGGCTTGAACTTCATTGATAAAATTTCACATCCTTTTCTTCAGAGAATTTAGCATATTGAAATAGGAATATGCTGCCTTCATAACCTGTAAAAAATATGCATATATTTTGATAGAATAATTCCAAAAGTAGTTCAACATATTTACATATATGCAAGCCAAAAATAACATATCATTTTGAATCATAAATATAATTTTTTTCTTCTATTTTTTCTGGCTGGCACAAGACCCGCACATTAGTAATAAGAGATAGCCTGCCATTACGAAACAACAATAACTAACAAGTAGAAAACAGGCAACCAAACACAGATCAATATTTTTTCCATTTGCTTGAACTTGATTGAGTTATTTACCTTTAATATTTTCCCCGTTTATTACATTGTTGATTTGTGTTTGGTCACCTATTTACTACGTGTTTATCATTGTTGTTTCGTATTGGTTAGTTCTTCTAACTAACGGTGTTTCTTGTATTAGCCAATGATGGCATCAAATGTGGAGTTCGACCTATGAGATACTCTCATCTCAGTCTATAAATAATAAACCAATATGCCAATGAAGTATATTCATCTACAAAGGTTTATATTTCTTGACGCTGTATCATGCACTTTATTTATAATTGATTTTTTTCAACATAAAGAAGAGAACTATTGAAGAGGAATCGATTAAAAAAGGAAGAACCTGATAAAGTAGCTGAGATGTGTCATCATCACCCAGACTTGATAAACTACTGGAACAAACTCTGGGTATCAATATCTTCTCAAATCAACTGTAACATGTTAGTATTAAGCTTTTACCAAAACTACAGAATAGGGCTATTCAAAAGAAGATCAGATTTCAAATATGCATTTCTTTCAATGTACAAAAGATGGAAACATAATTCCATCTTTAACAGAAAGAGGAAAAATTTAAATTTTAAGCAAGTGGAAGTTCTAATTGGCCGCATTGGCGCTGTTTAACTGCAGTAAAAGTCTCTGTAACTGCAGTTACAGAGACTATGTAGACAGTGCTTCCAGCCGCCATAATATTGTGTCCAATTTAAATTTGATTGTATAATTTATATATTTAAATCATATATATATATATTGTAAATAAATCGACCCTGTCCAATTTACCATGGAAAATGTTTTTAGGTTGAGAACGTAAAATCCAAATGGTTTAATTTCCAATTCTTTTGCGGTGCGAATCATCATAATCAGCATGGAGGATTTGTACCATCTGGGTTTGTTCACAAAAGAGCTGCTCCACAGTGTAATTCTGAATTTTTCACCCTTAAAGCAAAACAAGATTCCAGTTAGCATTGCAACAAAAATTATTAAAGTACTATTTTATTAATGAAATAAATATAAATTTTATTATTTTCTATTCTCTCAGAAAAATTCCATATTTTTATAATTTTATTCATCTATTACTACGTTCTAAAGTAGTTATCAGGGATCATAAAGTAATTTCATAACAGCTTTATTCATGCGTAATCAAAACCGTTGCACGATAAAGCTATTAAGACACTGCTGTCATTTTTGCATATTGGCTCTAGAGCTAGACCAATCAGAACTAAGGATTTCTCCAATTCAGTGTCGAAATGGATATGCAATAGTAAAATCGGCTGATTTAAACATTTCGAAATCATATTGAGTTTGAATGTGATTTCAAACCCACACTGACCGTCAACAATTAAGCATCCTAGATTAAGATAGCTAGAGTAAGTTATCTAGAATAGAATTACTGTAATTCAAATAATAATCAAGTTTTTATAAGTGCATATCTCACCTCATTTAATAGTTCTTGAGCGTTGGAACAATAGAGAAATAGAATGTAAGCCAACGGTATAACGAGCATAATATGTTCAACCTTCAGAATAAAATCTTCCATCTGAAATATTAGAAAATTTCTAGTTAAAAAATGAAATATACAGTATGCAATCTCTGAATTCCTGGATGTATAACAGATTATAAAATGGTGGTTTAAGAAAATTTTCTTTTCTTAATATACCGGTATATATATAAGAATCTTATTACTTTATATAAGATACAAATCATTGTATTAATTCTAGAAGATTAACATGAAATGATCTATTTAGTGATAGTGCTAGGCAATTGAGTAATTGACAAAAAACCAAAGCTAATCAATTTTTGTAGTCTAAATTGATCGAATTTTTATATATTTTCAAAATTTTATACAATGCTAGTCAGAGCTATGTTCACTTATTTAGCGGCCACGTTTCGAGCTATGTATCTCATCATCTTTTTTTTGCTGATGATGCCCAGATGAGTCCGAGACTTGTGCGTGGGTAATGAGGTGAATGATTACACATAAATGCCTGACGGTGGAGCGGGATAATCTTGTTAATATTGTATTTTATTCTTGTGGAAAATATGATTTATATTAAAAAATTTCAGCTTCCAGCAGTTGAACATGATTGTTTCAGATATTTAAACTGTCCAATCTCATTTTCAGATCCTCCTAACTGTGGAAATGAGCTTAAAATGGACCTTTTATTCGCATACACTTTCAATCTCTAAAATACAAAAATGATTTTTCAAGTAATTGAATTACTTCAGCCTACTCAATTACTAAATCAATTAAACATCCAAATGAAACCCAATCATAGATTAGCATTCTAAATCACTTGACCATTTTGTAGCAAAATATAATACAATGTGGCATATCAAAGCTGTGATATTTCATTTAAATATTTACACTTCTTTGAAGAATGAACTATGCAAATATAATATTTGAACTGAGCATGAATCTCTTGTATTTGACTATTACAACTCTGAACTAAATACAATAAAATACCTAGCACAAGAAAGCGGCTACAAACTCGACCTTATTGACAAACTCCAATTGATAACAACCAAAAACAAAACACCAATATCACCGACAAAAGATACATCACAATGACTTACATTAATCCACAATCAAACAGACTAGAAAAAATCTACAAAAAAGCCAGCCACACATTCAGCCATCGCATTCAGAACAAAACAAAAAAAAAACAAAACAAAATAGAAAATGCATTTGAATCGAAAACCACACTTATCACTAACAAATACGATCTCCCAGGGATCTACAAACTGAACTTCTCTGATTGCAACAAATTTTGCATAGGAAAACAGTCCGCGCATTCAAACAAAGATACAAAGAGCATTTAATTCCAAACTCGAATCTACCTCCGCTGACCACATCATTCAAACTGGACACTTTTACTGACATCACTTCCAACCTAATCATTCCACATATAAAATCTGAAGGACATGAACTCAATACCTTGGAACTATTTGAAATATACAAACACACCACACACAATAAACAAGACATCTCCAATGAACGATTACATTTTAAATTACATGAACTTTTTGATCACATTCTACAAAAACGACTACAATAATTATTCTAACCAAAAGCCGACTCTGACGTCTAAGGAGGCTGTTGAAAATGAATCATCACGATTCGGAAACGTTTCAGCTTACGTAAATATTCTATTTATTCTCAATTAAAATTGACTGTAGGTTGTTAAATTTACAATAAAATTAACATTTTGCAATCAGTTTTATATTGTGAATGTAGCCTATAATAAATATACTCACATTCGGCCGAACGTTTTCGAGGTATTGAATCTCATCTTCAAGGTAATACCTCGAAAACGTTCGGACGAATGTGAGTACATTTATTATATATTCACAATATAAAACTGCCTGCAAGTCGTTAAATTTACAACAAACAGTTGAAATTAGCAACGCAGATCGTTATGGAACAAGAAATCCAAGAATTACAATGAAAGTTAACATGCCAATAAATTGTTATGAATCAAGAAATTCAAGAACTCTTAAATTCGATCAATCTTTCAAAGATTGTTGGGACCATAGTAATAAGTTAATATTACTTCAATTACAAGAAAAAAATATTTAGTGTTCGTTGAACCTGCATAAATTTATGGAGTCAGAAGGAAACAAAGTATGTGCCTGGATGAAGCAGTATTGGAAATGTAGCTTATCCAAAAATTACAATTCTACTCATACATAAATTATATATTAATTTATATAATATTATATATATTAATGTATATTAATTTCTCTTGAAAAACTAGTTTTATTTTTAATATATAGCTGTACAGTCGATTAGTTATTACCTTCACTGATGAGTATAAACATACACAAATTTGAAAGCAAATTGTGTTATTGAAGACGGTATACATTTTTTCTAAATTTCTATTTAAATTACCTGTACTCCTGAAAAAATTGTAAGAAAATTTTATTATTGATAGATTATTTATTTTCATTTGTGAGAGCTTTCTACATTAAAGCATGCCACCCGTAGCTAGGGACCCTTCTTTCAGTGTACGGTACTACCTTTTTTTGCAAATTTGCCTGGCGGCAGCAGAAGGTACATTCATTGGGGCCCCCTTTTTCCAAGATTCTTTGCAAGTTTAACCCCTCCATGCACCCCTCTTGGTAGGGGGCAACTGGACAGGGCCCCGGCTGCCCTAGTCTAGCAGTCGCTAGCTACTTCCTTGATGCATGTCATTGTTAAAAATACATTGTAACTTTAAAGAAACATTACAGTAATTTTTTATTTGTAACTTGGAAGCTCAATAATTGTCAGTAGTTGATATCTCACTAATCATAACGAAAAGAATTTAAATTTATTTGGCCCAATGTAAATTCCCACCTCTCTTCGGAATAATGTGCTGCATTAATAGTTAAAATTATGTAGCATATGAAGAATCCATTTCAATTATCTAGTCTTCAGGGTGTTTCGGAACGCTCTACCAATCCTTCTAGGCAGTGTTTCTGGACCACTAACAATAGTAAATATTGTAATAAAATTTTTCTAAAATCCCCAGTTACTCACACAGCCGCCATTTTGTTTTTTTCAACATTATTTTTTTATTTGAACACCTCTGAATGCATAATTTTGAAATTCTGCATACAGCTTTATAACAATTAAAACAGTCTAAAAAAATTAATCAAAATTTTCCGACATCAAAAAACAAAATGGCAGCCATTTAAAATCTTTGAACAGGATTAAATTAATGATGGCTAATGATATCAAAATTTGACTAGTATAACCTTTTTTAGATATTTTTATTGCAAATCTAATGATACCTCATTTTTTGAGATTGGCCAACAATTAACAGAGTTATGCTACTTCTTATGGTGTGCGGTGGTTGGAAGCCGAAAACTGCAACCCGCTCCCACTCTGTGTGAGTGCGAGTGTGTGTGTGTTTGTTTAAGTCGTGCATATTCCATAAAACCAACAATAATATGGAGCACTAAATCTGGCACAAAGCATCTTCTAAACTCAATTCAGTGCACCTCAAAGCCCGATTTCTGATTTTCTTTTTACATTTTTAAAATGGACTACGGACACTATTACTTTTTTGAAATGTGTTTTGTGCAGGAAGCTCATAGAACAGCTACGGTACTATTATGCAAACAAGCTCGTAAGTCTCAAGTCAAAGTAACACACTTGTTCTGTATCAATATTACAGCTTCAAATTCCTTTTTCCATTTTTTGGGATTGAGATTGTATTGGCATTGGTGTTTAAAATATAAACTTAGGAAGTGATAGCCGTGAGCCGTAACAGGTGTCTGTTCAATCACATAGAGATAAGCTGCGTTCTCCTGGACACTCTTTGTAAGGGTGACTGATTAGATTGGCCAACAAAAAAGACACTGTTCTCTGCTGTCAAATCACTTTCTGGTGGTTCGGAACCCACCTAAAACTGTAGGTCCAACTCATCAATCACCATCATCCAACTCATTACCCACGCACAGGTCTCAGATCTATGTGGGCTTCATTCTCATGTTTGATTGTTTCAGTGCCTAATGTTTAATTAGAAAAATCTACCTTAAATCCCGTTGCAGTGATAATAGTGTGAATGTGTTATACAGTACACACATAATTTATTTTATTATGTTTATATATTTATTTATTAGTATTTAGAAGTAGTAGTCCTGGTGAGAACTACTAAACTTATTATTTGAACGGTATACTATCAGGAAAAAATTGCTCATTAGCCTTCTTAGACTAGATTACAATGGTAGGGAAGAAAAAAAATCCCGTTGCAAAGCACGGGTAAACAACTAGTTACCAATAAAAGCTTTTAATTTACTCATGATCAACAAAAAAAGTTCATTTTAACAATACACACGGAAGAAAATGTAATGGAAATTTGATGAAATGGAAACAATGGAAGAAAATTACTACAACAAGAAATATTGTTGATTAATTTTTACTGACCTACAAATCATATCATGGAGCTTGATAACATTTATAATGCTTTCTTTCAACTTCAACACATTTTCCAAGCAATTTTCTTCTCCATTCAACATTTTTCCAAATTTTCCAGGGCTCAGTGTTAGCTTTCCCACACGATTTTCCTCTTCCTCAACGGTTAGACTCAGAAATTTCAAATTGTAAATTGTAATTTTCAATGCCATAAAACCAGAGGTTAGCACACAATACATGTAACCAGAAAATAAATAAATATAGAATATTTGTAGAGTATAGAGTAGGATGTAGGTGTATATATTTGCATATTCTTGTGGATACCAGAAGCTTATGGGCAGAGAGAATCCGGTTACATCGATTGTGCTTCCAGAACCCGACAAGAGTTTTGGATAGATTTTCAAAATGGCCACCATTAGAGGCGCAATAGACAGTGTGCCCATTATAAATATTATCACAAAGTAGGTGAGCTTGTTGATTTGATCCAGCTCTTTGTCTAGCTTCTCTTGGAGGGATTTCATGGCGGTAGAAGATTTTTCTGCTGAATCAAAACGGCCCTGCTGCTCTATGGAAAATAGTAGCCTGCAAAATTTTAGTCAGTGAATATTTACAGAAACTATTTCATTTTATAGCAAGTACTATATTCAATAGTCAAGTGGACACTACAAGGTAGATTACCAAGAAAAGTGAGAGAATCTATAGAATATTTATGTAAAGAGTACAGGAGCGGTCCCAGCTCGAAAGTTTGGGGTGGTGGTGTCACAAATGTGGTTTTTGACCTTTTTTGCTAGATTGACCCTCCTTCCAACCCCTTCTGTAAATTTCCGATTTGGAGGAAAGGTCGTAACCCCCCGCCCACTAGAACTGCCCTTGAAAGAGTAAAGCAGAAGGAGAGGGAGAGGAATAAGAAGAAGTAAAAATAATTAGTCATGAGGATACCACAATCCAAATTATCTACGAAAATTGGATCGAAACTGTGGAATTTAAGGCAAGTAGAGAAATATTCCTGAATGATCTACGGAACATAACAGGAAATTTTGAGAAACGTAGACAAAAAAGTGTGTCTAAACCAAATTTAGACGTATAATGACAATAATATTCACAGAAGATGAAGAACGACACCAGTAATATGAGCAACTAAATAATTATTAGAATATGAAGAAAGAACGAATATTAGTTCTCAAACTAGAAGACTGTAGACTTTAGTCTGCACTGTTTGACTTGAGTTGTAGAATGAGTTCAATGTAACCGAAAAAGAATACTAGATTATTAGATTCAATCAATTTGTTACTACATGTGCATTTTCTATTCATTGATTACTTAAAATATTATATTGTTGAAACATAGACTCAGACAATATTACAGGATGTGAGTAATCAACTTAATAATTAAAATAAATCAATTAACCCTGACACAAAAGGAACGTAAGAGTCTTAACACACAAATTAAAAGCTCAAAAGTAGGTACGGTACCGTATTAAACTAGAAGGTTATTTATCTATAAAACTGCTGAATGCTTCTGAAGTTGAAGCGCTTTTTGCGACTTATTTAAATTGAAATTCAATTGAGATATACTATATTGAAAATAAAAATACAATAATATTAATAGCATGATCAATACAAAATAATATTTACTCTTGAAATCTTGCAAATAATAACCCAACTGTAAAGCTGTATTTATTGGAGCTTTTTGTTATGCATTTTCTATTCAGTAAATTCGAATAATGTTTAACAAAATTAAATTCATTAACAAAACATAATTACAATAATATTTTCATATAATAATGTGAACAATACAATACAGAATATTTATCAATAATAATTCTTGTATTGTAAACCCATTATAATAGTATTGAAAAACATTTAATATTATATAGAAACTTCTCAGATTAATTAAGTTGTACAGATTTTTAATCCTAACACATAAAACATTAGTGGTTACTCCAACATTAAACATTATTTTTTCGTTCATCAAGGGGAGATTTTTTATTTGATTAAACTGTATTTTTACAACTGTGTTTTTAGTATGATCAAAAATAAACAGTGTGAAGAAATAATGGCTTGCTTTTGCAAGAGAGCAGTCTTTAAAATTGTACCTAGTAATAGAATTGATAGATTAATCATTTATTTAATTAATACATTTATGGTTTCAGCAAAGAAGTGAAGGATTATTACTGGCCATATTATAACATAGAAAATAAGCAGCTATACGAGACCATTTTAAGCAATTCTAGGCCCAGAAAGTTTTTTCTAAAAAAAACATGATTCCAATAGAATTGGATGCAATTAAAAGGTATTTTATAAGGTTCTGGTGTGTTAGCGGCAATTGGATTTTTTTCTTCATTTAGGCCGGGCGCACACTGCATGGAACAAAACAGCCTTAGTCAGTTTTGTTTTGCCTAGAGTTGTTTGCTTCAAACCAGATGACCGGTTTTCAATGTTGTAGGTGTGGCTAGCGCACATTAAACAGACAAAATGTTTTGTCTGCTGCATTCAGTTTAAAACACGTCTGGTGTTGTTTGAAGACTATCGGTTTGCTTGAAACGTTTTTGCGATCATAACCAAAAAAGGAATCTATTTCAATACTTTGCAATCTATTTGAAATCTGTAAATACATTTTGTATTCAAGAGAAGTTATTAGTTATTATGTAAAGTTATTAGTTTTGTGTTGAAAACACAATTCAATCTTTTATTTCACTTTCATGTCCATTTTTGTTTCTAGTTTTTATTGCACTTTATTTACACAAACTACTAATCAGAAGAAAACAGATCAATAAAGTGCAGCTAATAATGAAATCATTGAATTGTACATCGTACTGTATATTGGATTGATGCAGTATCGTATAGTATAGTCTACTATAAAATGAAGTAGACTTAGGTATTATAAAGTTCTTATAAGAATGATAGATATTCCTAGGTAGCATTACCTGTATGTATCACTATCAACCAGTGGATAGGCCAAACCACATAGCAGCATGTTAATATTTTTGAAACGAAATATTTTCTCCTCGAACTGTCCCGGCTCCAAATTGAAAATGTCCAAAATTGTATTTAAAATATAGATGACCGTGGAAAAAATATAGAAATTTGCCAGAAGTCTTCTCTTCTCGCCTTCGTAATTTCCTCTTCGCATCATAACTTCCCTCATTTTTTTGGATGCTTCCAATGTTATACGTGCCTTGAAAAAATTGATACATTTTTGAACGACGAAATTTGTGAATATATAGCCTACAAAGTGATTTGATGAGTGTTACCAACGCTTTCTGAGCTTTTTCTACCAGTGACGTACCGGTGGGGGTCGGGAGGGGCGGTTCGCCCCAGGCCCACACTAGCATAAGCCCCCAAATGGCCAAAAAATACAAATGTATTTAAAAAATAAAATAAAGATAACTTATCAGGCCGCATGACGGCGAAGGCCTCCATATGTCAGACTTTTAATTTTTTTAACTATTGATTATTTTTATTTTGCATGGTTTGCAAAAAACATCTTAATATGTGTTTCTTGTTTTAACTTTTTATTGAAATCTGTATGTCTTGTTTTCTCTCAATACTGTACAACATAACATTATGTAATTTTAGAATAAAATATCATTATCTATAAACGTATTTATATCTGTTGTCTGTTACCTTCATTGTTCTTGATAGTAATTTATATTTGTTATCGAAACTGTTGGAGTGACAGTGAAAAGACTTATTAGTGTTACTATGTGGAGTGTTCATCACGATGCATTAAAACCAACCTTTAAAAACTTGAAATGTTGAAAGTGTAAAGGAAGTTTTGCATCTTATACTGTGTATCGGGCCCCCTCATCTATAGCCGCCCCAGGCCCCCAACTATGTCAGTACGCCACTGTTTTCTAGTAAGTACCAAAACTTAATACCGAAAACGAAAACGCTTCGTTACAAAACTGAAGTTGGCGAAAGTTATCAGTTAGCCAGATTTATTTGTAGAATAAAATTATAGATTTGTATTACATTTCTTACTGAGACACTATGACGGTACGGTACATGATGAATTTTGAACGATAAAGTTCATCCCAACTAAAGTTTTATAACTTGTCCATTAAGAATGAATTGAACCGTTTGAACAGTGCTTTGCTACTTGAATACCTTTATTGGAAGATCTTATAGATTCAGCTCTATTATTCTGTAATTTTTCTAGTCAAAATAGTCTGTGAAACAACGCCTCATAAATCTATCAGTTATTCGTTCTCGCCAATGGAGTCAATGAATTTACTCATTCATAGATTTTTAGTGACTTCATTTTCTTATTCTTGTCCTGATTCGATCAGGTTCTATGTAAAATAAATAGAAAAATCGAGTAAATTAAGTAAGAAGTCAGTAACTACAATATTTTTTATTAACAAAAATGTTTTTATCAATATTAACAAAATATGATAAAATAACAAAAAACCATGTTTTATAAGTTTTATGTGAATTTAATTGATTAATTGTGCAATACACTTGTAGTTTTATCTGTAGTAGCTATTTGTTTTTTTTCAGCTTGCTTTACATAGAACCTGATCAAATTACATGTAAAATTAAGGTTGCACATTTCTGAATGAGTAAATTATGGGGCTAGCTGCCAGCTTCCACCATCTTTAATTCTGTCACAAAGCATTCCCATCAGAGTTGGAAGATGGCGGCCTGTGAGTTGGGAGTGTTTGTTCAAAATGAAGTTAACAAGTGTAATTTACTGTCTAAATGTGAATGTTCTTCAAATATAACAAAGATAAGTGAAAATGTAGCTAGTCTTCAATTAATTATTGGTTTACTTCAAGAAGAAATTTCTACCTTGAAAATTGAGAACACCGATCTGCAAGCTAACCTTAAAA
Source organism: Conomelus anceps (assembly GCA_948455865.1). Classification (NCBI taxonomy): domain Eukaryota; kingdom Metazoa; phylum Arthropoda; class Insecta; order Hemiptera; family Delphacidae; genus Conomelus; species Conomelus anceps. The sequence goes on from OX418216.1 coordinate 26,494,473, forward strand.
ACATAAGTGATCAGTGTCAGTCTAACAATTATTGGACTAATGTTGACTCAAATAGGAAGACCTTTACTCATAAATCATGTCGAGTAAACTACGAAATTGAACTGAAAAATAGATATAATGTGTTGACAGAAATTTCAACAGAAGCCAGACCACAAAATGAACGAGAGGACAATTCTCCTAGACGTGGTAAGCCAGCAAGAGTAGAAAAAAGGAGGGTTAGTTTGAACTATCCATCTAGGGAAAGGCCTAAAAATTATGATATGAAGGAAGTGGTTATTCTATCAGACAGTCATGGAAGAAATATAGCATCATTAATGAAGGACATTCAACCAAAACTTGCTGTTCTAGGATTTGTGAAACCGGGAGCCAGAACTGCACAAATCACTCAAGAATCAAGGGCTCAGGAAAATATATCTTCAGACGGTTTTGTTGTCTGTATTGCCGGTTCCAATGACGTCTCACGAAACGAAGCAGATGTGGGTCTTGAAAATTTGAAGTTATTTCTTGATAGGAATAGTGAAAAAAATGTGATCACTGTGAATCTACCTCACCGATATGACTTGATAACTAGTTCTTGTGTTAACAAAGAAATTAGAAGAACAAATATCAAAATGAAAAAGTTATGTTCCAATTATAAGAACTGCCATTTGATTGATATTGGCAGGTTGGGTAAGGAGTTTCATACTAAGCATGGAATGCATTTGAACTATAGGGGTAAGAATAGGTTAAGTTGTGAAATTGTCGAAATAATAGAATTGGTGGGTAAATCAAAAGAAAAAATTGCTATTGGCCCAGTGATAGATGACAACAGCTACTCTAACACCCACTTAATGCTCCTAGAGGAGGACTCACAGCTGAATGACACTTTTAATTCCAATCCTGGCTCACCCTTCCGTGGCTTTAGCCCTGACCCAGCTGTGCAATTACGCAGTTTAAACAGCAAACCTATAGTTATGGAAGACATGAGTGTGCTCCAGGGAAACGTGTAAATGAGACCAAGTGTAACAAAAATAAAAGCACTTGGTCTACAAGCTACAATAGTAATAGTAATAGGCTTAAGTCAATCAACTCTGATAAGCCTGTTGAAAAGTCTAAAATAACCTCAGAATTTAAAGTAGGCTATCTAAATGTCCAAGGTATAAATAACAAAAATGTAGTTTTAAATGAGTTTGGGAATGAAAACAATTTTCATGCTCTATGCTTAAGCGAGCACTGGTGCAAGGAAGAAGATATCGCTTTTCATAAATTAGATGATTATGTATTAGTCAATAGTTATTGTAGAAAACAATTTTTACATGGGGGGGTATCAATTTATGTTAGACCTGAGCTTGCACAAGAAAGTTATAAATTAGATTTGGGTTGCTTCAACAGTGAAAAGAATATTGAAGTAACAGGTATAGCTATTGATAAATTTAAGTTAGTTTTAGTTTCTCTTTATAGGTCACCTTTGGGAAATCCTGCTCTTTTTTTAGAAGGACTTGAAAATGTTTTAAATTTCCTTAGTAGACCCAGATGGAAAAAATATCACATTGTATTAGGAGGTGACCTTAATGCTGAGTTTAACATATTACAAGATAAGGCAACAGTTCATGAATTAAAAAATCTCTTAAGGCAGTTCAACCTTTATTGCATTAATTTTAAGCCCACTAGGGGATCTGCTTGTCTTGACAATATCTTTACCAACTTAGGCCCACACCAAATACTCACAGATGTAAAAGTATTTCATTTTTCAGATCATGATTGTGTATTGCTCAGCCTATTGAATATAGTTCATGGGGAAGGTAGTGTCAGACCAAAGATGGTATTTACTAGACCTATAACAGATGAGAAGCTGCAAAATTTTAGATCTGCACTATCAAATATAGATTGGGTAACCAAATTATCTAACCAAGTGGGTGGTGAATCCATTTTTAACCGTTTTGTGGAGGTATTTTTGTACTATTTTGATCTGTGCATACCTCAGAAATCTGTTAAAGTCACACCTAACTCATCTAAAGCCAAAGTAAAGAGTAATCCTTCCACCTGGTATACCCCACAGTTAGCAGAAATGAAAAACAAATTGTTGATATATCATTACTTCTATAAAAGAGATAAAACTAACATAACTAGATTAGCTTATTGTAATATCAGGAGAGAGTATAAGAATGCTATTGATACAGCTAAAAAACAGTATAACTCATCTCAGATTGAGCTCTCAAGCAATAAGTGTAAATCAGCCTGGAAAATGATCAATCATGTAAAAAAAGGGAGTCAAATTGATAGTGTATGTATTCCTCCAGATGATTTTAATGATTTTTTTGTAAAATCAGTTGAAGGAGTGCATGATAAAATTGTCCAGCCTAACACTACTGCTGCACAACTTATTGAAAGTAGTGCCACAACAAGGGGGCCTTCCTTCTGTTTTTCTAAAGTAACACCTAATGTAATACTAGATATAGTTAATAGCTTTAAGTCATCTAATAGTGTAGACATATACAATTTATCTAGCAATCTCATAAAAAAGGTCATAGACTGTATTGTTGATCCTCTGACTTATTGTATTAATAGTTGTATAACTGATGGAGTGTTCCCAACCATACTCAAACTATCCAGAGTAGTACCAGTTTATAAAAAGGGGCAAAAAAATTGTCCCTCTAGTTTTCGCCCAATATCTTTAGTCCCTGTATTTTCAAAAATCTTCGAATCAGTAATAAAAATCCAGATCTCAAATTATCTAAGTGAACATCATATCATAAGTGACGCTCAGTTTGGTTTTATAAAAGGTAGATCTACCTCATCTGCACTAGACTCTCTGATTAAAAATGTGTTTCATGCTTTTGAAAGTTGTCAATTTGCTCAGGCCACCTTTTGTGATCTGAGTAAAGCGTTTGATTGTGTCGACCACACAATCCTGCTGAATAAACTCAGTTTCTATGGCATGAACAGTATAAACCTCAAGTTAATTGAGTCATATTTATTTAACCGTAAGCAAATAGTCTGTGTAGGTCAAAATAAATCTAAGGTAAAAATGATCAAGTTTGGTGTTCCTCAAGGTTCGGTCCTTGGACCAGTACTATTCACTCTGATGATAAATGATCTTCCATTAACAGTGAAAGCATCTCAATCAATGCTTTATGCGGATGATACCACTTTTTTTAACACAGACTCAGATATGCAAAAACTTACTTGTACAATGGAGCACACATTAAACCAAGCAAACATTTGGTTCAGGGCAAACAGGTTTCTATTAAATGACAACAAAACTCAACAAATGATTTTTAGTTTAAGAGATATTCCAAGAGATAATAGTGTGAATAGTGTTAAGTTCCTAGGTATATATATTGATGAGAAACTGACATGGAAGCCCCATATTGAGTATGTAAATAGTAAACTGTCTAGGGTTGTATACTTATTAAAACAATTGAAAAATTATGTTCCTGATAGCTATGTAAGGTCAGCTTATTTTTCATTTTTTCAAAGTATACTTTTATATGGTATTTTGTTCTGGGGTAACTGTTGCCATGTTAACAATGTGCTTTTACTTCAGAAAAAAGCTATCAGGATATTAGCAGATGCATGCAAAACTGAACATTGTAGACCTCTGTTCCTAAAGTTAAGAATCTTAACAGTTATAAATCTTTATATATATACTGTTCTGATACATGTAAAAACGAAGGTACACAAAATACCACGTCATATGATACATTCCCATGCAACAAGAAATAAAAATAGTTTAAATATACCTTTCCAAAGGCTTACAAAGTCAATGAGTAGTTACAATATAATAGGACTGAAACTGTACAATAAGTTACCACAAAGTTTAATAAATGAAACTGCAGATAAATTCAAAATAAAACTTTTCAACTGGTTAGTAAAAACACCAATGTATTCTATACAAGAATTCTTAGATTCTGAAATAACTATTGATATTTAATCCCTTAGATAATTATATTCTTTAAAAATATATACCGGGCCTTGTATTTATATACTAATTTAATATGTGAACTCCTTTTAGGTTTACTTTAAGTTAGTTACATGTATAATTCTATCTATATCATGCTTACTTGTAAAAATCTCTAGTATAAGGTTGACTTTGTCTATTGCCAATGTTGCTTAATGACAATAAAATTTCATTTATTTATTTATTTATTTATTTATTTTACCTTCGTTCATTATGATCAACCTTTTTTCATTATTTTTGCGTTTTCGCTAGTACAATGAGCTTTGAAAGCACCGATTACACTAACCGAAATACTATGTATTAATTTAATATTGCCATCAATAAATAAATAAATCACTGTTCTAATTTTCACATAATGTATAATAATGACCTTCCTGCGAAATTACTGGGCGGCTCGGAAAGGAGACATACTGAGGAAGACAAGACATGATTGACTGAATTAGCCCAATGCGGCCGTAAAAACGAAAAGAAAAATACATAGATAAATAAATAATGACCTTCCTGAGGCAGAAATGTGGAAATTATTTTTATTTCGTCAATTCAAGTTGTAGGAACTCATATTTTTGTAAATGTGTCACATTCTTCCCTTCTATATATTAATTTGCCTCTATTTTGCAGTGGCTTGTATAATGAATGATAACGATGTCACAAACACTTTAATTTTTTAAATATCTTTTTAATATTTCAATATAGGTTAAAAATGTGAAAATTTCACAAAAATATGAGTTTCTATCACTTGAAATAACGAAATAAAAATAATTCGCACATGGGCATTGCTCCCTCATTAAAGATATCTACCACCACAATATTCATCACTTATACCGAGAAGTAAAATACTGTATATTTGATTTGAAATTAATCTAACTCCATAATATTGTAATTAAGCTTTATTGCATTGGGTAAATAAGTTTTCTTGTTCTTTTTTTAGGATGAAGCCCACATAAGCCTGAGAACTGTGCGTGGGTAATGAATTGGATGATAGTGATTAATTAGGCCTACAGTTTCAGGTGGGTCTCGAACACCGGGAAGTGATTTTACAGCCTTTTATACTGGCCGATCCAATCGGTCACTCTTACAAAGAGGGCCCAGAAGCTCGAAGCTTGTCTGTATCTGATTAAACAGATACCTGCTACTGTTCAATTGAATTCTAAGTAGGTACTAGATGACTTATTACTGTTCATTATAATAATTTTATTAAAAAAAGCATTTTTACATTTCTAAATTAAGTTCTTACCATTGGGCCTAATTCCTCACTCTATTTCTTGCTGCGGTTTCGAAATTCTTGAAGTAATAGTTTAGTCTAAGGTAGACTTTATATGAATGCTAACTTTCTTGAACCTCAAGTGATTGACTTTGAAATTAATTCTCCAAAAAAGTTCTCAGATCTGTTTGAATCTGCTGTTCTCATGCAACGTGACAGACTCCAATTAACAACTAAATCGAATTTCCTTGTTATTTAAGCAACTTCTCCTAGCAAACATCATAACTTATTTCTGTGATTTCCTGATGATGAAAAGAAACGTTTTAACGAGTGATAAAAATCACCAAGAATAGATCTATGATCCTTTTATAATACTCTAATAGTTACTTCCAAATTACATAGTAGAGACCAGGATAATCTCGATCGTGATTGGTCATTCTCAAATTACTGTTGAAGCTTCAGAAATTGTTTGATAATTATAGGTGAATTAGGGGGAAATGAGACAATAGACTTGCTACTATTTTCAAGCAAATTGGGAAAACTAGGGAGAAGAACTCTAATTTTGGTATTTTCCAGTAGTAGACTTCATCTTCTACCACTTATCATTGCCTAAATTAGTATCTCACAATCAATTAGATAAGTTTTTGTAATCCTGGGCAGTTTTTTCTAGATTTGGCTGCTAAAGACAGGGTGATCAGTGTAAATTCTTCTGAATTATTAGTAGCCTTACTGAACTTTCAAACGAAATAATCAGCTTGTCTTGCAGTAGGTTTTTGATTTTTTAATGAATGTTGAGCTTTTTTAGTGGTTACTTCATAAAAACTATAAGGATGCTTTCACGCAGTTCTGCGTCCAATACTCGATGATAGTCACTAACGTAAAATCCAACATATGCTGTGAAATTGTGGTATTGTATTCATGACATACACCATTCCACAGCATGCATTGAAAATGTGACTATTTTCTAGAATTCCTTGCTGTAGAATAGTATATGTCAGATTGGAGCAGCGTAGATACCACTATTTAACATCATGTGATTGATTTTGCGATGGTGATTATCCTGGAGTATTTTATGCTCGACTGTGCAAGCACTGTAGATATTCATACTGCCATTTATAAAATCTTAAATTTCACCTAAGTAACGCTCATTATCAATCTGATTGGACTCTGATATTCAATCAACTTGTAATCGATTTTGACAAGTATTATTTTTCAAATTTTAGTGTTATAAAATTGCAACTGATAGCACAATAATTTTCCTTGATGGTTTTCCAATGTATTTTTTTGATACCGTAATTGAAACAATTTAATTTTCCCACTAACTGAACCGTACATTGTTGCAAGAAGATTTAAATTGTCAAGTCAAAACAGTAGTATAAAATAAAGAATTACTAGAGTTTACAAGAATAATTATAGAGGCATCTTTGAATGATTATCTAGCATTAAGTGTTGGGTTTCAACTTCAATTCTACATATTTCATCGTTTTTCAATTACTCGTTTTTGATTTTCTTCAATTTTCAAAGTTTTTCGGCTTGAATGGTATGTTAAAGATTCTAAAACTAGAATCATTAGAGTAATTCAGAGTCGTCATAGAAAAATAGTCTTATTTATTCTGAATACAGAAGTTAATATCTCCTGTAATTTATAAATCAAAATTATTAATTTTTGGAAAAGCTTTTAAAGTTTCAGTTAAATGAGTGTCGAGGAAAGTTTAGCTTTTTTAGACTTTTGAGAAACATTATGTTGAAATAATCCCAATTCTAAAAACCACGCCAATACCGCCTACATTTGTTTCCAACAGGGCTTCTCTGCTTTTGATATAAAGAGAGATATTTTAACATAGCTTTCCTGTACACGCTTTCTTTTTTTCTGTTTTTGAAACTACTCATCTCCTATGTAAAAAAATATATATATTGTTGTTTTCTATTGTAAAGAAATAACATAAAATTATCAGAATGAAAGTTTAGACGAAATTTCAAGAAAAAAAAATGAATTAGTTTAATTTTGGATGTACGACATTAGCTACCAGCGACAAAAGCTCCCATGCTAGAATATAGCATCTATAGTAGCTACCATCTATCCGCACCTCAGCCTTTAGCTACCTGCGGTCTACACCCTCACAGCAAACAAACAACAGAATTCCAAATTACAGAGAATCCCGGCATCCATATGTTCCAACCCCGTACCATGTTAACACTTGTCACTGTTGCTTTGGTTTATTTCAGTTCAGTAGCTGTATGTGCTACATAATTTTTCAGGCTGGTGAAATGGAACTTACAACGACAAAGAAACAAAACTACAAAAAATGTAGAAATTGATGAAGCTTTCTTCAAGCTAAAAAAACAACAACAAAAAATAAAAATTGAAGCTATTATAAAGCTGATTTTTATTCCTACTTAAGTGAAAAAATGTAAAAAATTACAAAGCTTTTTCAAGCTGAATTGAAAAATGTAAAAAATAACAAAGCTTAAACTAGATTAACTTTGAAAATTTTACCAATAAAATGTAACAAATGACGAAGCTTTCTTCAAGCTGATTTTAAACATGCCTAATTGAAAGAGATCATAATATGTACAAAGGTTACTCTCATTTAGCCAGTCCAAAGCCTGGATAAAGTGTGATGGTATTTAGTACATGTTAAAATCCTGAATGTTGATCGTTTTCACTCACACCCATTCACTTGCAACCCTTCACTATCCCCCCACCATTGTCAGTTGGGAGCTTACGTTTACCTTGGAAGTTTACCTAATGAATTAATTAGTGGTAAAGCCCTCTTATTTGCAGACGATACATCACTCATTTTCAGCAATTCCATTCTAGATAATTTAGAAATAAGTGCCCATATAGGTGTGCAGTCCATTGTCCAATTTTTAAATCGTTGAAATTAACTATAAATAGTAAAAAATGCCAATACCTTCAATTCAAAAACAAACATAATTTAAATGGAGATAGGGCTATAAACGTGTTTGTAAACGATAATCAATTAGACCATGAAGAAAAAATTGCATTTCTAGGATTTTTGTTGGATAGGCGATTGACCTGGGCTCCATACATTGAGAAAATATGTTGTAAAATTTCATCTGGGGTATTTGTCCTGCGACAGCTTGCTAGATTGAATGAAAAAAAGTTACTTTTTACAGCTTACCATGGGCTCTTACTGTCACATATTAGGTATGCTATCTTAGTATGGGGTAATTCATCAAAACAAAATCTTGATAGGGAGTTTATGATCCAAAAGAAAGCAGTTAGGTGTTTAGAAAGAGTAAATAGATTAGATTCATGTAGGCCGTTGTTCAAGAGACTTGGTCTCCTAACTGTACCCTGCTTATATGTGTATGAAGCTACTTTATATGTAAAAACGAATGATATTAACCAAAATCTTGACGTTTATGATTATAATACAAGGAGCCGAGGAGATTATCACTTAGTGAGTGACAATAGTAGCTTATTCAAACAAAAACCTAGTTATATTGGTAGGAAATTCCAAAACAAGCTACCGCAGTTTTTAAAGAGTCTTGAAAGTATAGATATATTTAAAAAACAATTGAAATAATATTTAGTTGATAGAGCTTTTTATAGTGTACAAGAGTTCCTTTCACCAGGGGTGCCCACAGGGGGGGGGGGGCTATGACGCAGACTGCGTCATTGAAATTCTTGGGGGGGGGGGGGGTTCCAAAAAACGTTTTGGGGGGGTCGTAAAGTTGATTGAAACCGTGTTTAACGTGACAACATTAAAAAATATACTAAGAAGTCACCAGATAGAATGTCAATTAATGAAAATATATTTATAATTATTATTATTATTATTATACAATTGAATATGAATTAGCTAAAATAATAATGTTTAGGATTTGTGCAGGAACTTGTGCAGATGTACTTGAGTCTATTTCTAACGAAGAAATAATTGAAAGGTTTTCTGTTTCCTCATCCCAAAAACTTCTATGTGGGGTTTAGAGAGATAGATTTAACAATAGATTTTAGAGGGAAGTGATAGCCGCGAGCCGTAGCAGGTATCTGTTCAATCAGATAGATAAGCTGCGTTCTCGTAGGTCCTGTTTGTAACGGTGACCGATTAGATTGGCCAGCAAAAAAGACAATGTTCTCTGCTGAAAATCACTTCCCGGTGGTTCGGAACCCACCTAAAACTGTAGGTCCAACTCATCAATCACCATCATCCAACTCATTACCCACGCACAGGTCTCAGACCCATGTGGGCTTCATCCTCAAAAAAAAAAAAAAAAACTTGGAAGGTGCCTAGCTAACTTGTAGATGGTCACAGTCTACAAATTTAAAATGTTTGTCTTCAAACTGTTGATGTTTTTCATGTATTTTACGATAACTACTTACTAATAACTACTTACTACCCGTAAGGGTCTCCCCACCACGAAAAGCCATACGAATTTACTTTAATAAGTAAGAACTGCTTTTGAAAAACTTACTAAATACTAAAAATTCAGTAATTTTTCATAACTATGTCTTTATTTTGTTTTTGAAAGACACTTCTTTCGATTGTGTGTTGTAAATAACTATACATGAAATGTGTGCCTTTTATGTACTTCATCCATACATAAATTCTCCCAAGATACTACACTAAGTAAATAACCTGTTGTTTAACTACTGTCCAATAAATGACTTAGTATTTTGAATTTTTGTGTTTTACAAATGAAGTTATTAACTCATTGTTTTCACTTCCTTTAAAGGAACAACTTTGTAGAATTATTTAACCTTAATCTAATTGGTACACCGAACATAAACTTATAGGCATTTCATTTTTATTGAACATTGTGTATTTGTAATAATATTTTATTGTTTAAAAACCATTTAGGTTCAAATTCTTATTTAGCTATTTTGCAATTAAGTTTATTGAGCAGAAGTTCATATATTCATTTCATTGATATTTATTTTTTACCTTTACAAAAAAATGTTACCTCTATGTAAAGAATCTCAAGAAATATACATACATTTTGTATATTATCGACTGGGTTTGAATTTTTTCAATAGTTATAAAAATCTTCTTTTAGTTTTAGAAAGAATACGGGGGGCTTTTTTCGCATTTTTGGGGGGGGCCTAATTTATGGGGGGGGGGGTTTGTTGCTAAATTTAGGGGGGGGGGGTGCGTCATGAGGCTTAGGGGGGGTGGGCACCCCTGTCAAAACTGGCACTGTATTTCAATAAAAGTGAGTGTAAATCACATTTAATTGAAATACAGTGTTAGTTTTGATATTAGATCGAATTTCTTATCAATTACTATGTATTTCAGTAAAAGTGAGTGTAAATCACATATTTAATTGGAATACAGTGTTAGTTTTGATATTAGATAGAATCTCTTATCAATCACTTCCCGGTGGTTCGGAACCCACCTAAAACTGTAGGTCCAACTCAACAATCTCCATCATCCAATTCATTACCGATGAAAAGGTCTCAGACCTATGTGGGCTTCATCCTCCAAAAAAATACATTGTTAGTTTTGATATTAGATAGAATTTCTTATCAACTACATAAAATATTTGGCACCGACTTCAAAAGATTACTTGTATGAAATTTAAAATTTTCTCAGTTTAAAGTAAATACTTTATTTTAAACTTTTTAGTACGTGAGTATTTAATCATTTCACTGAAGTCGGTTTCTTTTTTTGTTTTAAAATATGTTTTTTAGTATGTGCCGTGAAAATGGTATTAGACTTAATGGGAAAAATGTGAAGTACTGAAATCTGAAATTACTTATTTAGGGTTTAAAATTGACAAAGATTGCATACATAAAACTGATGATAAGATTGCAGTTGTTAAGAATGCAAAACGTCCTACAAATGTATCAGAGTTGAAATCTTTTCTAGGGTTTGTTACATATTACTCAAGGTTTATATATATAGGGCATGGCTAATTCTCTCTCACCTTTATACAACTTACTCAGGAAAAATGTTGTTTATTCGTGGTCACAAGAGTGTGAAACTGCATTTCAAACAATTAAGAAAGATATTGAAACAAAACTTACTCTTGCGGATTTTGATGTCACTAAACCTATAATTGTTGCTACTGATGCTAGTAAATATGCTATTGGTGCGGTTCTTTCATGTTTAGATGAAAAAGGTGTGAAAAGGCCCATAATTTTTGCTAGTAGATGTCTCACTGCAGCTGAGCGAAATTATTCCCAGATAGACAAGGAAGCATTGTCAATTTATTGGGGACTTAAGAAATTTTTCAATTACTTGTTTGGTCGTCATTTTACTTTACTGACTGACCACAAACCATTACAAAGCATCTTAAATGCTCATGCTGCTACTCCATCCATCAGTGCTACACGTTTATTACATTATTCATTATTTTTACAAGGTTTTGATTACACCATACAATACCGTAAGACCACTGAACATATGAATGCTGATTTTTGCTCAAGATTTCCTATGGAAATGGTTAATGACAATACTATTGATGAGGTTCAAATTGTACAAATGAATCAAATTAATATTTTACCGGTTAAAAGGGAACAAATAGCTCATGAAACTAGAAAAGATCCAGATATGTGTAATTTACTTCGACAAATTTTAGGTACTGAAAATGGTGAAAATACAAACAATATTGCTGAATATTCAGTTGAACAAGGTTGTATTATGAAAGGCTTACGAGTTATGATTCCAAAATCTTTACAATCTAAAGTACTTGAGGAACTACACCAAGGACACTTAGGAATTGTAAAAATGAAAGGCCTTGCACGAAGTTATGTCTATTGGCCAAATATTGATTCTGATATTGAGCTTGTTACAAAGAATTGTATACATTGTGTGCGTCATTCTAGACAACAGTCTAATGTGAATTTACATCCATGGCAATTTCCTTCAGGACCATGGCAAAGATTACATATAGATTTTGCTAATCCTTCTCCAGGATTATGGCTGTTAATAATTGTTGATAGTTACAGTAAGTGGGTTGAAACTTACATAATGAAAACTCTTTCAAGCAAAGAAACAGTTGAAAATTTGCGTGAATGTTTTGCTAGATTTGGTTTACCAGTTACACTAGTATCAGATAATGGTACTCAGTTTACCTCTAGTGAATTTCAAACCTTTTGTACTAATAATGGTATAAAGCATATTACCAGTGCTCCTTTCTTTCCTGCATCCAATGGTCAGGCAGAACGTTTTGTACAAACTGAAGTCAGGATTAATTAAATGTTGCGAAGGTATGATTGTAAATTCTACTTTACGGTTCAAATTAAATAATTTTTTAATGAACTACAGAAAAGCACCACATGCTACTACTGGTGAAAGTTCATGTAATTTACTCATGAAAAGAAATATTCGAACTAGACTAGATTTGATGCTACCCAATATTACTGACAAAGTGTTAGATACTCAAAGAAAGGAAATGCAAAAACAGACAATTAAAGATAAATGTTTCAATATCAATGATAGAGTTATGTACCGAATTTACAATAATAAGGGTAAATGGAATACAGGTATTGTAGCTGATAAAATTGGTTCTTCTATGTACAATATCATTACTGATGATAATCTTTCTATTAGGAGACATGCTAATCAAATGAAGGATTGTAAAATTAATTTAAAGGATTTTTCAACTGATATACCTAATGTTCATTATGATACTGATGTAATTGTGCCTAAATCAACAGTACTTTCTTAACAATCGAAAGCTATTACAAGCAATGATGTTGATGATTCTGTTTTACATTCAACGCCAGTTTCTACAAAATTACCGATTGTGACAGATACTATTTACCATACGCCACAGGCTAGACCTGTTAGGTTCAGAAAACCCCCTGAAAGGTATTCACCCTAGGTTTCATTACGGGGGGAGGTGTCATATATCCTTGTACAACATGAATTTTAGTTTTATTTTATGCAGTTGGCAAGGCTGTGCCACACCAGAGAGACAACGCCTACTGTACTATGTCTCTATTGTCGATTGAATTTTCATGATGTAATGAGTTTACTTACGCTATTCGTTCTTTTAATAAAATGTATTTCATCAATTACAATGAGTTTGTGATTACTTCTACCACCTACGTTACAGAATTGAATACTATAAAATACATAGCACAACAGAATGGTTACAAACACACACTAATAGACAAACTACTGCACAGAATATCAACAAAACCAATCACTCACACCAGCAACAAACATAATGACAACCCCCATACATTCATCACACTTACCTACCTCAACAAAAAAACTCATAAAATAGCAGCTTCATTCAGGAAACTCATAAAATAGCTTACAGAACAAATAATTCACTCAAAAAACACCTGCATTTTCAGACAACATCTCAAAACAAGTACAACAGATCTGGAATTTACAAATTGAAATGTGATGACTGCAACAAGTTCTATATAGGACAAACTGGCAGGACATTCACCACTAGATTCAAAGAACACACAAGAGCCATCTCACACCCAAACACACATTCCACTTTTGCTGAACACATCATTTCAACAGGCCACAGTTATACAGACATTGACACTAATTTAGACACACTACACTTCACTCACAAAAGCCATAAACTCAATGTTTTAGAACAATATGAGATTTACAAACATGCAAAGCAGGAACCTGACAACATTTAAAATGATCAACTTAACTTCTTCTCACACACTCTATTTGACAAAATAATCCCAATTTCAAACCTCCCGCCTACTCATCCCCCCACCCCAGCACCATTCCAACATACATAACCCTCAAACTCATACCTTAAGTCAGTGTACTGTGGGTTGTCTGACGATGCTCTAGACAACAGAGCGAAACGGCCGTCACGCCATAACGTGAGTTAATTTCCATTTAAAAGTGTTTTTTTTTAGTTTATATTACATATTAGTGGAAACAAGATGGATCTTCAACATCATAAATAAAATTACTTCCAATTCAATGACGAATATACTACAGCCATCCTGCCGACCTCCCTATGTGATCACCCATTTCTAGCATAATGGTCGAAATGTGTCTCCAACACTAAGAGAAAATCCAAATATTAAAAAATAATTTAATTTCTGTGGAATAATTTAATATAAGAGTCCTTCACCAAAATTTTTGATTGCCGGCCGCCACTGCAGTGCTCAGTGAGTAAAATATTTTAATTTTCTACTCAAATATTTGACTTCATAGTCGTGCAATTATTCATAAAGTCAAATACTGTAATTATTATTAGTAATACGCGCAGTTCGTCATGTATACCAAATTTCAAGATTTCAAAACCAGTAAATGTTACCAGTGTCATTTTTTGGAGGATGAAGCCCACATAGGTCTGAGACCTGTGTGTGGGTAATGAGTTGAATGATGATGATGATGATGATTGATGAGCTGGACCTACAGTTTTAGAATAGAATGACTTTTTTATTTGTTGACGTGGCGAAGTTTGGACAGTTATGTCCAATCTACCACTTAACCAGTTTTCGGTGGGTTCAGAACCACCGGGAAGTGATTTTACAGCAGAGAACAGTGTCTTTTTTGCTGGCCGATCTAATCGGTCACCCTTACAAAGAGTGCCCAGTAGAACGCAGCTTATCCCTATCTGATTGAACAGATACCTGCTTCGGCTCACGGCTATCACTTCCCTGTCGTCTGGTCTATTAAAATTCAAAGATGTTGAAGAATTTGAATAGACCAATCAGAATCCACCAGTAACATTTACCAGTAAATGAGAAGGCTCCCATAAACTCAACCAATAATCTACTTTTCAACCTGATTTTACAAATTGTTTGGGGGGGGGGGCTTGAAAACGCTTTTGGCACAAAATGGGCAATCAAGAAGTGGAAGGGCGACGACTGTATTACTAGTAACAATACTATTTGATCTAAAACTGTTATTTTTCTAAGAAAAATTTTGAAAATCCAAAAATATATAGTTTTAAAAAGTACAATAATTATTATAGTTATTGTCGATTAGGACTATATTGTCGATTTGAGAGCGTTAATATGGTAACATCAGCTGATGAACCGGGTCCACTTTGATTCGGTCTCCTGTAAACAAAAACAGTCCCAGTAATACCAACTAGAACCACATGATAATCAAGTTGGCATTGCTACCAGTTACCGGCTTTCATAATCAGCTGACTGCCTCCATTTTCTTCAACGTCATCATCAAACCTCAAACCTTCATCAGTTGATGTCTAGCACTGATAGAGAGAAGAGCTGTTTTGTGCTCCAGTAGATTTTTCAACACACATCACTGGAATGTTACCTTAAATTTGCTATTTAAACAGTGCCTACTGATTAAATACTGAAGTGCTCAAATGATTTAGTGATGAATAAATGGAAAATCAATTCTGGATATCTTTCACAAGGTAAGCAGTTTCATATCAATTTTTGCAATTTAGTCTATTTTAAGACACCCTTAAATACCATAGTTTCTTAATTGCATAGCTTTGCTCCATTATTTTGAAGTGAGAAATAACTAAAATGAAATGGCTAAAATTTAACCTAAAAAGTTCATCATCACTAACTCTTTGAAATCTGTCTAGTCATTTTCAGTTACCAACTCTAATTCAATAACTATGTTTCAATACTCGGGTAGGGTAAACTCTACTAGTTTTCCCCTTTATTAACTTACTTCAAAGCCAAGCTAAGAAACTATTTAATAACTACAGTTTTTAATATAAAAACCAAGAAAGAATTGTTATTCATTTTTAGGTAGACTTCTCGCTATTCATTATTATACATTGACCTTGACTACGGTACCAATTTATTTTATAGATCATTAGAATTTATAAATTTTATTGGGACATTCTCAGTGAACATGCATTTTCTAATTTTTTTAGTTTTAATCTACCAATGCTGCTTGATTTCAAATTTCTCATGAATTTATTTTTATTATTGCTTCTATTTTCCCTTGGACATTATTTTCCAGACAGTGTGCTTCAAAAGTCAATCTTAAAACTATCCATCAATTGAAATGTCCTTCAAAAATCAAAAGCAGAGAATTTAAATTGTTTTTGACTGAAAAAAGAAATAATTCATTGTTTGAAAAATAAGTTCAGAACTGGTCGTCGCCTACATTATAATTATTATAAATTGATAGTGATATTATATAATCAAATTAAAATTAGTTATCACACTAGTAGCCTCTTAGTGGAATTTCAATGAGCTTTTATATCATGATGATCATCCAAGTAACTAGTAACTATATTGATAAACCTCTTATTAGAACTTGTATGCATACTGGGCTAATTTAATTTTATGATTTCAAGAAATGTTTCTTACAAGCCAGCAGCTACCGTACTGATTTGAACCATGATCTACCAATAATTGATTCAAACTATTCCAATCCTTATAGATAATTAATCCATATTCTTTTCAATGAGAAAATGTTTTTCAGTCTCATTTAATTATTATCTTTAATCTCTGTCCTTTTGCTCAAACTCCACTTACTACTCAAATATATACACATCCCACTTGCAATTTGACATGTTCAGTGACTATAGATAGGCCTACTGTACTAATCCAACATTTTCTCAAAATTATGTTGCTGCAACCCAAATTGACCAATTTCTTTGATTATTTCACAATTATTTTTAGGATATTATAAAATTGGGTTCCACTATTTGACGTCGTTTCAGGCATTGCTGAATATATAGTTAGCAAGATTATTAACTTGAAGCTAGTTTGTAAAATATTTTTTCAAGTTTGGTTTCTCAGTCGTTTAGTAAATTATTCAGTAGCTATTGATTCATTAGCGGCCCTAAGGCTTGTTTCACACACACCCGGCAGTCGGGTAACTGGTGTTGTTTGTCCAGCTGTACGAACATTGCATTATATGGGACTATGTAATCATACCGGATAAACAATAATGGTTACCTAACTGCTGGGTATGTGTGAAACAAGCCTTAGGGTCTCTAATGAATCAATAGCTTTTGAATGATTTTCTAAACGACTAAGAAACCAGGCATGAACCATATATTAAATTGATCATGATGTTATTTCCATGCCAGTGAATCGAAATGATTCATTCCAAATTCAATTCCATTGGATCACCAATTATAATTCTAATATATACTAATGATAGTCTTATTGGGATTGAATAGGAAATTTTAATTCATTCCAAGTATCCTCCAACATTATTCTCAAGGGCAGAGATTGTTCATTGATATACTTGATGAATGAAGTGGCTGTTTTACCCTATCAAAATTTCAATATAATTATTGTTGGAGCCGTATTGATACTGGTTTATTTTGTATGGCTTTCCATTTTTAAGAACAAGTATTTCTGAGTTTTCAACTATATCCAGCAAAACATATGATGCAGTATCAGTATATTAGGACACATTGTTTAATGCTCAAGATACTTGATCTTAATCAACATCATCACTTCAAACACATTCTAAAGTCAATTGAATATTGCCAGCACATATCAATTTCCAATCAACTTTACAAACTTTTATCAATGTAACACCACCACATATTTTGATATAATTGAAGCAATCAACACACCTCCAAATTTGTAATAGCTTAACTGAACTATTTTTTTTTTCTACAGGATGACTGATCAGTTCAACCTACTTCAAGAAGGAGATATGAAAAGACTCAACTTCACGGTAACCTCTTCAGTAGGTCAAGATGGTGGAGTACAAACTGGCCAGGACGTGAAACTGGAGATTTGGTATTATGTATCTTGCTTTTATAGTCAGTTAGGTTAGAAGTTTCCCACCATTCTCCTGCATATGCTAGGAGGTTTACAGTTGTTAGTCAAGTACCACACTCTTCAACCATGCTCTTGGATTGTGCCACAAAGTCATATTTGTGGCTTCGATGGCAGGGTCTGCATCTGAGGGTCCATGTCTCTCTTGTAGAGTTCATGACCGCAGTTGTCAGATAACGCTGCTATACGTCCGTCTTATGATGGAGTGGTACATTTCATTGCAGCTGGTGGGTTGATATAAGGCTAACAAATGTAAATAGGGATTTGCTGTTAGATCCCTGTCAGGATTCTCATGTCACATTCATTGTGCATGGACTGTGTTACCCTGTGATCAAGAGATGCCGGTTGCCAGGTGAAAACCCTGGAGTAATGATGTCTCCGACATATGTTGAGTGCAGGTGTTAGCACCTTTATGTTTGGTAATTGTGATAAGAGATTAGATTAGACATTGATTATGCAAAAATTGTGGGAGTGGCTCTCACTTTAGCTTCGGCTACTGGCTTTGTGCTTAGAGCTTATGCCGTATTTACTGTTGCCAGTGAAAATGCCATAAGCTCCAACACACTGAGAATAGAGTTCACTAAATCAAATCATTTATATATCCTCCTCAACAAAAATAGAAACATAAAAATATAAAAAATACATCTGAATAATATAAAATAAAATTGCACTAAATCAACAAATATATAACTAGTTTATATGGTATTTATATACCAGTTTCAAAAGTACAAATCATGATTTGAAAGAATCAAAAAATTTTCTGGGGCTCTTATACACATGCTAGGAAGTGGAAATATGTGATACTATTTATCAATTTCTTAGAGGCGCTTGCCTACAGATGGTAGGAATGCAAATATTTGAAACTATTTATTGATAGATTATTGGCGCTTGCCTACAGATGTAGGAGTGCAAAAATATTTGATACTATTTATTGATAGATTATTGGCGCTTGCCTACAGATGTAGGAGTGCAAAAATATTTGATACTATTTATTGATAGATTATTGGCGCTTGCCTACAGACGTAGGGGTGCAAAAATATTTGATACTATTTATTGATAGACTATTGGCGCTTGCCTACAGACGTAGGAGTGCAAAAGTATTTGATACTATTTATTGATAGATTATTGGCGCTTGCCTACAGATGTAGGAGTGCAAAAATATTTGATACTATTTATTGAAATATTATTGGCGCTTGCCTACAGACGTAGGGGTGCAAAGATATTTGATACTATTTATTGATAGACTATTGGCGCTTGCCTACAGATGTAGGAGTGCAAAAATATTTGATACTATTTATTGATAGATTATTGGCGCTTGCCTACAGATGTAGGAGTGCAAAAATATTTGATACTATTTATTGATAGATTATTGGCGCTTGCCTACAGACGTAGGGGTGCAAAAATATTTGATACTATTTATTGATAGACTATTGGCGCTTGCCTACAGATGTAGGAGTGCAAAAGTATTTGATACTATTTATTGATAGATTATTGGCGCTTGCCTACAGATGTAGGAGTGCAAAAATATTTGATACTATTTATTGAAATATTATTGGCGCTTGCCTACAGACGTAGGGGTGCAAAGATATTTGATACTATTTATTGATAGACTATTGGCGCTTGCCTACAGATGTAGGAGTGCAAAAGTATTTGATACTATTTATTGATAGATTATTGGCGCTTGCCTACAGATGAAGGAGTGCAAATATATTATACTATTTATTGATAGATTATTGGCGCTTGCCTACAGATGTAGGAGTGCAAAAATATTTGAAACTATTTATTGATAGATTATTGGCGCTTGCCTACAGACATAGGGGTGCAAAAATATTTGATACTATTTATTGATAGATTATTGGCGCTTGCCTATAGATGTAGGAGTGCAAAAATATTTGATACTATTTATTGATAGATTATTGGCGCTTGCCTACAGACATAGGGGTGCAAAAATATTTGATACTATTTATTGATAGATTATTGGCGCTTGCCTATAGATGTAGGAGTGCAAAAATATTTGATACTTTTTATTGATAGTTTATTGGCACTTGCCTACAGATGTAGGAGTGCAAAATAATATATTATACTGTTTATTTATAGATTATTAGCGCTTGCCTACAGATGGTAGGAGTGCAAAAATATGTGATACCATATTTATTGATAGATTATTGGCTCTTGTCTATTCATGTACGGTGAATGTGATAAGAAATTAGATTAGACATTGATTATTCAAAATTTGGGGAAGTGGCTCTCACTTTAGCTTCAGCTACTGGCTTTGTGCTTAGAGTTTATGCCATTCTCTCTGGCAATGCTTTGGCAGTGAAAATGTCATAAGCTCTACCACACTGAGAATAGAGTTCACTTGGGTGCATTCAAGCATGGGAGCAATAATTCAAGGGCAGTTTAAGGGTGCTGTCCTCTATACTTGCTAGGAAATGAAAATATGTGATACTATTTATTGATAGATTACTGGCGCTTGCCTACAGATGTAGGGGTGCAAAAATATTTGAATCATTCATTGATAGATTATTGGCGCTTGCCTACTGATGTAGGGGTGCAAAAAATTTGATACTATTTATTGATAGATTATTGGCGCTTGCCTGCAGATGGTAGGAGTGCAAATATGTGATACTATCTATTGTTAAATAAGGAATTTTCCCCATTTAATCACTCTTGCTCAAGTCTGTTTCAGCCACACTGTGTTGTTGTCATCACCACTTCTTCTCGGGTATTCTTCTCAAACAGATTCAACTCCACTCGTGCTACAGTCTTTTTTTAAGCTTCATCTACTAGGTAATTAACTGTTTTTCTTTTCTTGTAGAATCTATTCTAAATAACTGAAGAAATCACAATAGCCTTCATAGCTAAACAGATTCGGTTTCAGAGCAATTCAAATATCTAATCCAGTGCTGAGTTTCAAGCATTGCATTTTGAGATTTGTCCAGATATCTCAACGCAGTAATAATTGAATGTTTCCATGAGTGATGATTCTGAATCTCCATCAATAAATCAGATAATAAATCCAGCCAATCCGACTTAGCTTTTTTAAATGCTATCCAATTCTAAACTATTCTTGATTATTTTAATTAAAAATTAAATTATGTTGTTTTAAAACTATTTAGTGGACTTTATGCTTTGAAAATTTCTTTTATCTCTGATTGTTTTCTAGGCTAGTTTGCCAGCAGAAGTGTTCATCTAATTGCTATCAAAGAGGATGGAAACTCCAAAACTAAAACTGATAAGATATATAGTAGTACCGGTAGCTTACCTGAACAGAATTTTTGTTTGAAGCTTGGTATTTGATGATCCAGACAAACTGCTAGCTGGACAGTTACTTGAAAAAATATTATTGTTGAAAATGATAGAATAATATTCTTCAAAAGATTATATTGTTTTCATATTGATGCAGGAAATTTGATGAAAATTTCTGTAAACATGATTAGGCTACCAATACACAGTTTCAGTAGTTCGTTGGTATTATAAACCTTTTAATCAGAATTGAAATGCAATAATTTTTGTTTAATGTTGAAATAATAATTGTTTTTTGCTTTTCTACTGGTGGGGAAGGAATTATGCACAAATTCTGGAACGCAGATTTCAGGGTTATACCGGAACGTTTTTCTAAGTATGTCGGGAATTAAAAAAATATTTTTTAGCAACTTTTTATATTGTACTTGTAATTGGGCATGCATTCATGTTGTTACAATTCTTTGTTATATTGTGTTTTTCATGGCATTGATTTAAAAAACGTTATGTATTAATAATAGCAAAAAAATCATTTTCTATTTAAATTCAAACAATGAAAATATATATAGTTGATAAAGTTTCTATAGAGTACAAGTGACCTTTTCAGATTATTTCAAGTCTCAAATTTTGTAATTTTATCGATTGTGGCTATTGCAATTTGTGAATACTGTTTGTATTGACTAGTCTTAATACTTCAAGGCATGATTTTGAAACACAGTTTGTACAATCCACTACTATAGGTAGGGCATGCAGTTCTCTGTTACTTCGTTTATTTGTTTTATTATGTATTTCTTGTCATTGATTTTACCAGACACTTTGTATCAATCATTGTTAAAAAATGTCAGCTCCCACTTCAAACAATTGAAGATATATCTAGTTGATAATGATTTATAATTTAAGAATAATTTCAAGTCTCAACTGCTGTAATTTTATCGGTGGTGACTAATGTAATGTGAGAATACTGTTGGTATTGACTTGTCTTGTACTCCATGTGTGGAGTTTTCAAGGCTTAATCTTTAAAAAATTCAAATAATAATAAATAAAAATACAGGATGAAAAGGGCAGAAGAAGGAAGAAGCGAGAAAGGTGGGAGGTCTAGGCCACGGGCTTCTCCATCTTTCTTAGTATATTATATTGAATGATCAACATTTAATTTAATTTCCACTTTTAATAATATTTTATTGTTATATAGATAGGAAACATTGTTTTTTAAATGTTATGATTTATTCAAAATTATTTTCTCTTTTGTATGAATTTCATTTATAAAATCTTATACTGGGTTCTCTGCTGTACAAACCGATGGAGAATTTTGAGAGGCTCTTTTTGTCCATCTTGAATTACATCTGAAGTTCTGCTCTTCTGGTGTATTTTGATGATGTTCTCTTTTTGGTGTTTAGGGAGGGGGGTATTGTTTGCTGGAGGGGGGTATTGTTTGCGGTACTGGTTCTATTGTGTTGCTACGGTGTCAGTTTGTAGAATAGCTTTTGATGTCTATTTGTTGTATCAGAGGAGTACTGCAGAAAACCCAGCAAATGAGATTTATATTAAAATATATTCTTTTTAAAACAATTATTATTTATTAATAGAAAATGTGGTCAGGGGATACTGTTTGGTTGGCAGGACAGAGGTGATCTCTGGAGGTACCCCAGGGATTGCCTCTCAACTCCAACACTACTTCCCTCCGTTAATGGGTTGTAGTTAGGAGCAGTATCCACCTCGCGTGGCCCACAAGGCCCCTCCCGGAAGGGGGGCAAGTCAACCTTACGTCCTCGAATGGTGTTGATGCCACACCTCGTGTGGGCTGGGAAACGTACGTCCTGGGTGCCCTCGGTTTGGTTCATCTCTTGACTGGAGGCAGTGTTGAGATGTCCCCTGACGGTGGGATACCACAGTGACTGCGGCCGACAAGGCTCTGGCGATTGGCGAAGTTAGGGACACCCAAAGTTAGTAGACAGATCTATCAGCTACTAATCTTGGTGGTCTCTCACTACCGCTTTTCATGAATTTTTACTATTCTTCCTTTCTGTTCTCAATTCCCTTTTGGGGCCAAGTAATAGGTGTTGTTAATTTTAATTTTTTTATTTTCTCATGTAGGCATCTATTATTTTATCATCCTATACATTTTGTATATTATCGACTGGGTTTGAATTTTTTCAATAGTTTTATAAATCTTCTTTTAGTTTTAGAAAGAATACGGGGGGCTCTTTTCGCATTTTTGGGGGGCCTAATTTATGGGGGGAGGGGGGATTGGTGCTAACTTTAGGGGGGGGGTGCGTCATGAGGTTTAGGGGGGGTGGGCACCCCTGCTTTCACATCAAAATTAAGCCTCACCTCAACTAATTGATATAGTAATTATGGTATCTAGTGTGTAATATTGTTGATCTGACTTGTCTTATACTCCTTAACTTGAATCTCCAAGACGTAATCTACAAAAAAAAACGTTGCTGGTCGTAGCTTTTGAATCTGGTTGCTTTTGTCGCGACACCTAAATTTTACTGTTACGAATTGTTTAGAAAATTCATGGAAGGTAAACAAAAACAAAGTCAACTAATATGAAGCTCAATTGCAAATGAATTAATTTTTTTTTTTGTTTTTTTTTTGTAGATTACGTCTTGGAGACTCCAATTAAGGAGTATAAGACAAGTCAGATTAACAATTATACACAAGATACCATAATTACCATATCAGTTAGTTGAGATGAGGCTTAATTTTGATGTGAAAGGAACTCTTGTACACTATAAAAAGCTCTATCAACTAAATATTTTTTCAATTGTTTTTTAAATATTTCTATATTTTCAAGACTCTTTAAAAACTGCGGTAGCTTGTTGTAGAATATCCTACCAATATAACTAGGTTTTTGTTAGAATAAGCTACTATTATTACTCACCAAGTGATAATCTCCTCGGCTTCTTGTATTATAATCATGTACATCAAGATTTTGGTTAATATCTTTTGTTTCTACATATAAAGTAGCTTCATACACATATAAGCAGGGTACAGTTAGGAGACCAAGTCTCTTGAACAACGGCCTACATGAATCTAATCTATTTACTCTTTCTATACACCTAACCGCTTTCTTTTGGATCTTAAACACCCTATCAAGATTTTGCTTTGATGAATTACCCCATACTAAGATAGCATACCTAATATGTGACAGTAAGAGCCCATGGTAAGCTGTAAAAAGTAACTTTTTGTCATTCAATCTAGCGAGCTGTCGCAGGACAAATACCCCAGATGAAATTTTACAACATATTTTCTCAATGTATGGAGCCCAGGTCAAACGTCTATCCAACAAAACTCCTAGAAATGCAATTTTTTCTTCCTGGTCTAATTGATTATCGTTTACAAACACGTTTATAGCCCTATCTTCATTTAAATTATGTTTGTTTTTGAATTGAAGGTATTGGCATTTTTTACTATTTATAATTAATTTCAACTGATTTAAGAATTGGACAATGGACTGCACACCTACATGGGCATTTATTTCTAAATTATCTAGAATGGAATTGCTGAAAATGAGTGATGTATCATCTGAAAATAAGAGGGCTCTACCACTAATTAATTCTTTAGGTAAACGGTTGACATATAGCAAAAAAAGCAATGGACCTAGTATTGAACCCTCAGGCACTCCAGCTTGGACCTCTAATTTATTAGATTTATTCTTTACTATACTATTCCCAACTACTGTAGTTAGTTCTACACATTGTTTTCTCCCAATAAGATATGATTCAAACCATTTCAGTTCAACCCCATTTACGTCTACATTTTGCAGTATTTCCAGTAAATTTCTATGATTAACACAATCAAATGCCTTAGAAAGATCTAAGAATATTGCAGTAGCTTTATCACCTGAATCTATTATATCTATTAGTTTTTCAACTAGAGAAACTATGGCTGTCTTTGTTGATCTCCCTTTCTGGAAGCCATGCTGTTCATCACAGATAGAGTTAGCTTCTTGAAGGTGTAGAAGTAATCTATTTAGAACTACTCTTTCAAAAATTTTACTTATTACATTTAAAATACTAATGGGCCTATAGTTTTCCACCTTTTCTCTATCACCACTTTTGAAGATTGGCAAGATCTTCCCCTCTTTCAAATTATCTGGAAAAACACCTTGTTCCAATGAATGATTGATCAGATGAATCAAAGGGTCTAACAATTGATCTTTACATTCTTTCAGAATTTTACTGGATACCCCATCCATTCCTACAGTTTTTTTATTATTTAAACTATCAATGATATTTGACAACTCGTCTTGGGATACTGGGTGGAAACTTAATTCGTTCTGAATCCCCTCAGTATTAAACATGTTTGCATCACTAATAACTGTATTAAGAGATTTTTGAAGATTCCTAGCAACCGGTTGATAATATTTGTTAAAGAAATTACAAATGTCTACACTATCATCGATATATTTGTTATTTTCGTTAATTATTCTGGCGACACTAGTATAAGCATCTACATGAGCTTCTTGCCTATTTTTGTTTATTACATCCCACACTGCTGTGTTAAAGTACACACTATTATTCAAAATTTCAGCTGTTTTCTTACATTTCGCTCTTTTCACTTCTTTCGTGTAGTTTTTCTTTAGAGCTTTGTAATTACCTTCACTTAACATATTTCTAGATAGTTTGAATTCATCATATGCATCTTTAACCCTATTTCTTTCTGCAAGGATATCATCAGTTATCCACTCTTCAGTTTTGTCTAATTTGTTTTTTACAGGGACTTTTTTAACTGGACAACTCATAGTAATATGAAACCTTAAAATATTAATGAAACTATCATATTTGTCATTTAAACTATTGCTATTATAAACCCTACTCCAGGTTTCTTGTAGCAGATTCTGCTTCAAACAATCGATATTCCCCTGTTAACATTGTTGAATTTCTTTCATTACTCTACTCTTTTTAATTGATTTATGACCTTGCAACCCCACCTCTAAGATTTGATAGTCATGATCAGATAGTTCCGAGCCGCCTATAATCTTGTTTAAGAGTAATCTATATTAGTAAGGATGTTATCAATTATTGTTTGTGATGTTCTTGTGACTCTGGTATATTCATGAACTTTTATTTCCAAGTTATTCATGTATATAATATCCCTTAAATCTTCTGTCATTTTATTTTGTGTTGCAAAGTCTGTATTGAAATCTCCCGCTACAATAACGTTTGTAAAACGAGTAGTAGTAATCTCTAAAAGCCTATTGAATAGTTCGCAAAAATTGTTCCATTCCCCATTTGGTGACCTGTAAATACCTAACACCGCTACTTCGAAATTATTGTCGATTTTTACTCTCAAACCCGTAACTTCTAAATCCATTTCCACAGCAAATTTCTCTACATATTCTAAATTAAATGTTTGCATATTCTTAGCATTTTTAGTGAAGATACCTACTCCCCCACTTCGATGAGACGTCCTGCAATACGACGCTTTCAATGAAGAGTTAGGAATATTGAGTTGTGACAATTCATTTTTTTTAAACCATGCTCTGTGAAAATAACTATATCAGAAGCCTCTTCTTTCAAAAATACTTCGATTCTCTCTATTTTGTTACGAATGTACTGAATATTCTGATGGAACACAGTGAGGTTAGATTAGGTTAGGTTAGGTTGGGTTATTATCCCTTATTACTTTATCATTGCTTTTGAATATTGAAGTACATCTACTTAATCTCTTAGAATCTTGGGGGCCGATCAGATTGTTACAAGAGTTCCTTCCACTAATGCTATCCTGATTTTTTGGTCGATTAACGTCTTTTAATGCAAATGAAGATATGAATTTATCATTTGAAACTAGTTCCCCTTCCCGGTTTTGAGCCACACTTTACTAAAAAAGGTTCGTTAGATGATTGTTTAGGAGAATTATTGACAGTAGATTGCAAACGACTTTCAATCAGCTCTGCCAGCCTATTACAAAATATTACTTTGCCAGATTGATTTAGATGTAGACCATGATTAGTGAAATTTTGTCTTTTTAGCCTTTCATTTAGAAAACAAATCCCCAATTGCTTGGAATTCTTATTTTTTAGGCTGTTGATTGTATTTGAATCGATTTATTTGTTGTCTTAATGGTTTCATTTAGCTCTGGCCTATCAAACCTATACGGAATTGTACTTATTATTACATTAGTTTTTTGGCTGAGTGGCACAATCTCTTTAATTTTTCCATTTATTTCAGGAAGATGTTTTAGATTAGGTTCATTTATATAGTTTGATCCACCCAGTACTATTAGAAAATCGTTTTTATCAAAATCTTTTGTTTGCTCCCTAGCTGACTCTACGATTGCGTTTATGACTTTACGATTGCACTTGGCTTGAAAAATAAATGATGATAAATAAATAATGAATAAATAAATAATTCTCTCTGTTCAAAAATGTTTATTCCTGAACAGAACACTTGCTGTTCAAACCTACAAACAAGAGATTTCATCAATAAATGTACGGTGTAAATATTTTAACATTTACCAATTTTGAAAGGGATTTTCCATTAATCAGCTAAGAAAATCGATGTGTTATTGAATTCAAATTATTTTCTCAAATACAATTACAATTTCATTGTTATCTTTGTTTTGATTCGATAAAAAATGTATGAAAATTTATGCTTAGTTCTATCTCCAATTATGAATAACGTACCGTACTGACTTTTTGTTATGCTTTTGAATTTCAGAAGGTAATAATTGCAAAATCAAACCAACGATTTTTCATCTTTGCAATATTGATAATGCATCTAGGCCTGTCTACGCCATTCACACCTTTAGGCAAGTATAAACAAACAGCTTGTTTACTTCTTTATTCTCTTCATATTTGATTAAACTGTATTTGTCATTGTTGTGTGGCGCTGGGGGTGGTTCCGGGTTACAACCCCCCTTGAGACTTAAATAAAAGTTACAGAGGGGAACAAGGCAATTTTCCTTGGGTCTCAACGCCAAGGGGCCACTTCATTTTTTTAAATGTAAGCAATTTACAAACTAAAAATAAAATAATAAGGGGGCCCCAGGGCCCTTTTTTTCTCCAGTTTAGATCTTCAGAGGCCACTTCGAAGCATAACAGATCTTAGAGGCCCCTGGCGCCATGGCCCTTTTCGAGCCCGTTTTTATTACCAGTATAGTCATGTGAAGTGGAGATTCAAGTAGGCTGTATCTAGAATATTTCAACGTTCATACACCAGGGTCCCCTAATTGCCTCGGCTTTGGGTTTTCAACGGCCCCACGATGCTGGTGGGTCTCAGTATTTTCGGTGCCCCCAAACATGAATTTGAAGGTCCCCCAGACCACTTGAATGAAGTTGACACAGTAGGCTTGAAAGGAGAAAAGATCTCTTAAAATTTTTGCAGACGGGCTTGAAATGCTCAATTCTATTACTGTTCAGATCTGATACCTCATAGAGTTTATTGTGATCGTGAAATTTGTCACGCCATGAATCCATCAAGAAATAATACGAGGGAAGAGGTTGATAACCTCACAAAAAAGCTTGGAGTTGCACTTTCAAACAATATTTTTTTCCGGTGGAGAACCCTCAGAATCCCCAATGTTTTTGGGTCTGTAGCCATCTATTTATATATTTATAATTAAATATATATATATATATATATATATATATATATATATATATATATATTTATATATCATAATTTTTATATTTTTACACATTTTACATATTCCAGTATTAGTGAATAGTTTGATGCGAATTCAAGAGATTATACAAAAATAGAAAATAAGTTTATGGCTTCTCTGGTGCCACTCCGTGGCTTTATTTTCCCTAGCTTCCACAGCTTTTTCATAGAATGGTTTTCAGTTGGCCTGCACTCAAATTTTATCTTTAAATTGAAAAAAAAAATCAAATTAGTTACTCAGATTCTTTTGAGTGCAGTAGGCAACAAGGTATAGCTGAAGACTTAATCAATACTAGTTGGGAAATCTAGTCATTAATTTATTGAAAATAGGTGTTCAGGGTGAAGGTGTAAGGGAGCCTCCAGCCACAACTCTGCCTCGGGCCACTAAAATGTCTTTGGGTGGTCCTGATTGTAATAATAATTTGAAATCACTGCAACTTGTTAAATAGGCACTATAAGAGTAGTATGTTTTATATTTTATACCGTACATTCAAATTTTTACACAACTAATTAATGAACTAACAATATATTAAAGTTCAAGGTTCATATTAAAGGTTATTAAAGTTCAATATAAGGTTCAAGTTCTTAGGCAAACGATTCATAAAAGCAATGATTTATTGAATTAAAGCTTTCACTTTACCCTATTTATAAACTTCATTTTAATAAATACTTGTATGAATAAACTACTGTTTTTAAGCCTCAAATCAAGCTCTCAACATAGAAAATTCAAAAAAATTCCCATAATCCGGACTAATGTGAATGGATTTAAGCTTTTATAGACATGAGTCTAAAATCTCTTGGAATACGATTTTAGAGGTACTATTTACTAAAATTTTCCTGGGGAGGACCCCCGACCAACCTTGTCAGTCAAGAAAGTCTTGACTTTCTTGAAATCGGTATCCTAATCCGTTCTTATCCAAGCAAGGTAGAGGGCTATCTTGAAGCCATTCTTGAAATATGTTTGGCATATTCTTGAAATATCATATTTTGGCTTTATTTTTTAGAATAGCATCAGTTCATCAAAATAAAATAAAATCAACACATTCAATTTTTGCACCATTTCAATGTAATTCACTGTATATTTGACCAGTTAAAACTATTCTTATTCTGTTTGTACAAATCGATTCCTAACCTATCAATTTTTCTTCTCGCCTAGGATAGATATAATGTCTGGGTTATGCAAACTGACGTTGAGTGTAAATGCAAAGTTCTTTGGTATTTGCTGTTAGATAGACTCACTACACTACATCAATTTTTTATTCTTCAAAAAATCAAAAACATAAAATGTTACGCTAATTTAAAGGATATTTGCATAGTAATATTATATAGCAGTACGGTAACTGTAAATTTACATAAAATATTGTGCATGATATTTATCATTCCACCTATGTTAATGCAAGTTTGTTAGTTTCGGAAATTACGTTTCAAGTTATGGTTTTAGCAAGCTTGTGACCACATTCAATATAATATAAAAGCTTTCCAAATCATACTTAGATAAGAATGCTTCAAATTTCATTCATAAATTCGACCCTCTGTATCTCTATGAGATTCAAGATCCTTTTTTTATATCAATAAAGCTTATTCTAAGTGTTATGGAACTCAAATGAAGAGGAAAACAACATTCAAGCGCCTGTATTGTATTAACAGGTGCCTTTGCAATTCTGTTTACATTAGATAGCAGGCAAGGGTCCTGCCTAAGTAAACAGTTAAGGCGCTTGTTGTTTCTCTTTCCTTGTCTTCTTGACGTTCTCTTTTACTCTTATTAGTTTTTTTTTTTTTAGATTACGTCTTGGAGACTCCAGTTAAGGAGTATAAGACAAGTCAGATCAACAATATTATACACTAGATACCATAATTACTTCAATTAGTTGAGGTGAGGCTTAATTTTGATGTGAAAGGAACTCTTGTACACTATAAAAAGCTTTATCAACTAAATATTATTTCAATTGTTTTTTAAATATTTCTATATTTTCAAGACTCTTTAAAAACTGCGGTAGCTTGTTGTAGAATTTCCTACCAATACAATATAACTAGGCTTTTGTTTGAATAAGCTACTATTGTCACTCACCAAGTGATAATCTCCTCGGCGTCTTGTATTATAATCATGTACATCAAGATTTTGGTTAATATCATTCGTTTTTACATATAAAGTAGCTTCATACACATATAAGCAGGGTACAGTTAGGAGACCAAGTCTCTTGAACAACGGCCTACATGAATCTAATCTATTTACTCTTTCCATACACCTAACCGCTTTCTTTTGGATCTTAAACACCCTATATCAAGATTTTGTTTTGATGAATTACCCCATACTAAGATAGCATACCTAATATGTGACAGTAAGAGCCCATGGTAAGCTGTAAAAAGTAACTTTTTGTCATTCAATCTAGCGAGCTGTCGCAGGACAAATACCCCAGATGAAATTTTACAACATATTTTCTCAATGTATGGAGCCCAGGTCAATCGTTCAATCCAACAAAACTCCTAGAAATGCAATTTTTTCTTCCTGGTCTAATTGGTTATCGTTTACAAACACGTTTATAGCACTATCTTCATTTAAATTATGTTTGTTTTTGAATTGAAGGTATTGGCATTTTTTACTATTTATAGTTAATTTCAACTGATTTAAAAACTGGCAATGGACTGCACACCTATATGGGCACTTATTTCTAAATTATCTAGAATGGACAATTTTTTAACTTGATTTGTTGTCTGATATGCATGAAAATCCTTTGATAAACATCATTCCACATCATGTTCTTGGCTCAAAATCTGGTAACATCATAATTTTTTGTTATTTGGAACTATTCCTTATTGCAGTATACAATAAATAATTGAATTTATCAATCTTTCCACTGAAATTTGACCAAGCCGGCTTTCTTGGATGATATTCTAACTTACCTGCATTATATAATTTAATGAATTTATTTATTTTAATATTCAAGTAGCCTAGATCCTAAATACCTGTTTGTGTGACTATAGGGCTAAGGATTAAAACATGAAACTATGGATCTGGATTAAATTGAACAGTTAAGGGTACGTGTACTGTAGAGCAGCCAGCAAGCTTACTCGATGATGTTCACCATCGAAAAATTAATTACCATTCAGTGGATGGTGGTATTCGCGCTGCTTCTGTGATAAACCATTTCACAGCATATGTTTGATTTTGCGACGGTGATTATCATCGAGAATAGGATGCTCCGCTGTGCAAGCACCCCAATTAGAAAGCTCTCTTAGTAGGTAAAATTCAAAAAATACTTTTTGCCAGCATTTTTGTACTGTTTATGCTTAGTTTTTAATCCGCAATATTCTCATTTAGGCTAATTTGCTTTATTAGAGACTAGCATTTTACCCGGTCTTGCCCGAGAAACGAGTTTGGAGCTTCTCTTTCCTGGTAAATAACTTATGGTAGTGTTATACCATACAGTTCATCGGTTTGAAAAGAGAAGTTCTCAAAAAAACATTTTTTTGTTGCACTGATGATGTAAATTAGTTAAATGTGATTCTCGGTTGTTCTGTGTTGTTCAAGTAAATTCTCAATCTTTCTGTATAAGCCAAAATCACCATGGAAATAGAAGGTTCTGGAACAATACAAACCTATAAAAAGGTCTGTTTGTCAACAGTCAAATAGTCTTAATTCAAAACAAGTTCATATGTGACAATTCTGTCTGTGGAAGTCACCATTATTTTCGTGGCAGTACAATGCAGAGCTATACACAGTACAATAGTGTGATTCAGCTTTTCAAGTGTTACAATTTCTGTGACAGTAATAATTGTGATTAGTTAGTGGTAATCAAACTTCTTTTGGACTAATATGTCAGTCTGTACTTACTTTATTATTGAGTTATTGAACAGTTCATTAGACATTTATTATTGAGTTATTGATCAGCCTATTGACAATTATCAACTAGTTTTTTGTCAGTAATTAATTTATTTTGTTATAGAAATATCCATTGCTAGCTGAAAGTTATTAAACTGTTCGTTTCTTTTATTGATTTTCTTGTGTGATAATATTTTCAAGTGGTTCCTGTGAGTTAATTTGTGTTAATGAAAATCGAGTGTTACTTTCAAGTGCTGCCAGAAATATTTTGAGAGTTAGAACCCACAACAATACCGATTTTAAGAATACCAATTAAGAATTGCAAGATACCATTACATTCTAAGAAGTTGACACAAGATCCATTTTTTTAAACAATGATTCTCTTTTATCATTCAATTTTCCAGCTTGTTTTGAAGATGATGAATGTGCAGATCATGAATTTTGCCACACTGACTTCCATAACTGTTACGATACTTGCGCAGGAGTTAATTGTGTGAATAGTAAATGCGTTGGTAGAAATCACAGAGCTGTTTGTATAGCTAGTGAAGCGAAACGTGAACTTTGACCTGCGCATGCCAAGGATAAGGGAGTTCTCGAAAGTCTTATATGTGGTAAGCCAGCAAGAGTAGAAAAGAGGTTAGTTTAAACTCTCCATCCGCATAAGGCATAAAAATTATGATACGAAGGAAGTGGTAGAAATATAGCATCAATAATGAAGGACATTCAACCAAAACTGGCTGCTCTAGGATTTATAAAACAGGGAGCTAGAACTGCAAATCACTCAAGAATCACTGGCTTATGAAAATAAGACCTTCGGACAATTTTGTTGTCTGTATTGCCGTCAAACAATGTCTCACGAAGCGAAGCAGATGAAGGACTTGAAAATTTGAAGTTATTTCTTGAAAGGAATAGTGACAAAAATGTGATCACTGTGAATTTACCTCACATTTGATATCTAGTTCTTGTGTTAAGACATTTTTCGGTCACCTCTGGCCAAAGTTATTTTATTTTTTGGATGGACCCAAAATGCGATTAGAAACATAAATATATAAATTTGATGTGCTAATTTCTGTTCTATCACCTTTTTTTATGTGTGAAAAACTGATACACGTGGCCCAGCACATTGGCAAATATGTTTGCTACTCGGGCCATGCGTATCATATTTGCACACACTCAAAACACTGTGTTTGACTGTTTCATTCTATCATTTCATGTTTCTATTCTTGTTTTAGATAGACTAACATCGACATATCACTAGGGTTTTGTGCAGCCTATGTTTTGTTTCGGTTTTCCCAATGTAAAAATCTCTAACTTTGTTGTTTTTCAAAAACAGAAATCATTTCAAAAACAGGAAGAGTTGTGAAAAAGCCAAAAGATGTGATGCTTTACAATGAAAGCAAGTTTTCAATTGATATGAGTGACCAGATGGGCACATTAATTTGGCACTGTCTTGAGAAGAGGGCCCTGTTGGTAAAAAATCAATGGCAAAGCAGGTGTTCACAGTTTGTGATAGCTGTGAAGGCAATCCATTCATGTGCCGGTCATGTTTCAATGACAATGCGTGGGAAAAAAGACAACATTTTTAATTTTGATAATTTTCAAATTAATTTTTACTTCATCTTTCACGATTGATAGATAATTTGAAGTTTGACTGTTAGTTTTTTACAATGGATGGATAAGTTTTGAAGTTTAATATTTGATAAAACTTTATCATTTTGTATTTAAATTATATAAGCCTTTTATATTGGTCATTTTCAATTTTTAGTGATTTTTGATGATTTGGATAGATTTTTTATTAATTATCATTTTTTTCCACTATAGATGAATGCGTTTTAAAGTTTGACAATATTTGATAACACTACACCATTTTGTATTCGAATGTTATTAGCCTTTTGTGAAAATTATACATCATACAATATTCTGACAAGTTTTTCTCTCCCCAAAACTATGACGTTCACAAAAATATATTTTTTGGCACAAGTAAATGTGTTGGGTAAGAGCATTTTTGTGTTGGCCCAGGCCACAGGAACATCTCAATGCTAGATTCCATCTAAATTGTGTATTTTTCATACACATGGCGAAGACTGAAACATTGCATTCGTCTCAGAAATGATACTCATGGCGTGGATGACAATCCGTGTGTGTATCATATGTGATACACGTGGCAGCGAATGTGTTAACAAAGAAAGAAGAAAAACAAAATATATATAAAAATGAAAAAGAAAAAAATAGATGATTATGTTTTGGTCAATAGTTGTCATAGAAAACAATTTGTACTTTTGTCAATATTTATGCTAGACCTGAGCTTGCACAAGAAAGAAATATGCTATATTTGGGTTGCTTTAACAGCGAAAAGAATTTTGAAGTAACAGGTATAGCTATTGATAAATTTAAGTTAGTTTTAGTTTCTCTTTATAGGTCACCTTAGGGAAATCCTGTTTTTTTTTAGAAGGACTTGATAAAGTTTTAAATTTCTTCAGTAGACCCAGATGGAGAAATTTTCATATTGTATTAGGAGGTGACCTTAATGCTGAGTTCAACGTACTACAAGATAAGGCAACGGTTCATGAATTAAAAAATCTGTTAAGGTAGTACAACCTATATTGCATTAATATTTTAGCTCCACTAGAGGATCTGCTTGTCTTGGCAATATTTTTACCAACTTAGGCCCACACCACATCCACACAGATGTAAAAGCATTTCATTTTTCAGACCATGATTGTGTGTTGCTGTTGCTGAGCCTATTGAATATAGCTCAAGGGGAAGGCAGTGTCAGACCAAAGATAGTTTCTACTTGACCTATAATAACAGATGAGAAGATGTAACATTTTAGATCTGCACTATCAAATAATATAGATTGGGTAACCAAATTATCTAACCAAGTGGGTGGTGAACCATTTTTAACCGTTTTATGGAGGCATTTTTGTACTATTTTTATTTGTGCATACCTCAGAAATTTCTTAGTCACCTAACTTATCTAAAGTGAAGAGAAATACTTCCACGTGGTATACCACACAGTTATCAGAAATGAAAAACAAATTGTTAATGTATCATTACTTGTATAAAAGAGATAAAACAAACTTATCTAGATATAGCTTATTGTAAGAGACTAGCTTAATTAGGAGAGAGTATAAGAATGCTATAGATATACAGTATATAATATGTGTATCTATCTGTAGCTAAAAAGAGAGTATATCTCATCTCCAGCAATTAATGTAAATCAGCCTGGATAATGAACAATTTTGCCAAAGTTATAGTCTGATCAGCGAATTAATTACGGTACTTGATAAGTACTGTATACATATTCTTGAAATTGGATTTTTTTTCGTTGACAGGATATATTTCTGTAATCGTTATTTTGAAAATTGAAATATAATAATGATAATAGAGACTTTATTATGTATCTGTGACGTTTTCCATGACGAAACAATTGATGCGCAATTT
Source organism: Conomelus anceps (assembly GCA_948455865.1). Classification (NCBI taxonomy): domain Eukaryota; kingdom Metazoa; phylum Arthropoda; class Insecta; order Hemiptera; family Delphacidae; genus Conomelus; species Conomelus anceps. The sequence goes on from OX418216.1 coordinate 26,530,377, forward strand.
AATATCAAAACAATCGCTATATTTCTTTCCATCTAAAGTGAGTAAAATCATAATAAATTTAAATAGAAATAGTGTCAGTTGTAATGTATTTGAATCGAGCGCCAACTTTCATTCGATGAAATGCATTCTTGATCGTCAACAAACCATATTACAATTATTTCACAAAGGCATTGGTTTCAGAGCTGAAACAAACATAACCAATAACACCAAAATAACATTGATTTGAGATTTGAGTGTGAATAAAATAAGTATTATTACATTGTGCTTTCAAATTCTTAATAATCATTCTACAATGGATATTGGGGAGCTTCTGTCTTATAAGGTAAGCATCTGAACAAAACTTGTTTTTGGTCAAGTTGCTTGGAAGTTGAATTTTAATTTTCAAGCTAAATTAGTTTATCAGTTTATTCAACGTAATTTTGTAATTGTGTCCTGTTGGTTTTCATATTCAGCAAGTGACTATCCACTAACAAGCTCTAAAGGTGCTTGTATAGTGGAGCTTTCAATACTCGAGGTACCGTAATTATCGAGTATCCAAACTTTTCGAATTTTCCAACAATTTTTTTGTGACATCTAAACACACCACAAAGCAATAATCCGCTGAAATTTTTTTGGGGTCGCGTTTTTTCAAAAGAAAAATTGAAGTTTTTGATTTTTTTCTTAAATTTATTTTTTAATTTGAATAATTCATAATTTGCAAACATATGAGAAGCTCCGAACCATAAAACGATATCAATCAAGAGAATATAACATTTCCGAAGCACTACCGCCCCCAAACACTGCGCGCCTAACCAAACCTTACCTGGGTGGCTAACAAGGTTAGATGTGACTGGACCACCTCAGATATTTAGCACTTTGATGCATAAAACAACACAAATCAAGCTAATTTACCATTAAACGACATAGATCAAGTGAATATAACATTGCCAAAATACTACCGCCCCCAAACACAATTTGCGCTCCGTGCGCCTAACCAAACATTCCCTAGTGGCTAACAAGGCTAGTATGATGGAACCACCTCATACCTTCAGTTCTTTCATGCATAAAACAACCAAAAACTAAGCTCCTAGGCATCCAGGATGGCTTGTTTTATTTAAGAAAGAGTACCTTCTAACTTGGTTGATTTTTGCTTCCAAGTTACTGTACGCGCAGTTTGGGATTGGGAGGTTGAGATCAAGGTGCAATATAAAAATAATTGTTAGAGACTGTCAATTCATTCTTGGCAGTGCACAGTAGTGATGGAGAATAATCGATAGTACTATCGATAACTATCGATAGTTATGGCTATCAGTAAAAATCGATAGTTTGCAGATCACAATCGGTAGTTTTCGATATTGTTTTTTATAACGTTCAGTACCTATTGTGCTTCGGTTATGTTATGATTATGTAGCTTCTTAGTCGTTTTTATTTGCATGAAAAAGAATACAAAATATAAAATCACAAAAATTTAGCACATAACTTACCATAAAATAAAATAGATCATGAATTTATAATGCAATTACTAATATATATTATTTATATCAGTGGCTCCCACACTTGATGCTCCTCTTAAACCAAGCCCACAAATAGATGACACTATATCCTCTGATGGATCCAACTGTGACAATGATAGCCTATTTTTCTTCCCAACTGACAAAAACGAAGTTCTTCCTATAATAAAGATTCTGAAAATGAAAAATAGTGTTGGTTTTGATGGTATTCCGATGAGAGTAATTAAAGAATGTAGCAATGAGATAGTTGAACCACTAGTTTTTATAATAAATAATGCATTTCAAAAAGGTGTATTTCCAGATTTGTTAAAAATTGCTAAAGTTATACCACTGTTTAAGAATGGTATGAGAACAGACATAAATAATTATAGGCCTATTTCTATTTTGTCAGCATTATCAAAGATATTTGAGAAGTTGATCTATTGCAGAATAATGAATCATTTGGAACAGTTTGGGTTGATATCCTCTTGCCAAAATGGTTTTGTGAAGGGTAGATCAACTGTGTCTGCTGCAGTGGCTGTTATTGAGAATATTATTGATCAGATTGATAAGGAGAGGTTTGTCATTGGTGCATTTTTGGACTTATCCAAGGCGTTTGATAGTGTTGATGTTGATACTCTTATTGAAAGGATTGCAAATGTTGGAATCATAGGCATGGGGCGCAGGTTAATTAAATCATATCTGACGGATAGACTTCAGTATGTAACAGTTGATTCTGGGTTTCATGTTGCTGAATCAATACGTCTTAGGATTACTAGAGGTGTTCCACAGGGGTCTATTTTGGGCCCACTTCTTTTTGTTTTATACACCAACAATTTGCAATCCTCAATCCCAATGGGGAAGAATATTACCTTGTATGCAGATGACACAACACTGGTGTTCAACAGTAGCTCCCTTGATGATCTCGAGATTAGTGCAAATCTTCTCACAAATTCAGTTGTACAGTACTATAATGATTCATTTTTGTCAGTTAACCCAAAAAAAAGTAAATGCATCCAATTTGACTGCAAACAACATATTTTTGAACCAGTGATAAGCATAGGCAAGTCCATTGTTGAAAATGTAGAGGAGGCGAATTTACTAGGCTTGATAGTTGATAAGGACCTTTCCTGGGATGCCCATGTTGACAGACTGGCAAACCGTATCAGTAGTAATCTTTTTGTTCTACGAAACATTATTAAGTACGTACCCAGTGAAACAGGAAGATCGCTATACTTTGCCCTCATTTACTCCCACATAGCGTATGGTATAGAACTCTGGGGTAGCACATCGCAACAAAACATTAAAAAGATCTTTATTCTGCAGAAGAGAGCTATTAGATACTTGGCAGGGTTGAGTTTCAACCATCCTTGTCGTGATGCTTTCAAAAGACTAGGTATAATGACAGTACCATGTATTTTTATTTACAAGGTGGTTCTTTTAGTGGTGAGGAACATTGGTAGCTTCACAACAAATGCAGATGTGCATAGCCATAATACAAGGTATAGAGGCAACCTGAGTGTAGCGCCTCATAGGCTTGCCCTATTTGAGAAAAAGCCCAGCTATGCAGGTGTGAAGTTCCTCAATGGTCTTCCCAATTATCTGGACTATAGAACCGGGACATTCAAAAAAGATTTATATCGATTTCTTGTTGACAGGTGCTACTACAGCACTGACGAATTTTTTAATGACGATTTGCTATAAGAACTATTTTATACATCATGATAGATTTAAAAAAAAAACGATAGAATACTTAGTTAAGTATGATACATCTCTTGAGTGATATGTGTACGACATTATGTGTGTAATAAATTCATACATGGGACGATATTCAATTGCATAGGTGCTTTGCACTTATGCTGTATTGAATAAATATTATTATTATTATTATTATTATTATTATTACATGTGACATGCGACTCACACAAAGGCCTAAGCGCTAAGCCTGTGTGTGGAAGGGAGTCTGCGGTCTGGATTATATTTTCTGCCGGTTTTTACAATTTTATAAAGGTTTTTAGATTTATCACACTTGGTTTGCTAACAGAAAATTATAAATAAAATACAGTATTTTTTGCATTTTGTTGTATAAAGGTGAACTATCGATAACTATCGATAGTAAAGGTATCTACTATCGATAACTATCGATGGTGCTGACTATCGATTATTCTCCACCAATAGTGCACAGATAGGCCTACTCATAATTCTGTTTGTTCCACTTCGCATGCCTTGTAACACAGCACTCCAAGTGGCTATTATGGAAATGAGTCTTTCTCCATTTGACGAAGTATGTGAAAACATTTATAAATTGATTGATTGATTTCACAGCGTCAATTAGTAGTATTATGAGAGCGCCGTCATGTGCAAGTCAAATTCAGACAACTGCCAAGAATTTGATAAATTTAGTTTTTTTTTTTGAAATTTTTCTTGAATTTGTTGTGAAACCAATCAGTAAGCTGCTTTAAAATTTCTTGAGTTTTCAAGAGGTCAGTTTTTTTACCCTTACCCAAATGGTGGTTTCGTCAGCATACACACTAAGTTTGGAATCTATGTTGACCGGTAGGTCATTTATAAATGGGTTAAACAAAACTGGACCCAAATTGGATCCCTGTGGCACTCCGCAGGTAACCCTTTTCCGTTCAGATGTGGCTTTGCTGCAATATCCTGTACTCTCTCTGACTGATTGATATCTGTTGCCTAGATAGGAAGTGGAAAGTCAGCTGAAAGACCTGCAAATCCATAATATCTCAGTTTATTTAAAAGAAGCTCGTGATTAACCATATTAAATGCATTTGAAAAGTCAAAACAAACCAAGTGCGCTCTGAGCCCCATCAAGTGTCTCTAAAACCAATGAAAAACTTAGTACCACAGGGATCAGTGCTATGACCACTTTTATTCCTCATATACATGAACAGTCTACCTAAAAAGCTTCCAACGTCTTCCAAATGTATACTTTTTGCAGATGATACAACCCTAATATAATAAATGGATAAACGAGAATGAATTTCAGAATAACTATGACGTAACCAAAACTAAAAAAAACGGCCGTAAAGAACCTCAAACTAAATGTAAACAGTTCAAAAAGCACACTGATAAACTTCCAAATAAAACCCTCAGAAACCACAGAGAACCCATAACTATAACAGACATGGAAATATAATCTACAGCAAGATTTTTAGGAATTACGCTTGACTCAAACCTCACATGGCATAAACACATAGACAACTTATCAAGTAATTTATCCACATCACTCTATGGTAGGAAAAGAATAAAACAAATTGCAGATAAAAGAACAGCACTGATAGCATACCACTCTCTCTTTGCATCACACATAGGGGTTGGAATTATTGCATGGGGAGCAGCACCACATACCTATTTAGAACAAATTCTGATATTACAGAAAAAAGCGATAATAATAATAAATGATCTACCATACAATTCACACTGCAAACATTTTAAACAAGACCGTATCCTAACAATTATATCATTATATATTTTCAAAACAATTATGTATGTAACCAAATTCAAATCAAATTATAAATGCAGAAACAATATTCATATACACAACACAAGAGCAAAGAATAATTTCGACTTACCATACAATAGACTACAAAAATCACAGAAACACCCTAACTACATGGAATGTAAATTTTACAACCTGCTCCCAAACAACCTCAAAAACTTCCTAAACAAATTCGAGAAAAATTTAAACAAGCCGTTGAAAATTATTTAATGAATAACCCCTTTTACTCAATAAAAGAGTACATCTGACAGAAAAAACCTTCTTTATATAAACCTTAAACCTCTTTGTTACATCAAAACAAAACTTAAAACCTTAAAACAAACTAAACCTCTTCCTTGAGGTAGTATTTTGACGTACCCCTAGTCTGGAGGACTATGGTGGTGAAAGTGAAAAGTGAAAACATCCTTCACGACCTCGAAAACGGCAGATTATACCCTTTCGAAAACTGTTTATTAAAAAATATTTTCTACTCTTCCAAGTTCTGCAAATTCTTCGTAATTTGCTTAAAATGAAAAAGAGATAGAAGTAGGTATCCACTGATTTGAAATTTGTGTGGATAAACAAGGTTTCCTTTTTGTTTTTACAGCCGCCCAATACTCCCAAGAGACCTCTACCGGAAGATGAAGTGGAGGACGAGAATGAAACCGATTACGAGCGCCAAAGAAAGATCAGGAAGATGTTGAAGGCGAAACAGTTGGAAGCGGAACGGATAGAAGCGGAAAGAATGCGACGCTTGAAACGCGAAGAGGAGCTGGAAGAACAACGATTGGAAGAAGAGAAAAGGGAGGCCATCATGAGAATGGTAGAGAATAATGTTGGCGGAGAGGTGAGTGCCGAATTTTATTTTTATTCAAAACAATTCTCATTTCCTATAAAAACAACCATAATGATAGAAACCGAAACAGCGGAGTATCCAAGGACCCGACGAATTAAATATTATTATTATTTATTGTGCTGATCTAGGCATATGCACTATTTAACTGCTTCGATTTCTACAAACATCATAATATTCACAAAAAATGCACATCGGCAGTTTTAAAAAAGCGTTTTGTCTCTTCTTCTTCTTCTTGTTCAACAGATCTCTAAGTATCATTCCTCAATATTTTTGCTCAGTCTTTTTTTCAATTCGACGATTTAAAATAATTCAAAATTGCTCTCAAAATTGCGATGTTGCCAGACATTGGGTCTCACCAGCAGCTGATAGTAGTAGAATCACCAACCTAAATGCCCAAATTGACATTACTCGAACCGTGTTGCCCAGTCTGCAAATCTGACACTAGCAGTCAGTTGCTTTGTTTTGCTTCACTGCAATTTCTTTGAGCCGCCTAATTTCAGGGCGTGGAGTTTAATGGGATACAATTGGGCTAATCATCAGCCTTCGTAATTTCCAATGTTTTGATTTTCAAATGTAAATAGCGACAGCATTAGCTGGCCAATATTTTGATTTTGACTAGCCTAAACTAACGTAGAGCCTATAGTGGAAATCTGTTTTACATCATAATTATTTTTATATTCGACCCCTTGACTCCAAAATCAATAGCGATCTCTCTTGGATTATGAGGAATCTATATACAGAGTTTCAAGAGTCTAGAATCTTCCTTTCAAGTGCTAGGGCACAGACGGACGGACGGATAACTGAACGATTTCAATAAGGCCCTGTCGGGTCCTTAATACTATTGTGTTACCTGGCTGGCTCTGTTCTGGTATCTCTGGCTCTCAGTTCGCACCTGTACAAGTTCATGGCCGCATCTGACATGACTTCAATTCAATTCAATTTTATTTATTGTCAACAATACATAATAAAACATTCATATATTCAAACAAAAATTACATCACTAAACGACTGTTTGTGGGTATCCGGACCGACAGGCTTAACTTTTCCACCGAAACACTGAGTGGCCTCCGGAAAAATCTTTTGGTCAGACAGGAATCGAACCTGAGACTTTTAAATTGGCAACCAACAATGAAATATAAATTATGAAATAATCTCAGTGGTGACTCTAGGGGTGGATCAGAAGGATGGACCCCCCCTCAGAGACAAAATAAATTTTTGAATTTCACAAGCCTTGAGAGACAATTTTTGACAAAAGAGTCAAAGAAAATATTTGTAATCACTAAAAATAGGGATTATTTATTCAAAAAAGTTCCGGGGGAATACCCGAACCGCCATTTTATAAAGTCTTATTCAGGGTACGCCCCAATCAGGTTGAGAGCGGGAAAATCATTAATAGCAGAGTGAATATAGAGCGCCCTTTAAAGATTGTTTACAAAGACAATGAAGATTCCCATTGACAGTAACGCAAGAAATAGATAACATTTACTTTGATTTCACATATAACATGGGTTGAAATATTAAAAATGGATGTATTCGTGTCTAGAATCGCTTAAAATATGAATACTTCGAAAACTCCGCGGGAGTACCCCCGAATTCCTCTTTTAAAAGTATACTGTAATCGTGATCTATATGATGTTCATAAATTTCCATACTTCTTTCTTCCCTTTCTTATATAAAGTTACATCTCGTCATAGACTGAACTTATAGTTCGTCACTTTTGTTTATAACTACTGTATGTATTATATTTCGTCACTACGGTGTAATATATAAGAACCGAATAATCACTGACTGAATGACAGACATCTTCACCATTTCTCAAGAACCGCTCGGCCAAAAAGCTTAAAATTGGTACACACGTTCAGGTGAAGGCCTAGACGCTTGCTAAGAAAGGGCTTCAAAAATGCGCCAAAAATTGACGGTTTTTAAAAATTTAGGGATTTTTTTCAGCTGCTCTCAAGTGCTATATGTGGACAGAAATTGTTTTAGTACTTCTGTTGATTCATTCAATGAATTGTACCTCACCCTCGCTCCTATTTGTTGAGTGTCATTCGTTTCTGTGTTTCTCAAAACGTCACGCAGCGCTAACTGAGTTCCTGTTTGCATGTCGCCAAAATTTTGAGCGGCTAACAAAGGTTGTAGGTAATTTTATTTAAACAATTTTTCTTGTCTGTTTCGCAGGAAGACGTTGTCGATGAGAGTTCGTTGAAAAAAATGCTGCTGACATTCGAAAAGCGAGCACTGAAGAACAGAGAGATGAGGATTAAATTCCCAGATAATCCTGAAAAGTAAGTTTTCAATTCATGCTCACCAAAAATACTTTCAGGCATAACTTCTCATGTTAGAGAGCATTTAAATTACATGTTAGTCCATTTCCCTACCTTACTTCTTCCTAAAATCTCTTCGTTCCTTGGCTAAGTTTTAATTTTCTTTGTTCCAAGCATATTTATGAAGTTATATTCATGTCTTTTACTTTAAAATTGTTGTTAAGTCACGTCAGAAGCCCCTTGAACTTATTCAGATGTGACCTGAGAACTTTAGCATTAAATTAAGCATGAACAAGTCTGTTGTATAACACTTCACAAACGAATTTTGTCACTACTCGCATTTGTAGCTACTGCAAAATCTTAATGTAGTTTTTACTTGTGAATTGTAATTGTAGTTTGTAAATTGTTATGCTACAGACCCTTGACCTGTGCCAGACAAGGGCCTGTTAGAGAACACTTTACAAACGAAGTTTACTTCTCCTTGCATTCAATCTTATGGACGTTTCTACTTGCAATTCGTAGATTGTTATTCAACGTGCCCCTGGTCCCACGATCTTATTATTGTAGTTTAAACTTTGTGTTATTGATCTTGGCATGTTTCTTTTTTTCTGGTGTCCACACACATGAGGATGCCCACATGAGTTTGAGACTTGTGCGTGGGTAATGAGGTGGGTGAATTATGAGACAACATGTGACAGACTGAACTCGTGGCCGCAGGAGTAGCAGTCGGCAGAGTCTTATCAGAGATAACGCTCTAACCGGTTACACCAGGATGCGTATTGTAGTGTCCATGGAATTTCATATTTATATGAATATTGTATATCTTATTCATTTATAACACAAAACACAATCGAGTTAAGATACAACAGGCATAGCCAACCACTGCTTTTTTCACAAACAGTTGAACGAGCGTAACTATTCTCAGTATTGATGTGACTCGAGGCGAGGCTCGCGGCTATCTGTGAGTATGTGTGTTCGACGATAACTTCAGTTTGCTTTGACCAATCAACTTCCAATTTTCTACACATATTCTTCCAAACTTTATATAGATCGAGTTCGTTGGCCAACACAATTGGCCCACTCCTTCATCTTTTTGAAGAAAAAGGATACGTTCTTAGGCCTTCATTACTATATCTATATAAGCAATATATACGCTTTCAGCGGTCCCAGTCAGGATTCTGTGGCGAAATGTAGGTGGATGTTTTAGTGTGTAGGAATCTCACACTACCAGTGTGACTGGTGCCTATGAAGGTTTTTTACCACTTGAAAAAATACAGGTTTCTATAGATATACTGATTTCATTGAAAATTGTGCTTGGTCTATAGATATACCCAGGGTCATCGCAAAAGAATACCCGTATTTTAAAACATCACTACTCCAACTAGAATGAACATATAGAATCGCTCATGGTCTTAAAACAAAGGTAAAGGTTGGGAGTTTTTTTGCATACCTTAATAAGTTTCTGTATGTGCACCATTACTTGCACGGCAAACATCAAGTTGATAGTCTATTTCGCACCAAGTACGGTGGAGCATTTCTGGAGTTACAGTTGACAGCAGCAGTAATCCTTTCTCTGAGATGCACTGCGTCAGGAACCTTTTCACCATAAACAGTGCTCTTAATGTACTCCCACAAGAAGAAGTCCATCGGAGTGAGGTCTGTGCTTCTTGTTTGCCAAGAAATTGAGCCACCTCTACCAATCCAACTATTCGGAAACTTGGCATTCAGTGCTTTGCGTACGTCAATTTTTTAATGCGGCGGTGCCCCATCTTGCTTTGAAATTAATTTTTAGTGCAACAAAAACTCCCAGCCTTTACCTTTGTTTTAAGACCATAGCAATTCTATATGTTCATTCTAGTCGGAGTAGTAATTTTTTTAACTACGGGTATTCTTTTTCGACGATCCTGTATTATCATAAATAATTATTGCAGCAGTTTTTTTTTTTTGTTTGTGATGAATATATCTGTGCAACGATGGGCGCCATTATCAATGTAAATAGTATATCTATAGTAACTGTATGAAGCTGAAACATGACAAGTTGACATCGAGGCTATTAATTTGAATAATTTTGACTTGTTACCTTTTAGGATAAGCTAGAAATAAACTTCCCTTTGGCCCTTGGCAAAATTAGTTGCTTGCAAGCGAGTTCTTCGACCTGTGGGGCTCACTCTCACTAGTTATATTATTTTTTTAAATTACTAATGAAATGCATTTTAAATTGCAGGTTTATGGAATCAGAAGTAGAGTTGAATGAAATTCTGCAGGAAATGCATGTAATTGCGACGGTGCCACATCTCTATCCAATAATTGTTCAGCTGAACTCTGTTTCATCGCTCTTAGAGCTGCTATCCCATGAGAACACCGACATTGCAGTTGCTGTAATCGACTTATTACAGGTAATATATTTTAATAACTCTTTCATTCACTTTCTAGCAGGTACCCTGATTCATTCGAATCGGAATATATCCCTCCATTGTCGCTATTATAGTAGTTACCAGTGGATATTTATTTGCGCTTATAACAGACGGGTAGTTATAAGTAGTTCTCAACATCATTCCACATCAAATCACACTTTTTTGGTCACCATCTCAGATTTTGTTGAAATTTGGTAAACTCATACTGGGTGATGAGACTAACTAATATACATATTATTAGATTTTTATTCCAATCTGTTTACGAGCTACAATCATTCGAAATTTCCAAAATTTCCACAGAAATTGAAAATCCGACATTTTTAAAAATTGCTGGAGCAGCTGGTGCAATCAAGCTAGAGGGCAGTAAGTGGTAACTTTTTTTTTGTTTTTGCTCTTTAAAGTGACATGTAAGATGATATTTGCTGTGATTGTAAACTTTCAAGCCAACCCCAAAAATATATCTATTTATTTATTTTCTCAAAACGTTAATATTTGGAATTTTTTTATAGATTCTTTGTAATTTTGTTAAGCAAATGAAAATGGGATGAGAAAAAAATAATTTCTAATAATAAAAGTCCGTATTTGTCCAGTTTAAAGGTAGCTTTTTCAAAACAAAATTATAAAAGTTGTTTTCTCAACGGTTCTATATGTAATTCAAAACGCTGAATTCGAATTTTGAGTTTTCAAGTCGTGGGAGTGCCACTTCACCCCCGAAATACAAAAAACACAAAACATTTTAGGATTTTTTCAGTTTTTTGCTATTATTTCGATTGGGAAGAGATTTTCGAGGAAAGATATCTAATACAATTATAAAGACAATAAAAGTTTCTACAAAATGAGTGCTCTTATTCAATTCTCAAACTAGTGGCTTCGAATCTAGAATGCGTCAAAAAAGCAAATTTTGTGTCTCCATTTCCACAGCCTTCAACTAGGTGAAAATATGCTTTACTGACGAAAGTCTCATATGCTGCAGTGATAGTATAGTAGATTCTCCACAAGATATGTACACCACCTCCATATATTAGAAGCGAAGGTTTCACTCAAATAGTAACCATGACTGAATTTATTTATGCTTATCACCTCAACTGGTTATACATAGAACTAGAACTTATTCATCTAAGCATAGAACAATTTAGTCTGTATCTTATTCGGTTATATTCTTATTTTCTCAGGTAAAATGAATAAGATTATACATTGTTCACGCAAATGCGCCATCTTATTATAACTCAACATAACCTAAAACACGCCTTATAATAATCGCCAATACTAGTCACTAATACATGAATTTTATTATTCTAAAAGCTAATTTACTTTTCAACCCACATAATAATATGATTCTTTCACATTACTGTATTCAAATTATAACGAATTATTTAACTAAATAAAACAATTTATATACTATATTTGAAAGTTTTAGTTGGCTCTGTTGGCTGCATTGTAATCTAGCTATTATTGCTCGAATAACAGAACACTTTTTTACTGAATGGTGTGATGGTATAAAAGTAGCATCGTGATTAACACCACGCTCACCGCGTGACCAATCACCAATCAGTCAGTGCCCTGGCATGATAGTAGAGCTTGGTATAAAATTGGAATGTTTAATGAACCATGATGACGATAGGACATTTGTGCAACCGGGGGTAAGTGATTTATCTTTTAGCAGCTGTAAATTAATAATTAGGAATGATGATCTGATCTGATGTATTGCGAATAAGATAGATATTTAAGCATACACTGGCCTTCCATCATGGGGGCATCTGGATTTTTCCAATGTTAAATTTAAATTTATTATTTATTAATAATTTATTGGCAGGAGCTGACCGACGTGGACATTTTGCATGAAGAGAAGGATGGCGCTGATTCACTGGTTGATGCGCTACTGTCGCAACAGGCGTGTGCGCTGCTGGTGCAGAATTTAGAGCGAATGGACGAGACTGTTAAAGAGGAGCAGGCCGGAGTCCACAACACACTCGCCATCTTTGAGAATGCCATCGAGTTTCGGCCCGATGTAGTTAGGGATGTCGCTAGTCAGGTCAGTGACAATAACCTGCCATAGCAGGTATCTGATCAATCAGATAGAGATAAGCTGCTTTCTACTGGGCAATCTTTGTAAGGTTGACCGATTAGATTGACCAGCAAAAATACACTGCTCTCTGCTGTAGAACCACTTCCCGGTGGTTCGAATCCACCTCATCAATCAAATCACCATCATCCAACTCTTTACCCACGCACAGGTCTCAGACCTATGTGGGCTTCATCCTAAAAAAAAACAATGTGTTTCCTTATCGAAGATTTAAGCTTTGGCTTTCTAAAGCGCGGATTTGGACTAAATGGACAACGGACAAGGTCGCATACACTACAATATTACTATGTAACTGTGTGTTTATTGTAACTAGTGTAGATTTTTGGGTCAAAAATCTCGAAAGTCAGAATTATATTAACTTGGACTGCGATAGTGCTTTTTTAAAAGTGTAATCAAAAATTAATATTCTTTTTCTGTAAAATACTCTTGAATTCTTGTGTTTCAAGTTGAAATTTCTAGTAAAACAGACCTAACCTAAGATTTTGATTCTAATTTGAAATTTTGTGAAAAGCAGTTTCTTTTTCTTCTATTTCTACTTCTTTAAAATACATGAAGACTAAAAATAACATGAACTTATCTTTTTTATTATCACTTACTATACCTAAATAAATAAATAAATAAATAAATATAATTTTATTGCCGTTCAACATTACAATAGTTAAGGACAACGTCATAAATTATAGTTCAGCAAACATGGTCAATCTATATAACATGGAAGGTTTTAAAGTAGAAAACACCAGTCAAAATAACATAAAAGTAAAATATTACATAGAAGAAGTAGTAAGCCTACATACTAGAAAATAGCTCATCTCAAAGAATGATATTTTGAAATTCGAAAAATTCTTTAACAGTATAAAATGGATTTTTAATTAACCAGCTGTGTAGCCTTTTTCTGAATAATTGAAATGGAGCATCAATCCACTCATGTGGTAATTTATTGAACATTCTCAGTCCGACAGCATCATAGCTATCCAGGGATTTAGTCAGCCTACAGAAAGGTGTTTCAATATTTCCGTTACCCCTAGTATTGTGAAAATGTATATTTCTTCTAAGCTGATGCTTAGGCAAGTTATTTTTCGTATATAAAAGACAAGTAAAAATATACAAGTTTCTTATTGTTAGTATACCTAATTCAGAAAATAACGGTCTACAATGAGCCAATCTTTCCGAATTTGTGATTATTCTTATTACTTTTTTTTGAATTATCAATATATCCTGAACATGTGGACTATTCCCCCAGAGCAAGAGCCCATACGCGATTATACTCTGAAAAAAAGCAAAGTATGCAGATCTCACATAAGACGTGGGGACACAGCCCATCAAATTTCTCAGCAAGTATACCACTCTGGATAATTTGGAAGTAACATATCTAATGTGTGGTTCCCAAGACAGTTTGCTGTCAATAAAAACACCTAAGAACTTGACACTACCCAAACGGCTCTCCATAGGTAAACTCTTCAAGCTAAAAATATTTTCTTGTGTTTTATTCTCATTAAGTGAAAAACCATTGGCTCTGAACCACTTTGAAGCCTCTGACAAACTGTTCTTAGTTTCATTCTGGAGGAACTCGAAATTCGAACTTACATTGAAAAAAGTTGTATCATCCGCATATATTATAGAATGAGTATTGTGTACACAGAGTGGCAGGTCATTTATCATCAATATAAACAATAATGGTCCTAAAACCGATCCCTGCGGCACCCCACTTTTTATCTCATTAATTTGAGATTTTTCCTTTCCTATGCAAACAATTTGTTTCCGGTCACTGAGAAAAGAGGCAAAAATGTTATTAGACTTGTTACCAACAATGCCATAATGAACCAACTTACTGAGTAGCACATCACGATCCACGCAATCGAATCCTTTACTAAGATCGCAGAATGTGGCCAGAGCATATTTTTTTTCCTCATAAGCCCTGAGTACCTTTTTAATCATGGAGTCAATAGCATTAATGGTAGATTTGTTCTTTCTGAATCCGAATTGTGCATCTGAAAGTATGTTATGCTTACTCAAGTAATCACATACTTGAAGATGAATGATAGTTTCTAAAACTTTTGATAGAATCGGTGTGAGAGATATTGGGCGGTAACTTGATGGACACTCTTTCTCACCCTTTTTATATATGGGCACCACTCTAGATAGTTTTAGCATTTCTGGAAATACTCCCTCTATCAAACATTTATTTATACAATAGGTAAGAGGAAGTATTATACAATGTACAACCTTTTTCAGCATATTACTTGAGAAATCATAAATATCTATGCTGTCCGAAGACTAAGCTTTTAACGATATTCAAAACTATATCCGGTGTTACTTCCTTGAAAGAAAACTTATCCCTTAGTGGTTCATTCCTACTGTGTAAAGTTATGAGCTCTATTGCCGTTTCAGAAGGCCTTACAATACTGTCACAGATCTCATTCACAGATTGAACACAAAAATTATTGAAAACATCTGGTGATATTTTTACAGGCTCCTTCTGTTTGCTCTTTGCAACTGAATTAATCACATTCCATGCTTTTTTGCATTTATTACTGGAAGATTGGATCCCAGACACGTTATGCTCTTTCTTAGCCTCATTTACAGCAAGCCTATAATTTCTCCTGGCTATCAAGTACCTTGATTTCATCTCCTCTGTTTTACATAGTCTAAACATTTCTAAATGAAGTTCCAAATCATTCTTCATATTTGATAGATAAGGAGTGTACCAGGCTTTTCTCTTATTATGTTTCTTGCCATTACATGTATTAGAATTAACCTTGAACTTATGCTTGGGAATACAAGTTTCAAATATATTCAAGAAAGCATTGAAAAATTTATTAAAAACAACATTTGCTGTTTGATGTGCATTATCAATGAGCAGCCTTTCCCAATTATAACTATTGAGTGCATTTACGAAATTATGAAACTTATTCTGCGTTATTGGTCTTGTGATGACCACCTTAGGCTCTTTATTATTTTGACCTGATAACTCCGAACTTGACCCATTAATCTTCAACCAAACCGAATCATGATCAGAGAATGTAAAAAGTGTCACATCAGAACAAATTACATCTCTATTTAAGTTCGCAAATATATTATCAAGACAGGCAGTCTCTCTTGTTGGCTTACAGTTTGTAAAATTATAATTGAATTGTCTCAATAGATTTTTAAATTCCTTTACACTGCGGATATCTTTAGTTACATCGAAAGCCGCATTGATGTCGCCACCCACTACTATACCAAATTTCCTCCACTGAGGATTGAGAAAGAAGTGGAACATATCCTCTAATCTCTCTAAGAAGATTTGTGGATCACCATTGGGTGATCTGTAAAGAGTTACGACAACAATTTTTGAATCTTTGAAATACACACCTGTTGCTTCAAAGTGCAGCTCACTGCACAAAAATGTTAGATCTAATTTAATACTAGTGTCTATCAATGCTCTCCTAGAATAGATTGCTACACCACCATGAATATGTTGTTCTCTGGTAAAACTATTTACAAGCTGAAAATCATCCAATACATGGAAAGGAATTTCATCATTTGAGCACCAGTGCTCACTCAAACACAGCAAATCAAACAAGTTTTCATTAGCAAATTCATTCAGAACAACATGTTTTCCAGCAATACCTTGAATATTGAGGTAGCCCACTTTAAATGTTGAGGTATGCTGATGAATATTATGGCAATGATTAATATTATTAACAGGCTCACTAACATAATAATTAAGTGATTGATCGTTAAATGCAGGCTGACTATCTACACAATGATTCTTAACACATTCAGGACTACGCTTACGTTTCGTCAATCCTCCAATGCATGACTGGTAATTGACTGATAAGTTTCTAAAAAAGAGTCCGTATGATACTCGATGGGAATCGGATGAGATAAATTTTCGTTTTTACAAGCTATTTTTTGAACAAACTCTAAGATTCTTTCGCATACATATTTTTTTCCTAAGGAATTTAGATGTAAACCATTCGAGGTATGAAATCTTCTACCTATGTTCGTAATATTTATAAAGGTAACATTTCTAAAATGTTTACATAGATTCAAACTCTCTTTGTTAGCATACTCAATTTCTTTGTTTATAGCGGACCAGTCTGGTAAGTCATACCTGTGAGGCACCGAGAAAACTATCACATTACGCGCACGACGGTTCTGTAGATCTCGCAGTTTATTGCGAAGTGAAGAGTTGAATTGCTTCCTTTCATTACAGGCGATGTCATTTGTACCTGCTAAGAACACCATTACATCGTCATCGTCCAGTTGACCACTCTCCTCTGCTACATCCTTGAAGCGAGCTCCAGGTTTAACCATACTGAAGAACGTATGGTTATCGCCATTGAAATTCTTGTAGACATCCCTTCCCTGGCTATCTGCATACACTCGGACATTCATTGGCCTTTTTTTGGAAGGTCTAGAATGAGTAGATGTTTTTGACTGTGATGAAGGCTGATAAACCTGATCATCGTTACTGATAGCTTCTTCAA
The DNA here is from genome assembly GCA_948455865.1 of Conomelus anceps. Taxonomy (NCBI): domain Eukaryota; kingdom Metazoa; phylum Arthropoda; class Insecta; order Hemiptera; family Delphacidae; genus Conomelus; species Conomelus anceps. Next base: position 26,547,434 of record OX418216.1, read on the forward strand.
CAGGTGGCATGGACTGTGAATCACTCATCTCTAGTATTGAAAATCTATTCTCTACACGAACTGATGAATTAGAGACGAAACTTCCCAGTTTGACAGGGTTTTTAGGAGCAACAAATTCTTCAGCATTAGTTGTTTGAGATGTACGAGAATAATTCTCACAGTCAGATTGCAGGAGACGAATTATTGCATTTTTGTCGTCTATTTCTTTCTTCAGTGAGTTTTGATTCAATTTCAATATTTCTATTTCTACTTTAAGGTCTTTTATTTCACCCTCCGCTCTTTCCTCGCAGTGCAATGAATCTTCAAAATCTATCTTCCGTTTATTTTTTTCTGTTTTCAAGGAATTTAGCAACAATTGATTTTCTTCAGCCATTTCCTTAAGACATATCTGCAAATCATCATTCACTTTTATAGAGGCGTCATATTTATTCAATAGTGACGTAATTTCTGGAACTATGTCTATTATTGCATTGCTTGAATACTCATTACTCATCACTGAAAGAACTCCATGGAGAGAGACCGCAATTTTAGCCACTTCTTCATTGATCAAGTCATTTTTTATATCGTTCAAATGATGCTGCGCCATGTCATTTGCTTTTTCGCATTTACTCCTGGTTCTAGTCATTTTTATCCTTCTCTATACTATCAAAATCAGGCTTTAAGATAGGAAATAACAGAAAGGATTTTAAGAAAGAAAATTGCCCAGAGAGCTGTCAAGGCAGGTAGGAAAAGGTAGCTCGTGGAGTAGAGGAAATATGAAGTTGAATGGAAGATAGATAGCCAGATTTTACTACTATTTTAAAAATTACAGCAACTTAACATTTCAATGACTAGAATGCGAAATAATAGATACTTGAATAAAAATATTCGAACTTAAAAATGTATAGGCGCATCCATTATAGCATCACAGCGACTTTTCAAATGTGGCGCTAATCTACAGCGCTCCGTTGTCATGGAAACCAGGGACGCCAAAAATGCTATGAACGGGAACAAGAATCAACTGCTATCAAGAAACCTTGGATTGTTGTATATCTATATCTCTTGTATTGTTGTATGAGGTATGTTTATCTAAGCGATAAACCGAAAAATTCCACCAACTATCTATAGTTCTCACAGCTGTTTACAGTTGCTAGAGAATCAGAGCCGCACGGAAACCGATAAGAGGCAAAACCAAGCTGTATTCGTTTATTATATCTGTTTTTCTTCTATGTATACACTATGCGGTATCAATAAGCGTGATTTGACGAAACTACAGTTGAAGCACTAAGAATAACCGTCTGAAAGTTAGGTTAAACACACAGTCAGAAACAAAATTGGAGTTGCCATCGCCCACTCACCATTTACGATGAATTCAATTGACTACACCAATGAACCAACACTACACGGTACGCAATATCACATATATAAGACTCTACCATTCACCAAAATTAACAAAAAACTTGAAAAATTGCAGGACTACATTCGGGTTGACTTACACAAACCTGCGCATGCGCATCCTAGTAGGTTGGAGCCCATTTTAAACTGTAGGTCCACCATCCACAACAATCATCATTATAGTATCATCATCCTCAAAATATATGTATGTATCAAGTAGGTTCTTTGAATAGAAATTTTACTGTATCTATATTCAACTTATTACCCACGCACAAATTTCTAACAAGTGTGGGCATCATAAGTACAAAATAAATATGTTTGTTAAGTAGTTTCATTGTTTATAAATGTTACTGTTTCTATTTTACTATGGGTATTATGAGCCATTGCTCTCATATGGAATATTGTTAACGGCTCAGAAAGTCACCCCGATTTTCATGTATAGTCTGTTCAGCGAGCCTACGGAGTGGAGTAAACAAACATGTGCGTGCGTGCAAGCCGAGACTCAACGGCTGTGGTGCACTATATGGGCTTCTGTCAATAACTTGTCAATTGAATAACTTGGACATTTACGATTATGTGAACACGGGAGAGGTTACATACTATGATTATACTGATTTTCATATGGATATCTAGTCGGATAAAGACATAATTTACTTAATCGCGTCATTTTTAAGAGAAGCCCATATACTGCACTCCATGGGAGTGCAGTATATGGGCTTCTGTCAATAAAGTGTCTAAATTGAATAACTTGGACGATTATGATTATGTGAACACATATATTATTATTCATTAATACTATGATATTCATTAATTGAATAAAAAAGTTTTAATAATAATAAAACGTTAAATTTCAACAAAATTTAATAACAGACAAAACAATAAACTAAAAGGACCTCTTCATCACAAAATGTAAATTAATAGGATTTAGGCACTTTTTATCAAAAGGCACTTATACATCAAAATAATAAATGTATGAGGTGGTTCAGTCACATCTAGCCAGGTTAGGTTAGGTTTGGTTAGAAGCCCATATAATGCACTTTCTCCGACTCAACAAAGCCCAATTCATAGATAGCCTAGTTTTTGAAACGCATCGAACAGGTAACAGGCCTATCCATTGAAAACGACTTTCAATAATCATTTTCAAACAGCTACTTGGACAACACTTATTATTTATTGTAAATGGAAGTGGATACCTGAGATTAATGAATTTCATGAATAAGATGGTTATTTTCTTACCTTCAATGCTTAGGTAATGTATCCAAACATTCAGCAATCACTGGTATCACTATTATTAGAATTGTTCATAAATTTGTCGATTGAATTATTTTTACCTATACATTTAAAATGAAAATACTGACTTGATAACTGAATTTAAAATCTGATATGTTCTTGAAATAATGCAATAATAATAATTTATTTCACAAACTGGAATGCAACAACAGCTGTTCTTCAGAATGAACTATAGGTGGCAATGAATGAGTGTGAATTGGCCGAACGACCAATGCCAATACAATTCTCGGAATTCCTCACTCACACACATGCAAAGCTTGTTTGGGTCACTCCGTAGGCCACTCCTACTCAAGTAACCCACTTGGGTTACTCCTATTCAAGGAGTATAGAATGTTGACAGTTCCTAGTATATTTACAAGATGGGAATTTTGGCGTACAAATCGAAGGATGGTTGGACAACAGGATCAGACATTCATAGTCATAATACAAGATATAGAAATTCAATTAGAGTAGAACAGCTCTGAACTAACTTTTATGAACTGAATCCCAATTACATTAGTAAGAAGGAAGGCATTCAGTTCCCTGCCTTGTTACCAATGTTTTCTTACTGATGTAATTGGATTCAGTTCACTACCTAGTGATTTGAAGAATGCTCAATCTCTCGACATGTTCAGGAATGGGTTAAACAATGGCCTATAGAGAAATGTTTCTATAGTTGGAAAAGCCTTTTTGAATGTTAAACCTGTAAACATGTAGAGTTTTTATCAACATTTAATATTAAAAACTATTTTTAACTGTTTCGTTTCGAGTGAACTTTTAAATTAATGATCGTTAAGTGAAAAAAAAAACATTTTGTTATTTTTTAGTGGCGTTTTTTAGCAAATCTAAATTTTTAGTCTGTGTTAACCTCAATTAAGTTTAGTATTCGAATTGTACTTTATTTTCAGAAGAGAAATAAAATATCTATTTATTATGTTTTAGACAAAATTTGTGAAGAGAGCAGTTTAGGACTTGAGTCTGTTGCTCCTTCACAATCATTGTAATTTTTGTCACAATAAATATATAATATTTCTGCTAGTTTTGACAAGGAAGAATATTGTTTGAAGATTGTTGTTGTTCTCTATGTATATCTATGTAGTTATTTTTTTAATGTTGTAGGGCAATTGCCACCATTCATGGCAAGTATTTAATAATAAATAAATAAATTTTATGTTGCTTCTAGGGTCTGATGGGCTGGCTACTGAAACGTCTCCGTGCCAAGATGCCGTTCGATGCTAACAAACTCTACGCAAGCGAAATGCTGTCGATCCTGCTGCAGAATTGCGCCGAAAACCAAGCGGCGCTGGGTGAGATGGAGGGAATAGATGCTCTGCTACAGCAGTTGGCCTTCTACAAGCGCCATGACCCCACCTCGGCCGAAGAAGCCGAAATGATGGAGAACCTGTTCAATGTGGTCTGCTCGTGTCTGGCCATCGCTGATAACAAGGACAAATTCTTGAAGGGCGAAGGACTACAGCTGATGAATTTGATGCTCAGGGAGAAGAAACTCAGTCGCAACGGATCGTTGAAGGTAAGCAATTATGAATTCTCGTTACTTTTTGACTTTCCCTTGTTTCAATTAGTATCCTTGTTTAACTAGAAAAAAACTGTTTCTAATATTTAAATTGGGTAACAAGTTATTACTAAGTAAATGATAATTAGACAAATTTCATTAATTTTGTTAGGTTGTCAGCCTGTCAGTCCTTCTTCTATAGGAAATATATGATTTTTAAAATGTGCTTCTCCATTATATGCTATTGAAATCATATTTCAAGATAGCTTTTAGGCCCTGTTATTCATCTGATTGCCTTCATAAGAACACATTTATTTGAGAGGAACAAATCATTTCTAATATTTCAGTTAAGTATAATAATAAGTGATTATTAAATAAATAATAATTATACAAATTTAATAGTATTCAGCCTTGTTTAACTAGAAAATAAACTATTTCTAATATTTAAATTGGGTAACAAGTTATTACTAAGTTATTAAACTTCAGTATTCAGCCAAACGCGATAGAGTAAACATTGTAGTGCTAACGTAGAATAGTTGTAGAAATAGTTAACAGTATTTGAGCTGTCAGCAAATTTAAACTTGTCGTTTTATTCGAATATTGAAAAATTGTTCAAGTGTTATGAAGTTAATATTCTCGAAGTAATGCAATTATGAATAGACCGGCATAACTTCATTCACCGGTGAAATTGCCACCTCTACTAGCAGCAGAGTTTCAGACAGAAGATGAAAATCCAAGCATTCATTTATCAGACATGTGAAATCTGATCTTATTTGGAAAATAGAAACACAGCCTTGGTGATGTGATATAGAGTGATTTTTTTTGTGTAAAACAGACATGAAATAGACTAGTAGTTCTGTGAACAGTAGACCATACGCTCAGAAATAAGGGTGTTTCCACAGAGGAACATACTCAATGTACTCAATGATAATTACCATCGTAAAATTAAACACAATCATCAGACCATTGTTTCAATTTCCATAGTCTATTTCATGTATGTTTTCCACAATGTCATTCTGTATCACATCACCAATGCTGTGTTTCTATTTTCCAAACATCTGATTGTTCAAATCAAATCAGATTTCACATGTCTGAATTTATAGAACAATATTGATAAAATCTGTATGATTATCATATGCACCATTTTAGAAATTATTTGTTTCTCTCAAACAAATATGTTATTCTAAGGAAGGCTCAAACAGATGAATAGGATGGTCCAAGAGCTATTTTGAAGTCTCATTCCAATTGCATATGATGGAAAAGCTAATTTTAAAAATCATATTGTTATGGGTTCTAATAGCTAAAATAAGGCTGGCAACACTAAAGTTCATACTTGCACTTTATTTACACTAATTAATTGTAAGTTCAATTAATTAAATAAAAACATATCACCAAATGACAAGCTAATATATATTTCTAGTAATTATTTACAAGAATTAATGAATAAGTAATTACAGGCTGAGCAATAATAAAAGAAACAAGAGTCCAATAAACTGTACAAAAATGCAGATAGAAATTATGAAAAGAGCAACTATCACTCACAAAAACACAGTCCAATTAGTTATTTGACAGTCCCAAATAATATAACTTAACACAACGTCTTTAAACTATTAGTAAGCTGCATAAACAGTAAACACTTGTCTCTGCACTTGACACTGTTTAAAGACTAAATAAAGCACTGTTTACTCCACTGGCACTGGATTGTCTCTTCTACGAGATCTGTAATACAATCTGTCACACGGGTTTGTAAAACGTAACTGTCACGCAAGCTTTTGTAAAACTAACTAACTGGTTCATGTGGACTCCTTTATATAGCTGTTGTAGTTGTATAATTCCAAGAATTGGAGCTCACCATACACTTCGAGAATCCTCAAGGAGGCTTGGACTAGACCTCGATTGTTCTAGAAGAATGTAGGATTGACGAGAAGATCAATTGAGTGAGAGAGTTGCAGACTTGAAGAATAGGAGTGACAAAGACATGTGAAGAGCAAGAGAACGCAGATTGGATGTCGAAGTCACGTCCAACCATGAAAACAATAGAATGACATAAATAGAACAAGTGTGTGATTAACTGCTTGTTTGCTCTCGTAACAATATTTTTCCTATAGAAGGCCTGAGTGCCTTTCTTTTTTTCCCTTTCAAATTTATTTTAAATGCAAGCAAGTTTTGAGAATCCTCAACATCGCTTGGCATTCCTTAAAGGGAGATCCATGCAAAATTTCATCGAATTTGGTCTATGCGTTACAGACAGACAGACTAATGCAAAACGGTCGACTTGAAACAGAGGCCTCTCTTCGTTCAGTCAATTAATGTAAGTTATTTTGCTCATTGTGCTTCAGGTGCTCAACCACGCGATGTCAGGGCCAGATGGCAAAGACAACTGCAACAAATTCGTCGACATCTTGGGACTGCGCACCATTTTCCCGCTGTTCATGAAAACGCCCAAAAAGAACCGCAGAAAAGTGCTTTCGACAGAGGAGCACGAGGAGCACGTGGTGTCGATTATCGCCAGCATGCTTAGGAGCTGTCGCGGCACCCAACGTCAGCGGCTGATGAGCAAATTTACGGAGAACGACCACGAGAAGGTCGATCGGCTGCTTGAGCTGCACTTCAAGTACCTCGATAAGGTCGAGGAGATCGATGCAGCTATTGAAAGGCAGCGAAAGGTAATTCTGTATAAATTTACTAGCATGTATAAATTAACTAGCCGTAGCAGGTTTAATCAGAAAGAGATAGGCTACGAACTCCTGGGCCCTCTTTATAAGGTGACCGATTGGATTGGTCAGAAAAAAGTTTTCTTCTGTAAAATCACTTCGTGGTGGTTCGGAACCCACCTAAAACTGTAGGTTCAACACATCAATCATCATCGTCCAATTCATTACCCACGCATAGGTCTCAGACCTATGTGGGGTTCATCCTCAAAAAAAAAATTAATCTGGATATCTAGAACGTGACATAACCTATTTACAAATTTCATCTAAAAGCCACTTTTTCTTATTCTACTCACTCTTCCATTCTTCTTCTCTTTCTCCTTCTTCTTCTCCTTCTCTTTCTCCTTCTCCTTCTTCTCCATCTTCTCCTCCTCCTCCTCCTCATTTTTTGTCTTCTTGCTAATGATGGAAGTTTTTTGATAAACTGATATTATGAATGGTGAACCTACAGTTTTAGGAGGGTTCCGAACAACTGGGTGAGTGGTAGTAGAGCTGTTCCGACATTCAATCCAAGCGCAGTTTAGCGCTCGTGACTCAACTTTTTCTTCCTCTTCCTCCTCCTCTTCAATTTTGTTGTCTTGTTGATGGAGATTGTCATTTTTGATGGAGATTTGTTTAATAAAATGAAAGTTATGATTGGTGAACCTATAGTTTTAGGAGGAACCACCAAACCACCGGGTAAGTGGTATAAGAGCTGATACGTTATAGCTGCCGACATTCAATCCAAGTGCAGTCTCTAGCGCTCTTGACTCAACTTCACGAGCGCCTTGACGCTGCGCTCATCATGCGACCAATCACTTCCCAATTGTTTGTGATGTAGTAGATAGCTCAAGTTGTTCCCTGGAAGTATTGAACAATGTCAGAACTTGAATGATAAAATCAATATCGTGAAGAATACATTATGCTATGGAAAATGCTAACAATTTAGAACATTAATTGGAGAATTCTAGCATGAAGAAATAATAAACAGAAATAGATTGAAGGTGACATTCAAGTTTCAACTTTTTATTGAGTTGTACACAATTGGTACATAAAGCCAAGTCAAATACAACAAAAATAAACATACAACAGAGAACAATGCACTAAGATAAAGCACTCAACTTAGTTTCAACTTAAAGTGCAAAAGTGGAGACAAAGGAACTGAATTATATAGGTGATGTGTTTCGATTTTTATTTTTAATGTGCTATATGACAAAAGGGGGGAGGTAAGTGCTGTGGTTTGTAGTGAAGAACTCTTTATAAAACGGGGTTATAATTAGTCAGGATCTTAAATTTGCAAGGAATCGTTTTGTGGGAAGCGCTCTTATTGTATAGCCAATACTAGATTAAAATATTTGAAAGCAATTGTAGGGAAGCATGCCTTGGATTTTTCCAACCTGCACCTACGTATGACCATTTATATCAATTTTCTCATATTTGGAACAGTAGAAGTTTGTAGAATTATTGCACTCTACATTTATCTACAGTGAGTTTATATTGGACGTCTCGCTTCTGGTTAGATAATTCGGTCAATCCACAATTTTATGTCCAATTAAGTGTGGACTACAGTGACTGAGATCTTATCTCTTAACTTCTTTACAGTCAATTCAGTATGAACTATACGGTATCCTATTGTATTTAGGCTACCTGGAGGGAACGCAAAGGTTGTCATGCGTACTGTGTAGTCCAAGCCATGCAGTCACGTAGAAAACATAATAAGTTTATAATATATTATATACGAAATATATTATATAGACGATTGTATACGCTCCGAATTCAATTCTATTATATCATTTATTCAATAAAATATCATTATATATTATTCTCATTGCCATCTTTTTTAATACAATTTTGATCTTTTCATCTATTCTATTCATTAATTATAAAAAATGATTATTTCTTGTATTTTTTTTTTATCTAAGGATGAAGCCTACATAGGTCTGAGACCTGTGTGTGGGTAATGAGTCTTTTTTCTTTTTTTGCTGGTGTCTTTTTTGCTGGCCAATATAATCAGTCACCGTTACAAACAGGACCTACGAGAATGCAGCTTATCTCTTATCTGATTGAACAGATACCTGCTACGCCTTGCGGCTATCACTTCCCTTGTCTGTAGGCTAAAATCGCGTCTCCACCAACCGAACATGTCTGCCGAACATTGTTGGCGAATACAAAAAACGGGCAAACATTAAACATATGGGTCACCGAACATGTTCGTGAGTTCAACTGAAATCGAACAGTGACGACCAACAACAGGTACCCGCCACACCGATCATAATGTTCGAGAAGGCGTCCACACCAAACCAACTCCAAAAAATGTTCGGCGACATCAGCTGATTCCAGCGAACACTGTTCGCCGAGCATGCTCGGTTGGTGGAGACGCGGCTTTAGTGAATGCTATTCTCACTTTTTTTTTGGAGGATGAAGCTCACATAGGTCTGAGACCTGTGCGTGGGTAATGAATTTGATGATTGTGATTGATGGGTTGGACCTACAGTTTTAGGTGGGTTCCGAACCACCGGGAAGTGATTTACAGCAGAGAGCAGAGGGTGTAATTTTTGCCATAGATGATATTCACAGAAACGTTCATTCAAGTGTTGTAATGCATCACCACTACCATTGTTCATAATACTTTGATTTTCAACTACATTGTGTTAATAATTAATTTTTCTCTGTTTTACTACTTCATATTTTTCCAATTAATACAATATTTATTTTTGTATATTTCAGATGTATTTTCATGTTCCTTGATGTTGATATGTTTATTTTTTATAAAAGATAAATAAATAATATATCTAATATCTAGCATATATAGATAGATATACTATCAACTATGAAATAGAGATAATATTATGGCGTCTAGAAGCAATGTCTCTATAAAGTCACTGTACACCAATCCACTATAATACTTTATTTTTTTAGCGAAGAGAAGACAAAGGAGAAGAAGAAGAAGACGATGAAGATGAAATCTATATAAGACGGTTGGAGGGAGGTCTGTTCACATTGCAGCTGGTTGACTATATTTTGCTGGAGGTTTGCACGGGAGGTCCAAGCACAATAAAGCATCGTGTGCTCCAGATACTCAACCTTCGCGGAGGATCGCTAAAGACAATAAGGCATGTGATGCGAGAATATGCAGGCAATTTGGGCGAGGCTGGTGATACACAGTGGCGTGACAATGAACAGCAGCATATACTGCAACTTGTTGACAAGTTTTAATGGCAAGTTGTAACGACAAGTTCTGAGGACAAACTGTGACAAGTTGCTATGACAAGTGAACGAGTTTTGATGACAAGTTTTATATACAAGCTGTAACAACAAGTTGTAATGAAAAGTAAACCAGGTTTTTGAAAACTTGTGATGGAAAGTTTACATGTGAAGTGAAGTGAATAAAAAGTAGTTAATGCCAACAGTAAATGAATTTCAAGAACTAGGTTTTGAGCGAATAAAAGAAGATACAACTGTCTACCTTTTTGTAACTTGGATTTTGAACATTCCTAGTGCTAAGCTGTGAATAAACCGCCAACTCTAGGTTTCCAACTAAGTTGTATTTTGCCAGGGCAACATAGTCATATGTTGGAGTGGGGAGCTCAAAACCAAGTTGTAACTACAGGATACACTCCAATTCAAATTATCTGATAATGCTAACACTTGGTAACATTTGGTTAAAAATTAATAATGTGTTTCAAACAATAGCTTCTCTACACTGACTTTAATACAGGTATCAAATATTTTCTATATGTGTTCTAATTCCATTAAAAATTATGCCTGTCGTTGCTCTGATATAAAGATAGTTATAAATATTTATCGTGGTACCTTAGATAATTATTATAAAAGTTTCATAATGAATAATAAGACGAAGTAGTCACAACCACATTTATTGGAAATAGTGAGTAACTAGTTTCGGTTGTAACACCATTTATTTATTCATTCATTGTCACATTACATCAAATTTTTGAGTTTCACTCATATGATTGGTAAAATGTCAGTATTACTAAATCGAATAGTCAATTACTATACTGGAGGTTACTATACTGGTCATGAATAAATTTAAAAAAAAAAACAATCTAGACTGCATTCCGACAAAAATGCATGGATAATAGCGTCTATATTATTCAGTCTACTTAATTAAATTCTGTAATCAAGTACATTGTATTTTCAATTAAAACTTTTCTGACTGCTTTTTTGAATACTTTTAAGTATTACAAATCCATATCTCTGATGGCTGCTGGTAGTTTATTGTAGTATCTCATTCTGGCATAGAAAGGAGCTTTTTCTAAAAATGTGCGCCTATGGATTGGAAAAGCAATAAGATTTCCATTTCCTGTATTGTACTCATGGTTATTCATGCACAATTAAAATTGGTTCATATTTATTTTAACAAAAACTAATAATTGGTAGATGTAGATAGATGTCAGATGCAGTGTAAGAATGTCAAGGTCTTACATGAATCTCTTGCTCTTAATCCACAAATTACTCTCAAAATTTTCTTCTGGATGAAAAATTTTTGTGACTATCTACTGAATTTCTCCAAAAAAATGGTTTCATATCTCAAATGGGAATAAATGCATAATAAACTGCCAACAGGGTGTTTCTGTCAAGAGAGTGAGATAGTGTAAGAATTACAAAATAGGCACAATTCAATTTTTTTGTTAGGTATTGAATATGCTCTTTCCAGGAGAAGCACTGATCTATTATAAGTCCTAGGAATTTAGTTGATGAGGATGTTGTTACACAGTCTTCTATTGTTGAGAGTTGTGCTCTATTTACAGGTGTTAAATTACGGGTTGTTGGAAACTGAATCAAATTTGTTTTATTATAATTTAAGTTTAGACCATTTGCTTCAAACCATTCTGATATTGTTGATAGTGTACTTTTTAATTTTTTGCAAGTGCTATCTCACTAGAGTCTGATGCTAAGGCAGTTGTGTCATCTGCATACATAATTAATTTTGAATCAGGTGATGCTTTTGATAGATCATTAATATACACTAAAAAGAGCAAGGACAGATCCTTGAGGTACTCCATTTGGGACATTTCTAAATGAAAAAGTTTTAGTAGAGGATCTGTCTCTCACACATTGTTGTTTCCTCTGAAGATAAGAAGTGATCCATCTCAGAGCAGTACCTGCCACTCCATAAAAGCTTAATTTTTTTAGTATTATCTCATGATTCACACAATCTAATTCTTTTGACAGATCACAGAAGACACCAGCAGCTTGCTGCGACCTGTCAATTGCAAGGGATATATTCTTTGTGAATTCAAAGATTGCACCAACTATGTCCTTGCTTTTACAGAAACCAAATTGGCTCTCACTCAACAATCCATTACTCTCAAGATGAGTAGCCAACCTACATACAACCGCCATTTCATAAAATTTCGAAAATACAGAAAGTATTGCAATTGCTCAAAAATTTCCTATATTTTTAGGGTCTCCATTTTTCAAAAAAGGCAAAATATTGCCATATTTTAAGAGGTCAGGAAACACTCCATATTTAAAAGATTGATTGACTAGGAAAATTAAGGGCTTAACCAAATGCATAAAACATTTCTTTAAAAGGAAAGGAGGAAACTCGTCCCACCCAGGAGCTCTTGATGCACTCATTTTATTTATAAAAGCGATTATCTCTTTGTCTGTTACTGGAGTAAATGAAACTAATATATTATTGGATTTTGGTTGTTTATTGCAATAATCGAGAGCTGTTTGCATATTAATATTTAAATTCAAGGTTTCACAAATATTGGCAAAATAAATGTTAAATGAGTTTAAAGTTGATTCTATCTGAGATTTATCAAATTCTTTGGATAAATCTAATTCTTTTGTATTCATGTTCGTTTCTTCCTTGACTATCTTCCTCGCCATCTTTGTCTTGTTGTCAGCCTTTCTTATTCTGTTTCTATTATACATTATTTTTGCCTGTCTAATACACCTATTCAGAACTTTTTTATATTACCTTACATATGCCTTAAATTCAGAGCAGTCACTTAATCTACATTGTATATGAAGCTCCCTGGTTCCATAACACGATTTACGGATACCAGGTGTAATCCATTATCAATTTTAAACAAACTAAAATTAAATTACTGAGTAGTTTAACATAGCCTATACTAAACAGGGAACAATACTATTGGCTGAGGGAGAAAGATCCTCTAATAGACTGACCTCCATTGAAGGTCTGCGATTGGCTGAAGGCCTAAACAAGACCCGCCCACTGGTCAGAGGAGCAACAAGTAAATATAAGAGTCAAAACCAAGAATCAGAAAAACGTGAACGTATAGAATGCAAAAAACAAGAACAATACACAAGCAAGCTAGAATTAAATAAATTTTAAATTAACTCACTTAAATGCAGTGAAGGTCAACCGAGAACAACAGGAAAGTATCACTTTTAAAATGTAGGCCAGAATTATGATGAAACCAAGTTATTGGTAATGAATTGGTTAAAATAAATTTGATCATTTAAACTAGTATTGGAATCGTTTTTTACCAACGTAGTTATCTCCAAAGCTTCTAAAATGTTCAATAGTCTGCCTTTGCCAATCAAATGCAGAAATTCAACATTTTTTCAGTCTTGAACTTGTGTCCATTATTAATGAGATGTTCTGCAAAATTTCAGTCTACTTTTTGGGTTTTCCAATCCCTAGTATGTTCATTTATTCTGCATTTGAAACTTCTACCGGTCTGACCAACATATCAGGCATTACAATCACCGCAATTCAATTAATAAACTCCACTTTTATCCCAGTTACCAATTTTACCTTTACTACACCCAAAAAAAACTTTAAAATAGGTTGGGTTTGAAAAGCTACATCAAAACCGTATTTTTTCTAATTCATCAGATACTGAGCCAAGATAAGGTACCGTTATCCATGACTTTTCTCATGACCTATCAGTTACAGCAATGCTAGCACTTGAGCTCCTTCTTGAGCTGCTAGCTAGTCTCTTACGTATTGTATTTAACATTTTTGTCAACAATAATCTCCTCATATCCATTTGTAATAGCTATCTGTTTAATAGTACTAATTTCTTTTTCAATTATTAACTTTTCATGTGAAATTTAACGACTTGCAGTCAAATATTCATTAAGAATAAGTATAACTTACTTAATCTGTAGGCCTACAGATTAAGTAAGTTATACTTATTCTTAATGAATATTTGACTGCAAGTCGTTAAATTTCACATGAAAAGTTAATATTAACAACGCAGTTCGTCATGGAAAAAGAAATCCAGGAATTCTTTTTCAAATAGATGTTTGCTCATAGAAATAATTAAAGCTCTATAGATCATACTATTGAAAGCTGCAAGTTTATGGGATATATCACTACAAAGAGAGATAAAAGTTACATTTTTATGTGGTAAATATCTATATAGTTTTGTTTGTTTATTATTTGCATTGAGCTATAAAAATGTCTGGAGTCAGCACTGACTGGCCAGAATATCGTGTTGTCTAATTTTTCTAAGTAGGCACTAAGTTGAGAGTTGAGGATAAACACCGAGCTGAAATACAATCTAGAGGTAATAATGATAATAATAATAATAATAATAATAATAATTTCAATTCCATTTTTATCTCAAATATAAACAAACAGTTCATAAATACACTCAGCTGATCACAATACTCGATTTGAAATGAAATGTGTGCCCATGGTGTTGTCTAATTTTGTTAAGTTGGCAGTAAGGTGGGTGGGTATTAAGGGCACGCTTTGCTCTCAATCAGTGTTTTTGGTGGAGCACCACAAGAATTGCATTGGCCCCCATAAGAATACATGTTAACTGATGCCATTCTCATGGTAATCCACCTATACCTCCAGTATAGTAATCTAGCTCAGTGATTATTTGAGCCAGTGCTTGTAAGATAGTAAGTTATGTCCTCATTGTATTGCTATTTTATTAAGTTATATGTTTGATTTATATTTATGTGCTTATAAAATTAATATATCTGTATTGTATGATGAATGAATGAACACTTTCCAATTTTTATGAATGTGTGAACGTACGCTATTGCTCTTGTAGCCTAATGGCAGAATAAATCTTGAATCTATATCAGGGTAATGATGGGCGCCAAATTCTATTAAACTAGTGTACTGTACCTATAGAAAATGTTTGATACCTGTTAAGTCTGTGTAGATTTGGTATTGTTTCAAATAAGTTGTAACAAGTTGCACACGTTTCACAACTCTGCAAGTCTTGTTAGTAACAATTGTTCAGAACAAGTACTGATAGTCACAAGTTGTCAGCAACAAGCGTCTCACCAAAAATAAACAAAACTTTCAAAAATATACTTGTTTGTAGCTTGTTTAATACTTGCTAATTACAATAGTTGGTGGAAAAGCTGTCCAGGAACAGTGAGAAGCATGACCCATACGGGACTGGGTTCTAGATGGATTTAGTTTGATCAATGAATATACTGTAATCACAGAGCATAGAATGAATATATTATATTATCTTTCTTTAAGCTCTGTGACTGTAATACATTCGTATATAAAAATCACAATAATAATCTATGATAATATCATAATTGTTATTCTTCACCAAACAATTCAATAATGTTTTTAAAAATTGACACAGCTAGCAAAATAAATTGCCATAAAAAATAGAACAATATAAAACATATTTACAATATTAACAATCTATTACAAATTTCTAGCTTTTTCGTTATGTAGAAAATAATAAATATTTAAATTTTAACAAGATGTATAATAATAATTTCTCTGAGCAAATTGCAATTGTCCAGAGGAGTTAATTGAAATAAAACAAAAACAAATGCATAGAACAAATTGAGAATACAATTTTTTAGTCTCTATATTCAGCAATATTCTTAACTATGATCACCCCACTGTATAAATTACTTGTATTTTCTGCTACACTTCTCAGTTACATACAAATACTTGTAGGTTACTGGCGTTTACTTGTAAACTTGTCAAAAATGACTTTTTACTGCTATTCTAAAAATTGAGTTTATGCATTATGTAACACCTTGTAATCAAATTCTCTTGTAAACTTGTCGTAATCAACTAGTTAATTACAAACTTGTGACTTTGTGAATCAGGTCCCAGATATCGTGTTTATAGTGATAGAAGTCAATAAGTTACAGTATAAATTATTTAAATAAACTATGTTTTTACATGTTGATTTGCTTGTTTCTTGGGAAAAAATGTATACCCAACTTAAAGCTGAGCGCAGGGTTCTTCTTCATAACTTGTTTTATTGGATATTATTAAGGTATTAGTTTTATTTATTGCAGTAAGAAATTTTTTCCATCAATTATTTTGTGAAATATGGAGGATCAAAGTTGAATTTTTCGGGTTTTGGGGCAATTGATTTCACCTGAAGTTAATTTAAACTTTTTGATAATTTTTTTGTTACTAAAAGACAACTTTAGGAATAAAATGTCTTATTTTCTATTTTGATCAAAATTAGTTTTTTCAGAATTATTTAAAAAATCGAATGGTTTGATCAAAATAAAAATATGTCATTTTAGTCCCCAAGGTGTCTTTTAGTTCTTCGTTAATAAAACATTATTCCAATCTAGTAGACAAAATGCTGAATAAAATTAAAAATAAAAATCCAAAACCTGCAAACCAAAACAGATTTGTCACACTCACATATTTCAACAAAAAATTACACAAAATAGCTTACATCTTCCAAAAATCCGGATTCAACACAGCATTCAGAACAACTAACAACCTGAAACACCAGATCCAACAAAAACCAGCTCACCCAACAAACAGCACAATTCACAAATTCAACAAACCAGGAATATATAAGCTCAAATGCAACACATTCCCCAAGAAGCTCAAATGCAATACATTCCCCAAGAACTAAATAGGACAAACAGGCAGATCATTCAACACAAGATACAAAGAACACATCAAAGCACTACATTCCAACTCTGACTCAACATTTGCAGATCACTTATTCAACTCTGGACACTCACACAATAACTTTCAAACTGACTTAGAAATTCTAAACACATTCAAAAAAAATCCACAAACTAAATACACTGGAACAATATGAAATATTCAAACATCATAAACAAGATAGAACCAACTTACTCAATGACCAAACACAATTCAAATCAAACGCAATTTTTAACTATGTAATGGCTGCTCATCGTAACCGTAACAAAGCATGACCCCTGGCAGCAGGCTGACAAAGCTAAAGCTTCTTTTCAGAAGTAAAATGCACTCCTCAAGCATCTCTAATATATGTGAGTAAAACATTATATAAAAGTGAAATACAGTGTCAGTTTTAATATTAGATTGAAAAAAGATTATGTCAAATAGAAAACAAATATCAACTTTTTATAGTAAATTCAACAACTTGCAATCAATTTTAATTGTGAATAATAATATTTCTACTCACTTTTTGGCCAAATGTTTTCGAGTCAAGGAGACTCATATTCATAGGCCTAATTGACTGCAAGTTGTGGAATTTACTATAAAAACTTAATATTAACAATGCAGTTTGTTAGGGAACAAGATAAATATTATCAGATTATTGATGGTTCATGAAATTCTTATTTAATTTTCACATTTGCCAGCTTCACAACTTGGCTATGGTACTGTACCAGAGATTATTACCCAAGTATGTTGAAATAACTAAGATATGGATTGTACAAATTATAAAACATTGGTTTATCAAGTAACACACAAAGTACCATATTTTCATTGAAGCACAATTTCATATCATGCTAACTGGTTACAACCAGGCCCGTGCTGGACCCCTTGCTTGGGCGGTGGACGGCCATGGCCAGAGGGCGCCAGCACAATGCAGAGGGAGGACTTACTATGGGGGGGGGGGAGGTTCAGGAATATGATAATCATTAAGTGTTAATTGCACAAGAGGTGTTAATTGTAACAAAAACAAATATTTTCACAAATGTAATGTTCTTTGATTGAATTTACAAACAAACCTGAAGTAGTCTTTTTAATTCGGAGCTGAAGTGGCAGATTTAATCAATATCGGTGTCCCACGGGGGCGCTTGGGTTGCTTAAAACCCCCTTCCCAAGAACTTGAGGTCCTTAAAAAATTGTTCAAGAGAATTCAGTTAAGGTATCATGTGCTCCAGGCTGATTAGTGTTGGTGCATTTTATGTGTTCACACTTTTAAAATAGAATAAAGTTCATAACTAGTGGCTTGACATGGGGGGCTTTGGGCTCAAGCCTTCAGGCCCTGAAATCCTTATCAAAATGTTGATAATTTTCAAGCGAATAAACTGTGTAATATGGATTCCAGGCTGTACATTTTACACTTGTTTAAATAGGATAGCGGTTATAACAATACCGTTACACTATTGAGAGGTATATTATGAGTGCCATAGGTGAGAATAGAGTTTGTAGCCTGGCAGAATTGAATTAGACTATAAGTGGCTCGGTTTAGATAACAAAAATAATTCGCTTCACTCATTTATCAATCTGACAATCATGTAATGCAATACAAGATATCTAGCCTCTAGATCCTCCTGAATCTGTAATAAATTTAGTGTTACAGTAATAATGTAACTTTTTGGAGGGTGAAGCACAGATAGTTCTGAGTCCTATGTGCATGGATAATGAGTTGGACCTACAGTTTTAGGTGAGTTCCGAATCATCGGCAAGTGATTTTATAGCAGAGAACAGATTCTTTTTTGGTGGCTGATCCAATCGGTCACCCTTACAAAGAGGGCCCAGGAATTTGTAGCTCATCTGACTGAACAGATACCTGCCACAGCTCGCGGCTATCACTTTCCTAAAAAAGGCATACAGGTGTTTGCGAAAAAATTCCGCGAGGAATCTGCCAGATAGAAAAATCTTATTCCTTTGAAAACGCTTCATTACAGAAATACAGATAGCAGAAGAATGAAGCTATCTTTCTCAGTAATAGATCAATAAATTAGTACTCATTCAGAAACGTTAGGCTTCTAGAGCCCTCATTTAGGTGGTGAATTGAATACATTCATTGTGAAATGAGCTGAAAAATTATATAAAACATTAACTACCGTGATTATTAAGTTATTCTATGAAATACGCAAAAAAGCCAAACGAAGGCGGTTTTTAGATTGAAGGGTATGAACTTGGTTATTGATTGCGAATAAAGCACCCAGAGATCATAAAATCAGAATTTAAATTTGATCAAAACACACAAGAATAGCAAGTGGGAAGCATCTGTGCAAAATCCGCGTGCTTTGGTTCAATAAAACTGAACTAAGCTTTGGGATCGTTCTTAACAGAGCTTAATTTCTAAATTGAGAATTGCGGAGCTGTGACTTACCGGTGTCTGGGGGTATGGAATACCCTCCAGCAAAACGGGGGGGGGGGGGGGGGGTTCTTAGGATTTGAATAATTTTTGGTCGAATAAATAGGCCACATCCTACCCGAGGGCGCCCCGCGCGGGTACTGGACGAAGCAAATCCAATCAGTAGTAGCATAGATCAGGGATAGATCAGTGATGGTTCGTCTATGGTAGTTGCCTACACCCTACAGTCGCAACACTCACCCCGGCCGCTCGGCTATATCGACGATAAGCCTAGTCGTAAAACTTGTCAGTTTTGGAACAAGAGGGCGCCAAAATTTCACAGGCTGGAGGGCGCACCGGGATACGTCCCGGTGTCCCGGCGGGCCAGCACGGGCCTGGTTACAACATAATGCTCCATATTTCATTATTCAAATAATGCAAATTGTCCACCTCAATTTTAATAATAGTTATAACTATATTACCATTTCAAATTTCCCAGTTAACACAGCTCAGTGTGCCAGCATACCAACCACTTCGGTTTATTGTTCAGTGATAGACTCAAACTGCACTGGAACTATCAAATTATATTTTAATTATTTAAAAAATGATGATTATAATGAATTTTATTCATCAGCAGTAAAACAAAGTAATTCACTTTTACTCTCAAATCATAATAATATCCAGGAACTCAGATAAAATAATTATATTCAGATACAATATATTCAGTTACTATATATCCAGGTAATATATCCAGGTACAATATATTCAGGTACAATACATTCAGATAAAATAAATTTAGATGCAATACATTTAGGTAATATATATCCAGGTACAATACATTCAGGTAATATATATCTAGGTAAAATATATCCAGGTACAATATATTCAGGTAAAATATATTAAGGTACAATGTTATATTCAGGTACAAGACATTCAGGTACAATATATTCTGATACAATACATTCAGGTACAATATATTCAGATACAATACATTCAGGAAAAAATATATCTAGGTAAAATATATTCAGGTACAATACATTCAGGTAATATACTGTATATCTAGGTAAAATATATTCAGGTACAATACATTCAGGTAAAATATATCCAGGTACAATATATTCAGGTACAATATATTCAGATAGAATATATTCAGGTACAATACATTCAGGCAGGGCCATAGCCAGGGGGGCCAGGCCGGGCATAGCCCAACCTGGCAAAATTTTTGCCTGACCTAGAGGGGAAAAATTATAAATTTGAAATTACGGAATAGTGGGAGATGAATTAAATTTGGAGAAAGAAAACCAATTTATCTGTCTATATTTCTAAACTGAAGGAAATTTCTGGACAATTATTACATCTCTTTTTTTATGCTATTTCAGTTGCACAATTCCACACAGTGGCTACATTGAAGCCTGAATCAAAGGAGTAGGGTAGCTGCACTAGCAGATGGCAGTCACTCAGTCAGAGTTTGCTGACCATGACTTGTTGCATGGAACTGTTATTTCCATTCAAAGATGCCTTTAAGCTGGCATACAAGTTGTTAGCTGCTGTGGAAACCTTTGGGTGTAGCACTGCTACATGCGAGTCAACATTTTCATCATAGGCCATAGAGCCTAGACATGCACCACGAAAGAATGGTCAATTTAGGTTTTCTTGCTTTTGAGAAGAAAAGAATGGAAAATGTCAATATTGATGAAGTTTTAATCAGGTTCAACACAAAAAAAGACAGGAGATTGCAATTATTTTAAATACAAAACAGTCCTTTTCGTTTTCTTACACACAACACGAAGCAAAATAGCTTGTATTGGTGCAATTTAATGTGTTGAATTGGTTAATTCTTGTGCAAAAGAAATTGATTATGAAATTATATTCTAATTCTATTAGTTATATGGTATACCATATTATACTTTTGTTCTCAAAATGTGTCTATTTAATGATCATTGAGTAAGTGTTCAAACTAATTTAGTTTTTAGCTAGAATTCTAAATAATTCAATTTGTATGGTATATTACATCAAATTTACAACATTTGTATATCAAATTTGTAATAGTATAATAAATAACTCTTTTCAGTTGTTACAAAGGAAAGAAAGTATGGTTCAACGTTGCAAATTAAGTTTTAAGTGATACAGTACTAGAACCTTTTTTTAGACTCGCCCCTCCTAAATTATTGCTTGCCCCTCCTAGTCATCAATCCTGGCTATGGCCCTGCATTCAGGTACAATATAGTCAGATACAATACATTCAGGTAATATATATCAAGGTAAAATATATCTAGGTACAATACATTCAGGTAAAATATAACCAGGTACAATATATTCAGGAAAAATATATTCAGGTAATATATATATCCAGATTTAATATATTCAGATATGTAATATACAGAGTGGCGCAAAATCACTGGACACTGATTTAAAGAAGAAACTGAATTTATTTGCTCTTATAAACAACACTTACAACACAACACTGACC
Source organism: Conomelus anceps (assembly GCA_948455865.1). Classification (NCBI taxonomy): domain Eukaryota; kingdom Metazoa; phylum Arthropoda; class Insecta; order Hemiptera; family Delphacidae; genus Conomelus; species Conomelus anceps. Next base: position 26,568,962 of record OX418216.1, read on the forward strand.
TTTGTGATATATTCAGCTCAGATGCTAGTTGACTTGTTGAATTTTGCGGACTTTTGGTCACAGCTAAACATACCCGCAATACATTTTCCACAGTTGAGACTGTTGTTGGATGGCCAGATCTGGAGCATCCATAACAGATCCATGTTGCGCAAATCTTTCTTGTATGTCATACACTGTTTGTCTAGATGGTGGTTTTGATCTAAAGTGTCTGTTCCATTCACTAACAACTGCAGTAGCATCACTTTCATAAAAAGTTTTTGATGCAAAAATCCTTTCTTCTTTCGTTAAAATTGTGACAAGTGTATAACAAAAAAAAAAACTATTCGGAACTACAGCTTTAAACACGTCTCACAGATCATGGTTTAAACAACTCACTAGTTCGATTGTGTGTTTGTCATTGTATTGCCAACTTGACACAACATAACTATCAACATTTTCTAATACCAACATTATGGGCTATAACTATTGTACTACGGTCTTGCTGTTACTTATTTTTCTGTTTTCGAGTCACTTGCTTGACGTCTTCCATGTGACAGTGGAGTTTCAGGAGTTCTCTTTACTGCTCTTTACTAGCTTTTTATTTATGGTGAGTAATTGGTTACTTACTATACCATAGGTCACTCACTCAGTGGGGAAAATTAGTATAAATGTTGGAGTAATAAGCTTTCCTTTTGATAAAACACATGAAAAAAATGAGCGACAAAGAGGATCTTGACACCACTTGAATCATTGATGTCACATATAGGTGAATTTGGAAAGTACCAATGGCGTCAATTCCTGCTTCCAATTTTGGGGGCAACAACGGCCGGTCTACACTTGTTATCTGTTGTGACTGTGGCGGCTGTACCTGAGCACAGATGTGTAATCCCGGAACTTGATGAAAATAGCACAAATTTTCTTGACAACAGTGACATTTTTGCCTTATGGATACCAACACCGCCAAATGGAAACCAAGACCCATTCCATTTCATCAATTACAATACAAATAGAACAGAGAGCTGCAATGAATGGATCTATGACACCACCTACTATAAATCCTCAAGGGGAATGGAGTGGAATTTTGTATGTTCAAATTGGTGGAAGAGTGTGGTAACTCAGTCTTCCTACATGTTTGGTGTGTTCACTGGAGCGATCACTCTTGGAAGCATGGCTGACAACTACTGTTTGGAGTCGGTGTCGCTTTTGTGCCCGAATTCTACACCTACTTGGTGGTCATGTTCTTCTATGGTCTGTTTGGGTCAGCGGGATCCTACATAACTGGATTTGTTATAGCAATGGAAATCGTAGGCCCATCAAAACGCACAGCGGTTGGTTTGACATTCCAGGGAATGTTTGCTCTTGGAGTGATGCTGGTAGCTCTGTGGGGAGCCCTAATACCAGACAGAGTGATTCTCCAAATTGTTTATGGATTGCACAGTCTTCTGTTAGTTGGACATTGGTGGTAAGCTTATCGATACAATAAAAGTAATTCTTAATGTAATTAATAAATTAATGAATTTATAATTCAGTTATTATAATATAATTTTACCCAACTGTCCAGTGGCTTTTGTGCCAACTGTCCATTGACTTTCGCGCCACGCTGTATATCCACATACAATATATTCAGATACAATACATTTAGGTAATATATATCCAGGTAAAATATATTCAGATACAATACATTCAGGTAATATATTTATATCCAGGTACAATATATCCAGGGACAATATTTTCAGGTACCTATGCTACATAGGTTGATACATTAAAATTCAGCTGAATGTACTTTAATGCGATTATGAAAGAAATCTTAGAAAGTAAAATGAATTAATGATTTTTTGTGAACAATCAAAGAGTTTCAGGACCAAAATCTAAAAAAATACTATCATTCAATATTGATTATTATCAGTAGAATTATTTTTCTTTATAGTGGCCAAGGTGATATTAGGGAAGGTATCCATAATGAATAATAAGACGAAATTGTCACAACCACATTTATTAAAAAATATTGAGAAACTAGTTTCGGTTGTTATTCCATTATCTATTTCATTCAAACTAAAAATGAAGTACAGAGAAGCTGAATTGTAGGCTACAGAAGAATTGTAGAAGCATACATTGAACATGGAATGATACTATTGGCTAAGCAACAGTGACGTATCCAAGATTTTGAAAGGGGGGGGGGGGTACTTCCCCAGAAATTTTTTGAAAAATAGAGGCCCTAGAACAGTCTTTTTTAGCTCTCCTGGCATTGAAAATTAACACCAACATCAGTGCTTTGTCTTATTTAAGTTTAATTTAATGGAAAATGATATAAAATTTAGGACCGGAAGGGGGGGTCCGGACCCCCAGGACCCCCCCCCTGACTACGTCACTGTAAGCAAGAAAGAGGCTGACCTTCATCGGTGTGATTGGCTTACAAGTCACGCCCCTTGGTGGGATCAGTAACAAGCAAGAATATGAGTCAAATAAATAACTAAAAACTGTGAACATCTAGAAAGCAACAAAGAAGAAATATACATAATAAGGCTAGAATTAATTTTTAGTTTTAATTTGATTCTATTTGGGCGACAAGCCCAAACCAGTTTCATTTTTTTTGTTTCTAAATCTTTTCAAATTTAGCGCTATTCCGCAATGGTGGTTATCACTTTTATTCCACTTTACTGTGAGCAATTTCGTTTACGAATATAACACTAATATTATGTGAATTGAGAATAATCTGTTTATTGAATTTAGTTAATATAGATCATTATTCAGTAGATATTACAGTTATCATCATCATCATTATTTTTATTGTAAATGAACAAAATTTCAACTTGTCTGTATCAGCTGACAACGAAGTTGAAGCCGCAGCCTTGAAAACGGTCGTGGCATTGACAAATCTAAATGTAGTTGAATAGAATTTTCGTATATTTACCGGGTTTAAAGGAAAATCCGATGTACAACTTGAAGGTAATTATGAATCTTGCATTCTGTATATCTAAGATGCCGTAATCCCTTGTTTGTTTTTTTTTTAAATGGTATTCTACCACTTTCCTAACCTCAACTTATGAAGTAGTAATTCTGATGAGAACAAATAGAACTATTATACATTAATTATCGAAATAATTTTACGACACTAATAATTTTTAGTAGATCTTCCTTGCTCAGCTTTTGTCTTTGAATTTCTGCTTGATGGTATCATAGTTATGGGAAGATGGATTTGATAGCCTTGTGTACTAGCATAGACTAAGGAAATCTTGATGGTTGATCTATGGTACCGGTTCTTGCTTATCTTAGTGTTGATAATCCACAACTCTTCATATTTGTCATTTACTTCAAATTAATGAATTGGCGAGTACAGACTTCGAATGGAATCTTTATCTCTTAGTTAGTTTATGGGTAACCCTATTGAGTATAATGATAAACTGCTTATTTGCATAATAGGTAACCTAGGACTTTAGCTCTTCATAAAATCTTCTCATGCTTACTCTTGTATTTATTGGTAGTTCAGATATGAGTTAAAAATCTGGGCGGTTATTAGTAAGTACCTTCAGTTTAAGCGAAAACAACATTAATGATCCTAGAACAGAGTTCAAAGACTGCACCAGATCTCATACGAATTGGCTGTTAGCACCCAGGAAACTATTCCAGTTTGTGATGTTTTCCGTGAAGAAATACTTTATGAACAATCAGTTTAATATCAAAACTGACAATGTATTAGTATTTAGTACAAGTGAGTAGTCAGTAGTCAGCCGAACGCGGTAGAGTAGACATCGTAGTTTCGCAGTATCGTGCAGTCAGCATTGTTTTTTTGTCGTTTTATTTTTTAATGTCAGGAATTTAAGTGTTATGAACTTGTCAGTTTCAAAAAACTCTAATAATAATGGATAAGCCGGCGAAACTTCGTTCACCGGTCAAATTACCATCTTTCCTGGCACCCGAATTCGAGGAAAAAGATGGAGATCAGGACCAAATTAGTAATGTAATAAGCATAGGAGAGTCACAGCCTCAACATCGTATGAGAAGTTGATCTAAATCCGAGCAACATATCCACCATCATCAACCAGAGCCTTATGGAAGACGTGGGAACTCTTCACGACCTGTACTCTGACCTCTAAATTGAGGTAAGTTAGTGAAACCTTCGAGAAAAAAAATCGAGAAGGAACTTCTCAAGCACAATAGATAGAAAAAAATTTACCAGTATTTTTCCCCATTGTTTAAAGTAGGACAAAAAAATAAAGAGCATACTCATTGGGTGATCGAGTGTTCTCCGGACATCCGGCGAGAAATGATCAGTAAAGCGCGTATATACGTGGATTGGACGTCTTGTAGGGTTAAGGACTATGTTTCGGTCTCCCGCTGTTTCAAGTGCCAAGGTATTGGACATGTTGCTAAATACTTTAAGAGCAAATCCCAAATTTGTGGTCATTGCGCTCAAGAGGGTCATGATTTCAAAACATGTCCTAATAAATCACAGGGCCCCACATGTGTCAATTGCCAAAAACAAAAAAATGAGCACAAGCATAGAGTCAATGACACTAACTGTCCAATGTACATTAAAGCGATCCAAGCACTTCTAAATAAAACCGATTATGGTAAATAAAATTTTTATTTTTGAATCGAGGCCAATTATTGATTTATTAGTTGTTTACGTGATGGGATGTGATATGTCAACTCAACAAAAAATGGGAACTGTAATTTAATTCCAGTGTATTGTTAATCATTTGTTGATTCTATGACTGAAATGAATTCTGTGATGTTTTCCATGACGAAATACTTAATGAACAATCTAATATTAAAACTGACATTGTATTTCACTTTTATATAATATTTTCTCACATCTATTGGAGATGTTTGAAGAGTGCATTTCGTCAGGCTGACGAAGCTTCTTTTCAGAAGTGAAATGCATTCCTCAAACATCTCCAATAGCCTATATGTGAGTAAAATATTATATAAAAGTGAAATACAATATCAGTTTTAATATTAGATTGAAATGAATTTTTCAGACTTGGATGATTCACTCATATACTATCACAATAATGACACAATTGAAGTAAACGATTTTTTCTCTTTCAACCCACTAAATTATCATGGACAGAGAGATAGACCTTTCAATATTATCCACATGACTATACGTAGTATTAAGAAAAAATTTGATGAATTTCTTTATTATATAGGCAAAATAAAAACAAGTTTTGATAAAATTGTTCTTTCTGAAACTTGGACTGACAACTCTTTCGAATTTAATTTTAATATCGATGGCTATACTGCAATCAATCAAAGCTATATGTTTACTAAATGTGATGGGCTGTGTATTTTTGTGAGGAATGAAGTTAAGTTCAGTAGAATAGAAATAAGATTTGACTTTGTAAACACAATCTGTCTGGATTTTGAAACTGATGAAAAATTTACAAATTAATAGCCCTTTATCGATCACTTTCTTTAAATATAAATGAATTTCTCAACAGTTTAGATTCATATCTACAGTCAATAAATACTGATAACATTATCTTAATAGGCGATATAAACATAGATATAATAGGGAATGATAATTTGAATAATGAATATCTTGGTGTAATGCAACTTAATGGCTTCAAATCATATGTAAATAAAAGTACGCGATCACAAAACCATAGCAATACTTGTATAGATCATATATTTTTCAAATCAAGATCTGTCAGAATTGACGATACATTCGCAGCAATAATCAAAACTACTACTATCACTACTGCACTTCTTTCCATATAAAGAGCACCTCTGATAGGGTCGAGAAAAATATGCCAGATAAAACTAAATTGGAAAAAAATTAACTTTGAAACATTAAAATCAAAAGAAGACCTAAAATATGAAAATTGGGACGGCTTGTGAATCTCGAATATTAATAACATTGATGAAATGGTTGACACATTTATCAATAAACTCAATTCTTACCTTGACAGACACACGGATATTATACAGTTATCTCACAAAAGAAAGCCCATAAAAAATGGATAACTCCAAGCATGGTAAGTTCAATGCATAAAAGAGATAACATTGCTAGAAAATTAAAAAAGCAACCTCATATTGCGACACTAAAAGAAGAATATAAAAACTATAGAAATACATTAAATAATATTGTCAAAAATGCGAAAATTGAATATTTCAATAATAAATTTAACTTAAATAGACTAGGGGTAATACTAAAAAAGACTTGGGAAAACACCAGAGAAATTTTAGACACAAACAAAAAGTCTAGGACAGAACCAGGACTCGATGCTGGAATATTCAATGATTATTTTGTTAATGTTGGAAAAATTATGCTAATATTTTGAATAAGAATATAAATAATGATGTAGTCATCCCCCAGCCTCCAGATACTGCTCCGGTTAATAGCTTTTTTCTACACCCTACAAGTGATATGGAAATTTCTAATGCTATAAGTGAACTGAAGAGTAATGCTGCTCCAGGTGAGGATAAATTCACTGGTCATTGCCTTAAACAAATAGCTCCTTACATTGTTGAACCTCTAAAAATAATAATAAATAAATGCTTTAGTGAAGGGTACTTCCCAAAACGGTTTAAAATAGCTAAAATGAAAATTATTCACAAAGCAGGTGATAAGTATAACCACGCAAATTACAGACCTATTAGCCCACTTAGTAATTTTGCAAAAATAATAAAAAGGATTTTGAAAAAAAGGTTAAAGCACTTTCTAATCAAAAATAAATACATTTCCGAAAATCAGTTTGGTTTTCAGTCTGGCAAATCGACTAAAGATGCTGTCATGTTACTTACTAATCTAGTTAATAAAAATTTCAATAAGAACATTACAATTTTGGCAATTTCCTGGACTTGACCAAGGCTTTTGATACAATACCTCATGTATCATTAATAGATAAGCTTGAGGGGTGTGGAATTCGAGGAGTAGCTAAAAAATTTCATCAACTACCTAGATGATAGAATGCAAACTATGTCCTTGAATAATAAAGTTGATACTAGAAAATTAACAAATTTTGGCCTCCCTCAAGGAACCGTTTTATCTCCCTTATTATTTCTTATTTATTTAAATAATAATAATATCGTGTGACCTGGCTGGCTCAGGTCTGGTGTCAGAGTTATCAGGTCGCATCTGAATAAGTTCAGGGCCTCTGACGTGACTTAACGACTGTTTTTAGGCAGCCGGGACCGACAGCTTAACGTGTCCTCCGAAACACGGGAGTGGCCCGAGGTAAAAACTTTCGGTCAGAACTGGGATCGAACCCGGGACCTTTGGGCTAGCAAACCAGCACTTAACCCACTTGGCTACGGCCACTCCATTTATTTATTTATTTAAATGATTTACTCAAGATTAATATTCCAAATTGCACCAAAATATATTTTTAGGAGCATCATGGAATGAGGCATATGACAATGCTAAGGAAGGATTAGCCATAGCTAAGTCTTGGTTTGACAATCACACACTCACTTTAAACCTGCTTAAGACTAAATTTATTACATTTTCTCCTACCAGAACTGGTGAACCTCCACCTGGCTTACACATAAAAATACACAACCATGATTTTGATACTCCTAGAACCCAAAATAATTGTCTCTGCCAAACTATAGAAAAAGTTCACTTTCTAAAATAACTGGGATTAATGGTTGATAGTAACTTAAAATGGAATTTACATCTACATCATCTAATAACTAAATTAAAGTATCTTATTCACATATTTTATAAAATTAATAGGTTGAATGACATCAATATTATAAGATCCATGTATCATGCCTATGGCCGCCACTCTTTGTTTGAATATGGGATAGAGTTGTGGGGAGGGCGGCACCTTTGACACACATTTCAATAAGATATTCACTTTGCATAAACATTTGATTAGAGCAGCTTTAAGAAGACTCAGATTATATCCCAGCAAATGTCTATTTGTTGAATTTAAAGTTCCTACGCTCAGACAGGTCTTTGCTAAAAAAATGATCACTTATTAATAAAAATAAATATCTTCTCACATTAAATATTAACTTACACAATATACGTCCATCTGCATTCAATGGTTATAATAGATCATTCACCAGATTAACTATAAATAAACATCAACATCAATTCACATAATTATTACATGGAGTATCTTGCCAATAAAGTCCCCAGTCACTTCATAAATAGTAGATTTACTAAGAAACTCAGCAATGAAATAGACGAATGGATAAGCACTAACATTTACTATAAAATAGTTGAATGGTTAGAATGAATAGAAATGAATGATAGAATGAATAGATGAATGGATAAGCACTAACGTTTACTATAAAATAGTTTAATGTATTTGTTCACTTTCTTGCTTTTCTAAACTTACCTAAATCTTGTACACACTGCTGGCGATCAAGTCCTACTTCTGCCAGTGGTGCCATATTTAATGTATAGGTATAGTTAGTTTTGTTTGGATTTGATGTTAATTTTAAGTATGCATTTTCTTTGTTTTGTTTGATTGTTAATGTTTTTTGTGCATATGGCAGATAAATGGATTTGAATTTTAGAAAAAATCGTAATTTAAATAGAAATCCAGTGTCAGTTTTGATATTTAACTATTTCACTACCTGTTACTGTAAAAATATTCTGTGGATTCAATTCAAAGCTATGATCAAAGCTATGAAAAATGCGTGCTTAACTAGAGTATCAGAATTCTATAGCATTGGCATGTGAAAACACAAAGAAATTGTAATATTTATTAGATTGTGATGTTTTGCGTTTTTATGTATACGAGTATACATATTTATATCATATAATGTATAAGTTATATTTTTTTGTGATTATGATTCCCATTTGAGTGTGAGACTTGCTTGAGGGTAATGCAGATGATTAATTACACAAAATAAGTTATCTAAGACTGTGCGAGAATCGTACTCGTGACCGCATGAGTAGCAATCTCTGCCTTAACCGATTACACTACCGCGGCTATCATTGATATTAAATTTTCAAGGAATTTCTATTTCATTATCAATTAGTTACTTAATATCGTTGCATTTTTAAATTTATATAAATTGAATAAATCATAATACTTCCACTACCATTCAATTATATTATTAATACCATCGTATAATAATGTAAGGTGTTGAAAAACATCCTAAACTTCGTCATTGTTTTACAACAATGTTTTCCAACAATGTTTTCCAACAATGTTTTCCGTCGTTGATTATTATCGTGAATAATAAAATATGTTATTTTCTAGTTATTGCGACGAGCCATTGTGCCGGCTGGCGCGACAGTTGGAATTGGCGCCACTCTATTCACCGTTTCGGCTGCTAAACCGGCACCCCCACCTCCCGCTCCACCGGCAGACTGCGACCCGAGCAAGACGCTAGTTCGGCCACGTGATCTTCCCGTCTATTATATTGACCCACAGTCAGTAACAGAGTAAGTACCGAAATATATTTTTTTACTATAGTTACCTAATAAAGCGGCTATTTAAGCATTCATTATAATACGTAAAACAGCTTGTTTCTTTTACTCTGCCGCACTCCAGGTGCGACAAGGATATTTAATGTGTAACTCGCGCTGGAAGCCTACTTGCGCGATACAAAGAATCAGTTGAATGTAGTTGTTGTATTGTATTCTATAGTGTTTCATGGCGGCTCTGGTAGCGCAGTTAGCTGGAACGCTTGTCTGTGATAAGATAAGGCTCTGTTCGTTTCCTGCAGCCTTGGGTTCGTATCTCATTCAGCCATGGATGTTTCTCATCATTCACCTCATTACCCACGCACAAGTCTTCAGATTCATGAGGGTATCATCAGCAATTAAAAAAAATAGGTTTTTAATCTAATTTTACACATGAACTGACCATTTTACAATTTAAATGAAGACACAATGATACTTCAATGAGTGATTGAATTAATAGGTATCACTCTTACTCTTCCGTCATTTCTAATTGTGTAGAAAAGCATTTTTGTACTTTTTTCATTTGGTGTATAACAAACCCACATAGTATTTCCTCTTTTTCTTTGGATGATGTCCACATGAAATTTGTTCGTGGGTAATGAGATGAAAGATGACAGAAAATATCCAAGGTTGAACGAGATTAGAACTCTGGAACAGTAACCAGCCAGTCTTATCTAATTAGAGACAAGCGCTCCAACCGACTGCGCTACCGCAGCCGCTAATATTGGCAACCAGTTTTTGCAACACTATGTGAGATACTCTGTTTATTTATTTTGCTTTTACGGCCTCATTGGACCATTTAAGTCAATCATTTCCTGGTCCTCCTCGATGAGTTCTCTTTCCGCATTGTCCAGTACTTTTTCATTAGCTCTGATCTTCGTCGTTCTTCATCTGTAAATAACCTTTGTTCAGTCTGCCTGCCGGGTGTCTATTTTTGGTTTGAATTTTGTTTTGATTTCTATAATTTTCTTTAGATTTTCGGCTTTGTTTTTCAAGTCATCCAGGATTATTCCCAGTTCATTTAAATCCTCTTCAACTTTCCTAATACATCTTACTTGTTGCCTTATATCTCAAAGTTTCACTATTATTGTCTTGATAATCAGGCTTCTGGTTTCCTTAGAATGTGATCAACAAAAGATATCCTTTTCTTCCGTGGGGTCTGTAATGGGCTCAAGCTCATTTGCACTATGACAATGAAGTTTTTTAATTGCTGATGGTGCCCACATGAGTCCGAGACTTGTGCGTGGGTAATGAGGTGAATGATAACATAATGATGCCAGACGGAGGAGTGGGATTCGAACCCACGACCGCTGAAACGACAAAAAGTTTCGTCTGAAGTTGTGACAACCCGACCTTATGCGCAACTGCGCTAAGCGGCCCGCCCTCATGTCACTACTTCATTTGACACTATCCACCATTGTCCATCTTTTTGATATTTTTCATTTAGACATGTTCTTGCTTTTCTCCTCTCTATTTTTAGGATTTTGTCAACTCTGTTTTTCTGCGTTATCTTGTGCTTTGCTTTCGTAAGTCACCTCTGGTTGCACGACTGTCCTGTAATGTTATGTTTCTATATATTATAAATTACAGCAAAATATTTATTTCTTAAGGGCTTCTCCGCCATCATCGACGCCATCGTCTTCGCCGTCGTCGTCTTCGCAAAATCCGAACCCAATTCTCGATGTGATTGCTATCGGCAGGAAAGAGCTAATGGACTCATTTGAACACCTAGAAAAGCTACGAAATTTATTCTGGGACACCATGAACACTGGAAAAGCACACACAGAATGTGAGTCGACAATTAAATTTAATTTCACTTTTTCAAGTTCTAAATTTACATACAAGCTTATTGCATAATCCATATTTGCAGATAAATAAATATTTTATTTCCATTTAAAACTAAATCTAAACTTGAATTAGAAAAGAAACGAAACTTGATCTTGAATTGAGAAAAGAATTCATGTATGTATGTATATTACCAACTGATTATGTTTTTAGGTGACTCTTCAGAACGTTATGTTTAAGTCCAAAGAGTACTACGCAAGCGAGAATTAGATTAGATTTCTTATCTTTGTTTATTCTTATTAATTTACAAATTTGCATATGAGTCGTTAAAGAGACAATTATCAACATCACATAGACACAGTAGTAAACTTGATGCTATTTTTTATAGTGCTGGAAATTATTAACATTGATCTTATTTGTATGATCTTAATGATATTGACTACTTTAATGATAATCTAAAGTCCATACAGTGCCACTAAAGTCGCGGTCGTAAACAAAAATTTAGGCTAAATTACATCAGCTGAGCGTCTGACCCAGCACAACAGTGTCAAAGTACATGAAGGCATTAACATGTTTAGAACCATCAGCTGATTTCTTAATCAAATTTACCCGGCTGGTGTAACTTATCCGCAATCGCGGCTCGCGACCGCGACTGAAGTAGTCAGGTTATGTTTCTATATATTATAGGCTAAATTACAGCAAAATATTTATTTCTTAAGGTCGTCTTCGTCGCCAACGACTTCGCCGTCGTCGTCTTCGCAAAATCCGAACCCAATTCTCGGTGTGATTGCTATCAGCAGGAGAGAGCTAATGACCTCATTTCAACACCTAGAAAAACTAAGCAATTTATTCTAGGACACCATGAACACTGGGCCTAAGTGTTGAAGTTACATGAACAGTTGTAGTTAATTTTTTGGATAGAGTTTTGGTATTACAAAATAGTAAAAGTAAAAGATGGCCGACGAATGCCGTAGCAGGTATCTGTTCAATCAGAGATAAGCTACGAAACTCCTGGGCGCTCTTTATAAGGGTGACCGATTGGATTGGTCAGCAAAAAATACCCTGTTCTCTGCTATAAAATCACTTTCCGATGGTTCGGAACCCACCTAAAACTGTAGGTCCAACTCATCAATCACCATCATCCAATTCATCACACACGCACAGGTCTCGGACCTATGTGGGCTTCATCCTCAAAAAAAAAAAATCCAATGGCACGAATGCATATTGTAGATTTTTTCGGAAAACGGTGTCTTGCATTTTTGAGCACTCTGACGTCGTTCTTATGCTATACAGACTTATATAAATTAGAGCTTTATTCATGAAGTAGGAAATTTAAATGTATATCTCGATGTGTTTTATGGTGTTTTCGTAAAAGTAAACTACTCAATTTTATGCATTTCTGTATATATACAAACTATATAAATTTCAATTTTTCCAAATTTATTTCGATTTTAAGTACCACACAATAATAAATATACAAAAATAACATTCAAAAAACAATAATAATAATAGGCATTAAAAAAATTAAAATACACAATTTGCAGAGGAGATCATGATAGGGTGTGGAGTTGGATAACCTTTCCAGCGATGGCTACCTACATACTAGGAATAGGTTATTCATCTTAGGAAAGGAAGGGGAGAGTAGTAGAATAAAAGGGAAAAAGATAAAGGAATGAAGATTGAGAGCCAGAATAATCCAAAGGTAAATCTCAGCAAGCAAGCAGATAATCAGAAACAACCTGTTTCAAAAAGTAATTCACAGATCTGAAAAATAGCTACTGAAAACCCAAATACTGATATAAAATTTCATTCTCTTGGTTATTTTGGTGTTGATAATGTGCTGTTCAGGAAATTCGTTGATGATTTTGAACTTTTATTACTAAGCCGTCTCCTGATAGATTCAATATTAGTTTTATAGATCTGAAATTTATTTGATGAGGGTCTCAAACTATAATGGCTGTGTTATTAGCACTTGGAAAGTGGCTCTGTATATCATTGACCGAACGAAAAGAGGTCTTGTTTCAAGTCGACCTTTTTGCATCTGTCTGTCTGTAACGCATTTACGGCTAAACGCGTGAACCAAATTCAATTAAATTTTGCATGAAGAATCGCCCAGCGATTTATGTGTAAGTATTTTCAAAATTTGCTTACATTTTGGAAAAAAAAGAAGGTAGTCTGGTGTTCTTCTATAGGGAACATATGATTTTTAAAATGAATTTCTCCATCGTATGCAATTTGAATCAGATTTCAATATAGCCCTCGGGCCTTTCTGTTCATCTGGTTGAGCCTTCGTATGTATGGATTAAGTTATCTTTCACAAGAATAATTAAATTTTTGTATGAGAGAAGCAAATCATTTCTAATATTTCGATAAAGTATAATAATTGATTATTGAGTAAGTAATAATTGAACAACTTCAATTAATATTCTATAAATTCATTCAGTAAATAATAATTGAAAATCTTCAATTAATATTCTATAGATTCATTCGGACATTGTGGTATCTTATCTGAATTGATCAATCAAATGACTGGAAATAGAAACACAGCCTTGGTGATGTGATGCAGAGTGACTTTTTGGAAAACAAGACATGAAATAGACTACGCAAGATGAATCAAGGTTAGGTTTAATGGTAGTGTTTAATCTTGCGGGGGGGGGGGGGTGATTATCATTGGGTACATCGAGCATGTTTCTCTGTGCAAGCACATTTTTTCTTGGGGGTGAGGTCTACCGTTTACAGAACTATATCAAGAAGACCGATGATTTGTGAATCATCCTATAGTCTTACTAGGCTACTAGAATACTTTTTTTTTATTTTGGACAATGGATTTCGTTTCAGCATCTCTGGAAATGCTGCGTGCAGAAGAGAACGCGTTGATTCGTTATGGTGCAATCGGAGGCAGTGGCTTCGTGGGTCTAGTGCTCAGCATTCGCAAGGGAAAATTCAAGAAGCTGCTCTACATATCCACTGCCTCGTTGGCCATGGCCTCGCTATGCTATCCGGAAGAAGCCAGCGTCTATTCAGCCGAAGTGGCGCGATTGGCTAAACGCTACTCTAACATCGCATATCATTTGGCTGTTGGAGGCAAGTTATCTATATAATAAGAGAGAGTAGGGGTGTGTGTGGGGCACAACGCTTCCTCGAGACTCAATTCAGTGCACCTCGAAGCCCGAAGTCTTATTTCTTTCTACAGTTTTTAAAATTAATGTTCAAATTTCACTTATGAACACAATTACTATTTTAAAATGTGTTTAGATGCAGGAAGCTCATAGAACAGCTGATACTTGATACTTCACTATGATGCTTCAAATCACAGGTCAAAGCAACACATTTGATCCGTATCAATATTGCAGCTCCTAAATCCCTTTTTGGAACTGTATTGGCATTGAAATCTATATCATATGTGTAGTTCAAACTTCTGCAAAGCAAGGGTAAACCACTAGTAAGTCATATTTGAATGAATGAATTAATGAAGAAAAAAAAACAATGAATACCATAGTGTTATAAATATTAGTGTAAACACATAGCCTATCTTTAATGAGATAAGAGCTCAAGCATAAGTATAAATATAATGCTTGTGTGCTGGCGCTGGCAGTGAGTTGACAAAGTGTCTATATTTTTATCTTTGCTGTGTAAAGAACGAGAAGCTTCTGATGACCTGAATTGTAAGAGGATGATTTTTCAACAGAATTTGGGAAGGCAGAAATATATTTTATGAAACCATAGAATAAGAAAAATTACAAAAAAAATTCTGGATAGGAATGTCTTAGAGGAATTCGAAATGAATAAATTCTGTTTCTGTATATTTGTCAGTTTGTTTAATTGTCAGTCACAATTTTCCTCCTTTTCGATCTAGACATAATTCATATTGTATTTATCGCGAAAAGGAATGATTTTGTTTATATTAAATTATGTCAAGATTTTTACTTACAGAAACGAATTTTGCGTTCCTTGAAATTGAATTTTTGAGAAATCTGTAATTAACATATTGAAAAGATATAATCTTCAATTTGAGCGTTCCATCTTCAGCGGTTTCCAAGTTTAAACACATAAAAAATTCATTTTGTAGGTATAGGAAAATTATGTCAAATAACCCGCAATAATAAAATTTCAAATTTCTGCTGAGTTTGACGTTTGATAGCCCAAATGAATTTGGTCAGCCTCAATGAGCTGAAAAGAATGAACTAATGCTTGATGAGATTCAGCCATCCGTTCACGAGTTAGATGGCACGAAAGTTATAAGCCCTGAAAAAATTGGCCACATTTTTGGCTGGCAAAGTGAAAAATTGTTGGCTATTTATTCTAGTAGAAGAAATAGAAAAAAGAATTTCTTCTAATTGAAGAATTACAGTAATATGAAATTGTATTACTTATTTCTATAAGTGTAGAAATAGTATTTCAAGGAATTCACATGGAAATTTGGATTTTTATGGATTTACTTATATAATGTCCGATTTTATTTCATCATTGTTTGGTATGCAAGGACATTTTTGAACAGCTAAGTCTCAAAAACTACTAGATAAAAGGTTCAAGTGGTTAAAGGTTTAAATTATTGTAAAAAGCTAAATTATCCCGAGTCGGATTTTAAATTCTGAATACGATCTTCAGGAGATATAAACATCAAAACTTGTCACAACCTAAAATTTTCAATTTTTTTATAAATTTCCAAATATTTTGAAAAGATAAAACTTGGGACATATCAACTAGAAGGATGAATATCTGTGAATTCTTTTAGAAATTCGGTACTGAATAAAGTCATGTATAATTTATTCTGTTCGATGCTTTGTTCGTGAATTGTAAACAACCAAAAACAGAATCGGGATTTTTGTGCCACTCTTTAATACCCTTCACTCACACTCTGCAGTTCTTTCTAAGGTTGCCAGGTCAAAAATTGGATTTAGATCAACTTACACCCTATGAGGATTGTGCGAAAAATTTGCTTTGTTACTAATTTTTCCCCATCATGACCCTTTATTTGTCTCTGGTCTAATGATGCTTGGTGGTGTATGATGAATGATCTTTTTTCTTTTATCTACTTATTTTTCTTTGTCTTCTGTATATCTTACACCGGCTTGGACTTCTTTATTTTTGTCTTCTTCATATTTTTATTCTTGAATTTATACTTTTTAATTTGTGCGAAAAATTTGCTTAGTTACGATAAACCTTTATTTGTCTCTGGTGAATGGACTAACGATGCTGGGTAGTGTATAATGAATGATCTATTTTTCTTTATCTCCTACTTTTTCTTTGTCTTTTGTATATCTTACACCAACTTGTACTTCTTTCTATTTTTCTTCATCTTTTTATTCTTTTTTAAAATTTTCTCCTCTCTCTTCTTTAGTTCCTCCTCTCCTACCTTTTATTCTTCTCGTTTGTCTTTATTTTCTTTAAAGGCTTCCCTTTTTCACCAGTTATCCTCTTCATTACTTCTTTTCACCGTCACTTCCTTTTCCCTGCCTTTCTTGTTCTTTTTCTCTCTAGCTCCTCCTCCACCTTCTCCTACTCTTACTTCTCCTGCTTCCCTCTTTCTCCTCGTCCTCCTCCTAGTTATCTTTTCCACCTCATCCCCCTCAGTCGTCTCCATCACCTATCCCTGCTCCTTTTTCTCCATTTTCCCCCTTCTATTTTTATTTTATTTTTCAGTTTTATCCTCTTTTCTTTTTCACTCCCTCCCTCCCTCCCTCTCTCTCTCTCTCTCTCTCTCTCTCTCTCTCTCTCTCATTTTTCTCCTTTCAACTTATTCTTTTATATTTCTTATTTCATTTCTCCATTCCTTTGCTAGCTTCATTTTATCCTTTTTATTTTCTCCTACCTCTTTTTTCTTCTACTTTTACTTCTTACTTCTTCTTTTTCTTCTTCATTTTCTTTTACTCATAGTTTCCTCTTCTACTGCTTCTATATCTTCTTCTGTTCCTTCCTCCACCTCTTTCTTTTTCTTCTACTTCCACTTCTACTATTACTCTTAAACTTATTTTTCTTCTTCTTTTCCTTTTTCTTTTTTTTTCTTTTGTTCTTAACCTTCCTTCGCTTTTTTTAAAAACTACTCCTAGTTTTTTCTTCTACTCCTACTTACACTACTTCTATTTGTTCTTCTCCTACCTCCACCTCTTACTTTTTCTTCTACTTTTTCCTCTACTCTCATTCTTGAACTTCTTTTTCTCTTCCTTTTTTCTTTTTTCTCTCTTTTAGTTTTTCTTCTTCCTTTTTTTCTTCTACTCGTAGTATTTTCTGCTATTGCTACTTCCACTTATCTTTCTTTGTCTTTTACTTTCACTTCTAGTCTTACTCGTCAACTTTTTATTCTTCTATTTTTTCTCCTTTTCTCTTGTTCTTATCCTTCTTTCGCTTCTTTTTCCTTGTTATTTTTCTCAATTTTCTTCCTCTTTTTTCTTCTTCTTCTTCTTCCTGCAATCTTCTTTCGCCCATTCTAATTGCCTCTTGGGCATTTGTTCTGTAATTGCAGTGCTAGATGATATGGGCGTGTCGGTTCCGAAAGTGAGCAATCCGGTCGATTTTGTGCAGGAGTTGTTAGGGCTGAAGGAGTCGGTCAAAGGACCTGGCAGTGCCGAGCTGTTGCCCCCACTTCAAGAGACCCCTAGTCATCTGGTGCCTACCAAATCGTCAAAATAATACACAGGTATTTGCATTAGCAATTTTTTGCTACCCTTTTTCTTCAGGCTCTTCTTGGTTTGCCTTCCTCATTTTACAATGTCCTTCCTTTAACTTCCTTTTGAAATCTATCCTTATGTCCTTGTTCATTTGCTCCTAAAAATTCTACTTATGTCTTCAGTTTCTTCTCGTTCCCTGTTTCCAATGAAAAACTCTCAATTCCTCTCTATTCAATTTCCAAAACAGTTCCCCTCTCACTTTAAATTATAGTTTATTTCCAAAATAACAGATTCAGCAGAGTATTGATATCTTTTATTCTGAAGTGAATAATAGGTGTTATTCATTTTGATTGAATTCTAATGAAAAAATAAAAGAATTGGAGTTTTAAATCCACTGAAATATCTAGAACAAAGTATGAACTTATTTATTATCGTATTTTCAAACTGCAAAATATGGGGTTTCACTCAAAAGATTGAGTGGGATTTGAATGTGCTTCAAATTTTTTTTATAAAAAAATTGTTGAAAATAGAACGTGTCTGTGTATACTGATTCTTCCGTGAAATTCTTTGGGGGATTAACAATCGATGTTCATAGATTTTATGAAACTAAATAAATTTGACTACATGTATATATATACTGTTTATAATGTTTTTATTGTTTTTGTACAGGTGAACTAGACTTGGATTTTGTGGAAACTCCACCAGAATACAATGAAGAATATGAAGAGAACGAAAAAGAGACGAAGAAAAAATAAATTTTTTTCGTAATTTTCTTCTCAGCCAAGTAAATACATATGCCATAAATTTCATTGTTATCTTACTAAAAATAATTTCAAATGTCTATTTGTATATTTTGTGCTTGAAGACGTGAAAATTGTAAATTTAGTTATTCATCTCAACATTGAGTTCTAGCTATCAATTAAATTACAAATTAAACTGAATTAATTATTCAATTACAATTTATTGAAAATTTGATTACACATTAAAACTTGCTAAAACGTGCATCAAAATAATTACATACATCGATTCAATTATTGTTGAAGAAGACTCGACACTTGAAAATTGTAAATTTAGTAATAATTTAAATGTAAATTCATCCATTGCAACTTCAAAATTGAGTAAATTACAAATTAAATACAGATTATGATTGTTTAGAGCTGCCAATTATATTTCCTTTAGAAATAGGAATTTCATTAATATTCCTTTCAAATTGATAATGGTAATTGAAATCACCTTTATTTATTTAATTAGCTATACGACTAAATCCTTTGTTTCAAGCAGTCATTTGCAATATAATAAGTCTATTTCACAAAAATTACAATTCACATAATATTCACTAGTGGTAGAAACGAGATTCACAAGTCCTGACCATATAATATATGTTGCAAAACTAAAAATATTACTCTTGTAACAGTCGGTCTAAAAAGTAACAAGTAAACACTTTTACTAGTGAAACTAGATAATTTGTGACTTTTGTGAACCGGTCCTTGTTCAAAATCTTGCATCAACTAATTGATGTAATTTTATACAGTACGGCCAGAAGCTTAAATATTGTATTTCTTACCAAATTCAAAAGGATACTAGTAGTTCTGTGAACAGTAGACTTCACGCCCACGTATGGTGGTGCTTTCCCAAAGGAACATACTCGATGTACTCAATGATAATAAGCATCACAAAATTAAACATAATCATCACTTCTAACCCTTGATTCAATTTGTGTAGTCTATTTAATGCCTTTTTCCAAAAGATCACTCTGTATCACGTCACCTAGGCTGTGTTTCTATTTTCCAGACAGCTGATTGTTGTAATCAGATATGATTTCACATGTCTGGTGGATGAATCTATAGAACAATATAACTTAAATTTGTATTGTTATCATTCACTTAGTAATCACTTATTTTATTTCATTGAAATATTAGAAATGATTTGTTTCTTTCAAACAGATATGTTATTCTTATGAATGATAACTTAATTCGTATGAAGGCTCAACCAGATGAATGAGAGGGTCCGAGGGCTATCTTTAAATCTGATTCCATTTGCACATGATGGAGAAGCTCATTTGAAAGAAGAAGGCATATAAGAGTTGCCTATAGGAGAAGGCCTGAGTATCTTTCTTTTTCCTTTTTAATTGAAGCAAATATTGAATATCCTAATACACATACATCTCTGGGCATTTTTTAAAGAAAGATCCATACAAAATTTCATCGAATTATGAGTTTAGCCGAAAATGCGTTACAAACCGACAGTCGGACAGACAAATGCAAAATGGTCGACTTGAAACAGAGACCTCTCTTCGTTTGTCAACAATACCACTCTGTATTATTTGTTGTGAACATTCCTTTTTAATGAACTGCAGTATAACTTTAAATATGTAGAATCTTGCTGTGCAGAACTGACCTTATTGAGTCGCGGCAGACGCGTTTCGAACTATATGGTTCTTCTTCGGCGCTTGGTTGCAGACTACATTATATTTGTTGTGAATATCCATTTTCGTTTGGTTGCAGCTGCAACCAAGCGCTGATAAAACCCACATAGTTCGAAACGCGTCCGCCGCGACTCAAAAAGGTCAGTTCTGCACAGCAAAATATTAATAACTTTGTGTTAGTTTAAGAATGTTTTCTGTATCTTCATAAAGTACATCAGAAGTGATGCAGTTACTTTCGTAATGGATGAGATATAAATAAATCACAGCAAGAAGATGCATACTATCTGACAATGAATAGGAGTTGATAAACTAATTACTTATTAAAAAATAAGTATAAAAAATTATATTTTTGTACATCTTTGGAAGGCTATTTCTGATTCAATCTCTTTGCTCGGTTAGCAATCAATTGTTTAGACTTTAGACAATATTCTACTCACAGTATATGGAATACTATAGAATTGCTACAATTTATTTTTGTTAGAATTTGTTTACAATCATTTGAAAATCTTTGTTGTTCCATATTTTTTACAAGACTATGTCCAACCTCTGCTTGACAAATGCCAGTGCATGCGCAAAACTATAGTGGAATTGATTACAAAATAGGATTGGCAGAGGAGCTCGGTAGAGGTAGGGGGAGCGAGGTCGCCACATTGTTCTCGGCTGTCGTACCTCGGAGGACTTGTCATCAACTCACAGGCGATTCAAACTACACAGGACTTGAAACGCACAGGTCGGCTGTCGGGTAGAGACTGAGCACGTAGCAACAACTTGGCAACACTGTGCCGTTTTCTGAGATATAAGGGTTGATTACATTGGGATAGTTACTCGCTAAGCGAGTAGCGAGTAGGACGTTACTAACCGACCGTGCTACAGCAGCTCAGCACACCAAGCCGAATTATATAAAAAATAAATTTCCAGAATCACCCCTATACTATGTAATTTCAAAGACAATAAATAATATTGCAACACAAAATTATAATATGAAGTTTACCAACAATTATTCAATAAAATTTCATCAAAACAGTTCACAGAAAATACAAAAAATCTTATCTGAAGTGTTTGTTATGCTGGCAGCCTGCCTGATAGAATGTCGGCTTTGGCCACAATAATATTGGTGTTGGCTACTCTGCCAGCGAGTTCCAAATTTGACCAAATTCTAAGTTGAGAGCCTGTCAACTTTGAATTTGTTCAAATTTGGAACTCGCTTGCAGAGTAGTCAACACCAAAATACAATAAAATTGTGGCCAAAGCTGACATTTAATCATGCAGGCTGCCAGCATAACATTTCAGATAAGATTTTTTGTATTTTCTGTGAACTGTTTTGATGAAAATTTATTGAATAATTGTTGGTAAACTTCATATTATGATTTTGTGTTGCAATATTATTTATTGTCTTTGAAATTCCATAGTATGAGGGTGATTCTGGAAATCTATTTTTTTTATATAATTATGCTTGGTGTGCTGAGCTGTTGTAGCACGGTCGGTCATTAACGTTCTACTCGCTTAGCGAGTAACTATCCCAATGTAATCGACCCTTTACCGAGGCCCACGCACTCACCACCTGACTGGAACTGGTTCTAGTCCTATTTTGCAATCAATTCCACTATAACCTGATGAGGTTTAGCGTTGGCGGAAATTTAGGAAACGCTATTTTAATTTTTTACTATTGCAATCTAGTTTAAGAAGGCTAATGAGCAATTTTTTTCTGATATTGTACAGTTCAAATAAAGTTTAGTAGTTCTCAGCAGGACTACTACTTCTAAATACTAACTCTACAATAAATATATTGAACATAAAAAAGTTATCAATTGGTTTTTACAATAAAATTTAATTATTCATGCTTGTTTACAGCCTTAGCACACTGACGATTTCAAAATTAAGCAGAGTGTTAGTTAGTCATTTATTTTCGTGTCCATTGGTTTATTGATGCCCAGAAGCTAAAGATAAACCTCTAGGCATTTATTATATTGCACAGTGCATCCAATACTCGATGATTATTATCGCAAAATCAAACACTTACTGTGGGATGGTGGTATTTTATGCTTCCAGCTGCTCCTATCTGTCTTACACCACAGATTAAAGAAATGTCTTTGTCTGTGCTTACACCAATCAACAGTGTGTTTGATTTGGGTTCGGTGATTTACGTCGAGCATTGGATTCTTCACTGTGCAAGCACCCGAGTGGAATGAAAAACTTTTACAAAATAATATTCTAGTCATCAATGAAATGCGTTGTTAGGGACCCTGCAGCGCAGCGCCCTTTTATGGCTGGCAGTTTAAACAATTCTTTCAAGAATGAATATTGATATTATTCTTTAGCTCTTAATTTGTTTTATTATTATTTCACTGAAGAATATTTATGTCTTCAGTGTAAAACAAGTCAGTTCTAACTATATTTACATAAATTTATTAGCAATATTAAATACTAGTTACATAAGTGAAGTTATAGTAGGTCTTCAACATTTGAGGCTAAAAATTAACCTGAAAGGAATTGAAATGTAGGCTAATGTATTTTGAAAGCTTCAAGGAAAAATAAAAAAAAGGTCAGCTGAACTCGAACTTGTGACACCTCCAAATTACCTCCGACATAATCACCTCCACTTTCATACAAAGGCCACACTTTCAGAATAACCAATCTAGCAAGGGAAGTGATAGCCGCGAGCCGTAGCAGGTATCTGTTCAATCAGATATAGATAAGCTGCGTTCTCGTAGGTCCTGTTTGTAACGGTGACCGATTAGATTGGTCAGCAAAAAAGACACTGTTCTCTGCTGTAAAATCACTTCCCGGTGGCTCGGAACTACCTAAAACTGTAGGTCCAACTCATCAATCACCATCATCCAACTCATTACCCACGCACAGGTCTCAGACCTATGTGGGCTTCATCCTAAAAAAAAAGGCTAGGTCGAGCTAATAGGGTGCCGCCGCTCACCCATACAATACAGCTCGCCCCCAATATTATAGTCAATAGATTAGAGCCGTTTGAATACCACAATTCCACAGCATGACTGTGTATTATTTTGCGATGGTGATTATCCTCAAATATTATTTTACATGAAGGATCACCTTAATACCCGTATAATGGCATTATTTGGGTATTAAATCATGACATTGATAATCGAAAAGTATTTAAAGCATGTGAATACTGCGGCTGAAGCGTTGAATGTTGAACAGAATTGCTGAATTTGAAAACCACAATCCACTGCTGGGACACAATTAGATCCAGAGTCACTGTTAATACCCACTCTGTAGGGGACCGACAAATCGTGACCGAATGTTGGCGGCAGAAACGATTACAGTGCTTATGCCATCTTCAGCTGAGTTTTCCTAGCTCCACTTTTTTTCTGGTCAAAATTATCGTACACAGCAATTAAACGTACGGTAATTTTGAGCCAAATCTCCACAATTCTTTAGTTTGCGTCTGGCAATATTAGTGCGCAGTGCGCTACATAAGAAGTGCGGTACTAGGAAAATAAGGCTTTATCGTTCAAACTATATGAACCAAATTTCGGCGCGGACAGAAGCCTATTTCAATTTATTCATATACATGTCATAGGCTTAACATCAGTCAGCATTGACAATAGTCATACAATATAGTCTTATTGACAATACATAATATAAAGGTCTTACAATATAAACAATCTCAACAAACAGTTTTTTCCAGGTGGTAAAATCACAGTCAATCCTAATGTTATTATTAATAATAATATTAAATGATTAATAAATAAATACACAACATCAAAACACTAGTTTTACAAAGAAAATAACTTATGATTCCTAAAATTTAAAAAACAATAATCAATTCCAAGACCTCAATGGATAAGAGCCCGCCAACTATAGGGACATTCACGCAATAACCAGTCCTTGAGCCTTCCTCTGAAAATTCCTACTGACTGCGCTTCTTTCAAGTGGTCTGGCAATGAATTGAAAACTTTTTTACCCATATGCTCAGGGCTCAGCTTGTAAAAAGTTGTACGATGAGGTTCAATTCTTACAGCATTCCTTGACCTTGTAAAATGACTGTGGATATTGGTGCCTGTTGTCCATTTTGCTTGAGAATTATAGGCAAAAATTGCCAAATAATAAATATAGAGTGCAGGAACAGTCATAATCCTTGCTGATTGGAAGAGGGAGCGACATGAAAATCTAGGTGGCTTCCTAAACATAATCCTGATGATTCTTTTTTGGGCCCTAAAAACTGGCAGTGAATTTCTTGAACCCCCCCAAAGTAGTATACCATAAGACAGCAGAGACTCGAAATAGCCGTGGTAAGCAGCAACCACAGCATCTCTGGCCAGCATACTAGACAGCCTTGAAACAATGAAGGCTGCTGAATTGAGTCTCTTCAGAAGTGACTCCACATGAACAGACCATGCCAAACCATAATCAACAGACAGTCCCAGAAACCCAGTGGAAGAGGAGGGCTGCACATCCTCACCTTCAATATTGAATTGAACTAAGCTTGGAGGTGATCTATGTATTTGAAATTCCATAAATGATGTTTTGGAGATATAAGTCTATGAAGCCTATAATCTATAATGTAACATGTGAGCTTATACTATTTTAATAGAATGGAAAGAATATGTTGATAAAATGATTGATATGCGTATTTTTTCTTAGTACAATAATTATTTACTTTGTTTCATATCTTGCAATTTACTCTTTTTCTATTCTGTGGATGTATCCATTTCTTGTACACATGTAAAATGTGGAATAAATTCAAATTTAATTGAACATGGGTTCAGTAGCCACATATTTTTTTTTCATTTTATTTATTCAACACAATACAGTCAGAAACCATACAATTGAATATCGTCAAGTACAACAATATAAAATTTAAAAAAAAAACATCTAACCTAACATGAAATATTTAATGTATAGATATAGCCTATATGCAGTCATACATGGTTATCACTTAAAAATTCATTCACACTATAAAAACCTTTTTCAATGAGAAACTTATATAGTTCTCTTTTAAAATTTGTACTCCTGAAATCCAAACTATTAGGCAATTTGTTTATAAATTTTGTCCCTATGTAACTGGGGTTTTTTTTCAAATAAAGTTAGCCTATGAGTCTGAACAGTTAAGCTATTCCTATTTCTGGTGTTGTGTGAGTTTACATGTGCATTAGTTGTAAAACTGCCAATATTCTTGACCACAAATAGTACAGCTTTAAAAATAAAAATACTGGGTACAGTAAGTATAGAAAGCCTTTTAAAAGCATCCCGACAAGGATGATTGAACCCCAATCCTGCTAAATACCTAATAGCACGCTTTTGCAGAATGAATATTTTATTAATGTTCTGCAAAGACGTGCTACCCCATAGGCGATCTGGAGATCGACCGACAGCGCTCCGAGCGGAGGATCTTGCACTAACTTAGTGAGTAAAAATCTGATCGCCATTAATTTGTGTGCTAAATTGTCTCACTTCAAATACGTTTTTTCAAAAAAATATTTCTTTACACAAACATACAAAAAAATGCCCAAGAGTCATATTATGTGTTGTGTATATGGGTGCAGTAATATCTATGAGAATACAGAAGGAAAAGGCGTTTCATTTTATTCATTTCCTGGTCGACCTTACGAATAGGATAGACAGGAGAAATGGATCTCTAATGTTCGAAGGACTAAGTGAGTTATATTATATTTACGAATTATTTCATGTGTAAAAGATTGCCGATTGATGAAAATTAGACGTTTTCTATGCACTTGTGTGATTGATATTTTTGTAATTAAAGAAATCAATCCTAATAACAGCTTTGAGGTTATGTTTTTGTTATTGTTGCAAAATATTAATTTATTGTAAGCAGAGGCGGATTTAGGCAGTTGACTTTTGAAAAACAAAGTGGAAATTTTTTGACAAAAAGATTGTAAAAAAGGATTGATGCTATAGTTTGTCTCATCAATTTTCCATGTATAATACCCTCGCACTCCTCCACATCAAAAACATGCTTACTCTCAGTAGTGTGGTATTGCAGGAACGGCCTAACCAATCACAGGCCTGCATTTCAAGGTCACCCCCCTTAGGCCACGCCCCCCCTGGCCAATGGGAGAAGACCACGCCCCTTTAGGGGGGAGTCGGCCATTTTGTAAATTTTTGAGGCACGCCATTGGCTGCACATGTTGGAGTGGGGGACCCGTTTACCCCCCCTCAAGCCCCCTGGACCTATCCCCCTTCAAGCCCCCCTGCCCCTGTCCAAAGGAAAATGGCGCGCGCGCCCACGGTCTTTTTCCTTTTTTGTAGGTTTTGCCCAAACCTGTACTACATGAAAACAGCCATTTTGAATTGTTTCCACTTTTTTTTTAGGTGGGGGGGATAAGTTTAGGAGAGAAAAAATAAATAACCTTGTTTAAAACAGCCATTTTCTTTTTGTAGGCATCTCCCAAACCTGTACTACATGAAAACAGCCATTTTGAATTGTTTCCACTTTTTCTCTTTTTTTTAGGTTTTGCCCAAACCTGTACTACATGAAAACAGCCATTTTGAATTGTTTCCACTTTTTCTCTTTTTTTAGGCTTCGCCCAAACCTGTACTGCATGAATTTTTCTTTTTTTTAGGTGGGGGGATAAGGTTAGGAGATAAAAAAATAAATAACCTTGTTTAAAACAGCCATTTTCTTTTTGTAGGCATCTCCCAAACCTGTACTACATGAAAACAGCCATTTTGAATTGTTTCCACTTTTTTTTTGGGTGGGGGGATAAGTTTAGGAGAGAAAAAATAAATAACCTTGTTTAAAACAGCCATTTTCTTTTTGTAGGCATCTCCCAAACCTGTACTACATGAAAACAGCCATTTTGAATTGTTTCCACTTTTTCTCTTTTTTTAGGCTTTGCCCAAACCTGTACTGCATGAATTTTTCTTTTTTTTTTAGACATCATTCAAGCCCGCACTGTGTGGGGGTAAGGTTAGGAAAGAAAAAAATAAATAACTATGTTAACAGCCATTTTGAATTGCCTCCTCCACCTCCATCACCTATAAAATGGAAGTCCTATCTCTCTCATTGCTAGAACTTTCTTTGTCTAAAAAATCTTTTTATGAGTAGTTTTTATAACGATTTATTAACCGTTGTTGCTCTGGTGTTGGAAACTGGTTAGCATCATATTTAACCTCTGGCTCTGACATATTAATCCTACGAAAAAACTCATCAACACAATGTTCTAGTGTAAGCCCACGACTTTCCAATTCCTCCCAGTTGAAAGTTCTCATAGCTATTAGACACTTTCCTATCAAATGATAAGCATATCGATACATTATAGTATTTAAATAATTCTTGTAATCCTGACTATTATGTACATAATCGATTAAAAGGCTTTCTAATACTTTTATACTTGTGTTAAGATTTTCAAAGGAGACAAATCCGGCTTTCTCATTTTTAAACTCTGTTCTACTCAGCAAATTATCTTTTTTCTCTTTATTAAAGTCATCTTTACTGAGTAGTTTTTCTCTCTCATTTTTGAATTCTGTTCTAGTCAGTAAAATATCTTTCTTAGCTTTATTAAAGTCATCTTTACTAAACAGTTTCTCTTTCTCATTTTTGAACTCTGTTCTACTCAGTAAATTATCTTTTTTCTCTTTTTTGAAGTCTTCCTTACTAAGCAGCTTTTCTCTCTCATTTTTGAATTCTGTTCTAGTCAGTAAATTATCTTTTTTCTCTTTATTGAATTCATCTTTACTGAGCAGTTTTTCTCTTTGCCCCTTTGCTTCTTCGATAATTATTTTCAAACTCGAATGAAGATAGTCAGTTGAGACTAAAGCTGTTTTTTCTTTATCAAAATTTGATCTAGTCAAAATTGTTTTCTTAAGTTCATCTATTTGTTTTTCACTATCAATAATATGTTTACCACGTGAAACACGTCCGAACCTGTCTACAGACATGATGTAACTAAAAATCTGAAATTACTTGAGCCTAACTGTTGTGAAAAACATACTCTACCATCAATCTAACAATGTTAGCCCTTTCTGATACATTTCAGCTCTGCCAGATCGAAAATAACTTCCCACAACTGATTAGAATCTGTAATTGTAGTAATGGGATGATCATTGCTACATCCATAGTGAAAATGTCCACGTTCCTCAATTACAATATCTAAGAGCTCATAAATTTCAGAGAGGATAGAATATTTTGAACTAGAATTTTTCCATGAGTCATCGCTATCAGATGACACCTTATCATCATAATCATCCTTATCTTTCTTAACATTTTCAACACAATATTGTGAGAATTTTACACTATTAGCTAGCTCTTTAAACTCATCCAAACTTATACCCATTAACAATCTGGATAATTTCTTGAACTTTGCAAAACTAAAACATTGAGACATTTTTAAGGTTATGTTTTAAAGAAGCTCTCACTGCGCGCTGCTACTACTACCTAACTGTAGCTCTAACAAACTTATACTAAATCAAATGCAATACTTACCTAATATTATATATTCTTCTCTTTCCACCCGACGGGAGGATGAATTTAATTAAACTTGATAGTTTGCTATCAGGTTTAACTAGCTCCATCTTTTTGCCGTAAGAATTTGCGGGCGTTAGCACTCTTAAAGCGCTTCCCCATCTCAAAACTGAAACATTGATTTTGCTTCTACACTAGACTACTGTGAAAAATATTTTTCATAATAGTCTAATATGGAAAATCTCAATTTATATTCAGCTAAGAAACAGGCCTATACTGCAGTCTACTTATCCTATATACTCACTTTTATTGCTTCGCTTTCCACCTGACAGGAGGATGAATTTAATTAAACTTGACAGTTTGCTATCAGGTTTAACTAGCTCCATCTTTGTGCTGTACGAAGCTGCAGGCGTTAGCTTAAAGCGCTTCCCCATCTCAAAACTGAAACATTGATTTCGCTTCTACACTAGACTACTGTGAAAAATATTCATAATAGTCTAATATAGAAATCTCATTTTATATTCAGCTAAGAAACAGGCCTATACCACTATCTTCCACATTGCTCTAACATGCTGCATTATCCAGAAGAATTAGCGATGGTTTGTCCTCCTGATGAATACATCTCATAACATATCTCCCGCTATTGAAACTTTCCAAAGTTTGAGCATTCAACTCGGATAGAAACTTTTCCGGCAAATATACATCAAAGTACGAATGTCCACCATGATTATTAATTTCATATAATCGCAGTATAATTCTTGTTCCAAATTGTGTGCGAGCTAACCTTGCTTTTTGAATAGGATAACTAAAGTCAGATTTCAATCCATGTATTTGTACAATAGGAATATTCTCCCGCGATGTCTCATTGAATCTAGTCAAACTGAATGGACGCGATTCCTGCTGCTGCTGCTGCTGCTGCTGCTGCTGCTGCTGTTGTCGCTGCTGATACATGGCGGTTGAGAAAAGCACAACTGTACTCGACCGGCGAAAAACTGGTAATGATGAAAAATATGCTGCCGCCTGCAATCACCCGCCGCCGGTTTCCTTATCCCCACCACCAGATTTCTTCTCCGCTCAAGGACAGACATGTTAAAACATGTCTGTGAGCAGTCAATAACCTTTTGTTTCACATATTGCGCAACACTTGATCTTCAATTTGTAATAGTTTATAAACGCTTAATTTCAACGGTCTGTAATAACGTAGATAATCACTTATTTCATTAATATCGACAGTATCTAGAAAAATCGCCTTTAATTGTTTTGCAAATTCAACATCACCTCCTTTACTTTTAGTTTTTGCGATAGCCTCTTCACACACTTCAAACCAATCAATATAGTTTTGTAATTTTGATTCCAATTCACTATCAGCACTTAACCATTTGCTTGGATCCATAGCAACACTGTTGGCTTACTACACAATACTAAGCAATTTCTGTTTGCATTCAAGTATTTATATGAGTGGTAAAAGAACAGAAAAATTCACCGGATTAGCAACATCGCTTGTTAGATTGCAGATTCTCGCCCTGTGCAAGTACAATTGATATCCACACCATACACAAACCACTTCCTCTCCATTATAATAGAATCCTTGGCGTGCATACTTGCGTTTATTCTCCTTGGTGTAAAATGGACATGTCTTCATACTTTTCATCCTATCCCCCTCGCACAAATAATCTATTTTCCGATCAATTCCTCTCTCCTCCGCTTTACACAACATTGATGATAAATAGTGTTTAGCACTGAATAATGCGCACCTACCATCGGCAATCTTATTATGAATTTTGCAAGCATCAAAAGTCCAACAACTAGAGAACTTTCTATAATCAGGTCTTTCAAAATTATCTGGTATTGTTTCAACTTTATTGTGAAATTTCTTCAAAAACTCTGCTTTTTCTCCACCCTTTGTGTATATTCTATCATAGTTTCTAAGATAAGCTCTTATTGTATCATCAGAATAATCGATTTCGCCCAATTCCCATTTTATTTTATGATGATAAAATTCCAACCAACACACTTCGCGATATGTCTTCCATGATAGCTCTGATTTTGGAAATGGTGGTTTAAAATGTAGAATAATGTAAGTATTTTTTGGATCAATCATCGCAAATTCCTTTAAAATGAACTGATTATTTTCATCCTTGAAACCGTGAAACTCAACAACAGCGAACGAATCATCACTTCCACGTTTGTTCTTCCTCGAATATCCATCACTCACTTCCCCCTCCTCCTCCTCCTCCTCCTCTTCTTCCACCCGCGCACATTCAACCTCCTTGTCTAGATCACACTGCGCTGCCGCTTCCGAATACAGTTTCCTCGACGGTTTCGAAGAACAAATTTCACCCATGTCTTCTAATCCTGACAATAAATCGCCGGTATAGCAAGATGGTAATCGCTCGTAGATATCCTCTTCTTTCCCAACTAGATAATCTTGAAGTAAGGTTGAAGAAGTTGATTGCAATAGAGAGTCACACGATGACGAACTTCCACTCGATAGCATGGCCTTTCACCTACTGACATAAAACCTACCCACTCCAACTTATATAGCCTACCTGCTGCACTCTATCGGAAAAACTACTGCACCTCTCTCACCATAGATGTTAATGGTGTATACTCTACAACATTATCGCTTATTAAAATACAATAAGCAGCAGTTGCAGCCGGCACATCTTTTCCAAATTCAAACTCAAGTCTGACGTCTACTGAACTCTTTAAAGTTGTTGTCTGGTGTGAGCAGTCAATCACCATAATCGGTGTATCTTTAGTGAATGTACTAAAATCAATTTCATTCCCATGTTCAGAATTTACCGGCGAATTAGAATAGCTTCCTGCAAAATCTAAAAACATTCTATACATTAACTGTTTGTTACCGAGAAGGTTATCATAGGGAAAGTAAACAGAATTTAAATACAATTTTACATTATACAACTCGCACAGGTCAAATTTAGCCATTGTAGAATTATATTTCAATTTTCTATCTGTTTGAAAGGCTAAAATTACAAATCTCGGCGCATCTGAATACGAAGCGGTTTTAATTGTCCAACTGTGTACTTTTGTTGCCGGTAAAACAGGATATTCGTGAATTTCCCATTTTCTAAAAGCAAGTTTTAACGGACGATCGCTATCAAGTAGGCGTAAAAACCTAAGGCGTACATGATCTTCAAGTTGTAAGTATGGCACTTTCCACTGTAATTTTGTAATGTCTATCTGAACACTTGAACCAGTTGCCGATTCGATGCAATTAATATCCGACGGCGATCTTAACAGTACGAGTTCTTGTTTCAGATTTAATATAATTTGTTGAAAATCTTCAAAAAAAGCTAAAAGTAATTTTAATGGAATACAAAAACTGAACTTGTTTTCGGTTAGAGTATACCCCTCCCTGTCGAAACCGGCCAAATGGTAAGTATTTTTATCAAACACACTTTTCAACAGTAAACCTTTAATAGTACTTGTGAGACCTACAAGACGCGACTTTGCTACAGGGTGACCAGCCAACTCATATCTTATTTCATCAAACATAAACCCGATTGCATTACTTACTAGTTTATACTGTGCATCTATAATGTTACTCACACCGTCTACACCTATTGCAGTCTTTTTACACTTAACTTCACCTTCAATAAGTAGGAACGATCTGCATGGTAGGCTATAGTTATCTTGCGAATTAATTGGGATTCTTATCTCATCAGAATTTGATAATCTTTGGTTTGCATAGGGACCGTGGGAATGGTACTCTAGACTTTTTATCTCGTTAAAAAAATGTATTTGCCTTTCAACATCTAAGATCTCACTTATTGCCGCTGTTGACGACATTATTCCAATTCACTTGGAATCCTAATTTCTCTAAAATCTTTGCGTTTTTAGATGTTAACACGGCGGAATGTGAAACTCTACTAACACTCTTTTGAACCTTTCTCTTCCCTTTCCTTTTCATCCTTGTCCTCTTTCCATTAAGATCACTATTTTCATATTCGCTATAGCTACAGCGAGCCGAATACGGGTTGAATACAATGAAACCCATTTTACTTCTTCTTCTTCTTCTTCTCTCGAATATGTAATCTAACCGTTAATCTGTCTCCTCTGAAATCGACTAATGAACCGTTCTGGTCCGTCACTTTCACATTAATGCTCTGAAACTTGTGCGTATTTAAACGTACATAAACAATTGGATTTGGTGATTCATTAATTAAATATCCTGGAGGAACTCTTGGAAGAAACTCGTAAATGGTGTGTTTTTCTTTTCCATCACTATAACTCCCACACGCCAAATTACATGAAACTTCGATTGTTGTAATGTTGGATATTGAAACAAGTCTTCTGGAATAATGCCAAATAAGCGGTGCTAAGACTTCTTGATTAAAACCCATTATTTTGCCAATTGAATCATTATGAGTTAAATCAATCGGTTTATCAGAATAGATTTCGATTTTCATAGTATTATTATTCCCGCGTATAATGAGACCGTCACCAGCTACATTCAATTTTTCCTTGATCAATTTTACAATATTATCAATTTCATAAGAACCTGTTTCGAGTTTGACTAATTGATCGCCGTATTTAAAACTAGAATTTTTATCTTTAATCACATTTGGAATAGAATTAAAAGTCCACAAATTAACTAATCCAATTTCATATTCACAATTTCTATCTAATTCTATAACCTGCGGTAAATGTTCGTATAGATCGCTGCTTGTACCGGTCAGCGATATTACAGCCATAGCAGTACTTACCTCTGCTACTAAAAAGTTACAACTGAGCAGACAAGAATAACAAACACAGATGCCCGCAAATATTTGTATTAGGTTTTTGTATTTCATCAGCATTATAGAAAACGTTTACCCTTTTCTGTTTCTTCCAATAATTTACCAATTGTAATGGAGGTTGTAGGTTGCCGATTGGATCAAAATAGAATACATTTATACCTTGTTTGTCATAGCACACCCAGTGTGTACCTTTTCCTGAATAATTATCCAAATTCACAATCGCCATCTCATTGAGACGAATTCTTTCTGGTAGTGTATCCTGCATATACACACCGCGCAATGGAATTTTCAATAAGTATGCCCACTTTTGTAGATCATGATCAGACAAAGCTTTATTGAGTTTTAAGTTCTCAATATTAACCGCATTCATGTTTTCCTATTCTTTTTCCGCCTACTTCTAGCTTCGCGTTTAACCGGTTTTGAATGAGTCTTCTTCCTTCTTCTCTTGCTTTTCATAGACGACAATAGACCGTGTGCGTTATGCGGAACCGTCGAAGTCGAGGAGTTTAATATTCTCCCACCAAAATATTCTGGGTATGGTCGGAGATAATATCCCCTTCCCTTTACATGATTTGTCAATCGCTTAATAGCTTCCCGTCGCATAGAATCACTATTCCTTTTTTTACCCACTCCTTCTCTTTTCTTTCTAGATGTTTTTCTCACTCCTTTCCTTCTTCTACCACTACTACTAGAAACATGTGGAATTTTCATTCCAGATCCAATTACCGACTTGGCTTTCATTGCCAAAGTAACTAAATACGCTAATACCTTCTGCTTGTAGTCTGTCTGAGGATTCTTGAATATCGACCAAGCGCTGTCAGCTAAAATTTTATCTGCTCGCGAACGTGTCAAATTATCAGACGAGCGCGAATAACTTATGTCATGAATTTTGCAAGCTTTATCGAGTGAATTAACTCCCGGATCACCTCTCTTAAGCCTTTTTTCTAGCTTTGTACCAGGCCCGCAGTACTGGTAAGAATCAAATTTACCCCAATTAAAATTATGTGGTAAATGCAATTCTCCAGGTAATGAATCTATTGTTTTATTAAGTAGGGTGGACGCCGCGCTACCCGCTCTATTCACAACACCTTTCGCAATGTTACCTAAGACAGATAATAAGCCGCTTCCTATTATTCCTTTCCTCGTTGTTGCTGTTTTTCTTCTTCCTCTATGCTTGCCAGATCTTGTTTGACTGTTTTGACAAACCATCTTTTCGTCTAGACAATCTCTAGAACACTAAGCTCATGTTGATCGCACCGCCCACCTACCTAGATAATTCTGCAAACATGTTTTGTTCTATCTATAAGCTTCTTCACATCTTCTTCTGTTTGACTTGCACAATTGTTAAGAATTTGATAAGAATTGTAAAAATTACATACGTGCGAGTAAGGTGAGAGTAAAGTCGAATACCAACTTTCAAGTTGATAATCAAACGATTTTGGTATATTATTATTTAAACCTGATCGAACACAGGCATTAATAAAGAAAAGTGTTTTATTTTTAGTTCTCTCCAAATCTAATAAGTGTTTAGAAAACCAATCTGATTCGGTATTATCTTTGTCGAGTAGTTGATAACTTGTATCTTCCTTTTTGGAAGATGGTGTATCATGATTGAAGCTAGAATTCATAGTTTCCTTTTCAAATAGTACAGCACTTTGATTGAAATTTAAGACGTTTTGCAAATTTGGTGTAAAACATTTTTGATTAACTAATTCGGAATAATTCAGATAAAGAAGAATTAGAATTGAAAGCCAATATGCTATGCACGTAAAGATGCAAACTATCTTAATCACATTTGCTGTTGATCTTACACAAACCAATTGCGGTCTATATTGATTCTCATTATCCTCCTCTGTGAGACTCATTGCTGCACACGTCTGCTTTGTTCGAATGTATACAACAGACTATGATCATAACCGGTTTCAGTACTCGCAAACATGTTCAAACATGCACATGAAAATCAAATGTTTTATTTTTTTTGTAACCCGGTTTGGAAATTTTCTCTATAAATAGCCGGGTAAGCACACGATTTTCACCAATTACTTCAGTCAGT
This sequence comes from Conomelus anceps, assembly GCA_948455865.1. NCBI lineage: Eukaryota > Metazoa > Arthropoda > Insecta > Hemiptera > Delphacidae > Conomelus > Conomelus anceps. Next base: position 26,604,349 of record OX418216.1, read on the forward strand.
GTTTGCAAATACCACCACGCTGCCGCCATCATCATCATCATAGCTGCCATTCTAGGTAAGTGTACATTCAAAGAAGGGAAAAAACTCGAAAGAAGAAGATATCATTACTAATGACGTATGTTTTAAAGTTTAGTGTTGAGATTTTTTAAATAATATTTCACAAGAAAAAATATTGCAAAACATACCTGAGGTTGAGTTGTCACGACAGCAGTTGGGTGCAGCAGAAGTTGGGTTGCTTGAAACCGTGTTGCGCGCGCGCGCGCGGTTCACAGGATGAAAACTGGTAATTTGACAATTGAAATTTAACGCTTTATATACGTAAAATTCGTCCTTCTTCAAAGCCGGTACTAAACACCGGCCATCATTATGTGTGTGTGACTTTCACAAAGGACAATTACGGCGGCGGGCCAACACCCAAATCGGGAAACGGGAAGAAATTCTAGTTGTCCTTAAAATCGCGTCGGGCCAACGCCTACACCAGAAAGATATTTTCATTGTCTCATCACACTCTGACGTACATCATAAAGAGAATACATCCTTCTGCGGTGTGACGTAAATTAGAAGGGAAATAACTTTGCAAACATACAAAGAAACCGTTTATACTCGCACCGCTGTTATAAATAGCTTAGTTCTTCTATTGACAGTTTCATTGTTGAATTTTGTGCTGTGAAAGACGTCTAAGCTGACGTTATTGTTTCAGAATCAACTTCTACCACAACGTGAGATATCCTTCTCTACATTTGTATTAGCATTTTGAGAGGCTGACTGTCCATCCCACCGTGCTGACGACGTATTTTCTCTACAATCACACACGCAGATATCCTTCTCTACAAACAGCCTGAGAGGACACGGGTCATCCTTCACACCTTCTTCATCCATCGTTCGACAGAATTGAGGAGAATTCAACATCGTCTTGAACGACATTCAGATTAGACGGCTCAAAGCACAATTTCGGTGAGATTACATCTGATAATTTGTTTCGGAACTTTTGTTATACAATTATTCAAATGGAATACAAACTTGAATGTTCATCAGCTGTGAATAGGAATGTGTTAAAGTATAGATTTAGATTCATTAATAACGAAATAGATTTAGAGTTACTATTATCAACGTTAAAAGATAAAATATTTGAAATTTTAATTAATGAATCGAGACATTTTGACGGAAACCTTCGTTGGTTCATCGCTGCTACCGTTAATCTTGTAAAGTTATCTGCGTTAGCTGACGTTAGCGGTGATGGACAAGAATTGAAGGTTGAAACTAACGCAACATTTCACAGTACGTCTCATAATATCGTTAATATAAGTTTAAATAAGGATGAATTACTCAGTCAGTATGAAGCGGGGTCTAATAAGTTACAAAATGCTCTTGACAGATTTTTGTGTTTTGGCTCGGGATGGGTTGTTAATCGTATACAATATTTAGACCTTAATTTTGCGAGATACAATCCCATTTATGCTGGGTATAACAATTCATCATTTATTAGCACACCTAAGGCAATAGTATCAAAAAACGTTGTAATTAATATAAAAAACTTACACGATAAGAAGTGCTTTCTATGGAGTGTTCTTGCATATCTGCATTACAGACGTAGAAATTTGAATGTAGAGTATTTGAAACAATACGAGAAAGAGTTAAATATTAAAGGAATAAACTTTCCGGTGGAATTACGTGATATAAAGAGGTTTGAAATTCTTAATCCGTCTATAAGTATCACTGTTTTAGCCTATGATGGAACACGGAAAAAATTTTTCCCATACAGAGTTTCTTTATTTAGGGAAAGACAACATAAAATAATGCTCCTTCTCTTATTCAATGATAATCACCCGAATAAATCACATTACACCTTGATTAACACAACTAAGAATAGGAACGGTTTGTCGAGATTATTATCCGAACTAACCAAAGGAAGAAAAGCTGTACATATCTGTCCTTTCTGCTTTCACAGATTCACATCAAATAAAAGCGCTAATATTGATGGGGAGCGAAATTTAAAACAACATATAGAGTTGTGTAGTAAGTTTGGCGAACAGAGAACGCGTCTCCCCGAGCCGGGGAAAAATATTTTGAAGTTTACAAATTATTCTTTTACTCTTAAAACAAAGTACGTAATCTACAGTGACTTTGAATCTTTTATTATTCCAATAAACAATGAATTTGAAGGCGGCGATGATGATGATGATGATGATGATGATAATGATGGTAGACAATCAAGAAAATCCTATACAGATAAAACGGCTAGACATGTGCCCTGTAGTTACGGTTATATCGTTTTAAATGAAAATGGGGAGATATGTGTGGGTCCACGTTTATACAGAGCAAAGTTTTTAGGGGAGAATATTATTGCACGGTTTCTGCAGGAGATAACCGAACTCGGCGACAGGCTTTACGATGATTTAATGTTAGAAGTACCAATGTATTGCTTAAGTGAAAAAGAACAGTACGAGTTTGATACGGCTGTGAATTGTTCCTTGTGTAACAAACCGTTTGCTGCTGGAGATTTTAAATGCAGACATCATGATCACCACAGCGGCAGATATCTTTCTGCAACACACATGAGCTGCAATTTAAACTGTAAGGTGCCCGCCTATGTTCCGTGTGTTATGCATAATTTTCGCGGGTATGATTCCCATTTCGTTGTACAGTCTTTGGCTTACAATAAACGCAAACTGCGCTGTATCGCTAACTCATCAGAGAAGTTTCTCACAATAACTGTAGGACACGTTAAATTTATTGACAGTTTACAATTTCTAAACACGTCTCTTGAGAATTTAGTAAAAAATCTGGCGGATTGTGATGATTATAGAACAAAATTCAAACGCTTATGTACACATTTTAAAAATGAAGTACATCAAAAACTGTTCTTAAGAAAAGGTGTGTATTGTTATCAGTACATAGATAGTCCCGAAAAGTTTAATGAAACCGCTCTTCCGCCTATAAATGAGTTTTATAATAGTCTATCGGAAAAGGATTTGGATGAAAATGATTACAAACATGCCTTGGAAGTGTGGAATGTATGTTCAATGAAAAATCTAGGAGATTTTCATGACAACTATTTGATAAGAGACATCCTCTGCCTGTCGGATGTCTTCGAAGACTTACGATTAATTTTTTTCAAACATTATGGATTGGACGTATCTCAGTTTCTCTCTTTAGCACACTATAGTTTTCAAGCAATGCTTTTTAAAACTAAAGTTGAACTACAATTGATTACAGACCCGTGTATGCATCTTCTAATCGAATCCGCAATCCGCGGGGGTGTTAGTGTAATACCTAATAGATACAGTCTAGCAAATAACCCATACATGAGTACAGCATATGATAGCAATAAACCTACTTCTTTTATTGTTTACCTTGACGCGAACGCCTTATACGCATTTACAATGTGTAATTACCTACCTTACGGCGATTTTAGATGGTTAACACCGTCAGAAGTTTCCTCACTTGACATTTCAACCGTTGCAGATGACGCGCCTGTTGGTTTTATTTTGGAGGTTGATTTGGATTATCCAGAACATCTCCACGATAAACACAATGATTTCCCGTTAGCGCCATTAAAGCAAAAACCTCCGATGGAATTATTTTCCGACTATCAGCGTGCAGATGATGGGAGGAAACAGATTGTAACAACTAAATTGTTAACAACGTTAGCCGGTAGAAAGAAATACGTCTTACATTACCGTAATTTAAAGCTATATCTAAGTCTAGGTATGAAATTAACAAAAATTCATCGTGTTATAAGTTTTAGCCAATCTGCTTGGTTGAAACCATACATTGATTTCAATAATCAATTACGTCAAAACTCAAAAAATAGCTTTGAATCCTTGCAGTACAAGAATCTTTCGAACAGCACGTATGGTAAATTAATCGAACGTGTGCGTAACAGGTTTAATATGAGGCTGGTGACAGATGAAAAAACTTTGGATCGGTTAATTTCTCGCCCACAAGTCAAACGTTGGAAAATTTTTAATCCTAATGTCGTAGGTGTTGAAATGAAGAAAATTGATATCCTTTTAGATCGACCGATTTATTGCGGTTTCACAGTGCTCGATTTATCCAAGGTTGTCATGTATAACTTTCATTATAATATATTTCTAAATATGTATGACTTTAGGAAAGTTAAAATTCTTATGTCAGATACGGACAGTTTTCTTTATTATGTAGAAACAGAGGATTTTTATGAGGATATGAGGAGGCAAGCACATCTGTTTGATACAAGTGAATATCCTCGAAACCATAAGTGTTTCAGCTTACTTAATCATAAAAAACTAGGTTGCTTCAAAGATGAACTCAAGTCAAGAATAATAACAAAATTCGTCGGATTACGACCAAAATTATATTCGTTTGAGTTTCTCAATGAAAATAATGAAATTCAAAATAAAAATGTAGCTAAAGGCGTAACAAGATACATTATTGATTCAAAACTGAGATTTTCAATGTATGAAAAATGCTTATTTGAACGATGTGTTCATTACGAATCATCAAATTTGATACGTTCCTATTTACACCATATATTTCAGGTTCGAGTGGGTAGAATTTGTATTAGTCCGCTGGATGATAAGCGTTTTTTACTTCCATGTCGAATTAAAACTTTAGCGTGGTTTCATAAAGACATACCTAATTTCAATGGAGAGGAGGAGGAGGAGGAGGAGGAGGGGGAAGGTAGAACTTGAGGTCGATATCGTCATCAGGAAGTATTGGATAGGTCAGGTTTTGTTAGACGAGTGAAAGCACAGTTGAGTTACAGTCGTGTTGTGGAAGGTCAGTTTTTGCATTTCGCGTTAGCCGGCTTGTTGCAGCAAAGGTGAAGGACTCGAACGTGTTTTGCGTTATAGCGTGCATAAAAATCCGGTTGCATATATTATTTATTACAGCATAACGGTGGATGCGAGTCAACATTGAACTAAATTTTACACTCTTCCTTATTCCGAGTGCATGGTTATTACAAAATGAATACTGTTCGTCAACGTTTAGCTAAGGAATTACACTCGAGTGCACGTAAAAACTTTAAAAGACGGAGTTATGTTTTAAAGGGAATTTTGGACATGTTGCAGGCAGATTTAATTGAAATGACTCAGTTTACTAAAATAAACTCTAACTACAGATTTATTCTATCGGTTATTAACGCGTTTTCGAAATACGCGTACGCCGTTCCTCTCAAATCGAAATCTGGTCACGAGGTGAGCATAGCCTTAAAACCAATTTTTGAGAAAAATCGCGGTGTACGTTTGCTGTGCACAGACCAAGGGTCGGAATTCTTCAATTCGCATGTGAAGGCGTTATTAAAGAAATATAACATACACCATTACCATGTCTACTCAGACAAAAAGGCTGCTATTATTGAACGATTTAATCGAACATTAAAGTCAAAAATCTACAGACATTTCACCGAAACCGGGAATTATAGGTGGATAGATATGTTAGACAAGATTGTAAGCCAGTATAATGACACCGTTCATTCGACGATTAAGTTAAAACCTGCTGAAGTTACACTAAAACATGAACAAAAAATTATTGCCGAGTTAAATAGACAGAAATTACGTAACCTGAAAAAGAACAAAATTAGACCTAAATTTCGTCTAGGCGAAGTAGTGCGCATTTCGAAGCATAGAAATATTTTCGATAAATCTTATCACATCAACTGGAGCGTAGAATTGTTTAAAATTGTTTCCGTATACCCGTCAGATCCGCCAACATATCAATTGAAGGATTTTAACAATGAACTTATATTGGGGAGGTTTTATGAACAAGAATTAAAGAGAACTGAGTTGGACGAGAATGATATGAATGTTTATTTAGTTGAGAAGGTACTGAAACGTAGAGGACGAAAGGTGTTAGTACAATGGGTCGGATTCAAACATCCTAGTTGGATTAATAAGACGGATCTTCTTGTTGATTAATAATACGTATGTATTTTTTCAGATTATGCCATCATCATCGCTGTCGTTCAAATTTGAACCTCACAATTGTAAATTGACAAGGCTTTTAGAAAAACTTGTAGATGAGTTAAAATGTTGTTGTACCGATTCAAATTTTACTTTGAATGATTATTTATTATTTTTAAGTGGGAAATGTGAGACAATACAACAATTTGGACATTTAAGCTTTTGTTATCTATCAAAAATAGATTTTGATAGGTTGAAACGTGAGGGAAAAAGATTACCAGACGTTGTTGATACATGTCCTTGTACTAGATTGGGTATGATGGAGAGTGAAATACGTAGGTATGTTAGTGAACATGAAACTTTAAACTCTTTTGGAAAGGATATTATTGACACTATGTTAGAGAGGTGTGGATTAGAAGCCGAGTTAAAACGTGATTAAGTTTAAGTTGCTAGATAAGAACATTTTCTTTCAATTGTTGAATTATTGTTTAAGAAAATAAATAAGTGTAATAATTTTTAAGTTAGTATATATAGCTTTTGGACATGTTGTATTATTGTTGTTTGAGAGAATATAGTGCGACATCTTGTTGGTTGTTTTATTGTGTGAAAAAACCCATGTTTTATCTTTTAGTTGTAGTTATGACGTGTGTAGGAACGCACACACACACACACACACACTGTTAACAATGATTGAAAATAAGGTATCAAAGAAAGATGATGTTAAACCTGAAATACCTATTTTAAATTTCGACGAATTGATTATCAGCAGTACAAAGAAGACATCAGGTGAAAACAATAAGCATGGCGATCTTTTTCCGCATAATGTACGCGGCTTGATTATTGGGTCTTCAAATTGTGGAAAAACGAATATTTTGTTGAATCTAATTTTTAATAAAAAAACATTACGCTTTCGCAGCTTACATGTATTTAGTAAATCGTTATATCAACCAAAGTATGTATTCTTGGAAAAGATTTTCTCCACGCTAAAGTTTATAAAGTTTTTTATGTCAGATGATATTTCTAGCATCCCGAACCCGAATGATTTAGAAAGACATTCTTTAGTAATCTTTGACGATTTACAACTGCAAAGAGTTCCACAGATCAAAGATTATTACAGTATGGGACGACATAAAGAAATTGATGTGCTGTTTCTGAACCAATCGTATGCAAGTATTCAGAAGCACATAATTAGAGAGAACAGTAATATAATTTTGGTCTTTAGAGTAGATATATTATCTTTGAAACTCATATATAGGGATTTCGCTGAGAGCGATATGATATTTAATACTTTTAAAAATATGTGTTCCGAGGTTTGGACTAAAGGTGAAGGTCATAACTTTGTAACAATCTGCACGGAATGTAAATTAACCGATGGTAGGTACAGATTGAATTTAGACGTATTTTTAGACCCGAACCAGTTCAAATAGACTAGTATATAACAAACGCGATTTGGCGGTTAGTTGTTGAACAGCATTCTTATTGAGTGTTTGCAATTATGAAAGGTGGTAAGAAAACGGTAGGACAGAGGAGAGGGAAGGAAAAGGTGAGAATAAAACGGCGTGGAAGGGAAATAAAATCGAGAACAAGTGTGAACGCTAGTAGAGATCTTTTAACGAATAAAATTCACGATTTGAGGAAATCCATTGTTGAAAAATTTAATACTTTACGCGGAGTACAGTCTGAAACAGAGACAAATTTGAAAAATAGGTTGGCACCAATTATAAACCCGCTCCAGGAATTGAAGGAATCTTCACTTAAAATTGAAAAACAAATCAAAGCTGAAAAAGATGATTCTAATGAAAAGGATTTCTATATAAAAAAAGGGGAATCGACAGCTGAAGAGGAGGAGGAGGAGGAGGAGGAGGAGGAGGAGGAGGAGGAGGAGTAGGAATTGACAGATAATGAGTCTGTTTATTTCGACGAAGGTGAAGAAAAAGTTGACAAAAAGTCGGATTCATCTACTGTTTTAAGTAAATCATTTTCGCTTAAGAAAAACCCGGTACAAGTTTTGCTTGATTCTTATTTAGACAGTTTTCACACATTAAAGAAAAAAGGTGTATCATATGGAATTCAATATAATTTGGAAAATGGTACATACTTTATGGGAAATAAGGTACCGATTGAGTTTGTAGATAAATACATTATTGTTAGAGGTAAAAAATTTAAAATAACAACTGGTTTGTTAGAATTACTTTTTGAATCACAACCGAATGACGACGAATGTAGCACACTCGACTTTCGAAATTATAGAAAAATTTTAATTGAAACAGGGGCGCATTTGAATAAAGATGGATATGTAAAGAGAACTAGTGGAATTAAATCACGGTTAATTCAAAGAATGTTTCCATCAAGAACTACTTTGGCTGCAAGACAGCGTGTAGGTAAAGGTTTGCATTTTTTGAGAAATACAAGTCAACACAGATCTTATATTTTCTATGATAATCCAAATGAGTTAGTTAGCCGGTTAGTATTACTTTTATCTTCCAGAAAAGCTGGTAACCAATCACATTCGATCGAAATAAATTCAATTTTGGAAGAACTGAGGGAATCCAACATTATAACCTAGACTAGGCGTAGGCGTGAAGCAGGTGCGCCGATAGCACAGTAGGTTGAAGGAGTAGGAACGGGCGACCTACGAATAACGTGGAAAGGAGACACCCGATTACATGATGTGGGTTGCGAGCGAGCCTTGAGAGCTGCGACAGTGAAGCGTTCTGTCGGGTGAGCAGAATGCGAATTAGCGCACAAAGGAGACAGGCCGACAACATGCTGTGGGTTGCGGCGTGGGGGGTTACGGACAAGTGGAAGGAAACTGGCCGATAGGCGCCCAATATAGTGCTAGCATTTGACGTTGGGTGGGGTAGCCTATTCAGGAGACCGAATAACATTCTGACCGGCAAGTCAGTTCTACGGCAGCTGCCGCTTGACACGGAGCAGGTTCTGTGTTCTTTTTTCTTCTCAACATAAATCGCGTTGATACGCCGGTCGGACTCTTTGTTCTGCAAACAAAATATGACTCAAGGCTTCGCTCTTACTATCTTTGTTTTGTTTTTTTAAACTTGATTCTTGTCTCCTGCTGGAGATGGAAACAATTCAAAATGGCTGTTTTAAACAAGGTTATTCATTTTTTTCTCTCCTAACCTTATCCCCCCACCTAAAAAAAAAAAAAAAGAAAAATTCATGCAGTACAGGTTTGGGCAAAGCCTAAAAAAGAGAAAAAGTGGAAACAATTCAAAATGGCTGTTTTCATGTAGTACAGGTTTGGGAGATGCCTACAAAAAGAAAATGGCTGTTTTAAACAAGGTTATTTATTTTTTTATCTCATAAACTTATCCCCCCACCTAAAAAAAAAAGTGGAAACAATTCAAAATGGCTGTTTTCATGTAGTACAGGTTTGGGAGATGCCTACATAAAGAAAATGGCTGTTTTAAACAAGGTTATTTATTTTTTCTCTCCTAAACTTATCCCCCCACCCAAAAAAAAAGTGGAAACAATTCAAAATGGCTGTTTTCATGTAGTACAGGTTTGGGCAAAACCTACAAAAAAGGAAAAAGACCGTGGGCGCGCGCGCCATTTTCCTTTGGACAGGGGCAGGGGGGCTTGAAGGGGGTTAGGTCCAGGGGGCTTGAGGGGGGGTAATTTACAAAATTTACAAAATGGCCGACTCCCCCCTAAAGGGGCGTGGTCTTCTCCCATTGGCCAGGGGGGGCGTGGCCTAAGGGGGGTGACCTTGAAATGCAGGCCTGTGATTGGTTAGGCCGTTCCTGCAATACCACACTACTACTCTCTACAAGGTTCTTCCCTTTTTCTAGATTAGATTTCCTTAAAAAATCGCAATTGACTTCTTAATCCTGTTTTTATGATAAGTTTCCCAATGTTAGCAATTATAAACAATGCAACTAAAGCTGGGCATTCACGTTCCAACTTGCAGTACTGCTATAAATGATCGATTACATTGGGATAGTTACTCGCTAAGCGAGTAGCGAGTAGGAAGTTACTAACCGACCGTGCTATAGCAGCTCACTACAAACCTAACTCACTACACTGCTGCCGATCTATGCCGCCCAGAGTTCGCGACGATCGATCTTTCGGCCAACTTCTGATCGCCTATAGGCGATCTGGAGATCGACCGACAGCGCTCTGAGCGGAGGATCGTGCTCTAACTTAGTGAGTCAAAATCTGATCACCATTAAATCGTGTGCTAAATTGTCTCACTTCAAATACGTTTTTTCAAAAAAATATTTCTTTACACAAACATACAAAAAATGCCCAAGAGCCGCATTATGTGTTGGGTATATGGGTGCAGTAATACCTATGAGAATACAGAAGGAAAAGGTGTTTCATTTTATTCATTTCCTGGTCGACCTTACAAAAAGGATAGACGGGAGAAATTTTTTTTTTTTTTTTTTTTTTTTTTGAGGATGAAGCCCACATAGGTCTGAGACCTGTGCGTGGGTAATGGTTGGATGATGGTGATTGATGAGTTGGACCTACAGTTTAAGGTATTTCTAATGTTTGAAGGACTAAGTGAGTTATATTATATTTACAAATTATTTTATGTTTAAAAGATTGCTGATTGATGAAAATTAGACGTTTTCTATGCACTTGTGTGATTGATATTTGTAATTAAAGAAATCAATCCTAATAACAGCGTTGAGGTTATGTTTTTGTTATTGTTGCAAAATATTAATTTATTGTAAGCAGAGGCGAATTTAGGCAGTTGCCACCTCTAGGCAGTTGACTTTTGATAAACAGAGTGGAAATTTTTTGACAAAAAGATTGTAAAACAACATTGATGCTAGTTTGTCTCATCACTTTTCCACGTATAATACCTTTGCACTCCTCCACATCAAAAACATGATTACTCTCTACAAGGTTCTTCCCTTCTTCTAGATTAGATTACCTTAAAAAATCGTAATTGACTTCTTTAAATCCTGTTTTTATGATAATTTTCCCATGTTAGCCATTATAAACAATGCAACTAACTCACTACACTGCTGCCGATTTATGCCGCCCAGAGTTCGCGACGATCGATCTTTCAGCCAACTTCTGATCGCCTATATGGAATGCCCATTCCATATGCAATATGCGAGTATATGAGTGCAACATATAAGGTTCTTCCTGTTTCATGGGGCACATACTTGATTATGTTTTGCAGGATAAATAGACTACTACTAATTCTGTTTGCCAGTCTATCAGTATGGGCATTCCATGAAAGGTCCCTGTCAACAATTAACCCTAGCAGATTCGCTTCTGTTACATTTTGAACAATAGATTCACCAATGCCAATCACAGGCTCAAAGACATGATGTTTGAAGCCAAATTGAATGCACTTACTTTTTTTAGGATTCACTGACAATAGTGACTCATTGTAATACTGTACAACTAAATTTGTCTGTAGATTAGCATCCACCTCAAGATCATTGAGATTTTTGCTGTTGAACAATAATGTAGAATCATCAGCATATAATGTAATATTCACACCTACTGGGACAGAAGATTGCAAATTATTAGTGTACCATATAGAACAAAAAGCAATGGACCCAAAATAGATCCTTGTGGCACACCACTTGTAACTCTCAGTTGCATTGATTCAGATACCTGAGATTGAGAGTCAACAGTGACAAATTGGAATCGATTTGTCAAATAAGACTTGATTAAGCTACAACCAATACCTCTAATTCCAAGGCTTGAAATCCTAATGAGAAGTATGTCAACACTGTCAAAAGCTTTGGACAGATCCAAAAGTGTACCAATAACAAAATTGCTCCTATCAGCCTGATCAATGATACTCTCAATGAAGGTTACAGCCGCAGTCATTGTTGATTTGCCTCTCACAAAACCATTTTGACAAGATGAGATCAAACTAAACTGCTCAAGATAATTCATTATTCTGCAATAAATAAGCTTCTCAAATACCTTTTGGATAGACTTGATAAAATAGAAAATAGATATCTGTATCTGCCGCCGACATTCGGTCCCATATAGAATGCGAGCCCAATCACGCATACCGAGTAGTCAAGCCGGTTCTAAAAGGCCATTTCATATTATGCAAAAAAAAAACTGATGGCCCCAAACAGAAACACCCATGAAAACTGGGGTTTTTAAAAAATTGACCACTCACTCGGTCATTGTTCGGCACATGTAATGCAGGCATAAGGGTAGGTGGAAAAATTAGTTATAGTAAATTTACCGTTTACTAAAAATGGAATTTAACACGTCTGATTGTTTTTTTCTAATGTTTGAATGTCTATAACTTTGAATAGACCAGACGCCTTAGTTTTCAAAAAATTACTTTTACCGGTAATCGGTGGGTCTCCCATGAATTCAACCATTGTGAGCGTTCTGACTGCCTACACCACTTACCGGTGCACTGGAAACTAATACTTCTGATTAATCAATTTGAATTCATAGAAGTTGGTATGCCTAGCTTCCAGTGCACCAGTAAGCGGGAACGCACCCAATACTGGACCATCTAATGACTGCTCCAGCCGCAGTGACCACATGCGTAGAATCATATTCAAAACAAATTAGAAGGCCTGGTTGTACCTCCTCTGTGTTTATAATTTTCTATAGTTATTAAAAAATATGGACCTTATTATATTTTATATATTTTGGGGATAAAAGTTGAACATGAGCAGTTGCAAACAAATGGAAAGAAGACACATTGCCCCATTGGCATAGATTAATATGTTTATTCATTTATTGAAATGCAGCACGTTAATCAAAGGCACAAGTAGATTCCTACGATTAAGCTCCCACACAATAATTGTATTCAAGTTGATAGACATTGGATAAATTACTGGTCATCTTTTATAGGCGAAGTGGGGACGAAATTAAGCATTTTTATTCTTCTGTTTTGGGACGCTATTTGTCATATAAAGAGTATGAGAATCATACCATTCTGTGCAGAAAGATCTGAAAATGCGTTGTCCTACATTCAAATTTAGATTTTTCAACTTGAAAAGTTGATTCTCATGATGACAAATAGCGCCCCAAAACAGTAGAATAAAAACGCTTGATTTCGTCCCTCCATAGACTATAAAAGGTGACCAGTAATTAACAAAAAATTGACAAACTTTGGCATTTGATTATCAAGAATCTCTTTAATGCAATATATATTTACAACTTGAAACCATTTTCACGAGTGTAAATTGAAAAAAAAAACGGTCGAAACAGTGGAATAAGAAGTGCATGCCTTTTCCAAAGTTTCAATTAAGTGAGTGATGCCTATAAATAGAAGTTAGGCTACTAATAATCATAATGAACATTTTATAAAAGTTTTTGATTTGGGCCCATCTTTTCAAATAAAATTATACGAAAAAAATGAATAAAATTGTTCAAGGTATGATTATCCAAATTCTATCCAGTGCCTCTGATGCTGCATGTGATGCAAAGTCGATTAGGAGATTTGAAGTACCGGACTGAATAAACCAGCGAATGTTGCGGAGATGTCACCAAGTTATGCAGGGAAATCGGAAACCTCTCTTCCCTCCTCAGCAACTTGGCTTCTTTGTTCTACATCCTGCAAAAGAACAATCATAATTGAGAAAATTATACTGAGATCAATTATTAAGAATATAAAAACCTATTTAGTAACCCATTCCACCCAAACCAATAGTAACCCAGTAAACTATTGCTTTTTGCTGATTATTCAGCAATAGTTTCATTTGGACAAACCTGGGAGGATACTATTAGGGAACTGAGGACCTTTTTGATGTGAAGAGGTAGCTTGATCAAAACAAGCTCAAACTCAATGTGGATAAAACGAAGTATCTGCCCATATATTTCACGAGTAACAGTACCCAAGGGTGAGTGAGCCTCAAGCTGTATTCGTGCAGTGATCAATTGACCTGCAGCTGTGGGATGCTTCAGAGTGTGGAACAGTACAAATACCTTGGCATAAACTCCTAAAAAGTCGAGTTCACAAACTTATATATGCTTTCAGGCAGCTGAGGGAGGTTCTATCAGTCTCGCAGTTGAGTCTGACTTAGTTTGCTTACGTTCAGTCTATTTAACCTATGGAATCTTGGCCTGGGATGGTGCATCCTCGCGTCCCTTGGAGCCTGTTTCAGTCGCGCATTGTGCAATTATTAAGACCTGCTTGAACCGTAACTGTCGCTACAGGACAGATTTGATTTCCCAGGACTTCCAGGTACACGATTTAAGGCTACATTACGTGAACATATTATCGATTTACATCTGTACCAATAAGAATTCAATATTCAATCCTCTCAATCATGCACATAATACTAGAAATAACAATAGTTTTGGAATTCACCAGCCTAGATTAATAAGCAATTGTGAAAAGTTTAATAGTCAATAAAAATATGTCACATTCTTTATAGAAATATCCTCCAACATTTAAAGTTAGCAGAAAATTTGAGTCAAACCACCTACAAACGAAATTTGAATCTATGGTTGCTTGAAATAGGCAGGCTAATCATCTCATCCAGTCCGCGTATTGGTCCTAAATAGTTGTAATTATTACTAAGTATAAAGTGTTAATGCTAAGCCAACCTATATTTGAAATGTTTTTTGTTGCTCTCCTTTATTACTGTTATTTGATAGTTGCAGAGTATTTTTCTATTGTATCATTCTTGAATTTTTTTAGTTTTTCCTCTAACTCGAACTCATTCCTCACACACAGGCTTATGTCTCTGAGGGGAAAATTAAATGAAATTTGTTTTTATTTTTATTTGTATTTATTATGTTGATTATGTTAAATAAAGATTTGATCTGTCTGTCAATATATTAATATATTGATGCTGTCCTATGATGATGAAACTCTAGTGCTCAAAGTAATTGAAAGATTGAAATTTATTTATTTTCTTCATAAAACCATTACAATAACAAAAACACATCATAAATATGAAGAATAGTTCCTCTTATGGGCAATAGCCTGTGAAAGAGGAACGAGCTCTCATCAGAAAACACAAAAGGTAAATATAAAATTTATGTACCATGAAACTAAAAATCTATGCTTAGCTTAATTAATTATAATATGCTAAAAAAACAGAATTTGAACAAACAAAAACAAAAAAGGTAGAAAATACAAAGCACATGTTAGTTAGGTACCGTATGACATTTTGTATCATAACATGTAAATAAAAAGCACAGTAATATAGCAATACAGCAACTAAAGAAGATTGGAGACATTCTCTACGGATAGCAGATACTTATAGAGTGATTTCAATTTTTGTAAAATTTATAATTGTCTTAAAATGGACAGACGGGTAAGCCCTCATACACACACTCACATGCAAAACACCCATGCACATACACACACACACTCACAGACACAGACGCGCATGCAATACTTTATGGGTATCACTACCACACAATATAAGTTATGTAATTTTTATCTTAAATCAGAAGATATTGAGACTATATAATTATCTATCTCGTCCCGGTTTATTTCTAAGATCCAGCTATTGACTATATTTTTATAATGACCAATTCTTTTGTTTTGAGGGTTCCTTAAGTAATCAGGTAATTTTGTAAATAGTATATTGGCCTTATAATGTGAAGAAGTAGTGATAAACGATTTGAGAAGCCTGGGTGCGGTGATACCAGTATTCAAGGCGGACCTAGTTTGATAATTATGCCGAATATTTAAAAATAAAGATGTTTTGTGTTTGAAAATATACAAGATTAAAGTTTTGATGTAAATTTGTGACACATTAAAAACTTGGAAATTTTCAAAAAGGTTTTCTGTAGGATACGTTTGAGGAAGATTAAGTGCGGTTTTAATGATTATTTTCTGTATAATTGATAAGGGTGTAAGTATCGACTTGTGCACACCAACCCAAGCAATAAATCCGTATTGTAAAATTGCTTGTATATAAGCATAGTAAACTTGTCTAAGTAGCCTATAAGTGAGTATACCTCTTAGAGTTGCAAATATGAATATAAATTTCCTCAGTTTATTTCGAATATACTGGACATGTGAGGACCATCTCAATCTATTATCAAAGACCACTCCAAGATATTTATATTCCGATACCGTTTCAATACACTCGCATGTCACACATCCATCAGGGGCGCCAAAGCTGTGCAATCTTAAACCCCGATCCGCCTGGCCGCCCTCCGTTCTAATCGATATTGGCATACATTTCGTTTTATTCAGATTCATTGTTAGCCGATTTTGATCAAACCAAAACTTAGCAGCAGACAGACCCCTCTCTGGTGAATTATATACATTCTCCCAGCTATTGCCTTCAAACAGCAGAGCGGTGTCATCTGTGTATAAAAATATATGGCCATTTTCAATATTTATCTTGCCAAGGTTATTATGCAATATTCTGATATTGGACTATAAGACTATCTGAAAAGAGGCGATCATTACAACAATGACCTGATCTTATTTTAGTTTTTCCCATATTTATTAAAACAAATGATCAAGCCCATATGTTTATAATATTCAGCTATCCTTAATGTTAATAGTGTATGAGATGACAATTCAGGCTGTGTCGTGTCATGGCCTACTAAAGCGTACATAAAAGCGATAGACAACCTTGTTATCTCTATTGTAATCCCACATTATATGTTCGAAACACTATGACAGAAAAGAAATAAAAAAGACTCTGTATATAAATAAGATCAGCTAACTGTTTTATACCTTCAAATAAATATCTGCCAAACAGAGATGAAAAAGATACTCGTCATTGAAAAAATAAAAGTAAAACCATGATCTCATAGACAAGCCTGATGTCATAGTATTTGCCATTAGTAATCAATAAAGGCATACTGGGTTAGGCTTCCATTTTTTCTATCCATAATATAAATAAAGATAAATAATTGTGTGTTTTCAACCTCACATACAGAAGATCAATTAGCTCAATAATGTTCAACTTTCCATCAATAACACGTCAATTAAATGACCATTTATTATTATGAGTTATCTCTATATATAAAAATAAATGTCTGTCTGTATGTATGTATGTGTGTTCCCTATAGACTCCAAAACTACTTGACAGATCGGCATGAAACTTTGGGAATATGTTGTGTGAATATTGGGGATGGTTTCTGACCATAAATTTCAATAGGGGAGCTAATAATTATTATTAATTAAACCATTTTAAAGACCTAAGGCCGTGGTCAGACTGCATGCCTACTCCGACGAGTAAATGGACGTGCGTGCTCGCATCTGGACGTCAGAGTAAAACAAACGTTGATAAACCGGTTTGATTGGTCACAGTAGAGAAGAGTTGGTCGTACAAGGACTTGCACACACGCATGAGTCAATTCTGGAAGCAAGTTTGTTTCATTTTCTTTGCATGGTCGTCAGTGTGAAAATGAAAGTTGAGGAGTTGATTACGCTTGAGTTTGACCAAAATCCATTGTGGGACCAATCCACAAAGGATTATCATAATAGAGATCTCAATGTGACCGCTAATCTTTCCACAGGCTTGATACAAGTCCAAAAATTGCTTTGTTTTTCAATTTTTGTGCTGAATCTATTTAAAATATAATAAATCGTTTCTAGTGACATCCGAAAATAATCGAAAAATTTTCTATCAGATTTTCATAGATCAGGAAAAAGTAGGTTGAATTCTCCTTGCGTCTCTCTTGTTAAATTAATATCATTCACCCAGCATTCTTTTTCTTCATTAACAAACAAAATGCGCAATAACAGATTGTCTAACAACTGGTCAATGACATTGAAGTATAAACTCACAGGAGTAGGAAGTTTGCAATGTGACCACTCTTACTCTGACAACCTACTCGTACTACCTGCTCGCAAAACGATCTACTCGTCAGTCGCAGGCAGTCTGACCACAGCCTAAGACAGCGTTATTTACGCTGTCTTTGAACAGCAAAAGACTTTGCACTTTGCATGTAGGCTACCGTGCAGTTGGAGCCTTGCAATATGTAGGAAACATACAACTGGGTATGATGAAATGTAATTATGCCAGGTTGATGACATCTGTTAACCAATGCAGCTAGAAATTTGAAATGCAGCCTCAGTGGGAGGTGGCGAATAATAAAATAAAAAACCTAGCTTCTACCCTTATAGTCATAGGAGGTTTAAATTTGAAATGTTTCTTCATTCAGAGGTGGTGATTAAGAAAACAACGAAGCCTCTATGATCAGCTGGAAGAGCCCTAGGACTAACTTCTTTCCTAATTTGAAATGTAACCTCAGCGGGAGGTGGCGAATAATCAAATCAAGGAGAATTTTTATGAGAATGCAGCAACGCGCGTTGGGCCAGCTAGTTATTAGAATAAGATTAATGTATATTATTTAAAATTTACTTTAAATGTTAATTAAATAAATCAAAATATTGGCCTATCATTTTGTGATATAATTACATGAAATGTCTTGAAAAATATCATACTCTTTTCAGAAAAATAAACCTTTAAACTTCATTATTTCCAGTTCAAACGTTTAGATAACAATAATTATTTGTAAAATCAAAACAAGCCAAAGTCTTACTCAGTGACGCACGACCTGGGTGACATCTCTGACTCCAGCCTCCCTATCCACATCATCTGGGAATTGGACACGAACAGCATGACTGTCAGCTGTCTTCCTAATAAACACCTTTCCCTCTCTTGCCCATGCGTATGCTAAATTCCTCTGTTTGACTTGGAATCTCGCTCATCCCAGTACAATAATTTTATTGTGGTAGGTGAGATGATCATAAATGTAAACAGGGCCCTCAGGAAGAAAAGAAGACACGTCTTTCGTCTGGATTCTCTTTTTTCTAGTGGCTTCCAACCAATTGGCATGGGTAGATTGGGATACAAACTGCGCCACGATGCTTGGGTATCATTGGCGTACATCATGTCCCGATGCACTCTTCCCTGGCAGCCGGTGAGCGATAGAGACGTCTCACCTGTCGTACCGGATCTCGAGTGCTTTTGCTACAGACTCCAGGATAACATAGGCATTTTCTTTTGGGGTCACAGGGATACCGCTGATTTCTATATTTTGATTTCGGGAGTACTGTTGAGCATCTAAAAGTTCTAGTTCCATGCTAGTGACTCGTGTCTTGAGTACATCGTTTTCTTTTTTCTATCTTCCACATTCCATTGTAATGTTCAGGTTATCTTCTTCAATTTTCGTGATTCTGATGTGCATCTCTTCCAATGTCGTTTGCACTGTGGACGTCACCTTCTTTAAAGAGTCAAAACTTTCTTGATTGGCAGCTCTGCTTTCCCTGACCTCATTCGAAATTCCTTCAAGTATCTCCATCATACAGGCGTTTTGGTCTTTGGGTTGATTATTTTTGTGCGAAATATCTGAGGAACAATTGTCACAGCACCACTCTTCTATTGCTTTTTTTGTCATAGCTGTAAGTTTAGCAATTATTCTAACATGACAGCAGGTGACGTGATAAAGCAAGTTGCAGTTCATACACTTAACTATGTCTCTACCTCCTGACACATAACGATCACATAACGATTGATTTATTATCTATACTTGGTCTTGACAGACCCATTGCACATTGAATGGAAATACAAAATTAGAATAAATTATGATTGAAGAAAATAAAAAAAAAGATATAAATTAAAATGAAAATAAATTGTATAACATTTACACTGTAAAAGATCCATGTAATAAAATGGCACATAATGAAATAAATTAAATGGATAGACAAAGTACCTATTAGTTCCATATAAAAAAAAGAGTTAGAAAAAAGAGAATAAGATTAAGAGATGTGTCAATAAGTGAGAGATAACAACACCATGATTTAAATGATGAAGATGAGTAAGAGGGGGGGGGGGAGAAAAGAAGAGAAGACAGAACAAGACTTTTCAAGAGCACTTTTTTCTTGATCACAAAAACCACCTCAAGCATATAAGGAAATTAATTAGACTTCAATGACCTTTGCACTTTGAGCAAAAGAGATTACACATCTGTCCCTAAAAAAGATGTTGAAAGATAAAATGTAATTATGATAAAGCCTATTGAATGATTTGTGTAGAATCAATTTCACTGATAAGAATTCAAATGAACATAAAGTCTCCTTTTGAATGTGGAGAGAGATCTAGAAAATACCACTCTTTCAGGTAACTCATTCCATAGTCTAGATGCCATCACAACGAAGGAGTTATTAAATATGGCAGTGCGGTGCAGTGGTATTTGAAGTGTGAAGCAATGAGACCTTGTGTGGCGACCAGGATTCACATCATTCAACAAAGTAAAGGAATCAGACAGACAGGACCCTCCTTCAAAATTAAAATTTTAAACAATAAGCAAAGCAAAAAGTATTTCCTATGCTCTTTTAATTTGAGCCAACCTAGATCAATAAATAATGGTGTTATGTGTGCATCTCATCTGGCATCATATGTAACAAACAGCATAGTTAAGAGACCGCTGTAACCGCACATCCAATTTGTTGGTAAGATTGTTATAGACAACACAGCAATAGTACAGAAATGGCGCTATCAAAGCATTAATCAAAGCAACTCTGACAGATTTTGGCTGGTATCTTTTAATTCTCTTCAACTGATGAATTCCACCAAACACTTTGTTGCACACATGAGTAGTTTGCTCTTGCCAACTCAGAGAAGAATTAATCAAAAGTATTTGGACACACTGAGAGTAGGGAACAATATTTCCCGTAATGACAACTTTTGCACTTTCAAGATTCAATTGATTCATGAGTCTGGGGTAACCAATAACAATGCTTTTAGCCTTCATAGCATTAGCATTCAGTGTTAGTCTATATGCGCATCAGACCATGCTTCAAGTTCAGAAATATCAACATTTACATCATTTTTACAGAAGTCTGGAACCAATCAATAGGGAAATGAAGGTACATTATAAGATCATCGGCAAACAAATGATACAATGAGAAGGAAAAATCATGGGAGCATTATTTATATAAACAGAGAAGAGAAGAGGCCCTAGAACTGATCCTTGAGGTACACCTCTGATTAATGGACACCAAGAGGATATATTGTTGGAGCTGCCCATGACAGCTTGACAGCGACCATTGAGGTAAGATGAGAACCAGCGGATGGTGGAATCAGAAAAATTACATTGTTGTTTTAATTTGTGGAGAAGTATTGTATGACTAACATCATCGAACCCTTAGCTAAAGTTAAATTGAACAAGCAATGTACCCTGCCTCCTATCCATAGCTGCTCTGATATCATCTGTTATTTTAATAAGAGCAGTACAAGTACTGTAATGTGGATGGAAACCTAACTGGAATTTCGCAAAAAAGTTGAAGCCAGACGAAGAATAAGAAAAAGGAGTTGGAGAAAAAGAGATGAGAAGAGCAAGAAGAGAAGAAAATATAAGGAAGAGAGGAAAAAGAAGAAGAATAAGAAGAGGGAGAGGAAGAAGAATGGTGGAGAAGAGGAAGAACATGAAAAAAGGAGAAGAAGGGAAAGGTAAGGAAGATACAGTAGAGCTGAATCAATTAGAACCGAGCCCCATCCAGATAATGAAATTGGATTTTTTAAAGGGTGTATTTTAAAGAGAAAGAAGGAGTAGAAGAAGAAAAATAATTAAATTTGTAAATAGGTAATATCATGATCTAGGAATCCATATGCAATACGGGTAACCTGCTAATCAATTAGAAGCCTTCAGTTGGAGCTACATTCATCAAATTAAACAACACATAACTAACTGACTGTACATCTTGTAATTTATAAACATTAGATGTATTGAATTTCAATCAACCATAACAATAAATAACATACATGGATAGGTTATTGTTTTCACACTGTTAGGCCAGGTGTAAAACGTATGTGGTCTGCACTGCATTACTTTTTGTGAACAAACTCCATCACACAATTTTTGTAAAAGGTTCTAAGTGGATTCAGAGCCACCAAGATGATGATAAATTATTTATTAATTATTATGATTCATATCTGAGACTATACTTCACACCACGAAATTGGGCGGCTGAAGAAATTGTGGTGTAGCAAAAAACAACTTACTGTGGTGTCAAACCATATGACAGCTAGCATCAGACTTGCAGACTAGGCAAAACGGTACAAGTAGTGTTGTCAATTAGTGCATTGAGGTTGGTGATTCTCTATCAGATGATAGCATGGTCCCGCATCTGGCAGCACGGCAATTTTTTAGTCACCTAATTTGGTGGTGTGAACTATAGTGAATGGGTGATTGATTACACAAATACTACAAGATGGACTGGAACAGAACCGGCGACCGCAGGAGTAGCAGTTGGTCTTATCGGAGTAAAGCGCACTCAACTGTGGTTGTCACATTATAGCTGCCGGGCTATAATGTAAGATGTTACATGACATTTTTGTTAAAATGGAAAGCTATTGATATATACAAGAATATAAAAATTACTTTTATAAGTACTTTGCATACTTGTACATGAAAGCTAGGTAATATAACGAATTATTTTTCATTATAATACAATAAATTATATATTTTAGAAACTGCATTCCTTTATGAAAGGAAGTTGCACAACATGGTTACAGTGTTTCGTTACATGGTTTAAGTTTGAGTGATTGATAAAAAAAATTTTTTAATATTTTTTTTCTTCTTCCAAATTATTAGAAAGGTTTTTAGGACACAATGTAGGCCTATAGGATTAATTTTTTTTTATTACCTCCTGTTTGTTCAGAATGGGACTTCAAAAGTGGCTTTTTTGAGGATAATGGTACACACACCACAGAAAAACTACTAATCAAAAAATTATATTCACAAGTCTACTTTTTACTATAGCAAAAAATACATCAACTTTTTTTAAGAATCTCAAAAAATAAAAATTTATATGCATTTTAAACACTTTTTTTTGTATTAAATGTTTGTTTGATAGACTTCAAATCTATCGCAACTTGTAGCACTGTTCATGATGAATACTCAACCCTTTTTATCATCGCAATAATAACCGTTTGGTGTGTGTACCTTTCAAGCATGGTTTTACGCCTGCTAAGCTCGCTATGCACACAATGGATGATATACTGTTCTCCCACCACGAGAATAGAGCTGGCAGGAATTCTAGGAATGTAGGAGCTGGCCGAGTGGGGGTAACACAGTAAACCGGTCTTTGAATTTATCAACATTTGTAAAACAATTGCTCGGCTTGTTTGCTAGGCGATGTTGCAAACTGAACTAAACCAATACAGCCACGTTGGGTAGTAGATGGAAGTGTGCAAGAAAGAGAGAAACAGCGTGTGATAGAGACAGCGAAGAAGAGCCTCCCACACACCTCATACGTCGCCTCTATTCTCATGATGGGCAAACAGTACAGCGCCTGCACTCGCAAGACGAGCAGGAGCACACTGCTAATTGCAGCCACCTTCCCCACCATTTCCTGTGACTCATAACTCCATCTCGAGAAATGCTAGAGCTGCCTTGTACTGCATATAGCTGAACGGACTTCGATTGCCGATTGGGGAACTGTTGCCCAGCCGGTCAAGCTCTTCGTATTGCAATGCTTCCATAAATCGTTCATATCTCAGTTACTAATAAAAATATTGGAATGAAATAAATTTCAATGTCTTTCTCATATCATTCTCTACAATTAATGCTATGTCCTTTTATAATTTCCATAATTTGAAAGTTATTCCTGAACAAATTAAAGAATAAGGTATTTACGATTGCATACGTTTTTATTTTCTTCTATAGCCTTTATTTCCAGCGTTTCACAACAAAATGTTTTAGACAAAACCTTTAGTTCGTTTTCAGATCTTCAAATCAATATATAATAACCAATACTTCATGGCCTTGAAATGACGACCAACATCTACTAAGAGGTATCACCGTGTCCTTGTTTCTGTTCGTGTAATGTGTAGCTACAAGTACTTTGTCAGTGGCGGATCTTTCAGGCTGAAGCCCTCAAAACCTCCAAAAATGTTATTGCTTAGTTGTAAATTGTTTACCAATATAATCAGTTTGAAGCTCTTAAAATATTCATTAGCAAGAATTACCAAATTCCACTACCAAGTCTTCAATTGTATGATATCTGTTAACGTTTTAATACTGTATAATTTCTTAGTTACATTCACATTGCCTGAAACTAATCAGCACAAAAAGTGTTGTGTTGCAAAGCAACTAGTGATGAAGACAATGACAATGTTGACTCTTGGACCAAGTCTCCAAACAAAAATTCTGTGTCCCCATAATTATGCATTCATCACTCTTGCCAGTAGAACTACTTTGTTTCATTAGATGTACAATATACTTGAAAATAAATCCTTTTCACATTTTAATCTGCCTTTTATCAAATTGCATAAGGAAATTAATAAATGAAACATCCTGAAAAAACGTTTTTAATTAAAAAAAATAACTATGGTACCATACTGTTTTGATTGCTTCATTATATGAAAGTCCTTTCACAAAATTTTCCTCCATTCAGCCATCCCCAAAATGAAATCCTAGATCCGCCACTGCTTTGTCAAGCCTACCTTTTCTATTTTTTATTCGTTTCCAAGAAAATTTGTTTTTATCAGTTTAATTTTAATAAAATAATAGTTTAGCAAAGATGAAAATATAATGTAAACATGTTTTCGCCACACTAGGACATAATGAGCTGTTTTTCGTGCATCATATGGAGGCTGAAAGTGTTCGGTTTCTGACAAGGTCTGTAAACGTTTACCGCCCTAGGGCGGAAAAGAAAATGACCTTGAATGACAGCTGATCATGTCTGGATACAGCAGTCATGATTGTAAAAATGAATCCTTCCAACTTTTATGTAAAACAAAAAGATTTAAACCATCAATAAATGTTTTATAATTTAATATGTACATAGTGTTTAAAATGTCAAAAATGATCAATTTTTATAACTTAATATGTATTATTTTGTAGTTTTGATATCAAACAATAGAACCTTTTTATTCAACCTACAGAGCTCTGGGTGGGAATTTTGTCAACTACTACAACTGTT
Organism: Conomelus anceps; assembly: GCA_948455865.1. Taxonomy (NCBI): domain Eukaryota; kingdom Metazoa; phylum Arthropoda; class Insecta; order Hemiptera; family Delphacidae; genus Conomelus; species Conomelus anceps. Next base: position 26,629,060 of record OX418216.1, read on the forward strand.
GGTAACCTCTCACCAAAAGGTTAGTTGGTTAGGTTTTTTGTTTTTAGGAATTTTGTCAACTACTGCACCTGTTGGTAAAGATTACTGTTGGCATAGAAAGGTTAGTTGGTTAGGTTTTTGGTTGTTTTATGCAGGTTTTGAATCAGGAACAGGAATAACAACAAAAAACCTAACCAAGTAACCTTTTGGTGAACAGTTGTAGTAGTTGACAAAATGCCCACCCAGAGCTCTGTAGGTTGGATAAAAAGGTGATGTTTGCTAGTACCATAGCCTTAAAATTTCGCTTTCAAAATTTTCATTGTTGTTTTTTTTTTTTTTGTGGTGTGGCGAAAAATAGTGTTCGCAATATGGGCAAAAATGTTTTGCCGGCTCTCAAACACTTGAAGTTCTCAACTTCATCTCGAACTTGAAAACCACAATCTTGAGCCGGCAAACACACATTTTCGGCCCTAGGTGTGAAATATACTATTTTGCCACACTAGGACGTAATGAGCTGTTTTTCATGCATCATATGTGTTCGGTTTCTGATGAGGTCTGTAAACGTTTACCGCCCTAGGACGGAAAAGAAAATGACCTTGAATGACAGCTGATCATGTCTGGATACAGCAGTCATGATTGTAAAAATGAATCCTTCCAACTTTTATTTAAAACAAAAATATTTAAACTGTCAATAAATATTGATTTTTTATAATTTAATATGTACATAGTATTTAAAATGTCAATAAATGATCACTTTTTATAACTTAATATGTATTATTTTGTAATTTTGATATCAAACAATAGAACCTTTTTATCCAACCTACAGAGCTCTGGGTGGGAATTTTGTCAACTACTACAACTGTTGGTAACCTCTCACCAAAAGGTTACTTGGTTAGGTTTTTTGTTTTTAGGAATTTTGTCAACTACTTCAACTGTTGGTAAAGGTTACTGTTGGTATAAAAAGGTTAGTTGGTTAGGTTTTTGGTTGTTTTATGCAGGTTTCGAATCAGGAACAGGAATAACAACAAAAAACCTAACCAACTAACCTTTTGGTGAACAGTTGTAGTAGTTGACAAAATGCCCCCCCAGAGCTCTGTAGGTTGGACAAAAAGGTGTAGCCGTTCCTTGTATTCTTGCTAATACCATAGCCTTTCAAAATTTCCAACTTAACATTGTTGTTTTTTTTGTGGTGTGGCAAAAAATAGCGTTTGCAACGCAGGCAAAAATGTTTTGCCAGCTCTCAAACACTTCCAAGTTCTCAACTTTGTCTCGAACTTGAAAACCGCGATCTTGAGCTGGCAAACACACATTTCCGGCCCTAGGTGCAAAATATACTATTATCTTTTGTTGGTTATATTACAATTCTATTCAGTTTTAGCAGTCACTTGTTGTGCTCTCTTTAGAGACTCACTAGTAGGTGTCCGAATGCACTATTTTTTTATAGTTGATAATATATTGGTATTTAGGCGTTCAATTGATACATATACACAAATTGAAATTTTAAACACTGATACCAAAAACATTTATTCTGAAGCTGAAGCCTGCATGTCGTCAAAATAACATCTATTGAAACACTATAACCTAATATCAATAGTTTTTATTGACCTTAAAAATGAATCTATTTTCTAAGTTGTCTAATTTTTAGTTCTTGAATGTTTTGATTTTGGTCTCTGATATATTTTTTAATACTAATATTGAAATAGACTTTCCTGATGGTTTTGATCAACCAGTTTTTATGGCTATCTTCTCTACTAATAGAAAAATGAGGAGATTCCACAAAAACGTTCATACTCGAGCAATGGATGAGGAATTTGTTACTATAATATCTGAGGCTGCTTTGAAGTTTCAGCTTTAAAGATATTTTGAAAATTGTTTCACAAATTTTGCAAATCCGATTCACATCTGATGAGGGCAGTACTAAACCTCCATGAGTTTTTATCGATACTAAATTAACACTAAGATTGACAGGGCTGTCATCACAGTTTGAGGTGACAGCTGCTAAACATTCTTCGCATTTGATTTGGAAAATTGGATCCATTGGTTCAGTAGACTATTCCTCTTCATAATTTTCCAACGAAACCTTTGAGCAATTATAAGATATCATGGGTGACAAATACTACTCCATATTATTTTCTTCACAATTCTTCTAAAGAAGAATTAAAAAGAAGTTCAGCATTTCTTCTAAAGAAGAGAAGAGGAACGAATGGAAATGATAGAAAACAGTGAAGAATTGGAAAAGAGATGACAATAGAAATTTGTAGGAGAGATGAAAATAAAAAAGTCTAAAACGGATGAAAATGAGGATAAATTAAAAGTAGAAGAAAATGAAAAAGAAAAAGTTGTTGACAAGTGAGGAAATGATTCTGCAGCTTATCAATACATGGCTGAGGACTACTATGGCAGAAAAAGCAGACTTGTTTTATTAGCACTACTTCACATTCACTTAGATAATCACTCTAGAGCCTAGATCCTGGATCCTCAAAAAATTGTTAGGAGATTTTGGCTGAATCACTTAACATGTAGTTTTAGAGGTAATTTGTCAAAAAATTTCTCTGGGAGTTCCCCAAACCCCTGTTCTGAAATAAATAACCATGTATATTGCTTCAATTTATCGTTAGAAGCCTACTACTCCAAATTACAAATTAATATTGTAATTATTGTACTGAGATCCCCCCCCTCCCTCTATATACTGACCTTGTAGTTATGCCACTGGTTTGTGTGATGTAACGATAAGAGGTTATTGAAATTTTTATTTTAAATATATCATTATAGGCAATAGGTGAACAATTAAATTTGGAAAGTTGGTTTCATTTCAATTGAAAATACTATTAAATACTATAAAATGTAAAACACAAAACCACAGACAAGTTATTATAATTATATTTTTTCCCATTAGCCAGTTTTGTAACCATATGAAGGTTATGAGTTTGTTTTGTTTATTAATTAGTTATAGTTTGAAAAATTAAATAAATTTACTTTTTATTGATGTATTAAAATTTATTCATGTAGGTCTTCATTGATTTTTCTGTATTCAATTCAAATTAGTAGTTAATGCAAAGAATGAATAGCGTCATATATACTGTTCGCAAAAGAAAAGATTATCCCTGGGCTAGGATGTGCGCAGCTGGGTTCGTATTTTTTTTTTTTTTTTTTTTTAGGATGAAGCCCACATAGGTCTGAGACCTGTGCGTGGGTAATGAGTTGGATGATGGTGATTGATGAGTTGGACCTACAGTTTTAGGTGGGTTCCGAACCACCGGGAAGTGATTTTCAGCAGAGAACAGTGTCTTTTTTGCTGGCCAATCTATTTATTTAATAATGAACAATTTAATCTTGAAAATCCTCATTTATTCAACATTACAATGCATTATTACTGCCCTCCTAATTTTTAAATACGAATTACTAGTTTTTAATTATTTTTATATTGTTGCACACATCATAGCTCAGGGATCTTTCCTCTCATGGACAGTACGCTACTAAAAATAAGAATTATGATAGTTCAGGACGAATCAGATAATTCCAGACAATTCTCTGGGGGGGGGGGGGGAGAGGATATTACATAATCATTTATTGTTGTATCAAATCTAACCTAAAACCCAGTTATTTCTTAATTCCGAACTATTAAATTTCATAAAATTAACTACTTTTATTGAATAAAACAGAAATTCTTCCTAAAATATTGCTAAACAACAAGATGAGAACGATCTGTGATGAAGATTGTGTAATATCCCCCTTAGAAACTCAGAATAAACCGTATGAGGCTCAGCACAGTTAGTTTATAATATTATAATAGAGCAAGGTGGGCTTGCCATGCAAACAGAGCACAGAGCAGAAAGGTGTATTTGGATTGAGTGGAGAATGGCGAAGAGAACGTATGATGGAGGGGTCTAGACGGAGAACGGATAATTAAGTGGTGGGTTGGCGACGTTAAGGGGGAGGGGGTAGTCTACTCACACACATGCAAAGCATCACAGCAGTGATACAGTGCAGGACATCTAGTGGCAGAGACTTGGCGGCACTGATGGTTGCTCCACCTTAAGCATGGACATTAAAGTCCACCTTAAATAATAGACATCCTACAAATCATAACTCAACAAAATTACTTCACATTCAACAACAAATTTTACTCACAACCTGATGGATTGCCAATGGGCTCACCAATATCCGGCATATTTGCTGAGATCTATCTCCAACACTGCGAAAACACCCACATACCCTTCAACAACAGATTCTCACAGAACATAATATACCGTACTGGCACAGATATGTAGATGACATTCTACTACTATACAGAGGGAACAAAAGACAATATGAACAGCTCCGATCACACATAAACAAAATACACAAAAACATTCAATACACAGCAGAATATGAACACAACAAATCAATAAATTTCCTAGACCTCTCAATTACAAAGAACAAAAACCAAAAACACAGCTTCAACATTTACAGAAAACCGACATTGACAGATACCCTAATACACAGCACCTCCAATCATCCAACACAACACAAACACTCAGCATTCAGATCTATGCTATACAGACAGAACAACACACCACTATCCACTGAAAATTACAACACTGAACTAAACGCAATAAAATACCTAGCACAAGAAAACGGCTACAAACACGACCTAATTGACAAACTCAACCATAAAATAACAAACAAAAAACAAAACACAAACAAAAAATACATCACAATGACATACATTAATCCACAATCAAACAGACTAGCCAAAATCTTCAAAAAAGCTGGCCACAGCATCGCATTCAGAACAAAAAACAAAATAAAAAATGCACTTGCACCAAGAACTACAATGAACATGAACAAATACGATCTCCCAGGGATCTACAAACTGAACTGCTCTGACTGTAACAAATTTTACATAGGACAAACAGGCCGTGCATTCAAACAATGCTACAAGGAACATTTACAAGCTTTACATACAAAAAACAGAATCGACTTTTGCAGACCACATCATTCAAACTGGACACACTTTTACTGACATCACTACCAACTTACACATTCTATATATAAAATCTAAAGGACATGAACTCAACACCTTGGAACAATTTGAAATTTACAAACACACCACACACAATAAACAAAACATCCTCAATGAACAGTTAAATTTTAAATCACACAAACTTTTTGACCACATTATACAGAAACCACAGCTCTTCTAACCAACAAACCAACATTGATATCTAGGATGCCTTGAAGATGGGTTTTAACAACTCAAAAACGTTTGGCCTACAAAGTAAGTGAAATACTACTTATTTTTAATAAAATTTGACTGCAAGTTGTTTAATTCACTTGAAAACTTAACATTAAAGTTATCTTGCATTAAAACTGTATTACCAATTGGAGTGGAGTAAATCGATTAAGACATTATCTCTAATGCAAAACCTGCAGTCATGGGTTCAACTTTCATTCAGCCTTAGATATTTTGTGTAACCAATCACATCATTACACCATCAAATGAGTCTCATATGGGCATCATCAGCAACAAAACTTTATTATCACTTAGTCGATGTTTTGGTATATGGTAGTACCATAGTCGATTTCGACTGTAGGTGACTCTTCAAACCTCAACATTATGTATTGTTTTGGTCCAAAGAGTTTACTACGCAAACGAGGAGTGAGGCAGATAGCATCTATTTACTCACTGAGCTAACAGAGTTTTATCTATGACAAGCTCACCGAAACAAATTATGAAGCTCTGTGCTTAACAGCCCACTCCCACCTTTAACAGGGTCTGGCTGCACAGGTGAGTGTGTATGCTGTCTAGCACACCTCTGAGCTACTTCCTGAGTCCAAGCCATCATTTAACAGACACATTTGGAAAGCAACACAATTGAATTAGCCTTTTATGTATCTGAGATGAATAAAACTTATTTCACCTCAAGCCACAATAAGGCAAATCAGGTGTTTCCGTAACCATCTAAAATCTTGATAATCAGAACATGTAAAAGTTGGTTAAATTTGTACAGGTTTTTTGACCTTTATACATTTAAAAATTGAATTTTGAATGTAGGAGAACCAATGATGATATGCTTCTATACAATATAATACAACTAGCTGGCCCGATGCGCGTTGCTGCGTTCTCATAAAAAATTCTCATTGATTTTATTATTCGCCACTTCCCACTGAGATTACATTTCAAATTTCAACCTTCTAGGACTATTAGGGAAGAAGTTAGTCCTAGGGCTCTTCCAGCTGATCAGAGAGGCCTCCTTCGTTTTTTCTTACTCACCACCTCTGAAAGAACATTTCAAATTTAAACCACCTACAACTATTAGGGCGGAAGCTAAGTTTTTAATTTTATGATTCGCCACCTCTCACTAAGGTTACATTTCGAATTTAAACCTTCTAGGACTATTAGGGAAGAAGTTAGTCCTAGGTTTTATCCAGCCAATCATAGTTTCCTTCAGTTTTCCGGTCCTTCATTGTTTTCTTAATCACCACCTCTGAATGAAGAAACATTTTAAATTTAAACCTTCAACTATAAGGATAGAAGCTAGGTATTTGGTTTTATTATTCGCCACCTCCCTCTGAGGCTTCATTTCATATTTCTAGCTGCATTGGTTAACAGATGTCATCAACCTGGCATAATTTAATTTTATCATACCCAGTCATATGTTTCCTACATACTGCAAGGCTCCGACAACACGGTACATGCAAAGTCTTAACATTTCAGACAGCGTAAATAACGCCGCCAAGGGGTGCCATATGGTTAAAAACTGTTGACTTCTATCAGCTGTTCCTCTAAGGATAGATTTCTCCTTTTTGAGTCCTTCAGCGAGGACTTTTCAACTCCCAAACTTCACAAGAACCATCTCAGGACTATTCTACATTGTGCCTGAAAATTTCATAAAAATCAGTTCAGTGGTTCCGGAGTCTATAGGGGACATACATACAAACATTTTTATAATATAAGCAAATCTATCTATATATATAGAGGTATTGCCAGTACTCAATAATTTTTATGGTATTTATATAGAAACGTTACTTGTCTCAAATTTTCTAACAAAACTTTCCCTATTTCAACCTAACACCTTACTGAATAATAATACAGTGTAATTTTTTGGGGGCAATGACTATTTAACATTAAAATTTAAGTTTTCCAGTGGTACTATTTTTCTTAGGCGGAAGATCACATTTCCATTTGAGAAAAGCCGCAATGTCAAAAATCACGACGTTCTTCAAGTTTCAGAATCAGCTGACTCACTAATAAATAACTCTTGTTTGGGGCACGGCTTTGAGGCATGCCTTCTCACAGTTCTAGTGAAGTGGAAAATATGTATTGATCTGTATCAGCTGTGTTTCCCTATAGAAAAGAATAAATTGTCCTTACAATGTTAAAAAAAATAATATTTTTTTAAAAATAAAATGTGTCCTATGTCTTTTGCAATATGCTTAAAATATAAGTAAAAATTTTTATAATAATCAGTCAAGTAGTTTCCGCGGAAAAGTGTATCAAACAAAAAACTCATTTTAATGATTTCCGGGAGAATAATTCTGCTAGGCTATAGTTGCATACAGAGAAACCTAGTCATTCTTGTACTGTCTGTTGTGGTGTAGTCTGTTTTTGTGTGTGTGTGTGTGTGAAATGGTTATTGTTGTGTGGTAAGTTATGGCATGTGTGAAGTGTGAAGTGATTAAATTAATTAACAGTGAAATAAATTAATGATTAGCTAGCAAAGGTTAGGCGCGCGGTTAGGTCTTTTGTGAGTTAGTTCAGTCACATCTAGCTTTGTTAGGCACCCAGGGAAGGTTTTGTAAGGCGCGCAGAGCACACACTGCGTTTGGGGCAGTAGTATTTTGGCAATGTGATAATTCAATTGATCTATGTCGTTTAATGATAAATTAGCTTGACGTATATTTTTTATGCATCAAAATAAAGGTATGAGGTGGTTCAGTCACATCTAGCCAGGTTAGGTTAGATTTGGTTATGCGCACTGCATTTGGGGGCGGTAGTGTTTCGGAAATGTTATATTCACTTGGTTTACATTGTTTTAAGATTTGAAACTCATCACATGTTTGCAAATTATGAATTTTTCAAATTAAAATATAAATTTTCATGAAAAATGTTTTTTTCGAAAATTTCAATTTTTCTGTGAAATAATTGCGATCCCCAAAAAATTTCAATGGATTGTTGCTTCCTGGGGTGTGTAGATGTCACAAAAAAAAATTCACCAAAAAATTCAACAAGTAACGTTTCTATATAATTACCATTTTTATTAAATTGGAATAATTCGGGAAGAGGTTACCATTTTTAAACTGTCTAAAGTTGATAAACAAATTGATTATTCGAATTTCCTTATTTCGAATATTGAATTTTTATTTGATCACAAAAAAACATGTGTTAAACATTTGTTATTGGTTAAAGTCAGTATAATCCCGTATGCCCAAAAAATTACCTGAGCACTGAAAAAGCATGACCATTACAGATGATTGGCAAACATACGTTTACCGGTTTGATAGACAGATGTTGTTTTTAGAATGATGATTTGCAAAACAAACAAACAGCTTGTCCATCAAAACAGCATGTACAGCAGATCAAAAAATTTCAAATTATTTTCCATATTTATGATTAAAAGATCCCAGAGTAAGCTAGCTAGCCATGTACCCATGCTTTTCATAGGCAAAACTTTAACCCCCTAAAATTGCGAATTTTGAAAAATCCTTTCTTATTGCATGGTGAAATCCTATAAGGATTGTTCATACGAAATTTCAAGTTCATAGGCCTAGTAGTTTTGGCTCTGCATTGATGAGTGAGTCAGGGTTTCATCCTTTTATAGATAGAGATTAACATGTTATTAACAAATAGCTTTTCAAACATTGGAGTAAAAACGCGTTTTTCATAATTTTGTCATCTAGGCACGATCCTAAAATCAGGTTTAAATTTATAATTGGCCTATTGATCTCCGGCCGTTATAGTCAAAATTCGAAATTTGAAAGTGGGGTACCGGTAGCCAATTTTGAGATTTTTAGAAAGATGAAAGACGTTTATTGGATGACAAATAGTGTTTGAAACAGTAGAATATATGGGCGCTTTTTTACACCCACTTTGTCCCTAAAATCAGACTACCATAGAAGTTGGCTAAAAGCATTAATGCCACTTAATATCCATCCAATCAGTCTTATACCTGGTTTATCAGTCGTTTGATAAATCATTATCATAAATCATAGCTATAGATTGAATTTATAAATTTGATAAACATTACAGATATTATATTGAATAATAGTTTAAATATTGCATTATAGCTACTGTACCAATAAAGTGAGAAAACTGGCATGAGATTTGCAGCATAATACAAGATTAGATATGCTTAATAGTTCATCTTACTTTTGATTAATTAAATGCGAAAATTTACCTCACAAAGGAATGAGCCCTCTTCATATGGTCCACCATTGCCGAAGGATATGTGAATCGCTTATCACACATTTTACACTGATGCTTTTTCACTGAGTGCATATCCAATTTGTGTTTGCTCAGAGAGCTTTGCCTGTTGAACGCTTTTGAACAAATCTCACACACAAATTTCTTCTCATTCATATGTTTTTGAATGTGAAAAATCAGAGAACACTTTCTAGGAAATTCCTTGTCACAATAAGCACAAATAAAAGTGTCTTTATTATTTTTCTCAGCTGAATGTTTCCTTTCAAAATGAGAATATAGTGTAAATTTAGAGCTGAAAGTCTTGGCACAAATCTCGCACATGTATGTTTCCAATTTATGGATATGTTTCTCTTTCAAATGTTTATTTTTGAACACATAATGTTGCCCAACAAAGATGAAAGTCTCATTACAATCTTCACAGAACCATTGCCTCTCATGATCATCGGTTTTGTGCTCCTTAATGATGTGCTTTACAAGCTCTTTAGATGTGAGAAACACCTGCTGACATTGGATGCAAATCTTTCTCTTCTGATGTAAAGTCAGATGCTCAAAGAATTCCTCACTAGTCTTCAACCACACATCCCTTCTACAGCTTACACACTTTCTTGGTTTGTAGCCACACCGCTTGATATGATTTCGAAGTCTAGAAATTCCTTTGAAACCAGACTTTTTACATAGATAGCAACTCAAGCTCATATGGTTTTCAACATGAATTCTAAAACTCTTCTCACTTATTAAATTATAATCACACTTGACACAAGTGAATCCAGTATGAACCGTACCACCTATGGCCGTAAATGCACATTGAAATTTTTTAATGTCAATTTCATTGTCTATTATTTTTTTAAAAATATCAAAGTATTCATTGTCATTCTTGAGCCGACCAAGGTTCTTTTGAGGCGGTTTGGCTTGAGATTCGGCTACCATAGTTTTAATGCCATGTTCAAGACCATGCACTTGGAAATGTAATTTCAGGTATTCTTCGCAATGATAGGCCATTCCACATGCTCCGCACACATATCCTCCCAACACTGCAAGCGCTGAAACATGATTTGATAGTTCATCAAAACTCTCATAGAACAAACAGCAATCTGAAGAGCAGGATTCTGAGTTTTTTCGATCGTTCTTCAAATGCTTCAACCATTCCATTTTATCAGTACATTGAAACTTGCATGGTAAACACTTGAACTTATAATGACTGCGTGCATGCTCATTGTATTCATCCAAATCACTCCCTGTACTTTCATTACATGTTGGATATGTATACTGGTGTGATGCATGTTCAATCATATGGTGTCTTAATTGTGTGACAGTTCTAAAAAACTTTCCACACACTTGACAAGTCCAGCGAATATGATCAGAAATGTGGTTCATTACCAGTTGTCTACGTGATAAGACATATGTTTTACATATAAAGCATTTGAAACTAATATTTAGTTCATTTTTATCATTCAGCCAACCACAATAGTATGGCATTAATGACATTTCACCATTCAAAAGACTATTAAGACCTTGAACTAACATCTTAGCAACATTAGAATCCTCAATATTGAATCGAATATCCACCTTGGGATAGAAATGTTTCATCATAAGCATGCAGTTGTGATCGTACTCAAATTTCGAGGAATCAGGAAAAACAGTGTGTATAATGTGTTTGGTGCCCATTTCAGACTTTACAAGCAAGTAGGGAATTCTATTGCACAACAGGTCGGAATTGCTATCAGTGGCATCTATCTTGTAGAAGTGCCCTTCAACATGTGCCACAGTTTCCAAGTTGGATGCTGAGGACAAATGATAAGAAGGTTGATTTTGTTGGCTACAAGACTTGTCACAAATTATTCCCATATTCTTTGAAGAACTCGTTTCCCTATTTTCACAAACAGTAGTGGAATCATCTACTTCTTTGGAGTCTGATCGGGTAGCTGCAGCTTTATCAGGAGATAATGATTTATTTCGGTCATTAACTGTCAAAGTAGTATTTCTGCATGACTTCTCAATAGTGTATGAATTTTCATTTATATTCGGAGAAAAAGGAAAATCTTCATTGCAATGATTATAATCAACATCATCACTCAAACAACCTGTATCACTAGATTTACTTCCTTCACTGTGTAATTTGATTTCATCTTTCCCTTCTAAATTAGCGGATAATGAATTTGTAGCTTCAATGTTAATAGGGAGTACTTGTTGTTGATTTGCATCTTCTGAGAATCCAGTACCTTCAAATAGCTTGCAGGCATTTGAAGATTTTGAAACACTAGGGAATGCTATTCCATTGGCGCTACTAGAAAGTGACCTGTTTTGAAGAGTTTCAAATCCTGAAGAACGCTGATTAGAACTAGGCCTATCAAATCTAGTTTGCAATGCATCACAACTATTATTTACAGCTTCCTCATCATTTGACCGAATCACTCTATATCTAATTGGCATTTTTCTGGGTTTCATTTCTATTTTATGACAAGCGTTTATAAAACACCACAAACTGTCGAGTTTATGTACACAAGACATGCACACAAAATGAGACCAATTGTCATTTTGATCAACGGCTATATCCAATAGCCGAACAATTTTATATTGCAGAATATTAATTTCACCACAAGCCAGCGAACCAAATATATTAATCATTTGTTCACATATAAGTCCACATAACCTACAGTAATTATTAGTGATTAGGCCTACCTCAAGAAGCGGCATCGCATTATGTTGGCTAAGTACATTTCTGAGTTCTGTTTGAGCTGAACAAGACTCATTTTTAAAACAACACAAACTGTCAAGTTTATTTACGCACAACACACACACGAAATGAGACAAATATTCACTGCGACATACGGCTATATCTAACAATTGAGCTATTTTGTATTGTAGTAAATTACCACGGGCTAACGGACCAAATAAATAAACAGAAGTGGTTTGCTCGGCTTCGTCAGCAGTTGAAGCTCCACATAACCTACAAGTAGAGTCAGGGTCAGGGGAGGCCATCTTACTTTGTTTCAACTAATTACTCTGTTTTAAATTTATTCTATTTCCTTATATATTTTCTTCTCAACCATTCAAACCTTTCCGTGTAAATTTCTATAACCCTTCTTTGTAAATTTGGGGGGTAGCCACATGACCGAAAAACGGAAAGACCGAATGCTAAATCTTGACGTCACAAAAAACTACGCCGCTCTAAAACAGCTGATTCCCGTTCACCGAATCATCTTGACGCGTGTGCCACCTAGAGATACCACTGCCACCTGACTGACACCAGAGGTACAAGCGCTCAGACGATGAACAAAAGTGAGCGGTAAAATTTAAAATTCGAATGAGTTGATTTTTACTTGTTAGATTTATTTTTCCATAACGATCTGCGTTGTTAATATTAACTTATAATTTTAAAATTGACGACTTGCAGTCAAGGCCTTGAAGGTGAGTTTCCACGACTCGAAAACGTTCGGCCAAGAGTGAGTAGGAATATTATTCATTCACAATTGAAACTGACTGCAAGTCGTTAAATCAAATCAAAATCATTTAATTTTTACATTAATTCAATTTATACATGAAATAATCATTGTACATTCCTAATTTAGCTCTACTGCAGTAATAACTTATAATCATATATGTACTGTGCTACATAGCTATACTTATAACTACATATTAATCTGGAAAATAATCCCAAAGGTCACGAAACCTCTGTTAGGGCGAAATAAAAACATGTTCCTACTGAAAAAAAGCAACTAAAGAAAAAGAAAGTAAACTAAAAAAACAGAAAGAAAACCCTCTAATTAAATATTTTAAAATAAAACGTAGAAAACTCAAGAGAATGCTACGCTTACCAGCCGTTGGAAAACATTTTTGACGGATTCAGTAAATAATTTTGCACCTTCTAATATAATCTATATGAATAAAATTGGAGTTTTGTCTGTACATTTATCAGAATTATATATTTTTTGGTTAGTTTTACGTTTTATACATTAAAGAAGCCGAAATAAGTCTTACCTCAATTTCTGTCTGTCTGTCACGGCCCCGAAGGCATTTTACGCGGCCTATTTTCTCCTGAAAAACGAGAGCATCGATCGGGATTTTAGTTATTGAACAGTATTGAAAACATTATTGGCAATGTCTTTAGCTATAAAAAACTAAATTAACTTTTTTTCAACAGAATAATAAACGTTTAAAAACCAAGTATTGTGCAATTTTGGATACATTTCTTCTAAGTTTTATTACCACATAAGAACAAATCACGTAATTTATCATGATATATCAATCTGATGTTCTCAAATATTCTCTCTGATAACTGTCACTGAATTGTTTACGTTCTAAGTTGTTTACTAAAAGCTGCTAACAACTTCATGATCGTTGCTATAAAAAAGCCGAAACATATTTAGTTTTATTTCGAAACGTAATCCGTACGAAGGACGGGTACCACCAGCAGCTCCAGTTGCAGCTGAGGCCGCTCCGCAACAGCAAGTATGTGCTGCATTTGCATTGGTGCGGCACGCCCAACTCATGCATCGCTGCCATGTGGTCACCTATGTATGTGCGATCGATGAGCAGAGCAGAACCGGCACCACCAAATTGTTCAATTCAATGAAGTCCGTTGTCCTTTGTGCAATTTGGTCAGCAATGGATATCATAGGATATTTCAAATGTAGGCTAAGTAAAATTACTAATTTAATCTACTCATATTTGTAGTGAGTTTCACTACAAAAATTATTCAATATTGTAGGTAATGTTTTCACAATATCTTTCAACATTTTGTTTTCCTCCTCAAAATTATCACCTCCCTTTGATGAACTTTTACTTTCCAAAATAGCAATCCAATATTTCGTGATATTATTTCGTTGGGGTGTGCTGTTTGTAGATACCGTTCCTAGTCCACTCAATTTTTTGTTGGAATATTTCTTTGAAATTCTTTTCAATTTATTCATTTTCTTCCGTTGCATATCAGTCGCATTTGTCCAGAACTTTCAATAGTTTATTCAAAACTTCGTTTAAATTGTTGTTGAACAGTTCAGCATTTTTTTTTTTTTCTGAAAATTGGCAAAAAACAAATGCTAATAATTTAATTTGGAATCGGTAATTGTGGTGTTCAATATCACAAGAAAAAGACTATGAAAATATGAATCTGAGCATGAAGAAAAAGACTCCAAGTTTGATTAAAATTGCAATATTCGACAAATTTATAATTATTTATTGGTCCCGTAACATACGGTAACTCGATTCAAGTAAACTTTGTAACTCTTAGTACACTTTGTAACTATTCTAGATCAAATCAAAATCATTTTATTGTAGAAACCTTTGAGGACATCAATGGTATTACAACAGTCATACAAGAGGATGTAATATGCATTACAGGAGGATGTTATATAAATATTACAAGAGTCAAAAAAACATAGCCCATCACAGAATAATTACATAATACATTAATTACACAAACAAGTGAAATAAGTTACCATAGTGAATTGGATATGGCAGTCAAATAATATGATTAAACACAAGTAAAAAGTAATAGTCACACAACAACAATAATGATTTATAACAAAGAATAGATTACATTGACTAGACTTGTATGGTCATAGAATTTACAATTTCATAGAACTATTGTAATTCATAACAAGGATTCAATAACAAGAAGTTTCTAATTGTCTTCAAAAATATGTGCAAAGGCATGCCTCTAATATTCTCAGGTAATGCATTAAAAAGTTTTACAGAGATATAAGAGAATGTTTTTTGAGAATTAGCATAAATATATAGTTGCAGAAATTTGAAACCAGATTATTCCTTCCCCTGGTGTTATAACTATGGTACTCACCTTGTTGAACACAGGAGCTATAGTTCTCCTTGACATAAACTAAACATTGGTATATATACAGTGAGGGAAGTGTCATGATACGTACGATTTGACTTGAAACTCTCCCTACAGTGACCTCTGTGTGGAAGACCACAAATCAATCTTACAGCCTTCTTTTACAACCTGAACAATTTTATGCTATATCTCTGAGAGCCCCAAATTAAAGTTCCATATGACAAATGGCTATTTATATGAGAAAAGTACACTGTCCGTAGAACTTCCAAACTGACAATTGTTCGTATTAGATTGCATGCAGATTCCTGAAAACCATAAAACTCTAGCTTGTCCAAAAGAACTTTATGAGACACTGTGTCAAAAGCTTTTGACAGGTAAAATAGTCTTATCTCAGTGAAATTCTTATTTTCTAATGACTCTATGAGATAATTAATTAGGGAAACAGTTGCTTTTACAGTTCCCAGTCCTGATCTATAGCCATATTGGTAGTCACTAAAAAGGCTATTGGTTTCAAAGTACTGAACAATCTGATTATTCAACAACTTTTCAAATACCTTAGAAATAATAGGAACAAGAGAAATGGGTCTGATGCTATTGCACTCTGATTTGCTGCCTTTATTGTATATTGTAAGGTACCACCTTTACAAGTTTTAATGCATCAGGAAAAATTGAATTCAGTATACAACTGTTTACAATATGAGTCAAAACCTCACTTAGATAATCCATTCCCAATTTTAAGATCAAGGTGTTCATACTATAAACATCTTCACACTTGCTATCTTTCATGGATTTGATAACACTTTCAACTTCACTCTTATTGACTAATCTAAAACTAATCTAAATTGATCGGTTCAATCAGAGAGATAAGCTGCGTTCTCGTAGGTCCTGTTTGTAACGGTGACCGATTAGATTGGCCAGCAAAAAAGACACTGTTCTCTGCTGTGAAATCACTTCCCGGTGGTTCGGAACCCACCTAAAACTGTAGGTCCAACTCATAAATCACCATCATCCAACTCATTACCCACGCACAGGTCGCAGACCTATGTGGGCTTCATCCTAAAAAAAAAAAAAAAAAAAAAATAATGAACAAGATGGTCTTGAGTTACAATACAAATAGTCTGTGGAGTTCATGTTCCTCACTTTTTTAGCAACATTTTTTACAATCTTATCAATAAAGAAATTATTAAATTGAAGTGGATCCAATTTACTATCGATGACCTTAACCTGACCTCTATTGTTACATTCATTATTTATGACAGTCCATATAGCTTTACTCTTATTGCTAGAAGATTGTATGATGCTGTCATTCTTTTTGCGTCTAGTTTCCTTGAGCAATGTCTTGAACTTTTTCTTAAACAATTAGTAATAAGATTATTTTTCAAACTTACAATATTCAATAAAGAGCTGATTTTCGAGTTTTTTTTTATTTCTGCATTACACATTTTAAGCTCTTCCTCTAAAGACGCCATCTTTTTCTGACAAGTATCATATTCAGTTGTAAATTATTCTAGTTCGGAACCCACCTAAAACTGTAGGTCCAACTCATCAATCACCATTATCCAATTCATTACCCACTGCACAGGTCTTAGACCTATGTGGGCTTCACCCACCGAAAAAGAATCTAGAAGATTCTTTTTCATTTGTATTGATTTTGATAACATAAAGAAACTCAGGATCCATTTATAAATGCTGGTTGACTCTCACTTGACTCATAGTATAAATCCCAAAATATGAGTCTCAACTAAGAAATCATATCAAAATATGATAAGCCTCAATGCAATCAAATTTTGCGTTTCTTATGGTGATGTCCAAATGACTGCAAAAAGTCAGGCTAGATTATGTATTATATATGTACAACATTTAAAAATGAAGATTTCAATAGAATAAATTTTTAAAAGAACAAAATATAGTTTTAAAGTATTATATTGATGGCTTGATAAAAAATTACATTTATATCACTTTTAAAGTTGAACTGCCACAGGCAGCAAACCAGTTTAATAATTTAACTTATTTTGTTATTCAATAGTCCAATAATTGGAGACGTCAATGATTAACTTGTTATGTGAATTTAACGACTTGCAGTCAAATATTCATTAAGAATAAGTACGGTAACAAACAAAAAACCAAACACTAACACCACTAACAAAAAATACATCACAATGACATACATTAATCCACAATCAAACAGACTAGCAAAAATCTTCAAAAAAGCCGGCCACACCATCTCATTCAGAACAAAAAACAAAATAAAAAATGCACTTACGCTCAAAACCACACTGAACACAAACAAATACGATCTCCCAGGGATCTACAAACTGAACTGCTCTGATTGTAACAAATTCTACATAGGACAAACAGGCCGCACATTCAAACAACGTTACAAGGAACATTTTCAAGCCCTGACATCAAAAGCTGAATCGAATTTCGCCAACCATATCATTCAAACTGGACACACTTTTACTGACCTCACTACCAACCTACACATTCTCCATATAAAATCTAAAGGACACGAACTCAACACCTTGGAACAATTTGAAATATACAAACACACCACACACAATAAACAAAATATCCTAAACAAACAACTAAATTTTAAATCACACAAACTTTTTGATCACATTTTACAAAAACCACAATTCTTCTATCCAAAAACTGACATCGACGATCTAGGAACACGCCTCTGAAAACGGATCTCATAGATTCGAAAGCGCTCGGCCTACAGAGTAAGTAAATTTTACTTATTCTTAATGATTATTTGACTGCAAGTCGTTAAATTCACATAACAAGTTAATATTAACAACGCAGTTCGTCGTGGAACAAGAAATCCAGGAAGTCAATGATTCTTTGTTACACTATTGCTGGTTGAGATGTGCCAAATCTTCCATATATATTATAGTTTTTTTTATATATGTTCAATGAGATAGTTTAATACTTTTTATTTGTAGCTTTATGACTATTTTGATCATGAGATGTATTCAACACTACTGTATTTAATGTTGTAATTTATTGATGTAGAATGTAGTAGCTTGTGCTGAAAAAAATGAGAAATGCTATTTTATTATTGTTTACAAGAAATATGAAAGATCCATTGAGGTCATTGTCAAAATTGATGAAAGGTTTTCTATCAAGAACCAATAAATTTACTGTTCTGTTGAGCTTAATAGGTTTCATAAAATGTTCTTAGATAATGGATTACTGCTCGTTTAATACAGTTACAAATTTTTATAAATTCATCAATATTTTACTTCAATGCCATAAATATGGCGTGGCCTTACCTTACCTGGCCTTTGTATCACAGGGCAATATTGTGATCTGTATTGTCCGTCTCATTATCGTTTACTTATTTAAACATAAAATTAATCAAGGGTCTGTTTCAAGTGACTCATTGCACATTTAAACAGATTAAAAATGATCAATTCATGCGTATCGTATTTTAACTTATCAGTTTCTATGTAACTTTATATATTTTCTACATTTTCTTTTGTTGAAAGCTCAGCTATTAGCAATATTCAATACTTTTCGCCCCATCTACCTTACTAAATCACCAGCAATAGGTTATATAGATTTACCATTGTCGTTCCAATTCTTCTACTTTATTTACTGTTCTTTGTGAACAAAAGTACGGTAATTGGGCAGTTAGGTTGAATAAATTTCTGGAAACATCTCCAACTATTAACATTCGTTTATTTGAACTAAATTTTATTTTATTCCCTGTGGATTGTGCTCTTGTTTCATTTTTTATATTTAAAAATCAAAGCTAACCTGACTTAGGAAAGTATAATTACTGGACTGACAAGAATTCCATAAATATTCTGTCATTGTAACAGATTATTGTTGTATTAATGAAAAAATTATGTAATCCTCCAGAGACAAAAATGCTTCTAAAGCACTGCATTTCATTTTATTATTAATTTAGATATTAGATAGTTCATCAAGTATTTTGTCCTGGATTTCTTGTTCCTGACAAACTGCGTAGTAAATATTAACTTTTCAAGTGAATTCAACGACTTGCAGTCAAATTTGACTGCAAGTTGTTTAATTCACTTGAAAAGTTAAAAGTATTTCTTCATGGGTAACATCACAGAAAAGTACATAATTTGAGAATACTATGATATTCTGAATTAGAATATCTACTCAGAATCGAGAATAAGAAGAATATAATATTTCTGTCCATATGTTCATATGAAAATTGTAAATAATTTAGTTGATGTTATTGAGTCATAGGAATAAGGATATTTAGTTTCAATCATAAGTTGGAGAATTTGGAAAAACAGCTGATCTCAGAAGTATTTTTAGTTTCGCTGCTGTGATGGATTAAGAATATTTATTCACCATTAAATACATGTCTGTACAATAGGCTATTTTGAGGTTATGTTTGATGATCCTTTTGTACTAGCTCAAAGTTTATATTTTTCATATTAAAAAAAATATATATGACTAATATCACAAAAAATATTGTACAAAACTCGTCCGGGAAGATGTTTACCATACTCATATGATAATACTGCACTCAACTTCATCTCCTGCGTTAACTTATCATATTTTCAGTAAGCACAATTTTCCACACTTGTAACGTAATATAGGCCTACTATTTCAATGTAGGTATATTCTGAAAGAGACCACATCAAAATGAATCAAAAGCCATTTCACTTTTAAGAAGCCTTTTGCTATTATAATTTTCCTAAATACAATATTCCACATTAAATAAAACGTTGTAGAATTTTCCTTAGTTTATCTTTTCTTATAAGTGGATTTTTAGTTACTCAAGTTTGGATGTTATAAATTAATTATTGGCTTGCTAATTGGATAAATATTTCATAATGTAGGCTTTAAGAAATTTATCATGTTTTCAAAGTTTGAAAATTCAACTAAAAAGCTTAAAATAAAACATATTTTAAAACAAAAAAAGAAACCAACTTCAGTGAAATGACAAAATACTCACATACTAAAAAGTTTAAAATAAAGTATTTACTTTAAACTGAGAAAGTTTTAATTTCATACAAGTAATCTTTTGAAGTCGGCGCCAAATTTCCCATAAACTTCTAAAATATAACAGAATTACTCTGTGATGTCTTCCATGATGAAATAATTGAACAATCTAATATCAAAACTGACACTGTATTCCAGTAAAAGTGAGTGTAAATCACATATTTAATTGAAATACAGTGTTAGTTTTGATATTAGATAGAATTTCTTATCAATCACAATCCATTAGGTGGGTTCGGAACCCACCTAAAACTGTAGGTCCAACTCATAAATCACCATCATCCAACTCATTTTCCACACACAGATCTCAGACATATGTGGGCTTCATCCTAAAAAAGAATTTATAAAATATTTCTTCATGGGTAACATCACAGAAAAGTACATAATTTGAGAATACTACGATATTCTGAATTAGAATATCTACTCAGAATCTCTTGTAAGATCTGTGTGTTTAGATTACTTTTTGTGCAGAAAAAATGATTTGAAATTTTGATACTTTGCAAATTCTAATAACAGTACCCAGTCAGCACAAAACGTAAAAAATATGTATATTTTGAGTCAATTATGTCAATTAAAGGTGAAGTAAATTCATAAACATATAATATACATAAATTTGAAGTATCATATATCAAGTGTCAGTATGTAAATCTATGAACATATAATATATGTGAATTTAAAGTATCCAATGTCAAGTATCAGTAGGTAAATTTAGAAACATATATTATATGTGAATTCAAAGTATCATATATCAAGTATCAATATGTAAATTCATGAACATATAATATATGTGAATTTAAAGTATCACACATCAAGTATCGGTTGGTTAATTTGGAAATATATAATATATGTGAATTGAAAGTATCATATATCAAGTATCAGTATGCAGATTTATGAACATATAATATATGTGAATTTTAAGTATCAAATATAAGGTATCAGTTTGTAAATTTATGAACATATAATATATGTGAATTTGAAGCATCATAATATGATGCTTCAAATTCACATATATTATATGTTCATAAATTTACAAACTGATACCTTATATTTGATATATTATATCAAGTATCAGTAGGTAAATTTAGAAACATATAATATATGTGAATTTAGAGTATCAAATATCAAGTATTCGTATGTGAATCTATAGAAATATTAGCCTATATGTGTAAATCTGAAGTATCATACATCAAGTATTGGTATGTGAATCTACAAACATATAATATACATGACTCTAAAATATGCCTAATATATCAAGTACCAGTAAGTAAATTCATAAACATATAACATATATCAATTTAAATTATCATGTATCAAGTATCAGTACATGAATTTATAAACATACAAAAAATATAAATTTGAAGTCCTCACTTGAAACATAACATACAATAATTTCGTCCTAGGGTTTCCTAAAGGTTTCATGAGTAACAGAGTACTATATGAATATTTAGACTGGGAAAATCTTGCTATCAAGTAATAATATAGAAAAGCAAATGAAATTTTCAAGCATAAAATAAGTTAGATTGTAGAAAGTACAACTTACTTGGCACCAAGTGATTCTAGGTAAGCCTTAATTCTGGGTAAATCCTTTTTGGGCTGGATAGACCTATCTGTAAAATCATTCTTGAGAAACGTCTACATATTATTGTGCATGTATATTTGAAATGTATAGTATCATTCAGGAAACAATATAAACTGACTGGAGGGCAGGTCCAGCTAGTAATCAATAGAATTTGAAGAAATATAATATCCTGGTTTTTCCCAGGTGGCTGTTAAAGTATATTTTTATTGTTACGAGATTGTTTTTATTCTTTCCCAATTCTTTAGGCTTTGCAAAAGAATTGTCTAGCCTGCACTCTGGGCCATTGGATGGATGAGTCGAGTGCCGTAGCCGCCTGGAGGGGGTTGGGCAATGACAAAAACGACTGAATATGAAAAAAATTAAGATTCGTTCCAAAATAAATGCTAGCAGCTCAATTTTCCAAATTTTTAAATATAAATTTAATAAAATATGGTACAATTTTATGTTAAGACTCTGGTGAGAGAATGAGTTGGAGCAAGTGAGCAGATTTAATTAAGGAAAGGAGAGAGTTTTTGCTAGTACAAATCTTGCATATACAAGTTTTAGCAATTTCATAGTAATTATTATCTTTAATATTTCTATTATATTATTGATAATTCCATTATTGTATTCTGCCATTGAGGCGCACATTCATTGTCATTCCGTATTAAGAATTGAGAAATTTTTCTTGTATCGATATACAAGTTACAGCTATTTTATAGCAATTATTATCTTTAATTTCATTATAGTATTATTTGATGATTTCAACTTCGCTTACTGCCACCAAGGCAAGCGTTCGTATGCGCTCAATTGTTGCCTTCTAATTGGATCGTAATTACTTATATAAAAATTCATGGACATCAACTTTATTTAGTGCTTTCACTCTTGATCATGCATTCTATGGTCATTTCAATTCAATAATTATATCGTACTCCCGATTGTGACATTATCTTTTAATCTCCGATTGTGACTTTGCCATCAAGGCCTGCGTTCAATGCAGTGGCGGATTAATGAATTTTTATGGGAGGGGGCGACATACCCCAAAGATACCCGTTGGTCGGGGGGGGGGGGGGGGGGTATGGAATAAAATTTTTGGAAATTTAGTAGCCTTTAACCGCATTTTACACCATTCTAGCACTTAAAATGTAGTAGAAATATAATTTTTTGTGTTTAAGAACAATCAAATTTCCCCTAGCTAGAGTAGTTTATTTCTGTATATTCATGTGGAATTAGGAATACAAATTTTTTCATACAATACAATATGTCTTGAACAAAAATTGCTTTGCTAGCTTAATTTTTATCAAAATTTTCAGAGAAATGAACAGAGTCTAAGCAATTCATTCGTGATCGTGATGATTTTTAGACCTATATATATATATATATATATATATATTTAAATTAATCTCAACATTCTTTCATGTTTCATAATACCAGTACTACAATAAATATGTATTAGGTCAAAAACAAACAGAGATTTATATGCCCCTACCTATTCTATAAAAGATTAATCTTATTCAAACTAATTTCACTTGATATAAGATTTCCTTCATTCTCTGTCATTTGTTAATTCGTCATTGAATAACATCATTTCAACAGTTGAAGATAAAGTAAAGATAATATAGAAAATAAGGCAAAATAAGTATTACAACATTTGTTAATTCCCGGCCGGCGGAGGCGGAGTGGTAAGACAAGTTGGAGGTATTCCGTCTGTGGCGGGACAATTAAAATTTAACTGTGTGCATGTCACAAGTGTTACTCTTTTTAATTTTTTTTAAATGTGCTAGCCCTCGGGGGGGGGGGGGGGGCGGTCGCCCCCTCCGCCCCCCCTTTAATCCGCCCTTGGTTCAATGCGCCTAGTATTATCACTTAAGATTTGTTTATTACATTATTTTAGTAGTTTGTGAATATTCACACAATTATTTTACCATTTTTACTAATGACGTTGCATTGAAATATCATTATTATTATTATTTCTATTTTAGACTTCAACCTGTTATTAATATCAGTTTTAATTTTCAAATGTTATTCATTTCTTGTATTCTGTGCTCAGCAATGTACTACCCGTTGTTCTATTTTTGTCTACGAAATTGACAGTTCAATTTAACGTACTGCTAATGGTAACTTACCTCAATTATTATTCTATCTCAAGCGCTTACGATTTTACAGTATTAAATTACAATTTATGTATTCACTTATTGCGTTTCTACTAGGCCATCTTGGAGCCTGAAACATCTGACTCATATTACTCATATAACACCAACTTGAGGCTCTTCATATAGACTTCGTTCATCAAATTATACTTTATTCTAGTGTTTATAGAGCCCTACACCAACTCACAGAGCTGCCAATCAAGTCTTTGATATTGTTGAGGTCGATTAACTAAAGTTAATGGTGAAGTAATAATAATAGACCCACCCAGTCTGTGGCTGCACGCACCCGACAGACTGGAGCTACTGAGGATATTTTTGTCCACTTTGTCGCAGGTCAACTCTGCCGGGAGGTGAAGAATTAGGAATCGATCGTCTCAACTGTCGTCAACCACCTCTGTCGTCTTCTCCCCAATGTACAGTGGAAACAATTACTCTGGGCGCGTGGCTGGGTTTATACCAGTTGTTCGCCAAACTAGCTCAGCCAGTATACAAGCGTGATTCTGTGCGCATGCGTGAAGAAATTTGTGTCAGCTGGTTGTCAATGGGTCTATACCAGTTGTTCACCAATCCACTTGTTCGCCAAACTAGCTCAGCCAGTATACAAGCGTGATTCTGTGCGCATGCGTGAAGAAATTTGTGTCAGCTGGTTGTCAATATTATTTCTGCACCATTGCCAATTGTTTATGTTTTATTTCGATTCAAGATTATGAGTTTTTGTTTGATGTTAGTCCAGTTCTGTTGTACTTTTATAACTAAGGTAATCTTTATAGTACTAAACTTTTCATGACGCTGATCATGAAATTTGTATAGTTTTAAGTATGTAGTTTTTACCACCTTGCTCTAACATTGTACGGTATTAGATGTCAGACTATCGTCTTGAAATCGGTCATTGTATGTCAATATATTTTATTTATTTGGCGTGGAACGTGCATGGTTTGTTAGCCAGCTTTTATAAAATTTTGGGTAATTGTGCCGCAGATGTTAGCAAATAAAAAATCACTTGAAACCTTCACCAAATTGTAGTATTATGTCTCCTGATCACAATTATCAAGTTTTGGTAATTATTGAGTATTCGAACTTTTCGATTTTTCCAACAATTTTTTTTTGTGACATCTACACACCCCACGAAGCAATAATCCGTTGAAATTTTTTGGGGGTCGCGTCTTTTTCACACAAAAATTTAAATTTTCGGAAAAAAATTTTTTGATGATAATTTTATTTTTCATTTAAAAAATCCATAATTTGCAAACATATTATGAACTCCAAACCATAAAACGATATAAATCAAATTAATAATCACATATCTGAAGAAAACTAAGCTTACTAACCGTTCAATACTTCGGGGGATACAACTCCGCAGCCGCTTTAAAAAAATAATGTACACGCTCCTCCCGCTGTTATCGGCGCTTAAACTGAAACTCAGCAAGGTAGCCGGCGAAATGCGCTTTTTTGACTCCAAACCTTGGAATCGTACAGCGCACTTCGCGCCAACTCCTCTCAACCGTATTCGTGTGAGCTTGGGTTTCTGGGTCCACAAAGCAAAATGAATACCAGTCAACCACTGTTGTTGTCGAAATTTGAGAGCGAAATTTAAGATTTTACTTATTGACAACTAATTCCGCACCACACTTCAAACACACTGTAATCTCTTTAAAAATACCATGCCTGAATAAAAATTCGATCACCTCCTTTTCGCTAAGGCATACAGATTCTAAAAATTTGAGGCTGCACTCTGTATCACACATTTCACGTAATGAATAAATTAGAACAATCAGCTATTGCCGAAAATATTTTCCATGTGATCTAACAATAATTGTCGATTTGACCAAACACAAAATTATAGCATTTCAAAGAAAACATATGTTTTCAAACTATTATATTTTTAGTTTGATTGGTTAATTGACCGACCTTTCCGTTGCTCAGCTCTAAATGATTCCACCTGACCAAACCTAACCTAACCTTGCCTAGTCTGGCAGTGTTACAGTGTGATGGAAGTATTCATACGCGGAAGAAAAATAGTTCCATCAGAAAACTCTAATTTAAATGCCAAATAAGCGTTGCCCCCGCAAAATATCAGTGTATTATTACTTACTAGTGTGTTTTGAGTGTGTGGGGAAAAAATTGTTGAAAAATTCGAAAAGTTCGGATACTCAATAAATACCTTATGTTTTTCGTGAAATCATTCACACAAAATCAACTAATTGATCATTATAACATGTCATAAGAAATCCAGTATCTTATCTCTTATAGGAGCTGAGAAAAAGGTACATGAAGTTGAAAGAAGTACATTCTGAGAAAACGTGGAAAAAAGTGAACGTAATCACTACTCACGTTTTGATGGCAAGTCCTACAGCTAGCAATTTCTCTCATAGTTTTGGAAAAACTATTCAAATTATCTAATATATACTTAAATGCATTGCCCCTGATTCTATTATCATACTCAATAATCTTGTCAGAATTTTTTCATTTGATCTTTAGTACTTGGCACATTGGGTGATGAAGTTGGAATAGTGGATGATGAAGTTGGAGTAGTGGTTGATAAAGTTGAAGGTGTGGTTGATGAAGTTGATGGTGTTGAAAATTAGTGTTTTATTTTATAAGAGTAAAACAAACGTTGATAAACCAGTTTGATTGGTCACAGTAGAGAAGAGTTGGTCGTACGAGGACTTGCGCACACGCACGAGTCAATTCTGGAAGCAAGTTTGTTTGATTTTCTTTGCGTGGTCGTCAGTGTGAAAATGAAAGTTGAGGAGTTGATTACGCTTGAGTTTGACCAAAATCCATTGTGGGACCAATCCACAAAGGATTATCATAATAGAGATCTCAATGTGACCGCTAATCTTTCCACAGGCTTGATACAAGTCCAAAAATTGCTTTGTTTTTCAATTTTTGTGCTGAATCTATTTAAAATATAATAAATCGTTTCTAGTGACATCCGAAAATAATCGAAAAAATTTCTATCAGATTTTCGTAGATCAGGAAATTCTCGTTGCGTCTCTCTTGTTAAATTAATATCATTCACCCAGCATTCTTTTTCTTCATTAACAAACAGAATGCGCAATAACAGATTGTCTAACAACTGGTCAATGGCATTGAAGTATAAACTCGCAGGAGTAGGAATAAGTTTGCAATGTGACCACTCTTAAGGGGCTCACACACTAGCGAGTATGGCTCGCGAGTAAGACTCGCGAGTCTGGCTCGGCGAGTAAGACTCGGAAGAAAATCACCACTAACGTGTTGTGAACTTCCCGAGTCCGGCTCGGCTACTTTTCAAGGTCGGCTGGAGTGCGCCCGTGTTAATTCTGATCCATATAGCTCATCTAATCTCAAAATCTTTAAATTACAATCAATATCTCATTTGGAAGGTCATTTTATGCTCTAGAGAGAGTATTAGTTTTGCTAAAAATTCATAATTCTTGAAATTTGTTATTATTATTATTATTATTAAGAAATGTTTTATTTCTTCTCATTTTTTTCTGACATAAGAGAAAAAGATGTCAGAGCGTTTATAAGCACGATTTATGTTTTTTTATAACAATTATTTTCCCACCTCTAAGTATCTTTCTTATAGATCTACACATAATTATAGATATAGATCTATAATTAGGGAAGTGATAGTCGCGAGGCGTAGCAGGTATCTGTTCAATCAGATAGAGATAAGCTAAGCTGTGTTCTCGTAGGTCCTGTTTGTAACGGTGACCGATTAGATTCGCCAGCAAAAAAGAGACTGTTCTCTGCTGTAAAATCACTTCCTGGTGGTTCGGAACCCACCTAAAACTTTAGGTCCAACTCATCAATCACCATCATCCAACTCATTACCCACGCACAGGTCTCAGACCAATGTGGGCTTCATCCTCAGAAGAAGAAGAACATCTACAATAAAATATGCAAAAGTGTAATAGGGGGCCCATAGAATTCAAAAGGTCAGATGAAATATAGGATTAATTTCATCTACTTTTTACTCAATTTTTATTTTTTAATTACTTCCATTTTTTTCATTTGTATCGAAGTAATTATTGTTATATTGCAATTTATTAAATACTGTTATATTTATAATGATAATGTTATATTATAATAATAAATATAAAATGGGCATTGGGCTTACATGCAAAGGGATGTATAATTATTATTATTATTATTATTATCATCATCATTATCATTCAATAATTATTTATTTATTTATTTTATACACAATTTATCTGTTAGCAGCTATTATTATTGGAATTATTTTTTAGAATTTTGTTTTTATGTTACTGTAGGTATTTTTTGTTGAAAAAACAACATTCGAATATTTATTTGTATTGTATTAAAAATAAGCTCTGCACTGCAATATTATCATTTTTATTTTCTCTTGAATATTCAAATTTTAATATACGGTTTCTTTTTTATTTTTCTGTTTATACATTAGTTGAACTTGGTACCTATTTCAGTCATAGTATTGTCATAGTAACAGTAAATATACAAACTTGAATAGATAACTCAATCAACTTATTTTTATGTCTTGTGAACAGTGCAAATAATAGCTTTCTGACGTTCTGCTATGTTATAATGAGGTGCCGAGCCTGGCTCGGCTCGGAAAACGTCCACTAACTAGCGAGTCCCAGCCGAGCCCAGCCGCGCTTGTAGGCCTGCGCGAGTCTGGCTGGGCTCGGCTCGGCTCGGGAGAAAACAGCCCACTAACTAGTGATTTTCTCCCGAGTCCGGCTGGCCGAGTCTTACTCGCGAGCCAAACTCGCTAGTGTGTGGGCCCCTTTACTCTGACAACCTACTCGTACGACCTGCTCGCAAAACGATCTACTCGTCACGTCGTCAGTCGCATGCAGTCTGACCACAGCCTAAGCCGCTAGCCGCTTGCTAAGTTATGGTCTATGTTACTTCAAAAGCAAGTCTCGCCTTAATTGTAGCAGGAACGGAAACAACTAAAATCAAATGAAAGAAGAATGTTTATGAAATAGAATGTATCCATTGCCTACTTCATGCACATTTTCCTTCATAAGCTATAAACTACTACAGACATCCAGGAAACTACTAAACGTTGCTTGTAAGATTGTACTTTTGGACCCAGAAAATACACTTTGATTTGATCGTTTATCATTAATAATCTGTAATAATAACGGTAATTATTGAGTATCCGAACTTTTCGATTTTTCCAACAATTTTTTTTTGTGACATCTACACACCCCATGAAGCAATAATCCGTTGAAATTTTTTGGGGGTCGCGTCTCTTTTACCCAAAAATTTAAATTTTCGAAAAAAAAAATTTTGACGAAAATTTTATTTTTCATTTAAAAAATTCATAATTTGCAAACATATTATGAACTCCCAACCATTAAACCATATAAATCAAATTAATAATCACATATCTGAAGAAAAGTAAGCTTACTAACCTTTCAATACTTGGGGGGATACAACTCCGCAGCCGCTTTATGAACTCTTATATATATATGAACTATATTTATGAACTCTTCACAAATAAATGTTTGTAGCAGGTATCTGTTCAATCAGATAGAGATAAGCTAAGCTGTGTTCTCGTAGGTCCTGTTTGTAACGGTGACCGATTAGATTCGCCAGCAAAAAAGAGACTGTTCTCTGCTGTAAAATCACTTCCTGGTGGTTCGGAACCCACCTAAAACTTTAGGTCCAACTCATCAATCACCATCATCCAACTCATTACCCACGCACAGGTCTCAGACCAATGTGGGCTTCATCCTCAGAAGAAGAAGAACATCTACAATAAAATATGCAAAAGTGTAATAGGGGGCCCATAGAATTCAAAAGGTCAGATGAAATATAGGATTAATTTCATCTACTTTTTACTCAATTTTTATTTTTTAATTACTTCCATTTTTTTCATTTGTATCGAAGTAATTATTGTTATATTGCAATTTATTAAATACTGTTATATTTATAATGATAATGTTATATTATAATAATAAATATAAAATGGGCATTGGGCTTACATGCAAAGGGATGTATAATTATTATTATTATTATTATTATCATCATCATTATCATTCAATAATTATTTATTTATTTATTTTATACACAATTTATCTGTTAGCAGCTATTATTATTGGAATTATTTTTTAGAATTTTGTTTTTATGTTACTGTAGGTATTTTTTGTTGAAAAAACAACATTCGAATATTTATTTGTATTGTATTAAAAATAAGCTCTGCACTGCAATATTATCATTTTTATTTTCTCTTGAATATTCAAATTTTAATATACGGTTTCTTTTTTATTTTTCTGTTTATACATTAGTTGAACTTGGTACCTATTTCAGTCATAGTATTGTCATAGTAACAGTAAATATACAAACTTGAATAGATAACTCAATCAACTTATTTTTATGTCTTGTGAACAGTGCAAATAATAGCTTTCTGACGTTCTGCTATGTTATAATGAGGTGCCGAGCCTGGCTCGGCTCGGAAAACGTCCACTAACTAGCGAGTCCCAGCCGAGCCCAGCCGCGCTTGTAGGCCTGCGCGAGTCTGGCTGGGCTCGGCTCGGCTCGGGAGAAAACAGCCCACTAACTAGTGATTTTCTCCCGAGTCCGGCTGGCCGAGTCTTACTCGCGAGCCAAACTCGCTAGTGTGTGGGCCCCTTTACTCTGACAACCTACTCGTACGACCTGCTCGCAAAACGATCTACTCGTCACGTCGTCAGTCGCATGCAGTCTGACCACAGCCTAAGCCGCTAGCCGCTTGCTAAGTTATGGTCTATGTTACTTCAAAAGCAAGTCTCGCCTTAATTGTAGCAGGAACGGAAACAACTAAAATCAAATGAAAGAAGAATGTTTATGAAATAGAATGTATCCATTGCCTACTTCATGCACATTTTCCTTCATAAGCTATAAACTACTACAGACATCCAGGAAACTACTAAACGTTGCTTGTAAGATTGTACTTTTGGACCCAGAAAATACACTTTGATTTGATCGTTTATCATTAATAATCTGTAATAATAACGGTAATTATTGAGTATCCGAACTTTTCGATTTTTCCAACAATTTTTTTTTGTGACATCTACACACCCCATGAAGCAATAATCCGTTGAAATTTTTTGGGGGTCGCGTCTCTTTTACCCAAAAATTTAAATTTTCGAAAAAAAAAATTTTGACGAAAATTTTATTTTTCATTTAAAAAATTCATAATTTGCAAACATATTATGAACTCCCAACCATTAAACCATATAAATCAAATTAATAATCACATATCTGAAGAAAAGTAAGCTTACTAACCTTTCAATACTTGGGGGGATACAACTCCGCAGCCGCTTTATGAACTCTTATATATATATGAACTATATTTATGAACTCTTCACAAATAAATGTTTGTCGGGGTGGCTTTAGGTGCAAAAATAATGACACCAAATAGAAATATTTTTCTATTGGGAGTCTACAATTGTCCAAGAACGAGCCCACCCTTGCCGAGCCAGTAAAGCCACAAACCGCAGCCGCCTTCTTCCCACGTCGAATTTTTTTTTGACAGCGAAATTTAAGATTTGATTTATTCACAATTAACTCCGCACCACACTTTAAACACACCGAAATCTCTTTAAAAATACCATGCCTGAACAAAAATTCAATCACGTCCTTTTCGCCAAGGCGTATAGATTCTAAAAATTTTAGATTGCACTCTGTATCACACATTTCACGTAATGAATAAATATGAATGAATATTTTCCATGTGATCTAACAATGATTGTCGATCTGACCAAACACAAAATCTTTGCATTTCAAAGAAAACATATGTTATCAAACTATTATATTTTTGGATTGAATGGTTACTTGACCGACCTTGCTAAGCTCTAAACCAAACCTAACCTAACCTAGCCTAGTCTGGCAGTGTTACAGTGTGATGGAAGTATTCATACGCGGAAGAAAAATAGTTCCATCAGAAAACTCTAATTTAAATGCCAAATAAGTGTTGCCCCCACAAAATATCAGTGTATTATTACTTACTAGTGTGTTTTGAGTGTGTGGGGAAAAAATTGTTGGAAAAATCGAAAAGTTCGGATACTCAATAAATACCATAATAACTACAAACCTAAATTATGATTTAGGTAAACTCATCAATTATCGGTCTTTCACCAAATATCGACCATTCACAATTCTAACCTAAAAAGTAAGCAATTTAGTTTCAAGTAAGAAACTTTTTTTTTTAAGCAATAGTTTCAAGTTCAATTCAATTCAAGAAATTATTGTTTTTTGCCTTTCCAAAAACAATTGCATCTGAAAATCAATGAGAAATAACTGATTTAGATTTAGTAGGCTTTAGTAAGTATGAAATTTTGCATATTCTCAATTCTTGAGAGCTGGCAGGATTCTTGCTGGCTAAACTCAAGAATAGCAGATGGGTTCGATTTCTTAAAATTTCTGGTTTTATACGATTTTCCATGCTATTCAAAGTATAAAAAAATTACCACTCACCTATAAGTTAGTTTATTTCTAACTTAAATTTATAATTGTACTAACATCACTTTCGTAGTCCATTGTATTCAATATAGGCTACATGTTTTTCTAGTTTTACGATATTATTATAATTATTGTTGTGGTTATCCATTTTTCGTGAACTGCAAATTGGGTGCGAGTCTGCAACAAAGCGCTGAAGAAGAACAACATAGTTCGAAACGCGTCCGCCGCGACTCAAAAAGGTCAGTTCTGCACAGCAAGATAATACATATGAATATTATTATAATATACCTACTAAGTCTAATCATCTGACTTGATCTTTTGATGCCAGGGTTTGAAAGGTTAACTCCTTGCCTTTTGGTTTCGGTTAAGAATATATCAATGATTCAAAAGAATAGATGTATCTATAATTTAATGGTCGATGATCACTGACACAAAAAAAGAAGTAGAACTATTCATATGTATTATCTTGCTGTGCAGAACTGACCTTTTTGAGTCGCGGCGGACGCGTTTCGAACTATGTTGTTCTTCTTCGGCGCTTGGTTGCAGACTGACTAGTTTTCTGGTATGTAAGATCTGGTGGTCGTAGGAAGGTAGTGGGAGGAGTGGATGTGGTGGGGGAAGTGGGTGTGGTGGAGGTGTTTTTAGGTGGGGTTTGTGATGATGTTGAAGAGGGTATGAGATTTGAAATTAAGTTGGTCATTGAGTATGAATTGAGGATGTGAAATGGAATGTTTGTAAATTTCGAATTGTTCAAGAGTATTGAGTTTTTGACTTTTGGGGGCAATGTGAAGGATGTGGAGGTTTTGATCAATGTTGGTGAATGAATGATTTTTTGTGAGTAGATGTTCAGCATAATTTGATTTTGTCTGTGGTTGGGTGAGGGCTTTTATGTGTTCTTTGAATCTGGTTGTGAAAGATCTGCCAGTTTGTCCAATATAGAAGCTGTCACATTCGTTGCATGTCAGTTTGTATGTACCAGAATTATTATGAATGTTGGTGATGGTGGTGGTGAGTTTTCTTAAGGTGTTGTTGGTGGTGAGTTTTCTTAAGGTGTTGTTGGTTTTGAATGCGACTGTGTAGTTGAGCTTTCTGAAGGTATTTGCTATTGTTTGTGTTGTATGATTGATGTATGTTAATATGATGTACCGTATTTGGAGTCTGGTAGGGGTTGTGTGGATTTTTGTTGTTTGTGAATGATTCTATGGAGTTTTTTTGTCAATGATGGATGTGTTGTAACTGTTTTTTGATGCTATGTATTTGATGGTATTGAGTTCAGTTTGGTAGTCAGTGGAGTTCATGGGTATGTTGATGAGTCTGTGAATCATGAAGTTGAGAGCTGCATGTTTGTGTTGGGTTGGATGGTTTGAGTGATTATGAAATTATCATGTCTGTGGAGGTAGGTTTCCTGTAAATTTTGAATGTATGGTGATGATTTGTTTTGGTGATTGTGAGGTCAAGAAAGTTGAGAGAATTATGAATTTCAGTTTCCAAGGTGAATGTGAGATTGGGGTGGATTTTGTTGATGTAGGTGAGAAATGTGTGAACTTGTCTGGTGTTACCTTTGTACAGTACAATGATGTCATCTACATATCTGTGCCAATAAATTATTTTTTCTGAATGTGGATTGTTAATGAGGATGTGGGTTTTTTCTATGTTGTGGATGAAGATTTCGGCTAGGATGGGAGAGATGGGAGATCCCATTGGGAGACCTGTGGGTTGTGTATAGAATTTATTATTGTGGGTGAAATAGTTTTGCTTTGTGATGGTGTTGGTGAGTGACATAATTTCATTAATGTGAGCAGGAGGTGTGTTGTTGTCAATTAGCATATTTTTGAGGTAGAGGAGTGTTTCATCAATAGGTATGATTGTGTAGAGATTTTTTATGTCAAATGAGGCAAGTGTTGAGTTGTGTGGAATGTGTATATCTTTTATTTTTTGAACTAAGTGTAAATTGTTTTTGATGGATGAGTGATGGTTGAATGTTATGTTTTTTCTAATGATTGTATCAAGGTGTTTAGCTATTTTGTGAGCTGGAGCAGGTGTATGATTGACTAATGTTCTGATGGGCATGTTGGGTTTGTGGATTTTAGGTAGAGCTCTTAGTATAGGGGCAGAGGGTTTAATTTGTTTAGAATGATATTTTTGTGCAGGAGTGAGGATGAGTTTAGTGTTGTTGATGACTTGTTTTATTGATGAATGAAATTTCGTGGTGGGATCATGTGTGAGTTCAATGATATGATTTTCATGAATGAAGTTCTGGACTTTTTCGTTAAGGTTAGGTGTTTCTATGATAACACTACAGTTGCCTTTGTCAGCTTTGGTTATGGTGATGTTATGGTCTTTTTGTTTTTTCAGTATAGATTTCATTGTTTTGTCTTCTTGGTTGTTATAAGATCTATTGTAGTTTAGGGCTTTGTTGATATTAAGCTTAGTGGCATATCTTATGTAGCCTACTCATGATGTTCAGGTGCTGTGTTAGTGACAGCGCTTTCTGTGTCTATTATAATTTTTTGTAGGGTGTTTTTGGACCTCATATTTATCTTCAAATTGTGTTTGAGACCTTTGTCAAGCAGATTCATTTCTTGTTGAGTGAATTGAATGTTTGTAGTGTTGATAGTGCGAGGGTGAAAAGGCTGTGGATTGACATTGAGGTGTTTGTTTTGGTTTTGAAAAAGAGCTTCGAATTTGAGGTTATGACGTTTTTTAATCAAGGAAATTTGGGTCTTTATGAATGAACTGGTGAACTGTAGGATTTCTTCATGCTCTATGAAAGTGAGGTGTTTAGAAAGTTGAAGATGTAATTTGAAAGCTGTTCTATTGAGTTGATCTTTCTTCATGTGAAGATGTTTGATTGAATTCTTTAGGAAGAGGAGTTGAGGTTGGTTTTGTGTGATTTTGGCAGGTGTTGTAGGATTGTTGATTTTGATTTGAGCGTACTTGGGTATGATTTTGAATTTGAGACATTTATGGTTGAAGGAAATATGTTGGGATACCTTACATACCTTCAATTTTGTCTGTCTGTACCAATGGATGCCCAGTCAGCACAACTATGTAAATTATACGTATTATTTATCTTCAGCCAAGGTCCATAGATGGTATATAATACATATTGCATTTGTATAATATACGTAAATAATACATCCAAATGTCCCACTTTTGATTGTATAATATACGTATATCAAGGTCAATCTATACATTCATTTGTGTAAATAATATGTCAACAGTATATGTAAACAATACGTACACCATAGACATATAAGATACATATTAAAAACATCCCTAGTGCAACAAATTTACATATAATTTATGTTAATACATATAATATATGTAAACTTGATGTTAGTATATATCCTTTTCAAAATAAATTTAATGTAAATCATAGAGCTTGTCATACAAATGGATATTAAATGAACAGCCAGCAATATAGATGAAATAGATTGGGTTTTATTAAAAATAAACAATTTTTGTTGGACTTAGGTACAGTACATTAAACATTAGATTTTTTTGTCTTATTCCAAATTCTGGTTCCTGCCTGCCTAAACCATTCCCACAGGCGATTTTCAAAAATCTTGCTGGTGAATATAGTGCAGTGTGTTGCACTAATAACCCCTGAAACAATAAGTTTTCTATATCAATGACAAATATATCTTAACTAATACTTTATTACTTTTAAAAAAATAAAATAAAAAGAACGCTGTAGTGGCAGGTGAGTCACAAGAAGTTTCTGAACTTCACTAGCAAACCTGTCAACATTTTTCAAAATTCAACATCTATATCAACGAAAAAGTTGTAATTCTGATGTCTTCAGACAACATTTTTCAAGAAAATGTTTGTGTTTCTTGAATAAAAGCTGTGATAAGAGAAATTTTCTGCATTGTTAAATTAATATGTAAAATACACAACAGTAAATATATTTATAAGCTGACACCCAGCAGGGATAGTAACACCACTGGCATCATGAGATTTTTTGGGAGAAATCATCTGTTTGCAAATAAAACACAAATTTAATTACCCCAAATTTTTATTCATGCAGTACTGTATTCCAATTTAAATAGATCAAGTTCTGTAGTATTATTATTGTTTTTATTATTACTGTAGAACCCTTTAATATGACTTTGGGAAAACAAACTGCTCAAAATAAAGTGACCATGTCTGACAGTCCATCACACTTCCATCACCACGACCGGCACTGCATGGTGTCTTGCTCATCCCCAATTATTGAAAGTGTTCAAGGGTGGTCCCAGGAGTGGTGGTCAAGGGAGTTTTGATTAAATTTCCATTTATGACCAATAAGATGCAGCCAATTTGCCAGTTTTTGATTGATAATACGCAATTGAATCACCAATTTTACCTGATAAAACACTTTCCAGCCATTTTTTTTATTATTAAATGCAACAATTAATTGCCAAAAAAATGTGGCCCAATTGCCATTGTAAAATTAATTAATTTTTATGATTAATTCAAGTTCAATTTCCATTTTTGGCATATGTGGCTTTGGTCAAACAACCTTTTTGGCTAATAATAACATATGTATAATAATAAAATATGAGGCTGACGAAGCTTCTTTTCAGAAGTGAAAAGCATTCCTCAAGCATCTCCAATATATGTGAGTAAAACATTATTTAAAAGTGAAATACAGTGTCAGTTTTAATATTAGATTAATAGTAACACACATTGCAGTTGTCAAATCTGGACTATAAAATGTGGTGATTCATTGTTTTTTGCCATAAAATTATGTTAATCTGCCATTTTGCTTATTTTAGTCAATAACAACTTCTGGTTGATGCATTTACCCTCCACAATGCAGTCCAGCATTGTTAAATTAATATGTAAAATACGCAACAGTAACAATAATTTTCGGCAGACAGTAGGCCTATGCATGCAGCTTGGCTGTTATAATTAAATCAAATTATTTTTCATAATAAGGCTTAAAAGAAATATTTAGGAAACTCGCTTTAACAAAATAATACATCCAAGAACATCTTACATTACACTGGTTTTGACTGGAAGTAAAATTGAGTTTGGGGTTTAAATTTTTTTAAATTTATTCTGGAAAATAATCTGTAATTTGATAGTAGAATATACTTACTTTCTAAAATAAGAATGATTGAAAGCTTGTTCAAGGCTCTCTTGCCTTTTTGCCCCTCCCAGCTTAAATTAACTGCAACTTCATTGGTGAGCAGTCTCACCAGGCTTCTTGTTACAGAATCCTCTACAGAATTCCCTCCAATTTTTGTGAGGAACTCAACCTGGAAAACAAAAAGTATATTGTAAAAATAAAAATTACACATAAATTACGGCAGTACAAGTTAAGCTGGTTTATTTTGAGAGGTTGGCAGTTCTTTAGAGTAATAAAAATACATTTAGGCATTAGGCCCCACTAAATTGTCTAAAATGGAAGACAGTCTCACAGACCATCTTTTGTTTTATATAATTTTCAGTGTTGTATCAAGTTTTTTATTCCAGAGGGGCTGTATTTTAGGGAAGTAAATCCTTAGGAGTTGTTTTAGTCAGCACTACATTTTTAGTATTTCCTACAAATCTTTTATTTGTTTACATATTATTTTAGTACACTTACATATTCTAGTGTATGTGTGTTAGATGTAAAAAAGAATTATACTGCAGAGTTATATGTAGGGAGATAAGATATACACTGTCACAATACCAGGAACCAATCTCAATTAGATATGCAACACAGTAGTCTAAGTAAAGGTAAAAACAGTTTTGGAATTATTAGTTCAAAAATATTTAATAATGTACACAATTTAGTCATTAAAGTTGAGATCCTATAATTGGTTAACCCTGAACCCTTTCTATAGCTTGAGTGAATACTTTGCCCTGAAGTCAGTACACTTTTGATGGACACTCAATACCAAATAGGTAGGCCCACTATCTCTAAGAAACTTTATTTCAACTAGACAACACCTAGACCAAGGCCTAATAAACCTAATACATAAAATGTAGACCTACCTTATGAAACTTTATTTGTAATTGCACAAGAACACCTTATACACCAGCACTGCACCCACCCACTTCAAAGTAATAAGTCATAGGTAATAGTCATAGGAACTCTCTGATTTATGTACCTCCTTAAACCTTGGCCTAATACGCCCCCATTGGTTTCTATTACTAAGAAGATGGACATTGAAATTTGCAGGCCTAATATTGGCTAGTTTGTAATATTTTCATTTGATTATATATTGTAGGATGTCAGCATAACTGTACCCCTTACATCGTTTATATAAGGTACATAATGTTGACATATAACAGTAAATATAAGCTATAAAATGAAATATAACTTATAACTTAGGCCGGCAATAGACGGACTGCTTCAAGCAGTCGTTAAGGGACTGCAAAAGTGCAGTCGATTTGCAGTCAGGCCGACTGCAAACCGACTGCTTGAAGCAGTCCAAAAGCAATCGGTTTGCAGTAGGCCCGACTGCTTTTGGACTGCTTCAAGCAGTCGGTGACTGCCTTGTTGAATAGGCAGAGTAGAGTTGAGACTGTTTGAGCCTTCCATAGAGACAATAAATTATTAATAAAATTACTGAGAATAATTTTCCAGAAATGATTGGAGCACAAATTAATTGAAGAAAGACGCATTTAATGAAATTTATGAAAATGATTTAAAACAAATTTAATAATAGTTTAAAAAATTGGTAAATAGATGGAATGAGAAATGGATCCTCAAAAAATAAATTATTTTCTCATTTAATATAAGAATACATTATTCTCGTCATACAAAGATGGCCCCCTGACATGAAAAATTACAAGAAATAGTAACATTACAGTAAGTTATATAAAATCACAGGGTTATTAATTAGACAGCGAATAATTAATAATAAGATAATATTTCTTGACTTGATCATTTCATAAAAGAAAAAATAGTAATAACCAGCCTAAGTAGTAGAATTAAATTCTTGGATTTCTTGTTCCATAACGATCTGCGTTGTTAATATCAACTTTTCATTGTAAATTTTATAGGTGAATGAATAATAATTGTGCTCACACTTGGCCAAACGCTTTCGAGTTATGGAAACTCATCTTCAAGGCATTCTAGATCGGCGATATTGGTTAGAAGAATTGTGGTTTTTGTATCATGTGGTCAAAAAGTATGTGTGATAAAATTTAATTCATTGAGCATCTAACCAACATCGCCGATCTAGGATGCCTTGAAGATGAGTTTCCATAACTCGAAAACGTTCAGCTAAGTGTGAGTACAATTATTATTTATCCACCTATAAAAACTGACTGAAAGTCGTTAAATTTACAATAAAAAGTTATTACTAGAAATATTGAATAACGATATTTTTATGGATAGAGCCGGAACCTTAAGTACGGTACTGCATCTTTTTTTAATAATGATTTCCGTGAAATCACTGGATGGACACAAAAATATTATTTTAGTCCTACACAGAATGATTCAATATCTAGAAGTATTTATTGTAAGTGACAGATTCACTTTAAATAACTCCTAGAGCTTAACATTAGTCAAAATTAGGGGGTAAACTAAATCTTAAATGAGCAAAGTTAGGAGAAAATTATGCAAAAATCAAAAATGAAAAAATATAATAAAACAGGATCTTTGTCTTTGAAGAAGACTCTAGTTGACAAAGTACAACTAGTTTTGAAACGAACGTGCCATGTTCATGTAGCCTACTAAATACACACAATAAGTGAAATATGAACGGTGGTGCGAGCAGTCGAGTGGACTGCTTGAAGCGGTCCGTGTATTGCCGACCGACTGCACTTTTGCAGTCGGCAGCACGGCGGAACTCGACTGCAAATGGACTGCTTGTTTTGTTACCGACCGCAACTCGACTGCTCAAGCAGACCGTGTAGTGCGGTCTTGATTTTAACATTGAAAATGCGATCCGCCCAACTGCGACTGCTTCAAGCAGTCGTACCCGACTGCTTCAAGCAGTCCGTCTATTGCCGGCCTTAGGCTACTTTTACTATGCTCTGTGGAGTAAGGTTTTGGTTACTTATCATAATGTAAAGACATTGAAATTCATCATCAAAATAAATGATTTTACAATATTATACATCATACTCACTTAACCTATCTCCACAGTGCTGTAAAAATAGATAAGTGGAGCCAATTCCATTTTAAATTTAATTTAATGTTCAAACCACCAGAACAAATGATTCAATAGCTAACTTATATTATTAATTTCGATGTAAGCTATTGATATTGGTAAGCTCAATATTTCCAATCAGATAAGTTAAGTGTGGTACAAGTACAAAACTCCACCCACAGCAGAGACTGAAAACAGATTTTAGTGGAAACTGTCAGTTGGGATAAGTTACCTAGAAGTTTATATGTTGATAAACCAATAGGCCCTAACCCTATTTAGTTTTAGTTTTGATTATCTAACATCAATAAGTTTATTCAACCCTGCAATTGATATGAAGCTTGAACTTAAGTGTTTGGATTTTTGTATTTGGGGCTAAACAGTAGGCCTAACAAACAGAAACCTAACCTAAAAGACGTTTTTATAAGTTTCTCAGATTCTTGGATCCTTTCAAAGCCAATAGTGACATAAAATTCAGTTTCTTTTTATACATTATGAATAAATACAAAATAATACTGTACGTTTTCCACACTTACCTTGAACGAATAATTAATTGTCCTTAGTTTGAACTCTGAAGAACAGAACAATCTAATTTCTCACTTCGTCACACTGCCAGAACAACAGTTCTTAAAAATTGACCTCAAAAATACACTACTAACAAACTCAAACTATAAATATATTGAAAAGATAATTAATATTATACATATAATGAAATTAATGTACAATAATTAAATGATTTATTACAACTAAAAGCGAGGGCAAGATCGAACAGAGCAGAAGTAGAAGCGTGTCTGTGTGTGTGTGTGTGTGTGTGTGTGTACTGTCTGTGTGTCTCAAAGTCGAATGATCCCCAGTAATAATACTTGGTGGAATTGTGGAATGGTGGTAGCTTGGAAAGACAGACTCTAAATCAAAATGGACTACACCTTTATTCTGCACCAGCCAACTCACTACCTTTATTCAAGGAAAAAATTTATCTGGGGCTGGGGAAGTTTAAGCTGTCTAAATTGTAAAGACAACTGAGATAAATATTAAGTATTGCCATGTAAATATTTAGTCAATCTCGAATATAAATAATATATATAGTAGCCATGTATAGCCTATCTTAATACATACCATATACATAACATTGACTTATTCTGTACTTATACCAGAATTTGTAATAGAAGCATAAAAGGTTATAAATGCATTCTCCAAGCAAAAAGGCTATCGCTTTTCACTTGTTTTAGTTTTCTCAAAATACTACATTAATTTCATGAATGTCAACCATGATTCGTCAAATTTATGTATACAATACGTTCCAGATTCACATGACCTAAAATTGACCTATTGACCTAAACTATACGTATACTATACGGTTTGTGCTGACTGGGTGAGAGATGCTGTGCTGGCTTGAAGTAGAAGTTATGTTCAAGTAGCATTACATGATGCTCAACTAACCCTAACCTTTCTGGGTGTCTAACAGGGCTACCATATGAAAGAGATCCTTTTTCACAATTCCCGGTATTTGCGAGACTTATTTTTATTTTTTTCTGATTACAGGCTTCATCATTATGAGCACATCAGTGTATTGTGGATTTGAAAAAGACGAACAAAAACAGGAATGTCTGTCATGAATTATCCTAATGGTGGAGCGCCCGATGCACCTAAGGCTGCAAACACCAAGAGTAAGTTACATTCATCTGTCATTTTGGTTCAAATTTGTTCCAAATTCAAAAGGATTCTTTATCAACATCTCATTTAAAATTTCATTAGCTGGATTATAATGATTCATCATTGCATTAGAACCGAAATGTCAGGCAAGGGAACCTGATATTTTTTATAGATGCACCAGCTCTCAATCAGCAGCTGGACGAACTAGAGCTAGATCTTCACAGACCATTTGTAAGAGGTGGGACCAATCTTTGCTATTCACCAAATCACTCAAGTTTCTAAAAGATCAACACCAGTTCCATTCTTCCAGGATGATATATGTCTTAAAAATATTGTTTTTTTTTTTTAATCTACGCTTTGACTAGTTTT
This sequence comes from Conomelus anceps, assembly GCA_948455865.1. NCBI lineage: Eukaryota > Metazoa > Arthropoda > Insecta > Hemiptera > Delphacidae > Conomelus > Conomelus anceps. Next base: position 26,671,442 of record OX418216.1, read on the forward strand.
GATGTTTATATAAAAAATGAAGGTAGAAAGTAAGTGATAGAATAGAATATGCTTTCATTTTACTTGAAATTTACAGACACAGCCTATATTTATTCTCTACATACATGAATAAATATAGTTAGTGGAACTCATTATTAATAACAAGGACATGAAGAAAAAATGAATAATTTAGGCTAATGTAGCCTACTTACAATGAGTGGAAATAACTTAACCTGAATGATTTATATTAAGTACAATGAATAGCTTCTCCTATTAATATTATAAAATTAAAAGGAAGCATTGCTTAAGCTATCAAATTCATTATGTCAATATAAGAAACAAATACATATACAATAACAACAAGTGAAACAAAATACTGACTTGCAAATTGATAGGACAGAAGGCAGACTTATTCTGAGATACAATACAATATACAGAAGCGTATTTTTCTTCCTTGTCTAGTTCTTATTGTGATAATTTTTTTAAAGCAAGAAAATAGTTGTATAGCTCCAAATTGGAAAATACAGATTGCTGTACATCCACTCATTTAATTTAGACTGAATTCACAGGGTTTGTGACTCAGTTGACACTGCCTACACGTTAAATGACAGATTAAATATGAAAGCAATGCCACCCAACTTTATTTCTAATATGTTACATTGATGCTACATTCAGTGAGCTGTTGTATAATAAATTATGTCTATGTTTTACACTTTTCTGGTGATACCCACATGAATCTGAATCTGAGTCTTTTGCGTGTTTTAAAGTGGTTGAGGATGCAATGATGTTATGGATATTGGACCTACAGTTTTAGGTGGGTTCCAAACCACCAGCTAAGTACCGTAATAATAATCCAGATATTGTCATGATTTTGACGGTGACCACCCTTCCAAACGCAGTCCCGAGTGCTTGTGACTGAACATTACTTCAATCCTCTATCTCCTAGTCAATGTTATTGCTTAATTATCTTGGATTTTTTATTAATTTACTATAAAAAGTTATAGTTAATTATCTACCTTTTGACGCTCAAATGGATTCCAACCAGTTATCAGGGGAGTTGCTGAAGAGCCTGTAACTTGAAATTTTTAAATGGAATTACTCTTTCTCTTTGTATGTCACATAATCTTGATGGTATATATTTCAAAACAAAAATAATAGGAAGAGAGTTTGTGAAAGACTAAGCTAATTCTCTATTATTTTTTCTAGCACAACCACATCCTTAATGGGTCACCTGGTTCATGTAACTCCACGCAAACGCTGAAACTTTGCTTTGCCTTGAATGATTCTGAAACACAAGAATTGGCTGCTCTTGATGGGAAAACTATGGCTGCTTAGACCACCAGTTATAGTTTTGTATCCTAAAAAAGAATAGTAAACCGTTTTGTTGCTGCCTCTTCATTCTACTGCAATTTGGTGATGTACGTAGATGATAGATAAATAAATAAATGAAATTGGTACTCTCACAAGATCTGGCGATTGATTGTGTTGCACACTTCTATGCTACCCACCTCCTATCAAGCTAAGGAACCATTATTCTAAAAAGATTAAAGCAATGAATTTTCCTTTTTTGCACCTTAACAAATGCAGTATTCTGATGAAAAAATGACAGAAAACTCAATAGCCGAAAACACAAATTTCATCAAATCATATATTATTGAAGCAAGTACCTACATTATTTTTAATTATAATATTATATTATATATTATAAGTAGAGGAGTTTGATGGAAAAAGGGCATTAGGTACTAGAGGCCCTTCTTCTGTCAAAGTGCTTATTGGATCCGCCATCATGTCATCTGTATGTGTAGAAAATTTCATACCTCTATGTTATTTCTAAACGATGCGATGACGGTTTCTAGAAGGCAGTGCCAACTGTCAGCTGTTGGTGAAAGGCAAATATTACATCTGTGCGTTCTCAATAATGAGTGTTGTAAATAATTATTGAAATGTTTGAAAAACCTCAGCCAGGATTACTTATTCTGAAAAAGTTGCTGACTTGAGAAGTTTATTGCCTTTTATACCAGAAATTAACATTCCTTTTTTCCAGAAAACTTTTGTATCTGGAATTAGGCCTATTCAGGATATGGCAGATGAAGAAAAAAATTATTCCAATAATGAATGGAAGTATGTTTTACTCTAAGTTATTTTTTTTTTTTCATTAAAATAATGATAAGAATAAATAAAAATGGAAAAAATTCCATTTAATCACTTTCATTTAAATAATTCTCTAGAAAATCTACTTTGATGGAAAAAGGGTCTCTGTTTGTACTGTTTTATATTCAGTACTGAACTATTTAGGAAGTAATTGCCAGTAATTGTAATACAATCTCTTGATGAATTGAACTCTGAAGTACAAATTAACTTATTTACTAACTGATGTACAGAAAAATAGTTCTTCAAAAAACATCTGAAATCTTTGACAGCATTTTCCACAAAACATGGTTTCTGCACATGAGCCCTTTCCATATAAATAAATTTTAAACTAAATTTTAGTAATATATGATATTATTAATAATCAAGTACATTATTTATTATAATCAGATATTTACCAAGTATAGATATATTTTTTACTATTTCGATTATTGAGTTACTTGTCATTTCTGAATAAGAATCAATTTCTCTACACGTTTTGTAAAAAGATGTCAAAAATACACCTAACTTCATGAAATAACCATTTCAAGGAATCAAACTACATGAAATTAGCAAGCAATGCGAAATTCGTGTGTTTTGATTCAATAATAGGTATGAGTTAAGACAACTGATAATTTTACCACATATTCCACGGGGATCGGAATATTGAATATTGTATGATTTATGTTGTACAAGCTATAATGCTCAACATATGATTAATAAAAAAAAAAAAAAAAAAAGGAAATAGGAGTGCTGTAAGAGGCTTAATAAAGACCATATTTAGAAAAAATATAGGATAACTATTTATTTTCAGAATTACAGATCATTTACCTATTTATATTCTATGTTCTGTTTATTAGTAAATATTATCGCAAACATTTCTATGCATATATTTTTTACCCAAAGTTGTAACTTTATAAATTAAAAACTGTTGCATTCTTAATATTAATTCTCATTTATAAAGAGGATGTTGGTTTATTTGTATAGAGTCTATAGACTCGGAAACCGTTGGACTGTTTTCCATGAAACTTGGTATATATATATATGTAAAATTTCACAGAGAAGGTTTATAAGCCATCAATTTTGCCCTAAACTCAATTGGACCAAAAAGAATCTTATGGTAAGATAAAAACCACATGAACAGATTTCAAACACTTGTATTAATTCAGCTGAGCAGCTGATCAGGATGTGTATGTATTTTCCATCCTTTGGGTTTTAGATCTGTAAAATTTCTTGCATCGAATCTGCCCATATACCGTAATTATATAGAAGGATAGATAGAAGATAAACTTCCTTGATGGTGCTGCTCTCAGAATCAGAGAAATTATTATTATTTCTCATGCTAATTCTGTTAACAGATCCAATCATGACACAATGATCCTTACGAGTTAAGTAGACTTGTAAAGGTCATCAGATGATTTTTACCACACTGCTACTGACTACTTTTGCACCCAAAACCATTTGACCAAAAGCTGAATAGCTGGCTTTTGGACATGATTTTTGTACACTGCTGGTATTCAATGTGTTGAGGTTATACGAACATAACAATGATTTATAGTTTCTTATTTCAAATTATCTGCTATTTTAGACTATATTGACAAAAAATAGCGTAGATAACACGTCTGGTAAGGTGTTTACCATACTCTTATGATAATTCTTCACTTGACTTTGTCTCATGCATAAACAACCATACTCGTACAGTAAACACCGTCTTACCACCCTTGCTATGTAATATACTATTGTTAATATATTTTGTTATTTTTCATTTCAGACACCAAAACATGTCACAAATTCCACACAGACAACTCATCGTGTGTGCTCATTCTGCAAAGGAAGCAAACATCTAATTCCAAAGTTTAAAACTGTACACACATAGTTTTATCATAGCATAGTATAATTTTGTACACTACAAAACGTGTATTATGTCTTGAGTTTATTTGTGGTTTCCTTAATATCATTATAATTTGGAATAAATGTTTATTGAAATTTTATTGTTGTACACTATTTCAATACAATGTCTAACCTAGAAAGATTCTGGCAACATGGGTGCAAAAATATCATTAATATCATTGATAGTTTAAATAATAAAAAAACTGTAGGAATGGATGGGGTATCCAGTAAAATTCTGAAAGAATGTAAAGATCAATTGTTAGACCCTTTGATTCATCTGATCAATCATTCATTAGAACAAGGTGTTTTTCCAGATAACTTAAAAGAGGGGAAGATCTTGCCAATCTTCAAAAGTGGTGATAGAGAAAAGGTAGACAACTATAGGCCCATTAGTATTTTAAATGTAATAAGTAAAATTTTTGAAAGAGTAGTTCTAAATAGGTTACTTCTGCACCTTCAAGAGGCTAACTTTATCTGTGATGAACAGCATGGCTTCCAGAAAGGGAGATCAACAAAAACAGCCATAGTTTCTCTAGTTGAAAAACTAATAGATATAATAGATTCAGGTGATAAAGCTACTGCAATCTTCTTAGATCTGTCAAAGGCATTTGATTGTGTTAATCATAGAACTTTATTGGAAATACTGCAAAATGTAGGTGTAAATGGGGTTGAAATGAAATGGTTTGAATCATATCTTATTGGGAGAAAACAATGTGTAGAACTAACTACAGTAGTTGGTAATAGTATAGTAAAGAATAAATCTAATAAATTAGAGGTGCAAGCTGGAGTGCCTCAGGGGTCAATACTAGGTCCATTGCTTTTTTTGTTATATGTCAACCGTTTACCTAAAGAATTAATTAGTGGTAGAGTCCTCTTATTTGCTGATGATACATCACTCATTTTCAGCAATTCCATTCTAGATAATTTAGAAATAAGTGCCCATATAGGTGTGCAGTCCATTGTCCAATTTTTAAATCAGTTGAAATTAACTATAAATAGTAAAAAATGCCAATACCTTCAATTCAAAAACAAACATAATTTAAATGAAGATAGGGCTATAAACGTGTTGTAAATGATAATCAATTAGACCAAGAAGAAAAAATTGCATTTCTAGGAGTTACGTTGGATAGACGATTGACCTGGACTCCATACATTGAGAAAATATGTAGTAAAATTTCATCTGGGGTATTTGTCCTGTGACAGCTCGCTAGATTGAATGACAAAAAGTTACTTTTTACAGCTTACCATGGGCTCTTACTGTCACATATTAGGTATGCTATCTTAGTATGGGGTAATTCATCAAAACAAAATCTTGATAGGGTGTTTAAGATCCAAAAGAAAGCGGTTAGGTGTATAGAAAGAGTAAATAGATTAGATTCATGTAGGCCGTTGTTCAAGAGACTTGGTCTCCTAACCGTACCCTGCTTATATGTGTATGAAGCTACTTTATATGTAAAAACGAATGATATTAACCAAAATCTTGATGTACATGATTATAATACAAGAAGCCGAGGAGATTATCACTTGGTGAGTCACAATAGTAGCTTATTCAAACAAAAACCTAGTTATATTGGTAGGAAATTCTACAACAAGCTACCGCAGTTTTTGAAGAGTCTTGAAAATATAGAAATATTTAAAAAACAATTGAAGAAATATTTAGTTGATAAAGCTTTTTATAGTGTACAAGAGTTCCTTTCACATCAAAATTAAGCCTCACCTCAACTAATTGAAGTAATTATGGTATCTAGTGTATAATATTGTTGATCTGACTTGTCTTATACTCCTTAACTGGAGTCTCCAAGACGTAATCTACAAAAAAAAAAAAAAAAAAAAAAAAAAAACAATTTTTTCTAAGGGATATGCCCACATGAGCTCTAGGCTTGTGTGTGAGAAATGGGAAGGGTGATGATGAGAGATCAAATTCAACGACTCCTTTCTGGACAGTCCGACGGCTTAACGTGTCCTCCGACACGGGAGTGGCTCCAGGAAATATATTGGTCACAACTGGGTTCGAACCGGAAGCTTTGGCATATCAGATCATTATTTAATAACTAAATAATTACTTCGTTTCCCACGCACAAGCCTAGAGCTCATGTGGGCATATCCCTTAGGAAAAATTGTTAATTGTTGAAAAATACTCTAAATTGTCTTTGGTAAGCTCTATCAACTGCCACAAGTCGCATATCTATAAACATAAACACTTCAAGGGCTCCGCCTCATCCATGCAAAAGTTGATTCTATCAGATGTTTTATATTCCCTCAATATAAAAACGCACACATCGAAAACGCCTAGTATAATATTTGCAACACGAAAGTTCAATTTACCGGCTGAGGCCGCGCTTTCAACGCCAATATAACTTGGGCCTCCAAATTCAAAAAGTTTGGAAAGGAAATTGATTCCTTTTGTAACTTCTTTAAGTAACAAAATATGCGAAATAATTAATATTTATTAAATTACTTGATCAATTTATTGTAATTTTCATGAGATTCTATCGTTTATATTGTGAGCCCTGAGAGTTTCAGGACGTAATATAGCATCTGATGTACATTCAAATAAAAAAACATAAAACACGTCTTGATCCGACAGCTAGATAATTTAGAATTATTCAAATTTAGTTTTACCATACTATTATAATAAATGCATATGGTTGGTCGTTTTAATCTTACAGACGTAGTGTCTCTTACACTAATATTAAATAGTTTATGAAATGTTTTAAAAATAAAGCATCAAATTGCTGTATAATATTAATCATACAAGAATTTTGGATTTAAATAAACATGTGATAAAATTGATATTTTTCAAGAACAAACACTGAAAGCTGCATTTACATCAAAGTTCAAAACCATTCTTTTTTTGCTTTGGCGTAAACGCGCTTGTTCGCTTGTTGAGTCAAATGTTTCAAACCACTGAAAAGCATCGTGTTTGTAACAAATAAAATGCTACAGACAAAACACTATAGCATTGTGGTTTTTTCCAAACTATAGCTTGTAACAAATCTTTTGAACTTGGGTTTAAACGCAGCTTATATTATATAGGCTAAAGTTACTTTCATAAAATCTCTAGTTGTGCCGGTATGTTATAGTACTAGGAGAAAATTCTTGATTACTATATTGTGAAGGACCTCAAATGTAAGATAAGTGGAGTGTTCAAGAGGCAACCTTTGTTGGACCAAAAGAATAGGAATCACTACAATCGCTTCATTCATAAAATATTTCTGTTCATTATAAATGATTTAACCTGTACAGCCTACTAGAAATAATAAATTAATTTCTTGAATTTCTTGTTCCATAACAATCTGTGTTGTTAATATTAACTTTTTATTTTAAATTCCTTACACAACTTGCAGTCAATTTTAATTGTGAATAAATAATAAATGTACTCACTAGTTTATTGATTTTATTATTAGTTAATTTATTCACAATTAAAATTGACTGCAAGTAGTAAAAAGTTTCTATTAACAACGCAGATCGTTATGGAACAAGAAATCCAAGATAAATTGATAAAACAAAATATTATCAATGCCCATAAATCTATCAGGAACCCAAACCATCTGCATGTGCTATTGATACATTAATTTATTAACTGTCTGTATCGTTAATAGATTTGCCATTCAAAATATTTTGTTTATTCATTTATTAGATGAATATAACTATTGTAGAGGATAATGCAGAGGATATTCCCAATAACCAATAAAATAGGCTTTTAATTAATAAATTTCACGATACATTTCGGCATGTAGTTGTGAACGAACTGGACAGTGGGGAGATGAACGGCCTTGATGCTTGCTGCTTCAACTCCTCACTATGAACACAGTAGTTTGCTCTTTTATTGCGAACTCTAGGCTCTTTACTCTAGGATCTTTATAATGACGACTCGTCATTATAGAACCTTAAGTCGTGACCTATGCTACAAAAGGCCTTGGGACTGATCAATGACGTAATCTTATTTAGTGCTAATGCTCAAAATCATAGGGTTGATTAGCCAAGCAATACCTTATTCCCTATTTCCTAAATTATTGAACAGGAGTTCACAAAAATTCTATCTAAATTTATATCATGATGACTGCATTTGATCTTTTAAATATAAACTTGAAACAATATCATTCTGTAAGAATTTCACAAAGTAACAAAAATAATTATTGACAAACTCAGGTATACTTACCACTTGCAAAAATTGGAATACATGCTATTTGCAGACAATTAATTCTGTAATATTGGAAGATAATAAGGCACTGACAGGTCCTTAATAAAGTTACTGAGAACAAACATCAGGGAATGTTGGGGTCAATACTGGAGAGCCCAACTAGTTACCAGATAAACAGTTTAATTTATTCATCAATTCTAATACAAAGTTTAGCCAATTCGGTTGCAATAGAAATCTTGATTCAGGATTTAGCACCAAGTTTAAAAATGTATGTAATACATTCTAATGTTTAAAGTCCAGTGCAAATAATAGGAACATGCGTGTGCTGCATTAATATTTGTGAAGCAATGGATAACATGAACGTGGAAAATGTAATCAATTAATCTTAAGAAGATAACAAATTAGGCTTCACCATCACTTCCATATGCTGTTTCACTCACGTATTAAGTTTCACAAAAAGTAATACAAAACATGCTAAGTTCCCATTTGCACTGCACATAAGCATTTACATATGCTGTGCATAACATAAGTTTTAATGATGCATATGACCAGTGGCATAACATTAGAACCGGTGGTTTCCAGGGTGCACACTCACCATGCAGAGCTAAGCACTAAACATTGACCACAACCATGTTTTAGCAGCTTTATATTATGATTTAGTAGCTAATAATCATTGATTTCAAATTCTCTTTTTATCATGTGTGTAAAGATAAGATGCCCAATAAATATGCTGTGTGCCTGGTTGCAATCCAACAATGCCAATGAACCAAAGCTTCAAGTTTAGCTTTTCAAAGGACAGCAGTATTTATAATCAGTGGAAGTCTTTCATTCCTCAAAAAGATATTCAACCACCATATACTCATAAGTTTGCATTGTTCATTTTTCAAAGGCAGATATTATTACTAGTGAGACAGTTCAAGATCAGGTGAAACAATAATAATCATTCCTGGATTTCTTGTTCCATGACAAACTGTGTTGTTAATATTAACTTTTTAAGTGAATTTAACGACTTTGTCAATTTTTTATTAAGAATAAGAGTACGGTAGTATTTTACTTCTCTTAAAAATACCGTACTACTTATTCTTAATAAAAATTTGACTGCAAGTTGTTGAATTCACTTGTAAAGTTAATAATAATAATCATCAATTTAAAAATATACAAAACTGAAATATTCTAGGTTGCACTTCAATATGTAGTCCCATGAAATAAAATTGACTAAGAGAATTGATAGTCAACATTTGTATCAAAGCTGAAACTAGCCTATTGCTTCTCTGTCAGTTATTTGACCAGATTACTTCATACAAAAGTTCAGCCTTAAGCTGGGCATTCACGTTCCAACTTGCAGTACCACTTGCAGTACTGCTAGATGGATAGTCGACTCCACTCATGCTCCTACTTGCAATCCAACTTTATTAATAGTCAGCTGTGAGCAGCGCTCTCAAGCCAAAAAATGTAACTGATGTTGCCCGAAGGTCAAGCACTGACTGAGATAAGTTGGACGACTTTGATCCGACTCCCCCACACACGCTCCAACACTGTCGACATTCAGAAGTCGTCCCTCTAGTCGTCCATCTACAATTCCAACCATCCAACAAGCCCATTCATGGTCCGTTTTCGGATCCTTGGAGGTTGGACTGCAAGTTGTACTGCAAATCAGAACGTGAATGCCCAGCTTAAGATTCAACTGCAGTTAGACGAGAAAACACATTTTAGTTTAATATTTCTCCGCACTTCACAGCGTAGCGCTGAACGGAATTAGTGTACGCAGTAGGGAGTGTCTCCTTCCTACAGCGGCGGCTCCCCCACCATCTGACCATTAGTGGGTATGCGCGTATGAGAGTGTGTGAGAGTGTGTGAGGGAGCGATGGACAGACGTTTACAGGCTACATTTTTATCACATCAAGACTGGTTTCGCTAATGAGTCATGAGCAAGAAAAGGAGAGACAAGAGCAAGAGACGATGTGTTTTGGAATTGCAATCTCGGTGTCACACCGCTGTGTTTACCGCACTGAAAACTGAACAGAAAGTTGAATCCTAAGATTGTGAATTTCAACTAGTGAATTCATCCACATTACAGGGGTGCCCATCCACCCCTAGTCTCATGACGCACCCCGCCCCCTAAATTCAGCACCTGCCCCCCCCCCCAATAAAGTAGGCATCCCCCTAAAAAAATGCGAAAAAATAAGCTCCAATATTCAAACAAAATTAAAAGAAGATTTCTATAGGTATTGAAAAAAATCAAACCCAGTCGATAATATACAAAATGTATGTATATTAAAACTAAAAGAAGATTTATATAGGTATTGAAAAAAATTAAACCCAGTCGATAATATACAAAATGTATGTATATTTCTTGAGATTCTTATAGGGCTTAATTTTCGAAATTGAGAAATACCGGAGCTCTGACTCACAGGCTGGTCCGGGGTCCTCCCTCGGAAAATGTTTGAAAATTACACTTGAATTGGTGCATTTTAAACGTATTTGAGCATGGTTAGTAATGCACATATAATATTACATAATATGCAAAATAACAAGCTAGTTCAGATCTGGTTTAAAATAAATGATTTTATTATAGATTTAGATAGCCGGAGCTCCGCTCCGATGTGCTCCGGCTGACATGGATTCTTTACATAGGTAAAATTTTTTTTTGTAAAGGTAAAAAGGAAATAGCTTAATAACTTCCTGCACAAATACTAAACATAACTATTTTAGCTGATTCATATTCAATACTGTAGTATAATAATAATTATAAATCTATTGTCATTAATGTTTTGAACAATGTAAAATATTCAAAATTTGTGGAGAGAGCAGTTTTGGACTTGAGTCTGTTGCTTCTTCACATTCATTGTAATTTTGTCACAATAAATAAATAAATATACATTCTATGTGGTGACTTCATAATATATTTTTGAATATCGTCACGTTAAACACGGTTTCAATCAACTTTAGCCACCCCCCCCCCACCCAACTTTTTTTAGAACCCCCCCAGGAATATCAATGACGTAGTCTGCGTCATAGCCCCCCTCCCTCCTGTGGGCAACCCTGCACATTAAAATCTGATTCTGATTAATAAAAATATGAAAATTTTAGTATTAGTATACTGCAACTGTAATGCACTAACGTAACGTACATACCCGCAGACCCGCCATGACGCGGGGGGGGGGGGGCCGGGCTATAAGGGGGCCCGGACTGGAAATATATTTTTTCAAGAAATGGTCCGTGCCCAGACTGAAATATACATATTTTTTCAAAAGAAATAAAACTAAAACACTGAAGGAAGAAAGAAAGAATGGGCTAAATATTGTCAGGTCAATGTTTATTGTTTACTTTATCAATTTGCTGATAGATTTAGTGGAGGAATTTAGAAGCAGGATGTGGTGACTTCACTCTTCAGGAATGGAGACATACAGAGGACAAAACACTCTTTAGACAAACTTATGTAGACTGTTATAAATCATGACGGCTATGTCTCCACAGTGCAAATATTAGAGGAAATTAATATTATTTTCTCATCTAATTCCTCAATGTATATTAGCATATACGAAGTAATGCGAAATGGGGGGGTTGTCTAGAAATGAAAGTCAATATTTTTCTTCATACAGTATTTTTAATCCAGTCTCTTGAATCGTCCTGTTGGATGCATGTAGGCCTACACGTGTCTGGTAAATTGGCCTAGAGTAAACCGTATGTATATTAATTGAGTTCGTGATTGTGAGTTAAATTATTTGGAGTGCCATTTTTTTTCATTTCTATTCTATTTTTCAACATGCTGCGTTTATGGTATTGTGATGTTAAACGGTCATGTTTTAGTTATTTCTATTTTTTATCGACTAGTACATTTTTGAACAATGTTCAGAAGGAATATTTATAACCTTGTTTTTCGGATAAATTCCGTGATTATTGTATAAGTATATCCAGTTTTGGTTCAATTGTGTCAGTTCTCCCAACGCAGTTGAATTTTTTTCTTATAATAGGATCAAGTACTGTGTAAGTAGTTTACGTTTTTTCTATTCTGCCTCTTAAGAATAAATTTCTTTAATTTTTTCTATTTTCCTGACTATTTCCATCTTTCAGGAGCCCGTAGGCAACAGCCAAAATCATTAGACTAGCCCCACTTGAAACATGGTTGAATTTTTAAATTTAATAGACAAAAAGGTGTTTAGTTTTTACATAATTATAACTGTCCACAAAATAATTATGCAAGTTTTTCAGGGATGGGTGGCGAGGGTAAGGGGGGATATTTATATGATTTTGTGGAGAGGGGACGGGAAATCGATTGCAGGGGGGCCCAATTGGAAAACGTTACGCCACTGGGCTTCACGGCATAGGGACTAGAGATTTAGTTGGATGTCGTACCTTTTCCATGTGTAATGTACAAAAGTACTTCTTGCCGATTATATTACAATAATTAATATTGTTATATTTATATAGATTCCATATCAGTGGCTTCCAATAAAATATTTTTAAGGACCTCCTCATCGGTCGAAATATTGTACACCATCATAAGTTATTGAATTTCAGAGTATTGAACATTTTAGTAACTTACTACAATATTATAGTTTATACTGTATTAATTGACTGAAGAACTGTTTGAGCAAGGACACTTATTGCAATAGGGTGCTCTTGTAGAGTAATCTAGGGGCTTGCTGCATGAGTCTACAATCATTTGATTGGGAACCACTGTCTAGAAGTCTAGTTAATTATACAATAATTAACTGGGCTAAGAATGTAACAGCATTGGACTTGTTTCACACGTAAATATATAGTCCGTTTTCGGTTCTAGTCATTGAGGTAGGTATAAGCATAGACGAACCATCTTACTATCCCTGATCAATGGTATAAGTGAGTGGAGGGAGTAGTATTTGCACTGTGTATGAATTTGCTTCACTTCCTAAATTTATGTTCTCGCGTAGAATGGAACCGTATATTTGTATGAAACAAGCCTTATGCACGTTTTTCTAATAACAGCTATGAGTAAACACACACTAAACATCACGAAGCATCAAACCTTCAATCAGCCAAAAAAGAGAAAAGTACCGTACGTTTTTTCTTGCGCGAGATCTACCAATCTCACAATACAGTAAACACTCAAGTACTTGTAGAATTGACTGGCAAAGAAACAACAAATATGTTCTTCAAATAAGTTTATTTAAAATCGAATTAATATTATTAGGTTAAGAATAATAGACTAACAAATTATGGGACTTTTGACACAACTATTGTCAATAATATATTTTTCAAAAATAAATGTTTCCAGCTATCTTATTCCTTTTTTTTAAATCTTGCGTGTGCAAAATTTATATCTTACATATTCGGTTGATACAAAAATCGTAGATTATTGTCAATTTTTTCAGAATTTTTAGGACATGTGCACTACAAGTTCACACTTCTAGCATAGGGAAAATAACATTGACTCGTGACCTTGACCGCGTTTTCTACCGCGATATTTTAAAAGATCAAACTCGTTTAGAGAAAATATTAAATATTAAGTATTATAAAAAACTATGCTTGTGCAGAAATTAATTTTTATATATTCTTGTGGCACAAAAATCTTAGATTATTGTCAATTTTTTCATAATTTTTTAGACACGTGCGCTACAAGTTCACGGAGCTCGCTGAATGGCTTGGAGAGAGGCGTAAACGAATAACGACATCGAATTTTGGAAGGATTAGTAAGAGGACGCCACTCACTGGTTGTCAAAATATTGTTCTTGAACTTTTGTATGGGGGCGCTAAAAGTTCTTCAGCCATGAAATATGGAGATAAATAAGAAGGCTGCTCTTAAAAAAAGTTGCTGAGATGACCAGGAAATAATAATGAAATGTTGTCTGTTTCCTGATGCCAATAATACTATTAATTTTACTGTACTGTATTAGTCTATTCCAGAATAAAAGCAAAGCCCAAATCTGTTCTAGGTTACAACATTAATGCACTGTAGTGTTATGAAAATATCAGTTGAAGAGTATAAAAAAATTACCAAATAAACACACTATTCATAAGAAGATAAACAATGGGCTGATAAAATACCATTATAGGTAAATTCATAAGACAGGAGTAGTCAGCTAATATTGCACTGCTAAATAAATAGTAAATCAATACCATACATAAAATAATATAATAATAAATCAAAGATCTAATACTTGAGAAGAAAGAAAAGCAAAAATAGTATTACACTAATACTATACAGTCATAAATATAAAGTAAATCAGTACCGTATCTAAAATAATATAATAATAAATAAAAAATCTACTAATTAAGAAAAAGAATAACAAAAATAAGAGAATTAAAAACCTGTTAACCCTTTCAGTCATACATTTTCAATTTTCAAGATAAAAATTTGAAAGTTGGTACACTCACTAAGAATATTTTTCTGGAATTTTTGATGAAAAAAAAAATTTCTTCGGATAATCCGGAAGCCGGATATGGATCGTGCTATATATAGGACACTGTGACTGATAATGTATCTTGAGTTATCTTCTTGAATAATAGTTGTATCTGCACATGTGTTTGTTAGAGATGTTAAAAATGAATAGATGGTTACTATGGCCCAAAATCATTCCATTTTGTTGGAAGCAAATATTGGATAATTATGAGAAAATATATTTAATAGAAAAAATCGACTATGATAATAAATTAAAAAATTGTAATTTGGAAAATATTGTTGTGGAAGATCAATTTTGACATGAATATAATTTACACTTATTATTGAGGAATAACTATACACACATTATTTATACTCATACACACACGCACACACACGCACACCACACATGCGCGCACCTAGACACAAATTATTAGATATATGAAAAAATGTTCATTTTGTATGAAACTGAGCAAAACAGTTGCGCTGCTTAGAAATACATAAATGTACTTGACACTTTGAGCACAAAAAATAGGTTTTCCCCTTGCAGCCCTCATTCTTGCATCTGTCTTGAGTAGTCTTCTGGCTCACTTCAGGAAGGTGGTGCATCCCATCATATCGCACATCCATCACAGGCTTGATGGCTGCGACTCGCTTGTGATGCAGTGGTTCAGAAGAAGTTGTATTGTCATTGGATGGCCTCCCTCTCTTCTTAGCTGGCTTCTTTCCTCCAACAATGAGAGCTTCAGAAACATATTGCCTAAAATGGATGAGATCCATCACTTCTTTGTTTGATATATTTTGTCTAGCTGACTCTCTCCTATATTCTAACCAAGAATTGGTGACAGCCAGATCCAGTCCATGAGTGAACATTCGTAGTGTCCACTTCTTGCTTCGTATGAAAGTCCTATACAGAGCTATTAGGAAGTCCATTTTGTCAACTCCACCCATGCTGGCATTGTAAAGTTGTACACACTCTGGCCTTGGAACATCAATGTATTTCTTTTGCTTCTTATCCCAACGACGACATGTATCCACTTCTCCTTTTCCAATGAAGTTGGATCCCAAAGTGACACATGAATTATCAGACCACTTTGTCAGGATGATATCATCATGGCTGAAGACCTCATCCACAGACCCACGAGGCAATTTCTTCATTTCAGTGTCGGTTTTCAATGGGGGTTTGTTGAATCGATCCATACGAATTGTCCCCACGGCATAAATATTCTTCTTCAGCAGCCATTGGAAGAGTGAGTAGGTGCTGAAGAAATTGTCAAAATAAACTTGGCAGAATGGTGACAACCTCTCTGATAGCTGCATGACAATTCCTGCTCCTAGTCCAAACTGGGAAAACTCGCTTTTTATTTCTGTTGTTGATCCCTGATAAATTATAAAGTCATACATAGTACCACTCTCACCACACAAAACAAAAATTTTCACTCCCCACTTTGTTGGCTTATTGCGGATATATTGCTTCACATCCAAGGAGCCTTTGAAGGGAACCATTTGTTCGTCAATGCTCAGTTTTGCTTCAACTGGGAGATTATGACATCTTTTCTTTATTGAATCATAAATTGGCCGAATTTTCCAGAACCTGTCATCATTGTCTGGCTTTTCGTCTTCTTTCATTACATGAAAGCATGTCCGTAATTTGAAAAACCTGTTCACTGTGATTCCAGATTCGGCTATAAGTGGGATCTGAAATCTTGGCTCCCAATACATGCGAACCCTGGGATACCCTAAATTACCCATAGCTAAATGGATACCTAAAAATACTTTCATTTCTTCTACTGAGGTTGGATTGAAGTTTGGGATATTTTTGCTTACTGCATAATAATTTGTACAATCCACCATCTGTACAATTAGATCCTGTGAAATATACTGATGGAAAATTTCCAATGGGTTCAATGTCATAGATATTTCATCATGTCTTTGTTCTTCATAGATGCTCCTAATATTTTGATTGTAGTCTCCTCTCAACCAATTCACATTCTTCTTTTCTGTCAAATTCATCTCTCTGAAGTAGGTAGCTTGAAAGTCTTTGAGAGATTGACATGTAGACTCGAATACACCATCTTCAATCAGCTCTTCATCAATAATTTCATTTTCACACTCAGTCACAGCAGCCTGTGATCGAAGACTCATTTGTAACTGTGGAGTAACTTCATATTCCACTTCATTGTTACTTGATGAAGTTACAATTGGAGAGACACCATCCAGCACTGGGCCTTCTTCTTCATTTCCTGAATGACAAGGGAAGTAATTAGAAAAAAGGGAAACGATATGACTGAGGAATATTCATCTTTCATCATCATCATCAACCTCATCACCCACGCACAAGTCTCAGACTCCATCATCATCCTCCACAAGAAAAAAATATGCTTATGCTATCAACAAACATATGTAATCAGTTTGAACTGAAGAGAAGTTTTCAAATGGGACTGATAGTTGAAGTGAAAATTTTAATATATCATCTGAATCCAATTTTTATAATTACCGTATCTTACTATCTTATTCTCACAAAAGATCAGTCCAATTTCAATGTATAGAATGTATTGATTCTATGAATTCCAATAAGCTAACATTTGTTGCAAGTGTCTCTTAGCAACTACAATATATTTTCAGTTTTTATAAGCTTTCCCCAAGTTGAGCTGTCTGAATCTTACTAGTTTGAGTATGGAATTGTCAACTATGAGAAGTGTTTCTCCGTCAAAAACAAGAGAATTTTGGGGGTTATAGGTATAAAAGAAGGATATTGAAGAACCCCCATTTTTCTACACTAATTTATAATAGCCCAAAAACATTTTAGATGATACATCAGACTATACTAGACTTCAATAAGTTTGGGACATCTAGGTCCACTATATTTTATAATAGGTCAGTCAAAGAATAGATAATATATGAACTACTTACCAATATCCACAAAGGTGTCATTCTCATCATCACATAAATCTTCTATATCAGAAAGATCTCCTCTTTCCAGTATAAGTCGAATATTTCATTAGCACTAAGTTTTTCCCTATCTTTCCGCACAGCAGCACTTTCATTGTTCATAATATCAGACATATTATGAAATTATTCACAATAAAACTGAATTTAAAGATGGTTTTAAATCAAATTTGAATAATGAACGCTTCTCTTACGAGTTTACAAGCAGTGTTTACAACACAGTATGAACATAACCTCTCTGCAGTCTGTACATTTCATTATTGCCAGCACACACCTGCCAGTCATGATGTGCTATATCTGGCACGATACTTTGTGGACTTCTCTCTGGAGAATTAGAAACTGGAAGTCGGCAATGATACATATACTCGAATATTTGAATATTTTATAATCATTAGAAAAATTCTGATATCATTTGAATGTAAAATAAATTGGAAAAAAAAAATTTACTTCTATGTGTTGGTACTCTATGGTAACTATGCTACATAGATCGTTTGAATCTCCTTATTAGTTCATATTTTCGCCTATAGAGTGAGCAGGCTGTAACATACTGTTCAATCGTATTATTTATAGGACGTTGTGACTGATAGACTACCCATTCAGATAATCTATGCAATATAAATCACAGAATTTGTATCGTGCCAGATATAGGACACCGTGACTGAAAGGGTTAAATTAAAATAATTAAATTAAAAATTAAAGACCTGGGTGTCAGCTTGGTCCAGTGTATTCTTTAACACTTTCTTGCGCCTCAATAATCCAATCCGGATTACAAAATAAGCAGTACTCACATTTTGAAACATGAAGTTGCCCCTGTATTTGAAAAAACATGATTTTGACAACAAACCCCATTTTTTCCCTTTCGTCTACAAAAATCATTTCTCCAACAGCGCGCGCTCAATTTCAAGTACTTGTCTCTCTTCTTTGCATGTCAATACAAAGAGACTTGTCCCTCTTAGAGAAAAAGGTTTCAAATAAAAAATTTAGATCAGATCATTATCTAAAACTTTCACGCTTTCAAAACTTTCCTACCCAAGAAATGAAAAAAATTCTCGATTAGGGTCTGCATCAATGTCACATCACAAAGTTTTTGAAACATCGTTGGATAAATTCTCATATAAAAACTGAACGTGTGCAGGAAATTTATGTTTTTTTG
Organism: Conomelus anceps; assembly: GCA_948455865.1. Classification (NCBI taxonomy): domain Eukaryota; kingdom Metazoa; phylum Arthropoda; class Insecta; order Hemiptera; family Delphacidae; genus Conomelus; species Conomelus anceps. The sequence goes on from OX418216.1 coordinate 26,690,045, forward strand.
CATCGCTCGAATCACAAAATATCGTTTCTTAAATCTACCAAATTTAAAAATATTCCATCAATATTCAGATAGTGAAATGCCATTGGGAATGAATTTGTACGGATCAAAATTCAGCAGACTTTTTGTCGTTTGGCGACAAGCCAATTCCCCCACTCGTTAGGTTTCACTTCGATGAAACCCCCTACGACTCCACGCTGGGGCGGTGGGGGTAATGGAGACCGGTGGCGCTTTCTGGTGAGCGACCAATTCAACTATTTTTCAAATGAAACCGTTTATTTCTTGTTCCAATTTCGTGACGTCATACGTTTTTGTTTCACAGTTTATGACAAAAGTATAAGGAATTTGAATAAAATTTCAATGGATTTAGATTCGTGTTGTTAATCTCTAGGTGTCTTGCTTTTTAATTTCGCTGATTAATGCTTCTTTTAAAAAAATGACATAATCATGTTAAATTCCCAAAATAAGAAAAACTGAAAGAAAAAAACGAATTTTGAAAAGCAAGTGATCTTTGTAAAAGTATGAAGATAAATCATGTAAATTTTCAAGGCAATTTGAGGTTCCATTCTTGAGATTTTAATGAAATAAAACTGGACAAAATGCTCATTTTCTAGCTTGCTCAGTACAGGTGCAGTTGAATCTTAATTGTCTCACATGAATTTCAACCTCCAAATTAATTATTGATTAGGATTCAACAATATTCATTATACGTAACCTACAATGATGTGCTATCATCACATTATTCTATTCTATGCCATCCTTTAATTTATTTATAAACTGAGGAAAATAGTAGGGGTATTCACAATGTCGTTTTAATGAGCTATACTGCTATTTGCTAACTTGGGATTGTGAGCACCCCAACTAGGAACAACTGCTATATGCTAACTACAATAGCACTCCAAGCGGATATTCATAAAACTTCATAGTTTTTTTTTTTTGAGGATGAAGCCCACATAGGTCTGAGACCTGTGCGTGGGTAATGAGTTGGATGATGGTGATTGATGAGTTGGACCTACAGTTTTAGGTGGGTTCCGAACCACCGGGAAGTGATTTTACAGCAGAGAACAGTGTCTTTTTTGCTGGCCAATCTAATCAGTCACCGTTACGAACAGGACCTACAAGAACGCAGCGTATCTCTCTGATTGAACAGATACCTGCTACGGCTCGCGGCTATCACTTCCCTAATGGGAAGTAAAGTTGAGGTTGTAAAATGTAGGGTTAGAAAACAAAGATGGCCATGGTTTTAACGGAAATAGCTGGAGTTAGCGGACTAGAACCTGCGCTATCTCTCGTCTGCTAATTTTTTTCTAACATACTAGATGGTTAGCCAGCTAAGTCAAGCTATTCGCTAACTTCTGCTATTTGCTAAGTCAGTGTTAACTCAATGCTATAGTAGTACATTAGAAAAAAATTAGCAGACGAGACAGCAGATAGCACAGGTTCAAGTACGCTAACTCCAGCTACCAGCTATCTCCGTTAAAGCCATGGCCATCTTGGTTTTCTAACCCTACTTTTTACAACCTCAACTATGAAGTTTCACGGATATCCGCTTGGAGCGCTATTGTAGTTAGCATATAGCAGTTGGTCCTAGTTGGGGTGCTCAAAATCCCAAGTTAGCAAATAGGAAATAGCAGTTTAGCTAGTTACAACACAGCTTCTTTTTCTTTGCAAGTGCTTAAGAGCACCTTGTGTTTCAATTCACTCCTAACGGTTTATTATGGCTATCTCTTCCCATACCTCAAATATGGTATCATGGTCTGGGGAGGATCCAGATGTGCAGAAAAGGTTTTTAAAATGCAGAAGAAAGCAGTGAGAATAATTTTTGGGAAACCACCAAGAATTCCTTGTCGTGAACTCTTCCGCAGAGGCCAAATACTTACACTGCCATCACTGTACATTATGGAACTCTGTACCTACATTCACAAAAACTTAGGTAAATTTAAGCGTTATAATGAGTACCATAATTATAATACTCTGCACTCGGCGTTACTATCAGTGGCGGTTCACAGGACTAGCTTGTTTGAAAAATCCCCTCAGTACATTGGGCCAAAAATTTATAACTTGCTCCCACAAAATATTAAAGATTCAGATAACATTAAGCACTTCAGAGGATTATTGAGGAAGCAGCTGATGGATAGGGCATATTACACAATTTCAGAGTTTCTTGAATAATAATTTTACAAATTATTACTATATGTGTTTTTTTATGTTGTTGACTCATCCTCTGTTTGGTTTATACCGAATGTTTTTAGGATGTAATTATATCTTATCTCATCTTATCTTAAAACGACATCGTGAATACCCCTAGTATTTAATATTGTAATCCATGAGACAAAAATGAAGTACTGTAATAGACTACTCAATAAATATTATTTATTGATTATTTTGAGAGTTATATACTAAATTTGATGATGTTTACAATTAAAACTTGATATGATGAATATGGTAGCAACATTGATAATTTTGAAATAAATACTAAGTTATTATTTGGAAATGATTGAGAAATGGATTGATTAAATGTAAAATAAAACAGGATTCTTTGAAATAATTGTGAAAAGGAAGATTATTGAACTTAAAACGAAGAATAACGTCAGCCATAACAAATACGTTAAACAGCTGATAACTAGCCCAGCGGTCGCGGTGACATACGTCATCACCTTCAGTGATGAGGCTCTGTACCTCTAGGAGGCATTGGTTCTAGACGTCAGTCACAGGCAAAGACATTGTAATACTATACAGGTCACAGGTAGTGATGAGCTAAAGCGTTATTTGCAGTTAACAGTTATAACAGTTACTGCTACTTCTGTTTAACGGTTATTTTAATCCGTTATTTAATAACGACTATTATTATTTATCAATCGGTACACATAGAAAGTTCTCTCTCGTGTGTGAAGTAATGCACGACAACAGCTATACAGTATTGTTACCAAAAAATGAGTAACATTTTATTTTGTAGAAAAACTATTTTCTGCATGCAAATACTTAAAAACAATTAGAATTCCAAATTTTTTTGGAAAATGAATTATTGTTTTAATATAATTTCTTGTAAGAGATATTTCTATTCAAAACAGTATATAAATGAAAAAAAAACACTATATAACACAATTTTAACAAATAAAATGAACAACCAACAATATAACATAATTGGAACAGAACAAATCTGAGATCTTATTCAAGAAAATATATATGAACAAAAAATAATCAAAAAGAGATTTATCACTATGGGCTTGTGAGTTTCACCACTAAAAACAGTTCTAATTTTTAAGACAATCTAAATAGTTTACTTGAACTGAGACATTAATGATGGCTTTCAGCTGAAATCTGGTTATGTCTCGGATGAAAAACTCTTTTAGAATTTATTAATTTCGAATTCCTTTAATTGCTATCAGTTTATACTGAAGACTTCCACAATGGCGGATATTGACAACAATTTGCTAGTTTTGCGTCGCTTATGAATTATTAAATACTGTTGTCAATATCCGCCATTGCGGAAGTCTTCAGTATAAACTGATAGCAATTAAAGGAATTCGAAATTAATAAATTCTGTTTAAGTAAATTTGTCAGTTTGTTCAATTGTCAGTAACTTCGAACTCACTTGTGAGAACTCTTTTAGATTACAGTATTTTTAAAATTAGACATGTTTTTAGTAGTAAAACTTACCCATAGTGATAATAATTATAAACAGTTTGTGATGGAATATCAAAATCAAGAATTTATTATTTTGACTCCTATTTAACCATTTAGACAGTGCCATATTATAGGTCTTAATAATAAGTTCATGTAAAAGTTTAAAGTTTAAAAATTTGAAGTTGTCCTTTTGTATGAAAGTTGGCATTTACACATGTTACACGATGCTATTTCTTTATTTAAAGGAGTGAAAAAGCTCCACAATTTGCTAGTTTTGCGTCACTTATGAATTATGAATAGCAACTTGCGTCGCTAGTTTTGCGTCGTCTTACGTTGTCAGAAGTAGAGGAGTAGGCCTAACCGAGTAACTCACAATGACGCAATTGTAAAGGGTTATTTGATATTCAGTAATGCTTTATTGCACAGCGGCAAAATACTGTACTACCAAACGGTTGTTTCCCATTTCGATCCATCAATTCAGTTGAGTTATTTGCTAATACGTTATTACTATAACGTTTTCGCTAATCCGTTATTGCTATAACGTTTTAGCTAATCCGTTATTGCTATAACGTTTTAGCTAATCCGTGAAGTTATTTTTGTTAGAGTAGATCGTAAGTGCTCACACTGCATACGAGTTGTCGTACGTATACGCACGTATAGTTCCGACATCCGAATTCGATCCCAACCTGTTGGGATATTTTTCTCATTTCGTACGTGTTTGTACAAAATGGACACAGAAAAACTTATAAAATTGGTTTTTGGCTACAAATGTTTGTGGGATCAAAGTGTTTCGACGTATCATTTACGTGATCATCAACGCCAAGCTGAAACTAATGCAAGTGTATAAGTGTTGAATAAAGAGTTGTCCGAAAAACTGTGCATTTTAATCTCTTACCTAAAAGTTACTACTAATCTTTCTTCAGGTGATATGGTCTTGCGAAAAATACTGTATCTAGATAACTTAGGTCGTATAGCATCAACTATACAGTCAAAGGTTTCTTTAATCATACGTAGATAATCATGAAACAAGTTGTCACACTATCTGACATATGAAACAAAATGTGACGAGATTCACCAAATTCCTCTCTTTTCAAATATATTTCACACTCCCATTGAATTCTGCGATGGTATTGATGCTGCCTCAGTCTCCGAATCAGCAGAGAATTTTCTAAAAGATACAATTGATTGTATTGGTAATTCATTATTGGTAAGCAGTGAAACCGCAAAGCAAACAATTTTTACGTACTTCTTGGATGGGGAGAAACGCAGCAAGTGTGCGCACTGAATTCGTACGATCGGTGTCGTAAGTTTACGTACGATAGACATTCGTATGCAATGTGAGCGCGGCCTAAAGCTGGGCATTCACGTTCCAACTTGCAGTACCACTTGCAGTACTGCTAGTAGTACTGCTAGATGGATAGTCGACTCCACTCACGCTCCTACTTACAATCCAACTTTATTCCTAATCAGCTGTGAACGTCGCTCTTGAGCCGAAAAATGTAACCGAAGTTGCCCGAACTTACCCGAAGGTCATGCACTGACTGAGATAAGATGGACGAATTTGATCCGACTGCCCCACACACGCTCCAACACCGTCGACATTCGTAAGTCGTCCCTCTAGTGGTCCCTCTAGTGGTCCATCTAGTCGTCCATCTACAATTCCAACCATCCAACAAGCCCATTCACGTTCCGTTTTCGGATCCAACCTTGAAGGTTGGACTGCAAGTGGTACTGCAAATCGGAACGTGAATGGCCAGCTTTAAGCTGGGCATTCACGTTCCAACTTGCAGTACCACTTGCAGTACTGCTATAAATAGTCGATTACATTGGGATAGTTACTCGCTAAGCGAGTAGCGAGTAGGACGTTACTAACCGACCGTGCTACAGCAGCTCAGCATACCAAGCCAAATTATATTAAAAATTTAATTTCCAGAATCGCCCTCATACTATGGAATTTCAAAGACAATAAACAATTTAGTTTGAAGTGACTGACAATTGAATAAACTGACAAATATACATATACAGAATTTATTAATTTCGAATTCCTTTAATTGCTATTACTTTATACTGAAGACTTCCGCAATGGCGGATATTGTCAATATCCGCCATTGCAGAAGTCTAAGTGTAAAGTAATAGCAATTAAAGGAATTCGAAATTAATAAATTCTGTATATGTATATTTGTCAGTTTATTCAATTGTCAGTCACTTCAAACTAAATTGTTTATTGTCTTTGAAATTCCATAGTATGAGGGCGATTCTGGAAATTAAATTTTTAATATAATTTGGCTTGGTATGCTGAGCTGCTGTAGCACGGTCGGTTAGTAACGTCCTACTCGCTACTCGCTTAGCGAGTAACTATCCCAATGTAATCGACTATTTATAGCAGTACTGCAAGTGGTACTGCAAGTTGGAACGTGAATGGCCGGCCTTATTTGCTACTTAGTAGTGACCACGCTACCTAGCGGCAAAACATTGTACTACTAAACGGTTAGTTCCGTAAACGGTTATAACCGTTTACACATTATTTGTGTTACGTTACAGCTGCTTGTATTCGGTGAATTGCAAACCGTGATCAGCTGATCACTGATTGATCACACTATTCGTTAAGAGTTAAACGGTTAAACCCAATAACAGTTATTTGCCAGATGTGATAACTGCTCTTGAAGTTATTCTTTGATAACCGTTATTAAATTTCAGATAACGAAATAACGCTCATCACTAGTCACAGGTTTTGATATCGAAACAGAAGTATCGATAAATACTGATATCAGTATCATTAGTACCGCAAATTGTCGCTAGTTGCCGACTCTAGATGATATAGATGCTGATTGCTGATGCAGTAGCTGCTGGAAGGTTAACCTTAAATTTTACTGAAGTTGAAAATATTCAAGTCGTCCTAAATCCAAAATTATGATGGATTCTATTTCTGCTGGATCGTCCGATTCAATCAAAAAAGAAGATTTGATGGACCAAGTGAAAGAACAAATTGCTATCGCCAACGCTCAGGAAATTCTAACAGTTAGTAAATTCATTTCTAACCTCAATTGCAAACGGAGTGTGTCCGTTTAGGTTTAGATCCATTGTAATTAAATAATTAATATACACTGGCAGTAAGAATATCTACTTAGAATATTTCCTATGTGTTAGTATGAAGCTAGAACTCTAATGCAGGCTTAAAAGGGTTGAGGTAAACTTAACAATAAACTGCCGGTTGAGGTAAACTTAACAATAAACTGTAAGTTGGACTTGGGGCCCTTTCACACACATCAAACGGTTTTATGGGGAAAGACAGAGATTCAGACACGTTTCAAGGCTCCACTATTTGTTTAATTTGCTTCAATTGTCAGTTGCCTTTGCATGAGCAATGGATGCGCCTCATGTGGTAGCTGTATCGGCGCGTAAAAAATAGACGTTCCAGAAAAATACATTTGTTGATCCACCCAATAAATGAAAGAAGGCCAGAAGCAGGGATCTTTTACACCCTATACCAGCAGCTTCTAAGTGACGAAATAAAGTTCTTTAATTATTTCCTGTCTTTGTATATATTCAATGTTTTGTCCTAAGGGACTTGCCTGGCCTCCACTAGGCAAATTAAGAACTCTTTATCAACCATAGTGGCGTCTATTGTGAACTTGACTTGCAGCCGGAGCCGGAATGAAATCAAGACCACATGTGCTGACCGAGTCTAGCTGTGAGGGGATAAGGTCTATTACCTCTATACGACGCAACGTTGCTTAGCAACGAATTGCGCAATGCCAGTTTTCGTACGGGCAAATTCGATGTGTTTGAAACGACCCATAAGTTACTTTTACCAGTGGTCTACCGAACGGCGGTCGTCCTGTTCGAGACATTAGACGGCTGCTTCATGGTAGGCGGACGGTTGTCAAGTTGTCATTACCGTTCGGCATAATATCGATGTGTGTGAAGATCATAATTTATTTCTTCACGCCACTATTGGAATGTGGACTGTTCGAGATTTTATCGAATGGGTAAAATCGATGTGTGTGAAAAGCCCTTACTGCTCCAATATTTATATGCAGATATGTATTATATAAGGTGATTAAAACTAATGTCCATTTTCTCTCAACTTATTTTCAACATTTTTTAAAGCAAAGGTGGATCCAAAAAAAATTCGGGGGATATCACTTCTAAGGATTTCCCTTAGGAAAAATAAATATTTTTTTCGTGATTTCGGGTGATGTATATCAGTACATCCCTTCCCAAATCCCCCCTTGTATACGCCCATGTTATGAAGAATGAAACGATCAGAAAGGTCTGTTATTATTTATTTTTCAACACATATTTTTGCACAACGATGAGCCTTCCCAGTATCGGCCACCAAACTCCTATAAGGATAACACACCAATTATCAACTAGAATTGCCATCAAATGCCTGGTCTGTTTTTTTTTTTTTAATTTATTGTTTCAATCGATTTCTTATTTTATTCTGACAAAAAATCTGTGAAAATGTTTTGGCTCTCATTTATCGTTAATTTGTAAAATAAATTTGAAACCCACTAACATCACTTCAGAAGTCCCGGTTATTCAACTTACGTAGCTATAGATTCACTACAAGAATCACTTACACAGTACCAAATCATTTTTCTTCCAAATTACATTGGAAATCATGCTGCTAAAACTTGAATTTATTATGAATTCCTATTTAATGAAATGCGTTTGGCTGCACTTCCATATCTCATCCACCGAAATAATCGACTGAGGGAATGGATTGGTTAGGTTTAGCTTTGGGTTTGGTACAGATATTGAATTTTTTTAAGATTACATCGAAGACTCCGATTATGGAGTAGGCCTACAGTATAAGACATACGACAAGTCAAGTCAGATCAACAATTATATTATACAATATTACCATTCTTATTCACTAGCTACCCAATTACAATTTAAATTATTTGAGGTGAGGCTCAATTTTGATCTGAAAGGAACCCTTGTTAGTTACACTATGAAAAGATTTATCAACTTAATATTTTCTTAAATGTTTTTTTTTTTAAATACTTCAATATTTACAAGAATCTTTAGAAACTGCGGTAGCTTGTTATAGAATTTCCTACCAATATAACTAGTTTATTGTTCGAATAAACTACTATTGTGATTCACCAAGTGATAATCTCCTCGTATTCGTATAATTATGTATGTTGAGATTTTGGTTTTATCACTCTTTTTTTATGTATATTGTTAGGCATGGATGAAACGAAGATATTTCTGTGCTGCCCATTGTGTCGACAATACATCCGGTTACATTGATAACAGACACTTTTTGTTTATTCTCCTCCTCTAGTTCTGATCTTCCCTACTCTCAAATAGTCACCTAGAATGTCCGAGACAACATTATATGTGTAAATAGATATGGAGAAGCCAATGGAGATTTCGAGAAGTCGTCAGAATGTTCCAGACTATGTTACTAGTTTCCAGAACTTCCTAGAATACTTTTAAACAGTGTATAAAGAGCAGTCCTTGTGAACAGTAGTTCAGTTGTTATTTGCTTTTCTAAACGTTCGTGGCCAGTGACAGTATAGACATTGTGATTAAGCATATTGAGTGCTCATGATAAGTTTCTGTGGTAAATTCTTTGACAGTAGACATTCTTCTTTGTAGCAGAATACTCAGTGTTATTATTGTGATTATCAAATACTGTGACAGACACTGTGCTTCGTAAGTGTTCAGTTATTTATTGAATTATTGATCGGCCTATTGGCAGTTAGTAATTAGTTTTTTTTGTGTGACATAATTGGTATGTGCTTGTTGTAAGTAATTTGTGTAAATAGAATTCGAGTGTTACTTTCAAGTGTTGCCAGCATTATTTTAGTGATAGAACCCTTAACAATATTGTAGCTTCATACACATGCAAGCAAGGTACAATTAGTCTCTAATAATAAAGCAATACGCTTATGATCTATGGGCTATATTAATCCACTATTGTCTTAGAATCTCTGACAAGCGCCTCTAAACTTTTGCAACTGTATTTTTTATCTTTTTTTTGAGAGGATGAAGCCCACATAGGTCTGAACCTGTACGTGGTTAATGAGTTGGATGATGGTGATTGATTACCTTGAATTGCCTTCCTCTTCACCAATACCAGCATAGCCGGATGGGTTGCGTCAAGAGTTTTTAAGAAACATCAAAACATTAATATATCACATTCAACTGTTGAGATGCCAGCTCGGGTCAGACAAGGCCCACCAACTCATCCTCAAAAAACGCATCAATACTATAAAACTGTGTTTTCTTAAGCCAGCGCTTGAGTCGGGAACAGAAAGCTGGTATGATGAGCTGGACCTACAGTTTTACTGGCGAATCTAATCGGTCACCCTTACAAAGAGTGCCAAGGAGAAGCAGCTTATCTCTATCTGATTGAACAGATACCTGCTACCGCTTACGGCTATCGCTTCCCAAACAAACAACTTTGTAGACAACTTTTCATAATATTTGATATTTTCGGTAAAGGAATCTTATCAATTACCGAATAGGTAAATCATTCACCTTTCAGTCAATTTTATAAAGGTTACATATTTTGGGCAAAATATATTTGAAGAACTGAATTTAAACACAACAATTTTAGCATTCAAACAAGGTGTACGCCTAATTGTTGAACACAACTTAATTGTGCCGATAATACAATCGTACATCAATATCTTAGGTAAAGTAATTTCACCTTGCTCATCTACATTTTTGTAGTTAAACACAAGTTTATAATATACAAATTTTTATAATTATAATCCTTATTTTCGTCTTTTTATGTTGAAATACCTATTATTTATTGAAGTGTATGATCTCTAACTTTCAGAAAATGACCGAGAAATGCTTTAAAAAGTGTATTGATAAGCCAGGCTCGTCGTTAGGAAACTCAGATCAGGTAAGTCGCATAAAAGTGTAGACTAATATTTGTATTGAACTGGACAAGATTGTCTTGTTATGAAATCCTCATGACAGCTGACAGGAAGCTGTAGGTCTAGAAGTTGTTCAATGTGGTATTGCTACTCAATAAGCAAAGTGGCTATGGTAATGGAAAGCATGTCAATAGTCATTTGACAATCAAATCTCAAACTATAATACTATTATATTTATCGCATTTCTGCTTTTCTTGTTTCAAATACTCATCAATTAGCCTTCTTGTTCTATACCAACTTATACACCTTTCTGTAATGCATTTATTTTCAGTCATTGTGTATAATGAGCTATGTATTCCTAGAACAATACCCGATGGATATTATGATGACTGAGCATAATAAATTGCACATTTATCTCGTGGTAAAGTACTCAGCCACAATACTGTTTGATGAATTGATGTCATGGCTCATTATTGGAAATGAAAACCAATTTTTCTTGACATAACCGCTTCAGAATTAATAGATGTGGAACGTATTGAAGAGTTGAGTTATTATTACCGGATAAATATGTTCTAAAAGCAATCAGGCGGTTTTATGGACTCTAAAAATGCATAATGGCTATTGAAGTAGTGTTGAAAGTCACCTCTCACATCTTCCTATTGAAAGTCACCTCTCACATCTTCCTAACATCTCAACAAGCTGAATGCGGCGTGTTCCAAAATATTGTTGATCACCTTTTGTTTACATAAATACAGAGTGTTTGGCATAGAACTCTATACTTCGTGGGTTTGTAGTACTGACCAAATAAACGGAAAAAGCTCTGATAAACATAGATCCGGAAATGCTTCGTTACAGAGTTAAAGATTGCGAAAATTACCAGGTAGCTCCATCGATTTACTCATTTAGAAATTCATGGTGGCTTACTTTTACTTAATAAGTATTACTTTTACGTATTTTGTGTTGAAAAATCGGATAAAACAAGTTTGTAACTACAGTTATTTTTGAGATATACTACAAATTATGCAAAAAACTGGTTTTTCCAAGTACGAGGGGAATAAACTTGGTTGTACAATTGTACAATGAACTTGTAAAGAATCTATTCTGAACAAAAAATGTCAAATAACTTATTAGCCGAAAACGCACCGAAATTTGAAACACTAATTTGCACAGCTTCTTATTCTTTTGTGGTTTGGTTCATTAAATTCTTAGTTTTATAAAGTTTAGTTATGTTTTCGGGTATTAAGTTATTGGAAGTGTTTGGTCAGAATTAAATTCTCTACAAGTTCTGTGAGAAAAAATTACATGTTTATTGTTCAACTAACCAAGCTAATTCAATTAAAACTTCAAAGAACGTGTTTTTTGGATCATTTTTGCATATCATGTTAAATCTTTAAAAAATTAGCGACTTCTAACTTGTTTTATTCGATTTTCAGCTTATTTTATATGAAAGCTGATAAAATTACAAGTAATATTACGCCACTTGAATGACTTAAATTGATGGTGCTAGCTGTTAATTTCTAAGTCTGTAACTGAGCATTTCCGGACCTCTTTATGAACTCTTTTCATAACGTTGGTGAGTACAACTAGCCCACAAAGTATTGGTAGCTCTATGCGAATCTAATTTATTAGCATATTTCTTCTATACTATTAAAATAATAATTGTTTTTTCTCTCTTTTTTTTTGTTTTAGAAATGTATCGCAATGTGTATGGACCGCTACATGGAATCTTGGAATATTGTTTCAAAAGCATACACAAACAGATTACAGCGTGAACGACATCGCATGTAATGAGCAACTCGTGTAATAAAAATAGCGAACTAGAACTTATAATTGTTATTTCTCTTGTTGACTTGTAAGTAACAACATTGAAAATGGTGTATTAGTCTAAGTCTTCAAACTAGAATATTTTGTTTCAGAAATTTGACCGATTGTAAAATGTTGATTTTGTTTGAAAATGAATGTAAGATGCAAATTTTCTCAGTACTCAACTTCATTCCTGTTAATATCATTAATTTTTTGGATTCTAATAATGATCCAAAGTGTTCATTTTTTGTATTTTCAGTGTATAACTTTCTTGTAACAACCTCAATAAATATGTAGGCAATACTCACAGTTCTCTCTCTCCCGTATATACGGGCATATTCTTCTCAAAACTTGAATCAAAAAAGCAGTCATACTTTAGAAATAGGGGTGAACCGATAGGGGTAAATTATCTGTTTCCTAAGGGTGATTGTACACTACACAGTTGAGCATCCAATACTCGTTTAATCACCATCGTAAAATCAAACACATGCTATGAAATGGGGTATGACAGATTTGAGTAGAGTGAATACCACCATTCAACATGATGTGTTAGATTTTACGGTGCTTCACTGCAAAAGCACCTTAATAAATGTATTTAGCCCTGGCCGCTACTATATAGCTTTTCTAGCTGACTTCATGTGGAAATATCTATTTATAATTAAATTTATTATCTATTTGAAACTATTCACATGCATTTTGGTATTAGGACATCACATTACTGATGCATTTCTATAGATGTCGTCAATACTCTCATGGGTTTCATCTCTTCCCTATCCTTACAACTATTTTACATACTTGAGATAACCAGAACAATTTTCTGGATCTGCAGTTATTTGATTTTCAATCATTCAGTTTACCAAAAAAGGTACATTTTTCCCAAATAGCATGTTATGGTAAAACCTGTTATTCGAATTTCTTAAACAGAATAGTGAATTACATCAATGGCAATTGGTTTTATCGATATTGTATGTTACAATATAAATTACAGTAAATCCAATAGGCTACTGAATAATTGAAATATTTAGTGCCGCTCCACTTGCACACACACACACACACACACACACACACACACATCCTCACTACTTGATGGCCTTGTCGGTCTATAATGCCAGAATTTTTTTTGTAATATTTTCTTTGTGCAACAATTTCCCTTTGTGTGTCTTGAATGATACGGAATACAAATAAAACTGTACGTTCACCAAGTTCCCCATAACACTACTTTCTGTACGAGGTGGAACTACCCACCACCTAGTCAAACGCAAAAATGACATTGTTAGAAAATAATTTTAGATGTTCTAGAAATATTGTAGAAAATTAAATTTCTGTTTGGAATGTAAAATGCCATTCAAATACTGTTGTATGCATGCCTCTACAAGAGAACCGTTAAGTGTGGGTTGGACTTTATAAAGTGTGGCAGCTAATAAAATGTTACAAAAAAGAAAATTTATTGGTTTGGTAGTACAATAAAAGTATTAAATTGTCATGAAGAACTTGTTTTTGTACAACATGTACGAAATAACTGCCCAAACTGCTGTTCCCCAAAGCGCTTCAATTGTTAGCATGAAATGTGTATTCATTGGACCAATACTGTAATGCCAAGGAAACATCTTGTATGTAACTTCATGTCCGCAGTAGAGTAAAAACGAATTCATACCTGTTAATCATACAAAATAGAATTTATATAATTTTTTTGTACATGCTACATTACATACTGTATTAAAACAATGATTTCCTTAAACAAAATTTTCCGCTTTCTGTAATCTGGGACCATAACAGAGAAAATCATCATTGGCCACTTGGCGATATCAATAGGAAATTATATTCCTGGATTTCTTGTTCCACGACGAACTGCGTTGTTAATATTAACTTTTTAAGTGAATTCAACGACTTGCAGTCAAATTTTTATTAAGAATAAATAGAATTTACTTTGTAGGCCGAACGTTTTCGAATCTTGGAGATCCATTTTCAGAGGCGTTCTTCATGGATCTCCAAGATTCGAAAACATTCGGCCTACAGAGTAAGTAAATTGTAATTATTCTTGTTAAAAATTTGACTGCAAGTCGTTGAATTCACTTAAAAGGTTAAAGGAAATTTATTTCATTAATATTCGTTTTGAATGAATATTGAACTAGGCCTGATTCAGGTATATTGGCATTCAATTCTTGGGCCAATAATATTTTATAAATAGACAATAACATGATCTTGAAGTTATGAAAATAGAGCCTTTGAACTTTGTTTTCTGAGTTTTACTTGAATTCTAACATTATTTACCTGGAAAAAAGAATGGAGTTCCATTCCAGTATTGACAATGGTCAATGATGAAGTAACAGAAACTCAGAAGGGCAAACGCGAAGCCAGATGTTATCATAACAAATGATACAGACCTGAAATCAGATTCAAATTATTCATCAAAATGTCACTTGAATTCATTGAAAAAATAAAAATACGTTACTGTATCATAAAATCCTAGTAGGCCTACTTTAAATTTGAGAAGGTTAAAGTTCATTTGATAAATACCCTTTTCATTATCTGAGTCCTTGTGTGAAGGGACTACAATCCCATAATCCTTGAGATTCCGTTACAGATATTGAATTTCCCAGTTTGTATAAAGAATACAAAGGTTTGCGATAAAAAATCATATGCAATATCATTTTTACATTATTATGATAAACATATAATGCATTTACAAACCGTGTTAAGAATAAATGAATCTAAAACAACTTTGCCAGGTAAAAATTAGTTCAGAACTTAGAAACAGTATTGTAATGAAATTAAAATTACATGAATAAATTAAAATGACATGGTACCTACTGTTCTAAGACACAGTAATAATTTCTACTTGGAGGTGAATGTATCGGGGATCAAGATGAATAATGCAAAGTAGAAATTTCAAAGTTCCTGCGAATATTAACTCCGGTATAGAACTTAGTTTCTACAAATTCTTTTCAATTTTTTATAATTGGTACCGTAATTTTTGATAAGATTATTCAACTCGTATCTGTTTCTCACCATAAGTTTTTATTAATTGGAATCCAACCTCCATTGATCCGAAGCTCACACAAGATTAGACCCGTTGCAATCAGCAGAACTGACCATATTAGCCATCTCTTTAGTCTTCCTTCAGGGCTCTTATGGTAAATCATTATAGCACCAGCTTGCACTCCAAGAAAAGTTTGAAAAATCGATGTCAAACAACCTAAAAAATGAATGTTTACTTTTAAACACGAAGAATAAAATCTTTTATCAATATTTGAATACTAGCAGATTTCATCGATGCTTCCTGCAAAATCTGTCATTTTATTTACCGCTATAAATAAATATAAAAACCTATGCATAACTAAAAGCGCGGATTCAACGTTTATTTAATTACTGAAAATATTATTCATCAAGAGTAGAGTATTCTTTTTATTTTTTCTCTAACTCACTCTTTCCATGATGCAGATTAAAATGAATGGAATTAAGCTTTTCTAGACATGAGTCTATAATCTCTTGAAATTTTAGGATTATTTATCAAATTTTTTCTGGGGGAGGACCCCTGGATCCCCTTGGTATTCCACATCCCAGAGAGGTAATCTCGGATAACTCCCATCCATTTCAAAATCCTGGCTATGCTACTGATCTACAGGGTGTCCCATGTAAGGTGTAAAAGCCGGTTACCAGAGGTTTTACATCAAATTTTTGACAAGAAATGTTCAGTGACGTTTTTGAAATGGGGCCTTTGTTCTCGAGATATCTCGATTTAATGACTTCTAGATATGCTCACTTTCTGCCATTAAATGCTGAATAACTCAAAAACTAGTGATCGGATTGGAACTATGATGACATTGTTGGAAAGAGCACAACATTTCGCTAAAGATATACGTATTTTCAATATGTAACCCCATCATTTAGGGTGTTTTTTAGGGGTCAAATTACAAAAACGTGGATTTTCCGAAATCTCACTGAAATTTCAAAGCGATTTTTCTCGATTTGTTTTTAGGGTGACATAATGAAAATTTACAAGAAAAACTTCCTCATTTCTCTAGCTTTAAAATGAGGCTAAAATGTTTCAAATTGATGAATTGCAAATGCTTGAAAATTGTTGAAAAACTGTCACAAACCCACAAGAATTATTGTCTAATGGACAAGAGCTGAGAGAGTAGAAATTTGATTTCAAAATATTGTTGTTATCAGATGTTTTTCCTAAATAAATTATTAATCCCTGAGTGACCACAGGAAGCCGTTGAGGGCAAACTAAAAAATACTGATCTACAGTAAGTACTGTATTGCAATACTCTTATCAGAAACTTCTTACCGAATCATAGCTCTGAAGTCATTGTTGGAAAAATAAGTGATTCTTCACAACATAATTCCTTAATTAAGTTGAATATTTCTAAGATTGTTCCAATGTATGAGATTGAAAATCAGGATCAACTGAAGAAAAATGAATGTGTAACATATTCATTTCTGATGACTAAAACAAGATATCAGTTTATTAAAGTGCTATGGTATATGCGAAATTGCCTACTGTATAGTTTATTCATTTATATAGTCATGTATATACATGCATATGTAATATGCATATTTCAAGATAATAGATATAATATCTATCTGACTTCCACAACATTTCCTTCGTAGAAAGATTTCACATTGCAAAAACTATACTGGTCTTATTGTATCGTTAACAGTACCATATTATGTACCAGTAATGTATTTTTCTGGAAACACAATGATGGTATTATTAAAATTTCCATATTTATTCTTCTAATATTTCACCTGACGCTTCAACATTCTTAAATCAACGCTTTCATAATATTAACAATAAAAGATCATATTATCAACAACTTCGAGAAGATTTAATAGTAACAATTGATCATATTAATTCATTATTTAATTGCAAAAAAAAAAGGTTATTGCAACAGTGTATCTGAAATTTGCTAGATGCATATACAGAGTGTCCCATGTAAGGTGTAAAAGACATTACCAGAGGTTTTACATCAAATTTTTGACAAGAAATGTTCAGTGACGTTTTTGAAATGGGGCCTTTGTTCTCGAGATATCTCGATTTAATGACTTTTTCGAGATATGCTCATTTCCCGTCATTAAATTCTCAATATCTC
This sequence comes from Conomelus anceps, assembly GCA_948455865.1. Lineage (NCBI taxonomy): Eukaryota > Metazoa > Arthropoda > Insecta > Hemiptera > Delphacidae > Conomelus > Conomelus anceps. The sequence continues at coordinate 26,707,416 of OX418216.1, forward strand.
AAAAACTAGTGATCGGATTGGAACTATGATGACATTGTTGGAAAGAGCACAACATTTCGCTAAAGATATACGTATTTTCAATATGTAACCCCATCATTTAGGGTGTTATTTTTAGGGGTCAAAGCACAAAAACGTGGATTTTCCGAAATCTCACTGAAATTTCAAAGCGATTTTTCTCGATTTGTTTTTTGGGTGACATAATGAAAATTTACAAGAAAAACTTCCTCATTTCTCTAGCTTTAAAATGAGGCTGAAATGTTTCTAATTGATGAATTGCAAATGCTTGAAAATTGTTGATAAACTGTCAAAAACCCACAAGAATTATTGTCTAAGGGACAAGAGCTGAGAGAGTAGAATTTGATTTCAAAATCTTGTTGTAATCAGATGTTTTTCCAAAATGATTAATCTCTGTTGAATCACTGCTTCCCAATAAAGGTAGATCGGATGAGAGCACGTTCACAAGAAGTGGTGGCGTTAATTTTCATAATACACATACTTGGGCAACTAAAAATCCTCACGTAATGAGACCAAACCGGTACCGTTTCTCTTTCATCACTAATTTTCGGATAATGTGTGGGCTAGATTAATCGATAATCATATTCTTGGGCCATAATTTTTTAACTAACATTTAAATTGTGAAGTATTTGTTTAATTTTTATGTGATCTCAAATAAAAACATTTTATTGAGATTTTATGCAAAAAACTTGAAATAAATTTTCATCTAATAAATTTATCTAAAAATTTATCAATAAAAAATGTTTCTGGATTTCCTGTTCCATGACGAACTGCGTTGTTAATATTAACTTTTCATGTGAAATTTAACGACTTGCAGTCAAATATTTGTTAAGAATAAGTATAATAACTCACTTAATCTGGCCGAGTACTTTCGAATCTATATGAGATTCATCTTCAGAGGCTCCTAGATCATCATGTCAGTTTTTTGGTTAGAAGTGTTGTGGTTTTTGTAAAATATAACTAAATATAAAATACAACTAAATTTTAAATCTCACAAACTTTTTGATCATATTTTACAAAAACCACAACACTTCTAACCAAAAAACTGACATGATGATCTAGGAGCCTCTGAAGATGAATCTCATAGATTCGAAAGTACTCGGCCAGATTAAGTGAGTTATTATACTTATTCTTAACAAATATTTGACTGCAAGTCGTTAAATTTCACATGAAAAGTTAAAAAATGTTTCTAAATAAAAGATTAGATATTTTTGATCTCATGGAAGAATTGCCTCTTAATGCTTTGAGGCAAGGAATACACGGTTTTCCGATGCATTTGCTGGAAATGATTTTTATTTATACTAGCCTGATTCACGTTATGATGAATAATGTTTGGTATCTGCTTATTCTTTTGTCAGGTTACATTAAATTGAAAACTCTATTTTCAATCTATTGTGAAATGGCACGCATGAATAGATAAATATCTATTAATCATGTAGTTCTATGATGGTGATTATTTGTCCAATTAAACCTAGACGATAGCACTATGGTGGAAAACATGAATATGAGCATAATTTTCATGTTTAAAATTATTTTATTCGATTATTAGCATTAGCAGAGAACTTGTATTACAAGGCTAGACATTAAAACTACCGTAATTAATTGATAATCCATTTATAATAGAACTTAGCTGCTTTGTAGTCTGCACTGGAAACTCCTGTAGCAACGTTATTACTTTACGTGTTTCTATCGGCTAATTTGGCTTCAACTTGTATAATCCAAATTAGAAAAATTGGACAGCTAACGAAATTCGCTGTCAAATTTAGGCTACTTCAATCACTGTGTGGAAATCTGTATTAACAAAAGTAATTAATTGAAATCTACTAATAGGAAAATATAGCCTATAAGAGTGATTGAAGTAATTTACCTAATATTCCTTCTGGATCAAAGGTTTGTGAACCATAGACCTGGACGATTTCGTTATGTTGGAAGAGATGATTTACTCCTAAAATAATTTTGTCGAAATAGCCTGCTGCTCCACCAGTGCAATTGCTGAACATTCCATTTTCATGTAAACCTCCAGGACCAAGGTAGCCACTGTAAATAGAGAAGCATCCAGTGTAAGTAGCATTGCATTTATACAATGTGTCATCACCATATTATTGTATATTGCGTGGCAGTTACGATTGAAGTAAAACATATCAAATAAGATTTATTCACACACATCTTGAATACGTAAAATATATGAATGAATAATTTTATAGTGAATATTCCCCACAAAGACAGAAGAAGTCTGAGTGTGGAGAATGAGTTCGACATTAGCAATACATTTACAATTGACCATATTATGAATAAATGACAGGTTAAAGAACATTATACAAAAGATCAAACATACACAATTCAACATAAATATTGAAAATGAACTTTACTAGTGAATTTATCATTCGTGTGATAGCCATTTCGCACTGATGGAATGGTTCCTCCATCACACAAATAAGTAAGTGTTGAATTCACAAGTAAGTTAATTTTAAATATTTATGTTTAAAAATCAAGTAAAAAGTAATACTGAACTACATCATAAATTAATATTTACTGATTCATTTTCAATTTAGATATAATTTGCTCATTTAATTTTAAAAATGATTTAAATAGTCTCCTACTTGGCACTTGTAATGCTTTAATGGTTGATTTTTTCATAGGGGATTTCTAAATAATATATAGTTAATAAAATAGTAAATACATAAGCTTGAATTAATGCTTCTGATAATCCAAATATTATTAATATAATTTGAATAATGAAGATAATTGGTAGGGTGATTAATTTCGTAATAGTATTAATTACAATTTATCACAATAGTAGCTTGGTCAATGCGGGTAACACGGCAACGGAAAAATAAGATTTCAATTCGAAATAAATTGAAATACAGTAGTAACTCTAAACTTATGATTCAAATAACATTCTAATTAGATCCAATTTTTTCTAGGAAAGTTAAGCTGGAAATAAAAAACTGGGTCTTGAGTAATTACTTCTTCAATCTTTGATCTGTGACCTTATGGTTTTATTTTTCTTAATTGTGTTTGCCTGTTATCTTCCGGAGCGTGTTCAGTGTTGTTTGATATTGGTGCTTTTGAACAGTGGACTCGCTTGCTTTTTCCTTCCTTTTGTTCTTCATTTACCTTTTTCTTTTTTAATTGACTCTCTCCCTTACTCAAACCAATTTCTTTCTCCTTCTTTCAAACTCCCCCTCCTTTTTCATCTCCTATTTCACTTATTTTAATAAATGCCTTTGCCATAGTTGGATAAGTTTCGTTTTCCTGCATATCCCACAATGGATCCACCCAGTGGCGTAGCCAGGATTAGATTTCGGGGGGGGGGGGGTGTGGACAGGATCAAATTTCCGTGGGGGGGGGGGGCTCACCAAGTCTGGGGTATAGGAGGGTCCGGATTTTTTTAAAATTTAGTGGTGTGAATAGCTAATCTAGACAACTTGTTAGGCTCTAAAGTTCAAAAGAAAGTTTTGAAAAATTACTACCCAAATGATAAAGTTTGATATACCGATATCTGTGACTATTTTGAGTTAAAACCCTTGAATTGGAAACTAATCATACTTAACTTATGTACTGAATCTCAAAATTAATACTAATTATTATAAGTTTCATATAATTTATGTCATTAGCCTAAAACGCACCCAACCCAAAGTTCATGAAATCGGATTTTTTTTATCATAGCACACCGATTTTACACGCTTGCATAGAACTTGCCTTTATTTGTGTGTTTTCATTTGTAAAATCCCGATTTTATGAACTTTGGGTGCGTTCAGGCTAGTGGGTTATACTGAATTTTAACTTCAAAACTAAATTTTCTACAAGATGAGTTTATTCAAAAAGGTGATTTATTAATAATTAACAAAGTTAATCCACTTCAAACTTGAAAATTGCATTTTATTTAATGTAATGAATAAATAATTATGGTTCTCACAGTTTTCTAACATGTTTTATTCGATTTCGTAGCTCATTTTAAATAAAAATGATCCATTTGAGCACCTAACAAGTTTCTATATGAGTAAATGTTGAGGAAAAATTTGAAAAATGCATTAATCTGACTATAACTGTAGCTATATTCTATTACACAACCAGGGTTTCTGTAATCTGTTCGTTATAATACAACAAAACAGATAGAACCCTTCGACTTTAATAAGTCCTTATCTATTAGTTATTTGAGAATTTTTTATTTCTGAAATTTCGGGGGGGGGGGGGGCCGGGCCCCATGGCCCCCCCCCTGGCTACGCCACTGGATCCACCTATTTGTAATTGTCTGTTTGATATTTTTATTTTGTTTTTTATTTTTTGTGTATGTTTTAGTGTGTTAAATAAATTGAATTGAATTTTTTCACTACAGGCCATCTTTCATCTTTCTAATTGCAATGTTTTCTTAAAAATCTATTGAAACGTCATTTTTCTATTCATTCATGCATTCAAAAGTTACTTACAGTGGACATCCTGGCACTGGGTAAAAGAATGTAAAGTAAATATGAGCAGTCAATATTCCTGAGAAAATTATCCATTGAGGAATCAGCATTAGTATATCGTTCGAATATCTTCTGAACTTGCCCTGAAATAAAAATAGAATCATGTCTACAAAAACATGGTTCAGTAAGGATAATCTGTTTGACTAGTTGTAACAAAATAATTTAATGCTACAATTTAAAACGCCAAAATTACTTTTAATTTTATCCACAGGTTTTAAAATCATATTTCAACAAACGAAACCTAGTTGGTTTTTAAAAGAACTTGCAGTTATTAATTATTAAATGATAAAATATGTATTATTAGTATATGTACTATCTTGCTGTGCAGAACTGACCTTTTTGAGTCGCGGCGGACGCGTTTCGAACTATGTTGTTCTTCTTCGGCGCTTGGTTGCAGACTGCTACCAACCGCCGAAGAAGAACAACATAGTTCGAAACGCGTCCGCCGCGACTCAAAAAGGTCAGTTCTGCACAGCAAGATAGTACATATGAATAGTTCTACTGCAGTTCACGAAAAATGGAAAACCACAACAATAATATGTATTATACTATTTTAAATTGCATTCGCAACTATAACTGAGTTAATCTTTTTATGTTACGATACATTTAATTAGGTAGACATAACAGAAGAGCTTCAAATCTACTTTTTTGATCAGTATCAGTACATAACATCTCTGTTCAAGTTTTGTTTGACGTTTTATTATTATTATAATTTTTATTACTAATATAGCAGTTCTGTGAACAGTAGACCTCACGCCCAATAATAAGGGTGCTTGCACAGGGGAACATACTCGATGTACTCAATGATAATTAACATCGCAAAATTAAACACAGTCATCAGACCTAATCCTTGATTCAATTTGCGTAGTCTATTTCATGTCTCTTTTCCACAATGTCACTCTGTATCACTTCTATTTTACAAACAGCTGATTGCTCAAATCATGTCTGATGAAGGAATTTGCAGAAAAATATTATAAAAAATGTGAACAATTATCATTTATTTAATGATCACTTGTAATTATACTTAATTGAAATGATTTGTTTCTCTCAAACAAATATGTTATTCTTATAATAGATCGACCGCATGAATAAGAGGGCCAGACGGCTATCTTGAAATCTGATTCCAATTGCATATGTAAGTTTATGCAATGATCAGAAGCTCATTTTAAAAATCATATATTCCCTATAGAAGAAATTTTGAGTGTCTTTCCTTTTTTTCCTTTTCAAATATCCTTTGAATACAAACAAATTTAAAAAATTACACATACATCGGTGGGCATTCCTTGAATAAGGTCCTATTTGGTTACTATATATTTGGTCCAAGCGCTTAGCCGTAAATGCGTTACAAACAGAATGACAGACAAATTCAAAACGGTCAACTTGAAACAGAGAGCTCTCTTCGTTCGGTCAATTATTTTTATTCAGTCGAACTTCCAAATAACAATCATTGATATCTTATTAACGTTCTCTGCCCCTTGACACAGCAAACCAGGGAAGAAGACCTCTCAATAACGAACTCAACGAATCTAGAACGAATATTTTCCCTGCATAATCGATTTCGTTATACGGAAGTACCACTGAATTTCAATGTACTGAATGTACTGTACGTGTAAGCCTACTACGGTGTATTCACTCACCTTATCTGATGTATCATAAGAGCCAAATGTGAAGAAGTTTGCCACTGTGGCTGTAACAAAGTACGACACAGCCAGCCGTTGCATAACTCCAAATATCCGCAACAACCTCAATGATGGACCAGCAACGATTGTGTTGAGAGCTAGTCCTGCAGTGAATAGGATAATTGTTCTCTGCAAATCAAGTTCCATCTTTCACAATGCATTAATGAGAAATAAAATGATTTCAAATATTAAGCGGCTACTCTATTTAAATACTATTCCAATATATGTAAATCCTCATTCTCACTGATATCATTTCACTCTCATATTGATAGAGTTTACAGTATGAGAATTTCCAGATCATAAATGCTTTCATGAGTTTAGTGTAGGCCTAATCATAATACCGCACGTAGAATATCTATAAAAAAAAACATTTCGAATTTAATTTTTTTCTTATACTACTTATAGTGATAGTACTCGTACTCAGCTTCTAATGAGACTCCAATGGAGCATACGGTATCATAAGTTGTATCGTATCGTAATCTATAATTAAAATATATACTTGCTTCAATAAATATAGGCACTAGTAAATCTAAAATTAATTTATCTTCAAATAAACACATGCTAATTGTCAAGAAAAATTGTTCGTAGCTCTGGGTACACTAATTGATTTTTTTACTTATACAGGGCACAATCACTTAGATTGTGAAAAAAATTATTGTTGTGGATGCGGTTTCCATTTTCGGGATAAAACCTATGCAGAACTGACCTTGCGGCGGACACGTTTCGAACCATGTCGTTCTTCTTCGACACTTGGATGCTGATTGAGTGATTCTTGAGTAGATGGTGGTTGGTAGGGAGTATATGTGGAAGAGGGAATTAGGTAGGTTATTAATTTATAATTTACGGAAGTGATAGCCGCGAGCCGTAGCAAGTATCTGTTCAATCAGATAGATAAGCTGCGTTCTCGTAGGTCCCGTTTGTAACGGTGACCGATTAGATTGGCCAGCAAAAAAGACACTGTTCTCTGCTGAAAATCACTTCCCGGTGGTTCGGAACCCACCTAAAACTGTAGGTCCAACTCATAAATCACAATCATCCAACTCATTACCCACGCACAGGTCTAAGACCTATGTGGGCTTCATCCTCAAGAAAAAAAAAATTTTTTAATAATTGATAATATTGATTATTAAACTTCATTTTTAAATTAGCAAACCTTGATTATTGATTGAAATGTGCTGCAACGTGTTATTCCTTTTTTTCTTTGCGATTTCAATGATATTGGTATGCATACACCCATTATCCAAAGAAACCTGTAAACGAAAAATTACAAAAAATACATAGGACTTATTGTATAATACATGAATGATCACAGTACATCAGAAAAATGATGTCATGTGATTATATAGGTACTTTGGCTTACAGCGTGGTAAACAAGTAGAATACCACACATGAAAATTTATAGGTTTTTGTTAGAAAAAGGAATTAATGAATACTTTATTAGGTAGTGGTATGGGAGAGAAGCACGAACTTACCATGGAAATATAAAATCTGCTGGCAACAGGCCATTCCAAGTGGCATGATTGAAAAACCAATAGGCTCCACCTCCATCATTGATGAAAATCATGGATAGAATGCAAATCCTGTAAAGAAATACACATGAAAGCATGTATTTCTTGAAAACTTCATATATATGACTCCAATCATTAGGCATACCCAAGGGGTTTCACCTGTTGTCTCCATGTCTCCATTAATAGATTATTTTTATTTATTAAAGTTCACCCATATCTAAAATCTTTTCTACTTCTGCCCTTCTGCGTATTTCCGTTACTATGATAAAGAATTGCTAGAGATTGTAATCCATCTTTATGAATGAGGAAATAGAATAAGTTCTTCATACATGATTTTCCTTTAATCAAAAGAAATGCGACCCTATTTCAGAGCATTTAAATGAATTTGTAAAGAAAACGTACCGTATGCCAATCCATGGAGTAATAGTATTGTTTGAGAACGTTTGATTCTTGAGAAATAAGTTCTATTCTAAAATATACAGTAAGTTACAGGTACATAGTAAAATCAACCACAATTTTATTGTCCATTATTATAGATTTTTTACTTTGATGATTGATAAATAGATAGATGATTGTTATTATTACTTATCACTTTACATTACAAAGAGCTGTGTGCGAAATTGGAAAACAAGAGCCCCCTCTCCCATTCAACCCACAATTGCGTAGATTTAGTAAAGTGAAAGTGGAAATCTCGATTACTGAATTTTTTAATGTGTGTAATAGTCGCGTATGTTATAACTTATAAAATACAGTGAAAAGCAGCAAAGAATATTTAGTATTGTTGTTTTTATTTTATCAAAATATCCATAAATATAAATTTCATATATACATTTTACTATAGAAAGAGTATTTTTTCGCTTTATTCTATCAGTGTATATGAAAAAGAGACCCATTTTTATTATTTCTTTCACAACGGAAGTTAAATAACATAATGCAAATAATAAATTCTAAATGTTATGATTCGTGTATTGATATCCATAATCGTCTTCCTCTCACCCGCTCACCGCCAAATTAATTAATTGATTGATTGATTAATAAAGGCAATCCTGGAAATAAAGGCAATAAGGGATTAATAAAAGGAAATTTTCCATCGAATCCACCTTTTTCATTTCACATTTTTAATAGCGCATGCATCATAACTGAATAGGTTCTATTTCTTAATAACAACATTGTATGCATAATTGCATATAAGCCTAAGCGTATGCTCTATTGATCATTACATATACCGTATTCAAATATCTTATTCAGGAATTTTCAATTCAGGATAGGCTAATTGAAAGACTTTCATTGGTGAAGCTATACTCTTATGAAATAAAATATAATTCAATTACAAAAAATTATTAAACTTGACAGTACCGTAGTTGAGAACATATGAACTTCATATACTCACCCTCTGAATGTATCAATGGCTTTTATTCGTTTCCTGTCATTCCTGTTTTCCTGCAAAAATTACTGAGACGATATGAAAATTATCTGAAATGTCACAATCGTACCTATGTATTTATCTACATAATATACGCTCATTGAACTTTCATAAGAAACATCAATTTGATGTTGGTTATTCTATAGCAGTTACATCTCTAACAAACTATCATTTAACTTTAATTTTTTTTTGAGGATGAAGCCCACATAGGTCTGAGACCTGTGCGTGGGTAATGAGTTGGATGATGGTGATTTATGAGTTGAACCTACAGTTTTAGGTGGGTTCCGAACCACCGGGAAGTGATTTTCAGCAGAGAACAGTGGCTTTTTTGCTGGCCAATCTATCGGTCACCGTTACAAACAGGACCTATGAGAACGCAGCTTATCTATCTGATTGAACAGATACCTGCTACGACTCGCGGCTATCACTTCCCATTCAAATTTATTAGACCTTTTTTTGGAAAGTGTTTTTGTTTGGTTCAAGGTCCGTAGAATGAGGTCTGGGTTATAAGATTATTGTTCACAAGAAAAGAAAAAAAATATTTCGAGATCCTCATATAAATTGAATAGACTAAGCGATTAGGAATATTTTCAATATGAGGCGTCGAATAAGCTTTAAAAGCTTTACGGTACTGTAACTACCGTATAAATACCGGTAATGGTGATAATGAAATGAACAATTATAAAAAGTGATAGAAGATGCATTTTTAGAAGCTAAATAGTGGGAACCCAAGTATAGGACTAAACTATTACTTCGTAATTACGATAGAATACTGTATTTTGATCAGTAGATATACACGAATCATTATGCTGAATCATTCAGTAGGCTACACGTCGTATCAAGGATCAACGTAGCAAGTTCGACGGCATTTTTGCGTGAAATAATAGTTTGCTTTACTCCAGTTTAAATCTTTGAATACTGTATGTTTAAATATTGTGTAATAGGTATTCAGAAAAAAAAGATTGATATAAGTAGATAATCATGAATGGTTGCAAAATAAAAGTTGAAAACTCCTGCAATTTAATCATTAGACTACGTATAGATTATAAAACTAATGCTTCATTGCCACAATAATATAATAAAATCTATGAACAGGACACTGACTCTAGTCATAAACATATTATTATAATTTGGCTACTCACCTCGTTTTCTTGATGCTTTTTCTTGTTTGGTTTGCAAATAACATGAAATAACAAGTAATAGAAAGAAGACATCATCAACAGTAGAAAACAAATCATAATGAGAGCTGCAAATGAAAATATGACAAAAATAGATTAAATAAAGAGGTAGTAGAAATTTATGAATATAACAAATTACAGGCCTATTTCACATAGGCTATGAATTTTCTTGAGCAGTAAAAAATATTCATGGGAACCAGGACGGTTTAGAGATCCCTCCCTATTCGTCTTTATTAGATACCGTAATATGAATTAGAGAAATTTTTTCCTGAGCTGCTCTTGAGCTTTAGGCCCGCAACTCATTCTAATCTATGGCTTTTAAATGCAATGGATATAGAATGCCTGGAATTAGTGCTCTTTTTTATTTTATGGAATAAAGGTTTACTCAAGGTTTAGGGCCCCAAGCCAGACATATTAAATATTCGTGCATTGGGTATAGGCCTATTTGCTGGTGATTACATTTTATATTTATTTGATATTTAATATCAAATAAATATCAAATTTAATCACTAAATTAAATCTCATAAATAAAGTGACCTACTATTATTGCTTCTATGACGAATTTTATAATTTTGTAATTCTAATAAATTCCATAATACATTTATTTAGCAGTCAAAGTTTCTTATAAGAGTTAGTTTATATTAATTCCGAATTTAAATATTACTCATACAAGTTTGAGACCAGTATTGCAGTAATAATACCTAGAGCCTAGAGTATTGTGATAGAGGAATAAAAAATAGACTACTTTTACAGTCTTTCCACAGATTTCTGAATTCTTTTGAAAAATTATTTGTGGATTCCAATTTGAGAAATAAATGCACGATATAGGCGAAAACCATTATGTTAATTAAAATGTCTTCGTCTATAAGTTTTTAATACTGTAGAAGTTTTTAATTAACTATATTTATAACTATAAATAAACTATATTTATTTTAATAAACTATATTTACTAAAATTTGTAGATCCAATGTTTATATTGTGAAATCGTTCCATAATGAAAACAAATTAGAAGTTGTCAACTTTCACTTTATTGATATAAATGAATACAGGACCATGGTTTCATGTCTTACCAACACATCCTCGGCTGTACTAAAGAAGCAGGAGGCTTCTTAACAACAAAACTTGGTAGCCAAAGGCTACTTGATAGCTAGAAAGTGAATATGGTTATATTATGGTTAAACTCAACTTGAGTTTATTAAAATTAACAGATTGAAATAAAAATAAAATAAAATAAAATTGGATAATAAAAATTAAAATAAAATTAGAGAGAGTAATATCTTAACCTATTGAAACTTAATATTCTGAACCAGTCTTGAAATTTATCATAACCACTCTAGTCCTGACTGAAGTCTATACTATTTTCAATCTGTCTGCAACTATTTGTCACTGTGTCTATCAATTACCTTGTTCCTAGCCTATATTAAATGGAAGTAATTAAAAGATTCTAGTAAGCCACACTACTAGAAACCTGAAACTTACCGGGGAGCTTCAAAGCAAAGGAAACAATATTCTAACCTATATTTAAACTGACTAATAAAAATCTGATAACCAAAATTCAACCCCATTAATCTGTGCATCCTGTCCACATTCTTGTCCAACTATTTGCCTCTATTCATAGCTTATAATTTTATAAGGAAGTCAATAAAAATGTGAACATACTAGAATGTCACTCTACTAGAGCTTATAGGAAAGATAACATTAAAACAAAAAGAAAACCCCCAAATTCAAACCTATTAACTAACCAATATACTGTCTATATTTTTGTCTATCTATACCTCTATTCCTAGTTTAGACCTATATTAAATGGGAGTTAAAAGCTTATAGGACACAACTATTTGTGTCTATCTATATATCTCTATTCCTATCTTATATTAGATGAAAGTATCCTCAAAACACAAAGAAAGCAATATTTGGACTTATTTGAACTAATATACCTAATCAACCTAACTAAAATTCAGTGTCCTAATTGTATCCTAAATCAAAAGTGGTTTTGAACTAATCTACTGATGTTACAGCTTATAGGAAAGATAACATTAAAACAAAAAGAAAACCCCCAAATTCAAACCTATTAATTAACCAATATACTGTCTATATTTTTGTCTATCTATACCTCTATTCCTAGTTTAGACCTATATTAAATGGGAAGTATAATATAATAAGTCCAAATATTGCTTTCTTTGTGTTTTGAGGATACTTTCATCTAATATAAGATAGGAATAGAGATATATAGATAGACACAAATAGTTGTGTCCTATAAGCTTTTAACTCCCATTTAATATAGGTCTAAACTAGGAATAGAGGTATAGATAGACAAAAATATAGACAGTATATTGGTTAATTAATAGGTTTGAATTTGGGGGTTTTCTTTTTGTTTTAATGTTATCTTTCCTATAAGCTGTAACATCAGTAGATTAGTTCAAAACCACTTTTGATTTAGGATACAATTAGGACACTGAATTTTAGTTAGGTTGATTAGGTATATTAGTTCAAATAAGTCCAAATATTGCTTTCTTTGTGTTTTGAGGATACTTTCATCTAATATAAGATAGGAATAGAGATATATAGATAGACACAAATAGTTGTGTCCTATAAGCTTTTAACTCCCATTTAATATAGGTCTAAACTAGGAATAGAGGTATAGATAGACAAAAATATAGACAGTATATTGGTTAGTTAATAGGTTTGAATTTGGGGGTTTTCTTTTTGTTTTAATGTTATCTTTCCTATAAGCTCTAGTAGAGTGACATTCTAGTATGTTCACATTTTTATTGACTTCCTTATAAAATTATAAGCTATGAATAGAGGCAAATAGTTGGACAAGAATGTGGACAGGATGCACAGATTAATGGGGTTGAATTTTGGTTATCAGATTTTTATTAGTCAGTTTAAATATAGGTTAGAATATTGTTTCCTTTGCTTTGAAGCTCCCCGGTAAGTTTCAGGTTTCTAGTAGTGTGGCTTACTAGAATCTTTTAATTACTTCCATTTAATATAGGCTAGGAACAAGGTAATTGATAGACACAGTGACAAATAGTTGCAGACAGATTGAAAATAGTATAGACTTCAGTCAGGACTAGAGTGGTTATGATAAATTTCAAGACTGGTTCAGAATATTAAGTTTCAATAGGTTAAGATATTACTCTCTCTAATTTTATTTTAATTTTTATTATCCAATTTTATTTTATTTTATTTTTATTTCAATCTGTTAATTTTAATAAACTCAAGTTGAGTTTAACCATAATATAACCATATTCACTTTCTAGCTATCAAGTAGCCTTTGGCTACCAAGTTTTGTTGTTAAGAAGCCTCCTGCTTCTTTAGTACAGCCGAGGATGTGTTGGTAAGACATGAAACCATGGTCCTGTATTCATTTATATCAATAAAGTGAAAGTTGACAACTTCTAATTTGTTTTAACTATATTTACTATAAGTTTTTAATACTGTTTTTAATACTGTTTGTTTTCTAATTTCAAGCTACTGAGTGTGTCAGATTTACAACACATTTACATTGTTTAGCCTAATTCAAATTTTTTCTTGTTGACGCTGAATGCTAACAACAGCAGCAGTGCTTACCTCCAGCAGTACCTCCTTGCAGAACCAAATTCATGGAATTGGATGGACAACTTGTCTCCAACAACTTTCTTGTTTAATCACCAACTACTTCAATATTATGGCCAAAGCAAAACTCTCTTATTATAGGTTCCGAAAAACAAAAAGCACAATAAAGCACAAAAATATGTGTAAAGAATGAAGAATTTGATTTGAATTGGTAAATTCATCTAATACATACTTACGCAATCTAATACTGACTGGCTGTTTTGTGGTAATAAGATCACATTTTTCATTCAGAATGTGCCATTCATAAACACCGAATTCTCCGAAACTCTCTGGAGAGTCTTCACAAAATAAGAGTCTGTGGAATGATCAAGAGTCAATATTTGTTAATGATAGGCAATCTACACATAAAAAACTTCTTGTAATAATTAATAAGATTGTCTTCGTAGAGCTAATTCTGTTAGGTGAGCGTTAGGCAGTAATAATAAAACATGATTAGTCCTACAGCAGCCTTCAACGTTCTTTATATTGAATGCACCAATAATAATTAGTGCGGATTACTTGTTATTTCATAAATTTTAAGACGGCTCCCGGGAATTTTACCATTTAATTCTTATACACCTAATATATTTTTTGTAAACAACATTTTAAAATGAATATCTTGGTTCTAAGGTATTTTCAACTGCCATCATAATTTTTGAGTTAACTTAAGTAGGTATAGGTTTGATAGTCAACTGTATTTTGAAACATGGAGGCATACCGACAGATAAATTATTTACCTCGATGAGTTCGCACAGTTATATTGTAAAGTTGCCACTTTTTCAGAATTTATCACTTTTGGTTTTCAGTTGCAAAATTTTTAAATTTGTTCTTTCAAGAAATTAAATTTGCAATATATAATATGAGGTTACACATTGATTTTTCCAATTTTCTCCTAGAACGGTTGCAAATTATTTTTTGCCTAGGTTCCTTTGTTGTATGAAATAGCTCCACATAAAAACTATTTCACATAATATATACTAAAATAGGGTAATGCAGTTGCACACTTAACATAATAATATTAAAGGAATAGGCTAGGTCCCTAATAGAATAGAACCATGTCGCAGCCTACCTTGTATCATTGGCAAGAATTGTAGCATCTTTCCTGGAGTACAGCCTCCAAGTTACATTATGTTTTGTATTTACAATGAATTTGCCAGTGCGATTCTTTATTTCTGATACGAGTGAAAAAGGACACTGAAAAAATAAATTTTATCAATTTGAGCAATTTTTTCAAGTAGACTAGACTAGATGAAGTCTTCTGTAAAAGTCTGTTTTCTTGAAGGCAGGAGGGTGGGTGGAAGTATTTGAGAGCTAACTCCCTTAAACGTTCCAGGTTTTCTCCCTTCGGGGTTGTACACCACCATTATATTTGTGTAATGAAGTTATATAGTAATAAATATAACAAATAGAAGAAGCAAGAAGAGAAATCAAGAAGAATATTATACAAAAATGTGAAAACTTGACAACCAATAACTCTGAAAGAAGCAGATTTTAACTAATAAATAACTTATAACTAACTGTAAATTATAACTAACTTACGAAACAGTCGCTGTTCATCAAATCTCTCAGCCACGCACGGTTGCGTAATCAGTTGGAGTGCTTGACTATGACTGGCTACTACTCCTGTGGTCACGGGCTCTATTCTCGTTCAGTCTTTGATATTTTAGGTCATCATTCTCCCCATTACACATCTACCCACGCACAAGTCTCAAGACTCACGTGAGCATCATCTGACAAAAAACTTAGATTTACAATCTTAGAATAGGCCCTATTAATAAGGTAATAATTAACAACAAACTTTGGAAATGCATACCTTGTAACAATCTTCAGATAGAGAATATAAACTGAAGTGTTTCTCCTCGAAGTCTTTTATGCTCAGATATGCTTCATCCACATTCAGATCTCTGAAATCCAGATCTTTGAACACCGTGATGCCAGGATCCTCCCACCAAGATGACATTTTTGGTCTGAAAGCAATCAATCTATCAATGATAATGTCACACAGATAGTTTAGCTCTATACCCTACACCATTCTACAATCTGCACTGAAGGTGTGTAGGCATATAGCCTATCAATGGTAGGCTATACAGCAGCCTTTTAAGCTGAAAATATACAAAATAAATAATAAAAATATCATATTATTCTTCGGAATTCAAGACAAGCAATTGTCGTTTTGTAAGCATCGCTTCCATTGATTGGCGAATGTGCTTTAAAGAGGTTGTAAATTGACTCTTCTTGACTCACTCTCCCTGAATGCTTTTCTCATTCCTGTTGCTCAGGTTGGTTGTAGTGTTTTTGACGACCGCCCCACGAGTCTACTAGTTATCAAGCAATTTCTGAAAATTGCTAGCATGAATGAAAACAGTATGAAAGGGATCTCCTCATCTGTAGTCAGTCAGTGTGTTGTTCGATCTTTCCAACGTTCGGATCCAGTGGCAGTTTATACAGGCAGTGTGTATGATAATGCATCCATAGTGCCAGTTTATACTGACAGTGTATATTACGGTATCCAGTGCCAATTGATTGACAGTGTGCATTATCCAGTGCCAGTTGAGTGACAAATTATATAGACATTGTGTTTATCCATATCAAGTGCTAATGAACAGTTTATTGGTTAGTTGTTTATTTAATTATATTCATAATTAGTAATTAATTTCTGTTCAGAGATACCAAAAATCCATTACTAGTTTAACATTTTAGTGATAGGACCCGTAACATTATTTTATAAACTATGTCGACTGCGTGTATTACAAATTACAAGGCTGTTATTGTTATAGTGAGAATATTTTGCAATGTGTTATAAGTATTATTTATTTATTCGTTCATTCATTTATTTAAACTCACTTATTGTTAGGCAGACACGTTTTTTAACAGCAAATACCTTAATAAATATAGGCCTACCTGTTAATATGGATCTAATAACTTTATTCCTTCTTGAATCTTATAGTAGAGGTCATTATAATAATCAAATTTAAAATTTGTTTAGCTCTAGGAGATTTGTTGCACTTATTGCTTTTTTTAGGTATTATTAATTTGAATTTGGCAATTTTTATTATACTCTATCCACAAAATACTGTGGCTTGACGATTATTTACTTACTTTTTATTATACTCTGTAATCAAACGGCTTAAAAAACACTCGGTACCGGTAGTATAATTCAATTTCTTTGATGTTTTTCTTCGGCAGTCGAAGATAGGGAAAACACTTCCATCAAGGAAAATTTAGAGTCCATTATTATTCCAATAATTGCTGTTAATAGGACGTTCTCAATTTGAGTCCAGTTATCTACCTCGTAATAATGAAACTGTACAACATAAGTATTACAGTAATAGGCCCATAATAGAAGGTCTGTCCTCGTAATAATTCAAAATTGCCTTCTTCTATTATTAATCACTAGGCTACTGTAACCAAGCAACTCATCTCAAAATGCTACAATTATCACATCTCAAGTATTACAGTGAAAGTTGGGTAGAATGTACAGCTAAAAAGAGAAGAAAAAATTAAAAGTTGAGTTAAAAACTATACCCTGTAATTGATTTGTATAGTAATGAAAGATACTTGAATGATAAATCATTTGAAGTTTATAATAAATCTATAATTCTTTAACAAAAATAACTATAAGCTCGTGGAGGGGAAATTCAAGTTAGTTTGAAATGACTGACAATTTAACAAACTGACAAATAGATTAATAGCACTTAGAGGAATTCGAAATTAATAAAAAATTCAAGTCCACAAGAGGTATTTGTTAGAACGTGTTCTATTATTTAACTATTCTACTATTCTACACTCAATAATTTGATGGAAGCGTCAAGTTGGCACTGGAATATTTATAAGGCAATCTAAGGATCGCTATTGTAACATAATTTTTCACGAATTGATCTTTAACCACAGGCTATAGTCATGCGAAAAAAATAAGCCCCCGTATTTTTTCTAATTGAAAAAATACAAACCCAGTCGATAATATATACAAAATGTATGTATAAGTTACTTCTTGCATGAGATTCTTTACAAAGGTAACATTTTTTTGTAAAGGTAAAAAAGAAATACTAATGAAATGAATATATGAACTTCTGCTCAATAAACTTAATTGCAAAATAGCTAAATAAGAATGTGTACATAATGGTTTTTAAACAATCAAATATTATTACAAATACATAATGGTTCAATAAAAATCAAATACGGTACCTATAAGTTTATGTTCGGTGTACATATTGAGTACCAATTTACATTAAGTGAAAACAATGAGTTGATAACTTT
Organism: Conomelus anceps; assembly: GCA_948455865.1. Taxonomy (NCBI): domain Eukaryota; kingdom Metazoa; phylum Arthropoda; class Insecta; order Hemiptera; family Delphacidae; genus Conomelus; species Conomelus anceps. The sequence continues at coordinate 26,725,542 of OX418216.1, forward strand.
ATTTGTAGAACACAAAAATTCAAAATACTAAGTCAGTTATGCTAATATTTACTGGACAGTAGTTAAACACCAGGTTATTTACTTAGTGTAGTATCTTGGGAGAATTTATGTATGTATGAAGTACATAAAAGGCACACATTTCATGTATAGTTATTTACAACACAATCGAAAGAAGCGTTTTCATAAACAAACTCCCCCAAACGTTTTTTGAATCCCCCCAAAAAAATTTCAATGACGCAGTCTGCGTCATAGCCATCCCTTTCCCACACAGCACAAGGATGTCCTCAAGATATCCCAAGAATATCCCACAAGAATATTGTGAATATCCTCAGGACATCCCATCATATCCTAAATAAGCCCCAGGGATATCCTAGGGATAACTGAATGTCCGCCCAAATCCCGTGAAGGATATCCAGGGGATATGCATAGGATGTCCTGGGGATGAAATATCCCACCACGGGATTTTCTTGTGGATATCCTCAGAATATTCCTAGAATATCCCACTTTAAGTTTCCAGGGATATCCCAGACAGAATATCCTCCGGACATCCCATTATATCCTAAATAAATCCCAGGGATATCATAGGGATAACTGAATGTCCGCCCAAATCCCGTGAAGGATATCCAGGGGATATGCATAGGATGTCCTGGGGATGAAATATCCCACCCCAGGATTTTCTAGTGGATATCTTCAGAATATTCCTAGAATATCCCACTTTGAGTTTACAAGGATATCCCAGAAAGAATATCCCACATAAAACACAGGGACATCCTAGGGATAAGGGAAAAGCTGTCCAAATCCCACAGAGGAGATCCTGAGGATATGTATGGGATATCCTTTCCCTATCCTATTATTATTAGAGGTGTGACATTAAGCTGGTAAAAAAAGTTACGACACTGTGATCTTAATCAACAGGCTGAGATTTGATACTTTATTAAGGCAAATTAAAGTAAATTGACTAGTTTGTGCATTAGTGACACCCCCATCTAACAGCTACAAAAATCCTAGTGAGAGGTACAAAATTCGGTAACTTTGATCTGTTATTTTAGGCTGGAGGATTCTAGGATCATAGAAAAAGTGTCTTTAAATACTCCAAGAATAGGAAAATTATCAACTTTGTTAGTTAAAATATTTATACTTTAAATATTACAAGGGATATTTAATAAACATTGTGAAATTGCATACCAATTGATACAATGTGATGGTAGTTACCTGAACTTCCAACAGATTGCGGTAAGATAAGGTAGCCTAGTGCGGGGGTGGCTTCACCCCCAAAAGTATGTTAACCGCTATTATCTCGAAAGGGATGAGTTTTTTGAGACAAAATGTTCAATTCAATCTTAATGAGAATAAAATTCCCTACAAAATGAGTGTTCATACTTAATTATATGATTAGTGGCTCCGAAGTTAGGTTAGGAGAGAGAGAGAGAGAGAAAAAGAGAGAGAGAGAGAGAGAGAGGGGGAATGAGTGAGTTTGAGAGAGTGAGGAGCAAGTGAGTGAAGTGTGAGGGGGAGAGAGGACGAGAGAGAGAGAGAGAAAGTGAGAGAATGACTGAGTGAGGGAGATACAATCATCCCAGCATGTGATATTCTGGGATATCCCCAGGATTTATCATCCCAGTATGTGATATCCTGGGATCTCCCTGGGATATACCATCCCAGTATGTGATATCCTGGGGTATCCCCAGGATATCATATCCCATATGTAATATCCTTCAGAGATCCCAGTGACATTCCAATATCCCGGGATCTTTATGGGACATATGGGAACTGGTCAGGATATCCTGAGGATATTTTGTGCTGTGTGGGTTGGGCACCCCTGCCTATATCCTGTCAAAAAGATTCATCAACGCCTACTTTTAATCAACATAATTATAGAACTTGGCTACTTGAGAAGTTAAGAGATACCGGTGGCTTCTTTTAATTCCAATTAAAGTACTAATTATGAAATTATCATGATATTTATAATAATAAATCCTGAAATAGCCGACAAAGTTTTGGAGAATCTCTCTGTCAGTGAATAGGATATAATGTAAACTATGTATAATATATTCTATTTGTAAGGCTATTATCTACTGGGGGTTTCTTGATTAAATATTTTACTTTGTTCGTCAATTAAGTCATTAATAGTGAAAATTGAAAAACGTTACGGTTTCAGAGGAGTTTTTCGTGGTCCTCCCATGTAGTGAAGTGGAACCAACACTGATCACAGAATACAATAAACTGAGACATGGGCACTGATGTATTCTGAAGATGCTCCTCGACATTTTGATCTTCAGGTTAAGTAATGATGCGTGGATGAGGGGTTCAAGTCCTTAGCATACCTAAGTCCAAGATAGGCCTAAGCTATACTGTTACCATAGTTGTCGGCCTTGCTAAAGTCACGAGCATAATGCTAGGAATGTTTGATGTCGTGTTGCTTATTGTTATGCTGCTTTCACTGAATAAAATGAATATTAATCAACCTACTACAGGGGAGATACATTCCAAATAACGGGGGAATTGTCATGATATGTGTCTTTGATGCACCAAAAATACATTTGGGCTGTTAGTCCAGCACATAAAGTTAAAAAATCACATTTTCTTCTGGTTAGCGTGGTGAGCAGGGAACTTTAGTGTATTCATAATATAAGATAAGTATGTTTACGATTACACGGAAGTTAATGCAAAACTCTGTAATTGTCGGAAGCTGTACAGAGAAGGCATAAAAGTTGAACATCTCGTCTGTATTATTGATCCTTTTATTGTTGCCTAGGCATACCTAAATTTTATATGCGATTCACTTGGACTCAAGAAAATAATAATAATAATAATAAAAACAATAATAACAATAATAATAATATTAAAAATAATAATAATAATTGAAAGAGCATAGTGAGTTCGTAGTTTTGACTTGTGACTCGTGACTGGAGTCTCGCGGTCTTTTCTGTATGTTTGTGGGTTTGTATGTTCGACGATAACTTTCGAACGCTTTGATTAATCAACTTCAAACACCTATTCTTGGAGCCTTAATACTGATCAAGTTCATTTGCCAATGAAATTGACCGACTCCTTCATATTTTTTGAGGCGAAACAAAGGATAGGAAAGGATATATAGAAAATAGTTGTTTTCACCATATGGAATTCGCAATAGATTTCAAAATACATTTATGTATCAAGAGCGTGAAGCGCGACTTTATCGCTCGAGCTGTTACTGCGCGACGCATAGCGGAGTGCAATAATTATGCGATTATTAGTGCGTGAAGAAGCTTCACGCGCGAATTACATACAATATTTTTCCTACAACTGCAGTTCTGGATTCCAACACAATAAAAGCTTGTAGTTTATAACATCACAAACCGTGCGCGGATTTGGTTAGCATGCGCCATTGTTGAGGTTATGAGAATTTCACGGAATCCGAGATACACTAATGAGAAGACATCAAACACAGCTGGCGAGCGGTAAAGTACTTTTTTTTTTTTAGATTACGTCTTGGAGACTCCAGTTAAAGAGTATAAGACAAGTCAGATCAACAATATTATACACTAGATACCATAATTACTTCAATTAGTTGAGGTGAGGCTTATCTTGTACACTATAAAAAGCTTTATCAACTAAATATTTCTTCAATTGTTTTTTAAATATTTCTATATTTTCAAGACTCTTCAAAAACTGCGGTAGCTTGTTGTAGAATTTCCTACCAATATAACTAGGTTTTTGTTTGAATACTGGTTTGAAATTGTTTTACGCTCTCCAGCTGACTTTACTGCTCGCTGAGCATTAAAGAGGTTTTTTACAATCAGTTTTCAGTACGTAAAGAACTACTTTATGAGCATTCTCGAAATTAGTTGAATTAATAAACAAAGCCCTAGAATTGAACCAAAATTTCACAAGTTGTAGGAAAATAACTATTTGAGTTATCAGCTGTACGTGAATAAATGCGATCAGGCTTTTTATCAGTCTCTATCAGCTGATATACTAACTTCATTCTTCATTGCCCTGATATATGGATAAATAAACAGCTGTTTTTTATGTAGTAAATCTATCTCTTTATATAATAACTCATGAAAATAAGAATAATAATAATAATAATAATAATATTCTAGTATCAAAACTGACACTGTAATTCTATTTAATAATGATTTTCACTCACTTTATAATGAAGAGATGCATTTCACTTCTAAAGGATGATAAAGCTTCTCTTTAGATGTCCTTTTTGTAGTGGCGATGGTGATATTGTGGAAGGTATCCATAATGAATAATAAGACGAAATTGTCACAACCACTTTTATTAAAACTTAGAGAAACTAGTTTCAATCATTATCCATTCAATCCATTATCAACCTCAATCATGATTGATTGAGATTGATAATGGCGTAACAACCGAAACTAGTTCCTCTAAGTTTTAATAAATGTGGTTGTGACAATTTCGTCTTATTATTCATTACTTCTCTTTAGAAGTGAAATGCATTCCTCCAGTATCTCCAGTATAAGTGAGTGGGAAACTTAATGTATTGAATAAAAATACAGTGTCCGTTTTGATATTAGATTAATAATAATAATAATAAATAATTATAATAATGATTGCTCAGAGGTTTAAAAGGCAATTACAGGGATCTGACTTATCAATGCCTGTCAAATACCTTATCATATCCTGTGTCGCTCTACTACAATTATACGAAAATCATAAATTTCATTACAATGGTTGCATACATAGTTGTTTACACCAATTAAATTCAGTTAACCCAGTAAGGATGAAGACGTCAGAAGATTCACCAGCACTCCCGAATCATTAAACGCTCTCTAGGCCCGGCAAATATATAGAAGTTACACTGAGGACTGACATCAGCAATACAAGGAGTTCAATAAAAACTGTAAATTACATTCATGATATTCCTCAATAAATACTTAGGCCTACTAGTATTCTATAAAACAAAATAGACTATTATTATACTTGATTTGCTCCAATTTACGCTAATCGGTTAAAATATCTGTGGACATATAATCAGTCAGATAATTCAAGATACCATAAGCTAAGAATAGGTAGCAAGATATTTTAAAAGATTAGCGCACATTGAAGCAAATCGAGTATAATAACAATCTTTAAATAGGCATCATTATATGCTACGACTCACGACTATCACATCCTCCCTTGTTCAGGTTCTTAGCCGTTTAGGTAGCCGACTCTCCACATTTTACTACCATCACATTATCACAAGAAATAAATATATAGTACAGCCCCGATTATCCGCGAGTGCCATGAAATTTTTTTTTAAATTAAATTTTAATTTCCCAAAGCAAGAAGCAAAAACGAGTGACTGATTGTTTTTTTTTGTCTATTGTTATTATTTTATATTAGTGGTTTAGACGTAGAGCACAGGCTTCTGCTGTACTGTACATATTTTAAAAGTTTTCATGTTTTTTGTACAAATTAAATGGTTTTTGATACTCTATGTAAGCATTCTTAATCAGGTATAGGTCTCGTTAGTTAGAGGTTGGTTTATACTCATGAATTCGGCAGTACATTATGGTACCAGAAGACTGATGAGCTCTCACTGATATTTAGACAGATTTCCTCAAGCGCTCTTCTCTTAGCAATCTTTTTTAAATTAAGCGTTACCGGCTTATCATCTTTCTCAGATTTTTGTTCTCAAGTACACAACATAGCAAGTGATTTATTACTCTCTGGGCCGGCACGCTTTATAGTTGTTTAAAATGTAGCATTGAGTAGCATAAGAGATTATAGCCTACCTACCGTACGTAATAAACTTGTTATTTGCAAGATTTATTTCACTTGCTTGAACAGATCAGTTTTCTTTTTTTTTTTTTTTTTTTTTTTTTTTTTTTTGAGGATGAAGCCCACATAGGTCTGAGACCTGTGCGTGGGTAATGAGCTGGATGATGGTGATTGATGAGTTGGACCTACAGTTTTAGGTGGGTTCCGAACCACCGGGAAGTGATTTTACAGCAGAGAACAGTGTCTTTTTTGCTGGCCAATCTAATCGGTCACCGTTACGAACGGGACCTACGAGAACGCAGCTTATCTCTCTGATTGAACAGATACCAGCTACGGCTCGTGGCTATCACTTCCCTATTCTAGTAAAAAAGAATATATATATACCGTACGTTTTGAAAAGACTTCATATCCTATTTATATTAATGGTCTACTTGGCTATAGTTTAAAAAAATTTTGCACCTGTCATCGATTGATCTGTCAAATATCGATACATGTTTTTTCTACAGAATCAGAGCTTTATAGAGACGCATGGTGGCCTATGAAACTCAATAATATCACAAAGAAGTTTTTAACGAAAATAGCATATGTGTGTAATTTACAAGTTATTGCCCAACAAGCAGGAAGCAGTCAAATATTTGAGTGAAAAATTAAAATATTTCACTCACTGAGCAGATGGCCATTTCGGACCGTGTGGGTTCATCATCGGTCGTGCAATATTAACTTACTTGTAAATTACTAGTGGGACGTGCAGTTCATCAAGGACAACAAATTCCAAGATTTAAAATGTGTGGTCTGAGAGTCGTCCGTGCAGTGGGAAATTTCCCTACTTAAAAGTAGTAACACACGCATCTTTCAAAGATATTCCACGTCATTCTTTGAGATTTTAAAATATTTTTTTTTGCAACCCGACTATTAAAGTTGATAAAACTGAATACAACATTGAATCACCTTTCCTTCCACGCTTCCACTACACGTAGCCTACTTGCCATAGACTTGTGTATCTATTGTAGGGGAATGCAATTATGAAAAAATGCGTCTCCACCATTTGTAACGTATTGTAATTAAATTATCAATTGCTGATTTCAAAATTGGGGGCTCCACCACTTCCCAGATGTAAAGAAAAGTGTACAAATGATGGGACATGCGTTGCTGTAGATGGTAGAGCAAACATATTTATTTGAAACAAATGTTTTTTAACGTTTTTTTTTTGTTAGGCTATCAAATAAAGTGACATGCAGAGATAAAATATAACACATGATTTATTAATAAAATTTTAAAACAAGAAATTGCTTTAACATTCTATGTGCGTACTTTGTGTTCAAAACAAACTGTCTTTAAAATATTTTATAATTATTAAATTTTGCTATTATGTTACTTTTTAATAGTTTAATTGGATTACTTGAGGATTTGCCTCTTTGAAATTTTACACCCTTTTTATCATAATTTAATAAAACATTATACTCAATAAAATATAAAATAATTTTCTAACGATACCAGACCATTCCCCTTGTCAGCAGGAGGCGATGCACAAACACGACTGACTGTGCAAGAAAAACTTAATAAAAATCTGCTGTATTAATTGCTGGCTGGTGGGGGGGGGGGGGGGGGCTGGATAGCTTCAACACTCTCGCTGCTCAGTCTCTTTACACACAGTCAGCACAAAATAGCTTTATGGCGTTCTTTTGCCATAAAAAGATAAATTTTAAATTTTTTTGTGTTTGGGGGACTGTCAAAGCTTATGGTTTATGACACTATAAGAGCCTTTTAAATTTATCTATTTTTGATATCCTTTCAATAATCAAGTTTCAAAATGCAGATAAATAAATCAAGGTGACTGGAACTGCTATATATGACGATGTTATCAGCTTTATTATCAATTACCCGGTGGTAAATTTATAGGAGCATAAAACTGTAAATTCACTATGCTCCCTTTATACGAACCGCACTCCAGAATAATATCCCTCACCAATAAAATCTTATTATTACTGTATTTTAAAATTGAGATGACTTATATGACCTCGACTACTGGGCACGGTTACCTACAGTTAGCTTGAATTTATCATGTGAATATTTGCAATAGGGGGTTAAATTATCTTACATCTTTTAGAAATATTTATGCTAGAAACAATCACAAACCGTGACCTTTTTAATTGAGAATGCGATGCAAACATGACACTCGCTAAAGTATTTTAGACAAGTCAAGGACAAGGAGAATAATGTACGGCTGGTCCAGTCGAACTTTTTCAATGAGTTCGACAAGAATTAAGGTAGTTAGTTAACTTTAGCGAAGAATAGCACTCCCACAGCTGCAGCCCAATATTGGTAACAATATTTGGTATAATAAACAATGTGTATTATAATAACAAAGGTTGGTTAGAACTCCTCCCTCTCAAAGCATGTTGACGTTGATTAACACTCTGCACTTCACTCTATGGAATATGGTTAAACTTTAGTGGCCTCAACCTGTTCAAATGGAATTAGAAAAGTAGGTTACTCGTTACCAGTCGGTCCGCCATTATTTTCGGCTGATTTACTCGTCAGTAAAAATGTGTAAATGAAACCGATACTGATTTGTCAGAAAATATTTAGAAGAACGGCTCAGTAAAATCTATCTCACTCACTCACTCTCTTTCACTTACATATCTCACTCTCAATAGTCTCAATCACTTTAGTTATCTAATTACAAGATTACACCTCCTTTAAAGCATATAGACCACATTTTCAGACATTGGGCATGAGAAATACGATGATACCTGAGAATAGAATATTGATTTATAAATATTAATTATTAAATCAATTAACTAGCCCAAGTGAAAACAAATTTAATAACAATGAAATATATTGATAAATTATTATTCGATAAGGCATGCGTGCCTAAATAAAATTATATTTTTTATGAAAAATATCCTGTTCGGACTATTCAGCGATAAATATTTGCTCATTACTTTATTTCTTTACAAGTGCAATCTTTCAATGGGAGGAACAGAAAGCAATGGAAATTTCAATTCATTTTTCTTTTGAGTGGAAAAATAAATGATGATGAACTATGACGAAAGGAAAATCCTAAAGCCAAACAAGGTATAATTATAATGGAAAATCATTGTAGTGGACTTGTACTTCTAACACAGTAAGAAAGTTTCCCTAAGGTATTTAGCCTACCTTTTTTATTCTCAACTGCTTGCTGTATACCAACTACTGTCCAAGTGTCCATATAGGAACGATACAGCAATTGAAAGTTGGATTACTTAATAAATATGTGAAATTAGAGTAAAAGAAAAATACAAATTTTGTAATTACAAAAACTTTAACTTAGGAAGTATGGAGTGGTAAAGAAACTTTACTTGAAAAATAAGGGCGGGTCCGGGTGAGAACTGAAACCTGAAAATATAATGATAAATGATAATTATAATGTTGTTTGTTGAAGCTGTAAATGTGGGCTACATTGAATATAAAAATAATTAGTGCAATAGAAACTACATTCAATTTAAAAATATTTTTAACATTCTACTAATTTCTTTTGAGTTCTCTTGAAGCACTCTACAAAAACCATCTCATTTGAATAAACCAAAATGGAATCTCATTTCACATACCGTATTATTTATCAAGTATTCCAACTTTCTTTTGTTGTATCACTCCTACATGGACAGTAGTTGATATACAGCAAACAATTGATAATAAAACAGTTACCAAAGAAACTTTCTAATAAGCATATAGCTCATGATGGTCGGTCTCGGTTAGATAGAAAATGTGTCCAAGTCTCGCTTTCTTCAAAAGAGAGGAATTATATCCTCGATGATTACATCAACATTATAATACTTTTTATAATTCATAAATCTTGTCACGATTGCCTTCTAGAACGTAGCCTTAAGCTCAGAGACTGGAGAAATAGCCGAAATGAATCAGCCTACACCTAAAATAAAGAAGTATAAGTTACGGATAGTCTGTGTTATAGAAAACTATATTTAACTTTCTTTACGAGAAAATTAAAAATTTGATGAACATTTTCTAATTTGTCATTTTTGGAGGGTTTTATGAGTTTATCAAAATTTAAGGAATCAAGTTCTCGGTAGGACTATTTTTTAGATTGAACGAATTAGCCTATTGAATAAATAAATCACCCACGATACGTAAACTTCAATAAAAAATCAAAATATTCATTTCAATCGAAGAATTAATACAGAGAATTTTTTAGATTACAAAGAATAGGTTGAATTAAATTTAATATCTTTTGAATTTTCTGTCCTTAAGTTTTTGTGAATTTCAATTCAGAACCACCAAACTTACAGTGTTTCAAAATGGTCTTCGGGGTTACAAAAATTCAGTGCAAAGCAGTATTTGACTTAGAAAAGAAGTAATTTAGGAAAGAACAATTCAGTCTTTTTCTGCATATTATAATTAACCGTTCACCTGCTGGAAGAGGAAATATTAACGTTTTTTGTTCGATCACTTTCAGACTCACGTCCTATCAAATGTTAGGTCAAATGAAGGTTCTGTCAAACCTCGTAATGGAAATGGGCAGGAAAACCATTACTCTGAAAAATAAAGAAAACTGGTTTTTTGTCCGATCCACTAAAGATGCGCGCCCTATCGAATGTTGTGAAAGTAGTGTCGAACTTCGTTATTAAAATGGGCAGGAAAATCATTTTGCTGAAAAATGAAGTCGTTCAGTAGCTGAGGCATAAGCCATAATTTATTGTAAAATATGCAGAAAATCATTCCTGTCACTGTTAATTTCCATTGATAGAATCCATCGAAAAAAAATCGCACAAAAAATGTCGACATTTTCTCAACAGTCTACACCTAGTAGACAAACGGTTAATTAAATGCCCAATATTTTTGGAAAAAAACTACCTATTAGAACTTCTATTTCATAAAGTATTTGTTTCATTCTTCTAAGTAAAATCCTTTTTTTGCACTGAATTTTTTAAACCCCGAAGACCATTTTGAAACGCCCTATTCTGCAGATGAATCTATCTTGGCATTTGAATAAAATTACAAAAAAAATCCTTTAACAAATTCCGTTCATAAAATATAGACTGTTTCGAGGTGCGAAAATATAATTTTACCTGATGCAGTGTAACATAGCCTACTAATATATTTTTTATGAAGAAAATGAACAAAAAACAATAATCAAACAATAAATTGGATGAATTAAATATTGAATTCACGTATATAGTAGGGAATTTTGAAACTATCTTATAACAGTAATGGTTCAGTAACGCACAGTAATAGCTGGGTTTTAGAAGTGGGAAGTGACTGTGACGGGCGATTGGTCAGTCAGTCAGAGGGCTCAGTTAGTCATTTATTAAGTTGTAAACAAGTTAGTTAGTCAGTCATATGGTTAGTCGAAGTCAGTATCATTCAAGTCATTTTTTATGCAGAAAAATATTAGGCGAGAATTTAATTACTTGAACATCATCGAAAATTCTGTCACCTACAAAAAATGTGATAGCCTAGGAATCAGGGCATGTATTTCATGAGTAAAGTACTAACTTATTTCACAATATAGCATTAGTATTCAAGAAAAATAGTAAAGGACTAGCAGGCCCGACGCGCGTTGTTGCGATCTCATAAAATATTCTCCTTGATTTTATTATTCACCACCTCCCACTACGTTTTTATTTCAAACTAGCTATTGTGCCCGTCCTTCGTACGGATTATGTTTAGAAATAAGACTAAATATGTTTCGGCTTTTTTGATAGCAACGATCATGAAGTTGTTAGCAGCTTAGGCCCCGTTCAGACGATACAGTTTTTTTGCGGTACGGTTTTTTTACTGTACGGCGTCAACTGTACTGTGATGTTCACACGGTCCGGCTTTGCTGCTTATTGCTGTGCTCTCCTCCTTCTTCTATTGCGCTTCCAGTTCAGATTTATTTATTCCAGTCCAGGATTTTTTTTATTTGTGTAAGATTTTTTCAAATAAGTTTCTTACTGAAGGTTTCTCTTAAATTTTGATCAAAGTACGCAAATTCTGGTTTCAATATTCCACACATTTTTCTCTCTTTATTTTTATATTAATCTTAAGTCTTGTCCCACAAGGCGGGTCTCTCATATATTAGAGAAATTAAATTTTCACAATTAATATCTTCCACTTCTGGACACTGGAATTCACTAATAAGAAGATCAATGCTGAAGAATATCAATGAAGGAGATCAATGCTGACAATCTGAAGACTGCTTCCAGCATAATAAGCGTATCGTTTGAACATATCCATTACCGGTACAATACATGTGCCACCGGATACGGATAGTTATTTTGCGGTACAGCTGATTTTAGCGATACAGTTTTCGAAGACAAAACCGTGTAATGAATTTTTAATTACTCCTTTATAAAACTGCTAGTTTTATAGGTACGAACTATTATATTTGAATTGCGCGGGTACTACTCTGACGCTACTACGGTAACTGTCATCTCTGTACTTGTCATCCTCGTCTGCTCTGGTACATTATTCAATTCATAAAACTGTTTGCTAGCTGGTATCCACTTTTATATTTATTTTTAGTTTTCTTTTTGACTCGTCTGGTCTAGTTTTTTATTGTTAATTTGAAAGTTGTCTTGATGTTGACTTTGTCTGCGACCTTTTTCGTTAGGTTGGTTCATCTGCTGATCTTACTTGAATTTGAACAGCTGTTTGATATGAGAAGAGTCCTGTTCGATTTTCGATCCAGGATGACGCTTCTTTCTCTTACAAAATGTTCGAAGGGTAGGATCGATTCTTATTTGGACCATGATGTCCTGAAGTAAATTTTTTTTGTTAACTAATATGATCATGTGGTGATCTGGTTTTAATTTACTTTTTTTCTTTTGTTTAACTTTTTTTCAAACTTTTCCACTTGGCTGCTGTATTGATGCCAAACTTAAGTTGCTAAATACCAAATTTATGTCCGCCTAGTTGGGTAAGTGTAATTTGTCGATTTGTATTTGTGAATTCTTTAATTTACTTAATATGTCTTTTTAATGCTCTTTTAGCTGCGATTTACTCTAGAGAATACTACGTAGTAACTGGAGACAAAACTATTTACTTTGTATTCTTAAATTTGAGTCTTAATTTTTTTCTAAATCACGTATCTTATCTTGTTGACTCTTGTTCGTTTATGAGCACGTTGAGTATAATATTTCACTTTTAGATTTTCTATTTATTCATCCATTCTTAATTACTATTGATTTACAATGTATCTTTTACTTATTATTTTTGGCTGTTTCAATATTCTGTAATTTAATTAAGTCCTTTTTTTTAAGGCCAGTTAGGTAACGCTACTTGCCAAGTTTTGTCTAAACGTGCTTTAGGCAGAACTATTTCCTATCGTTAGCATCATCTTATTTTGTTAGTAATACTTCATTTTTATTAATGTCTCAAATTTAAATATCTTTTCCTTGACCTGAGTCACGTAATTAATTATGTCTATTCTATCTATTTTTTGTTTGGTATTCTCAAAACGTTTCATTGTTAAACTTTGGGAGTGAACTTGACTTGTCTGTTTGTCAGTTTTTCGAAACCTATTAAGTTGGAATTATTTTTATGAGTTAAGTTACTATTTTCTATTCGTTTTTATTGGGACTCTTTTCAGCGGTCGAAGAACCAGAGTAACGCAGAATCACAGTATCGATGTACTTATGAATCGAAGAATTTCAGGATCTATGAATTGACGAATAGGACGAATGAAAGTATGTCTCATGTTCGTTCAAGATATTTTCACAACATGCTTCAACTGTGATCGTCGAGCCAGAACGTTATGAATTGAATTTTGGAATATGAATACCGCTTACGACCAAATCATCGTAGAGGTTTGATGTTTGTGTGATACAAAATTAGAGTAACTCCGAGATGAAGGTAACATTTTATATTTCGTACTAAATTATCTGCAAATTATTCAACGCCAGGAACTTTCTATCTTTCGCCGCCAACATTCTAAATTATCAACTGGACTTTCTTTTTAAAACTTAAATCTATAAATCTTCGTAAAATTCAAATTTTATTCTACTACATGAAAACGTTTTTTTTTTTTTAAAAGTTAAGTTTAACTTGGATTAAGTTATAATCGTGTATTTTGCTCCTCAAGAATTTGGAAGTGTACACACAATAGTGATAGTATTCGTATGTGTGCGTATTTATGTATGTATGTGTATATACATATATACATATGTACATGAATGTACTCACATATGGAAGCTCTGAAAACGCTGTTGCTTTTTTTTTAATAATATAAGATCTGATCAGATTTAACTTGAAGTTTCTAGTTTTTATAAGTTATGGATTTCTTGCTCTGTAAAAGATTGAAATGCAATATAGCGAAAAGTGGAATTGTTTGGAAGATCTGGCTATTCTTTTGAATCCTGTCCTGGTATTTTATGAAGGTGACATTATTTAAGTTCTTTACCGACAGGAGTATTTGCTCAGGCCTGACCAGTTAGTGCTCTTACTTCTGGGCTGACCTGTTACACATTTTACCAACTATACCTCTGCTCGTTTTCTTTAATAAGTTGGTACAAAAGCTGCGCCACTCTGCTAATTAATTGATTTATTAATTAAAGTAAATTTAGTTTGTCTTATGATGTTATTCTTGTTGGTACCGTAACTTTTCTGTATTGTCGCCGGTTAAATAATAGGACAGGCGTTAGGATTGTTAAACAAGAAAGTACTAACAAGAAAGTACTAGCAAGCGCTGTCTTGAGATAAGTCTTGATTAAGCTTAATGACCAAATTTTTTTTTACTTAAACCTTTTTTTTTTATAAACACCCATTTCTGCTTGATTTCACTCTTGATCGGAACTTATTATCTTTTAAAGATGAGTTCGCCTGTACGTACGCCTAGTAAGTCAATTACTCCCACTGTGAATTATTGGGAAGTAAAATGTGAGATTGATTCTCAATTTGATTGGAGGAATTTCCCTTGTCCAAAGATCAACCCCAATTACTTGAGTAAAGATACATTATTGTATGAATTAGAAATTTCTGGCCTCAATACTAATGAGCTAGAAAACACTGATGTCGACAGCCTAAGAGCAAAGTTTAGGTTAGTTAAGTCTGTACCTGATGCAAAAATTTATAGAATTGTTTATGATGAGAGTAGTGCTATGGAAGAATTAGGGAAGATTGAAACTTTAATGAGTAAACTCAGTGATTATTGGGATAAATTTGATACTTTGAATGTTACTGATAAAAAACCCAGTTTATCCAAAGGTATTTCAATATTTTTACATGTTGTCAACAGGATCGTTCAGCTGTCTGTCTATGCTAGAGAAAATTCAGTTGAACTTGTCTCTAAAAGTCTGGAAGAATTTGTGATCCGTCTGAAGAATTTACACTCTATGATGAAGGAATTTCAAGCTGAAATTAAAAGTAGAGCTCCGTCTCCTAATCCATTAGAGTTCGTCACTCCAAGTCTTAGCCCTCATGCTGACATGTTCGATACAGTAACTGGTATGGTTGAAAACAATCCTTCTTCTCAAGGTCAGGCTGTTAAACTCCTTGCTGAAACGGTAGGTGAAAATTTGAATAACAGGAAGGTTAGGTCTTTACCACATCTTGTTGTGAGTGAAAATACCAATAACTCATCTCGAGTTATTCCTATTCAGCCGCCATCACAGTCTATTGGAAACAAATTAATCTCCGTTCGGCCTTCAAGTTTGACAACCTTCAGTAATTTTTACAATAAGTTACCTAATCCCATGGAACGTTTAGTTAAAGAGTTACCTATAACTGACGGATTAATGGTAGATACTTTGTTAAAATTTCTAACTGTTGTTTTAAAGATCAAAAGTTGTTCAAACATTTCCGATTATGATTTATTATGCTTGATTCATCCATTTGCTACCGGACCTTTGTCTGATAGACTACAGTTGGCTATGTACTCCCATTGTTCTTTTGACTTGTTTCATAAAGATGTATTAATTTATTTTATTCCACAACGATTAATTTCAGTAATTGAAAAAGACAAGTACTATCGATTACAGAAAAATGGTGAAGCTCTGTCTGCCTATATTGTTTCCATAAAAGACGCTGCACACTTGTTGCGTTTGAATAAAACTGAGTTTGAAATCGTTTCTACTATCTGCTCTGGGTTAAATCCTTCAGAACGCTCTAGGCTGGTTTTTCAGAGCAAACCTACAACCTTTAGAGATCTTTATGAGTTAGGTGTACAATCACAAAATTTACAGTTTGCTGATGTTGAAAGAGAACGTTTGGACTTTGGCTTGAATACACGCCAGAAAGATCAAAAGAATACTGTGCACCCCGTTTTTAAACAAACAGTTTGTTATCATTGTAGTAAATCAGGGCATATTGCTCGGCATTGTCATAGCAACCCTAATAGTAGTAATTATCGTAGTAACTCAAATTTTCAAAAAACTGGTTTTCAGTCTCCGAACATTTTAACTAGGAAAACTGATGATGTGAAATGTTTTAGCTGTCAGAAACTAGGTCATTATTCTCGCGACTGTAAGAATAAAAGCAAAAGTTGACTAATGCCCGTTAAGAACAAAAGCATGATTTTTAAAAGTAAAAATAATAGCTCAAATTATTTACAGTCTGTTAACCCTTGTAATATTTTAGTAAATTCAAATTTAACTGAGATCAATAAAGTTCCCTCTAAACCTGTGAAACCTAAATCTAAACTTACTTACTATAATAAAAAGGCCCAGAAAAAGTGTAGGCGTTTTGACAAGCGACACCCAGCTAATGGAAAGGCCAAGGTTTTGTCAAAACGAATTGTTCCTGTTGTGGATTGTCAACTTAGGTATTCTTATACTTCTTTCAACACTATTGCCCTACTTGACTCTGGTGCTGCTTATAGTATTGTTTCTAAAGCGTGTCTTGCTATGTTAGTTTCTGATTTTTCAACCTTGAATTTCCGAAGAGAACATCTGGCATGTACTACTGCCAATAATGGTCAACTTATTCTAACTGAATCAGTTATTTTAAAAATTAAGATAGAAAATTTCAGCTGGAAGTTTAGATTCTTTGTCACTGATAGTTTGTCTGTACCCTTAATTCTCGGTTGTGATTTCTTTAATTTTACTAAACTAATCCTAGACTTGTTTAATCAACAGTATTATTTTGGTTTCAGAGCAAGCTTCAAATTTAAGTTAAAGTGTGACTTGAATAATTTGTCGTTAGATGTATCAAATAATCTCGTGATGGATTTGTCTGAAAATGATTTGAATGATGGCGAAAAGAAAAGGTTAGCTACTGTGCTGGACAGGTATGATAATGTTTTGACTACTAAGCTTGGAAAGACCCATTTAATTGAGTATGAAATTCGTCTGTTGTCTGATGTGCCTGTAAGGAGAGCTCCATATCAATTGGACCCTATAAAGCTGGAAATTTTGAACTCCAAAATTAGGAAAATGTTAGAAGAGGGCGTGATTGAAAAAAGTCAGAGTCACTATTCGAGTCCCTGCTTTCTCGTCCCCAAAGGTGATTCAGATTGGAGAGTTGTTATTGACTACAGATTTCTGAACCCACGTATAGCTCTTGACAGTGTGCCTTTACCTAAAATCGACTGCGCATTTAATTTTTTTAACGGTGCTAAATATTTTACTGTTTTGGATTTAAACCAGGCATACTATCAAATGCCACTTAAGAAGGAGTGTCGTCACCTTACTGCGTTTTGTACTATGCAAAACACATATCAATTTACTCGTGTACCTTATGGCTTATCCACAGGTGCTCAAGCATTATCGTCTGTTCTTGATACTTTGTTTGAGGACGTTAAGTTCAAATTCGTGTTCCACTATCTCGATGATATAGTAATATATTCCAAAGATTTTGATTCACACTTAGAACACATCAAAATTGTTTTATCTAAATTAGAACAAGGTGGATTCACTATAAATCCTCAAAAAGTACATTTTGCCAAACAACAGATTTCTTTCCTTGGGCATCTAGTTGACTCACGTGGTATATCTGTCGATCCCAGTAGGACTAAATCAATTAGAACTTTTCCTGCCCCAAAAAATTCTAAAGCTGTTTCTCGTTTCATAGGCATGGTAGGGTATTACCATAAGTTCATACCAAATTTTGCTGAAATCGCCGCTCCCCTCAATAATCTGAGGAAGAAAAAGATCAAATTCGTATGGGAAGAACAACATGAAATTGCTTTTCAGAAGTTAAAGAAGGCTATTATTAGTCCTCCCATTTTAAAAACAGCAGATTTTTCTAAACAATTCGTTTTGCAAACCGACGGGTCATCTACCGCTATTTCTGCCATTCTTTCCCAAGAAATTGATGGAGTTCTTATGCCTATTGCCTATGCTTCTAAAAAACTTACACAGCAGGAGAGCAAATACTCAACTTATGAAATTGAATGTTTTGCTGCCATATTTGGGATGGAAAAATTTCAAGTTTACTTACAGCATTCTAAGTTTCTGCTTTTAACCGATAATTCAGCTCTGAAATGGGTTTTGTCGAATCCTAGACAGACAGGTCGTTTAGGACGTTGGATAATTCGTCTATTAGCTTTTCAGTTTGACGTCCGACACATCCCTGGGACATCTAATGTCACAGCTGACTGTTTGTCACGCATGTTTCAGGATGAGCCAGATGAAACTTTAGGAAGTGATGATAATTTTGTTGAACCTTTATTTTCTGTAATAAATACTATTAAACTTACTGATTTCCCAGTCTTGTTCACTGATATACGCTGTCATCAAAATGCGGATCCTTTTATTAGTGATACCATTAAGAAAATTGAGTCTGGTTTAGATCAATTTCCGTACTGTATTTCTAAAGGAGTCCTTGTGATTAAGAAACGTAATCAAACTAATTTCAAAATAGTTCTTCCGAAAATCTTAGTTCCAGTAGTTTTCAAGTATTACCATGAATCCTCGTTAGGTGGTCATCTTGGAATCGCTAAATCTATGCATAGGATTGCTGAAAATTTTTTCTGGAATGGTATGAGAAGAGACATTATTCTGATGGTAAAAATTTGTGAGACTTGTGGAAAGAGTAAACCTAGTCAACGACAGAATTTCGGTTTTCTCTCTTCTAAAATTGTCGAAAAACCTGTTGAACAATTCTACATTGACATCGTTGGACCTTTACCTAGGACAGCTCAGGGAAACAGTTATATTTTTAGCTGTGTCGATGGATTTTCTAAGTTCTGTTGGTTACTTCCCATTCGACAAGCCAACACTAACGCTGTAATCAAGTCTCTAAAATCTATTTTCGTTAATTTCTCTGTTCCAAAAAAGATCGTTTCTGATAATGCTTCAATATTTTCTTCTGTTAAATTTAAAAACTTTTGCTTCCAGTTAGGAATTTTTCATTTCACCACCTCAGCTTATTATCCGGCTCCTAATGTCGCCGAACGAGTTCACAGAAATTTAAGAAGCGCTCTGATCGCTTTTCATGGTGACTCACATAGTAAATGGGATGAATGCTTATCTTGGTTACCTTTAGCCTTCAACCTGAGTAAACATGAGAGTACCGACTCCACACCGTTTTCACTTTTATTTAGATATTGTCCTAAAGAACCGTTACTACACGCCTGGAATCTCGATGATATTCTTCCTGACCGTAACAATAATGACTCGCTCGATGTCTGGAGGAAAGCTAGAAATAGTCTTATTAAATCACATTCTCGAGTCAAACAGAATTACGATCGTCATAGAGTTGAGGTGCCTTTTCAGTTAGGTGACTTAGTTTGGGTTAAGACTCATGTTGTCAGTAGTGCTGTCAACAAGATTTCTAAGAAGCTTAGTTACAGATGGAAAGGTCCTTTTCAAATTAAAAAATGGCTTACTCCAGTAACCGTCAGTCTGCACGAAGTTGAAACCGGAAACTTTGTTTTAAAAGCCCATGTTTCTCATCTCAAAAAATTTTATGGCAACAAATGTGTCACTACTGGTTGATAGTAATTTCAACTTCTAGTCTTTTTGCTCTGATTTGCGTATAATATATAATGAACTTTGCTTTAGTGTATTTAAATTTCTTTATGAGATTTAAGTTAGTTTTAGACTTGACTCTTAAAAACTCTGTTGTCACCAATGTTGGTTGTTTTTGATCCTTGTGTTTGAAGTTTTTTTTTTATGTTGTCTTAATAACTTTAAGATCTCTGTTGTTCACGCTGTTAGTTACCGAGAAAATTATTTTTGTTAAAATATTACGTTTCTTGCCCTTGATCTAGGTTTTGGTTTGGTTTACATAATTGTATTCTTGCGGAAAAGATGTTGTTGTTTGAATTGTTGCTATCCTGATTGTCACTAATTTCATTAACCACTGTTAGTACCTGTAATATTAGGTGTAGTATCGTTTAGTCCGAATTTGATGTCATCGGACAGTTTGTATTTGCTTTTCATTTTTCTTTGTAGCTTAAGATTTGAGTCCCTATTTCGGTTATTGTTCCGAATGTCGGACTTACCATTAGCGTCCCTGATGTACTATGGACTTTTCTAGGTGTCTTCTTTACTTGGTAACCTGGTTGTTATAGTTTTACTAACTTTCCTGTTGTACTAGTAATTGAAGAATATTTATTTGTACTTGTAGTACAAAGATAACGTCCACCCCAATTAAATTGTCTGCAACTCTGGGCCCGAGTCTTGATTTATTTTGGTGGTGCGTCTTTATAAAACATTGATAGGTGCTGAAAAATTTAGTTTTTTTTTGAAACATAAGTTGGTCGTTGTAAAGTTGTGTTGTGATTATGTATTGTAGAAAGATTGTTATTCTACGTCATTTCAGTAATGTTGTTAATAGCTAATCATAAGTTGTTAGTTGTCTCGTTTTGATGTTTCGGTCTCTTGTTAGGTTTAGTGAAGTAAGCATCAGTTCACCCTCAAGAATAGAACTTACCTTTTTCTTTATGGACTGTATGAATTCTTGATTTGAATACTTTAACGTTTTTGGTTATTTATTTTTCTTTTCTTGGAAAATTTTGTTCCTCGTTTTACTAACCTTAGTTACCTTTAATTCATAAAGTTCGTAGTTTTACTATTAACTTTATGGTTGTGAGTTCTTAGTAATTTTTTTTTGTTTGAAGCCCAAGTTGGTCTTCGATCTAAATTTTGTTTTTTGAGTCCAAAAATTTTTTTTGTTCTCATCCAAAGCTCTATTATTTTTTTTTAAATTTTCAAACTTCTTTAATCTGTACTAATTCTTTAATGACTATTCATGTTAGTATTCCATTACCGCTCATCTATTATTCTCGTTTCTCTTATTTCTATTTGGTTTTAAACTTTCCTCTTTTCTTCTACTTACAGGTGAATTGTAACTGATCACTACATTTCACTTGTACAACTTTCTGTTCTTGTCGTCTTCTCCTACTTAGTAATCTCTTTAATGCTTCACCTCTTTTTTTTCTGAGACAGATCATTTGTGAAGTGCGCGCCTTCTCATTTGTTTTCTTGTTTCGTCTGCCTACTTTTTCCTTTACCTTTTTGAGTTTTTTCTTTACTTCCTATTGTGGGCGTGGCCCACAACTGCAAGAAGGGGGAGTTTGTAATGAATTTTTAATTACTCCTTTATAAAACTGCTAGTTTTATAGGTACGAACTATTATATTTGAATTGCGCGGGTACTACTCTGACGCTACTACGGTAACTGTCATCTCTGTACTTGTCATCCTCGTCTGCTCTGGTACATTATTCAATTCATAAAACTGTTTGCTAGCTGGTATCCACTTTTATATTTATTTTTAGTTTTCTTTTTGACTCGTCTGGTCTAGTTTTTTATTGTTAATTTGAAAGTTGTCTTGATGTTGACTTTGTCTGCGACCTTTTTCGTTAGGTTGGTTCATCTGCTGATCTTACTTGAATTTGAACAGCTGTTTGATATGAGAAGAGTCCTGTTCGATTTTCGATCCAGGATGACGCTTCTTTCTCTTACAAAATGTTCGAAGGGTAGGATCGATTCTTATTTGGACCATGATGTCCTGAAGTAAATTTTTTTTGTTAACTAATATGATCATGTGGTGATCTGGTTTTAATTTACTTTTTTTCTTTTGTTTAACTTTTTTTCAAACTTTTCCACTTGGCTGCTGTATTGATGCCAAACTTAAGTTGCTAAATACCAAATTTATGTCCGCCTAGTTGGGTAAGTGTAATTTGTCGATTTGTATTTGTGAATTCTTTAATTTACTTAATATGTCTTTTTAATGCTCTTTTAGCTGCGATTTACTCTAGAGAATACTACGTAGTAACTGGAGACAAAACTATTTACTTTGTATTCTTAAATTTGAGTCTTAATTTTTTTCTAAATCACGTATCTTATCTTGTTGACTCTTGTTCGTTTATGAGCACGTTGAGTATAATATTTCACTTTTAGATTTTCTATTTATTCATCCATTCTTAATTACTATTGATTTACAATGTATCTTTTACTTATTATTTTTGGCTGTTTCAATATTCTGTAATTTAATTAAGTCCTTTTTTTTAAGGCCAGTTAGGTAACGCTACTTGCCAAGTTTTGTCTAAACGTGCTTTAGGCAGAACTATTTCCTATCGTTAGCATCATCTTATTTTGTTAGTAATACTTCATTTTTATTAATGTCTCAAATTTAAATATCTTTTCCTTGACCTGAGTCACGTAATTAATTATGTCTATTCTATCTATTTTTTGTTTGGTATTCTCAAAACGTTTCATTGTTAAACTTTGGGAGTGAACTTGACTTGTCTGTTTGTCAGTTTTTCGAAACCTATTAAGTTGGAATTATTTTTATGAGTTAAGTTACTATTTTCTATTCGTTTTTATTGGGACTCTTTTCAGCGGTCGAAGAACCAGAGTAACGCAGAATCACAGTATCGATGTACTTATGAATCGAAGAATTTCAGGATCTATGAATTGACGAATAGGACGAATGAAAGTATGTCTCATGTTCGTTCAAGATATTTTCACAACATGCTTCAACTGTGATCGTCGAGCCAGAACGTTATGAATTGAATTTTGGAATATGAATACCGCTTACGACCAAATCATCGTAGAGGTTTGATGTTTGTGTGATACAAAATTAGAGTAACTCCGAGATGAAGGTAACATTTTATATTTCGTACTAAATTATCTGCAAATTATTCAACGCCAGGAACTTTCTATCTTTCGCCGCCAACATTCTAAATTATCAACTGGACTTTCTTTTTAAAACTTAAATCTATAAATCTTCGTAAAATTCAAATTTTATTCTACTACATGAAAACGTTTTTTTTTTTTTAAAAGTTAAGTTTAACTTGGATTAAGTTATAATCGTGTATTTTGCTCCTCAAGAATTTGGAAGTGTACACACAATAGTGATAGTATTCGTATGTGTGCGTATTTATGTATGTATGTGTATATACATATATACATATGTACATGAATGTACTCACATATGGAAGCTCTGAAAACGCTGTTGCTTTTTTTTTAATAATATAAGATCTGATCAGATTTAACTTGAAGTTTCTAGTTTTTATAAGTTATGGATTTCTTGCTCTGTAAAAGATTGAAATGCAATATAGCGAAAAGTGGAATTGTTTGGAAGATCTGGCTATTCTTTTGAATCCTGTCCTGGTATTTTATGAAGGTGACATTATTTAAGTTCTTTACCGACAGGAGTATTTGCTCAGGCCTGACCAGTTAGTGCTCTTACTTCTGGGCTGACCTGTTACACATTTTACCAACTATACCTCTGCTCGTTTTCTTTAATAAGTTGGTACAAAAGAATGAAGAAATCGGCTAGAAGAGCTTTTTTACTGGATCCAGTCGAAACAGTATTGTGTGAACATACAATATGAAATGTACATTCAAACGAAAGCACTGCAAAATAACTGATACAGCAAATTTACTGTACCGCACAAAAACTGTATCGTGTGAACGGGCCCTTAGTAAACAACTTAGAACGTAAACAATTCAGTGACAGGTATCGGATCGGAGAGAATATTTTTTGAGAACAGCTGATTGATATATCATGATAAATTACGTGATTTTTTCTTATGTGGTAATAATAGTGCTACCTGGCGAATTCCCAAGAGCCTGGCACAAACCGCACCTTCCTCAAATGTTAATTTTTGTTTTGATAAATTGAAATTAGATATTTTTTTTTTCAACAAAGAAATAATTGATGAAACATAACATGAGCTTTGATTCACCAGTCATATGTTTCGTAAAAGACTGCAATGCTCCGACTACGCAAGTCTGCAGACAGCATAAATAACGCCGCGAAGGGCCCACCATTCAGATTATATTTGAGAACAGCTGATTGATAAATTACGTGATTTGTTCTTATGTGGTAATAAAACTTAGAAGAAATTTATCCAAAATCGCACAATACTTGGTTTTAAAACGTTTATTATTCTGTTAAAAAAAAGTTAATTTAGTTTTTTATAGCTAAAGACACTGTCAAAAAGGTTTTCAATACTGATAAATAACTTTAATCCCGATCGATGCTCTCGTTTTTGAGGAGAAGGCCGCGAAAAATGCCTTTGCGGCCGTGACAGACAGACAGGCAGACAGAAAGTGAGATAAGACTATTTTCGGCTTATTTAATGTATAAAACGTAAAAATAACCAAAAAATATACAATTCTGATAAATGTACAGACAAAACTCTAATTTTAAATATATAGCTAAAGACATTGCCAATAATGTTTTCAATACTGTTCAATAACTAAAATCCTGATCGATGCTCTCGTTTTTGAGGAGAAGGCCGCGAAAAATGCCTTTGCGGCCGTGACAGACAGACACACAGACAGACAGAAAGTGAGATAAGACTATTTTCGGTTTATTTAATGTATAAAACGTAAAAATAACCAAAAAATATACAATTCTGATAAATGTACAGACAAAACTCTAATTTTATATATATAGATTTCAACCTTCTATGACCATTAGGGAATAAGTTAGTCCTAGGGCGCTCCCAGCTGATCAGAGAGGCCTCTTCCGTTGTTTTCTTACTGACCACCTTTGAATGAATGAACATTTCAAATTTAAACCTCCTACGACTATTAGGGTAGAAGCTAGATTTTTATTTTATTATTCGCCACCTATTTACTTAGACTACATTAAAAATTTCAAATTCCTACATAATTATGTTTCCTACATGACTGCAAGGCTCCGACTACATGATACATGCAAAGCCTTAGCGTTCCAGAGAGCGTAAATAACGCCGCTAAGGGACCTGCCATATTATGATTAAAAACTGTTGACTTCTATCAGCTGTTCCTTTAAGGGTAGATTTATCCTTTTTGTGTCCTTCAGCGAGGACTTTAGAACTCCCAAACTTCACAGGAGCCATCTCAGGACTATTCTACATTGTGCCTGAAAATTTCATAAAAATCGGTTCAGCGGTTTTAGAGTTTACTGGGAACATACATACATACATACATCGACTTTTATAATTATATGTAATAATAATAAGCGTATGGCTTTTAATGGTGGGGAGACCCTTACGGGTAGTTCCACCTCGCCGTTTGTGCCATGTTACGGGGAACATGGTGGACCTACTATTTTAGGTGGGTTCCGAACCACCGGGTAAGTGATAATAAAGCTTGTAACATCAAGTCATTGAAGCACAGTCACCCATCCAAGCGCATATATGTAAGAGAAGAGATTATTTTTGTTATCTTGTTTTTGAGTTTTGAATCTTAATTCTTAGTAGCTTGAGCGATTAGATGATGTCCTGGGTCACATAGAAATATAATAAATAATTATTATTATTCGAAGTCAAAAGAAATAATCTGATTAAAAATCAATCTTTCATCCACAGAGGAACTCTTCGATTTTTCACCCACCTATTCACACATTCACTCATTTTGAGCATTATTCTTTCCTTTTGTTATTCCTTGACAAGTCTCAAATAAGAGAAAATTCATTTAAATACGAGAAGTGCAGTTCAATAAAATGATTGAATATTGTATTTCGTCCAAAGTCTAGAGGCCACTACTGCTCCGAACTCATCACCATTAATCGTACAAAATTAATATTCTAATTATTGGTGGTAGATCTGGAAACAAGTTACAGGTTCAAAAAAATGGACAGATATCTCAAAACTTGAAATTAAAAAAAAAATCTTAAAAAAAGAGAAGAAAATTCCACTTTAGAATTAAAGTTATAGAACATAATTTTTTATTAATTTAGAATTCTTCAAAATGCTATCAATTATACTGAAGACTTCTGACAGTTCTGTATAGCAGCGTTCATTTTGAACTTGGCCTTATCGGCTCGTAAATCACAAGTTGGATTTGAAGGAACTGACAATTTTACACACTGATAAATATATGGAACATAATTTATTAATTTCGAATTCCTTGGCCATATTGGCTAGTATAGGTCTATTCGAGCCGGGTAGGTCCATCCCGCCGCTTTACCAAGTTAACATATGGTGGACCAACAATTTTAGGTAGGTTCCGAACCTCCGGTAAGTGATAATAAAGATGATGACATCTTGTCACAGCAGATCGATCATAAGTTATAAAATTTTGTAACAGCTTAAATTTGCATAAATTAATATTTTGAACAACTGAAATCCTAACATACAATACATCCATGTGCATTATAGGTACAATATATCACTTGACCTAGTTATAATAGTCGGTGTTTCTGTGAGATCAAATAAAGTCTTACCTACTGCACCAGTAATTACCGCGCTGTGTTTACTCTGCGCCGACAAAGTTCAAAAAATGGTTTCCAACCTTTCACTTGTGAAGCAGTGATGGCCTGAACTGGCCTGCCTAGCCTAAGCTAATCACCGTCAGCGGCACACTCACTACTGGCTAGCACGAGTACAATCTCATATCTCCAGACGTCGCGAACTAGAACAACCACTTGTCAGTGTTTCCACCTCCGAGTTGTGTTGGAGAATGACTGTAGCCAAGTCTCTGTTATCATTGACCTGCTCACTCTCCTACTACTATACAGGCTATAGCTGCTGTTTATGAGAGTCAGCTACTATGATGTGTGTCAAAACAATGTTGATTATTACATGTAAGCAACAGATGGATATATCTCATTAAAATTCTTTTTGCTGTCTGGAAAGAGAAGAATACTTCAACATCTTATTAATGTTGATTATGATTTGTGATTGATAATGTTTCACCAATGATAATGGTCTTACAGCAGATTGAAGCCAAAAAGAAAATGAAAGTATTGAAGCAATACATTGAGCAGAGAGAAAGGTAAGTGCAGACTCTCACGCTTGAAATAAAAATTAAATACTATACATTTATACCGTAGGTAAATAAATAAATAGTCAGATAAGGTAATAAGCTACAATGTCTTCTTTGTAAAGGTGATCGATTGGATTAGTCAGCAGAAGAGACTGTTCTCTGCTGTAAAACACTAAAACACTTCCTAATGATTGGAACTCACCTAAAACTGTAGGTCCAATTCACTATCATCCAATTCATTACCCACGCATAGGTCTTAGACAAATTTGAGCTTCATTCTCCGAAAAAATTAATAGATAAATAAACAAGGTGTATTAAAATATTCTAAGCCGTATAAAATAAGGCTGTTGAAGCTTCTCTTTAGAAGTGAAATGCATCCCCTCCAGTATCTACAGTATATTAAGTGAGTGAAAATCATAGTCTGTATTGAATAGAAATGCAGTGTCAGTTTTGATATTAGATTGTTAAAATATTCATCTAAAGTCGATCAGTTATCAAATTTTTTCTGTCCTATCTTTTATAATAGGCTAATTATATTTTTATTTATTTCATAATTTTCGGTCATATGACAAGTATAGTCCTTGATGGATGTAGATGTAGTGACGGACCATTTGCCATTAAAGATACAGTAGAGCTCCAACTATCCGAACTCCAATCATCCGAATCACTTGGAGCTTACTTTGACTGAGAAGTTCAGCAAATAATGACTTTTATTTATATGAAATGCAATGGATGCAGGCTAGAGCTAGAACACTTGAAATAAAGTATACCTACCTACTGCAATGTGCCCTTGTTTAAGAACAGTAAAAGTGCCTTTTCATTGTATAGGTTAATAGAGAAATGCCTTGTAGTAACGAGAATAAGCTCGTTTTCTTTATAAGCTTCAAATAAAATACAATTATTATTTATTATTAAATAAATACAAAAATCGTCCACAATTTAGTTTTAAAAAACCAGAAATCGTTTAGTTCATTTGATTTTCTCGAGAGAACTCTATTGCAAGTATAGTGCTGTCTTGATTTGGACAGGCTTTTACGAAAAAGTGGGAGTGACGCTAATTTGATGATAGTGTTACAAAAGCAAACAAAGCAATTATTTACGCACTTGTTCTACGTAGATCGTTCCATTCATGGTCGGACGTGACTTGAAAACCAGTCTTTGTTCTTTTGCTCTTCACATGTCTTTGTCACCCTTATTCTTCAAGTGTGCAACTCTCTCACTCAATTAAATTTCACAAGATTTCTTCAGACTTCCTGATCAATCGAGGTCTATATTCTGTGACCTTCTACAGCATCCTTGAATCATCGAGAAGCCGCCAATTCTTGGAATTATACTACTACAACAGCTATATAAAGAAGTCCCAGTGAACAAGCTAGTCAGTCTAAAAACCCGCGTGTCAGATTGTGTTACAGATCTCGTGCCAGTGGAGTAAACAGAGCTCGATTCCAGTGTCAAGTGCAGAGACAAGTGTTTACTTTTTGTGCAGCTTACTAATAGTTTAAAGATGTTGTGTTAAGTGATATTATTTAGGACTGCCAAATAACGAATTGGACTGTGTTTTGTAAGTGATTAGTTGCTCTTTTTATCATTTCTTTCTACATTATTGTACAGTTTATTGGACTCTTGTTTCTTTTATTATTGATCAGCCTGTAATTAGTTATTCATTAGTTCTTGTAAATAATTACTGAAAAAGAGTATTAGCTTGTTATTTGTTGATCTGTTTTTTTTTCTTTATTAGTTGAACTTACAATTAGTGTGTGTAAATAGACTAATTTGTGTAAATAAAGTGCAAGTGTGAACTTTAGTGTTGCCAGCCTTATTTTAGCTTTAGAACCCATAACAATACAGGTACCAGGAAAGAGGTGAAGAACAAAACTAAACTAGCTGGTAGGAATAAAGTCATTATCATTATTGGCTGTCAGCCAATCACTAGCTTCTATCTAAAATCGCAATAACTATCACTATCACTATATAGCTTCTAACTAAAACAGAAAACTAGTTGTTTCACATTATTTAATAGTCATACCATTAAACAAAAAATAATACTAATTATAATAAAACTATTAGAGTTATGAGTTTAATTATTTATTGAAAGTTTATTGAGTTTATTTATTTAAATTAATCATGAATAATAACAATTGCGTATGCACAGTTGAACAGTAGCATCAATGTATTAATTGGTAATGCTAGATTTATCTGTAACCCTTCAGATATTATTTTTAATTATCTATTCTTATTGTTATCTTACAGTATTCTCTTATATTCTCTTACTCTCTTGTTAGAGATGTTTATCAATCATATTGCTTTATTATTGCTTAATTGCTTTGTTCGTGGTTAAGTGGTATAGTGGACATTACTGTCCAAACTTCGCCACGTCAACAAGTCATTCTTTTCTCTATTTTCCTCCAGCTACTAATATCAATCACGAACTTGACTTACAAGAACGCCCTTCTATAGTAAATAGCACTGCCTTCTAGTCCCACGTTCACTTTGTCGTGAAGAAAGTCGTTCATGCTTCTCCGGTATATAAGGTCATCCTTTCTTTTACGGAACTTGCAGCTTGCAGGTAATAGGAAGTTCCCTTATAAATACGGTACGTTTGGTCTATTTGGAAAATGGAATTGCAATATTTTCTCTGCGGACGATTTGACTGCATGGCATTGACCGTGTCTTTACGTTTTGCTGCGGAGAAGAATAATCAATGACAGTAATTAATTAACAGAATTCAGCTCTTGTTATTTGTCGAAGATTATCTCCAGTCATAGCTCATCCTACTCATAGTTCACAATAAAACTAGCCGAGATTCTTATGAAAATGGCTATTGTAGTATTAATTTGAATCAGCAGCCTTTTTTTTAGAAGTTAGCTTGAAGTAACTGGCAGTTTAACAAAACTGACAAATATACAAAATATAACAACAAATATAACAAAACTGACTTCGAGCTGAGCTGTGGTGCCGGCCGGTTGTGTTTTTGGAGATAGTGCTGTGTGAGATAAGATAGTCCTATTGCCCTTGCTTGCCTGTTGGATTCTATGCTGGTTTGACATTATAGTTGTTCAACATTTTAACCTCAATAATAAACTTTCTTTAGTAATTAACCAAAGTAGAGAAATAATAAATAGAAACTGAAGTTGATATTCTAACAGACTTATTTAGTGGGTACTATTTTTAACTACTAATAAATAGAACCTTTATTCATAGGATTGAAATCAATAATTAATAATCATTAACAGGCTTACGTTGTATTCTAGTTTTATGGTGTAAACTTAATTGGATTAATAGAATAATAAATCGTCATAAATAGAATTGTATTTATTATTATTGTCACTGACAGCAGCTAAGATTAATTTAAGTCTGGCTTTTCGAGAGTTTCGGTCGCATTGCTTGGTTCCCTAGAACATTTACTGCTTCTTCTCCCCTACACGGTGAATTTTTTGACTGAATTTTTAAGTGGCAAGCATCAGTGATAACTTATCCCTGCTGTTCTTGCAAGCGTTGTGTGGTGGTGCAGAGTGTGAACCTTGCACAACCTTGCTCTGAGCATAAATCGGGTTTGTCCTGGTGGGAGGACGGGATACACCCGATGTTTTGAGGCGGGATACTCACTGTGCCCAAGGTTTTGTACTTTTAAGTTTGGAAAGCGGTCTGACTGAGTATTTCGATATAGTCATATAGTGTACTATTTTCTGATAAGAATTGGATAATAGATTTCAATAAATTTCAATCGTTGAAACAACGTTAAATAACATACCAACTTATCAAACATTAAATTAGCTTCATTAATTGAATAACAAATCAATAATTCAAAAGTTGTAACTTCATCAAAGTGATTCATCCTAATTAAAAGGAAGAAGGGAAGGGGAAGGAAAATAAAAGAAAGAAAAAAACAATTTAAATTCAAACTCAATCAATAAAAATAATTTAAAAAATATATAATATTAATAAATCAGCTCAATCAACTAATTGAAATTTCAATAAATAACCTGTAGTTTAGTGTAAGGACAACACAGTGTAATACCTTTATATAATTTATTGATCTAAATGTGCATGCTCGAGTATTTAAAAAATAATAGTACCTAACTTATGTGTCGTAATTAGTGGAGTCGGATAGTGTGGGTACTGGAGGTAGAAAATTATTAAAAACATATTGGTATGGAGAAAATTGAAAAGTTTTTAATTGCGAAAAAAAACCAGGACTAACATTCAATGGTTTTAAATACAGGCGAGATTCGCGACGTGCTGATGGTCGTGTGGTGTGGCGGTGCCTGGAACGCTCTTGTTCAGCTACTATAAAAACTGATTTCAGTGATTCTAAAGTTATAGCAGTGGATGGTACCCATAATCATTCTCCAAACAAATCACCTAAAGTAGATTCCCCGGTTAACCCCCTAAATAGTTTGGATGCGATAATTTTGGATCAATCAACTACGTCCGTCAACAGTAGGCCCGATACACCTGCGGGAGGTGGGAGATCCGTCGCGATGGAGACAAAAAATGCCGCTGTTAACACACCTGCATACCGAGGGGCTTCACCTTCACCTCGTGCTTTATCATTGGGCGAAACACTGCGAGAAATCGAGCTACAACAACAAAGAGACGACGTAATCACGCATGCTATGAATCTGCAGGTTGAGTTGGAGGCATGCAAAAATGACAAAGATTCCCAAATACAGTCTTACCAAGCAAGAATAGGTGAACTGGAAATAGCCCTTAAAAACCAGGCAGATGTGAAACAGGAAAATAAAAATCTCAGATTAAATATTAATGAAATGATGACGACAATCGAAGTTCTGGAAACGGATAATACTCGTTTAAGAGCCAATAATAAATCTTTGAAAATAGAGGTAGAAGATCTCCGAAATTTTTATTCGCCGGGAGACACTATTATAGACACATCTATAGACTGTAGTCAGATTGGAACTGAAAATTCATTCAATGCTCTAGCCCGAACAACTAATTTATCTGCAGAATTTAAGGAAATGAAAAAAAGTGCTAAAACAAAAAAGACTCCTTCCAGAACCGAGAACACAAAAAATAAAAATTCCAGAACAGAACATGATCACGACAGAGGTAAGGAGCGGGTTGAAGCGAACGAAAAATTGTATTAAAATCGAAAACAATGAATAAAAATAAAGTTTTGATTTTGGCAGATAGTCATGGGCGAAAAATTGGGGAAGTTATTGGTGGCTTATATAATAAGCTTTCTAATTTTGAGGTGCAGGTGTTCTTTAAGCCGAATGCAACTCTTGAACAGGTAGTTAAGGAAGCAAATGAACAAACGGCTAACTTTGGTCCTAAAGACTACTTGATAGTGATTGGTGGTACAAATGACATTGAAGATGTAACATGTCAGTAGGGCAGACTACCGGTTCTGGCGTAGTTTTTCTTTAACCTTAAATTTAAGGTTAACCTCAACCAACCTATCCAAACCTAACCTAACCTTAAATAGGTAAGTCAAAGTCAATTCAACGCAATCTATCCGATCTCCAAAATTCCCATTTTCACGTGGGTTCCGAACCACGAAAAAATTTGAACTTTTTAACCCGTGAAGGGAATTTTAATTTGAAGACGCCATCTTGTTCAGCCTTCCAAGGCACCCCAAATTCATATATCAAATACAATTTTCCGATCACGATTAATTGAGGAAAAAATAATAGAATTTTTGGGTGTGGTCGCCTCGCTAAAAGTGGTAGCGGTTCTGGGCCAGTTTTTCTTTAACCTTAAATTTAAGGTTAACCTAAGTCAACCCATCCAAACCTAACCTAACCTGAAATAGGTAAGTCAAAGTCAAATCAACGCAATCTATCCGATGTCGAAAATTCCCATTTTCACGGGAGCTAAAAATCACGAAAAAATTTGAACTTTTTAACCTGTGAAGGGAATTTTAATTTGAAGACGCCATCTTGTTCAGCATTTCAAGACATCCCAAATTCATGTATCAAATACAATTTTCCGATCACGATTAATTAAGGAAAAAATAATAATAAAATTTAACCTTAAATTTAAGGTTAACCCAACTATCCAAACCTGAAATAGGTATAGCAATACCTTGCGGTATAGTTGTATAGTTGTAAAGCCGAATCAACGCAATCTATCCGATCTCGAAAATTCCCATTTTCACAGGAGCTAAAAATCATGAAAAATTTTAACGACGGTTAAATTTTAACGGCGGTTAAATTTTAACGGCGGTTAAATTTTAACGGTGGTTATAACGAAAATTTTAACGCTGGTTTTAATGGTGGTTATAACGAAAATTTTAATGCCAGTTGAATTTTAACACAATCTATCTGATATCGAGAATTCCCATTTTCACAGGAGCTAAAAATCACAAAAAAAATTTGAACCAAATCTGCTATTTTGACCCATGAAGGGAATTTTAATTTGAAGACGCCATCTTGTTCAGCCTTCCAAGGCACCTCAAATTCATATATCAAGTACAATTTTCCGATCACGATTAATTGGGGAAAAATAATAATAAAAGTTTTACCTTAAATTTTAAGGTTAACCTAAACCAACTATCCAAACCTGAAATAGGTATAGCTGTGTAGTTGTATAGTCGAATCAACGCAATCTATCCGATCTCGAAAATTCCCATTTTCACGGGAGCTAAATATCACGGGAAATTTTAACGGTGGTTATAACAAAAATTTTAACGGTGGTTTTAATGGTGGTTATAGCGGAGATTAGTCACCAACTGATTAGCCATCTTGTACTAGCTTTATTATCACTTACCCAGTGGTTCGGAACCCACCTAAAATAAAGTTTATTAGATGGTTCTTGTTCAAATTTCCAAGGCAATTAAATTTCATGTATTAAACACTCTCATTTATCAAGTGACATCCCATTTTTCCCTTTTCTCTTATTTTTTCCCTTTTAAGTTAAATAAGTTGGTAACTGATGAGATGGTAAATCTATTAATTTGAATGATAACCAATGAGATGGGAAATGGGGTATCATATTATTGATGGCTGACAAGATAGCTGATATTTCAATCAAATTGGGAAGGTAGAAAATAAAGTATAATGTGAAGACTTATGGATCTTTATACACTCCTCACCTAATATCTGAACAGTGAGGATCTATTATAAACAGGTCTGGCTGGGTGGAATGACAATGTTAAGGTATATAGCTAATCTTTTAATTGAATTGATTATTAGAACTATTGGAGAGTATCAATATAATATGAAGGCTTGTGAATCCACCTTTTCCACATCCCACTTCATGTGTGAACAGTGAAGACCTCTGATAAACAGTAAGTTGGATAATTATTGCTACGGCCAGGTGACAAGTTGTTTATGTAAAAATCAGCTGGTAATAGCAAATATAATGTTTGCAATGTTTGAAAGCTCCAGAAGGTTTTCCAATAGAAAGATAAATAATTGAGTTCGTGTTAAGCAGTTCAAGTGTTAATTTTCCAAAAGTTATTCTTTAATAAAATCCATGTTTAAAACGCCTCTGACTGTTTTATTTATGTAAATTCATAACAATTGGTGTCAGAAGTGGGATAAGTGCATTTGAGGTGGGTTTATCTATTCGAAAAGTGATTTTATTAGTGTTTTTCAACTATTCATTGTTCATCCATTTTTTTGTGTTTACTTTTAACAGTTATACTGGTTTGAGATTTAAAATGGCTGGAAAAGGTTTAAAACTTTCATGTTTGAAAGTGAGTGAATTAAAACAAGAATTAGAAGAACGAGATCTTGAAATAAGTGGTAATAAAGCTATTCTGCAAGAACGACTTCGTGTGGCATTGGTTGAGGAAGGTTTGGATCCGGACATATTCCTCTTTGAAACCCCATATGGTGAGTTAAAGTCAGCTTTGGAAAGAAAATTAGAAGAGAACAGAGATATATTTGAGGAAAAATTGCAGGAAAATCATAATTTCTTAAGAAATGAAATAAAAAACATGGAAGATAAATTTGAGAAAAATCATAATTTTGTAAGAAATGAAATGAAAGACATGGAAGAGAAAATGAAAAACATGGAAGATAAATTTGAAATAAGTTTAAAAAAACTACAGGAACACAATAATGGCATTGAAAGATCAATCTCTATGGTTGATGTTGCCTCTGTTAATCAAATTAGAGAAGACACTTCTGTAAGTTATCAAAAAGCACCTATCATCCTGCCAAGTCATCCAATTGGGCTACCCACTTTTGATGGAAAGATGCCATGGGAAGATTACCGTTCCTTGCTTGAGACAGCTGCTGACATACATGGCTGGACACCTGCAGTGAAAGCTGCAATGCTTAGCCTGTCACTCCGTGGAGATGCATTAGCAGTTCTCCAAACAATCCCTATGGCTGATAGGCAGAACTTCGATGTGCTTCTGAGACACATAGAAATGAGGTTTGGCCATCAACACATGGATCAACTTTACCGTTCACAACTCAAGAATAGGATCCAGAAGCCAAACGAATCACTCCAAGAGTTTGAAAGTGATATTGCCCACCTGGTAAGAAAAGCCTACCCATCTGTGGATGATAGAGTATATGAGATTCTAGCCATTGAGAGGTTCCTGGATGGTCTTTGGGAACCTGAAACTCAACAAGCTATTAAATTGGCTCGCCCTCAGACACTCAGTGAGGCCCTCACCCAGGCTTTGGAATTCGAAGCAGTACGACAATCAGTGAAGGGTAATGCCCGAGTCCGGGCTGTTGAAGCAAAGGATAGTAGTGATGAGTCTCTGGAAGAATTGGTGAAGAAAGTCATAGAAAAGTTAAGAACAGGAAGGAGGGAGATATGTTGCTGGCACTGTGGAGAGAGAGGGCACCTGCGTAATAAGTGCCCAAATAAATCAACCACTGAGAAGAATCAGGAAAACTAAAGAGGGTTGATGTAAAGGGGCAACCATCAACCTGTAGACAGAAGACCCTCTCCCCATGTACAAAACCAGTCATTGCAATGTTATCTGATAAACCCCACAGTCTTTACATTAATGGAATGGTGAATGGAAGCTCCTATAAATTACTTATAGATACTGGAGCCACTAAGACAATAATAAACTCCAAAACAGTAGCTAACCAGCAAGATATCTCACCAACAACCTGGAAGCTGAAAACTGCTACAGGTGGGCCTGTGAGTGTCTGTGGAGAGATGATTGCCACCTTCAAGATTGGTAAGGCCTGTTTTAAACATTGTGTACTTGTGGCAGAGATTAGTGAAGAAGTCATACTAGGCTTGGATTTTCTTTCTACTTTTGGCCTAGAGTTGGATCTTAGAAGGAAGACATTGACCATTGGTGGAGATGAAGTTGTTCTACACTCTGGAAAAGACTGTACAGCCCAAATACAACTGCTGAAAGAAATCACAATACCAGCAAGGAGCCAGATTGTGACTCATGCTACGACAAAGGAGGATGTCCCTGTGGGGATTAATGTGTTGCTAGAGCCAGAAATCCATGAGGAGGAGCTTGGTCATGGTGTCCTAGTGGCTAGGACACTTTTTCTTACTAGCCAAGAATTCCCTGTCCTTTTGATGAATGTGAATGATTATGAAGTTACTTTGAAGAGAAGTAGTACTTTGGGACATTGCTCACCAGTCACATCTGTCATACAACAAATGCAGACAACTCAACCACAGAAGAAGTGTCTCCCAGAGAAGCTGAAGGCCTTTGTTGAAGTATCCTGTCAAGATCTAGTCAAAGAACAACAAAATGAAGTAAGGGACCTCATAACTAATTATCAGGATATTTTTGATATAGGAGAGGGCCCAAAAGGCAGAACCAACATAGTTGAGCATGCAATAGATACTGGAAATGCCAAACCCATCCGCCAGAACCCTAGAAGGTTACCTCTGGCTAAAAGAGAGGAAGCTAGAAAAATAATTAAGGAAATGGAAAATGAAGGTATAATTGAACCATCCAATAGCCCTTGGATTTCACCAGTGGTGCTTGTAAAAAAAAAGGATAATACACTCCGGTTCTGTGTGGACTATCGTCTTCTGAATGACGTCACCAAAAAAGACAGTTACCCTCTACCTCGAATTGATGACACACTGGATAGCCTGGAAGGTTGCAAGTTGTTTTCGACTCTGGACCTGAAAAGTGGATACTGGCAAGTTGGACTTGAACCTAAGGACAAAGAAAAGACTGCATTTTCAATCGGAGAAGGTCTTTGGCAATTCACTGTGATGCCATTTGGCTTGTGTAATGCTCCAGCAACCTTTGAAAGATTAATGGAGAATGTGTTGAGGGGACTGTCATGGGAAACTTGCCTGGTCTACCTGGATGACATCATTGTCTTGGGAAAGTCTTTCCAACATCAGCTGGAAAACTTGAAGCAAGTATTTGAAAGACTAAGACAAGCTAACCTGAAGCTCAACCCAAAGAAGTGCCATCTGTTTAAAAGACAGGTTAATTACCTAGGGCATGTGGTATCTGATAAAGGTGTGTCTATGGATCCTGAGAAGGTAACAGCCATAACCAAGTGGCCAGTGCCCAAAGACAAATCAGAAGTGCGGAGTTTCCTTGGCCTTTGCACATATTATCGACAGTTTGTGATGGGATTCTCTGGTATAGCAAAACCCCTCATCAAGCTGACAGAGGAGAAACAGAGTTTTCTCTGGGACAAAAATTGCCAGCAGGCCTTCAACAGACTAAAGGGGACACTTTGCCAAGCACCTATATTGGCTTACCCAAGAGTTGAAGGCAAGTTCATTCTTGACACTGATGCCAGCAACACAGCAATTGGTGGAGTACTTTCTCAAGAGCAAGATGGGGAGGAAAAGGTCATTGGATATTTTAACAAGGTGCTGTCAAAACCTGAGCGTAACTACTGTGTTACTAGAAGAGAACTGCTAGCAGTAGTGAAATCAATCAGCCACTTCCACAAATACTTATATGGACGTCAATTCCTGCTGAGAACTGATCATGCATCCTTGACATGGCTTCTCCGGTTCAAGTCTCCTGAAGGACAAGTGGCAAGATGGATCCAGCACTTACAAGAATATGACTTTAAATTTGTACACCGAGCTGGAAATAGTCACCTGAATGCTGATGCCCTTTCTCGAAGACCCTGTGAGGAGGACTGCAAACACTGCTCACGCCAGGATGGGAAGGAAGTTTTGGTACATAGGACAACTATTGCCAATGACCACTGGCAAGGTGCTGAGTTACTTAAGGATCAGGAAGAAGACCCTGATCTGAAGCACCTTTGGTTGTGGAAACGTTCTGCAAGACGACCTAGTTGGCAAGAAATAGCACCTTTTCCACCACATGTCAAGTCCCTCTGGGCACAATGGGACTCTATTGTGGAAGACAGAGGAATCCTGAAAAGGAAGCTAGAGAATGCAGCTGGTGATCAGCATAAGCTGCAAATTATTGTTCCCAGGAAAAGGATTCCTGAAGTGCTGAGACAAATACATGATGGAGTCTCTGGGGGCCATTTTGGAGTTCATAAGACACTGGAGAAAGTACGAGAGAGGTTTTACTGGCCAAATTCAAGCAAAGATGTCAAGAACTGGTGTCGCAATTGCACTGTTTGTGCATCTGCAAATGGCCCCTTGCATAGAAAGAAGGCCCCCATGAAACAATACAATGTTGGAGCACCTTTTGAGCGAATAGCCATTGACATAGCTGGACCATTTCCATTGTCTGACAGTGGGAATAAGTATATCCTGGTAGTGATGGATTATTTCAGCAAATGGGTCGAAGCCTATGCCTTGCCAAATCAAGAAGCAGTCAGTGTTGCTGATGTAATAATCAAGGAATTTGTCAGTCGGTTTGGTGTCCCATTAGAGTTACATTCTGATCAAGGAAGGAACTTTGAGTCTTTAGTGTTTTCCCGTATATGTGAGGTGCTGGGAATCCATAAGACAAGGACTACACCCCTTCACCCTCAGTCAGATGGAATGGTGGAGCGTATGAACAGGACCATGAGAAAATACCTGTCAAAAGTTGTATCCAAGCATCAACGAGACTGGGATCAATATCTTCACCTATTCCTGATGGCATACCGAAGCTCTGTCAATGAGTCTACAAAACTTTCACCAGCCAAGGTAGTGTTTGGGCGAGATATTAGACTGCCTTGTGACTTAAAGTTTGGATGTACACCTGGAGAGGATTTGGTAGGAGAGGACTATGTCACCCAGTTTTGGAGACAGATGGATGAGATTCATGAGATTGTTCGAACCAACATCCAAGGAACCAGTGACAAGATGAAAGAACGCTATGATATCAAGGCAGATCATGGTGGATATCAGCCTGGAGACTTAGTTTGGTTCTACAACCCACAGCGACGTCAAGGGTACTCCCCCAAATTACAGACTTCCTGGGATGGACCTTTTGAAGTGGTTACTAGAATCAATGACGTAGTCTACCGGATCAAGAAACCTAGAGGAAAACCAAGAGTTGTCCACTTCAATCGACTGGCACCATTCCAGGGAGACAATACTGCAGGTAATGCCCAAGATGTGAGAACTATTCAACCAGTTGATCCCAACTTTGAAGAATTTATGGCCAATTTGGACATGTTCCAGAAAGCTGAGGTTACAAAAGTCTGTTATCAAGATTTGTTCACCCTACCAAAAGACTATGCTCTGGCTCACTGTGTAGCTAAAAATCTTGGAACTTCTCGGGGTATTGCTACAGTATTTAGGAAAAAGTTTGGAGGACTGAATGATCTGGAACTTCAGAGACCAGCTGTTGGAAGAACACTACACCTTCAGAGGCAAGGAAAACAGCTCTTCTGCTTGGTGACAAAAGATCAACCTCAGCAGGAGTCCACCTATCAAGCCTTGTGGGAGAGCCTAAATCATATGCGGAATTGTCTTCAAACTCTGGGAGTGAAGCAGCTTGGAATTCCCCGATTAGGTTGTGGCTATGATGGGTTGGACTGGAAAATCGTAAGGCCAATGATTGAAACAATCTTCAAAGAAACTGGGATTACCATCTCAGTTTGCATGTTTGCTCCATGGGTTT
The DNA here is from genome assembly GCA_948455865.1 of Conomelus anceps. Lineage (NCBI taxonomy): Eukaryota > Metazoa > Arthropoda > Insecta > Hemiptera > Delphacidae > Conomelus > Conomelus anceps. The sequence goes on from OX418216.1 coordinate 26,765,244, forward strand.
TAATGGTGGTTATAACGAAAATTTTAATGCCAGTTGAATTTTAACACAATCTATCCGATATCGAGAATTCCCATTTTCATGGGAGCTAAAAATCACAAAAAAAAAATTTGAACCAAATCTGCTATTTTAACCCATGAAGGGAATTTTAATTTGAAGACGCCATCTTGTTCAGCCTTCCAAGGCACCTCAAATTCATATATCAAGTACAATTTTCCGATCACGATTAATTGGGGAAAAATAATAATAAAAGTTTTACCTTAAATTTTAAGGTTAACCTAAACCAACTATCCAAACCTGAAATAGGTATAGCTGTGTAGTTGTATAGTCGAATCAACGCAATCTATCCGATCTCGAAAATTCCCATTTTCACAGGAGCTAAATATCACGGGAAATTTTAACGGTGGTTAAATTTTAATGGTGGTTATAACAAAAATTTTAACGGTGGTTTTAACGGTGGTTTTAATGGTGGTTATAGCGGAGATTAGTCACCAACTGATTAGCCATCTTGTACTAGCTTTATTATCACTTACCCAGTGGTTCGGAACCCACCTAAAATAAAGTTTATTAGATGGTTCTTGTTCAAATTTCCAAGGCAATTAAATTTCATGTATTAAACACTCTCATTTATCAAGTGACATCCCATTTTTCCCTTTTCTCTTATTTTTTCCCTTTTAAAATAAATAAGTTGGTAACTGATGAGATGGTAAATCTATTAATTTGAATGATAACCAATGAGATGGGAAATGGGGTATCATATTATTGATGGCTGACAAGATAGCTGATATTTCAATCAAATTGGGAAGGTAGAAAATAAAGTATAATGTGAAGACTTATGGATCTTTATACACTCCTCACCTAATATCTGAACAGTGAGGATCTATTATAAACAGGTCTGGCTGGGTGGAATGACAATGTTAAGGTATATAGCTAATATTTTAATTGAATTGATTATTAGAACTATTGGAGAGTATCAATATAATATGAAGGCTTGTGAATCCACCTTTTCCACATCCCACTTCATGTGTGAACAGTGAAGACCTCTGATAAACAGTAAGTTGGATAATTATGTTACTATTGCTAACTGATGAGATGGTAAATCTATTAATTTGAATGATAACCAATGAGAAGGGAAATGGGGTATCATATTATTGGTGGTTGATAAGATAGTTGATATTTCAATCAAATTGGCAAGATAGGAAATAGAGTATAATGTGAAAGCTTATGAATAAAGCTCCTAATCTACACCTCACCTAATGTCTGTGAGAATGTTAGGGTATGTATCAATATTATATTATTTGTGGTTGATAAGATGGCTAATATTTCAATTTCAATGATGATTTTACAAGATGAGAAATATATCAATATCATATAGACAAAAAGGCTAATTGAATTGCTGTCTGATGAGATGATTGATGCATTAATTACATTTGTGTTTGAGGAGATATACTAAAATTCAGGTATAGGTTTAATTAAGATGAAAATCTGCACAAACCCTACCTTGTTCAGTTCACAAAAACGGTTCAAATTCAAGCCAGCACTATATAAAGGCTTGCAAACCACATTTTTTATCCAGTCTTCACTGGCAATTTGAACAGTAGACACCTCTCTTAATCAGATACAAGTGCATGGAAAATAATGCTATTAAATCATTGGTAACTGATAAGATGGGTAATATAAGTTGGTGATTGAGGTTGATCTATTAATTTAATGAGATGAGAATGATCTGCACAGCTGGATATAGTTTATGGAGGCACATTTTATGTTTCATGATTCAAATGTATCTTTGTATTATGTATTATATACAATTTTCTGAATGAATTTGATTTGATTGGATATATATCAATATTTGTAGCTGACAGGATAGGTAATATTTCAATTGAATTGGTAATTAGCAAGATATGAAATAGAGTATATATCAATATAAATACTGTATAATGTAAAGGCTTTTGTAAATCAATCTCTTCATCCACTTCTCACTTCATGTCTGTGTGGATCTATCATGTCTGGGTGGGAGGTGTTAGGGTATATAACAATATTATTATTGATGAGTGACAAGATTGTAAATCTATTAATTTCAATGATAACCATGAGAAGAAGAGTTTATTTCAATGTAATATTATTGGTGACTAACAAGAAGGTTAATTGATGTCTGATGAGAGAGTAAATCTATAACAAGAATGGTGAGTAATAAGGTGACTAACCCATTCAATGATGACTAATGAGATGGCTAATCTCAGATAGATATTTATTTAGAAGTTCAACTTTCCAAAATACTTCTGTCAATTCTACTTGCTTCCCAATTTATTAATTGAATTGATAACTGATGAGATGACATTGGTTACCAAGAAGATATGGTAAATTATACTGGATGAGAGGGTGTACATGTATTATTGGTGACTGATAAGATGGTTAATTACACTGATAACAGGGAATATAGCAAATAGTGATATACCAAATGTTAAGGTGAATAATAAATTTTATTATTGATCACCAATAAGATGGCTAAACCATTCATTGAATTGATAACTGATGAGATGATTAACTACACTGGTGGCTGAGGAGATGGTGGGATATTTATTTGAACTTGGGTCAGTTCTACTTACCAAGGTAGTTCAAATTCATACATCATACACTAATTTCTACACTTCAAATATCCAATACACCTACACTGTGAGGCTCTCCACACTCCACCCATTCTATTAATTTCATTGATAACTGATGAGATAGTAAATCTATCAATTGGATTGGTGAGTAAGGATATAGTAAATAGGGGTATATAATGTTGGAGTATATAATATTATTGGTGAGTGACAATATAACTAATCTATCAATTACATTGGTGTGTATGCAGATGAGGAAGAGGTTATAATATATACATTGATATTATATTTTATTGGTGACTGATCTATGATTGAAATGGTGGCTGATGAGATGACTAATCTATTTATTATTTCACTGTTTCATGAGAAGGGTGGTACTGTATTGATGGAATTGGTTGATCAAATTTGTAACTAATAAGATGGATTGATTTGAATGCTGATGAATATATAGTAAATGGGTATATTATATTAATGGTGAGTGAAAAGACAGCAAATATTTTAATTGAATTGGAAACTAATAAGATAAGCAATCTATAATTGAGATGGGGACTGAAACACATAGAAAGATGTTTATTTTATTGGTTTCTGATGACATGGGAAATCTTTCAGTTAGAATGGTGGCTAACTAGTTTATCATTGATGTCCAAAAAGATGGAAAATAGTGGATGATCTCACATGCCACCTAATGAAATTATGAATGAATTTATTAAATTGGTTGCACAAGAGGTGGTGGATGTACCAATTGAGTTGGTAACTCATTATATGGTTAATTTACTAATTAGGCTACATCAACAGCTGAAAATGACAAATCTTTTGAATTTAAAGATGGTGGGGTACTTATTTCAGTCCAACTTTTCAAAACATGCGTCCCTGTAATTTCTACATGCTTCTCAATTTATTAATCACATTGATGACTAATGTGTAGAAGGTTAATCTATTAATTCAACTGACAATGTGGTTTGTTGAGGAGATGGGAAATATAGGGTATATATACTACATGTTAAGTGACTGACAAGTTGACAATGTAGAATTGGTTGCTGGGGAAATTCTTAAGTACATTAATGACTGAGGAGATGGCAAATAGGTTTATAGCAAATGTTACAGTGTCCATATTGTATTACTGATGACTAATGTATTAATTACATTGAAGACTGAGGGAATGATAAATATATACTAAATTTTAGGATATATATATAATATTATTAGCAAGACCACAGGATGTTTACAGTTTAAATTCCCCAATACACCTATAATGCATGCCTCTATCATTTCCACATGTTTTCTATTTATTTATGGAATTAGTTGTTGATGATATATTAGTTACATTGATTACTGATGATATGGTTGAATATGTATAAATGCTGAATGCTAGGGTATATCATTTGTGACTAATATTCTCATTAAAGTGGCGACTGATGACTAATCTATTAATTACTTTTGTGACTGATGAGATGTCATCATCTATCCATGAAAGCAATGAAGAACCAAATTTAAAATTCCATTTTCCTCAATTTATTAACTTAATATCAATAAAAGATGGTACCGTTTGAAGCTCAAATGAAGCCTCCATATTGTATTACTGATGACTAGTGTATTAATTACATTGAAGACTGAGGGAATGATATTCTAAATTTCAAGATATATATAATATTATTGGTCACTAGCAAGACAGTAGGATGTTTACAGCTTAAATTCCCAATACACCTATAATGCACACCTCTATCATTTCCACATGTTTTCTAATTTATTAATGGAATTAGTAGTTGATGATATATTAGTTACATTGATTACTGATGATATGGTTGAATATGTATAAATGCTGAATGCTAGGGTATATCATTTGTGACTAATATTTTCATTAAATTGGCAACTGATGACTAATCTATTAATTACTTTTGTGACTGATGAGATGTCATCATCTATCCATGAAAGCAATGAAGAACCAAATTTAAAATTCCATTTTCCTCAATTTATTAACTTAATATCAATAAAAGATGGTACCATTTGAAGCTCAAATGAAGCCTCCAACAATATTTGATTTTTTCATATAATTTACATTAAAACGAATGGAGGTGTGAGTCTCTTGAACAGAGACTTTTCATCTACTGAACTCAACATTAACCTCCCCTTGGGTCTGGGGGGTACCCCCAGACCCCTCCCCCTACAACCTCCAATCAAGTATATATCAGAGACACAATAGAGATCCAAATTGGGTATGAAGTTGAGGTACACAACTCACTCAGTCTTGTCCATTGATGACCTTCCAGGACCCCCTTCCCCAAAAATTAATTCAAAATCTAATCTCTACTTGCATGCAAAGATACATTTGAGGGTATATCACAAATTCAATTTTAAAATACAACTTTCAATGATAACTATAACTTTCTGTTTCTTTTTGGCTTAAATGTATTATACAATTAAGTGAACAATTACTGTCATTACAACTGAATAATACAGTGCATTTTATTGATTTAAGATTCATCATTAGTTCATTTATTATGTAAATGTAGGTTAATGCATTTAGGTGTAGGTGGTTGAACCTAAGTTAATTTATGTGGGTTTAGCTACCTACATATACATTTAGATGGGCTCAGGCATGAGCCTCATGCCTGAACCCATCAAAATGTAGATGTAGGTACCTAAACCTAGTTTAATGTATGTAGGTGTAGAAACCTAAACCTATGTAGGTATGTAGGTGTAGGTACCTATACCTAGATTAATGTATGTCCTATGTAGGTGTGTAGGTGTAGGTACCTATACCTAGATTAATGTATGTAGGTGTGTAGGTGTAGGTACCTATGTAGGTGTGTAGGTGTGTAGGTGTAGGTACCTATGTAGGTGTGTAGGTGTGTAGGTGTAGGTACCTATGTAGGTGTGTAAATGTAGGTACCTATGTAGGTGTGTAGTTGTATTAATATAGGTACCTATACCTAGAATAATGTATGTAGGTGTGTAAATGTAGGTACCTAAACCCATGTAAATGTAGATGTGAATGTATTAATCAAAATCATTAGTCTCTTCAAACAATAAAAGTATTCAACTATGTCAACTTTACACCTGATTTAAGATAAATATTGATATATACTTGAGGAAAGGGGGAAGGGGGTCCTGGAAGGTCTTCAATGGACAAGACTGAGTGAGTTGTGTACCTCAACTTCATACCCAATTTGGATCTCTATTGTGTCTCTGATATATACTTGATTGGAGGTTGTAGGGGGAGGGGTCTGGGGGTACCCCCCAGACCCAAGGGGAGGTTAATGTTGAGTTCAGTAGATGAAAAGTCTCTGTTCAAGAGACTCACACCTCCATTCGTTTTAATGTAAATTATATGAAAAAATCAAATATTGTTGGAGGCTTCATTTGAGCTTCAAATGGTACCATCTTTTATTGATATTAAGTTAATAAATTGAGGAAAATGGAATTTTAAATTTGGTTCTTCATTGCTTTCATGGATAGATGATGACATCTCATCAGTCACAAAAGTAATTAATAGATTAGTCATCAGTTGCCAATTTAATGAAAATATTAGTCACAAATGATATACCCTAGCATTCAGCATTTATACATATTCAACCATATCATCAGTAATCAATGTAACTAATATATCATCAACTACTAATTCCATTAATAAATTAGAAAACATGTGGAAATGATAGAGGTGTGCATTATAGGTGTATTGGGAATTTAAGCTGTAAACATCCTACTGTCTTGCTAGTGACCAATAATATTATATATATCTTGAAATTTAGAATATCATTCCCTCAGTCTTCAATGTAATTAATACACTAGTCATCAGTAATACAATATGGAGGCTTCATTTGAGCTTCAAACGGTACCATCTTTTATTGATATTAAGTTAATAAATTGAGGAAAATGGAATTTTAAATTTGGTTCTTCATTGCTTTCATGGATAGATGATGACATCTCATCAGTCACAAAAGTAATTAATAGATTAGTCATCAGTCGCCACTTTAATGAGAATATTAGTCACAAATGATATACCCTAGCATTCAGCATTTATACATATTCAACCATATCATCAGTAATCAATGTAACTAATATATCATCAACAACTAATTCCATAAATAAATAGAAAACATGTGGAAATGATAGAGGCATGCATTATAGGTGTATTGGGGAATTTAAACTGTAAACATCCTGTGGTCTTGCTAATAATATTATATATATATCCTAAAATTTAGTATATATTTATCATTCCCTCAGTCTTCAATGTAATTAATACATTAGTCATCAGTAATACAATATGGACACTGTAACATTTGCTATAAACCTATTTGCCATCTCCTCAGTCATTAATGTACTTAAGAATTTCCCCAGCAACCAATTCTACATTGTCAACTTGTCAGTCACTTAACATGTAGTATATATACCCTATATTTCCCATCTCCTCAACAAACCACATTGTCAGTTGAATTAATAGATTAACCTTCTACACATTAGTCATCAATGTGATTAATAAATTGAGAAGCATGTAGAAATTACAGGGACGCATGTTTTGAAAAGTTGGACTGAAATAAGTACCCCACCATCTTTAAATTCAAAAGATTTGTCATTTTCAGCTGTTGATGTAGCCTAATTAGTAAATTAACCATATAATGAGTTACCAACTCAATTGGTACATCCACCACCTCTTGTGCAACCAATTTAATAAATTCATTCATAATTTCATTAGGTGGCATGTGAGATCATCCACTATTTTCCATCTTTTTGGACATCAATGATAAACTAGTTAGCCACCATTCTAACTGAAAGATTTCCCATGTCATCAGAAACCAATAAAATAAACATCTTTCTATGTGTTTCAGTCCCCATCTCAATTATAGATTGCTTATCTTATTAGTTTCCAATTCAATTAAAATATTTGCTGTCTTTTCACTCACCATTAATATAATATACCCATTTACTATATATTCATCAGCATTCAAATCAATCCATCTTATTAGTTACAAATTTGATCAACCAATTCCATCAATACAGTACCACCCTTCTCATGAAACAGTGAAATAATAAATAGATTAGTCATCTCATCAGCCACCATTTCAATCATAGATCAGTCACCAATAAAATATAATATCAATGTATATATTATAACCTCTTCCTCATCTGCATACACACCAATGTAATTGATAGATTAGTTATATTGTCACTCACCAATAATATTATATACTCCAACATTATATACCCCTATTTACTATATCCTTACTCACCAATCCAATTGATAGATTTACTATCTCATCAGTTATCAATGAAATTAATAGAATGGGTGGAGTGTGGAGAGCCTCACAGTGTAGGTGTATTGGATATTTGAAGTGTAGAAATTAGTGTATGATGTATGAATTTGAACTACCTTGGTAAGTAGAACTGACCCAAGTTCAAATAAATATCCCACCATCTCCTCAGCCACCAGTGTAGTTAATCATCTCATCAGTTATCAATTCAATGAATGGTTTAGCCATCTTATTGGTGATCAATAATAAAATTTATTATTCACCTTAACATTTGGTATATCACTATTTGCTATATTCCCTGTTATCAGTGTAATTAACCATCTTATCAGTCACCAATAATACATGTACACCCTCTCATCCAGTATAATTTACCATATCTTCTTGGTAACCAATGTCATCTCATCAGTTATCAATTCAATTAATAAATTGGGAAGCAAGTAGAATTGACAGAAGTATTTTGGAAAGTTGAACTTCTAAATAAATATCTATCTGAGATTAGCCATCTCATTAGTCATCATTGAATGGGTTAGTCACCTTATTACTCACCATTCTTGTTATAGATTTACTCTCTCATCAGACATCAATTAACCTTCTTGTTAGTCACCAATAATATTACATTGAAATAAACTCTTCTTCTCATGGTTATCATTGAAATTAATAGATTTACAATCTTGTCACTCATCAATAATAATATTGTTATATACCCTAACACCTCCCACCCAGACATGATAGATCCACACAGACATGAAGTGAGAAGTGGATGAAGAGATTGATTTACAAAAGCCTTTACATTATACAGTATTTATATTGATATATACTCTATTTCATATCTTGCTAATTACCAATTCAATTGAAATATTACCTATCCTGTCAGCTACAAATATTGATATATATCCAATCAAATCAAATTCATTCAGAAAATTGTATATAATACATAATACAAAGATACATTTGAATCATGAAACATAAAATGTGCCTCCATAAACTATATCCAGCTGTGCAGATCATTCTCATCTCATTAAATTAATAGATCAACCTCAATCACCAACTTATATTACCCATCTTATCAGTTACCAATGATTTAATAGCATTATTTTCCATGCACTTGTATCTGATTAAGAGAGGTGTCTACTGTTCAAATTGCCAGTGAAGACTGGATAAAAAATGTGGTTTGCAAGCCTTTATATAGTGCTGGCTTGAATTTGAACCGTTTTTGTGAACTGAACAAGGTAGGGTTTGTGCAGATTTTCATCTTAATTAAACCTATACCTGAATTTTAGTATATCTCCTCAAACACAAATGTAATTAATGCATCAATCATCTCATCAGACAGCAATTCAATTAGCCTTTTTGTCTATATGATATTGATATATTTCTCATCTTGTAAAATCATCATTGAAATTGAAATATTAGCCATCTTATCAACCACAAATAATATAATATTGATACATACCCTAACATTCTCACAGACATTAGGTGAGGTGTAGATTAGGAGCTTTATTCATAAGCTTTCACATTATACTCTATTTCCTATCTTGCCAATTTGATTGAAATATCAACTATCTTATCAACCACCAATAATATGATACCCCATTTCCCTTCTCATTGGTTATCATTCAAATTAATAGATTTACCATCTCATCAGTTAGCAATAGTAACATAATTATCCAACTTACTGTTTATCAGAGGTCTTCACTGTTCACACATGAAGTGGGATGTGGAAAAGGTGGATTCACAAGCCTTCATATTATATTGATACTCTCCAATAGTTCTAATAATCAATTCAATTAAAATATTAGCTATATACCTTAACATTGTCATTCCACCCAGCCAGACCTGTTTATAATAGATCCTCACTGTTCAGATATTAGGTGAGGAGTGTATAAAGATCCATAAGTCTTCACATTATACTTTATTTTCTACCTTCCCAATTTGATTGAAATATCAGCTATCTTGTCAGCCATCAATAATATGATACCCCATTTCCCATCTCATTGGTTATCATTCAAATTAATAGATTTACCATCTCATCAGTTACCAACTTATTTATTTTAAAAGGGAAAAAATAAGAGAAAAGGGAAAAATGGTATGTCACTTGATAAATGAGAGTGTTTAATACATGAAATTTAATTGCCTTGGAAATTTGAACAAGAACCATCTAATAAACTTTATTTTAGGTGGGTTCCGAACCACTGGGTAAGTGATAATAAAGCTAGTACAAGATGGCTAATCAGTTGGTGACTAATCTCCGCTATAACCACCATTAAAACCACCGTTAAAACCACCGTTAAAATTTTTGTTATAACCACCATTAAAATTTAACCACCGTTAAAATTTCCCGTGATTTTTAGCTCCCGTGAAAATGGGAATTTTCGACATCGGATAGATTGCGTTGATTTGACTTTGACTTACCTATTTCAGGTTAGGTTAGGTTTGGATGGGTTGACTTAGGTTAACCTTAAATTTAAGGTTAAAGAAAAACTGGCCCAGAACCGCTACCACTTTTAGCGAGGCGACCACACCCAAAAATTCTATTATTTTTTCCTCAATTAATCGTGATCGGAAAATTGTATTTGATATATGAATTTGGGGTGCCTTGGAAGGCTGAACAAGATGGCGTCTTCAAATTAAAATTCCCTTCACGGGTTAAAAAGTTCAAATTTTTTCGTGGTTCGGAACCCACGTGAAAATGGGAATTTTGGAGATCGGATAGATTGCGTTGATTTTACTTTGACTTACCTATTTAAGGTTAGGTTAGGTTTGGATAGGTTGGTTGAGGTTAACCTTAAATTTAAGGTTAAAGAAAAACTGCGCCAGAACCGGTAGTCTGCCCTACTCATGTCAAAATTCAAATTATATCGAGAAAATCTTAAATGTATTGGATCCTCTAAGTCTCAGAACTAACATAATAATAACGACTATTCCAAATCGTTTTGACAGACCTGAACTAAATCGTTCAATAAATAAGACAAATGATATGATACATAAATGTATCAACGGAATAAAAAGGAAGGATGTCAAGAATTGAGGATATGTTTTATCAATGAGCGGTTGAGTAGAGAAAATTTTACCAAAGATGGGCTACACCTCAACAGATCTGGAAAGCATATCCTATGTACCAGACTGGCAGAGATAATTGAAAGTGTGTCACCTTGCAGGAAAGTTGTCATGCAGGATACTTTTTTAATGAAGTGGCTGAGAAAGAGGCCGAAGCCATGATATCTCCCAATACAATCACTCAATTCAATGGAACTTCAATATTTGCACAGAGGGTTACAAAGATAGTAGAAAAAGATATACTACACACAAGCTTTACAAAACATATAACTATCATACACCAGAATATACAATACATTAATAATAAAGTCGATAGAATAAACATATTTTTGAAATCTGAAAGCCCGGATATAGTTATTTTCACTGAGCATGGTCTCAAAGATACTGAACTGTCACAATTGAATTTTGAAGGATATAAATTAAATGCAAGTTTTTGTAGGACGTCGCATAGAAGTGGTGGTGTGTGTATTTTAGCAAGAAACTCGACCGAAGTACGTAGGCTCTCACACTTGGACAGTTATTCAATTGAAATGAATATAGAGATCACTGGTGTGGTGCTGGGAAAGGGGAAAAATAGGCTTATAATTGTTGGAGTATATAGATCACCAAATGGGGATTGGAATAGTTTTCATGAGCAGATGGATGCAGTTTTACAAGACATGGTAAAGAAATATGATCGAATTATAATCGCCGGGGATTTCAATGTAGACCTGAATGTAATCTAGGAGTGATGCTTTTAAAGACCTTTTCACTGTTAATAACTTGAGCATAAAAGTTAACGAATTCACTAGAATCACAAGAAATTCTCAAACAATCATTGATAATATCATCACCAATATAAAAGACAGTGTGGTTGCAGTGGAAAGCTCAGAGTTATCTGATCATACTTTTCAGTATATAAAGGTGATAAATAATACACTTAGCTCCAAAAGGAAGATCGTTAAAGATATGAGAGATGTAAATGATGGTAACCTGAATTGTTTCAAGATGCATCTATCTAGAGAAAGCTGGACGAAAACGTATGATGAAAATGATCCAAGCATTAAGTATTCAAATTTTATAGAGGCTTTAGGTTATCATTATAATGTTTGTTGCCCAGTAAAAAAAGTTACAATAAATGGAGCCACTACAAAGAATAAGTGGATAACAGAGGATCTGTTGCAACTGCGGGATGATGTAAGAAATTCCTTCAAATTGTTCTCACACAGAAGAGATACAACAAAAGAAAGAGAATACATGGACTTGAAAAAATATTACATGAATGAAGTTAAGAAGGCTAAGAGTAAGTTTGTTGCAGATACTTTGAGAGATTCAAACAATTTAAACCAATCGGTGTGGAAGGTCATAAACGAGGAAAAGGGTGGGTCAAAAAAGAATAGGGAGAGCAGATACATCAATGAAATAATAACAGAGGAGGGTACTGTTTTAAAGGAGGGAAATGATGTATGTAATAATTTGAATGAGTTTTTTCAAGAGGTTGGTTCGAAAACTAAAGATTCACAGTTGAAAAATAAAGATAGCTCATGTTCCAAATTGAATAACGACACAAGTTCTATTGAAAAAATGGTTGCTGCTCCTTTCACTGAAATGGAAATTGATCAAATAATAGATAGTCTGAATAGTAAAAGATCAACAGGTCTTGATGGAATCTCCACAGTTGTTATAAAGTACTGCAAGGAATATTTAATTGCTCCCCTAACAATTTTAGTGAATGCATCTTTAGAGCAGGGTGTATTTCCCCAGGAATTGAAAGAGTCTAAAATAGTACCCATACACAAGGGTGGCGAAGAAAACTTGGCAAATAATTTCAGACCAATCACTGTTGGAAATGCCTTAAGCAAAGTGTATGAGAAAGGAATGTTGATACGTTTTGTTGACCATCTTCTTCGGAATGGAATATTATCAAAGGAGCAACATGGGTTCCAAAAAGAGAAATCAACCAAGTCAGCTATTACGTCTCTGGTTGAGGACATAATAGATATGATGGATATGGGTGAAAAGGCAGTGGGAGTTTTCCTGGATTTAAGCAAAGCATTCGATTGTGTAGATCATTCAATCTTGTTGAGAAAGTTGGAATTTGTAGGAATAAGGGATGCTGAGCTTGAATGGTTTAGATCTTATCTTGTAGGTAGAACGCAATGTGTCGAGATAACAAGAGAGGAAAATGGGAAAATAATTAACTATAGATCAAATAAAGTTCTAGTCAAGACAGGGGTACCACAGGGTTCTATCCTTGGGCCAGTATTATTTCTGTTATATGTAAACGATTTACCACACGTAATATCAAGTGGTAAGGTATTAATGTATGCTGACGACACATCCTACATTTGTAGTGCACAAGATGAGGATCTTTTAGAAATAGACTCTTTCATAAATATACATTCCATAGCTCAGTTCCTTAACCAACTCAAACTTAAAATAAACGAATCAAAAACACAGTGTCTACAGTTTAAACATAGAAATAACTACAGAGAGACAAGAAATATAAATGTTCAAATCAATTATATTAATGTTGAACAACCTCCTTTTGTTAAATTTCTAGGGGTTTTACTAGACCAGAACTTGTCCTGGGATTACTATATTGATCAGTTGTGTAATAGAATTTCCTCGGGGGTTTTTGCGCTCAGGCAGATTGTTAGATTGAATGATATTAAACTGACAATGGCAGTCTATCATTCACTTATAATGTCTCATGTTCGTTATGCTATTTTGGTGTGGGGTAGTTCCTGTCAGAATCTAGAAAGAGTTTTCAAGTTGCAAAAAAAAGCCGTGAGGGCAATACAAGGTATTAAGCCACTTGAATCTTGCAGAAGCTATTTTAAAGACATGGGCATTCTCACTGTTCCCTCTCTGTACATTTTTGAGGTGATAATGTTTTCTAAAAATAAAGTCTTGACAAGAAACTGTGATACCCATAATTACAATACTAGAAATAGAAAAAATTATACTTCTTTATACCATAGGACGGCTCTATTTGAGAGGAAACCAACGTACATGGGACTTAAATTCAGCAGTAGGCTGCCATCACATTTAAAAAAATGTGACGATTTAGTGATTTTCAAGAAGGAATTGAAAACTTTTCTAATAAATAGAGTTGATTACACCACTCAAGAGTATTTGAACGAGGAAGGGTCGAGTTGAGAGTGGGTTTTACTTAAGTGTTTTAATGTAAGTTTTATGATAATTGTGATTTTTATATTTTTGACAATTCCTATACTCTGTACAGAGTTTCCAGGAAGATAGAACAAACAAACAAACAAACAAACAAACAAACAAACATACGGAAACAGAATTTATTATAAACTTAAAAAACACTTTTGAATGGAAATTGACTCACGTTATGGCGTGACGGCCGTTTCGCTCTGTTGTCTAGAGCATCATCAGACGACCCACAGTACACAGTACACAGTGTCGTCTGATGATGCTCTAGACAACAGAGCGAAACGGCCGTCACGCCATAACGTGAGTCAATTTCCATTCAAAAGTGTTTTTTAAGTTTATAATACATATTAGTGGAAACAAGATGGATCTTCAACATCATAATTTAAGTTTATATTAGTGGAAACAAGATGGATCTTCAACATCAGAATTTATTAATTTCGAATTCCTCAAAATGATGTTAATTTATATTGAAGACTTCCGCAATGGCGGACATTGACATCATTAAAAAGCTGATGAAAATCTAGAATGCTACTGTCCAAAAATATCAGTCACCAACGGGAATCGAACCGAGGACTTCCCAATTGCCGGTCAGGCGCCTTAACCACTAGACTACAGTGACCCTTCTGCTTAGCAGCACTCATTTTAAACGTGGCAATAAATCGGCTCGTATCTCACAAGTTTGAGTAATTCGAAATTAATAAATTCTCACAAGTTAGTTTGAAGTGACTGACAATGAAACAAACTGATTATTCAGTTTAAATTAATAGCACTTAAAGGAATTCCAAATTAATTCATTCTGTTTCTGTATATTATTTGTCAGTTTGTTGAATTGTCAGTTTCAAACTAACTTGTATGAGTAAGAAAATGTTTATTGTTTTTTAACAAAACTTTAGATATGTGCCTACATTGTAAAAAACAAAGACATTGTTTCTGATTCATACGACGATGGGCTTTACCAGTAGCAGCGCGTCAACTTTTTCACTGGTGGGGATAATTTTTAAATACACCTGTGGGTCGGTCGTGAGGTCTATTTCAGTCAGAATATTGTCAAGACCATCCAGTATTCAAGACGAATCCTTGGATTTTTTTCAAACCATCTGTTGAAATGGTACTGTCTATTCCCAACAGACAACTTATAAAACTTATGTTGGGATGGCGAATTTGTAAAAAATCAGGATTTGTGGTATAGTATTGTCTTTCTTCATAAGAAAAAAGAAATGGATAAAAATACTGGCAATAATTACTGTGCAGTACAGTTTTTGAGTGTTCCTGTGTCAGTGATTATATTGATACAGTCAAGAGGGTAGTGGAGGACAGGTCAATGAACAAAAATTCAAGTATTAAAGTACGGTAATAACAATCTTACCATTGTAGATGCGATCTTTGGCTAGATATTTTATTGCATTGGTTAAATTAGTGCTATTTTCCTCATGTTTTTTAATTTTCTCACTCAAGTGTTTGAGATCCTTACAGCTAATTTCCGTCCAAAGATCATCATTTCCCTTATGATTATTATTATCAAAACATAAACAATAAAAACATAATAAAAAAGGTTTTTTCCTACAGTGACCCGAAAAAGTGCCTATTTTGCACTAAATGTAGCATGCAAAATAGTCTATTCCTGCACCAGTGCGGGAAAGTAAATTACAGTGCGGGAAAGTACTTTTCCGCACTCCAAATTTGCAACCTAACAACACAAAATAGTGAGCATGTAATACGCAGGTTCCCTATTCTGCATTCAAAAATAGGTTGTGCAACTCTGCTTCAGCTGTGAAATAGTTGTTGTTGTTAATGAAATCGATTTGATTTGAAGATAGGTTATGTGAGGAATTTTCGGTTATGTATGCCCTGTTTTGTTCTGTTTGAATTACTTTAAACATTACTGTAGGAAAAATTTAATGTGTAATTCGAGTGCAAAGTATTGTTTCTGCACTCAAGAAACTTTTTTCACTTACCTTCAGCTTGTGAAAAAAACTGTTTCTCTCGATGCAGAAAAACGCTGCTTTGCACTCTAGTTACACAATAGTTATTTATGTATTAAGAGCGTGAAGCACGACTTTATCACTCGAGCCAAAACATTTACTGTGTGATGCACAGAGGAGCGCAGTAATTTTGCGAAAGCGATAAAGAAGCTTCACGCGTGAATTGCATACAATATTTTTCCTAAAACCTCAGTTCTGGATTCCAACACAATAAAAGCTTGTAGTTTGTAACATCACAGACCATGCGCGGATTTGGTTAGCGTTCGCCATTGTTGAGGTTATGTGAATTCATGGATTCCGTGATCCACCAATGAGAAGGCATCAAAATCAAAACAGAAGCGTAAAGAAAACAGCTGGCAAGCGTAAAGTACTTTACCGCTTGTGGAGCAGTAAAGAGGTATTTTACAATTAGTTTTCAGTACGTAAAGAACTACTTTACAAGCAGTTGTAGGAAAATTACTTTTTGTCATACTTGTACATATTCACCACTTTACCGAGCATTGAATCGAGCTGGTAAACGTCTGTTTACAGAAAGAACAGCTGATTTTCATTACTGCATCCTTTTTCAGTGTGGTAATGGATTTTACCGCATTCTAGCTGTTAGAGAATTTGTGACAAAGTAGTCGGATTTAACATAGATTATAACTCCATCATTCTGTAGCATATTGTTTTCTGTTCTGTGAGAGATATAATTAATTATTAATTGCTCTCGGGTAAACTCCACCAGGAATCCAGCATTCTGTTAAAACTATCACGTCGAAATCCACTTGTAGGTCTTCCAGCTGAATCAGAAATTCCTCAGTTTTTATTGTAGCTTCTGATGTTGAAATTGATGATTTTTAAGTTGAAAGGTTGTATATTATTGTTGACATCGTGTGAATCAGGAATTAAATGGTCTTCAATATCTAATGAATCTATATCCTCCATAAGATCATTCATTGTTATTCTTGTATTTGTAATTATTTTTATGCCAATTTTGAATATCGCTGTCCTCAACATACTGCAATTTTCTTATTAGTGATGTCATCAGATCCTCTTCTCCTATTGTTAAATATCTGAAGGAGTGAGTATGCCTACTAAGTGCAACTATCACATGCTGGACACTATTGTAAATATTCAACTGTTTTGTATTTTTTCTCACTAGTACAACATCTTTAAACGTTAGTCCCTGTGCTTCACGTAATGTTAGTATTGTTAATGAACCGACGGGAGCCTTGTTTTTAACTGCTTCCAGTAGCCTACCATTTGTTTCTCAGCTTGTGTGAATGTGAATGTGAGAATTACTGGATGTGAGGTGTTATAATACTGGTAAAATATTGTTAAAGAAGGAACACTCGTTGCTCTTGGAAAAACGACATGTTAACCTTATCGAAAACAAAACAATACTGCAGACCTGTTGTGACCTGTACACACAATAATGGGCTCCACACCTGTTGTTTATATTACCAGTGGTGCTATCTTGCGGTAGCCACTAGAAATAATATTAAAAAACTATAATTTTCAGACTCGTTTATTTGGATATGCGCGACTTAATGAACGCACTCTGTATTATAAACAAAATTATTAAATTCATTGATTTGAGTTTTGCTGTATCAAACAAAGCGTTCAGAAGCGATAAGGATTGTCAATTTCTAATCTTGAAGAATAAGCCTAATTCGTTTTAATGAATAGAGGACAATCAGAAAATATTTTTCTGGTAAATTAATTAAGAACGTAAAGTTGAAAAATTCGTTTTTATAAGTTCATTCAACTTGAAGATTTTAAACCTATTTTCGTTTTACGAAATCATTGCTTAGATTTAAAAAAATATTATTTCTAAATTATATTCTTTCTGAATTATATTTAAAGTACCGTAATCACAGGTTTTTATTAGAGCAACTTCCTTGCTTTAGATTAATTATTGTTCATTCATTTTTGTAATGCGCACATACTTCACGAACAGGTGATATTGGATCAAATTAGATTTTTATTATTATTATTATTATTATTTATGGCGTTAAGTTGCACACCTGAGCGGAGCCCAAACAACATGCCACACGTCAAATACATCCATATCAATTATTATAACAATATAAACAAAATTTTACCGGTCTAGTCAATTATAAAATCTTATATTATGTTGCACGTGCTCCCTGGCACCCCGGAGCAAGTGCAACTTCGTCCAGACCAATCTACAGGCTGATTGACAACCCATTTACAATCACATGAGCCATCAACCAGCCCGCAGGTCACAATCTAAAATTGACCACTGAAACTCGCCGAACTAAATGCATTTAATCCTCCAGTTCCATTCTGGAAAAAACAAATGAACTGGAGGATGTCATGGATGGAAAGCATGCATCTGATTCATCCCCTCAGGCACTACGACCCGCCAATGCCCTTATTCCTTCCTCAACACTGTAAGGGCAGCTCCTAACCAGTATCTGTGACACCTTGCTCCGAAACAATCTTAAGTTGGTCTCCATTTTTAAATTGTTATTAATGGCATTATACATTTTTATACCAGAGTAAAGAGCCCCTCTCTCATATGCTGACAGTCTATGTTTAGGTATATAGAGGTTATTATGGCGCTGAGGGTATCTGTGGACAGGATGCAATGAGTCCATCATTCTTTTTAAAAAACATCAATACTTCTGCAATGTACAAGGCGGGAATGGTTAACAGGTTAAGCCTATGGAAGAGGGGTTTGCAGGTATCTCTTCTCCCGGAGCTTGTTAGATACCTAATAGCTCTTTTTTGTAGCTTGAAAATTTCACCTGCACCCGTTGAGGAGCCCCAAAAAGCTATACCATACCTGACAATTGAAAGGAAGTATGCATGGTATATCAAGAGCCCTGTTTTCAAGTCAGTCAGGCCCCTAACTGTGCGAATGGCATAGGCGGCGTGACACAGTCCATGCTGAAGTTTCTGGAGGTATGTGTTCCATTCCAAGTTATTTTGCAGAACCACATCCAAAAATTTGACTGAGTCTACATAGTGAGATTCATCCAATAAATTCCCACCTCCATCATCTACCGGTCACCTTATCTTGAACTCAACAGTCTTTGTTTTCTCACAAAATTATTAAATTCATTGATTTGAGTTTTGCTGTATCAAACAAAGCTTTCAGAAGTGATGAGGATTGTCAATTTCTAATCTTGAAGAATAAGCCTAATTCGTTTTAATGAATAGAGGACAATCAGAAAATATTTTTCTGGTAAATTAATTAAGAACGTAAAGTTGAAAAATTCGTTTTTATAAGTTCATTCAACTTGAAGATTTTAAACCTATTTTCGTTTTACGAAATCATTGCTTAGATTTAAAAAAATATTATTTCTAAATTATATTCTTTCTGAATTATATTTAAAGTACCGTAATCACAGGTTTTTATTAGAGCAACTTCCTTGCTTTTGATTAATTATTGTTCATTCATTTTTGTAATGCGCACATACTTTACGAACAGGTGATATTGGATCAATTTAGATAATTTAGCTAAGCAATAAATTGTTTACTTACTGACGAAGCCCACATGCGCCTGAAATTTGAGCGTGGATAATGAGGTGAATGATAATACTAAATAAAGTTGTGATGTAATGGTGGACCAACAGGTTCAGGTAGGTTCCGAATTACCAGATAAGTGATAATAAAGCAGAAAAATCTGCCTAATAAAGATTTTTTTAAATTTCATAACGGCTTGTTATTTATGCCGGTTACCCTTGCCGGCGCAGTCCCGAGCGCTCGTGACTCAACACTATACGACCACCCTAACATCGCGCTCAACGAGCGGCCATCACTTCCTTTTTTCTGGTAAATTAATTAAAAACGTAAGGTTGAAAAATGAAAAATTCTTTTTTATAAGTTCATTCAACTTGAAGATTAAACCTATTTTTGTTGTAGGAAATCATTGCTTAGATTTATATAGATTATATTCTTTCTGAATTATATTTAAAGTACCGTAATCACAGGTTTTATTACAGATGCTTGCGGTCAATAGATTGGCAATGTGACAAACTCAAATAAATCTTGCTATAAAAGAAAAGTAGCTACAATTGTAAAAGAGCCTTTCACTCTCGAACGTGACGGAGGTCGTCGTGTCATTTTTATGAGCAAGTGATGTTGCTACAAATAACCGTCAAACTCAATTCACTTTCAAAATGCACTCCAATGCATCTATGAAGAAATACTGCAACTTCAATGTTCAATTGCTCAATTTTTATGACAAGAACTATTTTATTACATGCCATGAACACTCACAGAGGACAATCTTTTTTCAATCTTGAAAGGTTTATGTCTTATTTTTTCACTAAATAAAATACTTTTCAGTATATTATTGCGGCTGCTACCTCGAATGTTCTTACAGAAGTCCGTAGCTGGAAGTCCGAAGTCTATTCAGTCATAACAATTTGCTATACTTTGTGCTGGGTTTCCGCCTAGTAAATTCAGTTACTGAAGTTAGCTTATTGGTAGCCTTCCAACACTGAAGTAAAATTTAAAGCAATACAAATTAATAGCCTACTTGACAGGGAAGATTTTAAAATATTTCTACAATCCTAATTATTTTTTATGTAACAACTCTTCAAATCTTTAAATATATCGTTTTAACCTGAACATTTGATGATTTTTCCTAGAAGCAATAATATTTTAACCGACCTTAGCATCCTATAAATTCAAGCAATTTAATCATAAGAAAATCAATTTTGGCAAGTTGCCTGATTCAATTGAATCTGGATTTTTATGAAGTGAAAAGACCTATTTATTTAACTTAATCTCTTTTTCTTATCCCTCTTCTTCTTCCTTTTTCTTTTTCTTTCTGTTTTCCATCTTCTTCTTCATCTTATCCTTCTTCCTCTTTTTCATCATATGTTTCTCACTTTCCTTCTCTTCTACTTCATTTTCATCTTCTCCTCCTCCTCCTCCTCCTGCTTTTTATTTTTTGTCTTGTTCTTCTTCTCCTTTTGTCTTTTTATTCCTCATTTTTCTTCATCACTTTCTCTCTCAATCTCCATTCTCCAACCCTAGAGTTTAGTCAACAGAGGACAGTATGAAGACGTTTATATAACAAATAATGCTATATTTCTAAGAAAATTTGATAGATCAATTCAAAAGACCCATTTTGAAGATCACAAGCTACCCACGAAAGCATTGCGTTCTTTCATTTTGCATTTGAAATGCATTCATGTTATATATGAAACCAACTGTTTGAAAAGAAATACAGTGTAGTGTTAATCTTGAGTCAGTTTTAATGCTTGAATTGAAGAATTTGCATTTTCCTTGTGCATAAATAATGCATTTATGTAATCAGTCTGTCAAAGTGCTTATCTGCATACTCAACCGGTTCTCAAATCAGACTCAGCAGGACAGTTTAAAAACAGTGGATTTATTTAACACTGTATCTGTATTATACAATAGATTTAGCACAATAGTCTAAAAATAAAATATAATAAAATAGTCTTAACATGAAGGAGAACAACTGAATTGATTAAAAAATCGTACACATAGAGAAACGATTGTTAAATTTTTGCAAGAAATCCATAGAACTGGAAAAAGGGTGTGAGATTTCGAAAAACTGGAAAATGTATTAGAAAAAATTATTACATGGGATTCGGCAACCTTCCAGTGGTATAAATATCAAAAGTACTCACTCTGCTTTGTATATACTGGCCTACTTAAAAACTCAGTTGTGTCATATGAGCAGAACAATATTATTTGAATAACATTCCGTGGCTGGGTAGTAGAGGAGAAAGTAAAGTACGCAAGCTATCTTGACGATAAATAAACCGGTTTCCGTTAGAAGTTTACGCTTTGCAGTTCAACATGAATTTTCAGTAACTGAATTTCATAGAGTAAATTAGTTGGTGAGACGTAAAAACAGTGTATCAGTAAACATAACACACAGAACTTCTAGTTCATTCAAATGGATGGTCCTATTTCACTATATTACAACAATGAACTTTCTCCATCAAAAACATTTTATATTGATCAAGAAATGGTTAGTTCGATTTGCAGAAATGACAACGTCTTAATTTGGTTGTTTAATTTAATCCTACATTCCAATAGTCAGGCATACAACCAGAGGGGGAGGGGCTTCAGTACCCCCCCCCCCCCCGAAATTTTGAGAAATATTAATAATAATAAAAACTATATAAAACTACATATATATGTTATACTATATATAACAAATACAATATCCAAAGTAAAATTCATGGGAAAACTGTCAAAACCGTTCGAGATAAAGACTGGTGTTAGACAAGGTAATGGATTGTCTCCGTTGCTATTCAACATAGTTCTGGATAGAGTAATGGAAGAGTGGGAGAAGAAACTCAAAGAAGGAAACCTTTGGAAGCCAATCTCTTTTGGTACTAAGAAAAATAATTTACAAATACCCTACTTGACTTTTTCAGATGATCTTGCGATAATGGCAGACTCGGGTGAAGTTGCAATAAAACAGATAGAGACTAAAAGAATGTGCTGAAAAAGTTGGTTTACAAATATCCTTCGAAAAAACAGTGTTCACAATTACAAACCTAGAAGTTACTAGACTACAAACCAAATATGGAACAATCAACAGGGTGTCGTTTTTTAAATATTTAGAAGTTATTTTAGAGAGTTTTTCACAGCAGGATAGAATACAGAAAGCTCGCAAGGGCCTAGGGCTGGTGCAATTTATTTATAATAAAAAATGCTTCTCTTCACACAAAAATTAGACACTATAATACAGTAATCAAACCTTCAATGCTATATGCCAGTGAAACCCTGAACCTCAACAGGAAAGCCAATATGGAAAATTTGAAGAAGGAGGAAAGGAAAATAATGAGGAAAATTCTTGGTCCAAGATTAACCGAAAACGGTTATAGATTACAGAAAAATACCATAGTTGAAGAACATTCAAATATAGCAACAGACATGAGAAAAAGACGCCTTAAACTTTATCGTCATATCAGGCTTCCTGATCATAGAATTACAAAAAAATTGGTAGAATATGTAGCTTCGCTTGCCAATGGAGGAGAATGGATTCAAAATGTTAAAAAAGATCTAATTCTGGGAAAAATTACTGATAATGACATTTCCAATCGAAATAACTTTAGAACAAAAATTAATAAATGGGAAATTATTCCAGCGGTTAAAGCTCCAAGAGTCGGAACAAGATGGAGTGAAGAAAGAAAAGCTGTTTTTTCTCAGAAAATGAAAAGCTGGTGGGCGAACTGGAGGAACACCACCAAGTCCAATAAGTGATCATCATTTTGCTCAGCGTCTTCCACTTCGGGAGCTCTTCGGCTAATAATAATACTAATAATAATAAAAACTATATTGAACCAAATAGGAACAAGTTAATTTTTCATCAACTGATCGAGTGTGCTTGTCAATTTTACTTATTGTTCTCATTTATTATTATTAATTTAGCAATCTCTTCCGTACATCAAGAATAAACACAAATACAATAATACTTATCAAAAAGGACAGATTTCCACACTATAACTCAACAACTGCAGAATCATTAATTGACGATTTTCAAGATGTCAATTAATTTCTGAGAAAATATAAACTTCAACATTAAAAAAAGTATTTTTGAGTGACAGGTGCTAGATGTACACAATGTTGAAATGTTATGGTATTAAGAAAGAAATAGAATTTGGAAAAAATTGGGACTTAGGAAATCTTGAACTTTTCAACGATAAATTGAGACTATTATTATTTTATGTAGTTGTAGATAAAATATTGAGCGCATCCTGATGGTGTTTTCTAGGGGGTGTCAAAATTTATGAACTTTTCAAATATTGATTTTTCTGATAATTTTATTAAGAATTTGTTCGGCCTCCAAATCAAATCATTTTTCATTTTGACAATACAATACATATTATAATGAGCTGAGTATTATATAAATGTATGTTGATGTATTATATACATCAACTGAGTGGAAAAAAAACATAAAACTGTAAATTAGCATAAATTTATACAGATGCATGTGCATCAAATATTCTGTAAAAATAAAAATACTACTTGCTAAATTATTGATGGCAGTTCTGGTGGTCATCTTGATTAATAAACTCTCGAGAGTTTATTATTATTATAAAGTTATTTTATTTATTATAGTATTATTATAGAGTTTATTATTGAAGAGATTATTATTATTTGTATGCAAGTAGGAGTACAGTTGAAAAAACTTTTTTGAATGCTACATTCACACATACACACACTCTCGCAACTTTCAAACCTTGATAATTCATGTGCGAATGAGTTATAAATATTGAAGGAACTACTCAACTGATAACAGCAAATAAACTCTCAATAGTTTCAGGCAAACATCGAATAAGCCATTTAAAAATATGTTTTTTGAAGGAAAGTTTATTTTCAAGTCTTTTTAAAGACTCAGGCAGATGATTAAAAAATTTTGGGTTCAAAAAACAAAAGATTTTTGGAAGCAAGTGTTATATGCCTTGGGGAGCCTTGCCAAGTTGTTAGCTACACTTTTTGTAGGCCTACTGTATAAATATTATCACTCTCAAACATTTGCTGACTTCGATTACCTGATATCATGTAGAAAGAAGATAAAACATATATGTAGCGCAATGGCAAACAGTTGAATTGTTGAAAAAACTCTTCAATTCGCATTTAAGATTTAGTAGGAGCTGTTAAGGTAATTTCAGTTAAAAAGCCCATCCAAATTAATATCTGTGCATAATTTTTCCCTAAATTGTTACAAGCTCATGACATCTTTAGCAAGATTTTCATCTTGAAAAATACACAGATGTCTGATTTGAGGGACAAGTTTCTCAACATTTTCTGGAGGAGGACCCCCCGTACCCCCGTCTGCGAGTACGCAGTCTAGGGTTACCCCCCAGTCTAGGACTAAAGTTTCAGCCCCATCCTGAAGAAAATCCCGGCTACGTGCCTGGCAATAGTGGTACCAGTTTCAAAACAAAACTTGTTTATAAATAGTACCAGTAACATAACAGTATTATCCACAGTAAAGAACGGCGATTCACATTAATAAGGGTATTTTTGAGGTACATTTAGGTACACTTTCTAGTGCCAACATTTCTTATTTATGTCAAGATTTTATGAGGGTATGTTGTCCAACAGCAATATAGATACATTTAAAAAAATCAGCAGACTGCCCTGAGTTGATCTTGAAATAATGCTTCTTGGGAAGTGATAGCCGCGAGCCGTAGCAGGTATCTGTTCAATCAGATAGATAAGCTGCGTTCTCATAGGTCCTGTTTGTAACGGTGACCGATTAGATTGGCCAGCAAAAAATACACTGTTCTCTGCTGAAAATCACTTCCCGGTGGTTCGGAACCCACCTAAAACTGTAGATCCAACTCATAAATCACCATCATCCAACTCATTTCCCACGCACAGATCTCAGACCTATGTGGGCTTCATCTTAAAAAAAAAAAATAATAAAAAAGATGAAAGGTTGGCAATAGAAAATGTAACTTAGTTAATTGACCGCACCTCGAGAATACCCATATATTATAATTGAAGGAAATAAATTTATGTTTTAAATTCATGCCGATGATCATATTCCAGTTGTTCGTACGTCTTTTGGCCACCTTTGAAGAGATTTACACTACCAATCGATTTTCTTCACTAGACAGTATTTTGTATTCGACTCACAGGAAATAAACTGTTTTCTATTCTTTGTTTTTTCCTAAATAGCTGGTACAGTACTGTCTGAATCAACAGCATCAAACAACACATCATCATCGTGTTTCGGAGGACACGTTAAGCCTACCGATCCCGGCTGCCTAAAAACAGCCGTCACGTCAGAGGTCCTAAACTTATTCAGGTGCGACTTGATAACTCTGAAACCAGACCTGAGTAAGTCAGATAGATCATACGATATTATTATTATTATATCATTGACTAAATGACTTCATAGCATCGAAATAATGTCACAAAAATTATAATAAATGCTGTACTGATCTACTCGTACATATTTTTTATATATTAGTATATATTTTTGTAATAATCTCAGATTGCTTTATAGATAATTGAAATTCATTACCAGAATCTTTGCCCAAAAGCGAATTAAGTTTTGTTCATATCGGATACAAAAAAGGCTACATTAAAATGTGTTGCTTTCCAAACGTCTCTGTCGAATGATGACTTGGACTTGAGATGTGATAGTCCATACACTCACCCTTGCAGCCAGACCCTGTTTAATGTTAGGAGCGAACTCTGTTAAGCATAGAGATTCAGAATTTGTCTTGTTGGGCTTAGAATATAAATCTGTTAGTCGTTGGGCTTAGCATATAAATCTGTTAGCTTAGTGAGGAAAGCAATCACAATCTACCTCACTTGCATAGTACTCTTTGGACCTAAACATAATGTTGAGGTCGGATCAGTTACAATCGAAATCAGCTTAATTGACCAATCGGCTAGAGGCATATAATTATGTATTAGAGTCTTGAACTCTATATCAAATCAAATTAAATTTATTCCACTAAAAAAAAAATTATGAACAGATTAAAATAGCCATGTGTGGAATTCCCCCGAGACGACTATTCGTCTGTGTTTGGGTGAGAGTTCCTTCATAGAAAAACATTTTTAAAAAATCAATCAATAAACTAAAACTACAAAATCAAATCAGTTTGATCCTAATTAAAAAACTTATCATTAACTTCACAATTTTTATTGAAAAAATCTTAATCACAGAAAAACAACTTAAAAAACATTAGAACTCATAAGAAAACAATAATAATGGATGGCTAGTAGAGCAGGAAACCCAAGCCCGGCGACGAAGCGATCACAGATCCGTAACTAGTTCAAGTGTACAGTGAATGGAGCAGCCGCTCCGTCTCCATCCAGCCAATGCTGTAGAGCCAACCGGCCACTCTGCGCTTGTACACCACATCACTGCAACTCTCGGACCCCCTGATCTCATCTGGCAAATAACTGTAGAAAATTTGAGCTAGGTAGAATAGTGATTTAAGTTCTAGACCGTGCAATAATCTGGGTGTTGTATATCCGTGGTTATTTCTATGGCGAGTTTCATAATTATGTTGAATAGTTGTGAATAGATTTATGTTATGTTTCTTAATGTATGCGAGTAGTTTTTTGATGTAGAGCTGCCTTATATTAAGAACAGGGAATTCTGAGAACAACAGCGACGTGGAGTATCTGTAGTCTTTCTTAAGAATAGTTTTAATTATTGCCCGCTGAGTAACTGCTAGCGGCTCCAGAGATGCGGAGGAGACCCCTCCCCAGGCTACAATGCCGTACTGTATCACAGATTGTGCACAAGCATAATAAACTCTCCTACAGTCCAATATCCAGCACTTGGCTTCACTGTGACAGACCATACAGCAACCTCCTGAGCCTCTGCTTAACACACTGAATATGAGGACCCCAACTCACATTTTAATCTATAATGACCCCCAGATATTTATATTGGTTTACCCTGGTGATAGAGCCACAACTGCAGACCAATGACCTAGCATCTTTGCAGGAATGCATTTTTATTTCTCTAGAGTGAGGATCTACTTGGTGTCTTGTAACAATGGGCATGTACTTTGATTTACTCAGATTTACAGTAAGACTATTGTGATCAAACCAATTTTCTATTTTTTCAAGATCTATTGTGGCATTTTCATAAGCTTCCTCCCATACCCTGCCTGCAGAAATGACAACATTTACATTCTATTACAGAAACATTAAAAGGCACAAGAGCTCCGTCGTATACACTCCTAAGTCCGTGTTAGGAGAAGAAGAAGGTGGATGGTTGAGTGCTGTGCCAAATAAGTTATCCCAATAAATATCTAGAAATGCTCCAGTTGACATTTTAGACTAAGAAACCAACCAGTCTCATATGTATAATGTGGAGTTTCCAACCCCTCATAACGAAAACCCTGAGGCTGAGCACTCAAGAAAGAGAATCTCTAACACAAACACAACCTCTTTCAAATTGGAGGAACAAATTAGAACAAAATGCCAACTATAAAATCAGTAATACTGTAATATATATTTTCATAAATTATCGGTTCATCCTTTTCAAACCATAAAATAATAATAATAATTATTGTAGGCCAAGGCCTGGGTGGATTCCAGCAATAAATAAAACTATAGGGCATTTCACTTCATCATTGTATCATCTTGATTGTACAGTATAATATTGAATGCTAACTAATAAGAGAAT
Organism: Conomelus anceps; assembly: GCA_948455865.1. Taxonomy (NCBI): domain Eukaryota; kingdom Metazoa; phylum Arthropoda; class Insecta; order Hemiptera; family Delphacidae; genus Conomelus; species Conomelus anceps. Next base: position 26,793,412 of record OX418216.1, read on the forward strand.
TAATGAAAGTAAAAGGACAGCTTCTAAGGGAGTAAGAACGCAAATGGAAAATACTATTGAATAAAATCTAGTCCTTGACTCTTCATCATGTGGAGTAATAATCAATGGAGCAGTTTTGGACTTGAGTCTGTTGCGCCTTCACATTCGTTGTAAATTCGTCACAATAAATAAATAAAATATATTAGAATATATAATTAAATAGGATAACGTGATCAGAATGATAGGTTTTTTTCAACAAAACATTTATAGTCTTAAAAGAAAATTGATTAGGCTAAGTGAAATATAAAAGAGAGATTATTTTTCACGAAATCTCCGAGGGACAACCCCTTTTTGTAATAGGGAAAAAGTGTGTGTGTGTTTGTACCTTAATATAAAATAGAGTACCCTGCCTTCATAATCTATAACAAAAATGACAAATAAAAATTTATCAAATGTAGTGTAGTGACTGACTTTTCAGGAAGTGGACTTAGTTGCCTTCTTGCCAATATAACTAACATTACCTTCCTTAACTTTTTTATATAAGTGTGTCAGGTACCACCAATCCTCTATCCTCTATAGGATTCTGTGGTGAAATGTAGGTGGGTGTTTTAGAAAGTAATACTACCAGTGGGACCAGGGCCTACGAAGGTTTTTGCTACCTACAAAAAAATTGTATATCAAAGGTTTTGAGGGGAGCACTTGGAAGAAATTTCGCGGGAGGCCTAATATGTGTATATCTGGTCCTCCTAATACGTCATTTCCTATAATACTATAAAGTATATAAATTAAATAGTATGAATATTGAACATTTCGCAAGGGTCTAATATCAATTTTGTGAGAGGCTAAGAGAAAAGACAGTCTGACAAGGAGGAATGAATAGTATGTAGGATTTTTCTATTTATTTATTCACGCAACATACTTATCAGCATACACTTCAAAAATATAAAAATGAATAGTAGAATCCGCATAGACTATATCGTCTGTGAGCGGGAGCAGTTCTTTAAGTTCTTTGTTGAGTAACTAGCTGATAAGAATTAGTACATACAACACGTACATGTTATTGAACATTGATTATAAGAAAATTCATATCTATAACTAAAGATAAGTGATTCATTAGCCTGAATGCTCAAACCACAGATCTCGACCATTTTACGAACTATTTATCACTCCCCAGAACATCCGACATCGCATTGCTTCTTTAAGAAGAGAAAAAATCAATTAAAACAACAAAAAGAAGGTAGCCGAGGAGAACTGTTGGTAGTCAATCCAAATGGGGACACGTTCTGTGATAGAGCACTTGCCACATTCTCGAAGAATGAAGCTAGACTTGCCTCACTCTAGTCTAGAGTAGGCTCTAGATTGCTCTCTCGTAACAAGTGTCTCCGTACACGCAACTAACTCTCAGGTTCTAATGCAATCAGTAATTTCAAAAATGAAGTGTGACAGGAGGGGAAGAAGTGTTGAAACGAAGCAAACAAGGAAATGAATAAATGCATACCATATATAACAGAAAACGATATATTTATTATATTTACCTACAATCGGGCAGCACTCAATAGTTGACAACAGCCATTTGAATAAACATTCTACTTTCAAAACAGAATCTAAATGGGAGATTTTTTGAATCCCAGGTCAACATAATCGGAGGGCTTTGTTCTATCTGATTTCCAGGGGAAATCGGGTTCATCAGGCAGAATGCTGGGTCGAGTCAATTGACTTCTCCATCCTTTCCGTGTTTCCCATGTCTGAAAATTGAAAATATTAAAAACATTACTTGAGAAACATAATAACTCATTTACAAATGAAAAATTGTTGAAATTAACGAATCACTTATAATTATCAAGAAGGTATAGTATTGAAAAATCATTTACAAGAAGGAGAAAAAGTAAAAAGTTTATAGACATATTAAAATTTATCAAAGTATGCGATCACATACAAGTCTATTATTTCTGCAAAGTTTTGCATCGACGTTTGTGACTTGAACATTGCATTGTGATTCCTTCTCACCGTTTGTTTACGGAACATGGTAAGTGTATCTTTTACATAGTGTGGCGGGATGGTGATTCTTCCACAAACCAACTTCTTCACAACAAAAAATATCCTATCCTTTTACTTCCAAATTCAAGCCCACCAAAAATAATACAAATACTACACATACATAGTTATGACAGGATATAAGTGTATGACAAATTGTTATGTGATATGAGGATATGACACACATTTATGAGAATGCATCATTAGAAATTGTATTGCAACAAGCAAAAGTTACCAATAAATGTATGAAAAGACATGACATTGAACCAAAAACATGATATGCTTGATAGAGGGGAAGAAACGAAAAATAGGTTCATGAATTTGGATGAGTGGGTTTCGAAAACAGACAGAGGTGTTTCAAGTGACTTCAATGAGGTGGAATCAGAAGCTATCAAGACAAATCAGAAATACAAAATCCAATATAAGTGGCTTTACAAAGATTTTAAGAATATAATGAAAAAATTTGTATATAATACATTATTATATAATTTATAAAGTAGAATTGAAAATTTAAATTAATGGAAAACTAAGGTATAGTCTGACACGAAGTCGAGGAGATTATCATTTGGTGTCACAATAGTAATTCTTCTACAAACAAAAAATATTTGAATAAAAACCTAGTTATACTGGTAGGAAATTCTACAATAAGCTACCGCAGTTTTTTAAGAGTCTTGAAAATATATAAATACTAGCTGGCCCGACGCGCGTTGCTGCGTTCTCATAAAAAATTCTTGATTTTATTATTTGTCACCTCCCACTGAGGTTACATTTCAAATTTCAACCTTCTAGGACTATTAGGGAAGACGTTAGTCCTAGGGCTCTTCCAGCTGATCAGAGAGGCCTCCTTCGTTGTTTTCTTACACAGTAAGACCTTACTCACCACCTCTCAATGAACATTTCAAATTTAAACCTTCCGCGACTATTAGGGTAGAAGCTAGGTTTTTTATTTATTTTATTATTCGCCACCTCTTACTGAGAATACATTTCAAATTTCTAGCTGCATTGGTTAACAGATGTCATCAACCCGGCATAATTACATTTCATCATACCCAGTCATATGTTTCCTACATACTGCAAGACTCCGACTGCACGGTATCCTACATGCAAAGTTTTTGCGTTCCAGACAGCGTAAATAACGCCGCTAAGGGGCCTGCCATAAATGATTAAAAACTGTTGACTTCTATCAGCTGTTCCTTTAAGCTGTTTGGCCGGCAAGTCCAGTAGGTTAGGTGAATGATGATTTGCAAAACACACAAACAGCTTGTCCATTGAAACAGCGTGTACAGCAGATCGAAAAATTTCAAATTATTTTCCATATGATTAAAAGATCCCAGTAAGCTAGTTAGCCATGTACCCGTGCTTTGCATAGGCAAAACTTTAACCCCCTAAAAACACCCCTAAAATTCAATCCTATTTTATTGCACGGTGAAATCCTATAAGGATTGTTCATACGAAATTTCAAGTTCATAGGCCTAGTAGTTTTAGCTCTGCGTTGATGAGTGAGTCAGGGTATCATCCTTTTATAGATAGAGATTAAAAACCAATGAAAATATATAAATATTAAAAACCAAACGAAAAAATATTTAGTTGATAACGCTTATATTTGTAGTGCACAAGAGTTCCTTTCAGATCAAAATTAAGCCTAAACTCAACTAATTGAAACTGTAATTATGGTAATTAGTGTATAAGACTGGTAATATTGTATGGATATAATTTTTGATTTTATACTACTTAGCCAAAGTCTCCACGATCCAAGACGTAATCTTAAAAAACTATGCAATCACTCTGGATGCAAATTTGCTTGTACTGAGCTTCTACTTGGAAAACATAATAGATAATAAATAACTGTTAAATGCTATGTATCTGGATATGAAAAAAGATTAACGTTATCTCAATAATTAACAATAAATACACACTATAGAATATTTACACTGAAGGAATATTCTTTCTTTTCAAGCAACTTACTTGTGCATTATGCTTCAGCCAATAAACTCCAAGCATGGCGGTCCAGGTTGCCATCAATAAGCGACCAGTTACATAACGCATATTCATTGCCCTCTCCTTTCCCTGCGAGAAAAAATGATTGAGCTTATAAGAAGAAAAGTAACATAATTTAAATAAACAAATAATGTGGGGAATGCTAAATGAAGCCTCTACACAAAAAACTATAGGTTGCAAAAATAAATTGATTTTTCAACACATATAAATACTAAAATTACTCGACTTCCAAGAGAATTGAACTTTAAAATAAAAATTGGCCCAATTATTGAGCTTGAGTAGCTGTAGGCTTCCAGTTGCCACATTATACTATATACGAGTCTCAGAACAAAGATAGTACTGCAACTAGATTCAATTCAGACCTTGTGTTAGGCCGTTTGCACACTGGGCCACCATGGTGGTGCCACCATCAGGAGTGTTGGCACAATCCAGACACTACTACAGCCACCACTCGACTACACCAGAATCACCAGTTAAATAATGGATGTGGAAGAAGCAGGACTGTTGGCGTATGTTGTACTGTGTGCACGAAGGCGTCGTCATAAAAATCGCAAATTCTGGATACATCCGTTTTTACGTGACAGGAGTGCAAAGGGAGAATTTTTCACCCATTATAAGGACTTGAGAAATAATCCAGATAAGTTCTATATTTATGCAAGAATGAGTGTTCCTACTTTTGACGAGCTTCTCATGTGTTTAAAAGAAAAAATTACAGGAGAGAGTACAAAGCTTAGAGATTGTGTACCTCCAGAGGAGAAGTTACTTATAACGTTGAGGTTAAAACACCTTTCCTATTTAGCAGGTGGCCAGTGGCAGTGCCATCAAGAACCTCTAGTGTGCAGTGTCAGATAAGAGACAATGGTATGACGTGGTCGCGCCACAGTCTGGTGGCGAACAAAATCGGCGGCTCAAGCCACCACATTTCTGGAAGCGCAGTTGGCCGCGCCACCAGCGTTGAGTGTGCAGTGCTGCGTAAGAGACAATGCTACCACATGGTGGCACGGCCATGGTCGCCCAGTGTGCAAAGGCCCTTATGGTGAGGATAAAGATAAGCAAATGAAGAATTGGCTTAAATTTATTTATTTTTAAATCTCGTCTGTAAAGTTTAAAGTGAGAAGACATTCGAATCTTGAAACCACACTAGAAGGAGACAGACCTCTCTTCCACTTTCTTTGTAGTGGTGAAGGCGATATTGTAGAAGATATCCTTAATGAATAATAAGACAAAGTTGTCACAGCAACATTTATTAAAAATAGTGAGATACTAGTCTCGGATGTTACTCCATTATCAATCTCAGACAAACTAAAGTACAGAGTAGCTTAATATATACTAAACACGGAGTGATACTATTGTCTAAGGGATAGGCTGACCTTCAATGGCGGTTTGAGATTGGCTGAAGGCCATAACAGGTCACGCCCTCTGGTGGGAGGAGCAACAAGCAAAAATAAGAATCAAATCAAGAACTAAAAACCGTGAACATCTAGAAAGAAGAACAATACACAAGTAAATTAGGATAGAATCGAATAATTTTTACTTAGCAAATTGAAGCTCACTGAAATGCAGTCGACCTATCTATAGATATACTGCATAGATGCAGTGACATATTCCAAAAACTTGCAGCTTTCATTAGTATGATTTATCTATCCCCATCTTTAACTATCCCCATGAGCAAACAGCACTTTGAAAAAGAGATTAGTACTATTAAACAGATAGCTATTACTAATGGATAAAAAAAATCAGTGCTAGCACTACTGCCACTGACATTGGAGATAAGTCATGGATAACGGTACCTTATCTTGGCTCAGTATCTGATAAATTAGGGAGAGAATTAAAAAAGAACGGTTTTGATGTAGCTTTTCAAACCAAACTTACTTCAAAGAGTTTGTTTTGGTGTAGTAAATATAAAATTGATTTCTGGGATAAAGGGGAACTATGAAGTCGAACTACGAGGTCAGTTCTTAGAACTGGGATATCTCGATGGGATATCACTATAATAAGGTCCTCCATAATAGGCATTAAAGCTTACTTCAGTTATTTATCCTTATTTTAGATTTCTTTTGATAGAATATATTAAATTATAAGCTCTACCCTCTACAGCTATATCTAGCGCCTTCAAATAAATAATTCCAGTGAAATGCTACTGCTGATTCCTTACTTAGATTATTTAACCTCCAATCAAATCAATCAAAATCATTATTTTATTGTCAGAACAAATATAAATTTGTATAACAACGTCAATTTAGTCTAACATAATTTCAAAGTTAATTAAAAATACCTATATTACACCGTCAAATAAGGTGACTAATTATGTTATGGATAATAATTCTATTATAATTTTTAGGAACAAAACATACATAGGGTAAGTTTGGGGGTTAATCCGGTTAATAATCTTTTTTAAAACTGAAATCGTTAGATTATTGTACTTAAGTGATATAGCCTACTGTGTTAAATAGATCAAAGGTTACGTTATTTGGTAATTTTGACTTTTTAGTCTGTTCAATAATATTAAAAGTGAAATCGCTAGTGTAATGAACTAAAGTGAAATCGCTAGTGTAATGAACTAAAGTGATATACTATGTTCTTTGGTTTCTTGTTCCATAACGATCTGCGTTGTCAATATTAACGACTTTCAGTATATTTTGAATATATAATAAATGTACTCACATTCGGCCGAACGTTTTCGGGGTATTGAATCTCATCTTCAAGGCATCCTAGATCGGCGATGTTGGTTTGCTGGTTAGAAGAATTGTGGTTTTTGCATAATGTGGTCATAAAGTTTGTGTGGTTTAAACACAACATTTTTGACCACATTATACAATACCACAATTCTTTTAACCAACAAACCAACATCGCCGATCTAGGATGCCTTGAAGATGAGATTCAATACTTCGAAAACGTTCGGCGTTCGGCCGAATATGAGTACGTTTATTATATATAGCCTAAATATATCAAAATATAAAACTGAATGCAAGACTTTAGATTTACAACATAAAGATATATGTGTTATGAAGGTTGGAGGTTATGTTAATCTAGTATTTGAGCGGATTTTGAGTGCAAGTGTGCCTTTTTCATTATAGATTGTGTTGAAATCTTTTCTTAAATTTTAAATTGTCATCTAAGAGAAAATATTATTATGAGATCTGAAAATCTCTGAAGTCCAAGGGTTTCCGGGCATAAGGAAACTCCCCCTATCAAGTGACAACGGTCACTAAGGAGAGCAGATGAGCGGATCGAGGTAGGGCACCCTCTTGTCCTTAGAGTGAGAAATTATGATGTTGAAGATCCATCTTGTTTCCACTACTGTGGATCGTGGGTCGTGTACTGTGGGTCGTCTGATGATGCTCTAGACAACAGAGCGAAACGGCCGTCACGCCATAACGTGAGTCAATTTCCATTCAAAAGTGTTTTTCAAGTTTATAGTGAGAAATTGCTCCTAAAGGCGGGAGAACTTCACAGTCAACGGCATAGGATGGAGAAGGCAACGGAAAACCCGTTGATTAAAGATCAAACAAGATATCCCAAGAATCAACAACACACAATGCCAAGACCTACGCGGAATTGAAGAGGAAAGTTGACAGAAGGACTGAGTGGCGTGTTGCTGCCAACCAACCTTTGGGTTGATAACCAAAGAAGAAGAAAATAATATTATTTACTTGTATTAAATCAATATATGGCACCTCCTGAAAAAACTACTGATTTAGGAGGACCTTTGTTGTAATGATTTTGTAAATAAGAGTGATTGATTGATCCCACTTCCCCACTCTGGATTCGGCCCTGGAATAAAGTAAGTTGGTTACTTTCTGATTGTACGGAGATCATCCATTCTGAACGTACTATGACTTCTAGGTTGGGTAAATTTTCTGTTAAAATACTTGATTATGTTCGCTCACATTATAGGGGCGACCAGCAGCTATGAGCAAAAGACAACAAATTGAACCCTGCTAAAAGGTTGGTTGGACCGAATGTTGAACTGTGCAATCTGAAAGTACAATACTAGTATTTCATCAAGTAAACCAGATTTAAATTTAGGTTTCAATTTATCATAGGTTTCAATAGGGACTAGGACTACACTAAACAAATGCTCAATTCGTTCGGAACCCACCTAAAGCTGTAGGTCCAACTCATTACACACGCATAGGTCTCACACCTGAGGGCTTCATCCTATGAAAAAAAAATTCTATACATAATTTTTCTTTTATCAATGTCAACTCACCAGAACTCCTTGGAGAGGACTAAATAGCATATCAAGTGGCTTCCTATAAAGCCGTCTAATTGGATTATTCAACTCGTAGTACAATTCTGGAACATGTTTCGGCTCATTTGGAGACAAATGCTGATCCTTGACCCATTGTTTTCTCCATTGCCTCTCTTCACTAGTCATGCCAAGAAGTCTCTCTCTTTCACGAGCCAATCTGCCCTGCAAATTCATGGGCTTTACACCCCCAGTAAGGGTTTCAAACCCGTGTGGTTCATGGTATCCCATCTTGGAAACGGGTTTTCAAACCAAAAACAAATAATCCTGGTTCTAAATGGGATGATCTTATAAACCCAACTTCTTGCAACTTTATAACCTTCACTTCACTCTTCTTCAAGGCTGCAAGCAAAAGACAATAATTGAATTATTCCATCTTCAAATCATCAGCTGTTCCATTTCGAGTACATGCTGTCTTGATCAGTGGTTCGTAATGGGTTGATTACATTGGGATAGTTACTCGCTAAGCGAGTAGCGAGTAGGACGTTACTAACCGACCGTGCTACAGCAGCTCAGCATACCAAGCCGAATTATATTAAAAAAATTATTTCTAGAATCACCCCCATACTATGGAATTTCTAAGAAAATAAATAATATTTCAACACAAAATTAAAATATGAAGTTTATCAACAATTATTCAATGAAATTTCATCAAAACAATATACAATATATCTCATCTGAAGTGTTATGCTGGCAGCCTGCGTGATTAAGTGTAGGCATTGGCCACAATAATATTGTATTTTGGTGTTGGCTACTCTGCCAGCGAGTATAAATGTGACCAAATTCAAAGTAGACCAACTTTGAATTTGGTCACATTCATACACGCTGGCAGAGTAGCCAACACCAAAATACAATATTATTGTGGCCAAAGCCTACACTTAATCACGCAGGCTGCCAGCAAAACACCTCAGATGAGATATATTGTATAATGTTTTGATGAAATTTCATTGAATAATTGTTAGTAAACTTCATATTTTAATTTTGTGTTGCAATATTATTTATTGTCTTAGAAATTCCATAGTATGGGGGTGATTCTAGAAATAATTTTGTTAATATAATTTGGCTTGGTATGCTGAGCTGCTGTAGCACGGTCGGTTAGTAACGTCCTACTCGCTACTCGCTTAGCGAGTAACTATCCCAATGTAATCAACCCTTAAAGGCGCAAATAAAAACACAGGCTTGGTAATGTGTAAAGTCACGGTGATTTTCCTTTTGAGCACAATATTGGAATGTTCCTTTTGAGCACAATATTGGACTGTTCGATGTTCAATTCATTTTTCTGTTTTGCAAGAAGTCACGCCGCGTCTTTATTTGAGCTCAAGTTTGAGCACTCTATACAAATCATCACGAACAGTACTCTGCATAAAACTAAGGTTGAAGAAAATTGAGATCAGTGTTTCATTTCATTTAATATTAAAAAATATTGATTTATTTCTGAGCGAAGTTTCTGGTCAAAATTTCACACTTCACAGACATCACAACTAGTTGATAACAGTAGGCATGCATGAGTGTGAACACACCTTCAAATAATTTAAAATGTGAAGAGTGAATGAGTGAAAGCGAAGGCGAACTCACAAGCACAATACAGAATAGGCTGGATTCTGTAGTTTTAAATTGATTTTTGTTTATTATTAGCAGATAGCAGTTGATCTTCAAGTAATTTCTTTGATGATTGAGGCTAGAGGAATAGGATTTTATTGAATTTGAGGTTGGGTTTTTGTATCAAGTCCAAGTGTTGAGGTTGTGTCAGTTCATCAGCTGTTCATAGCCGATCTTCGAGTTTTATTGGTCTGCTGTAATTCATGAGAGTATGATTTAAATTTTAGTTTCATTTATTTCATTGATCAAAGAATAATTTTGGAATATAGTTATCTTTCTATTTTTAATTATTTTCAATATAATTTTTTCTGTGTCAAGTTATTCATTTTATTGGTACAGTAACAACCCTTACCTAAGTTATTAAGTACAGTACTACTTTATTTTCTATGATTAGATTATTTCAGGACTCTATTCAGTTGAAATTTGATTGTAGTAAAACATAATTATGCCCAAAATAGCATTTTAAATCTTCATTATTATGGCTGATAACAGCATGTCGTCTTCCCCATCAAACCTGGAAGAAGATAAGAAAGAGTGAGTTACAAAGCTTTAATTTGGTATCATGAATGTGTTGTGATGCAAATCTATCATAATAACCACTGATAACGACAAGTTCTAGAATAAACCTCAGTGCTATCTTACATATTTTAATGCAGTACTTATTTTGAAGAAGCGATTCCCTATTTTGCATTCGGCCCCTTTGATTGAAATATTCTCGAATAATAAACCTACATTGCATAACTTACATAAACCTGCAATCTTGCAAACCATATTATGATGTGAAGTAAAATGTATGTGTTGGTGTTGAGACACCAACTACTCTCGTCATCTATTGAGCAGTAGGTAAATAGCGTAACGAGAATTGAACATTTTCATTTTGTCGTTATTGCTGAATTTGTTTATTCCAGATATATTGGAAACAGCCCAGGAATGAGTCCTGTAATTCTTCCAGTTGATAGTTATAGTTGGGATGACATTACTGAAGACTTCTTCAAAGCTGTGAAAGGTAAAATCTCCTTACAATTCTTATAAATTAACGGACTTCGCTGTATTCGGTTGCGCAGTCAATAAGGTATTCAAGCTATCATGGTAATAATATTATAAACGATTGCAGTGATTTGTATTTCAATGTTATTCCTTTCTAATAGACTCTGTTTCGATTCCTAAGGCAACCCTAACAATTATCGACCACCTGCTAAATATCGGCCACTTCCAACTTGAAATAGAAGTATATAGCTTCCTTGCCAAATAAGCAGGACTTTTCGAGTTCTACTTAGTCTCTGGTATGACAAATACAACCTCAGTCTTCCTCTAGTCTCACACGCGTGAAAATACTGCCTAGAAGGAAGAGCGCGCTCTCCAACATAATGTCATGCTCAGAAGATACAGAATGTGTAGTCAGAAGACTGTAAGGACTCTGTGTCTAACAAATAGATGTTGACAGTGGGCCACTCTGTCCACACCACACATTATTCTGAGTGTTTGTTTTTTTGGAGCAGCAGAACTTGTGTACAACATCCGCAGCTTTACCCCACTAAGTTCAGCATCACACTCTGAAAGAAACCAAAGTAGTACATTCTCAACCAGTCCAGCGGAACAGAAACTCTCAGACTTCCGAGCAGGAACACCACCCTACTCAACTTAAGTGCATTCACCGAACATCGTCAATGTGGTCACTCAAAACAGTTTCCGGTCCAGGGTGAAATCAGGAGCAAAGTTGTAGCCTCCACCATTTTTCACACTTAAGATCTGAGTCTTGCCACTTTTGAGCAGAAAGTGGTTAGCAGAAAACTAGCAATCTCCTGGCTTGTATGAAATTTTGCCTTTTCTTAAAGATTCTGTTTTTTTACTTTTTATCATTAGGTGGCCGATATCCAGAAAACATATCACGAGCACAAGTTGAAATAACAATAAGTAATAATATGATAATAAAAACTTTAAACACTTTTAAGTGGAAATTGTAACTCACGTTATGGCGTGACGGCCGTTTCACTCTGATGTGAAGAGCATCGCCAGACGACCCACAGTACACTGATCCAAGGCATGCATTTCTGAAGGGTTTCTTCGTTAAAAATGGTGAGAATAAATCAAGAAAACATTGACATTCACTTTAATAGGTGTCTGATATATCTAAAATATGAATATTGGAATTTGAAGTCAACATTTTCTTTGGGAAGCCGATAATTGTTAGGTTTACCTTAGTCAGTGTGGTTCTACCTTAATCAATTCGCTCCATTTTTCGCACACATACTACTTATTATAACTCTTGAGTAAAGGAAATTATAATGATTTGGTTGATAATGTATGGCTTAATTGCTGGAGAGCCCCTGAGGGATAGTTCCTTATCGTCATGTGTGTCACATCACTGAGAACATTATGTCGGTATCATATAAACAGATTTCATGTCCATTGTCCGGTATTGCAATGTTTTGGCTTAGAACGCAATTTAGTAACGTTTTCTTGTTAATTGACTGATTCCAGTGAAATTCCAGTTTTTACTTGATTGAATCAGGATCGCATTTGCAACTCTGCGTTTTTTTGCAATTGTTTTTTTCAAATGGCATTTCTATTATTTAATGATCCACTAATTGTTCACAGATCTGGATCTTGGAGAGCTGTTACATGATGAACTTTTCGGACTATTTGAAGCCATGTCGGCCATCGAGATGATGGATCCCAAAATGGATGCCGGTATGCTTTGTAACAGAGGCAATAAGACATCTATGACATTTGACCAGGCTGTGGATGTAAGTAGATTTCAATATTTAATTCAAATTTATTTCCACACCATAATTCAACAGAATATATGCATAAGAATATGCACATTAAATAATAAGAACACTTCGAAATTCAGTAACTTAATAACTAGAATATGCCAGTATTTAACAATGACAAATATTTATCAAATGTGGCACAAGAGGTGGAAAAAACCACTGGCATAAGTGAAAACACTTATCCACCAGTAGGAGTAGCATTACTACGGTAGTTCACCGTCACAATCATCAATTTCAGTTCAAAACAAAAACAAACAATGGAAATATAAAAGCAAATACATAAAAATATGTGAGTTATAGGTTATGCATAGAGGATAAACCCCTATTTTATTGGAAAAATATTATTATATCGCCAATAAACGCCACTAACAATGTTACAAAACACCCAAATCAAAGTAATGATTATCGATTATCTATCTCCTCAAATTATTTGGAACGAGCTTAGTTGGATTAGATTTGTATTACTCGTATGTCTACACAACAGTTTGATATTTCAAGTTTGACATATTATGAATCTAATTAACCTTCACTTTTAGGTGATATTCATATTGAGTCCTGTTTCAATCTAATAGAAAATCAGTAACGTATTGCAGTTTTCAGTACGCATATTGCAGTTTAAATGGTATAAAATGATTGTCATATCAGCCGAGAAGTGTATTTTACGTGAAATTGACTACTAGCATGAGGATGTGAACATATAGTCACAATTAAAATAAACGATTTTTATTCAATAATTCTAGAGAAACTTTAAATCTGTCATCATAACAGAATATACACAGAAATGTTGATTGATTTATGAAAAACTATATGGGCACTTATTTCTAAATTATCTAGAATGGAATTGCTGAAAATGAGTGATGTCTCGTCTGCAAATAAGAGGGCTCTACCACTAATTGACATTAGATGCGAATAGATTCCTTCGCAAACACACTATTAATGTATTTATGTAAGCTCCAACTATTATAACATATGAAAATCTTCATTATCAAGATAAATAATGCTTTCATAATAAAAGCAAAGGCTTTCTGTTTAATAATGCACGAACTTAGGTTTTGCTGGCAATGCCCATATAAATTATGAGTAATATTTCTATATTATTTTAGCTTTAAGCTTTTTTTTCTCAAACTGTAAGATATTTATTTTTGAAATTCTGTTCAATTTGTGAAATGTGGCGAATAAAGAACTTTGATTGATTTTGATTGATAATTAATTGAAGTAGAACTTTTATCACTGTAAGTGAAATATTTGTTCATCATTTTATTGTTTTTTTTTCTGATTGTAAGCTATTTTTAACATATTCAGTCTATGATAGTAATATGAATTACAAAATTATTATACTCTTCATTTGATTTTCCACAGTGCGGTCAGTTGAAGCTGCAGGGGCTGACATTTTCCGAACAGATAAGCATTGTGGACAGCACATTGGCCTGCCTTGTCTCATGGCTAGAAGGACATTCTCTGGTGCAGACAGTATTCACAAATCTGTATTTACATAAACCACACTTCATACAGGACAGGCCTTTGAAGGCTTTCTGCATTTGCATTTACAAAATTGTCGATCTGATAAAAGATTTTGTGAATCGTGGGTTTGTTTTTGAAGAAGAAGACTTTCAGCCGACCGTCTACGGTTACAGATTGCTACCGGATGTGCCCGAGCAAAAGGCGGTGGCAATGCTACGAGAGGTTGAAGATGAGCTTGGCAGAAGACTGCGCAGTAAACCTCCACCTGAGCCTGAAGAGTTGAATGAGTTCGAAGATTGTCTTGCTCTGCATGCTCGTATACGATTCACGCGTCTCTTCTATCAGTCTTTATCCGTACTAAATAAAAGAGAAAATCAAAGTGGGAATCTGGGTGAATGTCAGAAACTGTTGACAACTTGTGCAGAGGCGATTCCGTTGCTATCGAAAACCGTTGACAGAGGTGCACCTCCGATTGAGAATGATGACAGTCATGGACCAATCGCTATTGGATTTGATCCTCTTGTTAATCAGAGACTTTTACCGCCTACATTTCCACGATACACTCGAATCAAAACACGGGAAGAAGCGTATCGTTATCTGGATGATTTGATTGCGAGATTGAAGCAGGCTTGTAAAATTGTTAATTGTACATCTTTTCATTCAGCGCTTGACATGTTCATTGAGATGAGTCGTAGCAATCCTTGCATAGTTTCCCGTAGTGTGATGCAACTTCTGTATACGCCGCAATCGAACAAAAGCCAAGTGGAGGCGTTGAGAGAGGCTGCCCGAACTTTTATATCTCCTCCGGCCCTCTCACACAAATCGACTCTTCTAAATAACCCGCAAGCAAAAGAGTACGTCGACAGTTTCCTGAGCCATTGTGTAATGCCATTCGGAAATCTGATCCAGTTGTGTGGCCACAATCGAGCTAGGCAGCGTGACAAGCTGGCTCATCTGCTTGAGGAGTTCGCCACTTTACAGGATGAGGCGGAACGTGTTGACGTTTTCCTGCACAATCTTTCCCTCAAATCAGAATCTCCTCGTCCCCACCTGGCTTGCTTCGGCACATGGGTTCTCTATCCTTTGCTTCGCATCATGATCATGTTCCTGCTGTCTGGGTTCGAGTTGGAACTGTATAGTACCCATGAGTATCCCTACATTTTCTGGTACCTGTACGAATTTCTTTACGGCTGGCTTATGTCATCTCTGACAAGAGCAGACAGCTTTCTAGCTGAACAGGAGATGATAAGTAGCGGCGAAGGAAAGAACAGGTCGCAGCGAAGGAACAAGACAAAGAAGAAGAGAACAAGGCCCTATGCAAGAGAAATCACTCTCTACCAAGCTCTTCAGAATATGTGCGGTGGATATTATAAGGTGAGAATTAATTAATGAAAATGTCGTATGTTCAGTACAATTTAATCGATTGAGAATTTATTGAAGTAGTTACCATACTCATTGAAGCATACATACAATTTTCGATCTATTAATTGAATAAATCAATCTTTCCAGCTTTGAAGCCTGAACCAAGCCGCTGTACTCTAGGAGCAATAAATAATGTATGCTGTACTATACTCTATATTCTTTTATTTGTTTTTAAATGAAAATTAATTTTTTATGGAATATTATTAGTTTAAATATTGACAGCAATGTGTGCGTTCTGAGAACCGGCACCCGCTTGCCGATGCACCGTAAAACTAGCCGTCTGATAAGTCTATTCAAATTCATAAACGTTCATCGACCATTTAGATGCCCAGTTTTCGGTGCACCGGTAAGCGGTGCAGGCTCTCAGAACCACACAATATTCGGCAACAAGAATGAGAATAGTCTAACATACAGTAGTGATTCATTTCCGTCAACGTTCCAAGCTATTTTATGTGAAAATATGGGATAAGTGATGGATATGGAAAACTCTATTTATATCTACCTGGCATTTGGATGTTTACCTTTACAAAAAAAACCATTAATTTAATCTACTCTACAGTAATTATCAGTACACAACATTACAGTAGCAGGAAACTTATTATTTAGATAATTTTCTCAGAGTAAGATAGTACAGTAAAAGTTTCTTATACTCAACAGCAGTCATGTGAGACAATAATAATAATAAAGAAAACATAGGCTAAAAACCGAATCCTTATAAATACTTCATAGTGTAGAACATTACGGTCTAGATTAAAGCCTACCATCTTAAGATACATTAAACAAATAATATCAACAACATGTGTGTTGGAGTCAGTGTGACAAGTGGTTGACTGTTGCAGGCAATGCTTGGCTTCAAGTTGGATGGCAAACTGCGCCTGCCGCACACGGAATTCGACTGCGAGCGCGTGCGCTACGAGCACAGATTCGCGCCGTTCACCGGTCTGCTCACACCGCCACCCGTCCAGTACAGCGAGTTCCGCGAAATGGCCAGTGCACTCCAGCAGTCGGGCAGCACCTCGCTCTATCTGGCCGGCTGCAAGCACTTCCATCAGGCGCGCACCTTTCTTGATTCCATAACTCAGCCCGACAATGAGGTAAGTCGTGGATGGGGTGTTTCAGGAGGAATCTGCCATAAAGCACAAGTTCACTACTCTCATCAAAACAAAGAAAACATTCATAGGAACATTGGTTTGAAAATGCATCGTTACAGAACTGAAAATGGCGGAAATCATGCGAGGCTAATTGAATACAGAAGATATTTAGATTACAGTTTAATCTGCATGTGACATAGTACTCAACAGTGATGTAGGGTACAGAAGATTAATAGAATAGTTGGACAGATATGTCGTGTTTGAGGGCTCCGTCCCATGACGACTTAGGCCCTTATTATGCATAGCCACTTCAATCGCAGTCGTGCGCCACAATTTAGGCTAAATTATATCAGCTGAGCCTCTGACCAAACTCAACAATGTCAAAGTAGATGAAGGCATTTACAAGTTTGTTAACCTGATATTTTAATCAAATTTTCCCGGCTGGTGTAATTTATCCTAATTGTCGTGCGCGACCTTAGATTGTTAAGGTTCTTAGATAATTTGTATGATGGCTAGCCGCCCAGCTGATAGGAATAACATTTTACTTGTGGAGGCACGGAAATCTAGCTCCAATCAAAACAAAGCTAAATAGCATAGGCCTGGCTGACTCTAGTGAGAGTCGGCCATGGCATAGGTCATCACATCACAAGATTTAGTTTGAGATGAAAGTACGAAATCATTTAGCACAGCTGTCTACGCGAAGTCATAGATATATGACATGGTAGACCCTATAGGTATAAAATGTTCATAATCGGGGCACTAGTGACGTCAGTTTATAGTCTCGCCTCAAAGGAAAAACATGATTGCTGGGCTTATATGGGCGTTGGCCAATCTTGCAATATACCTTGGAAATTACCAGCTAGCCCCATCAATTTATTCATTCAGAAACGTGTAGTTCTTTCACTTTACCTGTTATTTGGTCAGGTTCTATGGAAAATAAGCTGGAAATCTAATAAAACAAGTTAAAAGTCGGTATCTATTGTAATTTTTGAGATTCTCAACAAATCATGCAAAAATGATAATTTTTCAAGGTTGAAGTGAGTTAACTGAGCTATTTTTACAACAAACATGCAGTTTTCTTTGGAAAAACTTGTAGACAATTCATATCTGAACAAAAATTGTTCAATTATACAAAATCGGTGTTAAAGATTCTAGTTTTATGAAACTAGGTGTTTTCGGGAATCGAGTTATTTTTTGTTCAAAATTAAATTCTCTATAATTTTTGTCAGAAAAAATACAATTTTTGTACAATTAACCAAGTTAATTCACTTCAAACTTAAAAAACGTGTTCGTTGAATATTTTATCTCAAAAATTAAAAAAAAAATTAATTACTGACTTGCTTTACCAAACTTGGGCTCTACAAATTTCTAAATGTATAAATTGATGGGGCTAGCTGTTAGCTTTCTCCATATTTGATTATGCAATGAATCATTTCCGGGCCTATGTTTATATATGAACTTTTATCGTTATTTTAGTACGTACAGTAAGACCACGAAGTATGGTAACTTCATGAGAAAACACACCCCGCATAGTGGTAGGAAAAAACCCAAATTGAATTAATTAGCATTGTTTTTATCCATTCTTCCGTGAACTGCAAAGAAACTACTGCATTGTTAAATGAAACTTGAATAAGTTTGACCTAGAAGCACAAACTTATTGTTTGCACTTGTTCTTGTACAAGTCGGACATCAATCTCAGCGATTATGCTCAATTTATTAAAGTTTCTACACAAAACTTTATTTGAATCTAAACTAATAATTTAAAATTATTGAATATATTCCATGAATCCATATACCCCTTTGTGAGAAGGCTATTAGCCGCTTGATTATATACTGTATATCAAACCAACTGTTCTTGCACTGTCGCTTTGAAATTTTCAAAGGGATTTACCACTAAAGATAATGTAGTGTTATAATAAATAGGCTACTTATTCCTAGATAAATTTCCGAACGTGCAGAATCTTGGCCGAATTATAGCTAAAGGACCGGAGCATACAACTTGGTAACACTGATGTGTCATCAGGTTTACAAATTAAACAGCACTGACTACAAATTATGTATCTAGTGATACATATATCGCTATAAGAGCTATTCATTTGTAAGTGCGATTGCTGCGTTGCCGTATTACGGCCCTTACGCTATTTAGTTCGGCCATGGGAGTATCTTTTATTCACTAAACTCATGCAACAATGCCAATGAATATGTGATATAATTGACACCGCAATCCTAATTAGCAATAAAAAAATGGTTTTCTTCTATGCGTTGGTGGTAAATGGCAGTAGGATCAATAAAAAATTTACACCATTCATGAAATACAAAGTACAGAGCTTAATATAACTTAAAATTAATTTTTATGTCTTCAAATTCTGCATGTGGAATAATGCTATTAATCGAAATTGTGTTTCCTAAATCCCAATAACTTGATATTGTTTACTGTGTTTCTCTCAACTTCTAAATAAATGCTAAATATTTTTTTTACTGTTTTTCTTGACTATAATAGTCATAAACCATTTTTTCTAAATTTCAGATTCAGGATCTATTGAGAGTTGCCAAAACCAACTTTGTTGTCCTCAAGCTTCTCGCTACTGGTCACAAAAAGGATTCAACTACTCCTCCGGAATTCGATTTTTCATGTCATCATCAGTTTCCTATAATCAAGATATGCTAAATGTGTTTTTTGCCAAATTGTCTACAATTTCTTCACTATTTATACGAATATTTAATGTAATAGCTTTCTGTCAGTACAATGTATGTAGAAATTTAATAAAACTAGATTTGGAAATGATGTAGTGAGTAATTTCTATAGATCTAACTAAAAGTTACCTTAAATTATGAAAAGAACAGGGACTCTATAGTGAACTAATTCACACAAACTTGACTTCAACATCCAGTTATATTTTCGTGCTATTGATTTGAGATTAGAGTTCTACCAAATGACGATTGTAAACACAAAACTGGTGAATCAGTTCTAGTCATTAATTTAATGGCCGTAGCCGAGTGGGTTAAGTGCTGGTTTGCTAGCCCAAAGGTCCCGGGTTCGATCCCAGTTCTGACCGAAAGTTTTTACCTCGGGCCACTCCCGTGTTTCGGAGGACACGTTAAGCTGTCGGTCCCGGCTGCCTAAAAACAGTCGTTAAGTCACGTCAGAGGCCCTGAACTTATTCAGGTGCGACCTGATAACTCTGACACCAGACCTGAGCCAGCCAGGTCACACGATATTATTATTATTATTATTATTAATTTAATAAACTTCTTGGCTTATTCATTTAATTTTGTCACTTCAAAAAATCTTATCATTTATAATTATATGGTAAGGAACAATTTGTAGCAATTTCTCAGACATGTATTTTGGAATTATGTAACTTGACATGCATATTTAGAAGATGTGTCGTTTGCAAATAACTTTCTTTGGTCGGAAATGGTGTATTGGTTACAAAAATTTAAATGAAAATATAAAATCTCACAAAAATTAATCGTTAAATAAAAATAATCAAATCTTGAAACTTTGCTGATTAAGCTGTTTATTTGTATAAAATCGATCAATCACACGTCAGTCAGCTTAAAACTACATACAGGAGTCATAAAATAATGCTCCAAGAGATTTTACATAGATCACGTCAGTCATCATTTGTCAATTGAATTTCAATTTTACTACTTAGCATCCAAATAATAATGTTGATGAAAAACTAGGGTTTGAAAAAATAATTTTTGCACATTAAAATTCACCCGAATTTCATGAATATAATTCATTATTTCGTATACATTACAAAGTTTCAACTGATATGGCAACAGACCATTCGAGACGTACTCAGAATTGGACAGGTTATAGAAGTAAGAACAATAAACTTTCCATCTGAAGGGAATTGCTACCGGCTGTACTTTGTAGTTGTAAATATAAAGGACTACTATATATATCAATATACAGAGAGTTTCTGGAGTAACGGATCATACTGCACTAACTGATTCCTCTCATCATAACGAAGAAAAAAGTTCATATAAACATAAGTTTGCGAACACTTTGTTACAGAAATAGAGATGGCTGAAGTTGACAGCAAACCGTATCAATTTACTCATTCAGAAATCTCTAACGCCTTCCTTCAGGTGTTAAATTGGACAGAGTTTTTATAAAGGAGCTGAAAATGCAATAAAACGTTTCAAATCTGTAACTTCCGTAATTATTGAGTTATTTTTACAAAATACGCAAAATTTGTCTTAAAACACATTAAAAAAAGTTTCAAGTGGATTGGTTTGATTATTTGGCAGTAAACCAATATTTCTCCAACAAAACACGTAGAGGTACAATTCTGAAAATAAAATGTTGAATCATCTTCTAGAATCAAATGTACTCAGTCATTAAAACCATGGTTTTACTGGATCAAAACACACTAGAAAAGCCAGTAAAAATCAGTTTTTCGACCAATTAAACCAGATTTTATGATAAGGGTGTGTTTTTGGCTATTGGATCATGCAAAATTTCCTCTACAATGTATTGACAAATAATCAAGATAACCCAATTCAAACGTGAAAAACGTGTTCTATGTACATTTTATACACTTATTTTGTAAAATAACTTGCTACTCTGTGTTGTTATACATTTGCAACGTGTTTC
Source organism: Conomelus anceps (assembly GCA_948455865.1). NCBI lineage: Eukaryota > Metazoa > Arthropoda > Insecta > Hemiptera > Delphacidae > Conomelus > Conomelus anceps. Next base: position 26,814,631 of record OX418216.1, read on the forward strand.
ATTTGATTTTTAGCTCCTTCTACTCAAAATCTGTTCAATTTAAGTAAGACCTGAATCCCTAGAGATTTCTGAAGGAGTAAACTGATAGGTATAGATGTCAACTTCAGCCATCGTTATTTCTGCAACGAAGTGCTTCCGGGACCTTGTTTATACGTACATTTTTCTTTATTTTGATGAGAGGAATCAGCCAGTGCAGGATGATCCGTTCCTCCCAAAACACTATCAGTTGTGACCAAATAAAATTTGTATGATTAAATTTAGAGTTATACAGTCCTGCTTTTGAGCAAAACAAAAAGGTTTGTTCCAGTTTATTACTGAGTATGAAGCACAAATCAACAGTTAAGCAATTGTCAATTTCTTTCAATAATACTACTGGTCACGCTTCCAAATCTGAAAATTTTCGTTTTTTATTATGGTTGATGACCATGTCTGCTGCCTGTATTGTCTCTACTCTGTTGCTGAGCCAGCTGTTCAACCTATTCTGTGAATTTCTTCCATCAATCAATAACTGCCTTTCAAGTGAATCCAGCTTTTCGGTTATCACTTCCTCTACACTCATATTTTGCACCCATGCCATCAACTGCCGAAATCTGTTTTTGAAAGTCTGTAACAAATACAACAGTACTGTAATAATAAATTAATTACTGTATTAATACCTGTATTAAATTCAGGTAATTTAATATTTTCATACATCAAAGTTAGCTTAGACAATGCAGCTTAGGTCATCAACTTCCAAGACATTTTAAAAGAATGCTAACTACCCGTAAAGGTCTCTCCACCAATAAAAGCCATACGCATTTACTTTACTGTGCTAACTGTTAGTGAAAAAGCAAGATACTAAACATCTACTGTATCATGATGGAATGATACATGGGTGTGCTCATGCGGAGAACGAAAACTGGCTGCGTTTGCGCATGACGTCACTCAGAATGCACCGCGCGCCAGTCACAACATCCCAGTATGGAGAAATGTGTATTTAACAGATTTTATTTATAAAATTGATGTTTATTAAACTGATTGATATTTACGAAATCGATAAATGTAATAATTATTGTATGAATAATGACGAAATTACCTGCATATGGTATTCAAAAATTTGGTAATTGCTACCGATTTCAACCTGTCAATGGGTAATAATGACAATCAGGGGTCATCATCAGGCATTATTATTATTATTATTATTATTTTTATTATTAGTATTATTATTAGTATTATTATTTTTATTAGTATATTATTATTAGCTTATAAGTCTATTATATTTTTATTTTTACCATTCTTTTTTAGTCTATTAGAATTAATATTATTTATATTAGTCTATTATTATTATTATTATTATTATTCGTCTATTAGTATTAGTATTTCTATTAGTCTATCATTATTATCAGCTAATAAGTCTATTATATTATTTTTATTATTCGTCCATTATTATGATTATTAGTATTATTATTAATATTATTTATATTAGTCTATGAAATTTTATTATTAATATTATTTATATTAGTCTATTATATTATTATTATTAGTCAATTATTATTATTATTAGCTTATAAGACTATTATATTATTTTTATTATTCTTCTATTATTATGATTATTAGTATTAGTCTATTATCATTATTATTAATTGCCAGTCAAATAAAGGATAATCTAATTTATTATTTTTTGACTAATGACTTGACAATTAGCGCACAGATTTTGTAATTGAGATGAGTTAATACTTTATTTGCATATGTTGACAGTAAATTGGAAATTGTAGTTCATGCAATTATTGTATTATGTCTGCTTTTAAAAGCCACGAGTGAGATCTAAGTTGGGACATGAGCAAAGCGAGTCATTTGTTTATTTAGACTCATTTTGTCAAATGATAGAGCTTGAAAAACTTAAATTCCTAAATTAGTTCAAGTTGAAATATCCCATCGTATCACGGTAAATGAGGACATGAATCTGAGCGACTGGCGATTTGCTTCCAGACTGACGTCACTTTCTCGGCGATGGCCCCGCCCCCATGCGCACGAGCACACCCTTGTATCATTCCACCATGCTACTGTATAATAATTAAAAATATTAAAGGATAACATATTTTCCATAAAAGACACTAGACAAGAGTGAAACCATATTGTTATTGATTTTGCATGAAAGGATTGGAAAAAGTGACGTTACAGAATGATAGACAAGACTTTTCTAACTATCATAGAGCTATATTCAAAATTAATACCTTTCCCAACGTTTTATATAACTCTTTCTATAACTATTAATGTATTTTTTAACTTTCAGATTAAGACAGTATATCATGGAAAATTAGAAATGTTGCTTCAGTTAAAAGTAAAAATTACCTCCGTAAGTAAATTGCGAAGATCTTTTGAATTGGCATCGTCAAAATCAGATATTTGCTTTCCAAATAAATAAAAGAACTTGGACATTTTGTACAAGTCCACAACACTGGCATCAGCTACGAGACTGTCCCTGATAATGAAATAAAAAATTACATTAAACTTTTTAAATTGATACATAAATTATACAACATACTTTTATTATGTTGAAAATGACCGCATCATAGAAACACTAATATTAGGATAAATGGAGGGAGAATAAATGTTAGATTTATGAGTATAGTTTCAGATTCATGAATAAGTAGAAATATAAGTGTAAAAATCAGGAAAATTATAACTATTAATTTTTCTTGAGATATCAGCCAGAATAAAGATTTTAGCGTGCATTTAAAAATTTTGTTCATGCTGCTTAGGTACTGTACTATCACTCGCTTTTTTTCTAAGGTTTATAGGGACACTCAAAGCAAACATTAAAAAAATCGAGTTTGCTGCATTTAGAAAGAAAAACAAGGCATGATACCCAACTTGAATTTTATAGATGGCAGTGCCTCTTGACAGCTTATGGAAGCGAAGCATGGGTATAGGTGGCGCACCAAAAAATGGCATTGGCCTCCATAACACTACTTGTCAGCCGATGCCATTCTCGCGGTGCGCCACCTTTATCAATGAGTCTTAATATAAAAAGCTGAAATATTCTAATCTTTAGAAACATAGGTTACTGGAAAAAAGGAAGACTTATCCAGTAATACACTTAGAAAGGACGGTATATACTTTTCTATTGTTACTGCGATTGATGGGTTCAATAATCTCAAGTAATTATTTTCATTATTCTACTTTTTTTTCAGTACATTCTCATTTGAAGGACTTTCTTCTTTTCTGCGTTATGAAAACAGGGGAATCAAAGTTAGAAGGTATTAGATATTAAAAAAATTCATAATAAAATCTGGCTTACTAAAAAATTGAGATCAAATATTGAAAGTTGACACCCTGCCTACTCTTGAATGAAGCACTAGGGACTAGGGTACATGTAAAGGTTACATAAATAAATATTCCATGACCCAGCTGATAATCTGATTCAGTTTTGTCAACGCTGTAATTTATTAACAATGCTGTACCAAAACCATGTAAAACTTATAATGAATATAAAGGAAAGTATTTTTTTTGAGCAATAGGTTACCTGTAAACATCTTTGTATATCTTTGGCAGTTGCATTTTTACTAAACCATGATTCGGTTGTGCGAGAGTCTTGGCTAGCCAGAAAGGTATATCAACAACTGTGCCTCGTTGAATTACACCATCTTCAGCACTTGGGTCAAGGATACCTGTAAGTTACATTAAAAAACGAGTAGAAAATTATAAATCATTCATGGTTTGTGTCCAGTCATTCCTGAAAACTTAATACTGTATGTATGCTGGTGGACCGACCCTACTACAAAGTAGAGGAATTTCTTCAGAAGACATGAAGGCTCCACACACAATGACGACCACGACACAGCTGTGTTTCCAGTGGGATAGAAACAAGTATCAAGTAAGTAAGTAAGTATGCTACGAACTCGAATAAAACTTTTCAAATTGAAAGGACATATCACAGTCTTTAGATACGACATTAATTAAAACTTTTGATTATAGTCAGGAATTTCATATAGAATTGGAGCGTTCAAAAATTACAAACTAAAAAACATTAGAATGATGAAATGAAAAACATCATTCAGATTAGAATGGCATGAAGAGGCAAACAGGAAACAATTTCCCTTTAGTATTATGATGTTTGTAGAGTGCAGAAAGTCTCTGTCAACAGCATGCATGTGTATTCCTCGTCGAGGTACAGCCGCATTATTTTCAACTAGCCTTTTAGCGGCACAGTAAAAATGGAACAATTATTCTACAAAATGATAAAGAGAAGGTAGTTATAATGTTGATGGTCAATAAATAAATCTTTTATATCTTGGCCTATCAATAAAAAATAAACGTAGTGTTTTGCTCATTAAGAAATTAGATCCGATAATCATATTTTCAACATTCAACATGTACGGTACTTTCACTTTTTCGTTTCACCACTCCACTTACATCTTTTTGACGAGGGGTGAGTCATGCAGGAAGGAAAGAGTGTAGGTTTAAGGCATATGATAATGTTTGTAGGGACTCAATAACATTGAAAGGGATTGGGGACTTATCGCGTATTTCTTATTACTGTTATGTATATTTATAATAAATTAAACCGGCATAATGTTAAAGCTTACCAAGTTGATTCGCTGTTCTTCGAAACGAACACGGTACTTTCTCTTGAGATGCTAGAATCTCATCAATTGAAAAGTAGTGTTTCTTGCAATTACGCCAAGGCAACATTTTTTTAATTCGCACAAGAAACTTAGACAATAGCAATTTTCTTCATATCAAAACCGTTGCTACCGTATAGAACGAGCTTCTGAATCTTTAATGTTAGTTTGAAAATGATAAATGTAGCTTAGTATAAAAGATTGGTACAATAGATAAAAACAATAGACACTGTAACGTTTTTATTTTCTGACTAATTTACGCTTTGTGTACTAATAAAATTATAGTGAGAAGTTGAGATGACACAAAAATTGCCGTGTGTTCGTGTGTTTACCACAGTACCACAGTAAACATAACATAACCAATAAATAGATTAGTTTACCGTTACCGCTCTTTTTGCACTACCAACTGATTGAAATTGCACCATGAGAATAATAATTATTTATTTATTTGTTCAGATTGACTCCAAAAGTTTCCAATTTGAGAAAATATGAATTTTTATCGATTACACAGGAAGTTTGGAGATTAAAATTCCATAAACTCATATTTATCACTTTCATTAATGTGTCTAACCAATACCACCTAGATGTACAGAAGGCCCAATCGCTGGGAGTGATGACGTATGTGATCGAGGCGGGATGACGCCAAAAGTAGTCGACGACAAAGGTTGTCGATTTTTATTTCACGCTGACGACAGAGTTGGTCGATTTTTATTTTACGCTGACGACAGAGTCGTCCACATTCCGGAGTAGTCCTAGTCTGACGGGTGCATGCAGCGACAGACTAGGTCTATTCTTAAATTTCTCCTCTCGACAGAGTGGGCATGCGACAGAGGTGACCTTTAGGGTTCGCAATATCGATACATACAAAATATTGACAGTTAAACTTCAGTTAATCGACCTCAACAACATCAAAAACTAGATTATATGAGATTGGCAGCTATGTCCTCTCCTCTGTGAGTAGGTTAGAGGCTCTAAAATAAACACTGGAATAAAGTATAATTTGATGATTGAAGTCTTCTAGCCTTCTAGGAGCCTCAAGTTTGTGCCATTATTGAGGTGTACAAGACAAGTCACATCAACAATTATACAATCTTCTACAATAGTTACCATAAATTACTGTATCAATTAGTTGTGGTGAGGCTCAATTTTTATGTGAAAGGAGCTCTTGTACACTATAAAACGTTTCAACTGAATATATTATTTTTATTGTTGTTATGATTCCTAAATACTAGTAAATAATTTTCAGATCTTACATTAACTTTGTTTATTTTTTAGTTTAATATTTCAATTTCCTCTGACCTACATTGACTCGTGAGAATTAGAATTTCAATTATATGGTCTTCCTGCTGCAGTTTTACAATAACCTCCAGAGATTTTATGAAATCCACAAACCCTATCCATTCTTCCTCAGATTTTTTAGTGATGATTCTAATTTTGTTTTTAATTTGGTGTGATCACAAAAAAGTTTAGCAACTGTTCATGTCTATCATTTTTACATTTGAAGCCAGAGTAATTCTCAACTGGCTTACAATACATTGTAAGGTGCAATTCTTTTGATGTTAGTTTTGTTTTGAACAATTGATAGTTTAAAAATATGTCAGAAATAATATTTTAATAAGTTTTCTGTAAGAACAATTATAAATAACACAACCAATTACAGAAATTGCTATGGCTACTATCAAAAATACCACATTTATGTTTAATTAAAAAATAGCTAGACAAGAGCCGTTTGTCTGTGTTCATGGTTGTGAAAAAAGAACCAATGTTTAAACGACTTTTAATAAAATGATGTAAATAATATTTTTATGATAATCGTAATAAAGTATATTTGTTAAGTTGTGCATGAACTGAAATTACTCTCCTCTTTACTGCTAACAACTGTTTCTGGCTGGATACCATTCAATTTTATTATTTATCTACATACATAATTCTTCTCAATTTTTTATATATATTTTTATTTTGAAACCGATTTTACATTATAATACATCAGTAAGTATTCTATGCTCTTTAAATTTCAAGAGTTCAATGTTGTATTTGATATGCTCACTCCGCAGTGGCATATTATCCAAAATTCAAAGACCAAATTAAGAATAAGAATCTTTATTTGCTATTAAAAAATAAAACATTGCAATAGGCTTTGTCAATATATCATAATATAGTTTAAGATGTTGATTCTCAGCAAAAACAAATGAATAATAGTGTTTTCCCTCAAACTAAAATATTTCATACACTAAAATACACCAAGTTTGAACAAAAATTAAAATCATATTTTCAAGTCACTAATATCACAATACATGTATTCATCTGTGATGTTTTCCATGATGAAATACTTAATGAACAATGTAATATTAAAACTGACACTGTATTTCACCTTTAATGTTTTATTCAAATATATTGGAGATGCTTGAGGAATGCATTTCACTTCTGAAAAGAAGCTTCGTCAGCCTCCATGTATTCATTCAAATTATAAAATGGCTTTTTTCTTAACCATTTGTTAATTACTGATTTAAAGCTTTTTTCTGGTAACATTCTTATTTCAAGAGGAAGTTTATTAAATACGGTATTAAACATGGTATACATATAGCTTTTATGAGTCTTTGACAATCTTATATAAGGAGTAAGATCAGAGTTAGTTCTAATATTATAATTATGAAAATTATTATGTTGATCAAAATTGTTTAAATTATTTTCAACTGTTATTAAATTATAATAGAATGTAGGTATAACATAATATTAGGAATAACACTGCAATAAAAATCATTTATGAATGACACGAAGATAAAACAAGAAGGTAAAACAAGAACAACCATACTAATATGTGGAAATTCACGAAGAATTTTGACCTATGAGAGATACAACATCCACAAAGAAGTTGTATAAAAGAAACACCTTTTTAACACCATGAACAATACGATTCAAATTTCGAGGCAAAGCCAGGTTATACAGCCAATCCTCTGGCTCGCCGAAGTCTATACCATATCGATTAGTTGATGATTTTGATGATGATGTTGAAGATCCATCTTGTTCCCACTAATATGTATTATAAACTTAAAAAACACTTTTGAATGGAAATTGTCAATTTCCATTCAAAAGTGCTTTTTAAGTTTATAATATCTAATTTCGAATTGATCAACGTTGGTACCATGATCGGCTGTTGTTATGAAAGTTTAGTCAATAACTAACTCTCACAATAATCAATACATAATATTGAGTAGTCTCTTCCTTGATTTTTGTCTTGTGGAATATAATTTAACACTTTTTTCCTCAGTTTATAAATAAATTATAGGATGGCATAGAATAGAATCTGATTATAGTGCATCATTTTATGTTACGTGTTGTGAATATTGTTTAATCCTAATCAATAATTAACCCTTTGCGATCTCAAGACTAAGGTACAGGTTGTCTTTGTCGGTCTGGTGGCCAGCTGTACTGACCATAGCATATTGTGCAGCAACTCTGATTTATATCAACTGCAGTTGGCCCAGCCGATCTGATGGCCAGTGGTACTGGCCAACATTAAAATCATCGAACACTCGGCAGGCCAGCACCACTGGCCATTGATTTATATTGCATGTAACAATACATAATTAACTACATTATTATCAATGTGGTTTGTTTTTAGTGCTGAGATCTATTGAGTATTTCTTCAACTAAATGGGAGCACTTCTGCCAACTTTATATTGAATAACAACAACAGCTGAAGCAAATAAGATGGCCCTACACTCTGCCTTCTGCTGTAATATTGTTTACATACACGTCATGTTTATAAAGTGAATAGTTTCTGTTGCTTTTCTTAGCCAATAGTTTTTTCTTTTTCAAGTTGGACATATTTTTTGGAAAGTATTTTTCTGGTTGTTAGAAACAGCAATTGTCAACTCGTTTATTTTGTTCAATGCCAACCAAGAAGCAAAAGATAAAGTTCGTCAGAGATGTTATAGGAAAATTTTGATCACCGAGCTAGTTGGTGAGGTAAGGAATTATTCGAAAAAAGGGGGTAGACTGTCACAGTTAGAGGATGATGAGAGACTAAATGGAAAACTTCATCTGCCCTACCAACTACCAAATGGGAACACCAAAGACTGTGCTGTTTGTAGTGATAGGCGACCTGGAAAACAAAGGAAAAGAACAGCTACATTTTGCAAAACTTGTTCAAAAAATCCTGGACTTCACATAGGTGAATGCTTTGATAAATATCATTCTGACAAAAAATTCAAAATGGACTAAAACTGAAGACTTATTATGCATCAGCATTCACAGCCAATATATGCGTTTTTTGTAATAACAATTATTTATGCATTTTTAATATTTTTAACTTGGAACTTGCAATATCATTTAGTTCATTATCTTAACTATTTGTTTGTGTAAATAAAATAATAGGTTTAATAGAACTCATTTTTGTTTTTCAATTTTAATTACCTTCTGAACAAACTGTAGTATTCAGTAAAAATAATTCAGAGCTGGTGGGAAGGTTATATAAAAATGGCTGCCGAGCTGATGCAGTGGCAGAAGTGGCCAGTGGTGCTGGCCACACGAGCGGCGGAGACAACTCAGATTGGAACAATTCCGCACTGCCTATTCAACTAAAGCAGGAAACCCACTAGCCCGGCACCGGCGGCGACCGGCGATGGCCGGCAATTTACAACAATAACCCACTTGTCCGGCATAGCTCTGGCAGAAACCGGAGCTGACAGAAGAAATGCAGCAGTTGCAATGGAGAGTTCGTCAGATGAGGAGTTATTTGTGATAATCGCGGTGTGTGCTGAAGAAGAAATTAATAAAAATAATAATTAATTAAAAATAAAATTGAAATAAAAATAAAAATTAAAATAAAAATAAATTAAATTTTAATAAAAATTAATTGAATTTTATTAATTATAAATTAAATAATGTCATGTTACTATTTCAATTTAATTTGAACCAATAACAAATATAATCCATGAGATCGAAATTCTGTCACTGGATCGCCTTCTGTGACTTCATGGCATCTGTCATGCCTGCTATCTCGTCCAGAACTCAATAATTTTTATTAAGGTACATCACAAAATCATGTTTTAATTTGTTATTGGTTCAGGTAAGTATTGATTAGTAAGATTTGAGATCAATGTGACTTATTTATCTGCAGTATTTTCAAAACAGTTATTTAATAATTGAATTGTCAATATTTGGCTTACTAATCAATACTTACCTGAACCAATAACAAATAAAACATGATTTTGTGATGTGACAAAATTTATTGAGTTGTGGATGAGATAGCAGGCAATTAAAAGGTGACATGAAGTCACAAAAGGCTATCCAGCAAAAGAATTTCGATCTCATGGATTATTTTTGTTATTGGTTCAAATTAAATTGAAAAAGTAACATGACATTATTTTTATTAATTAATAATAAATTTATTTTATTTTTTTAATTTATTTTATTTTTAATTAAATTTTTATTTCATTTTTATTTTTATTATAAATTTAAAAAACACTTTTGAATGGAAATTGACTCATGTTATGGCGTGACGGCCGTTTCGCTCTGTTGTCTAGAGCATCATCAGACGACCCACAGTACACTGATTCAAGGCATGACTTGAGAAATGCCGGACAGGCTGCTCGGCAAGAATGCCCCCAAGAGCTTCTGCCGCCGCCGGCCGCCGCCGGTGATGTACAGATATAGTGGGTTGCTGTTCAATAAAAACAATGCAAAGCAATGTTGCTGGTACGCATCGGTCGCTGCCGGTGCCGGGCCAGTGGGTTTCCTGCTTAACATGGCCAGTTGTACTGGCCAACCGATTGCAAAGGGTTAATTTGGAGGTTGAAATTCATGTGAGACAGTTAGAAAGTGGCCTAAAATTTGAATTTTTGTAATACTGTAATAGATAAATAATGAAACTTGGTTGAACTTACCGGTAGAACTAGGCTATTTTTTGTGCAAATCAATGATGACATTCTTGAAATCACAGCAATGTGAAATTCACAAAATTATTATCAACTCTTTCTTATGCTTTCATTGCGTTTTTCGAAATTTAAGAAAGAATTGTGAAAGTTATAAGCCTCCATTCCAATATTCTAAATCTAACCTACCAATAAGGCTGCACTTTCGTATGAAGTCATCTGGTCAAATAACCGACTGAGAGAAGCAATAGGCTAGTTTCAGCTTTGATACAAATATCGACTATCAATATTCTCTTAGTCAATTCTATTTCATGGGACTACATATGGAAGTGCAACCTAGAATATTTTAGTTTTGTATATTTTTAAATTATGATGTTGAAGATCCATCTTGTTTCCACTAATATGTAATATAAACTTGAAAAAAAACACTTTTAAATGGAAACTAATAACTCACGTTATGGCGTGACGGCCGTTTCGCTCTGTTGTCTAGAGCATCGTCAGACGACCCACAGTACACTGTGTACTGTGGGTCGTCTGACGATGCTCTAGACAACAGAGCGAAACGGCCGTCACGCCATAACGTGAGTTAGTTTCCATTTAAAAGTGTTTTTTTCAAGTTTATATTTTTAAATTGATTATTATTAACTTTTTAAGTGAATTCAACGACTTGCAGTCAAATTTCTATTAAGAATAAGCAGTATTTTTAAGAGTAAGTAAAATTCTACATATTCTTGATAAAATTTTGACTGAAAGTAGTTGAATTCACTTAGTAACAATTAATAAAGGCAGTTCGTCATGGAACAATAAATCCAGGAATGATTATTATTGTTTCACCTGATCTTGAATCATGAACTGTCTCACTAGTAATAATAAATGCCTTTGAAAAATGAACAATGCAAACTTCTGAAAAAATGGTGGTTGAATAGACATTCACTGTTTTTCAATATCGCTGTCCTTTGAAAAGCTAAACTTGAAGCTTTGGTTCATTGACATTGTTGGATTGCAACAAGACGCACAGCGTTTATTGGGCATCTTATCTTTGATAACAAATACACATGATAAAAAGAGAATTTGAAATCAATGATTATTAGCTACTATAAATCATAATATAAAGCTACTAAAACATGGTAGTGGTCAATGTTTAGTGCTTATCTCTGCATGATGAGTGTGCACCCTGGTTCTAATGCTGTGCCACTGGTCATATGCATCATTAAAACTTATATTTTGTTTATGCACAGCATATGTAAATGCTGATGTCCAGTACAAATGGGAACTTAGCATGTTTTGTATTACCTTTTGTGAAACATTACGTGAGTGAAACAGCATATGGAAGTGATGGTGAAGCCTAATTTTTTATCTTCTTTAGATTTATTGATTACATTTTCCACTTTCATGTTATCCATTGTGTTTCACAAATATTAATGCAGCACATGCATGTTCCTATTATTTGCACTGGACTTATTATTTGCACTGGCTGCCTCTGTTGGCCAGGGATCTGCCTGCTGTGCGGTTTCGGGGGGCTCTGAGGAGCCTGCTGACGGATCACCCTCTGTACTTGCTCCGTGAGTTTTATATGTTGGAGAGCAGTGTGGTGAGTGCTTATTTTCTTATTTGATTTCTGCCTAGGGCAGCGGTTTTCTCACATTTTTTTCCTGACGTGTCCCAGTGGGCTTCACTTAAGTGATCCCTTTTATGGACCTAATTAATTAAATACTAAATATTAAATACTTTAAACATTAGAACGTATTTTTAAAATTGTTGCTAAATCCTGAATCAGAAATTGCAATTTCTATTGCAACCAAATTGACTAAACTTTGAACTACTATACTAATCTAGTCAACATTTTCGGGTAAATCTTCACAAAACTGAAAAGATCTACTGGTCATATTTGGAAAATATTTTTATCTATTAATTCCTTAGCAAAATTGCACATTAAAGATAATAATCCATTTTCGATAATAAGCAACAATGCTTATAGATTGATGTTCTACACTCGCTTGAATCTCAAGACAATACTATGTAAGAAGAAGCAACAGCAGAATTAAATTTCAAATACTGCTCATTCATCATTAAATTTGTAATAAATTAAAATTAATATTCAATCTACGAAAACATTGATTGAAAAGGGATAGGTTAGGGAGACATATACCTTATAACACTTTAACTTCAACAAACATTGTTAACAGAAAATACATTTTATTTCAAAGTTATAATATTTCAATAGCTATTAAACGATTCGTAGAGTATTTCACAATTTCACTGTTATTGATTTTAGAAAATAGTGTTCTCGAAAATAGTGTTATTGATCAACGAAACTGGTTGAGTTCATATCTCGCAATCTGGGTCTGGCTGTAAAATGGCGGACGAATGACTTGAGAAATTACGTCATCGCTGTTAAAATCGAGAGCGATTGGGCCTTCTGTACATCTAGGAGGTATTGGTCTAACCGTGACGTTTGGGACCTGATATCAGCTCAGCTGCAGTACTGCTTGTATCAGTATCTGTCACTGTTAGTGAACTCAAATGAGTGAGGTTATGACTCATCCGGGCGTGGTTTCGTCGTTGTCACATTATCAAACAAAAACGTGTGTTTTCCTATTTTCTTTATTCTTTGTTCAGACTCTGCTTCATAATCATTGAGCTTTCAAGTGGTAAGTACCGTAGCTTGTGAATGAATTTATAGCTATTAGTCTAATTAGGGCTTGTAGTTTATTTCTGCATTGTGACTTGTAATTTACAGGCTATGTATACCTATAATTGATTGTGATAGGTAATAATAGTCCAAAATATTTTGGATTTTTAACTTACTAGTTACTACTACTTTCTAAATATTTAAGGCCTTACTACATCAAAGAAGAGTAAGTTGTTCCTAAAATGTCATATGGGAAGTAGCCTAGAGGTGTATTCATTCTCATCAAGGCAGCGGTTGCAGCCTGTGATGAAAGTTCTAGTCTACTACCTTCATTAAAATTCAAAACTAGGCATTACTTCAAAGAGTTTGAAGCAAGTAAAAACTGCTAAGTACTACGTACTATGTCTCGTTTTGCCTTATAGTGAATCATTTGATAGATCAAACCAGCCGATGACTAGACAACCAGGATGAAAACGAGAGAGTGAGTAAAAGGAAGTTGATGATTTTTCATCTGTAATGAGATTACGATACACCTGCCGAATATCGGCCATTCACACATCTAACCTAAAAATGAGCGTCTGCGTCAAGTTTTCTACAGCTGATTATCGAAAATTACTCATTGGTCTAGTTTATGCTACTAGGCCTAGTGTCGTGTTAGTGGTCTATTGAAATGCTTAACGTCTATTAATTTGAATAGATCAACCAGGCGCCACCGGTAACATTTACCAATTACCGGTGAAACTCCCTGGAACTCGACCATCAGTTTTTGTCTTTCTAAAACATATCTGGTTTGAAAATTGATGGAAAATTACGGGTTTAGTAGGCTGTGTTTTGTTTTGTTTTGTATTTGTCCTCCTAACAGTCAGGTGGCTGAGGAGTCGTCATTCCTTCTTGAAGATTAGTCCCTGCTGATCTTCATTTGATGTGTTGGAAAGTGTGCTCATCGACATACTCAGAGACAGCATAGTAAGGCCTGGCTATCAGATATTTCTTCAGGCATCTGGCAAATGTTGCATCATCTAGAATGTCCTTGAGGTTTTTGGGCAGCAGGTTGTAGAAATATGATCCCGAATACATAGGTGAGCAGCCAAATTTTTTCAGTCTGTGCTGTGGGAGGTCCATATTCCTGTTATTTCTCAGATTGTAACTGTACTTCTCACATCTCAGGGTGGGGCAGGTCTTCCTGACAAGGATAATTACTTCCAGTATATACATGGAGATTACAGTCAGGATATGGCATTCCACAAAGAGGTGTTTGCAGTGCTCCATTATGCTTTTTCCCAATATTGTTCTTATGGCCCACTTCTGAATTCTTAGGACTCTGTTTAGGTTTGTCTGTGATGCTGAGCCCCAGGCGACAATACCATATCACAAGTGGGAGGCAAAAAGTGAGTGGTATGCTATGAGCGATGTACCTTTCTCTGTGATATTTTTTATTCTTCGTATTACATACACAGCTGATGATAATTTCTTGCATAGCAGTTCAATGTGTTTCCTCCATGTCAAGTGTCTATCTATTGTGATGCCCAGGAATCTAGTGCTGTCCACCGTTGTGGTGCTTTCATCAGTCACTCTTTCCTCCAGGTTATTGTTAATTGGGGTGACTGTTAATTGGGGTGGGGGAACTGTTTTTTTCCTGTTTATTGTGAGTTTTAGTCTCTTACATATTGTTGTTGCCTCATCTAGTGCTGCTTCCACTGTGTCGTCTGGCATCAAACGTCTGCAAGATGGTATCAAGATGGTGGTGTCATCCGCAAACAGTATACAACAATTTCTATTATCAATCTCTTTTGGAAAATCATTGATGTAGAGCAGAAAGAGTAGAGGTCCCAGGATTGATCCCTGCGGTACACCTCTAGACACTTTCCTCATTGAAGATCTATAGTTTATTAGAGCATTTTTCCTTTGATGTACTATCTCTACATATTGCATCCTATTTGTGAGGTAGTCTTCTATCCACTGCAGTGCTTTACCCTCTATTTTCAAGTTTTTCAGTTTCAGGATTAGTATGTCCCATTCCAGTGTGTCGAAGGCTTTTTGGAGGTCAATGAAGAGCCCTGAGACAGTATTTTTTTCCTCCCATAGTTGATTGATATTATTACATAAGTTGGATATTGCTGTTGTCGTGCCTAGGCCCTTTCTGAAACCATGCTGTTGTGCTGCTATCAGGTTGTTTTTCTCCAGGTGCAGGATTAATTGATCATAGACAGCCCGTTCTGTGAGTTTTGAGCTTATGGGCAGGTTAGCTATAGGACGGTAGTTCTTTGGGTCAGATTTTTCTCCTCCTTTATATTTCGGATAGATCTTTGATATCTTTAGACCTTTTGGGAATATGGCTTGTTTTAAGGATGAGTTTACGATGTCAAGTAGTGGTGTTGTTAATTCATCCTCACAAGTTTTAAATATTCTTCCTGTGATGTCATCATATCCGGCAGAGTTGTTTGACTTCAGTTTTTTCATCAGTCTGTGCAGTTCCTCTCTTGAGACCGTTTGGAACTCACTCAATGATGGTATGCCATCCAGCTCATCCATATTTCCAGGAATAATATTTTCATGTGTTTTCAGTGATGGTTGCAGGAAGGTTTCATTCAGGATATTACTTATTTGGTTGGGATCTATGATCTTCTGGTTTTCCACTTCCAAACAAAAGTTCCCCTGCCTTTTTTTATTGTTTTTATTCCTCTCATCATTTATTATTTTCCACAAGACCTTGGTTTTGTTGTCTGCCTGATGAATTTTGCTCTTGATATGTGTCTTTTTTTTGTGCTTTACATCCAGGTCATACAGATTCTTGAGGTCAATGAATTGCTGTCTATAATCCGGTGATGCTGTTGCCAGACATTTCTCCTTTGCTTGGAGCATCTTGTGCTTTAGATTTATGGTATCTTCGTCCCAGAATACGTGTTTCTTTACTGTGGTTACCTTCCTTGGCCCCCTTGGCATTACTTCATCCATGTGTATGCGTATTATTTTAGCAAATTTGTTGTATTTATCTTCAATGGGGAGGGTTTTTATTACTGGTTCCCAGTCTATTTGGCCCAACTTTGACTTTAGCTGCATGAGATTTCCCCTTGAATAGTTTCTAGTATGTCTGTATACTGTTGCTTCCTGAACTTGGCTACATTTAATTGTGCAGAGTATGGTATGATGGTCAGAGATGTGGGTTGGATAGGCCTTGGCTTCAATCTTTTCAGGCAAGAGGTTGTGGTAGCATCCATCAATGCTTGTAGCTGTACTTTGAGTTATTCTAGTCTTAGGCAGGTTGTAAATATAGCAGCCATGCTGAGATAACACATTCTTTAGGTCCTTGTAGTTCTGTTCTTCTGTCCTGTGTATATCTATATTTATGTCTCCAAGTATCACCACCTTGCAATGTTTTGCAGAGTATCTTTGAAGCAGGTGTCCCAGTCTTGCCAAATAGTCCTTTACAGTTCCAGGATCAGGTGATCTGTACGTCCCAATTATTATCAAGTTAGTTTTGTTTAATTGAATCTTCACTGCTATTGTTTCGAATGTTTGCTCTGTAGGTTGTATTGGCTCTTCTAATTTGATTTCTTCTATTGTTGTAAATGTATCATCTCTTGCATACATTGCAATACCACCCCACAATCTGAGAGTCCGGCAGAAGCCTGCAACCAGTGAATAGCCTGGAATGTTTGTGTGGAGCAAATCCTCTTCTCTTAGACCATGCTCAGAGAGGATGAGTAAGTTGGGTGTGTATTTATGAATCTCTATTTGCAGTCTATCAATTTTTACCTGTAAGCCTCTCTGAATGTTTAGATGAAATATTCTGTACTGAGTTGGATTTCTGGGTATGTTGTCTACATCAGGTGGTTTTGCGAGGCTGCATCCCCGTTTGGGTGCTGCTCACCATTCTTTTCATTCTGCCTATGGCACTCTAGTGCCCTTGTCAATCTCCCTGCCAAGATCTTAGACCCTTCAGTATTCAAATGTTTTCCATCCCATTTTAGGTGATGTTTATTGATGTGATCCATGTTGTCAACAAATGTTGCATTTAGCTGCCAGCACATGAATTTTATTGCTTTGTTGGTTTCTTCTAAGAATCTTTCATTTACATCCTCTCTCGGTGGGATGGATGCAACATACCAGTTAGTTTGTGGGAATCGTTTACTATTGGCTTCTATAGTGTACCACAGTGGTCTCATGACATGGTTTGGGGTCTTTGACCAAAGTAAGTTATTTGCGCCAACATTTAATAGGACCTTAGACGGCATTTTGGTTCGGTTTTTTAGCATTCTGCTTATGTCCTGGATTTTTCCTTGTGGAATAATCTCTACATTCATGTCTTGTCTGGATGAGCTCTGTATCATGTCTCCCGCCTGCTTCATTGTTGAGTCTCCAATTATAAGTGTTGTGCCTTTGTTGCTATATTTCTCCTGGTCTATCATTTCTTGGGTAAGGGGTTTTGTATTTGTGTTGGACTGCTTTCCATATCCGCCCCAACCTTTACTGTGCCCCAAATCCTCCTCCGGTATCACCATGTGCTCTGGTGTATTGCTCTGATTTTCATCCTCCCCTACATCAACACCGCATTCAGCAGCCCTCACCAGGGTCTCAGTGCGTTTTTGTACTATCTTCTTTTTTGGACACGAGGACTCAGGAAATATTCCTTGAGAAAAATCATAGATTATGTTCTCCAATTTGTATATTACATCAGTCTTCCGTGCTAGTGCCTCAGATAGCCTATTGTTTTCAGTTTTTATTGCTGCCATCTCATTTTTTAGATCAGCAATATCGTCCAATAATATTTTTATGATACCATCAAATTCCATGTTTTGATTTGTCCTTGTAGTAAGAGTGGGTGTAGGTAGTTCTCCACCAGTCATTTCAGGAACCTCATTTAGGTGGTCATTTCGGCAGTCGACTGTCTTCTTAGAGGATTTCGAGTCAGCTACAGTTTTAGGAGTGGTACATATTTCACATTGCCATGACTGTTTTATGTCCATTCCCTTCATCATTTTCCTGTATTGTTCTTCTGTAATCTTGACACACTCTATGTGGTACCATTTATCATCATTGCAATCACATGCAACCGCCTTGTCATTTTCTAGAACAGGCAATTCACAAATAGAGCAGCAAGATTTGTCCACATTATCAGCTTTTGCACATACTTTATCCTTACCCGGTTTTGTATTAGTTCTATTATTCACGTTTGCTTTCTCTTTTTCTTGAATATTTTTTTGTTTTACCTGGGTTGTCGGCGATAATTGGGATCTATAGGAACACTTCTGTCCACTCAAATTTTTTGCGGTCGGAGTAGTTTTCCCTTTTGAAGTAGACATTTTTTTTTTTGTATTCATCAATTTATATCAGTATCAAGATAGTATAAAGCGTTCTATCACAAGTCAAGAGAAAACACACTAAAATAAACACTCTCAGCAGAAAAAGTTCACAGAAATGTATCACAGTTTTTGAATATTGGACAGCATCAAATCATATTACATAGGCTTGTCTCTAATAGTATCGAGCGTTTAGGCACAGGTCAATAGAAATAAAGAACATTCAACAGAAAAGTTTACAATAAATGTATCACAGTATTTGAATATTTGATAGCATCCACAATATCACAGGATAGTATTCATATCTCACATCGTAGTATTTTATTGTTAGATCCCAGCATTTAATCTCAGGAAACAGTGATCAACTCTTGTAGTCAAAAATTTAAGAAAATCTGTACGGTTTGTACTAGTCAAAATCGTTACATTGGGTTAAATTTACAGAGAAAGCTCTGTTATTTCGAAGGAAGTGTATCCAACCGGGGATAAATCCTTATGAAGAGGACTGTGATCCCTGAGCGTGCAGGAGAGGGAATTCACTGCAATATTGTCTTCAATTTATACGTTCCTTTTTTCTTACCACTCATTCTACTATATTAGTATGAGAAACGAACCACAGAAATAATATGATTTTGTTCACAGACATGGAGGAAGTTGCTCAACCACCCCAATGGATGTTAAATCTTGAAAGCAAGCTAAATAAGGTGAATACATTTTATTTGATCAAGATCTTGACATAAGGAAGAAATATAATTTAAATTCTTAATTGATTATTCGTTTGAATTTATTTTGAGATTGAGACTTCAAATTTAAATGCTATTTTATGTATCTGTCATAGGTTTTTTTATCAATTTTCATCATATGATCTGGAATGTAAGTTTCTTAGCTATAACAAGTGAAGAGTATTCATAATTATTATGCTGTTCACCTTTACTGCCATGTGTATCTATTTGATACTCAGGGATCAATTCTGCACAGGCCATATGTATATTACTAGTAGTTCTGCGAAAAGGTCACTCGTAAAAAAAGACAAACAGTAAAAAGTTCCTGAAAGCAATCAGTGGCGGCTATATTTTTGTTGAATTCACTCCCAGAGCCATAAAAATTATCGGTGGGAAGACAACCATTTTTTTCTTTGAAATATACTACCACAGTTATTACTGGAAATTTCTTTTGAAAAAGTCACCTGAATTTGAAAGTTTCCAGCTTCCATTGAACTAATTCAAAATGGCAAATTTCAATTTATGTTCAGCTGTTCTACCCCTTGAATACACCACAGTAATGTATATATGAAGGAAGCTCATAATGATACATATAATAATAATAATAATAATATCGTGTGACCTGGCTGGCTCAGGTCTGGTGTCAGAGTTATCAGGTCGCACCAGAATAAGTTCAGGGCCTCTGACGTGACTTAACGACTGTTTTTAGGCAGCCGGGACCGACAGCTTAACGTGTCCTCCGAAATAATAATTTATAATGATACAAATTCAGTGCGTTACCTATTCCATTAACTGTATTAGAAGGAATCTCATCTTCTCTATCTATAAAAGGATGATACCCTGACTTACTCATCAACGCAGAGCCAAAACTACTAGGCCTATGAACTTGAAATTTCGTATGAACAATCCTTATAGGATTTCACCGTGCAATAAGAAAGGATTTTTCAAAATTCGCAATTTTAGGGGTGTTTTTAGGGGGTTAAAGTTTTGCCTATGCAAAGCATGGGTACATGGCTAGCTAGCTTACTGGGATCTTTTAATCATATGGAAAATAATTTGAAATTTTTCGATCTGCTGTACATGTCGTTTCGATGGACAAGCTGTTTGTGTGTTTTGCAAATCATCATTCACCTAACCTACTGAACTTGCCGGCCAAACAGCTTAAAGGAACAGCTGATAGAAGACAACAGTTTTTAATCATATGGCAGGTTCCTTAGCGGCTCGTTATTTACGCTGTCTGGAACGCAAAAACTTTGCATGTAGGATACCGTGCAGTCGGAGCCTTGCAGTACGGTATGCAGGAAACATATGGCTGGGTATGATGAAATGTAATAATTATGCCGGGTTGATGACATCTGTTAACCAATGCAGCTAGAAATTTGAAATGCATTCTCAGTAGGAGGTGGCGAATAATAAAATAAAAAACCTAGCTTCTACCCTAATAGTCGTGGAAGGTTTAAATTTGAAATGTTCATTGAGAGGTGGTGAGTAAGGTCTTACTGTGTAAGAAAACAACGAAGGAGGCCTCTCTGATCAGCTGGAAGAGCCCTAGGACTAACTTCTTCCCTAATAGTCCTAGAAGGTTGAAATTTGAAATGTAACCTCAGTGGGAGGTGACAAATAATAAAATCAAGAATTTTTTTGAGAACGCAGCAACGCGCGTCGGGCCAGCTAGTATTGATATAATTTCGCTTATTTGAAAACATTTGGCCGCCATATTGAATTTGAAAAAATAAAATGTATACATCGATGTGCCTAGGAATAAGGAACATCCATATGAAAAATCATAATATTTGGTCTCAGCGTTCGTCCGTAATCGTGAGACAGACACAGAGAATTCCGATCGTCTTAAATTTTAGACCTAATTGTTCGGTCAATTAATACACACATTTCTCTGGTATTTTTGTCCTAGATGTGCTCCAATTTTTTTCACACCAGGTAACAATGTATTTTCTACACAAATACTAAAAATCTAAATACTATATCTCAATATACCTTTGATTTTTGAGACGTTTTATTAGAGTGTGGGTGGTTTTTAATGGAAGTTAACGCAATTTTAGAGTGGGTTTGACCCTAGAAAAAATATATTCTAAAATCGTAGATGGCTTCAAAGAGACTTTTTCTGTTGGTGACTTCTGTCATCTCTGGAATGTCCTTTGTTGTGAGGAAGAGCACGTCACGTTTGTCCCTCCATTTTCCAACTAAAATGTTGTTGCTTTGGAGTGTAATAATTTCTCCCCTTTTCAGCTTGGCATTCACAAATTGGTTTAGGATAAAGCTTCCTGTTATCCCTCAAAGTGCTGACAAGAAGAATTTTTTTCATCAAGTTCATGTGCCAGGTTGATACTGCTGTAAAAATTATCTGTAAATAATGTTGTACCACTGTTTAGTAGAGGTGACATCAACTCCATGACAACTCTTTCAGATAGCTGTTGATTTCGGTGCGTGGTTTCCTTCCCACAATGCAATATAACCTTTGAAACAAAGTTTAAAAACTTCCATGCCATACTTATGGTGTTTACCAGGAATATACTAACGAAATTTTAGCCTTCCTCTAAAAGGGATCATTGATTCGTCAATGCATACATTGCTCACTGGTGCATAGACACTTTGAAATTTTTCATTAAATCTATCAATAAGGGTTTGAATTTTATGGATTTTACTGTTGGTAGGTGACTCATTATTGGAAAAATGCAGATGGCTCAACAAGAACTCTAAACGATTGCGTGACATCACTGAAGATACATTGTTATTGTATAAAATTTTACGAGACCAATAACTTTGCAGTGAAGGCTTCTTATCTAGCCCAGTCTACAAGAGTAAACCTTAAAATAACAATTATGAACCTTTTAAGTGAAAGTTACGTTTATTGAGATAGGATGCTCCATGTGAGTTGGAATAATTATTTAATTATCTAAGCTCTAGCTTCTAGAGTTAAGTTATAATGCGAATAAATAAATTTAATAATATGTGTTGAACATGAAACACTTGCAGGCCTATGTGAAAAACGTACAACAAATAATTTGACAATTTTGTGTTTTAATGTTCATTTCTTCATAAAATTATATTAACTTAGTAATTCTAGTTAATTAACTGTTTATCCAATAATTTATCACTTATATTACAGCTTTAGACTTATCTATTGATCTAGGCTATTGTTGCTTTTTATCAGAATCATTGTTTTAGTTTATAATATTTTTGTTATCTTGCGTTTATTTTTCAGCATAACCGATTGGCACATGAAATAGGTGCTGGATCCCCATGCATCAAATGTGTTGATTCTTGTCCTGGTCTTGATCTACATTATTGGAGGTTTTTATTTTTTATTTTAGTTTTTTTGTTGCTTTTAAAATAAAAATTGAATTTAAAACAACTCTTCTTAACACAGTTTGAAACCAAAGTTGTTACTTATGGAGATTTACCTTTATCCAAGCAATGTTTATATGATACAAGTACATCGGGGAAAATAACAGAATACTACTGTTATTCATTTTCATTCATTTTTTGTTATGAGAATTGCAATAAATTTGCTTAGTTGTGTAATGAAACATTCCTAGTTTAGGCAATATTTTCAATGATAAAATAAATTTTAAAAACACAGATTGTATTATACACGTAGGGTCTATTATTTATTTTATTTTTCAATTTTTGTTTATGCGACTGTTTGTTATAACTGATGATAATTTATTTTAATCGAGCTTGTATTGCTTGGATAGTAAACATGATAATATTAGATTATTCAAACGCTAACATCTTGAATGATTAATGTTACAATACCCATCTTTTTTTTAGGAAGCTGTGTCGTAATTGCAAGTGCAAGCGAGAAGATCATGATCTCGCAGATGATGCTGGCTCCTTACAGTTTGAGATTCTATTATCCAAGTCAAATAATGCAACTAATAAAGCCCGCCGTAAAAAAACAGGTGATTATTGATCTATATCTATATCTATATAATCGAAATACCACTGACTGACTCATTCATCACAGTTTCTCAGGAACCACTCGACCAAAAACGATAAAATTTGGTACACGTATTCAGTAGGGGGACTAGACGCGTGCTAAGAAAGGGTTTCAAAATTTACCCCAAAATGGGCCCAAAATTGAAGATTTTTGAAAATTTAGGTGACAACAATTTCTAGAGAACCATAAGGTCAAATCAGATAAAATTTGGTATTCATGTTAAGTATCGGCCTTAGATGTACCTTGGAAAAAAGTTTCAAAATTAGCTCCAAAATGGGCCCAAAATCGACGATTTTTGAAAAGTTTGGTGATAAACAGCCAAATATTTTGAAATTTGCACTTAACAGATGTCATCAACCTGGCATAATAACATTTCATCATACCCATATGTTTCCCACATATTGCAAGGCTCCGACTGTATGGTAGCCTACATGCAAAGTGCAAAGTCTTTTGCTGTTCAAAGACAGTGTAAATAACGCTGCTAAGGGGTCTGTCATATGATTAAAAACGGTTGACTTCTATCAGCTGTTCCTTTAAGCTGTTTGACTGGCAAGTTCAGTAGGTTAGGTCTATTAATGAATAATAATTTGTTTCAAACAAAGCAAACTTATCCCGAGCTACCAAAATAATTTCAATAGCTAAAAGCCAACGTTTATGAAAAGTAAAAAAGTAGCCGAGCTGCCTGTCAGGTCAAGTTATTTGACAATAATAAAAAATCGTGATTTTGAAACTTTAGGTGATTATAATTTCTCAAGAACCACAAGGCCAAAAAAGTTCAAATTTTCAGCTGGGGTGCTAAACACGTGAAAAATAGGGTTACATGATTCATCTCAAAATTTAGGATTTTTGGAATTCAGTTGATCACAATTTCTCAAGAACCTCAAGGCCACATGGAGTGAAATATGATATAATGTATATGTTTGATTAAGACCCTAGATGCATACTAAGTAATGGTATCAAAATTCTCCCCAAAATCACCTATTTCTGTAAATTTATCTAATCACAATGGAAATTAGTTGGACCCCCCGGGGGTCCAGGGGGCTGAGCCCCCTGGCTAGACGGTTAAGGCGAGCGAAGCGAGTCTGCCGGCTAGTAATGTTATAGTTTCATTTTTGGTAACTGATTTTAAGGTATATTCTCATGTACACCTACTCCCCTAACATCAATGTTCAAAACTTTCTATTTCAATCAATACTAAGTTTTATAAAATGAGATCAAATGTATTAAAATTTGGGGTTGTTTTAATTTCAGTTCTGGATTTGGATGTGCCATCAGATAACAAACACCGAGATGAAGTTAAACAAGGAGTCACTTTGGATTGGGTTCCGCCTGGAGTATCAGTAGACTTGGTAAGCAATATGAACTCTTATAAATAGAGCTCAATTTTCTAGTACAAGTAATTTTACATTATCATCTTATTTTGCAGTACAAGTAATTCCATTACCTTGTTGCCAAAAAAGTGCATACTTTCCCTTTTGTTTCATTAGAGATTAGAGTACCGTATTTGGTCCTTAATTGTTTTTGGATTTTAAAACTATTGTTGTAAAAATGTGGGACTATGTTTTCAATTGCCCGAGTGCTTGAAACTCATAATACAGTAAAGCCCCGATTATCTGCAAAATTGGGTGGCAAGAGCACCGCGGGTAGCAAAAAACGCGGATAACCCGAAAAAGGGCAAAATGAGGTGAAAAAGATATTTCACTATAAAAACTATGTTTTACTGTACAAAGAACACATGTAAAACTTTTCAAAATATGTATGGTACAACAGAAACATTTGCTCTACATCTAAATCACTAAAATAAAGAACAGTAGACAGAAAACGATATACTGTATTGTTAACAAAAAGTGTTCAGTTATGCCAAAAATCAATCACTGATTTTTGCTTCTTGCTTTAAAAAATTGAAATTTAATTAAACATTTTTTTATGGTACTCGCGGATAATCGGGGCTTTACTGTACTGTATTCAAAATTTCTGATTTGTGAAGAGATGGGAGGTGGATTGAATTTTTATGACAATTTAAGACTGCTTTCACTGTAGTGATGCATAGTAGCAGAATATACAACATTAGAAGCCCCAGAACATTGATTAATTCGTTTAGCACTTTGAGTAATTCGAAATTATTAAATTCATTTTTTAGTTTCAGCAACCATACAGAACTGTAAATTAACATGTTTTGTTTTGAGTGAACTTCGAAATTGATTGCCTTCAAGTGGAAACGAGTAATTTTATTATTTTTCGAGTGGAGTATTTTGGTGAATCTAAATTTTCAGCGTTAAACTTAACCTCAATGTTTTGAACAATATAACAAATTCAAAATTTGTGAAGAGAGCAATTTTGGACTTGAGTCTGTTGCGTCTTCACATCCATTGTAATTTTGTCACAATTAATAAATAAACTCTCGTTTGTTACATACGATTGTCGCTTTGGTCCCGTTGAAACCCCAATAACTTTTAAGGTCCGTTGGGATCTGTCCACAGCTTCCCCTCTCTTGTCTCAATCACCTCAACTGTGCATTTACCATGTCTCCTGTTTCACCATCTATTCCATAATCTCATCTTCATCCACTCTTATTTCAAGTTTTCACCTGAATTTTTTTATGTGTAGGCTAATTTGTTCCTTTGCTTCTTACATTCAACATTTTTTTCTTGAGTTCAGTTAATCCAACACCCAAACCTGAATCTTGTGGATCAAGACTGTTATATAGAGTATTTCCTTCCCTTCCCCTAAAACACCATGTCCAAGCTAGATATTCCCTATCATCCATCCCTCATCACTGTAAGACGTGTAGACAAATACCGTTATCCAGTAGAACATTAACTAATACTTGCTGAAATTATTCTTGAATTTGTCGAGCTTATTTCATTTGCTTAATTTTTCTATTCTAGGCAGCCGAATATATGAAGAAACTTCCTTCGGCCAAAGTTCCCATATCTGGATCAGCTGGAGCTTTGTACAGAAGACAGCAATTTGAAAGACAGTTGCCCGTTCACGATCTAGCTCCAGGCCTGTGCCATCAGCTCACTCCACATGAAATTGATGAGTAAGCAATAAATCTTTCTATTACTAGTATTTCGCTTCATTATTTATTTATTTAAAAATACAACTTATTGTAAAGAAACAACAGGCTTATAGCCCAAAACTGAATTTTACTAAATTTTTACAAGAGCCCAAATATTTGTAAGAATATAGGTTATGTTTACGTTTTGATTATAATAACTTCTTGAAGCACTTCTTGAAGCACAACAATTCACAAGTCTTTTGCAGATAAACAATATTAATTTTCCTACAGTGACCCGAAAAAATGCCTATTTTTGCACTAACTGTAGCACGCAAAATAGTCACCAGTGCGGGAAATTAAATTCCAGTGCGCAAATAGTTATTTATGTATTAAGAATTCGCCTTCGACTCGTGAAAAAAAAACTGTTTCGGTGTAGAAAAACCCCACTTTGCACTCTAGTTACACAAATAGCTATTTTTTTTTCATTTCAAACAAACACTATCACAGTCCGAAAAAAGATGATATAATTTGGAATTTTGACATTTTTAAGCAAAAAATCTTTACTAGTTACACTCATTACCATAGTTACAATATTATGTATTTGTTATTATTGAGCTGTTTTGTTAGTCAACGGCTCTAGTTGTCCTAGACTGCTAGACTCATGACTGATCTCTCAACCATTCAATCAATCATTTATTCAAAAAATAAATACAATCACAGTTCCCGTTAAACCGTATAAAGTTTCAAAAAATCAAATAATGTAACTTAATAAGTGTAATAAATCATTACAAAATATTATAAAACTATGTATAAAATTATGATGTTGAAGATCCATCTTGTTTCCACTAATATGTAATATAAACTTAATAAAACAACTTTTGAATTGAAATTAACTCACGTTATGGCGTGACGGCCGTTTCGCTCTGTTGTCTAGAGCATCGTCAGACGACCCACAGTACACTGACTTAAGGTATGAGTTTGAGTTTGAGCTCAAACTCATACCTTAAGTCAGTGTACTGTGGGTCATCTGACGATGCTCTAGACAACAGAGCGAAACGGCCGTCACGCCATAACGTGAGTTAATTTCCATTCAAAAGTTGTTTTATTAAGTTTATATTATGTATAAAAATTGAAAGAATTAACAGAAATTCTATGTTTAAATGTTATCAAATATGTTTTTTAGTTATTTGCTTGATTCTTTTGATTCTTGCACAATTTATATTATGTACCGGTAACTTATTAGTAAATTTTAGATTGAAGTGGTAAAACTATAATAAAATTGAACAAGTCTAATATTTTGTCAATTACGCATTTTCATGCAGTTCTCTAATAAAAATATGGAATTGACAAACTATGAGTACTATCATCCTCGTATTATAATTTCAATTCATATTAGCTTTCCTATGCTTTCTAAACGTAAACTAAATTAATATTATTAGATTGTTAAATTATAAATTTGCCGTTATTCGGCAACATACTAAAACAGAGCAAAAAGGTCGGGAAGGATAAAGATTGCAGAATTACAAATTATCAATAATAAATTATTATATTTTGTTTTGTTTTTTCAAAAATTAAATACAGTCTTTAGGGAAAATGTCTGGTATGATGAATGGGACATAGTCAATTCAAATCCATGATTAAAGATTTACAGTAAAAGTATACGGTACCGTAGTGCTTTTCTCATTCAAGTCCGAATAAAATTTCAACTTCATACTCTTGATCATCTGTTTTAGAAACCCTGACAATAAGATAGATTAATCTTATATTAGAAATTTGGAAGTGCTTGTTAGGCGTCTATCAATAATTTTCAAGCATTTGCAATTCATCAATTTGAAACATTTTAGCCTCATTTTAAAGCTAAAGAAATGAGGAAGTTTTTCATGTAAAATTTTCATTATGTCACCCTAAAAACAAATCGAGAAAAATCGCTTTGAAATTTCAGTGAGATTACGGAAAATCCACGTTTTTGTACTTTGACCCCTAAAAAAACACCCTAAATGATGGGGTTACATATTGAAAATACGTGTATCTTTAGTGAAATGTTGTGCTCTTTCCATCAATGTCATCATAGTTCAAATCCGATCTCTAGTTTTTGAGTTATTGAGCATTTAATGGCGGGAAGTGAGTATATCTCGAAAAAGTCATTGACTCGAGATATCTCGAGAACAAAGGCCCCATTTCAATAACGACACTGAACATTTCTTGTCAGAAATTTGAATAGAACCTCTGGTAACCGGCATTTACACCTTACATGGGACACCCTGCATATATATTATTATAACTTACCTCATTATCATTTTCATTTTTCATTTTCAGTTATGCAGTAACAACAATTATTCCATCCTAATTCATCCTCCAAAAAAATCTAATAATTTAAAATTTGACTATTAACCAATATCATTGAAATATTTTTATCATTTGCAGGTTGAATAAGTATTTGTCCAATATCAAAACTGACGTTGTCGGTCAAGGAAAGGTCGAGAAATTCTCTGTTGTGAGTATTCCTTATTGTTTATTCCAAATGTAGTTTCCTATATTATTTTGATTACCAGCTTCTATGATTGAATTCAAAATGAAGTTGACTGTATCTTATTATTAATTGCTCTTTGCCATAAGCAGAAAATAATAACGTGGATGATTAGCTCTGACCAGTTGAAAATTGATGCAAAAACTTACCAAACATATTTGAAAATTCAAATTTTTAGCGAATGTTCTGTTTGGCTGTTCTCAGTTTTCTAAACGTGTTATTATTATTGAAGCATCAATGTTATTTCAGTAATAAATCTATTTGGATCCAACTCATAAAGCTGATTCTATGCTTTTACACTCCTATTATTTTACTTATATAAATTATATTTTTCTAAATTTATTAATCCAAGCAATTAATAATTTATTAATTATTATAATTGAGAAACCTGCCTTTCAATTATTCACAAATTAAAAAACTAATATATTCTACTGAAATTTGTTATTGTTGTTAAGTCGCGTCAGAGGCTCTAAACTAAGTTCAGGTGTGATCTGAGAACTCTGACACCAGACCTGGATCAGTCAGGTCACACGATATTATTATTTTTTAAATTATATATTTGCTCTCGTATTGTCTTGCAGATAGAACTTTTCAGTCTTTTACATTTTTCTTCCGCATATCTTATTCAATATAAAAAATTATTTTCTTTAATTTCAGATCACTCATCATCCTTCCGTCTACTCGACTCCGCTGAACAATCAATCCGAAGAAAACATCGTCCAAGACTTGAAAAAGCCATACCAGTTCGATTTGAAGAATGTAAACTCCATTCCGAAACCATTTGTTCCTTATGCTGTCACACATACGCCATCAAACACAAACACTTCTTCCCCTGCTGGACTTTCCCTCAATGATCCAATACATCTGAAAACACCCAGCTCATTCTTTAACAACAACAAATTCGTCAAAAATTTGCATTCGAACATCAACCGAGTGGACGATGCTCCATTGATTGAAGGAAGTGGTAGAGATCCTTCTTTGTCTAATAACAACGACGAGTCTTTGCCAGATCCCACATCAAGTCAGCCTCCCTCCGACTTCCTTCTGCCTCCTTACAAAGGCACGCATGCTGCAGTCAGATCTCCCGCCAAGTATCTCCAGCATTCCGAGGATCAACGAGCGGCTGATTCGTACTGTGTTCCAAAACCTTTGCACCAAATCAAGCCAAATGACTTGAATCAATTCAACAATCTCAAAATTAATGATGCAATTGGCAGTCCTGCTGTGGTGAATAGTGATGGAAATAGTGATAGTCCAATCCAATCAGTTGATGTCAACACTGATCAGCATGTGCAACTCAATTGTCATACTTGTCACGTTGAGATACTCCAGGGTGAAGTTGTTGTATCTGCTGAGAGAGCTGGCAGTGCTGTGTATTGGCATCCTCAGTGCTTCGTATGTGCCACTTGTAAGGCAAGTATTTTTATTTGAAGCTTAATATTCTTCCCAGTAACTCTATTTCTATTATTATTATTTTTTTTGTTGCAAATCCTATTGGTTGAAATTTATCATTTATATCAATTACTTGAAATATAAAGACTTTGTAGACAGTGTGGCCATTGCTTCCAGCCGCCATCCATGAGGCTCAAAATCATTAAATTATCTTTTTCTTGCTATTTTATTACAGTTAAAGTGGCTTTATAAGGACAGTGTGGCCATTGCTTTGAGCTGCCATAATATTTTCTCAAATTTATATTTTATTTTATTGAACAAGCGTAGCGAGTTCTTAGTGTTGACTTGTGACTCGTGACTGGAGGCTCGTGGCTTTTTCTGTATGTTTGTGGATGTTCCAATTACGTGGTCTAAATCAAATTTACAATTCATTCCATATAATTTTTTCCTATAGTGATGATTGCCAATCTTTTTGTTTCGCCTCAAAAACGATGAAGGAGTAGGTTAATTTCATTGGCAAACGAACTTGATCTGTATAAAGTTTCCAAGAATATGTGTTTGATATTGTTTGCTCGATGATAACTTTCGAATGCTCTGAACAATCAACTTAAATTTTAAACATATATTCTTGGAACCTTAATACAGATCGAGTTCGATTGCAAATGAAATGACCCACTCCTTCATCCTTTTTGAGGCGAAACAAAAGGATAGGTTTCCAGCCCTTCATCAATATATCTATATGTTACTATATATAGAAAACTAGCAGCTACCCGTCCTTCGTACGGATTATGTTTAGAAATACGACTAAATATGTTTCGGCTTTTTTGATAGCAACGATCATGAAGTTGTTAGCAGCTTAGTAAACAACTTAGAACGTAAACAATTCAGTGACTGTTATCAGAGAGAATATTTGAGAACAGCTGATTGATATATCATGATAAATTACGTGATTTGTTCTTATGTGGTAATAATAGTGCTACCTGGCGAATTCCCAAGAGCCTAGCACAAACCGCACCTTCCTAAAATGTTAATTTTTGTTTTGATAAATTGAAATTAGATTTTTTTTTTTCAACAAAGAAATAATTGATAAAACATAAAGCTGGGCATTCACGTTCCAACTTGCAGTACCACTTGCAGTACTGCTATAAATGGTCGATTACATTGGGATAGTTACTCGCTAAGCGAGTAGCGAGTAGGACGTTACTAACCGACCGTGCTACAGCAGCTCAGTATACCAAGCCAAATTATATTAAAAATTTAATTTCCAGAATCACCCTCATACTATGGAATTTCAAAGACAATAAACAATATTGCAAAACAAAATTAAAATAATTATGAAGTTTACCAACAATTATTCAATAAAATTTCATCAAAACAATCTACAATATACCTCATCTGAACTGTTATGCTGGCAGCCTGCATGATTAAATGGCGGCTTTGGCCACAATAATATTGTATTTTGGTGTTCGCTACTCTGCCAGCGAGTATCAAATGTGACCAAATTCCAAAGTGGACAGGCTCTCAACTTTGAATTTGGTCACTTTGATACTCGCTGGCAGAGTAGCGAACACCAAAATACAATATTATTGTGGCCAAAGCCGCCATTTAATCATGCAGGCTACCAGCATAACAGTTCAGATGAGGTATATTGTAGATTGTTTTGATGAAATTTTATTGAATAATTGTTAGTAAACTTCATAATTATTTTAATTTTGTTTTGCAATATTGTTTATTGTCTTTGAAATTCCATAGTATGAGGGTGATTCTGGAAATTAAATTTTTAATATAATTTGGCTTGGTATGCTGAGCTGCTGTAGCACGGTCGGTTAGTAACGTCCTACTCGCTACTCGCTTAGCGAGTAACTATCCCAATGTAATCGACCATTTATAGCAGTACTGCAAGTGGTACTGCAAGTTGGAACGTGAATGCCCAGCTTAAGATGAGCTTTGATTCACCAGTCATATGTTTCCTAAAAGACTTGTGGTGATCACATTATGGCGTTGCCATAGTAACCTTCATTTACTTCAACTGTTTATTCACCATACTCTATTCATTCATGCTGAGTTCTTCGTTCAATAAAGCCTTACTTTACAAAAGGTCTTTAATTCTAGTACAATTTATTGAACGAAATTATCCCTGTTTGTCGCAGCAGAAACATTAGTGAAATTGCAATCGATGCTTAATTTCTTTAGCTCTACTAAATATTGGTCTATTTTTTCTCCATGATGTTGTTTCCTTTTTGTAATAAGATATCTAGCATGAATTTCATTCTTCTGTTTGACAAAGATATTAGATAATGTCTCAACTGATTCTTCATAAGAATTGCTATCAGATATTATTTCATAAAGTGTTGAATTGATAAAATTATATAATACCTTCAGTCGTTTATTACTTCTGAAATTGATTTCGTCTAGATAATTTCCAAAAGTTTGTATCCAATGGTTCCATTTTCTCTCGCTGTCCGCTTGACTTGGTTCAAGTTCTAATCTTTGAGGTTTTAGAATACTTTCCAAGTTTGATAATTTTTCTTCACCTTCAGTTTGAACACACACTTTTCTATTTCGTTTAGACATTTTTTACATTTTATCTTTTGTTCAATAAATTGTACTAGAATTAAAGACCTTTTGTAAAGTAAGGCTTTATTGAACGAAGAACTCAGCATGAATGAATAGAGTATGGTGAATAAACAGTTGAAGTAGTTCAATGCAATGCTCCGACTACACAAGTCTGCAGACAGCGTAAATAACGCCGCAAAGGGCCCACCATTTATATTTGAGAACAGCTGATTGATATATCATGATAAATTACGTGATTTGTTCTTATGTGGTAATAAAACTTGGAAGAAATGTATCCAAAATCGCACAATACTTGGTTTTTAAACGTTTATTATTCTGTTTAAAAAAAGTTAATTTAGTTTTTTATAGCTAAAGACATTGTCAAAAAGGTTTTCAATACTGATAAATAACTTTAATCCCGATCGATGCTCTCGTTTTTCAGGAGAAGGCCGCGTAAAATGTATCCAAAATCGCACAATACTTGGTTTTTAAACGTTTATTACTCTGTTAAAAAAAAAAGTTAATTTAGTTTTTTATAGCTTAAGACATTGTCAATAAAGCTTTCAATACTGTTCAATAACTAAAATCCCGATCGATGCTCTCGTTTTTGAGAAGGCCGCGTAAAATGCCTTTGGGGCCGTGACAGACAGACAGAAAGTGAGATAAGACTATTTTCGGCTTATTTAATGTATAAAACGTAAAAATAACCAAAAAATATAGAATTCTGATAAATGTACAGACAAAACTCTAATTTTATTTATATAGATATTTGTTTTCACCATTAATGGAATTCGCAATAGATTTCAAAATTTATTTTGATATTTTGAGTTATCATCAGCTGTAGGTGAATAAATGCGATCAGGCTTTTTATGGAATCTTTATCAGCTGATAAACTAATTTCATTGCCCTGATAAAAAATGGATATATTTATACAGCGGTTTTTCATGTGGTAAAAATATATCTACTCTATAGATACACTAATTTCATTGCCCTGATATATAGTAATATGAGTACGGTAGGGTTTTTTTTTGTGGAAAATAAATCTGTGTATCAGAGCAACGATGAATTTGAATTTCAAGTGATATATGTCTTGTGAATTTTATCTAAATCAGTATCTTTGAAACAGCCGTTTTTCGTTACCACTTTCCCCTACGATAAGCTTCCCAAATGAGTTTCTGTGATATTCATGAAATAATTGCTTGCTGTTGTTTAAGCGTTCGTGGGTTCGAATCCCGCTCCACCATCAGGCATTTATGTGTAATCATTCACCTCATTATCGACGCACAAGTCTCGGACTCATGTGGGCATCATCAGCAATTGAAAATAGAACACAGAATAACTTGTTGATAAACCAAAATGTAATTCGAATCTATTGAAACTAAACTAAACAACTCCATAACTAATAAACAGTAACTAAGCTAAACAGACAGCTGATCAGCATTTGATCAATATGTATCAACTCTCCCCAACTACATCTCGCATTTCAAGAGTTGATCTAAATGTCTTCTCCAGACTGATCCATCATCCATTTTCACTTTCTATATGAGATTACTTTCTCTCAGCATTATGTTTCCAAAACTCACTTTCGTTTTTTTTTGGGGGGGGTTATGGTTACTCGCGTCTGTGATATCCTTAATTCACACATACTCCCCGGGTGGTGCTAAAGAGTAGCCAAGACTGGCCTGTCAGACTATTGTAGACGATCTCCTGACCAAAATACACAAAATGTTTCAAAATGCAAATAGAAAAGGCCCTTTTCAGGGCCAGTCGACACGGATTATTGGGCCCTATGCTAGAATATGCCAACTTAATATTGAAGGCATAAGTAAATCCAAGAGCACATTTTTATCTCATTATCTTTTAGAAAATAAAGTAGATATAGCTCTTATTCAGGAGACACATACCGAAGATGAATCCCAGCTAATCAACAGAGGAACTGTAGCTGGATACAGTGTTGTGGGTGCTGTTCACCACAAGCATTATGGAGTGGCTACATATGCTCGCAATGGTATTTCTAATGTAAGATTCATTTCATCAAGCTGTGAAAATGATATCTATACTGTAATAATTGAAGCCTCTGACATCAAGATTGCTAATATTTACAAGCCTCCCAATTCTCCTTGGCCATCCCCCGCATTGCCAGAGCTACAACATCCAGCCATGTATGTGGGAGACTTTAATAGTCAACATACACAGTGGCGTTATAATAATGACCATCCTAATGGTGTTAAATTGGTGGAGTGGATGGAAGCCAAAGGCTGTAAACTCATATTTGATGCTAAGGACAGAGGAACTTTCAGATCTGCTAGATGGCATTCTGAGACGAATCCTGATTTGTGTCTTGTGACTTGTGATGATCAGAGAAACCAAGTCCCAGTAATGAGGAGTGTCAGAGAAAGTTTTCCACACAGTCAGCATCGACCTGTACTATTGGAGGTGGGAACTCAGATCCCAGTCATCAGATCTGATCCTTGCTTGCGTTGGAATTTCAGAAAGGCAAGCTGGAACAAGTTTACAGCAGAGTTTGATAAAAATATCAGATGGATTCCCCCATTGGCACAGAATTACAATAGATTCACAAAGCTACTGCTGTCAACTGCAAAAAAGCATGTGCCCCGTGGTTGTAGAGAAGAATATATCCCAGGCAGGAATGAGTCAATAGATGCTCTGTATAAGAAATATCTTGAAAGTGAAAGTTCAGAAGATGCAGACTCTCTTCTGAAAAGCTTGGATGAATCACAGAGGCAGAGATGGATTGAAACTGTTGAAGGACTTGATTTCACCCACTCAAGCAGGAAAGCATGGAGTCTGTTGAGGAAGCTGAGTGGTGGATACAGGAAAGATTACAGAAAGACCATCTCTGCAGACAGCATATCAAATCATATTGTGAATATTTCAAGATCTAAAGCTGACAAGTGCCATTCCAAGAGGATAAAGAAGAACCTTGAAAGCCTCAAAGCTACATGTGAAGTTTCCTCTGAGTTCACTAGTTCATTCACACCAGATGAAGTCAACAATGCCCTCGCCATGATGAAGAAGGGCAAAGCACCTGGATTTGATGGCATACATATAGAATTTCTCATTCACTGTGGTACTCATGCAAGGAGATGGCTGGCAGAGTTTTTGACAGACATATTACACAGAGGAAGCCTGCCAGCACAACTAATGAAGGCAAAGGTTATTGCCATACTAAAGCCAGGGAAATCAGCTGATAAAGCAGAGAACTATCGCCCAATCTCACTGCTCAGTGCTTGCTATAAGTTGCTGGAACGTCTCCTATATAATAGAATAAGCAGTACTTTGATGAAAGAAGTCCCAGTAGAGCAAGCTGGCTTCAGGCCAAACCGTAACTGCATGGATCAAGTACTGTCATTAACTACCTATATTGAGTCAGGATATGAGAGGAGATTGAAGACTGGAGTGGTATTTGTGGACCTGTCAGCTGCCTACAACACTGTCTGGCGAAAAGGACTCATTTATAAGCTATTAAAAATATTAAAGTGCAAAACTACAGTCCGCTTGATAAATAGTATGCTCTCCAACCGCAGATTCCAGGTGAAATTGAATGATGACACAAGCAAGACAAGGATATTAAACAATGGGCTTCCACAAGGATCAGTACTGGCTCCTCTCCTTTTCAATGTCTACATTCATGACCTGCCTAACACAATATCCAAAAAATTTGGATATGCAGATGACTTGGCTATAGCCACTCAAAATTCAAATGTAGCTACTCTGGAGAGAGTCCTAGAGAGAGATCTTGAGAGCCTAAGTAGTTATTTTTCAAAGTGGCGACTCAAACCCAGCCTTTCCAAGACTGAAGTCTGTTGTTTCCACTTGAATAACAGACAGGCAAATATGGAGTTAAAAGTAAACTTCAGAAATTCAACTCTGCCTTTCAACAAATATCCTAAATACCTTGGTGTAACCCTGGATAGAACCCTATCTTTCAAGAACCATCTCATAAGTCTTTCCTCTAAATTGAACATAAGAAACAACATCATACAAAAGCTGGCTGGTACATCATGGGGTGCATCTGCCCAGGTGCTGTGTGTTTCAGCCTTATCTCTCGTTTATGCCACAGGCGAATACAGCTCTGCCATCTGGTTGTTAGTGCCCATGCAGCTAAAATTGATACGGTTCTTAATCAAACCATGCGCATAATATCAGGCACAATAAGATCGACCCCAATAAGATCGAATATTGGCTTCCTGTATTAAGTAGTATTGAGCCTCCAGGTGCTCGCAGGCAGAAAGCACTGGTACGGGAGAGTAGCAAGCTGTCCATGAGCTCTGACCATCCCATTCATGGGTATCTAAATAGCTGTGATTTCAGGCGTTTAAGGTCATGATTTCCACCTGTGGTGACAGGCCGCTTCTTACACGAACCTCAAATCACAACTTAATGGAGAGAGAAATGGAAAGGCTTGATGTCTCCTGAATGGCATTGCATGCTTGAGTTGAGGCAGCCCCCTGGTGGTTTTGATTTACCATGTAAGCTGTGGTGTGCTCTGAATAGGGTTCGCACCAGTCATGGTAGGTGCGGGGAGGCTTATGCTAGATGGGGTGTAAGAGAGAGTAGCGAGTGTGAATGTGGAGAGGTCAGCCAGTCAATCAGGCATATAACCTTCCACTGCCCCAAGAGGGCTTTTCATGGCACTATTGAGGACTTTGCTGTCGCCTCTCCGGCGGCAGTGACTTGGTTGAAACAGCTGGATCTAGAAATTTAATTCCTTGACAATGTGACTATTCACAGCTATTTATTGTACTTTTTTTTTAATGTATCCTAAATGTTATGTACTATTGATATAGTTAAAATTGATGTGTATTGAACGGCCATATGATAACAACAACAACTTCCAGGGCATCATCGATCTGAAGAATCTTAAGATAACCTTGTCGTTTTGCATTGGTGTAGTCTCGAACCTGTACCCTGTCCCCTACTTGAAATTCTCGGCACACAGCCTTTGCGGTTTTTGATGCCTTATTACACTGTGACAGCAGCAATCCCAAATGTGTACTTATCTGTCTTCCATACATCAAACTGTAAGCATTTGACCCGGTTGCATTAGGAGATTGTCGAAGTTGCATGAGAAGCCTGAAGAGTTTAAGGTCGAGTTTACCTCCTTCATCTTCCATTGCCTTTAAGGCTTTCTTTACTGCCTGTACATACCTTTCGGCCCATTGGAGGAGGGGTGGTAAGGCGCGGTTGTCTTATGTACAACACCATTTGCCAATAAAAACTGTTCGAATGTGTGTGAAGTGAAAAGACTTTCATTGTCTGAAACTAAAACCAAAGGTAGACCAAATGTAGCAAAAAGTTTTTCGTAGCTCCTTAACACACCATTCTGCAGAAGTGTTTTTAGTAGGGATCACTTCAATCCACTTAGTAAATGAATCCACTACAATGAAATACCACTGTCCTTGCATTGGGCCGGCAAAGTCGACATGAATACTTTCCCAAGGTCCTTGAGGAGCGAGCCATGGATGATTTGGCTCTTGTGGTAGGTGATGTTGTTTCAAACGGCACTGTTTACAAGTGCATACCAGTTGTTCAATGTCTTTGTCTATGTTTTTCCATGTGCAATAGCTCCTAGCTAGAGCTTTCATTTTGTCCATACCTAGATGTTCAACATGTAGTTCTTGAAGTACAGCATGGTGTAGGGCTTGTGGTATTATTACTCTACAGCCCTTGAATATACAACCATCTTGCAATGATAATTCGTTGTCATGGAAGCCAAAGTTTTCAACAGATTCTCCGGTTTGAAGTGCATGTAACACTTGTTGTAAATACTTGTCTTCTCCAGTTTTCCTAGCTATTATACGACTGTCTACTTGTAATGAATCAAGTTGGTTGGCCTGAAAATGGCTGAAGTCATCCACTAGATTGATTGATGCATGCTCAGTTGGAAAACGTGATAAAAAAATCAACATTTGCATGGTCTGAGCTTCTTCTATATTCAATTTGATATTCAAACCCTGATAGGAAGTGTGCATAATTGAAAATTCTTGTTGCTGAAATTGATGGCAAGGTTTTGTTATGGTGAAATATAGAAACTAGGGGCTTTTGATCAGTTACCAGATTAAACTTCTGTCCATAAAATTAATTAAAACTTTAAAAACTTAATTAAAAAGTGATTGAACTTTTTGAGTCCCCAGTAAATACCTGTTGCTTCTTTGTCAATTTGGCTGTATTTTTGTTCACATTTCGTCAAGTTACGTGATGCAAAACAAATAGGTATCTCTCTTCCATCACTGTATCGATGAGAGAGAATGGCTCCCAGGCCTACTGGTGATGCATCAGTTGCAAGCACTAAAGGAAGATCTGGATTGTAATGAACAAGCACATTGTCACTAGCTATCTCTGTTTTTACTTTTTGAAAACTCTCCACATTTATTTGTCCGTATATATTGTTTTCCTTTCTGCAGCAATCTGTTAAGAGGATTTTTGCCAAGTCCTTGATGAATCTGTTGTAGTAGTTATCCAGACTAAGGAACTTTCTGAGTTCATTCACATTTTCTAGTTTCTTACAGTTCATAATTGAAGAAAATTTGTCTTTTGTTTTGTAAAGTCCCTGGGCATCAATAACATGACCCAAATATTTGATACTTGTTTGGAAGAATTTTCATTTGTCTCTGTTCAACTTCAAGTTGTTGCACCTCATTCTCCCTAGTACAGTATTCAGCCTAGCTAGCAGCTCTTCTGCTGTCTTACCCTGAACAATGATATCATAAAAAAAAAGTGTACACCAGGAATTCCTTGCAAGGTTTTGTCCGTGAAATTCTGCCATAGAGAAGGTGCTACTTTGACTCCAATCATTAGTCGATTAACTCTGTACATACCTCTATGTGTGCTTAGTGTTTGCATTTGGGCATTTTCATCATCCATTTGCATATGAAGGTAAGCATTAGAAATGCCCAATGTGCAAAATAGTTTGCCTCCATTCATTTGTGTGTAGATATCTTCAATTCTTGGAATTGGGTAGATCTCATATTTAATAAATTTGTTCAATGTTACTTTGTAATCAGCACAAATACGTACTTGACCATTTGGTTTGACAACTGGAACAATGGGAGTACCCCAGTCAGAGTGATCTACTTGTGTTATTATTCCACACTCTTCTAGCCTCTTAAGTTCACTTTCAACTTTATTCCTG
The DNA here is from genome assembly GCA_948455865.1 of Conomelus anceps. Classification (NCBI taxonomy): domain Eukaryota; kingdom Metazoa; phylum Arthropoda; class Insecta; order Hemiptera; family Delphacidae; genus Conomelus; species Conomelus anceps. The sequence continues at coordinate 26,854,355 of OX418216.1, forward strand.
AGAGAAAATGGTACTTGACTTGGCTTTACAAATATTGGTTTTGCATCATCAATGAGCCTGAAATATCCTAAATGATCAGGTATAACTCAAATTTTTTTATCAAAGACATCACTTTATTCACTCAAGACGTTGCCTAGACATGAAGCCTAATTTGTTTCTAGACTTTTAATTTCATTCCAGTCTAATTTGATTTCTCTGAGCCAGTCTCTTCCAAATATAGCATCAACATTTTGCTCAATCAAATAAAGTTTCCCAACAAATGTTTGTGTCTTGTACATGCATTTAACAAATGTTACACCCTTTGGTTTAATAACTTTCCCTGTATATTTGCGAAGCACAATGTTTGTTGAGAAAATTTATGAGGAATGGACAATCTCCTAAATACTATGTAAGACATGGTTCTAAGGGCTGCGCCTGTGTCCAATTCCATAGGTACTGTTTTTCCCTCGATGGTGATGCTGACCATAATTTTGTCATTGTTTTTATCATTAATAACATTAATCTCATAATTGTTTTCGCTATTATCATCAGCTTCATTTACATGATGTTGTCTATTATTTGTTTTTAAATTAGCTTTAGCTTGCATGCATACACTCGCAATATGTCCCACTTTGTCACACCTTATACAGATTGCTTCAATGAAATGAGAAGCATCTGCACGATGAGATTGTGAACCACAACGATAGCATTTTCCTTTGAGCTTTTCAAAAAATTTTGTGGGACGGCTACTTATTGAAGATTTTTGTTGCAATTTAATTACCGATCGTGCTTTTTTAAGTTTAAATTCTTGTGAACTTTGTGCTGCCTCATCCATTTTTAAACTATCTTTTCTTTTTCCTCGTCGCCAATGTGATATTCATGAAATAATTGAAAATAGAACACAGAATAACTTGTTAATAAACCAAAATGTAATTCGAATCCATTGAAACTAAACTAAACAACTCCGTAACTAAGCTGAACAGACAGCTGATCAGCATTTGATCAATATGTATCAGTTTCCCTTTCCAAAATTAGTTGTTTGCAAGCGAGTTCTCCAGCCCGTTGGGCTCACTAGTATCTTTTTAGGCTAGATATTAGTTGAACAAGCGTAGCGAGTTCTTAGTTTTGACTCGAGGCTCGAGGCTTTGTCAATTTGTCTGTATGTTTGATAATAACTTTCAAGTTCGTTTGCCAATGAAATTGACCCACTCCTTCATCCTTTTTGGGACGAAAAAAGGATAGTTTCTCAGCCCTTCATTAATATATCTATATATTACTATATAAAGAAAATAGTTGTTTTCACCATATGGAATTCACAATAAATTTCAAAATAATATTTAATTATATTTTGAGTTATCATCAGCTGTAGGTGAATAAATGCGATCAGGCTTTTTTATAGAATCTCTATCAGCGCTGATATACAAATTTAATTGCCCGGATGTATGGATATATAAACAGCTGTTTTTTATGTGGTAAATATATCTACTCTACAGATTCACTAATTCCATTGCCCTGATATATCGATGCCCGATATATTGGTCATGCGGTGAGCGTGGTGTTCAAGTGATCGTGATGTTCAGTCACGACCTCACGACCGCTCAAGACTGCGCTTGGATGGGTGACCGTGCTTCAATGACTTGATGTTACAAGCTTTATTATCACTTACCCGGTGGTTCGGAACCCACCTAAAATAGTGTTCCCCGTAACATGACTCAAACGGCGAGGTGGAACTATCCGTAAGGGTCTCCCCGCCATTAAAAGCCATACGTTTATTATTATTATCGATGCCCGATAATAAGTGATAGAGTGATAGATGTCTTGTGATAGATATCAGACAGAATTGACTAGTCACAAGTTCGTCCCATTCAAAGCACAGTTGACTTAAATTATGGTTAACATGGAATAGTAGTTATATAGTACCAGCAGATCACAATCAAAGTCTATTAGGCGTTTTAATGATAAAACCTCTGTATTGTTTTGATGATAATTTTATATTGTACAATAATATTCTCGAGTCAAAAAATGCAATATATTGTAGGTTGTGTTTCTTTTATTGCATTAAAAACACACACACAATATCTATTATAATAAAGTAAAACAATTATCTATATTAAATAAAACTTTTATATTGACAAAAGAGTGTTTTAAGTTGTATGTGTTTTGAGACATGTTTTAGCGACCTTGTAGAAACTGATAATTTTCCTTACAGCAGACTTGCATATGTCTTAACTGCAGATAACTTTCTATCAAACTATTTCATTTTACAGGAGTTATTAGTCGACTTGGTCTACTTCTATTACAAGGATAATGTGTACTGTGGCAGACACTATGCTGAAAAAGTGAGCATGCTCAGATGCTTCGCTTGTGATGAGGTTAGTGAATGAATATGAAGTAATTTGAAGTAAAACTACTTGAGCGTCTTTCAATCAAGCATTTTTTTTTAAATTGATACAATCAAAGGCTCCGTTAAACCTTGTAATGATAATGTATCCAATAAAATTCTTTACAGTGCCTGTTAATAAAAAACAAATATTATAAGTAGAGTATATCATTTCAAAATAAATTAAAATTATAAAAAATTAAAATTATTATAAGAAAAATTCTATAAATTGAATTAAAAAGTCAGATAATAAGGAATAGTGCTAATGAGAATAAAAGGAAATAGGGAATTTCCCATAATATTGCCCTGGAGTTGAAGGAGAAGTGGAAGAAAAAATATTTTTTAAATATTTCATTGCAAAATAGTTTTATATCTATGATCTCTTTTCATTTGTCACTTGATATTTCTGTATAAAATTTCTCTCAACTCAATTGAAAAGGTACTCAAAAGAAAGCTGGTGGGTCGCTTAGTGCAGTTGGTTGGGGTGTCGCAACTTCAGCTTGCTGTCGTTTAAGCGGTCGTGGGTTCGAATCCCTCTCCTCCATCTGGCATCTATGTGTTATCATTCACCTCATTACCCACGTACAAGTCTCGGACTCATGTGGGCATTATCAGCAAAAAATAAAAAAGTAGAAATTCGTAGTCATTCTTATGCCTCACCTGACATATAATAATCAATTTAATACTCTCTCATCTTAATTTATCACCGCTTGTTATCAGCTAACAGGCTTCTCTTCCAATTTATTACGGATCTGCTATATAGTATTCCATATTTTATTTTGTAGTGAATCTTTCCTTGAAGAATGTAGACTTGGTCATATATTGTCAGTATTTTTCAAAAGTTTATGTTCCATTATAATTGCTATAATAAGATTAAAATAGTATAATGTTCTCCTATTACAGTTGATTTTCGTGAAGGAATACACAATGGCTGAAGGCAAGCAATTCCATATACGACACTTTTGCTGTTTCCATTGTGATACGCCATTGGCTGGAAAAGAATACATTCCGATGAACGACCATCCTGTGTGCCTTGATTGCTACAGAACAAAATACTCAAAAGTAATCAATCAAAATTTATTTAATTGACAAATTTGTGATTACACGAACTTCTTTAAACTTGATGGTGCCATATGGTGTAAAATATTTCAACAATCTATTGTTACTGCTAGAATAATAGAAACCATGAGAACTCACTCATTTCTTAAGTCCTTGTCCATATGGAATCGATTTATTCACTACGGAATCTGTTACTAAGACCAAGGAATAGTGATTTCAAATACTATTCATAACATACATGCATTATACAATCAACGAATGTAGCATTCCTTTTTGCACACGGAATGCTGCAATTGACGCTGAAAACAATTGCATATAAGTCTTACAATAATATTTATTGTTTTTAAAATTCCTTAAATTCAAAATTTGTTTGTGAGCACTTCCAACTTGCTTATGGAATATACATTCCAAGTAACATTGCAGTTCATCTATAGCTCGTCACAAAATTAGGCGGTTCTGAAAAATTGTGGTGTTGCCAATTCGTGCTGTGTTTACATTGCTGTGACAGATCAAGAAACAAAGTCACTTGAAAGCTGGAGGTAGTTGTATTAAAAGTCCCCTGTGACTCTTGGAAACAGCGTATTAAGGTTGGTGATTATCCACTATCAGCTGGTTTCATATCTGGCAACACCGCAGTTTTTCAGATCCGCCTAATTTGGTGGCGTGTACTATAGTAGTTTATGAGCAATCGTGATCAGTCAGTGTTACTGGCTTTATACTATTTTAAGTATTACTTTATTAAAACTGAATACTAATTTCATCATATTTGTTTTAATGTAGCCATAATACCTTTTTTTGTGGCCTCATGTTAAATCGTTTCATTAATATTTAAGAAAATAGGCCAGCAAAGGCTACTCATGGAGGTGGGTGTTGGGTGAATTGTATAATTCAAAGTGAGCGAATAATTGTTCTGTAATTCAGAAGTCGTTGCATCTTATCTCTCGCCTCTCACCCATCTTGCTTGATCATTTTTAGGGTAGTTATAGTTCTTTGTAACTGGGTTTACTAATTCTGCTTTGTTCACGTACATTGCTTTATCTGCAGTTTCCACAAACTACTTCTTTTTTAATAGACATCAAAGTCAATTCTGTTAATATATATCATTAATTCAACACTAGGCATACTTAATGTATTCTCTTTAACATGTAGGCAATCAAATTTATAGATCACACTACAAGTTAATCACGTTTCATTCAATTCTTAGTTTGACTATTACTTCTAAAATGTTGAAATATGTGTAGTTGTAAAATAAGTGTGTGTGATTGTATGAGAAGTGTGAGATAATTCTGTACCATTCAACACTTGCAATAATGTTGAGGACCGAAAATGTGATTGTTTAATAAGAATTATTATCATTATTGAAACCTTAATATTACCATAATTTCAATGGATCTCCATTGTCCAACATTGTGACATGCCATCAAGATATCATAATAATAGCAATGCAGTTGTTACAAAACTCTTGTGTTACTTAATATATTTAAATCATCATTTATAAGGACTGCATTATACTCAGACTATTTTAATCAGGATTAGCGATCGATAAAAAATTATCATATTGTGTTGAGATGTTTTTATTATTTTATTTCTAAAAAATATTAGGCTTTATCTAATAGTTGACGTTGTTTGCTCAATTTTTAATCGCAAGCTTATTTAAATAATGCTATTAACTTTTTTGGGGTGATAGAGAAGTAGAATCAAAGTAGAAAAACTCATTTTCTCTTATACTTCCTATTTTAGAATCTAATTTCAACGAACTGCAGGCTACGTGGTTATATGACCATACGACGGAACGCGCGCCTCCCCTTCACCGTGCTATATCGTGAGAGCGGTTAATCATTAGCTAAGAATGCAAATAAACATAATAAACTTGTAGTGAATTTATTTCTCTTCAAATTATGTAATGGATTCTAATGATGTGCGACGCACAGGAAACAAGTTATTTGCAAAAACTGATTTTCGTGACCTTCGACCTTAAATATGTTGATTAGGGCACCTGGTAAGATCGTTGACTTTTTACTCTTTCTTTAGAATGCCATAATGCAGGTGTCTGCCAAATTTCAGGACGCTTTTATTCCGGGGTTTGGTCTTTTATTTATCTTGAAGGCCTGGACTATATATTGTGCTTTGAACAAGTTTCTAGCTCACTGACCCTTTTCTTTTTGTCTTTTTCAGGTTTGTCAGACATGTGAAAAGATTATTGAACCAATCGACAAGAGAGTAACAATTAAAGATCTGCACTGGCACGCAGTTGATGCCTGTTTTTGCTGCCAATATTGCAAAAAGCCACTTTCTAATTCCAAAATGGTAATTGATTCGAAAAAGCCATTCTGCAACAAACAGTGTGCACTGTCCAAATAGATATGTAAGAAGTCAGTGATGCATCTAGTGCCATATTTTCGTATGTATTGTACTTATATTTTTATAATCTTTACAAATATATTTAACATTACACATAAGTTTTATGGAAATATTAATGATTATAAATATATTATATTCTGTATAAAAACTTTAGGCATGCTATTGTATATGTTTTTGAGACATCTATTATACTTATTTAACTAGATATTTTTACAAGATATTAATCAGGCATTTCATATTAAATTGATGAGATTTATATTAATTTGATCGCAATATTAGTATAAGGCTGTGTAATGTACTACGTACTACCTATTTTTGAGACATCTATCATATTATTTAACTATATATTTTTTCAAGATAATAATCAGCATTTTATATTGAACTTATAAGATCTTTGTGAAATGTATTATTTGATAGCAACTTTCATTTTATTCTTTTCAATAAAGAACAATTATTTCTTATTACTTGAGAACAGTGATGGTTTTGCTAGAAAGTGGATAAGGACAATTAATGAGAATCTCATTAATCCATTCATGTGTGTAACTAGCCTTTTTTGAGACTAGGGTTCCTCAATATACCGAGGTTGACTTAATTTGTTTAGTCCTACTAATCAGCTATTTGGCTGCTTCAATTAATGTAAATTTTGATTCCTACAATCTTGTTGATTTAACATACAAAATCTAGATGCAGAATGCAGCAACTGACACTTCAATCAGAACAGCAATGATTTGAAACATCCACTCTAGAAGCAGAAAGGTGTATCCACACTTATATCATTATGCCACTAGGTACTGCTGTATTTTTGTTGCATAATTTTTAGTAAGTTCCAATACTGCATTCTCCTGCTAGAACAGCGACTTGACATACTGCATTATGATTTTTGAAAATCCCATTTACAATGTGTTTCTGGACTTCCTGCATCTAATAGATCTTGTTTTCCTGATTCCAAAGATATAAAAATCTCAAAATTGATCATTTTGGACTTACTACCACCTGCTTCTGAGGTATAAATATTATAATAGAATTTGAAAGTTCCCCATTGTCAGAAATAGTTGCACTTACTATTAAAGTTGCACTCACTGATAGCATGCCACACATTGTGAATATAAGTTTGGATTCAAAGAATATTCTTTTGAATAGAAACTTGGCAAGGTGGCCATGCAGATGGTGCTTGAGATTTCCATATCTTGGCACTTTCCCTCACACATCCCTCCACACTCTCTCAATATCTTGGGTATGTGCCCCAGTGTCAGGATCTACAAAATTGCAGGAGTAGTTTACCTGTAAGTATAATGGAAAATTTGATTAGAATGTTGAAGAAATAGCTTTTTAGTATAGGTTTTGGCAATAAAATTATTGATTGATTTACCTAAAGGTTTTGAACCCTAAATTTTGAAGACAGTCATAAGTCTTCAAACAGTCACTTGTGAGTGTGGTGTCTGACTTGATAATTCTTTTGTTGGGAGTAACGTTTCATGACCTCTGTTTGGGACTGGAACCAAAAAACGTATTTTGTCTCCCAATCAATTCCACCAAACACCCAGCTCCCATCCACAATTCTTCCAAGATTATACATTCAGTGGCCGACTTTTGCCTCATCTATCTCAATGATAGAGTTAGGCCCACCAATTGCTGCTTCATTCTTGAAGAGGCACTCAAAGCAGACCTCTCAAGTAGTTGCACCAGTCTACAACAGTGGCTATTGAAACCAGGCTACCAGGCTATTGAAACCTAGCTCATTTCAGAGAAATTCCTATAAATTAGAAAAATATTTCATTACCATCAGCAGCATTACACACAAAACATTATCACAAATATTCAGGAAATGAAAATGAACCACCTTTGCAAGTAGTGTGGCCATTCAGAGGTCAACATATATGAATATTTATACATTACCATATTCTATGAATATTTGAGTAATTAAATAATAGCAAACTATAGAACTATGATAAATATTGCACAAAAATGAGTTCAGTCTGTTTTCAAACTCTTGGCAACTCTAGCACAAGTTTTTCTGGTTTTTTAAAGTAAATAATCCAGCTCAATTTTTAAATTTTTGATCTTTGAAATCTAAGGTTTATATCACATTTAAACAAAAGAAATATAAATAAATCATAAAAATCAACAATTTACCATAATTAATATGAACGAGAAAGATATTAAACTATACCTAGTTTATAACAAACCTGTCTCAGTGGAAGTAGTAGCACACTAATTGGACCACAGTTTGAACAGGCTGTTTGGATTTTTCAAACTAGGTATGCTTGAACTGGGACTCATAGAAATTGTATTCCCCCCCCCCCCCACCATTATTGTTATTAGAATCTTAGCTCAATGAGCGAAAAATCTATTCTGTTTATTCCAATATGTCACATGCATTTTCAGTAGAAATGAGTTCTGTGTAAGAGATTGTTCAATTTAATACATGATTGAGCATGCTTGCAAACATGCTTGGCATTGCTGACAGATGATCAAACATGTTGCAAGCATGCTGGCTGCCATCACATAGTACTCTTGCTTCTCTGGCACTGTGACAGTCTACTCCTTCTCTGTGGTCTAGTGTTGTCAGTGTGTATGAATGGATGCTAAAGCTGAGGTGGCTATTTGTGGTTTGCATCTAATAATAAAACTTACTAATAATCAGTGGCGGCACATGCAGTCTGGTTCTGGGCGGGCTGACGCTGAAATAAGTATCTATGGGGGGGGGGGGGGGGGTGAATTTCCAAGAAATAGAATGATCTTAAATTTCATTACAGCTTTTTCCAGATATCTGTTATTCAATCGATCAGTAAAGTTTTTTTAAATTCTTTTTTCCTAAGCTAATTGCTTCTCTCACAGTAATATTATCTCACCCATCTTCTCTTTCAATAATGTCAAAACATTGAATCAGTTCTAATCTCAAGTCTTTAATGCTGGTCACAACTCTGGATTGAAAATTCCAATGTGTTTGTGGAACTGATGGCAGTCTTTTATCACAAACAGATCTTAATATGTCACTTCGTTTAGCTGAAGCACTAAGAAATCTTGAGAAACCCATGAGATTAACAAAAAACAATCTTGCAGGTTGAACGTTGTAGCAAGCATTCTTGATGACCAAATTTAACTGATGAGCATAGCAATGCATATATTTTGCATTTTTAAACACAGTTTGCATCAGACCCTTAACCCCCAGTACATCCACTCATTGTATTCATTCCATAATAAGCCTGTGCTATTAGCTTGTACTCCAGCTTGAAATCCTGCAATGTTCCTTTGATTGTTTCAATAAGGCCAGGCCCTGTTTGGTCTTTCACATCCACAAATGAAAGGAATCTTTCAATGGGACTTGAGTCTTTAATATACCTGAATATTATAACAAATTGAGTTTTACAAGAAATATCAGTAGTTTCATCAGCTTCTACAGAAACAAAATCCACCTTTCTTAAATCATTTTTCACTTCCTCCAAGTAAACATTATACATGCATTCTAAAATGTAATTTTGAATTTTATGCAATGTAGGGTCAGGAGGGGTAATTATGACCATTTTGAGCATGTTTCAACTTTGAGTTTTTGTAAAACTTGTTCAAATTTAAAAAAAAGAGTTGTTTTTAGTGGATAAGCAGTAACTTTGGAATCTTAAGAAGCCTACATAAATGTTTCAGTGATGAAATCTGTCTTTTTCTCAAGTTATATGGGTGGTCATAAAAACCCTATCAAAACTCACAAATCGCAAAAATTTGGGGTAATTGTGGCCATCAGTGGGGGAATTATGACCAGTGTTTTTTATTTTCATATTAGCTTATTAACATTTATTTGGGGCTATAGTGACCACTAAACCTTTTGTTTTATATCCAAGCATCTTTAACCATATTAAATTGTATTATTTCTTGGTGGTCACAATTACCCCAGTGGGTAAATAAATATTGTAAAGTCAGTTGAAAAATGACAAACTACAATTTATTGTTGACTAAATTAACAAAAGTTATTTGAATGAATAATGTAGGCCTTATTATTCCAGTTTACAAAATTACCCTATATGAAAAAACAAAAGAAACAAAAACCCTATAATAAATAAGAGAATACTATTAAACAAAAATACTATCCTAGGCCTTTTAAAAAACCGCCACTGAGCCTGGGAAAATATAGACTAGTTTTCTGTCTTTTTCACTGATTAGTGGCTCTGGCAAAACTCACAATTGGGCCATAGGCACCATGAAAATATCTGACACATCTGGGCAAAAAGTAGTGGCATGCTCATCTTCTCGTTTCAGACCCATAACCCTTATCTTGAAACCTGAGCCATCTTCATAATCGTCATCCTGATATTGAAGCACTGATTGGATGCAACACACATATCTGTAGTTAACTGTCTTTGTGTATCCACCCACAACGTTTACCAATATGTGAGCACCTGGTTTCATGTTTTCAGTAGATGGTTTTTGGTATTGAACCTCTTCTGGTTCTTCAAGTTCCAATGGACTGATTGGAGCACTATACATTTCCTCTTCATCAATTACTTCACCTGAATTAGACAATTCTTCAAACTTCAGATTTCATTTGGTCACATGTGTTTTACTTGGTTTAATTTTGATTGATTTCTTCTTTTTTCAGGGTTATGTGAATCCTCTTTTTCTTTGGTTTCTTCTGCCGGCACCATCTTGTTGAAGTCTCCTTCATTTACTTTACACCTTTTCTTACCTTGACTTTTTTTATTTTCAACTTCAATTGTTTGTCTGATTCTGCCTTTTCAAGTCTGTTCATTACCTCCTCTGACATAAGAACTTCACCATATCTTTGTGGCTTTATTCTTGTATTCACGTTTTTTTTTGTAGGGGTGACCTGAACCAATTTTTTTTGTTTGAATTTTTCAAAGTTTCAGCGAATATTTCTATCACAGGAGTATAATACAAGTCAGATCAACAATATTATACACTAGATACCATAATTACTTCAATTAGTTGAGGTGAGGCTTAATTTTGATGTGAAAGGAACTCTTGTACACTATAAAAAGCTTTATAGAACTTCACTGTCCCTAAGGACAGGCTATCGGTTTTGGGGTATCTGAGATTATCAAATATGTTGTGAACTAAAACTATGAATAACAAGATTAAATTCCAAAAACAGAAACAATTTATTTATGAGGCATCCTGTCACCCAAATCTATTGATACATTGTTGAAAGAAAAATTGGAAAGATGAAAGTAATTTTGAAAGTTATCAGTTCTGAAATGGAAAAATTACATGAAAAAAACTGCAGGTCACATCTTAGATCTAAATACTTATATTTCACACTTTGATGAAGATCAATAGAAAAGAAAATAATAAACTTTTTAAATGTTCTAGTAATTTGGAAAAAACCTTGAGCACTTATCACAAAAATGATCCTTTCCTCAGCTCTTGTCAGAAAGAATGAGATTCAAAAATAGTATGGCTGAAAGTAACAAAAAAAATCAATTAATCATACTTTTTCAACATAGTAATCCATGGCCAAAAGAAAAGTCTGGATCTAAAATTATATTCTTATTGCTCTTCATGATTGACTTTATTATTAAATACATTTCAATCATTTTATCTAAAATTTTCTTTTTTATTTGATCTCTTTTACAAAATATAAATACAATAACAAAAGGTATCATCTATTTTAATTTATAAGAAATGGATCTTTCAATATTGACACATCTGTTTATAGCTTTTTTGTGCCCAAGAGGCAGTAAATTTGAATTTGAGTCAAGGTCAGCTGAGATTAGTTGATGATAATTTTATATCATTACAAGCTTCACATGTCTCTATGTCATCAAATTGAAGGCACTGCAATAATACTTTTTTGTGACATGGTTGAAGAATAAATTAGATGTGTGAAGGGTCCTTTCAGAAACAAAGAATTGATATTTTTGTTGCTTGATTTTAGAACTTAGGAAATCAAAAGCAGTCCTGTAAAAATATTAATTTCTTCTTTGTCTGTGTCTCTGTAGTTGTTCTTCTTTGTCTGTTCTGATAAGCCTGTTTTAACAGTTTGAAGTTTTCTATTAGTGTTGTAACAATTATGATCACCATTTCATCATCAAATAATAAACTCCAAACCTGGATTTTTGTAACCTAAAAGTCTTCCCCTTCCTTTTACTCCTGGCAGAGTCTTTATTATGTTTCTGGCTGGTGTCCTCATGTTTCTTGGCAGCTCCTTGCTTTTCCATGTGTTGGGAGAACCAAATTGTTGTTTATTTGATCTTTCCAAAAAAAGTGTTTCTTATCCCATAAGCTCATTTTCAACTGTTACTTGCTGCTCATCCTGTCTGGTTTGTAAATCTAACAAAGTTTCATCCTCCTCTTCTTTACCAGAGCTTGTCTCATTGTTGTAACCTGTAGATTCATCAATAACATAATCTGGATCATTATCAGAATCATCAACTTCACTGAAATCAGTATCATTGTCCTGTTCATTTTCAAAACATCTACAAAGCTTGTCACTAAAATCAGGATCACTTGGCCTCTGTATTTTTTGTTCATGACTCATTTTCAAACACTAATACTATACAAATTTATAAATAAACACATAACATAATTTAGCAAAATATGTTGGTTGAAACCATAGGCACAATTATTGTCCAGGCGGTGCAAAACTGTAAGTGAAACCCTCGGTTAGGCAGACTGGATGACAACATTTATTTAATAACAGTAACCAAAACCCACAGTCTCTGAGACAGGTTCCTAATTTAAAATTGATATGTCATGAACATAATTATGCTTTGCTCAAACTGTGCAAAGGTCAAGGAGAAGGGCCGGTAGGAGGGTATTGGGAGGGATAGTGCCAGCACTAAAACACTGTTGCCAATATCAACAAATAAAATTTCCCTGTGGTCTGTGAGTGCGGGTTTGGTATAAGTGTTAACAACTGAATTTTCTTGGTAGGCCCAGCCCACCCAGCCTCTGCTATTAATACAATTGGGTATTATCATTTAAAGAATCTTATCATCTGATGATAAAGGTATTTTAAATAGGTCCTAATAGCAAGTGTATAATACTGTATATATTGATGCAGTTTACTAGAGAAGCGTGTTAAAAATATAGCAGTAAAGGATTTTTGGAAAGCCTTTCAGGTACTTTCTCAACTTTTTACTCACCAACTCAAATATATTTTTGGTTTGTAAAACAAATGAAGGTTTTTAACTACAATTTCATAACTTTACACTCATAAATTCATATATTTCTGAGATTAATTTTACACCTGTACAAGACTCAAGTCTAATGAAGTGTGTCTTGGCATACTTATCTCCAGTTTTATTTCTTCAAAGGTAATACAGTATTACTTTTATCATAATTGAACATGCCATGTAGTTTAATAATATGAGCACTGAATTTGTATAACTGAAGGTTCAACTTTGAGATCATCCTGATTACCATAAAATTCTTATGGTTCTACCATTAAGACTGAAAGTTTCAGTTTCAACCCAAAACTGTTCCTCTTCCAATAATCAACAAATAGTTCAAAATTAGAGAACATGTATTACTCTATTATTAAAATACATTTTGCATTGGTATTAAGTTGGGAAATTGGAAATAAGTTTTGTTACACACATTTATAAATAATTTACACATATATTTACAAATAATTAAAATTATTTTACACATTCTATTCATATTATTTAAACATAAGTCATTTTCAAATAGCATCACGAACATATTTTCAAAGCAGCTATTTCATAAAAAATTTATTGGTTTATTCATTTCTGAACAATATGCATTTATTCAATTTGTTTCATATGGAAACACTGCATTGTCATTTTCTAATTTTGTAATATGGAACATTCTGAGTCTAATATAAAGTTCAATGATTTTTTGTTGTTAATACCACATGATTATTGGGATATTCGTTTTCAAAAATTTGTTTATTGAGGCCTTCAAACAAAGTCTGAAAATTGCATTGTTTAAGAGTATGCACTATCATTGAACCATCTTCATCTGTTGAGAGCTTACACATTTCAAATTCTTTTTGGCAACCCTACAACGAATTATGCTTGGTACGATATGCAAACCCCCATTGTCCTTCCTATTTATAAAAATATGGTGTTCTGAAAATGAATATCCAGAGAACAAAACCCCTGTACAAATATTACAATTGAATGCTTGGGCAACTTTTCCTGCAACATACCCAGCAATCTATACAACAATATTTTCAACATACTCTGTTAGCTGCATGTTGATCTTAAAATCAGAGAAAAGTTCTTCATCAGTAATTTTATTCTCAATAGGCTCTTTCCCTATTAACTTGTTTGTTAAAAATATAAGTGGATCCAACTACAAAGTTTCATCAATTTGTAGTAACTCAGTTGGATCTTGGGGAACACAGTTTCCATTACTGCTTACATTTATGCAATTTTTTACAAGAAATGGACAATATTTGGATTGTTGTTCAACCATCTAGAACTATTAGGAATTTCAAATGTGTGTACTTACTGAAAGGCTAGATAAATGTATAAATTTAAGAAAACACAATGTATTTAAGAGTGATCTGTTTATTTAATGACTGTCAAATAATTTTTCTGATCAACAATAAATTTGAATAAATAATATTTTTTTACAAAATTAGGCTTTTTATGTTATACACTGCAATTTTTTGTTCATTGTAATGTTTTACAGTACACTGTATTTTTTGTTTCATCACCTGGTGCATGAATATACAAAGCTGAAGGTTTGCCAATATGGGAACAGGAAACATATAAGTGGCATGCGTTTTCCAGATTAATGTCACAAACATTCAGTGACTGACCCTGAGATTTGTTTATAGTCATAGCAAAAGCTAGCTGCACTGGAAACTACAGTTGTTTAAATTGAAATGGTATGTTAGTTGGTATCATTGGTATTCAAGGTATTAGCACATCTTCTTCTTTATTCTCTCCCTTTAAAATGATTGCTTCAATCAAATTGTCCATTAATTTTTTCACCACTAGCCATGTACCATTGCAAAGATGGGTTGGTAGATATTTTGCAACATTATGACTACCAATTGTACCTTTAATTGAAGATTGTGTGGCATTAGATGCAGCTTCATGATTACACCATTGAGAGATTTTGAAAAGACTTTCAATTACCATATCAAACAACTCCACAAAAACAGAGACACAGTCATGGCACTCAATCCATCTTGTAGGACTTACAGCTTTCAGCTGTGTCCTGTTACTTTCAGGTACTTTAGACTCAACTGATTCTTGAAGGATGTTTAACCTTTTTAGTGATATATGGAAGACATAAATGCTATTGATAATAGTCAAAAAATGCTGATGCTTTTCCTTTTTATTCTACATGCATTTGAGACAGCCAAATCCAATATGTGAGAGCTGCAGTGCATATATAAAGCTAAAGGGTATGATTGCCTGATTACAACTTGAACACTCTTGAAATATCCCCTCAGCACTGGCTCCATCATAGTCCCTGCAAGTAGTTCATATTTTTTCCTAGTTTGAAGAGGGTATTCAAAATCTCTTTAGCCAGTCCCCTCTCAGTAGCATCTTCTATTGGAACAAACTGTAGGAAGTCTATCCTAATCTTTTCAGCCTCCTTGTCAAAGTAACACCAAGGGACATTTGCTGTACTCCTACAATATGTGTTGTCTCATCTGCAAGCACTGTGAAATACTTAGCTAAATTGACTTTGCTGACAATGTGTTTCACAATAAGTCATTACAGCATTAAATCAACCCATTTTGAGTTTGGGGACTAATATACAGGGCATTGTTGCAGCTTGTTTGCAAATTATATTTTAGAGCTTCATCTCCACTGCTTACCCTGAAACATAGAAGGGTTCTGAAATTGCCATCATTTTCAAATATTGGTTCTTCACTTGAATCAATTGGTCCCTGGTCTTAGTGCCCTCTCAGTGGAATACTTTGTCAGCTGCACAAAATTAAATTTACAATGGTAGGTTTGATTTTTCCTGTTTTCTTCAATCTGTTCTTTAACCCTGAATCTACTTGTAAATTAACTGGATCTTGATTTTACCAATCTGCTGACAGACTGCTGAACACAATTCTTGTTATTCCTTTCATGATTTTCTCAATGGTTTTCTTCCACATGTTTTATTTTGCTTTTAAAGGGTGTTTTTTTTTAGAGGCAGAGGAGTTAAAGTTGAAAGAAAATACATAAAAATGTTTTCAATATACAATAAATTGGTTTTATCTTACAGTAAATTTTATGGCATTAATGTTTAAATATGATATCAGGCATGTGGCCACCTCAGCTGGCGCACACACTCTTTGCAGTAAATCAGGCTGTATGTCGGCAAAAATGTGGCAAATGTTGGCTTCCAAGTGCTCAATTGTTTCTGGTTTGTCAGCGTACACATGCGACTTTACATATCCTCAGAGAAAATAATCTAAAGGCATCAAATCGCATGAATGAGGTGGCCAGTTAACAGGTCCATTTCGTGAAATTAATCGCTTGCCAAATGTTTGTTTCAGTAAATGAATTGTGTCACATGCTGTGTGGCATGTGGCACCATCTTGCTGAAACCACGTGTCTGCAACATTAATGCCATCCAATTGAGGCATGAAAAAGTTAGTAATCATATCTCTGTATCGCTCACCATTGACTGTAACGTTCTGACCATGGACATTTATAAAGACATATGGACCAATAATTCCACCAACCCATAGAGCACACCAAATGGTCCCTTTTTGTGGATGTAATGGTGTTTCAATAATGGCATGTTGATTACTATTTCTCCAAATGCGGCAATTATGTTTATTCACATAGCCATTTAACCAAAAGTGTGCTTCATCACTGAAAAAAATTTCAAATGAAATGAGGATCAATAGCAATGTTTCCTTCAGCCCACTCACCAAATGTATGGCGTGAATAATGATCATGTGGCACATATAAGCAAGGTGATTTTATATTTCTATCTCACAAAAAAAGGAGCTTCATACACATATAAGCAAGGTGAGTACATATTTCTATCTAACAAAAAAAGGAGCTTCATACACATAAAAGCAAGGTGAATTTATATTTCTCTCTCACAAAAAAAGGAGCTTCATATACATATAAGCAAGGTGAATTCATATTTCTATCTAACAAAAAAAAGAGCTTCATACACATATAAGCAGGGTGAATTTATATTCCTATCTCACAAAAGAAGGAGCTTCATACACATATGAGCAAGGTGAATTTTTATTCCATTCTTTCAAAAAGAGGAGCTTCATACACATATAAGCAAGGTGAATTTATATTTCTATCTCACAAAAAAAGGAGCTTAATACACATATAAGCAAGGTAAATTTATATTTCTATCCAACAAAAAAAGGAGCTTCATACACATATAAGCAAGGTGAATTTATATTTCTACCTAACAAAAAAAAGGAGCTTCATACACATATGAGCAAGGTGAATTCATATTTCTATCTAACAAAAAAGGAGCTTCATATACTCATAAGCAAGGTGAATTTATATTCCTATCTAACAAAGAAAGGAGCTTCATACACATATAAGCAAGGTGAATTTCTATTCCATTCTTAAAAAAATGTAGCTCCATACACATATAAGCAAGGTGAATTTCTATTCCATTCTTACAAAAAATGTAGCTGCATACACATATAAGAGAGGTGAATTATATTTCATTCTTACAAATAAAGGAGCTTCATACACTTATAAGCAAGGTGAATTCATATTTCTATCTCACAAAGAAAGGAGCTTCATACACATATAAGCAAGGTGAATTTCTATTCCATTCTTACAAAAAATGTAGCTTCATACACATATAAGTGAGGTGAATTTATATTTCTATCTCACAAAAAAAAGAGCTTCATACACATATAAGCAAGGTGAATTTATATTCCATTTTTACAAAAAAAGGAGCTTCATACACATATAAGCAAGGTGAATTTCTATTCCATTCTTACAAAAAATGTAGCTTCATACACATATAAGCAGGGTTAATTTATATTTCTATCTAACAAAAAAAGGAGCTTCATACACATATAAGCAAGGTGAATTTCTATTCCATTCTTTCAAAAAAAGGAGCTTCATACACATTTCTGTCGCTATGGTGCCGAAAGGTGAATTTATATTTCCACCTAACAAAAAAAGGAGCTTCATACACCAAAAATTTCCCTAAAGTTGACTGAACAGAATTTGTCCAAATAGATTGGAGTAGTAATTGCTTGCTTTATTTACTACTTTCTTTATTACCTGCGAATTGCTATTATCCTTTAATTCTCTAATGTGTTTCTTTGAACAGCTTGTACAATCATTATCATCTCATCATCATTCACTGCAACTATGTAACTTTTTATAATTCCATTCATCACCTAGGCTTAAAATACTTTTGTTAAAGTTGCCTTTGTATAATAAATAAATAAAAATAAAAACAAAGTACATAATCTACAGCGATTTTGAATCTTTTATTATTCCAATAAACAATGAATTTGAAGGCGGCGATGATGATGATGATGATGATGATGATAATGATGGTAGACAATCAAGAAAATCCTATACAGATAAAACGGCTAGACATGTGCCCTGTAGTTATGGTTATATCGTTCTAGATGAAAATGGGGAGATATGTGTGGGTCCTCATTTATACAGAGCAAAGTTTTTAGGGGAGAATATTATTGCATGGTTTCTGCAGGAGATAACCGAACTCAGCGATAGGCTTTACGATGATTTAGTGTTAGTGTAACAAACCGTTTGCTGCTGGAGATTTTAAATGTAGACATCATGATCACCATAGCGGCAGATATCTTTCTGCAACACACATGAGCTGCATTTCAAACTGTGAGGTGCCCACCTATGTTCCATGTGTTATGCATAATTTTCGCGGGTATGATTCCCATTTCATTGTACAGTCTTTGGCTTACAATAAATGCAAACTGCGTTGTATCACTAACTTGTCAGAGAAGTTTCTCACAATAACTGTAGGACATGTTAAATTTATTGACAGTTTACAATTTCTAAACATGTCTCTTGAGAATTTAGTAAAAAATCTGGCGGATTGTGATGATTATAGAACAAAATTCAAACGTTTATGTACACATTTTAAAAATGAAGTACACCAAAAACTGTTCTTAAGAAAAGGTGTGTATTGTTATCAGTACATAGATAGTCCCGAAAAGTTTAATGAAACCACTCTTCCACCTATAAATGAGTTTTATAATAGTCTATCAGAAAAGGAATTGGATGAAAATGATTACAAACATGCCTTGGAAGTGTGGAATGTATGTTCAATGAAAAATCTAGGAGATTTTCACGACAACTATTTGATAAGAGACATCCTCTGCCTGTCAGATGTCTTCGAAGACTTACGATTAATTTTTTCAAACATTATGGATTGGACGTATCTCAGTTTCTCTCTTTAGCACACTATAGTTTTCAAGCAATGCTTTTTAGAACTAAAGTTGAACTTCAATTGATTACAGACCCGTGTATGCATCTTCTAATCGAATCCGCAATCTGCGGGGGCGTCAGTGTAATACCTAATAGATACTGTTGGGGATTGAGCAATGAGGTGTAGAATATAGAATTTCCAAATGAGGCTGTAAGACATAGGATATAAATGGAGGACCTGCAGTAAGAGGGGTAGGAAATTAGGTTGTAATAAAATAAAAAGAAATAGTTGAGTAATACCTTGTTAATGTTCCTATCACCATATGAGAAGTCGTTTCTGTAGACGCCGATGCGTGTGCACACGTTGATGAGATGAGTCACTGATGATAATGCGTAGCACTCGAGGTATTGGTATGCATGGAGGAGTGAGGTCAGTGAGGATGAATGAAGAATTATTTTGGTATAAAATAGGATGGAACTAATTTCATGGCCGATATAAAATACTGGAGGTTTTGAATTAAAGAACAAGAAAAATAAAGTGGTAGTTGCAGTTATAAACAAATGAGGCTTCAATAAGCCGAATATTGATGTTTCACAAAATAATAAATTAATAAGAAATTATTGCGGTTGCAACGAATACTAACAATTGAGGTTAGAACGACGATTTGTTCATAGCGATGCGGTTTCAACAAGAATGGGAGTGGGAGTTACCAGTCAAACTGCCAGTACAACTCGAGCATGCGCAGTGGCCAATAAAACTGGTTGCCATGGCAACACTATAGAAAGTCAAGTAACAGCTACATGGTTTGTGGCAGTAACACAAAAATGAAAGCTCTGTTGAGCAGAGATAAAACATAAACTAACTTAGACTACACTAAATACGAAACATAGCGGGGGCCTTGAATCCACTTGGATTCAACAAGAATGATAAAAAAAAAAAATAATAAAGTTCACAACTAGTGAATAAAGTTCATAACACTAATTACAAGGGTGCCAAGCTTGGCTATAAATTATTTGGAGTTTGCGGGTAGCGGAAACACCTTGTGGGATGGACGTGTCAAGGTTCCGTGGTGAGTCTTCAAATGCACCACATGGACAATTCCATCTTGTCCTGGAGAGACACCAGTAATGCGTGCTAATGGCCAGGTAAGTGGTGGAGTTGGTTGATGGACCAAGACAAGGTCACCAATGTGGAGATTATCAACAGCCTTATTCCATTTGGCTTTCTGTTGAAGGGTATGGATATATTCCAAATGCCATCTCTTCCAAATGTGCTGGTGGAATGCTTCAATCAATTTCCAATGTTTGAGGCGATTGAGGTTGACATTTTGTATGTCTTCTTCAGGAACTGCCACCAAAGGAGATCCAATCAAGAAGTGACCTGGTGTAAGTGCTGAGACATCATTAGGATCATTTGATAGAGGTGTGAGAGGTCTTGAATTCAATATTGCCTCTATTTGAGTGACCAGTGTCGTGAATTCAACAAGTGTTAATGTGTGTTCTCCAATGACACGTCGGAGATGGTGCTTGATGCTCTTGATTGCTGCTTCCCAAAGGCCACCCTGATGTGGAGCTGCAGGTGGGTTGAAGTGGAAAGTAATGCCTTGTGTAGCAGCAAATTCAGAGAGTAGGAGTTGCTTTGACTTGGAAAGTGCTTGGAAGGTATTGTTAGCACCAACAAAATTAGTCCCACAGTCAGAGTAGAGGTTTTTGCAGAGGCCACGGCGAGAAACAAATCTTTTCAAGGCAGCAATGAAGGCCTCAGAAGACAAGTCTGTTACCACTTCAATGTGGATTGCTTTGGTGACCATGCATACGAAAGCACATATGTAGGCCTTTGTGAGTGATGTGGATCTGAGGTTGTGCACCTTGATATTGAATGGGCCAGCATAATCAATCCCAGTATTGAGGAAAGGGCGAGAAGGTGTCACACGAGCCTGAGGTAGATGCCCCATGGGTGGAATGTTGTGGCGAGGTTTGTGTCGAAAGCAAACATTGCACTTAAAAATTCGAGAGCGGATGATACTACATGCAGAGAGTATCCAAACATGTTGTGAAAGAAGAGATTGTGTTAGTTGAGCTCCAGAATGCAAATATTGTCGGTGGTAGGAGTCAATCATGAGGTTGACCACATGATGTTGCTTTGGAAGGATGATAGGATGTTGAACATCTTGAGGTATATGACAATGCTTGAGACGTCCTCCAACTCGCAGGAGACCGTCATCATCAAGATACGGAGAGAGGTGGCAAAGTGAGTTTGATACAGTAGAGGTTTTGTCAATTTTCAGCTTGGCAATGTCTTCTCGAAAGGCTGAGTCTTGAACTTGTTTGAAGATTATACATTTGGCAGTAGCCAATTCTCGGGTGGAGAGAGGGCCAATTTTCTTTGGTGGGTGTCGAGTATTGAAGACAAAGCGGAGGATGTAGGCCATAACACGCTGAAGTTTACTGAAGTGAGAAAATTTTTGTAGGAGATCCCATTCAAGAGGTGCAGTAGCAACGAGAGTGATGGGTGACAGAGGTTTGCTCTCATCAGTATCAGCAAGTTCTACTGGAGTGAATGCGGATGTAGGCCAGAGGTTGGAAGGCTTCTGTAGCCAGGATGGACCTGTCCACCACAAGTTGTGAGCGGGTAGTTCAGCGGGAAGTATACCATGTGAAGCACAGTCTGCAGGGTTTTGTTCACCAGAAATGTGTCTCCAGCTATCAGTTGGTACCAATTCTTGGGTTTGAGCAACCTGGTTTGCTATGAAAGTTTTAAGACGATGCGGAGGAGTCTGTAACCAAGTCAAGGCCACAGTAGAGTCACACCATAATGTGATAGAAGAAAACTCCAGTTTTTTGTGAAAGGTTGAGATCACATATGAGGTCAGTTGAGCAAGCAAGTGAGCAGCACACAGTTCTAGACGTGGTAGAGTGAGTTTTTTCAAAGGGGCCACTCTGGTTTTGGAGATGAGTAACTGGACAGTGGGGGAAGTATCAGTTTGTGATGTCCTGAGATATATCACTGCGGCAAATCCACGTTCAGAAGCATCTGCAAAACCATGAAGTTCAATGAGGCTTGAGTGCAAGAACTGTAGAGCTCGTGGTATGGAGATATCTTGAAGTGTGGCTGATGTGTCAACAAAGCTTTGCCACATTGCAAGCAGTTCAGGAGGTAGAGGTTGGTCCCAATTTAGGCCCTTTGTCCAAAGAAGTTGCATGAAGCATTTAGCCCACAGAACCACTGGTGAGAGGAATCCACAAGGGTCATAGATCTTGGCTATCACACTTAGTACTTTACGCTTAGTGGTAGCATCATGAGGTAGATTGAAGTTGTAGGCAAAACAATCATTTGCTGCTGACCATTGGATACCAAGGATTTTGAAATGAGGTTGTTGATCATCCTGAAGAAATACCGGTTTCTCAAGGTGACCATCAGGAAAGCTGGAAAGAAGTGCATTAGAATTTGAAGTCCATTTACGTAATTCAAATTCACCACATTTGAGTAGAGAGATAAGTTGTTGTTGCAGTCTTAAAGCCTCTTCTTCGGAGTTGGCACCAGCAATGACATCATCAACAAAGGTTTGAGAACGCAGAAGTTCAGCTGCTTCTGGGTAGGAATTGCCTTCTTCAGTGGCAAGTTGATGAAGAGTTCTTATAGCAAGATATGGAGAACAGCTCATGCCATATGTTACTGTGGTCAATTTGAAGACAGATGCAGGCTGAGTAGCATCAGTATGCCATAAAATCAATTGATAGCACTGGTCATCAGGGTGAACTTTGATTTGCCTATACATTTGACGTATATCACAAGAAAAGACAATCTTGTGCAAGCGGAATACCAGCAACAAATCACAAATATTGGTCTGCATTTTCCTTCCAGTGAGGAGAATCTGGTTCAAGGAAATACCAGTTGAGGTTTTTGCACTAGCATCAAATACAGTGCGTAGACGAGTAGTGCTGCTAGCTTCTTTGAGGACACCATGATGTGGTAGAAAATAATGAGGAGTAGATAGATCAGTGTTGCTATTCAGTTCCATATGACCTAATGTCAAATATTCTGACATGAAATCAGTATACAAAGACTGAAAATGAGGTTGCGCCTTGAATTTCCTTTCTATAGAATTTAATCTTTGTTCAGCATTGGCTTTAGACTGACCCAAAGTGGGGTGGTTAGCCTTGAATGGCAGTCTGACACAAAATCGTCCAGATTCATCACGTGAATAGGTTGAGAGGAAATGTCATCACACAATTTTTCTTCTTCAGATTTTTCAGATGCCATTGGAGGCTCTTCTTGTTCCCAAAAGCGTTGGAGAGAGTTATGCAAATCCAAATTGTTGATAGCCAAGAGGGTGGCTGATGCTTGCAGAGTGATGGAAGAATCAGCTTTAGGCTTGCATGGAGTCTCACCCATGACCATAAAACCAAGATGAGTCCCAATTAAACTCGGCAGGCCAGGACCAAGATGATGAACAATCTGGTTGAGCAGAAGAGGAAAAACAGAGCCACCAAGAAGAATGTCGATGCCTCCAGCTAGATTAAATGTAGGGTCAGCCAGAATATATGGTCGAACCTTTTCCAATACCTCTGGATCAATTTCCATGCAAGGTATATCAACACAAATTTTATCAATAATCAAGAACTCTTGATTAAGTGAAATCACTTTTCCACTCAGAGTTTCAATAGAAAGAGAGGTGAGGCCCTTAGAACGTATGGGGGCTTGAGAAAATCCAACAACACTGTGGTTGCTCTTAGTGCGAGATGCACTTAATACTTGTGCAGCATGTTCATTGATGAAACATGACTGACTACCAGAATCTGCGAGGGCGCGGAAAACATAACTTTTTCCATGAGGAGAGGTAATTTTAACGAGTAGCGTTCCCAATAGCACTGTAGACATTGATGAATGATGAGAGGGTTGATTATTCTCAGTAGTGGTCAGTACTACTGAAGGAGGTGTCATGTTGACTTGAGGTTGACCCACAGAAACTGCACGGCTGCTGGGTTGGAGAGGTGTCATATTGGCAGTTGACTGGTTATTTTCAAAGTGCAACAAAGTATGGTGCCTTTTATGACATGTGAAACAGTTTGATTTCGATTTACACTTGTCAAGAGTATGATTTCCTAAACAAGAAATGCATCTTTTATTTTCTTTGACAATTTGAAAACGTGCTTTGGGTGCATTGTTTTTGAACACAGGACATAAATAAATCTTATGTTCATTGTTCTGACAAACAAAACAGTCATAAGGTTTTGTGTCACTTTTGATTTCATCATTATAAGTAGTCATCAATGCTACCTTGTTTGTAGAAAAACTCCTATTTATTTTAGGAAAGAATTTATTTTCAGATACTGAAGTAGACATTGAAGCGGTTTTTGAGGTAGAAGAAGAGTGAAGATTTGAATTTTCAATTTCATTGCACTCCTGAGTTAAAAAAGTAATTATTTCTTTTGCTTCAGTAAGTACAGATTCGCTAGATTTGTTCAAAGAACGAAAATGTTCAAACTTTTTTCGGAGGTTATTATCCATTTTTTGCATCATCATAGCACACAGTAAAGGATTATCAGCGGTTATATCAATTTTTAATCCCTTCAAAGCTTGTGTATTCTCATTGTAGGAGTTCAAAAATTTCCGCATTTGAGCCGGTTGATGAGTGATATTGGGTAAATCGAGAATTTTATTGAGATGCAGTGTTATCAATCGGCGAGGTGAATTATAGCGTTCATGAAGCAAGTCATAGGCAATCTGATAATTACTCTCAGTTAGTGGTAATGATTTAATTAAATCAAGAGGTTCTCCTGAGACAGAGCTCAACAGGTATTGAAGTTTGACTACACCTGATAATGTAGAATTTGAATGAATGCTTGAATTGTATAAATTAATAAATGAGGTCCAATCGAGAGGGTTTCCAGAAAATTGTTTCAAGTCAAGCTTAGGTAAGCGAACTGGCTGTTCATTTTTTACTTTAGACTGATTCAATTTCGTTTCTAAGTTGTGTAACGTGAGATTAATAGAGTCAATCATTTCATCAGCACTATTAAGAGGTGCATAATTTGGTTTGAATTCTTTGTCTTCTTCTAACTGTAATTCATGATAACAATCCAGTGAGTCAGATAAGTCTGATCTTAATTTTTCAGAGATTTTGAACGAGCGAGTAATTTCTGATAAATTTCCTTATCAGAGATCTTTTTTGACATATCAAATAAGATTTGAATTTGTTCAAAAGCATTATTCTTCTTAGCGGTGATCACTGCTAACAATTTAGCCATTATAACTAACTAAGTTACCTACTTGATAACAGTAATAAATTATCACAAGTATTGAAGTTGACAATATAATAACCTGGGGTACAATAACTAAATGAGATTGCACTAATAATAGTGATAATAAGCCGATAAAATGACTCGACACACTGCCGTGGTAGTATTTGAGGTAATTACGATTACAAATTGAGTGATAAGTGGCAAGCATTCACAAAAGACATCTAATAATATTCGAAATATAAAACAAGTAATACGTTTATCAATAAGCATGAATATTCTGAGAATTCAATTTAATTAAACAATTATCTGAATTGAATTCACTCAAGTTACGAATTGAATGCAAGATATTATACTTATTGAACATTCGAAGTATGATATGAATAAATCAAATAATATTTCAATTTTGAAATAAGTAATGTAATTTTACACAATTGAATATAATTATCAGTCAAGTTCACGGAATAACAATAAGTATTTATTTCAATTAGAAATACGCCACAAGCCATAAGCAGTTATTCTCATTTGATAGCATAAGCTATTAGTGAATGAATAGTAGGTTATTTTCAAGTTCAATGTAAACAAAGTTGACCTTGACGACGCAATGCTCAGCTATAATGTCAGCCTGAATACTACAGAGCTCCGTTATAATCACGATGAAACAAAACAGTGAGTTGTTTACGACTTTTGAGCACAATAGACAAATTTTAACTTGCAAGGCATTGATAGTGAACTCGTTTGAACAATGTGCTTTGTAACTTGTAATATAACTTGTACTTGCACAAAAAATGATAGCTTTATTTAATGAGCAATGAATATGTATTTCCATAGAATGAAAATAAAAAATGATCCGATCCGGGGCTTGGAGGACCAAAATGTTGGGGATTGAGCAATGAGGTGTAGAATATAGAATTTCCAAATGAGGCTGTAAGACATAGGATATAAATGGAGGACCTGCGGTAAGAGGGGTAGGAAATTAGGTTGTAATAAAATAAAAAGAAATAGTTGAGTAATACCTTGTTAATGTTCCTATCACCATATGAGAAGTCGTTTCTGTAGACGCCGATGCGTGTGCACACGTTGATGAGATGAGTCACTGATAATAATGCGTAGCACTTGAGGTATTGGTATGCACTGAGGAGTGAGGTCGGTGAGGATGAATGAAGAATTATTTTGGTATAAAATAGGATGGAACTAATTTCACGGCCGATATAAAATACTGGAGGTTTTGAATTAAAGAACAAGAAAAATAAAGTGGTAGTTGCGGTTATAAACAAATGAGGCTTCAATAAGCCGAATATTGATGTTTCACAAAATAATAAATTAATAAGTAATTATTGCGGTTGCAACGAATACTAACAATTGAGGTTAGAACGACGATTTGTTCATAGTGATGCGGTTTCAACAAGAATGGGAGTGGGAGTTACCAGTCAAACTGCCAGTACAACTCGAGCATGCGCAGTGGCCAATAAAACTGGTTGCCATGGCAACACTATAGAAAGTCAAGTAACAGCTACATGGTTTGTGGCAGTAACACAAAAATGAAAGCTCTGTTGAGCAGAGATAAAACATAAACTAACTTAGACTACACTAAATACGAAACAGATACAGTCTAGCAAATAACCCATACATGAGTACAGCATATGATAGCAATAAACCTACTTCTTTTATTGTTTACCTTGACGCGCGAACGCCTTATACGCATTTACAATGTGTAATTACCTACCTTACGGCGATTTTAGATGGTTAACACCATCAGAAGTTTCCTCACTTGACATTTCAACCGTTGCAGATGACGCGCCTGTTGGTTTTATTTTGGAGGTTGATTTGGATTATCCAGAACATCTCCACGATAAACACAACGATTTCCCGTTAGCGCCATTAAAGCAAAAACCTCCAATGGAATTATTTTCTGACTATCAGCGTGTAGATGATGGGAGGAAACAGATTGTAACAACTAAATTGTTAACAATCCCAGTCAGCACATAATGTGGAAATAACGTTATTTTCACGTAGAAAAAAGGTGAAAATGTTAAAAGGAAAAATAAATATATCTTTTTCACGTAAAAAAAATGTGAAAAATGTAAACGTGAAAAAGTTGTGACATTTATAACGTAAAAAAAATGTAAAAAATTTGTGAAATTTAAAACGTGAATATCACATGCCAATTTCACATTTTTTAATCTATATTATTAATACACCAATGGGGTTTACATGTAAATGTCTTTGATCAGTTTTTAGGAACACCAGACAATTAAAGTGGAAAAATTCGGTATACTCAAGTTATGTAGAGAAGTGCAGAACGCTTATATATGATTAACATTTTTTTGTTAAAAATGATTCTAATTGAATTTAAAAAATACATATTGAAATTTAAAAATGATGAATATTTTTTTTTTAATGGGCATTAAACTTTGCTATAGTAGATAATACAGCTGCTATGGAAATGTTTTTCATGCTTCTGTTGGTTGCTAACGCGAATACATAATTTTAAAAAATATAAAAAAGTTAATGGTCGAATTTCTACTACTGCAGTGGCAAAATGTGTTCAAGCTAAATGTAATTTTTGTCCGCCTCTGTGGGGTGTTCAGTTTGGAGAAGGGTGCGACCGAAATGACAGGAGCACACGAAAATTTCATGCTAGACCTATTAGAGCCGATAGACGTTTTTTTGGACTGCAGACCCCATGTTTTTGACTTACAAAAAAAAGTGTTGTTGGAGGGGGAAGCCAGATGGGTGTTGGTCGGGACTCTAGCTGTTTCAAGTTAGTATCTTGCATAATAAAACATAGGTAAGGTACTGTGGAAGTTCAGCTTTCCTAAAATTTGTTAGGAATCAAAACTTTCATTGACTGGGCAGATATTGGGATACTGTATTTCAAATCGAATCCATTTCCCGCCTCACATAATGCTGATTGGTTGGTGGATATTACACACTGATAATTAATTATGATAAATGAGCAATAATATAATTTATTGAATAATATGATAAATCACATGATATTAAAGCTAATTTATTATGAAAGTAGTTTACAGCTCAGTATTGTTACACAAAACTCCGGGTAGGTCTAGATGGTGTTGGTAGACCTGTGGCTGTGATGTTTGTCGTCTACACACCTTGCTGTTTTGCTGTTTGCAAACTCGCCATTAAACCTGTGAGTAGTGTGGTATTGCAGGAACGGCGTATCCAATCACAGGCCTGCATTTCAAGGTCACCCCCCTTAGGCCACGCCCCCCCCCTGGCCAATGGGAGAAGACCACGCCCCTTTAGGGGGGAGTCGGCCATTTTGTAAATTTTTGAGGCACGCCATTGGCTGCACATGTTGGAGTGGGGGACCCGTTTACCCCCCCTCAAGCCCCCTGGACCTATCCCCCTTCAAGCCCCCCTGCCCCTGTCCAAAGGAAAATGGCGCGCGCGCCCACGGTCTTTTTCCTTTTTTTAGGCTTTGCCCAAACCTGTACTGCATGAATTTTTCTTTTTTTTTTAGGTGGGGGGATAAGGTTAGGAGAGAAAAAAAATGAATAACCTTGTTTAAAACAGCCATTTTCTTTATGTAGGCGTCACCCAAACCTGTACTACATGAAAACAGCCATTTTGAATTGTTTCCACTTTTTATCTTTTTTTAGGCTTCGCCCAAACCTGTACTGCATGAATTTTTCTTTTTTTTTTTAGACATCATTCAAGCCCGCACTGTGTGGGGGTAAGGTTAGGAAAGAAAAAAATAAATAACTATGTTAACAGCCATTTTGAATTGCCTCCTCCACCTCCATCACCTATAAAATGGAAGTCCTATCTCTCTCATTGCTAGAACTTTCTTTGTCTAAAAAATCTTTTTATGAGTAGTTTTTATAACGATTTATTAACCGTTGTTGCTCTGGTGTTGGAAACTGGTTAGCATCATATTTAACCTCTGGCTCTGACATATTAATCCTACGAAAAAACTCATCAACACAATGTTCTAGTGTAAGCCCACGACTTTCCAATTCCTCCCAGTTGAAAGTTCTCATAGCTATTAGACACTTTCCTATCAAATGATAAGCATATCGATACATTATAGTATTTAAATGATTCTTGTAATCCTGACTATTATGTACATAATCGATTAAAAGGCTTTCTAATACTTTTATACTTGTGTTAAGATTTTCAAAGGAGACAAATCCGGCTTTCTCATTTTTAAACTCTGTTCTACTCAGCAAATTATCTTTTTTCTCTTTATTAAAGTCATCTTTACTGAGTAGTTTTTCTCTCTCATTTTTGAATTCTGTTCTAGTCAGTAAATTATCTTTCTTAGCTTTATTAAAGTCATCTTTACTAAACAGTTTCTCTTTCTCATTTTTGAACTCTGTTCTACTCAGTAAATTATCTTTTTTCTCTTTTTTGAAGTCTTCCTTACTAAGCAGCTTTTCTCTCTCATTTTTGAATTCTGTTCTAGTCAGTAAATTATCTTTTTTCTCTTTATTGAATTCATCTTTACTGAGCAGTTTTTCTCTTTGCCCCTTTGCTTCTTCGATAATTATTTTCAAACTCGAATGAAGATAGTCAGTTGAGACTAAAGCTGTTTTTTCTTTATCAAAATTTGATCTAGTCAAAATTGTTTTCTTAAGTTCATCTATTTGTTTTTCACTATCAATAATATGTTTACCACGTGAAACACGTCCGAACCTGTCTACAGACATGATGTAACTAAAAATCTGAAATTACTTGAGCCTAACTGTTGTGAAAAACATACTCTACCATCAATCTAACAATGTTAGCCCTTTCTGATACATTTCAGCTCTGCCAGATCAAAAATAACTTCCCACAACTGATTAGAATCTGTAATTGTAGTAATGGGATGATCATTGCTACATCCATAGTGAAAATGTCCACGTTCCTCAATTACAATATCTAAGAGCTCATAAATTTCAGAGAGGATGGAATATTTTGAACTAGAATTTTTCCATGAGTCATCGCTATCAGATGACACCTTATCATCATAATCATCCTTATCTTTCTTAACATTTTCAACACAATATTGTGAGAATTTTACACTATTAGCTAGCTCTTTAAACTCATCCAAACTTATACCCATTAACAATCTGGATAATTTCTTGAACTTTGCAAAACTAAAACATTGAGACATTTTTAAGGTTATGTTTTAAAGAAGCTCTCACTGCGCGCTGCTACTACTACCTAACTGTAGCTCTAACAAACTTATACTAAATCAAATGCAATACTTACCTAATATTATATATTCTTCTCTTTCCACCCGACGGGAGGATGAATTCAATTAAACTTGATAGTTTGCTATCAGGTTTAACTAGCTCCATCTTTTTGCCGTAAGAATTTGCGGGCGTTAGCACTCTTAAAGCGCTTCCCCATCTCAAAACTGAAACATTGATTTTGCTTCTACACTAGACTACTGTGAAAAATATTTTTCATAATAGTCTAATATGGAAAATCTCAATTTATATTCAGCTAAGAAACAGGCCTATACTGCAGTCTACTTATCCTATATACTCACTTTTATTGCTTCGCTTTCCACCCGACAGGAGGATGAATTTAATTAAACTTGACAGTTTACTATCAGGTTTAACTAGCTCCATCTTTGTGCTGTACGAAGCTGCAGGCGTTAGCTTAAAGCGCTTCCCCATCTCAAAACTGAAACATTGATTTCGCTTCTACACTAGACTACTGTGAAAAATATTCATAATAGTCTAATATAGAAATCTCATTTTATATTCAGCTAAGAAACAGGCCTATACCACTATCTTCCGCATTGCTCTAACATGCTGCATTATCCAGAAGAATCAGCGATGGTTTGTCCTCCTGATGAATACATCTCATAACATATCTCCCGCTATTGAAACTTTCCAAAGTTTGAGCATTCAACTCGGATAGAAACTTTTCCGGCAAATATACATCAAAGTACGAATGTCCACCATGATTATTAATTTCATATAATCGCAGTATAATTCTTGTTCCAAATTGTGTGCGAGCTAACCTTGCTTTTTGAATAGGATAACTAAAGTCAGATTTCAATCCATGTATTTGTACAATAGGAATATTCTCCCGCGATGTCTCATTGAATCTAGTCAAACTGAATGGACGCGATTCCTGCTGCTGCTGCTGCTGCTGCTGCTGCTGCTGCTGCTGTTGTCGCTGCTGATACATGACGGTTGAGAAAAGCACAACTGTACTCGACCGGCAAAAAACTGGTAATGATGAAAAATATGCTGCCGCCTGCAATCACCCGCCACCGGTTTCCTTATCCCCACCACCAGATTTCTTCTCCGCTCAAGGACAGACATGTTAAAACATGTCTGTGAGCAGTCAATAACCTTTTGCTTCACATATTGCGCAACACTTGATCTTCAATTTGTAATAGTTTATAAACGCCTACACCAGAAAGATATTTTCATTGTCTCATCACACTCTGACGTACATCATAAAGAGAATACATCCTTCTGTGGTGTGACGTAAATTAGAAGGGAAATAACTTTGCAAACATACAAAGAAACCGTTTATACTCGCACCGCTGTTATAAATAGCTTAGTTCTTCTATTGACAGTTTCATTGTTGAATTTTGTGCTGTGAAAGACGTCTAAGCTGACGTTATTGTTTCAGAATCAACTTCTACCACAACGTGAGATATCCTTCTCTACATTTGTATTAGCAGTTTGAGAGGTTGACTGTCCATCCCACCGTGCTGACGACGTATTTTCTCTACAATCACACACGCAGATATCCTTCTCTACAAACAGCCTGAGAGGACACGGGTCATCCTTCACACCTTCTTCATCCATCGTTCGACAGAATTGAGGAGAATTCAACATCGTCTTAAACGACATTCAGATTAGACGGCTCAAAACACAATTTCGGTGAGATTACATCTGATAATTTGTTTCGGAACTTTTGTTATACAATTATTCAAATGGAATACAAACTTGAATGTTCATCAGCTGTGAATAGGAATGTGTTAAAGTATAGATTTAGATTCATTAATAACGAAATAGATTTAGAGTTACTATTATCAACGTTAAAAGATAAAATATTTGAAATTTTAATTAATGAATCGAGACATTTTGACGGAAACCTTCGTTGGTTCATCGCTGCTACCGTTAATCTTGTAAAGTTATCTGCGTTAGCTGACGTTAGCGGTGATGGACAAGAATTGAAGGTTGAAACTAACGCAACATTTCACAGTACGTCTCATAATATCGTTAATATAAGTTTAAATAAGGATGAATTACTCAGTCAGTATGAAGCGGGGTCTAATAAGTTACAAAATGCTCTTGACAGATTTTTGTGTTTTGGCTCGGGATGGGTTGTTAATCGTATACAATATTTAGACCTTAATTTTGCGAGATACAATCCCATTTATGCAGGGTATAACAATTCATCATTTATTAGCACACCTAAGGCAATAGTATCAAAAAACGTTGTAATTAATATAAAAAACTTACACGATAAGAAGTGCTTTCTATGGAGTGTTCTTGCATATCTGCATTACAGGCGTAACAATTTGAATGTAGAGTATTTAAAACAATATGAGAAAGAGTTAAATATTAAAGGAATAAACTTTCCGGTGGAATTATGTGATATAAAGAGGTTTGAAATTCTTAATCCGTCTATAAGTATCACTGTTTTAGCCTATGATGGAACACGGAAAAAATTTTTCCCATACAGAGTTTCTTTATTTAGGGAAAGACAACATAAAATAATGCTCCTTCTCTTATTCAATGATAATCACCCGAATAAATCACATTACACCTTGATTAACACAACTAAGAATAGGAACGGTTTGTCGAGATTATTATCCGAACTAACCAAAGGAAGAAAAGCTGTACATATCTGTCCTTTCTGCTTTCACAGATTCACATCAAATAAAAGCGCTAATATTGATGGGGAGCGAAATTTAAAACAACATATAGAGTTGTGTAGTAAGTTTGGCGAACAGAGAACGCGTCTCCCTGAGCCGGGGAAAAATATTTTGAAGTTTACAAATTATTCTTTTACTCTTAAAACAAAGTACGTAATCTACAGTGACTTTGAATCTTTTATTATTCCAATAAACAATGAATTTGAAGGCGGCGATGATGATGATGATGATGATGATAATGATGGTAGACAATCAAGAAAATCCTATACAGATAAAACGGCTAGACATGTGCCCTGTAGTTACGGTTATATCGTTTTAAATGAAAATGGGGAGATATGTGTGGGTCCACGTTTATACAGAGCAAAGTTTTTAGGGGAGAATATTATTGCACGGTTTCTGCAGGAGATAACCGAACTCGGCGACAGGCTTTACGATGATTTAATGTTAGAAGTACCAATGTATTGCTTAAGTGAAAAAGAACAGTACGAGTTTGATACGGCTGTGAATTGTTCCTTGTGTAACAAACCGTTTGCTGCTGGAGATTTTAAATGTAGACATCATGATCACCACAGCGGCAGATATCTTTCTGCAACACACATGAGCTGCAATTTAAACTGTAAGGTGCCCGCCTATGTTCCATGTGTTATGCATAATTTTCGCAGGTATGATTCCCATTTTGTTGTACAGTCTTTGGCTTACAATAAACGCAAACTGCGCTGTATCGCTAACTCATCAGAGAAGTTTCTCACAATAACTGTAGGACACGTTAAATTTATTGACAGTTTACAATTTCTAAACACGTCTCTTGAGAATTTAGTAAAAAATCTGGCGGATTGTGATGATTATAGAACAAAATTCAAACGCTTATGTACACATTTTAAAAATGAAGTACATCAAAAACTGTTCTTAAGAAAAGGTGTGTATTGTTATCAGTACATAGATAGTCCCGAAAAGTTTAATGAAACCGCTCTTCCGCCTATAAATGAGTTTTATAATAGTCTATCGGAAAAGGATTTGGATGAAAATGATTACAAACATGCCTGGGAAGTGTGGAATGTATGTTCAATGAAAAATCTAGGAGATTTTCATGACAACTATTTGATAAGAGACATCCTCTGCCTGTCGGATGTCTTCGAAGACTTACGATTAATTTTTTTCAAACATTATGGATTGGACGTATCTCAGTTTCTCTCTTTAGCACACTATAGTTTTCAAGCAATGCTTTTTAAAACTAAAGTTGAACTACAATTGATTACAGACCCGTGTATGCATCTTCTAATCGAATCCGCAATCCGCGGGGGTGTTAGTGTAATACCTAATAGATACAGTCTAGCAAATAACCCATACATGAGTACAGCATATGATAGCAATAAACCTACTTCTTTTATTGTTTACCTTGACGCAAACGCCTTATACGCATTTACAATGTGTAATTACCTACCTTACGGCGATTTTAGATGGTTAACACCGTCAGAAGTTTCCTCACTTGACATTTCAACTGTTGCAGATGACGCGCCTGTTGGTTTTATTTTGGAGGTTGATTTGGATTATCCAGAACATCTCCACGATAAACACAATGATTTCCCGTTAGCGCCATTAAAGCAAAAACCTCCGATGGAATTATTTTCCGACTATCAGCGTGCAGATGATGGGAGGAAACAGATTGTAACAACTAAATTGTTAACAACGTTAGCCGGTAGAAAGAAATACGTCTTACATTACCGTAATTTAAAGCTATATCTAAGTCTAGGTATGAAATTAACAAAAATTCATCGTGTTATAAGTTTTAGCCAATCTGCTTGGTTGAAACCATACATTGATTTCAACAATCAATTACGTCAAAACTCAAAAAATAGCTTTGAATCCTTGCAGTACAAGAATCTTTCGAACAGCACGTATGGTAAATTAATCGAACGTGTGCGTAACAGGTTTAATATGAGGCTGGTGACAGATGAAAAAACTTTGGATCGGTTAATTTCTCGCCCACAAGTCAAACGTTGGAAAATTTTTAATCCTAATGTCGTAGGTGTTGAAATGAAGAAAATTGATATCCTTTTAGATCGACCGATTTATTGTGGTTTCACAGTGCTCGATTTATCCAAGGTTGTCATGTATAACTTTCATTATAATATATTTCTAAATATTTATGACTTTAGGAAAGTTAAAATTCTTATGTCAGATACGGACAGTTTTCTTTATTATGTAGAAACAGAGGATTTTTATGAGGATATGAGGAGGCAAGCACATCTGTTTGATACAAGTGAATATCCTCGAAACCATAAGTGTTTCAGCTTACTTAATCATAAAAAACTAGGTTGCTTCAAAGATGAACTCAAGTCAAGAATCATAACAAAATTCGTCGGATTACGACCAAAATTATATTCGTTTGAGTTTCTCAATGAAAATAATGAAATTCAAAATAAAAATGTAGCTAAAGGCGTAACAAGATACATTATTGATTCAAAACTGAGATTTTCAATGTATGAAAAATGCTTATTTGAACGATGTGTTCATTACGAATCATCAAATTTGATACGTTCCTATTTACACCATATATTTCAGGTTCGAGTGGGTAGAATTTGTATTAGTCCGCTGGATGATAAGCGTTTTTTACTTCCATGTCGAATTAAAACTTTAGCGTGGTTTCATAAAGACATACCTAATTTCAATGGAGAGGAGGAGGAGGAGGAGGAGGAGGAGGGAAGCGCAGGTGAAGGTAGAACTTGAGGCCGATGTCGTCATCAGGAAGTATTGGATAGGTCAGGTTTTGTTAGACGAGTGAAAGCACAGTTGAGTTACAGACGTATTGTGGAAGGTCAGTTTTTGCATTTCGCGTTAGCCGGCTTGTTGCAGCAAAGGTGAAGGACTCGAACGTGTTTTGCGCTATAGCGTGCATAAAAATCCGGCTGCATATATTATTTATTACAGCATAACGGTGGATGCGAGTCAACATTGAACTAAATTTTACACTCTTCCTCATTCCGAGTGCATGGTTATTACAAAATGAATACTGTTCGTCAACGTTTAGCTAAGGAATTACACTCGAGTGCACGTAAAAACTTTAAAAGACGGAGTTATGTTTTAAAGGGAATTTTGGACATGTTGCAGGCAGATTTAATTGAAATGACTCAGTTTACTAAAATAAACTCTAACTACAGATTTATTCTATCGGTTATTAACGCGTTTTCGAAATACGCGTACGCCGTTCCTCTCAAATCGAAATCTGGTCACGAGGTGAGCATAGCCTTAAAACCAATTTTTGAGAAAAATCGCGGTGTACGTTTGCTGTGCACAGACCAAGGGTCGGAATTCTTCAATTCGCATGTGAAGGCGTTATTAAAGAAATATAACATACACCATTACCATGTCTACTCAGACAAAAAGGCTGCTATTATTGAACGATTTAATCGAACATTAAAGTCAAAAATCTACAGACATTTCACCGAAACCGGGAATTATAGGTGGATAGATATGTTAGACAAGATTGTAAGCCAGTATAATGACACCGTTCATTCAACGATCAAGTTAAAACCTGCTGAAGTTACACTAAAACATGAACAAAAAATTATTGCCGAGTTAAATAGACAGAAATTGCGTAACCTGAAAAAGAACAAAATTAGACCTAAATTTTGTCTAGGCGAAGTAGTGCGCATTTCGAAGCATAGAAATATTTTCGATAAATCTTATCACATCAACTGGAGCGTAGAATTGTTTAAAATTGTTTCCGTGTACCCGTCAGATCCGCCAACATATCAATTGAAGGATTTTAACAATGAACTTATATTGGGGAGGTTTTATGAACAAGAATTAAAGAGAACTGAGTTGGACGAGAATGATATGAATGTTTATTTAGTTGAGAAGGTACTGAAACGTAGAGGACGAAAGGTGTTAGTACAATGGGTTGGATTCAAACATCCTAGTTGGATTAATAAGACGGATCTTCTTGTTGATTAATAATACGTATGTATTTTTTCAGATTATGCCATCATCGCCGCCGTTCAAATTTGAACCTCACAATTGTAAATTGACAAGGCTTTTAGAAAAACTTGTAGATGAGTTAAAATGTTGTTGTACCGATTCAAATTTTACTTTGAATGATTATTTATTATTTTTAAGTGGGAAATGTGAGACAATACAACAATTTGGACATTTAAGCTTTTGTTATCTATCAAAAATAGATTTTGATAGGTTGAAACGTGAGGGAAAAAGATTACCAGACGTTGTTGATACATGTCCTTGTACTAGATTGGGTATGATGGAGAGTGAAATACGTAGGTATGTTAGTGAACATGAAACTTTAAACTCTTTTGGAAAGGATATTATTGACGCTATGTTAGAGAGATGTGGTTTAGAAGCTGATTTAAAACGTGATTAAGTTTAAGTTGCTAGATAAGAACATTTTCTTTCAATTAATGATTTATAAGTTTATTATATTATGTCTTACCGTTCAAATTATTGGAACCTCATATAGTTGTGTAAATTGACAGAGCTTAAATTTATATTTGTTTGGTTTCAGAATCATGGGTGTGGTTAAAAATATACTTCCCAGATATAGATGTTGTTTTTGTGATATTCTTATTAGTCATACTAATATGCTAGTTAATTACGGTAGGAATGGTATGAGCTTTGATGAATTTCGATGGTTTATAACACCGAAGAAGAGTGCAGCAAAGGAAAGAGAAATGCATTTGAGTGTTTGTTTTACTGGTAGCGATACGTTGAGCGATAGGATATGTAGGAAAATTTCGTACCAGATTCCAGAGGAATGCTATTGTAATTCATTGTCTTCCTCTTTGTATTCTGTTAGAGAGTTTATCAAAGAAAGAGCAAAATCAGGTGTAGATGTAGATAGGCTATTTATGGAAGCAATGATTGAATGTGCAAAGCAAGCTAATCTCATGTAGTTTGAAACATTATGTATATCTTAGCAGTATGAGTTAGTTTGTTGAATTATTGTTTAAGAAAATAAATAAGTGTAATAATTTTTAAGTTAGTATATATAGCTTTTGGACATGTTGTATTATTGTTGTTTGAGAGAATATAATGCGACATCTTGTTGGTTGTTTTATTGTGTGAAAAAAAACCATGTTTTATCTTTTAGTTGTAGTTATGACGTGTGTAGGAATGCACACACACACACACTGTTAACAATGATTGAAAATAAGGTATCAAAGAAAGATGATGTTAAACCTGAAATACCTATTTTAAATTTCGACGAATTGATTATCAGCAGTACAAAGAAGACATCAGGTGAAAACAATAAGCATGGCGATCTTTTTCTGCATAATGTACGCGGCTTGATTATTGGGTCTTCAAATTGTGGAAAAACGAATATTTTGTTGAATCTAATTTTCAATAAAAAAACATTACGCTTTCGCAGCTTGCATGTATTTAGTAAATCGTTATATCAACCAAAGTATGTATTCTTGGAAAAGATTTTCTCCATGCTAAAGTTTATAAAGTTTTTTATGTCAGATGATATTTCTAGCATCCCGAACCCGAATGATTTAGAAAGACATTCTTTAGTAATCTTTGACGATTTACAACTGCAAAGAGTTCCACAGATCAAAGATTATTACAGTATGGGACGACATAAAGAAATTGATGTGCTGTTTCTGAACCAATCGTATGCAAGTATTCAGAAGCACATAATTAGAGAGAACAGTAATATAATTTTGGTCTTTAGAGTAGATATATTATCTTTGAAACTCATATATAGGGATTTCGCTGAGAGCGATATGATATTTAATACTTTTAAAAATATGTGTTCTGAGGTTTGGACAAAAGGTGAAGGTCATAACTTTGTAACAATCTGCACGGAATGTAAATTAACCGATGGTAGGTACAGATTGAATTTAGACGTATTTTTAGACCCGAACCAGTTCAAATAGACTAGTATATAACAAACGCGATTTGGTGGTTAGTTGTTGAACAGCATTCTTATTGAGTGTTTGCAATTATGAAAGGTGGTAAGAAAACGGTAGGACAGAGGAGAGGGAAGGAAAAGGTGAGAATAAAACGGCGTGGAAGGGAAATAAAATCGAGAACAAGTGTGAACGCTAGTAGAGATCTTTTAACGAATAAAATTCACGATTTGAGGAAATCCATTGTTGAAAAATTTAATACTTTACGCGGAGTACAGTCTGAAACAGAGACAAATTTGAAAAATAGGTTGGCACCAATTATAAACCCGCTCCAGGAATTGAAGGAATCTTCACTTAAAATTGAAAAACAAATCAAAGCTGAGAAAGGTAGTGAAAAGGATTTCTATATAAAAAAAGGGGAATCAACAGCTGAGGAGGAGGAGGAGGAGGAGGAATTGACAGATAATGAGTCTGTTTATTTCGACGAAGGTGAAGAAAAAGTTGACAAAAAGTCGGATTCATCTACTGTTTTAAGTAAATCATTTTCGCTTAAGAAAAACCCGGTACAAGTTTTGCTTGATTCTTATTTAGACAGTTTTCACACATTAAAGAAAAAAGGTGTATCATATGGAATTCAATATAATTTGGAAAATGGTACATACTTTATGGGAAATAAGGTACCGATTGAGTTTGTAGATAAATACATTATTGTTAGAGGTAAAAAATTTAAAATAACAACTGGTTTGTTAGAATTACTTTTTGAATCACAACCGAATGACGACGAATGTAGCACACTCGACTTTCGAAATTATAGAAAAATTTTAATTGAAACAGGGGCGCATTTGAATAAAGATGGATATGTAAAGAGAACTAGTGGAATTGAATCACGGTTAATTCAAAGAATGTTTCCATCAAGAACTACTTTGGCTGCAAGACAGCGTGTAGGTAAAGGTTTGCATTTTTTGAGAATTACAAGTCAACACAGATCTTATATTTTCTATGATAATCCAAATGAGTTAGTTAGCCGGTTAGTATTACTTTTATCTTCCAGAAAAGCTGGTAACCAATCACATTCGATCGAAATAAATTCAATTTTGGAAGAACTGAGGGAATCCAACATTATAACCTAGACTAGGCGTAGGCGTGAAGCAGGTGCGCCGATAGCACGGTAGGTTGAAGAGTAGGAACTAGTCTGCCGGGCGACCTACAAATAACGTAGAAAGGGGACAAGTCGAGAACATGATGTGGGTTGCGAGCGAGCCTTGAGAGCTGCGACAGTGAAGCGTTCTGTCAGGCGAGCAGAATGCGAATTAGCGCGCAAAGGAGACAGGCCGAAAACATGCTGTGGGTTGCGGCGTGGGGGGTTACGGACAAGTGGAAGGAAACTGGGCGATAGGCGCCCAATATAGTGCTAGCATTTGACGTTGGGTGGGGAAACCTATTCAGAAGACCGGCAAGTCAGTTCTACGGCAGCTGCCGCTTGACACGGAGCAGGTTCTGTGTTCTTTTTTCTTCTCAACATAAATCGCGTTGATACGCCGGTCGGGCTCTTTGTTCTGCAAACAAAATATGACTCAAGGCTTCGCTCTTACTATCTTTGTTTTGTTTTTTTAAACTTGATTCTTGTCTCCTGCTGGAGATGGAAACAATTCAAAATGGCTGTTTTAAACAAGGTTATTCATTTTTTTTCTCTCCTAACCTTATCCCCCCACCTAAAAAAAAAAGAAAAATTCATGCAGTACAGGTTTGGGCAAAGCCTAAAAAAAGAGAAAAAGTGGAAACAATTCAAAATGGCTGTTTTCATGTAGTACAGGTTTGGGAGATGCCTACAAAAAGAAAATGGCTGTTTTAAACAAGGTTATTTATTTTTTTATCTCCTAACCTTATCCCCCCACCTAAAAAAAAGAAAAATTCATGCAGTACAGGTTTGGGCGAAGCCTAAAAAAAGAGAAAAAGTGGAAACAATTCAAAATGGCTGTTTTCATGTAGTACAGGTTTGGGCAAAACCTAAAAAAAAGAGAAAAAGTGGAAACAATTCAAAATGGCTGTTTTCATGTAGTACAGGTTTGGGTGATGCCTACAAAAAGAAAATGGCTGTTTTAAACAAGGTTATTTATTTTTTTATCTCCTAAACTTATCCCCCCACCTAAAAAAAAGTGGAAACAATTCAAAATGGCTGTTTTCATGTAGTACAGGTTTGGGTGACGCCTACATAAAGAAAATGGCTGTTTTAAACAAGGTTATTTATTATTTCTCTCCTAAACCTATCCCCCCACCTAAAAAAAAAAGTGGAAACAATTCAAAATGGCTGTTTTCATGTAGTACAGGTTTGGGCAAAGCCTAACAAAAAAGGAAAAAGACCGTGGGCGCGCGCGCCATTTTCCTTTGGACAGGGGCAGGGGGGCTTGAAGGGGGATAGGTCCAGGGGGCTTGAGGGGGGGTAAACGGGTCCCCCACTCCAACATGTGCAGCCAATGGCGTGCCTCAAAAATTTACAAAATGGCCGACTCCCCCCTAAAGGGGCGTGGTCTTCTCCCATTGGCCAGGGGGGGCGTGGCCTAAGGGGGGGGTGACCTTGAAATGCAGGCCTGTGATTGGATACGCCGTTCCTGCAATACCACACTACTCCTGTGTTCTTGTATTTTGTACATTGTACCATTTTACTTCGAAATAATTATCATTGAGACGATGATACAGTTTTTACTCAGGTAAGAAATTGAATCATATTTTTTAGATAAATTAAGTTCAACTTGACTGCATTAATTCTTCAATGTATTGTTGTTATTTTGAAATCGACTTTGGAATGAATATCAGCATGAAACAAGTAAGATACGGTAAAGTAAAACATGGTAGTGTTTGGTTATACTGTGTGGTAGCTTGTAACAATAAACAGTGTGAAGTGGTATTCGGTAATACGGTATTTGGCAGCAATAAAAGCTGTGACATGCGTTTGGCAATAGCCTACTGTACGATTTAGGAACCAACTTTCCAGAGTTAGGATTATCCTTCATTGTGAACATAAG
The DNA here is from genome assembly GCA_948455865.1 of Conomelus anceps. Lineage (NCBI taxonomy): Eukaryota > Metazoa > Arthropoda > Insecta > Hemiptera > Delphacidae > Conomelus > Conomelus anceps. The sequence continues at coordinate 26,896,414 of OX418216.1, forward strand.
TTCATAAAATGATTATTTTCAAACGTTTTATGGTAATCGTGCCACATATGTAACAATAACCTAAAATGAAAATATTGAAAAATGAAGTCAAATTTTCCCCCAATTGTCCATAATTGCTGCTTTCCTCTTAAATTTATCATCAATTTATATTAAAACATTATAACTACATTTATTTCTGACTATAAAGATGTTTAAGCTAATCAGCTTTGTTCCCCCACGTATTTTTCCAACCCCTGGGGACTTGGGCTGATTAGGCATTAGTTCCAGAGAGGAATTGATTCACAATCAATAAACAGACAGCTTTTTGCAATAACAGTGTGCTTTCTCCTGCCTGCATGACTCCCCCCCCCCCCCCCCCCCCCCCTTCCAATACACTGTAGGGTCAGAGAGGTAATCTCTGCATTAGTCTAATTTAAATTCAGTTAGTAATAGAAATTTTAAAATATTTCTTTTACATTTTGGTGCTAGTTTGCACTGATAAAGAATAACTTATGTCTTTATCTATTTGTTTAACTTTACACATACTTCTTGGTGGGCCGCTTTAGCACAGTTGGTAAACTAAAGCTTACTGTTGCTTCAGCAGTCATGCGTTCAAATCCCACTCCTCTGTCTGTGTGTTATCATTCACCTCATTACCCACGCACAAGTCTTGGACTCGTGGGCATCATCAGCCATTAAAAATAAGACCTTTTGTAATTCTAAGTATATTTTTATTTTTTTAATGGTATAAACAGCCTGAAATTTAAAATCATTTAACTTTTATTATTTGTGATTGAATAATTGTAGACATCTATTGTAGATAATTAATAGTAGTGATTTTTATTATTTTATTGTTAATTGATATTGTTGTTCATTTCTGATCAGGAGTTGTACTGAAGCAGTATCCAAATGAAACTGATGAAGACATTGAAAGAATAATAAAAGATTGGTTGAGACTGTCAAAAAATAGACTGATGTGTAAAGAGAAATCAAGGTATGCCTAATATATGATTCTTTCAACTTTTATAAAATTGTGCTGCAATTTCTAATTTTTTGCACTAGAGTAATTTTGTTATTGGTTTTATAATTCCATAGTTTACGATGAGCATATGACTTTAATGATCTTGAATACCTAGGTGAAATGTGTTTTTAATTGACAGGAGCTATTTTGATAAAATTTTGAATTATAAAATTGTTGGTCATTTTGGCCCTAAAGTTTAGCATGAAATGAATCTCCTATTTTTTTATATCAGATTGTATACTGGCAGCTATGAGTCAATAAACTGGGGCTATTTAAAAATAAAATTTACAAATCATTGAAGTGTTTGGGTTGTCTAAATATCAATTTTGATAAGTATGTGATCGTCAATTGTCATGTTATAAAGTTCATCACTTTGTGATTTTCATGTTACTCTTTCTTAGAATGACCTACTAATAAAGACCTACTTAAATGAGTGCATGGGCGTGTACTATGCATACCATGTCATTTATTTTTTGAAAGAAACTGATCATGTTTTATTAAAAAAAGAAACATAATAGAAAAAATATTAATTTGAATCTTATTGAAATATCAAGAATTAAGCCTATTGTGAAGATTGAAAAAACATGATAATAAACCAATAATGAAAAAACTAACAAATCACTTGTCATTATCATCATTCTAATTCATTGAAACATCTTTTGAAAGTAAATGTATATAATTTATTACTTTATAACATCTTCTTTGCCTATGAATAATAAATTTTATTATTTATTTTTTCAACTTGGAAGCACATACAGTACTCTTTTTTTAGAATGACTACTTCAAATCCTTTTGCATGTACTGCGTACGCCATGTAATTCCTTTTAAAAAGAAATAGGTTGAAAAAATAAATGATAATACTTTAATGTATTATGTGTATGTAAAATGAGTCATTAACATTTTTTTTTTTCAGAAAAAGAGAACATGACATGTATTATGAACATGTAAAATAAGAAGATAATTCAGATAAAATGGCAATTTTAAATAATTTTGGTATGCTAATTTTCAAATTTTAATTTTGGTAATTTTCAATAATCATTTGTTATAAAATAAATAATTTTTAAAAATATATTTAAATTTTTCGATTATTGTTGTATTATTCAAAGCATCCTCAATTGAAATGTTTTTCTGTTTCACTTGTTTAAAAAAGTGGTTATTTTGTGAAAAACTTTTAGAATGTAAAAATATGGTATAATAGAAATGTGAATTTCACATAATATTTTAACATCATTTTCACGTGAATAGTTGTGAAACTTTGATGTTATATTCACGTGAAAATAACGTGATTTTTCCCTTTTCCACACATGAAAATAACGTTAAAATGTAAAAATGAAAACGTGATTTTTACGTGAAAATAATGTTTTTGTGCTGTCTGGGATGCTAGCTGGTAGAAAAAAGTACATCTTACATTACCGTAATTTAAAGCTATATCTAAGTCTAGGTATGAAATTAACAAAATTTCATCATGTTATAAGTTTTAGCCAATCTGCTTGGTTGAAACCATACATTGATTTCAACAATCAATTACATCAATACTCGAAAAATAGCTTTGAATCCTTGCAGTACAAGAATCTTTCAAACAGCACGTATGGTAAATTAATTGAACGTGTGCATAACAGGTTTAATATGAGGCTGGTGACAGATGAAAAAACGTTGGATAGGTTAATTTCTCGCCCACAAGTCAAACGTTGGAGTATTTTTAATCCTAATGTTGTAGGTGTTGAAATGAAGAAAATTGATATCCTTTTAGATCGACCGATTTATTGCGGTTTCTCAGTGCTCGATTTATCCAAGGTCGTCATGTATAACTTTCATTATAATATATTTTTAAATATGTATGACTTCAGGAAAGTTGAAATTCTTATGTCAGATACGGACAGTTTTCTTTATTATGTAGAAACAGAGGATTTTTATGAGGATATGAGGAGGCAAGCACATCTGTTTGATACAAGTGAATATCCTCGAAACCATAAGTGTTTCAGCTTACTTAATCATAAGAAACTAGGTTGCTTCAAAGATGAACTAAAGTCAAGAATCATAACAAAATTTGTCGGATTACGACCAAAATTATATTCGTTTGAGTTTCTCAATGAAAATAATGAAATTCAAAATAAAAATGTAGCTAAAGGCATAACAAGATACATTATTGATTCAAAACTGAGATTTTCAATGTATGAAAAATGCTTATTTGAATGATGTGTTCATTACGAATCATCAAATTTGATACGCTCCTATTTACACCATATATTTCAGGTTCGAGTGAGTAGAATTTGTATTAGTCCGCTGGATGATAAGCGTTTTTTGCTTCCATGTCGAATTAAAACTTTAGCGTGGTTTCATAAAGACATACCTAATTTCAATGGATACGAGGAGGAGGAGGAGGAGGAGGAGGGAAGTGCAGGTGAAGGTAGAACTTGAGGCTGAGAACGTCAGGAAGTATAAAATTGGATAGGTCAGGTTTTGTTAGACAAGTGAAAGCACAGTTGAGAAGTTGTTACAGACTTGCAAGGTTGTGCAGGTCAGTTTTTTGCATTTCGCATTAGCCGGTGTGCACTTGTTGCAGCAAAGGTGAAGGACTCGAGCTTTTAAAACGTGTTTTGCACTATAGCGTGCATAAAAATCTGGCTGCATATATTTTTTATTACAGCATAACGGCAGATGCGAGTCGACATTGAACTAAATTTACACTCTTCCTTATTCCAAGTGCATGGTTATTACAAAATGAGTAATGTTCGTCAACGTTTAGCTAAGGAATTACACTCGAGTGCGTGTAAAAACTTTAAAAGACGGAGTTATGTTTTAAAGGGAATTTTGGATATGTTGCAGGCAGATTTAATTGAAATGACTCAGTTTACTAAAATAAACTCTAACTACAAATTTATTCTATCTGTTATAAATACGTTTTCGAAATATGCGTACGCCATTCCTCTCAAATCGAAATCTGGTCGCAAGGTGAGCATAGCCTTAAAACCGATTTTTGAGAAAAATCGTGGTGTATGTTTGCTGTGCACAGACCAAGGGTCAGAATTCTTCAATTCGCATGTGAAGGCATTATTAAAGAAATATAACATACACCATTACCATGTCTACTCAGACAAAAAGGCTGCTATTATTGAACGATTTAATTGAACATTAAAGTCAAAAATCTACAGGCATTTCTCAATGAGAATATAGTGTGGCATCTTGTATTGAGAATAATTGGTTCTTTTATTGTGTAAAAAAACCCATGTTTTATCTTTTAGTTGTAGTTATGACGTGTGTAGGAACGCACACACACACACTGTTAACAATGATTGAAAATAAGGTATCAAAGAAAGATGATGATAAACCTGAAATACCTATTTTAAATTTCGACGAATTGATTATCAGTACAAAGAAGGCAGATGGAAAAAATAAGCATGGCAATTTTTTTCCGCATAATGTATGCGGGTTAATTATTGGGTCTTCAAATTGTGGAAAAACGAATATTTTGTTGAATCTAATTTTCAATAAAAAAACATTACGCTTTCGCAGCCTACACGTATATAGAAATAAGTGCCCATATAGGTGTGCAGTCCATTGTCCAATTTTTAAATCAATTGAAATTAACTATAAATAGTAAAAAATGCCAATACCTTCAATTCAAAAACAAACATAATTTAAATGAAGATAGGGCTATAAACGTGTTTGTAAACGATAATCAATTAGAACAGGAAGAAAAAATTGCATTTCTAGGAGTTATGTTGGATAGACGATTGACCTGGACTCCATACATTGAGAAAATATGTAGTAAAATTTCATCTGGGGTATTTGTCCTGCGACAGCTCGCTAGATTAAATGACAAAAAGTTACTTTTTACAGCTTACCATGGGCTCTTACTGTCACATATTAGGTATGCTATCTTAGTATGGGGTAATTCATCAAAACAAAATCTTGATAGGGTGTTTAAGATCCAAAAGAAAGCGGTTAGGTGTATAGAAAGAGTAAATAGATTAGATTCATGTAGGCCGTTGTTCAAGAGACTTGGTCTCCTAACTGTACCCTGCTTATATGTGTATGAAGCTACTCTATATGTAAAAACGAATAATATTAACCAAAATCTTGATGTACATGATTATAATACAAGACGCCAAGGAGATTATCACTTGGTGAGTCACAATAGTAGCTTATTCGAACAAAAACCTAGTTATATTGGTAGGAAATTCTACAACAAGCTACCGCAGTTTTTGACGAGTCTTGAAAATATTGAAATATTTAAAAAACAATTGAAGAAATATTTAGTTGATAAAGCTTTTTATAGTGTACAAGAGTTCCTTTCACATCAAAATAATTAAGCCTCACCTCAACTAATTGAAGTAATAATAAGTAGTAATAATTATGGTATCTAGTGTATAATATTGTTGATCTGACTTGTCTTATACTCCTTAACTGGAGTCTCCAAGACGTAATCTACAAAAAAAAAAAAAAAAAATGATGGCGTCTGTTGGAGCGAAAATTCAAACCCGATATGACAGATAAGACACAGATCTAAATAGTGAAAAAGCTCTACTCTGATTAAAAATATCAAACATATTGCTATCCTACAATCTATATATATATAATCGAAATAACACTGACTGACTCACTCATTCATCACAGTTTCTCAGGAACCACTCGACCAAAAACGATAAAATTTGGTACACGTATTCAGTAGGGGGACTAGACGCGTGCTAAGAAAGGATTTTTCAAAATTCGCAATTTTAGGGGTGTTTTTAGGGGGTTAAAGTTTTGCCTATGCAAAGCATGGGTACATGGCTAGCTAGCTTACTGGGATCTTTTAATCATATGGAAAATATTTTGAAATTTGCACTTAACAGATGTCATCAACCTGGCATAATAACATTTCATCATACCCAGTCATATGTTTCCCACATATTGCAAGGCTCCGACTGTATGGTAGCCTACATGCAAAGTGCAAAGTCTTTTGCTGTATGCTGTTCAAAGACAGTGTTAATAACGCTGCTAAGGGGTCTGCCATATGATTAAAAACGGTTGACTTCTATCAGCTGTTCCTTTAAGCTGTTTGGCTGGCAAGTTCAGTAGGTTAGGTCTATTAATGAATAATAATTTGTTTCAAACAAAGCTAAAAGCCAACGTTTATGAAAAGTATATGTTTGATCAAGACCCTAGATGCATACTAAGTAATGGTATCAAAATTCTCCCCAAAATCACCTATTTCTGTAAATTTATCTAATCACAATGGAAATTAGTTGGACCCCCCCCCCCCCCCCCCGCCGGGGGTCCAGGGGGCGGAGCCCCCTGGCTAGACGGTTAAGGCGAGCGAAGCGAGTCTGCCGGCTAGTTTCTTATATAATTTCAAGTTCTACATGAACCAAAAAATATCCCAAATTTATGTCAAATATTAGATCATCATTTCAAGACGTGATAATGTAGGCTGGACTTGTTATCACAAGCCAAGCACTGCATGAATGTTTGGATATTTGTTTCGTAATTTATTTCTACTAAAATTATTTAAAATGTTAAAAGGAAAGCTCACATATTCCCTGAGACCCATTTTGAGTCTCCCTTTGCAAATATTAATTTTAGTGCTGCATTTATGCTTTTGCTGACCGATTTATAGGCCACATTGCCGAAAATTTGTCAGCTGTTCTAGGACTTTCCGGTTCCCGGAAAAAAGTTCTAGAGGACTTACGACTAAAAGACTGAAGGAAAAGGACGCAGGATTCGCGTATCCCTTAACTTGCTTTAATTTCATAAATGTAGCACAAGTGTTTAAAGTTCCTAGTAAATGTTAAATGTCCTCTTATGTTGAATGTTTTTGATCGTACATTCTTTTATTGTAAAAAAGTCAAACTGTGATAAACCTGGCGATTAAAACTACCACCACCAACTCCAAGAAATACTGATGTCCACGAGGCTGAAAAAACCAAGTGCATCGAAAAAGGGGGCTGAATACAAGGAAAGTGCATGAGTTAAATCCTGATCAGGTATAATTATCATTATAAAAGCTTTTTGAGTGCGGATTCCATGGCCAATAATTCAAATCTCGCCGCATATATCAGTGTAACATACCAAGTTGAATTCATGTAATATCTGGTAAAGACGTTCAGCATTTATAATAGTGACCCTTAGGTCTAATTCCTCACACAGGAAAATTATTCCTAATTAAGTTAAAAACTCAAATTTAATTCAAGAATTTAAAAAACGTTTTGGAAATTAAATATCTCAAGTGGAGATTACTTTATTCCTGTCATACAATTACTGAGTCACATGATTTATTTGATTGGCATTAATAAATTATACTGTTAATTGACTTTTGTGTATTTTTCTCTTGGAGTTTCTTGCTTGGTATTAGACTAAGTACACTTTCTCGCACACATAGCCTAGGGTCCATTTACCTGTGGTACTTCATGAGAAAGTCCACTTGTGGTTTCAAGGATACCTTGACTGACCTTAGCATAAAAGGTTCAGTTGCTTCAGTGAGATCTGAGATCGTCTACAGTCTACCAGAGAAATCCTCCTTACACCAGTCATACAACAGAACACCTAGTGGTAATATTATTGCTTTCAGATATTTGATTGTACTCAGCTCGAAAACGCCATCTATCTCTTTGATTAGTGGTAATTTATAATTATCATTTTTTTGAGAGGTAGTGGACGTTTATTCGTTATGGAGTATTTTCAGGAGGCGAAATTTCAATACAGCCAAGCCTTGCTTGAGTTTGTATGTTAGAGCCTATTATCCGGACACAGCTGATGGAACATTACATTTTATTTGGAAGACCAAATACGAGCATGTTGGTGTACAAGAAGCTGGTGAGTGGCTGGCTGTTTGCGACTGGTCCCGGTGAAGCTGAACGTTTGCTTGACCCTGTTTACAGACCTAGAACTTGACTATTGACTTCACTCTTTCCTTATGTACATTTATTTATTTATTTGATGAAATTATTACAATCAAGTAAAAAACTACAGGCATTTGCCCAAAACAGTTCAAATTACAAATTTGTCACATAAATAGTCCAAATTAGGTTATGTCCATAGGTTGTGTTCAAATTTCTGTTTCCATCAAATATTTCCACTAAAAAAGTAGTCCGACAGTAAATGATCAATTTGAATGGTTGATAAAACCGAAAAACACTACATAACACAAATATTTCAAGAATATTGAAATTAAATTGATAATTTTGAGCCGGAAATTCTCACAACCTCTAGGAGCTACTACATTCTATTCAGTTTTGCTTACCAACCGATTCTTCTTCTATCTATTTATTATATATTACTTTTTTCCCTCACATTTTCTTTGATTCTTATTGGTGACTGTTCTCTCTATCAAGCTGTGTATTGTCTCTTTCTCTTGCATTTAACATTCTTTCAAAAACAAAAACAAAAAAAAAAAAAAACGGGCTGATGTTTGTTGGGGTAACCAGGATACGCAGTTATTTGGGGGGGGGGGGAACTCGTCCCACATACAACACACAAGTCGCTGACTCATGTGGGACTACCCCTTTATTGTTGCTATCAATTTGTATTTTTTATAATGTACTGCAATATATATAATAATGTGTGTGTATTTTTTATAATGTACTGCAATATATATAATAATGTGTGTGTGTATATTCTGTATTTCACATTTCTGTATTTTCCTTTATGTATTGAGGCAATAATAAAGAGAATTTGATTGATTGATTTGATTGATTATTTCCATTTCAGCTTTCAAATAGAGGAATTGGAGCCCAACCTGAGAATATTGCCTAACAATACCTACATAGCTTATTCAATAAATATATTTTCGTAAATAACAATATTGTTATGGAAGAACGGGCAGTAATTTTCTGTGTTATCTGCCTGTGTAAATATTGATTTCCGGAAGCAATTAATTACTATTAACTTTTCATGTGAAATTTAACGACTTGCAGTCAAATATTTGTTAAGAATAAGTATAACTCACTTCAGAGGCCTCTGAAGATGGATCTCATAGATTCGAAAGCGCTCGGCCTACAGATTAAGTGAGTTATACTTATTCTTAACAAATATTTGACTGCAAGTCGTTAAATTTCACATGAAAAGTTAATATTAACAACGCAGTTCGTCATGGAACAAGAAATCCAGGAAATTAATTACTCTTCTCCTGTTCACCCCTCGCCCTGTGGTCCATCTAGAACTTTATGGAGTGTTCTTATCTCAGCAATTAAAGTAGTCTCGATAGATGGAGAATAATCTGTTTGTTGACTTTAGAATTTTATAGAACATTATAGAACCCTTTCCATCCTTCTGGATTATGATAAAAATTTATTTAAAGCAAACACTCACGTAAACATCAGTTTCATTCATTGTTTGAATTTCGTTGAAATAACAAGTGGCAGTTCTGTTCATAGTACAAACGTTTGTTGTTAGTGATAATTGCAGTATATTGTAAGTAAATTAGTGAGACTTCCTTTTCATTTTATAGAAGTGGACTCATACTCTTAGCTATTATTGTATTATGGACTTGTGCTATGTAAGTTTAATTGTTCTTTTTAGACGTTAGTAGTGTCCTATTGCAGATTCCACCTATCCAATGTGAGAGCTGCATCTCTAAGCCACGCCCCCCCTGGCCAATGGGAGAAGACCACACCCCTGTAGGGGGGAGTTAGTCAGCCATTTTGTAAATATTTGAGGCACACCATTGGCTGTACATGTTGGAGTGGGGGTCTGTTTACCCCCCTCAAGCCCCCTGGGCCTGCCCCCTTCAAGCCCCCCTGCCCCTGTCCAAAGGAAAATGGCGCGCATGCCCACGGCCATGCGCCCATGGTCTTTTTCCTTTTTTTAGGCTTTGCCCAAACCTGTACTGCATGAATTTTTCTTTTTTTAGGTGGGGGGATAAGTTTAGGAGAAAAAAATAAATAACCTTGTTTAAAACAGCCATTTTGAATCCCCTCCAGCAGGAGGCAAGAATCAAGTTTAAAAAAATAAAACAATGAAAATAAGAGCAAAGCCTTGAGTCATATTTTGTTTTCATTGCTGTACTGCATGAATTTTTCTTTTTTTAGTTGGGAGGATAAGTTTAGGAGAGAAAAATAAATAAATAACCTTGTTTAAAACAGCCATTTTGAATCGCCTCCATCTCCAGCAGGAGGCAAGAATCAAGTTTAAAAAAATAAAACAATGAAAATAAGAGCAAAGCCTTGTCATATTTTGTTTTCATTGCCGTACTGCATGTATTTTTTTCTTTTTGTAGACATCGCTCAAACCTGCACTGCGTGGGGGTAAGGTTGGGAAAAAAAATAACTATGTTAACAGCTATTTTGAATCACCTCCACCTCCACCACTCATCAAGTTTAAAAAATAAAATAAGATCAAAGCCTTGAGTGAAATTTTGTTTGCAGAACAAAGAGCCTGGCTGGCATCTCAATGCGATTTATTTTGTTGAGAAGAAAAAAGAACACAGAACCTGCTCCGTGTCAAGCGGCAGCTGCCGGTGAACTAACTTCTCGATCCAACTGTTAGCTGGTCCTCTGAACAGGTTCCCCACCCAACGTCAGACGCTAGCATGCGGTTCCTCCAATCAAACATCTCCTTACTCCGCTACGCCATTGCTGCTCATCATCTGCGCCTACATAGGTTATTATGCAATAATGTCGGATTCCCTCAGTTCTTCCAAAATTGAATTTATTTAGATCAAATGCGATTGGTTACCAGCTTTTCTGGAAGATAAAAGTAATACTAACCGACTAACTAACTCATTTGGATTATCATAGAAAATATAAGATCTGTGTTGACTTGTATTTCTCAAAAAATGCAAACCTTTACCTACACGCTGTCTTGCAACCAAAGTAGTTCTTGATGGAAACATTCTTTGAATTAACCGTGATTTAACTCCACTAGTTCTCTTTACATATCCATCTTTATTCAAATGTGCCCCTGTTTCAATTAAATTTTTTTTATAATTTCGAAAGTCGAGCATGCTACATTTGTCTTCATTCGGTTGTGATTCAAAAAGTAATTCTAACAAACCAGTTGTTATTTTAAATTTTTTACCCCTAACAATAATGTATTTATCTACAAACTCAATCGGTACCTTATTTCCCATAAAGTATGTACCATTTTCCAAATTATATTGAATTCCATATGATACACCTTTTTTTTCTAATGTGTGAAAACTGTCTATATAAGAATCAAGCAAATCTTGTACCGGGTTTTTCTTAAGTGAAAATGACTTACTTAAAACAGCAGATGAATCCGACTTTTTGTCAACTTTTTCTTCATCTTCGTCAAAATAAACAGACTCATTATCTGTCAATTCCTCCTCCTCCTCCTCCTCAGCTGTTGATTCCCCTTTTTTTATATAGAAATCCTTTTCATTAGAATCACCTTTCTCAGCTTTGATTTGTTTTTCAATTTTAAGTGAAGATTCCTTCAATTCCTGGAGCAGGTTTATAATTGGCGCCAACCTATTTTTCAAATTCGTCTCTGTTTCAGACTGTACTCCGCATAAAGTATTAAATTTTTCAACAATGGATTTCCTCAAATCGTGAATTTTATTCGTTAAAAGATCTCTACTAGCGTTCACACTTGTTCTCGATTTTATTTCCCTTCCATGCCATTTTATTCTCACCTTTTCCTTCCCCCTCCTCTGTCCTACCATTTTCTTACCGCCTTTCATAATTGCAAACACTCAATAAGAATGTCGTTCAACAACTAACCACCAAATCGTGTTTGTTATATACTAGACTATTTGAACTGGTCTGGGTCTAAAAATACATCTAAATTCAATCTGTACCTACCATCGGTTAATTTACACTCCATGCAAATTGTTATAAACTTATGACCTTTACCTTTTGTCCAAACCTCAGAACACATATTTTTAAAAGTATTAAATATCATATCGCTCTCAGCGAAATCCCTATATATGAGTTTCAAAGATAATATATCTACTCTAAAAACCAAAATTATATTACTGTTCTCTCTAATTATGTGCTTCTGAATGCTTGCATACGATTGGTTCAGAAACAGCACATCAACTTCTTTATGTCATCCCATACTGTAATAATCTTTGATCTGTGGAACTCTTTGCAGTTGTAAATCATCAAAGATTACTAAAGAATGTCTTTCTAAATCATTCGGGTTCGGGATGCTAGAAATATCATCTGACATAAAAAACTTTATAAACTTTAGCGTGGAGAAAATCTTTTCCAAGAATACATACTTTGGTTGATATAACGATTCTAAATTATCTAGAATGGAATTGCTGAAAATGAGTGATGTATCATCAGCAAATAAGAGGGCTCTACCACTAATTAATTCTTTAGGTAAACGGTTGACATATAACAAAAAAAGCAATGGACCTAGTATTGACCCCTGAGGCACTCCAGCTTGCACCTCTAATTTATTAGATTTATTCTTTACTATACTATTACCAACTACTGTAGTTAGTTCTACACATTGTTTTCTCCCAATAAGATATGATTCAAACCATTTCAGTTCAACCCCATTTACACCTACATTTTGCAGTATTTCCAATAAAGTTCTATGATTAACACAATCAAATGCCTTTGACAGATCTAAGAAGATTGCAGTAGCTTTATCACCTGAATCTATTATATCTATTAGTTTTTCAACTAGAGAAACTATGGCTGTCTTTGTTGATCTCCCTTTCTGGAAGCCATGCTGTTCATCACAGATAAAGTTAGCTTCTTGAAGGTGCAGAAGTAACCTATTTAGAACTACTCTTTCAAAAATTTTACTTATTACATTTAAAATACTAATGGGCCTATAGTTTTCTACCTTTTCTCTATCACCACTTTTGAAGATTGGCAAGATCTTCCCCTCTTTTAAGATCATCAATAGATGAATGGCCGACTGGAGCGCGGCGTTTTCAAATCTTAAGGCATAGAGGTTGATTCAAAATGTTCCCTCACAGTATCTACTATTTTTTGGAAACTAATGATTGAATAACAAGTTCTTTCATGAACTGGTCTTCAATCTTTGGAATTATCTAATTAAGCAATTCTTGATATTATGAAACAGTGATATTATATTAAGAGCACTATAATAAATTGTATTGATCAAAACCTCCACATCCATCAGATTGCCCCCAAAAGTCATAAACTCAATACTCTTGAACAATTCGAAATTTACAAACATTCCATTTCACATCCTCAACTCATACTCAATGACCAACTTAATTTCAAATCTCATACCCTCTTCAACATCATCACAAACCCCTCCTAAAAACACCTTCCCCACACCTACTTCCCCCACCACATCCACTCCTCCCACCACCTTCCTACGACCACTAGACCTTAGATACTAGAAAACCAGTCAGTCTGCAACCAAGCGCTGAGGAAGAACGACATAGTTCGAAACGCGTCCGCCGCGACTCAAAAAAAGGTTAGTTCTGCACAGCAAGTTTATACAAATGAATAATAATTGTACTGTTTCATAATTGTAAAATCATTTGAATAAAATAACATCATGGTAGTCAGGTACACGAAATTCTTCCTCTCATGAGTGCTCAAATAATGGAGAGTTCCTGCAACTTTATATAAGAATATTTAATATTTACTGCAATTATCACATTTCTATGAACTGATATATAATGCAATACTCACAAAACTTATCTTACTGAAGAGGAAGTGGAAGTGATAGCCGCGAGCCGTAGCAGGTATCTGTTCAATCAGATAGAGATAAGCTGCGTTCTCGTAGGTCCTGTTTGAAACGGTGTCCGATTAGATTGGCCAGTAAAAAAGACACTGTTCTCAGCTGTAAAATCACTTCCCGATGGTTCGGAACCCACCTAAAATTGTAGGTCCAACTCATCAATCACCATCATCCAACTCATTACCCACGCACAGGTCTGAGACCTATGTGGGCTTCATTCTCAAAAAAAAAGGGATGGAAATATAAACATTATTATTATATGAGAATGTTTTTATTTATATCTATTTGACTTGTGTGATACCACTTATTATCACACAAATTAGCTCGTACTTGTCCATTCGAGATGATTTGATGATTTGTGAACAGCTAATTCGATTATGAAGATAGATCTTATTTATTTAATTTCATGCTTACCCCTATTTTGTTATTACTGTATTAGTTCTCGTGAGTGTGAAATACAATTTCCTTAAAAGCATCCAATTTACTTATTTATCCAGAGTGACCAACGTTTCAAAAATTCATAGTTGATGGATTTTATAAATCATAAGGTAACATGTAGTAAATATAGGCTATAAACTGCTCTAACTTATTCCTGTGACAACATACATGAATATTATTTTCAAATTTTATTGGAATTTAGAAGCAGAATCATATCAAGTGATTTGAGATTGCATGTAGGTGATTGTGAAACATTTTTCATACACTCAGTTCTCGTTCCAGCACAAAAATATTCATATCAGTTATGAATCAGATTGCACCAAAAAAACGTTCAAAATGTTGTTGGTTCTGATTTGTTCAACGATGTTATTCGAAAGATGTATTTTACCTGTTTATTCTTGCACTTCGAATGGTTCAATAATCGAAAATTCATCAATTAATTCACTGCATGATTTTACTGCTGACTCATGCACTTCGAATGATTTAATGATCAACGATTTATCAATTAATTCAACGCATAATTTCACTGCCACCGAAGAAATCCTAAGTATTGTTGATTTTATAAGAGATAAGAAGAAATTTGTTAAACTCTCCATCATTATCCATCAGTTATTAAAAGGTAAATTAGGTCCTACAGGTCCAACTCAATCAATTGATCAGTCATAATTTCCACGTGAATTCTCTGCAGTCTTTGCTGAAAATAAATCAATGAATAGACAAATAAAACTCAAGTTGAGCCACTTTGTCTTATAATATTAAGGGATATTGTAGGAATTCAATCAAATTTAATAAATTATATAATAAACTATTTAATAAATTTAATTTTGAGCCAACTTTACAATATGTGGGAAATTGTTTGACCTCTGATCTAGAATTTTCCAATAATTTCAATATTGATTAAAATAATTCATTTTGCCAAAGAATCATTGCATGTTTTGTATTAGATTAGTACCTAATAATTCATGACAAACTGAGATTAGAATAGTAGGTATTTTCTCTGAGATGAATTATTCGAAATAAATAAGAACTTATTCTTTATTTTAAATAGTTCTGCATGTTGACTAAGTGGAAATATCTACTATGTATTGGACTTTGATTTCCAATTAATCATCACTAATAATTTGCAGAATGATAATAATTTGCAGTACTACTCTACAGGAAGCATTCCAACTGAATTTGTAGGCTTCCAGATTTATTCAATAATATTTTATCATCACTTTGAAATCTCTCATCACTTTGAAACAGGAAGGTACTTGGAGCATCAGAATTCAGCCGTTGAGTTGTGGCATCAGCTTTGGAAGCTGTGAGTATCAGCTCTAGTGTCCATTGTGGAAAACCCAATGGTAGAGAGAGAAAACAATGAAGAACTACTGTTATTCTACAGCACTGAAAGTTTAGCGGTGGAAAATGTAAGATGAAACACTTTTTTCAATCCACTACAGCTTTATTAATAGCTTTCACATTGAGGATAAATATAGTGTGGCCTGGCTGGCTCAGGTCTGATGTCAAAGTGCTCATGTCGCACCTGAGCAAAGTTTAGTGCCTCTGATGTGACGTACCAGTAACGAAAGTTTTTAGGAAATTATAGACTACAATAACATTTTTTTGTAATTTGGTTATCTTGGGCGCAAAGAAAGTTCAGTTTACATTAATTTATCAGTTAATTTATATATCATATAATATCAAAACTGATATTGTATTTTTATTTAAATTATGATTTTCTCTCAAGTAAAAAACTGGAGAATGTAACTGAAGGAGAAAATTCAAGTAATAGACTGGAGGAATTCATTTCACTTATGAGAAAAAGCTTCATATCTACTTCTGATATATTATGCCTACCTTTGATAGAGATTGTGCTAGTCAGTTTCCATGAATGCTCACATCTTTGATGCCAGCTTAATTTAAGTTAATTTAATATAAAGCATGGATAATTCAGTCCGCTCTAATATGTTAAAACTTCTATTCTATTGAAGTACTGTTTCTGATGAGTATTTTTTTACATTTAAATGTTGTTTATAACTGATGTATTTATAAATGATCAGAAACCATGGTTATCATGCAATGCCTATAATCAGAAATGGCAGTAGGCCTATTGCTTTTCAATAATTTTGAAAAAAATTCAAGGCTCATCCTAGTCACTAATAAACGATTTTTTCCTAACCTGAATTGAATATAAATAATGAGACCTAACTTATAGGCTTTGCCTTTTATAACTCATTTTCTATGAATAAATCAATATGATATAGCATTGTAAATACATTAATTGAAAGATGCAATAGCTTATAGGTTTTTTATGTTTGTTATTATATCGTTACAATATTGTTTAATCATGTCACATTCCAGAATTCCAGTTGAAGCAATTCAGATGCGTCTTGAAGATTCAGTTAAATCCTTGGATCTCGAGCCTAATATGATGCCGTTTGCGTCATTAATCATATTTATGTATTAATGAATCTGTAAATTCAAACTTCGACTCATATCCACGCTTAGGCTTTGCTTTTGAGGGTATTAATTTCCACCATTATAATATGTGTTTTTTCATGTAAAATGAAGAGGAAATAAAATTGATTTTTTAGTTGTGAAATGCACGCTCTAGTCTTCCTAGATTCTAGGAAAAACCATTTTTCTTCCATGTGAACCATTAAAGCCTCCTTATTGTAGGTATAGTCTAGAAATTATTTGATCCATTTAACTGCGTTGAAATATTGAAGAAATTAGACGTTTCAATTATGAAATTCAATATAGTAAAAGCACCATATTAAACATTTCCAGATTGTAGCAATGATGTCTAGACTTCGTCCTCTCTATATTATATCAGGTGACATTGAATGCAAGAACGATCTTACTGAAATTGCCTCTTCAATACCTGCTGACATTGAGGTCTATGTAGTATCACTCTGCAATGGCACTATATACGAAGCTTATCATTTTGACCCAGACAACCCTGTAGTAAGAGCTATTGGTGAGAGGGATGAAGAAATTGGATTTTGGTTTTTGAAAACAAAGCAGTCAATGTGGATGCGGAGGAAAAAGATGGATGGATTGAAAATATATGGAAAAGGTTTTCGGGTAAGACATAATTGAATGAAAAAATTATCATAGTGTTATTATTTCAGGTTCTATTTCCTTGAGTATATTCATTCTTTCAATCTATTGTATGTATATGGAACAATTTTCAAGGAAACAGAGCGTACCGTACATTTTTCAATAATAATCAGTGCCAAAATGAACAATCAGTAGATCGGAGTCTAAAACATTTTTTTTTAGTAGAGAAAAATTAAGCTTCTTTCATTTTTCTGTTATTAAATGTAAATTTTTAAATAGGATAGTGAATTTAGTTTAATCTTGTTTGAGTAGAAGAGCCTCATTTGTGGTAAAAGAGAACTGACTTTCATTCGTGACTGAATAAAACTCTAAAGAAGTTCATCTGAAATAGAAAAAAATAAAAGAATCTCTTAAAAGTGGAAAATTTAGAAAAAAAACAACTTATTAGTACACTGGCTAGTGTGATAATTCTCTAGTTTGTGGTGGAATTCATTCTTGAGTGATGAATTTATTTTTGAATTTTTAAACTATCTAAACTTTGAATCTCTACCGTAACTTAAACTTTGAATCTCTACCGTAACTATCAGTATGACAAAGAATAAGAGTGAGATAGACTATTATTATTCATATTAGTATGAATTTATTTATTTATGAGTTTAATTTTAAACTATTCGAATTCATATGTTCTTTATCAAAGATTGCAATAAAAAATTTCCTGCCAAATTTAGATCACAAACAAAATTTTTGAATTGGTGCAAAACGGTATAGAATTCACACTTAAATATGAGAAGTTTTGAGATTTTTTTGTTTTTAATCAAAGAGTGCAATTAAAAATTTCCAGTCAAATTTTGATTGCAATCAACATTTTTGAATTGGTGCACTAAGTTACCAAATTCACGATTAAATAGTAAATTATATTACAATTTATATGTTTTTAACTGACTTCCAAAAAGGAGGTTCTTTTTTATCAAAGATTGCAATAAAATCGAAGCTAATATTTCTATCAGTTTTTTACTTCAATATACTGGATAAAATATGAAGTGGGAAATGACAAGCTGGTGTACATACAGGCACTAGAGGAAGCTCTGATTCATATAAGTATAAACTTTTATATTATTCTCATGAGATAACATCAACCAATCTTATTAAATGAGATCATAATAAATCCAGTGGTTTGTTTCAGCCTCTTATCTTCGACCGAAATGATCCTTTATATGATTCAATGACGATAGGTGACCGTTATGCAGTAGAAGTTTGGAGCGATCTGACACAATTTTTGAATTTCACGTGAGGTTTTCAACTCAATTTAAGAAATTGTTCTTCATGCAAATATGAATCATCTTGTGCTGATGATCAATATTCATCATCGGCAATGTTAGGATGAAAATTGATACAAAGCTAGATTTTTTTTAACCACTCTAGGTATTCCAGAAAAGAATCCCCCAAGTTTGCGAAAAAATCTGGCTAATGCCAGAGGGGCAAAAAAACCAAATTTGACACTTTTTCAGTTTTTTGACTAAAACTCGAAAACCATCTACCGCGTTGAAAACATTGTTCTATTTGAAATTGAAGAATATGGAATTCTACGTTGATTGATGTACAACAATACCAAATCGGTTCAGTTCACAATAAATTGAAAAAAAAAACAGGTATTTTTACCCCGTTTGTGAAAAATGAGTCACTGCCATGTTTCGATGCTTTATCTTGTAAATGCTCACTCCAGCACATAAAAGTTATGAGAAATAAGTTTTGGATCATTGAATTTACTTCCAGAAAATTTCTCAATATTAGAAAAATTTTTGGGATAAAAATACCAGATATTTGAAAATTGATTGTGAATGAACAACTCAACCGATTTGGTATTGTTATACATCAATCAACGTAGAATTTTATATTATTCAATTTCAAATAAAACAATATTTTCAACGCGGTAGATAGTTTTCGAGATTTAGAAAAAAAACTAAGTGTCAAATTTGGTTTTGTTTGCCCCCTAAAAATTATGCACTAGCCAGACTTTTTCGCAAACTTGGAGGAATCTTTCCCGGGATGTTTATTGTGGTTAAAAAAAATCAAGCTTTGTATAATTTTTTGTCCACCAGAAGTCTAATTTTCCGGTGCTGGAAGCCATCTATTTCAAGAAAGAAAATTCACAATATTCTGAGCTACTTTAGCATACCGTTTAACCTATTCTCTCAATTTAGAATAAGATAAATTAATATCATAAACTTTTAAAAAATATTTACACATCAATGAAATTATGAATTGCCTTCTCTACAATTATTCTTAACAAGAGTTTTTTTTTTCTGAGGATGAAGCCCACATAGGTCTGAGACCTGTGCGTGGGTAATGATTTGGATTATGGTGATTGATGAGTTGGACCTACAGTTTTAGGTGGGTTCCGAACCACCGGGAAGTGATTTCACAGCAGAGAACAGGGTCTTTTTTGCTGGCCAATCTAATCGGTCACCGTTACAAACAGGACCTACAAGAACGCAGCTTATCTATCTGATTGAACAGATACCTGCTACGCCTTGCGGCTATCACTTCCCCGCTGTATACCACTTGTTGAAAATAAAATTTCTTATTTTCTGATTGAGTACTGAAATATTTTAGTATATTTTCACTTGATCGACATGCAGAACCAAATGAAATAAATAAGAAATTTTTTTCTTACTTGAGGCAGAACATGTTTTCAGGCAGTCCTGCTCAAAACCGTGCTGGAAACCATTTATATAACTAGTTTTGCATATCGTTTAAAATAAAATATATACCGTACTATTATACTTGCAGTTCGTCATGGATCAATAAATACTAAGTTGAAATATTTTATTACCACATTCAATCAGTCAATCATAAACAACTTGATTTAAATTAACAGATTCCATCTAATGGTAGAAATTAATTTCCTGAAATAAATATTATTCAGTGCACATTTAGAAAATTAATAAAATTGAAACATTTTGTAAAATAACTCGAGGTTAATTGTTTTTTCTTCCTTCAACAGATTGGTTATTCTTGAGGGTAATATTGTGAATGAAACCCAAAATTTAACACTGTGGGATGAAATGATAGAATTGCTAGAAAAGCAAGAAATTGATGTTCCAACAACACTTGTCACAGTATCAGAGAAAGTTGCTAAAGGTTATGCAATGAAGGCAACTGTATTCACTGCTAGGTGAGTAGTGTCACATATAAATAGATAGTAGAATCACTTTCCTGTGGTAAATTAGTACTCTATTGAGTCTTGAAAACAAGTATCTATTGAAGAAAAGTAGGCCTACACCAATTAATATGTCTCAATGAAAGTTTTTTTTTTTGGTTTGGCTTCTATGTACAACCAACTTATGTAGCCTCAGTAGTGAATGCTGACTAAAACCTTTGGGCATGCGCTGACAGTGAATATATTATTTTCTTTAACATGTGACTAAAATTATTAATATACGTGCAAAATAACATTATGTACAAAATATGGATGCATACTAATTAGGATACTCTACAGACTATCTATGACGAATACAGAACAAACAACTCTCTTTTAAAACGGATTATGCCAAAACAACTAACCATATATTGTATCTCCAATGACTTCAAAGCATTTTCTGGAAATTCTGTTATAGTTTTCATACATTCTGCTGTTCAATAATAAGCAGAAAAAATCAAGTTTTTCCTTAGACTGGAATCTGTTCCATGGATTTTTTTAATTCTAATAAATTATCATCAATAGTACCTAATTCATCAGTTTGATCCCACATTTTTTCTTGTGCAGTCCAGAAATCACATCAATCAAAACACCAGGATATTGCATAACAATTTATAGATTACAAATAGAATTTGCAAGATGAATGTATACAATTTTGCAGTAGCTACAAATTTGCAAATGCTAATAAAACTATTGTGTTAATTATTATACAACAGGCAGATCTAGTAGCCTAATAATAGGCTTCTATACATATTTAGATGTGATTATAAACTAGTTTGAAGAAAAGAATATTACTTCAGTTTTATTCCGAATTTTTTTCTATTTATGTAATTAACAATACAATACATTTTATAATGAGAATGTAAGAATAAAATCACGAAAATAGGTAGGTTACTTGATTACTATATAAGTACTTATAGGACCTGTCTATGAAAATAATTGATCACAAAATAATCTTTTTTTCAGTTTTCAATTGATTTTTCATTATCCCTTGAACCATGAACATATGCTGATGCCGAATCTTTTAAATCCGTTCAACAGGAAGTTATGGCTGGCTCTCGCCTGTATGCTTTTTTTTCTTTTGCCTTTTGTACTTGTTGTTCTACTTCGGAAAGAGACAGAATTTAGCAATGCAGCATTACTTCCGTTACGCTGCATAACAGCCCAAGGTGAATAAAATTTGTTTATAACATTAGCTTATATACATCAATAGAGAAGCCTACTGTATTAATTTTCTCTATTAAACTAATTCAGTTTTTTAACTTATAAAATTAGGTTGCGAATACTCATTTTTCATTTTAGATACCTTTTTTGGTTGAAGCTGGCAAGTACCAAATAGCAAATATTAGAATGTTTATTTACAAAGTTGCGTTTGCACTATCTGGCAGAGCTAGAAGTAGTTCATATAGCTCTGTAGTGTATATAGCTCTGCTAGAAGGTATAAAATAAGTGACTTTGAAAAACTGCTGTGGGCTCTATAGAAGCTCTGATATTACTTATAGCAGAACTGCAAGTCGTTAAATTTACAATAAAAAGTCCATGCAAATAGCTGTTTTGAAGTTGTTTACAGCGTCTTTGGGAATCCGTTATTTACATTAAGTGTAGACGCAGCTTTATAAAGCAAAATAGTTTTAAGGAAGAACACAGCATCATTGTAATAAGTGATTTCGATTAGAGTACTTTTCCATAAAATATATTTCTTGAGAATTCTACCAGAATTTAATATTTTTCTAACTTATAAGTTTTCTCATCCACATTCTTGATAGGAATTTTAACTCCTAGAAATATTTTAATGATGGCATAATTGGTTAGGTACAATATTTGGCTATTATTGAATTGAGTAATATGTTTAACTATACCATTTTCGAAATTCCTTTTAATTTCTACACAACCACAACCTACACAATACACCGAAGACATTGATCATTTGAAAAGCTATACATAGGAGTTGATAAATGCCATATTATACAAAAATATTTTGCCAGCACCAGGAAAATATTTTTGTTTAACGGCATTTATCAATTCTCCAGTAGCTATTTATTACTGATATCAATATTAGCAGAACAAAGGTCTTCAGCGTTTTTCTAGTATTAAAATGAATTCTTTTTCTAAAACTCATTTCAAATAATCCTTCTATTTGAATGGAGCAAAACTGCCACTTGCCTTCTAACAAAAAATTAACTGTAAAAGCTAAAAATTGAATAAATAATAATTTATGAACTTCACTCTTTTTAAATAAAACGTTTACTTTTTTATGTTTAGGTTTGGGGATTTCTCCAGAGCGTACATCAGCCAGAGTTGGCTGTCTTGTTACACTCTTCTTTTCCTACATAATGGTAACTTTCTATGAAAGTCTTCTGATAACTTTTCTGAAATCAAGCCAATCACATCAGCCATTTACCTCTCTTGAAGAGTTTTATTCTAAAGGTTACGGATTCGATCTCGTCTACCAGCAGGATATGCCATGGGAATTACTGGGCCAGGAAGTAAGAGATTGAATAATATTTATTAATAATATTTCAATATTATTGTATTTTATGTCTTGAATGTAACGTTTCACGCATTGAGATTTTCCAATTTCAAATACATATATTTCGTTTTATTTATTGTAGAAATTGATATAATTGTCAATTTGATGATAAGGGACTTGGGAATACATTTTCTAATAAAAAGTTTCTCCCCTTTAACCCTAGAGACTATTAAACAGAACAAAAAGTCGAGTTATTTGAAGTTTTTTTGATGGTATCCACCAAATATTTGTTTAGTATGAGTCCGAGAAGTTTTATGAGTTTCTTCCTGCTTGTGAGTGGCGACGAGAATATATTTTTTTTATTGTGGATGATGCCCACATTAGCCTGAAGACTTGTGCATGGGTAATGAGGTGAATGAGTGGTCGATGAGAAACATCCAAGGCTAAATGAGATTCGAACCCAAGGATGCAGGAAACTAAGCCAGCCGCAGTCTTATCTAATCACAGACAGTCGCTTCATCAACTGCGCTACCAGAGCCGCCATTTTGCAATGTAAACTTTGTGATCCTACACTTGTAAATGAATAGATTATTCTGTAATGGTACGCTGCGTTTTCAGTCAATTACACATAGCTAACCTAACCTCGTTACCTAACCTAACAAGCCAGCAATTATAAATCCAAAACATAGTCTATAATATACTGGTAATGTGTATAAATAAGTCGGTAGGGTCTCTCGGTCGCAAAAATGTGGTCATTGCACTTTTTCATTGCAGGTTAGGTAACAAAAGGAGGAAAGGCTTTGGAAACCCTTCTCTATTGAATAGTTATATTCTCATTTTTATCTAGGGACCACATATATCGTAGGATAGGTATGTATTGTGTAGTCTACAACATTCAGTGTTTTATATTAGATCTTCTCCAATTTTGTAGCGATAATTTATTTGTGTTCTTGGATTTCTTGTTCCATAACAATCTGCGTTGTTAATATTAACTTTTTGTTGTAACTTTAACGACTTGCAGTCAGTTTTATATTGTGAATACAAGTCGTTAAAGTTACAACAAAAAGTTAATTTGATTGAGCTTTGGAATAAGAAACTATGATATTTGATTTTAATAACAGAAATATTATTTCTCATATTGCAGGCTAATTCAGAGGATAGTGATCCAATAAGCAAACTCATGCTTGGAATTCCTCCTCCGAAACGTAATAGGGTGCTTCCTTTGAGTAGCAGAGTGGAAGCTGGAAAGAGACTCTGTAAATATCCACAAAACACAACTATATTTGACGTGCCATTCCACCAGGGGCCATTGATCAGATGCCCTTACTTCACCACTAAACATAAATATCTGTTGATGCATTTTGGCATAGGAGCAAGACACAATCTTTCCGCCTATCCATTCATAGCAAGAATGTAAGTGAACATCAATATGTTTTATCCATCATCTATAATATTTTAAATATACGGTATTCTCGATATATATACATATAGTGCAGGTTTAAAATACTTTTGGTACCTTCGTACCGGTGATAGATATATAGGTTCAGCCTGGAAAGTAAGCTCCACAGCGGTTGTAAACCTTGGTAAAATATGGTGAATTAGTGAATTGAAAGCATGTCTTGGTATTATTTAGAATTTAAATCACACTTGAAGACTTGATTTTTGCAATAATTTACTAATACTTCTATAGTATGATCCCATAAGCCAACAAATATATTTGGCAAATGTAGTATAACTATTATAATTGTGATAGTAAAAATAATTAGTATTCCAAAGAAAAATTATTTGTATTCCAGATGAATTGGAAAATTATGTAGGTAGGCCAAAACACTGAACAAAGCTTGTTTTTATATGGGATAAACTTTATTTTCAATCTCACTTCTATGAAACTTGCTGGCAAACCGGATCAATGTAAAATGGAATCATGGCACCAACTCTGTGATGTTTTCCATGAAGAAATACTTGAAGAACAATCTAAACTGACAAAATTTCAATTTTAATTATGATTTTTACTCATTTATACTGGAGGCATTTTGCTTTTAAGGAGGAGCCTGATGAAGGCTGATGAAGCTTGTAAATAACTCTTGTTTATACATCGCAGTCCAAAAGAAGAGATCTAACGGTTCATCTGAAAAGAAAAACTTTTCTGACAATCTCATCATCAAACTCGTTCTTATAATAGTTCCGGGGGTGTTCCTCCAGAAAATATTTGAAAAAATCAACTATTAAACTTGATTTCAAGCTATTCGATCTTGACATGAATCCATATATTTTAATGCACATTGTGGGTCTCAGTATATTATCTAGGGCTTGAGTCATCGCCGATAGAGGGGGATGTTATTTCCCCTAACCATTCCCCCCTGGATAAGTCTGTGGATGCATTTCGCTTCTGTTGAAGCTTCTTCTCAGAAGCAAGATTTATCCCTCCAGTTTTAGTGAGTCAAAATCACAATTCCACTGGAAATACAGGGTCAGTTTTAATGTTAGAAGCTTCGATTAAACTCAAAACAATTAGGGCTACGAATTAGCTTTGTAATCAATCCAAAATCTCCATGTTATACATTAAAAAAATTATTCCAGGATAAGGAGCATGGATGAACATGGGATTATCGATCGGATAAAACAATCATTCCGTCTCACACAATACAAATCTACATTCACATCGTTCTCTTACCACGAATTGGGAACCGTTTTCTTTTTTTATTATCTTGCTGTATTGTTTTCTGTAATTATTTTGCTACTTGAAGTTCTTTGGTTTCATGGTCAGAAAATGTACCAGTCTAAATTCTCATTAAAAAATAAAACAACCAGACGTAGATACCACAACAAAAGAATTAAAGATCTACAAAAAGTTTTGGAGCTGCAAAAAAAGTTCAAAAAATTTAATTGAATGAAATTAATTAGCATACAGTTGATTGATTTCTTGCACTGCACACACAAGTGAAAGATTTGAACAATTCATAGGCTTGGAGAAAGCTTTAACTACGGCGATTCATATCTAAGCGTTGAATTCCCGATTTTTGGATTTCATAAAACCTATAAAGAAATAGAATTAGTTTTTGATTTTTTAATGGATTTCGAAAAGGAAAGCTATCAACCAGTTGAGTTCTTTGGCATATTTTTCCATATGAGAAGTTAGAGTTTCTAATGATAAAAGGAGTTTTGATATAATACTACCATAGACAGTTGTTTTATACAGAGCATTTCATAATGATCTTCGGAGTTACAAAAATCCAGCCCAAACAATTTATTTCACTGATAAAAATAAAAAAAATACTGTACTAAAGAGCACTTCAAATAGTTTTTTCCTTGTATTATATTGAACAGTTTAGTAAACCATTTGCCGGCTACGTGTAGCCAGTCAAAAAAATGTCGACATTCCTGTATAATTTTCCTGATTTCTCTGTATAATTTATGTTCCTATATTAATTAGTTCTGTGAACATTAGACCTCATGCCCAAGAATAAGGGTGCTCACACAGAGGAACATACTCGATGTACTCAATGATAATCAGCATAGCAAAATTAAATGTAGTCATCAGACCGAACCCTTGATTCAATTCAAATAGAATCAAACCCTTGATCTATTTCATATCTGTTTTTCAGAAAATTTCTGAAAAGCTCTGTATTACATCAACAAGTATTTGTTTTCTATTTGCGAGACAGCTGATTGCTCAAATGAGATTCTATTTCACATATCTGATGAATTAAGTTTTTTTAATGCTGATTATGCCCACATGATTCCGAGACTTGTGCGTGGGTAATGAGGTGAATGATTACATATAGATGCCAGACGGAGGAATGGGATTCGAACCCACGACTGCTGAAACGACAGCAAGCTGAAGTTGCGACGCCCAACCAACTGCGCTAAGCGGCAATTTATAGAACAATATTAATTAAATTTGTACAATTATCATTTACTTGGTAATGACTTGTTATTATACTTAATTGAAATAAATACTAGAAATAATTTGTTTCTATCAAACAAATATGTTATTCTTATGAATGATAACTTTATTCATATAAAGGCTCAACCTGATGAGTAAGGGGGCCAGGGGGCTATCTATGAATCTGATTCCAACTATTGTATATGATGGAGAAGCTCATTTTAAAGGTTTAAGAGCCTTACTTTTTTCCTGTTAAATGCAAGAAAATTTCGAAAGTCCTTACACATACATCGCCGGGCATTTTTTAAAGGTAGATCCATGCAAGATTTAACTGAATTTGGTCCATGCATTTAGCCGTAAATGCGTTACAAAACAGACAGACAAATCCAAAACGGTCTACTTGAAACAGAGACCTCTCTTCGTTCGGTCAATTATGGTTTATGCCTCAGCTACTCAATTTTTCAGCAACAAGGTTTCCCTGCTCATTTTCATAATGAGCTTTGGCAGCACCTAAATCAAATTTATTTGGCATTTGATAGGTTGAGCTCCTAAGATAGGAGATTGCACCAAAACTTAAAATTTTCTTTACCATACCAACAAAATGTTTTCCAAATAATAAGTCACTTACAAAAATAAATTTATTCATAATAAGTTGTTCATGTACAATAATTTTAAAATTCACATTGATGTATTATATTCTAATTCTGGGTATACCGTACCAATAACTTTCTTGGAGCAATGTATTCTATTCTAAAATATCAAATGCTCTAAATATCACTTAGTTTGAGATCGATCTTTCAAAATGCCTTCGAGAAAGAGCTATACTTTAGTCTAGTCAGTCTTACATTTCATAACAGTAAAATTCAATATTCCTTAAAAGAAAACATATTGCAAAATGTTCCGGCAAGGATTAGAAATATTTTTTCATACTTCATTATGCAATCATTCTCACATTTCTCAAGACTAATAATTTGAATAAATTCTTGCTGATCAATGATTCATACAACAAAAATAATATGCCTATAGTCGATTTCAACTACTAATTATTTATCAATATTTGTAGCCTACACATTTATACTGTAAAATTCAGAAAAGTCCTAAAAATCGAATGAATTATAAAAACAAGGTCGCATAATTGTTATTGAGGTAAAATATTTATCAAATAAGCTAAGTACCTAATATTTTTTTAAACTAATGATTGAATGATAAGTTCTTTAAGGACTGGTCTCCAATCTTTATTATTATCATCATCTAATTAAGCAATTCTTAATATTATGATACAGTGATATTATACTAAGAGCTTTAATTGCATTGAATGATAATTGTAAAATCATTCGAATAAAACAACAGCATAGTATTCAGGTACACGAAATTCTTTCTATAAGAGTGCTTAAATAATGGAAAGTTCCTGCAACTTTATAGAAGAATAATTATATACTATTTACTGCAATTACCACATTTCTATGAAGTGTAATATCTATGGTGCGATATCCACTATGCTTATCTTGCTACAATTTACAGTTACATAATATATGCAATATCATTTCAGTACCAAAATACTATTTAGTACCACACGAATTGGCTTGTACCTTCTCCATTCAAGATTATGTAAATTATTATGATATTAGTTGATGATTTGTGATCAGCTAATTCCATTATAAATAGTTCTTACTCATTTAGTTGTTGTTGTATTTATATCTATTGGTTGGTCTATCTATTAAATAGCTATTTACTGCTTTGGTAGTTTAAAAATGCTAATTTGTTTATTAAATGTTACAGTTATGACAAAACGCTCTCCTAAAGCTTTGGTTAATTTTTATTAATTGATTTGAAATTGGGCTACAGTTGTTGGTAAAACAAATATTTCAATAGCCCTTAGAACCTCCAAATTTTCGCAAAACACTCTACAGAGTCATCATTCACCTAACTGGTTGTCAAGATTTTGCTCATTTTTTCTAGTCGGGAAAATTATTAATCCAGCTTTATTTTTATACATTGGAAGAAAACATTTTGGCAACAACTTATAATAGTAAAATGAATATGAGGAATCTATTCCAATTAAAAATGAAGTGGATGTCATAAGATGGCTCACTTTTATGATTCTTCGAGTGATCTAAACTCGATATTAGGAAATAGTGAAATCATATTAAGAGTTCTGCAATTTCATAATAATAATAATAATAATAATAATAATTATGAAATTATTCTAATAAAATTACAGCACAGTATTCAGGTACACGCAATTCCTCCTCTCGTCAGTGCTTAGAAATATAAATTTTCTGCAACTTCATGTTGAATATAACATGTTTACTGCAATTACCGTATTTCAATGCATAGTAATATGACAACACTCACTGAAATGCGAATAAAAGAATGAACAATGGCACTGATATAACACAAATCATGTAGACAGTTGTCCTGGGCTCACAAGTTGAAATAGCAAGAAATTCCTGGTTCCAAAGTGAGTCGTTCTTCCTCACAGGTAGGTGCAGCACAACTTTTTGTTGAGACCAAAACCTTAAAGGTAGACTGCAGCTTGAAGTTTGGTTTTGACATGAATCAATCGGCTGTGAAACGTTGTATTTGGTTTTTTCCAAATCGAAATGGACTCTTAGGAAGTTGGTTTGCACTTCATTCTCACTGTTGAATACGAAGAAGTAATATCCATTGCTTGATACCCTGTAAAAAAGTTGTTCTATGGTAAAATCGGAAAGGAGAAAAGGTGCGATCTTAAATTGAAATTGAAACTGTAATTCAAGATGGTTATTATTTTTACTCATTAAAGCTGGAGGCATGCATTTTGCTTCTGAGAAGAAACTTCATTAGCCAATTACCCTGATGACAATGTAAGATTGTTCAAAAATTATTTCGTTATGGAAAACAACACAAATAAAGTAGGCTTACATTGATAATATGCCTATATTATGAATAAACAAAATAGGTACCAAATTAATTTAAATAATTATTGCTCTCAATTACACATCGAATTAAAATTTATTTAATATGAAACTCTGTATCTTCTTCAAAATTAAAAATATTGGAAAAACATACTTGAATCGATTAAATTAATTTTGAAGGCTACAATCGTGGTAGAAAAGGTGCTGTGTAGTGATCTAAAATATTTATCTATTTTCGCCTTCAGTAAACACTATTTTTCAAGAACTGAGTTATTATATACATCAACTAGCTGAGGAAAGTGTATTCCTATTGGGAAAATATACTGTATAATTTGGTAATAAAATTATACAGCCTTAATGCATTAATTTGATTTAATATAATAGTCAATTTTAGAAAATTAGGCTAGAATATGTTTAATAAATTGAATGTTGAAAATTTCTCTCAGACAAAATATTTTTCAGCGTCTTAAAGTTTCTTAGTTATTTTGAATAAGAGTTTCAGTCATGGAGATGGATGGATGAAAAATAAAAGAATCAGGAAACAAGAAAGATAATATTGGACGGTTTTCATTACAACGCCTTAGCATACAACTTTTGAACAATAGACTATTGTAAACCCGATCAACAGTGATCTCACTCCTACCAAGACCTTATATTTTTACTTTTATTATTATTTATAACTAGGCTAAATATTGATCAATTGAATATGTAGCTTGTTAATTTGTCAAATTAGTTGAATTTATTAGTTTTATTGAGTTTTGGTTGATACCTATGTAGGCTGATTCATTTTTAGTTTAAATTATTTTTATTTATTTGATACAAAGTATGTATGGAAGCATTCAGGCATACGCCAAAAGCTGCTTCCTTGACGCGATTGAAATAGAATCATATAGTGGTAGAAACATAGTTATTAAAAATTAAAAATAGAAAAAAACTGAAAAAGTATATTTAAATATACGGTATGTCAGCAAAATAATAGAGTTCCTATGTATGATTAAGAGTGTGTTGACAAAAAATTAATTTTTCGTCTGAATTCTTACAGACTATTGGCAAACACGTCAATTATATTATTACTTTATTGTTTTTTATTCATAGAAAATAATTCTCAACAACCCAAAGCTGATTACCTGTAAGTTATCTTATTGACAGATGATGCAGATGATAAAGTATTTTCACTTTGACCCATATCACAGCTATGGTGAGGCATGAGCGGTAAGTTGAGCAGAAGTCCCTCACAATTCAAAAGTCTCTCCTCACTCGATGAAAATGAGGACCAGAACTCGCTGTTCGATTTATCGAAAGCGTCTGTCTCGTTGATAGTTCCTCTAATTTCTGCTATTTCATCTGGCTGATGTATATCCTGGAACAATCAGAAATATGGTCATAATTCGATTAAATTGATTGAATTTAAATTTGCTAATTTGAGAAAACTTTGAAATTAATCATAATGGAGGACTTTGAGAGGTGTTTATGATGCTGGAGAATGTTTATGATGCTGCCGGCTAGTACCTTATATTGGTCAGGGAAAATTTGATTAAAGATCAGGGGAAAGTCAGGGAATTTTTGTAGCTTACTTTGCTACAAAAGGGCTAACAGGTGGCTCCAGGATGTTTCAGACCGCCTTCAGATATAACGAAACATCACAGTATGGACTTTTCAATCACATCCCTTTCTTTATGTTTCTTTCTTATCTAAATATCATTTTTTTCAATTACAATGACAAAGCAATATGCTGCAACTCTTTTTCGATTTTTAATACTTGACTCAATTATGGACATCATCCATACTAACAGAATTAGAAATTTACATAGAATATGGTGGCTAATTAAGCATAAGCATGTGTATAATAATATAGATCAGGATTTACTACTTCGCACAAATTACTATGAACTTTTTTCAGAGGATGAATCCCACATAGGTTTAAGACTTGTACGTGTGGGTAATGAGTTGGATGATGGCGATTGATGAGTTGCATGTGTTTTCAGTGGGTTCCGAACCACCGAGAAGTGATTTTACAGCAGAGAACAAAGTCTTTTTTGCTGGTCAATCCAATCGGTCACCCAAACAAATAGGGCCCAGGAGTCGTAGTTTATCTTATCTGACTGAACAGATACCTGCCATGGCTCGCAGCTATCACTTTCCTAATGTTGACCACTAACTTGTAATATTATTCACTAATGTTGCACTTCCGGCTATTCCTTTTCTGTAGGACAACATTTTTAATGGCTTTGGTTCATCTATTACTCCTCTAAGTCTATCTGTATTCATAACTGTAGTAAAGTATTGGTAACTAACTATAAACATATTAGTAACTTTCTATATATGTGATGTTCAGTCACAACCACTCAAGACTGCGTTTGGATGGGTGACCGTGTTTCTATGAATTGGTGTTATAAGAAATTATAAGCATTATTATCACTTACCCGTTGGTTCGGAACCCACCTAAAATTGTAGGTCTACCATGTTCTCCATAACAAGGCTTAAACGGCGAGGTGGAACTACCCGTAAGGGTCTCCCCACCAATAAAAGCCATACGCTTATTATTATCATTTTTTCTGTAAACTATTGTTATGAATTTACATAAATAAAACAGTCAGAGGCGTTTTAAACATGGATTTTATTAAAGAATAACTTTTGGAAAATTAACACTTGAACTGCTTAACACGAACTCAACTATTTATACTTCTATTGGAAAACCTTCTGAAGCTTTCAAACATTGCAAACATTATATTTGCTATTACCAGCTGATTTTTACATAAACAACTTGTCACCTGGCCGTAGCACTGCTCCCTCCTTAAGACTGTTCTGTCCCAGAACAGTTACAGGTCTGCAGATTGGGGGTGGCCTTACTGGATACAACTGACTAGCTGCCCATGGAGCAAACATGCAAACTGAGATGGTAATCCCAGTTTCTTTGAAGATTGTTTCAATCATTGGCCTCACGATTTTCCAGTCCAACCCATCATAGCCACAACCTAATCGGGGAATTCCAAGCTGCTTCACTCCCAGAGTTTGAAGACAATTCCGCAGATGATTTAGGCTCTCCCACAAGGCTTGATAGGTGGACTCCTGCTGAGGTTGATCTTTTGTCACCAAGCAGAAGAGCTGTTTTCCTTGCCTCTGAAGGTGTAGTGTTCTTCCAACAGCTGGTCTCTGAAGTTCCAGATCATTCAGTCCTCCAAACTTTTTCCTAAATACTGTAGCAATACCCCGAGAAGCTCCAAGATTTTTAGCTACACAGTGAGCCAGAGCATAGTCTTTTGGTAGGGTGAACAAATCTTGATAACAGACTTTTGTAACCTCAGCTTTCTGGAACATGTCCAAATTGGCCATAAATTCTTCAAAGTTGGGATCAACTGGTTGAATAGTTCTCACATCTTGGGCATTACCTGCAGTATTGTCTCCCTGGAATGGTGCCAGTCGATTGAAGTGGACAACTCTTGGTTTTCCTCTAGGTTTCTTGATCCGGTAGACTACATCATTGATTCTAGTAACCACTTCAAAAGGTCCATCCCAGGAAGTCTGTAATTTGGGGGAGTACCCTTGACGTCGCTGTGGGTTGTAGAACCAAACTAAGTCTCCAGGCTGGTATCCACCATGATCTGCCTTGATATCATAGCGTTCTTTCATCTTGTCACTGGTTCCTTGGATGTTGGTTCGAACAATCTCATGAATCTCATCCATCTGTTTCCGAAACTGGGTGACATAGTCCTCTCCTACCAAATCCTCTCCAGGTGTACATCCAAACTTTAAGTCACAAGGCAGTCTAATATCTCGCCCAAACACTACCTTGGCTGGTGAAAGTTTTGTAGACTCATTGACAGAGCTTCGGTATGCCATCAGGAATAGGTGAAGATATTGATCCCAGTCTTGTTGATGCTTGGATACAACTTTTGACAGGTATTTTCCCATGGTCCTGTTCATACACTCCACCATTCCATCTGACTGAGGGTGAAGGGGTGTAGTCCTTGTCTTATGGATTCCCAGCACCTCACATATACGGGAAAACACTGAAGACTCAAAGTTCCTTCCTTGATCAGAATGTAACTCTAATGGGACACCAAACCGACTGACGAATTCCTTGATTATTACATCAGCAACACTGACTGCTTCTTGATTTGGCAAGGCATAGGCTTCGACCCATTTGCTGAAATAATCCATCACTACCAGGATATACTTATTCCCACTGTCAGACAATGGAAATGGTCCAGCTATGTCAATGGCTATTCGCTCAAAAGGTGCTCCAACATTGTATTGTTTCATGGGGGCCTTCTTTCTATGCAAGGGGCCATTTGCAGATGCACAAACAGTGCAATTGCGACACCAGTTCTTGACATCTTTGCTTGAATTTGGCCAGTAAAACCTCTCTCGTACTTTCTCCAGTGTCTTATGAACTCCAAAATGGCCCCCAGAGACTCCATCATGTATTTGTCTCAGCACTTCAGGAATCCTTTTCCTGGGAACAATAATTTGCAGCTTATGCTGATCACCAGCTGCATTCTCTAGCTTCCTTTTCAGGATTCCTCTGTCTTCCACAATAGAGTCCCATTGTGCCCAGAGGGACTTGACATGTGGTGGAAAAGGTGCTATTTCTTGCCAACTAGGTCGTCTTGCAGAACGTTTCCACAACCAAAGGTGCTTCAGATCAGGGTCTTCTTCCTGATCCTTAAGTAACTCAGCACCTTGCCAGTGGTCATTGGCAATAGTTGTCCTATGTACCAAACCTTCCTTCCCATCCTGGCGTGAGCAGTGTTTGCAGTCCTCCTCACAGGGTCTTCGAGAAAGGGCATCAGCATTCAGGTGACTATTTCCAGCTCGGTGTACAAATTTAAAGTCATATTCTTGTAAGTGCTGGATCCATCTTGCCACTTGTCCTTCAGGAGACTTGAACCGGAGAAGCCATGTCAAGGATGCATGATCAGTTCTCAGCAGGAATTGACGTCCATATAAGTATTTGTGGAAGTGGCTGATTGATTTCACTACTGCTAGCAGTTCTCTTCTAGTAACACAGTAGTTACGCTCAGGTTTTGACAGCACCTTGTTAAAATATCCAATGACCTTTTCCTCCCCATCTTGCTCTTGAGAAAGTACTCCACCAATTGCTGTGTTGCTGGCATCAGTGTCAAGAATGAACTTGCCTTCAACTCTTGGGTAAGCCAATATAGGTGCTTGGCAAAGTGTCCCCTTTAGTCTGTTGAAGGCCTGCTGGCAATTTTTGTCCCAGAGAAAACTCTGTTTCTCCTCTGTCAGCTTGATGAGGGGTTTTGCTATACCAGAGAATCCCATCACAAACTGTCGATAATATGTGCAAAGGCCAAGGAAACTCCGCACTTCTGATTTGTCTTTGGGCACTGGCCACTTGGTTATGGCTGTTACCTTCTCAGGATCCATAGACACACCTTTATCAGATACCACATGCCCTAGGTAATTAACCTGTCTTTTAAACAGATGGCACTTCTTTGGGTTGAGCTTCAGGTTAGCTTGTCTTAGTCTTTCAAATACTTGCTTCAAGTTTTCCAGCTGATGTTGGAAAGACTTTCCCAAGACAATGATGTCATCCAGGTAGACCAGGCAAGTTTCCCATGACAGTCCCCTCAACACATTCTCCATTAATCTTTCAAAGGTTGCTGGAGCATTACACAAGCCAAATGGCATCACAGTGAATTGCCAAAGACCTTCTCCGATTGAAAATGCAGTCTTTTCTTTGTCCTTAGGTTCAAGTCCAACTTGCCAGTATCCACTTTTCAGGTCCAGAGTCGAAAACAACTTGCAACCTTCCAGGCTATCCAGTGTGTCATCAATTCGAGGTAGAGGGTAACTGTCTTTTTTGGTGACGTCATTCAGAAGACGATAGTCCACACAGAACCGGAGTGTATTATCCTTTTTTTTTACAAGCACCACTGGTGAAATCCAAGGGCTATTGGATGGTTCAATTATACCTTCATTTTCCATTTCCTTAATTATTTTTCTAGCTTCCTCTCTTTTAGCCAGAGGTAACCTTCTAGGGTTCTGGCGGATGGGTTTGGCATCTCCAGTATCTATTGCATGCTCAACTATGTTGGTTCTGCCTTTTGGGCCCTCTCCTATATCAAAAATATCCTGATAATTAGTTATGAGGTCCTTTACTTCATTTTGTTGTTCTTTGACTAGATCTTGACAGGATACTTCAACAAAGGCCTTCAGCTTCTCTGGGAGACACTTCTTCTGTGGTTGAGTTGTCTGCATTTGTTGTATGACAGATGTGACTGGTGAGCAATGTCCCAAAGTACTACTTCTCTTCAA
Source organism: Conomelus anceps (assembly GCA_948455865.1). NCBI lineage: Eukaryota > Metazoa > Arthropoda > Insecta > Hemiptera > Delphacidae > Conomelus > Conomelus anceps. The sequence goes on from OX418216.1 coordinate 26,932,249, forward strand.
AGTAACTTCATAATCATTCACATTCATCAAGAGGACAGGGAATTCTTGGCTAGTAAGAAAAAGTGTCCTAGCCACTAGGACACCATGACCAAGCTCCTCCTCATGGATTTCTGGCTCTAGCAACACATTAATCCCCACAGGGACATCCTCCTTTGTCGTAGCATGAGTCACAATCTGGCTCCTTGCTGGTATTGTGATTTCTTTCAGCAGTTGTATTTGGGCTGTACAGTCTTTTCCAGAGTGTAGAACAACTTCATCTCCACCAATGGTCAATGTCTTCCTTCTAAGATCCAACTCTAGGCCAAAAGTAGAAAGAAAATCCAAGCCTAGTATGACTTCTTCACTAATCTCTGCCACAAGTACACAATGTTTAAAACAGGCCTTACCAATCTTGAAGGTGGCAATCATCTCTCCACAGACACTCACAGGCCCACCTGTAGCAGTTTTCAGCTTCCAGGTTGTTGGTGAGATATCTTGCTGGTTAGCTACTGTTTTGGAGTTTATTATTGTCTTAGTGGCTCCAGTATCTATAAGTAATTTATAGGAGCTTCCATTCACCATTCCATTAATGTAAAGACTGTGGGGTTTATCAGATAACATTGCAATGACTGGTTTTGTACATGGGGAGAGGGTCTTCTGTCTACAGGTTGATGGTTGCCCCTTCACATCAACCCTCTTTAGTTTTCCTGATTCTTCTCAGTGGTTGATTTATTTGGGCACTTATTACGCAGGTGCCCTCTCTCTCCACAGCGCCAGCAACGTATCTCCCTCCTTCCTGTTCTTAACTTTTCTATGACTTTCTTCACCAATTCTTCCAGAGACTCATCACTACTATCCTTTGCTTCAACAGCCCGGACTCGGGCATTACCCTTCACTGATTGTCGTACTGCTTCGAATTCCAAAGCCTGGGTGAGGGCCTCACTGAGTGTCTGAGGGCGAGCCAATTTAATAGCTTGTTGAGTTTCAGGTTCCCAAAGACCATCCAGGAACCTCTCAATGGCTAGAATCTCATATACTCTATCATCCACAGATGGGTAGGCTTTTCTTACCAGGTGGGCAATATCACTTTTGAACTCTTGGAGTGATTCGTTTGGCTTCTGGATCCTATTCTTGAGTTGTGAACGGTAAAGTTGATCCATGTGTTGATGGCCAAACCTCATTTCTATGTGTCTCAGAAGCACATCGAAGTTCTGCCTATCAGCCATAGGGATTGTTTGGAGAACTGCTAATGCATCTCCACGGAGTGACAGGCTAAGCATTGCAGCTTTCACTGCAGGTGTCCAGCCATGTATGTCAGCAGCTGTCTCAAGCAAGGAACGGTAATCTTCCCATGGCATCTTTCCATCAAAAGTGGGTAGCCCAATTGGATGACTTGGCAGGATGATAGGTGCTTTTTGATAACTTACAGAAGTGTCTTCTCTAATTTGATTAACAGAGGCAACATCAACCATAGAGATTGATCTTTCAATGCCATTATTGTGTTCCTGTAGTTTTTCAAACTTCTTTTCAAATTTATCTTCCATGTTTTTCATTTTCTCTTCCATGTCTTTCATTTCATTTCTTACAAAATTATGATTTTTCTCAAATTTATCTTCCATGTTTTTTATTTCATTTCTTAAGAAATTATGATTTTCCTGCAATTTTTCCTCAAATATATCTCTGTTCTCTTCTAATTTTCTTTCCAAAGCTGACTTTAACTCACCATATGGGGTTTCAAAGAGGAATATGTCTGGATCCAAACCTTCCTCAACCAATGCCACACGAAGTCGTTCTTGCAGAATAGCTTTATTACCACTTATTTCAAGATCTCATTCTTCTAATTCTTGTTTTAATTCACTCACTTTCAAACATGAAAGTTTTAAACCTTTTCCAGCCATTTTAAATCTCAAACCAGTATAACTGTTAAAAGTAAACACAAAAAAATGGATGAACAAATGAATAGTTGAAAAACACTAATAAAATCACTTTTCGAATAGATAAACCCACCTCAAATGCACTTATCCCACTTCTGACACCAATTGTTATGAATTTACATAAATAAAACAGTCAGAGGCGTTTTAAACATGGATTTTATTAAAGAATAACTTTTGGAAAATTAACACTTGAACTGCTTAACACGAACTCAACTATTTATACTTCTATTGGAAAACCTTCTGAAGCTTTCAAACATTGCAAACATTATATTTGCTATTACCAGCTGATTTTTACATAAACAACTTGTCACCTGGCCGTAGCACTATTTTAAAGAAGGCACTCGTATCATTTAAACAGGTTCACATAGATTTAAAAAATATTAAAGTAGGCACCAGTTGGAATTTTGTAATTGAAGTAGTTTTGGACTTGAAGCCTTTTGTTTCTTCACGTTCTATTGTGTAATTAAGTCAAGATGAATAAATTAATACAAGAATACATTATATGAAAAACGCAAAAAATAAGTGTGTTTGATGAGATTAGCTAACTTATCCATAAATAATTTAGATGGGCATAAAAAAAGACAGAAAAATCAATTTTTTGTCATTCATTGTTCTTACCTCTTCCATGGCGGCATCATCCTCTTCATTGTGAGATGTCAATGGTCCTTTCAGTGATCCCAGAATAATCTCTCTCTTTTTCCTCATGACATTGTCACTTTCAGATTTATTAATTTTCTGTTCATCAATCTTGTTGAATAGTTTTCTATGATGTCGTATTTTCACATTCTCAAGTGCTGAGATTGAACTCTCTTTTTCAGCCAAGTTGGACGTGTCTGTTTTGACTGAGAGTCTGCTGTTCAGTCTTTCTAGAATCATTTTTGCTCGGTTATCATTTAATGATTCGAGTTTTTTCATGACATCTTCGTAGATTTCTTGAGATGTAGTCACTTTCTTGTTTGTTGGTTCAGCTGACTGTTCCGGCGCTTTAAAACTACTGAATTTTTTATCCAGCGCATTGTTTTTCCTATGAGAATTCATGTTTTCTACTCCATTCTCATAGAGTTTCCTGTACGGTGGCAGAACCAATTTATTCCCTAATTCAGCAAAGGCGAGATGCACTGTATGTCCCATTTTATGGTCAGTTTTCAGTTTCCTGACTTTGTCATCTTTACTTATGGAATCACTGTCAGATGAATGATCTTTTCTCTTGTGATGTATCGCATAGGCGTCACCTGTGCGATTTTCGCCTGTCTGATGATGGAAAATTCCGTCTTTGAATTTTGTCATTTTTGCTGGATTATTTGCGGGATCTTGATGAACCTTCGTTGCGTTATTGTCATCTTCATCCAGCTCATCCAGCTCTTCTGATGAATCATCTCCAATGTAAGCGCAATCTCGCAGATGTTTGTGGCCCTTGATCAGTATTAAAGAAGAACCGGGCCATCTAGAAAAACAAAAAATGTATTATATATTGAGATTTCTCTCTTAATTCTATTATTTTATATTATGGTAATTATTGAGTATCCGAACTTTTCGATTTTTCCAACAATTTTTTTTTTGTGACATCTACACACCCCATGAAGCAATAATCCGTTGAAATTTTTTGGGGGTCGCGTCTTTTTCACACAAAAATTTAAATTTTCGAAAAAAAATTTTTTGATGAAAATTTTATTTTTCATTGAAAAAATTCATAATTTGCAAACATATTATGAACTCCAAACCATAAAACGATATAAATCAAATTAATAACCACATATCTGAAGAAAACTAAGCTTACTAACCTTTCAATACTTCGGGGGATACAACTCCGCAGTCGCTTTAAAAAAATAATGTACACGCTCCTCCCGCTGTTATCGGCGCTTAAACTGAAACTCAGCAAGGTAGCCGGCGAAATGCGCTTTTTTGACTCCAAACCTTGGAATCGTACAGCGCACTTCGCGCCAACTCCTCTCAACCGTATTCGTGTGAGCTTGGGTTTCTGGGTCCACAAAGCAAAATGAATACCAGTCAACCACTGTTGTTGTCGAAATTTGAGAGCGAAAATTATGATTTCACTTACTGACAACTAATTCAGCACCACACTTCAAACACACTGTAATCTCTTTAAAAATACCATGCCTGAATAAAAATTCGATCACCTCCTTTTCACTATGGAGTACAGATTCTAAAAATTTGAGGCTGCACTCTGTATCACACATTTCACGTAATGAATAAATTAAAACAATCAGCTATTCCCGAAAATATTTTTCATGTGATCTAACAATAATTGTCGATCTGACCAAACACAAAATTATAGTATTTCAAAGAAAACATATGTTTTCAAACTATTATATTTTTAGATTGATTGGTTACTTGACCGACCTACAGCTCTAGACGATTCCACTTGACCAAACCTAACCTAACCTTGCCTAGTCTGGCAGTGTTACAGTGTGATGGAAGTATTCATACGCGGAAGAAAAATAGTTCCATCAGAAAACTCTAATTTAAATGCCAAATAAGCGTTGCCCCCGCAAAATATCAGTGTATTATTACTTACTAGTGTGTTTTGAGTGTGTGGGGAAAAAATTGTTGGAAAAATCGAAAAGTTCGGATACTCAATAAATACCTATATTATTTATTTATTCATTTATTGATTTATTACACAAAACACATTTAAGTAAAGATACAACAGGCCCAGCCCATTACTGCTTTCTTTGCAAATTTTCAACTGAAGAATCAAATTTTAGGTTATGTCCAAGTTAAACTAGAATTTTTTAAAGAACAATTTCTGATTCTTACCAAAACAAAAATATAAATTCCTGGATTTCTTGTTCCATGACGAACTGCGTTGTTAATATTAACTTTTCAAGTGAATTAAACGACTTGCAGTCAAATTTTATTTTTTTTTATTTTTGAGATGAGGTCGCGACTGTTTTTTATGTATGTGTTGTTGTTAATGTTAATTAGTTTTCTGAGCATTTGGTCCATGTGTTTTGCTAGTTTGTATGCTGGGGCTTCTCGGTAGTTTACAATTGGTCTTATAGATTGCAGATTTGACTGAAAGTCGTTTAATTCACTTGAAAAGTTAACAAAAATATAAATTTGGAAGTTCACTTTACAAACATAGCAGTAAAACAGTCTAATAGTCCGAAGAATGTAGATATAATTTTGAATGTTGTTTGAGATTTTGGAGCTGAAAATATAGAAATCAGACCATTTTAATTGCATGTAACTCATATACTAACATATATTATGAGTATGATTTCCCAACTTGACTTTATTAAACTAATGCCCGGTTTCTACGTCATTCATTATTCAGTAAATTATTTATTAGCTATTAATTCAATAGCGGACCTGAAAGGCTTGTTCCACAAAAGCTCTCGATACCCAGATCTCAGGTAGCCGGTATCGTTACCCGGCATAATTTCATTGTATCATATGATTTAAAAAATCCGGTGAGTGTGAAGCGCTTCATATGATACAATGTCCCTACAGCTAGGTAAACAGCATCAGTTACCTCACTGCCGGTTATGTGCAAAACAAGCCTTAGGGCCGCTTTTGAATCAATAGCTACTGAATGATTTACTGAACGACTGAGAAACCGGGCATAACAGTACTAAATTATGGATAATGGAAGAATCTAAACTTGTATAGATAAGAAATAGGCAACCTATTCGTCTATGTAACACAAGAGATTTATGTATTTCAGTATAGTCTCTTTAGCTGTTTTCGACTCTAAGTGACTCAATCAAATATCCAAACTCATGCTGATAAGGCTGATGAAGCTCCTGCTCAAAAGCGAAATGCATTCCTCCAGTTTGAGTGAGTAAAAAAATAATTTAAATAGAAATGCAGAGTCAGTTATGATATCAGATTGTTCATTAAGTATTTTGTCATGGAAAACATCACACATGTAAGTGACTCTTCAGACCTCATTAATTTTTATGTACCGTATTGGCCAAGACAGTGAATTGAGAAAACGAGGAATGAGGTAGGTTGTGCTGATTGCTTTCCTCACTGACAGAAATATATGAACTGCCTGTATCTGTATGCTAAATTTCCTTTCAAAATCTAGGCTCACCCAGCAAAACGTCACATATTATTTAATCAAATTACTCCGATTTCTTGATAGAATTACATAAAATTGAAAAAATCCTATAATTGTGAACTAAAACTCCATCTGAACCGATATACAATACTTGTAGCTATACAAAGCTATCACAGAGCAACCTCTAGACCAGTCATAATCATGCTCTTAGATTAAGATGCTCACTACTACCGTATATCATACTCAACAGAAAGCGCTTTATGGCATAGAGTGCTTTTATCTAGATGAACCCCCTTAACATTACAGTAACTTATACTACAAGAAATGAAATAATGAAATTAATTCCTTCAAAGCAGAATAAAATATTAAAATAATATACAGGAACTAGAGTTGACCACATTATCCAGTATTCGTGGTCAACTTGAAATTTAAAAAATAATAATTACAAAATAAAAGTACAAATTCTCAAAAAACAATACTTTTTCAAACTTTTACCGACAGATTTCGCTTGAAGGGCTCTTTCTTGACAAGCCGTTTCTTAATAAATAGTTATTCTTTGTCTATCTTGATATATAATTCTAAACTGCATTCAGCTCAAAAAATTCAAGTTTTCAATTACTCAAGTCCTCGATATTAGATTTATAAAATACTATGAAATATTATATAAATGGCGTCATTATAGCAGCTCACCTGGTGCATGTTGATACTGAAATGATAGATCCTTTTAAAAGATAAAAGCCCCAATACTCTTTCATGTCATCTTCAAGCTTCAGATACCTTGTCATAGAGACATGTTCATGGTCCAGTTCTAATTGAGGCTGTTCAGACATTAGGTAAGCGTTGAATGTTGCATTGGACCATATTGTTTGACTCTAAAAAAATAAGATAAATGATAATAGTATTTATGTTTCTTCCTTGAAAATGGCAGTTAAAAATATTGCAATTAAAATTTTACATCAATCATTTCAATAATAATAATAATTGAATAGATGCAAGAGCAGAATGCCACAAATCTTGAACATTCGTCGATTTATGCAAAATATTTTGATGGATAGAATTAGAAATGGTAAATATGTAAAATGAGAAACAAATGCCTGAAAAATAAATTTATAAGTTACAAAGGGTATCCAAAGAGTTTTATCATCAACTTAGTAAGTACACATACATAATACATACATATATATATATATATATATGTATATATATATATATATATATATATATATATATATATATATATAAATGTTTTTTGTTATCTCTAGCAGAGATCTCTAAAATGCAAGAAATGCTGAAGGCATTACCTGGAAAGTTAAATTGACTAGAATCAAATTGACTAGTGGTTAATAAGGCAGTCTAGCAATATAGTTGAGCCTAACCTAACCTGACCATCAGATTGGTTTCGACTTTCTTAAAGATTTGGCGCCTAGTGAGATTGGAGTCCCCTGAATAAATGCGGAGAAGATACAGTAAAAGAAAGAAACAAAATTTTAACCTGCTCATTATTACTCCTTGAATTAGAAACAGTTGTAAATCATTATAGCTATTGAATTCGTCTACATATGAGAAGCTTATTGTTACATTGACATGGCCATTGTCATCTGAGAAACTAATCGATTAATATTTTCCCCAAGTCCAATAATAAAAAAAAAAAAAAACAGTTATCGGAATTTCCTCATGACCATTTTAAGTTCAAAATTATTATAATATAGAAATTACAGTGTTTTTTATTACATATATTTTTGCATTCAAATGTTTGCAATAATAGGAAGTTTTTAAACCTTTAAAAGCTAACATTCAGAAATTTTGTTAGTTTAATTTAATATAATAATGAAAGAAAGATAACTCATATGATTCCTAGATTGTCAACAGAGATTACACCATACCCTGTATTTACCCTGCCATTTTGAGTAAAATTCATCACACAATTTTCTGCCAAACAAGTTATATTACAAGTTATTGTTATTAGCAAATCAGATTGAATTTTACCTGACACCACGTAGTGGAAACTTTGTTGTCAAGGAGTCGCATATCAGACATTCCAACTGGATAAACTTGTTCTCCATAAACGTAATACCGCATGTACAATGGCAGCCCTATTAGTGCACCGGGTATAATTATGCTGAGTATGCACAATCGAATCACTCTTATGGGTCCTTGTAGTGAGGAAAGTGTACTCTTGTTCGCCCTGTAGGAGACCTCTGAAAAATTAAGAAATCGAATTCATTTCAATAAAGTAATTAATGAGGCTAATATATTAATATGAGCTAATATTCATTTCAATAGGGTAATAAATGAAGCTTATGGTTATTTATTTATTACAACAAAATTGCAATGAAATGCGGAGATGGAACAGGCTGGAAGCTAAAAACTTTATCAAGAATTGCATCCAGGCTGCATTATCCAAAACGTTGTAGGTTAGTACACAAATGACATTTAAATAATTTTGTTACAAGAAATAAAGTAAACAATATTATAATGAATCAATGCAGAAATACAAGAACATTCTCAAAATATTGAAAACTTTACATAAGATATCATTCCAATCCATGTTCTATAATTTACATTTCCAATGACCTTTTAGTTGAGAATTCTGAAGAAAGTTTTATCATTTTTTTTCAGTTTAAATTGTCGTAGATTAGCCTGCCATTACTATACTTTATCGTATAAAACTACCATTACTATAGCAATTTAAAGAGATTTCATTTTTATCATGAGAAGTTTTTTTAACAATGCCTCGATTCACCATCATTTGGCGATCATGGGCGCCCGCAGAATATTTTCCCAGGGGGGGCAAGGCCACCGGGGGGTCTGGGGGGTATGACACTTTACAGTAAAAAAGTAAAAGTCAAAAATGTTTTAAAGTAATATGTATTTGCTTCAAAATGAACTTAGGTGTGACATGATCTGAATGGATGTAAAATATTATGACTTGAACAAGAATTGTACTCTTCTCTTATCCATTCCAAAAACATTGATGGTCTTTTCTATTAGCTCATCTTTTTGTTGTTTTACTGTGTTCCTATGAAAAGACAGTAGACAGAGGCCGGTAAGCCGATCGTTTGACATGGTGCTCCTTATCCAAGTATCACTTGCTCTTCAGTGTCTTGCTTATTGTTGTCAATTACGTTGTTTCTTTCGCTATAATAATACTAGCATGCATGAATACTAGGGTTTGGTTATTTATGTAGTCATGTTTTTCGTTAACGTAACCTTATCCCGGCGTTTATGCGGAATTGCCGATATTTATTCATTTTGGACATTCTAAATTTTTCAAAACACTAAAACCTGACAAAAATTTATGCGTACTATCCTGATTCTCAGGGGGGGCAATGGCCCCCCCTGGCCCCTCCCTGCGGGCGCCCTTGTTTGGCGTGTATCCCAGCTCAGTAGTGTCCATAGTTGAATCAGTTGCAAAAATAGTCTTATAACATATTAATATTATTTATCAAATGGTATCGATAAGATTTTGACCATTTTAAGCATGAATATAGAAAGGCAAGCTAAAAAATATATAATTTGAAAAGGCAAAGCTTCAGAAGAAGAGAACAAATTAATATGAGTTGTTGACTTTTGAAAGACAAGTAAGTTGTTGGAAAGGCGATGGATTTATCCTGAAATATAATAATTATCTTATTGTTTGAGCAGGCTCTGTATTGAAACCCAAAAAGTAGTATAGAAATGAATGATATGGTACGAACAGATTGCCGGTACCATTGTTGGCAATGGATGACAAAAGAAAAATGTAGTCTTGGAACATTAAGACAAGAAAGTGTCAAGTTCTAGAATCTAGACGATTGAGGGGATTCTAGACGACGAGAATGATTGAGTGGCGTGATAAAAGTTTTTAATATACCATTCTAACAGTAATTGCATGTTTCGGATTACGGAACTACAAACGATTGCTCACTAATATATGTTTGTGTAATTTGTGGTCATGCCAAATGAGTTAAGTTTGACAAGAATAAACTACAAAGAAAATAATTAAATTTAAAATTCAGATTTTATTGCTAGATTTAATTTCTTCATCCAGTTTAATTCCCAGATCTAATCTGACGCTATATCCCCGTTTTGATTACAACCGTAGAAAGCTACCATATTCAGTCATAAAACGCAAATTATATGATCCATATATTGCTGATGGACAGACGATACGCAGAGGCATACAGCCAAAGTTATGGTATATGAAAAATTCCAAGAGAATAACTCTTGATATGAAAACTTGAAACAGAGTTTTTTTGAACCCCTCTAAATTAAGATTTTTTTAGGTTTGAAAAAGATGTGAGCAATGACGAAGATATAGTGTAGATAAACAGAGCAATATTCAAAAGATAAAATTAATTATTAATGATTGCAATACAATAAAATACATCTTTGTACCAGTTTGAAATATATATAATTCCTGCATAGGCATTGCTGCCTGTACACGAGGAATGAAAACAAATAAATGCTTTCAATGGAAAATTTTCACAATAAAATGGGTACAATTATATCGAACTACATCTCATAAAGTTAGTGTATATGTAAGAATTGAAGCAACATTTCTTTAATCAATTTTTTGTTAATAAGATTGCGATATCATTCAATATTTATTGTCATTGGAATAACACAGCCGAATGAATGAGTTATAATAAAAAGAATACGATGAATTAAATCTTATCTCTTGACAGAATATACATCATTATTTGCCATTGACCTGTGAAATCGCTCGGAAACATAAATCAAAATAGCGTTTATCTGTAACTATTACTGATCCAGATAGAATTGAATTCATTAAAATTGTGGGAGTTCTTCCTCTGAATCAACAAAATACATTACAGTACAAATTCACGATTTCCAAGGATGATTGTGTCAAAAACAGCTCCATAAGCGGGCTGATTTCTATGAATCTTCCATTAATTATAAATGCCCTTTGACCTAAATATTCTTCAATAATGATAGTATTATTACAATATTTTATTTTGAAATAAGTAGCAAGTTGCAAGGATATTTCATGAATAAGAATACTTTACCAATGCTCATGCCACAAATTCTATTCATGACAAAAATGACAATCATTAGACAATATTGTCATTACATAATATTGAATTGGTATTCGATGGAAAATCAATATTATTTATTATTGAGATTGAAAAAATTCTAAAAGATTGAAACAATAAAATTATAGTGATTTTTTAGTCTACGACTTGTGCGTGGACATATACATGTCAAATGATTGGTCATTACATGTCAGGTGAATGATTAAAATATGTCAGGCTGAATGGGAATGAAACCCGGGACCGCATGAGTAGCAAACAGAGAAAAGTGCTCAAGCTGATTAAACAACTGCGGCTGCCAAATTTGAAAACTTGAAGCAAACACCATCGGTCTTGGTGGCTCAACCGGTTGGGGCGCTTGTCTCTAATTGGCTGGCTGCTGTTCCTAGAATTCGTCTCGTTTAGGCTTGGATGTTTTCACCAAGTCATCATTCACCTCATTACTCAAGCACAAGCCTCCATACTCATGTGGACATCATCACAATTTCAGAATTTCTTTATATTTTGTATTAAAACATACATTTGTTATATGTTTTAATTCTTCTTGAACTATTCTATTATGGAATATAGCCAGAGATAGCTAATAACTTGAACTAGAACTGAATTTATAGTCCATGATATAATTTGTACTTGACCTATATTTCTAGTTTTCAAGTCTCACCTTGATTTAATTAAGTTTCATATTAGTAATTTATTATGCATTACATCGGGTGGGGCATTTGTAAGCAAAATAGCTTAAAACTTATACATGTAAAAGGATATGCTCAAAAAATAAATCAATAAAATAAAAATACTGTTACACCTACGTTTAAATAACCTGACATGTTCATGAATTAATAGAATTCTGTGATGTTTTCCATGACGAAATACTTAATGAACAAACTAATATTAAAACTGACACTGTATTTCACTTTTAAATAATGTTTTACTCACATATATTTGAGATGCTTGAGGAATGCATTTCACTTCTGAAACGGAGTTTCTTTTCAGAAGTGAAATGCATTCCTCAAGCATCTCAAATATATATGTGAGTAAAACATTATTTAAAAGTGAAATACAGTGTCAGTTTTAATATTAGATTAATAGAATTCCTTTCAATTCCTGATGTGATAACTTTCAAGAGATAATCTTCTTCATTCACGACCGATCAGCTTAATATTACCAATTCACAATATTTCATAATAGATTACATGTTATAGGTTTTGAGATCGGTCCTGAGTAGATGGAACAATGGTTGAGTTCATGGGATCCTTACCGTTTACCCGTAAATTGAATTTTACAGAAAGCTAATGCGTCTGATTGATCTAATCAAAATCATGGATGTTAAAAAAATTGAATAGATCGATCAGACTCCATGGTTTTGTTGAAATTCCAATTACCAGTAAACGGAAAGGCTCCCATGAACTCAACCATTGCCACAAGTACCGTAGCAGGTATCTGTTCAATCAGAGATAAGCTACGAAACTTATGGGCGCTCTTTGTAAGGGTGATCGATTGGATTGGCCGGCAAAAGACTTTTTCTCTGTTCTATGCTGTAAAATCACTTCCCGGTGGTTCGGAACCCACCTAAACTGTACGTCCAACTCATCAATCACCATCATCCAATTTATTACCCACGCACAGGTCTCAGACCTATGTGGGCTTCATCCTCCAAAAAAAATATATATGAAATCATAAGAATTGCAGGTTTGCTTCTGAATGCATAGAGTTAATAATGTTGCAATTTGCTTGAAGGAGTTGCAAACTTTGAAAGTTTTTTTTATTGATACTTGAAACATGAATGTTGTTGTTGGAGGGTTTAGATTTTTACTAAAGAAAAGTAAGGTACATAAAACAATCTCCCGAAAAATAACTTTTTTGTCTCATTTCGATAAACGTGATTAAATGCACAGTATAAAAATTTAATCTTATGTGCAAAATTAAGACTTCCTCAATGATCGCGGTTGCGAAAAACGGCACGTGTGGGAAAGAGAAATTAATCTCAGCTCTTATCGCCTGGCATTGGAGTGGGCTAAAACATTTTTCTTCCAATGTTGCACAACACTTGCAAATATTTTTGAAAATGTAGTGTCTGGCAGAGACAATAAACGTTGAGGTACTAGAGATATATGACTATCTACTTTTGGCAAGTTTATCAACATTGTAAAAGCTGAAATTAAATTATTACGATAATTATTAAGTACTAAAAATACTACATTGTTCCAGTGGTTATGGACTCAAAATTATTCAAGCAATTGCGCGTTCCCCATGTCTGTATTCTCCCCTGTTGTATCTATTTATCTATATATCTATACATATAAAAACCAAATAGCACTCACCCATTCATCACCGTTTCTCGAGAACCACTCGGCCAAAAAAGTTGAAATTTGGTATGCACGTTCAGTTAACGACCTAGACGCGTGCTAAGATTGGGGTTTGAAAAAAAAGCAAAATGCGCCCAAAATCTACATTTTTTAAGGTTCTCACGAACTACTTGACTAAAAAAGTTGAAAATTGATAAATAAATTAAGTTTTGTATTTAGAAGTATGCTAAGAACATTTTTGAAATTTTTCCAAGAATACGCTTGAATTTGACGTTTTTCTAGCGTTTTCAGCGTTCTTATGTATTGCGTGGCCGAAAAAGTTGGATTTTATTGCTCGCCAGCTGGTTTTGTATGAATTCGTCCCCCAGGCGGTCCAGGGGACGGAGCCCCTGGCTATATACGGTTAATGAGAGCGAAGTGAGCCTGCCGTCTAGTGTGATATATATGTATATGTATAGGCCATATATATGTCTATATTATGTATATCTATGTGCTGAACTGTGTGTTGAAAAATTTACTTACTATGAATAAAGTGAATGAATAATAACTTTTTATGGTAAATTTAACGACTTGCAGTCAATTTTAATTGAGAATAAATAAAAATTCTTCTGACTTTTTGGCCAATTTCATTTATTTTTTTGTCGTCCCAAACCCACACTGAACACAAAAAAATACGATCTCCCAAGGATCTACAAACTAAACTGCTCAGATTGTAACAAATTTTAAATAAGTTTAGGACAAACAGGCCGCGCATTCAAACGTTACAAAGAACATCTCCTAGCCTTAAATACAAAAACGGAATCGGCTTTTGCCGACCATATCATTCAAACCGGACACACTTCTACTGACATCGCTACCAATCTACACATTCAACATATAAAACACATTCTAAATGAAACGAACTCAATACCTTAGAACAATTTGAAATATACAAAACACCACACACAATAAACAAAACATCCTCAATGAACAATTAACTTTTCGATCACATTCTACAAAAATCGCAATAATTCTTCAAACCAAATAACCAATATGCCTATCAAGGACGCCTTTGAAGATGAGTTTCCATGACTTGAAAACGTTTGGCCAAAAAGTGAGTAAAATTATTATTTATTCTCAATTAAAATTAACTGAAAGTCGTATATATGCTTCAAGAATCTCTTTTCCACAGGAAACATAAGTAGCATTTATGAATTATGTCGCACCAGTCAATTGATTTTCGCCATACTACTGCACTTCTATTTTCTTGTACACAGTGAATTATTAAATAAGGTTGATATAAATTATCTATTTTTCTTTCAAATTTATATAATAATATAGAAATCATTAGTGAAGGAAATATGATTTCCCTGAAAATATTTTTCAAATTTTTAAATTTAAAATTAAGAATAACCAGCAAATCTGGTTCCATCCATTTTATATCTGGTTGAATAAATTTAATTGTCAAAAATTTTGTTACTTGTCATAACATAAGCTCTAAATCCTATTTAGTTTGTTTAATGGTTGGTTGTGACTTTATGGGATTTTTATCCTGCACGTTATTGGTTGAGTCCATGGGAGCCCTTCTGGTAAGTGGTAAATGTTACCGGTGGCGTCTGATTGAGACTATATTCAAATTCATAGTCATGAATATATTTGATTAGACCAATCAGACGCCACCTATAACATTTACGGATTACCAGTAAGTCTACCATGAACTCAACCGATTTTTGCTTATCAAGTAATTATATAAATCACAATTTATATTCTAACTATCTATATCACCGCATATTCAATGGGTGTGCTGCCCCATAACGTGAAATATTATTTGATTGTGAAGGTAAGTAGGCCTAATATTACTTTTTTGGTATTGTCTTGTTTGTTTTTTTCATCCTGGGTGTCTCTTTAGAGAGATAAGAATCATCAAAATTAAAAAAACCCAAAAGTCACTTAAACAGCCCGCTATATTAAACATAAATTAATCACTTCCACATAAATTAAACACTTTTAAGTGTTTTTATCAACTTTGGTTATGGTGATATTGTAGTAGATATCCATAATGAATAAGACTGGTGTTGTCCAAACCATTTCAATTATTAAAACATGAGAGACTATAGTTTCGACTGTTATATCATTATAAATCTCAATAAACAAGAGCTAAAATACAGAGTAACCGAAAATACCCTTATTAGACAACTACTATTGATTGCTAGGCTGGGAGACTCTCATAGTATTTGTCTAACTCGTATATATTCGGATACTCTGTATTTTAGCTTTAGTTTATCTAGATTGATAGTGATGTGACAGTCAAAACGATAGTCTCTAATGTCTTTCTTTTTTTGGAGATTCCGTCTTGAAGACTTATGGAGTATAAGACAAGTAAGGCCACATCAACAATTATATACAATAATCACATTCTTATTCACTAGTTACCACAATTACAATTTGAATTACGAGAGGTGAGGCTCAATTTTGATAAGGAAATCTTGTACACAATAAAAGAGCGTAATCAACTAAATATTTTCTCAATTGTTTTTAAATATTTCAATATTTGCAAAACACTTTAGAAGCTGCGGTAGCTTGTTAAATAATTTACTACCTATACAGAGTGTCCCATGTAAGGTGTAAAAGCCGGTTACCAGAGATTTTACATCAAATTTCTGACAAAAAATGTTCAGTGACGTTTTTGAAATGGGGCCTTTGTTTTCGAGATATCTCGATTTAATAACTTTTTCGAGATACGCTCACTTCCGCCATTAAATGCTCAATAACTCAAAAACTAGTGATCGGATTGGTAACCGGCTTTTACATCTTACATGGGACACCCTGTATAACTAGGTTTTTGTTCAAATAAACTACTATTGTGACTCACCAAAAGTGATAATATTCTCGACATCGTGTATTATAATTTTTAAAATAATTATTATTACTATTTTTATAATTATGATTATGTTTGGAGTGGTTTGGAGTACATCAGTCCAATTCATTCTAATATTATTATTTTTTGTAGTGGTTGATGGATCTTCCAACTCACCATGTACGCTTGAATCATTCCTCTGCCAATTTATTTTCTTGTCGACTCCGAACACACATTTTTGTTCAGATCTTAATTCATTTCTGAGCCAATCCATGCTCCATTTTTGCGTGTCCATTGTACTTGAAGTTGACGAGAAAGATGAGAATGGCGTTTTCATCCATAATTTCCTTCTCAAAGACGGACTATCTCTTTTTTCCTCATCATTGACTTCACTGCACTCACAGAGCTCAAGTTGGACCTCTGTCTCCTGAGCCATTTCGTGGGCGTTCATAACTCAAAGTTTGTTTGAAATTGAAAGCTGAAGGATAATTTATGAATGACACTTATAATACCGTTATTAATAATTAATAGTGCTTGCTCATTCGCTACCTAACTGGGCATATTCTATAAAAAGGACAATTATATTATTTTTCTTTCAATCCTACTTCTAGTTAAAAAACCTACAAATTTGATTAGAAATAATGTATCTAAAAAATTTGATTATTAAACGTGAATTACTCGTAGGTACTACTAGTGATATAAGATCATCATTATTAATAAGAATAGAGATATATTTTTTCATATATAAGATGTGGTCAACTGAGAGTATAATTTTTTACAATACTCTCGAGAAGTTTTACCCTGATGTATGAACTATTTAATCGAATACAGTACATGAATTCTACTCATTTAGTACATCACATATCCCATATCAATTCTTAAACATCAATACTACTCATGAATTGGATGCAAAATATTCTACGGTACTCATAACATCATTGCATGTACGTGGTCATAGTGATTTTCAGATGAAAACATCTCATTATTATTGGAAAAGCCAGTTCTGATCAGTCTTATATATCCAGTACTTATAGTGCAAAAAAATGCAGTATTAGCAAATTATTAGCAATAAAAAGCTATTTTGCAACAACATCTTGCTTGTTGTATTGGCCCAGTGACGTAGCATATGCTTTTATAATGGGGACGCAAGGATTTATCATATTATATACGTATATAATTTCATTAACTCATTGGATTATTTAGTATCTAAGTTTTAGTGTGGTAATATATTTTGCAGTGAAGTTTTAGCGAGAAAAAAATTAGTTTATTCTTATTGAATATATTGAAAGAGTCATCAAACAATCATTATACAGCCAAGCATACAATCACTCTGAAACCAGGAGCATTTAGAGACGTAGTTCTTTTAGGTGAGTCACCATAGTGTGCATATTCAAGAGGTGTGACCAAGGTTGCAAGATGTGTTTGAGAAAAATGAGGACAATTTACATTAGTTTATAATGTATATTGAAAAAAAAAATGAAAAATGGGTTAAAATAAAGTAATTAGCAGTGAGTTTTTTTTGGAGGATGAAGCCCACATAGACCTGAGACCTGTGCGTGGGTAATGAGTTGGATGATGGTGATTGATGAGTTGGACCTACAGTTTTAGGTGGGTTCCGAATCAGTCTATAGTTACATTAAACAGTCTTGTACACCAATTCCAGTCGCCTTTTCTTTTTCTCTGCAAAAACGTCTACAACTTTGTCAAGAAATGCTGGATCTCTGGAAAGCTCGCTCAGAAGTTTCTTTTCGATAGCCAGAGTTCAAACATGATCATTGCAAGGTCATTGGTCATTGAATTTTTCAAGTAAGTTTTTATCCCCCCCTTGAGAGTGCTCATACTCTGTTCACTGCTGGCTGTAGTTGTTGGTATTGTCAGCACTAATTGAAGTAGTTTTGTAACTTCCTGATAGATGGCATTGATACATTTACAATGAAATATTTCAAAAGATCTTGAGGTTTTAAATGTTTTGACTCATCTGTATAAACATTATGCAACTCATTTTGCAGCTGGTTGCAATTGAAGAACGGATATTGTTTAATTAAATTATCCACTTTATCCTGAGGAAAAGATTTGCAATAGTCCTTAAATTTTTCCACACTAACCAATTCCAAAAAGGCTAAATGTGGAAAATCTTCAAATCTGGATCTCATTTGAACAATTATAGACAATCAATCACTTCAAATGCAAGTCGTCTCAGATTATCCTTTATTGAAGAGTTGTACACTAAATTTTCATTGAGGTTCATGTTCTTCTCAACAAACCTGTTTATTAAATTCTATTCTTTCAATTTTTCAATATTTTTTATTGCAGTACATATTTCTTTATGAGATTTTGCAATATTGACCATCAATGATTGCAAAATCTTGAAGAGAGGATCAACATAAACAAAGCAAGCTTCATAGATGCAGAGCAGGAAGACAAAACTGGGATCTTCCATGTGTCTTTTCAGACCTATTGCGTAGTTTATGGTTACATTTCCCACTGTGAATCTTCATCAATTATGTCACTAAAAGTTGTACATAACTCCTTGAAATATTTGATAATTGCCATGACGGCCCTTGAATGGAAATTCCATGTTGTTGTACTGTACCTGTTTTGGGAGCTTGAAACCTTTTTCAGTAAGCAAAACTATTCTTTTTGAGGACTTGCTGAAAAAGCTATGAAAAGCAGTCAAGGCACAAACAAATGAACGAACAAGGTTCAATTGGTGGGCAGAGCAGTGTATGAATAGAGCATATGGGCAGAAATGTCTCACTAACTTTTGAACTCCCCCTTCTTTACCGGCCATCACCGATGCACCATCGTATGTTTGACATACAACTTTATTTTTGTCCACACCCCAATCACAAAGTAGTTTATGAAGAACTTCTGATAGTATAATTTTAATATAGTTTAGTTCCTACCAAACGTTTTTGTTTGAATAAGCTACTACTGTCACTGTGACTCACCAAGTGATAATCTCCTCGGCTTCTATATAGTATTATAATCGTGTTGTCAAGATTTTCATTAATATCCCTCTTTATATTAATCAATAGCCTGACTAAATCTGTCATATTTTCATGTCATGGAGACTAATTATATATTAACTTTTTAGGTGAATTCAACGATCAACATTGAATCTCCACGATTCGAAAACGTGTGGCCTAGAGAATAAGTAAAATATTACTTATTCTTAATAAAACTTTATTCCAAGTCTTTGAATTCACCTAAATAGTTAACATACACAACGCAGTTCGTCATGGACCAAGAAATCCAGGAACTAATTATTATATATTCCATACATTGATTATCACTCAATATTATTCCCTCATTGTTGTCACACAGCGTTTCACCACCTAATTTGAGCAGGGGAGTAAGCGGACAGAAAATATTTTTTTGTTGATTACGTCTTGGAGGCTCCAGTTAAGGAGTATAAGAAAAGTCAGATTAACAATTATTATACAATCTTATACACTAGATACCATATCAATTAATTGAGGTGAGGCTTAATTTTGTTTTGAAAAGAACTCTTGTGCACTATGAAAAGCTTTATCAACTAAATATTTCTTCAATTGTTTTTTAAATATTTCTATATTTTCAAGACTCTTTAAAACTGTGGTATTGTAGAGTTTCCTACCAATATAACTAGGTTTTTGTTTGAGTAAGCTACTATTGTGACTCACCAAGTGATAATCTCCTCGGCTTCTTGTATTATGATCGTGTTGTCACTCTTTTTTGGTATAAAGTAGCTAATATATAAACATATATTAAGCAGGGTACAGTTAGGAGACAAAGTCTGCTAACAACGGTTGCAAAGTATGCTCTTGAACAACGGCCTACATGAATCTATTCATTATCCAGTTGTATGTTTTAAAATTGATATACCCTATCATACACTCACATACACGGTACCTACTCAAAGGCTATAGTATTTATAGAGCCCTAGTTCCTACTGCTTACCGCATACCTACGTTTAGGACTGTCTTTGAGGGTTAATAATTAATTAGCAATGTGCTATCGAAACTGCCAATGCATTTCTATTTAATATATGATTCTCACTCACCCATACTGTAGGGATGCCTTTCACTCCAAAATAGAGGCTATAAATATATCGAATATCAATATAAGAAATAATTGGCTGAATTTATGATTAATTTATGCTTTTGTAATGTATGTATACACATAAAAGAAAAAAACAAAGATTTATTTAAGCTATTATAGACTTCAAGATCGTTTAATTCATGTGTTTTATTGCTTGATCATTCCATTCATGACTTTTTTTGTTTGATAATTCAATAAGATCATTCAATCATGGATTTTATTGCTTGAATGTAGCCAATTTTTTAAAAACAATATGAACTTTCAAAGCTACTAGTAATTTTATAATTTTTGTCTCAGATTGCATGTTATCAGTTCTTTAAAAAAACGTTTCCAATTAATTGTGTAAAATTCAATAGGAATTAGGCGATTGTTTTTTATATTTGGTAGTGTTTACAACAATGTAAAAATAATTATTTACGAGTTTTAAACATGGCACGTAGAAAGCCTGATAACACTTACGTCAAAACACGCAGGCTTGATTCTCATAAAAACTTCTCACAAAGCACACAAGCACTGTGTCGAATATCGCGAACGGAATGGTGGCTAAGTGAATAATAACATCGACTTTACCGATAAGAGAACCAAATAATAATTATGCTAGCTCCTCCACATTTTTTTGTGAATGCTGATAATATTGAAGTGAGAAGATTCATTTATAATCAAAAACTTTCTTGAATGTGTTGCTCGTTGTAAACACTAGCATGTTAATCGATTTTAGTGAGAAGATCATTTTAATTGTAGAGTAGATACACACTACAACATTACCTGAAACGTAGAGGAAATGGACATTTTTGGAAGCTTTTAATCGATAGTAGTGTTTGATTAGAACAATAAAGGGTTAAAATATTTATGAATTGAGGCACTTAATTGAATAATATTCAATGATATACTATCAAATTTATGTATTATATCTTAAATAATGTTTTCTTGAAAAAAATTATTTGAAAAGAATAATTATTGTAAAATCTAGAATATTGAAAATTACTAATCAACAGATTATTTATTTACTAGGGTTTCCAGTAGCACACAAGGTTTCCTTCTGCTGGTAATGTAACAAAATGGAGTTCATCTCCAATGGAGTACATAAAGGGTTAACCCTACTATAGACGGGTGAAATGTAACGCTACAAAATATAAAAATTTATAGAAAAATGAACATTTTTCATAAAGTTGGCAGACTTTTGAGTTGGATTGCATGTAAAACATGCAGCTCTTGTTCTCTTCAAAACAAAAACAAAAATAGATCAAAATATTAAATAATTATTGAGAAAAATTGACAAATTTTGTATTTTTATCGTCAAAAGTATTTCTCAAAAGGTATAAAAGGTTTTAAATAGAATGAAAAATATTACTACCCTCAATAATACAATACTTATTTCATAATTATTTATGATTTATGTTGAGCGGACTCCTTCATGCTGTAGATATACTTCTTGTATATTATATTTGTATTATGTTTAGTTCAATTGGTTGGGAAGTAAAGATTATGCACGCATTTTTTGAAGGATGAAGCCCACATAGGTCTGAGACCTGTGCGTGGGTAATGAGTTGGATGATGGTGGATACCTGCTATGGCTCACGGCTATCACTTCCCTAAAGTCACTTCCTTTATCCATTTGTGGATAAAGTGCAAAAAATTTCAATATATTTTTTTTTTTTTTTTTTTTGAGGATGTAGCCCACATATTCATGTGATATCATATCGCCTACAATATTGAAACAGGTAGGAGGATTTATAACTCCTGATACATGTTGAGAATAGTTTTTCAGAATTATTTATATTAATGAATTTCGGAGGTAATTTTGAATCATATCAGTAACGACAATGACCTTTCTTCTTCCAGCAACACTGAATCAATTCTGGTTTTACACTGTTAGAAATCTATATTTCCAAATTAATCTTGCTCTTGTGATATGAACGTTATTATGTGAGAGATATCATCCAATTAAGATTTTTTCAATGGTTTGAAAGAGATTTACGGTACCAATCAGTCTCTAATGTCATGATTAGTTGCGTAAGATTGTATCACTAAGCTAGATGAAGAGAGGTCAAACTTCATTGATAGTATTGAACTGTAGCGGTGATAATGTGTACTGATAGATTCTCCAATGAATCCACCTCAAACTTTCAAATGATGTTTTCTTTTAGGAGCATTCACATTACTCATGACTATTAAATTTAAAAAAAAAAACACGATAAACTGATTCAACTGTAGCCTAATGTAGACCTATATGGAAAAAATAATTAGAATATCATTATTTTGAACATGATTGATATATATTTATGAAACATGTATATAGACATAAGAAATCTTGTTTAATTTTTATTGATCTATGGTACATAGGAAGAGATTAATCAGAGCAGTATAATAAATTTGAATATGATTGATAAATATAATAATTTGTGTAAACATATAATTTAATAATTTTGAATGATTGATAAATATTCATGGACACACATGAAAGCATGTATACAGTATATATACTTTTTAATGCAGATGATGCCTACATGAGTCAAGATACTTGTGCGTGGTTAATGAGGTAAATGGGTAAATGATGAGAAACATCCATAGCTGAATGAGATTCGAACCCAAGACTGCAGGAAACTAAGTCAGCCAGAGCCTTATCTTAACACAGACAAGCGCTCCAACCAACTGGGCGACCAGAGCCGCCCGGAAAAAAGAGAACCATGTTTAATTTGTATGTGGTATATGGACAGAAATTGATTAGAACGGTATAATAATTTCGAGTTGGATTGATAAAATATTTATGAACACAAAAAAATGATGGCAGCCTGTTATAACTTCAAATAGGATTAAGGGTGTTTGAACAAAAAAATTTATTCACTTTTTTTGTTGGAAACTTTCAAGTTCATTTGTCAAAACCAAATGTGACATTAAAAAAATCGAAAAAAATAAATTGCGGCCTATGTGTGGCCTTGAAGTGTACATTTCGAGCATTCTTTGTACAAGCTACAAATGGAAACGAAAAACACCATAGCAATGAAACTTTGGGACAATTTTCTTTGAAATATGCTCTTTACAGTGGTCTATTTTTAATAACAAAATATACACATATATATTTTTTTTTACAAAAACCTTTTTTATTGCATTGTTCAGTGAAATTTTCAGTTTTAAATTTAGATTAGCATACATGGGTTTTAATTCCCTACTCAATGCAATTTTTTTTCTCATTATATGTATTCGTTTAGAAACATAGTTTGTTTGAACAAGTCAATGTTACGCAACACCGCGCGTGCGAGGAATGAAGGGGCGGTATAAGTGGGGCGGTAGCCTTCCCGTTCTCGGCTGAGCGACCGGGAGTAACCTTGGGGATTCCGTTGTCATCTTGAATGTGTTGTGTTGTGACCAATTTATTGCATTGGCATACGACTTCCACTGTTTATCTTTTTCTAGACCTTTTAGTCACCTTTGAGTTACAGTTTATTTACCCTTAGGCGCCATATGGAGGAATGAAACATTATAAAAATTTGGTAATTGCCAACTGGGCTCATCATCAGGTATTATTGTCATTTATTATTAATTATTTGTAATTTGTAATTAATTTATAATTTATAATCTACAATTTACAATTTATTATTTATTATTATTATCATCCTAATAGTGTTATTATTATAATAACCTATTATAATATAGACCTAATAGTGTATTATTACTATCATAATTATTTTTATTTGATGATTATTATTAGTCTAATATAAGTCTATTATTATTATTACTATTAACATTTGTCTATTATTATTATTATTTTTAGTCCATTACTATTATTAGTATTTCATTATTAGTCTATTATCATTGGACCTGATAGTCAATTATTAGTATTATTATCATTTTATTATTAGTATATTATTATTATTTTTCAATAATTCAATTATCATTAGACCTAATAGATTATTATTATTATTATTATTTGAATGCATCATGATAAATATTAGAAGCATAAAGAAACACTGGGACACACTAATAGCAACCTTAGGGAAAACACTAAATAGAGTAAAATTACTTATACTGATCGAGACTAACTTGAAAAAGGAAGAGATAGATTCATATGATATCCCAAACTTTAATCACATAAGCTATAGTAGAGAGCAAAGATCTGGTGGTGGTATACTGATATACTATAAAAATGAGTTGAGCATCAATGTAATACCTCAAGATTTCACAGCTAGCGAATCACTGATATTTGAATTATCCATGAATATAAAAAATTACTTGATTGCTGTAGGCCTATTCTATAGACCACCATCGAGTAGTATATACCAATTTAACAACCAAATAGAAAATTGGCTGCAATCTGCGCTACTAAAAAATAGCAAAAATCTGATTTTCATGGGAGATATAAATATTGATGTCCTAGAGGAAAATATCAATCTGCAATCACAAAGTTATCTGAATATATTGTATACAGCTGGATTGCAAACGAGAATAAAAGAACCAACCAGGGAAGAACTATATGCTGACCATATAACATCAACATGCATAGACCATATAAACACCAGATTAAACCCAAACCAAATAGAAACAATGATTATTAAAACAAAAATAGCAGATCATTACATGGTGGGTTTCAAATTAAATAATATCAGGACAGAGACGAAAGTAGATGAAAAAAATAGAGATAATTTCAGATAGAATAGTAGGAAATATGATTAAAAATACAAACTGGAATGATCACCTAACATCAAACAACTCAACAAAAATATATGAGTCAATAGTTCAGAAATTTGAAAGCATATACAAGAGAGCTACAATAACAATCTGCAAAAAGAGAGATAAACAAAACCAGCCATGGATTACAGAGAATATTGAAAACAAAATCAAAAGAAAAGATGAATTGTGGAACAGACTAAAAAGGCAACCGAATGATTACTACCTGAAAAATGAATATAAAATCACAGAAACCATCTGACAAACGAAATACGTAGAGAAAAACGTAAATATTATTACAATAAAATCAACACTCATATTGGAGATGCCAAGAAGACATGGAATGCAGTAAATTAGATTCTCAATGTCAGAAAAAAACCAATTAAATCACTGATAATGGAAAATTTTAATGTCAGAAGAGAAAAAGATATGAAAGAATTATGTGATAACTTTAATGAACACTTTAAAACCAAAATAGAAGAAATGAATAAAAACATATTAACAAATGAACTTCATGTGCCAATGATTAGAACTTATAGACATGATATGAGAAATGCAACAAGCACAATAATGGAAACAATTGAAATGAATGAATTACAAATTATAGTAAAAACCCTAAATACTACAGCTTCCCC
Organism: Conomelus anceps; assembly: GCA_948455865.1. NCBI lineage: Eukaryota > Metazoa > Arthropoda > Insecta > Hemiptera > Delphacidae > Conomelus > Conomelus anceps. The sequence goes on from OX418216.1 coordinate 26,957,744, forward strand.
TGGTATTGACAATATAAAACCAAAACATATAAAAGATCATTTTGAAAGCCTGAAACAAATTCTCCTGCATCTATATAACACAATAATTAAAACAGGGAAAATTCCAACAATGATGAAAACAACACTACTCAAACCCATTTATAAAAATGGACATAGAAAAGACATTCAAAATTACAGACCAATAGGTGCAATTTCAGTATTAATGAAAATATTAGAATTCATAATTCATGATAAACTACTAAAATACTCAATACAGAATGATCTGCTGAATAAGAACCAATATGGCTTTGTTCCCGGTAAATCCACTATCCAATTATTAGAGAGAGTGTCGTACTTGATTAATAAAAATATAGATAGGAGGAGCTTAAACTTTGCAGTACTATTAGACCTGAGCAAAGCATTCGATACCATCCAACATGAAATACTAATAAAGAAATTGAATGTGATGGGAGTATGTGGGATGGATTTGGAATTATTCAAGAACTATTTTACAGACAGGGAAACAATTGTTAAAATTGGAAACAGTAATAGTACTCCTAAATCCCAATCATTTGGGGTCATTCAAGGTTCCCCATTATCACCCTTGCTATTCAATTGAGTCATCTCGAAAGGGGCAAGTGGCCTGTTGGTAGAGTGGGGGATGAGAGAGACTGAATCGCGAGCTTCACTATACTCATCGCTACGAGTGTCGAACTCCCTAACTATTTTTCTTCAACGCCAAAGTCCAGAGGCATTCAAACACCCTTAAAGATCATCTTTACGAAATATAGAGTGATCATTTTGAAGTCAGTCTATGATTTAGAATTTCACTTCAAAGAATAATACTGATATTCATGTTTCTCTTTGAACCAGTGAACCTAGAGAATAGCGTTTTTGATAAATATTAGGATATCTCAACATGAAGAGCATTGTTTCTATGCAAACAAGTTATCACAGTTTCCATTATTCCGATAACCTTTAGAGAAGGTGGGGGAAATATTTCCACCTCTAAATAAAAATATATATATACTTTGAAATTAGGAAGTGCATCTTCCTATCTTGATTAATCTTAAGTTGGAGCATTTCAAAACGTTGCGGAATCTTGTAATGTAATAATAGTATAAAAATGTTTTTAGCATCTGAATTAATGGAAATAAGAAGTTTCTTTTCACTGGAAAACTTTAAAACTTAGGGGGTGTTTACTGTTAAATTGACCTTTTCCTTTTTTCATAATTTCTAGAAAGTAGGAGATAATTTTATTTTGCATGACTTTGCAAAAACCTCCAAGTGGCATACAACGTTTGTGGCATTTTTGGTTCAATTAACATTTTGAATACGGTAGTCTAACTTGAAAATTTTAGGTTATTTTTCTAATAATCCTAAGATTAGTCTTGAATTTCAGGGAAAATCAAGCGCTTCAAATAGTATAGTAGTATTAATTAGTTCAAAAGTTGAACATGTCATTTATGTACAAAAAATAATTATTAATTTCGAATTCCTTTTAGTGCTATTAATATTTCTGTATATATTATTTGTCAGTTTGTTAAATTGTCAGTTACTTCAAACTAACTTACAAAAAAAGACCCAAAAAACGATTAACTGTTCCAAGAATAATTTATTGTAGTTTTTCTAGATTAACTATAACTGAAAATATTACAGAATTGTAAAAATATTACAAGCTTTATTCAAATTAATGGGAGATTTAGCTTTGATCGGTCTTATTTTAAATGGCTTATTAGTTCTTCATTTTGCAATGGAATTAATTAAAAATATAACTCGATTTTCAATGGACTACTTCATAGTTCATTGTAATATATTCGAATAATTCAATGCCAAATTTAAAAATCTGTCATTCATACTACGGTACTGTGATCTTGATAAAATATTTTTTCAATTGAAAAATGTCATCGTTTAAATGATCCATACAAAACGATTATGATATGAACCGTAATTCAAATATGATCGACAAAGGAGGCAAGGCAGCGATTACGAAATTATTAAAAAAGAACATTGATTGTAATTTAAGAAAAGAAAGTTTTTTTAAGTTGATAACGTGTTTAGCATAATAATTAACATAAACTGCCTTACAAATGTCTTGATTAAAACAGCAGTCATACTGACATAAAATGTATATTGTTTAATGGAATTCGAATAATTCTTAAAATAATTATGGCTTTATTCTAGAATTATGTTAATTAATTTCATTCCAGCACTGAGATTATTGCTTCTGTTATGAATGAAATATTATGAAGACCAATAGAAATGATAGAAATGGGAAGTTATAGCCGCGAGCCGTAGCAGGTATCTGTTCAATCAGATAGATAAGCTGCGTTCTCGTAGGTCCTGTTTGTAACGGTGGCCGATTAGATTGGCCAGCAAAGAAGACACTGTTCTCTGCTGAAAATCACTTCCCGGTGCTTCGGAACCCACCTAAAACTGTAGGTCCAACTCATCAATCACCATCATCCAACTCATTACCCACGCACAGGTCTCAGACCTATGTGGGATTCATCCTAAAAAAAAAAAAAAAAAATACTCCAGAAACCGCACCCCTTTATAAAATCATAATTGTTGTAATACGAGTGATAGTTATTACGAGGATGAAACGTGAGTAAATGTCACTTAAGTTTTAAGGACATGCCTCTTGTGGTTTTAGAGCCCAAACGTACGCTTCATTAATTATTATCTTCCCATTCATTTCGTCGTTAAAAATGTCTCAATGTAGAAGTTGAGAGCTCACATAAAAACGGAAAATTTAGTGCATTTATCAGCGTATCTTCAATTAAATGCGTGTAATAAGAAGATGAATTTTCTAAATGTAAACAATAAACATAAACAATACGAAATTTTCAAGGAAACAAAAATATCTCATAAATCAACGAGTGATTTCATTCTGTAATAATTATCACGAAACAGTTATTGGACGATTTTATGACTAATTATATCTAATAAATATTGTTAAAACCAAAATATTATAAATTTAATAGGATTATTTTGATATGACCATTAATGGACTAGTCATTGATAACACGCTCAAACTTCTATTGGTGAATAATTTTGAATAGGATAGCTCCAAATCTCAATTATTGTGATTGAGTGAGGCAAATAAATATAGTGATGAAAAATAATAAAATTTGAGTGAAGTCGTTTCTAAAATCGATAATTTTAATGGTATTGCTCAGGACATAATATTGATTTATTTAATTGTGATAAAATTACAATGAATGTGAAAATGAACCAGACTCAAGTCCAAAACTTCTCTCTTCACAAATTTTGAATAAGCTATAATAGTACTATATAGCTTACTATTATAATTTATTATAGAATATTTTTCATTTTAAAATATTATTCATCTTTCATTATTCATTGTGTACTGTTATCTAATACTGAAAAATCAATTAGTTTAAATAAAATAATTAAATACTCAAAAATCAATTATTTTTAATAAAATAGAACAGTGAGTTGAAACGTTAAGTGGAAGATTTTATGAGATATCGAAATATAAATGAATGAAATAGGAATATCAACCAAATTTAATGTTTTGATTGCTCATTATATCAAATTAAAGTGATAAAACTTATTAACCAAATTTAATGTTTTGATTGCTAATTATATCAAATTAAAGTGATAAAATTCATCAACCAAATTTAATGTTTGATAAAATCACTTTAATTTGATATAATGAGCAATCAAAACATTAAATTTGGTTGATATTCCTATTTCATTCACTTAATACTTCATATTTGTAACATGTATTCCTCTAACTCAATAGTTTAAGTGCAAAATAATCTACTAAATTAATAAATATTATATTGTTCATTGTAATATTTTGATATAAGTTATTACTGTAATATTACACTTCAATTTAAGTATGAATAGAAACCCAAAACCAATAATTAGTTTGAATTAGAGATTGTTCAAGGTAGATTGTACAACACCAGATTGTCTCCATTAAATGGGAAGTCGAGGTTTAAAAAATACTAGCGGTTCACCCGTGCGTTGCAACGGTATTTTAGTTATATAATAGTGCTACCTGGCGAATTCCCAAACCGCACCTTCTTAAAATTGTAATTTTTGTTTGGACAAATTGAAATTAGAATTTTTTTTTCACTAAAGAAATAATGGATGAAACATAAGCTGAGCTTTGATTCAACAGTCATATGCTTCCTACATGACTGCATGACTGGGGTACGAAGATTGCACAAGCTCCTCGCGCTGTACCCTGGATAATGCTAAAAGTGCAATCAACTTGGACTGCCACACAGTAAACTTCAGCATGATGAACGAAAATGAAGGGATAACAAACAGTTCTTTTCAGAACTACAATGATTCTTCCCAAAACAACCTGGCTCGCATAATGAATGAAAATGAACAGATGACAACAAACAGTTCTTCTCAGAACTATGACACCTCTCAGAACATTCTTACACGTAAACTGGGAAATACTATTAGAATATTTCAATTGAACATAGAAGGAATATCTGCGGCCAAGAGTGAATACTTATCCCGGCTAGTGGCAGACCATAAAATAGACGTGATTGCTATACAAGAAACACATGCCAAAGACATTGAGGACCTGCACCGGCGAGGAAACATTTCTGGATATAGTCTTATAGCCGCCGAGTTCAGTAGTGTGCATGGTATAGCAACCTATGTGAGATCAAACATTACAGGCTGTAAGGTCCTCCAGTCTCTCACTTCAGACAATATCTCCTCCATCACAATTGAAATCAATGGAATCAAAATATCAAATGTCTATAAACCACCACTTGTGAACTGGCCCTCCCCGCCTTTAAGAAGTTTTGGAGCATCCACATTATATGTTGGAGACTTCAATAGTCACCGCAACTCATGGGGATACAATGACAGTGACTCTAATGGTGAGGCATTGGCTGAATGGGCGAGCAACAATGATCTTGATTTACTCTTTAATGCAAAAGACAGAGGAACCTTCCACTCAGCACGTTGGAGGAAGGACTACACCCCAGATCTGTGCTTTGTTGCCCGCACTAACTATGGTGCAGAATCTATGGCAACAAGAGTGGTGCTAGATGACTTTCCAAATAGTCAGCACAGGCCAGTACTTATACAGTATGGACTCCACATACCCCTAATAAGGTCAGTGCCCAAGCCACGCTGGAATTTCAGGAAAGCAAATTGGAATGGATTTCGAGAGCAATTAGAGAGGACAGTCAAGTTCATACCTAGCAAGGTGAGCTCATATGACCGATTTGTGGGTGCAGTGATCAAATCAGCAAAGAGACATATCCCCAGAGGTTTTCGCAAGGAATACATCCCAACTTGGAATGATGAGTCTGAGAACCTATACAAGGAATATGAGAGCTTTCCCAGCAGCCAGAATGCTGAAAAACTATTGGACTCAATGAATAGAAACAGACAAGAGAGATGGCATGAAACCACTGCAAATCTGAATTTTCAGCACTCAAGTCGCAAAGCTTGGAATATATTGCGTAAGTTGGGATCTGCACCTCAACCACCAGTCAAGAGCTCAAACCAAAACCCTGTAACAGCAAATAGTATTGCGGTTCATCTGGTCAAAACATCTAAAGCTGCAATTGATGGAACTCAGCGCAGGAGAATAAGACAAGAATGGAAAACTAGGAAATCACTGCTTAAAGAGGATGAAAACTATTCTAAGGATTTCACTCTGACTGAGCTGAACACTGCTCTGGGAGAGGTTAAAGTGGGAAAGGCAGCAGGAATGGACCAAGTGTACCCAGAATTCCTAAAAAACTTGGCAAATGGCTCAAAGAAGTGGCTCCTAACCTTCTTCAACGATGTTATGAGGTCTGGGAAAATCCCAAAGTTGTGGAAACATGCCAAAGTCATTGCAATCCTCAAACCAGGGAAAAATGGAGCTGAGCCTAGCCACTATAGGCCAATATCTCTCCTTTGCCTCCCATACAAACTATTTGAGCGAATGTTGCTCAACAGGATTCAAGGCACTATCAACTCAGTTATACCCAAGGTACAAGCTGGCTTCAGAGAGGGACATGACTGCTGCGAACAAGTTCTAGCCCTAACATGCAGCATAGAAGCTGGATTTCAGAACAACAAGAAATCAGCTGCTGCTTTCATTGATCTTTCAGCCACATATGATACAGTTTGGAAAGATGGGCTAATGCTTAAACTTGCTTCTATCATACCATGTCAGAGAATGATGAAAGTCCTAGAATCTATGCTATCAAATAGATACATCAAAGTCTTCCTTGGTGAGTCCATCAGCCGCAGTAAAGTTCTCAATAATGGGTTACCTCAGGGTTCAGTTTTGGCCCCAGCACTTTTCAACTTGTATGTCCATGACATACCCAACACAGAGGCTGCCATGTTTCAATATGCTGATGATATTGCTTTGCTTGCAACAAGCTCCAACTTGGAAGAGTGTGCTCAGATGTTGACTCGAGACCTGGAGAGACTTGACAAGTACTTCAAAGACTGGCGATTAAAACCAAACCCAGCTAAAACTGAAGTAGCCACATTCCATCTGAACAACAAAATGGCTCAAGCTGAAATCACTGTCTCTTTCCAAAATACAACACTGCATCAGACACAGCACCCAAAATATTTAGGGGTCACCCTTGACAGGACCCTCACATACAAGAGGAATTTGGAGATTCTGGCAGCAAAGTTAAAGTCAAGGTTGAACATAATCCAAAAACTGGCAGGCTCTGGTTGGGGATCCAAGGCGGACACGCTGAGAACAGCCACTCTCTCTCTTGTGTATTCGGCGGCTGAATATTGCTCACCTGTGTGGGCAGGAAGCCGACACTGTGGAAGGGTGGATGTTCACCTGAATTCTGCCATGAGACACATCACTGGGGTCCTGAAACCAACTGAACGGCACTGGCTCCCGGTGCTGAGCAACATTGCTCCACCTGAGCTTAGAAGGAATGAAGCTTCACAAAGAGTATGGAGAAGAACTCTTACCTATGACTCCTTGCTCAAAGATGTGCTGAGGAACCCACCAAGAAGCAGGCTGAAGTCTAGGCTTCCTTTCTGGTTGAGGATACAACAGCTGAACAATGGGAACTTCTCAATCAAAGAGAGTTGGATCAAGAAGTGGAGAGACCTAAGTGTCAAGAATAAGGATATCATAGCTGATCCAACTAAAAGGGTTGCCGGTTTTAGCCTGGAGAGAAGGGAGTGGGCCATCTTGAACCGACTAAGAAGTGACTGTGCCAGGACTGCAGCAAATAAGTGTAAGTGGGGATACATAGACACCCCATACTGTGACTGTGGCAATGATGTTCAAACCACCCAACACCTGATTAATGAATGTCCAGTACATAAATTCGATGGAGGGATTGAAGATTTGAATGTTTTGACAACTGAAGCCAGTGAATGGCTCAGGCAACTTAATGTAAATCTATGACCATTTATGCATGTAAAATTTGTGTTTGAATGTGTTTTATCATGCTGACGTGCCATACGCATATATATATATATATATATGACTGCAATGCTCCGACTACACAAGTCTTCAGACAGCGTAAATAACGCCGCTAAGGGCCCACCATATGATTAAAAACTGTTGATTTCTATCAGCTGTTCTTTTGAGGATAGATTTCTCCTTTTGGCGTCCTTCAGCGGGGACTTTTGAACTCCCAACCTTCACAGGAACCACCTCGGGACTATTGTACATTATGCCTGAAAATTTTATAAAAATCGGTTCAGCAGTTATATCCTTATGTGGTAATAAAACTTAGAAGAAAATGTATCCAAAATCGCACAATACTTGGTTTTTAAACGTTTATTATTCTGTTAAAAAAAAGTTAATTTAGTTATTTATAGCTAAAGACATTGTCAAAAAAATTCAATACTGTTAAATAACTTAAATCCTGATCGATGCTCTCATTTTTTAGGAGAAGGCCGCATAAAATGCCTTCGGGGCCGTGACAGACAGAAATTGAGATAAGACTTGTTTCGGCTTCTTTAATGTATAAAACGTAAATATAACCAAAAAATATATAATTCTGATAAATGTACAGACAAAACTCTACATTTATTTATATAGATATAGATTGACCCTGATACTATTTAAATTCTAATTAATGTCACACAACAGTTTGCTTTATCAATAGATTTTGAAAATCAGATGTTGTAGGCCTACTGTATAAAACTAAATAGTGACTTTTTAAAATAATTTGTACAGTAGCATTCATCGATTTCCATCAGCTATTCAATGCTCTTGTCAATATCCTCTGTTGCGGAAGTCTTCAGTATAAATTAATGGCACTTAAAGGAATTCGAAATAAATAAATTCTGTTAATTATTTTTTCCACGCTCTTGTTACTCTTTTCGACATCGCATGGAGAGAGATTAGTTCAGTTTTCGAATTGATCAGCCAGCTTTGTAGAAACCAACTCTAGTAAATTGAAGCAATAAAAGTCTGTCCTAATAATTGGCTGGAGCTATGACACGCAGCAATTCAATTATTAGGATTGGACTTGATGGGAAAAGTGGAGTGACTCTATTTTTCATGTGAAATATGATAGCTTATAAGCAGAAAATATCCTCACCGTATCAACCATTGACTTTATTGTGGTAATTTTTTGATAGTTTGAAAAATTTCGACTTTTTTTGGTAATTTGATAACACTTGGTGATTACAAATTGAATGTTTGGAAACCTCACATTATACAGGGAACATCATAGAGATAGTAAGAGTTTAAGATATGCTTGCAATTGTCGACAAGGAGTAAATTTACCAATTTTCGATAATGTGGAATAGAATGTTCCTCTCGGTTAATAGAATCAATATAATAATAATAATAATTTTTGTATCAACTGGAGTTTAAAATGAACTAAAACATACAGACAACAAATAACTGATTCAAATTTTAATTGAAAAAACTTAAATTTCTAAAAACACCACTTACTATGCTGAAGAAAAAGGTCATTCATCAGTTAATTAAAGAAAGTACCATCATTTCAATAACATTCTGACTGATTTGAGTGTCAAGATTGGAAAGTATAATAATTATTACAGTTAGATTTCTTTTCAAGTATTGCAATTAAATGAATAGCACAGAAAAGCATATTTACTAGAAATTACATGTATCTACGTAATAATAATTACGTATCTACTAGAAATTTCATGGAAGAATGAGAAGGATCATCATGATATGAGGATAATTTGAACATAAGTTTTCTAGAGTTGGAGTTTACTAAATTTTATTAATTTGACTATTGAGTTCTAAAAGTAGAAAATCACTACCGTATTTCTATTTGAAGTTCAAATTTGCTGACCGGACACATTATGCCTCCCGGTCGAACTAGCCCAACTAGCCCAAAGGGCTACTAAATGAATGAAATACTTTCAATTATCCTGAATTTATTAGAAAAATGTAATAAGATATTTGAATGCAATTGCCAATAAAGAGTAAGCATACATACACACATATATACATGCATACAGACATATTTACATAATCATGTGTATGAAAAATGAGAATGTGCCAACGTTATATTTATTTCTTGTAGATAATCTATTTCTGATTTCTGGGACGAAAAAATAAATGACTTTACCAAGAAACCTATACACGAATATATATGGATTTGAAGATATTGGTCCACTGGGTAAAATACTAACGCCCGGAGTACAGTAAAGACCTAAACTGATGTAAATAAAGTACTTTCATTGGACAAAAAAAAAAAAATACTGTAGTACATAAAGAAGTTTTGGTAGACATCCAAACTTCAGAACAGTATTTCACATTTTGTGTTGTAGGCTTTGTTCATCAGAGAAGTCAGTTCAGCCTGGGGAGTAAAAATAGAAAGATCTGCGCATCAGAATCAATATATTATGTTGGAAGTCTTCAAAGTTGTGGGTATGGAGAACAACACGAGTTATTTTAGTTTGGAATAGTTAAGACTAAACTTAAAAGGATTCACTCACTGTGAACCCGGATACAATATTATTGATCCCCTAATTGATACAAGAAGTTATTAAAGGGGTTTTAAAGAATCGATAAGTTAAATAGTAGACAAGTTAGTTCGAAGTTACTGACAATTGAACAAACTGACAAATTTACTTAAAAAGAATTTATTAATTTCGAATTCCTTTAATTGCTATTAGTTTTTACTGAAGACTTCCGCAATGGCGGATATTGACAACAGTATTTAATAGCTGATGGAAATCGATGAATGCTACTGTACAAAAATATCAGTCACCACCGGGAATCGAACCACGGACCTCCCAATTGCCGGTCGGGCGCCTTAACCACTAGACCATGGAGACCCTTCTGCACAGCAGCATTCATTTTTAACTTGGCCATATCGGCTCGTATCTCACAAGTTAGTTCGAAGTTACTGACAATTGAACAAACTGACAAATTTACTTAAACAGAATTTATTAATTTCGAATTCCTTTAATTGCTATTAGTTTATACTGAAGACTTCCGCAATGGCGGATATTGACAATAGTATTTAATAGCTGATGGAAATTGATGAATGCTACTGTACAAAAATATCAGTAACCACCGGGAATCGAACCACGGACCTCCCAATTGCCGGTCGGGCGCCTTAACCACTAGACCATGGAGACCCTTCTGCACAGCAGCATTCATTTTTAACTTGGCCATATCGGCTCGTATCTCACAAGTTAGTTCGAAGTTACTGACAATTGAACAAACTGACAAATTTACTTAAACAGAATTTATTAATTTTGAATTCCAGAAGGGTCTCCATGGTATAGTGGTTAAGGCGCCCGACCGGCAATTGGGAGGTCCGTGGTTCGATTCCCGGTGGTGACTGATATTTTTGTACAGTAGCATTCATCGATTTCCATCAGCTATTAAATACTGTTGTCAATATCCGCCATTGCGCAAGTCTTCAGTATAAACTAATAGCAATTAAAGGAATTCGAAATTAATAAATTCTGTTTAAATAGTATAATTGTACATAAATAAATTATGATGTTTTTCAAAGTCAATAGAATGTGGATTTCAGGATTATGGAGAACATGCACATATAATATTCAAGTAGTTTTGGAGAAAGGTGATAAAATATTGGCTATATAATAATAAATTGTTGATGGGCTATTCACTTTCCATATTGAACTGGAATAAAGTAATGAATTTTATACAAGCTGATTTTCAACTAATTCCCAAAAAGGAGGAGGTTCTCAATTCAACCAGATTTTATGTTTGTTTTAATTCTAATTTTAGATGATCTATTGAAAGGTTATTGAACTGGATTTTGTAAGGCTGGACCGTTTTGGCCTAAAATGCGTCTTTTCCATCAAATGCCATCTCCAATCAGGAGGTTGGGTGTAATAACGGTTATTCTGATTTTTTATAAGGTTTTTGTAATAATTGAATAAAAGTGTACTGTACAACTATATACAGTACTTTGTTAAATTTGTCAAATTAATCTTTAAATATGGCTCTCCCTATATGCTCCTCCTGAATTTTACCTTGAATTATAGTTTTTAGATAAGCGCTTTTGTTTCCTGACCTTCCAATTTCTTTTATAACCAAGTAGCAAGAAACGAAATAAAATAATTATTTTACCAAATAATTTGAATTTGGCGAAATTTCTTAAAAATACAATATTGATTCCAATCTTAATTGAAGGAGATGGCTAGTCAATTTGATCAATTTTGACAAATAGACGAGTGAATAAATGGAATAGGGAGTACCGGTATCGATATACTATAAGAGAAAACTCTTCAAACTTCCAGTTTATTAAACAATATCACTTTAATTGGAAATAGAAATGCTTCCTACGGAAATTATTATGAGGTAAAATGCATAGGCTACTATAGGTCTATTCATCTGAAAACGTACAAAGACAAAATACAGCGATTATACAGATAATATATAAATATAGAACTCTTTTAAAGTTTATGGCTTATGTGAATTGAAACATTGAGGGGAGTTAAAAAGGTTATAGTGATGAAATATACACTTTATATTAATAACACATTGAGGAATTCGAAGTAATAAAATAGCCTACATCTACCTAAATTATTGAATCCTACATTGTAATAAACAATTTTCTTTTAATTTGGATTCCAAGGCGAACTGCGCGTTTCACTAGTAATTTAGAGGTATTTGCACGACTACGCAATCAAATATTTGAGTAGAAATCATATTCATAGTAATAAATTATTTAGACTCCAAAAATTTTCAAATATAGCTACTGTTGTCTCTCAACGAAAACAAATTAATAACAACATATAAGATGCCATCATGTTATCGATTCCAATATTGAATGTGATGAGAAAAAACACCTGTTGTTGCTGGCAGTCTATCCAATTTAGCCCTGGACCCAATTCACCACTGACTTTTTTAAAGGAATTCCAATCAGCTCTGGTGAGAAGAAAACAATGTTGTCCCATTGAGGACTGGGAAACAGTCCAACTGCTTTGTATGAGAAATTGACAGTTATGCCTACTGTGGAGTAGAATAACTTGCGCGCGAATCAAAACAAACGCGACTGTACGCACACTCACACACTTAAGCGAGTGTAAGTTAGTATGCAATCGACGTTGAGTTCATACGGATTATCCACTTGAAGTCAAAAATAAAAATACAATGGGCGAGTGTCAGCTATAGCTAATTAATTAGTACCTCAAAAAACTTACCTGACATTGTCCGATTTCTTCGAAAGTCCATATTCATTTTTATTGTTTATTAGTTTTTCTTCAAGAAGTAAACACTAACACTTTTTTCAAAAACAGGTTACTAGCGTTGGCGCGTGTTCACAGTAAACGAACGAATACGAATGAATAAACTGAGACAGAGCTAATCGTAAACTGAAATGTTTTGTAGTCGGTCGTATAGATCTTCCACTACTCGGGGAAATGATTACGATTATGACGATTGTTTCATAGATGATGATGATGATGATGCACACATGGCTGGCATCTATTCATTTCCCAAGCTTCTCTACTCCTCATCATGACCTCCGCGGCGAACAACTACGCACTTCGGCGACTTTATCTCACTGAAGGAATGCGAATAAAATAAAGAAAATAAAAAACATCACCCAACTAAGAGGCAAGAAACGACTTGTCTATAAATTTCAACCGGAATTAGTCAGCCAAAAGCCCTTCAGCCACGAGCGGTATAAATGTATTCAATTCAAATTTGAACTTTTAGGCGCCATTGATTGAAAAGGGAATTATATTATATGCTCTTATATTATTGAAAAAATTCAGATTGTCCGATTCAATTGAATCAGAATTTATGGAACTTTATATGACCTATTAGCAAGTTTAATTTAATAGCCTGTTTTGCTTATCCCTTTCCTCCTATTCTTCTTATGCACCTAGTTGATCTTTGTCTCACGAAGCGCTAGAGTTTCGTCGAAAGAGGACAGTATTAAGACGTTTATATAACATACCTTTTTTTAAATATATGTAGCTTAATCTTTTGCAATATAGGCTGATGGTATTAAGCCTATTCACAATTCGGATTAGGCGAATTTAGGATCGATACGGTACTTTTAAACTGAAAGGAAGAGGAAATATTTCTATAATATCACAACTGACACTGTATTTCACTGTAACTGTAATACAGTGTCATGTATGACACTGAAATACAGTGAAAGTTGTGATATTAGATTGTTCTATAAGTATTTCGTCATGGAAAACATTACAGAGGAAATATATACTTTTCTATAATTATTAGTATTTATTGAACAAACTTGCTTCACTTCAACATACAAATTCATATAAAGGGACGTCGTTAAAAATGTTATGGCCATATTCTCAGATTTCCAGAGCACAGACTAACTAAGAAATATTTGATGTCACTATCAATCAGGTTCAAAAACCCTTGGTAAAAAAGGTTAGAAAAGGCCTACAACAGTTGAACACAAATGAACAGGAAATCTTTAATAGGGAAGTTTTCAGGAAGAAAGTGGATGAATGGGTGATTTTCACTTAGTTACGACCAAAGCACTATAGACCCACGTGGAATTTTCAAAGAAAACAGAACTTTTCACAAAGGATGAACGAACACTGGTCTAGCAAGAAGAAACAACACGAATTGTGAAATATTAACTTTTTACGGTAAATTCAACAACTTGCAGTCAATTCTAATTGAGGATAAATAATATTTTTACTTACTTTAGGCTAAAATGCTTTCGAGTCATGGAGACTCATCTTCAAATGCCCTAGAGAGTAAAAATATTATTTTATTCCCAATTAAAATTGACTGCAAGTCGTTGAATATTTACCATAAAAGTTAATGTTAACAACGCAGATCGTTATGAAACAAGAAATCCACGAATATAGTGAAGTACTTAGAGTTTTCCCCCCAAGGGAGTTTTATCGTCAATAATAGTAGTGATTCTCTATCCCAATTTTCAAAACATTTGACCAAATTCTCAGAATGTTATTTATTATTTTAAGTTTTGAAGTAGTAGTGTAGTAGAAACGGTTTTAATGCTTTAAAAATACCGCCAGATATTGTTAGAGCCAGAGACGAACCCGAAGCATTTTTTTTTTTGTTGGGGGTTTACTAGCTAAAAATATTTTTTGGGGGATCCCATCAGGTCCTTATGATTTTCAAATAATTTAAATTCCATTGTTATTGCTTTTTTTTAATTGGAGATAAATCCTTTTTACCCTCCTCCTTGGCTAACCATTTGATGATTTAGCGATGAACCTTCCATTTCCTAGGATATTGAAGTGTATAATATTATTAATGGGCCCAATAATAATACTGTAATATGGAAATGAGAAAAGTTAAAAATGAGAGAAACTCTAGTCGACTCAAAAATCAAAAGCTCTGAATTACTTCAATACAAAAGGTACTAACTTTTTATTGAAAATTCAACGCCTTGCAGTCAAATTTAATTGTGAATTAAGTATTCACATTTTACATATGAAATCTAAAGGATACGAACTCATGGAACAATTTGAAATTTACAAACACACCACACACAATAAACAAAACATCCTCAATGAACAATTAAATTTTAAATCACACAAACTTTTTGATCACATTATACAAAAACCACAATTCTTCTAACCAAAAAAACCAACATCACCGATCTAGGACGCCTTGAAGAAGAGTCTCCAGGACTCAAAAACGTTTTGCCAAAACTGAGTACAAATATTATTTATTAACAATTAAAACTGACTGCAATTCGTTAAATTTACAATAAGTTAATATTAACAACGCAGATCGTTATGGAACAAGAAATCCAAAAACAAAAGATACCAAGTAAAGCACCTAATTATTCAGATATTTCACAAATGGAGAACGTAATTATTTGTTACGGTTATCAGGTTCAAATTGAATATTAGCTGAATGTCAGACTGATGCTCATGTATATTTTTAACAAAGCATGAGAGAAATTGAATTCTTACAAGAACTAAGAAAGACCAACCAAGAGTAGACTCACGTCAACTATGATTAATAAGATTCTATGTTGCCATAGAAACACAAAACCTAATCCATAATTATCGCAAGCATCACAAATAAAACGTATAAGAAATTGAATTCTTAATATTATCAGAACTATAGGTACGTAAAACAAGCCAAGAGGAGACTTTCATGGAACTGAGATTCTATGTTGTCATAACTAAATTAAGTTAAATAAAAATAGCATCTTTTTACAGGCTAAAGGAGCTGTATGAATGTGAAGATGAAATTTTGTAGAATTCAATAAACACAAGCAAAGATTATTAAAATTAGAATTAAAATTTATATAGAGCTATGTGTGTTGAGTATATTGTAATACACAAATGCATGCATTTAATGAACCAAACTTTATTGTTTGACATTGACTGTTGTCTATTGGTTTTTTTGACTAAATAATTATCAATTAAATGTGAGAAAGTAAAAAGTAGAATGAAGACACAATACCAAAAACTTTATTTGACAAATAAATTTGATTTGCGAGGTATTAAAAAAATAATTCCAACTCACAACATCAAAATGATGCTTATAATATTATTTTTTGTGGTCTTATTATTTGTGGATTTGTTATCAAAAGTGTTTTCAAGATTAGGAATTCTTAATCTTCTGAAAAAGTGAGTTATGTGTTAATAGTTGAATGAATAGTTTTACTTTTAATCATTCTATCTATAAGAAAGATTTTTCCAACCTTGTAAATCTACTTAGTATGGAAATAAATTTGATTTGATTTTCTGATTTGAGCTTCTTCTTCTGGTATGATCACTTAAAATAATAATTATAATTATGAGCTTGATAAGCTTCCATTTTTCATGGAACTAGGTTCAAGAAAAACTGGTCATGAACATAATAAGCGCGTGCTTGCATACTTGCGATCGAAACAAACGCTTCACATTGATCGAAAAAATGTATTTTTAAGCCCGTAGCTAGGCGTAGGCTAGCCGGGGCCCCCGACCAAGAGCCTATATTTGCAATATAACACCTTTTTATGATATCTTCCAATATGCTATTCAGAGGATAATAGCAATAATATTCTTGCACCATCTGCTACCTTGACAAAAATAAGAGTCCTTAGAGCTTTATTATACAGAGCCTTTGCAGCCTGTGGTCATGCGCCACAGTTTCAGGTTAAATCACACCAGCCAGATAAATTTAATTAAAAAGTCAGCTGATGACTTAAAAAAAAGTGTATGTCTTCATGTGCGTTGGAATCTTTGCTCTGTCATACGGTCAGCTTGTGTAGCCTTAAATTGTGGCACGTGACCGTTACTGTATAACAAGAACTTGCCAGCTACTCGAACCCGAGCAATAGATGTATAAAATACTGATTTTTCTTGACTCCAATTTTGCAATTGTATGTTTGAGAGCTGTCTGTTTAATGTATCTTTAGTATCTAACCTGTGACCGAACGTCGTCATTACAAAAAACAAAATCACCTAAACAATTCTCTGAAATGAAACCAGTTTATTGAGCAATAAAAAAACGCATGAATCGGCCATGTCGATCATTACCTACTAAGTATATTATACAGTGCAATAATATTGAAAAATATAAGATTAATTAAGTCAAATATAGGCTACTACAGATCGACTAAACTATGCAAAGCAAAAGTATACCGCAATAGGTGGAAACATTAATCATAAAACTCTGAGAGGTAGCCTTGAATATATGTAATGAATTGATTATTGCACTCACTAATGGATGATGTTTTCAGGTGAGGATCTGCATGAGGACAGGTGCCATGCGAGGTTTATTCGGATTATTCTCCAGGAGCCAATCAGCAAACCAGAGCAGTGGATCAGCAGGTTTCAGTCTGCATAGCTCAACCAGCCCCTCCAGCATTACCGGAACCACGTGCTCGTTCAAGTAATCGAGTCGCTCTTGTTCAGAGCGCAATTGCTCAACAATCACTGAACAAAATATAAATGAAGTTGTTAAAAATAAAAAATAGTAAGAAAACGGAAAAGATAAAAATATGATTGCTTGGTCAGATCAAATCGAAACATGTGATAAATAAAACAATTCTAAATCAGGCGGCTCTGAAAATTTGCGATTTTGCCATATAGTTGAGAATCGCCAACCACAATGCACGAATTGGCAACACTGACCTGAAAGCTGTGACACCAGACCTGAGCCCGCTAGATCAAACAATATTATTATTATTATATGCAATACCCAACAGGGCCTTATGGAAATCGTGCTGTTGTTAGTCTGTGCTCTAGATCTTCCAGACTCTTGAAACTTGGTATAGCTTGTAATCCAGGTATAATCCTTATTGATTTTGGACTTTGGGGCTCAAAAATAAAAATAGTTATGATGAAAACAGGTCAAAATGATAGCATATAGCTCAGTTATCAGTGGATAGCGAAAATTATTGTATTGTGTGAAGGAGGCAAAATGGGGTTACACCTGTTGTCTCCATTAATAAAATTATTATTATTATCATAACAACATATTCCTCAGCTGGTTCACATCGAATACAAAAAATTAAAGGAGTTGCTGCTCAGCCCAATTATTTACTTTATTTCTTTCATACTGGATTCTTTAGCCTCCGGATAGCAGTTAATATTAATAAAGGTTTAATTACCTGCGTTTTGGTATCCAATAAATTTATTTCTTTTACAGTGCAAGCATGGCTGAATTAATTTCCGATTGTGTTAAAATATAAATTGGTTTTCTATGTCGTCAATTCAAAAAACAAATATAAAAAGTTAATAAGGAATGCTATGTGGTCTGTGAATTAGAAGAAAATCAAAACGTTATTGTAAGGACTGCATCTTTTTGTGAATAAAGAATTTTATGATGCTTAGAGAAATCGTAGAATTTTAATGGTGCTTTTTATCAATTATAAAAGTTTATTGGTGCACAACTGATAATAATGGGACAGTGAGGCAATTGTAATTGTCAGAAAAACACTCGACTACATAAACAAAAATAACATAAAACAACTGCACACCAATCCCAGAATTGTATACTAAACAACAAGTAATCAACAGGACAAATCATTTAATTAATGATTCACAAAAAAAAAGACTGGAGCAAATACACTCTTCTGCACCATTACTTCAAACACTCCCAAAAATTCACTAACCCAACATACCTATAAGACCAATTTTGTAAACTACCGAGAAACCCCAGCATATAAACTAGCAAAACACATAGATCAAACACTCAGAAAAATAATTAATATCGTCAACAACACATACACAAAAAACAGTAGCGACCTCATCACAAAAATAAAAGACACACAAATTTCTCACAAATCCACTCTTGTATATAATAAATCTATACACAAACATGCCTAGCAACGATCAAATAGAAATAATTTAAAAAAATCCTTATTCACAACAACACAGCTACAGAACATATGAATGAAATAATAGACATCCTAAAAATCATCACTCAACAAAATTACTTCACATTCAACAACGAATTTTACTCACAACTTGATGGATTGCCAATGGGCTCACCACTATCCAGCATATTTGCCGAGATCTATCTCCAACGATGCGAAAACACTCACATACTCTTTAATAAAAAAATTTCACAGAACATAATATACTGGCACAGATATGTAGACTGAGTTCTACTGCTATACAGAGGAAACAAAAGACCATGTGAACAGACAATGTATACGATCATACATAAACAAAATGCACAAAAACATTCAATACACAGCAGAATATAACAAATTAATTTCCTAGACCTCTTAATTACAAAGAACACAAACCAACAAAACAGCTTCAACATTTACAGAAAAACTACAATGACAGATACCCTAATACACAGCACCTCCAATCATCCAACACAACATAAACACGCAGCATTTAGGTCAATGCTACACAGACTGATCAACACCCCGCTATCCACCGAAAATTACAACACTGAACTAAACACAAAAAAACGGCTACAAACACGACTTAATTGACAAACGCAAACATAAAATAACTACCAAAAAACAAAACACCAACACCACCGACAAAAAAAAAATCATCACAATGACATACATTAATACACAATCAAACAGACTAGTCAAATCTTCAAAAAGGTCGGCCACACCATCGCATTTAGAACAAAAAACAAAATAAAAATGCAATTGCACCCAAAACCACTCTCAACACAAACAAATACGATCTCCCAGGGTTCTAAAAACTGAACTGCTCTGATTGTAACAAATTTTACATAGGACAAACAGGCAGCGCATTCAAACAACGTTACAAATACAAAAACCGACTTTTGCAGACCATATCATTCAAACTGGACACACTTTTACTGACATTGCTACCAACCTACACATTCTACATATAAAATCTGAAGGACACGAACTCAACACCTTGGAACAATTTGAAATTTACAAACACCCCACATACAATAAACAAAACATTCTCAATGAACAATTAAATTTTAAATCACTCAAACTTTTCGATCACATTCTACAAAACCACAATAATTCATCTAACAACAAAAAAAAAAAACAATATCGTCGATCTATGATGCCTTAAAGATGAGTTTCCATGACGCGAAAACGTTCGGCAAAAAGTGAGTAAGAATATTATTTATTCACAATTAAAATTGACTGCAAGTCGTTAAATTTACAATAATAAGTTGATATTAACAACGCAGATCGTTATGAACAAGAAATTCAAGAATGATGACAATAATTATTCAATCTAATATCGTAAATGACACTGTTTAAATTCATCAGCAGAAGCAGTGAAATGTATCACTCCAGTATAAGTGAATAAAAATCATAATTTAAAAAGAAATACAGTGTCAGTTTTGATATTAGATTGTTCATCAAGTATTTCGTCATAGAGAACATCACAAATTATAGAATGTAATTTAGTCGGTTCCTTGGACACTACGTTTCATAGGTTTATTATTTCTAAAGTGGCTGAAATTTCAAAGAAACCATTTGATGATTCGTATAAATATGAGTGAGTTAATAAGCACTTTATTTTTTCAGAACATTTACTTACTTTTTGGGTAAAAGAAATGTATCTCATTTTCAGCTTTCTCTCTGTTGTCACTCCCATGCAATCCATCAAGATTTTTTTCCGCATCACCAAACAGAGCCCTTAGAGAGAATGGATGGTCCTTTCTGGCTAGAATCACATCAGATGGCCCCAAGAGTGTTTTCCAATCATTGATTGCATTGTCTTTCAATAAGCAGAACACGACAATGGGTCCCTTAGACAAGGATAATACAAGCTTTGGAAAGTCAATTTTCCCATACTGATCGCAGTAGAAATCACTCGCTTGATCAGGGGTGAGTTGTACCACTGTCTTCTAGAAAAATAACACACATTTTTCGGATAATAGAAACACTAAATTTGAATGAGGTTTATTGGGTAAATTAAATATTAATACATAATAGTGGACTCATTTATTATTTTATTTTGCTTTTACGGCCTCATTGAACCACTTAAGTCAATACTTTCCGGGGCCTCCTTGATGAGCTCTCTTTTCGAATTGTCCAGTACTTTTCCATTAGTTCTGATCTTCTCTATCCTTCTTCATCTGTAAATACCCAATGTACAGTCTGTCGGTTGTTCAAGTAGATTCATGATATATTAAAGATAATGAAAAGGCATTTCATTTTTTACTAATGATGCCCACATGAGTCCTGAGACTTGTGCGTAATGATGAACAAACTATGCCAGGCTGAACGGGAGTCGAACCCGTGACTACAGGAGTAGAAATAACTTAGAGATAAGTGTGGCGCCCAAAACTGCCAATAACGGTGAATAATATTCAACTATTTTATATAAGCTAGTTGCCTATTCAATTGAATCGAAATATCTAGAACGTGCCATGAATATTCACAAATTTAAATTAATACTCTTTTTTCTCTCCCCTCTCTTCTTATTTTTTCTTTCTTCCCCTTTCTTTTCCTTCTTCTCTTTCATCTTCCTCTACTCCTTCAATCCCATATTTTCCAGCGCCAGTTACGCCAACATAGGACAGCAAGAAGACGTTCATATAAAATGTAATAGAGATAACAAATGATAATGTTCAATTTCACAAAGTACAGTATAATTTTTACAATCAATAGAGCTGGCGCTGTATTTTCCGATAGTGATAACCACTCACTCCAAATGAAGTCTTTTGTTTGGGACGAAAAAATGTATTATCTATAAATGCGAGTAAAATTAATTAGTATTAAAGAGTGTCAGATGTACAAAAGACTTCATAAAGTATTTTGTCAAGGGAAACATCATAAATTTATTATAATTTGAAGTTGAGAGACAAAAAATTGTTTTTTAGACATCTTGTAGATTCTATTTAAACCAGGGGAGGCTGGTTATCATGCTTCAGCGATACATGTTAATACACATACTAATTTCAACACAAGACATAATTCTAAAATCTATAAATATATATTTTTATATTCCCCATGAAACTTTTTATTATCGTATTAATAATGTGAGTAAGAAACTACTGTTAATTTTATAATTATTCAGAATTTGAACACAAATTTGCTAAGAAACAAAAACGAAGGTTGCAACCTTCATACCAGATTATCAGAAGAGAAAATGCAGTTCATAATTGATTTATGTTACTTGTAAGCGCAGAAACACATTACGTTTAATCGTCTTGTACATAGCCTAACGATTGAAAAATAAGAGTGCTATCTTCACAGAACAGCAGACTCAATGTTGCCAGCAGAAATCAACATCCACACTTCCACACGGTCAACATGCATTGCATAATATTTCTAATCTAAAGGAGTGAACTTGAAGCTAATAACTTATACTATAGATTCCGTAGAAGAAATAACATTAGTGATAGACTCCGAACTCTCCTAGAAACCTCATCTGGAATATCTGTTAAAAAATTGAATTCAGAGTTCTGAGAGGTTTAATTCACAATTTTCCACTCCTTATTAACATATCGAATAGTTTTTTGAAGAAATTCAAGCCGTGTAATCGAACTTTCCATCTGTGACGTTTTCCATGACAAAATACTTTATGAACAATCAAATATCAACGCTGACACTGTATTTCTATTCAAATAATGATTTTTTACTCATCTTGAGATGCTGGAGGAATTCATTTCACATTTAAAGAGGTTGATGAAGCTTCTCTTTAGAAGTGAAATGCATCCCTCCAGTAAAAAAATCATTATTTGAATAGAAATACAGTGTCAGTTTTGATATTAGATCGAACTTTTCAGATTAGTGAAGTGGGCATTAAGAATAATGGTAGGTGAATACATTAGAACAAACTGTCAACCGTATTTCAGGAAACTAGAAGTAATTCTCCTACTACCAATAGCATGTACATACTGGAAACCATCAGCCTTATAAAGGTGGATTTACACATAGCCTGCTGCCATGCCCTGCCGTGCGTTTTTGTCTGAATCACTATTTCGGATTTTCCATTTACTATGGATAGGACAGCATGTTTGCGATTTTCACATAGCCTGCCATGCCTCTTCTGTTTTTATCTGATCGCTCTTGAGAGCGATTCGAGCAGGCGACCGGTTCGCGGCAGTGGCATGGCAGGGGCAGGTAGCCGGTTATAAAAATGACCGGTTGGGCGCCGACTCAGCGCCCAGTCGGCACCTCATCGGTTATTTTGTATTTCTGATGCCATTCGGGAACCTTCGGTTCGCTATGGAAACGTCCGAAGTCACCACGTGTAGCCACAGCGGCCGTTGCGATCAATACATCCACCTCATCCGTGTCCATTTTAGCAAATACGTAGAATGCGCTCTTAGAGAAGAACAAGCAACTAGGCAGGGGCATGGTAGCGACCGGTTACCGGTTGTCAAAATCGCACGGCAGGGACATGGCAGGAACACGGCATGGACATGGCAGGCTATGTGTAAATCCACCTTAAAGAAACATGAGTCAAAATGTAATACAGGTGAAAAATGTCATAATTATGGAACTGGATACAGTAGTAAATTGAGGGACTATCAACATCAGACATCCATGTATGAGCGAGGGGTAAAAGGTTCGTGTATACCAGTGGTGAGTGGTTCCCACACTTTTTTGCCTCATGGACTCCTTGCTGTAATTTTCGGTTTTAGGTGGACCCTCTGCATAAGTTCCATTATTTTTTCTTAATTCATCAGTTGAAATGTGCTTTTGATAGATGGTAGAGTAGGTCTACAACTACTGACAAAAATAGATTCAAATTATGCATTGTAGTGCAGAAAACATTCAAAAACTCGTGTCTTAACTTAGTACATTTTTGTTATGTAATCGAATTTGAATTGAAACTAACCACATATAGTTCGATATATCGTTATTAGTAATAGTAAAATAGAATTAATGGAACTAAATTACTAAGTATTTTATTAAGCAGCATTGTCTCCTTTAAAACCAAGTATTAAATCTCCGTGATCATTTAAAAATGCCTTCATGTTATAATAAATTACTGTATTTAGAAAGGGTATACTGTATGTACACATTTATAAAACAGTATTATACTATATACCACATATGCCCAATCACCCAATCCAAAGAAATTCACTAGCGTAGATTCCCATTAACATATCAGGGACCCTCAATCTCATTTCTCACTGGCACGAAACGCTGACAGATACCCGTGAGCCCCAGGGGGTCCACAAGGACCACTTTGGGAACCACTGGTGTATACGGATGAATAATTTGTTGACAACGCGCCTGAAAGAAATCACAAGTAACAAATTTAAAATCCAATTGAAAGGGGTGCTACATATGCGCATATCGAGTGAAGAGTTCAGGGCGCATTATGAGAACCAAAGCAGCTGATTGAGAATCTTGGCAAACTTAAGTTTCATGTATGTAACTTAAATCTTCGACAAAACCATATTACCCTTCTATAGGAGGTCAGAAGAAGCTAATAAGAATAATAATAATTACTAAGTAGAGAGATTAAAAGTGGAGTCGAACGCGCGCAACAAATTGCTACGTTAAGATGAGTATGCAAAATGAGTTGATTTGGAATGAATTACTAACATTTTCAGAGTTCTGTGCTCTCGCAATTTACCGTAAATGGTAATTCAACTCATAAATATTCGACCACATTACATTGCGAAAGTATTGATTACATTCCAATCGTTGGCTAAAAAAATAACTAGATAACTGTAGGCTGATGTAAAATGCTAATGCTTACTTGGATGATTTTGAAATGTTCTTTGCGT
Organism: Conomelus anceps; assembly: GCA_948455865.1. Taxonomy (NCBI): domain Eukaryota; kingdom Metazoa; phylum Arthropoda; class Insecta; order Hemiptera; family Delphacidae; genus Conomelus; species Conomelus anceps. The sequence continues at coordinate 26,982,252 of OX418216.1, forward strand.
ATGATTTTTTCAATCTGCAGCCTACGATCGAATGCTTCTGGTTTTATGATTGCCAACGTCATTTCCAAATGGTTCACCTCATCGCTTTCTTCTGTCGTATTATAAGCATACCTTGAATCAATTGAACTCGAAGTGGAGCCTAAAAGCGAGCTAGTATTTTCGCTCTTCAAATACAAATCACTTTCAACTCCAAGCTGTTCCAAAAATGAACTAAGTCTATTAAAGGACATTTTAATTTTTGTATTAAAAATAGTATAACCGAATAATTGAAGCCTTGAGAATGATTAATTATCTTCTAACCTGCTTCACTGAATGGAAGTAAACATTCCAAAAGAATAAAAGTTCTAGAAAGTTCAAACAGTTGATATTCAGATGTGCTTCGTCCATCTGTTCAACACGAATTCACTTCTGTATCCATACCATGACTACAGAAAAACTACCAAACATAACGGAAACGTCCAGTCAAACCTATGTTGAAAAAAAAATACCAAAATCGCTGCATATCGCCATTTGGAGAACTAATCCTATTCTATAGTCTGTCAAAGTACTGTATTCCATTCTATGCACAAAAAACTCAAAATATAAAAACAGGATTTATTGATAATGTAAGCTGATTGTTAACTTAGTCTAAAAATGGCGAATTGGCGCAAAGATTTTGTGAGAGGTTCCATTCTTATTACTAACTATTCTGTGCCATGACCGTCTACAGCTAAGGGAAGTGAGCCGTGAGCCGAATCAGGTATTTGTTCAATCAGATTAGATAAGCAACGCTCTCATGGGCCCTCTCTGTAAGAGTGACCGATTGGATAAACCAGCAAAAAGACTCTGTTCTCTGCTGTGAAATCACTTCCCCGTGGTTCGGAACCCACCTAAAATTTAGGTCCACTATGCTTCCAATAACATGGCTTAAGTAGCAAGGTGGAACTGCCCTGCCCATAAGGGTCTCCACTACCAATACTACGCATTTACTTTACTACCTAAAGCTATGTGCACACCCATCTGAATATTATTATAATTTATTTGTCACTAACATCACCATCATTTCTTCTTTTTTACTCGTTCTAGATGTTATCAATACTTATTTCCGACATTTTTCCCATAAACCGCCACTCGAAATAATTTCTCTGAGCTTTGACTGTACTCGCCGTTGACAAATGAGGAAGCTGTTCTTCATACATTGCTCTCTTTGCATCACTTTCTATTCAACTAAAAACTCAATAAAAAGTCAATTAGTCCCTTATCAATAATCATCAGGGAAATAGAGAAAAAAGGACGAATGTGTTTGGAAGGATTTTATAACATAAATATGAAGTATGTACACAATTAAACTAGAAATTTACAGAGAATCACTTCCGGCTGGCCATTAATTTCTTGCTCTCTTCACGTCGCCTCTTGTTCAAAGCATGACGTGGATCATATATGTCGAACCAATCATCTCCTTTTGTATTTGCGTCTTTTGCTATCAGTAAATCATTGTCTACAAATTTGAGCTCGTGTGCCATCCTGCAATAGGAAAATGCATTGAGATTAAAATTATTGTATTGACAATCAATGTCTTAATGTGACTTGAGGTGAATTACATTTTGTTCATCTCAGATACAAAAAAGACTACACCAATTATTGTGTAGCTTTCCAAACGGCTCTGCCGAATGATGGCTTGGACGCAGGAAGTAGCAGCTTAGAGGTGTGGTAGATAGTATACACACTCTCTTGTGCAGCCAGACCCTGTGTAAAGGTAGGAGTGGACTGTGAAGCATAAAATTTCAGAATTTGTTTCGTTGGGCTTGGAAAAGATACAACTTTGATAGCTCAGTGAGGAAAGCAATCGCAACCTACCTAACTCCTCGTTTGCGTAGTACGCAAAACATATTGTTGATGTCTGTCGAAATTAGCTATGGTAGTATATATACATTAATAATCCCGAAAAGGGAAATAAACATCAGTTTTGATCCACCAGTGTACAACGCCCTAAAGGAATCCTTGCAAAAATAGAGATGTTAACACTGTGTGACATGCAAGTGTTGGATTGATGTTTTGCCGTGTTAGTGTCTTGTGCTAATGCGAGAGACAATAATTCAAGAGACAATAATAATAGTGCAATGCTAAATTAAAAAATGGAGTTTACTAACAACTATTCATTAAACCTTTATCAAAGCAATTGATCGGTGTTATCACAGAAAATTAAATATTATGCTTCATGATGTTGAAGATCCATCTTGTTTCTGTAATATATGTGGGTACAATTAAGTTATTCTATATTAAGTATGAGTTAAGTTCCCTAGCATATAAGAAGTCATTGTATCAGTTTAATTCTAGCTACTGCTGAACCGATGCGCCATATATGGTGTGACCGCTTTGGGACAACTATTACGCAAACAATCAACACAGACGGAACAATTAACAGTTCCGAATTGTCGTACGATGACGCCTAGTAGCTGAACAAGCAGTCTTGCGTAACTGTGAACTAATTCTCACAAGTAACCAAACTCCTTCAATTAATTAAAAAGAACAACGCTTGGCTATCCAAAAAACCTGCCACAATGGACCTCTTTCACAATCCCATGTCCGATCCTGTGACTGCTGACTCTTGCTGACATATTGGAAATCTATGATGAGGGGGGAGTAGGCTGTGGCCGGCTGGCGATGGCGACACAACCAAGGTTTCCTTGGTGAAGTCGGAATCCCCAGCCAGTAATTCTGCTTTCAACCGTCACCTGAACCGGACCTGGAGACGGCAGCCGCAGGGAGATGGAGTGGATGGCTGGAAGAGTGTACATGGTGGTTGGTGAGTCCCTGATTCAGTACTAAGCTCGAACCACCCATTAACTGGATTTGTTCAGTACAGTATAACAATTGTGATTTTAAATCTTTTTCTTTAAATTAAACTAGAGCCTTTCAAATTTCCAAGTCTTAGAGTTCGTTTTGGGGGAGGCCCTCTGCCGACTCAATACCTGAGACACAGGGAACAAGAAACTGATTAATAGTCCAGCATCTTCAGCGGTAGCGCACAGTCAGAGATAGCCATAAATCAATTAAGTTTATTTATTCTCTATGTATTGCGTATTTGTTATTTACTTCTTTATTATCTAAATATTTGTAACTGAGGCTAGATAGTCTTTCCATCCATCCTCCTCAAGGTTGTTCTGGTGATAACTATAATCACCTTTTCTTTCTTATTGTTGCATGTAGAGTAACATTCTATTTTATTGTCCATATACTAGGTTGTAGAATTTGTAATTATTGGCCTCCGGAAGGGACCAGCGGAAACCTAGGCTGTCTTCCAGAGAGCTGTTAAAGTGACTGTCGAGCTCTGGGGACAAGTGTATCTCACTTTGAGATAGCTGTTGTCAGTAAAAGTCTGTGTTGTTTTCTTTGGTACTTTTCTTGATATTTTCATTTTCTTGACATTGAATCAAGTAGGGACCTGGTGTGTAGTCTGCGTCAAGTGAAGAGCCAATTAAAAATGAACCAGAAATTATTATTGTGACTGAATTAAGTGATTTATTGAAAGTAGAAAATTTACTGAGGAATTTAAGAATTTCATTAATTGATATTAAATGATTTCAATTGAGAGTAGAAGATTTACTGAATCTACTGAGAAATTTAAGAATTTAATTAATTGTCATCCGAATTTCAATTGAAAGTAGAAAATTTACTGAATTTACTGAGGAATTTAAGAATTTCATTAATTGATATTAAATGATTTCAATTGAGAGTAGAAGATTTACTGAATTTACTGAGAAATATAAGAATTTAATTGTTAGTTAAATTTCAACTGAAAGAAGAAAAATCTACTGAATCTACTGAGAAATTTAAGAATTTAATTGTTATTTAAATCCCAACTGAAAGTAGAAAAATATTTTAAACATTCCATTCCAATAAAAAGAAGACACAAAAATATATGTTGATTGCCAGTATCATAACTTCAATGGAAGAAATCATAATGCTGTGCCTGATTATATAAAACGGTAACGTAATTTATTCAATGTCGATGGATTTGCATGTACTAGCCGTTCAACTATGTTCAGTTCGTTATTAACGCATCAGTCATATGTTTGAAAACTATATGTAGCGTCGTGAGGTTCGAATTATCAGACAGTATTGAAGGTCCTCATGGTTGTTAGAGGTTCTGATTATAAGAATAGGATATTGGCCAAATATCTCATAATTTGAAAGATTATACCAATTAGAAAATTCAGATGATACTACTGTCATTATCACACTAGTTTTCAACATTCTGTTGGGGGAAAAAGAACCCTCTTATTTCAATCATGTTTTTTCCTAATAACCTATAAGAGTGTCACCTGTTAAATCTTACATAATTTTCTCTTCAAACTACACCTACAATTCCATATTAATGTATCGTGTTTATAGTCTAAACAAGAGACTGCACGATACGTTCCTGCTCAATTAGCGGAATTATTCACATTTGATATAAATATATTAGCCTATAACATAGGAAAGTCCCTGATTTCTATCCTACTTAAGTAACTGTAGTATCCCACTGTAGTTTCTATTATGCACATGAAGTTCAATATGAACCGTTCCGGTTAGTGATTGTCTAGATATTCTTGAATCATTCAGTTGTCGCCTATAACCCTTGTGCCAATACCTGATGTATTATAATATTAGTGTACTGACTTAATCTAAAACGATCACCGATCTAAGGCAATTCCTATCATTGTAAAGCCACGTGCCAACCCTTTGCAGTTATCCAAAACCCTTGCTGTTGCCTACACCGAACGATCAATGCCCTGGAACTAATTCTAAGGATGCCATATTCTGTATTCAGATTTTAGAATATATAAAATTTTATTTTCATTTTGGCGTACTGCCATGTGTACCATCGTCGGTTCTGTGAAATAAAATCGGTGTCAAAATCTCCTTGTCGTCCTCACTGTGTTCAACCTCCGTCCTGCACTGTCTAACCCCACCAGAAGGGAATAAAATTCTGGGTGTCACCAACCCCAGGCAATTACATTTCCACTAATATGTAATATAAACTTAAAACCACTTAAAGGTGGAAATTAACTCACGTTATGGCGTGACGGCCGTTTCACTCTGTTGTCTAGAGCATCGTCAGACGACCCACAGTACACTATTCTCACACCCAAACACACATTCCACTTTGCATTGACACTAATTTAGACACACTACACACTTCACTCACAAAAGCCAGAAACTCAATGTTTTAGAACAATATGAGATTGACAAACACGCAAAGCAGCAACCCGACAACATTTTAAATGATCAACTTAACTTCTTCTCACATACCCTCTTTGACAAAATAATCCCAATTTCAAACCTCCCGCCTAATCATCCCCCCCCTTCACCGTTCCAACATCCATAACCCTCAAACTCATGCCTTAATCAGTGTACTGTGGGTCGTCTGACGATGCTCTAGACAACAGAGTGAAACTTGAGTTAATTTCCATCTTAAAGTGTTTTTTAAGTTTATATTATGTTTCATCTGAGCAGCCTGCATCTCATGTTGGCAGCCTGCACGGTTAAATTTTTCATGGATGCCAGCTTTGAAAAAAAGGAAGCTTAGTTTGGTGATTTATAAACATGAATAATTTCCAAACTGAATTCCTTAAATAAGATTTCTGTTATTTTTATTGTTAGCTAATCAAGGATAGAAATAGGTTAAAAATGGAAATGGAGAATCAGCAGGGAAACAATATTTTTATGTACTGGAAAATTCAACTTACCAATTACTACCACCTGCCTCGTCATTTTCAACATCTTCTTTTTCTTTAACATCATCATTTTCTTCGTCGGGTTCCTCAGTTTTTTCTTTGGCAGAATGTAATTTATTTTTGAATTTGGAAAGAAGTTGAAGAGTAAATTGTTCTCTTGCTGAACCTTGAGTGAAAAAACAGAGTTTAGATAATTAAAATGATAATTTATTACACCTTTTTCGAATTAAATTTATATACGAAAGCAATCAAACAGTAGATATTTCACTTAGGCGACATGCAGAACTGTACTTTTAAAATAAACAGCTGTTTTGAAAGAACTGATAGGAAAATAGTAAAAGAAAATGATAACAAAAGACAATAACTAAAGAAAGAAACTGTTAAAAATAAATGAGTGAGAAAGAAAAACTCAAATTTCATATTTATTTTAAACAGTTCAGCACGTCGTCTAAGTGAAGATATCTACTATTCTACTCGCACTTCATCACGAATCAGCCAATTCTAAGCAATTAGATAATATCTGTCAATAATTCAGTGATCCTTGGTTTATAACCTTGGCCTTAAGCATAGAAATGCTATTTAAGGAATAAGCGTATGCAATTTATTGCTAGGGAATCTCTTACTGGTACCCAACTAGTCATTTCAGCTACATTAAACCATAATTTCAAGAAATCTTTTTTTTTTTAATTTAATATGCAATGTTCTGATTGGGTGTATTTCGGACCGTCTAGTGTCGCAGAGCGTCTATTATGTCACAGCGTCCAGTTTTCAAACCATCTAGTTCTCTGTGTCAGGTGGTCTAGATTGCAGACCCTCTAGTTTCTTGCGTTACGCTGTCGCAGAGCGTCTAGTTTTCAAACCGTCCAGTTCTCACTTCGTCTAGTATGCTCGGTTCCAATTAAAGTGGACTCCTCTCGCTACGCCCAGCACAGTGGCGTTCAATTTCGCCATAAGATATGATTCAGTATTTCCCATCACTTCTGTCTCAATTAGCATAAAACAAGCTGATAGATTGATTTGAATTGAATTGAATTGAATTTATTGCCACATAAAAAAACAGAAACATTACAAATGTCATTGTACAAAATAATTATTTGTCAATGATTTGATTACAACTCTAATGATAAGGTCCAATATAATAAGTGTCCCAATCTCAATTAATTAGTACAAGGTAGAAGATTGATTTCTTAATGAATTGTTAACAACTCTGATGATAGGGTCCAATAACAAGAATTCTCTATTGAAGTTCTTGAAATTTCTTGTATAAATTAGCCTAGTAATACACAAAATTTTATTCCAAGACCATCCTCCTGACGGAATACTCATGGCAGTTCTTTTAAAAATATAACTACAGCATATCAATAAATTGCTCAATTGATCAAACTGAACAAAATAGATTATTTTTGTAAAAATTATGAGAAACAAACTGTTTGAAAATAACTACTGTGTAGTTATTTCAATATCTGCTATTCCTTTTAACTTTGTTTCAATAAATCACAAGTATACTGAATTGTTTCTTCTGTTTATTCCTAATCAATCCAATTCACATCATCATCATTTCAATGTAGCCTAAATCACAAATCATGAGTTACAACCTACTTATTTGGAATTTTTAAAAGTTCATTGCATAAATCGAGCTTGAAACAATGAAAAAGGTTAAATTAAATTTTCAATATGACTAAAACATTCATGAAATATGAATAGGTTTATCAGTGTTAAAGCTTCTACGATCTTATTTCCATCAAATGAAAGAGTTAAAACGTATTGCCAAATTGCTTTATAGAGTCCTTCAAATTTCTTTAAATGCTGTTCAATATACTTAGGCATCCGGAAAGTAATACCCGTTTTGAAATTTAAAAAAACCAAGTCTTTTTGACAAACATGCTTCACATATAAACTGAAGGACTTTTTGGCAGGATATATTTTGAAAGTGACAAAGAACTGGAAGCAGCTATCACTACACTACCTCAACACTTGAGATGAGTGACTTCTCATCTTATACAAGGGTGGTCCCAGTTCTAAATTTGAGGGGGGGGGGGGGGTGGTCATGAATGAGTTTTTGCTGACCTTTTTTGCGAAAATTCCCCTCCACCCCCTCTTTCCCACCGCCCGTAAGCGTGACCAGAAATTTCTAGTGAGGGGGGTACAAACTAGCCCTCCCCCCTCACTAACAACAATGATAATGTACTACCTCAATCAGATATTATCTTTCATTCTTCATTCCAAGACTCGCCACTTAAATTCATTCTAAAAATATGTTTCTTGTTGAATTACAATGCTTTTATCAAAGTAATAAATTATCATATGAATGTATGTCACAAAAGATAAAAGAAGTGAATTCGAACACAATACTATAACTTGGTGAACGGTTCCGATAAGCCTGCCCTTAATTGTGACAGACAAACTCTATAGTCTACCTTCACAGTAGGCCCATATCTCAAAGCTGTCTTTTCACAATTATGATGAAAAAGATGTGGCTCTCATGCTCAAAAGGGGGTCCAGAGGCCCTCCCTCCGAAAAAGTAACCTATCTATAGCCACATTTTGATCGTTTCTAGACTTAAAATCCTCCTATTTCAACTCATTTCACGGGTTAAAGTTAATAGTGCTTGATAACTGTGAAAACTGTGCTTGAGTCATCGCCAAGGAGGTAGGGATCGGGACCGTGGAGGGATAGTGAAATGAGAGACGCTCATATTTACTAATCTATAAAATAGAATGGGGTGAAAAATGTAGTCATAGGCTTTACTGAGGTCAACTAGAATGATCAGATTCAACTCTTACCCATCCAATGCCCTACGAATATCATCAGTGACTCTCAGAAGGGTATTAAGTCCCTCTCTAAAACCAGACTGAAAGTCACTGATCAAACCTTATCTAGCAATGAACTTACTCATCTGGTCATGAACAAGAATTTCTAAAACTTTGGTAAGCACTAGGAGATACTAATAGACCTATAATCAGAAAGAGAAATAGGATTAGGAACTTCGTTCAAGGGGATAACAATTGAGAATTTCCAATCATCAGGGAAAACAGTCGTGAGCAGGGAAGTGTTGATTTTTTTTAAATCGATAACCAATTTGAAATAAATTTCAACTGGTTTAAATCGGTTTTAAACTCGATTTGATAACTTGGAAACTGTCCATCGCCAAGGGGAAAGGGATCGGGATCTGGGGAGACCAGCTTCGCCCTTATGTCTCTTCCAGTAGATAAACGCAATTTTATCCCCCCCCCCCATCCTGGGACCTTTCTGTGGTTAGGGCTACCCTTGAATTGATATGAAACATTCTTATACTTACATAAAGATTCAAAATAAATTACAATAGCCCATTTCGACATTTCTTGGATTGGTGGGGAAAATATTTTTGTCAATAATTCACAGACTCACAATTGCCTGCACAGCCTTATTGCTGTACTAGCAGCAGTAACTGATGCTAAATTTTGGTATGAGATTGAAAAACAGTATTTGAGAGAGAGGGGATGAACTAGACAGGAAATAAGCAATTACCGGCGCGACAGCCCGGCGACACTAAACAAATATTGCCGTATCGAGACTAGCCATTTTTATATAAATAATTCTACAAACTTTATGTATGACTCATCCTTTCCACCCGAACCTAAATCGCGCAAAAAAGGAAGAAATTCAGATTCCAGATTCGTGGCCACACACTAGTCCATTTATCTAAAATACTCGAAATTGAGGAAGTTCTCTTTATTAGCTGTGAAATGTATGTGTTTCAACCTTTCACCCAATAAAAAAGACATTCTAGAGTGGCAGAAAAATATTTCTAGTACTGTATTATTATAACTTAATCACATTATATATGGAAAATTTCCACCATAGAATAACATCATTATTAAATGGAAGAAATGAACCGAGCTCCGCTCAGGGAGGCTGTGTTTCAAGTGTTTCATAGAAAAACATTGGACAAAACCAATTTCATTTTGCATTTGAAATCATTTCTGACTCACAAATGTTGTGCTAATCTTAAATTTTGGATAGAAATACGGTATACAGATACAGAAATTGCTCACTTAATGTAATAGGATTTTACTCTTGCTACCTAGGTTTTTGATTCACTTGAATAAAACTACATCCTTCATTTTTTCTATCATTGAGATCCAATGAAATACTGTATCACAAACTCATAAAAAAGTTATCAAAACAGTTTGTTCCTTTTTACTTGTTCGTTACCTTTGCGCAACGGGGTCGGTGGGGGCCTTATCAACTGTCAATTTTCCAGGGTCTCAATATTCAGTTCAATGAAAGTTATATAGAGCTCACTGTGATTCCGTAAAACAAATACAGTATGACTTAGTTATAACATCATTTATTGTCAATATTATTGACGCTGTATCAGAGTGAAACTGTAGAAGAGCTACCAATTCATCAATAACACAGGAGAAATAAAAAGTTACGATTTTTCATTAAATACATACTTTATTCAAATACCTACTCAATATGTTGAATTCGATTTGAGGGTTTTCATTTCGAGTCTTCCTTCATATGAACACAATCTAGCAGAAACAGGATTCTACAAACATTTCATTTATTAAAAAATTCACCAAAACTCTTGGTAAAAAATCATACTGGCTTAAATTCAGACATAATAATTATGAGCTAATTATAGGCTATTGTGCTTCTATAATAATTTTTCATCATTGCACATCGCTGTACAATCCAGAAAAACATGTAGCCTACAATAGTTTTTGGATTTAGACAAAGAAGATAGGGAACTTGTGCTTGCTTGTACAGAATGATTCATCATGAATCCTTGTCCTACTTGTCTAGCCTGTGTACCGAGACTTCTCCATTCCGGGGGTCCGGTCCACTCAAAATTCCTTGAATGGTAAATGAAATAAATTCACTTGAAAACACTACAGACTCATATCAAGAACTTATTTTTGAGTAGTGGATGGTTCTATGATTGCTAACGTGTTCTACTCAACGATTTCTATGGGGCTACATAAATATTTATGTATAGAAATCGTTGGGTCTTCCTAGCAATAGAAGATAAGTCACGTAATACTTGTGACAGCGGTTAAAACGGTGACCGTTTGACTGTTTTCAACTTTTCCAGCTGCTCTGATATTGTTTACAGCCATTACCTTTGTAGCTGAGACTGTAGGTTCTCTCATCTTTCATCAACATCAATCACATTACACACGCACAAGCTTTAAACTTTTGTGGATACTATCCTCCGCAAAAAACTGCTAAAAATCAGTTTTTGAGAGTTCATTTCCCAAAACTTTCCCCCCCAAACCCTCTCCTATTGATTGCAGTGGATACAGCGAACTCCATAACTCGAATTTGAATTTCACAAAAATGGAGTACATGTCCATAAAAAAAAACTGGACAAAATTTGCGACATTTTCCTGTTAAGACATGATATAGATATTCATTATGGCAATGATAGTAAAAACATAATTTCCAATGTCTATTGATTTTGAAATCAAATGATTTATGTACGTACAGCTTCCATAATTCGTGAAATTTTTTGAGAAGAAAACCCTGCATGTTCAAAAATAATTAAAAATGAGACTTGATAGACAAATATTCCTGCAATATGGATAGATTAATAAAAAACAAAGAGCATGAATTAGGAATTATGAAATCAATTGTAACCGGACTACTTCTCTACCCTTAAATCTCAAACCATATATGTAGCCGGAAATCTTCTACCTCTACACACCTGAACACCCTTTATGTAACAATAAAGTACCTTCCTTCACCCACACATATGACACCATTTTTGTCCGGAAATTTCATCTCTACTAAACTGTATATGCATTCAATAATTCCAAATCTATGCTTGGGAGCTTTAGGTTCGTTTACTCAAATGCAGAGATAATTTTATATATTTCTTGTCTTTCACCTGTTTAGCAATTGAACTAACAAGAGAGCAAGGAACGAACTGATTTTTTGGAAATAAAAGAGTTGGAGCTTTTTAACCCATATTTATTTTACGATCCTAAGATTCTTTTCAACATAAAGAAGTCACACAATTTTCATTTAAACTACTTCATTAATTTTCTACAAGATTTTGCTAACTTATGTCTTTTGCTAACATGTAAATTAATGAATTGAGGGCCTCGGTCAATCAATACGGTCTTAATTTGAGCTTTATACTAAAGATTAGGCACTCACCAGTGTTTTTTTATCTGTCCATGATCTACGAATTTTATTTCAAACGCCCGCCATAACATCACGTACAACAAACTTCCGAATTTCCTTCGAACTGAACCCGCGATTTTGACTTAATATACTTTATCAAAATTTTGACCGAATAAATTCACAACTAAGTTCACCGACTTGATCGCTCGCCCCTCCTAAATGGGCCGCAGCCACACTTAGAAGGCCCGAGGCTCCTTCACAATTTTTCTGCTCTTCTCGCGGCCACGTCTCGATTCGAACTCTCGCTCTTTCACTTCAATTATGACCCCCTCCAGGCGACAAATTGGCCGAACCACGTGGAGTACTGAACATAATTTTAGTGGAGTCGCCAAAATTTCAAGAGAGGTCATTGCACGTTCCAAGCATTCCAAATAAATTTGTAATTTCATCACAGATGAAAGTTCAGTACCGTGGAAATGCTTGAAACCTGCAATAATTTTAACTACTTCAATGCAAGTTAGCAAAACCTTATATGCAAAAAAATAGGTAATTGTGAGACAGCCATTTCTTTAAAAAATTAACTTTCTCACAATTACGACAACATAGCAATCCAAAGTTCACTTGAGTCCATATTTGAAAATTTGTCAGCTTAATTCTAATCAGTTCAATGCACCTGGAAAAAACACTAAATCACTAATAAATTTCAATAATATAACATTCTCAATATTCCCCATATTACACAATAAGAAATATTTCTTTATGTAGAGTTTATCCAAAGCTACTCGTATTTGAAAAATCGATTTGAATTTATGATTTTCAGTTAGAGCTGAAATCAACGTAATTCAATTCTGACATATGATATAGAATATAATGTCTCTAACTGACTCTAACCAAAGGCAGGCTCAACGGAGCCTTTCCCTTAATTGTAAGTTATTATAACATAAATAGTTATTCTTATTGTAAGTTATTGAAAGTATTTGCAGTATATTTATCCAGTGTAGGCTATAGGATAGTAATTATCCACGGCATTGTATATTTCTGTTATAAATTAAGCTAAATATTGCTGTAGGCCTATACTGAAAACGTTGTATACTGTACATCAAAATGAAACTTTGTAAATATAGCACTATAGCAATTAATAACATTGAAAGAATAACAGTGAATAACTGTAGAAGAAAAACTAAATCGTTAAACAACTTGAAAGGAACTAAGTGCTTAGTTTTATTTATCCAACTTGTAAACTCCTAATTCAAAGAGAAGAAGGTTCACCTTATAGAGATAAAAGTTTGAAATATAAACTTCAAGATAAGATCTCTATCTACAACTTTCCCACTTTTAAAACTTTCCATGAAAATGGGAAAAATTCTCTATTAGAGTTTTTTTTCAGTTCACATTTCAAAATTTTTGAAACATTTTAAAAGCTGAACGACTGCTTCAAATTGATGTTTTTTTGCATTGTTGGGATCACGTAATACCATTTGTCAAGTGTACCAAAATTATTTTTTTTTTCGTTGGAATTCAGATAGTGAAATGGCATTGTGAAACGATATGGAATAATTAGAACGTGTGATTACAGCTGGCGGGCTCTATTTTAGTCGGTAGCTGACTGTACCGGCCTGGCTGCTATGGAACCTAGTCGATATGAAATATAGAGGAAGTGAGACGCTAGTCGATGTGAATACTAGACGATCTGAGACGATCAGCGCATGATACTTCCAGCCGTCTCACATACTCCAGATTCGTTTTAAAATAGCACCTAGACGATCTGAAATCTAGACGATGTGAGATACTCCCTTCTGATTGTGTAGATAAAATGTTAACAATGTGACATTTTTATTATTAATAATGAGACTTGAAGTTGTCACAACCACATTTATTCACATTTATTTAATAAATGTGGTTCTGACAACTTCAAGTATTATTATTATTCATTATGGATATCCACTTCATAGAACATTCATATTAGATGAATGCTATTATGAATCTTAAAAATATTGATAGGAAGAGAAGATTGCAGTATAATCAACACCGTACTCACACTTACTAGAATATGGTGAAAATGTTTTATATAGTGGGGAAAATGGGACACTTCCACTGAGTTTTTTATGCAAATAAAGGATTGAAATTTTTGCATTTTTAACGAATTACTTTTAACAAATCTCAAAATTTGTCGTTGGATATGGCAGAAGAAATGGTTACTGAAAGTCCAATCTACTAGGAATGCAAGTTTAAATTTTTTCAGCTGCGAAAATAGATTCCCGTGAAAGTGAAGGCATTATTTGATGAAGAATGAGGGATGAAAGGATTCTGATATTATCCCAGGGTCCCAGAATAAGTGGTATAAAAAGGATGGAAGAATAAATAAGTACAGAAAAGCAGTTTAGCTATATTTTTTTAAATGAACAGATCATAATTTGAATAAGAAAAGAAAATAATTACCTTTCAAAGGGAGTTCCTTTTTCTTTGCTTGGTAAGCAGCCAATTCATTTTTATACTTTTCAATCGTGCTATCAGTGACAGCTGTTTTTTTCTCTTGTATAGTAATCTCTTCTTCTTTCTTCTGTTTACTTTTTTTGAAATCTTTCTTCAAATCAGATATCTCCTTCCTGATTTCTTCGCTACACCAACAAATAAGAAACATACATAGATGAAGAAAGTGCATACAATTGTCGATATTCTCTTATACTTCCATAGAATCGATAAAATAAGTGTGCATATAATAATAAAAAATATTTTATTGTAGGCCCGAAAAAGCTTTTAAAAATAAAGATGCTGTGGGCGTGGAAGATTCCAGATATGCATATAAATTGACCCATTTTCATAGTTCGTATTGCCTCCATTTAGGCTGTAAATTTGAAAGAATTGATATTACATCAACTGAAAAAATTGAATTAAGTATTTATAACGAATAAAATACGAAATTGTCACTACCACATTTATTAAAACTTAGAGAAACCAGTTTCGGCTGCTACACCATTATCAATCTCAATCAAACTAAAGACTAAAGTACAGAGAAGCTTAATATATACATAGAACATGGAATGATACTATTGGCTAAGCGGGAAAGAGGCTGACCTTCATCGGACGTTGTGATTGGCTGTCAAGTCACGCCCCCTGGTGGGAGGAGTAACAAGCAAAAATACGAGTCAAATCAATAACTAAACACTGTGAACATCAAGAATGCAACAAAGAAGAAAAAACACATAATAAGGCTAGAATTTAATCAAATTAAAACTAAAAAATTAGAAGCTCACTGAGATGCAATCAAGATCAACTGAGAAATACACATAAGAACTGTTTTTTAAATGTAGGCTGGAATTATGATGAAACCAAGTTAGTTGTATTGAATTGGTTAAAATAAATTTGGTCATTCAAACTAGTATTGGAATCGTTTTTTTACCAACTTAGTTATCTCCAAAGCTTCTAAAACGTTCGATTGTCTACATTTGCCAATCAAATCCCGAAATTCAACATTCTCTTCAGCCTTGAACTTGTGCCCATTATTAATGAGATGTTCAGCAAAATTTGAATCTCCTTTTTGGGTTTTCCAATCACTGATATGTTCATTTATTCTACATTTGAAACTTCTACCAGTCTGACCCACATAACAAGCATTACAATCCCCACAATTCAATTTATAAACCTCACTTTTATCCCAGATATCAATTTTGTCTTTACTACACCCAATAAACTCAAAATTGGTTTGGTTTGAAAAGCTACATCAAAACCGTTCTTTTTCAGAAACTGGGCCAAGGTAAGGAACCGTTATCCAAGTATCCCCAGTATCAGTTACAGCAATGCTAGCACTGATTGCTAGTCTCCTAGTTATTGTATTTAAAATTTTATTGACAATGATTTCCTCATATCCATTTGTAATAGCTATCTGTTTAATCGTATTAATCTCTTTTTCGAAGTGATGATTGCTCACTGGAATAGTTAAAGCTCTATAAATCATACTCTTGAAAGCTGCAAGTTTGTGCTATATTGGATGACATGAGTATTTTATACTGGGGATAAAATGTGGAAATACTCATTGATCACAAATACACAAAAACTCTGTACATCAGGGATTCATACACACTAGTCCTCAATAACTGCTTTCAAATTGAAAATCGCTTGACGACTTCTATGACAAGTATTATGCTTAGTTGTTTTCTCCAATTTACCGAGCAATTCAGTAACATAAAATTATAAGTTAGTTCGAAGTTACTGACAATTGAACAAACTGACAAATTTACTTAAACAGAATTTATTAATTTCGAATTCCTTTAATTGCTATTAGTTTATACTGAAGACTTCCGCAATGGCGGATATTGACAACAGTATTTAATAGCTGATGGAAATGGATGAATGCTACTGTACAAAAATATCAGTCACCACCAGGAATCGAACCACGGACCTCCCAATTGCCGGTCGGGGCCTTAACCACTAGACCATGGAGACCTTTCTGCACAGCAGCATTCATTTTTAACTTGGCCATATCGGCTCGTATCTCACAAGTTAGTTCGAAGTTACTGACAATTGAACAAACTGACAAATTTACTTAAACAGAATTTATTAATTTCGAATTCCTTTAATTGCTATTAGTTTATACTGAAGACTTCCGCAATGGCGAATATTGACAACAGTATTTAATAGCTGATGGAAATCGATGAATGCTACTGTACAAAAATATTGGTCACCACCGGGAATCGAACCACGGACCTCCCAATTGCCGGTCGGGCGCCTTAACCACTAGACCATGGAGACCTTTCTGCACAGCAGCATTCATTTTTAACTTGGCCATATCGGCTCGTATCTCACAAGTTAGTTCGAAGTTACTGACAATTGAACAAACTGACAAATTTACTTAAACAGAGTTTATTAATTTCATTTCGAATTCCTTTAATTGCTATTAGTTTATACTGAAGACTTCCGCAATGGCGGATATTGACAACAGTATTGAATAGCTGATGGAAATCGATGAATGCTACTGTACAAAAATATCAGTCACCACCGGGAATCGAACCACGGACCTCCCAATTGCCGGTCAGGCGCCTTAACCACTAGACCATGGAGACCTTTCTGCACAGCAGCATTCATTTTCAACTTGGCCATATCGGCTCGTATCTCACAGCTTTTTTTACAATAAATTCATAAGTTAAGGATTTATACTTACGCTTTACGTTTTCTTTCCTCTCTTTTCTCTTTATGGAAATCATACTCTTCAAATTCTTCTTCATCATTGTCAACCTTATCCACTTCGGGCTCTAAACCCTTTGATTTGCTACTAGATATTTGAAGTTTCGAACGCACATTTTCTACAGCTCTTTGCATGTTGAACAAAAGAATTTATTTATTTAGATTCAAAAGCTCACAAAGTTATCCATAAGAGCCTTAATAACACAATAAATAGCTATTTGTGTAACTAGAGTGCAAAGCAGCGTTTTTCTGCATCGAGAGAAACAGTGCAGAAACAATACTTTGAAACAATACTTTCTCGAGTGCAGAAACAATACTTTGC
This sequence comes from Conomelus anceps, assembly GCA_948455865.1. Lineage (NCBI taxonomy): Eukaryota > Metazoa > Arthropoda > Insecta > Hemiptera > Delphacidae > Conomelus > Conomelus anceps. Next base: position 26,999,568 of record OX418216.1, read on the forward strand.
GCTCAAATTACACATTAAATTTTTCCTACAGTAATGTATAAAGCAATTCAAACAGAACAAAACAGGGCATACATAACCTGAAAATTCCTCACATAACCTATCTTCGTATCAAATCGATTTCATCAACAACAACTATTCACAGCTGAAGCAGAGTTGCCAACCTATTTTTGAATGCAGAATAGGGAACCTGCGTATTACATGCTCACTATTTTGTCTTGTTAGGTTGCAAATTTGGAGTGCGGAAAAGTACTTTCCCGCACTGGTGCAGGAATAGACTATTTTGCGTGCTACAGTTAGTGCAAAAATAGGCTATTTTTCGGGTCACTGTAGGAAAAAATAATTTCAAGCCTGATAAAAAAGATAAAATGATACAATATTTTGAGAAACCAAAAATTAGAAAGGAGAGAATATATTTATTTTTCAAATAATTAAAAAAATAGACAATATATAAATAACTCGATAGAAAGAGAAAAAAACTTTATTAAGTTGAAGTTGAACCAAAAAAATAAAGTTTTAAGAGAAAAACAACTGTACACAAAAGTAACGTTATACAAGACCATGTATTAAATTATCCACCTATTAAATCACTTTATCATGAAAATTAGAAACAATTAAAATAATTTTGAATATGCGTTAAAGTTTACATTCATGTTCTTGCCATCTTAAACACATCTGGGCTCATTCCTGGTCCAAGCGACATAAACTATGGTTATAGAAATTTTCAATGATGAATATATCATATCGAATACCTGGAATGAGATTCTTCTTCAGAGTCCGTGTTACCATCACTCCCAGAAGAATGTTCTTTATCCACAGCTGGCATTGCACTGAGTTTTGGATCATCTAATAAATCATGAGTAGATTTGCTTTTGCCTGAAAACGCTTTGCTTGCTACAACAGATTCTTCCTCATCTTCCTCCGCTTCTTCACCAAAGGATAGCAATTTGTAGTTCCTACAAAATAGAATTAAAAAAAATCAATCTACTTTTATAGTTTGATCTACTGGCGCTTTTCTATTATTTTTTATTACACCAGCAGAAATTTGAGTCCTGATGAAATATTTGATGTTTTATGAGCACAGTATAGCAGACGCAATAGAGTAATCGGTTGAGGTAATGCATCTTATAAGACCTAACCTGACTGCTACTCCTGCAGTCACAGGTTCGATTTCCGTTCAGCCTAGCATATTCTGTGTTATCACTCATTTTTTTGCCCACGCACTAGTCTCAGACTCATGTGGGCATCATCACCAAAAAATCTCAATTTAGATTACTTCTTATGAATGCTATTGACATGTAATGGAACAGTAGAAACACAAAAGCTCTCGCTATCAAAGCCAATCAAGACTCAAAAACTACATTTTTCCATCATCTACAATCTGGGACAGAATTTTCTAAAAGCACAAATAATTAGTGAAAATATAATATAGACAAAATTTTTCATGATCTTAAATAGAATTGGGCTTTGCCAACTTCTATAATACTTATAGATTGTGTATCATTGTAAATACTACCGTATTTTCTAGTATAAATAATAATAATATCATAATATCTAGTTATAATGACTGAACAACGCAGAAATTTTTACTCGTAATTTCTTAATTCTGCTGTTGAAAATATGAATTTCACTTCGGCGGTTGAGAGTTGATTCCCGTTTAGCCGGGCATTTTTGTAATATCGCACACCTCATTAACCAAGTCTTAAACTCGGGTGGACATCGTCAGCAAAATATTAATGTGTTCTCACTTGACACCAGAAGATTTTTTCTTTTTCTTTCCTTCCTCACTGTCCTTTTGATTTTCTGAATCCTCCCTCTTTTTTACTCTTGTAACAATATCATCGAAAGGATTACCAAGAACTTCGCAAGAGATTATTTTCTGGGGATACAAAGGTCTGTCATCCTGCAAATTAAAAAGAGAATATCTCGTTAAGCTTATCTTTCTCAATCAATAGATAGTGATCATCTTGGATGAATAGATTTGCAATTATTTAGTCATGGTAATTAAATTTGATAACATGAATATTTTTTGTTTTTGGAATATAAATTATTCATTTTTCTAGGATAATATTGAAAAATTAAAATCCATGAATTTTGTTGACTTTTTTAGTGCTTTTTTAGGTACTTTCATAAGTAAAATTGATAACCAACAGTTAAAACAAAACTAAAATCTTCTAAATTTAGTATTGATCATGCACAGAGACATTAGTTGTCAACGTGTCCACATTCATTATACCGAACACATAATAACCAAAGCACACTTAACGTGCCAAACTCCAAATAGTAACACTGTATTTTCATTTAATAATAGAGGTTCCTTGTATAAAATGAAATGGAAATTATTTTAATTGTTTAAGAAGGAATGAAATTTATTCCTTCATAAACAATTACTATAATTTTCAAAATGAGAGGCAGGAATTCCTTTGACCACATTTACCAGTATTCGTGACACAAACAGAAAAATAATAATATAATTAACAAATGAGAGTACACTTTATCCAAATCCATTCTTGCTTCACATAATCAACTCGCACTCCATGGCGTCTACGAATATTTTTTAAAAGATCAGCAAGCAAAGATTTGGCGTTTAGGTGATAACAAATGAAGTTTGAAAAATTTTCATAACTGCGAATCAGCATAACCCAAAATGCATAATATGAATTATAACCAATATAAATCACTTATACGAACTATTCTGTACTTCAACAAGTAATTTCATTAGCATGACAGTAAGTGGGTGAACTGGCCACTTTTTTCGAAGTTTCTTTAAAATAAGAAACGCATAAACAGGGACAGGGTCCATGTTTACAACTACTGATTGCACTGGTTGAACTTCAACCATGGAAAGGCATTGACAACTATGCGTATACGTATCCAAAAAGCCTATCGGCGACGCTGAAAAGACGCATGAAATCATATTTTATGTGTTTGAAGTTTATTTGTACACAAAATATCACCAAACACACCTTCCAAGTATTTTTGAATGCTGGATTTATCAAAATGAATGTCTTGAGAACGAGTAGGCTATACTCACATGATCTACAAGTGCATCTTCCAGCTTCAACATATTGTAAATCGTTTCTCCTGAAATTTTTCCAAATATTGTATGCTTGCCTTGCAGTTCATTAGCGGCGGCAAAAGTAAAGAAGAATTGAGAGCCATTGTCATCTTTACCTGCATTGGCCATAGCCACTAAACCTCGTCTGTTGAAGCGTAGTCTGGAATGTATTTCATCCTAAAAATAAGAAAAAAATGATATAAGAATGCCACTGATATTTTTCTTTGCAAAGATACATAAAATTATAACAGCAGGCTATTATAGTGGCGGCCTGAGCCGTAGCCTATGTTACAATATAGCATATACAATGTAGGCCACGTCTGAGATAAAGGCAGATTAATAAAGCAAGGAGTTCCTAAAGAAATAGAATTTACTGGTTTAAAATTACAAATTTGTCAAGTTTTTCCTGTATTAATAATGTTGTTTGAACGTGGTTGTAGATTGTATACAACAAAGTCCAAAATGACGCATTCTATGTCGGAATTTTTAAAAAGTATTTTTCCAAATTTAGAAAACTTCAAGCTGAGGGATAGAACTATCAAGAAATCGATTACCAGAAATTCATTGATAACACAGTCTCAGTTCTTTAGCTGAACTGCAGTGCAGGTGATATTTTTCTTGCTTATGCTGCAGGTGATTGATACTTGCTTAATTTTGTAGATAACTTATGTATTTTTTCGACTAAGTTCTCGAATAGCTAGATAGATTAATGCTTGTGTCATTAATTTACTGACTTTGAATGGTTCTCCGTAAATAGACTCTCCTCCTGTGCCAGTTCCAGTGGGATCACCGCCTTGAGCGATAAATCCTTTGACAATTCTATGAAAAATTGTTCCATCATAGTAGTTTTCTAAGCACAGTTGTACAAAGTTACGGCAAGCTTTGGGCGCCTCCTTGGACCAGAGCTCTATATCTAGATCACCTACTGTTGTCTTCAAAAGAACCTGTGAAAAAATTAAAATATTTTTATTGCTTTATTTATAGACAAATTCATTTATAAAGTCACAATTTTTTACTACTATACTGTCAAAAACATTGAGGTTAATTTACACTATACATTCAAACTCACAAAAAACATCACTCCAAAAAAATAAAATGGTTTTATTTACTAAAAGGCTATAAATTTACCTACATAAGTTCACTCCAAATGGAACACTAAAATTAGTTGAAAAGTTTATAATATTAAATACTTTTGAGCCGAAAAATTATGAACATTTTAGGAGAGAAATAGTGTAAACAATACATATTTATTTATAAGAATGTCGAATAAACTTGAACTATTAGACTCGAAAAACACCTTCTAATCTGGTAGACCCAATAAAATACTACGCAAACAAGGAGTATTTTCCTTCAAGAGCTGATATGATTTCATCAGTGTGGTATAATTAATTGTTATATCAGAATCCAGTCATTCAATAAATCATTCAGTAGCTACAGATTCAATAGCGACCATAAGGCTTGTTTTACACATACCAGGCAGTCAGGTAACCGGTGTCTTTTAGCCGGCCGTACGGAGATTGTATTATAAGGAGAGCTACAGATTTACCCGATTTTTCAAATTATATGACACAATGTAATTATGCCGGGTAAACGACGCCAGTCACCCGATGCTGGTTATGTAAGAAACAATCCTAAGGACCATCATTGGATCTGTAGCTACTGGATGATTTATTGAACGACTGAGAAACCGGGCATTGGCTGCATCAATGAGTCATTGGTGAGAGTTCATGGGAGCCTTACCGTTAACCGGTAAATGTTACGGGTTGTGTCTGATTGATCTAACCAAATGTTCTAACGTTTATGAATTAGCCGGTAAGGTTCTCATGAACTCAAGTAATATCACTTGGGTCCTTTCTGCGACCAAGAATAGAGTTAATTTTCTAGTAAGGTCAGATATAAGGGTGAGTAAGAGATAACTTGGAGTTTCAGCCAGCACAATTCTTGTTACGGTATTTGAAACCAACGAATCTTATGAATAGCAAAAATGCTACATAAAGATCATTCAATAATGTTACATATTCAGTGTAAAACCCCAATCAGATTCAAGAGAGCTTTTGTATATGTGCTAGAATAACAACCGACCACCAAAAGCTGTGCTGTGCCTGTGGCCGGTCAATCATTGAAAACCGCTGGAAAATGAAAGAATATTCCATTAACAAAACAATACTATGTTACATTGATCCTGAAAAGTCCACTATTCTATCAGCAACCGCTCATGAGATCAATTACCCCAAAAAATAAAAAAATCTCAACTTAAAACGCTCATATCTCAGAAAATAATTTATTTGAAAAATTAATTGCAGAGATAACTCTTATATTCATTGCAGTAGGTAACAATTTAATGATCTTATAATCTCCAACCAGAGAGACTTTGAAAAAAATATGATCAAACCCCTATAATTGCACAGCCGTCCCAGCACAACACAGCTTTTGGTGGTCGGGCGCCCTCAGTCACCCACACAAAACTGGAGATAGAATATAGACAACCTATATTTTCAAAAGTCCAAATAAATCTGAAATTATGGATGTTTATTTTTAAACTCCATAGTAGCCTAATTTATTCCTTATTACTAGGAAAGAAAATTTTGAACAGTCTTTTAGCTGCCGTCTACAGGAATAACAAAATCTAAGCAATAAAGTAAACTTTTACTTTCACAGCATCACATGTTTTTTGAACAAGTCAAATGTGTCCGGCCGTCAATTGGTATGTTTACCATACCTTTTTGTATAATTTAAAGCCCCTTTGTGAATAGGCCAACTGTATTAACTTAGTATAAGTATAAGCAAGTTATATTGAAATGATTTAAGTTACCTTTCCATTTGTTGGAGGTTCTTGTACGTATATGTTACTCATATTTCGTATTAGATGGTTAAAATACAATTGGAATATTTATTAAAATAAGATTCTAAGCAACCGATCGAACGCTCTGGATGAAACTAAGAATCACAAAACTTAACATTATAACTCAATACGAGGGCATTATACAATACATTATTTAATTCGAATAACACAAAAATGATCTTAATTGTTAGATGAATAAAGAACCACGGTTGTATTGGAAGATAGCTCTTGAAAATACAGTGCTTTTTGTTGTTTGTTTACAAAATACAGCCTAACCTAAATCCAGGCCAGCTAGCCAGATTACAAACACTTGACGTTAGCCAAAGACCTGCTCCTAGTGATGGCAAGAAAACATCGATGTTTTGTACAAAAAACCATCGATGTTTGAAGACCGATGTTTTTCTGCCATCGATGTTTTAGTCCAAATACATCGATGTTTGAGTTGCAACACGTTTTGTCATATCATCTTTTTACGGATCAATTCTTGAAAAAATTCCAATTTTTTTGTAGTTGAAATAGAATTTTTACTACTTCACTCGCCTTTCCCGGGCAAATGACCCGAGAAAACCGGTCTGACTATGGCCCTGGATACAATAAGATACAAGTAAATAGCATTTTGTCTATCTAACAAAATATATGTCGGTCTGAATTTTAATTTTCAATAAATTAAAACAACACTGTATGAAAATTGTTCGTCACATCACAATGACACCTGATCCATTCTTTCATGTAACATGTAACCCTAATCACACCTTAATAAACCAGTGGTACCATATTTTGTTAACAATGATTTTCTAGGGTTTTGAGAATTTTGAATGTTAATATCTTTTGAATAATCTTTTTTATCTAAGGAAGAAACCCACATGAGTCTGAGACTTGTGCGTGGGTAATGGAATTACTGTTTAATTAGGGGCACATTCAATAGTCCACCTTAATACTGTAGTAAATATAGGCGATCTGAAGATGGACTTATAGCGCTCCGAGCGGAAGATCTTGCATTAACTTAGTGAGAAAAAATCTGATTGCTATTAGTTCGTGTGCTAAATTGTCTCACTTCAAATGCGTTTTTTCAAAAAAATATTTTTTTAGACAAACATATTAAAAATGCCCAAGAGCCGTATTATGTGTTGTGTATATGGGTGCAGTAATACCTATTAGAATACAGGAGGAAAAGGTGTTTCATTTTATTCATTTACTGGTCAACGTTATGAAAATGATAGATGAGAGAAATGGATCACTAATGTTCAAAGGACTAAGTGAGTTATATTATATTTACAAATTATTTTATGTTGAAAAGATTGCTGATTGATGAAAGTTGGAAGTTTTTTATGCAATTGTGTGATTGATATTTTTAATAATTAGAGAAATCAATCCTAATAACAGCTTTGAGGTTATGTTATTGTTGTGAAATATCAATTATTTATTGTAAGCAGGGGCGGAATACTAATACAGTATGTTAAAAGACTACTTACTGTTATTGAAATGTTGTATGGTGCAGCATTGACACTAGTTTGTCTCATTACTTTAACATGTATAATACCTTCACACTCCTCCACATCAAAAACATGATTACTCTCTACGAGGTTCTTCCCTTTTTCTGGAATAGATTTCCTTAAAAAATTGCAATTGACTTCTTAAAATCCTGGTTTTATGATAGGTTTCCCAATGTTAGCCATTATAAACAATGCAATAGACTCACTACATTGCTGCCGATTTAAGCCGCCCAGAGTTCACGTCGATCGATCTTTTGGCCAAGTTCTGATCACCTATAGCAATAGTTTGCAATGTTTCCAAAACATCGATGTTTTGAGCTCGATGTTTTAAAGCCATCGATGTAAAACGTACGATATATCGATACATCGAAGTTCTGAAAAATTTTGCCACCACTACCTGCTCCTCTCCTCAGCGCATTCAAGCGGCAGATAAAACAACTAAATGGAGCCAATCACGGTATATTTTTACGCTGTGGCTACAGTCACGGCAGCCGGGTTTCCATTGGGTAGCCGGCAGATAGATGACTCATTTACTTTGAACATTTGCGCATGCGCTGCTATTTATAATGTCAGTGCTCTGTACGATGGTTACGGCTCAGTACCCCAGCGTTAGCTTGCATAAATATAGCATAATTATATTAGAGTGGGATAAATTAATATATTGACGTAGAGTACCGGTATCTGAATACTACGTATATTAGAATGGCAGATTTAATGCCAGTGCAATAATATATACTTTCTGATTATCACAGTATACCGCTTATTACATTCATTCGCGCTTTCCTAGAATCTAGAGATCATTATTTCTATGAAGCCTCATGCATCATTGGAAAAGAACCATATTGAACACTCTTTTTTTTCTTTTAAATTCAACATTTGAAACCCGTAAGAGAGAATAACGTCTTCTTTTCAAGGCTTTTATGCTTTACCGTACTAAAAATTTATGTCTAACAGTCTGTTAGTGAATGATAGATAACTCGTAATTCACATTATTGTATTTTTCAATTGCTAAAACTTTGTTCTCAACAGCGCACTGGACTAATTCGAATTTTCCAACAATTTTTTGTGACATCTACACACCCTAAGAAGCTGACATTTTTGGGGGTCGCAATATTCTCACAAGAAAATTTAAATTTATAAAAAATTTATATTTTTATTTAAAAAATTTATAATTAAGAAAATTTAAATTTAAAAAATTTATATTTTTATTTGAAAAATTCATAATTTGCAAACATATGAGGAGCTCTAAACCATAAGACAATATAATTCAAGTGAATATAACATTTCCAAAATACTACCGCCTCCGAACACAGTGCAAATGCAAACTAATTTCAGTATTTATATGTTTATCGGGAAACAGGTTAGGCACAATAAAGTTAGGAAACCACTTTCCCGAGGTTGGCTTTACGGGAGTGAGTATACACCCATCGGTTGAGAAAGAGAAGGAGATTTGGTGCAGGCGCAAATGTTCAAAGTAAATGAGTCATCTATCTGCCGGCTACCCAATGGAGACCCGGCTGCCGTGACTGTAGCCACTGCGATATTTTTACAGTTTACCTAAACAGAGTAAATTCTAGAACAAGGAAAAGTGAGACACAAAAATTCATAGAGAAAGCAGATAACATAGAGTAGTGTGTCAATGCTGTAGTTTGTCGAGGTAGTGGTGGTCCTGCAGATGCAACGCAATAAAGAAGATCAATAATACGGTTACACCAGAGCGAACAGGAGCGAACGAGCAGTAACGAATGCGAAATTCACTTTGGTGTGACCGGCGCCTCGAGCGGCAGCGAACACCAATCGGCCGTGTTCGATAGTGCTCGGTAGTCGCATATTCGTGTTCGCGCCTGCTCCATCCATTGTCGGTTTTGTAGCGAATGATCAAAGGAAATTCGCGTTCACTCGAGTTCGGTGCTCGCTTCAGTGTGACCAAGTCGGAGTGACTCCAGTCTGGTCCATGTCAACATAACCTACTTAACCTTGTTACTGCTATCAACAGAGTTGTTTGTTGTTGTTTGTTTGGTGGTTTGTTATTTTGTAGTTTGTTGTACTAAATTATTATTCCTATTAACTATGGAGTGGACTGATGACAAAGTGTTGGATCTGATAGAAGAGTACAAAGCAAGGCCAGGGCTATGGGATCCTAGTAGTCCTGATTATAAACTGTTAAATAAAAATTTAATTCATTAAATTTCAATTCATTATCACCATCACCATTGCACTCGTCCATGATAAGGCTATGGTCACCGTGGAGTTCTTGTGGTGGATGGAGCACAAGCGAACGACACGACGATCATGAATCAATCAAGACTATTCATGTGTGTTCACTCTGGTGTGACTACTCCCATTCTCAGGTGTTCGCGAATGCTAGCGAACCACAGCGAACACCAGTGAACGTTCGGTTCGCTCCTGTTCGCTCTGGTGTAACTGTACCATTGCTTTAATTTTCGAGTAGAGTGAGAGTGAGAGGATTTCAGTTTGGATTTGGAGGTTAAGTTGTAAAATACATACATAGCTAAAATAATTTTGATTAATATTAATTATTATCCACAGCAGTAATTCAAAAACTAAGTCCTTCATAGGAGAAGGGTGGGGCACAGTTCGATATCCCATCCAGTAAAATAATCGCATGAGTTTCGATACCTGATGGAAGTGTCGATATCGATACTTCTTACTATCGATTGGAATTGTGTTACAGAAATGTTTTGCGTATCAAAGTGTCTGTATAAAACTGCATTTTAACGCATGAATTGATGTCTGGAATCGTATTGTAAACAAAATGTAGTTTATTATTGTTTACTTTACAATATTATAAATACAAAAATAAAACATTTAATTAAATTTTAATAGAGAATAAATAAATATTTACTCACGTAGGCTGAAATGTGATATGTTCATTTGCAACTGGATCGGTAGTGTTGTAGGTTTAGGTTAAGTTATAATTTCATTCTACTGTATATATATGTTTATATTTAACTAAGGTATATATTTAACATGGATATAACATTTTTGTGGCATTGAAGATGATATTTGAATCGTATATGTTTTAGTGCCAATACCTATTGACAGAACTGCTCCGTATCGTTCTCTTGCTTTCTTCCGTATCATTCTGTACCTTTCTCAGCTTTCGTCTGTTTCTATCCTATTACGAAACTATCGTTCAGTAGCATGAGTTTATTATAGAAAATTAATGCATTTTATATAATTAGTAATAAAATCAAGTTTTGTTTTTAAATTTAAACATATCCTAGCCCATCATCATTAATCCTTATAACAAAATAATGATAAAAGTGTCAAATAAGAGCTTACCAATATTTCAACTTTCTATAGTATCATTTTAAAGTATTTTCCATGCTCACCACAAACATCATAATCATTTTGAGCATAAACGCCTAATAACAGATGAAAATTGAAGTGATAATTTGATGTTAATGAAATGAAATTACATTTCATGAAACAGAACAAGTTTGTTAAGGTTGAGTTAAAGTAGGTGGAGTAAGGTTGAATTACCAAACTCAACCAACACAACCTAGCTTAACCAAAGGCATCCTAACCCAGCTAGGCTAGGTTAGGTTGGGTTAGGCTAGGTTAGATTGGCTTTGGTTAGTTAGAGGTATTGTAAAGTTCAAGCTAGGTTAGGTTGGCTTTGGTTAGTTATGGGTAAGTTAGGTTGGCTTTGGCTGATTAGGTTTATGAGGTTAGGCTTTGGTTTGGTTAGGCTATTTTGGGTTAGGTGAGGTTGGGTTGAATATGCAAAATGTGGGTGGTATCCTGTAGGACGACCTAACAGTTTGATTGACATACTGCTAGTTAACCTAACCTAACCTGGCTAGATGTGACTGAACACGACCTTTTAATTCTACACATGTGCGAACATTTTGCGCATGCGCAGAAGCGTAGTCTGTGTGAATGGAATGAAGTGGAATGGAACTGCATAACCAAACCTTTCCTAACCTGGCTGGATGTGACTGAACCACCTCTGTTTACTAGGTCGGTCAAAACGACAATCGTACAAATGGTGTCCTCCCAATAAAATGGTACGTTGCATTTCAATGACAAATTTACAGAGGTGCTTCAGTCACATCTAGCCAGGTTAGGAAAGGTTTGGTTATGCAGTTCCATTCCACTTCGTTCCATTCACTCAGACTACGCTTCTGTGCATGCGCAAAATGTCACCCATGTGTTGATTTATATGGTCGTGACTGAACCACCTCAGACAAAACTACAGTCGTACAAATGGTGTCCTCCTGCAAAATACACAAGCATATTGCTAACCATATTATATTTGTTAGGCTTGGTGGGCTTTGCCTGATGTCTGCACAGACAATTTTTGAAAGAAAAACTGTTTAAAATTTTTGGATTTCTTGTTCCATGACGATCTGCGTTGTTAATATTATCTTTTTGTTGTAAATTTAACAACTTGCAGTCAATTGACGACTGCAAATCGTCCTCGAAGTGTAAATGTGTAGTTAAAACGCAACATAACACGTTATCAGCTGTTTTGTATCATTCGGATGATACAGAACAGATGTGTTGATAAGCAAAACAGTATCGATACTTCCATCTGGCTAAACTCGTGCGATTATTTCACTGGATGGGATATCGAACTGTGCCCGAAGGGTGATCAAACAAGAAGATTTACATTTACAAAATTATGATGAATTCGTCAAAAACCGAAAGTTGTACGATTACTAACTTTATTTTTTTGATGTGATAACTCATCAATGTACCAGGTACGATACATTTGATCTGAAATTGAACCTTCAAACAAATATTACCCAAATTATAAGTTACTTGAATCAAGTTCATCTATTTATCTTTATTCTTATTATTATTCTTATAATTAAGGGTAATTATTTATATTAAGGGCTTCAGAAGGAAATCTTTTGAAACATTGAAACCTTCACAAAATTTTGACGAAACCTTGGGCTATATTTTACTTTACTTGCCCAGCTGGTTGGCTTTAAATTTCTGTTTGCAATTGATGGCAAAACCATGACTATTTTGCGGCGCTCAATGAACTTACCATTAATTTTTGAAAAATAATTTAAATTTGGCCTACTATCCCCTCTCAGTTTGATGGTCATTACATAGGCCTACGCCTACCTCACAAATTATTCGATCAACAATGAAGCTATCCTAAAATTAACCTAATTGATAGTATAAATTCGGAATTTGTACCGCCACATTCGCAATTCTTCATTTATTCATATTAAAAATTGTCTGATTGGTATGACAGCAGCCAAATCAAATCATCCTTATTTCACAATAACATATTCATTTTACATAACAAACTGAAATTATTTTCTTCCTGCTAATGCTTCTAATGAATGCTAGGCTAACCGAGCTGCTCCATTGAAAGTCCTTTTGGAGCAATCCTATTCCAAGAAGTTGAGTTTACTCTCATTTCTTTAAAATGCACATGTCTGGTGAGGTTAGGGCTTGCTGAAGGCATGCGTTAAGGTTGGGTAAGGTTTTGTCAGGCAACCGATAGTAATTTCGTATGGCTTTTAGTGGTGGGGAGACCCTTACGGGTAGTTCCACCTCGCCGTCTTCTAACGACTGCTTTTTTTATATGCAACTGGGACCTACGGCTTAACGTGTCCTCCGAAACACGGGAGTGGCTCGAGAAAAATATATTTGACTCAACTGGGATCGAACCAAGGACCTTTGGCTTATCAGACCAGCGATAAGCCACTCGGCTACGCCGACTCCAAGGCAACCGATATATGCACTGAAACCGCCTTGAAGAGCTGAGTAAAATGCGAGTGAGTAAATCACATGGTAGATAGGATGAATATTTCATATTCTCCAACTTCGACTTTACTTTATAATGCCTCATGCCTGACTTGTTCCGAACAGTCAGTCAGTCCTGACTCACTGATTGAACACCGAACCTCAAAATTACTAGATCAAAATAGTAAAATGTTATATACTGTTATGAATTTACATAAATAAAACAGTCAGAGGCGTTTTAAACATGGATTTTATTAAGAATAACTTTTGGAAAATTAACACTTGAACTGCTTAACACGAACTCAACTATTTATACTTCTATTGGAAAACCTTCTCGAGCTTTCAAACATTGCAAACATTATATTTGCTATTACCAGCTGATTTTTACATAAACAACTTGTCACCTGGCCGTAGCACTGCTCCCTCCTTAAGACTGTTCTGTCCCAGAACAGTTACAGGTCTGCAGATTGGGGGTGGCCTTACTCGATACAACTGACTAGCTGCCCATGGAGCAAACATGCAAACTGAGATGGTAATCCCAGTTTCTTTGAAGATTGTTTCAATCATTGGCCTCACGATTTTCCAGTCCAACCCATCATAGCCACAACCTAATCGGGGAATTCCATGCTGCTTCACTCCCAGAGTTTGAAGACAATTCCGCAGATGATTTAGGCTCTCCCACAAGGCTTGATAGGTGGACTCCTGCTGAGGTTGATCTTTTGTCACCAAGCAGAAGAGCTGTTTTCCTTGCCTCTGAAGGTGTAGTGTTCTTCCAACAGCTGGTCTCTGAAGTTCCAGATCATTCAGTCCTCCAAACTTTTTCCTAAATACTGTAGCAATACCCCGAGAAGCTCCAAGATTTTTAGCTACACAGTGAGCCAGAGCATAGTCTTTTGGTAGGGTGAACAAATCTTGATAACAGACTTTTGTAACCTCAGCTTTCTGGAACATGTCCAAATTGGCCATAAATTCTTCAAAGTTGGGATCAACTGGTTGAATAGTTCTCACATCTTGGGCATTACCTGCAGTATTGTCTCCCTGGAATGGTGCCAGTCGATTGAAGTGGACAACTCTTGGTTTTCCTCTAGGTTTCTTGATCCGGTAGACTACATCATTGATTCTAGTAACCACTTCAAAAGGTCCATCCCAGGAAGTCTGTAATTTGGGGGAGTACCCTTGACGTCGCTGTGGGTTGTAGAACCAAACTAAGTCTCCAGGCTGGTATCCACCATGATCTGCCTTGATATCATAGCGTTCTTTCATCTTGTCACTGGTTCCTTGGATGTTGGTTCGAACAATCTCATGAATCTCATCCATCTGTTTCCGAAACTGGGTGACATAGTCCTCTCCTACCAAATCCTCTCCAGGTGTACATCCAAACTTTAAGTCACAAGGCAGTCTAATATCTCGCCCAAACACTACCTTGGCTGGTGAAAGTTTTGTAGACTCATTGACAGAGCTTCGGTATGCCATCAGGAATAGGTGAAGATATTGATCCCAGTCTCGTTGATGCTTGGATACAACTTTTGACAGGTATTTTCCCATGGTCCTGTTCATACGCTCCACCATTCCATCTGACTGAGGGTGAAGGGGTGTAGTCCTTGTCTTATGGATTCCCAGCACCTCACATATACGGGAAAACACTGAAGACTCAAAGTTCCTTCCTTGATCAGAATGTAACTCTAATGGGACACCAAACCGACTGACAAATTCCTTGATTATTACATCAGCAACACTGATTGCTTCTTGATTTGGCAAGGCATAGGCTTCGACCCATTTGCTGAAATAATCCATCACTACCAGGATATACTTATTCCCACTGTCAGACAATGGAAATGGTCCAGCTATGTCAATGGCTATTCGCTCAAAAGGTGCTCCAACATTGTATTGTTTCATGGGGGCCTTCTTTCTATGCAAGGGGCCATTTGCAGATGCACAAACAGTGCAATTGCGACACCAGTTCTTGACATCTTTGCTTGAATTTGGCCAGTAAAACCTCTCTCGTACTTTCTCCAGTGTCTTATGAACTCCAAAATGGCCCCCAGAGACTCCATCATGTATTTGTCTCAGCACTTCAGGAATCCTTTTCCTGGGAACAATAATTTGCAGCTTATGCTGATCACCAGCTGCATTCTCTAGCTTCCTTTTGAGGATTCCTCTGTCTTCCACAATAGAGTCCTATTGTGCCCAGAGGGACTTGACATGTGGTGGAAAAGGTGCTATTTCTTGCCAACTAGGTCGTCTTGCAGAACGTTTCCACAACCAAAGGTGCTTCAGATCAGGGTCTTCTTCCTGATCCTTAAGTAACTCAGCACCTTGCCAGTGGTCATTGGCAATAGTTGTCCTATATACCAAAACTTCCTTCCCATCCTGGCGTGAGCAGTGTTTGCAGTCCTCCTCACAGGGTCTTCGAGAAAGGGCATCAGCATTCAGGTGACTATTTCCAGCTCGGTGTACAAATTTAAAGTCATATTCTTGTAAGTGCTGGATCCATCTTGCCACTTGTCCTTCAGGAGACTTGAACCGGAGAAGCCATGTCAAGGATGCATGATCAGTTCTCAGCAGGAATTGATGTCCATATAAGTATTTGTGGAAGTGGCTGATTGATTTCACTACTGCTAGCAGTTCTCTTCTAGTAACACAGTAGTTACGCTCAGGTTTTGACAGCACCTTGTTAAAATATCCAATGACCTTTTCCTCCCCATCTTGCTCTTGAGAAAGTACTCCACCAATTGCTGTGTTGCTGGCATCAGTGTCAAGAATGAACTTGCCTTCAACTCTTGGGTAAGCCAATATAGGTGCTTGGCAAAGTGTCTCCTTTAGTCTGTTGAAGGCCTGCTGGCAATTTTTGTCCCAGAGAAAACTTTGTTTCTCCTCTGTCAGCTTGATGAGGGGTTTTGCTATACCAGAGAATCCCATCACAAACCGTCGATAATATGTGCAAAGGCCAAGGAAACTCCGCACTTCTGATTTGTCTTTGGGCACTGGCCACTTGGTTATGGCTGTTACCTTCTCAGGATCCATAGACACACCTTTATCAGATACCACATGCCCTAGGTAATTAACCTGTCTTTTAAACAGATGGCACTTCTTTGGGTTGAGCTTCAGGTTAGCTTGTCTTAGTCTTTCAAATACTTGCTTCAAGTTTTCCAGCTGATGTTGGAAAGACTTTCCCAAGACAATGATGTCATCCAGGTAGACCAGGCAAGTTTCCCATGACAGTCCCCTCAACACATTCTCCATTAATCTTTCAAAGGTTGCTGGAGCATTACACAAGCCAAATGGCATCACAGTGAATTGCCAAAGACCTTCTCCGATTGAAAATGCAGTCTTTTCTTTGTCCTTAGGTTCAAGTCCAACTTGCCAGTATCCACTTTTCAGGTCCAGAGTCGAAAACAACTTGCAACCTTCCAGGCTATCCAGTGTGTCATCAATTCGAGGTAGAGGGTAACTGTCTTTTTTTGTGACGTCATTCAGAAGACGATAGTCCACACAGAACCGGAGTGTATTATCCTTTTTTTTTACAAGCACCACTGGTGAAATCCAAGGGCTATTGGATGGTTCAATTATACCTTCATTTTCCATTTCCTTAATTATTTTTCTAGCTTCCTCTCTTTTAGCCAGAGGTAACCTTCTAGGGTTCTGGCGGATGGGTCTGGCATTTCCAGTATCTATTGCATGCTCAACTATGTTGGTTCTGCCTTTTGGGCCCTCTCCTATATCAAAAATATCCTGATAATTAGTTATGAGGTCCCTTACTTCATTTTGTTGTTCTTTGACTAGATCTTGACAGGATACTTCAACAAAGGCCTTCAGCTTCTCTGGGAGACACTTCTTCTGTGGTTGAGTTGTCTGCATTTGTTGTATGACAGATGTGACTGGTGAGCAATGTCCCAAAGTACTACTTCTCTTCAAAGTAACTTCATAATCATTCACATTCATCAAGAGGACAGGGAATTCTTGGCTAGTAAGAAAAAGTGTCCTAGCCACTAGGACACCATGACCAAGCTCCTCCTCATGGATTTCTGGCTCTAGCAACACATTAATCCCCACAGGGACATCCTCCTTTGTCGTAGCATGAGTCACAATCTGGCTCCTTGCTGGTATTGTGATTTCTTTCAGCAGTTGTATTTGGGCTGTACAGTCTTTTCCAGAGTGTAGAACAACTTCATCTCCACCAATGGTCAATGTCTTCCTTCTAAGATCCAACTCTAGGCCAAAAGTAGAAAGAAAATCCAAGCCTAGTATGACTTCTTCACTAATCTCTGCCACAAGTACACAATGTTTAAAACAGGCCTTACCAATCTTGAAGGTGGCAATCATCTCTCCACAGACACTCACAGGCCCACCTGTAGCAGTTTTCAGCTTCCAGGTTGTTGGTGAGATATCTTGCTGGTTAGCTACTGTTTTGGAGTTTATTATTGTCTTAGTGGCTCCAGTATCTATAAGTAATTTATAGGAGCTTCCATTCACCATTCCATTAATGTAAAGACTGTGGGGTTTATCAGATAACATTGCAATGACTGGTTTTGTACATGGGGAGAGGGTCTTCTGTCTACAGGTTGATGGTTGCCCCTTTACATCAACCCTCTTTAGTTTTCCTGATTCTTCTCAGTGGTTGATTTATTTGGGCACTTATTATGCAGGTGCCCTCTCTCTCCACAGCGCCAGCAACGTATCTCCCTCCTTCCTGTTCTTAACTTTTCTATGACTTTCTTCACCAATTCTTCCAGAGACTCATCACTACTATCCTTTGCTCCAACAGCCCGGACTCGGGCATTACCCTTCACTGATTGTCGTACTGCTTCGAATTCCAAAGCCTGGGTGAGGGCCTCACTGAGTGTCTGAGGGTGAGCCAATTTAATAGCTAATTCCAAACCAGATCTTCTTTCCCCACGCTCAGATCAGCTGGCGTTTGGAAAGTAAAACAGCTGATTTACTTTCCGCATGCCAGCTGATAGAGCATGTTCTGTTCTGTTTTGTTATGTTTAGTTTACATTTAATATTACTGTAGGAAAAATTTAATGTGTAATTCGAGCGCAAAGTACTCTTCCTGCACTCAAGAAACTTTTTTCTCTTTGCACTCTTGTTACACAAATAGCTATTCCATGTCCCTTTCCATCATGATTGTGGTGATTGTTTTGACTATTAAATGATAGATATTTATATTATTTATGCATGTATTACAGTATTGTATTCAATGTTGATGTATTTTGTTGGATTTTTATTATTTGCTGTGTGTTGTTTTTAATGATTCTGACTTAGCCTGTTATATGTTATTTTGGCTCAATAAAATGAATATGAATACAGTGTTAATAATATTGAATCTGGGCCTGGAGAACTTAATACCTTTTTCCTGAATGAAGTACATTGAATAGTGGAACAGGATTTACTGTGAGAATAAATTAGCACTTCTACTCCATTTGCAATCTGCAAAATTATTTTTCTTCTTCATTTTCTCTCTCACTCTCTCTCTCTATCAGAATGCAAATTCTCCAAATCGAGCTTCAATTCAAATCCATGGTTAGCCAGAGGAGTCGACGGAATTAATCATGTTCTATAAAGGCGAACGCGCACAGCAACAGACGGACGGAGCAAAAATCATTCCACATGTTATCAAACTTTGCAACGCACTTGCAAACATACGCAGACAGATGGATGTCTGAGTGCATTGCAACATTTAATAACATGGAGAGAGATTTTTGCTCAGTCTGTGTGTATACGCCCGTCTGTTGCTGTGTGCGTTCGCCTTAATAGGGGAGGCCTTCCAAGAAACTAGTTGAAGAAGAATTTCTCTATCGAATTGGGTCTTGAAATTTTGGGTCTTGAGCTTTTAGTGAAGGTTAAATAATTGTACTTCAATGATTTAAAATACAATGTGCTTTACTGGCCGTATCTCAAGATGTACAATCTTGTATATTGAATTTGAGAATATGAGGTAATTATGGTACTTTTTATTTGCTGAATAGTAAGATAAAAACTAACCAACAAGGCCTAATACAGGTATTCACATATGCATTTGTAGCAGGTCTAGAATATATCAGTTGAGTATTTACTTTTTTTCAGAGATTAACACCTGCTGACTGATGTTATTGAAACGTGCTGCCGGGACAAGTTAGTCTATGAACAATGTATCAAGTATCAGGTGAGCTTTCTTTTCAATATCAACCTACCAAATCATGATTTGTTTCTATTGATGCTGTATGAAAGTTACAAATCTATATAGTTAATACGTGACATGGAAACTTTGTAAACCATAACGATATTTTGTTTTAAGATTTACCCCCCACATATCATCCCAACACGAGGAATTGCAGGGGGCAAAGCCCCACAAAAAATGTCTATCGCACAAGAAATTGCAAGGTGTGCAGGGGGCACAGCGCAAATAAACAAATTCTACAGTTGTTGGTACTATTATATGATTGTCACCATTATTGATGGTTTATATGCCACCATTAAATGATTGTACCATTAAAATTATGACCATTAAATGGTTTCAATAAAAGAAAACTTTTAACATTTAATAATCGTGCGAGTTCGCACAGGTTCACCTAGTTGCTTTTAATTCCAATAATTTAATAGTTATAAAAATATTGTTACATTCCACTGATCGATTTTCATTGTAAATCTAATAATTGACTCTCAACTGGTATACGTTTTAGTAACAATAACTGGTATCATGGGGTCTGGTAGACCGCATTTTAAAAAAAAGGGAAGTCATCTTTTCAACAAAAAAAATCATCTCACTGTACACTTTGGTTAAAAGCATCATAAATAATCATTCTAATCGAATTTTAAACAGAATATAAATTCTATTTAGGTGAAAAATATTTATTAATTCAAATTCATTGCCATCAAAAAATCACAATTGAAATTTTACAAGCAAACAAAATTACAAAAGCAAAAATGTCAAACATACATATTTGTAGCACGGCCACAAAAAGAAAAACTTGAGTACTAGCCGTGAGTTCATTCAATATATATTTTTTTAAATTATAGTAGGTATTGATGGGAACGAAATTTTTTTTATCCAATTCTAAAACACAGAAGAGATGAGAGAAAAGAAAATGACGTAAGAGAAAGTGAAAGAAGAGATAATGAATTAAAAACTGTTGCATTCTTAATATTAATTCTCATTTATAAAGAGGATGTTGGTTTATTTGTATAGAGTCTATAGACTCGGAAACCGTTGGACCGTTTTCCATGAAACTTGGTATATATATTATGTAAAATTTCATGGAGAAGGTTTATACGCCATCAATTTCGTCCTAACTCAATTGGACCAAAAAGAATCTTATGGTAAGATAAAAACCACATGTTACATTATGAAAAGGTATGATAAAGTATGATGAAACAGATGATATTCTAAGGCTCTGATTATACAGGCAGATTCGACGCGACAGATTTCAAACACTTGTATTAATTCAGCTGAGCAGCTGATCGGGATGTGTATGTATTTTCCGTCCTTTGGTTTTTAGATCTGTGAAATTTCTTGCATCAAATCTGCCCATATACCATAATCATATAGAAGATAAACTTCCTTGGTGGTGCTGCTCTCAGAATCAGAGAAATTATTATTATTTCTCATGCTAATTCTGTTAACAGATCCAATCATGACACAATGATCCTTACGAGTTAAGTAGACTCGTAAAGGTAATCAGATGATTTTTACCACACTGTTATGGGATGCTACTGACTACTTTTGCACCCAAAACCATTTGACTGAAAGCTGAATAGCTGGCTTTTGGACATGATTTTTGTACAATGCTGGTATTCAATGTGTTGGGGTTATACTAACATAACAATGATTTATAGTTTCTTATTTCAAATTATCTGCTATTTTAGACTATATTGACGAAAAATAGCGTACATAACACGTCTGGTAAGGTGTTTACCGTACTCTTATGATAATTCTTCACTCGACTTCATCTCATGCATAAACAACCATACTCGTACGGTAAACACCGTCTTACCACCCTTGTTATGTAATATACTATTGTTAATATATTTTGTTATTTTTCATTTCAGACACCAAAACATGTCACAAATTCCACACAGACAACTCATCATGTGTGCTCATTCTGCAAAGGAAGCGAAAGTCTAATTCCAAAGTTTAAAACTGTACACACATAGTTTTATCATAGCAATAGTATAATTTTGTACACTACAAAACGTGTATTATGTCTTGAGTTTATTTGTGGTTTCCTTAATATCATTAAAATTTGGAATAAATGTTTATTGAAATTTTATTGTTGTACACTATTTCAATATGATGTCTAACCTAGAAAGATTCTGGCAACATGGGTGCAAAAACAATTTTTTCTAAGGGATATGCCCACATGAGCATATGCTCAGGCTTGTGCGTGAGAAATGGGAAGGGTGATGATGAGAGATCAAATCAAATTCAACGACTCCTTTCTGGACAGTTGGGACCGACGGCTTAACGTGTCCTCCGACACGGGAGTGGCTCCAGGAAATATATTGGTCACAACTGGGTTCGAACCGGTAGCTTTGGCATATCAGATCATTATTTAATAACTAAATAATTACTTCGTTTCCCACGCACAATCCTAGAGCTCATGTGGGCATATCCCCTAGGAAAAATTGTTAATTGTTGAAAAATACTCTAAATTGTCTTTGGTAAGCTCTATCAACTGCCACAAGTCGCATATCTATAAATATAAACACTTCAAGGACTCCGCCTCATCCATGCAAAAGTTGATTTTATCAGATGTTTTATATTCCCTCTATGTAAAAAAAACGCACACATCGAAAACGCCTAGTATAACATTTGCAACACGAAAGTTCCATTTACCGGCTGAGGCCGCGCTTTCAACGCCAATATAACCTGGGCCTCCAAATTCAAAAAGTTTGGAAAGAAAATGGATTCCTTTTGTAACTTCTTTAAGTAACAAAATATGCGAAATAATTAATATTTATTAAATTACTTGATCAATTTATTGTAATTTTCACAAGATTCTATCGTTTATATTGTGAGCTCTGAGAGTTTCTCAATTCTGTGTAAAATAATGCAATTAAATTATTAATCGGAAATATCGTAAGGGCAAGGAAAACTGTTGTGAGTGCGCCACACCAGATTTCTAAGCAAGGTACCAGAAAAATGTAATACTCATATTACTCACTTGGAATAAATTTCTTATGAAATATCAGGATCACTATCCTGTGAGTTGTTCGATTAATGCAGGATCGTCGAACTTACCAATACTGTATTTAAAATAATCAATACTCCGATTAGATTAGAATGAACATAGAATGCCGCCTTGGTCTTGAAACAAACGTGATTACCTAAAAGTGCGTTCACACATGCCGAACAGAGCTATAACTTTTTTGTTTGTTGTCTGACAAGAAAAGACCACAGAATAAAAGCTGTAGCCCATTAAATTTTGAATCCATTGATGTAGGGTATATATCGTTTCATATAACGACTCAAACTGTTCTCACGATAACATTTAGCATAATATAGCGTCTGATGTACATTCAAATAAAAAAACATGAAACACGTCTTGATCCGACAGCTAAATTCAAATTTAGTTACCATACTATTATAATAAATGCATATGGTTGGACGTTTTAATCTTATAGACGTAGTGTCTCTTACAGCACTAATATTAAGTAGTTTATGAAATGTTTTAAAAATAAAGCATCGAATTGCTGTATAATATTAATCATACAAGAATTTTGGATTTAAATAAACATGTGATAGGCCTACAATTGGTATTTTTCAAGAACAAACACTGAGAGCTGCATTTACATCAAAGTTCAAAACCATTCTTTTTTTGCTTTGGCGTAAAGCTTGTTCGCTTGTTGAGTCAAATGTTTCAAACCACTGAAAAGCATCGTGTTTGTAACAAATAAAATGCTACAGACAAAACACTATAGCATTGTGGTTTTTTCCAAACTTCAGCTTGTAACAAATCTTTTGAACTTGGGCTTAAACGCAGCTTATATGAGGCGTTCAGCGCAATAGTGGCCCAAGCCCATGGAGTGTGTTTATTGGGAAAGCAGGAACAAAGTTTTTCGAGAATTTACACATTACTTAGATTCATTATCATATGATCAATCGAATTGAATTTTTGTATAGACACTTATAATTGATCTATCTTCAAGAAAATAATTTGAAAATTTCAAAAATATCATTCATTTTGAAAAAATTGTGGGTTGGGCCACTATTGCATCAACTCAATTCAAAACCTTTCTGAAATTTGTAGTATAGGCCAAGAGAATAATGAGACTAAATCAATTGAAAAATCGAATTTTTTATTATCAAAATCAAATAGAATTGAGAAATAAGCTTAACAATAACAATTTATATTAAAAATGAATAAGAATTGAGAAAATATATTTTGTTTGTTTCATTACTAGGCCTAATTGTATTTCAATCAGGTATGATGAGTGTTATCATGAGCATTCTAGTGTGTAAGTAATGGAAAAATAAAAATTAATATGCACATATTTATGTAAGCTATTGAAAAAGCTTTAATTAAAAAATATTGAATCAAGTAGGCCTAATAAAATTGAGATTATAATAGAAGTTATTGGAAAACCTTACTTTAATAAAATTCACTCAATGTTTACTAGAATCTGAGTCATCATCAACTAATCTGAGTCATCATCAACTACAAGCCCAGTATCTTCTACTGCAGTTGACGTTTTGATGGATGAGTAAAAAGGGTGATGAACTGGAGGTACATAAGGCAGAAGGGATTGTAGATCATTGTACTTGGCGATGTCAATTGGCCTCCCATTTGGATATAGCAGCTGGAGATCTCTAACTTCATTTCTCTTCCTCTTCGATAAATTGACTGAAGAAAATGGGACGTCATCATTATTTGAATATTTGTAGAACATAACGTATGGATGACTCTGACTGATGTAAATCCACTGCATTTTCATCCACTCGACTTTACATTTTTCTGCATTAACCTTACGATTGGTCACATTATCAAGAATTGTTTTTGAAGACTTCATCATTTGTTGATTCATCACTGTCACAGAGAAAGGATTTTTCTTTCTTGCCTGGCTGATTACTTTTACCCAATCACTTGGCACAAAGATCTCATTGAAGAAACGCTTCTGTTTTTCTATAATACCGAAATCCTGGTCACATGGTAAGTATGAATGTCCAGAAACCAAGAATTTGTGATGAATTTCATTGACACAGTACTGTTCTGAATCTGTAATATGAGTGCAAAATGCCACCATTTTTATATTTCTATTTTGACCTCCACACTGGTCACTGTACATTATCAGTTTGCTAGTAGACACATGATTTTTTAAATAATGCATAATACAACTACCTATTTCTGCTGGTCCCCTGGATGCCTGAGTCTCATCCCATACATACATATGAGCATCATTAGTGGACAAATTGTGCACTCCTAGACAATAGGTCCATAGTTGTCTCTTGTAGTAGGCTGTTCCTACAGAAAGTACAGGTGTAGGTAAAGTTTTCATTAAATCAAATGCAATTACAGTCAAATCAGAATCTGTTTTCCCAGCTTCTGCATCAGCTTTCATGCCAGCTCTAGCAGACTCAGCTTTTCGCAAGTGGAGTTGTTTTTCCATTTCAATTGATGCAATATTATTATCATCTGCTCCTGCTGATTTCAATTTGATATCAAATGCATCACATTTTTTGCATGTATCTGACAACGGTGAATGAAATGAAAGATTGAAATCTCTATTAAAAATTTTTTTAAAAATGAATGGACGTACTGGATTGGGGCATTCTTCTCTGTAGAGGCTGTATAATTTGGAAAGATTCAAATTTGGAGGGAGATATTTTCTAGATGGGTTTTTATTGCGTGAATAATGGGATGAATAGGTGGGAAATTTTGAGATGAACTGCTTTATCTGATTTATTTTCTCTTCGCTTGTTTTGAATTGACAGGGTTGTTTACCTCTCCTATCAATGGGAGGTGTACTTCCTTGAGGTTTTCCACTCAGAGCTCTTGTCAGATGACCGTCTGAGATTGCAAATGTAGCTTTGAACAAAGTCTTACAAACTTTTATTTCAATACCATTCTGGTTGGGCAAGTAATAAATTCTAGTATTATTTCTCTTATTGGAATCATTCTTAGTATAAGTACGTTGCTTAGGGCCTACTTTGATCAAAGAGCAAATATATGACGTTTGCATGTCAAAATTTCCTAGAGAATAGAAGGATTTGAACAATTTTCTCCTATGTTCTATATCAATCAAAGTGCTGCATTTAACTTTACATGTACAGTCCATAGTCTCGTTGAATTGTTTCTCAGGAATCAATTTTTTTGAAACATTATGGTATTGTTTTCCAGAGTTTCTCAGTCTTTTTCTTTCATTCCGCTTCCACTTACTTTCATCTTTGTACCTTCTTTTCCCACGTTCAGTATTCACAGCAACGTTGTTCATGCAGTCATCATCGGTAGAAGATTCATCACCTGAAGTTGGATGGCAAGAAGATGAGTCATAGATGTCTTCTTCCAGCTCAGAAATTGAATCATCTGTAACAAGTTCAAAATAATAACTTTGTTATTATCATAGAAAAGAGTATAATTCCTTTTGAGCAAAGTAAAAATGCTCAAAAGTTTCACATTAAAGAGTAAATATGCTGTTTTGATTGTAGGTAGGTGTATTAGCCCAACCATGTCATATAGGCCTACCCTAGCCTAATGTGTGTGTTTCCAGAATCATAAGAATTTTATCAAAATAAAAGCTTGTACATTCAAATAATTCATTTCCATGGCATAAAAAATTGTTTAAAATCAATTACAAAATAGTTGGTAAGAGCCGGGCTCTGGGGTGTGTATCATACTAGAGTCGTAGTGTAGCTTTCTACGCTATGCTATGCAGGAATGCTCCGTATCATTGAATACCAGCGGTTACTAAACATAGGAAACTCACCACTGATGCATGATACAGACAACAATCTATCTATCTCACTCTAATCAATGATTAAGGACTTTGAATATTTTCTGCTGAATATTGCAGCTAATGGGATCCGGGGTGTGGCATTGTTCAGTACCTTCCCGTTAATTTATGAACTCAATTTTCACATGACACCCTATATCAAGCATGAGGAATTCGAGAAAAATACTGTCGACCACTCAGGTGCCCCCCTTATTATTTTGGAGGGGGGCTTTTTTCGAAATTTGAGATTTTTTCATCAGACTTATTTTTGCTGGATTCTCTGAGAAAAAACAAATCGAAAAATACCGGGGTTGGTCGCATTCGCAGCAGAACTGAGCTCAGGGGGCAGGAAAACAAATCCAAGATAAGGGACTTTGATTATTTTCTGCTGAATATTGCAGCTAATGGGATCCGGGGTGTGGCATTGTTCAGTACCTTCCCGTTAATTTATGAACTCAATTTTCACATGACACCCTATATCAAGCATGAGGAATTCGAGAAAAATACTGTCGACCACTCAGGTGCCCCCCTTATTATTTTGGAGGGGGGCTTTTTTCGAAATTTGAGATTTTTTCATCAGACTTATTTTTGCTGGATTCTCTGAGAAAAAACAAATCGAAAAATACCGGGGTTGGTCGCATTCGCAGCAGAACTGAGCTCAGGGGGCAGGAAAACAAATCCAAGATAAGGGACTTTGATTATTTTCTGCTGAATATTGCAGCTAATGGGATCCGGGGTGTGGCATTGTTCAGTACCTTCCCGTTAATTTATGAACTCAATTTTCACATGACACCCTATATCAAGCATGAGGAATTCGAGAAAAATACTGTCGACCACTCAGGTGCCCCCCTTATTATTTTGGAGGGGGGCTTTTTTCGAAATTTGAGATTTTTTCATCAGACTTATTTTTGCTGGATTCTCTGAGAAAAAACAAATCGAAAAATACCGGGGTTGGTCGCATTCGCAGCAGAACTGAGCTCAGGGGGCAGGAAAACAAATCCAAGATAAGGGACTTTGATTATTTTCTGCTGAATATTGCAGCTAATGGGATCCGGGGTGTGGCATTGTTCAGTACCTTCCCGTTAATTTATGAACTCAATTTTCACATGACACCCTATATCAAGCATGAGGAATTCGAGAAAAATACTGTCGACCACTCAGGTGCCCCCCTTATTATTTTGGAGGGGGGCTTTTTTCGAAATTTGAGATTTTTTCATCAGACTTATTTTTGCTGGATTCTCTGAGAAAAAACAAATCGAAAAATACCGGGGTTGGTCGCATTCGCAGCAGAACTGAGCTCAGGGGGCAGGAAAACAAATCCAAGATAAGGGACTTTGATTATTTTCTGCTGAATATTGCAGCTAATGGGATCCGGGGTGTGGCATTGTTCAGTACCTTCCCGTTAATTTATGAACTCAATTTTCACATGACACCCTATATCAAGCATGAGGAATTCGAGAAAAATACTGTCGACCACTCAGGTGCCCCCCTTATTATTTTGAAGGGGGGCTTTTTTCGAAATTTGAGATTTTTTCATCAGACTTATTTTTGCTGGATTCTCTGAGAAAAAACAAATCGAAAAATACCGGGGTTGGTCGCATTCGCAGCAGAACTGAGCTCAGGGGGCAGGAAAACAAATCCAAGATAAGGGACTTTGATTATTTTCTGCTGAATATTGCAGCTAATGGGATCCGGGGTGTGGCATTGTTCAGTACCTTCCCGTTAATTTATGAACTCAATTTTCACATGACACCCTATATCAAGCATGAGGAATTCGAGAAAAATACTGTCGACCACTCAGGTGCCCCCCTTATTATTTTGGAGGGGGGCTTTTTTCGAAATTTGAGATTTTTTCATCAGACTTATTTTTGCTGGATTCTCTGAGAAAAAACAAATCGAAAAATACCGGGGTTGGTCGCATTCGCAGCAGAACTGAGCTCAGGGGGCAGGAAAACAAATCCAAGATAAGGGACTTTGATTATTTTCTGCTGAATATTGCAGCTAATGGGATCCGGGGTGTGGCATTGTTCAGTACCTTCCCGTTAATTTATGAACTCAATTTTCACATGACACCCTATATCAAGCATGAGGAATTCGAGAAAAATACTGTCGACCACTCAGGTGCCCCCCTTATTATTTTGAAGGGGGGCTTTTTTCGAAATTTGAGATTTTTTCATCATACTTATTTTTGCTGGATTCTCATATGACCTGTGCGTGGGTAATGTGTTGGATGATGGTGATTGATTAGTTGGACCTACAGTTTTAGGTGGGTTCCGAACCACCGGGAAGTGATTTTACAGCATTATTTGACAAAATAATCCCAATTTCAAACCTCCCGCCTACTCATCCCCCCACCCCTTCATCATTCCAACATACATAACCCTCAAACTCATGCCTTGAATCAGTGTACTGTGGGTCGTATGATGATGCTCTAGACAACAAGAAAGAAAGCTATTAGGGCTATATGACCGTAAGCTATAAGGCTACAGTGTTATTTTGAAAGATTACTTCCACAAACCATAAATATGTCAGACGATCAGTCCTATGAATCGTTTGTTTATTATTTCCATTGCACAGCTAGGCGCCTAGGCTGTGGTTGGGCGGTTGTAGGCCTAGGTTGTGAACACCGGATATGAGTCATGCTTTTTGCTAGTACCATTTTGCAAGAAATTCTTCCATTCAGACTTGATATTGTTTGTTCTATGTATAACTTTCCCACTCTCCTTTCTTTGAACATATATGGTACAAATACAAAATATAGATGAACAATCTATATGAACCTAAGGAGGATGCCGAAAAATTTGATTTGGAACTGGTGGGCACAGGGGCGGATCCAGCAGCAGATTTTGGGGGGGGGGGGAAATACCTAAGTCGGGTATGGTTACGTAACCATACGTTATTGTAACGATATGATAATTTTAATAACATTTTAATGAGACTCTTGCCAAAAATTCTCTCACAATATCACAAGCTGTTAATGAAAAATGAAATTAACAAGAAAAATTATATACATTATTCGCAATTAGCCAAAATCTCCCAACAATTTTTTGAGGATCCAGGATCTAGGCTCTAGAGTGAATGTTTAGTGCCAATAAAACAAGTCTACCTTTTCTGCCATAGCAGTCCTCAGTCCTCAGCCAAGTATTGATAAGCTGCAGAATCCAGAAAACCCTTTCAGAACTGGCATCATTTTCAGACCAAGTACTGAAGTACACAATATTTGCAATAGAAAATTAATTGTTGGTTAAGCATTGCTGTCTTATTTTCCTCGCTTGTCAACAACTTTGAAAACTCTCCTTCATTTTCTTCCACTTTCAATTGTATTCTTATTTTTACCCTTTTTCGTCTTTTTTCATTTTCATGTCTCTCCTCCTACCAATTTCTATTGTCATCTCTTTTCCGCTTCTTCACTGTTTTCTATCATTTCCATTAGTTCCACTTTTCTTTTTTTCTCCTTCTTCTTCTCTCTCTTCTCTTTCTTTTCATTCTTCTTCTCCGTTGGGGGGGGGGGGAGTTTCCCCTTTTCCCCCCCGTGGATCCGCCCCTGGGTGGGCAGATGAGTTCATCTCGAAAAATGACCAACGGAAGAGAAAATTTTCCGAAAATATAATCCCATCTTAAAGTGATTTTGATGATTATAATTTTTTATTTGACATGACGACTGTAAATGAATGTTTCCTTTAATTATACATTTTCTTGAATGAGAACAGACAAATTATGAGAGGAGAGTGGAATACTTGATATTTGCGGTGTCATCCATGAACTTCAATATTGTAGTGTACCTATATTATAGTGTATTGAACGCTATTGATAGTGTAAAAGAACGAATAATGTAACGGATGCTGTGAAAGAATCGATCGATGGCAGTGTAGCCTCAACCTCTTCCAACATACAACTGTGTCGGTTATACTTCTGAAAAAATCATCATTACGATTACGCCGCTTCTGAATGGTGAGTGAAATTTGATAACTGTGTTCATATCCTTTGGCTATTTTCTATAATTTCTATTTTATAAATTAACCTATAATTTATTAAAGTATCAATATGAGTGTTTCTTTTTTACTTGAGAGGCGCTTAAATAAATCGTAGATCATTCGCTATATAAAAAACACATTAATGTTCTTTAATAAGAAGATCCTTCCTCATTTAAAACGTATTCCGAACTAAATTCGTTTGTTAAAGAAAAAATGAAATAAGAGATTATGAAACATTTATGCAATGACCAAGTTCGATTCCCGGCGAAGTGTGGCCTAATGTCAATGAGCAAATTTGGAATGCAATATTAAAAAGATGAAGTTTTGATAAAGATAAAATGTTAGATGTCTACATTATTATCTTTTCAATATTGCATTCCCAACTTGTTTACTTTGCTATCCATTCCTGTTCATTGTTTACTTTCTTTGGAAAAGATTAAGTGCACTACTATGTCCGTAGAAATACAGTGTGTTTGCGTGTGATCGATAAATGATGAACAAGTATGATGTTGTAAGAGAGAACACCACATGTGTTCTTTCCTCGGAGTGGGGATGTATTTCTAATTGCTGGCAAGTGTTACTAACTCCATTCTCCATTCTGCATTCCGCTTGCTTACTGGTAACTGCTTTCTGTCCAACTGCATAATGCAACGACTTCAAGCAGATCATCCCGGCCGTCTGACAGCTGAAGATTATCTTCGGCATTGTCATGTTGATGTCCTTACAATGGGTAACATGTTGTCATTTTAAAAATATTAAAAGTAATTGTTACACTATCTATAATATAGTTGCGCTATCGCAACAAATTTATTTCTTTTTGTCATAATTTCTTTTTTTTCTCACCCAGTTTGGGATACATTAAATAATCAATTAATGATTCAATCAATGGATGCTTTCTTACGATTCCTCCAATAATCTTCAATTCTCGTCGATGTGACCCTCCGTTGCTCTTCGGAGACTACTATTCTTCTTTTAATATTTTAATATCACAACTGACACTGTATTTCAGTTTAAATTGGCTTTTCTCAACTTACATTGGAGATGCTAGAGGGATGCATTACACTTCTGACAAGAAGCTTCGTCAGCCTTTTCAGAAGTGAAATGCATACCTCTAGCAATGCCAAAATATATTAAATTTAAATTCATTGTCTGTTGTGATATATAATTGTTCATGAAGTATTTAGTAATGGAAAACATCACAGATCTTCTTTTAACTTTCGGTTTATCTTTGAACCGTTTATAAGCAATTTATATTATTTGCAAAAGTTAGTTTGAAGTGACTGACAATTAAACAACCTGACAAATACACATTAACAGAATTTATTAATGTCGAATTCCTTCTAGTGCTATTAGTTTATAATGAAGACTTCCGCAATGGCAGATATTGACAACAGTATTGAATACCTGATGGAAATCGATGAATGGAAAAATATCAGTCACCACCGGGAATCGAACCACGGACCTCCCAATTTCGCCCGACCGGCAATTCTCATTAAATTATTGTTATTCCTACTTAAATAATATTATGCCTTGAAATTCAATTTCATTACTTTATGACTTGCTTTCTACTAATCAAACTAATAATTGTTTTACTTTCCCTACTGAACTCTAGCTTCTACCCTCTCAGTAGGCCAATAACTCCGAATTGATTAAGGTGTATTTTTCATTGATTGATTTAATTAACTTCATTAATAAATTGCACTTCAATTTGAAATGGAATACACTTCATAACTGTCAACTAAGCACACTGTTCATTCCAGCACGATTCCTGGACAGCCATTTGGGGTGCGCCAGTGGGAGAGGTGTAGAAATACTTGAAAATGCGGGGATTCTGCCCACGCGTGACGAGGATGTACAGTGTCCATTTTGCAACGTAGGGCCGATGGCCACATGGAAAGATGTGAGCAAGAGCGTGGGCTGGCGTTTCCGCTGTAATTACTGCAAACGGAAATTCAGCCCTACCACAAATTCGTTTGTGGAAAACTTCCGGTAAGATGCTGCAGTTTTCTCCTTCTTATTAATTTATTTATTCATTCATTTCACTATGATTAAAAAACAAACAGCACATTATTGATGAATTATGAATTCAATGAACTTTTCAAGGATCATTGACCAGTGACTGAACTGCATTCACTCTTCAATATTGGAAGTTACAATCGATAGAAAAACAGTAATTTGTCACATTCGAAAAACAATTTTTTTTCAATTACTTTTCCATCTACAGTGCCAGTGACGTGTATAATGGGTACGGATTCGTTGTTCACGCCGCCATTGCATGGATTTCGAAGTGCACGCAAGGGCAGGTGAGCCAAATTTATTTTTCACTTTTCATTAAGACAGCTGTGAGCAGGGCCGTACTCAGCTCTGTCGGGCCCCAGGAAAAAATAATTGTGACCTCTGATAACCTTATGGGTATCGTCATTAAGTTACATGTCCCATTAAATTAATATTTTAGTGACTTTTGTCAATGCTGAAATGTGTATGACAATAAAACATTCTTGATTCTTGAATGTCTATAGTCTCACGCTTTCTGAATATATTTCTTATAGAAGAAAATTTATTTACATAAATTACAATTTAAATAAATAATAGACTGACAGGATC
Organism: Conomelus anceps; assembly: GCA_948455865.1. Taxonomy (NCBI): domain Eukaryota; kingdom Metazoa; phylum Arthropoda; class Insecta; order Hemiptera; family Delphacidae; genus Conomelus; species Conomelus anceps. The sequence goes on from OX418216.1 coordinate 27,032,178, forward strand.
TGTGCTGCATTAATCGCATTGTAACCAGCTTTGTCATATTATATTTTTACATATCAATTGTTCAAAAATTTCAAAATCAGGTATTAAAACATCAGGCACCTTTTTCTGCTTCGAATTGGTTTACTTCGTCACTAAATATCTGAAATGTAACTTGTACAGAACTATTTGTAATAAACTTTAAAAATAAAAGCAAAGACCATAGTAATTGTACGGCTGTATTTATGTATATTCGGAGTCAGTGTTTTTCCAATTTCTAAATTACTTCTCAAATATAATAATGAGGGGGACAAGACTGGTATTTGAAATAGGGGGGGGGGGGTGTATTACACGTCCCCCCCTATGGTAGCGAAGCCCATGCGGAAGCAATGTAACAAGTGGTCTTTTATACTTTCCAGGTCGCTGATTGGCTGAGAGTCAACAGAGAGACTGTCCAGTATTGGTGGCGATTTTTCCGCAACGTGTCCATGAAGGCTGCTTGGCACGATTTCGAGGTACAGTTGGCTACAATCATTTTATTATCAACTAGTCTCTGACTATGCCAAGGTTCAATGACATCGGCCAGACAGGTTCATTTCAGCTCCAGTTTTACTTGTAAAAGTAAACAGGACAAGTACATGTCTTCAATTTTATTTTTTTTTTTTCTACTAATTTCGAATTCCTTTAAGTGATATTAATTCATACTGGAGACTTCTGCAATGGCGGATATTGACAACAGTATTGAATAGCTTATGAAAATCGATGAAAGCCGCTGTACTGAAATATCAGTTTCCACCAGGAATCTAACCATGGACCTCCTGATTGCCGGTCGGGCTCCTGATTGGGAGGTCCGTGGTTCGATTCCCAGTGGTAACTGATATGTAAGTACAGCAGCATTCATCGATTTTCATCAGCTATTCAATACTGTTGTCAATATCTGCCTTAGCGGAAGCCTTCAGTTTAAATTAATAGCACTTGAAGGAATTTGAAATTAATAATTTTTTTTTGTATAATTGTTGTTTTGTTTTAATTGTCAGTTACTTCAAACTAACTTATTACTGTTCTTGCATTATACCTTGTCCATTATTCCTCCATCTTCAGTCTACATAACCAAAAACATCTCTCCTACTGTATGTACCTCCATCCTTGATATTCTAATGCTATTCAAATGTTATCACATTTCTTTCGTTCTATGAATAGGTTTTGGGAGGTCTAGGTGATGTCGTTGAGGTTGACGAAAGCCACCTTTTTAAAAGGAAAAACCATCAAGGGAGGCCGCTTCGTAATCAGCGTCTCCATGCGTGGGTGTTTGGCGGGGTGAGCCGGTCGACCGGTAAGGTATTTGCGGTGCAGGTACCTGACCGGTCGGCCGACACACTGCTGCCATTGATGCAGAAATACATAGACCCTGACACGGTCATATGCTCAGACATGTGGCGAGCATATGAGCATGTCGGGGATGTATTTCGGGCTCATGGCAAAGTCAATCACTCTGAGAACTTCCTCGATCCACCGCGGGGGGAGGACCCCTTTTGGTTACCTGTCGGCTTTCTCGATGACGGATGCCTCGACCACCAATTCCTAGGTAATTGAAACAAAACAGAAGTTGTCAAATTTCACTAAACCCTAACAGTTAGTGTCACAGGACCGTGGTTTCGTGTTCTACTAACACATCTTTGGCTGTGCTGAAGAAGCAGGAAGCCTCTTAATAACAAATTCGGTATCCAAAAGTTACCAAATAATTGGAAAAGCAATTAATATTTGTATGGCTACTCTTGTTTTAGGTAAAGTAAAGTAAATTCGTATGGCTTTTCGTGGTGGGGAGACCCTTACGGTTGTTTTAGGTTATTCACTGTTATTAAATAATAGTTACATAAGTGAGTCAATTATACCTTAACATATTGAAACCTGAGATTCTAAATCAAATTTCAATTTACAATAACTACTGTAATCAGCTGATTTGTCATAAAGCTACATCTCCCTTACCCAATTTGAATTTTTTACAACAGGTCAATGGCCTGCTGGTATGGCCCCATACCGTGTCCATACACAAAACATTGAGAGAGCATGGAGAAAGATGAAAAAATTGACAAGGGGCTGTCATGAGTCTGCCTCCATGCCAGAGTACTTGGGGGAGTACATGTACAGGAACAATGTACTCGCCCAATTCGATACGGTGGAGAATAGGGCTGCTAGGAGAGTCGGGCGGCTGCAGTACCTGAAGTTCCTCGAGGATTGCGCCAGTGCATACCCTGGCATTGGTAAGGTTCCAATGCATGATGACATTGAGCAATGCCGATGCCACTTATGCATTGGATGAAATGGTTTGTATACATTATTTGTAAATGTGTCTATTATATAGTGTATGGTAAGATATAGTGCATACTTGATTTCAAAACTTTTAGTAAGCTTTCTAATTTTCTTTGGTTTTGTGTTGCAGGTATAGTGCTGAAGAACTGCCCCAGTCTCCAGTTGGTGTTTGTACATTATTTGTAAATGTTCATATTGTAGTGTTCTATAAAATAATAGAGTGTAATATGTACACTAATGTATGGTGAGGTGCAGTGCATACTTGACTTCAAAACTTTTTGTAAGCTATCTAATTTTCTGTGGTTGTGTGTTGCAGGTATAGTGAGGTGGACATGCAGCAAGACATAGGAGCGTATCACCCCAGATGGCGCATACCATTGAGTCTGACTAAAGCAATGTCTCTTTTTGAGGCGTCCCAGGCAAACTCATTGGGTAACACTAGGCAGTTTAGTGGGTAATACCTTTTTCTCATATGCCTGATCATGTTTACATGGTTGGACATATGACCTGAAGGAAGTAGTCCCACACACCAGACTAGCGCGCCTTGAGACTCTTGCATGGATGCCAGCTGGATCTTGATTCAATTGACATGTATGTGAGCAGGTAAAGAGGTGCGCTATTTCTGAGGTGCGTAAAAGCATTCTGCCGTCCTCTTTTAGGAAAAAAAAAAAACGGCATGCATTACATGCTAGCCTGTCTCCTTTGTATAATGTAATTATTTTGTTTCATGAGAAATATGCATTGCGAATTTATCTTTAATGTCAGCATCATTTTCACACGTTTATGAATTAAACTTAAGTGAAATCTTGCTCTGCTCTTTCACTACAACTCCATTACCCTGAATCCATATCATTTATTCAGTTTTAGTATTTTTTTATTATTTTCTTTGTGTATGTGAGAAAGTAAAAGTTATTTTGTGTGTAGACAAGTTAAGAATCACATTCTGACTTGGATATATACTTGGATGTACTAACTTTGATAGTGGTTACAATGAATCGAATAGGTTCATGATTAAATATTGTCATACAGTAAATGAAGATAGTGCTATTTTAAGTAATGAATAATAAGAAACAAATGTCACAGTCACATTTTTTTTTAAATATTGAAAAACTGGTTTCGTTTGTTTTCCCATTATGAATCAAATAATGATGTAACATCAATCTGATGATTGATAATGGCATAACAACCGAAACTAGCTTCAGAATATTTTTAATAAATGTGGTTGACAACATTCAATATTGGTATTAATAGAACAATCTTGAATGCATATTCAGATAGATTAGCTTCAAAATATGCAAAACAATTCACATTAAAAACGGACTCCTGGCAGATTTTGTTTCGAAAGTGTGCATTTGTATTTTTAAAATGAAAATACCAATGTCTAATCAACATTATTCACATAGGATGCTATAGAAATTGATTTCATAAGTTTTAAACTAGGAGAGAAAAAATTGCAGTGCTGTTAACTGACTGTAGAGAGGAGTGTGGATGATTATTGAAAAACGATTACAAATAATAATAAGTTAATAAGAATAATTATAATCGCCTATCACAGTATATCATATTATTTTTCTAAAGCAGGAGGAACGAATGTGTGTGTGTTAGTGTCTGTGTTTCAAGTACAGTATCAAGAAGGAAAGACATAAATGTTGACTAATGTTGTCAAGTAAGGTAATGTTGTCACTCGTCCAGTAAGGAGTATACTCAATGGCAAGATATACACAAGTATATGATATAAATGTTAATTACTGAAGAACTGCACCATATAAAATATACCTGATTGGATACAGGTGTGAAGAAACTTGTCAAAAATGTGATCCCAAGCTCAGAAAAACTAAAATATCAATGAGTAATCATTTTTTAACAAAAATAAAATGAAAACTCAAAACTCAGTCCAATGTCTAGGTAAGAACTACGGATAATACTTCATTTTACTTGTAAACTATAATCAACCGTTCGAAAAATTTTTTTATATTTTACAAAAACATTTCACCTGCTATCTTATAAGTGCAGTACAATTTTTATACCTTCAAAAAAAACCTACTTCTTGAAAAAGAATGTAAATGTTTAAGGATAACAGGCAGAACAATAAAACGGTTTCATATTCTAAATATTAAAACAAACCATTGAATTGTTGCCAGTAGTAGTAACATTGTTTCATTTTTTAAATTTAATGTAATTTTACAAAGTTTTAGGTTTAAGTTAGCGGACGAGGATGAGTGACCACCCTCCCTGATTCTATGCATGACTCATCATAGCTCACAATCTGCAGTGAGCTTCCTATGTTTAGTAACTGATTCTTCAACATTATACGGAGCATTCTAGCACAGCGTAGAATGCTACAATCTTGCTCTACTATGATACACACCCCAGATCCCAGCAGCTGCAATATTCAGACGAAAATATTCTAAGTCCCTTACCTTGGATTTGTTTTCCTGCCCCCTGAGCTCAGTTCTGCTGCGAATGCGACCAACCCCGGTATTTTTCGATTTGTTTTTTCTCAGAGAATCCAGCAAAAATAAGTCTGATGAAAAAATCTCAAATTTCGAAAAAAGCCCCCCTCCAAAATAATAAGGGGGGCACCTGAGTGGTCGACAGTATTTTTCTCGAATTCCTCATGCTTGATATAGGATGTCATGTGAAAATTGAGTTCATAAATTAACGGGAAGGTACTGAACAATGCCACACCCCGGATCCCATTAGCTGCAATATTCAGCAGAAAATAATCAAAGTCCCTTATCTTGGATTTGTTTTCCTGCCCCCTGAGCTCAGTTCTGCTGCGAATGCGACCAACCCCGGTATTTTTCGATTTGTTTTTTCTCAGAGAATCCAGCAAAAATAAGTCTGATGAAAAAATCTCAAATTTCGAAAAAAGCCCCCCTCCAAAATAATAAGGGGGGCACCTGAGTGGTCGACAGTATTTTTCTCGAATTCCTCATGCTTGATATAGGATGTCATGTGAAAATTGAGTTCATAAATTAACGGGAAGGTACTGAACAATGCCACACCCCGGATCCCATTAGCTGCAATATTCAGCAGAAAATAATCAAAGTCCCTTATCTTGGATTTGTTTTCCTGCCCCCTGAGCTCAGTTCTGCTGCGAATGCGACCAACCCCGGTATTTTTCGATTTGTTTTTTCTCAGAGAATCCAGCAAAAATAAGTCTGATGAAAAAATCTCAAATTTCGAAAAAAGCCCCCCTCCAAAATAATAAGGGGGGCACCTGAGTGGTCGACAGTATTTTTCTCGAATTCCTCATGCTTGATATAGGGTGTCATGTGAAAATTGAGTTCATAAATTAACGGGAAGGTACTGAACAATGCCACACCCCGGATCCCATTAGCTGCAATATTCAGCAGAAAATATTCAAAGTCCTTAATCATTGATTAGAGTGAGATAGATAGATTGTTGTCTGTATCATGCATCAGTGGTGAGTTTCCTATGTTTAGTAACCGCTGGTATTCAATGATACGGAGCATTCCTGCATAGCATAGCGTAGAAAGCTACACTACGACTCTAGTATGATACACACCCCAGAGCCCGGCTCTTACCAAATAGTTCTATGTTCTATGAATTTCAAATGAAATACTAATATGGTAGAATGGTAGTAAACAAAATCTAGCCGAAATATTTAGAGGTTACCTTGTTTGGAAAAATGATTCATCAACATGTTATAATGGAATCCATTAGTTTTCAGTCAAAATCTGAACAATGAACATATAAATATTTGATTATGATGAAGAAATCAAGCAATAAAAACACTCACCTTCAAACATTGTGATGAAATTACGAAGCAATATTATTGACGATACAAAGCACTGATCAACATGACTTCTGCAATACTGGCCTATCCCACAAGCATGTGGCTTGGGCCAGTATTGCCATCATTTTCAAACGACTAAACAGTCAGTTTACCTAAACAGAGTAAATTCTAGAACAAGGAAAAGACTACACAATAATTCATAGAGAAAGCAGATAACATAGAGTAGTGTGTCAATGCTGTAGTTTGTGGAGGTAGTGGTGGTCCTGCAGATGCAACGCAATAAAGAAGATCAATAAGGCATTGCGATTGCTTTAATTTTCGAGTAGAGTGAGAGTGAGAGGATTTCAGTTTGGATTTGGAGGTTAAGTTGTAAAATACATACATAGCTAAAATAATTTTGATTAATATTAATTATTATCAACAGCAGTAATTCAAAAACTAAGTCCTTCATAGGAGAAGGGTGATCAAACAAGAAGATTTACATTTACAAAATTATGATGAATTCGTCAAAAACCGAAAGTTGTACGATTACTAACTTTAACTTTTTGATGTGATAACTCATCAATGTACCAGGTACGATACATTTGATCTGAAATTGAACCTTCAAACAAATATTACCCAAATTATAAGTTACTTGAATCAAGTTCATCTATTTATCTTTATTCTTATTATTATTCTTATAATTAAGGGTAATTATTTATATTAAGGGCTTCAGAAGGAAATCGTTTGAAACATTGAAACCTTCACAAAATTTTGACGAAACCTTGGGCTATATTTTACTTTACATGCCCAGCTGGTTGGCTTTAAATTTCTGTTTGCAATTGATGGCAAAACCATGACTATTTTGCGGCGCTCAATGAACTTATCATTAATTTTTGAAAAATAATTTAAATTTGGCCTACTATCCCCTCTCAGTTTGATGGTCATTACATAGGCCTACGCCTACCTCACAAATTATTCGATCAACAATGAAGCTATCCTAAAATTAACCTAATTGATAGTATAAATTCGGAATTTGTACCGCCACATTCGCAATTCTTCATTTATTCATATTAAAAATTGTCTGATTGGTATGACAGCAGCCAAATCAAATCATCCTTATTTCACAATAACATATTCATTTTACATAACAAACTGAAATTATTTTCTTCCTGCTAATGCTTCTAATGAATGCTAGGCTAACCGAGCTGCTCCATTGAAAGTGCTTTTGGAGCAATCCTATTCCAAGAAGTTGAGTTTACTCTCATTTCTTTAAAATACACATGTCTGGTGAGGTTAGGGCTTGCTGAAGGCATGCGTTAAGGTTGGGTAAGGTTTTGTCAGGCAACCGATAGTAATTTCGTATGGCTTTTAGTGGTGGGGAGACCCTTACGGGTAGTTCCACCTCGCCGTTTTTAACGACTGCTTTTTTTATATGCAACTGGGACCTACGGCTTAACGTGTCCTCCGAAACACGGGAGTGGCTCGAGAAAAATATCTTTGACTCAACTGGGATCGAACCAAGGACCTTTGGCTTATCAGACCAGCGATAAGCCACTCGGCTACGCCGACTCCAAGGCAACCGATATATGCACTGAAACCGCCTTGAAGAGCTGAGTAAAATGCGAGTGAGTAAATCACATGATAGATAGGATGAATATTTCATATTCTCCAACTTCGACTTTATAATGCCTCATGCCTGACTTGTTCCGAACAGTCAGTCAGTCCTGACTCACTGATTGAACACCGAACCTCAAAATTACTAGATCAAAATAGTAAAATGTTATATACATAATAATACTCGTATATATGTTCATTTCTGGAACAATATGCATTCCAAGAACGTATTTTTAAATTTTCTTAAAAATGCGTCTTATGTGGGTAGGCTATTGACATATAAATTTGGAGGTCTAATGGAATATAATACTTATAGTGCACATTTTTTTCAGAGAATACCAGCTGCTGATTGAGCTGTAGTTGAAACTTGCTGCTGGGTCAATCTAGTTTATGGCTGGTGAACAATGTATCACCCAGGTGAGCTTTCTTTTCAATTTCAACATCAATATAGTTTTCTTTTAATTTTTTGCTTCTGTTGATGCTGTATTAAAGTTAAAAATTGCTATTAATGCTAATAATTTAATGGACTCTTGCATTCTACCATATCGATACTAGGTACCTTGATCTCCTGTCGGAGGTTTGCTATCATCACAACTATCCGTATTTTATTGAATGCCGACCAAAACAATACATTGTTGATGCATCCAAACCAATCCCTCAAATTTTTAAACCAGGACCGTTCTTCATTGGTTGGGTTACATCGAGTTCGCTGCTAACTGTCTGTTAGTCGAGTTCAGTGCCTTTATGGAAACCTGAACATTATGATATGAATTGATCACTCATGTAACAAAAACAAACCAAACTATATGATGGATCCCCTACAACACTTATGTACTTATAAACAGTAAGAAATAGGCTTTAAAAAGTCTATTTTCCTAAAGTTGCATTAAAAAGTGGCTTTTCTGCATATGTTTATTTTAAATTTTTTAATTTTAATTTTTTTAATTAATTACAGTACGCAAAATAGGTAATTCCAAACCAGATCTTCTTTCCCCACGCTCAGATCAGCTGGCGTTTGGAAAGTAAAACAGCTGATTTACTTTCCGCATGCCAGCTGATAGAGCATGTTCTGTTCTGTTTTGTTATGTTTAGTTTACATTTAATATTACTGTAGGAAAAATGTAATGTGTAATTCGAGCGCAAAGTACTCTTCCTGCACTCAAGAAACTTTTTTCTCTTTGCACTCTTGTTACACAAATAGCTATTCCATGTCCCTTTCCATCATGATTCCGATTTTAATTGTGGTGATTGTTTTGACTATTAAATGATAGATATTTATATTATTTATGCATGTATTACAGTATTGTATTCAATGTTGATGTATTTTGTTGGATTTTTATTATTTGCTGTGTGTTGTTTTTAATGATTCTGACTTAGCCTGTTATATATGTTATTTTGGCTCAATAAAATGAATATGAATACAGTGTTAATAATATTGAATCTGGGCCTGGAGAACTTAATACCTTTTTCCTGAATGAAGTACATTGAATAGTGGAACAGGATTTACTGTGAGAATAAATTAGCACTTCTACTTCATTTGCAATCTGCAAAATTATTTTTCTTCTTCATTTTCTCTCACTCTCTCTCTATCAGAATGCAAATTCTCCAAATCGAGCTTCAATTCAAATCCATGGTTAGCCAGAAGAGTCGACGGAATTAATCATGTTCTATAAAGGCGAACGCGCACAGCAACAGACGGACGGAGCAAAAATCATTCCACATGTTATCAAACTTTGCAACGCACTTGCTAACATACGCAGACAGATGGATGTCTGAGTGCATTGCAACATTTAATAACATGGAGAGAGATTTTTGCTCAGTCTGTGTGTATACGCCCGTCTGTTGCTGTGTGCGTTCGCCTTAATAGGGGAGGCCTTCCAAGAAACTAGTTGAAGAAGAATTTCTCTATCGAATTGGGTCTTGAAATTGAATTGGAGATGAGGGAAAATTTTTCATTGTGGAATAATGAGCTTTTAGTGAAGGTTAAATAATTGTACTTCAATGATTTAAAATACAATATATCTTGTATATTGAATTTGAGAATATGAGGTAATTATGGTACTTTTTATTTGCTGAATGGTAAGATAAAAACTAACCAACAAGGCCTGATACAGGTATTCACATATGCATTTATAGCAGGTCTAGAATATATCAGTTGAGTATTTACTTTTTTCAGAGATTAACACCTGCTGACTGATGTTATTGAAACGTGCTGCCAGGACAAGTTAGTCTATGAACAATGTATCAAGTATCAGGTGAGCTTTCTTTTCCATGGACCGTTTTCCATGAAACTTGGTATATATATTATGTAAAATTTCATGGAGAAGGTTTATACGCCATCAATTTCGTCCTAACTCAATTGGACCAAAAAGAATCTTATGGTAAGATAAAAACCACATGTTACATTATGAAAAGGTATGATAAAGTATGATGAAAAAGATGATATTCTAAGGCTCTGATTATACAGGCAGATTCGACGCGACAGATTTTAAACACTTGTATTATTTTTTACTTAATTCAGCTGAGCAGCTGATCGGGATGTGTTTTTTTTCCGTCCTTTGGTTTTTAGATCTGTGAAATTTCTTGCATCAAATCTGCCCATATACCATAATCATATAGAAGATAAACTTCCTTGGTGGTGCTGCTCTCAGAATCAGAGAAATTATTATTATTTCTCATGCTAATTCTGTTAACAGATCCAACCATGACACAATGATCCTTACGAGTTAAGTAGACTCGTAAAGGTAATCAGATGATTTTTACCACACTGTTATGGGATGCTACTGACTACTTTTGCACCCAAAACCATTTGACTGAAAGCTGAATAGCTGGCTTTTGGACATGATTTTTGTACAATGCTGGTATTCAATGTGTTGAGGTTATACTAACATAACAATGATTTATAGTTTCTTATTTCAAATTATCTGCTATTTTAGACTATATTGACGAAAAATAGCGTACATAACACGTCTGGTAAGGTGTTTACCATACTCTTATGATAATTCTTCACTCGACTTCATCTCGTGCATAAACAACCATACTCGTACGGTAAACACCGTCTTACCACCCTTGTTATGTAATATACTATTGTTAATATATTTTGTTATTTTTCATTTCAGACACCAAAACATGTCACAAATTCCACACAGACAACTCATCATGTGTGCTCATTCTGCAAAGGAAGCGAAAGTCTAATTCCAAAGTTTAAAACTGTACACACATAGTTTTATCATAGCAATAGTATAATTTTGTACACTACAAAACGTGTATTATGTCTTGAGTTTATTTGTGGTTTCCTTAATATCATTAAAATTTGGAATAAATGTTTATTGAAATTTTATTGTTGTACACTAAAAAAGTAAATTCGTATGGCTTTTCGTGGTGGGGAGACCCTTACCACACTATTTCAATATGATGTCTAACCTAGAAAGATTCTGGCAACATGGGTGCAAAAACAATTTTTTCTAAGGGATATGCCCACATGAGCTCTAGGCTTGTGCGTGAGAAATGGGAAGGGTGACGATGAGAGATCAAATTCAACGACTCCTTTCTGGACAGTTGGGACCGACGGCTTAACGTGTCCTCCGACACGGGAGTGGCTCCAGGAAATATATTGGTCACAACTGGGTTCGAACCGGAAGCTTTGGCATATCAGATCATTATTTAATAAGTAAATAATTACTTCGTTTCCCACGCACAAGCCTAGAGCTCATGTGGGCATATCCCTTAGGAAAAATTGTTAATTGTTGAAAAATACTCTAAATTGTCTTTGGTAAGCTCTATCAACTGCCACAAGTCGCATATCTATAAACATAAACACTTCAAGGGCTCCGCCTCATCCATGCAAAAGTTGATTTTATCAGATGTTTTATATTCCCTCTATGTAAAAAAACGCACACATCGAAAACGCCTAGTATAACATTTGCAACACGAAAGTTCCATTTACCGGCTGAGGCCGCGCTTTCAACGCCAATATAACTTGGGCCTCCAAATTCAAAAAGTTTGGAAAGGAAATGGATTCCTTTTGTAACTTCTTTAAGTAACAAAATATGCAAAATAATTAATATTTATTAAATTACTTGATCAATTTATTGTAATTTTCACAAGATTCTATCGTTTATATTGTGAGCCCTGAGAGTTTCTCAATTCTGTGTAAAATAATGCAATTAAATTATTAATCGGAAATATCGTAAGGGCAAGGAAAACTGTTGTGAGTGCGCCACACCAGATTTTTAAGCAATAACAAACTTGTGCTGCCATCTACGGGAAGAATGAGAAAGGTTGCTTAGACCACTTTTACACTCATGTAATAGGTTCTAGGGAATCTTTACAGCTGACGTCATGTATTTGATAATTTTGTGGGTTGGGCCACTATTGCGCTGAACGCCTCATATTATATAGGCTAAAGTTACTTTCATAAAATCTCCAATTGTGATGAAAAGAGGCGTGTGAACGACCATTGCCAATATAAGTTAATTATGACAGAAAATCAAAATAAATTGATGGATGTTGGATTTATTTCAGGTAGCCTACGGTAAGTATATAACCATACACGTTTTTATATTTTTTAATGCCGGTATGTTGTAGTACTAGGATAAAATTCTTGATTACTATATCGTGAAGGACCTCAAATGTAAGAAATTCTTGATATTTGGACTAGGTATCTAACAAGATTTAATCATTGCTAGGCCTATTCCATTTCTTCCTTTTTCAAAGCTATCTGAAGAACATGTCTACACAGAACAGGTACCTATTTGATTATTTTTGGTGGAGTATCTAGGCCTATAGTTGGTTTATTACTTTACCAAAGTAAAGATCGAATCTAGCGCCAAACCGCGTACAGTAATATTTTGTAACACAATTATATTGTTCAGTATAGCTACGGCTATGGCCAAATGAGATGAGAGTAGAACTTATTTAACAACCTGTCCAATTCAAGCATTATTTGTATTTAATTATAAAACATTATGAGAAACCAATTCGAATTGGAGTTCATAACTGGCGGTTTTTGCATGTTTGACGGTTGGATTGGATCGTCACTACCACAACCTTCTGAATAATTAGGGTATCTTAGAAGCCAAAGTTGAAAAATTCTTGAAATAGGAGCAAATTATTCTTTAAATTCAGTAAATAATCGGGAATAATATTATTCTAAGTATGTATGATAACATCGATGTATTCACTTGGAATTGAATATGATATAATATGTAGTTTCAATATAAAAACTAAACTGACTCTTGAACTATGATTAAATAGTTTATCAAATTCTTAGATACGTGAAGTATCAAATTGTATGATTAATCATAATCAATAACCATAGCTGAAAATAAAAACTACAGCATTGACACGCTACTCTATGCTATCTGCTTTCTCTATGAATTTATGTGTAGTCTTTTCCTTGTTCTGGAATTTACTCTAGTTAAGACAACTCATATTTTTATAGTAAACACTTAGTTGTTGAGGTTATGAGATATCGTAAAATTTCTAACAAAATTATCGTAAAACAAATAACAAAATTTCAACTTTTACTTGTTTTGCCATGCTTTTTGAAGTGGTAGTTCCGACAATTCGATAATATTAGATCGAATTAAATCAAATAAAATTGGGGTAATTATATAGAAACGTTACTTGTTCAATTTTGTGGTGATTTTTTTTGTGACATCTACACACCCCAGGAAGCAATAATCCGTTGAAAGTTTTTGGGGGTCGCAATTATTTCACAGAAAAATTGAAATTTTCGAAAAAAACATTTTTCATGAAAATTTATATTTTCATTTGAAAAATTAATAATTTGCAAACATGTGAGGAGTTCCAAATTTTAAAACAATGTAAACCAAGTGAATATAACATTTCAAAAACACTACCGCCCCCAAATGCAGTGCGCTCGAAGCGCGCATAACCAAATCTAACCTAACCTGGCTAGATGTGACTGAACCACCTCATACCTTTATTTTGATGCATAAAAAACATACGTCAAGCTAATTTACCATTAAACGACATAGATCAAGTGAATTATGACATTGGCCTGTAAAGTTACCAGAAAAGAATAATTGAAAAGCAAAATAAGATTAACTTTTCATGTGAAATTTAACGACATGCAGTCAAATATTTGTTAAGAATAAGTATAATAACTCACTTAAACTGGCCGAGTACTTTCGAATCTATGAGATCCATCATCAGAGCCTCTGATGATGGATCTCATAGATTCGAAAGTACTCGGCCAGTTTAAGTGAGTTATTATACTTATTCTTAACAAATATTTGACTGCATGTCGTTAAATTTCACATGAAAAGTTAATATTAACAACGCAGTTCGTCATGGAACAAGAAATCCAGCAAAATAAGAATTGCAATCGAGCATCCGTCAGCGGCAGGGAAAAAGCGACTTATTTTGTCTGCCACTAGGTGGCGCTGAGTAGCGGAGCAGGTCTATGGCTTCGGCTAACGTCAAAACTCAGACCAATTACAATTCCTTCTGATCCAATTACAATCTGAGCTCAGACGCAGGAAAAAAGCTACTTCTTTAGTCTGCCGCTTGGAGGCGCTGAGGAGAGGAGCAGGTCTTTGGCTAAGGTCTAGTGATTACAAACCCTCGACATTCGAGTCGATGTAGAAAGATATCGAGGTTACAGTTCGATATCCCATCCAGTGAAATAATCGCACGAGTTACGATACCAAATGGAAGTATCGATACTGTCTTACTTATCAACACGCCTGTTCTGTATCATCCGAATGATACAAAACAGCTGTTAACGTGGTACGTTGCGTTTTAACGATACATTTACACTTCGAGCTCGAGGAAAAGTACAACACACAAAAATCATGATGTGTTAATAAAAACAGTTTTAGGAATGCTTAGGGGAAAAGCCTACGAATATTTCAACTTTTTATGGTCTCATGTTAAAGTATTATTGATGATGATAACAATATCACAATCATTTTGGGCAGAAATGCCTAGAAAAGCTGCTATCGCCAACTGCCCTCAGTCGGTCTGCCTTGGTCGGTCTGTAACGTTTCTATTCGCTACTCGCTCAACTGGTAACTATATCAATGTAATCGACCCTTAACTATAACCAGAGCTAACCTAACCAGCTAAAGCCAAACTAACCGACAACAAAGAGAACACTACCGATCCAGATAGCTGTTGAAAATGAATAAATCACGTTTCAGCCTACGTGAATAATTATTTATTCATTTATTCTCTATTAAAATTTTGTTTAATTAATGCGATAAAATGCTGTTTCATACAGACACTTTGATACGTAAAACATTTGAAACGCAATTTTAATCGATGGTATGAAGTATCAAGCTCGTGCGATTATTTTACAGGATGGGATATCGAACTGCAGCCGATAGCGATAAAAGCTGCTCGATGGTGTAAATTATGGAGACTATCGACAATAATTATCCAGAAATGATAGCAAACCGCGAATTTCAACTACAAGTTTTAATATTGGCCGAAGTGAGATCTTCTTTTCTAGTCGACCATTTTGAATTTTATCAACGCATTTTATTAATTTAACGCTTTATGTTTATCGTTTTCAACCATTTGGGCTGCAGTTCAATATCCCATCCAGTAAAATAATCGCACGAGTTTCGATACTTCATACCATCGATTGGAGTTGTGTATCAAAATAATGTATTGCGTTTTGCGTGTCTGTAATGTCCCATAAGCCGCGTCTCCACCAACCGAACATGCTCGGCGGACAATGTTCGCTGGAATCAGCTGATGTCGCCGAACATTTTCTGGAGTTGGTTTGGTGTGGACGCCTTCTCAAACATTAAGGTGCTGATCCACCAAAAGTGTGTACGCAACATGGTGTACTGCACATTTTGTGTGAACTTTCAGTTTCCGAAGGCTCTGTTGAGCAGCCCTGCCACACCAAAAGAAAATTGTTTCGCACTCAATATGTTCGCGCACAAAGAATTGTTTGCGGATGTATGGCGCCAACCAGTTCAACTTCTTATCGCTTTGTTTACTTTTGTCTGGATCGTCTGACTCGGCCACCTTCTTTCCGGTCAATAATGACATCATCCTTTTTATAAAATTCACCCAACCCCAAAAATGCGTAAAATTAGAGATAGATGAATTTCGATTTCAGATTCGGGTTTAGCACCCTAAAATTAATAAGAGTCGGGGCTGTTTTTTTGAAAATAATCAAAATTGAAAAAGTTTTCTCTTGGTAACAAAACTTAATCTATTCATGTTATGTCTATACTAGAAATAGCACATCAATACTGAAGCTCATTGCTATTTTGTATCCAACATGCTTTGCCAGGAGGAGGATGTAATTCTGAGCTCGGCTGTGTGTATTATTTTACCTAAATTACGAAAAAAGCGTCGGGAAAATCCGCGTATTTGGGTCTGACCTTTTTAAAAAAGAAGGCAACCAAAAACTTTTTGGAAGAGTTGAAAATACATCCTTTCATTTTTTCAATTAATAAGGCATTCAAATGATGGCATTTTTTGTATTAACTGCGTATTAAAAAAAAATTTAGTTAATATTTGAAGTCAGCTGTTCTAAAGAATTTTTATAATATAACTAGCTATTGTGCCCGTCCTTCGTACGGATTATGTTTAGAAATAACACTAAATAATTAACAGATACCTGCTACGGCACTATTCATACATTGTGATTTCACTTGGTACCACAATCTAACAACTTTATGCTTTTTATTTAACTTGAACTTTTTAATTTTTCTACTGAAATATTGCAATGCATGTAAAATCAAATCAATCAAAAAATCAAATTCAAATCAACTACAAAATTACTTAAGTTAAACTATGAACGATTATAAATGCGGACGAAACGTCAAGAACTGGCAGAAAAGTAAAGATAAGGAAAAAAGGTACGTTACTGCTGAGTAAAATTAATATCTTCTGAATGAAATTTATCTGTATTGAAAGCAACATAACCTCAATAGTCAACAGAGAGAACAACTCTGATCATAACTTATTTCTTTATGATTTAAGGATCTTTCTTTATTCTGAATCCTGTGTTTATTTTTATCATTATTTCATTCTATTTTGATATGATCTTTTTGAATTATATAATTTTATTCAAAGAATCAATTTCAATTTAGTTCAAACTTGTCTTCAAACACAGTCTATGCACATGAAGATCTTTGCAGCTTCGTTCGATTCCCACTCATTGCACTCTTTTGTATTTTACTAAAATAGAAAACTACTTGTATTAATAAGTTGTTAATGAATGAAGAAAAATTTCATTTAAAACAAAATTATTTCTTTTTTCATGAAATATAATTATAAATGGCAATGTATTTAGCAAGTTTTTTTCTACCTCTGTTCCTGTTTGTTATTGTCTTTGATGTTCTTTTTTATTGCATATAGATTGGATTTCTGCCATACACAAAAATAAGCTTACAGTAATAACTAGATGACTAATATCAAGTTCTTATTCCAGACATGCAGCACATGGATTCCCAACCCTTCCGGACTGCGGTCATAGAGTCAGAGAGGAAGGCCACAAGAAGAATAATTTTGAGTGTTCCAGACTGAATATGCAAGACATAAGAAGATTCCATCAAGCTTTCTACAAAACTTCAAATAAAATTGACCAAGATCAATTCATAATCAGGTATTGTGCTATGACAGCTGTGACTGTTCCATTACAACGTACCGCAGCAGAGAGAGTCGTCATGGTGACAACCAAATATTATGCTGAGGGGTAATGATTGAGTAGAGAGTTTGTTTTGCTTGTTGTAATAAACGAGAGTTACTTTTCAAGTTGCATTTATCTTTATTGGTAGAAATACTACATGGTGTCAGGTGTATTACCAAAATGTCAAAGAAAACGAAAAGAAGAGGTCGACAAATTAATGAAGATGAATTTCACGGAATCGAAGAATCTACCTCTCAATCCGTAAGTTACCAACCATGTTCCATTCAACGCGGATTTTCATTCCAGGGTCAACCCCCACAATGTTTCAAGTTCGTTGATTCCGAATGGGAGGCTTGGTTCCATTCGTTCGAAAGATATAGATCAGCCTCAAAATTATGTTTCGAACCTGATAATATTCAAATTGACACTTTAATCTTGACAATGGGATCTAAAGCCGAAACTATATTTGAGAGTTTCCACCTTTCGAATGAAGATCAAAAGAAATACAATTGCGTAATTGAGCGTTTCAACAATTACTTTTCAAAAAAACCAACATAATTTTTGAGAGGGCAAAGTTCAACAATAGGACTCAAAAGGAAAATGAATCTGTCAGTAATTTTATAACGGATCTTTTCGAATTATCTAAGACTTGTAAATATGGTGATCTGAGAGATGAATTAATTCGTGATTGTATAGTAGTTGGTATACTTGACAGTAAACTCTCTCTCTCTCTCCAAATGAATGCTGAGCTAACCTTAGAAGGTGCTATTGATCGCGCAAAACAATCGGATCGAGTCAGTAAAGGAACAGCAAACGGCAATCAGAAAAGAACATAACGACGTGTTTTCTACGTTAGCCATGAAGCTTAGGCCCGAATCGAAATCCAGACCATTTACTTGCTATTGGTGTGGCTCTCTCAAGCCTCATGAAACAAATGTTTGTCCGGCAAAAGAAGCAATTTGTCATAATTGTAAAAAGAAGGGTCATTTTTCTAGAATTTGTAGATCTAAAAAAATTCAAATGGTTTCTAACAACAATGACTCCAGGAATGAAAACAATGAGCGTATATTAGATTCAATCACAATATTGAAAGTTGATTCAAAACTTGTATCTATACCCCCTTTGGTAGTCAAAATATCAATAGATGGAATTCCTGTAGTATTCAAAGTTGATACGGGAGCCGACATCACATGCATACCAGTATCACTACTGCCAACCTTAAGAAAATCTCAATGCGATTTAGAAGAGTTCAATGGAAAAATTGAACATGCTGGTAGAGGAAAACTTTCTTGCATCGGTACCTTTAAGGGAGAGTTTAAAACATGTTCCGGTACCTCATCTAATCAAACGGTTTTTGTTCTAAACGAGTTAAGAAATCCTCTACTTGGCAGACCTGCGATACATTCTTTAAAATTACTTGCCATGTCATCCGAAGTTTGTCAAATTAGTAAAGACGAACATCTAGAAGCCGATGAAAAGTTTACAACTCTGTTTTCTGATGTTCCTGGAGTAATGGTTGGCGGATCCCATCATATACGACTCGTTGAGGATGCTAAACCTTACGCAATTTCAGCACCTAGAAGGATCCCTTTACCCTTGTATGAAAAGGTTTGAGAAGAACTTACGAAAATGGAAAAAAATTGTATTATCTCGAAAATCGAAGAAGCTACTGAGTGGTGCGCCCCTATTGTTGTAGCAACAAAGAAATCTGGAGCTATTCGTCTTTGTGGGGATTTCACAGAACTCAATCAACACATAGTAAGAGAGCGGTTTGTTATGCCTTCAGCAGAAGAAATATTTTCAAGAATTTCCAATGCTCAAATATTCAGTAAACTTGATGCTAGAATGGGATTCTGGCAAATATCACTGTCAGAAGAGTCTAAACGTCTCACAACATTTATAACGCCATTTGGAAGATTTTGCTATAACCGAATGCCATTTGGAATTTCATCAGCACCTGAACATTTTCAGCGAAGAATTTCCCAAATCTTAGATGGACTTGAAGGGTGTGCTAATATGATGGATGACATTCTTATTTGGGGGAACTCAAATGAGGAACATGATGAGCGCTTAGAGAAAGTACTTGAAGCTCTCAAGAAAGCCCATGTCACTCTCAATAAAGAAAAGTGTGAGTTCAGAAAAACAAGAGTGAAGTTTTTGGGGCATGAATTGAGTGAAAGAGGAGTGTCGATTGATCGAGAGAAAGTACAATCAATTTTAGAATTTCAGACCCCAAGCAACAAGAGTGATCTTCTTAGATATCTTGGTATGTTCAACTACCTGACAAAATTCATACCAAAAGCAGCTTCAATTGCTCAGCCCTTAAGAGATCTACTCAAGAAAGATATTGATTTCATCTGGACCCAAACTCAAGAAAATGCATTTTTGGAGACAAAGAAAGCAATCACAACTTCACCAGTTTTAAAACCATATGATGTCAATGCCCCAAGTAGAGTGTCCGCAGATGCATCTTCATTTGCACTTGGAGGTCTACTGGAACAAGAGCACAACGATAAATTCTACCCTGTAATGTATGTTTCAAGGGCTATGACAGACACTGAGAGAAAATATGCTCAAATTGAACGAGAAGCTCTAGCATGTACTTGGGTATGTGAGCGACTCCAAATATACCTGATTGGAAAAAGATTCTCACTCCAGACAGACCATAAACCATTAACCACACTACTTGGCAGGAAACCAATGCATGATCTATCACCAAGACTGCTTCGACTACGACTCAGATTGGTTAGATTTGACTATGAAATTTCCTATGTTCCAGGAAAAAACCTAACCGTAGCAGACACACTTTCTCGTCAAACCAATCTCATGGTTGGGGAAATTATTGATAATCCTCCACACGAGCTGGAGGAAGAAATTTCAGAACATTTAGCAAATCTGCCTCTCCGCGACCGTCTACATGAACTTATTAAAGTTCATTCTACCAATGACGAAACTTTCAAACTTTTGAGGACCTATATACAATCTGGTTGGAACGTAATAGATAACCGCTGCAATGCATTTGTAAAATTTAAGGATAACCTGGCTGATCACAACGGATTGATCATGACGGGAAGTAGAATTGTTGTCCCACGCAGCTTGCAAGACCTGGTTTTAGACAGAATTCACGAAGGACACCTAGGAATATCAAAATGCCGGGGCCTAGCAAAGGAGACCGTCTGGTGGCCTGGAATAAATAGAGACATCGAGAGAAAAGTAGCTAACTGCCTCATATGCTTGAGAAATAGGAACAATCCAACTTTGCCACTCATGCCTTCAGAACTACCTAAGTTGCCATGGTCTGTGATAGGTGCTGATTTACTTACCTTCAACAAAAAGAACTACTTGGTTGTTCAGGATTATTTTTCACGCTACTTGGAAATTCTTGGACCACTACATTCCATAACCTCGACTACAATGATTGCATGTTTTAAGAAATTGTTTTGCCGGTTTGGGGTCCCTCATTGCCTCAGATGTGATAATGGAACCCAACTCTGCAGTGAAGAAATGATGAAGTTTTCTGAAAATATGGGTTTTGAAATAATCACTAGCAGCCCCAAATACCCCCAGTCAAACGGCCTCGCAGAATCAGCAGTTAAGACAGCAAAAAACATTCTAGCTAAATGTGACGACATGGATGTTGGTCTCCTTTCGTACAGAACAGCACCTCTTGAAAATGGATATTCGCCTGCTGAGTTGTTAATGGGAAGAAAACTGAGAAGCACCGTCCCTATCGCAATGAATAACTTGCATCCACAAGCACCAGATCAAGAAGCATTGCGTAATAAAGAAGACCACATCAGAAGGGGGAGGAAGAAAAGATATGATAAGCGACATGGGGCCAGGGAACTTCCAGAACTCAACCAAGGTTGCAAGGTTTGGATCCCTGATTTAAAACGGGAAGGTTTTATCAAGTGCAAACTCCCACAACCTAGATCGTATCTAGTGCAATTTGAGAACGGAGCACTAGTGCGAAGAAACAGGGCACACATTGTACTTTCAACTTGAAAGGGGAGGATGTGCTATGACAGCTGTGACTGTTCCATTACAACCGCAGCAGAGAGAGTCGTCATGGTGACAACCAAATATTATGCTGAGGGGTAATGATTGAGTAGAGAGTTTGTTTTGCTTGTTGTAATAAACGAGAGTTACTTTTCAAGTTGCATTTATCTTTATTGGTAGAAATACTACAGGTATGCCAAAGGGAAAGCACCTAAACGCCATCGACTTCAAAATCAAGACTCTGCAGAACGAGGTATGGCTATTGACTATTTCATTCCTTCATACCGCGTTCAACAAGGTAGGGAATTGTTGAAAGTCTGTCAGAAGTGTTTTCTGTCTGTTCTTAAAATCTCCAAATTTTGTGTTCAACGACTGTGTAGAAACGAACTTATGGTTGGGGAGTCACCAAAGGAGCTAAGGGGAGGAGATCATCGCTCAAAACATTCTGAGCAAAAACTAACTGAAGTGAAAAAATTCATCGAATCTCTTCACACAGTAGAGTCCCATTACTGTAGAGGGAAGTCTAATCGCCAATATCTTCCTAGTCACTTGAGTATTCAACATCTTTGTAATGCTTACAATAATAAAGTCAATAGTGAAGGACTGAAAGTCAAATATGAATATTTATTTTAGGAAAGTTTTTGTTGAAAATTATAATGTGGGGTTTGGTTCACCTGCTACAGATCAGTGCTCAAAGTGTTTGGAACTCAAGGAAAGAATTAAATCCAGTTCAAATAGTGAAGAGGAGAGATCTACACTGAAGACTGAATTAGCCATCCACAAAAAACGAGGAGAAACGTTTTTTGCTCTATTGAAAGAGGAAAAGGCAAATGAGCTTACATACTCATTTGATTGCCAGAAAAATTTAATCTTTCCCAAGCTGACCGATCAATCAGCCTATTTTTTGAGACAATTTTATGTGTATAACTTCACAATGTGCTTAGGCACATCAAAAGCGTGTCAAACTCCAGAGAATACTTTCATTTATGGTTGGACTGAGCTTGAAGCCAAAAAGGGATCAAGTGAAATAGCCACGTGCATTGTGCATCGACTATCAAATACTGCCTTCCCAGAGGATGTGGATACAATAAGACTTTTTGCTGATGGAGCTGGAGGGCAGAACAAGAACACTATAGTGATCACTGCTGTCCTTAACTGGTTAACAGTTGCAGCACCCCCACATATTGAGACAATAGTAATTCATTTTCCTGTTCCTGGGCATTCTTACATACCTCCAGACAGAGTCTTTGGAGTTATTGAAAGGAAGATTAAGAAGTTGGAAACAATTGTGCACCCAGATGAATATTTTAAAATATTTAATGAGTCAGCTAATGTCACAAGGCTAGGAACTGACATTGAAATCAAGGACTGGAAGGAGGCAACTATAAAAAATGTAAAGAAACCAGCTGAATGGCACTTCAAGTTCTCTGTGTGCAAAAGGTTTATATTAACTAGAGGGCAACAAAATACTGGGAAAGTTCAAGGGGAGACGACCTACCTTACTGACATGGGGAAACCACTGGGAATTGCAAAAAGAGGCTGCAGAGTCAATAGAATAGCTGCAGAAGTGAAACCCAATGATGCTGTTGTTAACCCTATGAAGGTGGCAGATGTGAAGAAGCTTCTGAAAAAGCACTATGGAGAAGAATGGTCAAAGCTTGAGTGCCTTAAATTTTATACTGATATCTTCAATGAGAGAATTGAAGAGGCTGAGCATGACCAAGATGAAGAGGAACCAATGGAAGATGACATTTTGACACTAGAGGGCGAATTTGTAATATAAATAACCTGTTTTCTAATGCTTATTCCATTCCATATGGAAATCTATTAGATATTCCCTATTTATATTGTTCTTATCTTGAAAATGTATTAAAACATAATAATTATTGTAAACTGCAACAAAACTGACTAAATCCATTCATTACTGTAACAAAACTATCTAAAAACCCTATCCTGTTCCAAAATTTTTTTCACATTACATTTTTGAATCTCATTATAAAATTTTATGCAGGTGTACTTTGAAAGTTTAGATCAAATTATTAATATTTTTTTCATTACTGTGAATATTTTCATTCAGCTGTAACAGTTTTTCAGCCCTCCTGAAAAATTTCTAAAGATGGAGTTGGTGAGTTTTGGAACTGACCGACTCAAGTGTCAGATATCGACGAGGAAAGTTGCTTTTACTAGAGTTGTAATTTTTGATTGTTTAAAATCATCCACTCCTGCAAATGGATGAGGAACTTTTTGAGAATGTTAAGCCGCGTTTACACCGGAGTTAATAACACGAGTTATTAACAAAAAGTTATTAACTTGACTGAATCGCCAAAAAAATTCTCTCAACAAAAGTTAATAACTCGTGTTATTAACAGAAAATTCCTTGTTATTAACAAGATTTATGATATCAATCAAGAGTCGGTAAAGATCAAAGGAAATGTGTTATAATATAAACAAATGTTAATAACAAAAGTTATAGCCTCTTATTTTAGCGCGTCAACTTTTATTAATAACAGGTTCCTCTCTTCCCCGCAACCCCATCGCCAGGCATCCTGCTACACAGAGCGCGCCAGTGGCCCCTCAGTACCAACTACAGCAGCAGACGAAACACGTGGAGACAGAGTGAGGTTAGTTTGTGTGTTTTGCTGCGATTTGTTATTTAGTTTATTGTTGACGTGAAGTGTTTTTGTTTATTTTAATGATGGAAAGTGAATGGAATCAGGAGCAAGTGATTAACTTGATAGATCTGTATCGCGAGCGCCCAGTATCGCAGCGCTGGCGGGCCTCTTGGCGCAGTTGGTTGGGGCGTCGCAACTTCAACTTGCTGTAGTTTAAGTGGTCGTGGGTTCGAATCCCGCTCCACCGTCAGGCATTTATGTGTAATCATTCACCTCATTACCCACGCACAAGTCTCGGACTCATGTAGGCATCATCATCAATAAAAAAAAAAGTGTTGTGGGACCCAGCCAATGCTGATTTCAAAGACAGAAACTTAAAAAACAATCAACCACTCAACATCACAGCTGGTCATGCGGAGGAAATTCTTGATGCTTCCGTCGCACCTTAGCTCGCCTGAAAGAGGGTCACGATCGTCTTCTTGCAGATCATTTAACATATCACTCCCGCTGTACACAGTCCTTGTTCTGAGTGACGGTTTCACCCAGTATCTCCTACGTCTCCTTTGAGCAGCGGTAGCCAAAACAACGCACGCAGCTGCAGCGAGAACCACATCATCCTCTCGCACCATTGTCTCACCTAAAACTGCTGGCTGTGCATGAGCGTTGATAAACCATTTTGGTGGAGTGACTTTTAACTTTTGTTGATAACAAAACTAGCAGCCAAAAGAAAATGTTATAAACATATGTTAATGACTTTTGTTATTAACATCAGTTAATAACAAAAATGTTATTAACTCCGGTGTAAACGCGGCTTTAGAATGTTGATGAGAATATAGTGTTGGTACATTTCTTGTTTTCACACTTTTCAAGTAGAATAATGTTTATAGACAGTGATTGAACTGCAGGTCATGAAGTTCTTATCAAAATATTGATAATTTTCAAGCGAATTGACTTTGTATGGACTCCAGACCCTACATTCCACACTAATTTATTGTTTCAATAGGATAGCGTTTATAAAATTATCGTTACTCTATTAATACGTATATTTCAAGTAGCATAGGTGGAAATATAGTTTGTAGCCTGGCAGAATTCAATTCGTCTTCAAATCGTAGCAGAAAACAGTGCCTTATTTGATGGCAGATCCAATTGGTCACCATTACAAAGAGGGCCCAGGAATTTGCCGCTTATCTTATCTGACTGAAAAGAAACCCGCCACTGCTCTCGGCTATCACTTTCTAAAAAAAGGTATTCAGGTGTTTGTGACAAGATTTCGCTAGGAATCTGCCAAATATTGAAACGCTTATTCCTTCGGAAACGCTTCATTACAGAAATAAAGATAGCAGAAGAGTGGAGCAATCATAATTATTATTAAGAAATTAATAAATCAGAACTCATTCAGAAAACTTTAGGCTTTTAGAGCTCTGATTATTGAATTATTTTATGAAATTTGCAAAAAATGGCGTTTTTAAGATTGAAAGACTGGTAATTTTTGTTCACTTCATTACCCACGTACAAGTCTCAGAATGATGTGTGTATCATAAAAATGTAAGTAGTAAATTTTTGTAGCACGTTTCAGCTGATTTTACATTAAATTGATCAAATTGAATACACACCATCTACATGAAGGACTTTTCTGAATGAATGTTGGGAATAGCTGTAATCTTCCGTCCTCTTTATTTCGGAAACAAAGTGTTTCCAAACCGACATTCATGTGATTTTTTTATTTTGATGAGAATATGTTTCTGCATAAAAAAGATGGGCACATTAATTTTGTTTCCCCATAGCTAATAGCTTTTAAACAGTGAAGTAATGAACCTTCTCCCCCCTCAGCACAAGGAACTTTATCGTGCAACAATCTTGTAAAAAGAGGTCTGCAAAATTCCAATTTCACCCCCCCCCCCCTGCTAAACACTAAAAATTTCACCTGGTGGGACGGGTAAGCCCCTCCCCCCCCAAACCAAAAGTCTGGGTGTGCCCCTGGGAGATTGTCATTAGCATTACAGTTGGCTACTTAAAACATCTTGAGGTAAGACACAATATATTATGACATCCATAAACACAATTTTTTATTTCTCCTTTTAATGCAATATTACGTTGAAATACACAAATTCAAGTTTTTTGTAGTTTTACAATCGAATTAGGGCGAAATTTGTGATTTATGGGTGTGAAACAAACAAGAGACTGAGGCATGCCTGGTTCAAATGCGGTACTGTTTTATGGAATTGGCACAGTATTGGAACGTGAATTCTGGAGTCAAAGGCGGCTCTGAAAAATAGAAAGAAGCATTACAGTGTAATAATATATTTATTTATTTCTTCTTCAATACAAATAAATGTGATGAATGGATAGATTGTATAGAATTAATCGGTGGGAATTTCCCCATTATTGATTCAAAGAGCGATTGAAAAAAGTAACTTACATGAATGCACAAAACAAGCCAAATCTAAAAATTATGGATTTTTCATAATGATGACTAGATGAGTCTGATACTTGTGAATGGGTAATGAGGTGAATGATGATACAAAAACGCAAGGCGGAAATGGAAGTCTGTACCAATTAAGCTACAGAACTGTGGCTGCTCACAATAATTGATATTCAATCATTTATTTATTTACAAGTTCCAAATAAAGGTCCCTTTAAACCTTGTGGGTTTTTCAGCATGCGTCAACATAATATAAATGAAAAAAATGGAAATCAATTAGCCTATATAATACAAATTACAAAAAAGAAGAAATTAGGGAAAGGAGAATAGGGAAAATGAAGTTTATGGTGGAAATTAAATATTAGTCTAATGTATGTAAAGAAAAAGAAATGAATCTAAACAATTAAGAAAAAGTGTATAAATAAATTACTATAAAAATAATTTTTCGCTCTGATTCGGCGGCGGTGTAACACAATTATTATTTGTTAACTAAGTTTTTACCAGCAATGGAAAACAAAACATAACAAAGAAAAAGTAGCAACCGTTTGTATGCTAGAATAAATAAAATAAATCAAAAATATAAACATAAAGCTTTAAGAATGTAATAAAATCCAGAATTCAATATGATTTAGCAAATATAGATTTACTAAGTTTGTATAGTATGTGTAATGATGTAATGGAAAACGTCTTCCTTGGTACAATCACGAATATTAATTGGTAAGCTATTCAATAGTTTGGAAAATATTTAATTTAATTGAAAAACTTCACTAAGAGTTACACTGGAGTTTTCCCCTTACGAAGTTGAAATTTTGGCAAATCAGTAATACTTTTATTACTATTCTAAGGGTTTACGAACAAATGCAATTTTACATGCACGTTTATCACGCAAGTAATTATTGCGTGTTTAACACCAGTATATTAATGAATAAAAGGCGAAATTGTCACAACCACATTTATTAAAACTTAGAGAAACTAGTTTCGGTTGTTACACCATTATCAATCTCAATCAGACATAATTTATTCATTATGGATACCTTCCACACTATCCCCTTCGCCACTACAAAGAAAACCAGTATATTATGATGGAACTAAAACCAGATACGATGTTTCCTTATTAGAGCTGTGTTTCTGCTTTACCACAAGAATATAGTTGAGTTGAGTTGATAAGCAGTGTACCCTTATAAGAATAGTCAGGCTGTTTTCAGTGGACGCTCAGCCTTCTGTAGACTGAATATGTGTTAACTAAAGTCAGTATTGTGTTAACTATTTTGTAAATGTAGAATTTGGAAATAAATTAAAATTTAATACAGTATTTACTGATTCCACTATATTTTACTGATAAGAAAATGCGTATTATAGGAAGTACATTACAGACTATTCAGCCCATTGCACTAACTCAACCACTCGATACCTTAAACACACAAATGAGATACTTACTGATATCGAACCATTCTTCTTTAAGGCCTGCGTCTTTTCTTGCTGATTCCAACGCGTTTCTGAACGCAAAAAGAAAGCTGGCACTGAGTAGGAGAGGCGGTTCACCAATGGCTGAAATAGAATAGTTTGGTCATTATAAAACAGAATGCATTATACGTTTAATAATGGCAATACATGGAACTAGATAATAATATTGCAACCCAAGTATTGTTTTTTCGTAATTCTAAAATGTAGAAGGCTGTATAGCATGAACTTTTAGAATGAACAGACATAAAAAAGTACAGGCAATTCACGTACTCTAAGGCTTAATGGTCATCAATGCAAATAAATATTAATTATTTAAACAGAATTTATTAATTTCGAATTCCTTCAAGTGCTATTAGTTTATACTGAAGACTTCCGCAATGGCGGATATTGACAACAGTATTGAATAGCTGATGGAAATCGATGAATGCTACTGTACAAAAATATCAGTCACCACCGGGAATCGAACCACGGACCTCCCAATTGCCGGTCGGGCGCCTTAACCACTAGACCATGGAGACCTTTCTGCACAGCAGAATTCATTTTTAACTTGGTCATATCGGCTCGTATCTTACAAGTTAGTTCGAAGTTACTGACAATTGAACAGACTGACAAATTTACTTAAACAGAATTTATTAATTTCGAATTCCTTTAAGTGCTATTGGTTTATACTGAAGACTTCCGCAATGGCGGATATTGACAACAGTATTGAATAGCTGATGGAAATCGATGAATGCTACTGTACAAAAATATCAGTCACCACCGGGAATCGAACCACGGACCTCCCAATTGCCGGTTGGGCGCCTTAACCACTAGACCATGGAGACCTTTCTGCACAGCAGAATTCATTTTTAACTTGGTCATATCGGCTCGTATCTTACAAGTTAGTTCGAAGTTACTGACAATTGAACAGACTGACAAATTTACTTAAACAGAATTTATTAATTTCGAATTCCTTTAAGTGCTATTTGTTTATACTGAAGACTTCCGCAAAGGCGGATATTGACAACAGTATTGAATAGCTGATGGAAATCGATGAATGCTACTGTACAAAAATATCAGTCACCACCGGGAATCGAACCACGGACCTCCCAATTGCCGGTCGGGCGCCTTAACCACTAATTAATTATTTATTGAAATCTAGAGATCTGCAATGACGCCTAATATTGCCCTGAAATATTACTTAATAATACTTATCCTTAAAAAAAGTTCACTTCAATAAATTTAATCATTGCATGAGAAATAATATTCCAGTTTCTGTAATCTATTAATCCAGTTATTTTAATATTTGAAAATTGGAACTAGCCTTTTGATCCAAATATTGCAGCTTGTGTATCCCCTCTTTTGCTTAAAGCCACACGGAAATCCACTGGTATGTCCAGTGCACCAGGAGGAGTATAATTCTGGAAAAGGAGGGAAAACACAAACAGTTATCAATAGTAAATGGTTGAAAGGAGCATTATAACAGTTGATTCAGTGTTGAGCTAAACGATAGCCAAACCTGAGAGATCAGTAAGCAATTGCAGATGCCATGAAGTACACTTAGGTTATTAACAAGCATCGTCAGCTTCATTACATTAATTGTTGTGACCTATGTGAAATCCCTTCACAATGTTAACCTAGATACTATATTAATAATTTTGTTGATAATTGTGGCCTTCAAATGTGTAAATGTTCGAAAACAAATCCTAATCATGAACGGATTTATCACTAAAATCGATTTTTCGAACAGTTTGAAGGAAAATTATTTTTGCGAATGAAATAAATAATGAAGTGTATTGGTATTTATCTGATAAGTTTTTACATTTAAAGATTTAAAGTTTCAGCAAGTAACGTACGCTATTTTTCTGTTGGTAAAGGTATTTTATTAATGAAATCTATTTATTTTATTAATATTATATTAATATATATTATTATTAATATTATATTTTATTAATATAAGAGTATACTTTATGTGAGTCCAAACTCGCTTCACATAATTAACTCGCACTCCATGGCGTCTACGAATATTTTTTAAATAATGAAATAGTTACACCTTCAAAATTATAACTAATTTGCGCCGAGAAGATTAGTAGAGCAACGGACATTATATTATTTAAAGACATGCCTCAATAGTGATCAAGGATAGCACGCTAGACAATATGAAATAATAATATAATAATGAAATTTTTATTCCTTCATAAACAATCACAATAATTTTCAAATGAAATGCAGGAATTCTTTTGGCCACATTTTCCAGTATTCGTGGCACAAAAATAAAGTAATACAATTAACAAATAAGAGTATACTTTATGTGAGTCCAAACTCGCACTCCATGGCGTCTACGAATATTTTTTAAATAATGAAATAGTTACACCTTCAAAATTATAACTAATTTCTTTAAAACTATGCTTAATTGATTTTATATCAATTAGATTAAATCAATTCCCCTCGATCACAGCCACAAAAGCTATCACCCACTCACATCAATGAGTGGTTCAAAAAATTTAAATTCTGCATTGAAAAAAGCCTAATTTTAATTTGTTTTAAAAATAAATTCAAACATTCACATGATTTTATATTAAGCGGTAATTGGTTGAAATATTTTGGAGCTATATATTGAAATGACTGTTTAAATACAGATTTGTTTACTTTAGGCAGTCTAAAAATCCTTTGTGAAATTCTTCTCGTTTGATAAAATAGATTAACAGTACCAGTATTGCCACTCCTAATGAAAAATAATTTCAATACTCTAAAAACAAACAGATGTTGTATAGGTAACACTCTCAAGGAACAATACAGCGGAAAGGAACTATCTCTTATATGCCTTTTCAATATTATTCTTATGATATATGGTTTTGAGAAGTTCTTAGTTTCTCCAGATAGGTCTTACAAGTACCGCCCCAACAGGTAATACCGTATTGTATTTTACAGTCAACCAGAGCAAAATATAGCATTCTTAGCAGACTAGGTTCACAGAAATTCTTCAAATAATAAAAAGTTCTAATTGACGATTTGAAACCATTATGTAAATTTGAGATATGATTTTGCCAATTCAGGTTTTGATCCAAAGTTACACCTAAATATTTGAAAGTTTCAGTTTTTTCTATTTCCTCACAGTTACAACTTATCATAGCACATTGAAATCTGTGATAGACTAATGCTGATGGGAAATCAAAACTGTCAACAATATTGAAGTTTACATATTTAGTTTTATTGACATTAATTCTCATTTTATTCACATGACTCCAATTTCTCAATGCTTTCAAATCCTCATTTATTTTAATCCATAAATCATTTTCATGTTTCCCAGAGTAAAATAATGCTATGTCATCCGCAAAAGCACTTGCACTTCCACGGAGAGGTAATTCAAGTAAGTCGTTTATGAAGACTAGAAACAGAGTAGCTGACAATACTGAACCCTGGGGCACACCTGCTCTTATATTCAGAGGTGTACTGAACTGATCTCCTATTCTAACTCTCTGTTCTCTATTTTTTTAAAAAGCTCTCAAACCAAGTAGAAGCGACCCCTCTTACTCCAGCTGCATTGAGTTTTGATAATAATATTTCGTGATCAACAAGATCAAAAGCAGTTTTAAAATCTATGAAAAGTCCAGTTGTCTTTAGACCTGTATTAAAGCTATTGTATATGTTTTCGGTTACTGCATTTAAGGCATCTTCTGTTGATAATCCTTTCCTAAAACCAAACTGAAATCTACTGAAAAATTGTATTCCATCCAAATACTTGACCAATCTGGTCCTCATTAATTTTTCAAATATTTTTGAGAACACAGATAATAAACTTATTGGTCGAATGTTCTCAAGTTTTAAAGAGGAACGTTTTCTAAATATTGGTACAACAGTACTAATTTTAAGTTTATCTGGAAAAATTCCATTTTGAAAGCTTAAATTGATAATATGGACTAAAACTGGAGCAATTGATACTGCTACATTTTTAATGAAATTTACAGTAATTTTGTCAAAACCTGATGATTTTTTATTCTTTAAACTTTTGATTGTTGCCAATACTTCATTAACAGTTGTGGGAAAAATAAATAAAGATTGATACCGGTTTCTGTACTGTTCAAAACATGGTATTGAGGGAAGATTCAGTAGGTCACTTTGTCCCTGTACGGAGATAAGATGTCTGTTTATTGATTCGGCTACTTGTTTTGGGTCATTGATAATTGTTCCATCATTCAACTCAATTTTTTCAACATTTCTAACAGAGGAAGAGCCTATAGCATCATTTATAATTTTCCAATATTGTGAAGAATCGCCTTCACATTTTTTAATCTTGTTGGAAAGAAAAGTATTTTTTGCTGAATCAATGTCACTCTTTAGTCTCTCACAAAACAAGTTGAAATAAGATTTGAAAGCCTGATCATATGGACGTCTTTTGCATATATTGTATAGTCTCTTCCGTTTCTTGATGATATTTAATAATATTGAATTCATCCATGGGCTGAATGATGTGGCTCTGTTTAAGCCATTATTCCTCATAACCAATTTGCAGCTATCCATTACTTCAGTTAACTTTTCATGAAAATTATTATAACAATAGTTTGTGTCAGTTGATGCAAAACAAATATTCCAATCTATCTCACTCAACTTCCTAGCAGCTAAATTATAATCAAAAGTAATTTTCTCATGTAAATTACGGTTTAACCTTTTAAACTTTGATCCTTGGCTATTGCTAAAGAGTAAACCCAACATGCAGTGATCAGTTAAATTATTATCAAAGATAGCACTTTTGAAAGCACTCATATTTGCATGTCGGACAAAAATATGATCAAGTGTTGTTTTTGAGTTTGTGGTAATTCTAGTCGGATCATTTATGAGTGAAGTAAAACCGTGATTGTTGAGTAAACTGGCATATTTTTGCACATTTTGACAGTTATTGGCTAAATTTAAGTTTATATTTATATCTCCAATGTAAATAATATTATGATTTAAAGTCAGCAGCTTGCTTGTAAGTTCATAGACAAAATCAACTTCTGGATAGCTGTGTAATCGATACAAACAAAACAGTTTAAAATAGGCTCGACCAATAGTGACATTTAGTAACAAAGTATCTGCAGTTAGCATATCAAAATTCAACTGTGTTACATTAACACTGTCATCAATATAACATAAAACGCCACCAGATCTGTAGCTGTTGTTACAGTTGGCGAAAATATTGTAGCCTGGCAGCTGATATGAATTTAATTCATCATCGTTTATCCAAATTTCACTTAGTACTATAAAATTGGGTTTATTTTCCATCTGACTTAATTCAGCAGTGAAGTTATTGAACATTTTCCTCATACTTCTAATATTGGCGTACAGTATGGAAAGTGAGTTACCAGTTGATTCAGATACATAAAAAGAATTTAAATCATTGTAATAGCTTTTTGAATTCATGATATAAATAACAAATGCAATATTAAATACCTATTGTTTTTTGAGAAAAAATAATTTACTTCAATAATAGTATTTTTAGATTTAGTGTTTATTTATCTGAGATTATCTATATCTTCAAAATTACTCACTCTCTGAACCTTTTCCCCAGCTGCCCTCCTTACAAAGAATTTACCGTCACGACACCATACAAAAGTAAAGCCTATGTCTTGACACTTCTTCTTGAGCTTAGACAGGAACTGCTTATTCTCTGGTGACAAATGGTCGTTCACATATACTCTGCTAGGTAAAAAAATTGAATTTATCTGGTTCGCTGTGAGATAGTCTTTCTTGGTACTTCCCTCTCGAAACTTTGTAAGAACAGCTTCTTTTATTTCACGGTCATGAAACTGCACCACAACCGCGGGCGTACGACCCTTGCTATAGGACGGAATTCTATGGGCTGCCGCAATTTGGTTCACCTGCACCTGCACCCCTAGGGCTTTTTCTAAATCCTGGACTATAAGCTTGACGCCCTCCTGTGGTGTAGCCGGGATTCCGCTTATTTCGATGTTGTTTTTCCTACTGTATTGTTCTATGTTTCTTAGCCTTTCACGAAGATCCACTACCGTTTTTTCCAAGTATTCATTTTTCTTACGTAGTTCGGCATTCTCCTTTTTGATAGCAGCCAGCAGAACATTCGATTCATCTACCTTATCTGACAGAAACTGCGTAGAGCTGGTTATTTCATTTATCTCTGCTTTCAAAGTCTTGAACTCACTGAATACTTCCTTTTTAAAGTCTTCAAGAACTTGAATAAAGAAGTCTTTTGTGAGAGAGGTACATCCTGAATTAGTTTTACCGCTTATAGTTGTTGTTTTACGGCAGTCTGTGAACTTCCAGTTTTTGGATGAGCGTGTGGAGACACCGTCACTATCATTCTTGATGCAAGTACTATGAAACATTGTTCCACACACACCCGTACATTTGAACTCATTTTCACTGTCAATAATTGCATTGCAGACGCCACAGATATCAGACGCTGTGCTCGAATTCCTTAAGGCAAGTATGATAATTGAGTATCTTTCATTGAATTGTTGATGATAAATATATAATTGAATAGAGAACAATTACTGCACTTACCCATGTTCTATCTGTTAGAAGTTGGCCGGTCTTGGAACTGTAAATCAATTCTTCTAATAAATAATAGCCAAGACCCATTACGAATGCTCCTTGAACTTGACCAATATCCAACATTGGATTCAAACTCTGTCCAGAATCTTGGATAATATCCACTCGATTGATCTAGAAAAAATTAAAAGTCAGTAAAGTAAGAAATTAATTCATTAAACAACATTCTTCCTCCCTCTCCCTCACCAGCTAAGGTAATGGCCAAACGTGTAATGTTAATAAAGTAATTGGATTCATGAAACAATCCAATCAACTCAAAATAAAGTTGTACGCAAACGAATAGCAGAGCAATAGAAGATAGTCAATAAAATTCCAATCTTCACATTGAGAAAAATCAATTTAGAGAAGAAATAGTATTACAGACAAGCAGATAGTTCTGAGGTTCAAGGTACAAGTGCCAGAAAAAAGCTTCTTAGATACGGTATCTATCCAACATTGAAATAATAATAATTATAAATCAATGAAGTAAATACGGTATGATAGTGTGAAAGACACCATACATAGATTTCTGGGTACATTTTCGTACCCAGTCATAATCTGGTGGTTTATCGCTCAATAGACTTTGCCAATAACACATTTTTGGTGTATACAAGTGCAGGCTGAGTTGAGGATATTCAGGATAATTCTAGTTCTATTGCTAGACAACAATTCAGGGGTTTTACACGATTTTAAAAATTATGGTTTGAAGGAACTAACAATTTATCAAACTGACAAATATTTATAGAACATGATTTATTAATTTCGAATTCCTCAAAGTGCTACAAATTATACTGGAGACTTCCGGAATGGCGGATATTGACAACAGCATTGTACAGCTGATGAATCTCAATGAACGCTACTACACAGAAATATCAGTCACCGCCAGGAGCCGAACCGCGAACCTCCTCATTGCCAGTCGGGCGCCTTTACCATTAGACTACAGTGATCCTTCTCTATAGCAGCGCTTATTTTAGACTTGGCCAATTTAGTAACTGAGGAATTCGAAATTAATAAACTATGTTTTATATTTTTGTCAGTTTGATAAATAGTCAGCTCCTTCAAAACCATCTTGTGGCATACGAGCTGATATTATTGAGTCTAAAATAAGCGCTGCTATAGGAAGGGTCACTGTAGTATAGTGGTTACGGCGCCCGACCGGTAATTGGGACGTCTGCGGTTCGATACCCGGCGGTGACTGATTTTTTTGTGTAGTAGCGTTCATTGATTTCCATCAGCTATTTAATGCTGTTGTCAATATCCGCCATTGCCGAAGTCTTCAGTGTAATTAGTAGCACTTTTATGAATTCGAGTTTTCACGCAATAATTGATTTATATGGTATGCATGATATATTATATTGAAAAGGATTCAAAAAATCAGATCACGGATTAACTCAGAGGTTGAATTACATATTACAGTGGATGTGGATGGTATAATCATTCTACAAGTAATGAGAATAATTATTGTCCATGTATAACCGAAAATTTCAACTGACTTATTATGCATATCAGCTACCAATAGACTAATGAACAACAATAATAAAATTGGTTTCCATATTCAAGCCTAGAAATTGAACTGACTAATCGGAAATGAATGAATACTGTACGGTACGGTACCACATGCTGTCCAGTGAGAATGTCCAACTCCACTTCAGAAATACAAACACCATTGACAGCATAAATGTTGATATCTTGTGCCTTCCAACTGAAATTATAAAAAGCCTAAATTGAATGCATTTCTAGTAGGAATTCATATAGGGCCTACCATTGATTTAAAATTATATATCTTATAAATGACTTGAGATTGCCATCTCTCAACACTTTTACATAAATTTGATAGGTATTCATACTTGTGATATAAAAAGATGACCGGTGACAGTTGGAGTGTAAAATGCTATGTAAAATAAGGCAAATTGGGGAGGCTGATGAAAAAACTGTTGTTGCTAGGATGGTTGATGGGTTGAGTTAGGTTAGACAGAGAAAAACAGAGGAAGAGTGAGGAGGATAAACTATTAAGTATAATAAAATTATGTACAAACTATTTTTGTTTTACTTTCATGTAAGTAATTGTTTTTTCACGGAAGCTAAGAGTGCACAGGTATGACTGATGGTTTAAAAAATAGCAGTCCTACTAAAAAAACTGTATGATGAAAATAATAAGATTTGTTCACCTGGAAGAAGCGTGTAAATCAACATTGTCATTGTATGCAGCCTGGATCAATTCAAGCCAAGAAGGGTTCGTCAATTTAGCTTTTATCGGGTCGAGCCTTGCCAGAATTATTTTACAGCAATTGACAGTAGCCTGAAAAAAGGAGAATAATTTTTTTGTAGATTACATCTTGGAGACTCCAGCTACGAAAAGTGAGATCAACAATTATACAATCTTATACACTTGTTACCATAATTACTATATCAATTAGTTGAGGTGAGGCTTAATTTTGGTAAATGAGATGATAAATAAGCATATGGAGCACTTGAACACTACTCAGAAGTAAATTATAATTTATTTTCAAAATCATTTCAGTAGCTTTTCAAATAAAGAACTGAATATTTGTAACTTTACTAGAAAAATTGAAGTGTTGATACCTCTTGACTAAAGCTGGGCATTCACGTTCCGATTTGCAGTACCACTTGCAGTCCAACCTTCAAGGTTGGATCCGAAAACGGAACGTGAATGGGCTTGTTGGATGGTTGGAATTGTAGATGGACGACTAGATGGACCACTAGAGGGACGACTTACGAATGTCGACGGTGTTGGAGCGTGTGTGGGGCAGTCGGATCAAAGTCGTCCATCTTATCTCAGTCAGTGCATGACCTTCGGGTAAGTTCGGGCAACATCGGGCAACTTCGGTTACATTTTTCGGCTCAAGAGCGACGTTCACAGCTGATTAGGAATAAAGTTGGATTGTAAGTAGGAGCGTGAGTGGAGTCGACTATTCATCTAGCAGTACTACTAGCAGTACTGCAAGTGGTACTGCAAGTTGGAACGTGAATGCCCAGCTTTATGACTGAACCACACGAGAGGCACAACGTAAATGAAACTGAAATTTTACTGAAGAGAGCTGTTTAGAGATCTTCACGTTCAGAGTTGAATCTGAATAAATTGTTGGATATAGAATGTATAACTATTGTTCCACACAACACCCAATACGATTGGATAAATTCGAAAATATATGAAGGGTTTATTAAATCTTAGTGAAATCTCAGGATCTGCAATATTAATGGAATCAATTAGATTATTTTTACCAAAAATGTTAAATTAACTGACGTCTTTTCTGATATTAATCTGAAGATTAATATCGATCCATTTTGAAAATTACTAAGACGTGAAGCTTTACCCTGGTCAATAAATCTAAAGCAATTTTTTCGTGATATTGTTTTACAGTTACAGAATTACAGTAGCTTACATTTTATACTTGCAAACAATTTTTCGTATTAAAGGCCTATGCTGTAATATGCAAAGATACATAGTAATTTTTTCAAATGGAAATTTACCGGAAAGCTAGGCGTCTGATTGGTTTATTCAAATTTATATAGACGTTCAAAAATTAGAATACACCAATCAGACATACCTAATAAAACACCATAGTTTACGGTAAAATTCCATTTACTGGTAAAAGGTAAGGCTCCCATGAATTCAACCAATGATTTCACAGTTCTTAACTTTGTAATTTCCTGAACTGATCCCTTTGCTCCCTTGCTCAACCTTTTCATTCACATGTAATTTAAGTGGATGTATTGAGAAGCAATTCTCACTTTTCTCTTTTGATCAGATGTAAGAAGTTATAGAAAGTTTAAACTAAAAGTATAAAAATTATGTTTCAACAAAAAATGTATCTGAAATTTCAATGAGATTAACTTACTGTGCAAACTGATTGAGATGTTTGGCTATTTCCAGTCCAAACATTGTTGGGAGACACAAACGTATTCGAAGGATAGATTTTTATCAATTTTATATCAATTCCCAAAGTATAAGCTGCAACTTGAGCTACCTGTAAGGACAAGAAAAACAAAATGTCAAGAGATTCGGACCGCTTTGATAGAACCTACACAAAAATTGGAAAGGCTTTTTATCCCTCTAAATATTAGAAAAGAATGTATATGGTGAGCTAAATGCAAGTACTTAACTAGTATACAATATTAAATTAGTTTTATTACGATATTTGTAGACTTACTTTCGTATTGATACCCTGGCCAATTTCTATCCCTCCATGACTGATTGCTACGGTTCCATCCAGCTCGTAAATTGAAATTGCAGAATTATAGAGACCGAAGGGTATCTTTGGGTAGCCAGCTGGCATCAATGACAAACCTTTCTTTTTCCAGCGATTTTCCTAAAAATAATGCATTGGAATTCGACATTATATTTTTATACAGATTTCCCATGAATACAAACATTTTTATGTGTTTTACACTGAAATAATTTAAACTATTTTATTACTGTTGATACATTGGTGAGCTCTCTACAGTAGCAGAGCAAAGTTTCGTTTTTTTCTATGATATTAAGTACTATTATAGTTATAAAGTACTTCTGGCGTAATTCAATACCATTTCGTGCATATTTCTTTTTTGTTTCCACCGACTCCTCAAAATTTTCTGATTCTTCTACACTCAACTACAGTATTTGAAAATTCATCATACATTTCACACAACGCAATGAGCAGTGCTGTGGATGTAATTTTATGATTTACGATAATTATTTTAATCATAATCTTATATTCAATCCTATATTTGTTAGACTATATAAGGTGTCCTTTCACATTTATTACTTACTTCCACGGTGCTACAGCCCTTGCTAAACCTTGGCCTCTCTCACAACTATCCTCTCCACACAATTCTGTCCTTCATCTTTCGCTCTCATCTTCAACTGACATCATCGCAAGATCGACATTCACTACATCCTCCCATCTGTTCCTTGGTCATCCCTTCCTTCTCCTACTATGAAGCTTCTCTTTCATATTCATTCTCACCTTTTTTCCCTCATTCAATCTCTCCAAGTGCCCTCTCCAGCGCAACCTTTGTGATTTTACAAACTTGACAATGTTTTCCTGATTACTTAGATGTTCTAGTTTCTTGTTTGCTTGTTGTTTCAAATTTATTAATTCTATTATGAATAAACTTCCAACCTGAAGTACAGAATTTCTTAAGAGACTCAAACAAAATATTGGAGATTGAAATGATCCGTTATTTTTATTAAAGATAACATAATCTGATGTATCAAAATTGTTATATCACTAGAGGTATGTTTCCATCTTGAGATAGTTTGATTAAATTATCTTATAGTAGGCCATAATGAATGAATATTCATTTTAAAATTACTATTAAAAATTTCTGCACGTCCTCGTTATTTCATTGTTTAATTTTAAATCTGATACAGGTTCTAAATATATTTTGTGAGGGAACATTGAGATTGCTAAATAATAACTCATTTGTCATCGTTCACGTTTCATGTAATTCTCAAGCATCATCAAGGCTTGGATATTTTAATCTGGTCAGATATTACCAGTAAATTTGAATTGAAAAATGTTTACCAATATTGATATTCAATTTATAGATTATAGTTATGATTATGAATAGTTATATTTTATAATTTCTGCAATTTCTGTTGGATCCACTGGTCATATAATTTGAGTCATTTAGTTATTCCCTTGTGTGAAAATTACATGAGACTTGGTGATGAAAGAATTAGGTTATTATTTGATATAAGTTCTAAATACAGTGATAAATTGGATCAATACCAGATGAAATAAAATATTTATTTATTTATTTATTTATAATATTTAAAATTTATTTAGTTACAAAAATATGCAATAAATGCAGCCGAAGTGGTGTAATCGGCTGGAATTTTATCTCTTATAAGACCGACTGACTGTTCTAATTCCTTGTTTATCTCACTGACTGCTAATCCTGAGGTCACGGGTTCAACTACCATTGTTTAGCTTTCTTTGTAGGGGCGAAGGTGAAATTGTGGAAGATATCCATTATGA
The DNA here is from genome assembly GCA_948455865.1 of Conomelus anceps. NCBI lineage: Eukaryota > Metazoa > Arthropoda > Insecta > Hemiptera > Delphacidae > Conomelus > Conomelus anceps. The sequence goes on from OX418216.1 coordinate 27,072,451, forward strand.
ATAATAAGACATGAATTTGTCATAACCACATTTATTGAAAATAGTAAGATACTAGTGCTTTGTATATACAGAGTGGTTCGGAACTCTCTACCAATACTTCTAGGCAGTGTTTCTGGACCACTAACAAAAGTAAATATTGTAATAAAAATTTTCTAAAATCCCCAGTTACTCACACAGCCGCCATTTTGTTTTATTCACTCATTTTTTTATTCGAACATCTCTGAATGTATAATTTTGAAATTTTGCAAACAGCTTTATAACAATTTAAACAATCTTTAAAAATCAATCAAAATTTTCCGACATCAAAAAACAAAATGGCGGCCATTTAAAATCTTTGAACAGGATTAAATTAATAATGGCTGATGATATCAAAATTTGACTAGAATAACGTTTTTTTTTAGATATTTTTATTGCAAATCCAACGATACCTCATTTTCCATAATTGGCCAACAATTAACAGAGATATGCTACTTTTTAGGGTGTGCAGTGGTTGGAAGTGAAAAACCGCAACCCGTTCTCAACCACCGCACACCCTAAGAAGTAGCATATATCTTTGTTAATTGTTGGCCAATTTCGGGAAATGAGGTTTCGTTGGATTGGCAATAAAAATATCTAAAAAACGTTATTCTAGTCAAATTTTGATATCATCAGCCATTATTAATTTAATACTGTTCAAAGATTTTAAATGGCCGCCATTTTGTTTTTTGATGTCGGAAAATTTTGATTGATTTTTTAAAGATTGTTTAAATTGTTATAAAGCTGTTTGTAAAATTTCAAAATGATACATTCAGAGATGTTCGAATAAAAAAATAATGAGTGAAAAAAACAAAATGGCGGCTGTGTGAGTAACTGGGGATTTTAGAAAATTTTTATTACAATATTTACTTTTGTTAGTGGTCCAGAAACACTGCCTAGAAGTATTGGTAGAGCGTTCCGAAACACCCTGTATTAAGCTACTCTGTACTTTAGTTTTAGTTTGATTGAGATTGATAATTGTGTAACAACTGAAACTAGAAACTCACTATTATCAATTAATGTGGTTGTGACAACTTCATGTATTATTATTCACCATTGTTAAGCCTGGCATTTCTGTGTGTCATCATTCTTCTTATCTATCGTATTACCCACATACAAGTCTCAGAGTCATGTGGGCATCATCAGCAATAAATAAATAATTATGCGATAAAAATGTTCAAATACTTCTTCTAACCACTAGATTTTTATCAATATAACCCAACAAGTCAGGTGCTAGTTGATATGCTTCTATACGTGTTTACTTACTGAATTAAATTTTTTAATGGCATCTTCTCTTTTTTCATAGTCTGAAGACGCTTTTAAAGTTTGCAATAAATCGGCTGCAACTGAATCAGCTTTGTTCATATTTTTCAAACGAACAGAGAGAGGATCCTTCTTTACCACTCTAGAGATATGTTCCATTATAGTTTCAATGGATGCTGTCGCTTCAGCTGACCCTGGAGATAAACAGAATTAGATTGAATCAGGAATATCATAATCAGGATTTCTTTCTATTCAATAATTGATATTCAATTCACAATTGAACAAGTTTTTTATTATTTTATTTATTTAACGCTCTCACATTCATGTGCAGTTTTGAAGAAATATATTATTATCAATGCATGACAAATTGAATAGATATATCAATTACATAAAATACTGACCATTATAGGAATACATAAAATATTGACTATTTTAGCAATACATATAGAGAATAATAGTAATAGGTATATCTATACTTTCATTCAATGCAACACTGTCATCATAGTAGAACATGGATGTAAGCCCCACTAAAGCAGAGCTTATGTGTGGGAATTTTAGATTACAAAGTTTCATATTTAATAATGGCTTAAATTAATTGATAGCACCAAAAATGAGAATATTTAACAGATACTTTGAGAATACGATATACAATTTTACAAGGATTCAAATATAAGTACTTAGATTAGAATTAGTACTGTATATACTATAGAAGTACATTATAAAGTACTTTATTGAGAATTTTGGAAACTACTTGGTAATTTAGTTTTTGATTAGAAGATGGACATTAAAATTGATTTATTTTCTGCAAGAAGATCTTTCAACTCATTCTTATCAAAAGGTTCATTTGGTAAGAAAGGAACAATTCTTTTAATTTTATTATGACAATATTCGGCCTACCTCTGTCCAATCATTTTGTTCTTAAAAACGGAAATGAGATTCCTTCTCAGGTCATATTTGACATGTCTATTTATTTAATAGTCCCTTTTAGGTTGAATTAGTTTATAGATAAATAATAATCTCACGTTTAGTACATTGAGATTTTTAAAAGCTATTTGTAAAGAGCTACTTAAGGGTACTTTTTGAATAATTTTAATAATTTGTTTTGGATTATTTCAATAGGTATTAGGTGTTTGTTGAGGACACCACTCCATCCAATGATACCATATTGAAAAAGAGACTGAAAAATAGCAAAGTAAACTTTTCTTAATAGATCAATATTTAGGACACATCTTAGTTTATAGAAAACATGATACAGTTTTTTAAGTTTATTGGCAAGTATTTCCAAGTGTCTAGTCCTTCTAAAGTTTTCGTCTATTGTGAGGCCAAGATATGATACATTGCTTATTTTTTAAAGTTGCATTATTTACTCTAATTCTTAAATTATTATTGGGCTTATATCTATGTAATAAAAAAGTTATGTAGCAAGTTTTATCAGTGTTTAAATAAGTTTATTTGAGTATAGCCAATCATATACTTTAGAGAGCCAGTAATTAGCACATTACTGAAAGATTCTAACCATGTGGGTTTAGCAAATATCAGGAGGGTGTCGTCAGCAAATGAGATCAGGTGACCATCAAGATTCAACTTACATTAATCATTTATATAAATAAGAAATAAGGTGGGACCAAAGATAGATCCTTGAGGTACTCCACATGTAATATTCAAGTATCCACTGTAAGAAATTCCTACCTTAGTTACTTGAATTCTGTTATTTATTTATTCATTAATTTAACTAAAATGCAGTCAATGTGAATAGAACAGGCTATTGCCAAAACTGCTTTCCACAAAATTTTAAAGTAGGATCAAAATCTAAGGTTCGGTCGCTGTTTCACTTGAAATTACACCTTGAAGCACAATCATTATTCACAATCACAAGTCTTTTGCAGATAAAGGATATTCATTTTCCGATTTAAAACAAAGTACTATCACAGTCCGAAAAAAGGTGATATACTTTGGAATTTTGACATTTTTAAGCCAAAAATCTTCTCTAGTTACTCATTACCATAGTTACGATAATTCTTATGTAAGTAGTTTACAAAAAGTGCATGTAGTTTTCCTTCTATGCCTATTTTCTCAAGTTTTTTCAACAAGAGTTCATGGTTGACAACATCAAAAGAAACTTGATGGAATTCAAGATTCAATTGAGCAAAACCTTGATAGGGTACGTGTTTAAGATCCAAAAAAAAGCTGTTTGGTATATGGGAAAAGCAAATAGGCTACATTCATGTAGCCCACTGTTTATGAGGGTCTTCTAACTGTACCTTGCTTGTATCTGGTATGAAGTTACATTATATATAAAAAAGAGTGATGACAACCAAAATCTTAATTACATGATTATAATACACGAAGCCGAGGAGATTATCACTGAGTCACAATAGTAGTTTATTCGAACAAAAACCTAGTTATATTGGTAGGAAACTCGTCTATAACAAGTTACCGCAGTTTCCAAAGAGTCTTAGAAATATTGAAGTATTAAAAGAACAATTGTGAACATTTTTAGTTGATAAAGCTTTCTGAAGTGTTCAATAGTTCCTTTCAGATCAAAATTGAACCTTACCTCAACTAATTTAAATTGTAATTGTGGTATAACTATTGAATAAGATTGGTAATATTGTATATACTTGTTGAAATCTAACTTGACTTGTCTTATACTCCATACCCGGAGTCTCGAATACGTAATTTAAAAAATATTATATAATTTATACGTGGTTTTAAAGTAATTATTCAGGTTCTTCTCTTTGTCTGCCTCTTCTTTTGTCTTCTTTTCCTTTTTCTACTCATTCGAAATCCGTTTCACTTTCTCCTCTTCTATTTTAATCTCCTTATATTTTTCCTCTTCTTATTTTTTTCTCCTCCCTCTTCCTCTTCTATTTCTTTTCTTCTTCTTCCTTTTTTCTATTTCTTTTTTATTCCTTCTTCTCTATTTTATTTTCATCCTTCTCTTTTCCTCATTTTTTTTGTAATTTCTTCTCCCTTTTTTCTTTTCTTCTCACCCTTTCTTCTTTTTTTCTTCTCCTTTGTCGTTTTTTCTTCTCTTTTACTCTTTATTTTCTTCTTCTCCTTCTCTTTGTTCTCTTCGCACTCACACTTTTCTCCTTCTTCTCCATGAAAAAAGCGTAACATATTCAAAACACATATTAGATAAAAAAAAAAAAAAAAAATAGAGCCGCTGTATTTATCATCATGTTCCATTAGAGTAAAAGAGTAAAAGTATTGCAGCGTGCACAGAACTATTGCATAAGATTCATTTTCAATTTAAGGCGATTTGATCATGTTACACCATTCTACAAGCAACTATCCCTTCTAAAATTGACTGAGCTCCGTTCCTTGCACATATTAACATTGCTTCATACCATAATTAAAACAAAATCTCCCCTGTATCTGTCTGAGAGCTTCAAATTCCTGTCAGAGGTCAGTGTGCGGGCAACAAGACGAGGGGGATCAATGTTGGCTATTCCTATTCACAGAACAACAACTTTTGAAAAATCTTTTACCATCACGGGTAGTAGGTTATGGAATAATCTTCCTGACAACATTCGTGCCATTGATGGGCGTGCTCGCTTTGGGGTGGGGGTCAGGGGGCTTCTGTTGGCGGGTCTGCGGGGGTAGGGTGGGGTTGGCGTTTGCAACTTGATGAGTGAGCTGTATGAATGTTGTGTGAATGATTTTGAAATTCTTTATTGATTTTTTTTCTCTTTCTCTTTTTAATTTATAGGTATTGCAATTTTGTTTATCTTTATCCAAAAGAATTTTCTTTTTTAATTTTAATTATTATATAATGGTAGTCTACTTTTATTTATTTACTCTTTTGTAACTATTATTTAATGTCAAACATAGTTGTTTTACTTGTTCAGATTTAATTTAAGTTTTTTTTTTCTCTTTACATTGCTGTACTAATTTATTGTATAAATTGTCAAGGTTGAGTGGTAGAGGGGACTCTCAAGTCCCAACTCCGCCTAATAAAGCATATTTTCAAGCATATTTTATATTTTTTCCATTGATGTACTTAATTCATTTTCATGCTCATAGAGGCCTCTTACATTCAATTCTTGTAATTTTCTTTAGTTTTCATAGTACATCGGGCCTCTTATAAGGCGTTTACATATCAGATTAACACATAAGAAAAACAACCAAAGATAGGTTTTCCTAGCTTCGCACTTTGCGAAGCGCACGTGCGTTTCTAGATTGTGAACGATTAGCATAATTACCGTACGTAAACTAAAACGCCCCCACCATTCTTTGACTAGCGTCTGGCAATGCTGGTGCGCAATGCGCCACAGAATTGTGAGGGATTTGAATAATTACCGTACTTGAAAATAAAACGTACGGTGATTTTGAACCAAACACCCCATGATTCTTCAGTTTGCTTCTGGCTATAAATTATACTGGTGCGCAGTGCGCTCAGCAAAACGTGCGGAGTTAGGAAAACCCATCTTAAAGGAAATAATGAAACTGAAAAACACCTGGTGCTCGGCAGTAGCAGTTAGAAGCAGTGTTTGTTTTCACAGCAAAGCCTTTACGATTCCAAGTTGAAGCGTCGTAAGGTCCAGGAAGGAATGTTAATACAGCAAGAACATTGACATCATTAATAGCTGTACCAACATCTTCGTAGAAAGTAATATTCATATACTGTATAAGACCATCATCATCAACGCCAACCTGTGAAAATTAATGAATTATTTATTTCGATCAAAAAGTGATAATAGAGCACATAATTCTCCAAATACATACCATCGAAATAAACCTAAATACTATACAAATCATTGTAGTAATCACTCTAATCTCTATATATAAAAATGAATGTCAGTCTGTCTGTATGTATGTATGTGTGTTCCCTATAGACTCCAAAACTACTTGACAGATCGGCATGAAACTTTGGGAATATGCTGTGTGAATATTGGGGATGGTTTCTGACCATAAATTTCAATAGGGGAGCTAATAATTATTATTAATTAAAACATTTTATAGACCTAACCTACTGAACTTGCCAGCCAAACAGCTTAAAGGAACAGCTGATATAAGTCAACAGTTTTTAATCATATGGCAGGCCCCTTAGTGGCGTTATTTACGCTGTCTTTGAACAGCAAAAGACTTTGCACTTTGCATGTAGGCTACCGTGCAGTTGGAGCCTTGCATTATGTAGGAAACATACGACTGGGTATGATGAAATGTAATTGAGCTAGGTTGATGACATCTTTTAACCAATGCAGCTAGAAATTTGAAATGCAGCCTCAGCGGGAGGTGGCGAATAATAAAATAAAAAACCTAGCTTCTACCCTTATAGTCATAGGAGGTTTAAATTTGAAATGTTTCTTCATTCAGAGGTGGTGATTAAGAAAACAACGAAGCCTCTATGATCAGCTGGAAGAGCCCTAGGACTAACTTCTTTCCTAATTTGAAATGTAACCTCAGCGGGAGGTGGCGAATAATAAAATCAAGGAGAGTTTTCATGAGAATGCAGCAACGCGCGTTGGGCCAGCTAGTAATTTATAATTGGAAAGAAAATACAGAATAAAGATAAAAACAGAATAAAGATTGAAACAGAATAAAGATTGAAACAGAATAAAGGAGAAAACGAAATATTACGGTATTACATACGAAAACTGTATAAATGAATTACAGTATGGTGTAGTCTCAAGTGGCAAAACACTAGCAGAAGTAAATATTCTTATGTGCCTCTGCGAGTCGTACTGTCTTAATTATATTATTTTCACTCAGTTTAGGAAATCCATCAACACAAAACGTGCTTAAGATATAAATATCGCATAAATTAGATTTCTTTAGGGCCTCTGGTGGCAGTGACATATTTATTAGAATGTACAATTATTTATTGAAATTTTCAATGTGATTATTCATATGAATGGTCAAAAAGTATTGCAATTATATGCGTTTTGTAATTGAAGCACTTCAAAATTGAGGCATTATTTTTTAAACATCCCTTACACTGGATGATACAGTAGAGCGATTTTACAGCAGAGAACAGAGTCTTTTTTGCTGACCGATTAGATTGGCCAACAAAAAAGACTGTTCTATGCTGTGAAATCACTTCCCGGTGGTTCGGAACCCACCTAAAACTGTAGGTTCAACTCATCAATCACCATCGTCCAATTCATTACCCACGCACAGGTCTCAGACCTATGTGGGCTTCATCCTCCGAAAAAAAGAAAGAGTATAGTGGAAATCGAGAAATTATGCAACAGCTGAATTAAATTTATTAGTGCAAGCTATTTGTAGAAATTGCTGCGCTGTACTGAGCTCACCTCATACTGAAGATAGAGAGGGAATCTTTTTCCAATGGCTCTCATCATGGATTCAATGGTCATTACCATGCGAACTGGCTTCTGCTGAAGGTATGCTGCAAGAGCACAAGCAGTGGCTGATAGATTTGCACGACTGAATTTGAAACCATATCCTCCTCCTACTGCTCTCACTTTCACGTAAATGCTGCAGACATTGTTTACATTACAAAATACATATGCAATAGAGTTACATGTATATACTTTATTATCAAATCAAGCTGGGTGAATATTTTCTATAGGGCTACATAATAAAAGCAAACACTTCATGTAATAAAAGTTTTCACAATATAAATTTTCATAATAATATAAACAGATTTTTACTCTTTCAATTTATAAATAGAAGTACAATAGTCTCATTACTGTGCCCCAGTTATTACAACTATATATTTGTTCTTTTTATCTTCATTGAATGGAAGACTACTTATATCTTCACTATTTTTCAAAATATTTTCCAATATAGAAGCACATTATGATTAATTATCCCTTTTTTTGGAGGATGAAGCCCACATAGGTCTGAGACCTGCACGTGACTTAGATGATGGTGATTGATGAGTTGGACCGACAGTTTTAGATGGGTTCCGAACCACCGGGAAGTGATTTTACAGCAGAGAACAGTGTATTTTTTGCTGGCCAATCTAATCGGTCACCCTTACAAAGACGGCCCAGGAGAACGCAGCTTATCTCTACATGATTGAACAGATACCTTCTACGGCTCACGACTATCACTTCCCTTATCTTATTCCCTTAGAATCTTCCATAATCGTACTACTAAGTTTGATGTTTATTAGAAGAATATAGTATTTATTTGTTTTATTTTTTTGTATCTCTCCGAAGTAAGGCGGGCCGCTTCCTTAAGCTTAAGCTTACTCTTTTGGGGAAGAAGTGCATAATTTGCTATTTGGTATCTATTTTAATATTTCGTACAGGATGATTTTTTTCAAATTTAATTTCATTATGTATTGTATTAAGGAATAAAAAAATAGAAAATTGAATAAATAAAATCAGCACTACAGAAAAACAGCATAAAGAACAACAGCATAAAGAACTTGATAATCAAGCTATGGTGCTATGCGTTAAATTGTATTATACTTCTGAGCTTCTTTTTAGAACATAACCTGAATGTTACAGTCTTAAGAGTGGACTTTGCGAAATAGAAATTTCGTAGTTTGCAATAATTGCTTTGCTCACACAGCTGACAGTAGTTTTACCAGTCAAGCCTACTAGAAAAATGCTGAAATAATGCAAATTTGAGAAATGTGTCATACATAGTCTAATAAAGATTTTTTAAAAGTTATCTATAAGTTATATTTATATATTATATGTCATTACAACAGTCAAAAAATTAAAATGAAATAAATTTATGAAAATAATCTAATATCAAAACTGACATTGTATTTCTATTTAAATTATGATTTTTTACTCACTTATACTGAAGGGATGCATTTTTCTTCTAAGGATGAAGTTTCTCCCAAGAAGCAAATTGTATTCCTCTAGTATAAGTTAGTGAAAATCATAATTTAAATAGAAATATAATGTCAGTTTTGATATTAGATTGTTCAGATGATAGAATAAAAATAGATGGTAACTAGAATTACTTAATAGAGAGATCAACTAGAAAAACTTGATGATTGTTGGAATTTGTGACTAACCTGTTTTCTGGTATGCCAAGTATCAAAGAAATTGCAGATTGTGCATATTGAGTCCACTGAGTACTAGCGTAAACAGTCATACAATCCCCACCGTTTGTTGGTATACAGAAGCATGTTTGTGGCTCTAGTGGAAAATGGTACTGTTTTTCTAATTCAACTGTTCCCTTTATTACATGTTTAACATTATCTGGAAATAACAATTAGGTTTTTTGAAAATATGCATTAGAATTCAGAATCTATTTTTACTTCGACAAAACATAGATCGAGTATTTTTTGGTAGATTACGTCTTGGAGACACGGGTTAAGGAGTATAAGGCAAGTCAGATCAAAAATTAATTTTTGCATAGAATATTACCGATCTTATACACTAGTTAATTACTAAGATATGAGCCGATATGGCCAAGTATAAAATGAGCGCTGCTGTACAGAAGGATCACTGTAGTATTGTTGTTAAGGCACCAAACCGGCAATTGGGAGGTCCGCGGTTCGATTCCCAGCGGTGACTGATATTTTTGCACTGTAGCAGTCATCAAAATCGAAATTATAATAAATTCAGTTAATTACTACATCAATTAGTTGAGGTGAGGCTCAATTTTGATGTGAAAGGAACTCTTGAACATTATAAAAAGCTTCACAAACTAATTTTTTTTCAATTGTTTTTTACATATTTTATTTCTATATTTTCAAGAATCTTTAAAAACTGCGGTAACTTAACTTGTTGTAGAGTTTCCTACCAATACAACTAGGTTTTTTAGAATAAGCTAATATTGTGACTCACCAAGTGAGTTAGAAGATAAGCCTGCCTAATTATGAATAAACAAAAAATTAAAAGAATAAAAAATAATACATTTTTAATATGTATAGATTTTCCTGTAAAATGATTATAATCAATTGATGCAGTCTAGGACTTAACAATAAAGTAATTCATACAAGGCATTTTCAAAGTAGATGGTAATGGATTGCAAATTCTCAATTTAATCCTATCAATTGCACTGGAGACTTTTGGTACATGAATAATATTGACAGTTGTAACAAATAGAAATGCCACTATCCATTACTATTGATTCAACAATTGCTTATAATTATTGTAATACCCTCAAATTATTTCCATCATCAATATATATTAGCCAGTTGGCTCTAATATCAAATGAATGCAATGATTTAGAAGATGCAATGTAGATCAGTCGGCAAGAACATTCTCCAAGAAAGAGAAGGGTCTGGGTTCAATCCCCGACAGCGGTAAGACTTTTTGGATAATAGCATTAATTGAATTTTCGCATTTCTATTTGTTACTCTTGGGTAACGAAAGTTCAATGCACTTGATGGGAGTTGAATTCAGAATTTGCAATTTATTATCATTGATTCAACAATTGTTAATGATTGTTGAACCCTCGGATCATTTCCACCATGAATTTTTAAAGACCGAATAATAGAGAAATGTGCACCAATTTATCCTCTGTTGTTGCCATTATTACGTTTACAGTTGATTATTATCTACAGTAAATGAAAATAGACTTACATTAACAATTCAACGTGAATCGTGAGTAGTATTAGACCCATTTCAAGGCCTTAGTCTCTTTCAGGTTAGGTTGAGTTAGGTTTGATACTATTATAGGTTAGCAAACAAGACTGTTATACAGAATGAAAAACATAACAATCAAACATTTCAACAAGGAATTGTTTAAAAAAAATGTTAAACTAATATTTGTAAACAAAGAATTACAAAATGTAACACATACTCTTTTTGTCAGTGGCTGGTATTTCTCCTTGAGGAATTATGTTTTCTTTTGGTCCTTTGTTTATAATTTCTTTTACAGAAAGAATGGGTGGTTTTACATCACTGTATTCCACTTTGACCCGATTGGCAGCGTGTTCGGCAAGTCTAAGTGTCTCAGCCACCACTATACCTATTGGCTGACCAGCATACTCGACTTTTCCATCTGCAAGTAACTAAACAGGAAAAACAGCAATAGAATGACTGAATTATAAAAATTCCAAACAAATATTGAAAAATGTAATCTGCAGCGCAACAATTTTCACTTCAAGTGCAGTATTTTTTGGTGGATGTTTTGCATTTAACACTAAAAGTATACAACATTTTTATTTATTAATTAGCATCCTCTGACCTCCTATGAAAGTGGTATATGGATTTGTCGGTGATTTGAGTTAAATGATAAAACTTAGGGTATCAAAATTTGAGTCAGTTGCTTTGTCTCTCATAATGCGCCCTAAATTCTCCGCTTAAATAAGCACATATTTCCAGTATCTCCCATTTCAATTGATTTTTTAATTTGTCATATGTGAGTTCCTTCAGACGCATTATTGAATATACATATAAAACTGAATTTTTGACATAAGCTATCAAATATGTATTAATATGTATATGTTTAATAAGTATCAAATATGCACTAACATGTGCAACTATGGGGACGACTGATGGAAGAATCAACTACGAAATGTCTAAATTCCAACAGCAGTTTACTTCTTCATTTCCAAAATGACAGTAAGATTTATAAAAACATCAACTGCAAGAAAATAGACTTAATTCTATTGTTTAATCCATGATAACAAAGTGATAATTTCTCAGTACTTTGTAACATAATAATGATTTATATTGTTAATTAATATATTTATAAATAATAAATTGATAATTACTAATTGTATGACTAATTGATATCATATTTATGAATTTAATCTATATTATTAAACTTATTCATTTCCACTAAATACTGTAACTGATGAATAATGACTAGTGAAATATACATTTATTTAATAAATAGGCCGGTCTATATTAATGTTACGTTGAGAATCGAAAAAAAATGAGGAAAATTTATAACATAGTTGATTACACGAGTTATGAGACACTCTCATGAGGATAAGGAATGAGTGATCTGTGTAGTAAGTGAGTGAGTGAGTATAAAGTGTAACGATACGGATGGATACAAAAGCGGCTGACCACAATTCACTAGTCTAAATAGTCTTGCTTTCCTAGTCGACAGACAACTCTATAGTTGAAGCACAGGAAAAATCACCACAACCTGAAAAGTGTAGCGTAAAGAAATACGGAAAAAATGAAAGCTCTGACCACAAATCTTAGAATCACTAGGAATTGAAACAACTGGTTTCAGCTAATAGACTACCGTATTCAGTGGCGTAACGTTTTCCAGTTGGGCCCCCCCGCAACCGATTTTCCGGGCCCCTCAAAATCATATAAATATCCCCCCTCACCCTTGCCACCCCCACCCCTCCCTGAAAAACTTGCATAATTATTTTGTGGGCAGTTATAATTATGTAAGAACTAAACACCTTTTTATAAATTAAATTTTAAAATTCAATCATGTTTCAAGGGGGGCAAGTCTAATGATTTGAGCTGTAGCGTGCGGGCTTCTGAAAGATGGAAATAGATGAGAGTTGATTATATTATAAGTAATTAATCTTGAAACCTAGAAACCTTGAAATTGATGTCTTCCATAGGATCCACATTCACATCCTCCTTGTTAGCACCTTCGCTTCTTTTCCCAGAAAATGTGTTCTCTCAGAATTCGCCTCATTTGCAGACACGGACACAGGTTCAATTTTTAATAAAAAGGCATTTTATCTAAATTACCGCGAAATTACTAAGTCAGGAAAAGAGAAAAAACTAAGAAATTTATTCTCAAGAGACAGAAGATAGAAAACGTAAACTACTTATACAGTACTTGATCCTATTATAAGAAAAAAATTCAACTGCGTTGGGAGAACTGACAATTGCTCCAAAACTATTATTTATATACTTATACAATAATCACGTAATTTATCCGATATATCAAGGGTATAAATATTCCTTCTGAGCATATTGTTTAAAAATGTACTAGTCGATAAAAAATAGAAATAACTAAAGCATGACCGTACAACATCACAATACCATAAACACAGCATGTTGAAAAATAGAATAGAAATGAAAAAAAAATGGCACTCCAAATAATAAAATTCACGATCACGAACTCAATAATGAATAAACATATGGTTTACTCTAGGCCAATTTACCGGACACGTGTATCCAACAGGACGATTCAAAAGAGACTGAATTCAAAATACTGTATGAAGAAAAATATTGACTTTAATTTCTACACAACCCCCCACTTTCCATTATTTCGTATATGCTAATATACATTGAGGAATTCGATGGGAAAATAATATTAATTTCCTCTAATATTTGCACTGTGGAGACATAGCTGTCATGATTTATAACAGTCTAGATAAGTTTGTTTGAAGAGAGTTTTGTCCTCGGTATGTCTCCATTCCCGAAGTCACAACATCCTGCTTCTGAATTCCTTCACTATCTGCGAATTATCTGCTATCTTGGAATTAATTGATAAAGTAAACAATAGACATTGGCCTGACAATATTTAGCCAATTCATTCTTTCTTTCTTCCTTCAGTGTTTCAGTTTTATTTCTTTTGGAAAAAAATTTTTATTTCAGTCTGGGCACGGGCCATTTCTTGAAAAAATATACATATTACATATGTATTTAATACATTTTATTTAATACATATGTATTTTCATTCCGGGCCCCCTTATAGCCCGGGCCCCCCCGCGCCGCGGGGTCTGCGGGGGTGTACGTTACGCCACTGACCGTATTCGTTCTGTGAACAGTAACCCTCACGCCCAAGAATGAGGGTGCTTGCACAGAGGAACATACTCGATGTACTCAATGATAATCACCATTGCAAAATCAAACACGATCATCAGGTTTAACCCTTTATTAAATTTAAGCAGTCTATTTCATGTCTGTTTCCCACAAAAGTCACTCAGTATCACGTCACCAAGCCTGCGTTTCTATTTTCATCCAGCCTGTAAAATTTACATATTTAATATGTTGTTCCACACAGCTGATTGCTCATATCGGATCAGATTTCACATGTCTGATGAATTAATTTATAGAACAATATTAAATAAATTTGTATAAGTACCATTTACTTAGTAATCACTTGTCATTAATATTAGAAATAATTTGTTTCGCTCAAACAATTTGTTAATAACTTTGTATGATAACTTAATTCATATAAAGGAGCAGCCATATGAATAAGATATGCAATGTAGTATCTACATGCCAGGCCCGATGACTATTTTGAAATCTGATTTCAATTCCATATGATGGAGACGCTCATTTTCAAAATCATATGTTTCCTATCGAAGAAGGCCTAAAGGCCTTTCTTTTTTCACTTTCAAATATACTTTAAATGGAAGCAAATTTCAATAATTCTAACACATACATCGCTGGGCGTTCCTTAAAGGAGGATCTTTGCGAAATTTCATAGAATTTGGTCCACGCGTTCAGACGTAGATGCGTTACAGACAGACAGAAAACGTTCGGTCAAAACGTTGGTGAAATTGATGGATTATGGATAAATTATTTAGGAAAATCACCACTTACCAACTCATACTGTATTGAAGTTGACAGAGGCAACTGGTAAGTATTTTTACCAGGTATGTCTTTAGCAGTGTAGAATGCATAAACACCAGGCTGTTTCTGAAAAAAAAACACATTGAATAGTTATTTTGAAGAAATCATTCTGTTTGAATCCAAATGATTCTTTGAGGGGTCTTATTGATTGTAATTCAAGTTTGGATAAGTGAGTCGCGAGCCGTGGCAGGTATCTGTTCAGTCTGATAAGACATGGGCTTTTAGTCTAGGCCCTTAGTGTGAGGGTGACTGATTGGTTTGGCCAACAGAAAAAACTTTCTTCTCTGCTGTAAAATTACTTCCCGGTGGTTCGGAACATTAGCGGCTGACCCTTGAGGACGGAGACCTCCCAATAAAATTAGAATTAAAAAAAGAAAATTAATTTTTGAAATATTTTAAATATCTAGTTTTGCTAATATTACATTATTTTTATATGCAATGTTTATGTAGGACGTGTCGTACAATAGATGAAAGGCGGTTTGAATATTGGTTTTTTATTTGCCTCTCTCTTGGCGCCTTTTATTCGCCTCTCTTTTGGCGCCTTTTCATTTACCGAAAACATCCTGGCAACGCTGTCAAGGACTCCGACTGGAAGAGTCCCATATGTGGGCATCTGAGGGGATTGGAGGAATTTGAGAAACCAGACAGGTAGCTGTTTGATAGAGTCCAACGCATAGAAAGGAAAGCATGCATACTACACAGTACGAAATAATTGCTACAAAACAGTGAGCTGTCCTAACCATTGGTTACATTCGCTCTAATTCAACAATTATTTGGAGGTTATTATTAAAGTTTGTTTCCATGATTTTTGTCAAGAAAAGTGATAAATTATACTGAAATTTATACTTAAAATGAGTTCTGTGGATAGTATTTTTATAGGTGACTGCCTACAATTTGAACATACGTAGGTTATAATTGATAAAGTTGGGCCCCCATAAACCACACCTGAAAATATGTCGCTGGTTAAACATTCTTTCAAAAGTAATTGGGAATGAAAAATTATTCATTTTGCTTAACAGAAGGCGAGTAGAATTAATGTTATCTATAAGCAAGTAGATTAACTTGAAAGTAGGCAACTGGAACTTTATCATATTAATTATTGATAATATAATTGTGTCTTATTATAACGTCGAACTTATTATGAACTTCATAATAACTATAACTTGTGATTATTGATTCAAACTTCACTGAAACATCATAGGCTTAGCCGCCCCTCCCTCCCAACATCCCACCAGCCACTACTGGTTTGGAACCCACCTAGAACTGTAGGTCCAACTCTTAGGCCTATTTCTCAGCATATGGACTCATATGCACTGTACTTCAGGGTCAAATCGGAAACACTGTCTGTTTTATTACAATATGAATAATATCTGAGTTCGTTCTGATACTTCAGAAACGCCTATATGAATACAATATGAATATTACAATATGAATAATATCTGAGTTCGTTCTGATACTTCAGAAACGCCTTCAAAGCCGAGATTATCACTTGGTGAGTTACAATAGTAGCTTATTCAAACAAAAGCCTAGTTATATTGGTAGGAAACTCTACAACAAGCTAACGCAGTTTTTAAAGAGTCTTGAAAATGTAGAAATATTTAAAAAACCAAATAAAAAAAAAATTAGTTGAAAAAAGTTTTTTATAGTGTACAGGAGTTCCTTTCACACCAAACTTAAGCCACACCTAAACTAATTGATATAGTAATTATGGAAACTAGTGTATCAGATTGTATAATTGTTGATCTGACTTGTCTTATACTCCTTATCTGGAGTCTTCAAGGCGTAATCTACAAAATAGTTACCCATATTCAAGAAAAGCTTAAAGAAAACCATCTGCGCTTGTATGGACACATAATGAGAAGTGATGATCACCATATGACAAAAAAGTTATGAAAATAGAGGAAACAGTAGAGGCCGCGAACGACCAATTACCTGGCTGAGAATAATACAAAATTCTATTGCAATACGAGTTTGATATGCTATTTAAAATTTAAGCACTAAATAATTTCAATGTTGAATAATGCACAATAATCCCTATAATTTGTCAATGTTTTTTTTTTAAGTTAGTTTGAAATGATTTGACAATTTATTTGAACAATCCATACTCTTATTTTCCCTTTACGAACTAATTTTCGAACAGAGGGGAATGAAGTAGTAGTGTTACCCTGTGATATTGTAGGGGGAAAAATCAATGATAAAAAAAATAGAATGAATAATTTACGGTAACTGAGAAGAAGAATCTCTTACTAGTATTACTAGTACTACTCTTATTAGTATTACTCACTAGTATTTGGGAAGCGTCAACTGACTCTAATTTTGCATTTCCTACTGTCGATAGCACAAATGCACAATAGCGTTGACCTTCGATGTTGGGCATGTCATTAACATACTCCAATTCACCTATTGAAACAAGAGACACAAAATCTAATGTTGAAAGTTTTAAGGTTCTCAATGATAAGCTTATTGTATACTGCACTTCTACTGTTCTAAATCTACTGTGCAACTCTTCTCTTAATTGCCAAGTTTCACAATATTACTGTAAATCTAAAGTAGAGTTGGTTTACTATCTACAGGATCCAATTCGAATGGATTGGATGTTTTCAACTATTACAGATTCAATCATTCACAACTCATCCAACCATCCACTTCAACACAAACTTGCGGCTTTCAACTCTATGATCCAAAGACTCTTGAATGTTCCACCATCACAAGCTATCCAAGAAAAAATTGATACAATTAAATACTTGGCACAACTGAACGGATATAACCCAAATATATATCCAACAGAATTCTTAATAAAATGGAAAAAAAACTGCAAACCAAAACAAATTTGTCACAAGCACATACTTCAACAAAACATCACACATCTTCCAAATGTCCGGTTCAACACAGCATTCAGAATAGCAAACAGCCTGAAACACCAGCCCCAACAAAAAAACAACATTTCACTTAATAAATAGTACAAACCAAAAATACAACAAACAATGAATATATAAACTCAAATGCAACACATGCCCCAAGTACTACAAAGAGCAGATCATTCAATTCAGAGTACTAAGAGCTTACATTTCAAAGCAACACTGGCTCAAAAATATTATAGACCACTTGAACAACACTAGACATTCACACTGACTTAGAAGTTCTACAGACTTTTCAAAAAAAGCCAGAAACTAAATACACTGGGACAACATGAAATTTTCAAATACCACAGACAAGACATATCCAACTTACTCAATGAGCAAACGCAATTCAAATCTAACGCAATTTTCAATTAAATGATAGCAGCTCATCCTAAACTCAACAAAACACGACCCCTGGTGGCCCGCTGGTGAAGCTTCTCCTCAGAATCGGAATGCATATGTCCAGTTTAAGTGAGTAAAAATGTTAATTTATAGAGAAATACAGTGTGAGATATAAAGTGAGGATGAATTTTACCTGAACATTGTAGTCCAATTTCAAGTTTTGGAATTGGCTTCGTGATTGGTGACAATTTGTCATTGGATTCAAACTTGACGCTTCCAGTTGATAGTGGGCGTTTAAGAAGAGTGCCTCCACTGCTGTACATTGATGTAGAGTTTGGCAACAGACTCAGAACAAACTGAAAAATCGAATTGGCTTGTTACTGAACATAGAATAAGTAAACTGAATTATACTAAGATTTTTAAATATCAAGTCTTTTATTAGAAAAGACTATACATAATAAACAACTAATTTCTGTTATCTAAAGGCAGAGAATAAATGTAGAAGAAAAAGAAAAAGGAAAAGAAGAAGACTGATAATAATAATAATAATTATTATTATTATAATGAGAAAGAAGAAGAAGAGGAGAAGGAGAAAATATTGAAATGAAGAGCAAGAAGATGGTGGAGGAGGAAAAGAAGAAAAAGAAGGAAAGAGGGATAAAGGAAAAACCTATTAAATTTGTAAATAAGTTAGATTATGCGTATATTATGTGTGTTACAATATGTGTGCTTTAGATATCGCGATTCAATTGAATCGGGTAAACTGCTAGTAGTTTAAAATTGAAACTTATTTGCATAAAAAATGTTAGACGCATGCGCAGAGCTTATTCTTCATCTCTGATGTGTAATAACTCTATGAAAACGCATTTACAATATCGTCCCATCACCATCAGCGATTCAGAATATTGAAAAAAAAACAGTAAGGAGAATGGAGAGAAAAGTGGAGAAGAAGATATGAGGAGAAAAAGTGAGAGGAGAAGACCATTGAAGAAGAAGAAGAAGGGGGAAGAGAAGTAGGAGAAAAGAAAAGAAGGCCTCTTCTATATCCTCCTGAGACCTGAAGCTGAATATGGTTTGAATTAATTAGAGACCGGAGTGACTAATACTAGTACATCGGCAAAGACCAGCTTGAGGCCAAACATTCTTTGTCGCCAGACTAGAAGTAAGACCGAAGTGCCTAGTATTAGTCACTCAACTTCAAAATTCATTAACACACGTAATGTTTGGAGGATCGAGCGCTAGATAGCACCACTGGGTAACTACTTGATCATAAAAATAGGCAAAAAAAATGTTTAGGTCTCAAGGGTAATTTTTGCAAGTGACTAGTATTAGGCACTTCGGTCTCAATTCCTAAATATCCGAAAAAATCCAGGTCTCAAGTAGTATAAGCTATAGTGGCTAGTATTAGGCTATTGGGTCTCAGGAGCATATAATCTACCTATCGGATTTGTTAATTAAATTTAACAACCAATATCGAGCTTTTTAGCTGATACCTTATAAAATAAGCTGATTGCAAGTCCCTTCCTGTAGGATATACTGGCATCCAATTCATCAGTAGCTGGATTCACTTCTTTGTCAAGTACCTTTAATGCACCTTGCAAAGTCTTGTTGTCTAATAAATTCCTACCAACAAGGAATTTTTCAGTGTTCGAAGCATGAATCTGTAAAATAAATAATGATAAATCATACAAAACTCACTAGTTTAAAAAAGTATGATCAAGAATTACTATTTACACATAATTTTCTAGCTAATTTCTAGTGTTAGTATCCTAAACGTGAACTAGCTCACTAAAATTATAGATCATCGCCATTGTCAAATGAGCCAAGTAGTTGAGGTCCATATTCCACGCTTTTCATTTTAGGCTTGTCAAGTTGTACGGTAAGTGATTTCGATGAAAAATTTATTTGTGTATAATAGAGAATATTCGTTCAAAATATTCTATTTGAAAAGTCTTGTTTTTCAACAAAATTCGCATGTTTAATGGATTAAGTTTAGCTAATTGAAATAGATGAAAGAAGCACTTACAGATATTGAATAAATTAAAAAGATTACAAATTTTAATTATTTTTTTCAAATGCAATTGATAAGATTAAAGGAAATTTGCCCTTACTTCACTAGAATTCAATTCATTAGATTTCTTTAGGTAAGGAGATAGAACGTGTTTACATTATTTTTGTGATTCTAATAAGAGGCTGACGAAGCTTCTTTTCAGAAGTGAAATGCATTCCTCAAGCATCTCCAATATATGTGAGTAAAACATTATTTAAAAGTGAAATACAGTGTCAGTTTTAATATTATATTGTTCATTAAGTATTTCGTCATGGAAAACATCACAGATCTAATAAGTTCCTACATATTCGGTTCATTCAATTATGGATTACTAATTCAATGATTTAAAGTAAGTAGTTCTTCTTATCATCAGGTTGAACCCCCTCAAATTGTTCAGATACAACGAAAAAATAAATATAATACATTTATCGTAGCCTAATCTTCAAATACTAGATTTTTAATTGATTAAGAGCGATCAATGAATAATAAATAACAATAATACAGATAGTAAACGGTTTAAAAGAGTTCAGGACGATTTATATGAACTGAATATATCAGATGAAATAATTAAACCCCGTAATGTAATGCTCCTATGTAAAATAAGAATGAAAAAAAAAAGAATTTTGAACTGTAGACATTACGTACAACAAAAACGAAAGGTGTGCTATAAAAAAGCAAGATATCAAACGTTGAGAAATGATATCGTTCATTACGATCTCAAAATATACGATCTCAAAAATACTCTTTTCAAATAAAATAACATCGACCACATAAGGGTTAAAAGGTAGGCAATTAATAATATTAACAACAACCACAATAATAATAATGATAATGATAATAATAATAATAATAATAAAAATAATAATAATAATAATAGCATAATAGTAATGGTAATAAAATTGTATTGCACAGTGCATAGTACTCACAAAAGTCTTGCTTATGCCCCCGTACACAATACTAGGTCTGCTTATTACCCTACATTTTCTTCCTCGGTCCAATTGGAATAGGAAGCCTGCATTCACGTAAGAGATTGCATTTTGAGTACGTTTTGAAATCTGGAAAAAAGTATGAATCCCTGAAATACCGTTCAAGTCACCAAATAAAAACACATATTGAATAGCTTTGTGGACTGGATGATCTACTGTTAACTTGTACTCTTCAAAAATCATGAGATTTTTCTGCAGTATTGCATTCTAATTAACATGCATGATATTGAATAACGGACAATAATATTCAGCCAATTGTCTGGAGGGTAATTTTGAATACAATTTTATTGACATTGATCCTAGAAAATTTTGTACAAGTGATGCAAAATCTAACTAACAATAATTCAATTAAAAGTAGATTGCTTCATACATTTTTCATAAAAATATCAATGAAAAATCGCAATTGATTTAAAATAATATAAATATAATGTAAGAATAATATCAAGTTATATGACTCCAAGAAATATATGATATTTAAAACACTTACCTTGTAAGTTTTAAGATAATACTGGTTATTATTCAACGATGGTAGACATAAACTCACAATTATTGCTTTATTCATGTCAATTTTTAAATATTCAGGTAATGATATAACTCTTGAGACCCCTTTGCTATCCTCTGGAAAAAAATAATATTTAGAATTAAAATAAGGATCAAGTGAACAAATTTGAATAAGTGATAACATTCCATTTGATAGTACAGTACAATTTAAGTATATAAGAGAGAAAGTTTATGATACGAATTTTTTTCGGAGCATGGAGCCCACATAGGTCTGAGACCTGGGTGTGGGTAATGAATTGGATGATGGTGATTGATGAGTTTTGCAAGTGAATTCTTGCAAATCCTTTTGTAAGATGAATCTATCAAGGGTTAATTTGATCGAAGATATATATTTTGTTAATTTATAGCAGACAGAATTAAATGATAAAAATCAATACACGAAGGACTGAAAAAAGCGATAACGTGATCGATCAATAGTAAAACTTTTATTAACTAATTGGTAATTGAATGATTATTACTAAATTATATATTATAGAGTACTTTATTAAGGACGCAATATTCTGACTGTAAGATGGTGAAATGAATTATGGATCGTATGAAAAGTAGTACCGTAAACAAAATAATTCAAAAAAATTAATCTGCGATAGTAAGAAAATTAAACAAAGTAAGCTATATGTAGGTAGACTATAATGGTTTCAAGTTGAGCTACATACCTATTCTCAATGTTGTACCCACTGTTTCAAGTATCAAGAATACATCAGACCTGAACTCTTGATGTCTGTGTTTGATGCTTAAATTCCCTGCTAATGATGCTACCTGCAAAGAGGAATCAAACAGTACGCTTTAATATGAAAAGCACGAAAAAAATGCTAAGACGACAGGATTAACATTACATCAAAACTTTGCCAAATCAATACAAATAAACTTAGGAGATTGCACAAACACGCTTAATAGGAGAGTAATGGAAATATCAGTTAGGAAACGATCATTTTCTTGCTCTTCCCCATTTCCTTTATTGATAAATTAATTTTGAAAGAATTTTTTCAGACAAAATTGTATATTTATTTGGATGACTAGTTTCAAATTAATATAATAAAGGGAGCACCGTACAAGAATGGTTATTTGTGTGACTATTGTGCAAAGTTGCACTTTGCTGCACGAGAGAAATGCATTACGCACAAGCCTCAGGCGAGTTCAGAATAGTTTCTCGAGTGCAGCAAGGATACTTGGAGCACGGGTTACACATTACATTTTTTCTACAGTTAGTACACCTGGAGTGCGACAAAGTAAAATAGTGCTGGAATCAACTGTTTTGCGCACTGTAATGAGCGCATAAATAGCTGCTTTGTTAGATAACTGTAGGAAATGAATTATTAGTTACTATAGACCGAGGTTTTTTTCATACAATGTTTGAATATTAAATTCTGGGATTTCTTGTTCCATAACGATCTGCGTTGTTAATTTTAACGTTTTGTTGTAAATGTAACAACTTGCAGTCAGTTTTATATTATATGAAGTCGTTAAATTTACAACAAAAAGTTAATATTGAATATTAACTTCGGTGACTAAATTTTTTAATATTATAATATAGGAAAAACGAAAATATAATATGACTGTAATATTATAAACTCGTTTCGAAGGAATTCGTTATTTACAAAAATGTTGAATATATAAACTTTTATTAAAACTGGCACTGTAATACTATAGACCAACTTTGAATGGTTGGTCTATGGTAATACCATTTGAATTCTGATTTTTACCCACTTATACTGGAGGAATGCGGTCTACTTCTAGGGAGAAGCTTCATCAGGCTGATTCAGTTTTGATATTAGATACTTGTTCTTCAAGTGTTTCGCCATGGAAAATATTACAGAACTTTTTTTATTTCGAAATGATAAAAGTTTACTAAAAACTTCAATTAAAGTTTTATATCAATTAAAAAACAATTATTAGAATACAATTCCAATAATAATTACTCACATTCCGTATGGGAACTGATGCGATTTGCTTGATGTGATCAGCTAAAACACTGGTATACCCGAATTCTGCAGGCCGTTCTTTAGAAATGGATTGAAATAGATTCAAAGTCTCCGTCAATGTTACATTAGCTCCCAATTCTATGATACCAGTCACTGATACTTTCCTCAGCTCTGTGACCTTTGTGATATCAATATAAACTTGAGGCTTATAGTCATTCTTGAAGACACCTAGAACAATATTCCAATAATAAAAAAAAAAAACAAGTAAGACATTTTTTATTTTGGGAAGAAAAGTTTTCAAAACATGTGAAAATGTAACATGAACATACTAAATGAATTCATAAATTGATTGGTGACACACGTTGACTAATCTTTCTTAGTCACGGACATCTGAGTGCGCTTTAGACATAGTTGTTCGAGGATGGAGTAATGTCCAGCTAATACCCTGCACCCCCAGTTCTACAATACTCTAGAACTGTAT
This sequence comes from Conomelus anceps, assembly GCA_948455865.1. Taxonomy (NCBI): domain Eukaryota; kingdom Metazoa; phylum Arthropoda; class Insecta; order Hemiptera; family Delphacidae; genus Conomelus; species Conomelus anceps. Next base: position 27,096,362 of record OX418216.1, read on the forward strand.
AACTTCAGCATAGACTACAGCTGTATAAACTTGTAGCCTACAGAGGTGAAGGTAATCTTAACATTGGTTTCGCACACCCCAGAACAAAGAACGGTTGACCGACCTGATAAGGTTGATTTGGAGTTAAAAATCGACCAAAGATTCTATCTAATCAAGTTGCACGCGATCTCTGCTCTCTTTAAATACTTGTTCAGTTACCTTTAGCGGTTCCGCCACTCAGCAGCTCATATGTTTTGTCGCCCAGCATGTCAAGAAGTTCAAAAATTTCTTTTTTTGATTGAACGTAGTAGAATTCTTTTCCATTCTTATCCTTCATTTCAACATTTTGAGGAGCTAGAGCCAGTTCAACGAAATGGTTCTCAAAGTTGGTATCATAATCTTCTTCTTCTTCTTCTTCTTCTTCTTCTTCATCATCTTCAAACTCTTCTCCATTCTTACTTATATCTCTTGAAATGTACTCCTCAATAGTTTCTTCATCAAGAGAATCATCGGCGCTGGAGAACGACGAGTGGTCAGGTCCTGCAATGTCTTCATGATCTTCGTCTTTACTACTTTTTACAATATCCTGGAAAATAATGTTCTACTGATTAATCTACCACACAACATAGTCTGAGTCAATTGCAACTAATAATAACATAAATATAACGAAGTGACAAAAGTAGGCTAATACAGTTTTTTTAACCACAACTAATAATGATCAGATTTGTTCCATGGACATTATGACGAATTGTAAGAGTTTAAGGAATTGAATATTTTTTCAGATGATGCCAAAATGAGTCTTGATACATGTGATCGCAGGAATAGCAGCAAACCAGAGTCTAAGAGACAAGCGCTTCTACTAACTCCACCACCACGGCTGCCAAATGGTAATTGTACTTGATTTTTTGAGTCGAAAATATATTTATAATTTGATATTGAGATGAGTAATCTGGAACTTATGTTTGCTTCTAGAAGGTACAGTAAAACCTTTTATATTACTCAGCGATTTGAAAGATACAAAATCAACATTGCATAATTTCACTTCAATGTTCCTGAAAAATTAACTACATTTACACACTTTGATTCAGTGTTTAGTATTAATACAGGACTACTATCGCGTATTTTTTGTGTCTGGAAATTATTTCAAAACTAACTTATTCACAAGCTTGGAGTTCATGTGAGATACACCAAAGATGAAAGAAACTACTATTGCTGAAAAAAGTACATTGATTTATTTTTTGTAACCATTTAATTACAATTTCTTAGAAATGTGACCAGAATGAGAGAGTCGTTCAAAGTAACTGACTCTTTAAAATGAACTACGAACTAGAAGTTCAAATTTAGAAAGTAGTTAGTTCATTTTTGAGCTGCATTTATGTTTTCATAGAATACAGTCAACATTCCATCTAGTGAGCGGTCCTTGAATTAGCAGAGCAGTGCAGCGCCCTGCTATTATAGGCACTGCTAGACAAGAGCACTCACCTCCCCGCTCCACGAGCATTTTGAACTGTGAAGTGAACTAACTAAAACAACAGCTGGCTCACTCACTCACCTCTCAGCTCTACGAGCTTTGTGTAATGTATTAAGTACCGACCGATAGCAACTGACTGATTACATCTGGAAAATAGAATAAACTCTGTGCTCTGGAATATCAATCTGTTGACTCAGATTCTGAGAATTATTTATATTGAGGCGCCAGACATATGACAAGGCTGTTTATTGTTGTGTGTGTATGAGTGCTCAGTGTCAGTGAGCGAGTGAGCGCTGAGCGTCTGAACAAGCTATGGCAGTGAATGAGCACGAGCATTGCTGATGATTCATTTTTGAACTAGTTCAAATGAACGACTCACTTATAAGTGTGAGGGCGATTGAACGACTCATTGAAAAGAGTCATTATTGCCAAGCCTAATTTCTATTCCTTGGATTAGTTATTCTCCTAATTTTTCTAGTAACTTAAGTTATGATGCATTCCCACCCCCACCACACCACGATGCAAAAAAGAGTAGTAATAAGTAAATATCCACCCATACTATTTTTATTTTTATTTTTCATATTACATTATACTTTGTGTTGAGAAGAAGTTTCTAGTAAACTGATTTTCTTTTTTATTCGAACCTCTATGTCACAGACGTTAGCGCTACAAATCTTTGGAGCATCAGCGGCTAGAGAGGTGAATGCATCCAGAATTGGACGATATCCAGTGCACCGACAAATATTGCCTCCAAATGCTTGTTCAACATCTACTTTTGATGGTTTCTTTCCTGATGCCACTAAACTGAAACGAAAGCGGAGAAGTCCAATGAAATTATTGGCAAGTATAATGAATAAAAGGCTACATCAATTAAGTTGCTTTCCAAAAGTCTTAGTCGAATGATGGTTGAGATGCAACTCAGATGTTTGCTTGATAGAATACACACTCACCTGTGCAGCCAGACTCTGGGTAAAGGTGGGAGTAGAATGTTAAGTATAGAACTACAGAATTTGTTTCGGTTCGGTGGCATAGATATATTATATTAGATGTACAGATGGCAGTGGTCAGTGTGGGATGTCAACACCATCACAAAATAGGGGTCTTGAACTAAAATGTATGGTATCATGTAACGGTGTTACATACTTTGAAAGGTTTGTTTAATAAATGAGAAAGTCATTAGCACGGCTCTGTGACAATTCATTAAAAACTTACAAATATAACCGATACAACTCTGTTAATTCAGTGAGGAAAGTAAGCCTACCTCACTCCTCGTTGCGTAATATTCTCTTTGAACCAAAACATAATTTTGAGGTCTGGAGAGTCACCTATAACCGAAATCGGCTACTCATCACAATTTATAGTGATAAAGGCTTCTTCAAACTTCATGAGACAATAAATAAGTAGGCTGACTACTTCATTTTAAATGGCTTCACCATTAGTGATACTCTAAATACTCATCTGCGGAGCACAACAATAACGTTGATCAAAAGCAAATAATTATTTAAAAAGTAAACAATCCTCAAAATTGTGCAAAAACTTATATTTTAGCACATTTCAAAATCAATAAAATTAACATAAAGAAACAATAAACCAGAAAATTACCTGTGCATATTCATAACCATTCCAGATGAACAGTACCCACACTGAGACCCATTAAATTTTGCCAGCGTAGTTTGAACTTTGTTGTAGCCATTGAATTTGCCACCAATACCCTCGTTAGTGGTAATCGCCCAGCCATGACAGGCATGAACCAATACTAGACACTGGTAACAGAACATTATTTGAAACATATTGTTAATATACAATAAGAATAGCGGTCTACACATTCTTTGCAATGGGATGTTCAAATTGAACATAATATGTAAACATATTATGATATATGGATTTCAACCGTCAATGCCAATACAAGTCCAAAAAGAGTATTAGGAGCTGCAATATTGATACGGAACAAAATAATGTGTTGCTTTAGCTTGTGACTTGAAGGTTTTTTTACATCATAGTGATGTGTCGATCATGTTATGTATCAGTTATGGTATAAGCTCCCTGCATCTAAATACATTCTAAAACAGTAATAGTGAAAACTGTCATAAGTGAACTTGTAACAATAATTTTGAAAAGTCTGAATGGGAAATCAAAATCTGTAATGTTTTCTATTGCGAAATACTTGATGAATCTGATGAATACTTGATGATCTGGTATCAAAACTGATACTGTATTTCTATTTAAATTATGATTTTTACTCACTTATACTGGATAGATGCATTTATTTTCTAAAGAGAGGGCTGTTGATGAAGCTTTTCTTTAGAAGACAAATGCATCCCTCCAGTATAAGTGAGTGAAAATCATAATTAAAATAGAAATACAGTGTCCGTTTTTATATCGAGGTAGCAGTGGTACTGTGCATACGTTGTCAGAACAGGCTCTGCGAATTTTGAAGCATAGAGTATTAATTCGAACGGATAAGTAGTATTTTTGTTTATTATTATTAGTATTTATAATATCTTAATTATTTACATCATTAACTTGTCTAATATAAGTTAAAGTATTTAAATAAAAAGTCAAATTCTATTTTCGAGGTTAGGTGTACCGATATTGATAACTTTTCTTGTAATTAAATAGTTTCAAGTTGACAATTGTAATAAATTAAGTAATATTTCATTAAACATTTAACTAAAATCAATTGAAAACAATTTTTAGCTAGGAAAATGAGTCCAAACAAGGCATCTAAATCTAATTGTTTAACTAAAACTCAGGTAGCTACGCGATCTCAGCAATTATTAACAAAAAATCTCCAACAGCTCTTAAAGCTACTGTAGATGTAGAAGAAAAGGTTGCTAAACTATTGAGTGATCACACCGAATTGAAAACAAAATTAGAAACATCACTAAAAAATTCTGAGGAAGAACGAATAGGGTTGGTGGATCACATAAAATCTCTGGAAGTTATTATAAAATTGCAGCAGGAAGACCATAGAACTGAAATACTAAATCTCACGAGTCAATGTAGGTCTATGTCAGAGGAAATCGAAATATTAAAATCAAAAATAAACTTGGCTAATGTAAGATCTGAACCTCTGATCAATACAAAAAAGTAGAACCTAAATCAAATGGGGAAAAAATTAATAGAAATGGTCAAACAAAAACGTATAGTCAGGTTTTGCAAACAGCAACCAAAACTAAAGTAAGGGCAAATAACGATAGGAAAGGTAGAGTACTGCTCTTGACATCCAGTCATGGACGAGACTGTAGTGACCTACTAAATAAAAGATTAAAAAATAAGTATGAAGTTCAGAGCTTTTTCAAACCAAGTGCCCCTATAAACGCTATCGTAGAGTCAGCACAGGAACAAACTAAAGATTTTGGAAAAAACGATTTTCTAATAGTACTGGGTGGCTCAAACAATATAAATGAACCTAATCTAAAACATCTTCCTGAAATAAATGAAAAAATTAAAGAGATTGTGCCACTCAGCCAAAAAACTAATGTAATAATAAGTACAATTCCATATAGGTTTGATAGGCCAGAGCTAAATGAAGCCATTAAGTCAACAAATAAATCAATTCATAATACAATCAACAGCCTAAAAAAATAAGAATTCTAAGCAGTTGGGGATTTGTTTTCTAAATGAAAGGCTGAAAAAACAAAACTTCACTAATCATGGTCTAGACCCCAGTGGGTGGGGGTAGTAGAATTGCACCCACAGTATCCCTGCTTGTCGTAAGAGGCGACTAAAAGGGCAACTGTCCGTTGACCTCATTATCCTAGAAACCTATCCTTTATCCTGCTCTTCATCCCAGCCCCTTCCACCACCCTTTCCTCTATCTGTTACAGGCCAACCCAAGGTGTGATGTGAACCGTGCTGATGGGTGGATGGCACTGGGCCTTTTGTACGGTGTCTCCAACAGTGCCTGCAGGACACCAGGCGACCTCCTGCAGTATGTAGCCTTACCCGGGCATGCGGGGCTCTGTCCGGGTTGACTCCACTTCCCTAGCTGCTCGTGGGAACCACATGAATTTCCAAAATACAAACGAACCAGAACCAAACCTCAAGGTAACTCCAGAAGTTGCCTTGCCCTCAAACCCATCAGGATCTGCCCCATCAGGGCAGGTTCCTGTATTTGAATCAACAGTCAAGGACAATGCCCAGGGTCCTTCAGATCAATCTACATCACAGTAAAGCAGCCTCGGCTGCTTTCTGCCAGTTCTTCCTCAGAGAGGGATTTGACCTGGCGCTGATCCAAGAACCATGGCTTCACCGAGGAAGGGTTGCAGGCCTGGGCGATACCAATGGCAGGTTAATTTACTGTGCCTCTCTCAAAAATGTCAGAACCTGCATACTTGTGAAGAGAGGTATGGACTGCCTAACACTCACTGAATTCTTTTCTAGAGATCTCACTGCAGTGTCTATAACCTGGAGCAATGAAGGCAAGGAATGGAGCACAATTGCAGGCTCGGTTTACTTGCCCTATGACTCTGGGGACCTTCCTCCATCAAGAGAACTTGAACTTCTGGTGGAGTCATCTTGCGCTGGCAGACAACAACTCCTTTTAGGTTGTGACGCCAATGCTCATCACACAATCGGATGGGGAAGCTCTGACACTAATCCAAGAGGTGAGGCTCTCCTTCAGTTTCTCATATCAAAGAATCTTTATGTCTGTAATGTTGGAAACCGTCCGACGTTCGTTACATGAAATCGAAGTGAGGTTATTGACATTACACTTTGCTCAGAAGGACTCCTTAGTGCCATTGACAATTGGCACGTAAGTCATGAGGCCTCTTTGTCTGATCACAGGTACATCTGTTTTAACCTGCAAAGTGAAGGCAGCTCATCCTGCTATCGAGATCCGAGGAGAACAGATTGGTCACTCTATAAGTCTGACCTCCTGTCTCAACTTGGATCATTAGGCAAGAGGGTCGCCTGCTTTGCAGACATTGATCAGATTGCTTCCGATCTTCAGAATGCAATCATAAGCTGCTTTCAGGACAGTTGTCCACTGCGGCGGGGAAAGAGTTGTACTAATACTAAGTGGTGGACTGCTGACCTCAACCGCAGAAGGGTGGTTGTCAGGAAGCTTCATAACCATTGCAAACGGAGCCGTAACTGGGAACCATACCACAGGGCACTCACAGAATACAGCCTTGCAATCAAGAAAGCCAAAGAGAACTCTTGGAGACTGTTTACACAGGAGGTAAATAGTCTTAGGGCAGCAGCAAGACTGCAGCATGTCTTAGCTTCAAGCCCAATTGGCCTCCTGGGAACTCTGAGGTCACCAGGGGGACAATATACCACTGGAACTGGTGGAAGTCTCAAACTTCTCCTTGAGACTCACTTTCCAGACTATGTTTTTGAGGGTGCTTGCTCAGGCATGTCCGGCAACAGTGAAATGGGCTCATGGCCAAGAGCTGATTGTGGAAGCTGGACTTTAGCCAGACGTATTGTCACACTTTCCAAAGTTAAATGGGCCATCTCCAAGTTTGGCCCATTCAAATCTCCTGGGGGGGACGGTATCATACCGGCTATGTTGCAGCAAGGACCAGAAGCTCTCTTGGTCCTCCTGTGCGAACTCTTCAGAGCAAGTCTGGCTTATGGGTACATCCCTCAAGCCTGGTGCCTCAGTAGGGTGGTCTTCATTCCCAAGAGAGGAAGAGCAGACTACTCAACTGCAAAATCATTTCGCCCCATCAATCTTACATTGTTTCTCTTGAAGACACTGGAGAGACTGGTGGAGAGACATCTAAGAAAGGGAGTGCTTTCAGGTACTCCTCTTCATCGGAATCAGCATGCCTATCAGCCTGGTAAGTCCTGTGAAACAGCCCTGCATCAACTTGTGAGCAGGGTGGAGGACAGCCTTGCTGCCAAGGAGATTGCTCTATGCACCTTCATGGACATTGAGGGTGCTTTTGACAATGTTACTTACACGGCCATGGTCCGGGCAGTGCATGGGCGTGGTCTTGAGTCTGCTATATGTAGGTGGATTGAGGCCATGCTCCACTCCAGGTGGATCAGGGCTGATCTTCAAGACAAATCGATGGTGATCATACCTGCAAAAGGTTGTCCGCAGGGAGGTGTGATTTCTCCTCTTCTGTGGAACCTTGTGGTGGATGGTCTCCTCTGTGAACTCACTAGTAGAGGCGTCTTTGTCCAGGGCTATGCAGATGACATAGTCCTCATGGTACAGGGAAGGTTCACAAATATTGTTGCTGATGTCATGAACGTCAACCTTCAATTTGTTAATGACTGGTGTCTTGGAGAGGGACTAAGTATAAATCCCTCAAAGACTGTAGTTGTTCCATTTACAAGGAAAAAGAACCTGGAATCTCTCTCCTGGTTGAAACTTGGACCAACACAGCTCAAAGTATCAGGTATAGTCAAATACCTAGGGCTGACTATCGACTCCAAGCTGACTTGGAACAATCATTTGAATAATATACTGCACAAAGCAAAATGGGCGCTTATGACGTCCAGGAGATTTGCAGGCTCCATGTGGGGGATCAAGCCTCACATAGCGCTGTGGCTGTACAAGGCAGTAATAAGGCCTCAAGTCACATATGGATCACTAGTCTGGTGGACAAAGGTGAACCAGATTACAGCTACAGCCAAACTCACAAGTTTACAAAGGATGGGCACACTCCTAGTCACTGGAACTTTCAGGAGCAGCCCATCAGCAACTCTTGAAGTTGCTCTTGGCTTGCTGCCCTTGGATATTTTTATCAAGGCAGAAGCACGAAAATCAGCCTATCGATTGAAAGTCGCAGGCCAATGGAGGGAAGGCCTGTCTGGAACAGGCCATTGTACAATCACCAAAGCTGTTGCTCATAGCCCTGTGCTTGAAATGACTTCAGATGTCATGAGTATGGAGATGGTTTTCACTAAACCTTTTTCTGTTAAATTCTGCTCTAGAGAGGAGTGGAGGTCTGAGGAAGGGCCCTATATCAGGAGAGGTAGCCTTGTCTGGTACACAGACGGCTCTCTTATTGAAGGGAAATCTGGCTATGGGGTGTACAGTGAATCACCCAGAACAGAAATCTGTGCAAGTCTGGGACAATACTGTACTATCTTTCAAGCAGAAATTTGGGGCATCATGGCTTGTGCCAATATAGGCATTGCCAGACGCTATTGCGACAAGCATATAGTAATCTTGTCAGATTGTCAGGCAGCCCTCAAGGCTCTTGACTCTAATGAAATCAAGTCAAAATTGGTGTGGGAGTGTCACAAAACACTCAGCAAGCTCGCAACACACAACTCTGTGCATCTTGGTTGGGTACCTGGCCATTTAGGCATAGGTGGCAACGAGTGTGCAGATGGGCTTGCTAAGCAAGGTTCTAGTAGGTCATTCTTTGGCCCAGAGCCAAGCTGTGGCATAAGCAAAACTACTGCCTTCCACACCATAAACAAATGGTCCAGGGACTTACATCACCAGCAATGGCAAGGTCACTCAGGCCAAGCACTTGGCAAAAGGCTGCTAGCAGACACAAGCTCCTACTTCACCAACTGGCTGGTGAGGCTGGGTAGAGGTCAGGTTAAGCAGCTGATTGCTCTGATAACTGGACATGGCCACTTCAGGAAACATCTCCACACAATTGGACTCAGAAATGAAAGTCAGATGTGTAGGCTTTGCAATCAGTCTGAAGAGACTGCCAAGCATATCATACTGGATTGCGAGAGACTCGGGGCAAGGAGAATGGCTCTGTTTGGCTTTAAGCAACCAGGTGATGAATGGGACGTTAGCATAGGGAAGAAACTCCTGGATCTTGTAAAGGGCACAGGTATTGGTTTGCCTAACTAACGTACTAGGGACACACAATAAGCTTCGGTTGATGTGTGAGGATCTTTGAATCTTCTGGATCTTTGAATCCGTCCCTTCATAACATAACATAACATAATCATGGTCTACATCTAAATCGATCTGGCAAAGTAATATTTTGTAATAGGCTGGCAGAGCTGATTGAAAGTCGTTTGCAATCTACTGTCAATAATTCTCCTAAACAATCATCTAACGAACCTTTTTTAGTAAAGTGGCTCAAAACCGGGAAACTAGTTTCAGATGATAAATTCATATCTTCAATTGTATTAAAAGACGTTAATCGATCAAAAAATCAGGATAGCATTAGTGGAAGGAACTCTTGTAGCAATCTGATAGGCTCTCAAGATTCTAAGAGATTAAGTAAATCTACTTCAATATGCAAAAGCAACGATAAAGTAATAAGGGATGATAGGGAAGTACCGGTACTCACTGTGTTCCATCAGAATATTCAATACATTCGTAACAAAATAGATAGAATCGAAGTATTTTTTAAAGAAGAGGCTCCTGATATAGCTATTTTCACAGAGCATGGTTTAAAAGAAGATGAATTGTCACAACTTAATATTCCAAACTATTCATAGAAAACGTCGTATTGCAGGACATCTCATCGAAGTGGGGGAGTAGCTATCTTCACTAAAAATGCTAAGAATATGCAAACATTTAATCTAGAATATGTAGAGAAATTTGCTGTGGAAATGGATTTAGAAGTTACTGGTTTGAGAGTAAAAATCGACAATAATTTCGAAGTAGCGGTGTTAGGTATTTACAGGTCACCAAATGGGGAATGGAACAATTTTTGTGAACTATTCAATAGGCTTTTAGAGATTACTACTACTCGTTTTACAAACATTATTGTAGCGGGAGATTTCAATACAGACTTTGCAACACAGAATAAAATGACAGAAGATTTAAAGGATATTATATGCATGAATAACTTGGAAATAAAAGTTCATGAATATACCAGAGTCACAAGAACATCACAAACAATAATTGATAACATCCTTACTAATATAGATTACTCTAAAACAAGATTAGGCGGCTCAGAACTATCTGATCATGACTATCAAATCTTAGAGGTGGGGTTGCAAGGTCATAAATCAATTAAGAGTAGAGTAATGAAAGAAATTCAACAATGTGAACAGGGGAATATCGATTGTTTGAAGCAGAATCTGCTACAAGAAAACTGGAGTAGGGTTTACAATAGCAATAGTTTAAATCACAAATATGATAGTTTCATTAATATTTTAAGGTTTCATATTACTATGAGTTGTCCAGTTAAAAAAGTCCCTGTAAAGAACAAATTAGACAAGATTGAAGAGTGGATAACTGATGATATCCTTGCAGAAAGAAATAGGGTTAAAGATGCATATGATGAATTCAAACTATCTAGAAATATGTTAAGTGAAGATAATTACAAAGCTCTAAAGAAAAATTATACAAGAGAAGTGAAAAGAGCGAAATGTAAGAAAACAGCTGAAATTTTGAATAATAGTGTGTACTTTAACACAGCAGTGTGGGATGTAATAAACAAAAATAGGCAAGTAGCTCATGTAGATGCTTATACTAGTGTCCCCAGAATAATTAACGAAAATAACAAATATATTGATGATAGTGTAGACATTTGTAATTTCTTTAACAGATATTATCAACTGGTTGCTGAGGATCTTCAAAAATCTCTCAATACAGGTATTAGTGATGCAAACATGAGGAATACTGAGGGGATTCAGAACGAATTAAAATTCCACCCAGTATGCCAAGACGAGTTGTCAAATATCATTGATAGTTTAAATAATAAAAAAACTGTAGGAATGGATGGGGTATCCAGTAAAATTCTGAAAGAATGTAAAGATCAATTGTTAGACCCTTTGATTCATCTGATCAATCATTCATTAGAACAAGGTGTTTTTCCAGATAACTTAAAAGAGGGGAAGATCTTGCCAATCTTGAAAAGTGGTGATAGAGAAAAGGTGGAAAACTATAGGCCCATTAGTATTTTAAATGTAATAAGTAAAATTTTTGAAAGAGTAGTTCTAAATAGGTTACTTCTGCACCTTCAAGAAGCTAACTTTATCTGTGATGAACAACATGGCTTCCAGAAAGGGAGATCAACAAAAACAGCCATAGTTTCTCTAGTTGAAAAACTAATAGATATAATAGATTCAGGTGATAAAGCTACTGCAATCTTCTTAGATCTGTCAAAGGCATTTGACTGTGTTAATCATAGAACTTTATTGGAAATACTGCAAAATGTAGGTGTAAATGGGGTTGAACTGAAATGGTTTGAATCATATCTTATTGGGAGAAAACAATGTGTAGAACTAACTACAGTAGTTGGAAATAGTATAGTAAAGAATAAATCTAATAAATTAGAGGTGCAAGCTGGAGTGCCTCAGGGGTCAATACTAGGTCCATTGCTTTTTTTGTTATATGTCAACCGTTTACCTAAAGAATTAATTAGTGGTAGAGCCCTCTTATTTGCTGATGATACATCACTCATTTTCAGCAATTCCATTCTAGATAATTTAGAAATAAGTGCCCATATAGGTGTGTAGACCATTGTCCAATTTTTAAATCAGTTGAAATTAACTATAAATAGTAAAAAATGCCAATACCTTCAATTCAAAAACAAACATAATTTAAATGAAGATAGGGCTATAAACGTGTTTGTAAACGATAATCAATTAGACCAGGAAGAAAAAATTGCATTTCTAGGAGTTACGTTGGATAGACGATTGACCTGGACTCCATACATTGAGAAAATATGTAGTAAAATTTCATCTGGGGTATTTGTCCTGCGACAGCTCGCTAGATTGAATGACAAAAAGTTACTTTTTACAGCTTACCATGGGCTCTTACTGTCACATATTAGGTATGCTATCTTAGTATGGGGTAATTCATCAAAACAAAATCTTGATAGGGTGTTTAAGATCCAAAAGAAAGCGGTTAGGTGTATAGAAAGAGTAAATAGATTAGATTCATGTAGGCCGTTGTTCAAGAGACTTGGTCTCCTAACTGTACCCTGCTTATATGTGTATGAAGCTACTTTATATGTAAAAACGAATGATATTAACCAAAATCTTGATGTACATGATTATAATACAAGAAGCCGAGGAGATTATCACTTGGTGAGTCACAATAGTAGCTTATTCAAACAAAAACCTAGTTATATTGGTAGGAAATTCTACAACAAGCTACCGCAGTTTTTGAAGAGTCTTGAAAATATAGAAATATTTAAAAAACAATTGAAGAAATATTTAGTTGATAAAGCTTTTTATAGTGTACAAGAGTTCCTTTCACATCAAAATTAAGCCTCACCTCAACTAATTGAAGTAATTATGTAATATTATAGTGTATAATATTGTTGATTTGACTTGTCTTATACTCCTTAACTGGAGTCTCCAAGACGTAATCTACAAAAAAAAAAAAAAAATATATTAGATTGAGAATCTAAAATCGGGCTTCGGGGTGCTGAATCGAATTTAGAGGGAGCTTTGTGCCAAATTTTTTGAAATCCGTAACACTGACTTACACGCAAACACAAACACACACTTCTACTCTCTCTTATTATATGGGTGGTGTGAATAATGCTGAGTCTGTTGAGTAACTCATATTTTGACTTGGCGCTTGAGATTCTTGTCATTTGATATGAATAAAAATTGAGTCAATTACAGCTCATTTCTTACGCCTTGTGATCGGACTCCCGTCTAATCAACAGATCAACAGTCGACTCCAGTTACTAAAGTCCGCGAGAAAATACTTCCAACATGGAATCGGGGAAACAATCTTCCACCACCACAGAGATGCTCTGTATCGTAGTCAGGAGGATGGTAGGAAGAGAGGAGAGTCGGACCTGCGCACAGTATAATGCGCATTGTTACTGTTCTGTTGCTGTGAGAAACGGAGTGAATGCTGATATGTGGTGGGCGTGAATTGTATGGGATAGAGCATAAGACCTCTCACTCTCTCTCTCCTATTTCACGTTATATCATAGCTTAGATTGTCATTACTGTAGTTAATATCATACAAATGAGATCATTGTAGATAACTCTTTGCACTATAAAAATAGTATTTTCTGAGTTGACTACTGTATATATCTATGTGATGTTGATAATTTTGTTATTAACCATTCATATACAAATTTGTAAATATACATCAATAAAGAAATATAATTTTAAAAAATCTAATCTCCTATCTTGGTCTGTGTTGGAAGTATTTTCTCACAGACTTTAGAAAGAATTTCAATACAAACTTGAGATATAAAATCTCATTTTGTTTCAAAAATATTATAGTGGAAATAGAAAGAAGCCCATTGTTATAGATATTGATTGTAAATGTTTCAAGTTTTAAATTTTTTTGTAATTTCCCCTTGAAGGAAAATTTGGTTTCAAAAATCCGTTTTACAACAGATATTTGGTGAAATGAAAAAATAGGTAGGTTACTTGCTTTCGAATTTTCAACATACAAATGAATGACTTAAAAAATGATATGGTACCGTACTAATCCCTGACGGTCTATAAAAAATTAATTATGGAATCATAACGTACCGAATTCACAGCATAAGTTGTTGCTTTTTTTGTGGAAGGGTTCTCAATTTTTGCTGACACAATGCAACTTCCACATCCACCTTCCAAGCACATGAATTTTGTTGCTTTGAGCTTTGCATAGTCCCTTATGTAAGTGTTCAAAGACGTTTCTATAGACACATCACTTGAAACTGAAATTTAATACAGATAATTATTATATTATGCTTTAGTCTCATCACAATATATCAAAGGCGAAATAATCAAGAAAAATATGGTGAACTAATGAAGTGATTGGATGAGTATGGTATTATCAAAATGAAAATCAGGAGGGTGAAGAACTGCGTTGCTGCTTATCAGACAAAACTAACTTGAAAAAAGATAGAGAAAAAGTCACATCAATAGAGCACAACATTTCTACACTGTTGATGCGAATTTGACACTACTTATCTTTGCGAGGTCAGCTGTGTGATTGAAAACACCACAATCCTACTTCAACTGCAAAATTTTCACTTGGACATGCAGAACTTTTTAAAATATAGAAACATCCAATTCTTTATTTATTTTAAACAGTTCTACGTGTCGTCGTGAGTGAAAATGATCACTATTTTACTCGCATCTCCTAATGGACCAACAATTGCCAAATGCCTAATCTTGTTGCCGCTCCATGGGCCGCCATTATCTTCATTCTAGTGAGAAATGAGTGCAATAAAAAAGTAGAAGATTGCCATGATTAGCATAGACTATTAAGGCACGAGATGAGTTTAAAATTTCGCTCATTGGGAACGATAAGCCTACAGTAGTTTTTTCACTGAACCTGGTAGCGTAAGCTGACGATATTATTAGTGAGACTATACTCTATGCTCGCGGTCTTACTACAACATTCTAATTCCTAAATGATTCATTTGCAAACGTTTGCATTTATACTTGCTCGGAGTAGCTCTCCGCACAATTCATCAGCAGTTCAGATAAAACTTAGTTTTTGTTGATCCATGACGATCATCTGCAAGTAGAATAGATAATATTTTCAGAACTTTCAGAACAGAGTTGATTAATTTTGAATTCCTCAAAGTGTTATTAATTTATACTGAAGACTTCCGGACTGGCGCATATTGACAACAGCATTAAATAGCTGATGGAAATCGATGAATGCTATTGTACAAAAATATCAATCACCACCCGGAATCGAACTGCGGACATCCCAATTTCCGGTCGGGCGCCTTAACCACTCGACTATAGTGACCCTTCTGCACAGCAGCACCTCACTTACAGGAATTCTTAATTAATAAATTCTGTTTCTGTATATTTGCCAGTTTGTTAAATTGCCAGTTAGGCAACTTCAAACTAACTTGTGATATCGAGCCGATATGGCCAAGTCTAAAATGAGTGTTGCTGGGCAGAAGGGTCACTATAGTATAGTGGTTATACGGTACCCGACTGGTAATTGGGAGGTCCATGGTTCAATTCCCAGTGGTGACTAATATTTTTTTACAGTAGCGTTCATCGATTTTCATCAGCTATTCAATGCTGTTGTCGATATCATCCATTACGGAAGTCTTCAGTTTAAATTAATACCACTTGAAGGAATTCGAGATTAATAAATTCTGTTTCTGAAAACATTAACTTGCCGTAGATAATTTCACAGTAAAATAATTAGCGAACTCATTACAACAGCAATTAAAGATAATTCAACAATAAAACTGGAGCTCTTTGACTGACCTTTATGCACTTTGCCATTGATTGTAAAGACTACAGGATCCACATTGTCCATCCTGTGAAAAATAAGAGAATATATGTGTGTTAATTAAAAAATAGAGTAGGCCTACATTACAAATTCATACCCTAGCTTCCATGAATAGAGAAAAAATGTAATAAAATAATAATTGCATGCTATGAAACTCTTAATAGAGGTTGATAAGAAGTGAGAACTTATTAAAATTACCGTTCTGAGAGTTTCAATACTGGATAAGGTAATTCGCACAAGTCAGATAATTGAAAAGTCTACACTGTCTAATCAACTACAGATCTCAAGCTAAAATCAAGCTGCTTTCTTAAAATATTGTATATAGTGCTCTACAGTACAGTTGATGAGTTGAGTGATTTTACGAAAGGAGATTTGAATCTACAAACGAAACACATAATATATATTATAAACTTAAAAAACACTTTTGAATGGAAATTGACTCACGTTATGGCGTGACGGCCGTTTCGCTCTGTTGTCTAGAGCATCATCAGACGACCCACAGTACACTGTGTACAGAGTGTACTGTGGGTCGTCTGATGATGCTCTAGACAACAGAGCGAAACGGCCGTCACGCCATAACGTGAGTCAATTTCCATTCAAAAGTGTTTTTTAAGTTTATAATACATATTAGTGGAAACAAGATGGATCTTCAACATCACATAATATATGTTTGTTTGACAAAAAGTCAGTAATCTAGAGAGTTAAAGTGAGTGGAATTTTTGTTTCGATAAAAGCTTTCCTGGCAATGTCTATTCTATGAAAACGCATAATATTGTTTGCAAAGTAGAACTCAAGTTTAATAGAATGAAGAATCTATAGCTTTAGCTGTACCACAGTATATAGAAAAAACAGGTTCTGTAGCTATACAAGTATACAGAAAATAAAGAAACTAATATAATTTATAAGTTAGTTTGAAGTGACTGACAATTGAATAAACTGACAAATATACATAAACAGAATTTATTAATTTCGAATTCCTTCAATTGCTATTACTTTATACTGAAGACTTCCGCAATGGCGGATATTGACAACAGCATTGAAAAGCTGATGGGAATCGATGAATGCAACTGTACAAAAATATCAGTCACCACCGGGAATCGAACCACGGACCTCTCAATTGCCGGTTGAGCGCCTTAACCATACAGTAGCATTCATCGATTCCCATCAGCTTTTCAATGCTGTTGTCAATATCCGCCATTGCGGAAGTCTTCAGTATAAAGTAATAGCAATTAAAGGAATTCGAAATTAATAAATTCTATTTATAAGTTAGTTTGAAAAACTGACAAATATATATATGGAAACAGAACTTATTAATTTTGAATTCCTCAAAGTGCTATTAATTCCATCTCCACTTATAGTAGTATATTTATATATTTTAAAATAGTTTATAGGTATACTATTGTATCATTTTTGGTATGCTAATGTATTTTATTATTTCTCATTTTCTGCATGACTTACTGTATAACATGTGTCTTTTGTTTTATATAAATAAATAAATTCATACTGAAAACTTCCGCAATGGCGGATATTGACAACAGCATTAAATAGCTGAAGGCAATCGATGAACGATACTGCACAATATCAGTCACCGCCGGGAATCAAACCACGAACCTCCCAATTTCCGGTCGGGCGCCTTAACCAATCGACTATAGTGACCATTCTGCACAGCAGCGTTCATTTTAGACTTGGCCATATCAGCAGCTACTTTAATATAACTTGTGAGATACGAGCCGATATGGCTAAGTATTTCCCAAGTATTTTTATAATTTATTCAACTAAATTTTCATAGAACTGAGAAAATCTTGGAATTAATTCATTCTATTTCATGATAACTTTCCTCTCAAGAGCGATATACCGCATAGCCTAATTAGTGTGATAGTAATTTAGACAAAAATGTTCCACTCTACTATTTTCGATCAAATCAGAATATTTTTGACAATCACTATTATCCAGTCTATATAAGCTATGACTTCTAAGAAAAACGGAGAAAAATAACAATTACTGAAATTTTGAGAAACCGAGGAAAGTCACAAAGAATACAGGATACTAAAATTAGTAGTCTTTATTGGGAACTGATTTTAAGTAACTCTTACTGAATAATAAATTAGAACAGCATTCTTTGTTACCTTACTTCTTGAATTTTTCATACTACATGTTGTTTAGGAAGATATACAATTTTTTTATAGTTTTTGTTTCTTGCTGATGAAGTTTACATAAGTCTGATACTTACGCCTGGCAAATTATGTGAAAGTTTGTGCAATGTGTTATGAATGGCCAAAATACAGTTTTAGGTGGATTCTGAAACACTAGGTAAGTGATAATAAAGTTTTTAACGCAATGCCATCGCCGTCGGTCACCCTTCCAAGCGTAGTCCTGAGTACCCGTGACTTGAGAATTGAAAATTGAAATTGAAACTGAACAACGCAACTCCGCGCTCAGCAAACGGCCAATCACTCCCTCAAACGGTTAAAAATATAGTAATTTAATTATTGACAGAATGCGAATTCTATAAGAATTTCTATCTATTAAGAATATCTAATAAGAGTTTCTATCGATTTAAAGTGTAGTACGAAATGACTATTAAATTGGAAAAGATTTAACATTTTATTATACGACATTTTCAACTTTGAATAGTTTAGTTGAATTAAATCCTTCAGCAAGAAGACATAGACTAGAACATTCATTATAATGGAATTACGAGGAATCAATTGCAAAATTAACGGTTATTTATTTACAACGTAAACCAGATGATTGATATATTAAAAGGTATGCGGCATTATTTATTATACCATAATATTAGTTATCTTTCAAATATAATGATATTTTTTAATATTTTTTCAGAAATATGATGTTGTGTGGAATCTAACACTGGGGAAATTTACCACTGGATGTAAAGCCGGATTCCTTTCCTCCTGAGCTATCATACAAGAAACAGTCATCTTAATGCATGATTAAAGTATTGAAAACAGTCGATCAAATAGATCAGAATCATCGCAAATACAATTTTCATTTAATAAAATTGCATAGTGTTTCAGTTCATAGAGTATGTTGTTTTTCACATTATCTTCATCACACAAAGTTGAAAATATACTGCGAACCGTGGCAAAAACTGTAAGCATATGTAAAAATAATTCTTGAATTTGAATAGTGGATTATAACAATGATAATGATACTAGGAATCAATACAAGCACTGAGAAAACTAGTTTTTTTTCATTTAGTTATTAGTTTAAAAAATTATTACTTACATTACTTACATGAATAATTATTGCATAAAAAATCTTCGCTGAATTCTAGAGCAGAAACAGTGCTTATGTAGGTTATTCAAACTGCACTAAACCGGAAAACAGAAAAATATAGCAAAAAAACTTTCTAAAATGGAGAATAGTCGCATAATCAAATTTTATCAAATGTCTTGTACTCATGTCACACGAGTATATGGTAAATGGGACAAGTAATTGCAACATGATGATAGAGAATCAATGTTTGTTCAGTTTTCCCCTGATAGCAGCATAGTTTATCGTAATTATGTACTTTTTAAATTGCAACTCAAATAATGTCGTCGTCAGGAATGCTGGCTTCAACTGAGTGAGTGACACATTTAATGGAAGGTATATTACACTGGACGTTCATAGTCTGAAAACGAGTTAATAGTAGCCTACTGAATCAATGATATCTAGTTTGTTGATTATTCTGGCTTTCCTGGTTGTGGTTCAAGTTTTTCAATAACTAACTTAGCTCCAACAATTGAATTTAGCTTCTACTTTTTGAATGGTCATAAAATACGTTACTTTTTAAAAAGTATTGTGATTTGTCTTTTTTGCACATGGCAGTACATTAAAAATAGAAGGGATAACTGAGTAGGTTCTTCCTCCATACAAATAACAGAATATTAGTTTTACACTTGAATAAACAAGTACGATGTACTTGATGATTTACTTATTAACTTACTCTCCATAATTCATTCAATTCACTCTTAGTCTCTATAATCATTTAAATTTAAAAATAAATAAAAGATCGTGCAAATTATTTCAATGATTACAGGGAAGAGACCCAGGGCCATTTCATAACAGAGTTTCATAAAAAGTTAGTATAACTAACTAAAAACTAAAATAATTAGTTCTAGAAGTTTCTGTAAAACTGAGTTCTTACACTTTTAGGAAAAATACAATAAGTAATATTTTTTCAAAGTTTGTTACGAAATGAGCCCCTAGAAAAAGAAAATTTCGAAAGCAGTCAAAATCAATGGTAGTAATGCTAAACAACAGAGTAATTCTTGTTTGAAAAGATTTTATTGATAGATATACATTAAAACCCTGACAGAAAGCAACTTACCACATTTAATGACAAAGAATGAACTATTATTTTCTCTAAATAGTTTGCAAAAATCAAAACAAAAGATCGACTGTAATCCAAGTGAACCAACGGTTTCCATCACAGCAGCTTTCAAATGTCCAATATCTAGAACAAATAATAATAGATATTTCTTGAATTGGAAATTGGTTTCTCCAGTATAAGCACAGACTGCCTGATGATTTTAGGCAACTCATTCATTTGAAAAAAATTAAAACAGTAGTGGTATGAGTCTACTAATATCAAAATTAACGGTAAAATTTAAGTTTTGAGTCCGTGCTAACAAATTTTAACTGTTTTAAACAGCAACAATTTATCCCAATAATTATAATATTTACAATGTGCCCTATACTGTAAGCAATCTGTAATAATTTATTGTTAATTATTTAAATAATAATTGCGACTTCCAAAAATGTATATAATTTTACTTGAAAATACGTCTTGAATTAGCTATACAGAGTGTTACAGGAAAAACGGATCATATCACTTCAGGAACAGATTGTACAGCTCGATATAAAATGACCGCTGATACTTTCAATGTTTTAAAAAATGAACAGCTTAATTTTTCCAAAAAGATTATTTTTTAGTAAAGAAAGACACAATAGCCAAACTCCATGAATTAAGATTCCATTGGATGAAACTCTACAAGAATGACAAACTGACAGCTACTAATTCTATACAATTGAAATAGAATTGTATGAAATCTTAATATAGGTTTGTTGTATCTATGAGCCTTTTTATTGTTGGTAACTTAATTTCATTTTTTTTTTGTGTCAAATGCGAGTTAATTTTTGTATAATTTGTAGGTAGGAATGTATTAATTATGAGCAAGCTCATTAATTGGATTTTTTAATCTGTTGGGCTTGTTTTGCAGGAAAATTTCTTTTATAGTATGTAGACTACATTAGTTTAATAGTTTAGTTGACATTATGTACTCTGCAAGCTGTTATACTGTTTTGTGTGTTTTTACTGTGTTTTTTCCTGTAATAAATTTCTATTTCTATAAGTAGAATTAGAGAAATTTAATTTTGGAATAATCTCATTTGATTAGGCTTACGAGTGATTTTGGCTATTGAGGCATTTAACATTTTTTTATTCAAAATTAAATTCTCTTTAAGTTAGGTTTTGTTTTGAAGCTTAGAGATTTTATTCATAAATTTTGATTAACTACAGTAAGTTGATCCATTATAATCCAACAACGAGGAGTTTCTACCATTAGTAACGGACCTGTGAAGTATTTTATTATATTTTTCAGTTTTTTAGCTCATTTCGCATAGAAATTGACCAATTTTAAACTTAACTTAGTCCCTCGAGTCAAGAGACACTGAAGGAACGTTCATAAATACGGGAATTATTATTATTTTGAGCTGTATAATCAAAGATTGTATGATCCGATTCTTCTGAAACAATCTATATATTTGAAGGAAGCTGCTATGATATTGTTTATGGTTGTACATGTTGTTTCAAAGCTAAGCTTATTATATAACAAGAAATATTTAATTGCTGGAACAAAATATTCTACTCTCTTCCAACAAATCTTGTTGAAGGGTGCGATTTAATGAGTATTAGCCTATTATGTAAGGCCGGGTTCACACGTGCTACAATCCCACGAATTGCTAGAGAAATTAGCCAGAGCAATTATTGTTACGGGCAACAGCCCGCAAAAGTTGCAAAATTATAGTGCGATAGTGATACTATATAACATAATTGTTAGCAATAATTAATGGTAAACGATTTTTGATGACAGCAGTATTTATAGTTATCTACTTGTACCATATAACTTGCAAGTTCAATAAAAAGAAAAAAGTTTTCTAGCTAGAATTTGAATTAAAAAAAAAAAACTTTCACTCCAAAGCAAAAGTGATGTCTATTGGAGTTAGATTATTATTAATCTAGAGAATTTTGAGGATTCAAAGCGTTTTCTGGAGATATTCATATTTCTTGTGTATAGAGTATCTAAATAAGAACAAATTCTGGTTTGTTAAAAAATTTATAATTGATAAATTTATTAATTTTTACAAAGAAATGGGTTTATAAGGCGATCCTCATATTAAAACAGATGTTCTAGGACCTAGGTGGATGGGGGTTCCCGCAAAGTTGGAAGCATTTTTTTCTACTTTAAACAATTAAATGCACTGACCAATGTATGGATTAAATGGTAAAAAAATATGAATCAAGCTAATAAAAATAATTTTACCAACTTATTGGTATTGTGAAATAAGAGATAACATAGTTATAGGAACACATTAACTTAATTGATAGGAACATATTATTTTATGAGTTACGGCTATCGATAGTATTCTGATATCTATGCAAAAATCACCTTACTACAGCCCTACAGGATATACTAAAAGGAGCATCTATTGGCATGTGATGAAGAATGCTGCTCATTTCAACTCATTTATTTCAAATAAACAATACATAAAACCAAGCGATGCTTGGTAGCATTTGGCAAGTCAGAATTTTTTCTAAATATTAAATTTATTCAAATCGAATAAATAATTAATAACTTCTGCTACAACTCAAAAATGATTAACCATTTTTTTATAAATTTAATTTTTTAAAGATCAATTGGATTCAATTAGAATGCTAAATATTAACAAGTTTCAATAATTGAAAAGTTGTTTAAAGAAGTCCATTTCGACTTCTAAATATTAATTTTTCGCGGCTCAACCTCCTGACCAAGAAAGGACATCTGTTAGGACCCATCCTTCATAAATTATACCAGACTTAGCTTAGTACCTCAGGTGAGATTTTAAATAAGAGAATTATCGCTCAGCAATACGGCATTCGAAGTTGCAGGCAGAGATGCCAAAACTTAAAGGAGTTTGCTCTGAGAGGGGTAGAGTTATAAGTTACAAATCAGCCCCGTTCGCCCCCCCCCCCCCCCGTCCGTACACCCCTGCATGATCAATTATATCGTAGAATATGGAATAAAATATTTCTCACCAGTTGAGGTAGAATTTTTTCTATGTGATTGATGGATACAGTGGATGATGCTTCACGACTTGCTTGAAGACCTGACCTGAGGGCTGCTTCGATAGTATATAGGCGAAGAACTTCAGCCAATACGCGCACTGCATCGTCTGATATTTTTGTTTTCGGCTCTGTAAATGTTTTCTTGAGTATCTGTTTTATAGTTTCCTGCAAAATAAATCAATCGAAATTTTTCAAATATCTTGTGATAGCCTAATCTAGAAAATGTTCAAACTACTGCTTGTATGGAGATACATAAAATATCAAAGGGGCTTTTAGGGGCAGCAGATGACCAGTGAAAGACCAACACTGATGTAGACTAGTGATCATGTGCTTAGAAAATGGATTCGATAGACTTTTATGCTAAATTTGCTCAACTTATTTCAATGCAAACAAAGGGTGAAAAATCTATCTTATCTTTTTCGTGGGAACTAAATCATAAAAAATAGCTTTATTAGCAGACTACTGTCACATTTTTGAAAGAGAACATTTTCTTGAAATTCAAATATGATAAAATTTAAAATTGATATTGTGGTCTATATGATATTCTATTCTAGATTTGTTGAAGGCAAATGAATATTACTGAACTAGTTGAAGGATATTAAGCTATTGATAACAGAGCAATTATAACACGTCAATAAAACTTACCGGTTTGAATAAGATTTCTTTGTCATTTGACATTGTTTTCAAAAATATTTATGAAGTATTTCTGACGGATTGTTGTGATTGGGAAATAAATTAACTTTAGAAACCATAAACTAAATATTTAAATCGAAGTAAGGAATATTAAATAATTATGATACTGGAAATGGAAAACAAAACACAAAAACTGAAAAAATGCACAGAAAGAAGATTAACTTTGAGGTTATGTTATTCCCACTTGTCGGACAGCTGATGACTGTTGATCGGATATGACCAGCTGACGATCAAACAGGTGTTTTGCATCGACGATCAAACAGGTGTTTTCAAGCTCCTCAAGCTGAATTATTAACCTATTTCGAAATTTCACTGAGTTGTGATTGTGAAGTTTTCCCTATGGACTATTAATGAAATAATTTCCATCCATTTTTTATAAAAGGTTCAAAATGTCATCAGAACAACCGTTATTTATGTCAGATGAAACTGTCAAATCTTTATTGAAATGGGAAACTTTAATTCCAGCAGTTGAAGGAGCGATGCGAGATCTGTCAAAAAAGGATGTTCTCCAACCTCCACGTCTAATTTTACCTATTCCGTCCAAAAATGGGTATGTTTAATGTTATGCTTGCAATTCTTATCTCATGAATAGCTCGTTCTGTTTTATTTTGTTATATAATCTAGGCATTTCTATAGTAGAAACATAATATTTTCTTCTAAAGTTACAATTTTTCTAGTAAACTACCAAGTTATTTCTTAATTATTACAGTGGTTTAATTTTTGAGTAGGAATAAAGCAATTATTATTATTATTAGTCATTAACTTTTGGGTTCTCCTCTATTCATAGAAAACATTGTCATTATTCATAGAAAACAAAGAAAGATCTTTCAACCATTTTTATCAGCATATTTATGGATGTAACCCACTTCCACAAATTCAAACTCTTAATTTCGGTTCTAGAAATTGAAAGTCGAACTGTTTAAAAAAAATTGACAGGAGAGTTCAACCAAAATGCAGAAACGCAATGAAGGGTACCACTGCAATTCCAAAACATTGGTGAGTTGAAAATAACTTTCTAACTTCTTAATAATGTGTTTTCTAGAGCTCTACTAGCAATGCCAGCCTTCAGCAAGTCCGAATCTGCGCTAGGCTGTAAAGTAGTCACATCGTTCCAAAACAATCAAGAGAAGGGCTTGCCCTCCATAATGGGTACAATCCTATTCATGGACTCTGATACTGGAAAACTAAAAGTGGTCAGTGTTGTGCTTTTCATGGAGGAGATAAACTGCATTGTTTGTGGGTTCCCAACGATTTGGCTAACAACGGATAACTGGGCTTGAAGTTAGAATGCTTGATTGGTGTATGAATTAACAAGCGACCAACTCTGACTATACGGTAATCTTGTTTAATATTCTAATGACCAAATAGGTAACAAGCAATAACTAAGGAAATTTTTTGTGAAAAATATTTCAATTTTTGAGAATTACCGTTTGTATTGAATGGGATGTAATAACTTCTCCTTTTTTTTAAATATTTCTCCAGAAAGTTAACAAAGAACTTAATGTCACTCATACATTGCATTCCATTTTTTAATATCAGTTTTTTTGAAAACCACACCAATAAAGGCATCCGGTCATCAAAACATGTGCTGTTCTGGGACAGCTGCTCAAACTGAACCAATGATTTGTAATGAACGGCCGGCACAGCGTAGCAAGCACAGGACCGCTTTTGCTGGCAGAACATTCAATAGTTGAGTTCATGGGAGCCTCACCGTTGACCTCACCATTATATGGAATTTTACCGGAAACCAAGGCATCTGAATGGTCTATTCAAATTCATAGACGTTCAAAAATTTTATTAGACTAATCAATCATAAGCCTTATTTTGTGGGTAAAATTCCATTTACTTGTATAAACTCAACCATTGAAAACTATCGATTCAGTTTGAACAGCTGTCCCAGTACAGCTTTAGGTGGCCGGCCGCCCTTATAGTTGAAATATCTGTATGAATTTTCGCTTATTAATACAAGCAAGAAACAACAATTAAAAGTTTGATGTCAATATACGCCATTGTGGATGTCTTCAGTATAAATGATAGCACTTTGAGGGATTCAAAATTAACAAATTATAGTTTTTAAACTTTGCTTCGGCTATTGAGATTGAGAAAACTTGACAGTCACCTTTTTCAACGTTTTGAATTTAATTGAAGCTGCTTGTTGTATGTCATGTTCCACCGCGCTGATGCATGCAAATAGGAAACTTTAAATATTTTGCTCCTGATTTATTAGATCAATTCCATACAGCGATTTGAAATAGATATGTGGTAATTTTTGTCATTCAACTTGAATGACCACATATCTATTGCAAATCGCTGTATGGAATTGATCTAATAAGTCAGGAGCAAAATATTTTAAGTTTCCTATTTGCATGGACTGACTCCAGAATTAGATCACCAATTTAGATACACAATTACTCAGGCGACTCTGCTAGTGCAGTTGGTTGGAGCGCTTATCTGTGATAACATAAGGCTCTGGATGGCTTCGTTTCCTGCAGCCTTGGGTTCGAATCTCATTCAGCCATTGATGTTTCTCATCATTCATCCATTCACTTCATTACTCACGCGCAAGTCTCCAGACTCATATGGTCATCACCCTCAGTGAATTAAAAAATCAATCACCTCCTTCATCATTACTTTCTAGAGAATGATTGATAGACTAACCTTCACTTGAAAATCTTGAACCATCTACTAATCTGTGAATGAATTATTACTAATTTGATTCAGATTTGCTCAAGGAACCAATAATACACTTAATTCATACTTATATTATTGTTAATTCAGCAGTCAGTTTTAATTGAGAATAAATTATATTTTTACTCACTCCAGGCCAAACGTTTTCTAGTCAGGGGGGGGGGGTCATCTTCAAAGGGCCTTATTAACAATGCAGATCGTTATAGAACAAGGAATCAAGGAATTTATATTATTGTTGAATTGAAAATTTATAGCTACAGAAAGTTTGAAAAAATTCTTGCCTTGATGAAGGGGAAACTATATTTTAACTCTTCACCTCTGGAAGTCGAATGGATTTAACTTTTCTAATTGTATCGCAAATGTTTTAAACAAATCAAAACTGAGAAAATCGCATCTGGATCTAAAGCTTCAAGGCTAAAGGTCTGAACTGATAAGGTCTTAACTTTATTTAATTGCCTTTTACATAAATAATATGATGTTTTGCAAGTTGAGTGGTGAAACTTTAAAAAACAAGGTAGATCTACTGTTTGAATAAAACTATGAGTTGATCTCACAAATTTGTAATATTTCAAGTACAGTTTCAGTTGTTAAAACAGCAATTATTTATTTGTTGAATAGCCTCAGTCATAATGCATGATGCACCCACCTTTTGATGTATACAGATTCAATTCACCTGTTAAAGATAAATGAATAATTATTTATTAAACTCAGTTATCTCGTCTTTCACTGATGTAGACTTCAGACACAGAATAGATACCGGTACTGAAGTATTTATTTAGTATATAATTTTATTCTGTGCTTCAGATGAGACATGGATTTTTCAGTTCTGTATAGTCTTTTGACTAATGGAGAATAACATTCAAATGCTGGTCCCTCAAAAAGTTTTCTCATTTGATTCATTTGTATTGAACATAATATTTAAATTAATCTCGTTTCCATTGAAATTAATTAATTCAAATATTTATGAAAAAATAAGTATTTAGGTAATTTATTTTCTATTTCAGCACACATCTTACATTTCAATAGAATGTAATTTATTATTGTTTTCAAGATAATGGAGGGAACAGAGATTACAGCGTGGAGAACAGCAGCGGCATCTGTGGTAGCTACAAAGCATTTACATGTCGGCGACAAGAAAGTTCTTGCGATTTTGGGCGCTGGAACTCAGGGCAGGATTCATGCATTGGCTATGCACCAATACTTTAACTTTCAAGAGGTGAGCACAGTGGATGCCCATACCTGAGTGTGGATCTTCACTAACTCCATTAGATCTCATATTTTCTTTAAAATATCTCAGCTTGAGGGTTCCAAAATTCAAAAATCCAAAGTAAATTTGTATATTTATTTTTGAAGATCAACCTAACAAAATACATGGACTCTTCTCATTGAATCATTCCCACTCATTTCTTAGTCTATTAGTTATTCTAATGAAATTGGAAATATTTATCTACTAAATCATAAAATACCATTCACTCATTCACGTTTTTTTAATAACTTGGAGTAGAGACTAGTGTGTGCGTAAAGGTATATACGTAAAGATAAGTTGGATTTGGAAAATGCATTATATATTATATTCCTAAATTTGAATTTACAAACATGTTAGCTACCGTACCGAAATCGTTAAACTCATCCCAGGTACCACTCCTGGATCCTCTCGGAACAGTTCAGAGTACGTAACCTGTTCTGAGGTCCATTCATCATCCACAATATGTAAAAACTCCCTGAAATCCTCATTCATTGACTGTAAATCACAATCTGTGATCGGTCAAGGTCTAATGGCAGTTGATAGAATACAGTCACAGAATATATATTATAGAAATTATTATTTTTTATGTGATAGTCTTCTACTGATTACTAGATTGATTGATTACTAGAGGTCATAAGTGTAATATATTCACTAGAGGCCATGTTATGCATTTACACCATTTCCAGTAGGCCTTTCAAGAATCAAGAATCTTTATTCGCCGTTGAAATAATGGAACATTACATTAAGCGTCGTCAAAATACATGTAAAATATACATAAAACATTAAAAGAACTTACATGTTTAGGTGCGTTAGTCGTCATAGCCTACATATTACAATCAAAAAACTCATCAATGGAGTAAAAGGCATTTTTTTTAAGCCAAGTCGATACCGTTATCTTAAACTTATTTAGAGGTAATTTCCTTACATTTAATGGCAGTTTATTAAACAGTTTCAGTTGAAGAAAACTAAAATTTTTCAACGTTCTAGAAAGCCTCACGCTGGGAAGTGTAAGATTTTCCCTATTCCGTGTATTATAACTATGAGCGTTTTCATTCGACACAAACCCATTTTTGTTAGCTCTTACATGTACTACATTTTTGAAAATATAAATGCAGGCAAGAGTCATAATTTCAAGTTTTTTAAAAGATCCTCTACACGACTCTTGTGGTGCTAGCCCAAACATCAGCCTTATTGCCTTTTTCTGCCATACAATGACTTTTTTGGCAGTACTTGAATTTCCCCATAAACGGGTACCATAATTAAGGTGTACATGAAACAGTCCAAAATATGTCATTAATAAGATGTTAAAGCTAACACAGTATTTGAGTTTGCGTAATAAAAAAACTATTCTAGAAAGCTTTTTGAAAATACTCTCAATGTGAGTCTTCCAAGTCAATTTACAATCAAGAAACATACCCAATAGCTTTATGGGTCTAGTAAGGTCGTCATTTAGATCAACATTCCTATTTGTGAATACTATATTCTCTGTCTTGTTGTCATTGATAATGTAATAGTTGTTTAGTAATACACATATAAAGTAGTGCAGCTTGAGGAACCAGCGTGAACCTCATGGTCTACTGGCAGAGATTGGTTGAGGAATACATATGAGCCCTCATGACAGACAACGTTCTAACCTGAATATAGATTAAAAAATACATTGCTGTCACTTTTTAAAGAAAATAATTTAATATTTGTCAACGCAATCTTCGGTTACTATGCCATCTTCTTGGTTGGCTAAAGATTTAATTAGGTAAAACCAAGTTGGCATAACAGCCGAAACGTTTTTTGCCAAGTAAGAAATATTTTTCAATATTTTCTTTAAAAATTGAATGCAATGTCAATTTTAAAGTTGAAAATCGGAATTTTAATGTTGGCGCGACAATTTAAACATCTTTCTGCACTATATGAGAGAATTTTAATGTTAATTATGTGACAAAAAATAGTGTCAGACCGAGTAAAACTGTGGAATAGAATTCGCCTTTAAAACTCATCAAAGTTGCTCAGATTTGCTGTAGTTTAAAGTAACTGTCGGTTTTCAATCAACAGAAGTTTATAAAAAATATATAAAATGACATTTACTAAGTTAACTCTCTTTTATTCAAATAAGTTTTAAATGTTTACGACTTTGTAAGTAGATACTTGCTATCTATCAAGCTCTGAAAAAAAATTATAAGTTTTTATGTAAATTACCATTTATCAAATTAACATTTAAAAAAATATTTGTTTTGCAGGTTCGTATCTGGAACAGAACCGAGTCACGTGCTAAAGCCTTGTGCAACGAACTTGGCTCATGGGCGACTCACTACAGTAATAAGGAGCGTTGTGTGAGAGATGCCGATGTCATTGTTACAGCAACCTATTCGCCCACGCCCATTGTGCGGCTTAGCTGGCTCAAACCTGGCGCCCATATTAATGGTAAAACAGCAGTTTAAACAACGATTGTATTATGACTGTTTTTACACCACAAGTGAGATGTAAGTTAGATTACATAAACATCTAGCACCTAAACATCTCACGAGAGAGTCAAAGAGTCAAAATACAATCGTTGCATACAATATTTTATCCATGCTTATTGCTATTGAATTTAACTTACCTATCAATCGGATCGGTTCTCAATTGAAATTCCAATTGATTTCAAAATGTTTAAATCAGATGATGTGACTATTGCATAATATTCATATGACACTGTTTTCAAAAAATCCTGACCTCTGATTGGTCTAGAGCCAGTATCGAAAAATCAAAGTGTTAAAATAGCCTCTTTATGCAATAATTGTTTTGAACAAAGTCAGCTGTTTTATATCAATTTCTAGATTCAAATATTCATTTTATAACGTAGTCGTAGATAAATGACATTAAAAGCATTCCCGAGAATTGCAGGCATATACTAAACGAGTAAAAATCTCATAGTATTATTGATTGAATAGCCGACTGTTTGTTTATCAACGATTAATATTCCAGTGATTGATTTCTAATTAAAATTTCAGTGATTGATTAGAAATAGATTAGAAATAATAAGCTTATTGATGTAGAAACTAACTAACTCATTGGTGAAGAGACCTTCAAGGGTAGTTTTGTTCTGCTAATTAAGCCATTGGAACCATGGTTGAACTTTGCTTTCACACACACTTTTACTGACCAAATAGTCTGTATGGGCTCATATTATTTCATTGATGGATAGCTTTAAATTTATGTTTTTTAGAAATGTAATTAATGAATTTTTATTTATGAATTTTGTAATTAAC
This sequence comes from Conomelus anceps, assembly GCA_948455865.1. NCBI lineage: Eukaryota > Metazoa > Arthropoda > Insecta > Hemiptera > Delphacidae > Conomelus > Conomelus anceps. The sequence goes on from OX418216.1 coordinate 27,127,079, forward strand.
TATTTCTCTTGGAAATGTGTTATGTATTTTGTAAATTTAAAATGTTCAAATTCAATTCAAACTCTCTAGAGAGAAGCGCTAAAAAAAAGTCATGAATTTATGAAGCTATAAATAGGTCAATTTCCAATCACACAACAAATTTATTATCACCAAAACAATCAACAACTCACTTTATTTTATAATTATATATCAAAATAGTTTCAAGACTCTTGATTGATTGTAGTCGTAAAATAATGATTGGTGCCCTTATGTACACATTAAATTGTCCCATCAAAATTCCCAATATCTTCTTTCAAAGTGTTCTTCAAAGTGATACTAGAGAACGTATGTCCTTGTTCATTACTATTGTGACGTTGTCAAAAGGTTTAATGACAATAAAATATTATGTATTTATCTATTCAAAGTAATATATATGTATGTTTTGTGATGGAAATGATATATCACATAGAACCTTGCGCAGATGAAGTATTTTAAATACAAAAATATTGACACCACATACAACAGCGTAGTTTGATGAAATTTCACACACAGTGTAAATCAACGATACTTTAGAGATGATCACTCCAAGATGGATTTATACTTTTTATTAGTTCGATTTTGTTAATCGTGTGTGAATGTTTTATTATATAACATACCACAATCGAAGCAATTTATTCTTATTCTTACATTACATTCACATTGAAATGTTCCTTGTTTCTTACAAATAACGAAAACAATAGTTATAAATACTAGTTTATACACCTACGGTAAGACTATCTTGCATGAGATGAAAACTAGCATAAGCATAATGCTTGTGCGCTAGCAGTGAGTTGATAAAGGTACCTTTATATTTTTATTTATGCTGTGTAAAAGAACAAGAAGCTCTTGATGACCTGAATTGTAAGAGGATGACTTTTCAACAGAATTTGGTAAGGCAGAAATATATTTTACGTGACCATAGAATGAGAAGAAGGACTAGAAAATTCTAGGTGGAGAATAAGAAAGAATAAGCGAGAACTATAAACTAATTATAGGAGTAGTGTAAAGTTACATTACATTACGTTCCATTGCAGTAGATAATCACATTATCTGTTTGAATCAGTCATGCTTCCGTTGAATTCGCTGTAATTCTCTCAATATTTATTGTTGATTTGGTTACAGCAATTGGATTCGGCGTCAAACATCACAATGAGCTGGAGGATGACATCTACAGAGCTGAGAACACCGCAGTTTGGGTCGACCATATGGAAGCTGCCCAAAAAGAGCTGGTCGAGTTGATAAATAATGGTGTGCCTCTTTGTGGAGAGGTCGGTCAGGCCATGACGCTCTCGCACGCACCAACTCAGTCCAACAACATCACAGTATTTCATTCACTAGGTGAGGCATACTCGAAACATACTCAAATTCCTATTCTATTGCTTGCAGAATTTGCTTGGTTTTGCATATTTCCTCTCCTATCTTGTTGACAAATAATATGTGTCAGACTGTTATAATTTATGAAGGGAATAGTTTTGGATTTTGTCTGTTTCATCTTCACTTCATTGTTATTCTGTCAATAATCTTAATAATAAACTATACTTTTATACAATAATAGAATAATAAACTATATACTAAACAATATTCTTGATTAATAAACTCAACTGCTCAAAAACAATATAATTCTTATTTTATTGCTTACAAACTGTGCTTGATATGCATTCACTCTTTAAGCTTATTGACAAATTTATTTCAAGACTGGTTTAATTTAGTTAATAAAGAGGTGAGCATTCTTTATCTTTAATATCATTAACTATAGAAAGTATCGAATTATAATCATATCAGTATTATCTAACTGTATAAAGTGCAAATGTAGTATATTGCAAATGCAATACAAAAATATATTGTTATGAAATGCCAGAAAGAAGTAACAGTATTTTTCTTCCTTTGCGCGCTGTGCCAATAGTGTCTTCCAGCAACATGTTTTTTACTCCCCCTGTTCATCCCTCGCCTTGCAATCCATCCTGAGAGTTCTAGTAAATTATTATCTTTTTACATGGAATAGTCTCGAAAAATAGAGAACGTTCTACTGTTTACTGGAGTGTCATAAAAACGTAAATAAAGCGGAAGCTTTTGTAAACATCAGTCCATTCATTGCTTGAATTTCGTTGACATAATTGGCAGTTTTGTTCATATACGAACGTTTAGTGTGTTAAAGCGATAACCGCAGTATATTGTGACTGTATTAGTGAGACTTCCTTTACATTTTATAGAAGTGGACACATACTCATTGCTATAATTGTAATACTGTGACAAATCTGTGAAGCCTGTGCTACGTAAGTGTTTCAATTGTTATTTTTAGACGTTTCTTCTTGAAGAGTTATTATTTAATATTTGATCGGCCTATCAACAGTTAGGGACTAGTTTTTGTACAATATTATAGCAAATTCTTTATTAGCTGAACATTATTGGTTCATTCGTTTCTGACTGATTTATTTATTGTGACATAACTGATTAGTGCGTGTTGTGGATAATTTGTGAAAATAAAGTGTGAGTGTCAATTTTAAGTGTTGCCAGCATTATTTTAGAGATAGAACCCGTAACAATATTTTCCAGCTATATAAATAGTTGGATGGGTTCATAGTTTTAATCATTTCAAAGTTGCTATTATTAACTACAGAAATAAGCATTGTGAGCAAGGGCGTCGTCAGCTATCATTTATTGGGGGGACGTATGCCTGTGGAGGGGGTGAAAATTAAAGGGGAGGCGGGGACCCTCTATCAGAAAATGCTGAAAAAATTATATACCTTTAACAACACTGTTTTTAGATAATGAAGAGGTCTATATAAAGAGAATAAGGAATTTGAATTGATTACAATTACGGTACAATACCGCAAATAGTGGTTATGTCGTGGGCGAGACCATTGATGTGTTGGGGGTAAGAAGGTGTACAATACATTGTAAACAACTGGTGGAAAAGGGGGAGTCCCTTGAGAATAATTCATTAAAGATGATTTGCGAGTGAGTCTTCATCTGAAAAGGGTGGCTCGGGGATACTCGCCCGGGAAATTAAAAAACTAATCCCTTTAAAACCATATTTTCAGTGATTCTGAGTATTTCAATAGAAATATACTTTCTTCAGATGTATCTTCAGCATCAAATTCAATGAACTTGCTCAGACTTGCAAGAGAACCGAATAGTACTGTATTTTGAATACAAAAAATTGAAAGTGAAATTGGAGTGAACCACAAAGATCTATTCTGAGATGTGGCTCAAAAATATGGCATATTTTGGGTCGTTTGTCTTAAACAGATTCTCATTTTTGTCAATCTAAAATTTCAAACAAAACGATCATACCGACCTTCTTTGATCTAAAAAAAGTCCAAAATGCAATTAATTTTCACACGTTTTTTCGGAAGTGTTTTGCCAATTATGAAAAGCCGATAGTGTCTCGTAGAATCTCAAAAGAAAATGATTCAATGTGTGAATATTGAGATGGTAAGTATATGCATCTTCGGATACATTTCAAGTCGAACCCCTGTAGTGAATTGCGAATTCCACAATCTAAATTGAAACAATCCAACAATGAATGGAATGTGTTAGTTAATACTAAAAGGGCCGATTTATGATCGTTCCTTGAGTATCTCTTGACTTGAATTGTCATGTTAGGCATCTCAAGAGTCCCTTGAGTCAAGAAACACTGAAGGAACGTTCATAAATACGGCCCTTATTTTCATATATGAGACTTTCTTCCAATGATTGCTTCAGGGTTAAAACTTCAAGTTTCAGTAATTTAGTTACGGTTCAGAATCTTGCTCTGTTACTTTTTTGGTATAGGCTATTGCTTTCATTGGTGCAGAACACTTTTCCAACTCACTGTTCAATCCATGCTATGAGAGATATAGGGCACCTACTTAGTCTTAGGTGGATTCCTAACCACTTAATTAGTAAAAATAAATTTTAAAACATTCATTTTAAGGTGAAGCTATTCAAGCGCATAACCAAACCTCGACTTGACGTCACTATTGCCTTGACTTATGATCGTTCACCTCAATTCAATATATACAGATCATCAGATGAATTTTTTTTAATTATACAGTTTGTAAAAAATATTTATTCATTTAGAAAGTCCTCAGTTATCACTGATTCCATTCCATTAGCTGTTTCATTTTTGGCTGTTTTTCAAGTAGGAGTTATAAATAACGCTGTAAGTCTGCAACATACTGATGATGAACCTAGGAATCTCCTGAGAACATTCTAAAGCTTTTTCCAGGATGTCCTCAGTATATCTTGAGGACATCTCCAGAATATTCCTAGGATATTTTGAAAGCATTTCGAGAACATCCGCATAATATTATCATAAATTTCAGCATACTCTCAGGATTCTAAGAGAAACAGGATATTACTTGAAAAGGATGAGGATCCTGATAGGTTCAATGCTGTAGCTAGTAGTGAGCCTAATTTTACTTACTATAGATGTCTCCACTAAAAATTCAATAATTAAATAACTGTTGTATAGAATTATTTGTAGTTTCCTTTTAGCAAATAATAATATTTCTATTTGTTTCCAGGAATGGCAGTTGAAGACGTTGTAGCAGCCAAAGTTGTGTTTGAAGCTCACAAGGAAAAAATTGAAGCTGCAAATCGACCTTGCAATTGAAATGTCAAACTTCACAGTGATTGTGTGTTTTATGATTCTAATTTGATCATTTCATTTTCCTTGATCAAGGGGTAATGGATAATGCCATCCATCAATGTGTTCAAAACACAGATGATAATTTTTCAGAGTGTTGAATTGTAATCTGATAGCTCAAAGTATAAGATATGATGTATGTTATATATTTGTATACAGTGTATGAATATTTGGCCAATATATTGATTTCCGTATCACATTTGATTCCAGAAAGTATTATTTTTGAACCCTTAATTTGTGTATCCCATGTTAAAATGTTATGCTTCATAATCATGATAATTTTAATATAAACTAACCGTGATGTTAAAGTTGGTGGGAAAATATTATTCAATTGACCCCAGGCGGACTGCTTAGGTTCCCTTTGTAGATAAATCACTCCTATCAACATAGAATGGTTTATATGTGTCTTCTTTTTAAAAACAGTACAATTTGACACAATTCTTTGTAGCATGTGTAGTACCATATCCAATTTCGAGTGTAGGAGACTCTTAGACCTAAACATCATGTTTTTGTCCAAAGAGCGTACTACGCAAACGAGGAGTGGGGAAGATTGCTATTACCTTTCCCACTGAGCTGCCATAGTTGTATGTATGCCAAGCCCACTAAAACAAATTATGTAGCTATATGCAAAAAAGTCCACTAACCTTATTCAGGGTCTAACTGCACAGGTGATTATGTATACTAGCACACCTCTGGGCTACTTCCTGTGCCCAAGCTATCTTGCAACAGAGGCTTTTGGAAAGCAACACAATTGATTTAGTCGTTTTTGTATCTGAGATAAACAAAACCTATTTCACCTCATCACCTCAAGCCACGAGATGGCAGTAATTTATTTGTAAGGCATATTCAATTTCCAATAGGTGTCTAATTTTTGTCAATATCTTATTTGCATGCAAAGCTGCCTTGAATTCAATGAAGAGTTTGTTGACCACTTTTCTTGTGTGATGAATATTTCCTTGGATAACAATAAAAAAAGTATTAAGCATTGATTCTTTTATTGGATGAAAGAACAATCAAGGAAAAATTATGAATAGGGTACAGAATATTGAAGAGATACCAAGCTTTTTAAGCATTGATTATTTTATTGCAGTTCAGTTGTAGAACAGAATTAAAGAACTGGCGAAATACAGAATATTTCAGAAATATCAGCAAGATCCGAGGTGAAACATCTTTTTTTATTCTCTACAGAGTAATTGGAAACTGTGGTACACAAATAATTGTAATCGGGAACTTAATACTCATTTTTGAGCGTTAAATGGTGCAATAATGCAACAGAGAAGTACTAGGTATTATGTGTGTGTTAGAGCTTTAGACTGGGATGCCTACTTTTTTGGCTTCGGCTTCGTACTTGGCCTTATAGATGCCATTGGGATCATACTTCTTTTCCAGCTGTTCGTATTGGGCAGGCTTCTTCTCAATCAGAAACTTGAAGACCTTTTCAGTTCCAGCCTTTTGCTTGTCACTGCATTTAGAACAGCCTGTCTCCAGCGCATCAGGCAGAATGTCTGAAACATCACGTTATCACAGAATATCACAAATCACGAACATGACTGTTCATATGAAATACCAGATTATATGGTACTGCATCAAGAAATGCAATGAATTCTATAGTATCATTTTTTTTATTGCGGATGCCCACATGAGTCCGGAGACTTGTGCGTGTGTAATGAGGTGAATGGATGAATGAAGAGAAACATCAATGGTTGAATGAGATTCGAACCCTAGGCTGTAGGAAACGAAGCCAGCCAGAGCCCCTTATCTTATCACAGACAAGCGCTCCAACCAACTGCGCTACCACAGCCGCCAACCATTCCATTCAACCATATCAGTGGCGTAACTATGGGGGGAAGCAAAAGATCCCCCCAGAGAACAAGAAACAAACGACATTTTGGAATTTTAACAAGCCCTGAGAGATATTCATTTTCGACATGAATCCAAAAAGATCTCTGAAAATATGGGTTTATAGGGATTATTTTCAAAAAACCTTCCAGGGGAGTACCCCGGACCAACCGTTTGAATGAACAGGCTATATTTAGTCTTGAATTGCTGTTAGAAAAAACTTCCTTCTCTTTTTAAAATGCATTTTGAAGTATGGTACTATACTGTAACCCAATCAGGAGAGGAGAGGATCAAAAATAGCAGAGCGAGAATAATTTGAAGTAGGCCTGTTTTAAAAATTGGCAATTTGAACAATACATCTTTAGCACGAGAGTTGTGATCTCCCACTGATAATGATGAAAAGCACTGTCTTCTACACACAATTTCGGTCAAGTATGATGTTGGAATGGATGAATTTGTGTCTAGAATCGCTTAAAATGGGAAGCTTTAAATTTTTTATCACGAATTTTAAAGGAATTATTTTCCAAGAATTTCCCGGTGTTGGCCGCTCGAACCCCTCTTTTGAATAAACTATACATTATAATCTTGAATAAATTATTGTTGTAGAATCCCTCCTCTTATGGTGTACTACTACGTATAGTGCCTGGAGTCTATTGCTAATTTGAGTATTATTCCTCTGTTGAACCTACTTGCAAAAATATAGTATCTTAATTTGCTAAAGAAAATTGGATACAATATTTTTACTCTTATTATTATGTATTAATCATATTACAAATTACTCATTAGGCATACTCTTCTATTATTACTCATATATATCACTAATATTAGCTCTCATATTTATTTATTATATTAATACAGATTTGGCAGGGAATTTGCTAAAATTATTACTAAAGTAGAGGCAAGGAAAGAATAGACACAGAATTTCTCCCAACTCCCACTGTACCACTACTTGCCACGTCCATTGTGAAGCGGTGAGTGGGCTACGAATCTGGGCATGTGTGGTGCGTACGACAGTGTTTGCCATGGATACATGCTCTTCTTCTCTTTCTGACAGTCACAGAGCTTCTCTCTCGGCGGTGTCTATTCTTTCCTTGCCACCACTTTAGTTGTAATCCGTGAATATGGTATTTCCAATAGTTTATTATTTTACATGAATGATTCATTACTTTATTATTTTTCCCTTACAAGAATCAACTCAATTTTGAATTGGGAAGTGAAGATAGGATAGTAAGTGCTTTTTTGTTGAGGACTGGTTGTTAATTTTAAAGATTTCAATCCATTAAAAAAAGTTATATTCAACACGCATGATGAATATAACTTTTTCTAATGGATTGAAATCTTTAAAATTAACAACCAGTCCTCAACAAAAAAGCACTTACTAGCCTATTAACTAAAAACATTCTAGTAATTTCTTGATCCGTAACGATCAGCATTGTTAATATTTACTGTTTTTTTTTATTTAATAAATAAAATATTTACTCACGAAGGCTGGAACGTTTTCGTCCATTCCTCATTCAATCATGAATCATCACGATTTGAAAAATTTCCAACCTACGTGAGTAAATATTTTATTTATTCTCAATTATAAAATTGATTGCAAGTTGTTAATTAAATTTACGATAAAAAGTTAATTCTATTATTATTTCTACAAAACACATTCAGAATGGGCTGAAATATGGTAGTTGTTATCCGTTCTGAAAATGAAGACCATAATAGACTTTTTCAATATCATAGTTAATTATTTTATAGGGATGCTTTATAGGTATTAAAACTTATAGGACTTATTAAATCTTCTGATAATCAAAGACTAGTCGGTATGGTCAGTATTAAAGATTATTGATAACGTATTATAATAGATATTGATAGAAAAAGATATAAGAATCTTAGTTTTTTTAGTTTACTTTTTAGATTCCGATTCAACAGAACAATCACATTATATTTTACAAAACAAAAAACATTCCAGGGAATTTTACTTTACCAGTGGAAAGAATAAAAAATAGAGTTTATCTTTGCTTTGAAACTATGAATTTAAAATGACCAGGTTATTACAAAGATTGTCCCAATTGTGTTGCCCAAGATTGTAAACACTTCAATTACAAAATGTAGATACTTCCAATATTTTTCAGCCATTCATATCAAAAGCACATTCAACATTTTTATAAAAATGATCGAAAGCTCCCATAAATGTTTAATAGTTCTTAAACATTTGCATTTATCATTGTCGTGTATCTTTCATACAAAAAAGTTATAGAAATAAAACAAAAATTCTATACTAAAAAAATTAATTTTCAGTTTTTGACATTTTTTAACTCATTAAATATTCGTTTTTGAAAAAAATTATTGTTCAACAATAAAAGTTGTAGATAATCCTATAAGAAAAATGTTTAGTGAAAAACTCAATTTGATAGGCTATCTTGAACCATTATCGAATTACAGTTGATAGAGTGAAATTATGTAATATCAAAGCTTACACTGTATTTAAATTTTGTTGGAAATCTGCTGGTCTGCAGTTTTAAAATCTGCGGTATGTTAAACATAACAAAATACTTGAATCACGAAATTCAATGTAAAATAAAAACTGACACTGTATTCCAGAGGAACTATGCAAATTTTCCTAAAAAGACCAACATCAAAACTGGCTTTGTATTTCTATTCTCACTGTATTTCAGTGAAACTCTTTAAATTTTTGCCGCCATCTTGATTTTTAGGCGAATGATCAAAAGTAGAACTTATTACCATCGATATTCTTATTCTGCTTCTAATATCGAAGATATAGGCACCACTCTCACACTTGTATACGCAAAGGATCCACAGGAGCACTATTTTGTAGCATTTGCCTCTGAAGTGGGCAAAATTCGATTACTATACCTTAGTTTTCGTTTTACCCCTGGTGGCGGTCACATTGATCATTTTATGAAAACTTTTTTGATCATCTATAAAGCTTTTTAATTCGTTTTTTATGTGAATGGTCAAGACGTTTTGTAAGCATTTGTGTCTTTTAATTAAAGCCCTTTAAAATTGGTACATTTTGTAATCGCCTGGTAGTTCATACAGAGATGATTAAATCGTGCACATGTAAATAAACGTTTATGCATATAGTTTCATTTAATTAAGTATGATATGGCTTCTGCAAGATAGCATCCTATGTGGTAGTAGCAACAACAAATCTATAAATGAATACTGGCTACATCAAGTCTGTAGTATTGCTGAGTTAACTTTGTTAACAAGACGTTTTCTCAAGAGCAGAAGAAAATCAAGTAAGAAATGCATGCATGCATCCATTACCGAGAGAGGCAACCATTTGAACGTTTGTTGTAAGATTTCAAGTAATTTGTGTATATTGTGCTAACAATAATAATTAAATGTTGTTACTTTTTGTCACTATTCGATTACCTACTGATGTGCGTGACCTTTAATAATCACTGTGTATGTTCAAGTTATTACCACCTGATATAAAAACTGACACTTTATTTCGATTTAAATTATGTGTTTTATACTCACTTATAATGGAGATACTGGAGGGATGCATTTCACTTCAGCCTTTCAGCTTCTCTTTCAGTGAAATGCAACCCTCCAGTATCTGCAGTATAATTGAGTATAAAAATCATAATTTAAATCGAAATACAGTGTCAGTTTTGATATTAGATTGTTTATCAAGTATTTCATCATGAAAAACATCACAGATTCAAGTTATTACCTGGCTTTTTAAACTTCGTTTTATAATTAAAGCCCTTCAAAATTTTGGGACTTTTTGTCCTGGTAGATAATATGATCAAGTTACCTCTCAATGTCTGGCCATCAGGAGTGCACTTGCCACCCATGAGACACTTGAAATAGCTGTCGAAAAGACGCTGATTGCTGAGCACTTCATCCAGATCGATGTTGTCGAACTTGGTAGTGTACCCTGAGTCTTCTGGTGCTGCCTGGATTTGATTGGCAATCGCCGAAAGACAAACGACAAGAATCAACAGCTGGAACATGGTTACGCCTGAACAAACTTCACACAAGTATCCTAAGCAATGAACTGATGGAAGACTGGTAGTCAAACTGATGCAGCAGCGAATCAATAGTCCTTATTTATATCAAAGATTGCTATTCAAGTTCAATTAGGATCATTAGACACGTCACCTAATGAGAAATGCAGGCAATTCACATTGGCCTTCTATGTCTCACTATGTCTGTCATTATCTGGTGCATCATGACCCGATAAAGAAAAAATAACAAACAAGAGGGATAATAATAATGTGGTCTTCATCAACGACTGGAATTATAAGAATCAGAAGTAATAAAGATAGAAGCACTTTTGAGAGATATATATAGGCAGAAGATATGTATTGATAGTTATGTGCAGATTGATATGTATAGATAGATATGTATAGACACTTAGACAGTGTATGATTGATATTGATGATGATGATGGAGATAATATAAATATAGATGCATTTCTGAAAAATTATTGGAAATAATTGTTGCAGATTAGTGCACAGAATGAATGGTGTGGTGGACTGTATTCTAATAAAAAAATGCATTATGCATCGAAGTGCAATCATATGCTTTGTAGTTTGTAAAGTACGATATTTCTTCAGTAATTACCGGCTATATTCTAAGCACACATATACCTATATCTCAATAAGTTTAACTAATTGAATTATTTAAATTCAATTTATTTAATTCATTCAAATTTGATAGTTTTTTATGTTTATTATTTTTTAAATAAATAGGCTTGTGATTTATCATGACACCTACTGAGCTTATCCCCATTCAGCTGGAGAGATGATCTTTGTAATAGGGCAGGAGGTACATTCGAGGGGTATCGTTTTCGAGTGATCTTCTTTAGCATTAAGTTTGTCAGGTAGCTCCAGTGCCAGAAGTGAGCTTGAAGCCTCTTTCTCATTTTTGTTGTTGTAAGTTTGAGTCCTGTGGGAGCCCCCCTTAGTCAGGGGCCCCGGGGCAGTGTCCCAGCCTAGCTACTGGCTTGAAGTCTATTATTTAGATGAATTGAATTTTATAACTTTTGGCTATTTTTTCAATTTTAATTGTCTTTTGTTTTGTTATCCTTCATCTTGAATCATTGTCTTGCTGACTTCAACTAGGCAGACTAGGCAGACATGATCCCTATGCTGTAATATCTTTTCTCCAGTTTTGCAATGCAGGTGATATTCTTAAACTTATTCATATTCAAAGAATTTTCCTGTTTACTAGGATATATTCATTCCATTTACTTATCGCAATCATTTTCACCGTGCTGTAGGCTAAATGTATTTATGTATTTTCTTCATAACTATAAACTAAGAATTTGTTTCCTATCTCTGAAAAGCCAGATTAGGTCAAACACTTGAATATCTCAGTGGTTGATCCAAGTCAGTTCAAAATTTGCATTAATTCAATAATTTCGCCAAGAGAGCGAGTCCATAATTCAATTAGCAAGACACGTGTATACGGTATAGTTCAAGAGGGTCTAGAGGTAGGGAATTATTCACATTTTATTCCAAATTCCAAATTCACATTAGCGTTGTTCTGAATGATCAGTAGATCTATAACTGTCGAAGGATCAAATTATTTTATTTACTGCTAGTGTTTTTTCTTCTACCTTAACCTTAGCACTATATTTTTGTTCAGACAGGAGCAATGAGAAAACCACTTGAGAAAAATACAAAAGAATTACAAGTAACATACCGGTACTGTATCCAGAAAAAACAGGTCGAATATAGAACCTTGTTCTTTTTGGAAGTCGGTTAAAAAAGGAGCCGTAACCGACTAGAAAATCCCTCTTCCACTATTGCTGCTTCTGAGCATCAGTGTTTTTTTTAAGAACTCCTTTTTTTGTAGGCTATTGTGTAGTGGTCGTTCAATCGCATTTAAAATGATATTTTAACATTACAATCACGAATACAAGAATGTTTAATGTCTGTGATGTTTTTCATGACGAAATACTTGATGAACAATCTTATATCAAAGCTGACACAGTATTTCTGTACTGTGAAAGTATTTCTATTTAAATTGTGATTTTTACTCTCTTGGACCAAAACTGGAGGGATGCATTTCGCTTCTTAGGAGAGGCTGATACTTCTCCTCAGTAACGGAATGCATTACTCTAGTTTAAGTGCGAAAATAAGAATTCAGGTAGAAATGCAGTGTCGGCTTTGGTAGCAGAAGGTTTAAGTTTAAATTCTATGTTCTAAAACGTCCCTCCTAGGAAAACTTATTTTGAAAAGCTATTTCTGAATTTCTACTTCTCACTGATAAGGTGAATCTATCATTAATTTCAATTTTAAGATCTCTTAGAAAGATGAGGTATGAAAAAAAATATGAATTGAAAATTTAAAACATCGCCAAAATTGGCCTGACAGCTATCACTCCTATCATTGTATGGTATTGAAAATTGATTATAAAATAAATAATGTCAGCCTATATAACATTATACTTGAAACTACTCATAACTTATGAAAAATGCATCTTATTAAATTAATATTGTTAGGCTACTTGAAATTCGGTATACATTTCACATAGAAGTACATTTACACTGTGCTGTTTAAGTTATCAGTAATGTCATTAAAAATTGGAATATTTATTTATTTATTACACTTTATTAATACCTATTGTTAGCTTGAATTCACAATGACCCCGCGAACATACACTACGCAGAAAAATAATTTATTAATTACGAATTCCTCAAAGTGCTATCAAAAGTTATTTATTTAGTATTTTTTAGTATAAATTAATAACACTGAGGAATTCGAAATTATTAATAAATTCTGTTTCTGCATATTTGTCAGTTTGTTAAATTGACAGTTAGTTAAACTAACCAACAAATGAATTTGATTATTAGACTCTTCTAAGTATTTAAAAATTTATTCATTATCCTGTTAGGAAATCCCGATTGTACAGGATACATTAAGCATATTGACCTTCTACGATTTTCATTGAAGTTGGTGATTATGAACGATTTGTATTGTTTGTAGGCAACAAATTAACGCTGCAGTAGTTGAAGCGTGACTCTGGCATGCCTGCATGCTCGTTGAGCGCACATTACAATCAACAATGGAAAATAGTTCCATGCAAGGAGATGAGGGTCACTCTCAAGGAAGTTATCGAAATGAAGAACTGTTGTGTTTGATGTTGTTTTTATTTGCGAGTATTGTAAAGATCCAAAAATATTATTCAGGTTATAATAATTCAGACTTCATCAGAGTTTGATTTTGTAAAGTTAAAATTTCGTCGTTATGTTGGTTGACGAAGCGACAGTAGATTTTTCTCCTGGTAAGTGAGAGGGAACTTGAGCAAATTAGCTTTGATGAGAGGTTGTAACTTAGACGCTGTAGCCTCTCTTTTCGGCTTCAGCCTTGTACTTCTGTCTATAGGTGCCCTGAGGATCGTATTTCTTCTCCAGTTCAGAAAACTCGGTTGGTTTCTTTTCGATGAGGAACTTCATTACCTTATCAGTACCTTCTTTCTGTTTTTCACTGCATTTTTCGCAAGCAGTTGCCAGTGCATCGGGAAGAGCATCTGCAATGAAACAATAAACAGAATTAAGTAGTGAGTTCACTATTCGACAATAATGATTCCCAAGTTAAAATCTTGATTATTAGTTTTTCAAGAGTTATCAAAGTAAACTTTCCTAATGGTGGGAGTGGAATGTTAGGCATAGAGCTTCATGATTTTTTTTGGTTGGCTAGGAATACAGATATAACTCTTTTAGCCCAAAGAGTACAGTCACCCAAATCACCTCACTCCTCGTTTGCGTAGTACGCCCTTTGGACCAAAACATAACATTGAGGCCTGACGAGTTACCAACAGTCGAAATTGACTATATAATGCATGCTACATACATACATAATCATATGTTATAATAGACCTAATTGAAATTATGAGACCACTGTTTGACAATACTAATTTTCATATTAAGATTTTAATTATTAGTTTCGCAAGAATTATCAAAGTGAACTTTATCAGTTTTTCCAACTTTGAAGCTACTGGTTTCAATGATTATTTCACATTTTCGAATTATAAAAATATGTTGATTATTATAAGAAAATATCAACGAGATATTTGTTTTCGATATCCCACAAAAAGATGTATTTTCAAAAATCAATGTCTAGTTATTTCACAGTTATAAAATACATTTGAACCTACTATTTTAATCAAGAACTATGTTCGTTCAAATAATGATACAGTAACTATATTATTTTATGAATTACAAACTTGGGGCATTTTATATTGCACTGATGAGGCAATCCACTCACTGCTCTTACTGCCGTCATTGTTGAAGCTTGGAGTGTTCAATTCATAAGCGGTACTTAATATGGGCTTGGCGGTAATAATTAGACTGAGTGTTTGGGAGAACTTAGGTGATATTTAATTTGAAACTAATTTGTCAGATAATGCCTTTTTGTAACTAATATTGAGATTATATAAACTCAAATTCCTTCTTACGATATTCGAAAACAATATTTTTTTTTTGAATTGTGAAGCCCACACAGGTCTTGGACCTGTGCGTGAATAATGAGTTGGGTGTTGGTGGTTGAACCTAAATTTTCAGTTGGGTTCCAAACAACCGGAAAGTAATCTTACAACAGATATATGGCTTAGATACGGTATAGCATTTTTAGATTTAGCTTACCAATATATATTTGAAAAATTGAATAGTATACGTTGAAATTGGTTTTAATCTGGCTCAGAATCTGGACTAAGATTGCCATTCATTAATATTCGTCTTGATGTTGCCACAAACATGCTTATTGATAACTAGCTGGCCCAACGCGCGTTGCTGCATTCTCATAAAAATTCTCCTTGATTTTATTATTTGCCACCTCCCGCATTTACATTTCAAATTAGGAAAGAAGTTAGTCCTAGGGCTCTTCCAGCTGATCATAGAGGCTTCGTTGTTTTCTTAATCACCGCCTCTGAATGAAGAAACATTTTAAACTTGAACCTCCCATGACTATAAGGGTAGAAGCTAGGTTTTTTATTTTATTGTTCGCCACCTCCCGCTGGGGCTGCATTTCAAATTTCTAGCTGCATTGGTTAACAGATGTCATCAACCTGGCATAATTACATTTCATCATACCCAGTCATATGTTTCCTACATATTCAAGGCTCCGACTGCACGGTAGCCTACATGCAAAGTGCAAAGTCTTTTGCTGTTCAAAGACAGCGTAAATAACGCCACTAAGGGGCCTGCCATATGATTAAAACTGTTGACTTATATCAGCTGTTCCTTTAAGCTGTTTGGCTGGCAAGTTCAGTAGGTTAGGTCTATAAAATGGTTTAATTAATAATAATTATTAGCTCCCCTATTAAAATTTATGGTCAGAAACCATCCCCAATATTCACACAACATATTCCCAAAGTTTCATGCCGATCTGTCAAGTAGTTTTGGAGTCTATAGGGAACATACATACATACATACATATATACATAAAAAATAAATACATACAGACAGACATTCATTTTTATATATATAGATAATGAGCTACAACTATAATCCGCTGGTTTGAGTAATATAAGTGTTTAGCCTGGTAAAGCCGCGTCTCCACCAACCGAACATGCTCGGCGAACAGTGTTCGCTGGAATCAGCTGATGTCGCTGAACATTTTTTGGAGTTGGTTTGGTGTGGACGCCTTCTCGAACATTATGATCGGTGTGGTGGGAGTAGTGGCGGAAACCTGTTGTTGGTCGTCAATGTTCGCTCACAGACCGAACATTTCAATTGAACTCACGAACAAGTTTGGTGACCCATATATTTAAAGTTTGACCATTTTTTGTATTCGCCAACAATGTTCGGCAGACATGTTCGGTTGGTGGAGACACGGCTTTAGTGATTTGAATGAATAAAACAAACAAGAAAAAATTAATTAAATTGTTAAAATAACTTATTTTAATATACATTGTATTATTTATATATTAGCTCAGGTAGAGAGAGAATTGAACACAAAAAATAAATAGAAAGAAAACAAAATACAGATGTGGGGTTTATATATGTAGGAATAAAAGGCTGCACAAAAATATTCTCTATTAACAAAAATATTATTCATAGTGATAAAGTTAATGTGAAAGAGTTAATTAAAGTGAGGGACCTATTGCCAAAAAAACTATTATAAAATAGATCATTTTTGAGAAATGTTTCAGATAATATTTTTCGAAAAAATCAAGGTCTAAATGAAAAAGCCGAAAGCTTTTGTCTGTGGATACATAGATAGCACCCTATAATAAGAACTTAATTCTTGGATGATATGTAACTTATTCTCCAGTGGAAAAAACCTTTGAAGCATAACAAAAAGAGGCAATAGTTCAGAGAAATTCTATTTTAACTTTTTCTATATGTCTCAATCTCTCACATGTAGCTTGATGGATGCTGCAATTATGATTATTGTAACAAATGCTGGAAAAATTAACGATGCCATTTATTTTTTCTTGTATTTGAAAATGTTTTGGAAAATGTACCCTCAAAAACGTTCTATAATATTTCAAAGATTTCAGTTTGCTTGTAACTTTACTATAGAGTATTAAAGTGTTCTTTCAAATGTTAATGTTGTAGAATTCATGAAAATTCAGGTTATCTATTTATTCAATGTAGTCATCAAGTAATGCTATTCGATAAAAAAGCTAATCCATTCAATTCATTGGAAAATTATATTTTTTATCTCAATAATCTGCTCATACTTTTTAATCTTGTATAAGTTTAGGCAGTTACCTGTTCTAGTTTGATAACTTTCAATTTGTCTGATGATTGTGAGCACTACATAGGCTAAGTTCAAAATGTAACATGAGTTTATGTTTGGTTAAAACTGTAGTTATAAAAATGCCGTGTCGAGGTGAAAATCTATGCCAAGCAAGGGGGGTAGTATAAACAAGGCCTCCAAGGAATATCCACTCCAAAAATATCGCTATTTGAACCTGTCAGGAGTATCTTATACAATTTTTGAGCGATTTCTTATTTACTAGAAGTAATAAAAACTCATCTTCATAACAACTTTCTTGCTAGATGGCGTTAGAGTGAGTTAGCCTACTTCTGTAAATTTCTACTTATTTTACTGAACTATAAGTTTAGGAGCTTTTCGAACATTAAGGCAGCGTAAGAAAAATTGAGTGAACATCGAAGAGAGTGCAAGATACTACTATTATTGAAGTGGTAGGAAACAGCAGAAAATAGCTGATAGATATCTAGTGTAATATCAGACGGTGCAATACAAAAGGCGCTTAATGGAAGATCAAAACAGTGAATAATTGTATAAATGGATTTGACAATAAAGAAATTCAATTAAAAAATCAGACTAGGAAGAGAGTCGAGTTTATGTAAGAGTTAAGGAGTAGACAGTACCAAAAATAATTTCAATGAGCGAAAAAGCAGAGACGAACTACTGTGAATGGAAGCGGAAGAAGAATGAAAGAATATAATTATTCAATTTATTGTAAAAATAATAATAGTATAATAATAATAATAATAATGGAAAAAGAAGCAGATTAAAATCTACTTGGCCTTTTTAAAACTGCATGGAAAGATGGATGGAAAGGAGAGCTTATTTATGATGCTAGTTGTATACTTAGAGCCGTGAACGTTCCTTAAGTTTCTCTCACCTCGAGGGAGTATTGAAATAGGCAGTTCAAGAATCCCTCTAGTCAAGAGACGCTGTTGCCCGTATTTATGAACGTTTCTTCGTATCTCTTGACTCGAGGGGCTCTCGAAGTGCCTATATGAATACATTACATTTCAAGAGTACCTCAAGTCAAGAACAACTGAAGGAACATTCATAAATACGGACAATAGTTTCAAAAGATATGATGAAATTCACTAGAATAGCAGTCACAAAATCAGGCATGTTAATCTGGGCCATTTGAATAGTGTTTAATTATAATTGACAGGAGACTCCAAGACGCAATCTTAAAAAAATAACGATTTTGTTATCTACAGAACAGACTTCACAAAGTGCTGCAAAAACTCTACATACGAGGTGCCTTAGGTTCATAAATACGGTCCTGAAGGAACGCTCATAAATACGGACAATAGTTTCTGAAGATAAGATGAAATTCACTAAAATAGCAGTCACAAAAATTGGCATGTTAATCTG
This sequence comes from Conomelus anceps, assembly GCA_948455865.1. NCBI lineage: Eukaryota > Metazoa > Arthropoda > Insecta > Hemiptera > Delphacidae > Conomelus > Conomelus anceps. Next base: position 27,145,634 of record OX418216.1, read on the forward strand.
GGCCATTTGAATAGTGTGTATAATAATTGTTGTTCTGACTAGTCTTATAACTTCTTGACCGGAGTCTCCAAGACGCAATCTTCAAAAAATAACGATTTTTTGTTATCTAGAGAACAGACTTTACAAAGTGCTGCGAAAACTCTACAAAACATATGAGGTGCATTAAATTTACCCGATCTTCACAAAGCTGTCGGTATACGCACTGTTGTAGTCAATCTGTCACTCTCTTTTGTAAATTCTCACACCTAAATTTGCGGCATTTTAGTGCAATAATGATGCTGAATGTGTTTTGTGAAGTGCATTAGATTTTAGAGTTACAAACCTCGCAGCTCCTGGCCATCGGGGGTGCACTTTCCACCCATGAGACACTTGAAGTAGCTGTCGAAAAGACGCTGATTACTGAGCACTTCATCCAGATCGATATTATCGTACTTGGTGGTGTACTTATCAGCCGGCTTGGCCAGCACGGCTGAGAAGCACACAAGTGCAACGGTAGCCACAATTAACTTAGTCGACAACATTTTTTAGCAAAATTGATAACAGATACCGAATTGATGAGTGAAGAATTCTCACAAGATCGTAACTGCTCTACCCGGAGACACGTGAAGCATTTTATATCCGCGGCAGAAGGATTCTCCTGCCGCGACGTCAGAATAATAAACTCTCACACAATGGATCCTCCCTCCTCCACATATGTTTACGCTACGCGTGTGTTGTAATTACGATTCACTATTTAATTCATTAATTGCCTTGCCATTGTTTCAACTTGCTGCTTTGAAAATTGCACGCATCCTCAAGCGTCAATTTTTCCAGTTTTGGCACACGTGGTTGCCACTAATACTGTAATTAATTATTACAGCTTATGATCTTGCAAAAATATAAATTACTGGTTAAACCTGCCTGAATTTTGTATATTCAATCTGAAATTTGAATAATGATTTTGTCCTGTCATGATTTTCTGATGATGTTTATCACATCTTTCTCTGTACTATTCATTAGGCCATGTTTTGTACTGAATTTCGATTAGTATTTATATGCAATTTGTAATTTTAGATGTAAAATTTGTATTTTATCTAGTGCTTCATTGATATGATTATTATGGTATTATTATGTCAATTTTATATTATTTTGTAATATAAGTGGTTGTGTGGTAGAAAAATTTATAGTCTTAACTCCACCTTGTAAAGATTTTTTTCCAATGAATTGATAATAAGTGCTAGGCTATAGAAATGCATTAATAATAATCAAAATAACACGAACAGCTTGTTATTGAAATGACTTGACTTGCACATTCTTAGCTCTGAAATCTGGAACAAAATTCAAAATTATTTCCAATTTCTTTGGTATATTGTACTGTTTTAGTGCTTCGTTTTTAAAATGAGCTATTAAATTTTTTCTGGATTTCTTGTTCCATGACGAACTGCGTTGTTAATATTAACTTTTCATGTGAAATTTAACGACTTGCAGTCAAATATTTGTTAAGAATAAGTATAATAACTCACTTAATCTGGCCGAGCGCCTCTGAAGATGGATCTCATAGATTCGAAAGCGCTCGGCCAGATTAAGTGAGTTATTATACTTATTCTTAACAAATATTTGACTGCAAGTCGTTATAATTTCACATGAAAAGTTAATATTAAATTTTTATTCTTGTTTTGGAAAGAATTAGTAATTGTACTTCAAATAAGTGAAATTTCTAGTTGAACTTGGATATAACCTAAAATTTGTATTTATTAGTTGAAAATTTGTAAAGAAAGCAGTAGTGGGCTGTGCCTGATAGTGCTTCTTGTAATAAATAAATAAATTTTGGAGCATGTTTGATGGAGGTGGAACTGCGCCTAGCAGTTTCTCAATAATGACAATATTAAGCCTAGTGAAAGTGCAATGAGGCATCTTGGGTGCAGTACAAAATGAGGTTCACCTCCTTGAATGTACCCAGCTTCTTATGCCCGTATTCATGAACCTTTCCTTCAATGCACCTTGACTTGAGGGACTCTTGAAAAGCCTATATAAATACATTACATTTCAACATTCCCTCTCCCTCCAATCAAGAGGCAATAAAGGAACGTTCATAAATAGGGCCCTTCTTGTACAATGGAGTAACTGTTTAATGCTAGTGACAATGCCCAATCGACAGCAAATTTTTGTAAAATTGGTATTTTCTAGTATAAATGAGACTAGTATAAATAATTTGATACTTGCTCAGGACACGAAAAGTGAGTATTTCAGGACTAAGTGTATTAGTATATATTTCTATATGCAGAACGATAATTGAAATGAAAAGTTTTTTTTGATTTGTATGAAAGAGTACTTGTATCATTTCTGCATGTCGTCCAAGTGGAAATATACATACTATTCTACTCGCAGTTCATCATGGAACAATTAATACTATGTTCTAAGCTTATTTTTCTATTATTTCTTCCATCAAGTTCCTTATGAACTAAACGAAATCAAATCATAAACACAGACTCGATTTTCATTGAGAATATCATTTATTGTTTCTTGGATTTCTTGTTTCATAACGATCTGAGTTGTTAATATTAACTTTTTATGGTAAATTCAAAAACCTGCAAGTCATTGAATTTACCATAAAAAGTTAATATTTATTGTTTGATTCAATGATTCAGATTTGTGATTGGGTTTATGATTTTTGTAATTATTATTATTATTAGCTGTATTATTATGAACGATTTGTCAGTTCAACTCAATTATTCATACTCATTTCATAAATATCTGTATCTTTTCAATTCAAATCTTCTCATTTCCCCATTTCAACATTTTTATATTGCAGATTGCAGCTCTATTGAAAGTCTCGGTTGAAAAATCAGTTTGAGAGACGCAACCTATCACACAAGAAGCTAACAAGTAAAATAACTTAGGAACTATGAGGTCATTAACTCGCCAACTAGATTAGATAATAAGCCATTGGCTGTACATTAACAATGCTCTCAGGCAAATCGTCCATTCTTATGTATGAGATTGTCTCTATGACATGATTGTCGATTGGGAGTTGTATTTAAGAAAAGGCCGGCCGCATCCTAACTCCACTCTCTTAGCCTCACCCCTCTTCCCCATCATCCTACACCATTTTTATTAACCCTTAACTGTAGACTAATTATGGACTACCTAGTGGTTCGAGTGGTGATCATGCATTTTGTTTTTAAGGGAAAAATTGCATTTTAGAAAGTTCTTTGGATGTGCCAATAATATTCTACATATCCTCGAAAATCTCTGCTTTATGTGGAAGCCAATTCGAACATCAATCAATAATTGTAGAACTATACTAATTGTACTAACTTACAAGTAAGTGCACGACTATGCAGTCAAATATTTGAGTTGAAAGTTAAAATATTTTACTCTCTGACCGATGATGGAGCCAAGCGGTTCAAAATGGCCATCTGCTCAGTGAGTAAAATATTTTAGTTTTCTACTCAAATATGACAATATATAACTGCACGACTATGCAGGTTAGTTGTGCAATTACTTGTAAGTTACTAGCGAAACGTGCATTCTTCATGAATACCAAATTTCAAAATAATTATAGAACTCTAGCTTCAACAATAGAAAATTCATTCACTTGAATAGGGAATAAATGAGAATGCATTGAATCAGTTGCAGTCAAACTTCCAGTTTAGAATTTCATTTTATTTAATAATATCCTATTAATTGGCAGGTTTTTGAAACTTGACTACCCTACTTCTAGGTACAGGTATATCTACTACAATATTATTGTATCTTGAACTTGAATTTTTCAAGAGTTGCATTGTTGCCCCCAACTTGAACTATTCATTCATTTATGTTATTGCTTTATTGATATTTTTTATTTTTCCATCATTTAACTTTTCAGTAATGTCTTATTGCTTTGTAACGCTATCGTCTTGTCTTATTGGCTTCGCTTAATAAATTCGCTTAATATATGCAGTAGAATTCATTCTAGAGGGTCAATCATGCTGAAAGCAGAGCTTCATGGCACTACACCACTGAAATTGATGAGCATAACATTTAAAATTATTGAATTGATGCTCAAAACTTTCAAAAATCCAAAGTTTGTACGCTTTAATAATTTTGATTCATCATTTCCAGTTAAACTTGGTTATAACCTAAAATGTAGATTTTTTAATTGGAAATTTGTAAAGAAAGCAGTAGTGGGCTGTGCCTGTTGTATCTTTACTTGACTGTGTTTTGTAATGAATAGATAAATAAATAAACTCACAATGTTTTATTAATAGATCCGGATGTGGCCAGCTCAGTCTGAGCTATCAATCATCAAAATTTCTTGTTTAATGACATTTAATAGTTCATGTTTGCCACAAATTATTGCGTTACACGGGAAATGAATAATTGGAACTACTGAGAATTTCAGCACCTCCACATTAGTAGCCTAATTAAAAATCATCGCGTGCTAACAGGCATAGATTCAAGATGGCGCGTACCCTTCACACCAATTATCATCAAATTTTCCTTTTTTTCACGAATAATCAAGGAAAATTGAGGACTCATTTGCTAACAATGTACTTTCCTTGCCTGAGAATTCGGCAATAGTCCTCACATTGCATACTATTTACATCACACTATACCATCTCTAGCTTTATACTAGAGCATGTAACTCTTCTCTTCTCTTCTCTAACAGACTTCTCTACAGTGCTACTGTTATGAAATAATAACATGTATTAATGAGGCTGATTCTAATCATTATATTATACCAAACATTTTTATTGCACATCGCACAACTGACATTTATTGAACATGTCCATAACAATATTGGCCAAAAACGATACTGCAAATGACTTTTTCAATTTATCCGTGTTTTAACTCGTGATTAAAGAGGGGTGGCTATTATGTTATATATGTCATATGTCATATTTGTTATATGTCAACCGTTTACCTAAAGAATTAATTAGTGGTAGAGCCCTCTTATTTGCTGATGATACATCACTCATTTTCAGCAATTCCATTCTAGATAATTTAGAAATAAGTGCCCATATAGGTGTGCAGTCCATTGTCCAATTTTTTAATCAGTTGAAATTAACTATAAATAGTAAAAAATGCCAATACCTCCAATTCAAAAACAAACATAATTTAAATGAAGATAGGGCTATAAACGTGTTTGTAAATGATAATCAATTAGACCAGGAAGAAAAAATTGCATTTCTAGGAGTTATGTTGGATAGACGATTGACCTGGACTCCATACATTGAGAAAATATGTAGTAAAATTTCATCTGGGGTATTTGTCCTGCGACAGCTCGCTAGATTGAATGACAAAAAGTTACTTTTTACAGCTTACCATGGGCTCTTACTGTCACATATTAGGTATGCTATCTTATAGTATGGGGTAATTCATCAAAACAAAATCTTGATAGGGTGTTTAAGATTCAAAAGAAAGCGGTTAGGTGTATAGAAAGAGTAAATAGATTAGATTCATGTAGGCCGTTGTTCAAGAGACTTGGTCTCCTAACTGTACCCTGCTTATATGTGTATGAAGCTACTTTATATGTAAAAACGAATGATATTAACCAAAATCTTGATGTACATGATTATAATACAAGAAGCCGAGGAGATTATCACTTGGTGAGTCACAATAGTAGCTTATTCAAACAAAAACCTAGTTATATTGGTAGGAAATTCTACAACAAGCTTCCGCAGTTTTTGAAGTGTCTTGAAAATATAGAAATATTTAAAAAACAATTGAAGAAATATTTAGTTGATAAAGCTTTTTATAGTGTAAAAGAGTTCCTTTCACATCAAAATTAAGCCTCACCTCAACTAATTGAAGTAATTATGGTATCTAGTGTATAATATTGTTGATCTGACTTGTCTTATACTCCTTAACTGGAGTCTCCAAGACGTAATCTACAAAAAAAAAAAAATTAGTGATGTAATGACGTGGGTAGGGGGTCACCAGTCGCCCCTCCAATTCATGTTGAAATTTACGAAAAAATCCAATTTTTAATCATCTGCTTGCCCGTGAATAAGAATGGTAATATTGTACGTACAATAATTGTTGATCTGACTTGACTTGTCTTGTACTCCGTCATAAGCGAAGTTTTCAAGACGCGCTATCTTACAAAAAATCAATGACGGTCAATCGCTTTTATTTATCCTGAATAAAGAAGGCATTGTGAAGGCTTCAAAGTCAACCCACATGATTTGTGGTCATTGGGTAATCTTTTTTAAATGGCGAAAGCTACAGAGAATTCACAGTAAAACGCTTCAATAACCTTCTGAGATTTGATTGTTTTCAAAATGGCATCGAATTAATGCCATTTTTCTGATCAAGAATAAAAATACAACAACCTTCAATAATTTATTTAATGTGTCTGACATTTGCACAGATTATAAAAATATATCATGGCTTCAGCCCAAAAGAGGAAATTCTTCATACAAAATTTATGTATATTATTGCTGAAATGTATTTTTATGAAGAAATAAAAAATTTCAAATTTCAATATATTTTTTGTGTCTAGAATGTGCTTCCTCTCCAATCTTTAAAGTACAAATAAACCAATTACTTATCTGACATGCCTTTTTTTATTTTTGTATTTTTCATTATTTATATAATCATTATAAATATTTCATTATCATTATATTATATGGGTGAATTTAATGAAAAATATTATGGTAAATATTCATTATTATATAATTTTACTATTCTTGTACTATATTTTTTTTGCAAATATGAAGAATTGTTTGTATATTTTTTTTAAATTAAACTTTTGGAACATAAGCTTTTAGTATCCACAAAAATGTGTATCCACAATAAAATGTGGATCCATACTAAAATGTGGAAACATATAAAACTGTCTTCTTTTTTGAAGTTCATACTATTCCCTGAGAAATGAGAGAACAACACGGTGAGTAGAAATAAAAATAAAGAAATAGGGAACTAGCAATGAAGCATTCGAATGGGAAAATTCCATTGTCCTTGATACTGAAAGCTAGTGAAATATTTTTGTAATAAGGAATGTTAAATCAGATGAATAACTTGGTAATATTCTCAAATAATTAGGAAGATATCATAATTATAATTATCAGATAATAGATTCTAATAGAAAAACTGGATACTACCTGTTCAGTTATGTTTTGTGACTACCTATTTTAATCACGCATCACAGATGCTCTGGATTTTCAATGTTCATTTTCTCAAGACCAATACGGAACATGAATGCAAGAACACTGCAACTACAAGTTTGTTACACAATTGAACAATGTTCTTGTAAACCTACGTGACAGGATTGAGAACTGGTTAAAAACACTATTATTTTTATCATTGATAGGAAATGCCCTTACAGATTTCGTATTTCTTCAATAATTATTGCTGTATATTTACAATATAGTTTCGATTTAGTCATATTCTTAAAGTTTAATCTCGATAAATTAGTGAATTGTATAAAGAATCGAAAAAAAACAAGAAAATGTAATGAATATGAGTGAGTTTACTGGAATATTGATGGTAAACTCACAGTAGCTCAAATAGAACTGGAGTATTGTTTACAATCAACGCTTACCGCGGTACTTGACCATTTAAGTACCAAATTTCTAGCTCTCTATGTTCAGAGAATTTTGAGTATTTTACTGATTAGCCTAATATTCAATTGGAAATTGAAGGAAATATAAAAATCCAGTATCATTTCCGAAAAAGACTAGCTAATAATTTTCTACTAATGAAATAGATATAATTTGTTTTAAAGAAATGAACAATTTTAATACTCATGGATAGTAGATGCACATGAACACGATCACAAGCCTATCCGAAGAAATAGATTTAGTATTTGGGAACAAAAATTTGCTTTCTTTTCTGGAATGAGTAAACTTCATTGTCGTTCCTTCTTTCTTACATGATTTCTTTCTTCTTTCTCACATGCCTGAAGAAAAGAATAAAAATTGTAATACAGCATCAAATAGATCAGGATCTTCTCTACTAGAATACTGGAATGAATTTGTTCAAGGTTTTGCAGAGTGAATAATAGTTCTTGTTCAATAGTAAACTATGTTTTTTATTACATTAAACAATTTTTTCTGATTTACAGAACTAAGTTACAGCTAAATAAATAATGCATCTTCTGAAATCAATCAGACATTTTGGAAATGTATAATAGTTTTTGCTTACAGAAAACTATGTTTTTCATTACATTGTACAAAATTTTCTGATTAACATACAGAACTGAAATTAAATAAATAATGAATATTTCGCAGTCAATCATATTTATTCTGAGAAATCTGACTGACTACTTTGGTCGAATGACTTGGTCATTTCAACTAAGCAGAATGAGTGATATTTTCTTATAGTTTTGTGATCATTGAAATTGTTTTCCTTTGATGAGTATTGAATGCCAATGTAGTAACCGTTGAATCCTTTGAACATTGTCTTATGCCTTCTCGAGCTTGGGAGCGAATGTTTTCTTGTAAATGCCTTCTGGATCGTATTTTTTCTCCAATTCGGCGAACTCTTCGGGTTTGTTATCAATAAGATGTTGGATTATTTTGTCACTGAACTCCTTCTGTTTTTCGCTGCACTTGGAACAGTTGGTACGCAGTGCGTCTGGAAGGCGAGCTGTAGAAAAAAGATAAAACTGTCTTAAAGAATTTTCTTTATTTAAGAAAATTGAGAAACAAAATATTTTATTGTGAAAAGAAACAGGAAATAATTCTACCCAAATAAAGATGATGATGCCAATTATATTATCTTCGAAGAATATAACATAATATTATCATGTTATGATGTTGAAGATCCATCTTGTTTCCACTAATATGTATTATAAACTTAAAAAACACTTTTGAATGGAAATTGACTCACGTTATGGCGTGACGGCCGTTTCGCTCTGTTGTCTAGAGCATCATCAGACGACCCACAGTACACTGATTCAAGGCATGAGTTTGAGGGTCACCCTCATATTATTATTATATAGGATAAATGAGTAGATAATATTATTATAAACTTTGAGGGGGTCACCCTCAAACTCATGGCTTGAATCAGTGTACTGTGGGTCGTCTGATGATGCTCTAGACAACAGATCGAAACGGCCGTCACGCCATAACGTGAGTCAATTTCCATTCAAAAGTGTTTTTTAAGTTTATAATAATATTATCTACTCATTTATCCTATATAATAATAATAGCCGGTAAGAGAACCTTATTTCTTAGTACAACACCAAACTTACTTAGTAAATGTATCAAATGAAAACATTTTTGGTTGAGTAGTTCTTGAAAAGGCTAAGCAACTTTAGAAAAACCTCAAATTTAGGCGTATTTTGGAAAAAATGTAAAAACTTCTCTTAGTACGCATATAGGTTCAAAACTGAACATGTATACCAAATTTCAACTTTTTCAGCCAAGTAGTTCTTGAAAACACTAAAAACGCTAGTAAAAAATTAATTTTTGGAAAATTTCAAAACCCGTTCTTAGCATGTCTAGGGTCTCAACTGGACATGTGTATCAAATTTCAATTTTTTTGGTTGAGTTGTTTTTGAGAAACGGTGATGAATGAGTCAGTGAGTGGTATTTGGCTTTCATAGATGTATAGACTTTCAAAACTTTGAGAAAGTCTGGCCTGAGCAAGCATACCAGTACAGTTATTGGGTGAAAACTCTAAGGGCTAGAGGCGCGCACTATGCCTTGCGAGGCTTTATAGAGCGGAGGCTGGTGTTTACCCCCCCCCCCCCTCCACCCTGGGCGAATTTTCGAAACATAAATTTTTTTGTTTGTATTGATATGTACTTTAAGAATTTAGGTGTCTGCTCTATTTAAATTACAGCATGTCCCCCCCATTGGGCGGTAACCCCCCAAATTCGGCTCATTTTCAGTTTTTGGCCCGTAACTCGAAAACTATTCGCCAAATCAAAAAATATTGTTTTTATCAGAGTAAAAACCAATAAAATTCCCTACAAAATGAGTGGTCAATGTTGATTTTTCACCCCGCGGTTCTGGAGCTAGAGCTTGGCAAAAAAGGGTATTTTTTGGACATTTTTCAAAATTGACGAAACCTCCTGATTTCACTGAACACAACTCAAAATAAATGCATTTTATCGTGGAGACTCCTATGTCATGTGAAAGTACAATCAATTTTGAACACGTTGCATCTTTGTTAAAGGGAGGGGGATAATTGCAAAAAACCAATTTCATGTTCTACTGCTTGGCATTCCAGAAAGCTTTGAACAAGATCAATTTCAAGATGAATCAGAAGTACTAAACTTAGTCGGCATAATACATGAGGATGAAGAAAATGACTGTTGATTACAAAATGTATATAGTATATAATATAAAAGCGAAATGGCACTGATTCATTCATTCATTCACTCTAAACTTTGAAATTTGTCAGGCATGTTCAGTTGGACATGAACACTAAGAGATGAACTCTAGATGCGCACTAAGAACGGATTTGGAAATCTCCCTAAAAATACGCCCAAAATCGATTTTTCCATCGTTTTTTTCACGTTTTCACAACTTTTTCGAGAACGACTTGACCAAAAAAGTTTTAATTTGTTACACAAGTTGTTATGGCACAAAAAATTATTCTCTCCACAAGCTGCAATACTTATCTGCTTATCTGCCAGCAAGGGCTTGCAGCAGTCCTGAAAGAGTGTGCACGTGATAAAAAGTAATGTACAAGTTATTATTGAAAAAGAGTGTGCGCAATTTCAGTGAATGAACCCCCAAAAATAAACTCAAGCCTATGTCACCTGCAACCCAATTTCTGAACTACGACCTCACCTGGACTTACAACCGCGCGGTAGAAAGAAAAGGAATGGCAACCCACGACCATTGGCCGAGTACAAAGGACTTCAAAGAGTAAGTAAAAGGCGCCCAATATTATTTACTGAAACTAAAAAGTCAGTTCCTTTTCAACGTTTTAGTTGATAAAGATTTTTATAGTGTACAAGAGTTCCTTTCACATCAAAATTAAGCCTCACCTCAACTAATTGAAGTAATTATGGTAGGCTATCTAGTGTATAATATTGTTGATCTGACTTGTCTTATACTCCTTAACTTGAGTCTCCAAGACGTAATCTACAAAATATAAAAAAAAAAAAACGTCAAGTTAGGGACTTGAGAGGGTGTGATAAAAGGGCTTCAAGGTTACCCTCAAGTTACGCCATAAGTAACAGTTTGAGAACTATGAAAAACCAAGTAGTTTTTTGCGTTCCCAAGAGCTACATAGCTGAAAAAGTTCAAATCAAATATACAGGCGAGTGAAGCGAGCCGGCGGGTCTTTATTGGATTATCCCCTCGAGGGTCCAGGGGGCTAGCCTTCCAGCTAGTTATACTATAAAATCATATGCTGACATGCAGTTGAACTTTTTTCTATTTAATTTTGTATTTTTAATAAATTTTGTATTTTCATTAGCTCTTGAATACACACTGAATAATTTCATGAAAAATATATGATAATAAATATACGGTACCCTTAATGGTAAAAAAATAAAAATAGAAAAATAGTTTTTTCCAGTTCTTGGACACGCCTCCCCACCCAAATATTCAGGGGGGCAACTATGATTGTACAGTTATAAAATGCTATATAAGATAATTTTGGAACATAATAGAGTGAAGAAACCGACTCACTCAAGTCAATAACTGCTGAAGATAGCGGCCTCCCCTGCCCACTCCCCCCTCCAACCCTGAACGGAATGCTTTAGGTAATAAAATTTGAAATTGAACTATGGATAACACAAATACCTTTCATAATCCAATATCATCCATCAATTTGACAATAATGAATAAAAAGGAAAGAATCAAACAATAAAAAATACATCTAATGCATAATGGTGAATGAGAGAATATGAGAACGCTGTGCGTCGGTTCGGTTTTTTATTTATATCTTGCAAAAAATACACGAAATTTTGAAAACCAGGACTTTTATAAAAGAAAATTGAATGCTCTAAAACTTTTTCTTTCAACTTTTTTGTGTTGGAGTGAGCATTCCCAAGATAAATGCATCAAAACATGGCCAGTACTCATTTTTCAGAAAAGGGAAAAAATCGATGATTTTCGATAATTGATTGTGATTGGGCTGATCCGATTTTGATGTTATACATATAATTCGACGCAGAAGTTTATTCTCTTAAACTTTAATGAAACAATGTTTTCGATTTGGCGAACAGTTTTCGAGTCATTGGCCAAGTACTGAAAAATGAGCCTAATTTGGGGGGGGGGGGGTTTCGCCCCATGGGGAGACATGCTGTAATTTAAACAGGGCAAACACCTAAATTCTTGAAGTACAGTACATGTCAATACAAACATAAAAATGTATGTGTCGAAAATTTCCTCGGGGGGAAGGGGGGCTCATGGTGGGCTCATGGTCTATTAGGCCTGGGTTTAGGCTCAGGCTTATGCACGGCTTGACGACATCCACATTATTCAAGGCTTCTCGCTTCTCTGTAGGTTTTGGTTTATGCGTGTGTGTATTTATGTGAATGTGTGTGAGTACAAGAAGTCTAGTAAGGCATATTGGGGTGCATTTATGCACGTACACAGCAAGGCTATCTCCTAACCTTGCATTGATGCCCACTATCATACTATATTATACGTGCTCCTTTGAAGTAGACTGCCACTCAGCCGATTCAAAATGCACGGCTTTATGCACGTTGGAATTGGTTCCCGTCCACACTACGCAAGGCTTCGAGAAAGGGCTAAGCCTAAAGCCGCGCATAGCATAGAGTGGATGCAGCTTTAGTTATAGGTCGAGTCACCCATATTCGGGTCACAGTTCACTACGTAAAGTCAAACTCGTACTTTCTTTTTTTTTTTGAAGGTTCCTGTAACAAGGAAATGGCTAATTGATCCAAAAATGGGTTTTCGTCAAATGAGTTGTTAGACTTGGCCTTCTCAAAACTAAATTCTCAAAATTTGCTGGATTTTCTTTATCAGTTTTTTATGTAGTTAGCTTGGTTTTCCACTTGCTGTGTTAAAATTAGCCTACAATCGGATGTGAACTCTGTGTTTAAATCACATGTGATTGGGCAATGAAGTAGTGTGAAAATGTACATATTAAACGGTACGCTGAAATTTAATATAGCCTAATAATTATCATTTTTCATGCTTCTCGCTCGATTTTTCATTCTTATTCTCACATAATTTTTTGTGAAACTTCAACCTGATCTCCAGGTTCAGACTGGTATTTAAGTGGATTTTCGAAAGAAAACGTGTGTCTCTTATTTGAGTTATATAGTCACAAAGATTATATGCATGAACAGACTGTGACAGATTTATGGCACAAATATTTCTAGAAATTTCAATGATAATAATACCATAAACCAAATTATTTTGCGTCACTGAAAACCCTATTGGCTTAATGAAAGAGAAATAGGTGGATGTGGTCAAATAGTAAAATATAACTTATGTTTCACAATCCTCAATAACTTGAAGATAACTTGGTGGTTCGGAACTCACCTAAAACTGTAGGTCCAGCTCATCAACCACCATCATCCAACTCATTACCCACACACAGGTCTCAGACCTATGTGGGCTTTATCCTAAAAAAAGATTTGAATGTGTTCAACTAAATTCTTGGATTTCTTGTTCCATGACGATCTGCGTTGTTAATATTAAATTTTTATTGTAAATTTAACGACTTGCAGTCAATTTTAATTGTGAATAAATAATATTTCTACTCACGAGACTCAAGAGTCAAAGTCTAAGATGGCCTTGAAGATAAGTCTCCATGACTCGAAAACGTTTCGACAAAAGTGAGTAGAAATATTATTTATTCACAATTAATATTGACTGCAAGTCGTTAAATTTACAATAAAAAGTCAGTGCTCAACTTTTTGTTGAAACTATGACGTTATTAGTGAAGTAGTACAAGAGGATATAGTGGAAGTAGGTAATTTAATTGGCTGTTTTTATAGTAGAAAAATATATACATCATTCGACGAGACCATAAGATCTAGATCTTCCAAATGGATTTCTAGTTTGAAAACAAACCTAGTTTGTTTCAATACAACTGAGTATAAAGACACATTCATAAAAAGACACATTCAGTTTCCACAGACAAATCAAGCATAGCCCTGGTGTTGCTTTATAACAACATATAAAGCCTGCAGTAATATCATATTTTTGTATATCGTAGGCCTACTCCACAGATATTTTAGATTCTAGAAAATGAACTCAAAAGGTGTTACTAAACTGTTGACCCACAGGAGTGTCGAATATCAATCATCAAGTCTTTATTTGTCAAATGCACTGATGAAAAATAGCCTTCAAAGTTTTGCATAAGTAAGAGATAGATTTCAGAATTTCACTTTGGTTAAACAGCCTTTAGTGCTACGTCCACTGAAATTTCACTATAGACTCAAAGAGCAATAAAATGTAAGTGATTTTAGATAACATTATGTATTGTGCTATAACTGCATTTGATCACACTTGAATCGAATAATTGCGTTTTTTCATGATTTATAAAATATATTGTTTAACTTAATATATAACAGAACCGATTTTTGGTGAGAGTTTTGATAAATAATAATAATAATAATAATAATAATAATAATAAAAGAAGAAAAAGTAGGAAGGAGAAACTGGTTACAAGCTCCTTTAGTTTTTTGAAATATTCTTTAGTAAATTAGGTTGAATCTAAACTGTTCATTTGCAGTAACAGCAATAGATAGCAGTAATATTACAACTAATAAAAGATCTGTGATGTTTTCCATGACGAAATACTTGATGTACAATCTAATATCATAACTGACGCTGTATTTCTATTTAAATTAATATTTGTATTATACTGGTTATTATGATGATTTAAATTAGGCTGATGAAGTTTCTCTTCAGAAGCGATATGTATCCCCCTAGTATAGGCTAAGTGAGTGAAAATCATATTAATAGAAATAGGCTACAGTGTCGGTTGTGATATTAGACAATAAAAAATAATCTATCAATGAATAATAATAATAATTAAAAATAAGAAAAAGTAGGAAGGAGAAACTGGTTACAAGCTCCTTAAGTTTGAAATATTAGTATGAATAATTATTATTAAAAAGAAAAAAAGTAGAAAAGAGTAACTGATTGAAGGGTAATTTTTAGTTTGAAATATTCTTAAAGGGAAATACTAGGAAAAATGTATGTTGCATAAAAATTTGCACATATCAATTACAATCTACAAGAAAACATAAGATTGTATAGAAATTAGAAATACAAGTAGGCCTACTATTGAAATTAATTTGTAAATTGCCCTGCAACAGGCTTCCGACCTGATTATACCTATATGAATATTATTCCTATGAATAATTATTATTATTGCTTGTTGTCTTCGAGAACTCACTGCTGGCTCTCAGGTTTCTTTATTTATTTTATTTTATTTATTTATAGTTATACATATTGAGTACCGGTATATCTTACTTCTGAGCTCCAGACCATCTGGTGTACACTTTCCGCCCATCAGACACTTGTAGTAGCTATTGAAAAGTCTCTCGTTGTTGAGAATCTCTTCAACGTTGATGTGATCGTACTTGGTAGTGTACTTTTCCGATGGTTTCGCCGACACAGCAATTACCACCCCCAACAAACAGCAGAATAAAGCAAACTTCATCTTCGTATTCCACAGAATCACTGAATTTAAACACAGACAGATCCCACAAAGGTCGTCAGACTGATCCCGAAAACTCAATGTTCCTGCTTATAAACCAAACTGCAAGTAAACCTTATTTGTGACGTCACAATCTATAACTTTATCACTGGAGTTCATCTGATTTGGCCAATCTCATTTAACTCAACTATAGCGCATACCTCCCGACCACAAAATAGCAATCATTCTGAAAACAGAGAGTTGAAAATCATCTTTTTGCACAAGTTCATTATTCTGTTCCTCTCTCGTCTGCATTCTATAATTTGATACCATTACTGTTCTTATTTACGTTCCGACGTGGAAAAATTTGATCAAACCACGATACAGAGAAGATATTTTAAGTATTTTTTTGCCAATCCGCTCCAGTATTTCATGACCTTTGCGGTTTGAAATCGGAATTACAGTCGGTGTAATTACGATATCCTCTCATTTCCTGAAACTGATTCTGACTTTTTGTTTTTATGGAATTCCCCAATATTTCAGACTAATTTTTGCAATCTTACACATTTATTATTGAAAATAGTAGAAGCCCGAATAATACATATGTCTGACATATTTATTAATAATATTCAAATTATTTATTCTGGCATGTTCATATTCACAAACATTTTTCGAAATAGCCACTCACTTGTCACTAAAAAATCTCCGTTTAGTAGGTTTATTATACCCTAAATAGTTATAGGATGATGAAAACTGAACATTTATTTAATTGTTATGAGATATAGTACGGTACAATCTTGTAGAATAGGTACGGTATGTGACTGTGGAGAGTTCACATCGTGACTGAGTCTCTAAATTTGGGAGTAAATTTTTCATTATATTGTGACATGGTATGGGAATTTGGTTTGAGAAAAGTATGGAAAAACAATGATAAATTTATAAAATAGTAAGTCCCATACATAATTAAACAGGCCACATTACGGGCCATCTTGCATCTTGTTAGTGACATACACTATATATTGTATTGCGATTGGAATTTAAACATTAAAATTCCTGAATTTCTTGTTTCATGATTAACTGTGTTGTTGAAATTAAACTTTCTAAGTGAATTCAACGACTTGCAGTCAAATTTGAATTCAAAGTTGAATTCACTTGAAAAGTTAATATTAAACATTTAATCATAATTCCTAATCATAATCATAAATTAAACTTTCTAAGTGAATTCAACGACTTGCAGTCAAATTTGAATTCACTTGAAAAGTTAATATTAAACATTTAATCATAATTCCTGCAACAGTTCAAGTATTATTGTTATAAATGACTCTATTACTGAATTATTTGGGTGAATTCGCTAAATGAAAAGTGAAATTGTCATAGTTTTGTTTCGTATTTTGTAATTTACTCTTGTATAGTTTCTATACATCTTCAAGACGTGGATAATGATGATGAATTACATCGCCGAATCAAGAAATAAGTTGAAAGCAATGTAATTCATCATTATTCACGCCCCGAAAAGGTAGACTATAGAAATTATACAAAACGTTGGTAATGACATTTGACTTTATTTCTACTCCAGAATTACTTTATTACTCATAATAAAAAATAGAACATGATGTTTCAAGATAATTTATCAATTATTAGTTTGATTTATTATAAACGTAGTTTCCATGCAGTAAGCCACAATTGTGTGTCAAAGCTATAGATTTTAGTATTTATACAAGCACTAATATGCTAGAGATTTGGAATTTGGTAATTTAGTTCGAATATGAATTTCCTACAGTTTACTCAATTCAGGAATTTTGCTTTCATGTCGAAGATTTCTTCTCTTTCTCAATAAAATAACTTTTGTCGGCTCACAATGAACCCTGTTGACGAACAAGGTTATAACAATCAAGAATGACTCTTTTCGAGTTGCATGCATAATCATATGCATCACCCGGCCAGGTATGACTTCTTGTCAGCAACAATTATCTGGAATTGGAAAAGTATGACCCCTTGTCAGTAATAATTGTCTCCAATTAGGAAAATAGTGCCGACAGCTTTTCAAGCACTACACAGACAAAAAATTATCCAGCAAAATAAGTTAATTACGCGCATAGATGAACGTTCATGGTACCATATCTATATATATGACGTTCGGTGAGTCCTGAACTTCAAGTTCACATTTGTCCGGGGTGATGAATCTATTTAAAAAATAGTATTTTATTATTTGTAATGAAGACAGTATTTCCAGTGGTATTTTTCATTATCCATGCCTTATTTAGACTCTGTGGTCTGAGAGTTAGATTTATTAGATGCAGTAATCGACAGCAATAACTCATTTTTTCAAACCTTAAACTCTGTTACCTGAAAATTAGATATGTCAAATGCAGAAACCGACAGCAATCCGTCAATTTTTAAACCTGACATTTTTCATACACCAACTATTGTGGTATGATAATTAGGCACATAAAACAATGAATATACATTAAGTGAAAATGTGATATCTTACAAATTCTATCTGACGATAATTATGTTAAACAAACATGAAACATGTTTTTATAAATAAGGAAGTTAGAGAAAGAGTCCGTTCAACATAGAGCAAAAATTTATTCTTTGTGATAGTTCACAAGTAATAGTCAATAAATAATTTTAAACCGTTTAAATAAATAATATACGGTATGTAAAAAAATAAATAAGTTATGTATTGCAATAAATAATTCATGATAATAATAAATGAATAAGTTATGAATTGAGATCAATCTTTACATGGAAATGATGGGTAGCTTTTGCGATTAATCTTGAATATTTACATATGAATGCTTAAGAGGATATAGCTTGTCATAGAAATTTCAATTTTGGTAATTTATTAAACTGTCTCTGAGAATTCTCAGTTTCCAGTTCAATAAAACCCAAGAGGTTTTCAATAAGGTAATCAACTATTTTCACTTTCTTATAGGTTTGAAGACGTTGTTGAGTCATAAGAATACAAAATACTAGCTTTGGAACTGAATAGCAATTTAGACTTTTAGCAATTTTTAAGAAGCCATTTCAGTCTTCCAGAGACTTCCTTACTCTCTTCTTATTTCATCCCTTTCTTATCCTGGAAAATGTGACATGTACAATTTTATTACTGGTTCAAGGAAGCAATATTGCTTTGAAAACTAAAGAGTGTTAATGCTTCAAAATTATCACTCAAAAAATGGTGATTATAATGATGAAAAATAAGTTAATTAATAAGTAAAAATGGTCTCATGAAAAATTATGTTTGAGGCAAAAAAGTATAATAATTGTTTTTTTAGACCAAGAAAGCAATATATTGTTTTTGTATTTGCAATCTAAAGTGTAACTGAATATGCGCCTATAATTATTAAAACGGCGATGATGATGGTTGTAATGCTTATTATTATGATAATGATGACGATGAAAAATAAGTTATTATGATCTTATGAATATGATTTATCATATGAATTATATGATAAATAAATTTTAATGATTATAAGTCGTCCATTGGATGCCTTTAGCTTGTAGATAGCTTGATGCCTTTCTTTTCGGCGATAGGCTTGTACTTGGCCCTGTAGACGCCATCAGGGTCGTACTTCTTCTCCAGCAAAGCGTACTCTTTGGGCCTCTTCTCTATCAGGAATCTGATTACTTTTTCGGTGCCGGCCTTTTGTGCTTCACTGCATTTGGCGCATGCTGTGGCAAGGGCATCTGGCAGCGCTTCTGAAATCACGCAACATTAAAAAATATTATAGATCTTCTAAAACAAGCTTTATTACCTACTAAGCCTATGTAAATCATCGTCAATTAATTATTATTAATCGCCTTATCGCATTCGATCAAGGATTGCTTTAAAATAATTTTCCTGAGAGATAAGAGAGGAGAAGACCTCTCCATGAAAGAGAGGTTGGCTGTCATTTACCACATCGAATGCCCAAGTTTAGTGGAAAAATCTTCCCTCCACAATCTGTTTATTACTCATTAACAAATGTGGATCTAATACTTTGCCTACAGTGTTTTATCTTCAAATTATGATTTTCTTTCTGTAGTAACAGCAAATAATTATCTAATATTAAAACTGACACTGTATTTCACTTTTAAATAATGTTTTACTCACATCTATTGGAGATGCTTGAGGAATGCATTTCACTTCTGAAAAGAAGCTTCGTCAGCCTCTTTCAGAAGTGAAATGCATTCCTCAAGCATCTCCAATATATGTGAGTAAAACATTATTCAAAAGTGAAATACAGTGTCAGTTTTAATATTAGATTGTTCATCAAGTATTTCGTCATGGAAAACATCACAGAAATAATTAAATTCTAATAAAACTCCAATATTTATCGCCTTCTTCGTTCTCTCTGCCCTTGTATCGTCCAGTTGGCCTGTGCTACAGTGAAATCATACATACGGGAAATTATCAAGATTTTATTCAAATTCAAATTCAAAAATTCAAATTCAAATTTATTAAAAAATCAATCAATCAATTACAAAATAAAACAAAATCAACTTATCTTCAAATATGTGTTTCCCTATAGGAAAACCTGTGTGGGAACACTTCAATACATACTAAATCATAATAGCTTACTGAATCCTCATACGCACACATTCACACACACACACACACTCGTACTCTTTCACACACAAAAAAAAACTAGATTATCTCTATGGAGTGGTGGCTGCTTTTTTCCTTATTAGTTATATTTATTAAATTTTGGCTATTGTTTTTAACGAAATACTCAAGTGCTGTTAACCAGTCTTTTACAAATTGAAAGTAATTTACATTGATTTAGAAAATAATGAAGTCACTTGTTTCATCTATTTGTAGAGTACCTTATACTTAATATATTTTTAAATTAATTTAGAAAAAAAGTCATTAGCGTTATCTATTTGTAATATGATTTTTTTAATATTTTTCCTAAATGACTGACGTGACGTTATTTCTCTTGCTGTTAGTGGAATTGAATTGTACAGTTTTATCGCTATGTATTTGAAGTGGCGCCTGGAATGCTCTAATCTAGGTTTTGGTAGGTTAATGTCTTGTGAATTCCTAAGGTTTATTTTTCTCTTCATCTGATGAAGGTCTAAATTATTTTCAGCTAGATCCAGAATTGATTTGTAAAGGAAGGAGTGTCTAACTGGCAGTATTGATAATTCTCTGAAAAGCGTCATTGAACTGAATTGTTTAGGCTTATTACAAATTATTTTGATTATATGTTTCTGGCCGGTAACCACAGGTTTAATATGAACATTGTACGCACTTCCATAACATATCAATCCATAGTTTATTCTAGAACCAATAAGTGCATGATATAGCTGTAACAACACCTCCTTTGGACATAACTGTTTGAGGTAATAAAATTTCCTGATGTATACAAATAGCTCATTCTTTATCTTTTGTACATGATCTGACCAAGTAAGCCTATCATCCAATACAACGCCCAGATACTTGACCGTACGGGTTTGCTTTATTATCTCACAGTTACATGCATTATCTACCTTCTGACTACATTCTAATGTATGAAAATAAATATTTTCAAAATCCGGATCTGAGTTTTGCAGGTTAAATTTTAAAATATTAGATTTATCCGCGTTGATGACCAATTTATTTTCACAGAACCACCATCTAAGGTGTTTGAGATCTGATTTCAATTTTCTTTCAAGCTCATGGTTGGTTTTTGCAGAGTAAAATATGACTGTGTCGTCTGCGAACGAAATAATCTTTCCTTGTAAATTAGCATCTGTTAAATCGTTAATAAAAACCAAAAATAGAGTCGTTGATAACACTGATCCCTGAGGAATACCTATGGTTATGTCACCAGGTTCACTTAATGTGTAATTTATTTTGACTCTCTGACTTCTATGGGTTAGGTAACTCTCCAGCCATTTATTGGCTATTCCTCTAACACCTGACATCTCAAGCTTTTTTAACAGGATATTTTTGTCAATAGAATCATAGGCTTTAGAAATATCTAGAAATAGAGCTGCACACTTATTGTTGTCACTAAAACTGTCATTTACTTTTGTAATAAGCATTTTAATTGCTGTTTCCGTACTTCTTCCTTCACGAAACCCGTATTGATTATTACTAATAAAATTATTACTTTTATAAAAATTTTCAAGTCTAATTTTGAATAATTTTTCTAAAATTTTGGAAAAAAACCGGTAAAAGTGAAATTGGGCGGAACTGATCAATATTTTTACAATTTTGCTTTTTAGGTATAGGGATAACTACACTATGCTTGAAGATTTTTGGAAATTCCCCTGTCGCAATACTTAAATTAGCCAAATCAGTTAAAATGTTTATATATTTCGTGTATGTTTTCTTAATTATGTTGGTTGTTAATCCATCAAAGCCAGGCGAACATTTATTCTTCAAATCTTTTATTATACGCACTATTTCTTCCGGCTTTGTTGGATGTAGAAAGATTGAATTAATAGGTGATTTGTTCGGAAAATTAATTTTAGATGTTCTTGCAATCTCTTCCCGACTATGCAATGTGCTTTGATTTAATTTGGCATTCATTTTATTAACAACATTGAGAAAATAAGAATTGAACAAATTAGCAATTTCATTGCTGTCGTGGATACTATTTCCTTGTTCATCAACTATTACTTTGAGTGGTTCTTTATTTTTTTTCTGTCCTATTAGAGCGTCAATAGTTTTCCACGTCTTCCTACTGTTGCCCTGAATTTCTCTGAAAAGATTAGAATAATAATATCGTTTTCTCTCTCTTAACTCATTCCGTAGGATATTTTTGTATGTATTGTACCTCTGTTTTACTTCGTCATTATTGGGTTGTTTGATTATGTTTCTATATAACTCATTCCTTAGGCTAATTCGTCTTATCAGATAACTATTTATCCAAAGAGACCTTAATTTTTGTTTCGAATTACTTTTGATGGGAAGAGATTCTTGTGACTCCTTAACAGCATCTTTTAAAATATCGATAAAAGTTTCCCATCCCCTATCAACCGACATTTTACTAACTGGTATTCTTTCATTCCAATCAGTTGTAGATAAAATGTTATTCAACTTATCGTAATTGATTAGGTGTACATTCTTTTGATTAGCTGTATCTGTTTCGACGCTAGATTCCTCTACTCCTTCAATTTGCAGCAGAATTGTACTGTGATCCGTTATATCTAAGTGTAATACTTCTGGAATAAGTTTAATTTTATTCATTATTATTCTATTCTTACCAAATTTAACATACAAATGATCTATTAAAGAATTTGATAACCTGGTCGTATGAGTATAATCAGTGTTGAGCGAATCAAAGCCAAAACCGTTCAATAGATATTTGTAGTCGTCAATTATTTTATTGTTTAGGAAAAGATCTAGGTTTATATCACCGGTAAAAAAGAAAGTGCTATCATTGTTACTATTATCATTAAATATTGATTCGAAATACAAGCTTAATTCGATCAGGAATATTTTAGGCGAGATTGATTGTAACCTATAAGCAGCCATCAACTGAAATTCAAAATTATTATACGAACAAGTTATAAACACACAGTCCGCTGAAATGAAATCAACTGTTTTTGTTTTGAAACATATCTTATCGCTAATGTAAATCAAGGTTCCTCCTGCTCTGTACTTATGATTGAAATTTCCATGCACTGAATAACCGTCTATCTGATATAAATTTATCTCATTTTCTAAAATCCATATCTCGGTCAACACTATCAGTAAAGGGTTCTTTTTTAATTTTTCTAGTTGAACGATGAATAAATCGAAGTTGCTTCGCAGACTGCGTATATTTTGATGCAAAATTAATGTTTCTTTGCTAGTTGACACTACTTGTTTAGGTTTCTATTTGCCATCACTATCATTTATTTGTTTATCTGGCTGTACTGGACGTATAGAGTTCAATCTTCTCACCTGTTCACTATTCCTGAGTTCGATGACTGGTGTAGCTTCCTCTTTCCTCGCAAGAATTTTCCCTTCTTTAATCCATAGGTATTTGATTTCTCCATTTTTGTAGATTTCTCTTGCCATGGTGAAAATCTTCCTTCGTGCAGGTGCTAGACTTTCGTTCACGTAGACTGGACGGTCAGTTGTTTCTCCCATATGTTTTGTGGAAAACTGTCTCATCACTTTTCTTCTCTTCAATAATTCTTGTTTATCTGTTCTACGAACAAATTTGACGACAATCGGCGGAGGTAGATTTTCATTTCGTTGCTTTAGTCTGTGACAAATATCGATCGCATCTGCCTTCATTTTGTATCCCAATGCATCGCTCATTCTACAGATGATTTCTGCTACATCTTCATTCTGTTTTTTTGGTATACCATTCACTTCCAACATGTTAGATCTAGAGTATTGTTCCATATCTTCGACGCGCTCCCTTAGTTCTAAGTTTTCTTTTCTAAGGCCACATATCTCCGTAGAAAGCTTTTCAATGTTATTTATACAGTTGTTAATTTTCTTGTCCTGTTCATCGAACTTCGCAGTAAGACAGTGCAGCGCCTCATGACATGATTCTATTGAATTTCCGAGGTCCTTCTCCATCATCGTGATTTTATTTTCCATTGAGTCCTGCTTTTCACTAATTTTATTCAGAATGGCTACGATGTCCTGAAGAGTCACCTCCCCCTCTCCTACTGCAGATTCAATAGCCATACTTTTACGACGTGAAGACGAACAGCTACTACATCTCCAGGTCTGATTGTTTTTCTTCATGTAGTCGGCATCGTCCTTGGTCATTTTCACACACGTAATATGGAAATTCGCGGCACAGTCAACACATGAAATCAGATCTGAATTCCGAACGGACTTAGCGCAAATCGAACACGACATTTTAGCTATTTGAAATGACCGAATCACTACAGCACAGTATACTAGTACGAAATTTCTTGTTCCGGAACGTTTAACTTTTCATCTGATAGCGCAGCAACCACTCCGATACGACCGCTCTTGTCGAGCTCTGATTCATTACTCCAATAGTGTCTGATAAGAGTTTCTGCATAAAGTTAAGACTTTAATAAAGTGACTGTGGCCTGCAGTGATCGGAAAAAAGTTAAAAGAGATCATAAATGCATTACTGCTTTGCATTTGAGCCCATTGTAAATCACATAATATGATTACAATAATTGAAATGAAATATTTATTGTTCCTTTACAGATATAGCAGATACAAAACATTCAAGCAGTACAATAATTGAATATTTGAAATAAAAAATTATATTAATTATAACATGATTGATGATTGTAATTGCATGTTTTATTGCATAATCATACATTTAATTAAACATAATTATATATACTGTATAATAATTACTACATATTTATTTGTAATCATAGAATAATTTCTTTCTTCAAAAATTCAATTCAAGATCAGCTTTTTAGAAATCTAATTTAGTAAGAGTCTAAACCCGATTGGATAACACGAATCCGAGTGGTAGGCCTTTAATAGATTGATATAATTTTCACGTAACAAACAATAGGCTTATTACTGTAATACATTTTAGCGTTTTTCTGTCTAGAATCTAAACTGGCTGCTCTAATTTAATGGCAATACTCCTACTTACAACATATAACTTAGTGAAATATTTGACTTATGAGTACGCCCTACATAAAAGCCCGAAGAAGTTATTTCCTCTTTATCTGTATAGGTGTTATCATATTCTCGGACACGATTTTCCATTTCAACGAACGGATCAGAATAAAAATGCCACTTTGTTGAAAATTCTCAAATAGAATCATTCGATAATCAGGGATACCGCTTATAAAATCAAGAGGATTGGAGAGGATAATGAAATAGAAAAAAATGTTTAGATGACCACTAATGTCTTATTATTATCAAGAATGAAATTTGAAAGTATAGGAAAATTCACATACCGCAAAGCTTTCAACTGAACACTCATTTTTTCTAAAAACATTGTGGTTCAATGTTTTTATCCTTGATTTAATGGCCATTTCCCTTGAAATAACATTGGATAAGTATTAGATTTCTCTGATAATTGGTCTTATTTTTTGGACAGAAGATCCTTAAAAATTCCAAACAGTAGTTTATACACCTCTCTGCAGTTACAGTAATTCTTCACAACAGATATATAACAAGAAGATATATAGATAAAAATCCAATGTTAAATCAAATAGAGTGCATGATTCAGAGTTTAAAAAGCGGTTGAAAAGTTCGGAAGGCCACAGAGTTTTTAATGAGTTTACAATGATTAGATTCCCCGAGAATACCTTTTCATGAAATGAAATGTATTAAAGTTCATATGGAGCTGTGCTCCATGAAATTATGAAATAAAAACGTTGTTTCAAGCAAAGGAAAAGAGAACTTCATTTAAAATAGTTAAAAAATTGCTTTTAGTTATATCTCAATATTTTTGGAGGTTTTCAATTTGAACTTTAATATTCCGTAATTAATTAATCATTGCTTAGAATTCATGAGAGGAAAATATCCTTCATCCCCATTATTGGTTCTCTCCAGTTCAGTTTTAATGTTCAAATAATTTTATGATCTTGCTGGTACGATTACCTTTCAATAATGATTATTATTATTTTCAAGTAATAATAACATATCCCACTTTCAAGTTTTTGGATAATTCTCCACTAAATTTTATTCCCATATTACATAAGTTCCAGTGTAGTCCAGATATTTTAAATAATAAGCAAATTCAAGTAAGTAAGTTCAAATAATGGGATAAAAAGGGGACATTTAATCAATTAATCTTAAGGGAGAAAAAATTGTGATCAAGAATAGTTATGAAAATTTTTGATACACAAAAAAATTGCATGCAAGATAGATACCTCGAAGTTCGTATCCATCCGGCGAGCACTTGTCCCCCATTAGACACTTGAGGTAGCTCTCGAAGAGTCTCTGATTGTTGAGCGCCTCATCTAGATCGATTTTGTCGAACTTGGTTGTGTATCTGTCTTTGTAGAGTTTGCCGCAGTTGACCGGCAAAACGACCAACATTACCAGTGCCAACGTGAACTTCAACATGATTTCTAGCACTTACAAGTGACTCTCAACTTTATTTACGAGCCGTAAAGAGGCATACCACGCGTGTTATATCCGATTCTAGATTATTCACTACTACACACTTATGTCTGTCCACCTTAGTAAACACATCGACCTCTAATAATGTTTAAGATTTCCGACATTTGCAATGAAAAAGTTGGACGTATCGTAGATCACACGTTATATGTTGTTGCACACTTTTCAGAATGTGTGAAACCAGTTCGGCTCTGTTTATGTAGTGCCGAAGAAAAAACCGCTCACTGTGTTATTAGGAAATGGGTAATTTAATATTATTTATGCACATGTAAACTGTAGAGGGCACTTCATTTCCTTGTTTTTTCTTCATACATCGATTGCCACCAATAAAACATAGGAACTTGTAGTATGCAACGGTAATTACTCGATTGTGCATGTAAAAAATGTACGATCATACAATATTTTAAGTTAAAATCATTCACATATTGACAACTTACCAAACGTGTAGCTTCTCTACAGTTATCAAAGGTCGCCGAGCATCTATATATTTCAAGTATATGTATAGTCTGAAAACAGGAGCCATGGTAAGGAATATGTGATAAATTCTGCGGATAAAGGAAATGTGGAAGAATATGGGTTTGATGTTTGTTGATCAAGTTCATTAAATTGTATTACGGTACATGTATAGAATTGAAATTCGATAATCATGAGAGGTAATTTAGAAAGAATAAAACTGATAAATCTCGTGGTACCGTACGCTGCAAATAAGGCATAACAGGAAGAAGTTTGACAAAAACATACATTTTCATTATTTTGATCAATTAATATCAACATGTTTGTGAATAGCTGTATTAGGATAGCCTTCTTTTAAATATAACTATTTATACTTCATTCATCATTCTTGAAAGTTCTGTTGAACTGTTTTTAAAATCAAGTTTTGAAAAAAAAAATTCTTTGTATAACGTTTTTTCTCAATATTAGGCCTACTGATTAAATATGATTAGTTTAATATCAAAACTGACACTGTATTTCTATTTAAATAATGATTTTCTAATCACTTTATATACTCACTAATAGAAATACAGTGACAGTTTTGTATTAGATTGTTCATCTAGTATTTCGTCATGAAAAACATCACATATATGAATGAATATAGTTGTCAGTAAACATGGGATTGTATTTAAAAAAGACTCAATAACAACCAATATAGTCACACATACAAACCTATATTTATTTATGCCATAAACAATTGTATTACAGGACAATAATTATTCTGAAATTGTTTTAGTAGGCCTACGGTACTTAATATATAATATAAAATATTATTTTGATATCGCTCAATCATTTGAAAATCAGCAATAATTACATCAGAATTTGATTATTTCAATGAAACAACTAATAATCAACAATCTTATCACATCATAATGGAAATGGTAACTACCAATGTTTGACATAAGATAATTATAAATGCATTGCAATATAAAAACAGCAAATTTTATTTACTGGAACAAGTTAATTGATATTTGGCTTTGATCGAATAAATCTAGGTGGAGATATTAATGATGCCTACTGCCAAACTGATTATGATAGAATATTCCATATTAGCTAAAAGGAGATCTTACCAATTACTTTGGTAGAAGAAATTACTTCTAATTTCTTCTTTTCTATATACTATCATAGCAATCAAGTCAAGTACCGTAACTGTACTTGAATTCCTTAGTCTATGATAATATATACAGTAAAGCAAACAAATTTCATAGACAGAAAATTCCTTTTTAGCTAGAAAGATATGTTTTCTAATTACTTTGGAATATACTATGCAATAGAACAAAAATTAGACAAAGAAAATGTTGCAGTACATACGATATTGTTTCATATGAATTAACAGTGTCTACTAGTCCCCCTTACACTTTACGACTTTCCACCGTGTGTCGTGTTCAGCGCGGTGCACTGCTTTCTGGTAGGCTATTTAAGGATTAAATTAATAACACTTTTTAACAAGGAGCAAAGCTGGCGATTTTGAAACAAATTGACACTAGAAAGAGTTCACTGGAGATTCACCGAATTTATATTATTTGTTTTTAAATTCGGCAAGCTTGTTACTGGTCCTATTGGTGAGTTTGATCTTGCTTATCGGATTTTTTGGTTGATGTGAGCTGGACCTTGACTCAAAGCTTGCCGGCAGCCAAGTGCATTTTCAAGTAGTTGCCTTCCGGGTCGAAGATCCTGGCCAGCTCGTCGAACTTGTCTCGTTTGCTGTTGTAAAGATACTTGATCACCTTTTCCGCCGCTTCTATCTGCTTGATACTGCACGTCGCACAATTAGTGGCGCATTTATTTAGGTTTGTACTGAGAATTCATATCAAAATAGAGTTATAATTTCATCCAATAATTATCATAGCTTAATCAATACAAAAAAGAAGATGTAAGTCCATATTACGTTTTCACTTGATATTCAAGCATGATTATTATTATATGCTTGAATAAGAAGTGGAAAAGTAATATCTCCATATCTCCACGTCTTTTTTTTTGTATTGATTAAGCTATGATTATTTTTGGGAGTGTATATATTGTTTGGTAAAATTATAACTCTATTTTGATTTGAATCTTCAGTACAAATAATAATAATAATAATAATAATAATAATATAAATAATAATAATAATAATAATAATAATAATAATAATAATAATGATGATAATAATAATAATAATAATAATAATAATAATAATAATAATAATAATAATAATAATAATAATAATAATAATGATAATAATAATAATTATTATTATTATTATCATTATTATTATTTGTTAGTTTTCATCTGTCTTGTAATTTGCTAAGAGTATAAGAGAGGGACACCTTCCAAAACCTCACATTTTCATGCAAATGTATCACCAAGTTTCTTATATACCGTACCATGCTAATCACATTTTCAGTCATAATTTCATGTTTGTTTATAGTTGAACTGTTTTTGTAATAAGTGACTGATAATTTGTTTCTATGTAATAATACTTGGCGATGCCTATATATTGTATTTTATACTTGTGACTATCAATATTATTATCGAATTATTATTTGTATGAATAAAGTCATCAATTATTGTAACCCAAAAGCAGAGGAATTTATTAAACACAAAAATAAGTAACAATAGATGAAAAATAAATGCAGTACAGTACTACATAATGCTTATGAATCGTAGCAACACATCCATTAAAGAAACTATGTGTTGGGACGCGAAAAAAGTAAAATAAATTATAATAAACTACAGTAGTGAATTCAAGTAATACACAAATAAGTAGCCCAAGTGTTTAATTCTCTAGTATTTTCAAAGAATGAATAATAATTCAAATTAATAAATGCATAACTATTGAAAATATACATACCACCATATACTAGTGAGTTCAACACTATAGAAATACGAATAAGTAAGTGTTGGAATCACTAGTAAAGTTTGTTTTCAAAAATTATTTATTTTTACAAAGACAAAGTAGGCCTATAGAGAGATGAGAAGAATTATGTCTAATGGATTCTAGGATTATATGAGCTACTTATCCAATAATTGTGAAACAACACTCGACACACTAGAAAACATGATACAATCGATACTTAATTAAATTTTGAAAATTTTCTTGAAAACAGAAACTCCACCATTATAAAGTTATGTGTCGGGACCATGCCTCATTTTAAATAATCATCAGTAAATATAGAATTAAATGAATACTATTTTTAAAATAATAATTATTTACACAGAAACATTCCTGCACAAAAGATCACATCTACAAATACTCTAGCACATATGTTATATATATATTATACTTTAAGTATCTATATATGTTATATATATATTTTTTTTTTAGATTATTTCTTGGAGACTCCAGTTAAGGAGTACCGGTATAAGACAAGTCAGATCAACAAAAATATACACTAGTTACCATAATTTATTACTAAATTACTATATAAATTAGTTGAGGTGAGGCTTAATTTTGATGTGAAAGAAGAAGCCCTATAAAACGCTTTATCACCTGAATATTTTTTCAATTGTTTCTAAATATTTCTTTATTTTCAAGACTTTTAAATCTGCGGTAGCTTGCTGTAGAGTTTCCTACCAATATAACTAGGTTTTCGTTTAAAATAAGCTGGTATTGTGACTCACCAAGTGATAATCTACTCGGCTTCATTTTTCAAGGTTAGGTGCAAATTAACACTTTGAGTTAATTGCATCAAAATTATTGCATAAGTAGCTTAATATCAGTTATCAAGCCTAGATGCATCCAATTCAGATGCATATTGATGGATTAAAATGGATTTATTTCCATAAATATTCATACCTCAAAAGTAGGCCTACCCATTAAAGATAATGTCCAATATGAATTAATACAAATACAAATAATAGCCAATGGAATCAGTCATTCCCTCTCATAGAGCTAAATGACAAGCTTCGCTTTTCTTGTAAGTCCCTAGTAGCAAAATATTGGAAACAAATTGGAGATCAAATATATCAATTATATTTTTTTTATGAAATAGTTCCATAGCTATTGTAAATCTGGTTGAAAGTGAATGTTTGTTTCTGTTTATTTTGTATAAAAATGACAATAATTCTATAGCCTAATACTTTAAATTTTCAACTTGGGTCTGGATACGTCTGATCTATTATTGTGGTAAGATAATATTAATATATTATGATTGTATTAAGCCAATTTTGTGAATAGTAATTGTTAATAGAACGGATCTATCTAAAATGAATAATAAGACGAAATTGTCACAACCACATTTATTAAAAGTTCGAGAAACTAGTTTCGGTTGTTACACCATTATCAATCTCAATCAAACTGAAAACTGAAGTACAGAGTAGCCTTATATATACTGTTCATGGAATGATACTATTGGCTAAGATGGTAAAGATGCTGACCTTAATCGGACGTTGTGATTGGTTGTCAAGTCACGCCCCCTGGTGGGAGGAGTAACAAGCAAAAATACGAGTCAAATCAATAACTAAACACTGTGAAAATCAAGAAAGTAACAAAAAATTGTAATAAGGCTAGAATTTAATCAAACTAAAATTAAATTTTTTTTTTATAAATTAGAAGCTCACTGAAGTGCAATCAAGGTCAACTGAGAAATACACATAAGAACTGCTTTTTTAAAAATAGGCTGGAATTATAATGAAACCAAGTTAGTTGTATTGAATTGGTTAAAATAAATTTGGTCATTTAAATTAGTTATGGAATCGTTTTTACCAACTTAGTTATCTCCAAAGCTTCTAAAATGTTCAATTGTCTGCCTTTGCCAATCAAATGCAGAAATTCAACATTTTCTTCAGCCTTGAACTTGTGTCCATTATTAATGAGATGTTCTGCAAAATTTGAATCTCC
Source organism: Conomelus anceps (assembly GCA_948455865.1). Taxonomy (NCBI): domain Eukaryota; kingdom Metazoa; phylum Arthropoda; class Insecta; order Hemiptera; family Delphacidae; genus Conomelus; species Conomelus anceps. Next base: position 27,177,436 of record OX418216.1, read on the forward strand.
TTTTTGGGTTTTCCAATCCCTGATATGTTCATTTACCCTACATTTGAAACTTCTACCAGTCTGACCTACATAACAAGCATTACAATCACCGCAATTCAATTTATAAACCCCACTTTTATCCCAGATATCAATTTTGTCTTTACTACGCCCAAATAAGCTCTTTAAAATTGGTTTGGTTTGAAAAGCTACATCAAAACCGTTCTTTTTCAGTTGTTTTCCTAATTTATCAGAAACTGGGCCAAGGTAAGGCACCGTTATCCATGACCTTTCCCCAGTTTCAGTTACAGTAATGCTAGCATTGACTGCTAGTCTCATATTTATTTTATTTAATATTTTATTGACAATGATTTCCTCATATCCATTTGTAATAGCTATCTGTTTAATCGTACTAATCTCTTTTTCAAAGTGATGATTGCTCATTGGAATGGTTAAAGCTCTATAAATCATACTATTGAAAGCTGCAAGTTTGTGCGATATTGGGTTTTGTTTGATTAAATTCTAGCCTTATTACAATTTTTTGTTACTTTCTTGATTTTCACAGTGTTTAGTTATTGATTTGACTCGTATTTTTGCTTGTTACTCCTCCCACCAGGGGGCGTGACTTGACAACCAATCACAACGTCCGATTAAGGTCAGCCTCTTTACCATCTTAGCCAATAGTATCATTCCATGAACAGTATATATAAGGCTACTCTGTACTTCAGTTTTCAGTTTGATTGAGATTGATAATGGTGTAACAACCGAAACTAGTTTCTCGAACTTTTAATAAATGTGGTTGTGACAATTTCGTCTTATTATTCATTATGGATACCTTCCACAATATCACCTTCGCCATTACTAAGAAAGGATCTATCTAATTTATTTTGATGTATGCTTTTCCTGTTTCTTATAAACAGGGGTGCCCACAGAGGGGGGGCTATGACGCAGACTGCGTCATTTAAATTCTTGGGGGGGGGGGTTCCAAAAAACGTTTGGGGGGGGGGCGAAAAGTTGATTGAAACCGTGTTTAACGTGACAACATTCAAAAATATACTACGAAGTTTACCAGATAGAATGTCAATTAATGAAAATATATTCATAATTATTATTATGCAATTGAATATGAATAATTAGCTAAAATAGTTATGTTTAGGATTTGTGCAGGAAGTTATTATTCAAACTTAGCAAGACGCTAAGCGAGTGCTCTGAAAGAGGTTTATACAACTTTACTCTCCTTAACAGTTACTAGTTAATCAGCAGAAAGAGCAATAAGTCGATTTAAAATTATCAAAAACAGACTCAGATCAGCTATGGAAGACTCATGGTTGTCCAATTTAATGGTTCTAGCTGCAGAAAAAGATGTACTTGAGTCTATTTCTAACGAAGAAATAATTGAAAGATTTTCTGTTTCCTCATCCCAAAGACAAAAACGTCTATGTGGCGTTTAGAGAGATAGATTTAACAAGCTTAGAAGGTGCCTAGCTAACTTGTAGATGATCACAGCCTACAAATTTAAAATGTTTGACTTCAAACTGTTGATGTTTTTCATGTATTTTACGATAACTACTTACTAATAAGTAAGAACTGCTACAGCAAAACTTACTAAATACTAAAAATTCAGTAATTTTTCATAACTATGTCTTTATTTTGTTTTTGAAAGACACTTCTTTCGATTGTGTGTTGTAAATAACTATACATGAAAAAATGTATAAAGGAATGTTTAAAGGAACAACTTTGTAGAAATTATTTAACCTTAATGCAATTGGTACACCGAACATAAATTTATAGGTACCGGTATTTCATTTTTATTGAACATTGTGTATTTGTAATAATATTTTATTGTTTAAAAGCCATTTAGGTTCAAATTCTTATTTAGCTATTCTGCAATTAAGTTTATTGAGCAGAAGTTCATAGATTCATTTCATTGATATTTCTATTTTACCTTTACAAAAAAATGTTGCCTATGTAGAGAATCTCAAGAAATATACATATATTTTGTATATTATCGACTGGGTTTGAATTTTTTCAATAGTTATAGAAATCTTCTTTTAGTTTTAGAAAGAATACGGGCTTTTTTTTCATTTTTTTTGGAGGGGGGGTTGGTGCTAAATTTAGGGGGGGGGGTGCGTCATGAGGCTTAGGGGGGGTGGGCACCCCTGTTATAAACAACATTTCATTCAATCTTTGATTTGTATAGTTGTTATACCTGACTTTCTTCAGGACCTATAGGGCTGCAGGGCTTTTTCCCTCTCGTATAAAAGATATGCATTAAACAAAACTTGTAAGGGGTCCGGTCCTGAGGGGTCCAATTGAAATTGGGAGCCTTAATTAGAATCTCCATCGCCTTATTTCTGGTAGGCTCTTGATGACACTTCAACTAGCTGGTAAATCCTGTAAATACCTTGGGCTTTAAAAAAATTTAAATAACTCAATTTTTTAAAGTACTTTGCTTATTTAAAATAAAATAAAATATTTGGCGGCTAAATATTATGTTGGCGGCTCTGGTAGCGCAGTTGGTTGGAGCGCTTGTCTGTCATAAGATAAGGCTCTGGAGCCTTCGGTTCGAATTTTATTTAGCCATGAATGTTTCTCATCATTCACCCATTCACCTCATTACCCACGTACAAGTCTCCGGACTCATGTGAGCATCATCCGCAAAAAATAAAAATATTCTGTTGATATTGATATTTTATATTTCCCCAACATTTAGATTTCTGTTACTATGATATTTTATTAATGTTTGTAATGAAAAAATTCTCCAAGGAGATGTAAATTTATTCATTTAAATCATCAAAAGTTTCCAACCTGAGCTGTTGAATTTAAAGATAATTCCATAAGCATATTAGATTCTAGCTTTTATATTCCATTAAAACAGAAAATCAGAAAGCTATAATGTTTCGCTTTGTTAAAAACTGAGAAAAATTGACAACGTTTTTTTTTTCTGGTGTTAATTTGTTTTTAAAATAATTTATCACTTAGAAAACTGTGCTATGGAATTGTACTTTAAATGTATTTTAAAATCAAATAGATTAAAATAAATAACTGCATCACGAAACAAAACTCCTGGATGAATTAATTGTGTCAAGAAACTATCATAAAGAATGGAGATTGAGAAAAAAATCAACTTATTAAACTTACCAGCTAAGAGTTTTGCTGCAGGAGTGCATCCTTCCCGTTTTGTGAGACAGGTGAAATATCTGTTAAAAAGTCTCTCATTCTTCAAGATTCTATCCACTTCGTCATACTCAGTTGTATATGTGCTCTGTGGCTTGCCAAACACGGTCATAACTAGAGTACATCCAAAGATCACAATGCTCAGATACTTCATGATGAAATAAAGAAAGCTCACCAATGCTACTATTAACAAACCTCACAAATGCAAGGGAACAAATAACTGTAAGAACTGTAGAGCTAACAATTTAAAGAAAATTCACCCATATGAACAGCACGCTTCATGATTAATTTATGCTTGACTTTTATGTCCCCTTTCCGCTTAATTATCAGCAAATATCATTATTAAACGTTACTTCGTATGCACAAGGACCCAACAATGATTTCCATGATAATAAGGGTGGGGGGATTCATAGTTTATAGTAATAGTTTCATTTGATAAAGAATTTTAGACAATAGTCACGTTTTATCTTCATGCTATCTTCAATTAAGCTTCATTAATAGTATTAGGTGATAAATAAATGGAAGTTAACACTTGATGAAAAAGAGATAAAATCAAGTCATTCATGCATTTTAGAGCTCGAACATCATTAAATAGAAATTGAATAAATGTTTAAAGAGTATTCAAGGTTGCTCTGCAAGGTTTTAAAGAAATAAAGTTGGAGAAAATTATATTAATCTTTTGAATAATCAAAGACTTTGAACAAATTATTGTTTTTATAATAAATACACAGAATTGAATAAATTATGAAAGCGCTATTGAAAGTGATTTTTTTGGAGAAACAAAACTGAAAATGTGGATATTGTTACCTCTATCTAAAAAGAAATTATGGTCAAACTAGTTTTTTGAATACCTGAGTCCATTTTAAATTTAAATTTTAATGTTATAAAATTGGAGTCTTGTTCAAGTTCTATGTAGAGAGTGTTTGAAAAATATCTCCCTTGTCTTAATGTGTCATAGAATCTGTACGGGGACATTTATTACGACATTTTGACAAAGTATGTGTTTCCCCAATTGAACGATATTGAGGCTGAAAAAAGGGCTTGTGTTTTTCCAACAAGATGGCACCCCACCTCATTACCGTACAGTAACCATGTGCATGCTGATAATTATGTTTGAGAATAAGTGGCGAGAAGTAGAATATCGTCTCGGCATGTGAATGACAACAAATGGAGCCCACGTTAAAGTCTACTAACATTCAAACAAAACTTGAAGGTACTCTCTTTCATTGTATGTAATCTTGTAATCATTGATGTAGTTTTTATTTTATTTCACCAACTCATTTATACTTAAAACTAGGGAGTTCACTCTATTGATCTTCTCTTCAAAGTTCAGTGCAAAAAATTGGTCTTATTTATCTAATAGAAAAGCAATGAACGTATAGTATTTATGAGTGAAGTATTTATCATAAAGCTATTTTCTTTTATTTCCATAGAAACGTATGAGATTTTCAAGTCATTTTTAGCTAGCTGCAGTAGTTAAACCGGATCTGCTAGTTCGATAAGTAATGAGATCACAATGAAAACAAAAGGCTCTAGTCAAGAGGTGATTTTTTCTCTTTTTAATCTGCTTTGTCTCGAAATTTATTTGCCTATTCCCTTCTCCTGCTTCTGCTATTCTTCAATTTTTTATTTTTTTATATTATTTTGGTTGTATTATTTCATTTGAAATGCAACCCTCTTATTCACTCATTTTCAATTATGATATCCAGCGCAACATCACATGATATTTTTATTTTTAGTTTGATATACTACATTTTCATTGTAGTTAATAATCGATCATTCCATATCTATCAATACTATTTTAATATGGAATGCACCAACTCCTAACCGTACCGGTACAATCAAGCAGAGAAATATACTGTAATAGATCTCCTCCTCGTTCTTTACCATTAGTTGTTTGAGTCACCAATAATATTGAAATTCTTAGAAAAGTAAGATTAAAATTTTAAAGTTATAATAAATAATCAGAATACTATTTTGTTACTTGTTGAGACAATTGAGTCCAGAATTCTTCTCAAAATACAATATTAATGGTACGGTACATCCATAATTTTATTCTGTTTTTAATTCACAGTAGTATTTTTATATATTTATGATTAATGTGTCATGGCCCTGAATGCTTATGATGCTGTGAACAATAAATAAATAATTCATTGATTATATTTTTCATAATCAATGGGTAAACTATCGATTAAAAACATTCTCTAATGATCTAGGACAAATCAATCTCATAATAATGATGAAATCAGTCTTACTCATGATTAAACTATATTTTATTGATCAACTCATGTTTCTGTAGAAAAATATTAATTTGATATTATAAAATCTACACATTTTCAAAATGTTCATGAAACATGGACATTGCTATATGACACTAGCAAATAAAAGAGCACCATTCCATTTGAAGTATCAGACCTGCTTGTAGTTTTCGATTGTAGGCTTCCTTTGTTAGTCTATTATTATTATTTGGTATCATTATTGTATCCAATTGTGTTTGTCTTCTAATGTGCTAATCTGTTCCATAAACGTGTCATTTTTATAAATAAATGAAATTTTTATATCTATGGTTAAATTATTTTTTTCCTATTTTATCTCTGCTATTTTCTTAACTTTCTATGTGAATTTGACTGCAAGTCGTTAAATTCACATAAAAAGTTAATATTAACAATGCAGTTCGTCATGGAACAAGAAATCCAGGAATGCTATTTTCTTTCTTACTTCTATCATTCTATTATTATTTTTTATCATTCTTCTACAATATTTTTTCCTCTATCTATTTCTAATATTATTATTTCTATCCCCCTATACGATAAATTTAGTTCCCTCACCCACTTTTTCATTTATTTAAACTGGTTTAGTTTTTTATTATTCTGTTTGTTTTTTCTGAATTCTGTCTCTCTGTCTGTTTTGCATTGTTTAAAAAAATTATATTATTATTATTACTTTTCAAAATATTCAATGATACTCACAGATGACCTCCCTTTTGATAGGTTGCCTGATTCGGATCACAACTAGACAAAGCTTTTCCTGCTGCACTAAATTTCCTCCAGGGATAAAAGATGACAGCCCTCTTGTTGACAAGATATTTAGTTTTACTTATTTGTAGCCTGATGAAGTTGGATATCATTGTACTTATCTATTATTTAAAAAGTTTTTTTCAACTTGGAAACACCAGTAGCACATTGATACAATTAAATTTGATATCAACCAGACAAAAGCCCATTTCGTTAATTCGACAAAACGTTTATTTCGTTCACCATCTCAAGCCGTTTACATGTTTTCCGAATCAAATTAAAAGCTCTCAAGTTTCAAACACAACTCAATAAATTTGCAAATGGATGACAAATATGATGAGTATTTCCCACAGAATATTGTATATAGCTATTGAATGTAACAATAGAGTTTGAACTATGTTTTATTGGAAAATATTATCATGGCTTTTGTCAAAAATGATGAATGTTTTGTCAAGTTAATTCAAAATGTATCAGCGTGCTGATGGTCACCTGTCTGATTAGGAAATTATTGATAAATATTAATCGATTCTAATAACGTTTTGTGTGATGCTTTAGCAGGCATACCTAAGTTTTTGTCTATTGAAATATTTTATAAGCTCAAGCAAGGTACAGCCTTCTCCAGCTTAGAAGTTAGAAAAGTTCGTGACTCAAGCTTATAATGTTGGTTGTAGCACAGAAAAAATATTTTTGATTTGCATATTGTTGTAGATAGCGGAAACGCGTTTTCGACCAATTATGTTATCCGCTTTTTCAATAGCCTATTATTTAATTTTTATTTTGTAAGTAATTTTATAGTTGGTTCGGGTGACAGTTGAAGTAGAGGGGATTATAAAAGATGCGTTCTAAATTCCTTGGTTAAACCGAAAGTCATATAAACAGCTAATGATTTTATCAAGTCAAAATGTTGTTCTACTTAAAATTTTCTAATTAGTCCAAGTAGCATATAAAAAATAATAGTGTGAAATGAATGAGGACCATCAGTGTCTGTATATTGGAAGCAATTAATACGTTACTGGGCACCTCGAGTTATTTGGAAGATGCTACAATTAAATTTTAAACATAAATTATTAGGTACGGTATTGAAAATACTAAATAATTCAATACTTACATAGCCGTGTGATGGCCATTTAGCATTGTTGTAATTCTACCATAGACACGGCTGGAGCTCACTTCACTCACATAATTATGTAATGGCCATTTCGCATTGCTGTAATGCTTCCTCAGACACGGATAGAGCCTTCAGTCATGTCTGAGGAAGCACTACAACATTGCGAAATTACCATTACACAATTAAGCCTATATAAGTGCTAAATTCACTGGCAAAGTATTTTCAATAGTTATTTATGCTCACATATTAAGTGAAAAGGTAATGTGGAACTACATCAAATTAAATTATATTCAATCGCTAAATGTTCACAAGGTAATAATTCCGAAATTCTCATTAATGCTATCAATTATGCCAAATACCTCCACTACTGCAGACTATTATAATAGACTGAAATTTATATAGCTAATATAAATTATATAATTTGATGGTGTGTTGTAGCATCATCCATCATCAGCTATTCAATCCGTTGTAATTGTTCAAAATAACGGCGGAGGTCTTCGACGTTATTTAAAGAAATTTCTATAGTGATTATTATCTTGTGAAATGAATGTGGAGCATATATATATACATTGATGTTGTAGTTCCATATTACTTTTCCACCTGATATTTAAAAATTAAATTTTTTTGAAAATAAACTTCACTAGTGAATTCAACACTTAGATACTTATTCGTAAGATGTAAGATGGCAACTCTCATTGTTGGAATGCTCTCATTGAAGGAGAGCCGTGTCTGAGAGAATGCCTGATAATCGCAAACAGTGTAACCACTTACCATTTGCTCAGTGGATAAAATAGTTCAATTCTCTACTCAAATATTTGACTGCAAAATCGTATAATTACCAGTGAAACGAACAGTTCATCACGGACACCAAATTCCAAAACATTATACAGATGTTGGTGAAGGAGACATTACAAATTTGAAACAATAAAAACTCACGAATGTAACGAATTAAATAGTGTAATTTAATTTAAACAATTCAATAGAAAGTGGAAGGAGTAAAGACGTCAGACTTTCATCCTCACGGATGTGATCACAGGCTGCAATTGTTGATGATGTTGATGGTAATATTATGATGATGGTGAAGATGATGAAGATGAAGGCCAAGGGCGGGTCAAGGACCTAGCCGTCAGTTATCACAGGGGCGGTCACACTCAGACCTTGATGCCACGCTTGGCGGCTTCAGCCTGGTATTTGCGCTTGTAGTTGCCCTGAGGATCGTACTTCTTCTCCAGCTCAGAGTATTCAGTCGGCTTCTTCTCAATCAGGTATCTGATGACTTTCTCGGTACCAACTCTCTGTTTCTCCGTGCATTTGGAGCAGGCGGTGGCCAGGGCGTCAGGTAGAGCCTCTGCAAAAAAACGCAAAAAACTTGATTAGATCAAACTATCTCAATGAAAATATTTTTAAAGGATCTATTTTCAGAAAATAGACAAGCTATAGAGAAAGGCATACTTCAAGATATCATGTTGTGCAGGGACTTTGCAGATAACAAAAAAAAACAATTGTTTCGAACAAAATATATTGATAAAAATATTTTCGAATTATATCTTTAGAGAGTAGATTATTATAATAGACGCTGTAGAGCAAAACATGCCTTGACGTATCACAGACTACTGTAGTAATTCTCTCACAATTGCAAATAAATAATACTAAGGGAAATAATCATTAAATCAAAGAATTCATTAGAACAGTAATGGCTGGAATTTTGTTCAGTTTTTTAAGCATCAGCAATGGTATTTGATTGTGATCCTGTCATCAGATACTGCATGATATTATTGGCTTAGAGATCTATGACGCCAATATAAAGAAACCAAAAGGTGAAAGTTATTAGCTTGTTCAATTACTCTTATCAGTGAATTCGATACATACAACAGCATCACGGTTTAAATAGAAGTGAAAATAATGAGCACCATAAAAGTTGTCAATTCCCAATACAAAGAATTTCATTCAAGTGTCCAGTCAGACCATGACCAAATAATAAAAATACAAATAATACCGTAGTGTTTTAGTTTCTTTTTTAAATTAAGTTTTGACGATGAAGTGGAAAACAAGTCGGATCATTCGATTGGATATTATTAACTAGCTACAAATCAATAAAATTACATTTTTTTTTTTTTTTTTTTTTTTTTTGAGGATGAAGCCCACATAGGTCTGAGACCTGTGCGTGGGTAATGAGTTGGATGAAAGTGATTTATGAGTTGGACCTACAGTTTTAGGTGGGTTCCGAACCACCGGGAAGTGATTTTCAGCAGAGAACAGTGTCTTTTTTGCTGGCCAATCTAATCGGTCACCGTTACAAACAGGACCTACGAGAACGCAGCTTATCTATCTGATTGAACAGATACCTGCTACGGCTCACGGCTATCACTTCCCAAGTGATATTTGTTTATTTGAGGCTCAATATAAACTTATTTAAAACTTTGAATCTCTGTTTGATGATTTCGATAATAGCGGGATGTAATTTATTTCAAAAAAGCAAAGAAATTGATTTAACGTTTTCTACTTTATCCTTTATTAATTGATTAAATGGAATGAGACTTCTATTGAGAATTGCGGCTAGATAAAATAAAAGGTTGAATATTTTTATTTATATTGATGTTGGTTTTTGCTCATAAATAATGGTACTGGTAAGTTTAATGATGTGCCTATTACAGCAGAAGTAAAACTAGCTAGTGCCATTCACACTTGATTTGATAATAAGTTGCCGGATGAAAAAGGCTTGTTTGTTACAAGGTTTCAATAGAAAACGTGAATTGAAAAAGGAAAATCATTATTTTAGAATGATACCAACAAGTCTGACTCTAAACCTTGAAAGTAGAGGCTGACTCGTTTCCTTATTGTTCTCAGATTTCATCCAATATGAATAATATTATACAGACTATGAATCGCCTCTTCCTAATTATTAATTCCGACTCGGTAGAGATTGAATAGCCTTGCCATAATAATATCATCCGAATTTATAGCAGTCAGGAAGAATAGAATACTGCACTAAAATGCATATTATTTTCAGAAATCAGGAACAAACTTTGTGCTAGCCTTATAACTTAGTTGTCAACCTCATACGTATTCTGATTTTATTATTTCTTTAGATTACATCTTGAAGACTGCAGTTAAGGAGTATAAGGCATGTCAGATCAACAATTATTATACAATCTGTGATGTTATCCATGACAAAATACTTAATGAACAATCTATTATTAAAACTGACATTGTATTTCACTTTTAAATAATGTTTCACTCACATATATTGGAGATGATTGAGGAATGCATTTCACTTCTGAAATAAGCTTCGTCAGGCTGACGAAGCTTCTTTTCAGAAGTGAAATGCATTCCTCAATCATCTCCAAAATATGTGTGTAAAACATTATTTAAAAGTGAAATACAGTGTCAGTTTTAATAATAGATTATACAATCTTATACACTAGTTACCATATCTACCTCATCAATTAGTTGAGGTGGGGCTTGATTTTAATTTGAAAGGAACTATTGTACACTATAAAAAGCTTTATAAACTAAATATTTTTTCAATTGTTTTTCAAATATTTATATATTTTGAAGTCTCTTTAAAAACTACGGTAGCTTGTTGTAGAGTTTCCTACCAATATAACTACGTTTTTGTTTGAGAATAAGATGAATAAATGAGTATTACAAAAATACAGAGTATTATTGTTGATGAACTCTTCATGTAGCTAATACTGATGTAACATGTATCTGTTACATTAATAATGTCAAAGTTTAGTAGATCGTCGATGAACTCTTAATGCATTAGTAATACAGTGTACTTGAATACTAGTAAATAATATTCATATTCGCATATATTTATAAAAAAATTAAATAAATTTATTGAGTGTTCCACATGAAATATGTTATTTGCTGTCAGAAACGAGTGTCATGGTATTTTTCTGACAGGTTGGCAGTGACTAGCAATAAAACTCAAGAAAAAAATTTTTTTGTTACCGTACTCTGTTTTGTAATTAAAAACTCAAATTGTTCACAGGCAAAGCTTTGTACTCAATAATTAACTTCTCTCTCTAATTCTTATTTGTCAATACAATGTTTCACAACCCTTGTTTCTTATTAGCAATTGTTTCATCTGTAAATTACCCCTTAGTCTATTTGTACTGTTCTGTTATTACTAAAAAATATTGTATTTTCAGTTTCACTTGGACGAAAAAATTAATTCTGTTCCAAATTGAAGAATTGGCTAAAAATTAAATTATATTGGTTATTCGCTATAAATTACCTGTTTCTAAATTCACTCAGTAGGTACTCAATAAAGTTTAAAGTAGGCAAATTAATTACTTAATATTTTTTTCTAAATGGAAAATTGAACAACAATAAGGAAGGAAATGCCTTGTTGAAAAATAAAGTCAATAAATGAGACTAAATTATCTACTAAGAATTATAATAATTTAAAACAGTAAATAAGAATAAATTATTAACTTGTGTTGTCATTATTGTGAAAGAATAATGTGGGAGAGAAATTCAAACAATAGCCTATTAGTAGGAAAATCCCAAATGTGTGAAAATAATCCGATTATTGGGAAAATATAAATCATATTTATGGAAAAATCCAATATAAGTTAGAATAATTTAAATAATCCGATTTGCTAAAAAATAAAAATAATATTTTTGGAAAAATCCAAAATGTGTAAGAATAATTTTAATAATCTGATTTGTGAAAAAATAGAAATAATATTTTGTCTGTGATAAGATGAGGCTCTAGCTGGCTTCGTTTCCTGCAGCCTTGGGTTCAAATCTCATTCAGTCATGGATGTTTCTCATCAATCACCCACTCACCTCATTACCCACGCACAAGTCTTCAGGCTCATGTGAATATCATACAAAACAAACAAAAAAAAACCGTGCTAACCATCCCGCTTTGTTATCAGCAGGCTACATCCGAATTTGCATGGGATGATCTGTTTCCCTTCAAAACCAGTTTACTTCACTTGAACTGACATGCTAATAATAAGTGATTATGAAAGCATTTTAAGTTGAAGCACAGCTGAAATCAGGCGCACCCAATTCACTCTTGATCAACGTTGAAGAAGCAAGTTCAAGTTCAATGGAACCGGTGTGGCCGGTTTCATTTTATGATCATCCAGACCAGTATTATAGGACTGGTCTGCTTCTCAATAAGCTTTTAAAAATTCTTGTGAAACTGCGCAAAATAAAACTATTTACAATTAGCTTTCAACATTAAAAAAACTTGTTAAACTGCGCAAAATAAACCAAGGAGTTTAATAATATATTAATATAACAAGACATAAACGTCTACTATATTTATAATCAGTTTTGGTAATTTGAGAAAACTTATTAAACTGCGCAAAATTCAAGGAGTTTAAAAATATGCATAACTTCTTCTATTCATCCTTCTATTCATCTACCATCCTTGTAGTGTGTAAATGGTGTGTGCAACAATCACACATCATTATGCTAACCAAGAATAATTTTTTTTTCGGTATCAATGACTGAATGGCAAATGGTATAAATTAATAGAAATGCCAAATATTTAGTCAGTATTTCCAATTTAATACAAACCTGACACTGTATTTATATTTAAATTATGATTGCTGCTCACTTATACTGGAGGGATGCATTTCACTTCTATAGAGAAGCTTCATCATCCTCGGAAGTATTTTCTCTACTTTTTCCAAAGAAAATAATTATATATTTTTCACTAAATTGTGTAACCCTTGTGCGGGCCGCTCCTTCTATTCAAATTATTCTTGTACTTTAGTGGGCACTAAATGAATTAATTACTACTTTTGTAACTGTTTTCATTTATTATTGTAGATCATATTATCAAGTAGCTACACATTAAACCTACTTTCATTTAACTTTTCCATTTTCATTACTCACCTACTTTAACCATTTTCATTTATTATTGTAGATCATGTTATCAAGTAGCTACACACTAAACCTACTTTCTATTGTTTAAAAATTAAAATTTTTACACATATCTACAGTATTAGTAATTTTATGCTGAAACATCATGCATTATTAAGTGTTCATGGTTAAAACTAGACATAATTTTGCCAGTTCAGGCCTCACTACTGGAAAATATTTTTTGACATGACTTATCTAAAGTAGTTTTGATTGTTTGTATTTTTTTTTAAATAAAAATTAACAATCTGCACTTGCTTCAGATAATGGAGTTGGGTCAAGAACAAAGATTTGGAATACGAAAGCTATGAAAGCTCTGTGTATAAAAGTACTATTGGATGTTCTCAAACATAGATGGAGGATATTGCAATAACAATCATTTCAAACCCCGTGTTTCATTATTCATAATAATCAAGGGAAATAACCAATCCGTAGTTTTTAAAATAATTTCTCAATAAGATTAATTGATTAGAGTATTGGTAGGTGAATAAAATTGGCACTATAGAGTGTTACAGTTCAATTATTATCAAAGTTGAAATTAAATCTCTTCAAGTCGAACAGGCAATGTAAAAGGCTGTGACAAAACTATGGTACGCTACTTTAACTAAAATTTAATTGATAAAATTGACAACTTCTGTTTTATCATTTCAATTATTAATTATTTCAGCTAATATAATTGCAGGACACTTATTAATTAGGAGTGAAACAATTATAGTGGGGGGGTTATTATTTTCAATGAAATTATCTTCTTAATTAAAATGAATTAACTAATCCATTAAATGTCTGCAACCAAGCGCCGAAGAAGAACGACATAGTTCGAAGCGCGTCCGCCGCGACTAAAAAAAGGTCAGTTCTGCACAGCAAGTTATTTATACATATGAATAATTATTAATAGTTCTGCAACCTCAAAAGGACTCAACAAGAACTATTATCAGAATATTTGATATTTTATGAGAATAATATTATCATGTCACGTTTACTCAAAATTTAACTGGTTGAATTGTCACTTTTGTTTTTGAATTTTAATTATCAATAGTTCCGCAACCTGAATAATTTTACTCAATAGAACTATTATCAGAGTATTTGATATATTTAACAGAATAATAATTATTGTAATTGTGCGCTAGAGTGATTAGTTTGTTAATAAGTACTTATTGACATTGTCAATTAGAACCGTTAATTTTTTCCAACAATATTTTGAGCTCACCTCTCAATTCCTGACCGTCGGGTGTGCACTTGCCTCCCAAGAGACACTTGTAGTAATTGTCAAAGAGCCTCTGATTGTTGAGGATCTCGTCGAGATCGATGTTGTCGTATTTAGTGGTGTACTGCTTCTTCTCGGCCGGTTTGGGCTTGGCGCTGACTGCGGCCACCAGGAGGCAGACAAAGAGGACGCTCTTGTACATGGTGGATGTTGAAGGATGCTGCGATATCGAACTGACCAAGAGAGATTGTCGCTGAATGCTGACTGCTATTCAGGTTCACGGCTTTATACCCCTTTTGAATGTCGTTCGGCTTACAGATACTTTGACGTCATCAGCATTCAGGGGCCAAAACTTGCCAGTCCCCTCCTTCCTTCCCCTCCTACCCGATCATTCTTGCAACTTTTTTCCAAAACTTGTCTTCCTGCCACAACAACAACAACAACAACAAAAAGAACCCAAGTCACTCAAGATCAAGTCTGGAAAGTAATTATTATTATCCAATATTCTCGAGTTAATTGATTCGCAAGTTGACCAGCACAGTCAACTTTAATGTTTTCTTGGAAACATCTGGATCGTCTGAAAAACACAATAACGTGTTTTTTGTAATACCTAGTTCTGTAGGAGCCGTCTTTTCATCAATAATAAATTAACCATTATGCAGTATCTAGTTAGTACAGTTTTATTATAGCCTATCATAAAGTTGGTTAGAGCCTATTCTAATTTTTATTGCAGCTGTTGTTAGTGCTGAAATCCCAATAAAACGTTTGAAAATGTATGAGATATCAGTTTTTCCCTTGGCAAAATTATGTTGGTGTATTATTATTCTTCCATTACGAAATTTAAAATTTTCCTTTCATTCTAAATTATAATAAAATATCAATAAAACCGTGATTTGAATGGTTAAACAAGAAACATAAATTCAATTATATATTGTCATTATTATTATTATTATTATTCCATCCTCCACATCCGGGCTATTCAGACTCCATCTTATATTCTCATACAAAGCATTTGAAGAGGAGAATTTGTAATATAGAGAGTGTCTTATTAATGTTATTTTGTGTTTCAACGTTCCTTTTGTATCTTCGATGTAGACATGTTAGAAGAAATTCTAATTTGATAATAAGGTACAATGATGCTGCCAATTTTTGATTGAGCAATGAACTTGGAATAACTTTGAGACAAGTATTTCAATCCACTTCAGCGGGTACATCAAATTGAACAAGAAACCCAAATGCCTTGATTATTTCCATGTAATAAAGAATTTAATAGAGCATAGCATGTTAAATTATACTTCAAATAATGATTCAGTTACAGTATGGTATTCTCTACTCTTCTAATTTAGTAGCATACACTACGTACACAAAACAATTGTTTTGAAATCATTTTTACCTGCATGAAAAAAATGTTCGGTGCCAATACGTGAAACATGTATGCCTCAATAATGAAAGTTATTGTCAGATTTTCTGTCTACACTGCTAACCTTGCACAGGGGTTCGATAAATCGTCAGGTCCGAGGATGTTGTCAGGTCCGATTCATACCTTACATAAATACATTTTCTTTTATAATTACATTGTAGTATTTTTATAATTTTAAACTAATTTACAGGAATAATTTGTAATAAAATGTTGTTTTTCTTATCCGAATGCAGTCTAGGGGGTTCCACTGCAATTTGTTATTATATATGCAAGCAAGCTAGTTTGTTAGTATGAATTTCATGTCGAGTTGCCTATTCGCAGAGAGTTTATGGGTAAAGTGATAAGCAAGCGTAGATAAAGTACCGTACTGAGATTTTCAATTTAAAATGTTTCTTTATGGCCTAGGTAGTGCAGCCTCATTCACATAGGAAGACGTAGCTGCTTTTAAGTTATAAAACTTGAAACATCTTATTTATCACAACACGGGAAAAAATATCGTATTCCTTTACAAATCAAGTCAGATAGAGCCTAGGCTTGAATCATATCACATCATAATCTCAGTGGTAAATCTGCTATAAGTTGTGGGATGGGGTCTCCCACTTTTTTGCATGGAACTTTATTTGAAATTATTAGTGAACAACTGATTAAATCATTAACGATTACCTTATGTAATTCTCAGGAAAGTTGCATTTTAGGAGCTGTTTCATGATTGTGCTCTGAAATGTTTCAATATTTTATTTCCTGCATCTACAAATTTTCCAAAAGAACTCTGGATTTTCCTTTATTGTACCGTAGGCCCTATATTAGATATTATAATATTTTCTTAATAATTAACTTTTTATGGTAAATTCAACGACTTGTAATCAACTTTAATGAATTGAGAATAAATCATTTTGACTCACTTTTGGCTAAACGCTTTCGAGTCATGGAGACTCATCTTCAAAGGCCTGAGTCTCCACGAATCGCAAAATTTTTGGCCAAAAGTGAGTAAAACTATAATTTATTCACAATTAAAATTGACTGCAAGTCGTTGAATTTACTATAAAAAGTTAATATTAACAACGCATATCTCGTTATGAAACACTAAATCCAGGAATTTTCTTAAAATTGGGTTTTAGTCAATAAAGCAAAGACCATCCTCTTTATGAATGTTTTCTGCAACACAAATGATCGTTTTTGCAATGTTGATAAGATTTTTTTTCATAGTATACTTCTAATTGGAAAAAATACAATACATTGATTACCCTACTCTGTAAAAACAATTTGACAAAGTTCAATTTAGGGTAGTCCTAGTTCGTGATTCAACAAGTACATGTTGAGACTCCATATAAGCACATTATTATAGTTGGCAGTCCTATTACTAGATTGTTAGCATTATTTAAAAGAGAAGACTTCTGCTTCCTAGGAAATAGTAATGCTCGTGTTTATCAAGTATTATCTCGTTTCATTGGAACTGCTGTACGCTGTACACGAATTATTTTTACACCAACAACGCATAAGGAGTTGCGCAGCAACATAAGATTGGGCCAAGTTTAAACATGTTCAGATAGATTTAAGTGCGTTTAAAAAGTGCGGTAGATGCCGCTGATGGCCACTTTTTTTTCATTTAGCGACATAAACAGATTCCAGGAAAATGTGTTTCAACAGTAAAACCAATTTGGATTGTAATCAAATAGCTTTTTACTGGCGGCAATTAAAATAATTGAATGGACATATAAATTACAGACTATACGTTTGAGCTCTGCCATCCCATTGCTGGAAACATGTTCACCAGCTTCAATCAATTTCCTTATTATTTTATTTCTGAAAAAAGCTTCTTCAGAACATGATCAATGCCCCGGAAATATTTTGACGTTCACTCAGTAGTGGATGAATGATCCTAGATTGAAGAGATGTTGGAATATTTTTAGTCCACACTTAGTCTAATAGCCTTGAAAGTAGCAGCACTAAAAGTATAATAACATTCATTATTTCTATAATGATAATAATTTTGCACTGTTATCGTATTCAAGAGTTTGAAGATTTTTGAAATCTCATACACAGTGATCAACGCATGTATGCTATTAGAGTACAAACAAAGGAAGTAGAGTAAATAAATAAATAAATAAATAAATAAATAAATAAATAAATACTTTATTTCCAATCAATAATTAATGAAAACTATAAAACAATATAATATATATTAGCAAATTAAATGGGAATCTAATAACTATAGAACTGCAATTTTTGGAAATTACCCTACTCAACTATGGTTTACCCATGTTCTAGAGTAGGGGGGGGGGGGGGGGGTTAGTGCGGAATTATTAGGTAAGTGAGCTCACATGTTGTTTGAGATAATTATTTCCAAGAGTGTGGGATTAACGAGATTTTCAATATCGAGATTGTCATCATCGTTGGCAAGTTTGATGTCAAAAAACTAGTATAACTCTGTATTTAAGGCTGTGCGCAGAGGTTTTGGTCATAGTATTTTCAAAGTTTCTTGCATTGGATGTTATAAAGGTATTGAAATGTTAACTATTTCTGTGAAAAATAATTATTTTCATCAACAATTATAGCTTATGAAAAAGGAGGGCTAAAGTTGATTTTTTTATTTTTGGAGGTAGTTGATCCCCTGAGAGAGTTATTTTAAACTTATAGTAATTTTTATTATTGAGAAACAATTTGAAGGATAAAATAACATTTTTTATTTTAATCAAATAGGCTAATTAATTTCATCAAAATTCATTTTTAAAATTTCAAAAAATCAGGTTTACAAAAATTTATTTAAAAAAGAAATTGTTTGATTGAAATAAAAAGTATGTTATTTCATTTCCCAACGTGTCTTTCAGTTTAAAAGAAATATAAAACATTTAAAATAACTCATGAAATTGCCCAAAAATTGAGAACCGCCAAAAACCAAAAAATCCAACTTTATGCTGCCAAATTTCACAAATAATTTTTGAAAAATATTATTTCTCACGTTAAAAGACAACATTTCAATACCTCAATAGCATCCAATACAAGAAACTTCGAAAAAAATATGACCAAATCCTTGTGCACAGCCTTAAATTTAGGTAGTGTGAATGATACATGAAGCCTATTTTGGAATACGTTTTTACATTACAATAACCACAGAATCATTGCATGACGTGTATGTCCAGCTGCCACCATTTGAATTATTGGATCAGCTACCACGTCATACTAATAGTAACTTAGTGGTAAGGACAATAAAAATGGAAAAAGTACAAAAAGTAAGTAAAGTAATATAAAATGTATATTCGAGAATGTTGGTCTACGATTATTGACAATTGCATTTCTTTCCATCTCATTTCCTAAAATCTACCCGGACTTAGCCTAGTAAAAAGCCTTTTTTAAATTTGAGTTGATTTTCTGAATATTTTTAAAATGAACTTTATTTAAATGAAGGTCAAGAGCAAGGAGAAATGACGAGTGACAAGAAAAAGCAATGCTTCAGATGTTGAAAAGAACTTGATTGATTATTATCTGATGGTAACAGGATCGAATAATGCCAGACTATTGAGACTGATTTTGTAGCCCAAACTTTTTCTGAAAAGCTAGAAAGTTGGATTACTGCAGGATCATTCAAGCAGATTCCTCGAAAGCAGGAACTTAAAACTAGTCAATGGATCGATAACCAGAGTCTAAAGTGGACTGTTTCAATGCATTTAGAAATTTTTACTAGCGTTTACTTATCACAATATTATAAATTGCACCTTCTTTCATGAAAATTCATGTCATGCAAAAACTGCTTGACGCTCATAAAGTAAACGCGAGAACATGTTTTTTGCATCAAACAAATTGACATCAATAACCGTTTACATTAATACGCGTTTAGCAAATTATTCATTTCTTTTTTCTCTTCAAATAACTTAATTGATTTGTTTTAGTTCCACAGTCGCAATCAGCAATACCAACATCATTCTTGAATTGATTCCATTATCGGCCAGTCATCTTGACTCACATTAACTCTATGTCCTTGATAATTATTAACGATTAGTACACACGAAAAATTGACATGCAAATAATCTACCATAGATAGATTAATTATTACTAGCCTATGACTTGTTTCTACTGCAGAATTGGTCAGTGATAAACAGGATAACTATTCGAAGAAATTTGAACTCTAAAAAGATACAGAAGAAAAGAAAATATTAATTTTGAAAGCATTATTCACAAGTGGCTGGCTGATATTATTCAACATTTTTTATCGGATTCAATCATATGGTAGTTATATTGATAATCTAATGATCAATTTATGGTTTGATGAGTTGAAACATAGCATACTCCAACAGTTAGAGGAGGCTATAATGGATGAAATTGATTTTAAATGTTTTCACGCAGTTAACAGAGCCTATTATTCTGTTGTAATAAGATTGTTATTCATGTTTTTTATAGTTACCTTTTCATGTAATGACTGCATGAAGACGCTGCATGAAGTATAAAGCATTATTCAAGTTATGTATATAGATTTTATACGAATAAAGGATTTTTTATTAAGTGGCTTTCTATTCATATTTATATCACTAAAACTTTATTGAGAAAACATAGGTATTGAAAAATCATATTAAAAACACTATGTTTTTAAAATATTCAGAAAACGAATTTTAGACCTTTTAAAAATAGTGTATTATGAGCTCAGAAAACGACAGAGTGAATAATTTTGTAGTGAATATCAGTGAGGAATTAAAAGCATGAACGTCTGATCTTAGTGCTTATAGTCTCCTTGTTGTATATTTTGTTTGAAGAATTTAAAATACTTTAGGCTAAACTCAAATAATCTTCTGTTCTACATCATGATCAATAAAAAATACAAAAATAAATTCAGTCGATCACCCTGCAGTGAATGAATCTGACCTTGCTGCCTTTTAAAAACCGTAGTAGCCTATTTCCAAAAATATCGAATTTTATGATGTGAGTGTATTACGTAAAACATAGTGATGAGCATGACAATGAGGCATTTGAGGATGACAATGTAGAGTATTTCAATTGCAATACGGTACTGTGTCAAATAGTTTATTATTGAGGCAATAATTGATGTTATTATTTATTTTCTTTGGCAGATTGATATTTTTTTGGATTTAAGGAGAATGAATTGACGGATTTCATATGACTGCAGTACCGGTATCTCTCTGAATGATTCAACCAACATTATAATCATGAAGTGCTCGATTCATTCTTAATTCTCAATTCTCATTATTACCTCTTCACCCTCTCACCTCATTATCGTCGATTCTTCAAACTTTGCTTTTTTCTTGTAGTCAGCTCGTTGGAAAAATACTAGCCTATAGCGTCAAGGTTATTTTTTATGAGCTTATTTGCGTGGCGTCATGAGAAAGTAGTTTCTGTGCATGAGAAGAAATCAAAACACAATGATCAAAAGTCGTCAAGGAAATGCTCTTCTGTTTATCAGGGAAATCCAATACCCAACAACGTAGAAAATAAGATGGAAAGAAAGTTATAATAATGGATTCAAAACGTATTAGGAACAAAGCTTAATAAATGAAATGTTAAACAAGAGTTTTATGTGACAGAAAATGCCATTCACCTAAATAGTGAAGTTTGGCTTTGAAGCAATAGGAAAACCTCACAGAGGTTTAGAGAGAAACCTCTCTAACACCTTTAATAATTAGGCAGAATTAGGGGTGAACCCAAAAAGGTCTTCAGGTGGGGGGGGGGGGGGGGGGGGGGGAGCTTGGGAAGTTACATAAAAAAGGTCTTCATCCCATAAAATTCACGAGTAAAGTTTTTTTTTGCGTTGTAAAAACCAATGCATTTGCAATCATAATGCATTTGAAAATTTAGAAATGAGACATTGAAAAGAGTGAAGAACAAGCTATTTATGTGACTGAAAGGGCACAAATACAATTTTGAAATACAGTAGTCTGCAGTATTAGTAATCCACAATCAATATCATTGTGGTTTGTGCTATTTTAAAATTTTTGAGAATCTGTGAAAGAAAAAAAAGGATAACTAGGCAGCAATTAATTTATTTAATAATAGCCTATACTTGTGTATATTTTTTGTTTGTTGCATCCTTTGTGTTCGCGGTTTTTTTTGGTTCTTGATTTTGACTCTTATTTTTGCTTGCTTGCAGTGGGCGGGTCTTGTTTTATAGACTTCAGCCAATCACATACCTTCAATGAAGGTCAGCCTATAAGAGGCACTTTCTCCCTCAGCTAATAGTATCGTTCCCTATTCGGTATATTAGTTTTAGTTTGTTTGAGATTGATAATGATGCAACAACCGGAAGTAGTATCTCACTATTTTAATAAATGTGGCTGTGGCAACGTCGTCTTATTATTCGTCACTAAGCAGCAATATTATGTTAGGGGCTGATAATCCTTGTTTTTACGCTTATGATTTTGCACGCAGAAAACCAGAAGATATCTATTGATTTATTTATTGACAATTGCCTCAAGGCTTAGACCCATTAATAAGGAGAAATGTGAGAGTGGCCAAGGTGATCGATACCTTTCAATTATTAAAATGGCAGTTACTCCTATGGTAATGACAATATTCATAATTTGATTTCCAGACTAACGAGAGCTAATTCCAGTTACAAAAATAATCAGTTGATTGTGAAATGATCAATTTAATACTATAAAATGATATTAATAAGCCTAGTTGAATGTATTTGATATTATTATTAGTATTATTATTATTCAATTTAGATGATATCAGTCTATTATTTAGGTAATAGTCTGCAACTTCCGATCCATTCATTAAATTTCTAATCTGTTCCTTAGTCGTTTCAATCATAATTTAGGCCTAAATTTCAAATTAACAATCTATAGTCGATAAATTATCCAAGGAAAATGTACCGTAGCAATAAGGCTATATTCACAAATATTGTAATAGGTTACTTCACTGAAAACTCTGTGAGTAGGTAAAATTTATTTATGAGTTGATTTTATTAACCTCATTCTGTTTTTTTGCAATTAGATTATTTCAACTCTATTTAAACTTTTACTCTATTTAGACTATAGGCTACTCTGTCTATAGGAAATCTCTATAACTCCCTCACTCTCACTCCATCTTACTTGGCATATCAGGAAATTGAGAATGCTCAATCTCACAATATTCACATAATTGACTGAATGATATCATATCATTTGATAATATTCCATAAAAATATACAAATTAAATCATTAGAAATATACGTGGAAATATATGGTTATAAGTTTAATTTGATTATGATTCACCAGTGGAACTACTTATTGTTACACAGTCAGGTTCATAAACATGTAAACGAGATGGCTTTCATTTTTTTTTTGCTTTGCTAGAAAATAGTGTTCCAGAAGTTTCCGCAACAAACCATTGAGATAAATAATAAATAATTGGAACGAGCAGCATTAAAGCAGGGCTTAATAAAAGGCGTCTATTGTGACGTCAACTGGTGAATAGTGTTCACTGTACAAGAGTAACCGGTTATGCAGTATTAAATGAATATGTGCACTGCTCCCATTGGCTTCTAGCCAATTTGCAGAAATAATGCTACTAGCATGCCACAACAAGACAAGTGTGTGTGTTATAAACAGTAGCCTATAAATTCAATCTATGGTATATTATATTTTATCAATTTAATGGCCATCAAGGTTTCAGTATCGCTTTGTTGTTATAAAATAAGTTGATTAGAAATATTGTTGATAGCTATTAATAGAGTGAGCTCACTTCTTTGTTCGTGGATAAAATTAATTAAAATTGATACAGGCGAGATGACATGTTGAAATTGAATTCATTTTGAGCTGCACAGGAGGATACAAAGGTGAATGTATAAATTATTGAGATAAATTATTCCAGAAAGCCAAAAGATTGTAGACTACTCAATGCTTTTTATGTTTTAAACAATCAGAGCAGATAGCCGCGAGCCGTAGCAGGTATCTGTTCAATCAGAGAGATAAGCTGCGTTCTCGTAGGTCCTGTTCATAACGGTGACCGATTAGATTGGCCAGCAAAAAAAACACTGTTCTCTGCTGTAAAATCATTTCCCGGTGGTTCGAAACCCACCTAAAACTGTAGGTCCAACTCATCAATCACCATCATCCAACTCATTACCCACGCACAGGTCTCAGACCTATGTGGGCTTCATCCTCAAAAAAAAAAAAAAAAATAGTACTGTATATGAAATACATTGTTGGTGATGGCCGCTCGCTGAGTGCGGTGTCAGGGTGATAGTAGCATACTCTACTACTTGTATATTATTAAATCCTAAATTATAGGCCTATATATGCATGGAGAACACTTACTCAAATACTGTAGTATCTGTAATGATGCATTATAAATATCAAAAGTAATCTTCATTAACGATGGTTCCTCAAGAAAAATCATCAAATCTGTAGAAATACTAGGTTCTGTGCCTAGTGAAACATTGTTTCATAAACAGTATCCTGTACAAATAAGAGAATTGAAATATATGACTCACTGCTAGCGCACAAGCTTATGCTTATGCTATTTTTATCTCATTGAGATAGACTTATGCATATTTTTATACGACTTTGCCACAGAAGTAATAATTTTCCTTTCTATAATTGAGTTAATCTTAAGTTAATTGAAAATTAGAAAAATATTAATTTTTGTAGAATTGTTAAAAAATGATGATAAATTGAATTGAATAAGTTGATTTTGTCCCAAGAACAAGAATTATTTTAGTAACTTTATCATTCTAGAATGAAATGTTTTCCTGATGAAGCCTGCATGAGTCTGAGACTTTTGCGTAGGTGATGAGTTGAGTACTGATACAAAATGGTGTTATGAATGGTGGGCCTATAGCTTTACATGGGTTCGGAACCATCGGGTATGTGATAATAAAGCAGTAAACATCAAGTTTTTCCTGTCGGCGCACCCTTCCAAGCGCAATCCCGGGTTCCGACGGATCATCGACGGATGCTCAATGTACTTACTTACAGGCCTTTAAAAGTTCTCTCAGATTCTACACATTCAGCAATTTTTAGAGTCAGCACGGAATAGCCAGCTGCACGTGATGATAACAATAATTATATTAGTTTGTCTTGCTAGGGAAGTGCGTTTCAGACAGTAAGAGAACGTTCACAATTTTGTTAATTTCGTAATTGGTGAGCGTGCTGTAAACAAGCGACAACCATTCAGTGTTCCTGTGCTTGTAAGAGAACAGGTTTTTCCTGGCCAAAACCTTAAGAGGAAAAAGAGCGATGACAAAAAATGGAAACAATAACAAGCGCGAAGATGGCCAGATAATGAGTGTAATTTTGGAGCGAACACAATTCAAGGCCTCGCTGGTTGGGGTCGAGCGCAATTCATATTATTATAGCTAATATACATGGCTTGGAACGCATTTTCTTCGCCAAATCGTAACACTCATACGAATAGTGTGTGTGTCTGTGTGTGTGTGTGTGTGTCTGTGGGGGTATGAAGTCTTCAGCACGAATGTTGACTTGGAATTTGCAAATCTCAACTATCCTAACTATGCTAGAGTTGTAAAAAGCAATCCTTTTCTTCAGTGAATAATCAAATCAATCATAGCCTTCACTAGTTGACTTGAACCATTTTATCACTGTTCAAACATGGAAACTGAAGTTAAACTGAGTTAAAATTGATGTTATGAGCGCAATGATAATTACTAACGCCTCTGCGTGAAATTTCAAAATAAAAAACACAGCTTAAGATGTTGAAATTATCTGAATTTTCCAACTAAAGGCATCATTAATAGGTAGGCTACAATACATGATTAATGGTTTAATAAGAACATTATTCATTGTGAACATCCAAGTGGCAGGAATAGATAAACTTTTATCTATCGAGGCCTACAATAACGTCACTCATGGATGCTGAGAAAATTCAGAGGTTCATGCCTAATCGGTGTCAAGGACGATGTACTCAGTTTAGTAAGAAGAATATTGATTTAGCCTATAATAATGTGAAAGAACATTATGCAACTAATTAAAAAAAATAACATGTTTAAAAACTGTTTACCATGTTTTCCTTAACAATAGCGAGTTGTAAAAAAAGAATTCACTTGTTTGTAGGAAAGATCTAGAAAAAAATCAAAAATTGTACCAAACATTTACAACAATAAAGAACAATAATTGCTGAGTGATGCAGCTAAATAAAAGTCTTTTACAGGGGGTTTGAGGAAAATTTAAGTTTAAATACTAAATTTCTTCAGTGATTTTCATCCTTATAAATACAGTATATATTCTCTGTTCGCTGAAGATGGGACTCAGGTTCTGAAACACGTCACTCAATCACTTATTTTTAAATAGACAGGGCGATCGTTAATTGAGTCGTGAACCTACCCACTTCGTGTAAGCAGAGATTGCTATCAAAGATTGATAGTCATTATCATTAGCCTTATTGAGTAGATGGGTTCCATGAATGTGAAAAAAATAGTTAATTGGAATAAGTATATGCTTATTGATGTGACGTCACTGACTCTTGCCGATTCAGATAATAATCAAGGTTTGACGTCAAAGCCAAGAGCTTCTCTTGTTGGCGAGGAGGACGTTCTAATTGCTTCTAGAACTTGTAGCCGATTTCGTTTATGGCATCTCCAGCACATCTCCACCAGCCTCATCAGCTGAATTGCGGTTACATTTAAATAAAACGGACACTCTTTTCCATCCCAAGAGTTGCGGCCTCCGTGGTCTAGTGACTGATGTTACTGGCTATTGAATGCTTGGTCCAAGGTTCGATTCTTAACAATGCGTGGCAACTCAAGCATTTCTCCCAATTTTAACGAGAAGTCCCGTTTTTTGTGGAACATGATTTTTGTAAAGTTCCAGTGATTGAATCATTTTAATCCAGATCCTTCCTGTTCTAGCTTGACAGGCTATGAAGCCAAGCAACCTGAAAAAAACTGAATAAAGAGCAGCCTAAAATGCTTTCTTAGATATTCTCTAACTGTTCTTCATTATTAATTTATGCAATTTTAGTTCTAATTGCATTTGAACGATAGTAAATTACCTATAATTATCAATTAAAGTAGTCTGTCACTTTTTGTGGTGTCACTATCCATCAACTAATTACTAGTTGTCACTAATAAATTGTTAGTATTGACACTAAATATAGTTTGAATGTGAATTCCATACAAACAATACTTTTTGTCATTATTTCATCGAAATTGATGATTCTGTACTTGACAAGTATGAAAAAATTGTGAAAATGACTTAGTAAACACAAGAATATGAATCAATGTCTGGTAATTGTTGATTCTTTCATCAAATAGCTTATAATCAATACATAATTATTGACTGTAGCTGTGAGTATAGTGCTACTATGATCAGATATATTGATAGTTACTATACTATCCTATATAATAAGCAGCTGCTTGCTGTTATATGTCGATGATACTCTAACGATGGAGAATAAGGGATTGAAAAAGAAGAAGAAAGATGAATGTTTAATATTGTAAATCTACTAAGATAGTTTTGAATTTGCCACCGCTCAGTTTGACTACATTCCCATTCCATTTCTGTTCCTCTTATCCAACCTGTCGTCTCTTTTCATTCCCCTCCCATATTATCATCTGTTTTCTAAATTCGACCATGCTATTCTTTGCTCGAAACTTCTCGATTGTTCGTTCGTTGTTGTTAATTGTTCGATGCTCATGCATCTCCTACAATGGAAGAGAAGAAGAAAAATAAGAGGATGGAAGAGAAGAAGTCGTCGAAGAAGGAGAAGACCGAAGAAGAAAGTGGATAAGAAGAAGGAAACTTTTAAATGAAATTTTTAGATAGGATTCTAGAAATCCAGATTCAATGGAATCGGGCAACCTGCAAGTACTTGTATAAGTAGCTACCGCGGTATAATTACTTCTACACGTTGAAATTACATTCACTGATAAAAAGTTGCAAATAATGTTCTATATTACATTAGTGAAATTAATAAGTGCATATGGATCGTCATTCCAATATAAATATTTGAGAATGATTGATATTCTTGAAAAATATACTTTCAAAAAAGTTTTATTTTAAAGTAATTATCTTTCCAGAGGAACAGAAAGATTGTATCGAATATGGTAGGTGAAAGGTGTCAATCAAATTGAATTATTAAAAATGATTAAATGATAAACATGATGTTGTATTTGTTTTAACGTGGAGCTTTATTAAGCCAAACAAGTTGACATACTTGTAAAACATATCAATTCTAAAAAGTAACAATACTGTCAACCATTACTCTTGTTCTGTGGTGGGGAACAGAGGTATTCTAACTGAAATTGTCTGCTGTTGGTATATAATAAAAAAGAAAAAGCTCGAACAAAGTGTACTAGTTTTGGTAAATTTTTCGAGCATGTGCAGTTGTATACTAGAGAAGAAATATTGTATAGTAGTTTCAAGAGGAAAAATCGTCAGGAAAACATAACACATTACACATTGATGCGTCTAGATGTAAAAATGTACTGATCAACGTCAAAATGATTCTAAGTACTTGTACAGGTGAACAAAAGTTTATCACAGAATATCTGATCGTGTAAGTCTGCATCCCAATTCAAGTTTACATAATCACAAACTTGAATTAGAGCCATGGCTCATGAAACTGTTCAATTAAATAAAAAACAGAACCGACTTAAATCTAAATCTATCAGTCGTTTAAAAACGCTGTGATATGATTGAATGAATGATATAGAACTGCTAATCTGAATTTTCATACATATATATAAATATATATATATTATTTATATATAGTTACTTTTCTAAATTTACATGTGATTCAGTCACATATCATAATATGAGAACTCTAATAGACATGTATACAAGCTTTGACATAGATGACAGAACAAAAGACCCAAATTGTATCTTACGAGATTTATTTCAAAGACAACAGATAGTTTCTATACATTTCCAGCATTTACTGTCAAATTATACTTTAGATAGCTGGACTCTCATCTTATTCATTCCAATTAAATCGATTTATATAGAATATATTGCAGGCAATATTGTCAATAGCATAATGTTACACCCAATAAGCATTCATTATTGTATTACTGAAGACATCCATTATTACACTCCATCGAATTTTTTACTAAGGGAAAGAATCGTGATAGATCTGATATCAAACCTAAACAAGATACGTACAATCTTATAATGTAAGCCCATAAGGTCTAACTTCGGTTAGGACAGTTTGTCTATATTGATAATAGTTGAAGGTATCAAAACAATAAATTTCCATGGATAGTTTAACAACGATAACAATTCATTAACAAAGCATCACTATCTTACAACCATTTTTCCAATGATTTGTGATAACAAATCAGCTAGCTATAGATTTCTTTGTTACTTTCAAACATAAATGCTTGGAGGTAGGATAAGTTTGCAGAAATTTCACTAATAATTTCCTATTTTGAATAAAATATCTTAATTGTCTCACATTATTTCTGATTTAATTTACAGATGAGGGACGATAAGTTCCCTTTAAAATAAATTTTCCCATAAAAATCACTCATTCACAATAATAGTTGAGTAATAACAAAATAGCTAGATTGTTCGATAATCTATAATTTTACTATTTTAATCTAGAAAACAGTAAGGCATAATCTGCACATGTGTACAATTTTTGCTGTCAATAAAAGTACACTACGCTTTTAAATTATCTGAAATTCAGAGATGTTATATGAGTTGAGGTATTGATTACTTTGGAAACATGAGGGACAAAATGGTGATCATTTCCCATGCTATGGTGGCATCATTCATAACAAAGTAATACACCTATGCAATAGGTCGGAAATCCTTATAGACGATAAATTCCAATTTAATTTGCTGTGAAAAGCTAAAATCTTTGTTGAATGAGAATTATAGAAAACTACAGAAAATATATTTTCAAAGTTATATTCAAAGACAGTTAGAGCACACAAACTGAGAAAATTTTCATTTCTTGATCATTTAAAATAATTTTAAGGACAGATACCAAGTAATTCTCCAAGTTTATTCTTCAGGGCTCAGTGAAAAATAATCTATGATTAGAAACATCTTAATGAGTTGACAGATTCATGAAAGAGGATGGAATGCTGGAGATTCGTACTTGAAAAATTATTTATATTTGTCAGTACGTTTATTATAATATATTATCACATTTTTCCACAATAAATTATTTATCTCATTTATATAGAATATGAGTTCTATCAACTTCACGATAAATAATTTGTAAACGTTATTCATGAACATTATTTCGGTAGTTACAGTTGAAAATGCTAGAAGTGATTGAATGAATGGATAGGAATTATAGGAGTGATGAGACTTATTTAAGTTATATAGTCTTACTTAACTTATTTAAGTTATGAAGTCCTTTGCTCTTCAACTCAACTCCATTGCAAGGTTTAGTTGATAAATATTATGTAATTAACAGATATGAGGCATCAAAGAAGGCAAGAGAGATGATAGCAGATGCATTAATCTGAATACTGAGAATAGTTTAACATGAGATAGATTACATTGAATTTGTTGATATTGATTCTTTATTTTAAAAAACAGGTTTTTATAAGCTTTTTGAATTTAAGATTTTTTAATTGAAAATTCAGGGAGAAAAAATCACAAAAGCTAATATAATATTTTTGTCAAAAGCATCATTCATGTCAATTTATTGTTATATGAAATAAAAATTAAGATAATTGCATCAATATCACCAGTTTTAACTACCAAGTGCCAGTAGCCATACAATTTATCTATTAACGTATAAGACATATGCAACAACAATAAATTTACACATGCTAACATAACATATCTAGTATGGGAGGGTGATAATATTCAACATGGTTCCATGTCATTCCTGTAAGTAGAAGGCGTACATATATATTATCTTCGACATACGAAGTAGATTAACGGATATAAACATCTATAAGTTCATTCTAAATGTCCGTTTTAAAATAGCTCTATAGTTATTACAAATCAGAATTTCTTATGAAAGACCTCTACATTGAAATGGTAAAGGTTTCGGTACCAGCTATAATAACTCAACAATTTTCAGGTCTTATGAAGATACTCGATTCCACTATCATTCTCGAAAATTGTCATAACATCATTACTATAACAACATTATTCAGGATCATTATTAAATCACATTAACCCTACTGGATTCGAAAATAATACTTTGCTACTAGGAAACATTCAATTTGCGGATAATATTAGAAATGCCATAAACGTCTAGTTGCCTATAATAATCTGCTGAATTTAAAGGAGTTCATAAATTTGATATCAAAGCGTTATGTCCATTATCAACAGTAATGAATTCTAAATTATATGTTTCACGTTTGAGGGCTACAGCAAAGAGTTTGCTTCATGATTATATCGCTAAGAGAAAGAGAGGCATTGTAAATCACTTGAATAGACATAGATGTTATTATTTTGGAAGATTGTACTTACAATATTGTTAAAAGAATATTTGGTCATAATGATTAATAAAGTATTGAATGGTGATGGATTAGACCATTATACATAGATTCAAAAGGAGAATTTGAGATAAAACTGAGTGTTAAGCAAAGATGATTCTGAAGTCTAACAACTGGTGAAGACAGGTCACAGAACAGAACATTATGAAGATATTTATGTTGTTATATTTCTGATTATTGGTTTCATTGGAGTTTTAAGTGATGACTGATGATAATATTGAAAATCAGCACGGTTCGTCCTTTAATGTGTTGTTTTCTTTTTAATGATAAGTTACTCATGCTGGAATTACACAAACATGGCAGCATTTATGTCTACATTAATTCATATCCTATAATTGTTCATATTCATATTATATTCATCCATAAAATTACTATAAGTGAACACAAGTAGGCCAAATCATTTCAGATACACGAAATATTACATGATTAGATACTATCCATAGTTAATAAATATTCTTTTTTGCAGATATGAGACTAAATCAACAGCTTGATCAGAAATAGCCGATTGCAGAAGAGAGTTTATGGAATTTGTAATTTTTTATCTGGGGACTCACTCGTCTGATTCTAATGCAATTCACAACATTCCAACTAATAAGAACTGCTAATTAATCGCATTTGTAAAACATAAATTATTCATTGGCAATTTGGATTTGTCGGCAATTATTGTTCCAATCTTATGTCTACGTTCCTATCTGAGAGAGGCTTAGTATTCAACTGAATATGAGGGACAATTTAATGTCCTTGAAGAGATTAAAAAGAATTACTAGCGCTTTTGTTTTAGCTATGATTGAGATCTATACATTAATGTCACTCATTTAATAAATAGTATGGCAGTAATTTGCTGACTAGAATAATTTCAAGTATTCGCAAATGATAGAATTTCAACAATTGCAACAATTCAAATATCTATCTGCTGTGGTAGGTGGGAAGAATTTGATTAAGTTTATTTCGATCGTTTCATATAATGATACAAGAATGACAGTTACTGTTGTGGTATCAGGTTGAGAATATGTTAAAAATGTTGAGAATCTCTATAGGTGACAGTTTGATTGAACGCGTGAACTTGAGTGAAGGTGCACATTGTTCGCATACAATAACATCGCATGACCTGGCTGGCTCAGGTCTGGTGTCAGAGTTATCAGGTCGCACCAAACAAGTACAGGGATTCTGACGTGAGTCAATTGACGTGTTAATTGTCTAATTGATGCGATTTGATGAACACAATCAATTGCAATGGATATTGGTTCGAGCCCATCAATGAAATATCTACGGGAGTCAATAGAATCTCTTTTTAAGCAAGCAGAACCAGAGAGGAAAGATACTTGTATTCAGTAGCAAGAGACAATATTGATTTAGCTTTAAACTGGAGAAAAGTAATGAGAAGAAGCTTAGAATGGTGACAGAGTTCAAGATGAATGTAAGGGTGCCAATAAATTCACTTGAACAAGAAGAAAAAATTGTTTGTTTTAGAAAATCAAGTGGAGACTGGAATGTGGCAAATAGTTCCTATTAAACCTGAAGGTTCACTTAACAACAATTAGCAGACATCAAATAAAAAGATAACGCCAATTTCCTATTTTTGGCCCCAGTATATTATAAAAGGCTATAGCAACAAATGCACTCCCTTTACTTAACAATAACAAGCATAACTGATCGTAGCTGTTCGATCACATCAATTTATCAACAAGCATTTTCCTAATCGGGTCAAGGTGCATTCTTCCTTTTGATACAGCAGCTGAAATAATTATTGTCAGCATTCAATTTACATTGTGGGTAAACTAATGAATTATTACACGATGAATAACAAACTTAATGCTGTTGACCAGCTTCAACATCCAAATAATCTAAATTTTTATCCTAGTCGTTAGTATTATTCACATGGCTTTATTGCTATCATAAAGTCTCACACTAAACTACCGAAATGAAAATTGTCAAAATGTTTTCAACATCACAATTCATGAGTTAGTTCGAGTTTATCTGTGATAAGCAATCGCAACGTTCATTATCATCCATGATCCAAGCGAAATAACAATATTTTTATATACACATTTGCTCCTAGCACTGATTCGAATTTTGAACTTTTTTTATAGAAAATCACACGTCTTAGAAGAACAGACACTGTAGCTGATATTATAGGTACACTTTATTTACACTCACTTTATCATTATTTTGTGTGGCACTTGCTGTAACGGAGTCTAGAGGATCAGAAAAGTTCTTTATGCACAGAAAAGCAAAAACTCAATAACCTCGAATCTTGTGCGCATTTCTCCATTCTGCATACACGCTTTCAACTCAGGAATTTGCAGAAAATTCTGTTCTGGTAATCAAGTTTAGAGGACGAGGAAGTCAACAGAGGATATTGAAAGAAATTATAGAAGATGTCTCGAAAATTCATAAGCTGAAGTCCGAACCAGTCTTCTCATCGAAACCTTCACTATCCACCTGAAACAGTAAGATACCGTACACTGAATGAACCTTTCAGTTATCGAGAATATACATTCACATAAATCATTCAACCTGAATCTAGTTTAATTAAAAAACTAATTAAAATGCTATTACACAATGATACGAAAAATTAAAGTGTTAAGTTATGCTGGGTTAAGTAAATTTGTCAGTTTGTTCAATTGCCAGTAACTTCGAACTAACTTGTGAGATACTAGCCGATATGGCCAAGTTAAAAATGAATGCTGCTGTGCAGAAAGGTCTCCATGGTCTAGTGGTTATGGCGCCCGACCGGAAATTGGGAGGTCCGTGGTTCGATTCCCGGTGGTGACTGATATTTTTGTACAGTAGCATTCATCGATTTCCATCAGCTATTAAATACTGTTGTCAATATCCGCCATTGCGGAAGTCTTCAGTATAAACTGATAGCAATTAAAGGAATTCGAAATTAATCAATTCTGTTTATGCTTTTTTATCTTAAAAAAATGACTTTTATCTCACACACGATCCAAAAAAAGTTTTTTGAAAGAAAATGGTCAGATTTGATCCGTTACTCATGAATCAGATGAGTTTTATTTATTTATCAATTAATTTGTACAACGTTTTACCAACTATACAAATGAGTTGTGCTCTAAACAAGAAAAACAATGCTGAAGACCGTAGTAGCACTTGTTTCAGCGTTAGCTTTATTAATTGAATTTTTACACATTGTTGTGATTTGATATGTACCTCATGAATCAGATGAGTTAGTAGGAGCTCATTTTGTGAATTTATTAAGGCACAAAGCTATTGATGTAATTCCATCTTTCCACTGATATGATTGAACTTAATACCACCTATGATGATGATGATGATGATGATGAATACCTACATCATTTCAAACCCTTCACAGCTCCCTCAACCATAATTCTCAAATTCATATTTTGATTCAGTTCAGGCAGTAGAGTCTGAGGATGCGTGTATTATAGAGCGGAAGGGCTATCACACCAAAATGTGGGCTTGTGGAAATAATTCAAGGATGTAGCAATTATTAAGGATTGTTGAAATAATGTAGTTGGAAATAAATTCCCAAATCTCAATTCAAGAGGATCACTGTAGCTTATCCGGTTAGAGCATTCTCTGTGAAAAAGAAGGGCCAGAGATCAATTCCCAGCAGTTTGAGATTTTTTGGATGATAGCGTTCAATTATGCAAAAACGATTACAAAGCAAGCGACTCAACAAGCTTTTGGGGTGTCTTCATATCAAATGTTGAGAACGATCTACATGGTAGACAAGAGTTTGCCTATAAATTTCTCAAGTCAATGAGTAAATCGAGGAAAGAAAATGTAAAAATCGATTGTATCTCTGGACTAGAATGGGTAAAACACTATACAAATCTATGGTTTGATGAAACAGTGCATGGATGAGATCTAGGTAGCAGTGATCAAGTGTGTGCATTGACAGGACAGGCTCTGAAGATTCTGAAGAACTAAATATAAATTCGAACGGATAAGTAGTATTTTTGATATTTATTATTAGTATTTATATCATCTTAATAAATTCCAGTATTAATTTGTCTAGTATAAGTTGAAGTATCCTAATAAAAAGCCAAATTCTATTTTCGGGGTTAGGTTGTACCGATATTGAAAAATTTTCTTGAAATTAAATATTCTGAAGTTGACAATAATTATAGTTATTTAAGTAATATCCAATTAAACATTTCACTAAATCAATTCATAACAATTTGTAGCTAGGAAAATGAGTCTAAACAAGTCATCTAAATCTAATTGTTTAACAAAAACTCAGGTAACGACGCGGTCTCAGTTAATCAAAAGTTCACCACCTGCTCTTAAAGCTACTGTAGATGTAGAAGAAAAGGTTGCTAAACTATTGAGTGATCACATCGAATTAAAAACAAAATTAGAATCATTACTAAAAAATTCTGAGGAAGAACTGATAGGGTTGGTGGATCACATAAAATCTCTGGAAGTTATTGTAAAATTGCAGCAGGAAGACCATAAAACTGAAATACTAAATCTCACGAGTCAATGTAGGTCTATGTCAGAGGAAATCGAAATATTAAAATAAAAAATAAACTTAGCTAATGTAAGATCTGAACCTCTGATCAATACAAAAAAATTAGAACCTAAAAGAAATGGGGAAAACATGAAAAGTGGTCAAATAAAAACTTAAAGTCAGGTTTTGCAAACAGCAACTAAAACTAAAGTGAGGGGAAATAACGATAGGAAAGGTAGAGTACTGCTCTTGACATCCAGACATGGACGAGACTGCAGTGACCTACTGAATAAAAGATTAAAAAATAAGTATGAAGTTCAGAGTTTTTTCAAGCCAAGTGCCCCTATAAACGCAATCGTAGAGTCAGCTAGAGAGCAAACAAAAGATTTTGATAAAAACGATTTTCTAATAGTACTGGGTGGCTCAAACAATATAAATGAACCTAATCTAGAACATCTTCCTGAAATAAATGGAAAAATTAAAGAGATTGTGCCACTCAGCCAAAAAACTAATGTAATAATAAGTACAATTCCGTATAGGTTTGATAGGCCAGAGCTAAATGAAACCATTAAGACAACAAATAAATCTATTCATAATACAATCAACAGCCTAAAAAATAAGAATTCTAAACAATTGGGGATTTGTTTTCTAAATGAAAGGCTGAAAAAACAAAATTTTACCAATCATGGTCTACATCTAAATCAATCTGGCAAAGTAATATTTTGTAATAGGCTGGCAGAGCTGATTGAAAGTCGGTTGCAATCTATTGTCAATAATTCTCCTAAACAATCATCTAAAGAACCTTTTTTAGTAAAGTGGCTCAAAACCGGGAAGGGGAACTAGTTTCAAATGATAAATTCATATCTTCATTTGCATTAAAAGACGTTAATCGACCAAAAAATCAGGATAGCATTAGTGGAAGGAACTCTTGTAACAATCTGATAGGCCCCCAAGATACTAAGAGATTAATTAGATCTACTTCAATATGCAAAAGCAATGATAAAGTAATAAGGGATAATAGGGAAGTACCGGTACTCACTGTGTTCCATCAGAATATTCAGTACATTCGTAACAAAATAGATAGAATCGAAGTATTTTTGAAAGAAGAGGCTTCTGATATAGTTATTTTCACAGAGCATGGTTTGAAAGAAGATGAATTGTCACAACTCAATATTCCTAACTATTCATTGAAAGCGTCGTATTGCAGGACGTCTCATCGAAGTGGGGGAGTAGGTATCTTCACTAAAAATGCTAAGAATATGCAAACATTTAATTTAGAATATGTAGAGAAATTTGCTGTGGAAATGGATTTAGAAGTTACTGGTTTGAGAGTAAAAATCGACAATAATTTCGAAGTAGCGGTGTTAGGTATTTACAGGTCACCAAATGGGGAATGGAACAATTTTTGTGAACTATTCAATAGGCTTTTAGAGATTACTACTACTCGTTTTACAAACGTTATTGTAGCGGGAGATTTCAATACAGACTTTGCAACACAGAATAAAATGACAGAAGATTTAAGGGATATTATATACATGAATAACTTGCAAATAAAAGTTCATGAATATACAAGAATCACAAGAACATCGCAAACAATAATTGATAACATCCTTACTAATATAGATTACTCTAAAACAAGATTAGGCGGCTCGGAACTATCTGATCATGACTATCAAATCTTAGAGGTGGGGTTGCAAGGTCATAAATCGATTAAAAAGAGTAGAGTAATGAAAGAAATTCAACAATGTGAACAGGGGAATATTGATTGTTTGAAGCAGAATCTGCTACAAGAAAACTGGAGTAGGGTTTACAATAGCAATAGTTTAAATGACAAATATGATAGTTTCATTAATATTTTAAGGTTTCATATTACTATCAGTTGTCCAGTTAAAAAAGTCCCTGTAAAAAACAAATTAGACAAAATTGAAGAGTGGATAACTGATGATATCCTTGCAGAAAGAAATAGGGTTGAAGATGCATATGATGAATTCAAACTATCTAGAAATATGTTAAGTGAAGATAATTACAAAGCTCTAAAGAAAAACTATACAAAAGAAGTGAAAAGAGCGAAATGTAAGAAAACAGCTGACATTTTGCATAATAGTGTGTACTTTAACACAGCAGTGTGGGATGTAATAAACAAAAATAGGCAAGTAGCTCATGTAGATGCTTATACTAGTGTCCCCAGAATAATGAACGAAAATGACAAATATATTGATGATAGTGTAGACATTTGTAATTTCTTTAACATATATTATCAACTGGTTGCTAAGGATCTTCAAAAATCTCTTAATACAGGTATTAGTGATGCAAACATGAGGAATACTGAGGGGATTCAAAACGAATTAAAATTCCACCCAGAATCCCAAGACGAGTTGTCAAATATCATTGATAGTTTAAATAATAAAAAAACTGTAGGAATGGATGGGGTATCCAGTAAAATTCTGAAAGAATGTAAAGATCAATTGTTAGACCCTTTGATTCATCTGATCAATCATTCATTAGAACAAGGTGTTTTTCCAGATAATTTAAAAGAGGGGAAGATCTTGCCAATCTTCAAAAGTGGTGATAGAGAAAAGGTAGAAAACTATAGGCCCATTAGTATTTTAAATGTAATAAGTAAAATTTTTGAAAGAGTAGTTCTAAATAGGTTACTTCTGCACCTTCAAGAAGCTAACTTTATCTGTGATGAACAGCATGGCTTCCAGAAAGGGAGATCAACAAAAAAAGCCATAGTTTCTCTAGTTGAAAAACTAATAGATATAATAGATTCAGGTGATAAAGCTACTGCAATCTTCTTAGATCTGTCAAAGGCATTTGATTGTGTTAATCATAGAACTTTATTGGAAATACTGCAAAATGTAGGTGTAAATGGGGTTGAACTGAAATGGTTTGAATCATATCTTATTGGTAGAAAACAATGTGTAGAACTAACTACAGTAGTTGGTAATAGTATAGTAAAGAATAAATCTAATAAATTAGAGGTGCAAGCTGGAGTGCCTCAGGGATCAATACTAGGTCCATTGCTTTTTTTGTTATATGTCAACCGTTTACCTAAAGAATTAATTAGTGGTAGAGCCCTCTTATTTGCTGACGATACATCACTCATTTTCAGCAATTCCATTCTAGATAATTTAGAAATAAGTGCCCATATAGGTGTGCAATCCATTGTCCAATTTTTAAGTCAGTTGAAATTAACTATAAATAGTAAAAAATGCCAATACCTTCAATTCAAAAACAAACATAATTTAAATGAAGATAGGGCTATAAACGTGTTTGTAAACGATAATCAATTAGACCAGGAAGAAAAAATTGCATTTCTAGGAGTTATGTTGGATAGACGATTGACCTGGACTCCATACATTGAGAAAATATGTAGTAAAATTTCATCTGGGGTATTTGTCCTGTGACAGCTCGCTAGATTGAATGACAAAAAGTTACTTTTTACAGCTTACCATGGGCTCTTACTGTCACATATTAGGTATGCTATCTTAGTATGGGGTAATTCATCAAAACAAAATCTTGATCGGGTGTTTAAGATCCAAAAGAAAGCGGTTAGGTTAGGTTAGGTTAGATTCATGTAGGCCGTTGTTCAAGAGACTTGGTCTCCCTGTACCCTGCTTATATGTGTATGAAGCTACTTTATATGTAAAAACGAATGATATTAACCAAAATCTTGATGTACATGATTATAATACAAGAAGCCAAGCAGATTATCACTTTGTGAGTCACAATAGTAGCTTATTCAAACAAAAACCTAGTTATATTGTTAGGAAATTCTACAACAAGCTACCGCAGTTTTTGAAGAGTCTTGAAAATATAGAAATATTTAAAAAACAATTGAAGAAATATTTAGTTGATAAAGCTTTTTATAGTGTACAAGAGTTCCTTTCACATCAAAATTAAGCCTCACCTCAACTAATTGAAGTAATTATGGTATCTAGTGTATAATATTGTTGATCTGACTTGTCTTATACTCCTTAACTGGAGTCTCCAAGACGTAATCTACAAAAAAAAAAAAAAAAAAAAAAAAATGGAATAGATGTGGTGCAAAGCGCTGAGTGCCAAGTTGACATCACCATTGATGAGCTGCTGTTAGTGATTAGACTATCAAAAAACAGAAAAGCAAGTGGTCTAGATGGAATAAATATGGAGCTCATAAAGTATCGAGGTATTTTCCTACATTTCAGATTATTGGCGCTATACAACGTGTGCTGGAAGACCCATAGAATTCCTACAGAGTGGGAAACGTCCAAAGTTGTGTCCATTCACAAGAAAAAAGATAGAACTAATCCAGAGAACTATCGTGGAATAAGTCTTTTGAACATTGCATACAAGTTATATGCTGACATCCTGAACAGACGCTTAAGAGTAATTGCAGAGACATTAATAGGAGAAGAACAAATGGGATTTTGCCGAGGTCGGTCATGTATGGATGCTGTATTCACCTTGAAACATATAATTGAAAAGAATCGTGAATACAATTGCGAAACTCACATGGCTTTCATTGATTGGCAGAAAGCATTTGATGATGTCTCAAGAGCTCAATTGTCTCAATTGGGATATAATGCTCAAAAAAGGATATCCCAAACATCTTGTTGCTGCAATTGCGGGTGCATACATCAATACAGACATTGTAATCACGTTCGGCAATAATAGGAAAACAGAGAAAATTCAAATAAATAAAGGTGTAAGACAAGGTTGCCAAATGTCCCCGACTTTGTTCAATATATATATATACTGACGAGATTCTAGATACTTGGAATCGATATGTTGACTCAGGCATTGAGCTTTCCAATAATGCCTCTGTAAACTCTTTACTTTATGCAGACGACACTGTGATCATTTTCAACACAGAAGACAAACTACAATATGCCCTATTCAAGCTGAACAAAATTGGAGCAGACTTTGGCATGAAGATCTCACCCCAAAAGTCCAAGATAATTGCATTCAGAGGGAAGTGGCCAGTTAGATCGAAAATAGTGCTTGACAACCAGACATTAGATCAAGTAAGAGATTTCAGTTACTTGGGATGCCGCATTTCATTTGATATGGATGATGATGTTGGTGAAAAACTAGCAAGATTCAGTGCTGTTTGTGGTAGTATAAGGAGAGCCTTGGGTAGGAGAACAAGGCAAGATACCCAACTGAAATTTTATAGGACCATGGCAGTACCGCTTATATCATATGGTAGCGAGGCATGGGTCTCTATGAAAAAAACTGAATCTCGCATACAAGCTGCTGAAATGAGGTTTCTACGAGCGGTCAAAGGTTGCACTAGAATGGACAAGATAAGGAATGACAACATAAGAGCTGAATTAAAAGTGGAACCTCTATTGAGTATTTCGAAAAAAAAATCGTGAAAACTGGTCCAGTCATTTACTCAGAATGTCACCCAATAGACTTCCAATGCAGGCATGGCAGTACTAACCTATAGGTAAACGAGGCGTGGGAAAACCTAGGAAAAAATGGATGCCGGAACAGGCCAATAGAGCCTAATCCTTGTATGATGATGATGATGATGATAGCGTTCATCGGATTTTATAATTTATATTTTTTAGTGTTGTCAATATTCGCATCCGAAAGACTAGTGCTTTTGATAGAATTAAATTGTGATTTCGAAATTAATTTCCATCCAAAATGTGGGTTTTTATTTCATCAAGAGGGTTAGTCTTATTTCACTTTTGAAATTTACGTACGTTTTTGTCAGATAATCTAATCATCTAATGGTTGATTATTTTAAAAGGTGTAAAATTAAGAAAATAATAAGTCAAGAATATAATATAAGCTCCTGGATTTCTTGTTCCATGACAAACTGCTTTGTTAATATTAACTTTTCATGTGAAATTTAACGACTTGCAGTCAAATATTTGTCAAGAATAAGTATAACTCACTTAATCTGGTCGAGCGCTTTCGAATCTATAATATAAGCATAAGAATATTGTAATCTAAAAAAAACAGTTGATGAAGCTTTTTATAGTGTAGAAGAGTACCTTTCAAATTGATTTAAAACCTCAGCTGTCGTTATTGAATCCATGGTAAATAGTGAATAATGATGGTGATATGCAAATACCATTTCAACTGACTTGCCTTACACTTCATGCATAAAGTTTTCAATTTGTGATAATAAAATATTATTCACCATTGTTAATGTTAGTCCAGTAACAGAACAGCTCGTGGGACTGACGTTTCCATCAATAGCAATATCGATTGGCGAGGGCGGAGAGTATTCTTGTAGCAGCTGTA
This sequence comes from Conomelus anceps, assembly GCA_948455865.1. Classification (NCBI taxonomy): domain Eukaryota; kingdom Metazoa; phylum Arthropoda; class Insecta; order Hemiptera; family Delphacidae; genus Conomelus; species Conomelus anceps. The sequence continues at coordinate 27,219,263 of OX418216.1, forward strand.
TACTCAATTCAGTCTGCAAAATAAGAAAAAATGTTTACAGCCCTAGTTAAAAAATAACAAATTTTTGTTCAGATCGAATAAGGGATTGAAAAGATTAAATTTTAATAAAAATTTGTTTCCAAAGGTATTGTATCACTTTCGAGCTCTTCTGAAGTTTGTCAATGATTGATAAATTCTTGTCTGGATCGTTACAGGGATTGAAAAAATAACTTTAAGTAACAGTTTTTTCCACAGGATACTCATCACTCTTCAAGCTCTTTTCTAGTCTGTCAATGATCCTTCTATATTCTCGTACATTGAAATAGAAAACATGTCTTTTGTTACAATTCATTTTTATATTGTAATTGAGTTTCTCTTGCATTAAAAAATACATAAACAAAATCTCGATGAAAGTTCAGGAAAAACTTTGAAATCTCAATTATTCAAAGCTGGATATTTGAACTTTACAACAATTATCAATAGATCTCAAAAATCTCAATAGATTTAAAAAAATATAATTATACTTATCATTATTAGAAGATGTTGCAATTCAGATGTAGCTTTAAAAAGGATTAATATCAAGAAAATTATAATTTACAAGCAGCTTACCCATCAAAAACTTTATTTAATTTAATAAATTAGTTCGAAGTAGCTGACAATTTAATAAACTGACAAATATACTTAAAAATAATTTATTAATTTCGAATTTATCAGTGCTATTAATTAATCGATTTCTTTCGGCTATTCAATGCTATTGTCAATATCCGCCATTGCGGAAGTCTTCAGTGTTAATTAATAGCACTTTGATAAATTCGAAATAATTAATTCTGTTTTTTATTTAATAGTCTCTCTTTTCTTATTCCTCTTTTGCTCCTTCTTCTAATCCTTTTCTTCTCCTCATTCAATCCATTATTCTCCTGCGTTACAACTTTCGTCAACAGATAACAGTAAGTGGCTTTTTATTATATAGGAAGTTTGATAAAAAATCACATACAAAAAGAGATGGATGAGAGTTTTAATTCACATAGTTCATTGTTTTCTTTCTCATAGATTCTAGTCCCGACTCACCTCTTCTTTCAGTCTTGCCATGAGTCGATCCCGATCTGATTTCAATATTTCAGCCTCTTCAGCTTGCCGTGCATTGCGAATGCCAGCAACTTCAAGTAGCGCCAGATGTGCATCTTTCTCGCTTATTGCAGCTTCCAACGCTTCTTGTCTGAAAGCCAGTGCATAAAATCAATTAACAAGTGCATTTAATATTCACAAGCAGTTATTGTTTAGCAATTTTCTTAGTAAATAATAATAAAAAGTTATTCTAGTCAAATTTTGATACCATCAGCCATTATTAATTTAATCCTGTTCAAAGATTTTAAATGGCCGCCATTTTTGTTTTTTGATGTCGGAAAATTTTGATAAATTTTTTTAGATTGTTTTAATTATTATAAAGCTGTATGCAAAATTTCAAAATTATACATTCAGAGGTGTTCAAATAAAAAAATAATGAGTGAAAAAACAAAATGGCGGCTGTGTGAGTAACTGAGGATTTTAGAAAAATGTTATTACAATATTTACTTTTGTTAGTGGTCCAGAAACACTGCCTAGAAGTATTGGTAGAGAGTTCCGAAACACCCTGTATATATAGACTATAGTATATAGACTTATATCTTCTTCTGTCAAGGAATAGAAGAATACATTAAAGGTTTACTATGTGACGGTAATAATGCTATTTTTAACTCGTTTATGAAATTTTGTAAATGTTCATAAATAAAGTATTCTAATCTAATCTAATACACCTGTTCCGGTTTCAAAGAATTGAAACGTGATTTTCAACTAAGATAGAACATTAAAAAATTACTGTCGCTCAAGTGCTCTACCAATATCCCTTTCGCCGCATAATTATAGTACATGACTATAATTTATAAACTATTTGTATACAGACTTCTATATAATTACAATGTATTTTAATATACAGTGCACAACTAAAAAACAATTTTTGTAGATTTCTATAAAATAATAACAATTGAATTTATAATTTACTTCTATATATTACTTAATATATATTCTATGTAACTCTGAATCGTTGGATCAGTTTGTCATGTCATGCTAACCGTGGTTCTTCCCTAATAAATGAGCACTTACTTCATATGAGCCAATTCTTGGATGTGATCAGTTCGTTCTTGCAGCAGCTGAGTCAGCCTCCTCTCCAACTGCTGCAGTCTGGTCAATAGAGGCCGACACGTGCTGCAGCGCAATGCGTGCGCTGTTTGCAGTGACAGCAAGCGTTGTTCCAGTTTTCCAACCTGTAGAAGAAAATTTTAAAAAAGTTATGCTCTATTGAATTCTAAAAGCAGAATATTAATAGCATTGAATGGAAGAGACAAGAGTTATCATTCTAGTTAAATCCGTGATTAACGTTATGAGTACTATATTTTACACTTTCAAAATATAACATGATACCTGTGAGACATTAATAAAATAAAAAACAAAGAACGCTTATCCTTTTTTCATTGCTGATAATGGCCACTTGAGTCTGATGACTTCTTCGTAAGTAATGAGGTAAATGAGTTAATGATGAAAAACGGCTATGGCTGAATGATATTTGAACTCAAGGCTGAAGGAACGAAGCGAGCCAGAGTCTCATCTAATCACAGACAAGTACTCAAATCAACTGCGCTACCGGAGCCGCCAGTTAGGCAGCCATCTGATTACACTATAGCGTTTTATGTAAACGTTTACATTCACATAAATTTTTTGAAATTTATTTAATTTGATCGAATCTGCCATCCTAGTTAATTTTCTCCAAAAATCTATACTTACAGTTAATGAAATTATGTATGGAACTGTGCATTGAACTACTAATATTGCCCTGCGGTGCATTTATCTAAAACCACTGCCCTGTAAGAAAGTATTAAGAGGACTAACAGTAATGTCAACAACAGGGGTGTAGTTAAAAATAAATGAGACTTCTACTCACAAGAGGTAGGCCTACGTAGATCGCCATTTTAGAAAATGGCAATTTTCAGATGATTTGTTCTCAACTCGAAGTTTACTATAATTTAAAAAATTTAGAGTCCCTACTGCACTTCTACTGAGTTTAGGAAATCGAAGTTTTCTCATGTACCGTAATTGAATATTCTGCGTGAAGGGAATACGAATACTAGCATGGCCTCCTCTAACAAGGCCGCGGCGAGGGAAATGTGGCAACGTTGCAGTCCCGGCCTATCGAGCCAGCCGCTGTAGCACTAGTTCTTATGGAGCTTCCATGCAGTGCTAACGTTTAAACGCTTGTTAGGATGGATTTTCGGTGGATTTGATTACTTTAGACTACTGCAATTATTATGCCAGACAAGTGTCTCGCTTCAGGGTGTAGCAGCAATTACCAAAGTGCGGTAAAAAGAGAGTGCTACGTCCAAGTGTTTGGTTTTCCAAAATACGATAAGCGCCGTAGTGAGTGTTATCAGCAGAATAAGCTCTGTGTGCATGCTCATGATTTCATTAAGTGGTCAATTAAAATATTTTATAATATGAAAAAATTGTCCAATGTTACGTTTTTGGAATGTTAATAAAACATTATGTTACTGATTAAGAATGCTACAATAATGTTAATTTTCAACAATTTTAGAACATATACTGTCTTTCTGCAATGTTACTAAACCTTATTAAACATTACTGGTCATAATTTTATGTAGTTCCATATCACTTTTTCTGTAATTATTGAAAATAAACTTTCCTAGTCTATTAAACATTCACTTATTCGTGTGATGGCCATTTCGCATTGTTGTAATGCTTCCTCAGACAAGGCTGGAGGCCTACTCCTATGATTAGTCCGTGTTGAATTAGTAAGTGTTGCATTTATTAGTGAAGTTTATTTAAAATAATTATTTATGTTCATGTTATGCAAATATGTAACGCTACTGAACTGTTTTACGTAACATTACAAAATTATTTCAAGTAATATTATGTTTATGTAATGTAATATGACGTTTAAGATTCTATGTAACGTCACCTTACCCGATTATTAGACCGTTTAACAACGTTAATATAACGTTGTTAAACGGTCTATTTACTTTACGTAAATATGTAACGTTACAAGGTATCATTGTTACGTTATTGTGATGTTTATGTGCTGTATGGGCAGCAAGCATTTATAATGCAGTGCTTCACATATTCCTTTCCTTAGGAATTAAAACAAATCGGGATGATCATATATATAGAAATTGTAGAGAAGTGTAAACATTACATGCATTTGAAGAGTTTGTGGAGTGTGTGGCGAGTGGGCCGGTGAGTGGAGGGGATTGCGGAGTTGCCACATCGTTGGCCGCGGCCTTGTTAGAGGAGGCCATGATACTAGTCATCACAAATTAGATTTTTGTAGGTTTGGTACTTACACCGTCTTCAACTAGACACATACATACAAGCTTATACTATATAACATGATTCACCCGTCACGAAAAAGCGATTTTTACATACCAACAAAAGGGGAATAGACCTTAATTGAAAAGATCCTAAGTACTTTTACTTCTGAATTATACATTGTTTTGAACCGAAAACAGCATAGACAAGAGGCAAGATATACAAGCATTATTGATTGTGTATGGCCGACAGCAACCAGAAAACACTTTTAAGTGATTTTTATTAAATTTTAGGATATTTTGGATGAGAGCCTTGAGCTAGCAATCACCTTGTTCATTGGCTGCTATGATCAAGCGCAGTGCTTAAAAGGAGACGAGTATATAGATTCAGTTATCACAAGCGTCTTCATTTCCCTGTATTAAAATCTTACTTTCATACAGAACGATAGTGTTATTATATACAATCTTATATCAAAACTGACTCTGTATTTCTATTTAAGTTAATTTTTACTCACTTATACTGGAATATCACAGACATATTATATATATTCAGTTATCAAGCGCCTTCATTTCCCTTATTCTAATACAGATAGATGGCGTTTATCATATTCCGTTTCTGCCATAATAGTATTCAAGTGAATTTTCAGTTTTGATAAAATTTACCTTTTCCATGATATGCTTTCTGCGAGACTCCTCCTGTATTAATCCCCTCTCTCGCTCTGCAGTGATGCGCACACTCTCTCGCAACGCCTCCTCCAGTTCAGAAATGCGTTCCTCCTTCAGCTCAATCACACCCAGAAGATCTTGCAGCTCAGCCTCTTCCAACTCGTTTTGCTCTACATCGGTCACTTCATTCTAAGGTAGGTGAGGGTAAGGTCAGGAAAAGGGTTGGAAATTCATTGATTAAATCATACAAAACTGAATAATGACAAAAATAATGCGGAATCAAGCAACGGAAATAAAATAATAAAGCCCTCCCTGCAAAACTTTTCAGCCAGCTCAAAATTTTCTGCCAAATGCAATATTTATTCTATCAACAATACCTAACGATTGTAAATTCTGTATAAAAAGTAAGATAATAATTATCAACAGTTCAATAACGGAATTCTTCAGTTAACAATCGAAAATAGTTGTATGCAGTACATACTGAAAAGCAATAACTTTGAATTTACCTATACAAGGAAGAGTTTCAATTAAAATAAACTTTTCAAGAAGCCAGCTGGGCCAGCCTGTTTTTATCAAAGAAAAATAAAATAAAGATTAAATAATAAATAAAACATATTTTGTAAAAGAAATTGAAAGAAATATGAAGGTTAGGTTAGAGGAAAAGAAAGTGAAAATTAGTGTGTTAGTACGGTATAATAAAGTAATTGATATGTTACATCTATTAGTTACTTCACATCCTAAATAAATTCATGATTCATCTATATTCTAAAGAATGTAATGATAACTACATTGAATATGAAAATTTCAACATGTGAATATTTTACAAGTTAGTTTGAAGTAACTGAGAATTAAACAAACTGACAAATTAATATACAAAAACAGAATTTTGAGAGAAATGAGCGAAACAAACTTGTGAGATAGGAGCCGATATGGCCAAGTTTAAAATGAATGCTGCTGTGCAGAAGGGTCACTTTAGTTTAGTGGTCAAGGTGCCTGACCGGCAATTGGGAGGTCCGTGGTTCGATTCCCGGTGGTGATTGATATTTTTGTACAGTAGCACTCATCGATTTCCATCGGCTATTCAATGATGTTGTCAATATCCGTCATTGCGGAAGTCTTCAGTATAAATAATTGATAGCACTTAAAGGAATTGGAAATTAATAAATTTTGTTTCTGAATTTTGTATTGTTAGCCTCGGTTTCTAACTACGCGGATTCGGACTAAACGGATAGTGGATAGGGCCTGAAATTGATGGATACTTCAATGTAGGTTCCTATACCAAAAGCATCAATTGCAGTTTATTCCTGCTCTGCATCAATTGCAGTTTATTCCTGCTCTTATTCCTACACCCCGAATCCGTGTAGTTAGAAGCCAAGGCTTTAATGGGCAAATGGGCATTTCTATTTGTTGCCAATCTATGAGGAACAGTAAGAGTACTACGTGCACTAATATCATAGCACCTAGAATAATGGGATAGTAGTAAATGAGTAGAGTTCTGAGCTCCATTATTAATCGTTCATACAAATCGAAAAAATAAAAAAATTATAATTCTTGTCACCTTGGATTGGTCTGAAAAAATTTTGTATTCCAACTATTGTACGATTAATCGTTATTCTCTTGACAAAAACTTGAGACCAAGCCCAATGCCCAAGCAGTATCTTAGTAATTAGTAGAGAAATATGCTACTGAGTGACATGAGAGTTTGCATAATATGAAAGTATTACCGAGTAGGGCCGTGGGCTAATAATTTAGAAATTTAGTACTACACAATCAATTTTGAAAAATAATTATTTTAGGTAGGTAATTAATCATAAAACAATATCAGTGATAGATTAAGGTTATATCATTTACCTCCTCTGCTTTTCTTTGTTGTTCCCTTTGTGCATTGGCAGTTTGTTGGCTTCTCATTTTTGCTTGTGCATTTTTTAGTGCTCTGAAACAATACGTGTTCATTCAGTACCGGTAAGGTATGCTTAACCCTTCAGCCTCACTTAAGACATAGAATTTCCTTTTCTAAGTGATGAACAATTCCAAAAAATCAGACATTCATATAACAATCAATACACACAATACATACATACATACATACACAATATCATTAACAACACATAACAATATAATTTTTGAACCATTAATATTTTTATTGCTGACAGTGGCATTTCCAACCAAAGCAGTGTTACTGGTACACAAAGTTTCACTAAACTTACAAAGCATCTGATCACCTACATTTACTATTTCATTCTTGGATTTCTTGTTCCATAAGATCTGTGTTGTTAGTACTATACATGTTGAAGTTCCATACTACTTTTTCATTTGATATTCGAACATAAATAATTATTGAAAATATTTTGATGGTGAATTTAACACTTCGATTATTCGTTCGATTCCTCAGATACGGTTGAAGGTCTACTGAACCGTGTCTGAGGGGGCATTAAATAAATGCGAATTGACTAACGAACGAATAAGCGAAGTGTTAAATTCACCAGTAAAGTATTTTCTATAATTATTTATGTTTATATTTACTATATTTTTCCATGGAGACGTGGAGATACTGTTAATATTTCCATTAGTCAGACAGTGTAGAATGCAAATACTGTCGGATTAAAATAGATGGGATTTCCCAATGTGTTTAGTATTTTCACTACCTCCAACCATAATCTTTTTTAACTTTTCATTCCTTCCTAATTCTATTTTAAAGCGTTTACCAGCAAAGAAAATATTCGCTTGTGAACCAAATGGAAATGGCTTATTTATTCATTCAGAAGCTAGAATCAGATTTAAAAAAAGAGATGAGAACTTGTGATAGGATTCTAGTGACTGACAACATTATTGCTTAAAAGTGAAACAATATATTCAGCTCTATGGAAAAATCAGTGTTCATATTTCCAACACCAACTTAATAATCTGATATCAAAACTGACACTGTATTTTTATTCAAGTTATTATTTTCAGTAACATAATTTTTATTAATTTCGAATTCCTTTAAGTGCTGTTTATTTATACTGAAGACTTCCACAATCGCGGATATTGACAACAGCATTGAAAAGCTGATGGAAATCGATGAATGCTACTGTACAACCATATCAATCACCACCGGGAATCGAACTACGGACCTCCCATTTGCCGGTCAGGCGCCTTAATCACTAGACTATAGTGACCTTTATGCACATCGATTCTGCTTCATCGATTTCCATCAGCTATTCAATGCTGTTGTCAATATCCGCCTTTGCGGAAGTCTTCAGTATAAATTAGCAACACTTAATGGGATTCAAAATTAATAAAAATTATGTTTCTGTATATTTGGCAGTTGGTTAAATTGCCAGTTACTTCAAACTAACTTATTATTTTCACTCACACACAGTGGAGGAATGCACTTTCGCCTTCTAAAGAGGGAATGGTTATGGCTTCTGAGGAGGCAAAATCCATGTAATATCGTGAAAATCATAATTTACATAAAAATATATAGTCGGTTTTGATATTAAATTGTTCAACAAGTTCTCCATACTCAAGTATTCCGTCATGAGAAACCTAACCGAAAATATATTCTCCAATAAAGGCCTACAGATCAAATAAAAAATATTCTTTGCCTGGAATGTCAGAGAGTACAACCACTACAGGTAACTTTTCTACTCTTGTTTGCACATCAAAGAAATTGATGTTTGTAAAAATTGGAATCAATTTTGACGAAATAAATACATCAATACCAAAGAAAGAGACTACATTGGAAAATAAATCACAAATTTGTACGAACACTTGAAATTTACAACTGTAACATTAGAAATCAACTTGAATGCTCACTCTTGTAATTCGCGTATCGTTTTCTCCTTGGAATTCTGTTCTTCCTGGCTCATTTGTACTAGCTGAAGTAACCTTTCCATTTCTTCTTGCGATCTTCTGGCATCCTCCTGTGACTTTTCTAGCTGTTGACGCATCATGTTCACTTCTTCTTGCACTCTTGCGAAACCCTCTCCACCGGCGTCACCAGCTGCTGCTCTCTGTTGCTGTCAGACAAAAAAAGTTAAAAATGTAAAAATTATAAAAATGTTTGCATAAGTGTTTGAAATAATTTGAGCTTCGACGTTTATAATCGGAAAATCTAGACAGGAACTGACTATAACGTGCTGAATCAATAACGAATATAATTGATGGGGAATTCAATTTATACAAGTGTTTCACCAAGAATAGGGAGTTAAAAAAACAGAATTTCGATGCAGACAATTTCAAGGAATGAATGGACTATGCGTAGTAATTGAAATTACACCAGAAGTTAGCGGTCTATAATGTGATGGTATAATTTGAACCGGTATTTAGCATTGAATACGATTAACATTATAAAATCGTATTCATGCAGTATTTTGTTACAAAAAGAGAACTTAAGAATTTAATGCTGAATAAATCTCCATTTAAATATGGAAGTGATAGCCGCGAGCCGTAGCAGGTATCTGTTCAATCAGATAGATAAGCTGCGTTCTCTTGGGTCATATTTGTAACGGTGACCGACTAGATTGGCCAGCAAAAAATACACTGCTCTCTGCTGTAAAATCACTTCAATGTGGTTCGGAACCCACCTAAAACTGTAGGTCCAACTCATCAATCACCATCATCCAACTCATTACCCACGCAAAGGTCTATGTGGGCTTCATCCTCCAAAAAAAAAATATATATATATATATGATGAAAATTAACCATTGTGGACAAATAGGAAGTTTATGTATTATAATGGTCAATGAGAATGAATCTTTCATTTACTTTTTCAATCGGTCTCTTCGAATTAAGACTGATTTCGATACAGCGCTATCGTAGAGTAATCTGGACTTCTACATTAATCTAGTAAGAGTCTAGGAACAAATAAAATTGAATTTCATAAAACAGCCCAAATATTTCATACTTGTATTTAATTTTCAGTTTGTATTATTAAAAACAAATAAATTTATTTTATTACATAAATATTTTTAGAAAACTTTAATATAGTGAATTCAATACTCGCGTATTTGTGTGATGGCCATTTCGCATTGAGGAGATGCTTCCTCAGACACGGCTGGAGGCCTTTATAGTTTTTTGAGCTCTCCAGCCGTCATTGAGGAAACATGCCATCAATACAAAATGGCCATCACTGGAATAAGTGAGTGCTGAATCCTCTAGTAAAGTTTATTTAAAAAGTATATGTTTAAATATCGATTGAAAAAGTGATATGCAACTACAAAATCGAATTATTTATTTATTCAATTGCACTTATTTATTGTATTGTCACTTCTATACGTAACCTTTATTTAGACATTTCAGTATTGAAATTTAGAAGAGGAAGCAGTTTTGGGCTGTAAAGCCTGTTGCTTCCTCTTCATTCTACTGCAATGTGATGATGTACATAGATGATAAATAAATAGATCACACCAATGGAAGAATACACTCTTATCTACTACTATAATGAACTACATCAATAAATGTAATATTGCATGAACATGACTTATAAAAGTATTTCCAATGAGCTAATTATGAGGAAACATAATTACCAATTGCGACTCAAGCTGATCCATTTTCTCTTTCCTCTTCTTCAATTTCAGTTCCAAATCCGCTATCGACTTTTCCTTCTCTTCCAGCTGTTTCACTCGAATGTCCACTCCTTTTCTGTGCTCCTCCAATTTACGTCTTTGATCTTCGAGTTGCCTCTTCTGTTCTTCTAATTGTTTCTTTAGAGCGCTACTTTCTTCGCCAGCTTTCGCTGCGCCAGCTGCTAGCTTCTTGTTGGCTTCGTGCAGATCGAGCTGAAAAATCAGGTGGAAAATATTTAATAAAGAGTACAGACAATTATTGAAAGCATAACGAGAAACCAGCTTTCATTGAAGCAGACGGCTTTTTTATTGAAGCTTATTCATATGTTTTTATTGAAACATGGTGTGATTTTTAACCTGTCATTTCTATATTAGGGAAAATACAAAACCTTTCAACATGTTATAATAAAATTTGCAAGAAATTCAGTGAATTTTGGCCATCAATATGTACATCCATCAACAAATAATGCAACACTGATCAAAGTTCAAGATGGAAATGAATCATGGTGTTTGCTAATACTTATTGTTCTATGTAATCAATAATGTTCAAATTATCATAAAGTAGCAACTGTCAGAAAAGTATCTTGAAATAAAAATTTTCTTGATCATATCCAAATACTTCCTACTTTGGTCAGTACCTAATATTTAAGACTTGCATGAAAATGCTTCTAGTCACAGTATAAATGGCAATTTTTTCCAAGGAAGTATTAAAGCAAAGAACCATGTTCTAGAATGAATTTGATCTGGTCTATTCTCATACAATAATATTATTGTATTGAATAAGTCTAGGCCTATATAAAGTTCAAATTATCTGCAGATACATTTACATAATGAATATTGATTTCTCATATTTAGTCGGGTACATATCTATAGCCTGTTTACTGCATGCACAGTAGCTATCTTCCTGCATTCAAAGACTCAATATTGTTTACTAATCAAGTGATATTAAATAATACTCGAAACTAATAAAAAATTGGACATGTTGCCAGTGGAGAGTTTAAACATTTATAAGCATTGAAAAATATTTGTCCTACATGAACATTTTCCATTAAAACATAATTATTAGTAGAATTTAATGGGAGAGTTATAACAAAAATCGTTCAACTTCTCGTTGTTGGAAATTATATACAATGGACTAGGCAGTGATGTGTTTCGAGAGACTTACAAAAGCTTAGGATAGTTTAAGTTTAATATTTGTTATTTTCTCTTTATTCCACTCTTTTCATTTAACCATATCCTTGTGATAATATTCAATAACATGAAGAGTGCAATTTACCAGAATAATATTATTGGGAAAATATTACATTTATTAGGCTATTCTCTCAGTAATAGACTATTATATGAATATTAATTATTCATTAATTAATCTATATATTAGATCGATTCTAACTCTTTTTCTAATAATTATCCTCTACTGCGTGGAACAAACACTAATGTTGAGAATAATTTAGTCACTCCTAATACCTGCAGACAAAGCCCAAGTATTTTGTAGTACACAATGGAATAGGTTCGATCAACAAATTTTTGCATAAAAAAGCTTAAAATTGAAGATATAATAAGAACGAACAGATAGAATAAGCACAAAATCAAGAGCATTTAACGATAATAATTCAAAATCACGAGCTGAGAAGAACAATACATGGAGAAAATTAGAATTTTACAATACCAAGTTCAACATAGAAAAATACCTCCCATACGAAGAAAATAATAGCTTTAAAAGTTGCATGCATTCAAGAAGTAAATTTGCTCTTTCAAATACAGTGTTTCCGTTTTGTTCATTAACAAAACTTGTGTAAATATTTGAAACAGTGTCAATATTTGAAACGAATCAGTTTCATGGAACAACATAATTTCATGGAAAGTGACAATCGACTAGAAATATTTATTACTGGAGTTCTAATTACTCAAATATTGCTAATGAAATATCAAATTTGGTAAAATATTGCATGAAAAAATTTTTGAAAATTATTTTCCTATTGTAAGAAGATTTTTTAAAGATCATGAAATTACAACCTTTCAAGAAAAAGCTGCATTGTGAATGAGCATTAAATAATATCACATCTACACATAAACACTTGAGGAAAAAAGAGCAAAACATCTAAATATGAATTATACTTACCAATCCCGGCTACAGAGAGCTTTTAATCGATAATTAATAGAATTATGGTGTTATTAAAGTGACAATTATCCATTTATAGTACAAACATCCAGTGTGGTGCAAGAATGCATGACCCTCCCATGTTTGCAACATTTGAACACAAAGTGAGTCAAGTAGGTTGGAAACATACAAAACAATAGTAAGTAAAGAAAATAAGATAAGTAAGACATAAATATGATAAAATAATAAAACCATTGAGCATAACAGTAAGAGAAAAATTGTGAGACATGTCACACAGAGCTACTGAATGTTGCGCGCGGACAAATATATGACATGCCTACTGCAAACACAACAACATGTAATTCCATTCAAAGCTAGACGAAACCTGCCTGAAAACAGCAGGTGTTCGGTGACATCTACTATTTGCAGTTGTGAGCTGCAGCAGCTTGTCTGCACTCCGACTAACCTGATTCTTTTCCAGCTCTTGGACAAGCATCTCAAGCTGCGCCTGGAATCTCTCTCTTTCAACAGCTGCATTCTTCAGCTCAGCCTGCGCCTTATCTAGCTCGCTGAGAAGCCTTTGCACATCTTCCTTTGCACCCGAGGCACCGGCATGCTGTGCCTGCAGCTGTTTCTCCAGCATCTGGTTCTTTTTCGTGAGCGCCTCTCTTGTCTCCTTGTACTCAGATTGCATTGCTTGCAGTTGCTTTTCAAGTGTCTGTACACGTTTCTGCACCTCATCACGCGCTCCTGTTTGCTGTGACTGCATTGACTGCAGCTGCTTTTGAAGCTCATCAGCCCTCATCCTTTCCTGTTCAATAGCTTTCTGCCATTGAGTTTGCTCTTGTTCTTGTGCTTTGGCAATCTGCTGCAACTGTTGTTGGAATTTACTAAGCTCACGATCTTTCGCCTGTAGACTTTGCTGCAAACTACTCAGCTCTTGATCTTTGCTTTGAAGAGTTTGTTGCAGCTTGACCATTTCTCTCTCAAAACCATCTTTACTGCCTGACTTCTCAGCTAGAACTCTCCTCTGTTCATGTTTCAGTTTTGTCACTTCATCTCGCTCCTTCTCCAGCTGTGCCTCAGACATTTGCAGTTCTTGCTGGAATGTCATCAACATATCTTGTGACTTTTCAAGCTGGAGAACCAACTGATCACGTTCTAATGTCAGTTGCTTCCATTCGGACTCCATTTTCGTCATCTGAGCTTCAACTTTCTCAAGATGTTTCTCTCTCTTTTCAACAATGGCTACCATTCTCTCTTTATCTCTAATCGCTTGATTCAATTCTTGCTGTATCTTAGCAGTATCTTCTCTTAACCTATGATCTGCATTTTGCATTGATGACATATGCTGCTCCAGAGCTCGTTTTGTTTGTTGCAATTCAGTTTCTAAATGAATCTTATCTTCAGCAAGCCTATGAGATTCACTCTGAGCTTTCTCTAGCTTCTCATGCATCTTTGAGAGGTCAGTGTTCATCTTCTGGAACTCTATCTGAGCTGCTTCATTGTTCTCCTGATATTTTCCCAAATGCATTTGTGATTTTTCCAGTTCTCTAGTAAGTCGATTGCAGTCCATTTCTGCTTTATCTTTGGCCTGCTGAACTTTCTCTAACCTGTCTCTAAGCCTGTCTAATTCAGCCTCCCCTGAACTAGCTCTTCCTCCTAGCTCTGATCTTAGTCTATCATTGTCAGACTGAAGCCTTTCTAGTTCTCGTGATAGTTTTCCAAGTTCAATTTCAAGTTTTTCACGTGACTGTTGAGTTTTGTCAAGCTTCTCTCGCAGTCTCTCTGTTTCTAAATCGGCTCCACCCTTTCCGGCTAGTTCAGCCCTGAGGCGCTCATTCTCTATTTGGAGTTTTTCTTGCCTATCTCTCACTTTCTCACACTCAATGTGCAGTCTTTCAAGATCAATGTGGTGTTTCTCTTGTGCCTCTATCAGCTTGGTGACTTCAGCTCTTGACAACTCCAGCTCCAACTGAACCTCATGGAATCGACTCTCCAGCTTCTCATTAGCCTGTGCCAACTTTTCGCTCCTCTCCTGTTCAATCTGATATTTACCTCGTAACAGTTCGGTGGTCTCACGCAGTCTCTCCATTTCTTCCTTGCTGCGCTCTTGTGTGTCCTGGTACTTGCCAGCCCGAGCTGCATACCTCTCTGCCTCTTCTCTGAGCGACTCGGCCTCAGATCGGTGTCTATCCAGCTCCATTTGAGCCTTGCGTAGTTCAGCCTGCAATTTATCCTGCTTATCATACATCTTTTCTAGCTCTATTGACATTCTAGCCATTTCCTCTTGGCTCTTTTCATGGGTAGACTGTGCCTTTGCGCTCAGAGCATGAGCCCTTTCCAATTCAAACGTCATTCTATCTGTATCTGCCTGCAATTTATCTCTTTCAGCTTGGATTCGCCTCATTTCAATTTGTGACTTATCATAGCGTTCTCTCATCATCTCACAATCCACAGCCATCCTATCCATGTCCTCCTTGAATTTATCTTCGTTCTCTTTTGTTCGGCCCAATTGCAGAATGGCTCTGTCATACATTTCTTGAAGGCGTTGCATTTCATCTTGCAGCTTGCGTTGTTCTTCACGTGACTTGGTGGCAAGCAGTTGAGCTTTCTCCACTTCCATTTCAAGACGATCTTTCTCAGTTTCTGCTGATTCCAGTCTTGTCTGAAGGCGATATACTTCATTCTGGTTTCTGAAATAATCAAACAATAATTACTATTATCCTTTATTTCCACTAAAACCGTTATATTAACTTATAATGGCTTCAATCATAACTTTGAAATTGATATTGGAATATTAATGTGAAACAAAAGTTTTCTGCAAAGAATTAATGTACACACTTGATTGAATTACTATTGCACTAGGGACCTGTTGCATGAAAATTTGAAAACACAATTATTACAATCTACTATAGAAAACATATATAAGGTTCCATAAGGTTCTGCAGTAACTACAAAATGCAAGTATCAGTAAAACTTGTTTGTTTGCAAATTGTTATAAAACGCCCTGAACCTTCAAATTATTTATTAGAATCGACAATAAATATTCTGGTTTCATTAAAAAAAATTGCCACGTCATGGATTATAGAGCTTGGTTGGCATATTAAAAAAGTCCTAGCCCTTATACATTATTAAAGATGATATTTATGAAATATATTCACTACCAAACATACAAATATGAAGCTTCAACAATGAATGAGCCTCTATTGTAATTATTATAGTTTTTTCTACAAATAATTGGCTCCAATGGCTCAGTAATAGAGAAAGAGTTTAGGTTGAATGTGACTTGCCTGTCATATTTTTCCAACATTCGTTCAAATTCTTTATTGGCAGTGTCTTTGTCTTCTAATGCTTTTTGGAGTATCAACTGATTCTTCTCAAGCTTCTCTTTGAGAATCTCAACTTCAGTCAACATATCGTCTCTTTCAATCTGAAAAACAAAACTCAAGTGTTTATTTTTTGAAGCATCGTTAGTCATTGGTGAAGGAAATCATTGTAATTTACAGCAGCCTCTTAATAATTAAAATTCATATTTCTATGAACTTATTTGATTTTTATCTAACAATAATCATAAAATAAAAACTAATTAGAAAATCTCGATTCTTCAAGTTTACTGCCTAGAAAATTTGTTGCCTGGAAAAAAAGGAAAGGTTGCATATATTTAAATTTTTTCTAGTACAGTAGAGCCCCGATTATCCGCGCAATTGGGTGGCAAGGGCAACGCGGATAGCAAAAATCGTGGTTAACCCGAAAAAGACAAGAAAATTGGGGAAATTACGAAAAATATATTGTACAGTAAGAACTATGATTGTGTTATTGTACAAGAATCATGATTATGTTTATCTTTTAAAATATGTAAAGTACAGCAAAACCATCGCTCTTCATCTTAATCAAAGAACAGTAAAGAGAAACCAATATATACTGTACTGTTTCCAAAAAGTGTTCAGTTACGCCTTTCTAAAAAAATCAAGTCACTGGAAAATTAAAATTTAATTGAAAAATGTTTTTTGTAGCACTTGCGGATATTTGGGGCTCTACTGCATATTACAAAAACCAAAGGAAAACGAAATAATATGTTGAACTGTTCAAAAACTTCATGCATGTAAGTATAATGGTTGTTAATAAGTGAAAGCAAGAACGATTTTTTTAACAACAGATTAATAATGATCTCGATAAAAAATTGTTATTGTTAGAAATACATAGTTTAAATCAAGGATCGAAAAACGCAGCACTATACACTGTATCAAGATAATGTTATGCTAAAATCGGAATAAATCATTAAAGTAGAAAAAATAAAGTACTGCATTATCCCATTAATTTAATTTGAGCCTTCAATCACTATCCAACATTTCAAAGAGCATTTTCAAAATAAATTGAATTTCAAATTTAAACTTCACTTTTCCCATATTTCTCAAGAAAAATTGCGTAGGATTTTTGATTCTCCTGAATTATTATTAATTTTAAAATTCGATGTAGTGACGATGAATGACTGAGAACATAACTTGGTTTAAGGCATACTACTAGTATAGTAGCTTACTAATATTTCAAAATACATAAGACAGTGTTATTACAATAATTAGCAGTTTTATTTTGTGCGATACCTATGTTTCCAATAATCAATAGTTTTCCATTTGTATGTATTTTCTGCTCATATTTGATGCAGAATAAACATCAATATTCATGAACAGTGGGAATCTCATTGCTTGTAAATGGGAATTTCTAAAAATACATCATTAGAACTAAAGCCGATATCAGTCGAAATGATTGCTATTGAGAAAGGCATTTCTCAATCAGGTTTTGAAAAAATAATATTAAATTTTCAACTTGATAATATATTACAGGTTCTTCTAGTTACTCGTCCAGTTAGCATATATGCTAAATGAGCCTTTCACAATAACATGCATTCTTGTACTTACTGAATAGATGCAGTACCATATATTTGGTTTTGCCAATTGAAAATTTTCAATTTTGAAGACCTGAGTAGAACGATTTCATCTGCTATATCCGACCAGAAAGACCAACCGTCTGATTAACTCTGTTTTACTAGTCTGAATAACTTACTTTATGCATCTAAAGAAACTTTTCATCTCATCTTCCTCCCACAAATAAATTAAACAAAGTAAAACACGTTGATGAGGAAATAGACATTTGCATTTCAATATGTGACAATTATTGTTCCACTCTGTTGTTAAGCATCATTAGATACTGCAGGTTGTACCAAATTATAACATTGACTAGTTCACTGACAGATAACAGCAGTGTCTGATGATGCTCAACAACAGAGTGATTGATTGCCTTTATTAAGGACGAAGTTAGGACTCATGGTCCTCTCTTACACACTCAACCCCATAACAATTAATATACAAATTGAAAATGTGGATGTTCATTTCCACTTCATCAGAGTGTTGCAGTTTTGCAATATGAGTAGCTAGTGCTACATCTTAGTATTTCATTCATTAGAATTGATCCTGGAACAGTGTCTCTGATAAACATACTGGAACCATTAAAATACCAACAGCATGCACATACATACAGATGATTGTGCAACGTAAAAGTTGATTTTGGGGTATTGGTGCAAACAAATATAACTTAATACAGTTTGAACACTACATTGGTTAATATTGAGAAAAAGAATGTATGTCCTACAGTGAGAAATAGTGATGATGAGTGAGATTACAGTTTTTAATGTGCTTTGATTTTGTAGCTGTTGTGTCATTATCAGTTACCTGCATCTTCTGTTGATTCTGCTGAGATTTTTCCCAGCGTTCTTTGAACACGTCGAGCTCAGTGTGCATGCTATCGCGGTCGCGTTGCGCTTTTGACACTTGACTCTGTTGCAGTTCGATGCGCTCCTGCAACTTCTCACACTCCTCGTGATATTGGTCTCTTTCTTTTTGTAATCGCGCCAAAATCATCTAGAAAATAGATCCCGACAATGATTGATCGATTGGCTAGATCAACGCACGGCTAGCAAATGTTTCACCCTAATCCAATATCTAAGTGGAGCAGAAGTAGTACGGTAGCGATTTCAGTAACATGTTGTGAACCTATCATAATAAATCGCCCTTTTTGTTTTGTTGTCAGAAAACGGTCTAATCATATCAAACATTGCTGGCATAATGTATGACTCATTTTTATGTTTTGTTTAATGTTCAAGTCTTGTCGTCAAGACCAGTAACATTGTTTGCCACAACTCCGCCTGACCAATCTTAAAAAATAGACCTGACAGCTTTTAACAATATTATAAATCTTCTTCAAGCAATTTATGCTCGAGTGTAATTAACATAGTTTTGTATTGGGCTTTTATGTATGCATTTACTGTCGTGTGTTGATTGATGTTCAAGTCTTGTATTGAACTTTTATGTATGGTATTTACTTTTGTGTGTGATTGATGTTCAAGTCTTTTATTGATCAGTTGAATGAAGATCAGCAAAATTGTTTGCCTCAACTCCGCCTGACCAATAATAAAAAATAGACCTGACATCTTGTAACAATATTTTAAAGCTTCGTCAAGAAATTTATGTTCGAGTTAAGAGATAAAGATATGTAATTCACATGATGTGAAATACAAAGAGTTTCTTTGTATTTGTGGTTTACGATTATAAAAAGGAAATATTTAAACACTATGTCGTGAGCTATTTTTTATTTCATATGTACATGAGATTAGGTAATCCATATTATTTGGAGAAACGAATTATTATTGTTTTGAATGTGATAATAATTTTGAGGTAAAATTATTAATAAAGAAAATAGATACTACAATCTATTAAATAGAAATCATAATAATATATTATAATCTATACAAGAAATAAAAGATTATTACCAAACAATCAATAGATTCTTTGAATTGTTTTAATGGGAATTATGGCACTTATAGGGACTTCCACATTAGCACTATAACTTGAAAATCATTAAATTTATTATATAAACCGTTTGCATAAAAGGTTTTTATTTAAAATGAAAATTAATTTATTCAATTTCTGGAAATTAATGCAAACACCAAACAAGATTATTTTAGAATGCATTTTAAGCTACTAATAAAGTAACTTGAATATTACTATTACCATTTAAATTTAATTTCTTTTTAATATTACGCCTTTGATTATTATAGTCTACTCCACTTTGAAAAATAGAATGAACTTATTCCTTCCAAACTTGATTGTGTGAATACTATTATCATCTAGTACATCATAGTATTACGCACTATTGAAGCCAGCGTTTACCTTTAAACAATTATCCATATTATTCTTTAACGTACGATTCTGGAGAACTGATATGTCGTTCAAGATGGAGGCGATGCCTAACTTTTTTCTGTGGGCAACTGTGTACTTACTGAACGTTACAAAATATGTGAGATGTGGCCTAACCCCGGTTATAAAATTGAATTAAATTTTTGTTCAAACTGCAAGAACACACTAAATCGGAGCTGGTGACAATAAAAGCACATCAACATTTCAAAACATTAATTCACAACATTTCTAAAGCAGTAGAAAGTGGGGTCCATGCAGAAGAGGTCAATAAAACACTGCGATAAGAAAGTTTCTTGAAAGAGTTCTAGAGGTCATAGAGTGATTAAATCCAGCACTTTATTGCCTTGACATATTTTGTTCAGAGGACAGTAGCATGTTACATACAATTTCATAGAATGTCCGTCTATTTCATTGAAATACTTAAAGAGAATGTAAATGGCTGAATATTAAAGTTTGGTTCCCTTAATGAATGAGTTTGAATTCATCTTGAGAAAATATTTGATTATATTTGAATATTTGTGAATGCGACCTCTAGAATAATCTCCACAGACAGATGTAGAACACACAAGTTGTATTAGAGCGGTTGTTGAAGCACATACAACACAGTTAATATTTATCATCCAGATGCAGGTTAATGAGTTTTTATGACATCAAGTCCACACTCACATAACTCAGTGACAGTGTTACATTGAGATGCCACAAACAGTTCAAGTTGATATTAAAATAATGTTGCACTTACCTGATTTTTTTCGAACTTGTCCCTCAATCTGTCAGCTTCTAGCTGACAAGTTTCTTTCTCTTTCTGCAGCCTGGTTGCCTGACCAAGTGATTTGTCCAGTTGTGATTGGATGTTCTCAAAGTCATAGTTTTGTTTTTCTTTCTCCATTTGCATCTACCAAAAGAAATATAATCGAAGTGAATCATCAATTTCAACAATCGATAGAATACTTATGTTAAATAATATGATGCTAAAATTGACTGTCTTACAATAGTCATGAAAGCACTTATTGGATGGGCGACCGCTTTGGTTCAGCCAGCAATAAAGACTGTTGTATGCTGTAAAATCACTTCCGAGTGGTACGGAACCCACCTAAAACTGCAGGTCCAACTCATCCACGCACAGGTCTCAAACCTATGCGGGCTATCTAATATTGTTAAATGAAGTTCAGCAACTCCAGAGGTGTTCAAGTTTTTACGGAAAAAAGCTTTCCATATGCAAGATATAAATATTACTGTTCTAGTTATACTCATTATCACTTATATAGTACCGATCAGGGTAATAAAACAACAGATAAATAATGTTTATCCACTTTTTCACGTGATATCTTGTAATTAATTGTTGGTGGACTTTTGTAAGCTTAGTATAAAATTTAAACATTAAATTATAGTTTAAATTGAGCTTCGTAAATCAATTCTTGTTTTATTGATTCCACTGATTTTGATAATTTTTATTATTTCTATGTATAATCATGATCAAATTAATTTCACCAATCTAAAATCATTTTATTCATACGGACTAGAACACATTTCTTCATATTAGATCAAATTATTCCAAATATAATAGCTTTACAAAAAATACAACTGTTTCACAATTACTAACTTTATAAAATAAAACAAAATAGCTTATAATAAATCTCATACACGAGTCTTGAGACTCATGTAAGTAATAAATAACGAAAAATCTGCATACTCAATGCAGCATGAGCCAAAATCTTTTGCACTGAGTTAAGGGAGCTCTATGATATTTATAACAAATGAATACGAGTAAAAGATTGACTCCAAGTCAAGGGTCAAGCAACTGAGGCTTCACTGAAATAGCATTTGAGAATAAATGAATAATCTTAAACATTTGTTTGTGTTTAAAGAAAATAAAACTTTGAATTTCGAAATATAGAATAAATAGAAAGAATTCGACTCACCCTTCTAATTTCGCCGGTGGACTTGTCCAACTTCTCCTGCAGCTTATCGACATCGCTCTGCGCCTTGTCAAGTGAATTCTGCAGTTTCTCTTGCTGCAGTTGGGCCTTGCCGAGTGTCGCCTGTGTGCGTTCGAGTTCTTCGCGCGCTTTTTCCAACTCTGTCACGGCCTTGTCGCGTTCCACGTGCAGACGATTAACAGACGTTTGCGCGCGGTCGTACTCTTCGCGCAGGCTTTCCTGTTCACCCTGCGCGTTTTCCAGTTTTGCTTTGAGCCGGTAAATTTCGCCTTGGGATTTTTCGACCTTTTCCTGGAGTGCAGCGGCTTCGGCCCGTGCTCGGTCGTTGTCAGCCTGCGTGACGCGTAGTTCGGCTTGCGCGCGACGCAGTTCTGCGGTCGCTTTTTCGGCGCGTTCTTGAATGCGATCCAGCTCCTGCGACGTGGACAGTGTGCTGCGTCCGAACGTCGTCTGCGAACGCTCCAAGTCGTGTTTAAGGCGTTCGTTCTCCAACTCAAGACGCGCGAGACGCTGTTTAGCTGCCTCCCAATCGGCTCCACTTCTCCCAACCTCGTTAGCCGCTTTATCCAACTCCGCCTTCGATTTACCTAGCTCCGATTGCGAGCTCTCCAACCTCGCCTCCAAACGATCTTTCTCGGCCTGTGCTCGCTCCACACGTGCAGTCAACTTCTCCACCTCACTCTCCATCGCGTGCAGCTTCAACTTATACTCAGCTATATCCCTCTCATGCAGCTCACGCTCCTCTTGTCGCTCCTGTTCGGCCCTGTCTCTCTGCTCACGCAGCTGACTCATCTGCTTTTCTTTGTCGCCGATCGCCTCCTCCAGACTCGACAGAGCACCTTCGCTGGAACAGTGGTGTGCTTGCATCGCTGTCAACCTCGCTCGAGCCATGTCCACCTGGTTATCCTTCTCCTTAAGCAGGTCCTCGAGATTTTCGATCTGTATTTCAAGAAACAACAATTTTTTTCGTGTCCTTTACATTAAAATATTCTATTTTTAGAAAGTAATTTTATTCATAATTTTATGAAAAATTTCGTTTAGTAATCCCGGAAATTAAAAAAAGAAGGAAGAACATCGGAATACCAATAGACGGATAATATGTGATGAAATGTAAATCAAGATTTTTTGCACATATCTCTTTGTGAAAATAATACTCTAGACATATAAAATTGAAAATTATTTAGTTATGGATGAAAAGCATGGATAAAAGCATAATCTAATAAGTCAATTGAAAGTAAGAACGAACGAAAAGCGAGAAACCCGAATAAGCTGAAACTAGAACAAGGAGAACCTATTTTACAATGTATAATAAATAGAGCATGTGGAAGAAATGGAGGATGATCAAGGTGAATCAATTGTGATCGAATGAATTTGATAGAGCTATTGATCAATATATATTTTTTCAAATGAATCATGTAGATTTCAAAGAAATTATATTGTATTTTCAAAAACTGGAGGAATTTGAGACTTGTCAAGTAGAGTGAGCAGAGTTGTATGCCACTTTGAAAACTAGCTCTGCTAAAAAAGTTGCTTCAGAGAAATGGGTGTGCTAAAAAATGTGAATGGTTCAAAAAACTGATAATTTGACATCACCGTACCGACAAGTACGGTAGGCTGCCTATCATTCGCTAAATAGGTAGGCTACTGGACCTAGCCTGCAAGAATAACTGATAACTACAAACAAATAATGCTTTGAAAATATTTAAGAATTCGGTGTGGGAAATAAATGAATGAAATGTCATGAAATAATATATTTATTTAAAATAAAACAACATAAAAATTATGATAATAACATTCTTGTTTATTGAAAAACAGGAAAAATGAGTGTTGAAACAAATGTTAAAATAACTAGCTAGAAGAAACTAGAAAAAAAATACTTCTTCACAACAAAGCAATATTTTTCACATGAAAATTAAATAGACTCAGCAAACTTATCAAGAGAAACGACAATGAATTAGGTAGGCCTACTTGTAATAGGATCTTTATGTCTATGATTGTTCATTTGCCAAGGACCTTGTACCAACGCTACAAATAAAATAAAGAATGCAATAAATATGAAACAGTGCCAAATTGGGCTTTGTTCTCCATACAACAACATGGATATTGATAAAAAAGCAGGGGAATCAAATAAAAGTAATACACAACACAAAAGATTGATTAAAGAATTTTTAATTAAGTGCTCAAAATCATAACAAAATAAACAATAAATCTGAACATAAAAACAATTTATAAATAATACAATAACCAACTAATAAATAACAACCGCAACATTGCAATATACAAGGTATATTATATCACTTTTTTCACAGAATAATAATTACAAGAAGTTAAAAAATGGTATACAATACAGGTAATACGTATACTACTTCAATTTGTATCTACTATGAATATAGTTGTGTAGCTACATATCCTACTTAGCTATGTTATTTAACATGAGTGTGGTGTAACATGCTTCTGTATTGTCATAGACTCACTTTGTTGAACATGAGGGGAATAATTCATACCCAATTGTTGTATACTCATAATCAATTACTCTAGTTCATAGGAATCTGGATAGTGAACTTATATTTAAAATTGCGTGTTGGATGAAAAATTCATGTTTGGAGCGAACCTTCCAAAGCCTAGTCCTTCTAATTATTGGTATTATTGGTATGAATGAAGAGCGAACAATCACACTCTTGATTTCTGGAAGATATGAATATTGATCTAATAAGATTCTCACCGATTCAATCTCAAATAATTGAGCCACAAGAATTACATAACAGTAACTAGGAGAATATTTGATAACAGGAGAGCTTTGAAAAGTTCTGAACTATATTTCAAGGGTTTTGAAAGTTTATTACCAATAGTAATGGAGAAACGCAACAATTGCAAAAAAATAACTTATGAAGTCATTGGTTGAGTTCATGGGAGCCTTATCGGTAACCGGTGTGTCTGATTGATATTTTCAAATTTTTTAAAGTCTATGAATTTGAATAGATCAATCAGGCGTCACGGGTAACATTCATCAGTTACCGGTAAAGCTCCCATGAACTCAAACATTAAAATGTTATTGGTCATTAATGTCATAACCAATGCAGTATCGATTAAGGAAACATTTCATATCTCCTGAATGGAATTCAAGTTCAATATTGTTGTTAACTTTATTCTAATGCATCCGAATCTTCATCTAATTGTTTCTGGAGTCTGATTGTTATCAACGAGTTGCTAGTGGGCAATCTAATAAAATATTTTCAAATCATTCTAAATAAGCTATCATGAATGCTCATCAAAAATCTATAATTAACAACAACATACTTTTCTTTGGAGCACATTGATCTTCCTGTCCTTGATGTCCATATGGTCTCTGATCTCATTGAGTTCATTATTGATGCGATTTCGGTCTTGACTAGCTTGAATAGCGGCTTGAGTTTTCTTCTCTATTAATCTATTCTTCTCCTCTAACCGTTGACGTAGCTCTTCCACCTGCAACAAAAAAAAAAAAAAAAAAAAAAAAATTATCTATAATAATTGTGCTTTCAAATAAAATTTCAAATATTCTTTTTTCCTTAAAAACCATATGCAAAATACGCAATAATTACACAATGTAAAGAATAAAAATCGACACTTTTATTACACTAGCAAAAAGATGGAAAAACCTTTTTGTCCGCTGATGGGAATGATGCATTATATCATTGACCCAAAATATAATGACACTAATAATACAAATAAAGATTTCTATTGTGAAGTGAGATAAAGTGCATTGCTTTTATTGTGAGTCCTATTTTTGATCTTACTATCTTGTCATAATATATGAATATATCATTATTCATGAATTAGATTAGCTCAATCTTATTGCACTTCAAAACCATGTCATATAAACTATATAGTACTCAACAAAATTCATGACAATGGGCAGAATTTTAACGTCTTGGACAAATAATGATTAGAAGTTAAATAAGTTTACATGAAATATGCTTGTTCCTATCACATTGCTTGTCATGTCAATAATTATTATTGTAGGTATTAAAATGCATCTCATAACAATTAGAATTTTGTTTAGATGGAATTCATCATCAGTAGCTTCAATATGATTATTCTGAATTTCATCTGCGGGGTAATAAAAAATCTGTATTTTTATGCCGGTTACTCAACACTCTTGAAATTCTGGAACAACCGATTATTCAAGCTGTAAACACGGTAACTGGAAACTAGAATTACATGATATAAGCAATTTTTTTATATCTGTCGTGTAGCTGATCATTGAAAATGAATAGACAGAAAATAGGACATTTCAAAAAAGTGTTTGAATAATGTTATCTCCTTCAGTTTGTGAAAGAAATGTTTTATACTCTTGAATAATCCAGTGTTTACTCTACAACGGGGTCACCCCACTCCCCTACTCGCTACAAACTCCTCAGGAATGGGGCAAGATCTGTATTTGATATAGGCCTTAACATGGCACATGATATAGGCTTGATTGCACATGAACAATGAATTTTCCAAGAAATGAAATCTATAAAGGTTTTTTATTGCGAGTGTCAACTATTGATTAGGGTAGATTTCCATGGAGATTAAGCTGTTTTTCTGTGAGAGTCATGAATGCAAACGAGGAAATCATGGAAAGTTTTCATGGATACACCACTTCATTTTTATAGCCCATGCTTCATATAATGTCGAGAAGAGATTTTTGGGAAAGTATTAACTATTTTATCATGAGTAAGCATAAAGTACTATAGCCGATTTTGACCGTGTGTGACTCTTCAGACCTCAACGTTATGTTCTAGAACAAAGGGCGTACTACAACACAAACAAGGAGTGAGGTGGGTTGCGATTACTTTCCTCACTGAGCTATCAGAGTTGTATCTTTATCAAGCCCACCATAACACATTCTGAAGCTCTATGCTTAACAGTCTATTCCCACCTTTACACATGGTCTGGCTGCATAGGTGAATGAGTGTACTATGTACTGTAGCACACCTCTAAGCAACTTCCTGCATTCAAGGCATCATTCGACGTTTGGAAAGCGATACGATTGGTGTGATCGTTTTTTGTTTCTGAGATAAATAAAACTCAACTCATAGGGCAAAATTAACTATCATTGTTGGATATCTTCAAATATAATTTTTTACAGTCTGTGGTGTAGATATTATTGTTTACAGTGAAATTATATAGACAGTGTGGTCATTCGACGTCTCGCTTCTGATTGGATAATTCGGTGAAACTGCAATTTGGTGTCCAAATTAAGTGTTGCCTACAATGACAGACTGACTCTTCACAATCAATGTAGTTTATAGTATGAACCATATTAAAGTAAATGCGTATGGCAGTTCCACCTCGCCGCTTTAGCCATGTTATTGAAAATGGACCTACAATTTTAGGTGGGTTCCGAACCACCGGGAAGTGATTTTACAGCAGAGAACAGTCTTTTTTGCTGGTTAATCCAATCGGTCACCCTCACAGAGAAAGCCCAGGAGGGCGTTGCTTATCTAATCTGATTGAACAGATACACGCTATCATTTGGCCTATGCATTACTGTGGTTATCCTATTGCATTTAGGGTAGGCTGACGGTAATGCAAAGGTTTACACGCGTACTGTGTAGTCGGAGTCATGCAGTCATGTAGAAAACAAGTTTAAAATATATAACGAATATGTAGCCAAAGTTACAATCAAATAAGAATTGGAGACAATATTATGGCGGCTTGAGGCAATGGCCACACTGTCTATATAAAGCCACTGAATTATTGGTATGATAACTTCACTTATTGCAACAATGATGTTAAAATTATTTAAAAAATGGAATGTAGTGCCTGTCTAACTTACATCAGCTTGGAGCATATTGTAGTGTTCCTCCTTGGCACAGAGAGACTCTTTGAGCACAGCAATGTGCCTCTGATAGTCCTGGTGCTGTTCCTCGAGTGTTTTCATTTTGGCGCTCATCGCCAAGATCTCCTGGTCACGGCGTTGCAGCTCTGCTCTGAACTCATCCAGCTGCCACATCAATCACCAATCAATCAATTAGTAATTAGACAATCTTAGCACAGAGCATCGATAACGTCCAATGAAAAACCTCACATAGTATCAAAGTGCACAGTAAAGTTTCATAGGACACAGTATGAATTCAAAACCATTATTTGAAAATAAGAGTTTGTGAATAATCTTTAGTCGATTAAATATAAAATAATATTAAAAATGTCTACTTTTTATGTATTGATTCTACTTCATAATTATACACATGAATTTGAACTACAGTAAAACTCCAATTATCCGAGTCGATTTGAGAAAAAATTAAGAAAAGCAGTTTAATTTGACTAAGATGTCCAGAGAATATTATTTATTAATTATTTAGACTTTAATTTATATAAAATACAACAGATGTACAGCACTTGTACATACGCTAAATGACTTCTAAAAGTGTTGCATCAATTGAATTGATGTAAATAATAAAGAAATCGGAATTTTTCTTTTTTACTCAACGCAAAACATGCTTTCGCGCAGAATGCCCATTCTCAGGCAAACTAAACTGCCTGAAAAAATGTTCTGCCTCAAGAAAGAAAAATTGCAATTTTTATTTATTTCAACTAAAACAGTTCTGCATGTCGTCTAAGTGAAAATATCTACTCGCAGTTCGTCGTCAACAAATACTAAGTTTAAATAAAAAATGTATTCTACATAAGCTCTTTTTCTTTAATATAGCTATTCAATATACCTATCTCATTTCTTCTAAAAAAAAAACAATAATTTGAACGTTCGTCGATAATGGGGTCCGGTTCCAATTGAATCGTATAATTAGAGTTCCACTGTACTTCTAACAATTGTGTATTAGAACATTTTCATTACAAAAAGATTAACTATTAAAACAATTACAAAAAAAATATTGAAAAATGTAAAACTTAGTCATAAATCAGAAATCTTCCAATCTGCTCTTCTATACAAACTCTCTTTAAAGAAAACCCCGACGAGAATATTGCAGTACATGGATTCATTTAAGAGATCTAGCAATCACATAAAGGTAACAGAAAGTTTTAACGATATAATTAATAAATATTAATTAGAATGTAAAACTTCACAAAATATTCTTATTTGATGATGTAGGATTATCATTAACGATATTTTAAAACGAATGCTCAAAAGAAAAAAATGCATGATATACAAATTGTCATTACTTTTGCATTTTCAACGAATCTTTTAAATGTAATATTATAACCGGTAGCTAATCAAAACCAACAACATACTATAAGTAGTGTATTGGTACAGAATAGATAATACTATTAGTATTTATTCTGCGGTATTGGCACATGCATGGCCGAATTATAGCTAATGTTCGGCCATGGATCATGTTATCTATATAATATAATGAACAAATGCTCGTTTTTTGACATTATAATAATAGACTTAATATCTGACATCAATGTGCATCACAACACAATTATTCCAATCAGTCTCACCTGAGTCCATGTTGGCTTCAAAAAAGCAAGATTAACAAATAAGTTGAATTATTGTACTTTCAAAATAGATAATTTCATAAATTAATTCATATCTTAAACATTACAGACTAAAATAAATTGAGAATAATTTGTCTAAATAAAGAGAATAATAATTCTTAATAAAAAACGTTTAACAATATTGTTAATGCTGATGATTGGGAGCCATTAAAATATTAACTACTGTACTTCAGCAAAGCCTAGGCAAAAGTCTACTAGAGTATATCAAATCAGCAAAAGCTAGCCCATCATAATATCTTTATATTGCGCTCAGGGGAAAACTATAGCATACTTATTTCAGCTTTTATAACGAAAAAAGGAAATACTATTTGCGATACCAAAAGAGATAACATTTTAAAGCAAAATACATTAAAGAAGCGTATTTGGCACTCAATCTTCAGGTTGAGAATTGGTATTACTGGCATGGTTCAACTGAAGTATATGACAAAACTTGATGAGTGGAGTAAACACACTCACTATTACGACGGTCATTTAACACCGGTGTTGTGCTTGCTCAGCCTCTGAGAAGAATGAGAATCCTGTCTGAGGAAGCACTATACCAGTGCAAAATAGCCGTTAAAAGTGAATATTTTATAAGTGGCCCTTAATAATTGTAAATGTTTATAATTTTATTACAACTACTCGAACATGGGCAAAGAAAATAGAATTGAAATTTGAATCTTAATAATAAACTGACTGTATTTCAGGCTTCTTTTAATTCGACAGTAATTGTCATTGAATCATATAAAAAACGCATGATAAAGTAGTAAAGCACATTTTGAAAAAAATATTTTAAATAAGTCGAGTAAGATTGAAGCCATTATCCCAGAAGTTTTAATCATTGTACTCATTCATTTTGATATTCATTGTGAATTATATGAAGTAATATACTACTTTAGAAAATGGAACTAGGTACACTTTATAGCTACTGCAAATCTCTATTCATTACACGCGGAAATACTTCTGTGCTCTAATGATATTCATGCAAATGCTCAAATTCCATGCTAGCAATGCAATTATATGCTCATTTTATTTCCACCACTCCAACCTATCAGCTAATGAGATACAAGAGTATTCCAAATGTAGCCTATGCGAAGCCTGTGAAATTATCATAGAAATGTGATTGCTTCTGCATCCTAGGTGAATCAATATGTTCATGATATGATAATGAGTGGAAACTACAATATCCATTCTTTGGGACTTTTAAATTACAGTTTAATTACTATCAGTCCAAAACCTGTTATTTAAATACAAACTAATATGATTCGAAGAAGTTATAAGTTCATAATGACAGTTTCAATTGTTGTCTGCTACAGAAACATTTCATAAAATTAAAATATTATATCTTTTCATGTTATTAATTAATGATAATTTCGTATGTCATAAGTCAATTTGAAAAACTGGGTATTAGTTTTATGAGAATAGCATTATAATATAATTATATAGTAATATTTTCTCTAGGTTATTGAAATTTTATTCAAATGAGAATTCATTATAATACGAAATGAGATTTTTGATAACGCTATGGTATTTTTAGAATGCAGTTGAAATTAACATATACGGTAACTGGTACGGTAAGTGGTCAGTCTGTATGGAAGTTGAAGAGTTCAAGACTCTAATATTGGTTTTAGCAGAACTTACTTGCAAGATGTCAACAATTGAATGTTCGTTAGCAATAGGAAAAATACATTTTCCATTTTACACTTTCCATCCATTTTCAATGGAGATAAGCAAGTTAACTGAATCAGTCAAACAAAATATTTGAACTGAAAAATACACAAAAGAGAAAATGAGTGTATTATTTTGATTCGAAGGATTTGAATCTTCAATCTTCTAGTAGCAGAAAATAAATTTTTGGGCAATTCTACTTGAAGAGTGACCATACGCAGAAATTAATATGCAAATTACAGTGCACTAACCAAGTACTATAGCCATGCCTACAAGAGGAACCAATTTACTTATTACATTGGAATCATTATTATTAGCGTATAATATTCATGCACTTACCAGAGAATTGTTCACTAAATTTATCTTGAATGATTGAGGTTGCTTAGATGTAATGGTATGAGACCATTATTATAATTTTCCCCCAAATAAACTCAATTTAGTAAGGTGGTGAAATGATCTTTAACACAATACCAATAATTCATTAAGACCACTGAAAGCTACTGAAATAAAGCATTGTAATTCACATATACATTAGATACACAGGTAGATGCTGAAGCGATTCTGAATTTGATGTACGATTTGCCAATTATTTGCAGATTTAGAGCAAGTACCTAGTTAGTAATGTAACTTTCGAAAACCTTCCATGTAACCTATTTCAATCCTAGAGCAAGCTATGCGGATCTTTGTATGGTGATGGTGATGGTGGTAGATATCCATAATGAGTAATACCTTTGTTGCCATAACCACTTTAAATATATTGATAACTAAATAGCCCAAAAATTGCACAACTGATATTTAATTGCCTACTATAAGGTGGAATTAGGATTGATTGAATGTTTATTAGAAAATTACAATCTAATATCACACTATCAAAAACTGAAACTATATTTCTAATTAAATTATGATTTTCACTCATTTATACTGAAGGTACTGGAGGGATGCATTTCACTTCTGACGAGAAGCTTCATCAGTCTCTGATGAAGCTTCTCTTCAGAAGTGAAATGCATCCCTCCAGTATAAGTGAGTGAAAATCATAATTTAAATAGAAATACAGTGTCAGTTTAGATCAGATATTAGATTGTTCATCAAGTATTTCGTAATGGAAAACATCACAGGATTATTGACACCAACAACTACTTCTAAAACATTAGAGGTAACTAAATAGAGGTTACTGCTTAGTAACTTGTGATGAAAAGTCCAATACAACTCATTTTATCTAAATAATTAACGCCAATCTTCGTCCCATACTTGTGAGGTATTCAAAAGGAAATGGAAACCTCTAATAAGTTACAGAAGCCTAATATTATCAAGTTTTAGTTAGTTAATTCTGTTTTAAAATATATAATTTTTAAAAATTAATTATAGTTATATAAGTGTTTCATGTAATTTTTCATTTCAGCATGTAGACCATAATGTATCAAATTTTGAGTGTTGACCAATTCTGACGAATTTTACACAAACTAGAATTTTTATAGAATATTGGGGTTTTATTTTGTAGGATATAGGATTGAAACAGGATTTTGATTTTACAAATAGAAATGCTAGCATTTAGTCGTAGGATGTTCGTATTCAACTGAAGCATTCATGCACATTTTGTGTATGTCTTGAATAAAAATAAATTGACTTGTAGAGTGTCATCATGGACTAAACTCCTAGTGGCAGTTGTTTCAAATAAATATCTGGAATACTGCGATGTCAAGGAGAATGGTAAAACATATCAAGGATGATGAGAATACATGAAAAGTACTCAGAAATGAACGAATATAATGTATTACCTCTGTGCACATTCGCCCCACAGATTTTATGAGTCAGATAGCCTTTTCCAACAATAATGATGTGAAGAGATTCGTACATCAAGTTCAAAACCGCGCTGTATAGCAAGAAACAATAAAATTGTAGAGGCTGGACATGAGCGTGTGATTGGCAAAAAATGTGTTTATGTGAACGACATCGATATTATCAGCAGTCCAGTCAAACACAAACAACTAAACACTCATACACCACACACACATAGCAGACGGAGAGTGAATGGATAAGTTTATTTTATTTGCGTGACACAGGCTTGAGGAGAGAAAGAGAGAGCGAGTGAGAGAGAGAGAGAGAGAGTTAGAAACAGTGAATGAGGAAGAAGGGTGGCGACTAATAGTGCTCCATTTATTTGAGGGTGTGCAGAGATTTTCGTCATATTTTTTCGAAATCTCTTGTATTAAAATTATAAAGGTATTGAAATGCTTTCTATTTCCATGAGAATTTTATTTCACGATGAGAATTTTCATGTGAATTTTATTTTTGACACAACAAAAAATTATTAATATATCTTGTGAAATAAGGGGATACAAAGTGGACATTTCCCAGTTTTGGGGGCACTTGATAAATAATTTTTTCCCAAGGTTTCTTATAATATAGCAAAATTATTGAAACTTTAAAATAGCTCATAGGTGAGATCAATAGCCCCAAAAACTGAAAAATTTCAACTTCAAACCCCTATATTTCACAAAATAATTGATGCATTTTTTCTAACACGGCAGATGATATTTTAATACCTTGTTAACATTCAATACAAGAGACTTGGGGGGAAAATATGACCAAAAACCCAACACTTATCCTTAGTCAAGTTGATTAGAATTTAGGAGGTGGTCTCACTGAAAACTTAGTTAATGTGATAAAACGACGTAGCTGCAGTCCTATCGGACAGTCTGAAATCACAATAAGCTGCTAGACTGCAGGCTACGTCATCTATAGGTACAATTTATTGTTTTCAGTCCGACCCACCTTCAAATTCTAAACGCCTTGAACCTTATTGACGATGTGCTCTTTAACAAGTGGTGACTTCCAATGAAGCAGCATCGAAGGGATAAATATTGTTTAGTTCAAATAACATAGAAACAGAGAGGGGGTGTCAAGCGGAAAGGAGAGAGAGGCGTGGCGCGTGCTGGAACGCGTGCGTGCGACAGTCGCCAAAGTAGCGACTTACTTGGTGCTTTAGGCCAGTGGCGCTAGTGCCAGTTCCCAACACAGCTAGCGCTAGTGGCGAGTGCAGGTCAAGGTCGAGGAGGGGTGACGCGTCCTGACACGACACCCCCACTCCACAACCAATTCCCCCTCCACCATCGCGCAGCCTGACCAGCTCCTGTTCCAGGAGGCGAACCTCCTTCTCCAGAGTAGCAATCCTTGCATCCTTCGTTTCCAGAATCGCGGTCAATGTACTGTTCGTCGGACCCACCATACTTTGATTCTGCAGCGCTTTTTCTAGCTGCTGTTGCAGCGCTCTCAGCGCTTCATTTGTAGCTTTCAACTCCTGACCATCGATTATCAAACAAAAACATCAAACATCAGCAAAAACAAAAATTAGCTCACTTATCAAAGTATCACAAGCTTCTAGAACATAATTTATTTGCTGTTAAGTTCTTCAGAAAGAGGATTGGAAAGGCTTTCATTGTTTGGCTTCAACTCATCATAATATCACAAGTTTTTGGAACGCTATCATGAATACAATCGATTAGCTGTTTAGTTCTTTAAAAAATAAAAATGTTTTTATTGTTTCAGTAATTGTTTTATCATTACATGCTCTTATCAATGAAGGGCGGTCTTTTGAGGGTCATGATTCCTTTAAAAAGGTAAGAAAAATACCAATTTGTGACCCTATCTCCAAAACTTTTCAGATGGGATCGCTCTTGTTTCTATGTTTCTAGATTTCTATTGTTTATACAAATACAATTCACAAATTGGAATAGTCTCTGTTTTTTCAATAGTTGCTTAATAAATGTCATGGCGATACTTTATTACAAATCGAGGGTGGTCATGGCCCCCTAAATACTACTTTGTGATCCCACCCCAAAACATGTTTAAATAGGACCGCTCTCCAGTTTACTTTTGTATATTTCTTCAAAGAAGAAAATTGGAAAGATTTCTATTGTCACAATAATTGTTTAATTAATTAATAGCAGGTCGATACTTTATTGCTACTCAAGGGCGGTCATATCCCCCTTAAAACGTGTATGGAAAAATACCAATTTGTGACCCCACCGCCAAACTCAAACTTTGTAGTTGAGAGCGCTCTTGTTATGAATTATAAAATTAATTTGGTGTCAGTTGACTACTTCATAGTTCTTCAAAGAAAAGATAGGAAATGTTTCTCAACTATCAATAACTTTGTATTACTTCATTTCAAAGATATTTCAGAATTATTTGTCTGGTTTCAAGTTTTCATATTAATTTTAATACTTTTGGCACATGAAACTTGGAAACTTACAAAGGTATACTGATTTGCGCTTGAATGGATTCCATAAGGGACCTAGTAACTTCCTCATATTTGACAATGGATCAACCGACCAATGTGAACAAAGCCTATAAGCTGGTTGCTAGTTTTGTAATCATTTTACTAGATCAACGAAGGAAAGTAATTGATCCGTGCAAATAATGAAAGGTTAGTGCTTTCACTTCTGTAATTAATATTAAAAAATAATACTTATAGCGCTCTTATCACATTGATGTTAGATTTGTTAAGGATTTCCATGACTTCAGCAATGTTCAGAAGGTAGAATTACCACTTGGAATTAGAAAGTGATGATTTTGGGAAAATAAAAAAATGACATTGTGTGAGCCCAGATACCAAACTGACAGATAATATGTATTTTCCAATGTTCTTTGAAGGAAAGACTTCGTATTCTAGAAGAATTTTGTAATTGAGGACATTCTTATTTTTCTATTGATCAAAATTTGCAATATCTGCCTAATTACTGCTACTAGCGTGGTATTAATCCACAATAAAGATAAATAGTGAGCAAGATGATTGTGAAATGAACAACAGTTTACAGTCTTTATGTAATTTACGTTTATAAATTAAGAATTTGCATTAAGTATCAGATACTTATATCCTTTATTGAAACCAGTGATTAATATTACGGTAATCATTGTTTTACCTTTACGAGTCCAAAAATGGCCTTATATGGTGTTATGGGTTATGGATAGCTCTGATAAATGGTTGTGCATTGACTTCTCATTTGCAATATGTAAAAAAGTAGCATACTTTGTAAAAACAGAGATTTCATGGATAGCCATCAAAAAACAAAACAGTCTTGAACCATTTAACTGTATAAGTTAGTATTGATCGAAATTGGCACTTAGAATGATTAACAGTACTCAAATTTAATGCTCAAACTCTAGCTACATTTACAAGTAATGATAATAGATTGTAATGATGTCAAGAGCCGATTGCACATCACTGAAACTGATACGTTACAGTAATGAACTACAATGATTCAGGTAAGAGGAAAATGAAAGATTTCGCCAGAACCATTGATAGAGACTATCAATGCTTGAAAAAAGGGGACTGAAAACAGTTTGAAAAATAGCAATGATAAAAAAAGTACCAAAATGTAAATTTTTCAAGGTACAGTATTTCAATTCTTATTTTGATAGATAACTGAAACCAAAACATGTATAATGACAGTTCATTTGTAATGTGTAACTGTCTTATATTTTTTAGATATATTTACAAGAATTACTGTTATTAATTTATTTTATGTACTGTACAATACTGTTACTATATCGATACATAGAGCAATTGAATGGTAAAAAGCCTATCACTGTAAGCTCAAATTGTTAATATCATGCAATAATGAAAGAGGCTTTGAGCAAGACATCACATTTTGAAATATCGATGAAATATATATTGAAAAAGATGAGATAGGTATGGTTAATTGGTTCAATA
The DNA here is from genome assembly GCA_948455865.1 of Conomelus anceps. Taxonomy (NCBI): domain Eukaryota; kingdom Metazoa; phylum Arthropoda; class Insecta; order Hemiptera; family Delphacidae; genus Conomelus; species Conomelus anceps. The sequence goes on from OX418216.1 coordinate 27,255,942, forward strand.
TTTTAGGTACCGTTGCATATTTGTGTAGTCCAACGAATAAATAAAAGGACCTTTTTCTATCAATATTCTTTATAGAATTTTAGCCACTCCTAAATTATTTTGATGATTGATAAAAGGCGAAAAAAACCGCGATCCTATTGCAACTTATAAAGAGAGCATGGAAACCCTTGCAAATCTGAACAAAAAATGGCAGCAACTGAAACTGAATCAAACGCGGTTTTAATATTTAAGAAACCAATACATTTCAACATTCGTTTAGTCAAAACGATCAAGAATTATCATTAAAATAGAGAGCAAGTATTAAAACTAATGAGATAACTCTCATGCGACCCAAGATTTAATATCAGATTTGGAATGAATCAAGTAAAATTTCAATGAAACTGAAGTCTCATCACAATTATGCATGTCAATTGTTATTGAAAGTGAGGAAACATTCATTTTATTAGAATCAAGCCCAATACATTATTCTTGAAAAGTAGTGCAGAGAACAATAAAATAGGTGTTTAGAACAATATTTGACGTCGAAATAGAAGAATTGGAGAATAGTAGATTAATTCATATCAAAAAGAATAATATTATATAAATTGAAAATTACAGTCTAAATTATGATGAACATTACACTCAAACATGTGACAGTAGAAAGTTCAGACTTCATATTCAATTTGAACAAAAAGCAATAATTTATCTAACAAGTGACAATGGCTATTTAAAATAGTTGAAATAAAGAATTACGATATTTCAAGGCTTCATTGAAAATATATTTAAATAGTTCTGTTCTTGAATGTTTATTGTGTTTGTACGGACGCACACTCTGCTAACCCGACTTTTCAAGGAAGTAAACAAATGCAATAAAATACGAATTTCTCATCTTTCAAATCCCAACTTCAATTTCGACCAGTTGTGTGTTCTATGTGTGTGATCAATTAAAATAATCATCTAACTGCATGTTGGATGCAGTAATTCGACATTATGCATTATTCAACTCTTCATAACTCCAAAATCTATTCAAAACCTACCTTTATAACAACCTCCACCTCTCAATTCTTCACATAATCAACAATCGTTTGTCTGTTATATATGTTGTTATTAGATCAAGGTGAAAATTGCCAAGTATATTTCCTCTAATAGACTTTCTTGGAAATGAGGATAATCCACCTCTAATAGACTTGTGGAGTTTAAGAGATTTCCATTAATAAAAATTTACAGTTAACTTGATTACGGAGTGATTTACAGTATTTAACTGCTCTCAAAAGTTTACAGTTTTTACAACCGATCAATTAACTAGAACTATCCCACTTATTCCAGTTGTGAATCCTGGTTAAAACTGATAGTTTAGTAATATTATTCCACCTCAAACCCGTACGCTTATTTTCGCTTATATCGTCTGCAATTAACAGCAGTTGAAGAAATTTATTGGGAAGTGCATGTTTATAATTGATATGACCGACGATTGTTAGATTCATTACCCCTTGTGCATGTAATAATGAATTGTTTTCTCACATTGTGTTGAATATTGTTAGTTTTTGACGCTCACTGATCAGTTTTGATATAAATCGCATTTCCGCGGATGTTAGGAGATAATGAAAAGCAGTGGTATTATGTGCTTCTTCCATCAGCGCCCCTCAAAAGTTAAACATTAGAATGCAAAACTCATGCCTGGTTTCTCAGTTGTTCAGAAAATCTCTCAGAAGCTATTGATTTAATAGCGACACTAAGGCTTGTTTCACACATATCTGGCAGCCAGGTAACCGGTGTCGTTTACCGGGAATAATTACATTGTATCATATGATTTCAAAACTTGGTTAAGTGTGAAGCGCTTCATAAGATACATGGGTGGTGTGAATAAAGTTGAGCCAGTTAAATATCTCATATTCTTGACTCAGGGTTTGGGATTCTTGTTATTTGATGTGAATAAAAATTGAGTCAATCACAGCTGTCTCTCAGCCTTCCTATGGACTTCCGTCGACTCAACAGATCGACTCCAGTCAATCAACAGAGTCCATTCACTCAATTTACTCAGCGTGCTCAACTTTATTCACATCACCCAATGGCTTGATGTTATAAGCTTTATTATCACTTAATGAAGTAATTAAGTGGTTCGGAACTCACCTAAAATAGTAGGTCAACCATGTTCCTCATAACATGGTTCAAACGACCAGGTGGAACTACCCGTAAGGGTCTCTCCAGCAATAAAAGCCATACGATTATCAATGTCTCTACGGACGGCCGGGTAAACAGTACCGGTTACCCAGCTGCCGGGTATGTGTGAAGCAAGCCTTAGGGCCGCTATTGAATCAATAGTTACTAAATGATTTAATGAATGAGGCATCAGTGACATAATGATTCTAAATCTATCTACGCACAACATTGCTACAGATTATGAAAGAAATGGTTACAGGAATGTAGTTATTGGAAAGGACATGAAATCTGTTTAGTGATGAAGCTAGCATATGCCGGAAATGAATGAGTTAACTTTTGAAATTGAAAATCGATGAAAAATTGAAATGGGAGATGAATATGGGAGTGAATGGTGATGAGGAAGGAGGAAGCAGGAGCTCAATATTGATTGGCACATGATCGCTAACACTGATTGAAATTAGCTAGCTTACTCACACGCTTGGTCATATTGAGTTCTTGATCCCGATTCCTCACCACCGATTCATAATGGCGGATCACACTCTCATTCTCTACCAGTCTGGCCTCTAACTGCATCTTAGATTGGTCAGCATCTACCATTTTACCACCTACAAACATCCAAAGCAACGTCAACCATTCGGAGACCATCTATTCTACATAGACATAAACAGTGAGTGCTGGAAAATAACTGCCTTAAAATATTAATCAGACCAAGACCATGCCGTCATATCAGAATATCTTCTCAACTGTTCATCGATCCGGCGAGTAGAAAAATGTCCATTGATGGACACTAAATCGATTATCAAATTTCGATGACAGTTTGAAGTATCATTCTGAACAGGCTCTGGCCATTTGGTGCTGATCAAACACACACATTTCACACTGTAAGTAATACACGTTCAGTGTAATTGAGGATGGAGTAGGTACCATATACAACATAAACCATTGCCAAACAAAATGCCGCCAACTGTGATTGTGTGTTGCAAACGCATGTCCCAAGTGTAAATAGATAATCTAGAGGTATTCAAATGGTGTGCTAAATGTACGATATACGATTGTAAAACAAACAAATCAACAGATATTCACATATGTAAGAGAAGTATAGTGAGTAAGGGAGAAAGTCTACTGAATATTAACCACCTGTTTTTGAGCCAAAGCTTGCATTTGGTGTAACATTTGCCTCTCTTCCTCTTTCCCTAAAACAGAATTTCCGTTAGATGAGAAAACAAAAAGTAATTAACACAGTGTAATATGAGCTTGTTTTTCAAGATAACACGAAATACATTGCTTTTACATGATGGGACGTGTACCAAAGCATTAACTTACCATGCATTACATCAACACTGTATATTGATTCAATTAATTCAAATATAATTAATTTTCGATAATATTTTACAGGTGAATCTAACACTAACTTATTCGTGAGATACGGTAGCTATTTCGCATTGGAGTAATGCTCACACACTTGAGTAGACCTCCTATCATGTCTGAGGAAGCATAATACCAATGCAAAATAGCTATTACACCAATAAATATTTCCTCAGATGATTTATTCAGGTGAAGATCTCCAACCGTGTGTGAGGAAGCATTAAACCAAAGCGTAATAGCTTTTAAACAAATAAGTATTAAAGTCACCAGTAAATAATTATCAACAATTATTTATGTTTAAATTCAAGTTGAAAAGTAATATGGATCTACACAACATCGATTAATTCATTGGGGTAGTAAATATAGATATTTTAAAATAATGTAGTAATTTAATTGAAAATTCTTTCAGAAATCTGACTATATTTTTTTAAAGTAAATGATTCTACGGACATAAAATGGAATATTTTGGACTATAGTATTCATCAACCATCAACGTTCAGATGATGAAGAACAAAGATGACGATGAAAATAAATTTTTGATTCAGTGAATGGAATCATTTCATTTTAAAACAATGCAGTCAGTGTTGTGAAAGATTTTAAAATAAACCTCTCTTCATCAGAAACAAACATAATATTAGAAAAAATTGACTGTAAATTAATTTATGAATGATTCATTGTCCCATTGGAATTTATGGTAAAAATGTGTTCTATAGGCACTACGCTGACACCATAAAGTGAGAATAGTAGGTATGGTAACCTTTATACTTATATTGTCAAAGTGACTATTGTCATTTCGTATAGCTCTTACAGGAAATAGAATGAAATTTTATGAGCGGCTATGTTGGTATAATAGCATTAAAAAGATATTCTTAATGAATTGAAGACATATTTACTAGAATTTTAAAGATATATTCCTGCTAAATCTAATGAGACGTCATTGTTTCAACCAGCAACACACAACAAGGAGGAATATTTGATGTGTCATATTCAATTATTAAAAAAAAATAATAAAAAAAAAAACAATCCAGTAAACATGAGAAGATAAAAAAAACATCATCATAATACGGTATGCGACTAAAATACATATATTTCAATGGAGTGTTCACCTTCAATTTTATACATTGATTTCGGTGAGTTTTAAGATAACACATTGTCAGAAGTTTCATATAGATTCAAGAATCCATTATAAATAAATGTTTGAAATTTTCTGGGAGTCTATTATTTGATATTTATGGAGGTAATATTTAGCATATCAGATAAATCCGTGAATTTGAAATAAATTATAAAAAAGTAAAAGAGAGCATGAATACACATGAACAGTTTGTCTATGATTCACTCCAATTAAATTATAATTAGTACTGTATCCTACCCAATAAAAATGTTCTTACATTTTCTAGGTTTGTAATAATTGACAATATTGCATGACAGCAAACTAAGCAATTTGAAAATAGGCTGGCCTGGTACAGTATTATATTGAAAACAGAAATAACATGGTCCATTTTCAAAAAACTTGAAACTACATTATTTCAAGTATGAACTTTAGTAAATTTCTCTAAATTTTCTCATGTATGTGACCAGTTATGCAAGGCTGGGTCAGTTGAGCTCAGGTCAATTATTTGGAGTTAGAATATAGTTTTTATCTTTGAGGCTCATTTGTGCCTATATTCTAATTATAGTTTGTGGATGAGAGTTATGGAAAGATGAACCGATACATACGAGGAGTTTGATTTCATCAGAGTAATAAATTTATCTATCTTTATGATATCATTAATACCAAAAACCTGACTGGACTTTTTTGCTGCTAACATTGGCAACAATAAAATGAATAATTTGATTCTGTAAAGAATATTTTATGAAATTTAAAATCTACATTGTATTTGAGCAAGATCACTTAGTTTTCAATACGAATTCCAATGCAGCTAGACAATGATTACAATCACAACAACATAAAGTAAAATGATAGTAATGCATTTCAGTAGAATAAACTACGAGTATATTCAATAGACGTATATTCTTTGAACTTCAATGGAAACATACATTGACAATGTAGGTTTTCAATTTGTCTTTTATCTGGTCCAACTTTGATGTACCGTATCTGTCATGGACAAAAATTCTAAATTAGGAAGGATAATTTATAATCTTAATTAAATAATCATTAGACAGTTGACATCGATGAACATTGTCAGAGAAGGGACAGTCGGATGCAATTTAGAGAAAGTGTTATCAAGAAAATAAAATTATGATGTCAAGGACGTTGTAAATGCATGATTAAAGTCGAGATCTTGAGAGGATTAGACAATAATCAGACAAGACCAGTAATTATGTGATTTTTTAAATAGAAAGTGCATGAGAATCAATGAATGAATAGTGAGTTCATGGTGAAGAAGATACAGGGTACTGAAAATTGAATAAAGATGCAATAATTGAAGAGAATGCTAACAAATTTAAATATATCAGATTCTATCTTGAAGAAAGATAAAAAATATGCTTGAGAGTGATTTACAGGCTCACGATGGCAGATATCTTATCGAGTCAAAACCCAAGATCAGTGCTTCGAATTATTCTATTTCATTCAAGTCTTCAATTTTCCTTCTAACAGGTCTTTCTCATGAAATTGTAAGAGCAAAATGAAATTTTTCATTATTTCAATGGTAGGCCTATAACAGTCTTGAAAGGTCAAAATTAACCAGCTGGAAGCTGTTTCTTCATAATCGAAAAAAATGCAAGAAAATGAAGAAATGCAATAGCAAAACCAAGTTTCACTCTTTCAATGCTCTCTGCAATAATATGAATGAAAAATGTTCTTGATCAATGAACGAAGATTAATTTCACTGATATTCATGAGGTCAAAGAATTGTCAAAGATCTTCATGATTTCAAAGAAATTCATGATGTTCCGTGTAAAATGTAGAGAAGAGTATGGATGATGAGATTGCTATAAACCGACGTGTTCGAAGAATATTCTGAATAAACATAAGTTCATGTTGAGAAAAATCTGCAAAAAATGTTAAAATAGGATTTTTCGCGTTTTTCACTTTGGTACAATAAATTTATTCTAATGCTCGATTGGAAATAGAGCAAGAGCAAAATTGAATAGCTCATTTACTATTTTTAGCACTATTAGACATTACTTTATACTTGTATAATAGAAAAAGCAAAGGCTTTTCGTCTTGATCTTGGGAAATAAATTCCCTATTCAATTTGTAACAAAATTTTTAATTTAACTAGATTAATCTATTAATAAAAATTTCCTGCATATTAGACTTGAAGATGATGATGGTGATGACAGTGGTAATCTGACATGCAACATTTTGAACTAAAAATATGTATTACGTGCAAAGCAAATTGTCATGGTATCTTTTCATTCATTCAGGAATTGGTGGAAGACTGAATAATATGCTTGGGTGATTATTTTTTCATTGATGACACACGAAAAATCATTTACCTTTCATCTCAAGATAAATGGATAAACTGATATCACATTCATACAAAGTATTTTTTTTTCTAGGAAAGTGTATTTTTTATGTTGATATGTGATTTTTATTAAATTTGCATTTTTTATGTTGACATTGTGTTTAAACCATGGGATGCAAATATTTAGCACCAACTGGATTACGGGAGATAAAATTCAGTGAACCTAATATTGTACAAGATAAATCACCCAACTCCTAAAATTACATTGGACCAGAACATACAATATAATGGATCAACAACCTAACAAAATCTGTGCTATTGATGAAATACGCCTCTAAAACCCCTAATAATATCAACAAAAAATGATTTTTGAATAAATGAATGAATGATTGAGGGCGAATTAGATGATATGGATCTTATTTAATATTCGAATATTCGTGAGTTTTGGAAATGGGTTGGAACCAATTCATCCAAAATGTGTAATCTGACGCTTATTGATTATATAAAATACTAATCATAATGCATAACATGCAGTTGAAAATCAGCGTTGACTCAATTAGAAACTTAAATTGAAAAAATCGGGATCAAAATGCTTTGGAATATGAAGATTCCAGTGAATGACATGTCAAAAATACTGAACGCATATATTTAATAATATTATGTTCCATTTCTGGGATGCAAATGTTGATCATCACACATAAAACTGATTGATGCCAAGTTAACATCAGTACCAATCACTCATAAAAAGAAAACAATATTTAGCTGTAATAATTATTATGCCTATAGAAAGGGGCTCCATTTTTAATTCAACAGAATTGTATTGATCAAAAGTGGTAATTATATTTCAGCAATAACTTTAAAGAGGAAAGGGTAATTTATAATTGGATGGATTCATGACAATTACATGCACAAATAAGTACAATGATTCGATTTTAAACATGCATAAATCAATTACATTTTACTTTATAATAATTGTGTAGATTACAATTTGTAAATACAACTGTATTTACAAGAAGATAATTTGTGAAATAGGTAAGCTACTCATGTTTATAGAAGACTAGTCAATACGTTTCAATTCAAATTAAAAGAATGTGGTGATTTTAATCTTGGCAAATTCTATTTATAGTTATTTTGCAGGTATCAATAAATACTAGTAACATAGCATTTCAGTCAAAAATATCACACATTGAAAAATTTCCCATAAGTAAGTTCATTTCCCAAATATAATATTGCGTATTTTCCATTTAATTTCTTTCATTTTTTATTATAAACTCAACAAGCAATCACATCACAATAATGACAATATTCCCAAAAACATTTCAAATAACAAAATCAAGTGTCAGCAGCTATTCAGAGCCGAAAGTGCAATATATTATGTTGGTTTTTACTTACACAGATATAGATATAATTAAAGAATCGAGTCCATATTGCAGCATGAATGTGATACTTATAGTTTAGAACACTTTCAGTTGATAAAGCACAATACAAAATAATATTCACTATGTCTATATTGGGGAATGCAACTACTAGTCCTTATCTTCCATGACACTTCTTCCAAATTTGTACATTTCTTCGATAAATTCAATAGAATGACATCCACCTGCACATTAAAAAAAATCGATTTTTGAACGATTTTCTTTGTGAGTGAATGATTAATGAGTGAATGAATGAGAGTGAATTAGATGAAATGGATCTTTTTTGAGATTCGAATAGTGAGTTTTGGAAATGGATAGACACTAATTCATCCACTGGCTATTCAGATTTGTAAATGAGGATGCAAAAACTATAAGAAGTTGATTTCTCAAGTTGAGATTTTACACTAATTTGAGAAAACGATTAGATACACTCCAATTAGAAACTTTGAAGATTAGGAAGGGGCCTTTTTTGTACCCAATAAGAATGATTAATCTGTTGATAAAATATTTTTGCATATTCATAAAAATTAATTATGAACTGGTGTACTATCATGTTGTCAATCAAGTGATCAAGGAATCAATGACTCAAGGTAAAAATTCAGCAAACCAGAAACTATAGAGATTAATTGATTAGCTGTAATCAATTATATAAATGTCTCCAAATCAATAGAAGAGGAGGAATCAGACTAATATGTTTGCAACATTAATCTAGTGAACAAGTCAAATACGTTTTGACTCTATACCCAAACAAAAGCTATAAGCTTCATTTGGATTCATACTTAATAACAATACGGATCTGCATGCAAGATAGAATCTTAACTATTTATCCACACAGGGTTTTTGATAGCCTAAGGATGATATTGAAACTACTTTTGTAAATATGAACATATATCAGACATTTCTATACATCAAATACGTATGAGGTGCTAGACGAAGATTCAAGGAACATAGTTATATTACAATTTTCACCTACTATCATCATCAAATAGAAGTAATTGATTATGATAATGATGAGTTAATTGATGATTATTTATGAATACGATGGGAAGAATGTTTGATGAGCATATTTTTAAATGGTACTATGAGCGAGCATCGCGAAAAATGATTGATTTTTTATATTTACAATCTAAAGTAAATACTTGGTTGATGATGACATTATGTATATTTCAGTACCTGGTACTATACGCATATAGTTGAAGAAATGCGCATCATGCATGATTTGAACTTTCTAGCAGGATTTTAAATAGAATCACACAATTAATCTGAAGTAAGACAGTACAATACTTCTAAAGCTAGTAAAATGCTTATGAATTGTCATGAATCCATTTTTAACACTGCTAGGACACAAGCGTTTCAAGGGCTAAAGGGATTTCTGAGGAGAATCAGTTTTCAATGAAATTATATGATTTTTTATTAGAACCTAGTTGATTATCGGCCAACTATAGGGACTTTTCAATAAAGGGATATTCAATATTTCATTCAAGGGATTATTTAAGCTTGGGTAGCACTAGAGTTACATATTTTTATCCTGAGATTATAAAGAGAAATTAATATTGTGTACATCACTTCATAGATCAGTGTCTTATTTACGAAGTTATAAAAATTAATAGTAGAATTTGCATATGCACGCCAAAAATTGTAGAGATTATCACTATTAATTTTATTTTTCAAATAAAGAAATGTAAGATTGGTTTCATTAGAATGATTCATTAAATTGTTTCTAGATTGTCTGGAGTCAATCATGATATAATATCTAAATTGTTTTTGAATTGGTAGAATTTGAAAAAAATGGCGGTTATGTGCAGTGTGTTGATGGATTTTCAATAAATGGTTTCCTCATCACAAATGATCATGAAGCGAACTATATCAGAATGTTATAAAATATTGATCACAATTTTATTTATCACAAAAAATTATCAATGCAGTAGTTTAGTTCCAAAAACGTATTTATTTCAAGTGGAATTACTGCATTTTATGCCTTATACACAAAGTGAACAATAAATAATAAAGGAACACCTTCATAAATTTAGGGTCAAACTAGAATGGAGCCGAATCAAGCTGAACTGGATTTACTGAAACTTTCAGGTTTCCTTTTCATGGAAATAAATTGCTTAATAAGTGCAGAATTTGAAAATTTAAATAAATAGATTGACAATCAAGCACGAGCGTATTTAGAGCTACTATAAATTCAACATCTACTAAATTCATTTTCAAGAGACAAAAAATTCAATAGTTATCAGTTTCAATACGAGTTATTTATTTGGTTTTCAAAATAATTGATCAAACAATGGGTTTTTCCATTTGAAAAATTTGAGTTAGACTGAGAGCGTGTTAAATCTCATTCTAAATGACACTATTCTATTAAAAATCTAACTTTGACAGTCTAAATATATATTTCTAAGAGAAAAAAATAAAAATTTCATTGGCTACCATTATATTATGAGCATTGTTGATATCTTGAATTTTTTTAATTTTTGCCAAAAAAGAAGAATAAATCACAATAACTTACCCTGAAAGTTACAGTATTAAATGTTGAACCGTTGCGAATTTATCAAAAAGTTTACATATTTATGGATCAAATTTTTTCACTGGCAATGATAGATTTAACTAGTAAAAATCATAAATGTGCATTTAAAACATAGATTGTGTATGTATGTTTGCACAATGTATATGATGCAGTAATGTTATGGGTAAATGTGGATTAATTTAATATCTTGCTGGTACCGGTATTTGAATTATTAAATTTTTTGAGAATGAATAGCTTATCTGCATTGAAATAATCCTAAATTAAATGTTAAAACGATTCTTTTCTATCTTAAAATGGCGCTGATAATTCTTAAAGCATAATATATTAAGAAAGAAGCAACCAAGAATAAAAAGTAGGCTATTAGGACTTGAAACTTGAAAGAGGTGCATTGCCTTTAAAGAATCATCCATTTATCAAATTATTTGATAAGATTTATATATATCTGTATTTGAAATCCAAATGTGAATTAACTTACCGACTCCTTTGTTTTGTAGCATTTCAAGCAGCTTTTTGATGCTCTCATCACGAGCTTGCAGAGTTTGTTTTTGAGTTTCTATCCGTAACTCCAATTCCTGAAAGAGAATGATTGTTCAAAATTAGCCAATCAAGTTGAAGAGAATTCAAGTAGTGAAGCGATGCGAAAAATATATACAATTAAAATGAGAAGTGATAGCCGAGAGCCGTAGCAGGTATCTGTTCAATCAGAGATAAGCTACGAGACTCCTGGGCCATCTTTGTAAGGGTGACCGACTGGATTGGCCAGCAAAAAGACTCTGTTCTCTGCTGTAGAATCACTTTTGGTGGAATCATATAGGCTTCATCCTACGAAAAAAATATATTCCAATTGGAAGCAACAGGTTTGAGTAACTCCATTGCATTAAGAAGGAAATGCTCCACATAATGGATACTGAAGATACCAAAAGATTCTTTGAAAAGGTTATGAAATGGCGGCTATAGGTGGATCAACACGAGAATGTCATTGGCTTCCCACGAGAATACAATATGATATTCTTCTGGGGACCAATGCCATTTTCGTGGCCATCCACCTGTAATAGCATAGACGATGTATCTAAGTTCAAGAATTCAAGCATTCATTTATGAATGTTATGGTCTTTGGTAATGAGGGATACTGGTAGCAGGTTGCTTGTATGCTTGAACAACTAAACATGAATGACATTGACATCAAACAAAAGCATTGACATTATGAAAAACAGAACATAATCTGAATTACATGAAAGCATATTTATTCAGCAGTATTGAAAATAAGAAGTAGACTATAACAATCAGGCACTGGGCTAGTAATTGTAGTATGTCAGTAATTTTCAGGTTAATCATGGATTCCATTATCCATGACGAACTGCAAATTGAATAACTACAATGTATTGTTTTTTCACAAAGAATTACAAACATACATTGGAAAATCAATTGAATATAAACAAATTATCTTTCATAAAGCAAAACATGGGAAATTGATGCTAGGCATCCTACCCAGGAACATGTTTTGTCTCAAGTAATTTGTTCTTATTTAATACTCAAAGTTCTGAAGGATGGTGATACTCGTGGGAAGAAATAATAGCTTATAAGAAAATTGATTTTCAATAGCTAGTTATGTATGAATGTAGCCTAGGTATGTCATATGTTTTACACCGTGTCATACCTTAATCATTTTTTTCAATAGCAAACCCTATACAAATAGGCACCATAAGGAAGCCAATTGCTAGTAAATTGAAATTTCTACTTCACTAAAAAATGTTTAGCACTTTTTGCTTCAATTGCCTTGACGATTATCGGTGTCGGCTAGCGATATGGATCCAACAGACTACGTTGCGGAATATTTCATTAATTATCCTCCAAAGAATGACATTCAAGGCGCCGAATGCATTATATTAAAGGAATAAGTTGGTTTGCTTTTTGTACAACTAGCTACCATGCACAGTTTTTGAGTACCATGTTATGAACAGTAAGTTATCAATATTGGGAAGTGAACGCCGTAAACCGTAGCAGGTATCTGCTCAATCAGAAAGAGATAAGCTATGAACTCCTGTCCCTCTTTGTAAGGGTAAACGATTGGATTGGCCAGCACTCTGTTCTCTGCTGTAAAATCATTTCCTGGTGGTGTGGAACCCGCCTAAAACTGGAGGTTCAACTCGTCAATCACCATCATCCAATTCATTACCCTTGCACAGGTCTCAGACCTATGAGGGTTTCATCCTCAAAAAAATGAGAAAGAATTATTATTTACCTTGATAGTTTCCCTGAGAATCGCGATTTCTCGAGTTAGGTGTTCATTCTCGGCATAAAGAACTTCCATTTGTTGTTGCATTTCTAGGCTTGGGCCACGCATCCGTAGACGCAGCTCTTCCTCCAACTGCCTCACTAGCATTGCTTGTTTCTGAAACAAACAAAAAATAACAATAATATTAAAACGTTTAAAATTCAATTAAGTATTAATTCACATTAACTACTCAAGTGTTTTCCTTAAAACAGCGATGAATATTGATGAATAAGTTCAAACTTATTAGTGTAAGGCAATACGACATCTGATGAGGAAACGTCCAACAAACGTCTATTATAAATTAAACGTAAAGTTCAGTCTTTTGTTCAGAATTTACCTTCAAGTTTATGGTCTTAAAAAATGAGTGCTTGTCCACTGAATATTATGCCAAATTATTTATGCATATATGGTGGACAAAATAACAATGAATGCAAAGATCATAAAGGCAAATGTTATAAATATTACAGTACAAATCGTAGCAACATCGGACATGGAACACATTATTACTGAATGATAATTCTGAAAAAATATGATTAACCTCCAATTTTCTTAAAATTTACATACATTACACGTATAGAAGAGAAAAAATGAAAATAAGTGCCACAAATGCCGTGAAGTGTGCAAAAACACATTCAAAATTGCGTTTTCAAGCCTATGGTAAACGCTGCATAACGAATTCATTCCATTTTATTTTAAGAATTTACTTCATTTGCTCTATATTGGAGTACTAACTTATTCTACTGGCAGCAATCACATTGATATCAACTTATTAAGCGTTTCAGAAATCTGAATAACTGACTTTCCTACTTAGATAAACTGAGGGAATAAGAACTGCTTATTTATCTGAATTAACTCGCATGGCACTCGTTCAGCTTCTAAAGCAAGTTAGGTAATTTTGTTTCAGTTTCTGGAGCTCCATATGTCTATACTCACATCAAATCTATTCTCTTCTCTAACCAATACAAGCACCAACTCATTACTACCCTTCAAATTTGTCAATAGATAGAATTCTGTCCAACTACTCAACTCCAAGATATTCACCCGCTAAATTGTCACATACAATCCCATAAAATGACAGTGGTTGAGATTAGAGATTCAGTGAAAAATGAACATTGCCATATTCGAATATACAAGCATTAGTTGAGGCTATAGAAATCAAGGTACAGCAATTGTGGATAGATTTATCACCTAATAATGACGAAGAATAATTTGATTAAAATAATTAATAGTTATAGTGTGATGATCAATTTGATGTTCTTGAAAATCAATTTCAATTACTTAGTAAACAAAACAAATGAGATTGCTAATCAACCTCTCTTTGTAAAATTCATAAATATTATTGTGATGCAGCAACAGGATTATAAATTATTAATGAAATCTCAAACACAAAATTTGAACAAAATGGATACTGTTCTTGGGCATAGAAGGCACAGTAAGATAAACATAACCTATAACTCACAAGCAGGCAGGCTCACTTCGCTCGCCTCAACCGCATGGGGCTCCGCCCCCTGGACTACCGGGGGACAATTTTATCCTCTGAACTAGCAAAGGGGGAAGATTACCATTTTTTCGACTACCATACACAATACAATGAGTCGGTCAGTGTTATTTGGATTTTAAAAAATATTTAAATTATTAATATTATTATGCCATTCAATAATGTAAGACAAATTGACCTGGAGAAAACCCAATTTATTTCTAGAAAGCAATAAAACTAATTGTAGGATAATTCTCAATATATATGCACTTGTCCAAAGGGGCCATTAGCGGTTTTATGCAGCCTGCAAATAACTGTTTGCCACAAAAAAGACAATTTCCCACACATTTTTTGACATCTTCGTTATCCTGGAATTTCTCCTCACGTAGCCTATTGCCTCTTTCAGAGAACCTAACAAATGGAAATCAGAGGATCCTAAAGCAGGGCTATAAGAAGAAAGAGGAAGTACCTACTAGCCCATTTGATCAGTGGTTTCTTGCGTTAATTTGCCAACTTGAGGACTTGTTTGCTGGAAAATGACACCTCTTGTTTGAGGTCCAGATGTTTTTCTCTTATGGCAGGTTTCATATCTTAGTATTATTGCGTGTTCATTGTATGTTGTTCTTCGAGATAATTGCAATATTCCTTTACTTTAATATCTAATAATAATTTTCCCTGCTGATGCTTTGGTTTTGAACTTTTCATGATAGATGATTTCATGATTCTCGACAACTTTGAACTGTTCTACCCAATTGCAAAGTTTCCATAGATTATACACTTTTGTCATGAAAGAAAATAAAGTGACTAGTCTAGGACGTTCAGTAATCAAAAAACGAATCTCAGAACGTTGTTTAACCAGTTTGGGATTTTCAAATAACCATCATTAAACTGAGTTTTAAAGTTAAAAACAGAACAATGTTGATCCATTATCAGCATAGAACTCATCTAGAAGATGCAAACTCAAAATTGTTGAAGTTATCAAGCTTGCACTACCAATTACATTTGTAGGCTACCTCACACCAATTTTTCTCTAATATTATTGAATATTGAATAACAGAATGACACACATGACACTTGACATAATCGCATAACCTATTCAACTTGTGCTTGGTTTGGTCATTGAGCAAAAAAGACACGTTCTCTGCTGTAAAATTCCTTCCCGGTGGTTCGGAACCCACCTAACACAGTAGGTCCAACTCATCAATCACAATCATTTAACTTATTACCCACGCACAGGTCTCAGACCTATGTGGGCATCATTCTTTAAAAAAAAGTACTATCTATATAGTATTCTAGCTCAGTGGATTTGGTTGGGCATGCCTTCCAAATTAACATTACTGACGTAGCACACTAACAACTCAAATAACATTTTTTTATAATTTATTTGTGTCATTCCATCTTCTTTTTCTCTGGCAGGCCATTATTAAACTAAATTATTATATATATTTTTACACAATCTTAACATCTAAACAATGAAAATATAATTGTTCATATGAAATTGATTCATTTTCCTCAAGGATAGTAATATTTCCCATAGTTTTCATTTGAAATCAGGGATAAAGTTAGAATAATTTAGATGAGAGAATGTAGAGATCATAGAGTGAAGTGTAGCTGACTGTATTGAAAAGAGCAGTGGGTGGGTAGGCGTTTATTGGGTCGACTGATTCAGCTTTTCAAAAGGCAAGGGCAACAGTGGTCGGAAAAGGCTAGCCGTTTGCTCAATGATGTGTGTGACCCAGCATGGAATCGTCTTTACGAGTATTTCTTGCACTCTTGAATGTCCTTTTCTGACTGACCTTTCAGCACAGTTCAAAGCAGCCGCCAATGTAGAGACGATTCACAAACAAATCTCTCTGAGCAATTCTAAAAATGAAGTGTTCAGGCTATTTAAAACTTTCAAAGATCAACACCCACTTTACACCTTAATACAGATGTTTTTAGATGTCACACAACATCACTACTTTCACACAAATATCAACCCAATATTGTGAGTAGGCCTAGTGGAAAGGTTCGTTCAAAATATGGTTTTTCTGTATAAAATTATGAAGATTATTTTATCTCCACACCTAGGTTTTTTATCCAGGAGAAAATCACTTATGGCAATCCACGTTATGCAGAAATTGGTTATCATCAATGAGGACGATAAAAACCGACTATACAAACCGTGGATAATGGATTGATACGAGTTTACTAAATTATGATCATATTTTTTTAATAATTGTTTCTTTTCAGGGAGACAAACATTCTACCTTTAAATTGGGAGGAGGTTCTAAGAAAGAAAGATTCTAGATGATAATAAATTAGTAAATAAAATGCACAGGAAATTGAAAAAAGTTTATCGATCAAAAATCTTCAATCTCATTGATCTCCTAAATAGAGGATGTGATAGCCGTGAACCATAGCAGGTATCTCTTCAATCAGATTAGATAAGCAATGCTCACCTGGGCCCTCTCTGTAAGGGTGACCGGATTGGATTGGCCAGCAAAAAAAACTGTTCTCTGCTGTAAAATCACTTCCCAGTGGTTCGGAACCAACCTAACACAGAAGGTCCAACTCATCAATCACAATCATCTAACTCATTACCCACGCACA
The DNA here is from genome assembly GCA_948455865.1 of Conomelus anceps. Lineage (NCBI taxonomy): Eukaryota > Metazoa > Arthropoda > Insecta > Hemiptera > Delphacidae > Conomelus > Conomelus anceps. The sequence continues at coordinate 27,273,145 of OX418216.1, forward strand.
GGTCTCAGACCTATGTGGACTTCATCCCCCAAGAAAAAAATATATAAAAAAGATCATGTGCCCAATTGAAATTTTTTTTATTATTATTTTGACAAAAACTTGCAGTAATACACTTATGTATTATTATATACTAAAATAGGGATGTTGGAGGAACAATTTGAATAAATTAACTTTCTCATTCTATGAAACATGTCACAATATACAGTATACACAATATACAGTTCAAACATGAAAATCCTTGTAATCGCAAGAAAAATGCATGAAGAAGAAGAGAACAAATAAATAATAATAAAAATATTATTGCTAGACATACTGCGAAAAATGAGTCCAGCAGACTACTAGAATAACTTTTTTGTTAATATCCATAAAAGTTGAGCTTTTCATTCATGTTTTCATTTCAATAACAAATCTTAGAGAAACTAAATAAAAAAACATCTATCCATGAAGAATTCTATCACGTTTCTATTTCAATAACAAATGTTGGAAAACTAAATCAAAATTCATCCCATCCATCAAGGGAATAACTTGATACCGGAAGAGGAATTAATAGTTACTCCTGATAATTATTAACCAGTAGACTAGTTCAAAAAAGTTTTTGACGATTAAATAATAAATTATTGGTCATTGAAGTCAACAAAAACACAAAGTAGTTGTAAAAGCATGAACTCTTGCAAATTGAAGGCTTTTAAAATGATATCAAGACTTCCAAGTTTTCACAATCCTTTTCTATTATTTCAGAGGAAATGAGTTTAAGAGGCTTTGGAGTGATGAAATTTTCTTGGTCGCGTCTAAATAATAAGGAAGGAGAAAACACTCACAGTCGTTTACTCTCCCTGAACCGGAATAAATGGGAATTTAATTAATGTGTCTCCTTTATCCTTTTTGCTTGATTACGACCCAGAAATCGTGCAAGTGTCTGGCTCCTTTCCAGCTGTGGCTTCTGTCACCAACCACAATCCACTGCTAGTGGTTTCAGCCATTTTTTCTTTATAAAAGAAGACGGATTGACTTCTATTGATCACCGCTATTCTGTGTTAGAAAGTGTGAATTATCCGGATATTCTTCTGCCCAGTATCCAATGGTAGAATATTTTATTGCAAGGATGTGATAATTCACAATAACGGCTATCTTAGTATGGGGTAATACATCAAAACAAAACCTTGATAGGGTGTTTAAGATCCAAAAGAAAGCTGTTTGGTGTATGGAAAGAATAAATAGATTAGATTCATGTGGGCCGTTCCGTTGTTCAAGAGACTGGATCTCCTAACTGTACCCTGCTTATATGTGTATGAAGCTACTTTAGATGTAAAAAAGATTTATATTAACCAAAATCTTGACGAACACGATTATAATGCAAGAAGCCGAGGAGATTATCACTTGGTGAGTCACAATAGTAGCTTATTCAACAAATACCTTGTTATATTGGTAGGAAATTCTACAAGTTACCGCAGTTTTTGAAGTAATAAACAATTAAAAAAACAATTGAAAAAATATTTAGTTGATAAAGCTTTTTATAGTGTTCCTTTCACATCAACATTAAGCCTCATCACCTTAACTAATTGATATAGTAATTATGGTAACTAGTGTATAAGATTGTGTAATTGTTGTTCTGGCTTGTTTTATACTCCGTAACTGGAGTCTCCCAGACGTAATCTACAAAAAAAAATAATAATGGTGTTTTTGATGAGCGTCTTCATATATCATTCTCCTTATCTCTGCGTATCAATTCAAGTTGACCTGTTCTGAAATGATAAACTCTTTGAACATAAAAAATTATTTCAAATAAATTTTACTAGTGAATTTAACACATTACTTATTCGTGTGATGGCTATTTCACATTGATGGAACGCTTCCAACAATGCGAAATGACCATCTTGAGAATAAGTATTTTTTCCTGTAAATACTATTGCTATCTAGTCTTGAGACTAATGAGCAAATTTGTTCAATCCTAACTTAATAATCTTAAAATAATACAGTGAGACTCTTATTAGAGCCTCTTACTGCTAATGATAATTGCACTAAGATGTAGGTTTCACTCAATCACTCCTCTGCTTTTTCACTGGACACCACTTGAATAAGCACTACACTAATTCAAACGGCTTCTTCCTTTCAAGCCCCCGCACTAATCCTCCATTGTCTAGCAGCTGGATTGCCACAACGTTGTTGTGTTGGTGGAACCGAGCTTCATGATTCTCTGCATACCGCTGAATTTCGCAGGATACCAGGTTGACTCCCAGGTCTCTATGGATGTTGCTGTTCCGCACATACCAAGGTGCATCACAATGCTTCCGAGTAGCTTGTTCTGGAAGCGTTGTTGATCAGGGAGTAAGGTTGATGGTTCGTGGTTCGTCTATGGTTGTATGATGAAGATGTTACTTTGTTTGTTACACCCCCAGAGTTAAATACCATTGGTACAAACAGGTTTGAATATCTGTTTATACAGGAGTACTTTGTTCGGTATTGAAAGTGATGAGTTTCTTCCAATAAGCCAGTAGAATTTCTTGAATTTTATACCAAGTTTTTCTTTTTTCTTTTCAACATGCTCCTTCCAGCGAAGTTTAGCATCAAGAGTCATGCCAAGATACTTTGCATAATTAGCATATGGTATAATGATGTTATTTATACTTATTGAGAGGTATTCAACTCTTTTGTTGGTGAAGTTGACATGAACTGACTTGCTCTTATTCAGTTTTATCCTTCATTTTTTAGTCCAATCTTGTATTTTGTTGATGGATCTCTGTAGTTTTTCTTTTACAATATGGACATCGCTGTCTACTGATAATATGGCTGTATCATCTGCAAATGTAGCTGTGGTATTTTCCTTCAGGCTGGGGATATCACTAGTGTAGAGAAGATAAAAGACTGGTCCTAAAACACTCCCTTGCAGAACTTCTGCTTTTTATTTCCTTCAGATCAGAATACGAATCTTCATGCTTGACTCTGAAGTACCTCCTAGTCAAATAGGATTCCAATATATCTGTAAATTGCTTTGGAAGCATTTTTTTTCCAGTTTAAAAAGAAGACCTTCATGCCATACCCTGTCAATAGCTTGCCCAATATCGAGGAAAGCTGCTGAAAAATGTTTGTTTTCCACCAAGCACTTCTCTATTACATTGACTATTCTATTTACTTTGTCAATAGTTGAGTGTTTTTCTCTGAAACCAAACTGATGATTTGGAATTAAGTGCTTCCTCTCAATTATTGGTTTGAGCCTACTCAGTAATATCCTCCCAAACAACTTGGACAACACAGGTAACAATGATATTGGCCTATAAGAAGTGATACTTCTTGTGGTTCTTTTCCTGGCTTGAGTAACATTATAACCTCTGCTACTTTCCAGATTCCTGGTACAAATTTCAGTCTGAATGAAGCATTCAAAATGTTTGTCAACTTAATCAGTGCTTTTCTTGGTCGTGCTTCAGAACTAAGTCGGTTATTAAGTCAAATCCTGTTTTTTTTGTGTTTATATTCTTTATTTACTTTTTAACTCCTTCCACTGTGACATGCATTAGTCTTGATTGTTCTGTATGTTATTTTCCTCTGCATCTAGATTTTCTTTTTGAGCTGTATTGTGTGGCTGAAAGACATTCACAAGATGGTCTGCAAATGTATGTGCCTTTTCCTCATTATTTCTGGCCCATTGTCTGTTCTGCTTTCTGAGTGGAGGAGCTTGCTGGATAGGTGTTTTAATTTTCTTAGCTGCTTTCCAGAGTGAGTAATCCATGCAGACTTGTCCTGTTAAGTTTCTCAAGTAACTGTTGATTGATTCACTTTTAATACACTGTATCTCTCTTTTCAGTTCTTGTGTTAGATTATTTAACACTGTTTTATCTTGAGGAGAACGCTGCCATTTTCTTCTAGCTCTTATTTTCTCTTCAATCATTTCTCTTTGTAGTAAAAGAATGATTATACCTTTTAGAAATCAAGGCTTTTATTAGCTAAACAGAACTGTAGTAGCATAAGCAGTGATGAGCAATATAGAACTGAATATTTATTTATTTATTGCGTTGCTATGAGCTGGTTGCTATGGGCTCGTTAGTATGCAGATGTTGAATATCACCACATTCTTCCCCGCTGAATAAAGTATTTGAATTAGGTAGTGGTGCAAGATGCTGCAGACTCACTGTCGACTCCCGTCCATCTTTGTGTCATATGAAAGCATAGCTCGGGTTCGCTTGGAGTAATTCAACCTCTTCGACTAATGGATCACTCTTCCTTCTCCTTGCTGTTCTTTTCAGCCACACTGGACCCGGATTTGTGAGCCAAGTAGGCAATGATATCCCGTTGTCTGATCTGCGAGGATGTATAAACATACGTTCATGTGGCGTCGCATTCGTTGAAGTGCACAAGAGTGAGCGTATGGAATGTGAGCGTATGGTATTGAGGAGGATTGTTTCCCACTGGTCTGGTCGTAGATTAAGTGATCGCAGCGCTAGAGTTACCGACTTCCATATGGTTCCTACGTATCGGTCCGCCTGGCCATTCCCTGCCGGATTGTAGGGGGTAGTCCTGCTCGTAGCAATTCCTTTGGAGACAAGGAAATCCTGTAGTTCCGCTGATAAAAAAGATTTACCCCGGTCGGAATGGATGTAAGAAGGGAATCCAAAGATTATGAATAGATGTTCCAAGCACTTGATTACAGTTTTAGCTGTCATATCAGGACATGGATAAGCCCAAGGAAATCGAGAATATTCGTCAATGATAATTAAAATGTATTTATTTCATGTCGATGAGGATAAAGGGCCTTTAAAATCTATACTCAATCTTTCCATGGGTCTTTTAGCTTTAATTACGTGTCCTGAAGAATGATAAAAACGTGGCTTTAATTCAAAGCAGATTCTACACTTTGAACAGACAGTACGGACATCATCTACTGAGAAAGGTAGATTTTTTGTTTTAACCCAATGGTATAGTCTAGAGACTCCTGGGTGACAAAGTTGGTTGTGGTAAGTTTCCAGTTTTCTAATATCTGGATTGTTACAGCCAACAGCTGAACAAATTCGCAATAAAGCATCAGCAGGAATGTTATCCTTTCCAGGTCAGTAAATAATATCAAATTTAAAACAGGATAGTTCAATTCGCCAATGCAAAATCTTTTCATTTTTTATTTTACTTGATGCTTTGGAACTGAACATGAAAGAAATAGATTTTTGATCAGTTATAAGAGTAAAATGGCGGCCTGTCAGGTAGTGTCGCCATTTTCGTATTGATTCAATGATTGCTTGGGCTTCTTTTTCAATAGAAGAATATTTGAGTTCACTATGATTGAGGGTTCGTGAAAAAAATGCAACAGGCTGTCCATGTTGTGACAGAGTACCTCTGATAGCGTTATTTGATGCATCTGTCTCAACAGTAAATGGACTGTCTTCATCCACATGTAATAGAACCGAAGAAGCAATCTCTTTTTTAAGGATTGAAACGCGATTTCAGCATCTGGACTTAGAGGGAACGAGGATGTATGAACGAGTGGATGAATTTTTTGTGAAAAATTTTTAATCCACTTAGAGTAATGTGCTAGCATTCCGAGAGCTCTTTTTAGGGTTTTTCCATTGGATGGAATTGGATACTTCAAGAGAGCAGTTAATCGATCCGGATCTGGTTTGATTGTACCTCCTTCAATTAGGTATCCAAGATAGTTCAAAGAGGTTTTAGAGAAATTACATTTTTCTTTGTTCAATGTTAGTCCATACTTCATTGCAGTGTCAAGGAACCTTTGGAGGTTAACATCATGTTCTTCTTGGTTCCGCCCACAAATTGTGACATCATCTAAGTAAGCAAATGTATCTGTTAGTTTTTCTGTTTGAATGATGGAATTTATAATTCTTTGGAAAGCAGCGACACCGTTAGTGACTCCAAAAGGGATTCTTGTGAACTGGTATAATTTTCCATCAGCTTCGAAAGCTGTAAAAGGTTTTTCAGATTCGAGGATGGGCACTTGGTGATAAGCACTTTTCAAATCAATACTGCTAAAAAATTTGTACTTAGACACTGTGTTCACCAAATCTTCTATTCTTGGCAGAGGGAATGCATCAAGTAGGGTATAACGATTTATTGTTTGTGAATAGTCAATTACTAGGCGTTGTTTTCGATTTTCAGCTTTTATAACAAAAGCCTGTGCACGCCAAGGAAAATTGCTTGGTTTATGTAAGAGTTTATGTAATTCATTTTGTACAAAAAAAAATCATCCTCTAGTTCACATCTAGAAGTTTCCATTTACAGAAGAGCAAACAATTGCATTTCATTCTTTGAAAACGGAAATAGCTTCAGCCATTTTAGTACATATAGATGATAACGCCCAGCTTACTGTAACTACAGATGCCTCGGACCAAGCAATCGGAGCTATTCTTACTCAAAATTATCGCCTTGTAGTCTTTTTTTTCGCGATCTTTATCTCAAAATGAAATCAGGCACTCTGCAATCGAAAAAGAGGCATATGCTATTGTCGAAGCAATCCGAAAATGGAGACATTACTATGTACTTACTAGGGCGCTCTTTCACCCTGATCACTGATCAAAAATCGGTGACATGTTCAGTACCGGTACAGCTCATACAAATAAAATTGAAAACGAGAAAATTACACCTTGGCGCCTTGAACTTTCTGAATATAAATATGATATCATTTATAAACCACGCAATTTAAATGTTCCTGTTGATGCATTTTCAAGGGCTTGCGCAACTGGCTGTTTGAAAGGTGACACTACAAAAATATCATCATGACTTATTTCATCCTGGTGACACTCGTTTTTATCATTGGGTAAAAATACAAAATCTTCCATTTTCAGTACACGATGTATGTCGCATATGCTCAAATTCCAAGTACGTTCAGAATTGAAGCCTCATTTTTACAAGCATTCTGGATCACTCATAAAATCGACGCGACCTTTTGAAAGACTTAATAATGATTTCAAATGTTCACTTTTACATCTACACGAAATAAGTATTTACTTATTATAGTGGATGAATACTATCGTTTTCCATGGGCTTTTCCTTGTACAGATACATCAACCGAGACAGTCATCAAATGTCTAGATAACCTATTTGTCTTATTCATGTCATCATCATTCAAGTCAGTTCGTCTTAAAACTCACCTACAGTCAAAAGGTACAGCAATCAGTAATACAACGCCTTACAACCCAAAAGGAAATGAACAGGCAGAACGCTACGTGGGAGTACTTTGGAAAACTTTGGGCAAAAGAGTATTGGCCTACCAACATGCAAGTGGGAAACAGCTCTTCCAGGAGCACTGCTCTCAATTCGTTCCCTACTGTGCACAGCGACCAACGCAAGTCCACATGAACGAATGTTCCTCCACCCCCGACGTTCATAGGCCAGCTCATCTTTTCCTTCTTGGTTGTCAGCCCTGGCACAGTCTGGTTGAAGAAGTTCGTTAGAAGAACAAAAAATGACCCATTAGTCGAAGAGGTTGAACTCATACAAGCCAATCCTGAGTATGCATTTATCTGTCATCAGGATGGACGTGAGTGTACAGTACCTCTACGATATTTAGCACCTAAACCTCAAAGTTCATAATAAGTCAAGATTTTCTGAACGAGGGAAGAATGTGGTGATCATAGCGGTGCCATAGACCATAGTAGCCACTTATTTACTTTACCTGTTTATTCATCATACTCTGTTTATTCATGCTCACTTATTCGTTCAATAAAGCCTTACTTTGCAAAAGGTATTTTATTCTGGTACAATGACATATAAAATATCAATTTTCCCTATTGATTGCCAAAAAAGTTCAATAGTTAAGAATCGGGTTTGCAGGTTGAATATTAAGTCACTTTTCAATTTCTTGTCTTTCAAAATTTCAAGTCTCTATGAAATTCTAAAAATTCATCATTGAATCTGCTATATTATATTTCACAAGCTATAATTGCACAAAGAGAATAGTATCTTACTTTTGTTCCATTCAAATTCTACAAAGAGTTCATGGCCGCAGTAGTTGCAGACATCTGTTTTTTCTTGCGTTGAGAGACGACAGGCTTTTGTCCGCTCTGGCGTTTCTATTTCAAGACTGCAAATTAAAATCTATTCTAGGGAATAGTGGAGTACGTCGAAGTTCCAACACTTGACTCGAAGGGTGAAGGAGACTCGCTTTTTTCTTTTCAGCCCACAAGAGCATGTTGGGATCTCTTCTCCTTTATATGCTTCTTTTTTATGCTTCCTATGCTTATGCTTTATAATTTATGAAGAGCAGCTACACTGCTACAGATTCAAATGCCATGCTTTGAATCATGAAGCAGATCATTCATAAAAATTTAGTAGTCAATCCAGACTATTTTTCATCTTTTTATCAACAAATCATATTTTCAATTATCTGTAATTTTGATTATTCATAGGCAGCCTTGATTAAAATTCTTATACAGTCCTACCCTATCAAGTTATAGAATTAAACAGTATTTTGGCCGCAGTTTGAGTTATTTTGCATTCATACAGTATAAATTAGTAGGCCTACCTGCGAGGTTGAATTAAGAATATCCAATAATATCATATCAGAACAGGAAGAATTTTTGTTAGGAACAATTAAGAACTTTCAAAAAGAGAAAACAATAATATATTTGAGTGAAAATATTTTACTTTGTTACAAAGAAAGTTACAGTCAGAGGAAAGTGCTAATTAAAAAAAATCTTTGAAAAACTAGAGGAACATTTGGTAAAGCTATCCCTGTACTCCTTACAAGAGTTTACTCATTAGACCTTATTTGTGGATTTTATGATATAGACGTGATTATTTTGACTAAATTTATTGTAGAAGTGTGACACTATTCAATGTACTTGTACATTCTCTATGACTAAAGATGACTTAATGAATCAATCCAGTTTAGCTTGTAGATAAAGGCTCCCAACATATATCTATATAGTTATAGCTAGGCTCGCCTATGATACTTATCAATTTGCAATACCCTTATTCACATCTAGCTAGTATCAGAAAGCACTCTGTATTTCAACATAAGCACGCAAGAATGCATAATTCAGGTTCAATGGCTGAACAAACGACAAAGCAGTCTGAAATTTTGAAAAGCTTGAGAGCGTGGGGCTCCGCTGCTCACAGTCAACTACCCAGAATAATTCAAATCCTCCCAGAAGCATTCACTTTTACTAGTGAGATGTAAGGCTAGTTTTTAACAATCAATGTTTTGAGCTGCATGCAATAATTCAGTTACACTGCAGTATAAATCTTCTATGTTTTACAGCCTTCAGGTACCGTACTGCGTATTAAAATAAGCAGATCTTGGTAGAGAAACTTGGGTTTTATTGAACGTATCTATACTCAAACATATTTTTTTTACTGGAACCAGCATAACTAACTTTTGTAACTCAGCAACCAGTAACATACGAAGCTATAATAATCTTCACAGTTTAATATCAAATATTATTTGAATAGTACAAGAAATAAGTAGATATTCATCACCATAAATTATTTTCTATAACACTGCGGACTATACACTTCTCATAAAGAGGAAAATTCCTCCTTTGTTTTTTCGTCATTCCAATCCGCAATTTTATAACAAAGTATTTTGTAAGAATGACAATAATCCGCTCATTACCGTCAAAAAAAAAAATTGTAGAACTTATTAATATTTTCTGATCATCGTCATCATCATCATCATTATTCCAACAACTACATTCTAGTTCTATACATACATTGAAAAAAAAAATTTCTATATAAAAACAGTGCCTTATGTTATTGAGATTGTCATGATGGTAATTATGGTGATTTTCGTTATATTTTGTAATCCCTTTAGTGAGTACTCTTCCTCAAGTAGCAACTATACTCTACTGAAGAACCAACTCACAACTCACAGCTCTTAAGAGTCATAACTTGATACATTCAAAGGTCTGTAAAATTGAATCCTGAAGTCCATATTTTGTTCTTTCTAAATTCTTGATGATCAAAAATTTGTCTTACCAGAAACAAAATCCACAAATTATAATATTTTCATAAAGAACTTTATAATTTCATATGAATGAATAAGCAGAATATTCCGACAAGATTAACATTTTGAGACTGAAAATAATCTGGAAGAATTTGAAATTTCAACTGTTTAACCTTACCTTGCTTTCAAGAATAGGCCTAAGTTGGCCGCATCTGAATATAATGGGTCTTTCTTACTATATGGATTTTCTTGAAGTTGATTTATTGTGAATTTCAATTTTCCTATCAGATCAGCACGTCCTCGGCCAAGTTTCGCAAGGTTTTTACACAACAACCCTTCTAAGACTATCCTCAGCACTCATCACATCATCATTATCACGACCCCAGATAATAATGGTGTCGGTTAATTTATCACTATGTCCTCTTTCAGTGTTCGCCTCTATTTATCTTTTCGCCAGTCTAATTTTGAATTCTTAGAATGCCACAACCCCTCACCATTCCATAGAAATATTTAGTTGGAAGCCAAGACATTGACATGCAATTATTCCACCCTGCCTCTTAAGAGTATTTTGATGGTCAAAAATAATTTATTAGCATATTTTGAATTTTGGTCTTTTAACGAAGAAGTTTGATGTAAGTTATGACTAGTCTAGCCACACATCCAATTTATAGCTGCTATATTTGATTGGAAGAATTGAGCCTACAATACGTGGATCTAAACGTGATCTAAACGTGGATTATACATTGTTTCTGAGCCGGATCATATTTACATGGTTGCAATAAAAATGGGTTTTACAATGAATAACACCACAAATAATATAAGCTACATGGATGAATAATCAATCTGCAATTAAATCTTTGGCTTTTTTGCTCTATAAATTAATAATTAATCAATTCTTTGATAGACAGAAAAAAATGATATATTTATGTTGGATTAATGGCTCCTCGTTGAAACCACGATTAGGCCTCAGTTTTCCAAACTCAACCGCTGAGTTTTTCAAGTAGGATATTATGTTATTACTGAGTTATCTAAGACTACTATACATGAAATAATCATGAACTTAGTAAGTTATCTTCTAACAAAAAGGAAATACATCCAAAACAAAATAGCCTTTGTACTACAAAAAAAAGAACGGTTGAACAATGGAGTTCTTCACTGAACAGGGAAAGAGGAGCAAAAAATGATCTGTACTCTGTTAAACAGCAAATTTCATTACATTGTCCCACTATTTAGTATGTACTGTGAGCAACAGAAGTCCAAGTTGAAAAATGTAGGTAGGCTACTTGAATGAACAATAAATCTTGCTACTAATTTGCTCTTTTATATTAACGTTGTTATCCTTACAAGAAAATTTCAATAAAACAATAAAAAGTCTTGTTTTTCACTAAAAAATTTCAATGAATATCAGGTTAGATTAGAAGGGCCTCCGGTTCATCAGCTTTTTGGATTAGAGATTGACTGGTTAGAATTGTCGGTTACTGATTGAATTATGATAAAGAAAAACTGGAGCTTTTCGAATGACAAAAGAATATTTCCTTTCTTTTAAACTCCTTTATTCTGTGGAATTAGTGTATAAATGCTGAAGGGCAAGCTGCAGGAAATAAGATAATATTCTCGAGCTGGCTTCATACAATAATCCACTTTCAAAAGAAAAGGAGATTTTATAAAGAAATTATTTTCCCGTTTAAATCCTCTTCTGTCAGAACTCATTGAAGATTGTTGGAGTGAAAAAGTGGAATTTTTATTTATCTCTTCTTTAGAACCGATTGCAATAGGGATATAGTGTTGTAGAATTAGCTCAAGAAATGTTTCACCAAGAAAAATTGCAACAAAAATGTTTATTCGTATAAAAACCTAGTAAAGTTGGTAGGAAATTCTATAACATACTACTGCAAGATCCAAAGAGTCTAAAATCAAAACTGACACTGTATTTCTATTTAAATTATTATGATTCTTACTGACTTATACTGAAGGCGGGATGATTTCGCTTCTAAAGATAAGCTTCATCAGCCTCCAGTATAAGTAAGTAAAATAATAATTTAAATAGAAATACAGTGTTAGTTTTGATATTAGATTGTTCACCAAGTATTTTGTATTGAAAACATCACAGATCTAATGAGTCTTGGAAACATCGGAATATTTTAAAAACAATTGAGAAAACATTCAGTTGAAGCTTTTTGTAGGGTTAAAGAGTTATTTTGGTTCAAAATTATTGAGCCTCATCTAAACTAATTTAAATTGTAATTGTGGTAACCAGTGAATAAGAATGGTAATATTGTATTGTAGCGAATATGAAATTGGAGAGAATAGAAAGAAAGAAGAAACAGTGGTTCTCGGTGTTATCTGCTATGAAAATGTTTACTTTTAAGCAATTAATTACTCTGCTTTTGACACTTTTATAGTGTTTACTTGGTAATTTGTAGAATGTTCTAGTTGTTTGATTAGACATTAACGGAATCTTTTCGAATATTGTAGAAAGTGCTAGTTTCTTTATTTATTTATTTAGAAGATGATAGAAAAATCCAGAGATATCTCAATTATGGAAAATCATATAAATAGAGGGACACTTTTGTAAATTAGTTCAGTTGTCTTTGAAATTCGTCATGATAAACAAGTGTGACAGTTAAGTAGTTCAGTTATTGTTCTACGTTGGTAAGTGGCAGTAGTGACAGTTCGCTTTAATACAGACAGTGAAATCCCGTTGGCGCTATTACACACCATGCAATGAACTTTCGTTGTCTGTAATGATAATTCTCTTGACAGTTCAAAAGTGATAATTCTTTTATCTATTACTGTATTGATGGACTTGTGCTACGTAAGTTAATTGTTCTTCCTCGACGTTTCTTTTTGAGTATTATTGGACAGTTTATTGTACAGTTATTGTTTAATATTAGATCGGCCGTTTAACTTTTAGTAGGCTAATTGATTCGTGTGCAGATCATTGGAAACTCATTATCAGTTGAACAATATCGTTTTATCTGTTTCCGATAGATTATTTTTGTGTAAGAACTTACTGAACAGTGTGAGTTGTGAATTATTTGTGTTAATAAAGTGCAAGTGATAAATTTAAGTGTTGCCAGCGTTATTTTAGACATAGAACCCATAACAGTATATAATTGTTGATCTGACATGACTTGTCTTATACTCCATAACCGGAGTCTTTAAGGCGTAATCTTAAAAATACAAATAAATATATATATATATATACTACTTTCTACGTTTAGAATCATGTGATATGAACCAAACACCTTGATGCACAAGATATATGCATTAAAAATCATAAAATGCATTAAAATTTATTAAAATATATGCAATTTGATAAATATATATATATTAAATTGCATATATTTTTAATAAATTCTAATGAATATATTATATATCGTACATCAAAGTTTTTGGATCATATCACATGATTCTACACGTAGAAACTTACACATTGTACCATATTATTTAGCTATACGCTATATTATTAATCTATAGTTTACTGGAAAAATCAGAGAAAAAAATCGCCCAAGGCCGAGTGAGGCCACTCGGCCGTGGCAAAAATTATAGAAGGGTCAAACCTGCTGTCTATATATTTCTCGATTTTTTACTGTCTTTTCCCAGACAGACTTCACGAGCAGAGGGTGCTCATGCAACATATAGTAGCAGGGTTGGTTCCTGAGCACCCAGCTTGTCAGTTTCGCTTGTGGAAATATTTCACAGGGTATATTTTCTTTTGCAGGCCTGTTTGTTACAGTGTCAGATTATAAGCTCAGAACGAAACTTTCTTTCCAAGCTGTGGAAAAGTCTATTGCTATGTGGAGGGATGTTTGTATTTTATAAAGATAATATGTGGTAAAATGCGTCAATGATCTTCTCCATTCCGTATTATTTCATGCTTAGAGCCATTCTACTGATCGTTTTTATCTGCTTAGAATGTTTACTCAGGCATGCTCATTTTATCATAATGTTTTTCCGGAGATAATCTTCATATTTTACTGTCTAACAGCTCTGGATTGCTGTCAAATTCATCCCAACTGGCATCGTTTATCTGCCTGTCGCCAGGATCGCCCTGGACCTCATAAGATAGGCTTTATAACATACAATAAATTTTCTGTACGTTGTATACTGTATAGTATGAACTGCTTTTTACACATTCTCATATCATCCATTTAAACATTTTTCTCCATAATGCCATTAGTAGCATATAGTATTTCCCTGTATGCACGAATTTATCCTTATCTTCACGTTCGAATGAAAATACTGATTTAATTTGTGATAAAACACACCAAAAATTATTCATAAACAGTAATATTCCTGTCAACGCAAATAAATATTATATATAGCATATTATAAGTAACAGCGAAGAGGAATGATGAACAAGGAGAGGGGTCTATCTTAATTTAAAGAAACTGTTGATTGGAAATTAAGTTTATAATAACAAACTGATGTTGACCAGTAGCTCTAAATTATCTTCTTGATCTTTGCAAAAGTGTAGACTACCTTTGATAATATAATCACCATTTGAAACCATCATATCAATTATTTTCATGAATTAAAAAATATTTTTAAAAACTAAGGGATTTTTACAAAGGGCTCTAAATGGTTGTAAGAAACAAATAAGAGGTACAAACAGTACGTTCTATATATCCAGTATTTTTTATGTACCAGTACCAGATTGTATATATCTCCAATTAATAATTATTATCAAACTCCTAGAAAAATTAAATTTATTATTTTGTTTTACTTATGGATAACTGATCTTCATAACGGTTAATATAAAGTGTTGAATTTAATGCTAAAATATAATTATTTTAGGTAACCTGTATAAAAAATTTGATGTTAATCACTTATCAAACTGTGATCTTCCTACTAAGTTTGCATGCATTTATGAAATAAAAGATTGTGTTTTACTGATTATTATTTTAGTATAGAGTATGGCAATATTTCTAAGATTAATTATATTGAGATCAGTACTAAAATGTTTTGGCAAGAGCAGGTTTGTTACTTATTCTATTACTTGAAATAAACTGAGAAAAGCGTTGTGCAAGCAACAGTGCCGTTTAAAACATCTATTCTGGAGAAGGATGAATTAGCTCGTCGCATGCAAACTTTAAACCGGCGAGGTGGTATGGATTCTCTATTTTTAGTCGGGAACGTCACAAGTCACAAGTGCATGGCAATTCGTGTGCATTAAGAATATTTATATCATTATAGTTGATTACGTGTAACATCATATTTTTTGGACTATCATTTGCAAAAACTAGATAAGTTCACTCACTCAAATATATACTTGACTCAAACAAGAATATTCTGTTATAACCATGGTGATGCGATGACAGGTGATGCTATTTCTTAAAATATGCTAATCGCATATCATACTACTTCATGGTGTATTATATAACATTACGGAAATATAAAAATAGCCCAATATTGATAAATTAAATTTATAAAAAATACATGCAATTTTTCAAAATTTTTGCGTTTTTAGTCAAGAACAGATTAATTCCGTTATATTTGTAAATCTTGTGAAAAGTGCTGCTAAGATTACTGCAATGATGAGGCCAATTTTAAACGCTTTAAAGAAAAAAATATTCCAAGCCAATTAGCCAATAATATTATCAATGTCTGAAAAGTTTCAAAATTAATGATAACCTGAACAAAAGATTCACAATAATAATACCTCAAAATATTTTTATCACAATTGCAATGCAAGAATGAACTTTTTATAAGCCACAGTGTATATAATAATTTTTGTGAAAAAGTGTAATAATAATAATAATACGCGTGCTTTTATTGGTGGGATGAGACCCTACCGGTCTTTTCACCTCGCCGTTTAAGCCATGTAATGGGGAACATGATGTACCTACTATTTTAGGTGGGTTTCGAACCACCGGGTAAGTGATGATAAAGCTTATAAAATAAAATCATTAAAGCATGATTATGACAGTAGTTGATGACTGTATTATGACTGTAGATGACTGTAGTTGGAAGTATAATATCTAAGAATAAATTGATTATCAAGCCTAATTTGAACTTTGACTAGCATTTGAACCTAATATTCATTATAGCTGAGAATAATGTTCATTAACATTATTAAATAGGGCTGCGTTTACATCATGTAACTAAACTCTGTATACAACCATGTTGTACAACTTACAAAGAAATGCAGTTTCCAAAATCAACATTCTTTATAGCAAAGTTCTTATATCAATATTTTTTTTCGTTTAAATGGCATAATGGCAAGTTATATAACAAATTTGATGTGAAACATTTTTTATCAATCTTTGTTGTACCTATCTATTGTTATGTGGTGTAAATGCAGGTTATATCTGTCAAAGAAATGGAATTCCCTTCTTCAATAGAGCCATGTTGGCTTCGATTAATATGGTAGAAGTCAAAATTATTGGATACCGAATTAATTCTCAATCCATATTGTTGTAAGATAAAAGGTATTGCCTGATCATAGCAAAACTGTTTGAAAATCTTAAGTGATTGATTTTGATGGGAAATTTGGTAAGGAGTTAGTGAGAATTTTATACAGGCATGAATCAGAAAGCAGTAAGGGGCTTGAGAAGTTTCACTGAAATAACCATGACGAATAAACAAGTTGTCACGCAAACCGTCAATAATCCGATGTAATTTTTTAGGGTAAGCTATCAAATTTTGGCGCGAATTCATCAACCATGCATTCTCTATTGGGACCGTTCTACTTTTCCATGAATGCAAGTAAGAAATCAGCATTATTTTGAATTATTCATACGAAGTTATAAAAAACGAGCATGCAGAGTTCTTCAGAGAAAACGGTCAATTATTCCTTCATTCAGATAGAGAAATTTATTATTTTTGTATTTTCAGAAAAGTTATTAATTTGTAGAAACCCTATGAAAAATCATATTAACGTTGAAGTCTAAATAAGGTAGCTTCTTTGAATTCATTATTTTCAATGTAATTGATTGTTAACGGAAAAAACTGACTCGGGAACAAAGATGAAAGTCGGGAATGCTAGCTAACAGACCCTCTTAAAAAATGAAAAAAGCACGGAATTTAGGCTGGTGCCTTCCTGTTTGAGGCGCCATATTTGAAGCTAGACGTGTGTAGATGGGTCTCAATTGTGAATAAGTGAATTTTCTTCAATTCTTTTTAATTTCAAATCTAAAATGATCAACTAGTGATGTTTACATGCCAAAGTTAGTCGAATTTTACCTGGTATATTGACTAATAATATGTGGTATTTATGAACTGGAAAATCGAAATTCACATATTTATCTACAAGGCATGCCAGGAAAATTCTGAAATGACAATGGCTATCGGTTTAAAAAAATAAACCCCAAATTTTAAAAACTTGATGATCGAAGACCTTTATCTGCAATAGACTATTCCAACTTCAGACTTATTTGCGATAAAATCACGTTTCAGAGAACATTGAACAATAACTAATAATTGATGAATCTGCTGCATGATATTTTCGTGAATATCCAAACATGCTCTATGGAAAATCACTGATTTTAATATGAATCCCATCATCAAATGGAGCAATTTAAATTTAAATTTGCATAGGAAAATTTCCTGTTTGGTTCAAATTCTTTCAGCAATGTCGTAAACCAATGCAAGCAACTTTGAATACAGTACTGAGATACAGCAGCAAGAAGAATTCTGCCACAGAAAACTAGTCTGTGATTTTGCCGAACTGAACATCAAATCAAGCTATTACCTTCTTGGTTGGGAAATTGAACAGGTTAGAAAAAGTAGATATCTTGCTCTGTCTTGAATCCAAAGTCATGAGTCACTATCCGCCTGTTTAACTGAAACCATAAGAACTACAGACTGTGTCATTAATCATGGCTCCAGACTTCTTTCACTTCCGTACTTCTACATTATTTGTTTTTAGTCGGAAAAAACCTTTCCCTCAGGACATTTTTAATCGGTCTCTTATTGCTTGTCTTCATCTGGTTTTTGCACCAGTTCGTCCAGTCATTCAAATAAACATTCTATTCTTGCTAATTGATATACTTCTCTGTACCAACAACTCTACACAAAAGGATTAAATGATTAATTATTGTATAAGAAAAATTATCATGACCAATATTATTGTAAGAATGAGACAAAATTTAAAACACTTTGAGACCACAAATATTCCTGGTTTTTTATTGATAATGTAATGAAGAGTGAAAAAATCTTTCAGGTTGAGAGTTGAAGCAATCCTTATGCATCCTACTACAGAAAGTTGAAAGTAGAAAAAGGACACTGAAAGTCAGAAAGATAATAAGGGAGAAATTTTATTTCATTCATATTTTATTTATTTGATGTTGATGTCACAAACGGGACAGTGTCTCTAAGTATTTTTTTTTCACCAGAATAAATTTGAAGTTTTGAAAGTGCTGATAATTTGCCGAATTAATACAATATTTTTTTGAAGGATGAAGCCAACATAGGTTTGAGACCTGTGCGTGGGTAATGAGCTGGATGATGGTAATTGATAAGATGTACTTACAGTTCTAGGTGTGTTTCGAACCACCGGAATAAACAAGAAGGAAAAGTACCCTTGCACACCAGCACAGCTTTAACAAGACTATATTTTTATGCTATAGTAGTCTAAAATGAAAAGAAACCATAAAAATCTTGACAAAATTATTCTACTCTGCAAGTATAGTCTCCTACTATTACAAAATATATGTGGTAGGCCACCAAATCTTGTTCGGTTCAACAAGGATCAAAAATAAGCGGATTTCATCAATAATTTCAAAATATTCAACTCCCAATATTAATTCACTTGTAATATGATAAATATTGAGTGTTATATTATTGATATTCATTAGTACATTAGTGTTTTTTCAGGTGCATTGAACTGATTAGAATTAAGCTGACATTTTTTTAAATATAAACTCAAGTGAACTTTGGATTGCTATGTTGTCGTAATTGTGAGAGAGTTAATTCTTTTTTAAGAAATGGCTGTCTCACAATTACCTATTTTTTTGGTGTAAGGTTTTGCTAACTTGCATCTAAGTAGTCAAAATTATTGCAGGTTTCAAGCATTTCCACTGTACTGAATTTTCATTCGTGATGAAATTGCAATCGTATTTGGAATGCTTGAAACATGCAATGACCTCCCTTGAAATTTTGGCGACTTAACTGAAATTATGTTCGGTACTCCACGTGGTACGGCCTTTTTGTCGCCTGGAGGGGGACATAATTGAAGTGGAGAGTTCGAATCAAAACGTGGCCGCGAGAAGGAGAGTTGTAGAAGGAGCCTCGGGGCGAGCGGTCAAGCTTGTGAAATTAGTTGTAAATTTATTCGGTGAAAAAATTGATAAAGTATCAAGTCAAAATTGCAGGTTCAGTTTAAAGTAAATCCAAAACTTTGTTGTACAAGATGTTACGGCGGGCGTTCGAAATGAAATTCGTAAAACATTAATGGATTAAAAAACACTGGTGAGTGCTTAAAATTTAGTATAAAGCTCAAAGTAAGACCCTATAGATAGACAGAGGACCTCAATTTATTAAATTACATGTTAGCAAAAGATATAGCCTAAGTTAGCAAAATCTTGTAGGAAATTAATGAAGTAATTTATGAAAATTTCATCTGAACATGAACAGTTGCTGAATTCTTTGTTGGAATTAGTTTTAGGATATGTAATAAATATGGGTTAAATAGCACCAACTCTTTTATTTCCGAAAAAAATCAGTTCCTTGCTCTCTAGCTAATTCAGTTGCTAAACCAGGTGTTAAACAGGAAATATATAAAATGATCTTTGCGTTTGAGTAAATGAACCTAAAGCTCCCAACCATAGATTTAGAATTATTGAAAGCATGTTTTAAATAACTGAGTGAGTTTCCATTCAGTGCCAATTTCAAGAGGGAAAAATTTCAAATACTTTTAATAGACATCGGTAAACCACCGGTTACATAACTGGTTCCAGCGGTGGTATAGACTGCAAAAATTTCTATAGAATCAGTGAGTGTTCAGCCTCTCGAAATTATGCAGTTTAGTAAAGGGGTGAAATACCCAGTTATAAAAATCATATGTGTGGATGAAGAAAGGTACTTCACGGTTACACGAAGGGTGTTCAGGTGTATAGAGGTGGAAAATTTCCGGCTACATAAATGGTTTGAGATTAAGGGTAGAAAAGGCGCCCAGTCACATAAATGGCGTCAGGGTGGGGTAGAAAAGTCCGCCCGGCTACACAGTATAGCAGCATCTAAACATTTGTTTCACAAACTACCTGACGTATCGACATTAAACAATCTTTTTCTATATATTTTTTTATTCTGATATTTATAAGTTACTTTTGATATCAATGTTGGTATTAATTGATAGTGATGTTGAGATAGAATTCCCCAGTTTTATTCGGTATAGACGGACGGCAGATCATGAGAATACTATAGCAACTAGAATAGTAAATGTACAGTAGCTAGCTACTACTAGAATAGTATCTGGACGCTGCTCTCATTTTTTGAGCGTCTTCCACTAGAACAGGAGTATGAGTACTATAATATAGTAGTCATACTTCTCTCCTAGAGGAAGATTATACTAATTTTACTAATCTACTAATATATCATATTAATGATATTAACGATTCTTACCGATGATGCCCACATGGGTCTGAGACTTTTGCGTGGGCAATGAGGTAAATGATTAATACAAAACATACCAGGCTGAACAGGAATTGTACTCGTGACCTCAAGAGTAACACTAAGCCGTCAGTAACTTAGCTGGAGCTTGCAATTGTTATTCCTTCCAACAGCTCATAAAACTGGATGATTGAAGGCTAATATCCTGCACGTTTAGATTGTTGCATTTTTAACGTGAATCGGAAAAACCATCAATTCGGGAGCTGTTGGAAAATATGCTCAACATTTTCTGGGTCACTATCGTTCGGTGCTACTGCTGGAACGACACAACAGGAAATTTGATAAGTTTGGAAGTACATGAGATTCTATTGCACGGCTGCAAAAAATACTGTGCTTGAAGTGTGAAAACTTCGATTGTAAACAAGTCCATATATTCCGCAGTTCCATTTAGTAAAAGCAGAAAGTTCGATGCTAACTTTCTGTTTACTTTCAATTAACGTTCAATGGAGGGGTTTTCAATGGGAATGGAATTTCTACTTGTGCGACCATTATGCTTCATAATAGAATCTTCTATTCAGTATAATAGCCTACATGTGAAGCCTCATATCATTTATTTATTTCCTTATGTATTTATTGATTAATTTATTTACTAATTAATTTATTTATTTATCATCTAAGTTATGTACATCATCGCTCTGCAGTAGAATGAAGAGGAATCAACACGCTTTACAGCCCAAAACTGCTTTCTCTTCTAAATTTCAATACAAAAATGTCCAAAAAAGGTTGTCTAGAAGTCAGTTTCACTATTTATTTTCACTTGAAAAATACCATCCATTTATTTTTGAAAATAATTGTTCATGAAAGTCCATGAAAACAAATAGTTTTTTTTTATTGCTGATGATGCCCACATGAGTTTGAGACCTGTGCGTGGGTAATGAAGTGAATGATTACACATAGATGCCAGACGCAGGAGCAGGATTCGAACCCACGACCGCCGAAACGACAGCAAGCTGAAGTTGCGACGCCCCAACCAACTGCGCTAAGCGGCCCACCGAACAAAAAATACGAATAAATTAGAGAATTTTCAATTATTTAGTCTAAAAATTTCGAGCCAAAAGTTAAACGTGTTCACAATTCCGCACAACAAGATGCGGTATCACAAGGCTTGATTTAGCCTCAAGATGGACAATGGACAGTATTCGACTTGTATATCTCCACGACTCCACGAGCTAATATGATGAATGATGTGAATGTAAAATTGCATAAAGGCTTAGAATGCAATCATCAGCACACGTCTGTAGTATCTCTTTTAAAAACATTCCTTATTCGAATATGAAGGCTGATAAATTCTGATATTGCTAATTTACTCCAAATTTCTGACTTCTGATTCTCAAGTCAATAATGTTATCAATATAATAAACATTGATAAGTGAATCTACTATGCTACAGAATATGTACTAAGGTATAAGCACAGAGGTAGCCTACTGTATTAGCCTTTTCCGTGCTAGCCGTATGTTGTAATTAGTCTGCATTTTTTTAAGGCAAATTCTCAATCCGGAGACATTTTTTTTATTGCATAAACTAATGTTATACACTATCAGAATCACTATAAAAGTACTAAAAAATCATTTTTAACAGGACACAGTTGTACTCACCATTTCATAATTCAGTTTATTGGCGCATTTCCCCCAGCTTCATACAAGTACAATGAATTTTATTCAGTTGTTTGTCCACTCAGAAGTTAGGGATTATAAGGGGAATGAAGAAAATGGCTTAGTGAAATTGCATACTATCCAAACTACTATAATTACCAATAATATAACCAAAGTTCATGAATAAACAGGGTGTCCCACGAGTAACCCGACAAACTTCTAAGGTGGTTTCCTCTCATCAAAATAATGAAAAAAGTCCATATAAACATATGTCCGGAAATGCTTTGTTGGGGAGTTATAGCTAGTGAACGATTTCGCCCGATTTTCTGGGAAAGGAAGGAAATAAAGCCAAACTGATTTTTTTATGGCGTTAAATTAGGTGTTACATTTATTGGATTTTATATAAAATGAACTGAAAAATTGAATAAAATACGTCCCAGACCTCTAGGATCACCCATATCAGAGATATCAGACAAAATACGCAAAATTCGTTCAAAACATGCTTTGTTTAGATTTGATCTATATTAACTTTGTTAAATGGATAATAAACACGGAAACTTTACAAACAAAACTTGTAGTGAATTTAATTCTGAAGAGAATGATGTGAAATGAGCCAATAATAAACAAATACAAAGTTTAAAAAATTAATGTTTAATTAAATCAACACATACGAAAATTGAGAAACAAAATGCAACTTCTGTTTATTAAATAAACGTTCAACGTAAAAACAAAACATTTTAATTGCTGAATCTTTATTCCGATACTATCTCGGTCGCTCTTAAGTAGGCCACAAGCGTTTAAAATTCGGTTCAATAATTCTACTTTAGAATTAAATGGTTCTGCGCATACAAGTTGCTTCAAGTGACCCCACAGGTAATAATCCAAGGGATTTAAATCGGGGGACCTAGGAGGCCAATTGGTTGGTCCACCTCGACCAATCCATCTGCCCGGAAAACTTATTTGTAAGTGCTCTCTAACATCCCGTAAAATGTACTCGTGCGCCATCATGATGGAATACCATTTGATGACTTCTTTCAAGTGGTACATCTTCGAGCAGAACTGGCAGTTGATTCTCTAAAAATTCTTTGTACACAAGACCAGTAAGGCGGTTTTCAAAAACAAATGGGCCAATTAACTGGTCCCCAATTATACCACACCATACATTTATTGAAAATCGAATTTGAAAGTTTGACTCTACAACTGCTTTTGGATTTTCAGTTGACCACCGGTGACTATTCTTCAGATTCAGAATTCCATATCTTGTGAACATCGATTCGTCCGTGAATAAAATACAATTTACATTATTTCGATTTTCTAACACCCACCGACAAAATTGTAATCTTAATGCACTGTCACCTGGATGAAGATGTTGAACTCTTTGTAAATGATATGGATAAAAGTTATTTTCTTTCAATGTTCTCCAGACTGTACTACGAGATATGTTTAATCTATTTGAAAGTCGGCGAGTGCTAAGTTGAGGACTACGCTGTATCATGTCAATAATATTATCTTGTTCGCGTACAGGCTGTATTACAGGACGTTCACTCGAACAAGTAGCAGATGGAAAAGATCCATTTGTTCGTAAGTTTTTGAATACCGATGCAAATGTTTCGTGAGTAGGCCTAGGTGTTCTCCTATTCGGAAATCGTCTTTCATATTCACGTTTAGCTGCCCGACTATTTCCATTGGCAAAACCATAGACGAAAACAATATCTGCGTACTCTTGATTTGAAAATGTGAATGGCATCTTATTAAAAAAACACGAATAAAGTACAAATAATACAAACCGCACATACACTGCACAAATCACAGATGACAGACTAGTTATTGTATCATTGTACGGCTGTACAATAACTTGGATTCAAATATTGTTGCAGCAGTGTTGCCAACTCTCGATTTTCAATAAACTAAAACCATTTCAATTGACACTGTATTTTTAGCATCTTATTTCTGTATATTTGCAAATAAATCGCATGCCTTTTCAGTAATTGAAATGCACAGTATCGCAACATCTTAAAATGTTTTGTTTAATTTTTGTTTTGCTGCTGTCTTATTTTTCGTATGTGTTGATTTAATTAACCATGTATTTTATAAACTTTCTGTTTGTTTATTATTGGCCTATTTTACATAATTCTCTTCAGAATAAAATTTTCTAAAAGTTTTGTATTCAAATTTCATGCATTTATTATTCATTTAACAAAGTTATTGTACTTCAAAGCTGAAAATACGTGTTTTTAGGCACATAATTTTCTGTTTTACATCATAACTTAATATCATAAAAACTACTGAAGATAGAGTTCTGGAACCTATTTTATTTGTTTTTTCCGATCAAAACCCATAAGAAATAACTGTATTTGGTCCTTAATTTACCTTCTCTGAATTTCAGCATGACTTTCTTTTTTCCAGTGTACTGAATTCTGGGCGAAATCTTTCACTCTGTATAATCCGCTAACAAAGCATTTCCCGACATATGTTTATATAAACTTTTTTCATTATTTTGATGAGAGGAAACCACCTTAGTAGTTTGTCGGGTTACTCGTGTGACACCCTGTATATAAACTTAAAAAAATAAACCGAAGGTGCTACGGCCTAACAAATCATGCTATCAAATACATAGGTAACTTATATGGTAAGCTTCTAATCTGTACTTGGAACTTACTGAACAAAAGTTTATCATGACAATACTATTATTTACTAAACTAACCTACATATTCAAAAATATAGCCCAGATTCTAATATATATAAATTGTAGATTACGTCTTGGAGACTCCAGTTAAGGAGTATAAGACAAGTCATGTCAGATGAACAATTATATACAATATTACCATTCTTATTCACTACTGTAGTTACCACAGTTACAATTTAAATTAGTTGAGGTGATGAGGTGAGGCTCAATAATTTTGAACTAAAATAACTCTTTTAAACTACAAAAAACTTCAACTGAATATTTTCTCAATTGCTTTTCAAATATTTCGATCATTCCAAGACTCATTAGATCTGTGATGTTTTCTAATACAAAATACTTGAACAATCAAATATCAAAACTAACACTGTATTTCTAAATAGAATCCACTCAATCAACTCAATTACGCATTCAAATTTATTCACACCACCCAATAAACTCAGCTTTATTCACATCACTCACTGTTGAGCTATCATGAAACGACTAAGTGCAGAGACTATCAACTAATAGGATATGCGTAGAACTTGTAGACTCATGTCAGTTTGAACTGTAATTTTTGAAGTATTTTTCTAATATAATATTTGGTAATTGTGCCGCAGATGTTAGCAAATAAAAAATCACTTGAAACTTCACCAAATTGTAGTATTATGTCTCCTGATCACAATTATCAAGTTTTTAAGTGTCGGTCTCAATTAAATAATTAATTATTCAATATTGAAAACCTACCTTTGGAACAGAGCCCCAAAATGACTATCTTCAGCAATTAACTTTAATTGAGTGTTTAGAATGCATGAATCTTTGCAACACAATAATTTGCATTTTAATTTATTAATTATTTACTCATGCAATTTATCTACTTAATAATAAAGGCATTTTCAATTTGTTCCAAAATCTCATCACTTGATGCATCGCATAAAATTATACATAACCTGTAGCCAGCTAGCCACAGCCTGGGTTAGTGGGTTTTAGGCTTTTGGGCCACGACCTTTTAAATCTGCACATGTGCGAACATTTCGCGCATGCGCAGAAGCGTAGTCTGCGTGAATGGAACGAAGTGGAATGGAAACTGGAATGGAACTGCATAACCGAACCTTTCCTAACCTGGCTAGATGTGACTGAACCACCTTTAAAATACCTTTAAATATTTAACTTTAAACCTTTTAAATATTTACAGAGGTGGTTCAGTCACATCTAGCCAGGTTAGAAAAGGTTTGGTTATGCAGTTCCATTCCAGTTTCCATTGATGTTCTGATGTAGATGGCACTCCATTGCTCTATCTGTTCGTCTATGATGTTATGCTTAAGGTACTAAAAAGGCTTTTCAGAGCCGTATTTATGTTCAAAAGGTGTGTTTTTAATATTGAATAATTAATTATTTAATTGAGACCGACACTTAAAAACTTGATAATTGTGATCAGGAGACATAATACTACAATTTGGTGAAGGTTTCAAGTGATTTTTTATTTGCTAACATCTGCGGCACAATTACCTAATATATTTTTGTACATTACCGTACATCTTGAAGACTCCAGTTACGGAGTATAAGACTAGTCAGCTGTAGGATTATCAATTATAGCAGGGGTGCCCACGGGGGGGGATATGACGCAGACTGCGTCATTGAAATTCTTGGGGGGGGGGTCCAAAAACGTTTTGGGGGGGGGTCGTAAAGTTGATTGAAATCGTGTTTAACGTGACAACATTAAAAAATATACTAAGAAGTCACCAGATAGAATGTCAATTAATGAAAATATATTTATAATTATTATTATACAATTGAATATGAATTAGCTAAAATAGTTATGTTTAGGATTTGTGCAGGAAGTTATTATTCAAACTTAGCAAGACGCTAAGCGAGTGCTCTGAAAGTGGTTTATACAACTTTCCTCTCCTAGTTTTTCTCTCAACTAGTTCAGCAGAAAGAGCAATAAGTCGATTTAAAATTATCAAAAACAGACTCAGATCAGCTATGGGAGACTCATGGTTGTTCAATCTAATGGCTCTAGGTGCAGAAAAATATGTACTTGAGTCTATTTCTAACAAAGAAATAATTGAAAGGTTTTCTGTTTCCTCATCCCAAAGACAAAAACTTCTATGTGGGGTTTAGAGAGATAGATTTAACAATCTTAGAAGGTGCCTAGCTAACTTGTAGATGGTCACAGTCTACAAATTTAAAATGTTTGACTTCAAACTGTTGATGTTTTTCATGTATTTTACGATAATTACTTACTAATAAGTAAGAACTGCTTTTGAAAAACTTACCAAATACTAAAAATTCAGTAATTTTTCAAAACTATGTCTTTATTTTGTTTTTGAAAGACACTTCTTTCGATTGTGTGATGTAAATAACTATAGGCCTACATGAAATGTGTGCCTTTTATGTACTTCATCCTCTCCCAAGATACTACACTAAGTAAATAACCTGTTGTTTAACTACTGTCCAATAAATGACTTAAACCATTTAGGTTCAAATTTTTATTTAGCTATTTTGCAATTAAGTTTATTGAGCAGAAGTTCATATATTCATTTCATTGATATTTCTTTTTTACCTTTACAAAAAAATGTTACCTATGTAAAGAATCTCAAGAAATATACGTAGGCTATACATTTTGTATATTATCGACTGGGTTTGAATTTTTTCAATAGTTATAAAAATCTTCTTTTAGTTTTAGAAAGAATACGGGGGGCTTTTTTCGCATTTTTTGAGGGGCCTAATTTATGGGGGGGGTTTGGTGCTAAATAGGGGGGGGGGTGCGTCATGAGGTTTAGGGGGGGTGGGCACCCCTGATTATAGGCTACTATCTTATACACTAAATTAGTTACCATTTACTAGGCCTATATCAACTAGAAAGGAACTCTTGTACACTATAAAAAGCTTTATCAACTGAATATTTTTTCAATTGTTTTTTAAATATTTTTATATTTTCTACTCTTCAAAAACTGCGTTAACTTGTAGAGTTTCCTACCAATATAACTAGGTTTTTGTTTGAATAAGCTACTATTGTGACTCACCAAATGATAAATATCCGCGGCTTCTTGTATTATAATCGCGTACATCAAGATTTTGGTTAATATCACTTTTTTTACATATAGGCTAGGTACAAAAATTACTCACCTCATTCCAGTTGTAATTAGTGAATGAATTGTTTTGTGGATCACCAATAATACCATCATTGACTGATTCTAAATTCCTATCAATTTCATTGCCAAGCAGAGCATCCTCCTTGAGTTGATATATCCGTCCTCATCACTAATTTCATTGACAAAATTCCTTCAGCATCACTACTTATTACAGAACGGGAACAACTGTTGACAATTCATTGTCAACACAATTACTGACTTTTTCACGAATTATTTACTACCACAATAGTATTACCATAAATGTAGTACCACAATAGTGAGTTTACTCGAATAACATGCTGTACAGAATAGGAAACTGTTAAGTTGAGATACCAAGATCACAAGTTGTACTACATGTAAAATACATACTGAAGAATAAATAATTTGTATTTATTAAAAACGACTACTTCATCAGGTTATTGGCCCAGAGCGTTTCGTTTAAAAAATATAGTCGGTTATGAAGATTGTTGAAATAAAGAAGTGAGTATCTATTTTGCATGGTGTGAAATACGTGAAGTTATTGCACGGTTGCCTAGAGTACGGTTTAGTACGTGAGTTGTTTTTGAGTTAATAAGAAATATATATCGGTCTAAAAATGGACTTAGTAGGAAATACTTCAAATTTTATTAGATTGGAAGGAGGTAGCAACTGGTCAACATGGAAATTCCAGATGAAAGTCCTACTGCGTGGTTTAGACATTTTTGAAATAGTGGATGGGACGTTGACAAAGCCAAATGAAAATACTGCAGCATGGGTGAGCAAGGATGCCAAAGCTCAAAGTCACATAGTATCAAGAGTATCTGAAAAAATAATTGTGCACTTAATAAATTGTGAAACGTCAGCAGAAATGTGGACTAAATTACACACTGTTTTTGAACAGAAATCTACCATCAGTGTACATTTATTGCAGCAACGTTTTCTCAATTACAAATACGACGGAGAGGACATTTCGACATTGTTTAGTAAAATAGAGGAGATGGTGAGTCAATTAAAACAATTAGGAGAGACAGTTTCGGACAAAATGATAATCACAAAAGTACTGATGACTATTCCTGAAAAATTTAACCATTTTATATCAGCATGGGAGTCAGTTCCTACGGATAAACAAAATATTGATGATTTACTATCAAGACTGTTGATTGAAGAAGAACGCCTTGTTAATAGAAGTGAAGAGGTGCAGAAGGTCGCACTTACAAGCAACACAAGTTCTGGTAACAAGAAATGCTTCAATTGTGGTAAGTTTGGACATTTTAAAAAAGAATGTAGAATGAAGAAAATTGTCAACAAAAACGATCAGCGTATATGCTACTATTGTAAGAAATCAGGTCATATTATAAGTAATTGTCGTTTCAAATTAGATAAAGAAAAGAAAAGTAATGCCTTTATAGGAGCTGAAATGGTGGGTCATTTGTCAGTGCAAGATTGGGTTGTTGATAGTGGTGCTAGTGAGCATATGTGTAATAATCGTAACTTATTTGAAAATTTTGAAGAATTGACACCACCTCAGTGGATTATTATAGGTGATGGTTCCAAGATAAAAGCTGTAGGCATGGGTTTAGTCAAATTACAGAGTTACAATGGACGTGAATGGGTTCCAACATCATTAAGTAGAGTATTATATGTTCCAGACTTGAAATTTAATTTGTTTTCTGTAAGTTGTGCTTTGAATATGGGTTATACTATGATGTCAGACAAAATTGAATGGAAATTTGTTAAAAATAATATCACTTGTGCTATAGCAAAGCGGCAGGGTAAAATGTTTATAATGATATTTCGTTTTCAAGTTAGTATAATTGAACCAGCTCTAGCTAACATTATGAATTCAAATGCAAAACAGAGTTTGTCTGTCTGGCACGAATGCTTAGGGCACCAAAATTTTGCACAGGTAAAGAAAATATTAAAAAGAAATGATATAAGTTTTTCAGAAAATTGTGAGCAAGATACATGTACTGCCTGCTTACAAGGTACACAACACAGATTTTCTTTCAAACAAAGTTTAAGCAAAACATTTCAAACATGTGAGCTGATACATGTCGATTTGTGTGGTCCTATGGAGGTAAAATCATTGGGTGATTCTAGATATTTTTTACTAGTCAGGGATGATTTTTCACATTACAGGGTTGTGTATTTTTTAAAGGAGAAGAGTGAAGTATACGAAAAGTTGAAATTGTTCCTTGCCATGTCGAAAAAGATTACAGGAAATAAAGTTAAAGTTTTAAGATCTGATAATGGTAAAGAATTTGTTAACGAAAAGGTTGAACAATTGCTAGGTAGAGAGGGTATTGTTCATCAAAAAAGTGTTGTTCACACACCAGAACAAAATGGAAAAGCTGAACGAGATATGAGAACAATTATTGAAGCAGCAAGAACAATGATCCAGGCAAAAACACTAGATAAATGTTTTTGGGCAGAAGCAGTGAATACGGCTGTTTTTATTCTGAATAGGACAGGGTCAAGTACAGTAGATGGGAAAACCCCATATGAATTGTGGACAAATGAAACATTCAACATTAATCAATTGAAGGTGTTTGGGTCAGAGGTATGGGCGCATGTTCCTAAAGAAAGAAGGCTCAAATGGGATGCTAAAAGTAGAAAGGGAATATTTTTAGGGTATAGTGAAGAGTCCAAAGGTTATAGAATTTACTTGCATGATACAAAAAAGATAGAAATTTTGAGAGATGTTATTTTTATCAAAGATTCACAAAAATGTGCTAATAACATACAATTTTTAGGGAATGAGGAAATTATTGAATCTGAAATAGAAATAGTCAATGAAAATCAGGAAGAAGATGGTGAGGATCTTTATGTTATAACAGAAGAAAATGAAAGACCAATTCGTGAGAAAAGAATGCCAAAGAGATATGATGATTATGTGTTATTGACCTACAATGAAGCCATTGTAGGATATGATAAAGAAAAATGGAATTTAGCTATAGATGAGGAAAAAGATTCATTATCTAAGAATAAAACTTGGGAATATGTTGATTTTAAGAACTGTGTGAACTCTAAAATAATAAGTAGCAAATGGGTGTTCACTGTAAAAGAGAGTGGTCGTTATAAAGCTCGTTTGGTGGCTAGAGGATTTGAGCAGGAAAAAGGAGTAAACTATGAAGAAACTTATAGTCCTGTCATAAGCAATTCAGCTTTACGACTTATTTTTAGTATTGCAGCTAACAAAGGGTATGAGATGTATCAATTTGACATTAAAACAGCTTTCTTATATGGAGAAATAGATGAGGATATTTATATGCGTTTACCTGAAGGATTTGAAGGTAATAGAATTGTTAAGCTGAACAAGGCATTGTATGGACTGAAACAAGCGCCATTAAAATGGAACCAATGTTTTTCTAATTTCTTATCGGATGCAGGTTTAGAGTGTTTGAGTATTGAAAGATGTATTTTCAGGAATAAGGATAACTCTGTTATTTTGGGTTTGTTTGTAGATGACGGTATAGTTATTGGTAATGATAAGGGGAAAATGAAAAATTTGTTACATAAAATGAGGGAACGGTTTGAAATTAAGGTTGATTATGATCCAAAATATTTCTTAGGTATGTCTATTGAGAGAGATGAGGGAGGAATAATTTTGAGACAGAATAAATATGCCAAGCAGGTGATTGAAAAGTTTAACATGGAGAAATCGAGGGTTTCTTATATTCCAATTAATATTCAAGGGAAGGAGGAAGATAATAGTGTTGAGGGTATTGGGGAGGACGATTCTTATCCATATAGAGAGGCAGTCGGGAGTGTATTATATTTATCAAATAAAACAAGACCTGATCTTTCACTTGCAGTGAATATTGAAAGTAGGCATCTAGAAAAACCAACCAGAAATGATAAACTTAACATCAAACAAACGTTGAGGTACATAAAAGGCACATTGGACAAGGGTGTGAAATATTATTCAAAATTTGAAAGTAATAGTTTAGTAGCTTATTGTGATTCTGATTATGCAGGAGATTTAGAGACTCGAAAAAGCACCACTGGGTATGTTATATATTACTCTGGGGGGCCTATTTCTTGGTGTTCAAGAAAACAACCAATTGTGGCATTGTCAAGCACAGAAGCTGAATACATAGCTGCTGCTGACTGTGTGAAAGAGCTGCTGTACTTAAAATGTTTACTTAAAAAATTAACTAATAAAGATGTAAAAATTATTTTAAAAATGGATAATCAGAGTACTATTAAAATAATTAATAATGGAGTTTTCAATAGACGCAGTAAGCACATTGATGTGAGATATCATTTCCTTGTGGAAAAATTAAAAGAAGAGAAAATGAACATTTTGTATGTACCTACAGATGAAAATGTAGCTGATTTTTTAACAAAGCCTCTAGGAAAAGTAAAATTTCAGAGACACTGTAAATATTTAGTGAAGTAGGTAAGAGGGAGTTATTCAGTTACCGAATTTTTCTTTGTGTTATTGTTAGTTATGTATTTGTATTGTAGTTATTGTCTTGTATTTTGTTTTAAGTTTATACATTCGCAATTAAGGGATGGTGTTGAATATTTATGGTTTGGTATAATTGTGAATGTGAATAAATATTAGTTTGTTATCAGCTGTGTGGTCAGAATAGTATTATAATTTGTTTACCTGTATCAGTCAAGTTTGTTAGTAGTTGATGTTAAGTTGAGATACCAAGATCACAAGTTGTACTACATGTAAAATACATACTGAAGAATAAATAATTTGTATTTATTAAAAACGACTACTTCATCAGAAACATAACCCAAAAACAAAGCTTGAAATCTTGAAAAACATGATGTGAATAGATCGACTCTATTTTTGTCGATTTTTCAGACGACAATCGACTTCAAAAGTATCGCATATCATTACAACATGGCTATCATTCCGTCAGTTGCCAGACCAAAACAAACTATAAGCCGCGTCTCCACCATAGAACTATATTACAGTATTTATACTGTAGTATAGTTCTATGGTCTCCACCAACCGAACATGTCTGCCGAACAATATTGGCTAATACAAAAAAAGGGCAAACATTAAACATATGGGTCACCGAACATGTTCGTGAGTTCAATTGAAATGTTCGGTCTGTGAGCGAACAGTGTCGACCGAACATAATGTTCGAGAAGGCGTCCACACCAAACCAACTCCAAAATATGTTCGACATCAGCTGATTCCAGCGAACACTGTTCACCGAGCATGTTCGGTTGGTGGAGATGCCGCTTTACGAAAGAAGTAATATAATATTAGTAGTTTATGCAACGATTTTATTTTGACCCTTATTAAGGCACGAGTTAGATGTAAGTTATAACACGAGCGAATGGGAGTGTTATAAATATCTCACGAGTGCCTTAATGGCCAAATAAAATCGTTGCATACACTATTTTATCTGCGACCACTAGTATCCATCCCATTTGGATACAGTTCGATATCCGAGAAGTTATACACCCGAAGTATGCACCCGAGAAGTTATAGTAGATTGTTAGGTTTAAAGCAGCAGGTGTAGCAGTTTGATGAAATCAGCTGATAGTTTCACAATATTGAATTACGATATTGATTCCATCAAAAATGCTTCTGATTGGTCCAGAACCCGTGTTATAATGTAGAACCTGTACTATAATGAGCTCTTTATGCAACGGTTTTCAAAAAGCATTTCGAAAAGACAGCTGTTTTGGCATCAATTGTGAAACTGTAGGCTAATGTATACATTATGACATGGTCGTAGATAAAACGTACATTTCGTATCATAGTCAGGCTAGGTCATGGATAGGTTAAATATCGTTAAGTTTTCTTTGGTTTGTCAACTGGTGAGCAACTGGTAAACGATCTTCGAACACACTTCTATCCTAGCCTATATCTATATATATATAATTTATATATATGTATGTTCCCTGTAGACTTTAAAACTACTTGACAGATCGGTATGAAACTTTGGGAATATTTTGTGTGAATATTGGGCATGGTTTCTGCCCATAAAGTTCAATAGGGGGGGGGGGGGGGGGGGGCTGATAATTATTATTAATTAATCCATTTTACAGACCTTTCTGAACTTCTCGGCCATTAGGCTACCGAAATGATTGGACGAACGGAAAGATGATCTTTTGTAATTCAAAGTAACAAAAATTGGCAACTTTTCTCCATGCCTGAGTAGCCCAGTGGGTAGCACTCACGCGTCTGGCAAACCGTTCCGACAAACTTTTTTTGTTCATGGTTTTCTATTCCAATTATTTTCTACGCTAGAATCAGCAATGAAGAATGAGTGTTATATTTCCTATCATACATGTTTTATTATCATTTATTTGAGGACGGTATTGTACATTTACATCTACAATATCTATAAAAAGTTGAGAGATTTAGGAAAGATGATCAGTTTGAAGGTTACTGACAAAACAGAGCTTTAAATTCATGCCGCTTCAAGCACAGAGAAAGGACTACGGTATCACTTTTCTCAGTGGCTCAGTGCTTCAAGCTATCTACAATAGTATAACATAGGTCCGGTAGAGTGCGCTGTAAACCTGGAAGCCAATTTAAGTAATATACAATAGTATAAAATAGGTCCGGTAGAGTGCAATGTAAATCTGAAAGCAATTTTTATTAGTCTTGGAAAGATTTTCAAAAGTCGTTGTCTCACAAATATATAATAAGGTTAGTTTATGTGAAATTTAATGAATTATATTATTATAGCAAGATTTATGTGAAAGTTGAAATCATGAGTGAAACATTTTTTTTGTGCCTTCCCAGCTATTTCACCGTTTTGAACCAAATTTCCGGTAAGTTAAGCTATTTTCAATTATTGTTGGTCATTGTCAATTTCTCTCGAGTGATTTGCATGTGATGGTATGAATATGTGAATTTTAATGCATGTATATGCAAGTAACATTGGAATTATATTCATCTCAAAATCGCAGCAACACGCGACGGGTCAGCTAGTTGATAATAAAAATGGTAATTATATAGAAACGTGGAACTTGTTGAATTTTGCGGCGATTTTTTTGTGACATCTACACACCCCAGGAAGCAATAATCCGTTGACATTTTTGGGGGTCGCAATTATTTCACAGAAAAATTTAAATTTTTGAAAAAAAGCAAAACATTTTTCATGAAAATTTATATTTTCATTTGAAAAATTCATAATTTGCAAACATGTGAGGAGCTCCAAATCTTAAAACAATTTAAACCAAGTGAATATAACATTTCCAAAACACTACCGCCCCCAAACGCAGTGCACGCAAAGCGCGCATAACCGAACCTAACCTAACCTGGCTAGATGTGATTGAACCACCTCATACCATTATTATTTTGATACATAAAAAACATACATCAACCTTTTTTTCCATTAAACGACATAGATCAAGTGAATTATAACATTGCCAAAATAGGCTACTACCGCCACAAACGCAGTGTGTGTGCTCCGCGCGCCTTACAAAACCTTCCCTGGGTGCCCAACAAAGCTAGATGTGACTGAACTACCTCACAAAGGACCTAACCGCGCGCCTAACCTTTGTTACCGCGCTAATCATTAATTTATTTCACTGTTGATTAATTTAATCACTTCACACACGCCATAACTTACCACACAACAATAACTTGAGCACACTCAACAGCAGACTCTTACACCACCACAGACTGTACAAGAATGACTAGGCTGCTCTGTTTCAAGTAACTGTATGCAACTATAATAGCCTAACCGAATTCCCCCGTAAATCATTAAAATCGAAAATGAGTTTTTTTGTTTGTTACGTTTTTACGCGGAACCTACTCAACCGATTATTATAAAAAATTTTACATATATTTTAAGAATATTGCAAAATACATAGGACACATTTTATTTAAAAAAAACAAACATTTTTTAAACATTGTAAGGACAATTGGTTCTATTCTACAGGGAAACATAGCTGATACAGATCAATACATATTTTCCAATTCACTAGAATTGAGAGAAGGCATGCCTCAAAGCCGTGTCCCAAACAAGAGTTCTTTATTACTAAATCAGCTAAAACTTGAAGAACGTCGTGATTTTTGACACTGCAGCTTTTCACAAATGGAAATGTGATCTTCCGCCTAAGATAAATAGTACCACTGGAAAACTTAAATTTCAATAGTCATTGCCCCAATAAAATTACACTGAATTATTATTCAGTAAGGTGTTAGGTTGTAATAGGGAAAGTTTTGTTAGAAAGTTTGACAAGTAATGTTTCTATATAAATACCATAAAAATTAACTAGAAATAATATCAAGGCTTGGTAAGATGGAAACAGCTCAATCCGCTAATCGGTGTGTGTGTGCAAATAGCATAATACTAAATGCTGTCAAGGAAAAGTCGGCACCGTCCAGGGCACAATGCCGTGTCGGTGTGTGTGTTAGCTGCTCCATTTGGCAGCATTTGGATCTCAACTCCCACGACAGGTACTTCTTTTGAGGTAGGCTACATTGAAACAATAATGCTGTCTCTTAACTTAAAATTAATCAAAAGAAACAAAAAGCAAGTATTAGCCCTATGTCATGCAAGCCACTATTATATTCTTGGATTTCTTGTTCCATAACGATCTGCGTTGTTAATATTAACTTTTCATTGTTGATTGCAGTCAGTTTTTAATTGTGAATATACAATAATTGTTCTCAAACCTGGCCGAACGTTTTCGAGTTATGGAAAGGCCTTGAAGATGAGGCCGAAGAACTCGAAAACGTTCGGCCAAGTGTGAGTAGCCTACAGTGTTATTATATATTCACAATTAAAAACTGACTGCAAGTTGTTAAATTTACAATAAAAAGTTAATTATTACTATTAGAACTACAATAATAGCAGAACATTTTATAGCTCATTTTTCAAACTGTTTTAACATTTTAGACAAGTTGTGAATAATTGATTCAGCTTTAAAAATAAAAACAGTCGAGTCCATTCTTTTTTCAATTTTTTTCCATTCAGCTCTCTGTACAAAAGCCTATACTTGTATCCTAAATATGGAGTGGCTCAAAAGCCACTCAAAACCGTGCAAACCGAATTTTTGTGCTTTACAGGAATGACAGTCGAATTTGCCTATCACTCATAAGAAACCTTTCATCATTATTTTCAATTCATTTTTTCAAATTTTTCTCTAATATCATAATGACTTTTTTTATTCATACTTTTTTCCACATAATATTATAGTTACATTTTTGTGTTAAGAGGGCAAGCATGGGATTTCCTTGTGCCTTCATATGTACTCGTGTCAAATTAATAAATATAAAATATCAATATTAAATATAAAATATCAATATTATATTACATTATTAAATAAAATTATATATTATATAATTATATTATTTCATAAAATGCTCAATAAAATTAAAAGGTACTTTAAAAACAACTTTTCGTAGTTTGAATTGCGCGAGTCATTCTGTTTCATGTAGCCAACTGAAGCCTATTTATATTTCAGTTTCTAAATTAGTTGGGTGAAGTACTGAAAAAAAATTTAATATAGGGTGTCAAGCTGCTCAACAATTTTTTCAATAATTTGATCATTTTTCAAAAGTAGATTTCAATTTCTCTTTACCATAAAATCAAACTGTATTCGGTTGAACGAAGAGGAGTTGTTAGTTATAATCAAATCCCTCAAGTAATCAATGCCTCAGTTGACCAATAGCAGACAGTCTCATCAGGAACCAAATTAGCCCAAGAGTTCACGTCGATAACGTAGAATGGGAGCCAAAACAGCAGACTATTCAGACCTGGGTTATTGCAATTAATTAGTATTGCGTGTGAGAGCTGCTGTCTCTAGGGTGAGTGACAGGATAAAGCAACAAATGACGGGCTCCAAAGGAAGAGTTCTGGCCCTGTGCGTGATGGGGAAAGCAATGAAGGCCACGTGTACTTTAACCCCCATCAATACCATGGGGCTGCCTATTATCAGTTTCTGCTCTGGTCTCTGGCATCTTTTCTACTTTATCAGTCATTTAATTATTGATGTAATCATGTAAACTTAGACATTAGCAAGAAATTAACTGAATGTAACCACATAAACTTATCTTTTCATGAACTAGATGTTTGTGACAAAGTTTCTAGATGATTTAATTTTTACGAAATGATGTTGAATAATAAATAGATGCGTCGTAGACATTTCAAAAGTGAAATGTGTTTTGTGGTTCTTTGAATCTAGTGCATAAAGACTAGATTCAAAGAACACACGAGCAATCTTACACCCAAAAACACATTCCACTTTTGCTGAACACATCATTACAACAGGCCACATTAAGACACACTTCACTTTACTCACAAAAGCCAGAAACTCAATGTTTTAGAGAAATATGAGATTTACATACACATAAAGCAGCAACCTGACAAGATTTTAAATGATCAACTTAACTTCTTCTCACATACCCTTTTTGACAAAATAATCCCAATTTCAAACCTCCCGCCTACTCATCCCCCCACCCCTCCACCTTTCCAACATCCATAACCCTCAAACCTTAAATCAGTGTACTGTGGGTCATCTGACGGTGCTCTTGACAACAGAGTGAAACGGCCGTCACGCCATAACGTGAGTCATAGTTTCCACTTAGAACTGTGTTTTAAGTTTTTATGAAGAAACGTGCTTGTTTTATGATTTTTGCATAGATGGTTGAATATCTCAAAAAATCTATGTACCGTTAGTTAGCAACTACTAACTTGTTTTATTCCATTCTTCAGCTCATTTTACATGGAACCTGACTAAACCACCACTAAAATGAGGGCACTACAAATACCCAAATGAGTGAATTGATGAGGCAAGCTACTAGCTTCCGCCATTCCTGGACCTACGTTTATGTAGTCCAAGTACTTTTTTCATAATTTTGTTTAGTACAGCAAGGTGAAATGCAAGTATTGGTAACTCAATGCAAACCACCCTGCAAACTGATTTAAAATGACACTCTAAAAATGTAGAGGAAAGAATAACATTGTAAAAATGAAAATAATGGAAGTATTGAAAGAGTTTATCTGACAGTTCACAAAAATTTCAATTAGAAAATATAATTCGCCATTTCACTTCCCAATGTTTAGTCGTTTGATATTATTTATGTCAACTCCTTCTCTACTCCTTTAAAAATCGACATATTGATTTATTGTGACAAATTTACAACACACAAGACAAACTTTACTTTGCAAGATATTTTCTCTTTCTTTCTTGGTGAGCTCTTGCCGTGGGTCATTGATTCATTTCAGCTTGATGAATCACTCTATATAACTTATCTTCAATTTCATGCACCAAAAGCGCTACTTCCTACATTATCTTTATTATATTAGTGGAAACAAGATGGATCTTCAAAATCATACGTTTCTTCAAGTTTAGATTGAATTGGCTTGGCTAATTATTATACATTAAACATTTTTTTTTTGACAAAGCTTGTAGATGACTTAATTCTAAACAAAATATATCAATTTCGATCTTACTTTAAAACAAGGAGTTATGCCTAAGACCTCTGCTAATACGGATATTGATGTTATTACTGTATTAATATTGATGATATTCCATTGATGCCTGCACTCAGCAGCAGCGGGGAGGTCTTCGCCATAATTCATAGCATCAAAAGAAATACCAAAATTAATGGTATCTCTTGTTAACATCATGTATACTTCCTACATTATCTATTAATGAATACGTATATTGTTTCCTAAAACAGTCTTATTTTTCACAATAAAGTACTACCAACCGATATTCTCATATTACCGCAGTAATTTTGTGAAATAAAGTGTCTTGAAATTTCTCTGTTATGAGTATTATTTGTCCATTCTAAGCTATATTTTATTTATTGGTTCATAGTAATGGTATTTGTCAATTCATGTACATAGCACCTACATTTTCATGGCGTCAATGAAAACTGTTCCCTTCATAATCTTAAGATAGTCATTTAAATACATTTTATGAATGCGGATTACAGTATTTGTATTCTGAACAAGCTTGATAGATGTTATCAATAAAAAAGCTTACAAAAAAAAAACGATGCTGTGTCTCACCTTAGCTTGCAGAATAGACTGCTAATGATTCAGTAACAGCTAATTAAGAAGACTAGTGGATATGTAGCTCATCGTGAAACATACCTGTAAAAAGAGATCAATACCTCTTTAGAACAATGGAACAATTTTCAATCAACAAGTCAAATTGAAGAAGTGTGATAAATAAAATGATACTATGAAAAGTGCCTTATGAGAATTTTACATGAATCTGGGAGCTGTCAAACCTAAAAAACAGATAAAATGTATTCCATTTGATTGAACTGAACTTTGAACAATATTAATTACTTCATAGACCTTTTTGAAAGTACAAAAAAACTGATAATATTTCATTTAAAAAATCTCTAAATATTATATAAACACTTAAATAAGTAATAGTTAACTTCTACAGTGGCGAGGCGTGGCATCCTTCACCAGTTATCGCAGAGGGGTTCTCCCACCACTACTCCAAGGGGTCCAAGAGCCCACCCAGGAAAATGTAAAAAAATTCGAGGCAAATTGGTGTCTTTTGAAGCTTTTTGAGCATCTGAAATCTCTCCTCCGACTGGCCTAACTCACATTCAAAGGCAGAGAATTAAAAACTATTTTCTCCAATTACACCTCTTGTATAATGTATATTTTCCCCACTACCATAGACCGACGATGGATAATATAAGAAAAAACGCAAAAACAGCCGAAATAATAGGGGCTGATATGATGCACTCACTCGATTTAATTGAGGGCATACATTTTAAAATCAAAATAAATTTAATCATCTAATGAATAATAAAAGGTATAATAATAAATCACACTCTTAAAATATAAAAACGATCAACTTACTTGCAAAACAATAATTATTGTAAAAGGTGAATAATTTAGCATACGCGAAATTCCAATTGTTTCCACGACGCTGTAACTGAAGCTGAGTGTGAATTTGGGAGGAGTAACATAAGGAGAGAGCTACCAAAAACCCATGACAGTGGCCGAGAACAA
This sequence comes from Conomelus anceps, assembly GCA_948455865.1. Classification (NCBI taxonomy): domain Eukaryota; kingdom Metazoa; phylum Arthropoda; class Insecta; order Hemiptera; family Delphacidae; genus Conomelus; species Conomelus anceps. The sequence continues at coordinate 27,313,938 of OX418216.1, forward strand.
ACGAAGCCGGTTGCGACGTATCATGAGCATTATGAGTGGTTTGGAAACTAATGGCAGGGGGCTCCGAGCCAGGCGCGGGAGGGGACTGGAGTGATTCGCAAACCTTTCGCACTTCATATCCATATTGAGCGTGTACTCGACATATTCTTATTGGGTTTTTAAACAATTTTCACAGTTTGAACATATTTCTGGATTTAGCCTAAAATGTCCATTATTTAAGAATTGATGAGATTATTCTTATATTATCAGTCCAATTTATCTACTCATCGCCGGATCAAACGATGACCGGACGCCTCGCCACTGAACTTCTAATGAGGATGGTTACAAATTGCGTCTTAATCCGGTAACTTTAAATTTCTATTTTAATTACACACTGTGGAAGTATAAAAATAATTGTCCATTCGTTTGTACAAGAGTTAGTGTAGATTCAGGAGAAACTTGAAAAATTGAAGCAATAAACTGTCGATAGGCTTTTTTCATTTTGGAAATTTTATTTATCTTCTAGAATGTGAGAAAATTCGTGTACGAAAATAAAGAAGTGTATTACAAAGGACAGTTTTTGAAGTGTAACTTACAAAAAGCAAAATTTGAGGTTGCATCAATTCTTCAACCAGCAAATGAACCATCCTACTGGTCATTTGTATGCAAAGCAGATAAACATTACGAAGTTATTTATTTATTCATTTAACTAGCATACAATCAATGTGAATACAACAGGCTTTTGCCCAAAACTGCTTTTCACTAAATTTTAAAGTAGGTAGTAGGATCAAAATCTTATGTTAGGTCGCTGATTCACATGAAATTTCACCTTGAAGCACAATAATTCACAAGTCTTGCAGATAAAGAATATTATTTTTTTTCATTTCAAACAAACACTATCACAGTCCGAAAAAATGTGATATAATTTGAAATTTTTAAGCCAAAAATCTTCTTTAGTTACACTCCTTACCATAATTACAATATAAACTATTATTAATATACAGTATATTATATTATAATGTATAATATTATAACTCTTCAGATTTTCTAGAACAGTGTAAATTGAGGAATCGCAATAAGGAAACAGCTATTATGACTATTGAGCATAAGCCATAACCAGGCCCGCCCAGAGAAATTCCGGGCCCCTGGGCAAACTTGAGTACGGGCCCCCTTCACCCCATCCAATATGGGCCTATACAACCCTGTATTTTGTTCGACATTATGAATAAAGTATTGTTACATTGTTATGGAATCAAAATCAAACCAAATTTGTTTATGAAGATAGAAAATGTTATCATTTCACAACTGACATAATGACAACATTTTTAAATAAATAAGACTGGTCATCTTGATAAGCTCTTCTTATTGCATAACTATGTTCTGATTCTAAATTCAAGGCAGATTAATTTTGCCTTCCATTCCAAAGATATTCATTGGAAGCAGTGGCGGATCCAGGCTTTGCGGGGACAATTGACTTTGGAGGGGCCACACTTACCGGTGGTCTGGGGCTCCTTCCCCATGATTTTTGAAAAATTAGCCCTAAAAATGCGTTTTTGAGGCGTTTTTTCAACTAGTTAGCTGTGCTATGATCAACTTATAAAACCGACCTTATTTGTGTATTATAATAGTTTCCAATGTACTAAATTAATAGCCTAAAAGATTTGATCAGTTGGAACTATAGGTAGTACGCATTGGCTGAATTTTTTATACGAAATAATGCGTTTTCTGTGTATATTTTCATGTTTAAAGTGCTGAAAATGGTTAGCTAAGCCCAAAAGCCAAAATTTGACATGGTTTGTCATAAAATATGCCAGGTCAAAACTAAAGTATAGCCAATACTCAAAAGTCAATACATTACATTGGGTTTATTTTTAAAAAAATACCACCTTCTAATTTTATTTTGTCTTGCATTTTAAGCTATGCATAACAAACCTAGTTTATGCAGTTCACTTATTGCTTGCTTATGGGGCTGGTTTAAGGGGTCGCGCTTCTAAACGACCTGCGTTTTTCAGTTAGGTCCGGACCACAGGGCCCCGCTGACTCGCCCGGCCCATCTTTGTGGGCTTCTTCAAGTATTTCACACTGACGCAATAATTTCGGAGTGAGAAATTTCATTATAACAGATTTCTATGTCTCTTTTACTCTTTGCTTGCTTAAAGGCTGGTTGATCTTAAAAGGGCCTCACAGTTCTAACCGATCTACCCAACCTGCGTTATGTTAGCTGGCTGCTCTGCACGCCCAGCCCTGGATCCACCCCTGATTGGAAGCTCAGAAAATGAATCAAATAGCAAAATTCAATGAGATTCAACCAAATTAGTATTGTTACATTGTTATGGAATCAAAATCAAACCAAATTTGTTTATGAAGATAGAAAATGTTATCATTTCACAACTGACATAATGACAACATTTTTAAATAAATAAGACTGGTCATCTTGATAAGCTCTTCTTATTGCATAACTATGTTCTGATTCTAAATTCAAGGCAGATTAATTTTGCCTTCCATTCCAAAGATATTCATTGGAAGCAGTGGCGGATCCAGGCTTTGCGGGGACAATTGACTTTGGAGGGGCCACACTTACCGGTGGTCTGGGGCTCCTTCCCCATGATTTTTGAAAAATTAGCCCTAAAAATGCGTTTTTGAGGCGTTTTTTCAACTAGTTAGCTGTGCTATGATCAACTTATAAAACCGACCTTATTTGTGTATTATTATAGTTTCCAATGTACTAAATTAATAGCCTAAAAGATTTGATCAGTTGGAACTATAGGTAGTACGCATTGGCTGAATTTTTTATACGAAATAATGCGTTTTCTGTGTATATTTTCATGTTTAAAGTGCTGAAAATGGTTAGCTAAGCCCAAAAGCCAAAATTTGACATGGTTTGTCATAAAATATGCCAGGTCAAAACTAAAGTATAGCCAATACTCAAAAGTCAATACATTACATTGGGTTTATTTTTAAAAAAATACCACCTTCTAATTTTATTTTGTCTTGCATTTTAAGCTATGCATAACAAACCTAGTTTATGCAGTTCACTTATTGCTTGCTTATGGGGCTGGTTTAAGGGGTCGCGCTTCTAAACGACCTGCGTTTTTCAGTTAGGTCCGGACCACAGGGCCCCGCTGACTCGCTCGGCCCATCTTTGTGGGCTTCTTCAAGTATTTCACACTGACGCAATAATTTCGGAGTGAGAAATTCCATTATAACAGATTTCTATGTCTCTTTTACTCTTTGCTTGCTTAAAGGCTGGTTGATCTTAAAAGGGCCTCACAGTTCTAACCGATCTACCCAACCTGCGTTATGTTAGCTGGCTGCTGTGCACGCCCAGCCCTGGATCCACCCCTGATTGGAAGCTCAGAAAATGAATCAAATAGCAAAATTCAATGAGATTCAACCAAATTTGTTTGATCAAATGATTTTAAAGAAGAAAAAAGTATCTCAAAATTATTAAGAACAACATTTTTCCAAAACGAGAAGAAAGAAGAAATCTGGAAATCTATGAATTATGGATCCCATTCAAAAGTTGTTAAAACAGATTTTTAAAAACATGCTAATGTCAACATAAGTTTTTATTCAAAATACAAACTTGAACATATTCTTGGCAATCCTAAAAATAAAATTAAAATCGAAGAAAAATCTGGAATCTACAAATTATGTCAGCCAAACCAAATAACACATTAAATGTCAGTTTAAAAGAACACTTTTTCTAAAGTTTCAAATTTTAAGTACAACCAACCAGAAAATCAGGCAATGCCAAACATGCTTTGGAATCTTACACACCCGTTTTGCAAAATTAATTTGTTGACAGAAGTAAACAATCATGAATATCTTGATGCTCATGAAACAATAAAAATGAAGAAAAAAGAGATTATCTAATGGGATTGTCTAATGGGAATAATGGAAAATTCACCTTGAAAACAATTACTTTTCGAGCTTTTTTGTTTGCCAAGTCGTCAATAATTGAAATCTTTATCTTTTATTAAATTTTTAACTTAATTAAAACTTTTATCTTTAGATAATTAGGCCTACCGAATCTGATCTGTGTATGTTTAGTATTGTTGAAATAAACTGTTGTTCGTTTACAGAGCCCAGGCCCCTCCAGAGCCCGGGCCCCTGGGCAATTGCCCCCTTGCCCCCCCCCTCTGGGCGGGCCTGGCCATAACAACTCAATTAGCCCACTTCAATAATTATTTTCCAGGCTGTCAACTACTACGCAATTCTCTGATCCCTTCTTCTGCTATGGTATGTGTAGACTACCTATACTGAAATTTCGGGAATAATACTGGAAAAATCTGTACAGTTTCTATATTTCCATGAACCTGATCTGGTAAAATCCAATAAAGTAGGTGCAACATTATGTACCCAATACAATATTTTCACGATTCTATTGCTTATAGACAAGACTACCAGCTAGACTTTCGTCTCCCAACTCTATTTTCTTAAAATCGAAGATTTTCTGTATCAATGAATGCACCGAACTTGTGAATATGTTTCACACATAACATGGTACAATAATGGTATACAATCTCGTATATAATGAAAATTTATGAGCTAAACTATGCCTGTATACTTAAACTTAAGTTTTCAATGAATTGATCTCATATGAACCTTTGAATACGGTAGGACCTGTTTAAACATTTATGTTTATCAATGTACATTTTAGTAGTCCGGTGATATGGGTTATAGAAAGCACTTGCTGCATCAGCCAATGAGAAATCAATATACCTGGTAAGCAGTTTACTAATCTTGGGAATCTTTCGTTGAAGAAAAGAGCATGTGCTTGGTGGGTAAGACGAGTGGATTAAGGTCACTCCGTTAGACGTCGGTATCACTGACTCTGCTTGGAATGGAAGCCATATTATCGTAGTCTTTCCTGTCACTGAGACATCGCGAAGGAAACTTAGCTCGTGCTATCAAAAAGTAGTCTGCCAGTTGAGGTAGCTGGCCACTATTTCATAGTATGGAGCATAATGCTAGAAAGATACCACTGATTTCTGACAACAAGCGAAAATGAAAATCAATTTGTCTTTTGCCCGGTTTCTTAGTCCTCTACAAAATCATTCAATAGCTATTGATTCAATAGCGAGACTAAGGCTTGTTTCACACATACCCGGTGGTCAGGTAGCCGGTGTCGTTTACCCGGCAAAACTATATTGTATCCTATGATTTGAAAAATCGTGTAAGTGTGAAGTACCCAATATGATAGCCGGGTGCCTTGATAGCCAGGTATGTGTGCAACAAGCCTTAGAGCCGCTATGGAATCATAACAGCTACTGAACAACTAAGGAACCGGGTGAATGATAAATTAATTTTCATTTTCCCTTGTTATCAATGCCTCCACGGCTCGTTCAATGTTGTAAATCATTCATTTGCTATTGATTCAATAGCGGGCCAAAGGCTTGTTCCACACATAGCCGGCAGTCAGGTAACCTGTGTCGCTTACCCGGCATAATTCATAGTCTTTTAAAAATAGCGCGCTGTCATGAAATATTCTGTTAATTACTTATTCAAAATGCGATAACATTGTTGTATTCATGTTGATTCAGTGCAAAGTATTCATATAATTTTATTGTACACGATGAACTTGTTCGACTTGAGTATTGAGTGGGATTCATCACAAATCCACTGCATCAATTTACAGTAATTATTTTTTACCTTACTTTTATCACTACATTATTTTGTAATGTATGTCTTCATTAAGTAATCTCTATTTTTTCTTTATAATATTAAAATATAAGTGGATTTGTTTCTTTGTTCGAAAAATTGTGAAGATTGGCACCTGCTGAAAAACCTACGGGTTTAGCAGGACCCTACAATGTTTGTAAAAAAAATGTTTGAAAATAAATTTGATTGATTGATTGATCATTTTTTTCCAATTCCAAGGACCTCAGAATATTGGTACTAAAATTCCAATTCATTGGGTATTCGTGTGAAATTCTGGATTCTGATTCAGAGTGACATGTTAATTATTATAGTAACAACATCCTAGTAAATGTAGGGCTAGATGTAGTGGAGATTGGAACTTGTATCATATCTAGCTTACAGCAGGACGAAATAAACTTCAAAGTTCGAATATAAATTCAAGGTTTTCGACAATTTTGGACGTGTTATTGAGTACCAAAGTTCAATATTAATCATTGGCACCTATTAACTTCTGAATTTTCTATTAGACTAAGGCCCGTATTTATGAACGTGACTTACGTTGGCCTAAGCACGACTTATCTAAGTTTGATTTGGAAAGGCTCTATTACATTGAAAGTGGTCACAAGCTAACCTAAAATTGTGTTGTGTATTATCAGGCACAAATAAATATAAAATAACATGCATGAAAAGATAAAGATACTGCACTGCATGTAAATTTACAGTTACTGTTATGTAACTATTACCAAATCAATATCTTTTAAATTATTATTTTCTGTTTTCGAATTTCAAAAATGATAACATTATGAAACAGTGTGAAGCGCTACCTGCCTATAGACCAAAGAACTTCGTCCATTCTATTTGGTAGAAAGAAAATTCTATCCTGCCAAAAAAATGTGTAGTTTGATTTAAATTAGGTTAGAACTAGATTTATATAAAATAAGTAGAAATAATTTCAATAAGACAAATATACAGTGAATTACATTGCAATGGTGTGCAAAAATTGTATATGATGATTCTATTTTATTATTATGAGCCGATGCCTTACTAAAAAATGAAGCCAAAATATGATGCAACATGCACCACAACAATCTAAGAACGGCTTCAAGTCAGCTCTGTACCTAGCTTGGCTAAGAACGGATTTGAGACTCCAATTACAAGCACGACTTGACTTTTAAGTTAAGAAGATATTTAAGTGAGGTTCATGAATACGAACTTCAGTTGAAGAATGACTTAAACTGAGTGAGCTTACGAGCTGAAAAGTGAGGTTATAAGCCAACCCAGTTGCTGTCCATGCAACATTTATGCAGTTTAAATTCTTATATTAGTGTACATTAGAGTTGTAGAGTTGTACAGTAGAGTGTACATTATTTATCAGGAGTCAGATCTTTGTTATGGGAGCTGGGTTGGCACTTTGTTGCTCGCTGGCTTTCACGTCATGAACCCGTGCTTATTGCCGCTAAGTCTGACTTATCCAAGTCGATCTTTGATAAGTCACGTTTATAAATATGGGCCTAAATGTCAGTCTAAATCAAATTTAATTCATTTTTCATGACAACGAAAAATAGTAAATGCTCTACAGTAGCTTTTATTGGTGAGGAGACCCTTACCCTTGCCGTTCCATCTTGCCACCTGAGCCATGTTGTTGGACCTGAACTTTTAGGTGGGTTCCGAACCACCGGGAAGTGATTTTACAACAGAGAACAGAGTATTTTTAGTTGGCCAATCCAATCGGGTCTCCCTAACGAAGAAGGCCCAGGAGAGCGTTGCTTATCTAATCTGATTTAACAAATACCTTTTACGACTTACAGCTATCACTTCCCCATTCTTCACAAAATATCAATGATAAATGCACTACAATTACAGTATTAATAAACACTATCATGTAAACAATCTATGAACAGGACTATCAAAGTCTTGTCAGATAGAGTGGAGATGGCACTGATGATACAGATTGGAACTTAATGATAATATTTGGGTCTACAAAGGTAAATACTCCTCACGATTAAATCGTGATTATGAAGAAATAAAATGTTTAGAAGTAGCACAATAATAAAGAGCGGAATGAAATCCAAGTGAATGAGTGAGTATTGATAGCGAAAGATTAGGGGGAGTGAGTTAGTAAGTGAGTAAATAAGAAGAGAATACGAGTGAAGTGTATTATCCTAACAGTTTACACGTAGCTTCTTCCACTAGCTCTTATTTATTTTCTCTCCTTGGACGATTTTCTCCCTCTTTGTTGGCGATTTGGTTTTATCGTTGTCTACTCGAGCACTGCAATCGTAAAATAAGCAAGTTGCTCTCAATTTATTCAGTAATGAACTCTTTCGTCTATTGGACTAAGTTTATTTTGATGATCCACTTACTTCATTGATTTGGATTGATGATTGAGATTGAGTAATATGCCGAGAGCAATAAAGAACTCATAATGACTTTAAAATTGTCAACAGCTCTCAGAGAAGAAAAAACAATTAATTTATACGAGAAAATAGGAAGTGATAACCCAACCTAACCTGCACAAGACTTGGACAAACAATGAAACAATCCATCAGGGAACAGTAAATAAAGCAACTTTAAAGGAACTCGCAGTTCAATTTCGGTTCAAAGAAGAACTGTAGTAAAATAACTTCTTTATGGAGCATTTGAGGAAGATCAATTCAAAAATAGATAATCATTGAAAATTCATCAATATAGAATTTCAACACTTATATGGTTGTTTGTCTGAGGAAGCATGCAAAATGGCCATCACACAAATAAGTAAGTGTTTATATTTAATATAAGTATTTTCAACAATTGTTGTCTATGTTTAAATATCCAGTGGAAAAGTAATGAACACCCATTATCAAAGATTGATTTATTCACAGTTTATTGGAAAAATATGATTCCAAGTATTCAAAGTTTCATTGTGTCCAACTCAGCGATATATAACATATATTATATATAGTTTATAAAGTGTATATATAAAATGTTCTTATAATTATATCGATGATCCAACATGTGTTTCACGTATTCTACGTGTTTCACGCATAGGCCTAAACAGTAGGTATTACAGTATTCTGAGTTCATGCATACAAACTTCATTGATAAAAAATGTTTAATGATGGGAGTATGTGAATGAAATATTTCACAAGTTAGTTGAAGTAACTGACAATTTAACAAACTGGCGAATATACGGAATCAGAATTTATTAATAATTTCGAATTTCTCAAAGCTGACATTCCATGCATGTTTTAAACATTATTTCTGAAATGCATTTTGCACTATTATTAGATGACAGGCTGTCAGATGATGTGTTATATGAAATGAAAACACATGTCTTGAAAAGAGGTCAAATTCGCTATTAATTATGTAAGTGATAAGTTTAATACTAGCATGATAATACTGTTCACATTCAATACGAAAGTTCATGTGTAAGAATATTATGAAGCTTTAGGCCGCTATTAGCCGTGAGCAACTGGGCAAGCAATCGATTGCCGGTCGAGTAGCGGGGCATTGAATCAAATGGGAGCCATTAGCCGTGAGCAATCGGTTGCCGAAGAGAAAAAAGTTGTCCATGCAGTTGCCGGGCGAGTCGAGCCCCGGCAACTATGCGAGCAACTGTTTCAGTCTCCCTGCCGTCGGGGGGCATTGGAGTATATGGCGCCTATTAGCCGTAGGCAACTAGTTTTGGGCAACTGACTGCGTGCGCATGCGCATCACCGATCTGTCTACCCTAAACAAACCCGTTCAGTCTCATCTGTCATTCATGTCTGATGCAGGGGAAGTGTTATCATTGTTTACTATTTAAGTTTTTATTATGAGAGTAGGTAGTTATTATTATCTACTATTATTATAATTATTATAATAATATAATTAAAATATATATTAATTATTTAATTTAATAATTTAATTTTTATTTTATTTTATTTTAATTATTATTTATTATTATGATATATTATAATATATAATTATAATATTATTATAATTAACTATTATTATTAACAGGTTATCTGCAGTTGCCGAATGAGTTGCTCAGCTCAGTTGCTCAAATGGGAGACTGGCCCGGCAATCGGTTGCTTCAATCAGTTGCCGTGCTAGTTGCTCACGGCTAATAGCGGCCTTAGTGATTCTACAGAGCTACTATTTAATCTAATAAGTAATACCTTCAACATTTTTATCACTTTATAATGCCATACGTTCTAGCTGATTATAATGAGCTGTCATAGAGATGCTTCACAAATATTTGGCTTCATTTTCTGACCAGAAAATAGTTCACGTTTTCCACGAATGCCTCGATTGAGCCTGTCAGTTTTGTCGATTTTTCAGTAGCCTTTTATCGAATAGTGTCAGTCAGGTTATCTCTTCATTGATTTATCCTATTTTGGCAAGAATAGGCGTGAAAGTTAGTTTTTAATAGTGTAACTTGTACCGATTATTTCTGGCGCACAATAGTGTCATTGAGATAACAAGTGTATCCTAGTATGCTTGTACTCAACTGTTAATATACCTGATTGGCTTTTCTCACCCTGTTATTGACCTCAACCTTTCCGTCTGCTAAAATGACTGTTCCCAGATATTCATAGTTGTTCACCCTTTCTATAGCTTTTCTATTCCACTTTATTTCCCTGATCCTTCGTTACCATCATGACTTTGCTCTTCTCGACACTCATCACCATTCCCTTATCTCTTATTGCACTACACCATTCTATCACAGCGTTCTGATGATCTCTTTTATTAGATGCTGTAAGTGCAATGTCGTCGGCATATTATTAGAGCTTGGACATACACTGGGCGAAGGAGACGATTTCCGATCTTACTTCTGCTTGTTCTTCTCTTACACAGTTTTATTATTTGGTCTTAGAACAACGAACAGCAGTGGGCTTAGACTGTCTCCCTGTTTGACACCCTAGGCGTAGAGGTTGGTGATCCCATCGCCCAGTAGCTACTGCAAATACTCACTCCAAGTCTCTTCTTCCCCCTCCCTCCTTTTTCTTCTTCTTTCTGCTTTGGAGCTTTAAATTTCTAGAATGGTTTTTTCTATTGACTCAGCTTTGAGCCATTCTCTACTTTGCTCTTTCTATCGGGCCTACCTTGGCCCACTTCTTCTACCTTACTTTCTATGTTTTCTTTTCACAAAAGGGTTGTTAGGAACCCTATAGGAGGCAGCCACTCTACATAACTAGTTCTTTAAAGGGCTGATAACCCTTCATAGAGCGAAATCAAATTATTAAGAGTCAAATAAGATAGAGAATGTGGTAACTCATCAAAACAAAACTGTTTGTTTTAAGATTCAAAAGAAACCTGTTAGGTGTTTGAGAAAAGTAAATATATTCGATTGTCAAGAGACTTGGACTCCTAGCTATGTACCTTGCCTATATGTGTATGAAGCTACATCATATTTAAAAAAGAGGGATAAAAACCAAAATCTCCACCTACACGACTATAATACAAGAAGTCGAGGAGATTATCACGTGGTGAGTCACAATAGTAGCTTAGGCGTATTCGAACAAAAACCTAGTTATATTGGTAGGAAACTCTACAACAAACTACCGCAGTTTTTAGTCTTGAAAAATTAAAAATTGAAAAAATATTTTGTCGATAAAGCTTCTTATAAAGAGTTACTTTCACATCGAATTGAGCCTTACCTAAACTAATTGATATTGTATGTTATTAACTATCGAACAAAAACCTAGTTATATTGCTAGGAAACTCTACAAGCTACCGCAGTTTTTAGTCTTAAAATATTAAAAAAACAATTGAAAAATATCTAGTCGATAAAGAATTTTATAGTGTGCAAGAGTTACTTTCACATCAAATTGAGCCTCACCTTAACTAATTGATATAATTATCAACTAGTGTATAAGATTGATAATATTGTAGGTCTATGGATATAATAATTGTTGATCTGACTTATATAATACTCCGGAGTTTCCAAGACGTAATCTACAAAAAAACAAGCTCATACTAACCTCGCTAGATTGTGACGAGACGTTGATGAAAATGCACAGAAATATGCTTGTGTTTGATGATTACTTTATTAAATTCATTACCTAGGAATTTACGATCTAGCGAGGTTTAGTTCAGCTTGTTGAATAGTGACTTCCGTATAGTACCAACATTTCTTCTGTTATAAGGCAGATGAAGCTTCTCTTTAGAAGTGAAATTCATCCCTCCAGTATCACCAGTATAATTTTGTAAAAAACATAATTTAAATAGAAATTCAGTGTCAGTTTTGATATTAGATTTCTTTCATCTCATAATATTTCTCTGCTAAATAAAACACTAAAAATATGATTAATTATAGCATTACCGTATGCTGTACGAGTGTACACTGTACGTAGTTGGTGTACTGAACGACCGCACTAACGCTAACAGTAAATTATTGGAACTGCAGAGGCTGAGGCTGAGGTAAGAGCATTTTGCTCTCCACAACCGGACCATACAGCACACCGCAAATCCCGATTCAAGAGTGCAATTTGCAGGCAACGCCGCCATATGTCACGTGCAACAGGAACTGTGTTGCACAACTGCAATGTGCTATTCAACATTTTACACAGTTGATTACTCTTGTTGTGTATGGTTGATAACTTTCAAACTCTCGAACCGTGACCTGTTTCATTACAAACTTCGAATTTGAAGTTATATTCTACAATGCAATAAATACTATTTGGATAAAGAAAGTTGATTAATTTTATTTTGTTTTATTCATCTAGGCTGTATACTGTCGAATGTGCAAAAATATCAGGCTTTTCAGCCTAAAACTGTTTTCATCTCAAAAAATGAGCCCGATCTTACTAGGCGTCAAATCTACAAGAAAGTAAAACTCAATCTATCAAAACAAGCAATTCATCACATAATTCATTTAACGTAAAGTTTGAATTTTTTTGATAAAAATTTGTAAAGAAAGCAGTAGTGGGCTGGGCCTGTTGTATCTTTACTTGATTGTGCTCTTGTAATAAATGGAGAAATAAATTAATACATTGATAACTTCAAGTAGAAAATCCACATCTTTGTTGGTAATGTGTAGCCTAGTATGACCTCAAGAATGGCATTGTCGCCCATGAGAGTGTTTGTTAGCTGATGCCATTCTCGTGGCGATCCACCTGTAACACTATGTGTAGGCTACAGGCTACGCAAATTAGCACAATAGCCAGTCCAGTCAAATTAGCACAAATTTCGGATGAGAAAGGAAAACTTCCAACGCCGCTAAAAATCGGGTTATATGTCCAGAAAATCATGCTAAATAACATACTACCCCTCAAGAATCCTAGCTGTGCCTAAGCCCGCCATCTTGAAAAACCGGTAAAATTTTCCTGTCATTTTTGTTTTCGATATTCATAATGATATAATATGTCGAATTTGGCACACATCTTAGAATTCTGATTTAAGGGTATTTAGTAATATGCCTCCTAAACCTTGAAAATGACTGTTTCAACATTAAAATGGCCCCAATTCGAAAATTCATGAGTTTTAAATTTGTGTTAGTTTTCAATTGTAGATAAACATTTCTTTTTTAAATTCATTACAATTTGATTTACTGAACTTGCATTCAAGAAGAAGAATAACTTGCCTGATTCAAGGTGATGTTAAATTTAAAAATTCATGAAATTCTAAAATTGTGACCAAAAAAAGTGTCACACAAGAAAACTAATCAGAACTTTCTTCTTTATAATTTATAATTTTCTAACTTTTGATCCCAATTGCTCTTCTTGCAATTACAAAGTACATGAGTTCGAGCTTTTCTTAATTTGTAAATTCCTTCTACAAATTGAATTTTCTTTGAAGTGGCGAAGGTGATATCCATAAGATTGAATAATAAAACTTGAATTTGTTACAACCACATTTATTGAAAACCTTAAGATACTAGTTTCGGTTGTTAGGCCATTATCAATCTCAAACAAACTAAAACTAAAGTATAGAGTTGCTTAACATATACTAAACACAGAATGATACTATTGGCTGAGGATGAAAGTGCCTCTCATAGATTGGTCTTCATTGAAGGTCTGTGACTGCTTGAAGGCCCAAGTCACGCCCACAGCTGGGAGGAGCAACAAGGAATAATCAGTGTCAAAATCAAGACCCAAAAAGTAGCAGACAAGAACAATACACAAGAAGGCTAGAATTTAAAAAAACAAAAATTAAGCTAAACGAAATGCAGTCACTGCATTACTGGATAAATATATCCTAAGCAATAGCTTAGAGCCTACCTCTTACCACCGACAGCATAACATCATTGGTCACCTCACCCCCCTGACCCTCTAGTTACGCCACTGATTGACATCAATATTGTCAAGGCTTTCATCGTGTAAGGGCCGTTCAACAATCTCAACATTGTGTTACCACAAATGGATTCAAGAAAATCATGTAAAATAAAGCTGTACTAGGGATAAACATTAGTAATACTCTGCTGGAGCTTGTTTAATTTAATTATGAAAGAGGAAGTAGAATTATTAGAAACAGCCAAGTGAAGGACAGTGTAGTAAATAAATGATCGCTGCACACGGGAAACGCTTAATAATCTAGTAGGATAATCGAGAACACAACTTGAGCTGTGCTTGATGGCGAGGCTAGCTGTGAATGGGGCTTTGAGTGATGCGCATGCGCATTGGCCCTTAGTTGTGTGAGTGACGGCGCAGAAGCACTTGCGATCGATAGCAGCAGAAATACTCGCTGGCTATCTTCTGAGTGCGAGAAAGCGAGTAACCTACTCCACCCCAGACGGCCTTCGCTTTCTATTGACAAGATACGCAACGCAGGATACGCTACTACGCACCGTATCATCGATTCATACTCTTCATTATGGAAATGAAGCGTTTTATTGCAGACAATTCAGGAAGAAATTCTCGACCCTGCTGCACAGTTAGCAGCGCTCTTTCATTTAGATGAGTGCTTCCCTATTATTTCGCATTCAAAACAAAACATTAGTATTTGGAACATTGTAATTATTTGTTATGAGCTGAATTCGTGACAACAATAATTTCTACAGTTTACAGCTATTTTTTGGTTTTTGTCAACAGTCATGCATTGTTTCTCTGCTTGAATATCCTTCAGTATTTATAGGAAACTGACACTGAATTTCTCCTGGAGTAATTGACACCACTCTGTAGTGTTTTCTAGTTTATAACGGGTGACTGCATTACCAAAGTTTAATTAGAATCGAATTATCAGATTCTATTTCTTATCTATCCTATAAACATAGCTTTGTTTAATATTGATCAAAAAAATTTAGTAATAGAGACAGTTTTGGGCTAAAAGCCTGTTGTTTATCTACAATAATTTGCACATTGACTGTATCAATAAATCAATTTCATGTAAGTCTGTTACATTACACTGGCATTAAAAGATGTCTGAACATTGGATACATGGAATACATTGCTTCGCTTATGGAATAAGGCCAAAACTGTTTGATACACGCCATCTTCCTTATAAACATGCTGTTTTAAATTCGCATTCACTTAAAATCAGAATTTAATAGAAACGATTTTTAAATGAATTTAAATTTATGTGCGAGAATAAAAATTCCTTTCGTTGCATGTACGGATCGAGTCTCGGTGTGGAAATATTCGTGGCTGAGCACTGAATAGCCTAATATGAATACTCAACAATAACGTCCATTTGCAAAAACATTCCTTTGTACGAATAGCTTTTTAAGGATCACAGCTCATTCCATCTCTTTTTTTAGTTAGTTATACAGGAAACCTGTATGCAGTTAATCTGTTATATATTCTATTCTATAAACTGAAAACTCCCTCTCTAGCCTTCTCAGAATGCTCTCTCCGTTCGAATCATAGTATTAATTCTCAATGTTCTTCAATACTTTTTTATGTATTTGTCATTGTTGGTTGATTTTAACAAAAAAATAATCAATAATGCTACTGAAAACTTTAATAATCTTAAAGTTTTTAAGGGATAGGTTTTTGAATCTCATCACTCCTCTGAGATTCTAGATAAAATCTGCGGTTGATCATAGCATACTTACTAAGGTTATAATATAAAAGCATCTGAAATGAAATATCAATTTGTTTTTAATAAATAAATTGCCTAGTCCTATTCTCGTGAAACTAGATTAGACCAGGTACTCGAAGTGAAGAGCTTGTTGAATGTAAAAATTTCCTATTGCTTTAGGATATCACTTTTTCAATTATTTGACATTTTTCGTTTACATTTCATTTTTGTTTTACCTTGCAATGGCAATAATTGAGTAGAAAACTGGCGTAGCTCTTGTTTTAGTTTCACATCAAAATAGCAACTCAAGTTTGAGATCATTTAATTTTCAGGTAGGCGTGCAGAATGAGAAACGTCTCCGCTTCCTTCAGAAAGTTCGAAGCGGCCTTATCAAATTGATACAATGAATGAGTTGCGTATCTCTGCGAAGTTGAATTTGGCGTGCAGTGAGCACGCATGCGCGTACGTGGGCGCTTGATGACGCACACGACCGACCGACTATTCAATCAACATCGACGTAGAATGCTTGCGATTCTGTTTCGTGTCTCATTCTGTCTCTCTCAACGCGTGTGTTATCAGCTCATCCCTTCTGCTTTACTCCCCCGGCATGCTTTGTGACGAGTGAGTCCACAGGGACAAGGGACATTACACTACACAGGTACAGAGTGACGTATACAGTAGCTAAACAAGCGAGTACGAGGGAGTACGGCAGTAGACTATACAAGTTCTCACTGTGTAGTGTGTACATACAGTATGTAGTGAGGCCCTGCTCTACAGCAGGTGGTGGCCTACCCCATCGATGACGTCACAAGTATTATGTCGATCATCAAAAGACGATGAAGCATGGCGTTGGAACTTGTCCAATTCTTCATTGAATTTTTCATCTATTTGGCATTTGTATTTGATAACGCTTGAATCCATTTATTTTTCTCTAATTGAGTAAGAAATGAGACTAATCAAATTAGACACTACATGTTGGCTATCATATCTTTTTCATTTTTTGTGGATGAAGCCCATATGGGTCTGAGACCTGTGCGTGGGTAACGATAAGTTGGGATTGATGTAAGGCCCTTATTATACAGAGCCACTTCAATCGCGGTCGCGAGTCACAATTAAGGGTAGCATCAGCCGGGTAAATTTGATCAGTCAGCTAATCGTTCTAAACTTGTTAATGCCTTCTTGTACTTCGACAATAATGACATTGTTGAGCTCGGTCAGACGCTCAGCTGATGTAATTTAGCCCAAATTGTGGCTCGCGACCGCGACTGAAGTGGCTCTGTATAATAAGGGCCTAACTGATGAAGTAATCTGAGTAACGATAATGATGAAGATTGATGAGTTGGACCTACAGCTTCAGGTGGGTTCCGAACCTCTGGGAAGTGGTTTTACAGCAGAGAACATTCTTTATTGCTGGCCCACCCATCAAAGTGATCAACATTCCGATTTTATTCCGAACGCTCGTGTCTCATCATATCTGGTAAGTTTACCTACTACCTACTTCCTCAGATTTATTGTATATTTCTATATACTCAATAATATCATATTTAGACTCATCTGTTGAATTAGCTTTGTAGTACGATTTCATCAACGTATTTACCTTTTCGTATTTAGCTTTCACAAATCAACGAAAAAATCTCTTGACTCATTGATCATATTATTACTATTCCTTCAACTGGAATTACCGACTAGGTCTACCTAAAAATATTAAATCATTGGTTTAGTTTTATGGTAGTATAAATTAAATAAATAATGTCAAGTTGCCTGACTGGCTCAGGTCTAGGGTCGGAGTTATCAGGTCGCTGTAGGTTGCAGTATGCTGATTGTGATCTCCATCAACCCATTCAGTTCATCGAATCTTTCAATTTAATAAATGATCGTATCTTTCAGTTTAATGATATCAACGTGAGCATTTCTGTAGCCCATTGTTTTCAAATAGCTTTGAACATAGCCAAAAACATTTAAGTGTATAGCTATTTCATCATCTTGGTGCACCTTGTGTGATTCAACGCTAAATAAACTGGCAAATATCAGACAAGCAAGGCAATGGCTTTGCTGGTCTCACAATACACTATTCGATTTTGAATGTGACTTGCTATACGATAAAATGAATTCTTTTTCTGCAACTGGAGCAAAAATTGTCACTTCAATTCCAGACGACGAGTATTTGAGGATAGAGTTTGAATGTGCTTTCTTTTCTTATTAAATCAGTTATTTCTTTTAACTATGTTCTCCGTCCTACCGTTCACCCCTCAACATAATTTATGAAGCTATTGGTTACCATGAGCTTACTTTATGTGGTTACCGAGGTATAGTGGTTGGTGTTACATTTATGGCTTTAATTCTCAGCCGAGTCTGAAACTTTCGTATTGTCTTTTCACTCATTTATAAGGAATAAACTTGGATTTTGGTAATGGAATCCTCAGCACTAGGAAAACCCATTCAAAATTTTCTTTTATAAAACATTTGAAATTATTATGTTTATTGGTGGTTTGGTGCTGTTGCATCAGTTTACATTCTATTTTTACTGCATACCCTGCTGTAGCATGTGGATTAGTTCAAGGATTTCAAGGACTTGAAATTCAGCACTTGATAATCACTTTTCATGGAATGCGTTCATGTTTATTAAGCTAATAACATAGAACGGACACATTCATTCATCAAACGTACCGTACTCAAAACTATTATTGATGGAACATTCCCTATTGTAATTAACTGTGATGAAAATATTATAAGTTATATTATAACCTATTTCTCATTATAAGTAAGTTTTCATCAATATTAATATAAATAATTAAAAAAATCATCATCAAAAAAATAAATCATCACATAAAATTAATTTAATCATTGAATTAAAATTTTTCAGGTCTGACACAATCACAATATTGATGTAATGAATAGAACAAATAATGTCATTGCCATCCTGCTGTAAATTTCACAAAATCAAGATAGTTTCAATCAACTATCAACCTCACTTACATCACTCTAGATATTATACGTACTTTTTATTATATTATAAGTAGTATTACTTATATTGTAGAATGTAATAAAACGTGTACTCATAAATATTATCATTGATGTAATTAACACTTTTCATTAGCCATACACTGGTGAAAATGTATTATGTTACAACATTTCAGGCTATTCAATCCATACAAATTATCATCTGGGTATATCTAAATTGAACTTCCAGAAAATTGAAATTCCCAGATAGACTGAATGAACCGACAGATATTTATTTATTCATTTAACTAACATACAATCAAACAACAGGCTATTGCCCAAAAACGGTTTTCACAAAATTTTAAATTAGGATCGAAATCTTAGGTTAGGTCTGTTTCACTAAAAATGTCAACTTGAAGCACAATAATTCACGAGTCTTTTTCAAAAAAAAAAATGTTAATTTTGATTTACTTTTAACAAAACACCATCACTGTCCGAAAAACGATTAATATGAACTTTTCAAGTGAATTCAACGACTTGCAGTCAAATTTTTATTAAGAATAAGTAGTATTTTACTTACTCTGTAGGCCGAACGTTTTCGAGTTGTTAAAACCCATCTTCAAGGCCTTTAACAACTCGAAAACGTTCGGCCTACAGAGTAAGTAAAATACTACTTATTCTTAATAAAAAAATTTGACTGCAAGTCGTTGAATTCACTTGAAAAGTTTATATTAACAACGCAGTTCGTCATGGAACAAGAAATCCAGGAGATTAATATAATTTTGAAATGTCTGGGCCATCAATGTACACTGGTTACACTAGTTACCATAGTTATTCTACTAACAGATATTCAGAGAGTCTGAACGATATCATAGACAGTAATGTATTTATTTGTTCGAGAGATCTGTGACATTTCTTCTTGGAGCTCTTCAAATGAAGTCGGAGCTCTCTAAATTTGTTGGGAGTAATTTCTCCAAGACTTGCCATTTATCACTCGTGTGCAGTGGTGGTGTGGAATGATGGATTGGCCACAGTTCTCCCATCTGGCTTTCAACTTGTTTTTATTACTTTTCTTCTCTTGGAAAATTCAATCTCATGTTAGATTGAACATGATCTGGATCAACGTGCGTGCTAAATTATACGGAAATTATACGGAAATTTCAGTGCTTATGAGGAAAAAATATTTGTAACCGTGATTCTAGATTCAGATACAAGGAATTGAAAGTGTGATGTTAGTGAGACTGATAGTTAATTGAAATACTAAATGGTATGAATCGGATTTTGTGAAATATACAGCAGGATGGAAATGAAATTTGTTCTATTCATTTCATCAATTGTGACTGATGTGTTAGACCTCCTACTAGAAAGGAAATCTCTCATATACAGTACTAGTGGATTACCCGTGTTTTGCAAACGGATTCGAGGTGGATTTTTCTAATTCAACAACATAAATGGAATTCTGCAATATTTCTTATCAAAACACAATAAATGAACGGGACAGTCCATACTAACATATTAAATTTTATAACTTGTGTGTTAAGAATGAACTAAGCCGTGTTAACAGAACCGTATGATCGCCCAGGAAATAGAAATTCCGAGACGGACGGAAATGATATTTGGGAAAACAGATATTCAGAGTCGGATGTTCAAACTTGACTTGTTACATAAAGATTATCTGCATCATAGTGACGTATCATATATCAATGAGCTTCCTGTATCTAAACACACTTTAAAACAGTAATAGTGTCCATGAGAGAATTTTCAACATTAATTTAAAGAAATGTAAAAAAATAAGAAATTTGGCTTCAAGATGCACTGAATTAAGTTGAGAGGAAGCTTTGAGCCAAATTTAGTGTTCCAAATCAATGCCGTTTTGATAAAATCCGCACGACTGACACACACTGTCGCCTACTCTCTCTTATTATTGAGATAACACGTGAGGACAACGTTTATCATTTAATTGTTAACATTTAATTTTAAAAATACAATCTGATGAAAATTTCAGTGATTGAAAAATTCAAAGATTGATAAATTTAAATATAATTATTTTATGTACTCTTATAAATTTATGTACTATAAAAGCAATGAACAATAGTTCCTCAGATAACATCACATGCATCTCTACCCGATTCACCTTGCTATTATTATTTTTTTTCGTATCACCCACTTTGGGATATTAGTATAGTTCCTCTTCTAGCCTTAAGTTTCATTATTATTATTATTATTCATTACATGCAAGCTGTATCCTAAGAAATATTTATTTCTCGAGTGAAATGGAATGAAGCACAAGAGGAGAATTGGAATCTCTAACTTCGAGGAGACCAGATAGTAGCGGCAAAAATCATCTGTTTTTAGAACCAAGAATGATGAAGTACTTCCTCCCAAAGGAGAGAGAAAGAGAAGCCAAGTTAGTGTGAGATAGAAAGCATTTTATGCTTCACATTTGAACCTCGTTTGCAATGTTGCGTGACAGCTAGTTTTAGAGATGATCCAGCATGCATAAAAAACAGACAGTGTTTGACATTTGTGTCGGTTTTTTTGCTCTCTGAACGTTCTCTCCACGTCTCTATAGAATACCCGCAAAATAGAAACAAAATGGAATTTTCGAGTTATTCTGGGGGATAGTGAATTCCATTGTTGCATGTTACATTGTGACATTGGTGTATTTTACAGCTTTAGATGAAATTTTTATGCTGTGGACAATATCATTATCCAGAACAGCCTTGGGCAAAAGTTTCTTGAGTCAACCTTCATGATGAATAGATTTTTAAAAATTGAATTCTAGTTTAAAAGCTTGATAGAAAATAAGCTCTACGTGAATGCTCTACTGTATGGATCCACTATAGATATCATAGTTGAGTCATTATCCGATATAATATACAACTACTTGCTGTTTTCTGTCGAAGATACTTCAACGCTGGAGAATAAGGATTGAACAAGGAGAGAAAGAAGAATGAGGAGATAAATGATGAAGGAGAAGGAGAAGCAGAAGAAGAAAAAAATAAATAAAAAGGAGAAGAAGAAGAAAAAGAAGTGGGAGAAAAATGAAGAAGAAGAAGAAGAGGGAGAAAAAAGAAGGGACAAAGAAGAAGAAGAAGAAGAGAAAAAGAGGCTATTAAATTAAATTTGTAGATAGGTTATTACACATTTCAGGAATCCAGATTCAATCGCATCGGCCCACCTGCAAGTATAGCCTATTATAATCCACTTTACATTATAATTCGTAAATAAATGAAGAAGGAGAAATAATTGAAGAAAAAATAAATTCGTAAAGAATATTCACTTTGTACGCTAACTTCTGTGATACCATTCCACATTCAAAAGTGTGCGAATCTTAATTCATACAAAAATACTGCAAATTTTCAATTTTATGAGCAATTTATTAAAACAAACGAGTAAAAATACGATCTATAGCTCAATAACTTGAGTCTATTCATTGTTGAGCAGAGACAACCTTGAAACAAAAATTTCACTAATCATTCCTAGCTCAATATTGGCTCTAAAAATCAGTCATTGTATGACCGACCACTGGCTGATTATGCCTGCCTCTGTTACACAAGTACTCGGAATGTTTACGCTAAAAAGGTGAATAATAATTACCACCAGCTCAGAAATCCGAGGAAATCCTCAATTATGTTAGTTGAATGAATAAGGAAATAAATAAAACAACCAATATCTTTAACCATGAACCGTTCGAAGGATAAATAGAAAAGTTCGGAAAAACACAAAAGGGACATCTTTCCGGGAGCTATATCATTAGTACAACGGCTTGCTCAATACTGCCATTAGTTCCTAACTAGATATTTCATTTTATTTTCAAGCTAACCTAGTTTCACTCCAACATGAAAATACAATGTTTCTCTCTCTCTCACACACCCTCTCTCTCACTCATTCTCTCTCATTCCCTCTCACGCTATCATTCTCTCCCACTCTCACTCACACACTCTCTCTCTCTCTCTCTCTCTCTCTCACTCTCTCTCTCTCTGTGCATGCCGTTTACATGTAATGATAATAAGAGTTTCAGTCAAGGTTAGGGGCAGGCTATGCTACCCGCAACACTCACACTCATTGAACAAAAATCAATATGAACAAATCCACATAATACAGTATTATGATGCACCAATGGCTATCATTATACAAATACTAATTGCCATTCGTAGTAGATAATAATTCTTGATTGGCCCAACAATTGCAATCCCATCGATATATAAGAACAGTGTTCTTATATATAGATGCATTTAGTACATCCTTAAGTATAAAGTTTCCGTGTCTAGGCTTGCCGTGTATTTGTCTCTATTGCCTCTATTTGTAAGTCCGTTTAGGAATGAAGAAATTTTTCATCCAATGTAATGTGAGAATAATAAGAAGTTGATTAAGTAGTGGTCCTAGGACTTTTGCTAGGATTTTTACTTTCTCAGGTTATGTCCAGTACTAAACAATGAAGTTTGTTGGTTGTTGGCGGAAAACAGCCTTCAAATACCAATTTTATTAATAATTTGTAGCTTATTATTGAGTTTGAGAATTAATTGAGGAAGATCAGTAATTCTAAGCTGAATAATTAAGAGTTGAGTTATTTTTTATAGTACAAGAGCGAACTATAAAGATTACTGGGATGAATCAACGATAGTGGGTGTCTTCATCAAAAGCGGCTTTTTGTTTCGTTTCGACTAGCAATGGCCCAGTTGGGTGCTGGAGCGTGGGCGTGTGGAGCCGAATGAATAAATGAATCATTCATTAGTCGAGTTGAAAGGAGCAGACAGCTGCAGAGAGACTGCCTCATCAAGTATGACCGGAAAAATGAAAAAGAAACAATGTCTTCACCCATTTCCCATTGATATTCCCAACTTGTTACCAAATGTTGATATTTTCCCCAGTCCTTCGAAATCAATATTTTCGCTTCCTGGTTGTATTTTTGTTATCTGAGTGATAATAGAAGAGCAGAAAACTTTCTTTCCCATCTCTTATGCGTTTTAGCAAAGGCATAGAATTTATGGTTTTTGGTGATACAGTCTTCATCCTATGACATTTCTACTAATGATTTATTCCTCATGAACTTCCAACTAGGATATAATTCTCCACAGTCTTGATACTTTGTTTGGGCGGTTTGAATTACACCAGGCTTCGGATTATAGTATTCTATTTAAATAAAAAAAACCGAGGCTTCAAAAAAAATATATATAAATCAAATCAGATGAAATTATATCCTTCATCCTCAAATTCATCAAGACTAACCTGTTAATTAAGTTGATTTTAATATATTTATTTACATTATTATTAATATAATATAATAGCTTATAATCTGCAGATGCAGATTGAAGATGGATTATATAATGTTTGCCTTAATGTGTACTATATACTGCGTACAATGGGTATTATATATGCATAGGCCTGCTACTATCTATACTTGAAATGAATGTCGTTCATACCGTGATATAATTATAATCTACTGAGAAGTATGACTGCACTTTATTTTATTTTAATACTGTTTTTCAAAGCCATGAATCCAATGTTTAATAAAATTTACAACAGTTATAGAATCTACTTTTGCAACATTTTCATTCCACGACATGCCTGTTTTACTTCTTTACAAAATACAGAAAGCTGCTATAGAAATTTCTACATGGAGTCAGAAAAAGCAGCACACATGTTTGAGAGCTATGGGGGTTGAAATAACACAGAGCGCTATCTTGAAAACAGTATAAGAAAAAAGGTCAGAGCTCGCTCAAGTGCGAGTAGCTCTTCACTCCGCTACTGAGAAGCTTACAAGGGTGGGGGTGGTCAAGAGAGTGAATGGGAAGAGGGAGAGTTCGAAGTGTGCAGAAGAAAGAGGAGTGAGAAGCCGTACTAGAAAGAACCTTGGCCTATTGAACACGGAAAAATCATTAACATCTTGTAAAACTAGACGTGGTTGGAAGTTTGTTCCAGGAGAAAGGTATACTGCAGGTTTTCCTCAGGCAGGTAAAAAATAAAGAAGCCTATTTAATTTATTTTGATTACCCGCTTTTTCAAATAGCTGTCTTGCAACAGATCTCACATATCAACTAGATTCTCAGGATGTCCCTTTGAGTTTGAGATTTAATAAAAATATTAACAATATATTATAGCCGAGTGCCGTAGCAAGTATCTGTTCAATCAGAGATAAGCTGCAAAACTCCGGGGTTCTCTTTGTAAGAGTGATCGATTGGATTGGCCAGCAAAAAGACTCTGTTCTCTGCTGAAAAATCACTTCCCGGTGGTTCGGAACCCACCTAAAACTGTAGGTCCAACTCATCAATCACCATCATCCAATTCATTGCCCACGCACAGGTCTCCGACCTATGTGGGATTCATCCACAGGAAAAAAGGGGGAAAAAAGAGATTATGGACTAGGTAATTACTAAAGTTCAGTTGAGTATTCAGCTTGGTATGGATATTTAAACTTTGTACTTGATTCCGATACTACTTCTTGAAATCCGACTTCATTGAACAGTTCATTACTTGACATCCACATAAATCTAGTTGTAAAATGTTGAATAGTCTGGGTCTGAATAAGCTACTCTATGAACCTAATTTAACAAATAAAAAATAATGCAATTTGTGACAAGCAAGCTCTAACGTAGCTCATACTTAAGTAAGTAAGTGGAATTTAAAAAGGTCAAGTGGTAAGGAATTAGAAAAGTAACCAATTCACATTATACAGTATTTTATATATGAAGCGATAAAAATGATCAGCAATCACACAAATTTTTATCAGTGATTTAATGTATCAATCAATATCTTGGGCTTGGGCCTATATTAATAAATCTGCCTCGAGTTTTACATAACCCAAGGGAATTTGAAAAGACTTTATAATTTTTTTTGAAAGTGTTCTCGATGCACTGGATGCTGATGTGACGTTTGCACTTCTATTCGAAAAGTCTGTCTGTCAGCGGTGATTATTGACACTGCAGTAACTTTCTTTATAGTGGTGAAGGTGATATTGTGGAAGATATCCATAATGAATAATAAGACGAAATTGTCACAGCCACATTTATTGAAAATATAGAGATACTAGTTTCGAATGTTAATCCATTATCGATCACGGACAAACTAAAACTAAAGTACAGAGTAGCTTAATATACTATACACGGAATGATACTATTGGTTAAGGGATAGGCTGACCTTCATTGACGGTTGTTATTGGCTGAAAGTCATAACAGGTCACGCCCTCTGGTGGGAGGAGCAACAAACCAAAATAAGAATCAAATCAAGAACTAAAAACCGTGAACATGTAGAAAGTTACAAAAAATAGCAATTCACAAGTAAATTAGGGTAGAATTGAATCATTTTAACTTGGAAATTAAAGCTCACTGAAATGCAATCAAGGTCAACCTAGGAAGACTCGAAAATTCTTTTATTGAAAAGTAGATCAGAATTATGATGAAACCAAGTTAGTTGTATTGAATTGTTTAAAATAAATTTGATAATTTAAACTACCTAGTATTGGGATCGCTTTTTACCAACCTAGTTATTTCCAAACCTTCTAAAATGTTTAATCGTCTGCCTTTGCCAATCAAATGCAGAAATTCAACATTTTCTTCAGACTTGAACTTGTGTCCATTATTAATGAGGTGCTCTGCAAAATTTGAGTCTCCTTTTTCAGTTTCCAATCTCTAATGTGTCCGTTTATTCTACATTTGAAACTTCTACCGGTCTAACCCACATAACAAGCATTACAATGCAGTACTTGTCATCAACCTGATTTCTTGACTGCTCTCCCATTTTGTTCTCTATACATATAAATGAATTTCTAATTCAACGAAAAAATAAGGTATTTGAACAAATAATGCATTAAAAATGCAGGAGACGATGAAAAATACACTATTTTGTCATGACAGTAGTCACGAGCAAAATAATAAAGGGGCTGATAGCCGTGAGCCGTAGCAAGTTTCTGTTCAGTCTGATAAAGATGAGCTACGAATTATTGGGCCCTCTTTGTATGAGTGACCGATTGGATTCACCAGCAAAATAGATTTTGGTCTCTGCTGTATCACTTCCCAGTGGTTCCGTATACACCTAAAACTGTGGGTCCAGCTCAACAATCACCATCATTCCACGAACAGGTCTCAGACCTATGTGTGGGCTTTATCCACCGAGAAAAATAAGTCACAAAAATGTTTTGTGAAATTTTGTACTTGTTGCTTTGTAACATTCAAAGAAGATACACCAACTTGCCCTTTCCCAATTTGTTCTTGTGTATCCGATTGACCTTCATTGAGGTAGTTGAGCCATTCTCTTTTTGCTGTATAAGCTGGGCGTAACAAAGGTGAGGTTAGTAGGTACCTACTACATTCTGTTATAATTGTGTAGAGAGCTTTGAAGCGCACTTGAGCTGGCATCAGCTCACACACATGAAGCTACGTCACAAAAACTCTCATTAAAATTAACAATCTTGGTGCTCTCTCCTCTTTGAGCAAGAAAAGTTCTTTGTTTTCTCTGAGTGTAGTTTGTACATGCAGTTCTGTATTCTACTGTACTTCTCTATGTAAGTTGAATCCGTATGTAGAGTAAATTTTTTCACGTTAAATTTGTTAATAAAAAGAAATAGATGGAATAGTTTGTTCATGCGAAAAAATACCCGAAAATAGGTAGCCTACTCAGTAGTCGAAACCGCAATATTCTGGAAGATTAAAGTTTTGTAAACCACAAAATCAAGTTAATTAAACAATACATTTCACACAAGACAAAGCTTGGTGAGTATTGTTATCATAATACGAGAATAATCTTAATTACTCGGAGTAATATGTTTTAGGGTGGAGAAATATTGCCTGTTATGCATATGGAAAAGAGTTGATAATCGATTAAAATAAGAGGCCTTCTCAGGCCTTATGATATTTCATTTCATTTCCCAGGAAAAAGAGGTATGGGTAGAGATTTCCAGGCTTAAGAAAACCTTGCAAGCACAGACAAATTTCGCTAGATGATTAGGTAGTGTAATCTACCAGAGGACATGGATACAGTAGATTAACTATTATTCAAAATTTGTAACCTGTAAAAACATTAAATTATCTATAAATCTATAGATATAATTTTTGGCAATGAAAATATTGAGATTGGAATAGTTATATCAAACCTGATTGTTAAATTTAAAATATATATATATATATATATTATACAATATTGCACAATGATGGAACCTCAAGTATGCACACAGTTGATCTTTTCAAAAGTATATAATGTAGTTCAGTATAGTACTGATTTAGCTTTATTCTTTTTCGTAAATCAAAGAATTTCTTATTTATCCAGACTGCAGAGTGATCTACATCGCAAACCTGTTTCTCAGCCTATAAATTTTCCATGGACGGGTCTACCATGAGTCTCCAATCGTGTAGAGAGAAACAAAATTGATTCACTAGAACTCTTTATCGTAGTTTATTCGTTGGGCAGAATTGCATAAAATAGGCTAATTTGATACACAAGAATATTTTTTGTAATTAGCTGCTTCTAGAAATTTTAATTTTGTGCTCTGATCAATGTATTATTGATCAAATAGATATGATTGATTCATTTAAGAAACCTTGATTGATTGATTGATACATTAATTAATTCATGAATTATGATTGATTTGTTCATTCATTGTTTGAATTTTGAAATTTTCGCAAATTATAGACACGAAAACACATTAAGATTTTCGAAATATTACTCATCATTTTCAGTAAGGGAGATTGCTATAACGGAAAAGACGCGGTATTCCGTTTTTTCTCCCCCTCCCTCTTTTTCACAGTTTTTTTGGAGTGTTTCCTATATTATTGACGTAGGATGTAGGCTCATAGTAATAAGTTATAGGCCCCACAAAAGACGTAGTGAACGAGATTTTTGCGGCAGAGACGGCGGGACTCCTTGCTGAGTGTGCGTGCGCGTGTGTGTTTTCCAGGCACATACGCACGCACACGCGCCGAATTTGAAACGCGCAGACTCATCCAGCCGCGTTGGTTGTGAAAGGGGACCAGAGCTAAGAATAGATCCATGAACAGCCGCCCGTCGAAAGTGTGCTGGGTGGCCCTGGCTGGTGGAAGTGAAGGAAAAGGGAACAAGGAATGGGAATCAGGGAATGGGGAACAGGGAACGGGGAACCAACAGAAGGGATCACTACGTCGACGACACATTGATCCTGGCGCCAAGAGCGACCACTATTTTACTCACTGAGTCTCACTCTCTTTTAATATTCTTCACCTCATCATTAATCACGTGCTTA
Source organism: Conomelus anceps (assembly GCA_948455865.1). Classification (NCBI taxonomy): domain Eukaryota; kingdom Metazoa; phylum Arthropoda; class Insecta; order Hemiptera; family Delphacidae; genus Conomelus; species Conomelus anceps. The sequence goes on from OX418216.1 coordinate 27,342,634, forward strand.
CAATTACGAGTGAGGATGGAATAAAATTAAATCTATTCCCATTTTCATGAAAAATAAACATTTTTAGATATTAAAGCTGACACTTTATTTATATTTAAACTATGATATGTGCTCACTTATATTGACGGTATCGGTATCATAATTTAAATACTAATACAGCGTCAGATTTGATATTAGATTTTTCATCAAGTATTTCGCCATGGAAAACATCACAGATAAGCATTCCTCTTCCAATTCATACAGTTTATATATAAATGAACATAAGCAAGTTTATTTAGCCCTGGTTGAATCTTTAATACGTTATGGTATAGCTGTTTGGGGTGGTACTTTTGATACACATTTGAATAAACTGTTCGTAATACAGAAGTACATTATTAAAACAATCCTAAAAAGACCACGGATTTATGATAGCAAGAAATTATTTGACGATTTCCAGGTGCTAACTGTACGACAGTTATATCTCAGTTGCATCACCCATTACATATTAAAATATAAAAATAAATTCTCGTTAACTGATACATTAAATTATGATTTGAGACCCTATTCAACAACCGAATATCAAGTCTATTACACAAATTCAACACTACTTAGAAGACAGCTCCTCTACATTAGCAGTAAATACATTAATATCCTACAAAACGAATACCTGAGAAACAGACTTAATAATAAAACAATTCACATGAACAGAAACATTAATTCATGGATTAGATCAAAATTTTTCTCATCTTTAAATTTTATTCAATAAATAAAATTATATGCAAGTGACTATATTGTCTACTGAATAAATTTTAAAAAAATAAATAAACTTATTAAACTATAAATGCGACTCTCACCAGCGCACAAGGTTTTTCCTTTTGCTGGTGATGCCATAATAATTATAAAAACTAAATAATAGTAATTGAGCACATTACTGTACTAGGGCTACAGACGATATACAGATAATTAATTAATTACATATAATTTATATTCAAATATTTTACATATAATTACATTGTAATCACTAATACAAAAGATCTTGTAGTTATGTAGATTAATATAATGTAGAAGTGTATTATTATTTAGTTTTATTTTGTACAATGACATTTGTAATGTTTCTGTTTTTTTTTTTTTTATGTGGCAATAAATTCAATTCAATTCAAATTCAATTCAATTCAATTCAATTCAATAATTGTAAAATACCTATTTCAAATTGTTCCACTATTTTTCCTATACCCTAACCAGAGAACCAAAGAGATTGTGATCTAGGTAGGGGGGAATTCGTGACTTATTTTGAAGTGCTTTATTGCAAAACAGGAATTTGACAGATATATAATCAAACAAGGGTCAAATGAATATAAAGAAGTACATGCTATTACAATGTAATATATTAAAAAAAAAACAAAGACGAATATGAGTTACAGCTCAAAATAAACATTATTGCCCACCCAATCACTAATCACACACATACATTTTATTACTTATGAATTAAGTTGGTAACTTATTCATTCACTTCTGACAGTAAAACGAGAAATGGTTTTCACAGGTATTGAATAATTAAATTCTTTTTACAGGTAGTAGTTGATGAGCTATTAATAATTGGCTGCTATTGATACTAGACTACTAAGCTAGATAAAACATTTTTCTTGTAATTCAATGCATTTTCTTCAGAAATAAAATAACGAAGAAATCTATCGAATTATTATTTTTACTATGCAAATAATTATTTTACGATTATGCATACTTAGGTAGTTTTAGATAGTAAATAGTTTTTATTATTGTATTAGTTATAATGGCTAGTTAGGAATAGTATTAGCTTGATCTAAGGTTTATATTGATGATCACCCCGACACATAGTTTTATAGTGAGGAATCATATTTTTTTCAAATTTAGCAATTAAATCACTGTGTTTTATATTTAATAATATTGTCATGTTTGAGCTTATATCAATAAACTCCTCTGGATGTGTTCTCCATCATCCAGAGAAATTATTATATTATTATTATTATTATTATTATTATTGAAAAATGAGTCCAGCACAAGTACATCAAAAGTCTAGAATGGTCTTAGAGATTACTCTATCGCCATAAGTATATTTATTTGAGTGGGTGGGGTTAAATTAAAATTCGATAAACTCTATTCACTTCACAAAGCACTCAAAACCAACAAAATTAAATTAGAAAAAAATTCATTACTCATTATTCCAAGAAATTGATTTTTAGAAAGTGGAAAACAATCAAATTAAAAGAGAATAGATATAGAGAGAATTCACAAGTAGGAGCATCTAGCTTTTCAAAGCATGCGGTGGGATTTATTACAGTGACTGTAATGTGTAGTGGTCTAAGACTTAACATATAAGTGTAAGTGGTATGACTAAGTAGAGTTTTTACATGAGTTTTGAAATAAAAGGAAAATCAACGAAAAATAAAGGAAAAATGAATAAGTTCTTGATGAGGTTACTTCTTTTATTTACACTATATAATAACATATTTCTTCAATTTATTATACAAAATATTAATTCTATGAAATATTTTCTATTACGTACTGTTAATAATTGTTTATATTTCTCTATACGTCGAGAATGATGATGATAAATAATAATTTTTTTGTGCTTTTTGGGTGATGAAATAGAAATTTGAAGAAAAAAGATAATAATGTTTGCGAGCTGCTTGAGAAGATGAAAGAAATAAAGTTAGAATTGAACGAAAATATGTGATATTGATCTGGCTAGCAATTACTTAATATTACAAAATGGTAATCATCACACAGTGAGGATTACTAATATAATAGTATTCAGGCGAATTTATTTTATTTATAGATGAAATATTATTTATATTCCTATGAAGATGTCACCTGGAGTGACATCTGAGCACTGATAGAGAGGTGTTCCAATCTCAAGCAAAGCCTATGAACAGGATTACAGTCATAATGTGTGTGAAAGTTTTCTTTGAAAGTTATATTTTTCGCACCTCAGCGTAAGCTAAAAGCTTGGACACTGAACTGTACTCCAGTTGGACATAACAGATTATTCAAATAATACTTTTGAATAGCCATTTGCATTATATGAATAATAGTATAAGCATGAGCTTATCTTATGCACTGAAGTTCACTTCAGTTGGTCATAACAAGTAGTTATACTTTTTAATTGATATTTTAATTCCAAAAATGATAATGCTATAGCACACTTCCAAAAAAGTCACGAACTTCCTCTACTCTCAAATCACAAGCATTTTACCTGTTTGGTGAGGGTCTAGTCAAAATACTGTAACAATTTATAATAAATGTTCATTTTTTATGAATTATTTTCACTATTATATTATATACTGTATGATTTTTATCTCTTCAAAGGAGAATGTTTTTAAGGGGATGACAATAAACTATTTTCTAAATATTTTCGCAGTTTACGTTTCATACCGCAAAATAGAAATATACAGAGACTGGCAAATATAACACATAGTCGTACCTGATTTTCCGAGTTGAGAAGTTTCAGCTGATCATTGATGAGGCTATACTTGGCGGATTCCTCTTTCCTGAGAGCGCGCTCCTTCTTCAGCTCGGGACTCCAGAAGGTCTTGATGCTGTGCATGCTGGAGCCGAGCTTCTGGTTGGTGAGCTCAAGCTCCTTTTTGAGGTTGGCCAGCTCGCGCTGCAGATCGGTGTTCTGGTGCTGCAGCTCACCCAGGTAGCCACCGCCACCGCCTCCGCCGATGTTGGGGTCGCGGGGCGACTGACGGGCTGATCGGCCACCGTAGAGTTCATCCTCCAAGTAGACGCCGCGGTCTAGGGAACGTTCGCGTGCGGCGGCACGTTCAAGGCTGCGGTCACGAGCTGATAAGAAGTCACGCTCATCGACTGCGGCGCGGTCCAGTGATTGATAGCGCACTGAGGCGGCCGGGTGACCAGCGGATCCTTGAGGCGGACGACTTGCACTGCGCGACCGATGATGACCCGTGCGACGGTCGTCGATGGCGCCCGGACTGGCGGCGCCCTCGTCGTCCGCAGGGCCCCGCGCGTAGTACGGAGAGTTCATCGACTGCGGCGGCTGGTATCCGATGCCCCGATCGCGGTCGGGCGACGTGCCGCGGCGTCTGCCACCCGTCGGACTGGCACGACCGCCGACGCCGACGCCCGGATAGTTCCTGGACGGCGACCGATCGACGGTGGGCAGCTCTCCCAGCCGCCTGCTGCTTCTCGGCGAGCGAGTGCCCCCCGAGCCAACGGCGCTCAGGCCCCCTCCGTAAGGATCGCGCGACGACATCCTACTCCTACTCCTCTGTGAGGACAGACACCCTCTCTCATCGTCCCAGCCCTCCGCCCCTACCCCCTGCCCAGCCCTAGCCCTGCCCGCGACGCGTTCTCACTTATCTGGTGGCACTTTGGCTGCAGCACGGCTGACGGCGGCCCTCCAACTAGGTCGCTCGGTCTTCTGCCACCAGGCGGCAGCACAAGACAACCCCCCCTAATCGATCGCATCGCACGCCCGCTCACTACTCCACCATCGCCGCTCCACTCCGCCACTGTCACTGTCACTAGCCCACTTACACGCTTGCTGCCATCCCCATTCCATCACATTGTCCATCAATAAAAGCCATACATTTTTGGACTATATGATCCAACAGACGGCTGTTGTTCAACTTTTGCTGGATTATTCTACCTTGTTGGAAAAATAATAATAAGCGTTTGGCTTTTAATGGTGGGAGACTTACGGGTAGTTTCATCTTGCCTTATGAGCCATGTTATGTGGACCTACTCAATGCATTTCTATTGAATTTATTCTCCACTCAAAAAAATAAACAAAATAAATAGGTATACACATTTGAAACATGCTTCAGCAAAGGAAATTTGTATGCTGATACTATTTCCTATCAAATTGCTTTTTAGTATATTTCATAATGATAAAAAGTTATAACGTAGAAACACTGAACAGCACAACCATAGTTGGCTAAGCGTTACAATCTGTCACAGTCAAATAAAACATAAATTAAAACAGTGCAATCAAATTTCTCAATCAAGGAATAAGACATTAAAATAGTTGACACAGATGATTTCTTAATATGAATCAAGCTAATCTAGTATTTTAACAAGAAGTTTGTTTCATCTATCTAATAAATTCAACAAGTGAAGCTCCATTCATACTGCCAGTGATAGAATGAATCGTAATGATTATCTACTGCATATGTTTGATGTATGCAGATTTTTTATGGACATGTGGAATGTAAATGCCATTGCTTAAGGATATTATGTTGTAAGAAAGTTTCCTAAAACCGATGAAAATCAATGTTTATTCACACAAGTGTAGAACGCTATTTTTGTTATATTATATCATAGCATCACAGTCATAACATCATGACTTACCTTATCATAATACCTTATAGTCATCACGTTAAGTTATTCAAATGGAATTTTTAATTTTGGCACCAATATTAATTGGTGGGTTGACCCTTACGGGTAGTTCCTCCTTACCGTTTGAGCCATGTGGACCTACTATTTTTGTTGGGTTTCGAAGCACTGGGTAAGTGATAATAAAGCTTATAACATCAAGTCATTAAAGCACGATTATCCATCCAAGCACGTATTTGAATATGATATTGCATTATTTGTATGAATGTTAACGGCGTGACTGTCTCGAGGGTCGAAGCTTTGTTGCCGATTCTATATCCACTCAACTAAATGAGAAAATTTATTTGATAGGTCAAGTACCACATGCGACTATGTCGTTGATCCCCTGAAACACTAAGCAATCAAGAGCTAACGGAGCTGGAATAGTAATTGTGATTGTAGCGTTGTAATTCAATGAATTGAAACTTTATTAAGTACTATCTTCACATACATAAAAAGTTACGATAGACTCTTTTGTGCAGTCGAAAAGTAGTTTATACCAATTCTCTATTGTATAGCATTTGTATCATTATGATACAATCAAGAGTCTCCCATTATTTTACACAGCATAAATAAAAATATAAAGGTACATTTGTCACTCACAAACATTACACTTAAGTTTTCATCTCAAGCAAGATAGGCTTATGATATGTGTTTTTTTTGGAGGATGAAGCCCACTTGAATCTGAGACCTGTGCGTGGGTAATGAGTTGGATGACTGTGATTGATGAGCTGGACCTACAGTTCTAGGTGGGTTCCGAACCACCAAGAAGTGATTTTACAGCAGAGAACAGGTCTTTTTGCTGGCCAATCTAATCGGTCACCGTTACAAACAGGACCTACGAGATTGCAGCTTATCTCTATCTGATTGAACAGATACCTGCTACGGCTCGCGGCTATCACTTCCCTAATATTTATTACTATTGTCTTCATTATTTGTGAGTCTGTTCTGAAATGAAGGAAATTGAAATGTGGACGTTATTTGAGAATAATAATAAATTTATTTGATTTTATTTAATTCGAATTGTATCTTTTGAATAAAAAAATATATTTCAATTCAATCAAATAACCTTAAAAATTATAAATGAAGACATCGTCAAGCTCTAACTCATTTCTATAATCTTATTCATGCTTCTGTTACTCAGTAGTTTGTACGCTTGAAATGTGAGTTTTATTCACGATGAGATACATTAGCATATATTTTTGAAACAACTCTTATGATATATATGTATTATTTCTAATAATAGAATAATTATACAATGATATTTATCTTAAAAATAGCTCTGCCCATATTTCTGCAATGCTAATGCGAATTTTTCTCTGCTTTTTTCATTATTATATGCTGAGTAGTTTACATCGCAAATCTAGCAGACCAAATAATTTTTCATTCACAGAAAAACCAATTCTACACCCAATAATTTTGTCTCTCGACTTATGTTGTCTTATTTATAAACCATTTTCCGTCGAAGTTTTCTGGTATAGTATTTCAAGACTGAATATAGGTTACTAAAAAATCTTCCAGTTACAGAAAAATATGTATGCGGAGTAATCAAAGCGCAATGTAATAAATTTATTCTTACGGTTCGTCTGGGTCTAGTTATGGAAATAACGCCTGCAAATATATATGATGCAACTAGCTTTACATGAATGTGGAACGACTTAGAGGTGCTATAAAAAGGATAGTGCAGGATTCATTCATACAAAGACAATCCGTGCTTTCTCTAATGTGTCTCTATGAATTCTATTCTATGGTTGATCTTATTTATTATGTATCTGTAATAACAGAAAGTTGAACTGTGAGTGATGAAGACGTGAGAGTAGTGAATAATAAAAATAATATTTTTTTTTTTTAGGATGAAGCCTACGTAGGTCAGAGACCTGTTCTTGGGTAATTAATGAGTAGAATGAAGATGGTTGATGAGTTCAAGATAGTTTCAGGTGAGTTCCGAACCATCAGGAAATGATTTTACAGCAGAGAGAGATTATTTTGCTGACCAAACCAAAGCGGTTACCCTTCCAATCTGACTTATCACTTCTCTCTTATTACATTCTCTCTGAAGAATGTTTTGCTTGATACCTATTATTTTAGGCAATAACTGGTTTCTGGTTTAGTAGCTGGATCACAATAATACAAAAACGCTCATTTTTCTGTAGTCTCTGTTTTATTAGTGAATAATATTACTATTTGTGGGCTAGTTGATTTCAAATTCGAATAACCTTCTATCATTAAAATGGTCTGTCATTCGCACCTATTCAGTATTTTTCGTTTCGTATCAGAGAAACGAGAACAAATATTTTTTTGGTTTTTTAAAGGATCTTCTGTAGATCATTGTAAATGTTGTTCACTATTTTGCATTCAGCAAAATTTGCTTATTAACTCCAACATGAAAGGTGCTTCATTTTCCATTTAATTTAGGGCATAGCTGTTTAGGTGCTTAGACCTGAATTTCTTGCTCTTATCTGTCCTCGAACAAGAATATAGATGAATTATTGATATTCAATCAAAAAATAATAGTCTATTGTAGAATTCCTAGATAGCTATAATCAGATAGAAGAATTGGCTGTTCTAGAACTTCTAGATAGTAATTCTAGATATCAGTAATTATAATCCATTATTGAATCTCATCAAGTATCATTATGGATGTAAATGGATGGGTTGCTATCAAATATATCACTTTAGTATCAAATATCATTTATTCTTTACATAAATACAAGTTTTGTAATCAAAGTCAGAAACTGTGAGGTCGTCTTACATGAAGAATGATGTAATGTATCAAAAACAAAAACAATCAAACTGAATTTTTATTAAAAAAGTAGTTCTACGTTATCTTACAAAGTTCATTTTCAATAGAGGAATTCCCTCCCCACTTGATTGGATATGATCGAAGAATTAAAGCACAATTTAAGAAATGAATGCATTGTTGTAAGAATAATATTTAGATTTGGTTCACAGTTTTCCAAATGATACGGTATCGTTCAATGAGATAACCTCATAAATAGTAGACTATCATATACTTTCATTGTACTTCCTACTAAGACATTATGAATATAGTGAACAATGTTTTTACAGATTAATATAAGTGTGATTATCAAGAGCAAAAACAAGGTTTAATTGAGATTGCAATGTTAGAGACTGAGATCGACAATAGGGAATTAGGAGTGCTGTCTGTACTGAGAAGCTTTCAGAATTGCTCAAGGTGGCCCACATTCAACTTACTTTATATTTTCTGTGCGAATTCCAGATTCTAGAATAATAATCAACAATAATTAAAACTGTATACTACAAATGAATGCTACAAAGTCAGTTTGGAGATCAATTTTATCCCCTATTTGATATTCTCATCATATTATAGCCTATTAATTTCCCCCCAAAAAAAATTATTATTGAGTCTTTGTCTTTTGATACAAAATTAAATGAACTATATTACAAGTTGATTCCGAAATTGCATTCAACTCTTATTTATACTCACGTTTGAAAACTTACAGATAAACTGCTCTAAATTCACGGTGAATTCGAATTTGTTATGCATTTTTAAATTTCAAACTGGAATGAGAAAGACATATAAAGTAGAGAATAAAGATAATTAATATACTTCAACCTAATTCTATGCTCTCTAGGAATACACCTGGCCTTTAAGCGCTATTAATAATCAGAGCATGCATGAGCTTCATGACTCGAATGTTGTCTGATATTCAAATCTAGGTTGAGAAGCTAATACTATTCATGAATGAATAATTTTGTCAGGAAAAAATATAAAAATAGTGGTAGTATTTCGGTATTTTCATAATATTATCCAGTACATAATATTATCCGGAATTTTCGTGATATATGCAGCTACTTATTGCTACAGTTATTATTCCAGAATCGCTCTCAGTTGTACTTCCTCAACAAGAGAAGCAGAACTAGAAATTGAGAATCCTCCTACATAGTTGCATCATCCCTTGAGCACCATTTTGAATATGCTGCTATTTGTACCGTCATGTGAGCCATAAGCTTTATTAAAACCGCTTTATACAAGATCTCTCTGGTTTTTATCTTTTTTTATTGTGGAAAATTTGTTTCCGATAACACTATTAATTTGATCACCCAATGAATATGCAACTGAAAAATAAAACTGTTACAGTTTCGTTTTATTACATGGAATAATGTCAACTCAATGCTAGGGGTAGATGTTTAAAAAGCTAGGTGCAAGTGTTTCGGATACTACTGATTATTTGGAATGTTATTGTGCAATCATCTATTTGTTCACCTCTTAATTACACTTTGACAAATAACACAATTCACTATAAAATAAGATTTCTGCTTATTTTTGCGAAATAAATTTTTGTTCGAATTTTTCCATGTTGCCTTTTTTATGTAATTCAATGAATTTTTATAGACCTCAAGAAAATATAAATAGTTCAATTCCTTCGAGAATATCTACTGTGAAGACGAGATATTTCCCTCACATCCTAGTAGTAACATCCTAGATATTGTTATCAAAGAAAAACACTACTATATACATTTTTGACAGTCATTAATCTATACAATTCTATACAAATTCATTAAAATACTGTACAATGTGTCATGGAATAATAATACAGACTAAGAGGAGATAGAAGCATTTGCATAGGTTAAAGCTAATTGTAATTATGAAAATTGGTGCCTTGATGTTAGAGATTCTCATCACCTTTGTAATATTGAAATTTTTTTTGAAAATCACCTATGAAACTGAGCATGAATTTTCCGATTCCAATCAAATTCTCGAAATACTTTTACAATTTATTGTTTGAAATGAGAAAATAAAGACCTAGTTTCTGAAAAAATTCACAAATTTAGAACTGAACTTTTATCAAATTCGAAAACAACAATATTGCTCCAATTTCTAAGTTTGTTTACATATTGTAATTTTTATTTTGGTCTGTAAAGGGCAGAGTTATAATAGCCTTATTGTGTTAACTGTTATACCAGCTTGAGTTTGTTCTTGCTAAATAGGAAATCATCATTCTCATAAGTAGTGATGATACAGTTTACTACTTGTTTTCCATGGCTGTTCCGTATTGTGAGGCTCTTTCTTGTCCATAATGAGCGGGTCTTGTATCAACCAATGACAAGCCTCCAACGTGGAGTGCGATCAATGAGAGGCTCCCAGTTTATAAACCAATTGTAATCGTCTAAAAACTGTATTTATTGAACCACTCTGTGATTTAGTGACAGTTTCACTGTAACTTGAGTCGAATTTTAATTAATTTAATGATTGTGGCAACATCTGTATTATTGTTTATTAAAATCATCATTATTGTTTTGATTTCAATAAAAGTTTTCAATTCCCATCCACTTCTACGTACAGAAAGTTCAAAATACTTTTTAAATTTATTGTTTGGCTCTTTAACAGACTCTAAGTATGATATACAGATTTATATACCGGGTCAAGCCCTTTAATTAACAAAGTATACTGGATTAAGTAATAAATATTCTAAACTCAAAATCACTCACACACTCAATTGGTAAACAAGATTTCCCAATGCTTGATATGCTAACCACAGTAAATAAGAAACATGGTGAACTGAAGCAGTGGCTGGAAAGCTAGTCACAAATAATAAATTATTCCCACACTTGTATACTTTTTCTAAGGAGAATTCTACATTAGGTTATAAAAGTCGCGAGGTCTATTTGCAAGTATACTGTTCACTTTTTTCACTACAAGTTTCACACCTCACATAACAACACCAGTGAAATTTACAATTGCACTGCCAAGTCCTTGTGTATTGGTGAGTATTGTATCCTCTACCGCAGCACAACAAATCGCAGCCATCTGTTCCTGTAAAATAAATTAAATTCCACATTTAGTTGGCATAGTTGAACTAATATATTATTTTATAATGATGAGAATAAATGAATGTTGAGAATAGAGAAATATGTCAAGATGTAGTCATTGTGATAATAATTATTGTGGGAGCACTGATTTCAAGAGCCTTTGCTTGATTGTACATGTCACACTGGTGGAATGAGCCGTGCCACTTTTTGAGCAAAAGTCTGTCTTATTCCAACGGTATGGCATCACGCATGAGTCGACCGTGTCAACCCTTTTCCAGAAATGAAATTCAATGACCAGAATGTTATTTGAGGATCTCGGACAGATCATGATCCTGGATTACTATTCCATCTTAATTGTGTATGGTCTGGAATATTCATGGTATTGACAAGTGATCGCTGTTGGACCACAAGTCAATATTGCGAATCGTATTGTTCGTTTCAGGTCTTCTTTGTCTTTCTCTCCATCCAGTGTTTCAAATAACCCGGTTAACCACGATATTGTTGGATTTGATATCAGATTCAAAGTCACAAAAGAATAGACGAAAATTAAATAAAGATTCAAAAAATAAGGAGTCTGATATTTTCAAATCCAGTGACATAGACAGTGGTGACGGAATTTTCTGTCAGATTTTTCGTCTCATTTTGTATCATCTTATTCACTTCTCATCTTTTCTAGAAATCAAGATAGTAGAATTTCCTAAATAAGTCTTATATTGGTATGTGCGAGTTCTTTCAAGCTTCTGGGAACTTCATCAGTAAAAAACTGTAGAAGCAAAGATCATACGCAAAAAATGAGAAGAGAGCTACAGTAGTTATCAACAAGTTTTGCTAATTTTTTATATCCTATCTGTAAGTTTTATATCCCTCCCCTTATCCGTCATTACTGTCAAGGATAAACTGAGATTGATATTGGGAATTTTCCCAGAAATAAAGAAATAATATAGAATTACAATCAACTTCTATACATCGAAGTCTTCCAAATAACGAAATTTTCTATGTAAAGAATTTTAATAGTGTCCATTTTTTTTTCTTAGGATGAAGCCCACATAGGTCTGAGACCTGTGCGTGGGTAATGAGTTGGATGATGGTGATTGATGAGTTGGACCTACAGTTTTAGGTGGGTTCCGAACCACCGGGAAGTGATTTTACAGCAGAGAACAGTGTCTTTTTTGCTGGCCAATCTAATCGGTCACCGTTACGAACAGGACCTACGAGAACGCAGCTTATCTCTCTGATTGAACAGATACCTGCTACGGCTCGCGGCTATCACTTGCAATCTTGGCAATACAACTTATAGCTTATTAGTAAACGTTATATAAGGATTTTTATCTCATTTCATATCGTCTCATTTATTTATCTCATTTCATACCGTCTCATTTATTTACTCATTTCATATCGTCTCATTTATTTACCTGGATAAGTGTCAAGAATGGACAAATCTTTTCCAAATGTCGCCATTTCATCATATAGATTCTCATTACAGTAGTCAATGTCTTTAAGATCATACAAATAAGATGAACGTTCATAATTTACAGAACACTATAAAAATCATACAAGTTTTTCACGGTATCTGTTTGATGTTAATAATTTTGTTTTTATCCATTTATATGCAGACTTTGTAAAATACATGAATAAAGAAAGAAAATCTAGTCTAACCCAACAATCCTCCCGCTACCCGGGTTGCTCAAGGTATCAATCAGTTTGGACCCCCCCCTTCAAAAATTCCTGGCTAAAATTCCCAGCTGAAACTATTCATATTTTTCCCACAAATAATTTATTATACAAAATCTCAACTGTAATTTTTAATAAAAATGTATTTATTGGAGACAAACCTTTGGAGGTGCGATTACACGTGCGACCGATGGTGCCCAACGACCCAACACTGGGATTGCTATCGCAGTAGTTGGGTGAGGCATGCAGGTAGACGAGGTCAGAGCGACGGGGCTCAACCAGGCCGCCCTTGGGACGCCGCAGCGCCAGCTGCAAGCTGCTGCTGCCCGTCACTGGTACGGCTGCCACACTGCGCGCACGCCAGTACTTGTGCATGAGTGCGTCGCCCACTTGTCTGAAGGCGGGCAACGTCTGCCAACACGTTTTCATTGTGCAGCTCCCCGACACTCCGTGGCACTTGCACTCACTCTTCAGGCTCCACTTTACCAACTAAACAAACACAAAAGATTGTTTATTTCAACATAATTTTTATTTTCTTCATACTAACATATCCCACATACTAGTATCTCTATGAACAGTAGATCTCACTCGCCCAAAAGGGGATGGATGATGTTTTTAAAAAAATATGACATTTTGAAAAAGCATTGATATTTTCAAGAGCTCTTTCGACTCAATTTTAATTGCATCTTTCATTGATAGGAACCTGAAAAAGCAATATTTGAAACGTTCAACATACTTGACGCCCCCTAGAGATCACCCCTTATACCCAATAAAGTGTTACTATGCATTTTTAACAGCTCTCAATATTAAAACCTTCAATGATAATAAGCAAAAGTTATCCATTGATAAAAGAGTTCGAAATTTGTTCACCTTCCCCCCCCCCCCCCACCCACACAATTCTCCAGTGAATTTTATATATAGATGTACAGTAAAGTACTGCAGATTAGTTTTGGTGTAGTGACTGTAGATTTTGGATAGCATTGTCTAGAAAAATATTATGTAGAATATATAAATGAGGAGAATGGTTCCAATTGTTTTGAGGATGAAGCTCATAGGTCTGAGCCCTCTGTTCGAGTTATGAGTTAGATGATGGTGATTGATGAGTTGATCCCACAGTCTTAGGTGGGTTCTGAACCACCGGGAAGTGAACAGCGGAGAACAGTCTTTTATTCTGTCCAATTTGTTTAAGAATCTTAGGTTTTAGTTACGCATCAAGTTAAAAAAACACAAAATCGAGGATAAAGATGTGGTTATGTTGAAGTTGTGATTATTGATTTTGGATTATATGAGAATAAGAAGATTTAATGTGCACCAAAATCCTCAGCAATACACTGTGCATTGACACTAACAAGTGCTATTCCCTTGTAATACGCGTGCTATAATTCACTGTATTCGCTTGTAAAACGAAAATTTAGTCATATTCTGCCAAACTTCAGCATTGTGCTGTCCAGCGTCCTCACTTTCAACAATGCCACGAAAATCCCGTCCATCACATCACGTAGAACAAAGCAATGTGTTAAACGACATAAGCTGTTGATCTCTCGGATAAACCGTACAACATAAAGCAAAGCAGGCATAATAGAGTATGCTTCACATAACGAAACAGTAATTCATAAGTTACATACTAAGACCCGTATTTATGGACCTACCGCGTACCTCCTACAACTCAGGGGAAACTTGGAAAGCCTTCATAAAAAAGCTTTTCAAATCTCCCTAGGGTAAGTCCCCAAGGTAAGTCAGTAGGGCAGAGTAGGAATACTGGCGCAGTTTAACGGCGGTTAACTAACCACGGTTAAATTTTAACGGCCGTTAAATTTAACCTAATTTAATTTAACATAGGAAAACCTAGTTTAACGGATCGGTTAAATTTTAACGGTGGTTAAATTTTAACGGTGGTTAAATTTTAACGGTGGTTAACTAACGATGGTTAAATTTTAAAGGTGATTAACTAATGAGGGTTAAATAAACAGATTCTAAAAATTTTCATATGAAATTAAATTTATGTAGCTCACCAAGGCGTTCCAATTGCACGTATCAAACACTCCGATGAATAAAATAAAAATAAAAAATAAAAAATAAAAAAAAAAATAAAAAAATTAATTATCATTAATATTATCATGTAGTAGGGGAGAGTGAGAGTTCCGTCACAGTTTTTCTTGAACCTGAAATTTAAGGTTAAACCTGAAATTTAAGGTTAACCTAAGTCAACCCATCCAAACCTAACCTAACCTGAAATAGGTAAGTCAAAGTCAAATCAACGCAATCTATCCGATCCCCAAAATTCCCATTTTCACGGGAGCTAAAATTCACGAAAAAATTTGAACTTTTCAACCCCTGAAGGGAATTTCAATTTGAAGACGCCATCTTGTTCAGCCTTCCAAGGCAAATCAACGCAATCTATCCAATCCCCAAAATTCCCATTTTCACGGGAGCTAAAAATCACGAAAAAATTTGAACCAAATCTGCTATTTCAACCCCTGAAGGGAATTTCAATTTGAAGACGCCATCTTGTTCAGCCTTCCAAGGCATCCCAAATTCATATATCAAATACAATTTTCCGATCACGATTAATTGAGGAAAAAATAATAATAAAATTTAACCTTAAATTTAAGGTCAAGCCAACTATCCAAACCTTTAACCTGAAATTTAAGGTTAAACTAAGTCAACCATCCAAACCTGAAATAGGTATAGCAATACCTTGCGGTATAGTCAAAGTCAAACCAACACAATCTATCCAATCTCAAAAATTCCCATTTTCATGGGAGCTAAAAATCACAAAAATTTGAACCAAATCTGCTATTTTAACCCATGAAGGGAATTTTAATTTGAAGACGCCATCTTGTTCAGCCTTCCAAGGCACCTCAAATTCATATATCAAGTACAATTTTCCCATCACGATTAATTGGGGAAAAATAATAATAAAAGTTTTACCTTAAATTTTAAGGTTAACCTAAACCTAACCTGAAATAGGTATAGCTGTATTGTTGTATAGTCAAATCAACGCAATCTATCCGATCTCAAAAATTCCCATTTTCACGGGAGCTAAAAATCACAAAAAATTTTAACGGCGGTTAAATTATAACGGTGGTTTTAACGCTGGTTTTAACGGTGGTTTTAATGGTGGTTATAGCGGTGATCTAACTCTAGTATAAAACACTGATATAAAAAATGAATACAAGAGAAGGACTTGCTCAAGAATTACATGCAAGTGTTAGACACAATTTTCCCACACGTCGTACAGAAATCAAAGGCGTAACAGATCTGTACCAGGCCGATCTCGTTGATATGTCAAACTACAGTACCATCAATAGAAATTTCAAATTCATACTAACAGTAATAAATTGTTTTAGTAAATTCGCATTTGCAATACCATTGAAAAGTAAATCGGGTAATGATGTGGCAAACGCCCTCAAACCAATACTTGAACAGAATAAGATAAAGAATTTTCAAACTGATGCCGGTAAAGAGTTCTACAATGCTACTGTTCAAAAACTCTTTAAAATGTACAATATCAATCACTATAGTACTTTCAGTAATAAGAAGGCGGCAATCTGTGAACGTTTCAATAGGACCCTGAAAGAGCACATGTTTCGTGAATTCACTGTACAGGGAAATTATAAATGGTTGAATTTACTCCCAAAACTGTTAGACAAATACAATAACACCGTTCATCGAACCACTCGCATGAAACCGAGTGAGGTGAATACTGAAAATGAAAAGTATGTACTAATGAATATTGATAAGGCTACCCTGCGTTCCTTCAAACTTAAAAAGCAAAAGTTTAAAATTGGTGATAAGGTTCGAATCACACGTTACAAGCGAATATTTGATAAAGGATACCTACCAAACTATACTAATGAGATTTTCACTGTACACAATGTACTACCAAGCATTCCCCTCACCTATCACCTCAAAGACGATAACAATAAAATTATTAAGGGTGCATTCTATGAGTATGAAATGAAGAAAACCAAGTACCCAGATGTGTATCTTATTGAAAGAGTGCTAAAGAAGAAAGGCAATAAATTGTATGTGAAATGGTTGGGTTTTGATTCGAAATACAATTCATGGATTGATAATAATACATTAAAAAAATGAAGCTAAAACAGCACAAATCAAAATTGCCACTGATTAACTTTGACAAGTATTTAAATAAAAAACAACAAATAAGACACAGTGTGCTTCTACCAAATAGTGTAAGATGTATTGTGTGTGGGCCCTCCAATGTTGGAAAAACAAATACTGTTTTTAATTTATTATTTGCCGAGAATGGTGTCAAGTTTTCACATTTATATGTATTCACCAAATCTCACCAGCAAGACAAGTATCAACTTCTCAAGGAAATTATGAGTCAAGTAGCCGAGGTTGGATTCAATCTATACCAGCATAATGAAGAAATACCACACCCAAACGATGCACACCCCAATTCAGTTATGATTTTCGATGATATTTGTATGGAAAAACAACAGAATATTCGAGACTATTTCAGTATGGGTAGACACAAAAACATTGATAGTTTCTACATTTGTCAAACGTACTCTAGTATTCCTAAACAATTGATTAGAGACAACAGTAATTTGATTGTTATATTCAAACAGGATAATCGTAATCTACAACACATATATCATGATCATGTATATCCAGATTTGAGTAGGGATGAATTCAGTAGAATGTGTGCTCAAGCATGGAATAATAATAATTTTCTAGTCATAAACAAAGATTGTGGACTGGATAACGGGAGATACAGAGTTGGGTTTGATAAATTTATCCTATTATAAAAATGATATTGAAAAAGGATCTCAAAGAATTGACAGCCATCAAGAATAATATAAAACAGCTGCGCGACTCTATACGTCGAAAACATCGAGAATTATCGTATGATGCAATTAGTGAAGAAGAAAATTTACAGAAACAATATAAACCAATTACAGAATCATTGAATCAATTTAAACAACAACAACAATTTGATGTTAAACAGGAAATGAAAGAGGAGGAGGATGAGGAAGAGGAGGAGGGGGAGGTAGAGGAGGAAGACTATCCCATTCTAGACTCCACTAATTTAGATACCTCTAATTTAGATGCTTCTAATTTAGACACAACAAACATTTTCGATTCTTCCAATGTTCCCAGTTTTTTAGACTCTTCCAATTTAGACACCTCCAATGTTCCCAGTAATTTAGAATCTTCTAATTTAGACACCTCCAATGTTCCCAGTAATTTAGATGAAAGTAGTAGAAGAGACAGTAGAGAGTCTAGTCGGAAATTTGCATCTAGAAATCGTATAGGTAAATACATTGATAATTTTATGAGAACAACAAAAGGTCAAAATCTGTATGGAGTTCACTTTAATCCCACAATCAATGAATGGCAAATTGGAAACAAAGTTATCAAGTTTGATGATAAAAAAATCATTATTGATGGTAATAAATCATTCCCGCTTACACATGGTCTACTAGAGCTGCTATTCAAAGCAATTCCAGATACATTCATCTATAGGAAAGGTGATCTTGTCGACTATAAACGTATACTTGAACTAACTGGAGTTCATCTTGATGCATTGGGACGTGTGAAAAGAAATACCAGTTATAAATACACTCGCATAATTAAAGATTTATTTCCACCTAAACGTGTTAAAGGAGTTGAACAAAAACTGGGTAGTGGAATACATGATATGCAAATTGAAACCTCACCTAACAGCAACGTCTACAGCTATTGGGATAATCCAAATGAATTGTGTGAAAGATTGGAATTGTTGATTAATTCAAAACTTGCCGGACACACTGGTCATGATTCAGAAATTGCATCAATAATTGAAGAATTACGTGAAATCGGTATCATTATAGGTGGTAATCTAGTATTATAAAAATGACTATTGATAAATTTGGGCGACATTTGTATGCAAGTAGAAAGGCAAATATCAATGAAGAATTGAAACAATTGGTGCAGAATTTAATTGATATTCTACAATTGATACCACTTGCAGCACACCACCTCCCAAGAGTTGATCTCAACAACATTGATCAGTGGCGAGCAATGACAGATCCAAACCTATTTGATCAGTATAGAAAATATTCAGAGGAAACTGAAAATCCATGGTTTTTTAGAGCATGGTTTGAGAGTAAATTTATCTACAAACATGAATTATAATAAAAACAAGTATGACTATTGATAAATTTGGTCGACATTTGAGTAGAAAAGAGACAGTGGACTTGGAGAGAGAAGAGATGATAAACTTGTTTCAAAACGCCATTACTCTAGCACAACAAATAGATACAGTTAAAGATTTCTACTTACCAAACATTGATATTAGACAACAGTGGAAACACATGACAGATCCACAATTACTTACCAACTATAGAGAGGCTGTAAAGGATCTCTCCATCTATAATTCTTCATTTAAAAGATGGTATGAGAAAAATTATCTATATAAAAATGAATAGAAAAAATACTCCGAAAAAGAAGAGGTCAATGAAAAAGAAGTTGGGATCTGGTATATTGGGTTCCGTAATTAATAAAGCAATTGATCTACTGCCCATGGAGCTCCATATTCCCGGGTACGAATTCTGTGGACCCGCGACAAACTTGAAAAAACGATTAGCAAGAGGAGATAAAGGAATAAATAGATTAGATGAAGCATGTCGAGAGCATGATATAGCCTATAGTGACCCAACACAAAATCGAACGGAAGCTGATAGGAAACTTGCAGCACTCGCGTGGGAAAGAGTAAAAGCAGCCGATGCTAGTCTTCCTGAACGAGCAGCAGCCTATCTAGTTACAAATCTTATGAATGCAAAAGTGAAATTTGGTGGAGGAGGAAAGAAAGTCGGCAAAGGTGTCTATTTGAAACCGTACAAAGGTTGTGGTATAAAGAAGAAGAAGAAGAAGGTAGAGAGTGCATTGAAAGCCATTTTAAAAAAAAATCCCCATTATCAAATGTAGATATAGTAAAGTATGCAAAACAGCTTGACTTACCGTTACGTGGAATTTATATGAGAGATAAACTACCAAATACACCACTCAAACACCTAGAACTGGGTGTAATCAATCTGGATAATGAAATTGGTGAGGGCACTCATTGGACGTGCTACTTTAAAAACGCTAATCTATGTGACTATTTTGACAGTTTTGGTAATCTAAGTCCCCCACTTGAATTTATGAAATATATGCAAGGTGTAAGAGTTCGATACAACTACAAGAAATATCAACAAATGGAGCATTCATGCGGACATCTGTGTCTATTGTGGCTGTATAAAAAATATAGTGATTATGTTTACGCTAACAGCAAACGAGAACCCATTGGTTAGTGAAATATTCCCACCAGTTGAATTGGATAGCTTTGACTATGAGGTGGGTCTAGTAAACATGTACACATACAATACAATTCCAAATATTGAAACAAATGTAAATAATAAGTTCGTGTATGATGGGCGTGTGGTTGAAATACCAGAAGGATCATACGAATTGGAGGATATTCTAAATTATATTCGAAATAATCTTAAACTGACTAGCAGTCAACTGAGAATCAAAGCCAACAACAATACACTACAGTGTGAGCTGTATGCAGATAAAGATATTGATCTAACTATGAAGGACAGCATTGGTCCAATACTTGGATTTCAACATGAAAAATTACTAGCAAATAAATGGCATATATCAACAAAACCCGTTCATATAATGCGTGTGAATAGTATACGTGTAGAATGCAATATTGCACAGGGTTCGTACAATAACGGCAGTGAAGGTCACACAATTCATGAGTTTTACACAATTGTACCACCCGGCTATAAAATAATTGAATCACCCACAACTGTGGTGTACATGCCAATCAATACAAACACAATAAATCAAATTTGTATAAATATAATCGATCAGGACGGGAATGTGGTAAACTTTCGTGGAGAAACAATAACAGTACGCTTACATGTAAGAAAGAAACCAGTTGGTGTATAATTACATATATAAAAAATATGCTAATATTTACAAAAAATCATCAATCACAACAGCATGATGCAACAGATAGGAAATCACTTACACCTAAAAATAGACAACTACTACAAAGATTAGGTTTTTTTGTATATAATAAAAATATAAACAATGAATCACCAAATTCCTCACGGTATGCAAATTGATTCAATATTCAATGTTGGTGAGAAAGTACAATTCGATGAGAGTATAACCCAATTCGAGTATCACACTCACACACCATATGCATCACAAACATACAAAAATAATGATGAAATTCGTTTCAATGTAAATCAACAGGATGTCTACACACTACCATGTAAAAGCTATCTTCTAATAGAGGGTAATATTAAAGTACAAAAAGCAGACAATACTGAAGTTGACTTTGTATTAGTGAACAATGGAATAGCCTATTTATTCGATGAGATTAGATATGAGGTGGGTGGAGTCGAAGTTGACCGCACACGTAACGTTGGCATGACAACAACAATGAAAAACCTCTTGTGCGAAACTCCACAAAATAAATGTATATGGGAGAATGCAGGATGGAATCGAGATGGATGGGCAAATAAAAAGAAATTCAGCTTTTGTGTACCACTGGAAATGTGGTTAGGTTTCATGGAAGACTATAGAAAAATTATTTTGAATGTAAAACAAGAATTGGTTCTGCTTTGATCCTCATCTGATTTAAATGCAATTCAAACCACCGCTGGTACTAAAATCGAAATTAATCTAACAAAAATACAATGGAAAGTACCCTACATACATGTAGCAGACACAATTCGTCTTAATCTACTGAAATTATCTCACAATGATAAACCAATTAGCCTTCCATTCAGATCATGGCAATTACATGAGTATCCTACCCTACCAGAAAGCACAAGTCATCAGTGGACTGTTAAGACGGCATCACAAATGGATAAACCAAGATTTGTTGTACTAGGACTGCAAACTAATAGAAAGAATAGCCTTCGTAACGATATATCTCAATTTGATTTTTGTAATTTGAATAATGTTCGCTTATATTTGAATGCACAATACTTTCCCTATGATAATATTATGGGTAATAAACATACATTGTATCAGATGTTTGCCGCCTTTCAACATGCCTACTACAAACAAAGTGATTCGGGAACATCAATAGCATTTGATAAATTTGAAAAAACACCACTAATTGTGATAGACTGTTCTCGTCAAAGTGAACTTTTGAAATCGGGTGCATTAGATGTGAAACTTTCATTTGACACAACAGCAAATATCCCAGAAAATACATCTGCATACTGTCTCATTATATACGAAAATATCTATGAATATACACCATTGAGTGGAATTGTTAGAAAAGTAATGTAAACAAATAATATTAACAAAACAATAAAGTAGTATAGTAATTTAAAAGTATAATTAGAGTAATTTGAAAAGTATAAACAAAAAAAAAAATAAAGTATTTATATAATTTAAAATATATGTATAATTAGAGTAATTTAAAAAGTATAAATCAAATAATAAAAAAATATTTTTTTTTTTTTACCTACATACATTAATCTAGGTATAGGTACCTACACCTACACACATTTAATCTAGGTTTAGGTACCTACACCTACACACCTACATAGGACACACATTAATCTAGGTATAGGTACCTACACCTACACACCTACATAGGATATACATTAATCTAGGTATAGGTACCTACACCCACACACATTAAACTAGGTATATTTACACACCTATTTAAGCAAAAAAAAAAAAATTATTTTATTTTAAAGTTTTTCAGGTTTTAAAGTTTTTCAGGTTTTAAAGTTTCTTTATATTTAAACGTTATTCAGGTTTTAAAGTTTTTGTACTTTTCCTTGAGATGGCTGCTGCTCACGAATTTTACGTTTTCTTATTGGAATATCTTTATGGCCCCAAGCTAGAGTATCAATTCGGTTTGGTAGTATGAAACGTTTATCGTCATGAGGTTGAAGAGCTAGTTTTTCACGTTGAACAGTATAGACATGATGCAGTTTACTTTCAATTGCTGATGATGTTACATTTTTGTGTTTTACATCAAACAGACATTCTTTATAATCTTCAAATCTCAATTGATTTCTATTTGCACTCTTGGGAATTCCCTTTGCAACCTTCTTTTCTGAATCACCTATGCGAATTGCATACATTTTGGCTTGTAGTCCAACAAACCCAGAAATTATTTTTCCTCCACACTCATCCTTAAATTTACCTAGTTGTTTTTTATGTTTTGTGCTGTAACATTGATGGTCTTTTGGATAATTAGATGTGTCAAATAAGTCCAAATTTCTTTCAATATCTTTATAAATATCGTTTGTTTGAATCAGATACATAAAACTATCTGTATCGGACATTAGCAGTTCAACATTGGGATACATTTTTAGAATTTCATCATAATGGAATTTGTACATTATTGCTTTACTTGACTCAAGTATTGCCATACCCACATAAATGGGACGATTTAGATGAACCTCAAGCTTATTTAGACATACACCAGCAACATCATCGTTAAATCTGTACCAGTGTTTCATTCTTGGATATGCAATCACTTTATCAAGTTGCTTTTCATCAGTTATAATCCTAAAATCATTGTGATTCCTTACATTTTCCAACGTTTTTCCATAAATTGCATTAGAACATAGCTTGTATAGATCTCTATCAAAATCATTATTTGAATTCTTTCTCAACTCGGTATTTAATGATATAAATTGCTCTAACCAGGCTGATTGATTGAATTGCATCACTCTGTGAATTTTTGTTAATTTCAAACCTAATCTCATGTAAAGTTTCAAATTTTTATAGTGTAGAATATAATTTTTACGATTTTCAAAAGTTGTAATCAATTTCTCATATCGCCCTGATGGGGGTGTGGCTTTTACTGGTGCAAGGGGGTAATGGTTATGCATATTATGTAGACTTTCTGGATATTCAAGATCGACTTCTAAAAAGTAGCCAACGTGTGATTCATCTGAAATTTTTGTAACATCGAAATTTTGAATTTGCTCATTAGATAGCCACTTGAATCCAGAGTGTGGCAGTGGTTCACTCATGCTTGTACCATATAAATTATTTGCATCTAAGTAGATTATAAATGTGGTTTTGGAATTTTTATCATATGTAGATAAATATTGGTTGTTGGCTTTTGCATATCGTTTGGGGATTACACTTAAACCTCCGCGAATGCCGGACTCTACAAACAGGTGCATATCTGGATCACTTAAAAGTTCAAGTTCAATACCAGTCATTTTCAACATTGCATTCCACGAATAGTGTGGTAGCGAATAAAAGTGGGATGGATCAAGACTGTATGTTTTCTGGAATGTTGATCTGAAAGATTGAAATATATCGGCGAGTAAGAGTATATCGGTGGTTAGGTAGAGATCGTGAAATTGACCAAGATTTTTCAAGTTGAACGCATTCCAAACGGTTATAGCATTTTGATAGTCAGTCTCACTTACATCTGAATCGGTTAGTTTGTTGTAGAAGTTTTCCCGGGAAGGTAATTGTGTTTCTTCGAATTTCTCAAAACAATCCATATATTCGTATGGGTATATTTGTTTTTTCAAGAGTAAATTTGTATGATTTGGAAAATGTGCTGAAATCAGTTGGAAAGCATTTGATAACATATTTTCTGTCAATTTCGAAAGAGATGAATTCAGAAATTGTAGTGAATCGATAAATCTCAAAGTGTTATTTAGTGTTATTGAAATTATTTTTTCACTTGTCCTAGCTAAGCAACTTATTCTCTTTTTATATTTATTGAGTGATTGAACAATGAAGTGTGAGTCGTAACCGGTGAAATTGTGGAATATTACAGGAATGAACTCCACCTGTTTTGCATTAAGATTACATGATTGATGAGCGGCTCCAATAAACTTTCCAGTTGAATGTGAATGGTGTCGCACACGATCAAACAATAGGCTCTTATTACACAGGCAACACACATCTACCATTTTAAATTTGTTTTCTTCTTCTACTGTTATATGTATTGGCACTTGTATTTTCAATCGCTTTTTCAATTCATTTCCATGTTCATCTAATTCATCCAGAAACTTTTCTATTAAATTTGATGATTCAGACAGGTTGGATGCTCTAACTATCCTTGGTCCATAATGAATTGATCCACTTTCATTTACTATTACATATCCATAACCACATGGTATATGTTTTTCATCTTTAATTAAACATTCAAAGTCGGCGTATATGGTGAAGGGGGTGGGTAGGGTGTAGGAGAAATTTGTGAACTTTAAAACAGTATTTTGTTCAGGAATTTTAATGCATTGTGTTTCGTGTGATGAGCACAATTCAATATGTTTTTCTAAATTTTGTTTTGCATTTTTATTAGTGAATCTTTGAAAACAATGGGGACAAATTTCTTCTTTATCATGACTTTTTGTTAGATGTGATAGCAGTCTGGATAGATTTTTAACAAGGGTGTAGTGTTTTTGTTCTTCTTTGTTAGATAACAACAACAGTGTGATTGTATGCTCTCTTTTTCTGTGTTGGGATGCAAAGACTGGATAGAACATATCTTTCTCTTCTTCATATGCAATAACATTAACAGCTATTGTTGTGTTTTGGTTCTCAAATTTAGGTATGTGTTGCAGTTTTAATGGGAAACATAAATTTTCAATATTAATCATATGTTGTAGATTTCTAAGTGCAGATACTCGATATTCCTTATTGGTGTTGAAATAGGAGAGGATGGACCAGACAAAGCAGAGATCATCTTCATTTTTCACATTTATAACAGCTTTCCTATTTATAATTTTAATTGGAGTAGGAATGTATGAGCCAGAACCACTTATTGGTCTGTATCTAACCATGTTGAAATTGAATTGTTTGAATATGTCTATAGTCCAACCACTCCCTAACTTTATGAATTTATCTAACCCTTCCATAATTTTTCCCTCTGCCTCCTCCCATTGTATGTTGAATTTATCAAGATTCTCATGGACTGAGATTATAGACCTCGATTGTCCATGGAATGTTGGTTCAACATACAACTCTTTATCAGCAGAAATCTTTTTTAATTTAACTGTTAAACTCACATACCATTTAATATTATGGTGGAATTTTTCAGAATTTTCAAGTATTATATCAATTTATATGAGGTTTTAGGTTTTCAAACAATATTTTTACATCAATTGTGTTGAATGAGTTCCATATGAAAAAGAGGCAGTTTTTGTTGATGCTGTGTTGGCAGATTGGTGATGAGTAGGTGGATGAAATTATTTTATCCATTTTTATATATACAAAATTTTTTGTGGTATTGCTTGATTCTGTTGTTTGATAGTTGGTTGTGTTTGGGACCCTATCTGAAAATAGGAAGCGACTAGTCTCCGTGGATGAGCCAGAAATCTCTGGTGGGAGTATAGCTCGTTGACTATTTTCAGCCTGAACTAACATAACTCCTTCGATCCAAAGGAGTGAGAATTTTCTGCCTGTGCACCTCTATTTATACCCAAAAACTGGGGTGGAAAGGGGGAAAAATGAGAGAGAGGGGGGAAAAATGAGAGAAAAAGGGAAAAATGGGATGTCAATTGATACATGAAATTGAATCGCCTTGGAAATTTGAACAAGAACCATCTAATAAACTTTAGTTTAGGTGGGTTCCGAACCACTGGGTAAGTGATAGTACGAGATGGCTAATCAGTTGGTGACTAATCACCGCTATAACCACCGTTAAAACCAGTGTTATAACCACCGTTAAAATTTAACCACCGTTAAAATTTAACCGCCGTTAAAATTTTTTGTGATTTTTAGCTCCCGTGAAAATGGGAATTTTTGAGATCAGATAGATTGCGTTGATTTGACTATACAACAATACAGCTATACCTATTTCAGGTTAGGTTTAGGTTAACCTTAAAATTTAAGGTAAAACTTTTATTATTATTTTTCCCCAATTAATCGTGATGGGAAAATTGTACTTGATATATGAATTTGAGGTGCCTTGGAAGGCTGAACAAGATGGCGTCTTCAAATTAAAATTCCCTTCATGGGTTAAAATAGCAGATTTGGTTCAAATTTTTGTGATTTTTAGCTCCCATGAAAATGGGAATTTTTGAGATTGGATAGATTGTGTTGGTTTGACTTTGACTATACCGCAAGGTATTGCTATACCTATTTCAGGTTTGGATGGTTGACTTAGTTTAACCTTAAATTTCAGGTTAAAGGTTTGGATAGTTGGCTTGACCTTAAATTTAAGGTTAAATTTTATTATTATTTTTTCCTCAATTAATCGTGATCGGAAAATTGTATTTGATATATGAATTTGGGATGCCTTGGAAGGCTGAACAAGATGGCGTCTTCAAATTGAAATTCCCTTCAGGGGTTGAAATAGCAGATTTGGTTCAAATTTTTTCGTGATTTTTAGCTCCCGTGAAAATGGGAATTTTGGGGATCGGATAGATTGCGTTGATTTGCCTTGGAAGGCTGAACAAGATGGCGTCTTCAAATTGAAATTCCCTTCAGGGGTTGAAAAGTTCAAATTTTTTCGTGAATTTTAGCTCCCGTGAAAATGGGAATTTTGGGGATCGGATAGATTGCGTTGATTTGACTTTGACTTACCTATTTCAGGTTAAGTTAGGTTTGGATGGGTTGACTTAGGTTAACCTTAAATTTCAGGTTTAACCTTAAATTTCAGGTTCAAGAAAAACTGTGACGGAACTCTCACCCTCCCCTACTACATGATAATATTAATGATAATTAATTTTTTTATTTTTTTTTTTATTTTTTATTTTTTATTTTTATTTTATTCATCGGAGTGTTTGATACGTGCAATTGGAACGCCTTGGTGAGCTACATAAATTTAATTTCATATGAAAATTTTTAGAATCTGTTTATTTAACCCTCATTAGTTAATCACCTTTAAAATTTAACCATCGTTAGTTAACCACCGTTAAAATTTAACCACCGTTAAAATTTAACCACCGTTAAAATTTAACCACCGTTAAAATTTAACCGATCCGTTAAACTAGGTTTTCCTATGTTAAATTAAATTAGGTTAAATTTAACGGCCGTTAAAATTTAACCGTGGTTAGTTAACCGCCGTTAAACTGCGCCAGTATTCCTACTCTGCCCTACTTAAGTCAATAAATACAAGCATTGGGTTATGCTGAGGTTTAGTATACTGATATATAAAAATTATAAAATTGAATGAGGTTCTGTTTTATTTCTTTATGCAATAAAAAAGTATCAATTTAGGAAACAGTGGTCCTTTTTTTAATCTGTGATGTTTTGCATGACGAAATACTTGATGAACAATCTGATATCAAAACTGACACTGTATTTCTATTTAATATGTAACTTTTACTGGAGATACCGGAGGGATGCATTTCACTTTTAAAGAGAAGCTTCATCAGCCTCAGGCTGAGGCCTCTGGATGATGAAGCTTTTCTTTAGAAGTCAAATGCATCCCTCCGGTATCTCAAGTAAAAGTGAGTGGAAGTTACATATTAAATAGAAATACAGGGTCAGTTTTGATATTAGATTTTTTAAAATAACATTTGTTGTTCCTGTGATGCTTCGATAAAGATAAAATAAGATTCTGATTTATTTTCTTTTTTAATAAAGTAGTATTAAGTTATGAAACTGTTGCAATTTTTTTAAATTATACATTTGCTATTTGTTTTATTATTTGATAAAGATGAAAATATTGTAATGACCAAATGAGGTTGTGATAAGTTTCTTGATATAATAAATAGTATTGATTTGTCAAAACTGTTGTAAATTAAAGAAAAATTATGCTTCTGCTATTTTTGTAATGATTTGATGTGATATGAAGAAGTTTGTTTTTGTCTGTATGAATAAAAAATAAATTATGATGTTGATGATCATTATGATGATGATGATGATTCTGATGATAATGATAATGCTACTGATGTTGATGATGATGATATGGGCATGAATAATGTTCACAGACTAAAATGTAGAGCAGATAAAATTTGATTTTCAGGAAATACTATTATTAACGATCATAAGTCTCGAAAAATAAGAACAATACTTGTATGAAACGTACACATCCAATAGCATCAACTTCTGGAAATTGAATTTTCAGATTTTCTGAAGTGGGTTACCACAATTCGGCACAAATAAATATGCTTTAGAGGAATGAAGAGATGGTTGCAAGTCATATATTTGCTTGTTCCAGTGTCTAGACGAATGGTGGTGCAAATATGAATGATATTATTGAGAGAGAGAGAATGTTAGAATGAGTGAGTGAGAGATAGTAAAGAAGAGAGAGAGAGAGAGAGAGAGAATGAGAGAGAGAGCGCGAGCAAGTGAGTAAGAGAGAAAGAAAAAGTGAGAATGAGTGAGAACATTACAATGTTCCAATGCAATAAAGAAGCAAGGGAGCAATTGCATTTCTGTGTTTGTCAGAGCTGCAATAACTAGTTCCTGGCAGAAATGCATAGAACGAGTTCCCAGTTGTTTAATGAATTTCGAATTCAATGTGATGCCGCTCCCGTGAGTAGTATTGCAGAGCATATTGTGACATCATTCAAAATGAATACAAAATAATATGCCGAAGGCACCAGAAACTATTCATTGAACAAGCTTGAACTGAACATGCAAAATTTCATATTGAATCATTTTAATGAGACCTAGGTTACCATGAAACCATAATTCATATTCGTAAGTTAATAAAAGAGATACAGAGATACAGAGATTTTTTGAAATATGTATATATATATAATTTCTTTGAAGAAATTATATTACGTGTTATCGTTAATTGATATTGTATGTGAAATGAATAAATTGATTATTAAAAAACACATCAGCTTTAGCAAAGCAGGGGTTTGATAAGACTAAAATAGTAACACATACTAATGTTACTACTCTAAAAAAGATTTATTGATAATATTACAAGTAGCGGGTAAATCAACCTCCTTTATCACATGAATATGAGATTTATACGAGGTACTAATGTAGTATCTAGGAATGTAGGATCACTAGTCTCTCCTCTGATCAATTAATCTGAAAATTATGGAGATAAAAGATAAAGATACACTACTGAAAAAGAGAATAGTATTGATGGTATTATGAGTAGAAGGTTAACGGGGTCATCTACCTTATGACATAAACTATCAAGTTTTTTCCAGTTTTTGCCATCTTCTTGATCAACGGATAAAAATATTTTTTTCATGGAGATTGAGAATAGAAAATAACATATCTGATGCACTTATTCTTGAATTGAAATCCTATTAATTCCGTGCATGCTACTCGATTTACTCAGCTACCCACAAAAGCTGGTAGTTGGGCTACCAAAAGCACTGGACTTGAAATAAATTTATCCCTACTCCATGGTACAGTATTTCCAGATGTTGGCTCTTTCAGATTTGATAACCGTTCGCCATTCCTTAATTGTACCAACCCCCATCTCAATTAAATACAATTTATTGCAAATGTTCACCCGATTCTTTCACCGTCCGTGCGATAAGCGATCGCCCATGATCAAGTCGTGATAAAGCTCGACTTAAACCGTCAGCTGACTTTAGAAATCCTTCATCAGTGTCTTCTGCTGTGTGTTATCCTCCCACCCACTTCTCATCAATGCTTTCCTTTTTCTTTGTTCAGCATCCAACTCACTTCATCCTCTTCTTTCTTTCTTCGCCAAAGTGGATTTCCATCCACGCTGCATTATCTCTGCTGGTCGATCAGAGATCACCGACTAGCGACGAAGCACTTGTCAACCAAGGGCAAACTTTCATTTGATCTGAAAATAATTGGACTGAACTAATTCTGTCACTATGGAACACAATGACGACAGCAGCCAGCCGTTCCCAGACTAAAATCTCCAGCTGACTGAGATAAACTAATGAATATAATTTATTCGATTCATATCCACTATGCTAGCGGAATTCAACTTTGAAATGTTATTGAGGATAATACTCAATTGGTTATATAGAATCATTACAAGAATTTATAGATGAAAAGGCTTGCTTTTTATTTGATAGAAAGATAAAAGATTCAAATAAAAAACGATATGCATCAGTGGCGCACCCAGAACGTAACCCAGCACGCTTAAGCCCTTAAGTCCCTCCACGCTTAAGTCTCCCCCCCCCCCCAAGGACTTCAGGTTTTCATCAAAATGTTGATATTTTCAAGCAAATTGACTGACTCAAGAAAATAGTGTTGGTACAATTTTTTGATATCACGCTTGTTCAAATAAATTCATGCAAGGATATAGTTACAACACATCTAAGACGTATTTTAGGAATACCAAAAAAAAGGTTGAGTGGCCTAGCAGCATTGAACATTCACCATAACTTGAAGTCACTAGCGGAAAGGTAAAGATAGCGGATTAATAAGAGTATAAATGAGTAGTTATTTTGAATCTGAAGGTTTTCGTTCATGTGGTGAATTGAAAGATGGTTGATGTTGAAAGAGCTGGAAAATCCAAAAATTTGTTATAAGCCTTCAACTACCGTAGTTATTGAGATATACCACCAGAATGATGAAAAACTTGTTGAAAAATTTGCCGAGTTTTTGACTTGCTACGCACGCCTTTTAATAGTCTTGCAAGAGGGCACCGCTCCCTTGACCAGCAGGGGGAAAATTTAAACAATTAAGTCAGCAAGCTCTCTTCGCTCGCATCTGTCTGACTAACCCCAGTGAAGTGAAGAGTTTAGAACATTCTTTAAACAATTAATTCTCGCTCTTTTGAGGAAACGTTTTGAAAGCGTGTGACCTGGCTGGCTCAGGTCTGGTATCAGAGCTTATCAGGTGGCTCCTAAATAAGTTCAGGGTTACTGACGTGACTTGAAGACCTTTTTTAGGCAGCTGGGACCGAAACAGTAAACAGATTTTATGGCAGAAACAATGAACGGTGAGGCTAATCCGATCCAATTAGCGAATCACTGAATGTGGGTGAATCGAGAGTGGCCTGTCAGTGTATGAATTGCGAGCAGCTGTCTGTGTGTCAATCAAGAGAAGATTTTAATCAACGGTACTTCTGTCTCAACGTAAAAAACAACATTGACATTTTAAAATCAGACGGTTATGCATCTGACAATGCCACCGTCTTTGATTGTTTCAAAAAATATGACTAGGTTCTTGAATGATATAAAGCATTTGTGACAAGCATGACTTGCAAAATTCATTAGTAATCGCTGTGTAATAATGTTATGATTTACGTTGGTTGATCAGATTCACAATTCACACATTCCCGGCACGGTAATTGTTTCAGAAAACCTTGTGATGTTAAATACATGAAGGAAAATTATCATTTCTTTGTGTGTATAGTTTCTAACCTTTGCATGTTTTCACTACACTGAATTTCTTGCATATGCAGTACATCAGCTAGCTAACCAGTCACTTCAAATAAGTGATTTCAAATATATGACCACCTCTTTCTTAACAAAGCTATTACACAAGCCAGGTTCATACAAAACGCTAAGCACATATTATTATAATCTAGATTGTTATATATTATTGCATAATATATCATATTGTATACATTATATTATAGTATTCTATTATTGTGAGTGACTGACCATTATTCAAAATCTCAAAAAATAATCGAAAGTTCCCATAAATTTTCAATGTGATCGCAAAGGGAAGCCCGAAAGATATGGTTTTCGAATTTTCCTCACACTCGTAACAACCTCGATGGACTACTGTCTTTTGAAAATCCCATAATGTAAGATTTTGAGAATAGTTCTGAAACAATCTAATATCAAAACTGACACTGTATTTCTATTTAATATATGATTTCCACTCACTTTTACTGGAGATACTGGAGGGGTGCATTTCATTTCTAAAGAGAAGCTTCATTATCGTTTTAGAAGTGAAATGCATCCCTCCAGTATCTCCAGTAAAACTGATTAAAAATCATATATTAAATAGAAATACAGTGTCATAGTTTTGATAAGTTTATCAAGTATTAGAAAAACGTCATGGAAAACATCACATGTTTTGAAGCATTCTTTTGCTATTGTCGTGCATCTGTCTTCCAAAAAAGCTATAGAAAGAAAAACAGAAATTCTATACCGAAGAATTTTAGTTTTCCGTTTGGGTCACAAACGTTTTAGGGTCACATTGAACATTTTTGAAACTTTTGATTATTCATAAAATGTTTAAATTCGCTTTTCCGTGTGAATGGTCTAGCACTTTTGTAAGTAAGTATCTGTGTCTATAACTGTATCTAAAATTAATATTGGACATTCTTTTGTAGCCTAATCACAAAATCAACAAAATCGTTTCAAATAAGTACATCAGCAATTCGCCGATTTCTTTCTTGGCGTAGAATCGTCATCTCGTTCGATGTTACCATCACACTTTCATCTACGGAATTCACAAATTTCACAAAAACAACGCAAAAGACAGCCATTTGCCGATTTTCTAGTAGACGTTAAATTGTCAGCTTCTCACACCGTCACACTTTGAGCTACAAAATTTGTAAATGCCACAAAAATAACGCAAAAGATACAAGAAATAGTTTTTGCTGTGTGGCGCTGTAACCAAGAGAATTGCAAAAGACGAATAGAGAGTAGTTGCGTTACGAATAGTTTTGAGTTGCTACGTGATAAATGAACGGTAAAGTTTCAAGCATCCTTGTCAAAGTTCTGAATTATTGGAGTCGGGAGTGCCGGTGAGATGGGAAAGGGTTCAGAGAGAACCACAGCGATATAAAACTCGGCCGCTAACAGTGAATACTGTACTTTTTCATCTAGAAAGTGCTCCCAAAAGAGTAATTCACAATCGAGTTTGCCAATTCTGGCAATGGCACACAAACAATCGCCGTTCGATACTTTGGTCCAGCCACAACTGACCAGTATGCTGCACAATAAACTACAGTACCCCCAAAAGAAAATATACCGGAAATTAGATTATTGGTTACAGAGAGCATCGGATTGGTAACTATGGTTGTAGCTAGAGGCATTCAGATATTTAAATCACATCTCCTATGTTTTCTCATTAAACGATGAAAATAATTTATCGGTTTTTACAGTATACACTGTTACAAGCATTCAGTATTGAAAATGTAAGTTAGTATTAAAATATTTATTTCATTCTTAAAGGAAGAAATTGTTGGAGTGATGCCCGGTTTCTCAGTCGTTCAATGAATGTTTATCAGTTCGATAACTTTATAAATCGACACTCTATCAATCTATTGAATCTATAACTCTCTCAATAAACTATATTGACAAGTGTTGTATATAGTATTTATGAATTTATTGAATTTATAGGTATCGAACGAGAAGTAAGGCATAAGTGTGCCTCACATTTTTTACACTTGTCAAAAAATTGTTCTCTGAATACAGTGATTCACATTGATTGATTGATCACTGTGACGAAGTGTAGGAAAACATTTATTTACTGTTGGTGAATCATCATCCAGAAATATATGATTGGTTCCAATGTATTATTGCAAAACCAATTCATTATTTTATTGATATCTGCAACTGTGATGAATGGCAAAACAAACTTATTATTAACTTTTATTGTAAACAGAATTTATTAATTTCGAATTCCTTTAGGTGCTATTAGTTTATACTGAAGACTTCCGCAATGGCGGATATTGACAACAGTATTCAACAGCTGATGGAAATCGATGAATGCTACTGTACAAAAATATCAGTCACCACCGGGAATCGAACCACGGACCTCCCAATTTCCGGTCGGGCGCCTTAACCACTAGACCATGGAGACCTTTCTGAGCAGCACTCATTTTTACTTGGCCATATCGGCTCATATCTCACAAGGAAGTTCGTAGTTACTGACAATTGAACAAACTGACAAATTTACTTAAACAGAATTTATTAATTTCGAATTCCTTTAGGTGCTATTAGTTTATACTGAAGACTTCCGCAATGGCGGATATTGACAACAGTATTCTGTATTCAGTATTCAGTAATACTGTTGTCAATATTCGCCATTGCGGAAGTCTTCAGTATAAACTAATAGCACCTAAAGGAATTCGAAATTAATAAATTCTGTTTAAGTAAATTTGTCAGTTTGTTCAATTGTCAGTAACTACGAACTTCCTTTTATTGTAAATTTAACGACTTGCAGTCATACTTAACTAACTTATTTTTAATATTATCATTTTGAATCTAATTTTATCATTTTTTTAGGACCTGTTATTAAAATTTCTTTCACATCGAATCAATAAACATTATATTATTTAGTGCTTAGTGAGAAGGGGCATGTTAAAATGAAGTCTACAAATGTGAAATGGAAAAATCTAATGAATGTATTGGTAGAATATGCAGAGAAACAAAACATTTCTGCAACTCTTTCGCTGTCGATTGAGTAAAGATTGCCATGATGATAGCTAACATTCGTAACGGATAGGCACATGAAGAAGAGAGATACAGAGAAAATTCTAGAGTCTTCAAGATTTTCAAAGGATTCAAATCAAATTAAATTCCAACAATTCAAACTCTGTGATAAAATGGAAGCATTGGTTGGTTATGAACTCATGAAGATTTTCCAGTTTCAAAGTAGTAAAAAATAATAAAGAGAACTGCTAATTCCAAGTAATTTCGTATCCACATCAATTTTTTAAATGATTAGTGTATGTCTGACTTACAATGAAGCTAAAAAAACATTGAAAAGTGAAATTGAGTGCTATCTATGCGAAATATTGGGTGGTGTGAATAAAGTTGACAAAATAAGCTAACTCTATTGATTGACCAGAGTCGACGGGAGTCCGAACGGAAGGCGTGAGAA
Source organism: Conomelus anceps (assembly GCA_948455865.1). Taxonomy (NCBI): domain Eukaryota; kingdom Metazoa; phylum Arthropoda; class Insecta; order Hemiptera; family Delphacidae; genus Conomelus; species Conomelus anceps. The sequence continues at coordinate 27,378,106 of OX418216.1, forward strand.
ACAGCTGTGATTTACTCAATTTTCATTCACATCAAATAAAAGAAGTCCCAAGCGCCAAGTCAAAAATATGAGATACTCAATTGATGGTGTGAATAAAGTTGAGTCGGCTGAGTATCTCATATTTTTGACTCGGCGCTTGAGAATATTGTTATTTGATGTGAATAAGCATTGAATCAGCTGTTTCTCATGTCTTCCTAACGGACTCACGTCGACTCAACAAATCAACAGTCGACTACAGTCATTATACAGACTCCACTCAATCAACTTAATTATTACGTATTCAACTTTATTCGCATCACTCACTGTTGAGCTATTATGAAACGACAACGTGCAGAGACTATCAACTAATAGGCTATTGCCAAGAACTTGAAGACTCATGTCAGTTTGATCTGTAATTTTGGAAGTATTTTCCAATAGAATATTTTTTTTTGCAGATTGGGTCTTGGAGACTCCAGTTAAGGAGTATAAGACAAGTCAGATTAGCAATTATACAATATTATACACTAGTAACCATATCAATTAGTTGCGGTGAGGCTTAATTTTGATGTGAAAGGTACTCTTGTACACTATAAAAAAACTTTATCAACTTGATATTTTTCAATTGTTTTTTGAATATTTCTATATTTTCAAGACTATTTAAAAACTGTGGTAGCTTGTTGTAGTCTTCTACCAATATAACTAGGTGTTTGTTTGAATAAGCTACTATTGTGACTCAACAAGTGATAATCTCCACGACCATGAATAAGATAATCTCCTCAGCTTCTTGTATTACAATCGTGTACGTCAAGACTGGTTAATTCCACTCTTTTTCACATATAATGTAGCTTCATACGCATATAAGCAGGGTACAGTTGGGAGACCAAGTCTCTTGAACAACCGCCTACATGAATCTAATGTACTCTTTCCATACACCTTACAGCTTTCTTTTGGATCTTGAACACCCTATCAAGGTTCAGTTTTGATGAATTACCCCACACCAAGATAGCATACATAATAATATGTGAGAGTAAGATCCCATGGTAAGCTGTAAAAAGTAACTTTTTGTCATTTAATCTAGCAACCTGTCGCAGGACAAATACCCCAGATGAAATTTCACAATATATTTTCTCAATGTATGGAGCCCAGGTCAATCGTCTATCCAGCAAAACTCCTAGAAATGCAAAATTCACTGAAGATATAGTGCTCTGTTTGAACATGGAAGAGATGCATCTGAGATGCTGCTGCGGTCTGCATATCGCTTTTAAGAGGTTTTTTTTCTCCAAATAAAATAACTGTTTCTAACCCTTATATTATTTTATTTGGCCTTTTATTTGATATTACGTTCTGCCCTACCACCTTTTCAACATGTGCTGAAGCTTCTGGATAATTTTCTTTTCTTGCTACAACTAGTGCTCATCCCAGAAACCTTATTTGTATACGTTTTTTCTCTCTGGAGACTCTTGTCGGTCTCGCATTTCCCATAGATAGATGATCCTCCACAAATAATTAAGTCTCCCTTTTTGTTTCTTTTTGTTTTTTTGGGGTGTAATTTCTTTTGCTCTCCAATTAAAAAAAAATTTTTTTTTCTTCTATATAAAATCCTACCGATTCAGACTATTCTTCGCACACAGGCATTGTAGCCTATGTGAAGAATATTTTTTTCTCCAACTTATTGTTATTACCTATGTACTTGTTTTTTAAAGAGGAAATAAAGAACAATTCAATTCAATTCAGATACTAAGTTGAAAGGCTATTGCACATAGCAATACCATTAAAGATTGAAATCACTTATGCATTGAGTGAAATTGATTTATCTTTTGTGAGCTACAACCAAACATTTCTAGCTAATGCAATAAGCCTACTGAACGGCTGTGAATTTGTTGGTTGTTAGGTTTGGATCAATGTTATCGAGCCACCCACCGCCCTTGGCAGATGCTAACTTATTCATGACCGATGTAATGCTCTGATAACTCTTCATTTCATGTTCTGTCTTCGGTCAGCTTACAACACATTTTCATATAACATTTGTTTTGATTGAATTTAGTAAATTAGTTGAAAATTATCTCATTTCTCTTTCTTGGACGAGTCTCGATCCTCATTTCCAACCACTCAAGAAAAAATACTGAGTCATCACAGAATAGCAACTGACTAAACAGAAAGAAACGTTTCTCGTAATCTCTGCGCAAATTCGCCATCTTGAAATTTAGTGGAGAAGGCACTAGCTAACATTATCAATGAATGGTTAATATAGAGCTGAAATACGGATAGTGATTTGTTTTCTTGGGTTTTATGTTTTTTTTTTTTTTGTACATAGAAGGGAATACAGTAGGTACTTTAAAAGTTTTCTAAACGGCTTGTAGCCATTTTGGGCATACAGTATAGACTGAAAACATAAGATTGCCTGGAATTTTTCCTTTTGTGTAGTATTTATTCTGTGGTTGTAGTATCATGGAGCTTATGAACCATGATCATACTGCCCAGTTATGTATCTTAAAAATAGTTTTGTAAAAATTATTTATTAATGCTGGAAATAATCCAAGGATATAGACTAACAAAATTAACAATTGTAATTTGTAATGTATAGCCGTAATTGGCCCTGCCATATTGGGCCAAATTCAGCACTTTTCTAAAAACAAAAGGTTAGAGTAACATTTTTGTTATTTATATCCTGTAAGTGTTTTACATTTACATTATATAATTCATTTATTACATATCTATTTTACATATATTACATTTATAATTCGAAATCCCTCAGGGGACAATTTAATTCTCTACAATTTGAAACCAAGTTTACTTTTTTTATCTGTAGCTTTTGAAGTAGAGCTGAACAAAATTTTTTGTGTACGGCATTCAAAAAAAATTCTGAAATTGAAGTGGGGGAACTACAAATTTGAATAATAAGACTGGAATTTGTCCCAACCACATTTATTGATAACAATACTAGTTTTGGTTGTCACACCATTATCAATCTCAAACAAATCATTTGCTCGTTTCTTTGAGATTGGTAATGGCATAGCAACCGAAACTAGTGTCTCACTGTTTTCAATAAATGTGGCTGTGAAAACTTTAAGTCTTATTATTTATTATGGCTATCCTCCACAATATCATCTTCGCCACTAAAAAGAAAACTACGAATTTCCAAGCATTTTCATCAGAATATATTGCCTATATGTATTCATCGCCTTCAAAATAATGTGACAAATATTGTTCATAACCTTCAAAGCAACCAACTTGAGGACGAATGGTCAGTTATCATCAGCCGATAACTCATTAGTTTTAGGTCTTCTAAATCCATGTATCACATGTCAAAGTTTTATGAAAAGTGGAAATTCATTTCTGTAATGTTTTTCCTATACCTACAGAATTACTCGTTTTACGTAATCACGTATTTTCTTCTTTTTTTTGTAGATTACGTCTTGGAGACTCCAGTTAAGGACAAGTCAGATCAACAATATTATACACTAGATACCATAATTACTTCAATTAGTTGAGGTGAGGCTTAATTTTAATGTGAAAGGAACTCTTGTACACTATAAAAAGCTTTATCAACTAAATATTTTTTCAATTGTTTTTTTAATATTTCTATATTGGGAGTTTGGAAACCCCTGTAGATAGAAATTTGGTATTGGCTTCACAATGGAGATAATAATATTAGGTTAATAATAGTGTATATAACAAATAAGAGATGATGACCTTTCGTCCAGCTCGGTTGTTGTGCAGATTCATGAGACTGCGAGCGTCGCCTTCGATTTCACGTGCGTCTAGAAATCGCCTGGCCAGGCGCATGCCATAGCCAGCATCCACCGAGCAGCCGGCCCACTTCCATCTGGTGGCACTGCTGCCCACCATTCCCGCCCCCGACCCAGAACCGCCTCCACTGCCCCCCTCCGCTGCGCAGCCACACGTCGAAATGTTGCCCCGACTGCAGGCAGCCGCCACATACCACGTCACACCCGCACTCGCTATCGCGTACGTAAATGCTGCTTCTCTGCTTCCTGCAACAAAATTAATGAGCAGGTAATTAGAATTAAGTGAATCATACAATGCAATAAATAAGATAGTGATTAAAGTAAATAATAAATAATAGAAACGTTGAAAGAATGGGTTGCTAGTTTCCTTTAAAACAGAACACAACAGGTAAAAATTGGCAGCAGTTTAAGTGTGCCTGGTTTAATCAAATCTGGAGTTCCACAGGATTCTAGGCTTTCTACAGATCTCTTTCTGATCTATGATTTCTGTAAAGGAGCTCTGAATGGGAAGCTTACTTCTTTTACAGACGATACCACACTTACATATTGTGCTAATAACTCCCAATCACTCTTCACTTTAGTTAGCAAAGATCTACGGCTGCTTGGTTTCAAGCAAATTCTCTCAAGATAAATGTAGACAAGACCAAATTGATTTGCTATAAACTAAGATAAAATGTTCAACAACCTTTGGCTTTTGAAATGTATGAGGTGAGATCTCTCACTGAATCTTGTAATTGCAGAGAAATTAAAGTATTTGATCACACCAAATATCTTGGAATAGAAATTGATTGTCATCTAAGGTGGTCCCATCAGATAGCAAGGTTGAGGAGAAATCTTTCAATCACTTGTAGAAAATTGATTACTTACAAAAGATGTGTCCGCCTTATATAATGAATATGCTTTATTATACGTTGGTTCAGAGAAGACTGCAGTACGAAGTTGTGATGTGGGGAGCAGCCTATCTTTCTGAAATGAAACCCCTAATAACGGCTCAAAAATATATTATTCGTACAATAACGAGAAAAACGCATATGTCACCATCCTTGCCGCTATTTAGAGAGAGAAAATCACTTCTACTCCGACATTTGTTCTTTTATAAGGTACTTGAAACATTTTTCAATAGGAGCGGTAATAGGTCGTACAATCACTTCAATTATGAGTTGAGGAATTGTGAGACCTCCCAACCCCAATAGAGAAATATTTCGTAGGTGTTATTTTTACGCTCCGCGCTACTTCAGTTTGTTGTCTCCTGAGATCCGGTCAATCAGAAATGCTAAAAAATTCAAGGAAATGTTGCATAAATGGTTGCTAGGTAGGGATAATCTTGAACCCTTATTTTCACCAATAGCCTTCCATAAAAACATAAGTTCATGCACTATTAACTTAGTTTTATATTGTATTTATATTAAATAGCAGTACAATTACCAATAGTTTCTATATCTCTTTGTTGTAAGCTTATTTGAAAAATTAATTACGAAATAAAAGATTGTAACTCCCATACAGGTCTACCTTGGGAGTACCTAATTTCACGCACACATCTAGGCGTATGTTATATAGCCTGTTGTAACTTTGGTCAGATGAATTTTGTATTTTATTATATTGTATTTTGTATTTGTATTTCATTTATAAGTGTGTGAAAGAAAGAATAAAGAATGTGCAAAAAAGTTGGATAACAAATATCATTTGGAAAAACGGTATTCACAACAGCGAATTTTTAAATTTTGAGAGATAATGATAAATAATGACAGATAATAATTAAATGAGAATAAAATAATATATAAAATGAAACAATAAATGAGATAAAATAGATTAAAAATAATAAAAAGTTAAAAAATGCTCAGAAAAGTTGACTGACAATTAATATAATTTCAATAAAATCTGTATTTACAACAGCAAATTTAGAAATTTTCAAATCAAGAAACGAGAATGGACAAAATAACAGAGTACCATACTTTAAATATCTAGGGGAATTTATTTCTGAAAAATTCTCAGAAGACTAATGAAGGGAACAAATTAGGTACAGTGAAATGCTTTCTGTCACCCAGGCCATAAGGATAGCCACAAGACCCCAGGCAGACATCAGTCAGCAAGCACACAATCAGAAGAAAAACCTGTTTCAGGAAACATTTATCAATTAGAACAATTACCGCTTTTTGTAAGAAATTTTTCATTATTATTTTGGAAATACTGTATATAATTTTCTTTTTCATTCTGGTGGTGATTGATAGTGGTTAACAGACATTTGTTTAGAAATATCGCCTTATATGCGTTCCTTTTACTTGCAATATTTCCTTTGTCTAACATTTTTAATAACATTTTGACGATATATAGACTCACTTAACTATAATTTATCATAATTTTGTCTAAACTAATAACCATCGATCAATTCTCTGAAAATTACTTTAATTTTCTCTTATGCGTTTTATTTGCCTCAAGTGCAATCCAGCTGAATTGATAACATACATTTTTTGAGTGATTTATGATGATTAGAAGTGATTACAGCTAAATACACTGCTTGTGCGTCTGTAACGTTATTTCTGGGAACACTGCAATTTATTGAAACTAGCTCAAATCTACTGATTTACTAGTCTTGAAGATGCTCGTATACAAACCTGTCTCCACAAACGGATACACAGTGTTATCAATAATATGAAAACAACTCGGCCTTTTTCATAATCAATTTTTCCTCAACCAGCATCCACCGAACACTCCCCCCACTCATCCCCATTAATTTGCTTTTTATCTTGAAGAACACATTTTCACTCATCCTCCTATTTCTCTAGTTCTTGTTTTCTTTCCATTAATCTGTCTTCTTTTTTTTATTGGAGCATATTTTTTTACACTTTATCCCTGCCTGTATTTAACTTCTTCTGTCTTAACATAATGTATTACTTTTCTCGCCTTTCACATCTCTTCCTCCTGCTCTTTCCCTAGAACTGAGCTATTCATGAGATCTTGTATTAAAATGATATATAGCTTTGTTTTAAATAAATAATTTTTTGAATTCAATGTGAAATTCTCTAAAATTGAATAAGAGGTATTGATTTACAACAAACAATCTACATCAAATATCTACTGTACACAAAACAGGCGCTCGCTTACAAAGGATTTAAGAATTTTCAAAAAATGTGCCCTAACGATTTTTCACTTTTTTAGCTCACAGTTTCTTGAAAACTCTCAAACAGATAATGTGGAATCAATCACATCTTATATCTTCTGGTATCTGATATCTTCTGGTATTTTTTATCTGATATCTTCAGTTGAATTTCTAGACGCGTGCTAAAAATGGGTTTCAGGGATTTTCCCATAAGTATATTTTTCTTTTTTTTGGCTCATCTTTCAAAGATACCCTTTATTTCTTTTCTTTTTCAATTTCTTCAAAAAGTAATAATATGTCAAACGTTTAAAGCGAGCAAAACAAGATTTCTTCTCTTTCAATTTCTCCAAAAAGGAATAATATCTCAAATGATTAATCTGTAAAACATTTCTTTAATAAAGAAGAAATATTTTATATGATTTTCTTGCGTATATTCCACCACACAAAACGAGGTGAATTATTATTATTTTTTTTAGGTGATTGATGAGTTGGACCTACAGTTTTAGGTGGGTTCCGAACCTTTAAAGAGTTGAGTAGACTCACTTTCTTTGCAAAAATGTTAAGAAATGTGTGTGTGTGTGTGTATGTAAATTGAAAAAAAAATTGAATAATTCATAGAAAATAATGTAGTAATCGGGATAATACGTCAATAGTATAATTCATTAATTTGCATGTTTGTAGTGGATTGTGAGAATGTGTGCTTGATAAATGTGTGAGTATAAATTGAAATGTGAATAGTAATAGTTGAAAGAAGACAATTTAACATTATAATCAGGATAATAATACATTAATAATTCAATGATTTGTATGTTTGTAGTGAATTTTATTCTCGTAGATTCTCAATAAGTTAGAAAGCCTTCATCATCTACTAGAGCTAGGTCCAATCCTCTAGACTGAATGAAGATTGTAGTGGCACAAACTGATGACTCGAATCAAGTCATTAGTAGACTAGGAATTTATACGACTGCTTTCGGAGTTTGTGTAGCGTCAGAGCGTGGCAGCAGTTTTATCTCCTGTTTTATCATGTAAAGTACTGAATTCAGCTGCGTGGAAGAATATCGAGAGGAACTCTCATTAGTATCCAATTTTAGGGATAATCACTTCAGGGCGTCATCGACATTGCTGATAAGGGTTAGCGTAATCCCTAAGCGCTCTTCTAAACTTTAGTTCACTTATCGGCTACATCGATCCTGTTTCGGTTCTATATTAAAGCTGTGCGCAGGGTTTTTGATCGTAATATTTTTTCGATGTTTCTTGTATTGGATATCTACCGTATTGCTGTAAGGAAACAATTTTTTCTTCAATTATTTCGCGAAAAATTCAAGGTTTAAAATATTCGGTTTTTGGCGGAAATTGATACCTTCTACGAGTTTTTTCACATTCTTGATAAATTTTCTATAGCTTAAAGACAACTCTAGGAATAAAATAACAAATTTTCCAATTCAAACTAACAAATAGTTTTTTCAAGATAAATTTTTGCCAAACTGAAATTTTTCACAGATTTAAAACAATTATTTTGAAAAAAACTAATTGCTTGATAGGAGAAAAGATACGCTATTTCATTTCTTCTGTTGTCTTTAAGTTATAGAAAATTTACCAAGCGAGTGAAATAACTCGTAGAAGAGATCATTTGCCCCCCAAGACCAAAAATTATCAACTTTGAACCCCCATATTTCACAAAGTAATAGAAGAAAAAAAATTTCCACACAGCAATAGAAAACATTTCAAAGTCCTGATAATATCCAATACAAGAAACTTTGAAAAAATTATGACCATAAACCCTGCGCAGGCAGTTAATGAAGGTCCGGACGTGCTGGATGAAGTCACAACCAGGAAACTCACAACTAAATCAGGAAATATCACAACTCCTAGCCGTGAAACAGCCTTAAACAGAGCAGCTTCTTGGCTCTTTGAAAATTAAAAATGATACTGTTTGTGCACTGAAATTTAGTAATATAGAGACGTATATTGAGCACTTCTGCACTGTACTATTGTTAAATTATTACTAATTATGTACTGTAATATTGAGAAATGTACATTCTGTGCTGTATTTCAATCCAAATTTTCTTATTGCAGATAGCCCAAATCATTTTAGTTGTCTATCATTCTCCCATATTGAAAAATCCGTATTCATAACCTACATATCATAATAAATGTTCAATTGTATCTATATTGTGAATCTATATTGATCATAATTTAATAACGGTACTTTCTTCTTTTTCTCGGTTGACCTTAACTGCATTTCATTTAGCCTCATTTTTTGTTTACTTTAATGTTTTTAATTGTTTAATTATTGCCCACTTGTTCTTGTTTGTTCCTTTTTGGTTCCTAATTTTGTCACCGATTATTCCTTGTTGCTCCTCCCATCAGTGGGCGTGAATTGTAAGGGCCTTTAGCCAATCACAGTCCTTCAATGAAGGTTAGCCTATGAGAGGAACCAAACCACCCTTAGAGAATAGTATCATTCTGAGTTGTATATATATTAAGCTACTCTGTACTTTAGTTTTAGTTTGTTTGACATTGTAACATCCGAAACTAGTATCTTACGGTTTTTTAATAAATGTGGTTTGACAACTTCAAGTCTTGTTATTCATAATGAATATCTTCCACAGTATCACCTTCGCCACTGTAAAGAAAGTTAAATAATTATAAGCTTTATAAGGGCTTTTATTGTCTCTTGCCGTTCCTCCTTGCCGTTCGAGTCATGTTATGGGGAACAGGGTGGACCTACTATAATGCTCATAATATGATTATTATTATTCTCATTATTATTATTTTAATTTTTTTATTATTATTATTATTATTAAGTGAATAGTAGCCAAGGGAGAATGAATCAAATTATTGATATTTTCATTAGTTTGTGATTTAATACTTTGAGAAATGTTTGGGAAAGTTAAATTGGAATGGCATGTTAGTCTCTAACTAAATGCTAATTCAAATAACTGGAAAAAATTGAATAATAAAATCTTATCAATATAATTATTGAGAATCAGACATTCAAATACAACTATTCATAGATACGTTGAATTATATCCTTCTAGAGCAGTTTTCGTGTTAATTTTGGTCTATAACTTATAAAAGAAAGTGTTAATTTTAAACAGGATAGTGATTCATCAACAAGACTGCATCCTCTTTCTAGAAAAATTTAAAATGGTTTTCTCATTTTACATTTGGTAAAAGTTTTCTCTATGAAAGTAAATCCTTCAGCGGAGATTATAACATTAACAGGAAATATCGCCTTGAATGCTTAAAGGAGATATTCATCGGCCTATTTTTTAAAATCTTTTTTGTGGATTAATTGTAAACAAGCTTGACCATGCACCATAGATGATTGGGTTTCGAGTCACCAAATAGGCCTAAGTGATAATAAAGTATATACAGTCCCGCTATTCCGAACTAATTGGAACCGAACATTGTTCCGATTAGCAAGAATTCGGGATAGGCAGATTTCATGAATAATATCAACATATTGACTTGTTATGACGTATAGAGGATGGGATGTTATAGGACATTTGCTAGTCATATCTATTATACATTACAGTATTGATCGGTTCGTGAACAGATTCAATGGAATTCGGGAGGAGAGAGCAATACGTTTAGAGTTATACGTTTTGTATAAAAGTTAACCAGTATTGTATGAAGGTTTCTGATAGAGAATGAACATTTCCCTTATGTGTTACATTTTGTTCCTTTTATTGTTTTTTTTTAATAATCATTTTTCCAAACGTATTTCGGAATGGCAGGTTTTTGAAATTACGGGCTTCAGAATAGTGGGGCTCTACTGTAGCTCAAGGTCCTGCATAGATCAAGCACTTCCAATATTCTTTGTTATAAACTCACAGTTTATAAAGGGTTCAAATTGCTGCAAAAAATATTAATCAATGAAAATAAGTTGACACCAGCTTTGATAAGAAGATCATAATGATGAATAATAAGACTTGAAGCTGTCAAAACATATTTATTTAAAAAAAATTAATTCAAATAATTTAATTTAATAATAATTTAATTTAAATAATTTATTAATAAATAATTTATTGCAACTCCAAGTCTTATTATTCATTAGGATATCTTCCACAATATCACCTTCGCCACTACAAACTAAGTTAAAGATCATAATGGTTAAGTTCATGAGAACCTTACCGTTTTCCGATAAATAGAATTTTTCCGAAAACTAAGGCATCTGATTTGTCTATTCAAATTGTTGAACGCCTATAGATTTTAATAGACCAATCAAATGCCTTGGTTTCCGGCAATATTTATTTGTATTAATTTTTTATTTATGTTTTTTAAATTGTAAAGACCAGTCTTTGGGGTCGATGAGGATTGTTTTGGAAAAAGCTGTAAGCCTCTATTGGTTGTGAATGTGTATGTATTCCGTAAATAAATAAAATTCCATTACCCGGTAAATGGTAAGGCTCTCATGAACTCAACCACTGTTATTCTACATTATATTGCTAACATAATATATTATTATACTGATTATACCTTAAATTCGTGAAATGTTTGATTGGATAATTCGCGCAATGAATGATTTGTATCAATCATCAAGGTAGTTTTAAGTTTCAGCTTTCAATAACATTACATCTATGATGTGAATAATGTAACGTTCGACAATTCGCATCTACAATAGATATCAACATTTTTTATAGCTTTGAAAATCGAGCAAACATTGTCAACAATGTTGAATGCCGTGCAACAAGATAGCATGCTTGCCAATTCGCCATTATTATCTTCGTCGCGCATCTGCACTCGTCAAAAAAAGCTATTCAAGCGCCGTCACGATACGCCTCTTCATTTAGAACAGCAGCAGACCGTATACAAGTTTTATGGTGTGTGCTTATCCAGCTTGTTAGGTCTGGAAATGCTGTTGGAGGAAGAGATAGATACGATAATGTGAAGGAGATAAGACGGAGAGTGCAGATTGAGAAAGTTGGAAGCTTCACACTTGTTCACTTTTGGGCAATTCAACTTTTCAACACATATAATACTCGTATATCGTGTCTTGACACCTTATTTTGTCTTCAAGGTGTCGGTGAAGGGGTAAGGGAGTTAGGGAGTGACGGCAAGGGGGTGTATGATGCGCAATGAATGATGGAGGGGTTTCTAGGGGATGCAGGTCAGGCGAAATTTTTAATGAAAGCAATAAAATTGAACGAAGGAGGATCGTAAATGGCTGTTACTCGTTATTAACGTGAAAAGCCACTAGGCCCACGCTTTTCTTCGCTGCAACAATTTCACACTCAATCATTCCTTCTCTCTCTTCTTCCAACCCTTCTCACCTCACTCTTCTATTACTACTCACTTTCTGACTGCATCAACGTTTGTCATAGACCTTTTGTCCTTTTTTTGAACATTTACCTCAAGTATCTCTCTCACTCTTCCAGTGCAGTTTAAATCTCAGTTACGAGTGATTATACGGTCATCTCTCTCAGTTTCTCAGTGCAGTTCTCAATCAGTTATTAACGATTATTAAGTTGCTTTTCAGATCTGACTCGAATGATGGCTCAATTATTGATGCCGCCACTGAGCTTCTACAATAATTAAGAATGATTTGTGATAGAACACTTCGCGCACACCCGCATATTCACAACAGTTATTATTTACAAGTAGTAAAAATTACAAATAATAAGACCGTCATTATTGATGTCAACAATGACAGATACCCTAATACACAGCACCTCCAATCATCCAACACAACACAAACACTCAGCATTCAGGTCAATGCTACACAGACTCAACAACACACCGCTATCCACCGACAATTACCACACTGAACTAAATACAATAAAATACCTAGCACAAGAAAACGGCTACAAACACGACCTAATTGACAAACTCAATCATAAAATAAGAAACAAAAAACAAAACACCAACACCACTGACAAAAAATACATCACAATGACATACATTAATCCACAATCAAACAGACTAGCAAAAATCTTCAAAAAAGCCGGCCACACCATCTCATTCAGAACAAAAAACAAAATAAAAAATGCACTTACACTCAAAATCACACTGAACACAAACAAATACGATCTCCCAGGGATCTACAAACTGAAATGCTCTGATTGTAACAAATTCTACATAGGACAAACAGGCCGCACATTCAAACAATGTTACAAGGAACATTTTCAAGCCCTGACATCAAAAGCTGAATCGAATTTTGCCGACCATATCATTCAAACTGGACACACTTTTACTGACATCAGTACCAACCTACACATTCTACATATAAATTCTAAAGAACACGAACTCAACACCTTGGAACAATTTGAAATATACAAACACACCACACACAATAAACAAAACATTCTCAATGAACAACTAAATTTTAAATCTCACAAACTTTTTGATCACATTTTACAAAAACCACAACACTTCTAACAAAAAAACTGACATGATGATCTAGGAACCCACGCCTCTGAAGATGGATCTCATAGATTCGAAAGCGCTCGGCCTACAGATTAAGTGAGTTATACTTATTCTTAACAAATATTTGACTGCAAGTCGTTAAATTTCACATGAAACGTTAATAAATCATAACATCCAAACTTAAGTAACTAAAAATCCACTTATAAGAAAAAATATACTAAGGAAAATTCGACAACGTTTTATTTAATGTGAAATATTTTATTTAGGACTAGCTATTGTGCCCGTCCTTCGTACGGATTATGTTTAGAAATAAGACTAAATATTTTTCCGCTTTTTTGATAGCTGTGATGTTCACACGGTCCGGCTTTGCTGCTTATTGCTGTGCTCTCCTCCTTCTTCCATTGCGCTTCCAGTTCAGATTTATTTATTCCAGTCCAGGATTTTTTTTATTTGTGTAAGATTTTTTTAAATAAGTTTCTTACTGAAGGTTTCTCTTAAATTTTGATCAAAGTACGCAAATTCTGGTTTCAATATTCCACACATTTTTCTCTCTTTATTTTTAAATTAATCCCACAAGGCGGGTCTCTCATATATTAGAGAAATAAAATTTTCACAATTAATATCTTCCACTTCTGGACACTGGAATTCACTAATAAGAAGATCAATGCTGAAGAATATCAATGAAGGAGATCAATGCTGACGATCTGAAGACTGCTTCCAGCATAATAAGCGTATCGTTTGAACATATCCATTACCGGTACAATACATGTGCCACCGGATACGGATAGTTATTTTGCGGTACAGCTGATTTTAGCGATACAGTTTTCGAAGACAAAACCGAATGTAGAAATCGGCTATAACAGCTTTTTTACTGGATCCAGTCGAAACAGTATTGTGTGAACATACAATATGAAATGTACATGCAAACGAAAGCACTGCAAAATAACTGATACAGCAAATTTACTGTACCGCACAAAAACTGTAACGTGTGAACGGGCCCTTAGTAAACAACTTAGAACGTAAACAATTCAGTGACAGGTATAGGAGAGAATATGTTTTGAGAACAGCTGACTGATATATCATGATAAATTACGTGATTTTTTCTTATGTGGTAATAATAGTGCTACCTGGCGAATTCCTAAGAGCCTAGCTCAAACCGCACCTTCCTAAAATGTTAATTTTTGTTTTGAAAAATTTAAATTAGAAAATTTTGTTTTTTTTTCAACAAATAAATAATTGATGAAACATCATGAGCTTTGATTCACCAGTCATATGTTTCCTAAAAGACTGCAATGCTCCGACTACGCAAGTCTGCAGACAGCGTAAATAACGCCGCGAAGGGCCCACCATTCAGATTATATTTGAGAACAGCTGATTGATAAATTACGTTATTTGTTCTCATCTATATAAATGAAATTAGAGTTTTGTCTGTACATTTATCAGAATTGTATATTTTTTGGTTATTTATACATTAAATAAGCCGAAAATAGTCTTATCTCAATTTTTTGTCTGTCTGTCTGTCTGTCTGTCTGTCTGTGTGTCTGTCTGTCTGTTTGTCACGGCCGCAAAGGCACTTTTCGCGGCCTTCTCCTCAAAAACGAGAGCATCGATCGGGATTTTAGTTATTGAACAGTATTGGAGACATTATTGGCAATGTCTTTAGCTATAAAAAACTATTTTTTTTTTTTTAACAGAGTAATAAACGTTTAAAAACCAAGTATTGTGCGATTTTGGATACATTTTACGCGGCCTTCTCCTGAAAAACGAGAGCATCGATCGGGATTAATGTTATTTATCAGTATTGAAAACCTTTTTGACAATGTCTTTAGCTATAAAAAACTAAATTAACTTTTTTTTAACAGAATAATAAACGTTTAAAAACCAAGTATTGTGCGATTTTGGATACATTTCTTCCAAGTTTTATTACCACATAAGAACAAATCACGTAATTTATCAATCAGCTGTTCTCAAATATAATCTGAATGGTGGACTCTTCGCGGCGTTATTTACGCTGTCCGCAGACGGAGCATTGCAGTCTTTTAGGAAACATATGACTGATGAATCAAAGCTCATGTTATGTTTCATCAATTATTTCTTTGTTGAAAAAAAAAACAAAATTTTCTTATTTCAATTTATCAAAACAAAAATTAACATTTTAGGAAGGTGCGGTTTGTGCCAGGCTCTTGGGAATTCGCCAGGTAGCACTATTATTACCATGTAAGAAAAAATCCCGTAATTTATCATGATATATCAATAAGCTGTTCTCAAAAAATATTCTCTCTGATACCTGTTACTAAATTAATTGTTTACGTTCTAAGTTGTTTACTAAGGGCCCGTTCACACAATACAGTTTTTGTGCGGTACAGTAAATTTGCTGTATCAGTTATTTTGCAGTGCTTTCGTTTGCATGTACATTTCATATTGTATGTTCACACAATACTGTTTCAACTGGGTCCAGTAAAAAAGCTGTTGTAGCCGATTTCTACATTCGGTTTTGTCTTCGAAAACTGTATCGCTAAAATTAGCTGTACCGCAAAATAACTATCCGTATCCGGTGGCACATGTATTGTACCGGTAATGGATATGTTCAAACGATACGCTTATTATGCTGGAAGCAGTCTTCAGATCGTCAGCAATGATCTTCTTCATTGATATTCTTCAGCATTGATCTTCTTATTAGTGAATTCCAGTGTCCAGAAGTGGAAGATATTAATTGCGAAAATTTATTTTTTCTAATATATGAGAGACCCGCCTTGTGGGACAAGACTTAAGATTAATATAAAAATAAAGAGAGAAAAATGTGTGGAAAATTGAAACCAGAATTTGCGTACTTTGATCAAAATTCAAGAGAAACTTTCAGTAAGAAACTTATTTAAAAAAATCTTACACAAATAAAAAAAATCCTGGACTGGAATAAATAAAACTGAACTGGAAGCGCAATGGAAGAAGGTGGAGAGCACAGCAATAAGCAGCAAAGCCGGACCGTGCGTACATCACAGTACAGTTGACGCCGTACAGTAAAAAAACCGTACCGCAAAAAAACTGTATTGTCTGAACAAGCTGCTAACAACTTCATGATCGTTGCTATCAAAAAACCAAAACATATTTAGTCTTATTTCTAAACATAATCCGTACGAAGGACGGGCACAATAGCTAGTGTGGTAATAAAACTTGAAAGAAATGTATCCAAAATCGCACAATACTTGGTTTTTAAACGTTTATTATTCTGTTAAAAAAAAGTTAATTTAGTTTTTTATAGCTAAAGACATTGTCAAAAAGGTTTTCAATACCGATAAATTACTTTAATCCCGATCGATGCTCTCGTTTTTCAGGAGAAGGCCGCGTAAAATGTATCCGAAATCGCACAATACTTGGTTTTTAAACGTTTATTACTCTGTTAAAAAAAAATTAATTTAGTTTTTTTATAGCTAAAGACATTGCCAATAATGTTTTCAATACTGTTCAATAACTAAAATCCCGATCGATGCTCTCGTTTTTGAGGAGAAGGCCGCGAAAAATGCCTTTGCGGCCGTGACAGACAGACAGACAGAAAGTGAGATAAGACTATTTTCGGCTTATTTAATGTATAAAACGTAAAAATAACCAAAAAATATACAATTCTGATAAATGTACAGACAAAACTCTTATTTTATATAGCCAATATAGAAAATTATAATAGCGAAAGGCTTCTTAAAAGTGAAATGGCTTTTGATTCATTTTGATGTGGTCCCTTTCAGAATATACCTACACTGAAATAGTAGGCCTATATTACGTTACAAGTGTGGAAAATTGTGTTTACTGAAAATATGATAAGTTAACGCAGGAGATGAAGTTGAGTGCGGTATTATCATACGAGTATGGTAAACATCTTCCCGGATGTGTTATGTACGATATTTTTCATGATATTTGGCGAATAAATATTCTTAATCCATCACAGCAGCGAAACTAAAAATACTTCTGAGATCAGCTGTTTTTCCAAATTCTCCAACTTATGATTGAAACTGAATAACCTCATTCCTATGACTCAATAACATCAACTAAATTATTTACAACTAGCAGCTACCCGTCCTTCTTAAGGATTATGTTTAGAAATATGACTAAATATGTTTCGGCTTTTTTGATTGCAATGATCATGAAGTTGTTAGCAGCTTAGTAAACAACTTAGAACGTAAACAATTCAGTGACAGTTATCAGAGAGAATATTTGAGAACAGCTGATTGATATATCATCATAAATTACATGATTTGTTCTTATCTGGTAATAATAGTGCAAACCGCACCTTCCTGAAATGTTAATTTTTGTTTTGATAAATTTAAATTAGAAAATTATGTTTTTTTTTTCAACAAAGAAATAATTGATGAAATATAAGATGAGCTTTGATTCACCAGTCATATGTTTCCTAAAAGACTGCAATGCTCCGACTACACAAGTCTGCAGACAGCGTAAATAAAGCCGCGAAGGGCCCACCACTCAGATTATATTTGAGAACAGCTGATTGATAAATTGCGTGATTTGTTCTTATCTTCTATATAAATAAAATTAGAGTTTTGTCTGTACATTTATCAGAATTATATATTTTTTGGTTATTTTTACGTTATATACATCAAATAAGCCGAAAATAGTCTTATCTCACTTTCTGTCTGTCTGTCAGTCTGTCTGTCACGGCCCCAAAGGCATTTCACGCGGCCTTCTGCTCAAAAACGTGAGCATCGATCGGGATTTTAGTTATTGAACAGTATTGAATAATTTATTAACAATGTCTTTAGCTATAAAAAACTAAATTAACTTTTTTTTAACAGAGTAATAAACGTTCAAAAACCAAGTGTTTTGCGATTTTGGATACATTTTATGCGGCCTTCTCCTGAAAAACGAGAGCATCGATCGGGATTTAAGTTATTTATTAGTATTGAAAACCTTTTTGACAATGTCTTTAGCTATAAAAAACTAAATTAACTTTTTTTTCAACAGAATAATAAACGTTTAAAAACCAAGTATTGTGCGATTTTGGATACATTTCTTCCAAGTTTTATTACCACATAAGAATAAGAACAAATCACGTAATTTATCATGATATATCAATCAGCTGTTCTCAAATATAAATGGTGGGCCCTTCGCGGCGTTATTTACGCTGTCTGCAGACTTGTGTAGTCGGAGCATTGCAGTCTTTTAGGAAACATATGACTGGTGAATCAAAGCTCATCTTATGTTTCATCAATTATTTCTTTGTTGAAAAAAAAACAAAATTTTCTAATTTAAATTTATCAAAACAGAAATTAACATTTTAGGAAGGTGCGGTTTGTGCTAGGCTCTTGGGAATTCGCCAGGTAGCACTATTATTACCACATAAGAACAAATCACGTAATTTATGATGATATATCAATCAGCTGTTCTCAAATATTCTCTCTGATAACTGTCACTGAATTTTCTACATTCAAAGTTGTTTACTAAGCTGCTAACAACTTCATGATCGTTGCTATCAAAAAAGCCGAAACATATTTATTTAGTCTTATTTCTAAACATAATCCGTACGAAGGACGGGTAGCTGCTAGTGTGGTTATAAAACTTATTCAGGTGCGACCTGATAACTCTGACACCCGACCTGAGTCAGCCAGGTCACACGATATTATTATTATTATTATTATTATTATTTACTTAGAAGAAATGTATCCAAAATCGCACAATACTTGTTTTTTAAACGTTTATTATTCTGTTAAAAAAAAGTTAATTTAATTTTTTATAGCTAAAGACATTGTCTAAATGGTTTTCAATACTGATAAATAACTTTAATCCCGATCGATGCTCTCGTTTTTCAGGAGAAGGCCGCGTAAAAGTGTATCTCAAATCGCACAATACTTGGTTTTTAAACGTTTATTACTCTGTTAAAGAAAAGTTAAATTAGTTGTTTATAGCTAAAGACATTGTCAATAATGTTCTCAATACTGTTCAATAACTAAAATCCCGATCGATGCTCTCGTTTTTGTGGAGAAGGCCTTGGGGGCCGTGACAAACAGACAGACAGACAGAAAGTGAGATAAGACTATTTTCGGCTTATTTGATGTATAAAACGTAAAAATAACCAAAAAATATATAATTCTGATAAATGTACAGACAAAACTCAAATTTTATTAATATAGATTTTCATATGAACATATGGACAGAAATATTATATTCTTCTTATTCTCGATTCAAATTAAGTTCACGTGATTGGTCAAAACGGGACATTACAGGCTTGTTTCACACTGAAACAGCTTTGGGTAACCGATGTCGTTTATCCGGCATAATTGCATTGCATCATATGATTTCGAAAACCATCTAGATGTAAAGCGCTCCATATGATACAATGATCAGCCTGGTAAACGACACCGGTTATCCGATTGGCGGTTATGTGTGGAACTATCCTATTCAAACTTGATTGAAATGAAGACATCAAAGAATGCTCCTTCTTGTTTAATATTGGGCTAAGTATTGGGCCGATCCTTGCGAAACTTGGATGGGACCACCGCTGAGCGATGCTCTTCCATTTAAAAAAAAATTCATCGAAATCGGTTCAATATTGTTCGAATGATTGATGTACAAACATAAAAAAAAAACAGGTCGAATATAGTAACCTTGTTCTTTTTGGAAGTCGGTTAAAAAAATAATGTTGATTGAACTGTTAAAGTTACTAATTTCACAAGAAAAATGAACACAGTTCAATTTATATTCAGTGATATAACACAAGATTGAAATCAACAGATACGACAGATAGATTATTAAAGAAAAAAAGATAAGATGAACTCTATTGGGATACTTCATATAATTTTATTTGTGATAAAGCATCTCAAAGCAGGCTCTAATAAATCGGTGCCGACACATCTGTGAAAGTCTCACAGATTTCATCTGATGAAGGTAACTTTTCTGAATAGTAGGTGTGCACATTGTCAAAAGTAAACTACTCGCAGTACCGTATTTGTAGTATCTTCTGCGATGGAAGGATTGCTTTGCCAGGGGCAACCTTCATTAGCGGGTGTTTAGTGTGCCTTGATTTGTTGAAGTCCAATGGCCGCCTCTGATAATGCAACAACGAGAGCCTAGAGCGACCCGTAAAGTTGGTTGGGGCTCAGCCGAAGCCTGAGTCGGACTTGCGCTTCTCGACTAGATCCGATCTGTAGATTTAATTCGATGTTTGTCTTTTGAGTTAAGCACTCGCTCGAGGCCAATGACGAACACCCAGCCCACATTCTCACACTCAGTGAACTATATCTAACAACTGCTAGCAACCCAGCAGTGTGCATCCTTATACTGAAACCAATACAATTCCACTAGCTTCCCAACTTATGTCTGACGTTACCGCATAAACAAACACATGCATAGACATTGTAAAATTACTAGATTGCTTCAGGGGTAATATGATTTTATTGCCTATGAATAGTAGAATTGGACCAGAACTATGTAGTGGATAGGGAGAGAGTGTGGCAAACATGGTTATATCCTTAATTTTCAGCGTGGAGAAATCTGAAATTTGTTGAGAATAAATTAAAAATAACTTGAGAGCATGCTACATAAATAGTGAAGTAAGTAACTTTACAATATCCTTATATGAACAATGTTTTTGAGTCATCAATTCCAATATGTAGATAACATAGAAATTCGGGATGGACCAAGTTTTGATAGATTGAGTTGCCATTCAAACGGACAAAAATTACAGGTTATTGATTGAAATCTATGTATTTTTGCTGAGAAAATTAACATTTTACATTCGTATTGGTACATATGTGTTAAATACTAAATGATACTGATTTAAAAAATTGGTTTAAAATGATTTTGAAAAATACCAGGAAGTAGTTGAATGATGCAGAGACAACCAATAAAACGAAGGTGATCAAATGGCTTACAGTTTGCTTCCAGATTCAATTATAGAAGAAAGATTGGTGTTCTTATAGGTTTTATTGAATTAATCAACAAAATCGTCCTAATAAAAACCGTCTTGCAGTAATGAATATGGGAGAAAATCATAATTTTTCAGTTAGTTATGCTGTTAGCATAGTGGTAATAAATATTTGTTATAGAAAATATATTCTAGTTCTAGCATTTTTTATTAAATTAATCAACAAAATACTCCTAATAAAAATAGTCTTGCATTAATGTGTATATAAGAGAGAATCAGGAGAATTATGCTAAGAATATTGTTGTAATAAATTGTATTTATAATGAATAATAAGACGAAGTTGTCACAACTTTGTCTTATTATTCATTATGGATATCTTCTTCAATATCACCTTCACCACAACAAAGAAAGGTAATTGTATTTACATCTAATACATTTGATTTCACAAACTCACCAATCCCAAATTGATTAACCTAAATGCAATCAAACCATGAACTCAATTTTGTAATGATTTTTTTCAATGATACTACCAGCTGACCACTAGGATGAATGGAGAAACTCCTTTTTGGAAATATCTCATATTATCCCTTGACATCGTCTCATGACAATAATTTCCTCTTGTAACAGATTGACTCTCTCGTATCCTGTCAGCATCATTACTCACGCAGAAGACTGCGCTTGGATGGGTCATCAGGCAGATATGACTTCACGTTATCTGCTCTATCATTTACCCGAGTATTTTGGTGCTCCTCTCAAATTGCAGCATTACTATAATATTGATGTGGACCTACCAAGATCTTTCCTCTTTATTTAAAACAAATAGTACGTGCGTACGTGGTATTCAATAATGTTTCTCAGACAAAACCCAAACAGAGAACAATAGGAAAACGTATCAACAGGTAAATGAATGAATAATATGGATGGAGTGGATATAGTAAAACAAGTCAAGGAAGGTAGAGTGGTTCTTGTTGAGACATGTTTGCATTGAAAACCACACTGCTGCCTTCATGAAACATTATTTATATTGTATGGAGGATAGCGTCCTTCAAGATCTTGGAGCACGGGATATGAGTTACTACAACATAAAGATTTGAGGCGTTCATGAAACGTCTCAATCGTACTTCGTGGTCGTACATTTTGACGGTTGCATGTGGGCCTCGTGGGTTGTCCTGCCACCCTGCTACTAGGTAAGGTAAGGTTAGGTTAGGTGAGGTTAGCTTAAGTTAGGTTAGTAACGATCGTGGCCAGGAAAACAGGAATGGAAGGAGAGGAAATACGAGGAAGAAGTGCAATTTTGCCAACTGCATAATTATGTCAAAGTGATTTAACGGTAGACTCCATTCACCAATCTTGTTATACAAGCAGCGCATATAGGAGAACATCACATAAAGCGTGTTTACTCTTTGATATCAGTTGAGTACAGCACACACTCTTTCTCCCAGATGAGCAGAAATCCAGCGACTTGGAGATGAAGTGAGATACCCAGTTTCTGTTCAATTTCAGGGTGTCCGTTCTCGCCACCAATGTAAATTACCACACATTATCAGGTAGGCTCGCTACACTTGCTTCACCCGTCTAGCCAAATCACTTGCACGTACAAAGTGTATTGACTAAGCACCGTAGTTTTTTATTTTACAAAATGATGAGTCCATCAAATATTTGAGTCTGAATAGAGAGAGCTTCGCGACAGCGGGGTATGTTGCTTACACCATGACCAAAATAATGGGAAAAGTTTAAGCGTTTTTATTTATATATGGCTCCAAAGATTTATAACAAGCTACTTGGGGAAATTAATTTGATTAGAAGTAATACAACTTTTCTATGCAGTGAAAGAGTGGATTTTGAAAATTTAATATGTAGAAGAATTTAAATGCTAAATAAAACTTTAATAGAACAATGAAGTTAAAATTTTGATTCAGTTTGTTTAAATGCTATATGTAAATATTTTGCTACATTGAATTCAATTTGTTGATATGTATCACAATGTGTGCAATATGTATAATTGTATGATATGTGTAATAGAAGTATGCAGTAAGATATTATTTGTAATACAGTATCGAAAAAAATTAAGTTGAAATTTGAAATAGTACACACCTAGTTTGTACAGTCACGGCAAGACATAAGAATAAGAAAATATAAAAAGTTTTGTCTTAATTCTTATGAAGCATAATAATAATGTCAAAAGCAGTGTTGCTTGACAAGCACTTTCTTCGTTTCCCTGTAAATTTAAGTAGGATATGATAAGCTCCAATACAGCTTTTGCATTAGGAGGTACCTAGTTGCACAAAAGAATAAGAAACTTCTAAAAATTTCATATACTGTAATTATTTTATTTAGTAATTTATTTTTTTGTAAAGTGTTCTAGTTATATTCAGATATTAAGTTAAATTTGTATGTATACTTTATATGTTATTGTGGAGTAAAGATGATTATGATTATGATTAGCCAAGGGGCGAGGAAATTCATAAAAGCAGAAATTTTCTCTTGAATTTAAACTTTCACGACCACGTTGACACAATACATAAGAAAAAAAACCGCTAGTAAACGTCAAATTCGAGCGTATTTTGGGGAACATTTCGAAAACTATTCTTATTGAAAACCATTAGATAATAGTTTCGGTTGCTAAACCATTATTAATCTCAAACAAACTAAAACTTAAGTACACAGTAGCTTAATATATACTAAACACGGAATGGTACTATTGGCTGAGGAAGACTGATAGACTGACCTGCATTGAAGTTCTGTGATTGGTTGAAGACCATAACAAGTCACACCCACTGGTGGAAGAAGAAACAAGCAAAAATAAGTGTAGGGTTTTTGATTCTTAATTGTGACACTTATTTCTGCTAGTTGCTCCTCCCACCAGTGGGCTTGAGTTGCTATGGCCTTCAGCCAATCACATACCTCCAATGCAGTTCAGCCTATCAGCCTACCTTTCTCCCTCATCCAATAGTATCATTCTGTGATTAGTATATGTTAGCTACTCTGTATTTCAGTTTTAGTTTGTTTGAGATTGATAATAGTGTAACAACCGAAACTAGTATCTAACGGTTTTGAATAAATGTGGTTGTGACAACTTCAAGTCTTACTATTCACTAATCTCAGTACTTGTCTAGGTCCAAAACAGAACATGCATACCAAGTTTCAACTTTTCGGTCTCGTAGTTCCCAAAATTCTAAATTATTCCAAAAACATAAATTGAATTTACTGTAGTTCTTAAGAATTTTAACAAATGCTGGAAAAACTTCAAACTCGTGTGTATTCTTAACAGGCTTTCATAAACCTTTCTCTATACTTTTCCAAATCCACAACTTGCCATGTTATATTCCAAATTTCAACTGTTTGGCCAAGTAGTTCTTGAGAAGAAGAGATCTTTCAATACCATCAATTTTGGGAGTAATTTTGAGAAGTTTTTAAACCCCTCGAGGGTCTCAAATATATACCAACTTTTTGAGCGAGTGGTTTTCTAGAAAAGGTGTTAAATTACTCAGTGAGTCGCATTTGGCTTTTATATATACGTAGAAATACAGCGGCTTGGCGTCAACAGTTTTACTGTAACTGGGCGTTTCATGACAATATATCCATTTATCTATCTACATCCGCACTAACGGTTCAACAGCGATTCAAATAACCTAGATATACACGCACTCATATGCAACACTGCACTTTTGCATCAAAGTAAGTCATAAACAAAGTTTGAGTCATTGCATGTGGAGTTTTCATGTGGGCGACAGTAAATAATATTGCTTGGACACTTTAAATTACTGTAACAACATTCTAACCAGTGTCTTCCTGCACTGAGAACATGCTTCCAATTTCATTCTGTTTAGATAGATCTATATAGTTAGAATATTCCTTAATAACTTTCCTTTCCTAGCGTTATTCATTACTTTGCAATAACGTGTGGGATGTTGTTGACCATTGAGAAAATAAAATGTGTTTTCAACTAAAATGCTCATAAATCACGCTATAGCCGTTCACCAGAATTA
Organism: Conomelus anceps; assembly: GCA_948455865.1. Taxonomy (NCBI): domain Eukaryota; kingdom Metazoa; phylum Arthropoda; class Insecta; order Hemiptera; family Delphacidae; genus Conomelus; species Conomelus anceps. The sequence continues at coordinate 27,403,159 of OX418216.1, forward strand.
GATTATTTCAGCACTGAATAGATATCTATTTTATTCTATGATTTTAGTCATGTACTTTATCACTTATCTCATCTGTATAGATGAGTGGAAAACTGATAGTTGAGAAATGAATGAGAAAAGTCAATACTTAATTGGGTGAAGGATGAAGGTTCATTATACAGTAATAATATAAGTTAGTGTAATAATGTAATCTAATGTTGGGCACAGAGTGAAATGAATGAAAAGTGCGATGCCAATATTCATGGATTCTGTTTTAGGCCGCTTCAATACATTGTGTCAAATGTCGGTCGTCAGGAAAAATTTTTATTTGTCTTTGTAGCGTCACGTAACGTCACCAACTTATGTTTTCTAGACGACGCACTTTGGCGCGCGCTAGACGCCCTTCTTTCGAACGTCGTCTAACTCATTATTGGAAACCGACGCTGTGTATAAGAGCGGTCTTATTCCCTATTTTATAAACAATTTGGTTTTGCAAAATATTCATCAATCTATAACATTTTTCAAATACAGTTAATTTTCTCTGCTGATGAAGCCCACACGCCTGAGACTTGTGCGTCGGTAATGAGGTGAATGATGATACAATAATGTTATGAATGGTTAAAATACAGTTCCAAACCAAGTGTTAAAAAAGCTGATAAGTCATGTCATCGCAGCTGGTCAAAAATTCCAAGAGTACCTAGTCCTGAGCACAGTCACTATTGTCCTGACACCACGATCAGCGAGCGGCCAATCACTCACATTTGTTTGGGTATAACCCAGTTCTGTCAAACATTTGATTCTAGAGCCTTATCTATTTTACCATAACAATATTACTCCATTACTTCACTGTATTTTCAGTTATTTTGAACATTGATTTGACCCGAGCCTCATTCATTTTATCATAAGAATTCATATTTTTATTATAAGAAGGTATTCTTCATTGTATTTTCACTTCCTTCAACCATTTTTTGTAAATTACGTCTTGGAGACTCTAGTTACGGAGTATAATACAAGTCAGATCAGCAATAACATTTATCCTAGAAGCTCATCCATTCCACCATGAGGATATTAGGCTACTCCACAAATTCAATGTATTTTCAGTTCTTTCTGAGCATTATTTTATCCTAGTCTCATTAATTTTACAATAAGAATATTACTTCACTGTATTTTCAGCTACTTCGAACATTCGATCCTAGAGCCTTATTCATTTTACAACTAGAAAATCACTTAATAACTTCACTGAATTTTCAGTTACTTCAAACATTTAACCCTAGAGCCTTACACCTTTTTATTTTACCATTTATTTTCAGTCTCTTCAAACATTATTATATTTAAGACCTTCAAATAAACATTTGCCATCAGAGTATTATGTAATTCCAGTAATTTATTAGGCTATTTTTTCAGTTACTTCAAACATTTGATCCTAGAGCCTTATTCATTTTGTCATTGATCTTTACTTTATTTTTCACTGTATTTTCATTTTCTTCAAACACCTCCTCTCCTTACCACCTCCAACTCCTTACCTAACCATTACGATGATAATTATGTTGTTCCAGCCACAAACACCATAAATGAATATTCAATTTAATTCAATTCAATTTTATTTATTGTCTACAATACATAACAGAACACTCATATATTCAAGCAAAAATTACAACATTTCTTATCATAATAATGAATATCTACATAAAACATCATAAATGAATTAATTGTTTCATCCCTCTTCAAGCAAAGCTTGTGCTGAGGGATGGTGCATCTCTAAAATGGCAATATCATATAAGACATTGAATTAAAAAATAACTTGACAATTAACAAGAAACCTGAAAACACATATCTGTTTCGCTTATTATAATTTTTTTTATATAGGCTATTGGTTTAAAAGATACAATTGAATATTTAAAGCAAAATAATAACAAGTTTGTTACCTAAAAAACACGTCTAGTTTTCTATTATTTTAAATGAATGAATCTTCATTATAATTCAAAATTGTAAAATTATAAAATTTAACACTTATAATATTATAAGAATTTATTACAGTATGTACTTTTCCATTGACTGCCAGCACTATAAATCTTGCTATTTATAATTGAAATTGTGTCCACTTTGAACCAGTCTCTTTGATAAAACAGTCGAATAGCAACTCAACCCATCAACTCTATTATATAATACCATTATAATATCACTTCATTATGTCCCTGTATTTTCAGCTCTCAACAAATCCACTACAGCTACTTCAGCTACAAGCCACTGCAGGTATTTAGATTAGAGTAAACTTGACAAATGTGAGCTTTGCAGCTTAAACTGAAAGTAGTGGATAGTGGTGAGCTGACGCAGTGATGAAAGTTGCTGGGTTATGAAGCAGAGAAAAGACGGCGGCGGCAGCGAGCTTTCAACTAACAACTGGCGTAAGAAGCTTGTTAACAGGCATCTTGGTCGGCAGATACATGGACTGAGTGGGCGCCATCAGCACCAGACACCTATCTTATCTTCAAACACCATCTGAAATTTATCTGCTCAGCGTTTCCTTCTGTTTTGGCGTTGCTCTGGTCCCTCTCACACCCACGCGCCTCTCTTCTCGCCTCCTCAGCCACTCAGCCACATCTACACTTTCCTTGTTCTAGTGTTCTGGTTTCCATTCCATAAACTCCGAAACAGTTTCACTGGAAACAAAGTGAACTTCTGCTGATTGGCGAAGTGACGAAGAGTTGATGGGTTGGGTTACTATTCATTTTTGGTGTTTGTGGCTCAAACGATAATTTAATATTATCATTATAGTGTGCAAACAAGCGCCGAAAAAGAACCACATAGTTCTAAACGCGTCCGCCCCGACTCAATCAGGTCAGTTCGGCACAGCAAGTTTATACCTATGAATAATGAATATTATCATCATAAACTCCTAACAGCTTCACTTGAAACAAAGTGAGCTCTTACTGATTGCCAAAAGTTGATTAATCCATATTTTTTGAAGGCTACTATTCAGTTTTGTTGTTTTTGGCTTGAGCAATGATGGATTATAAAAATGAATTTTTAATTTTGATGGTTGAGTTTTTCAAATGTGAACTCTATCTGATTGGCGAAGAGTTGATCAAACCTTAGTTGTGGGTATAATTATTCATATTTGTTGTTTGTGACTTGAACAATAATTGTATAAAAATTAGAATTTTGAATATAAATTTATGGAAGTAACAATGATTGAATAATATCAAATAGCATTTCTAATTCTAATAGTGAAAGTTACAGTAACTAAATTTCAAATAGTATTTTCAATTGCAATGATTTTTTATATGGGGAAATTGTAGGATTAAAATTTTTTTCATTAGTTTATTTTAAATTATTCCTGTAAATTTTAATAATTTAATTTCATTCAAATTAATTAATTAAATCATAATTTTAATTAAGTATGATCGAATTAGTAAATTTAACAATTTAATTTATGCATTCGGCAAAGAGGTTTTTGACTGTTCAACAAAAACATTTTCTTACGATTAAAATTTTCGGTAAAGCCTGCTCAATGAAATATCTCTGTAGCTACTGTTTATTTTTGTTGTTTCTGTCTTGAACGATAATTTTGTATAAAATAGAATATTATATTCCGATGGTGAAAGCTAAAATAATTGAATATTAAAAACGATTCTCAATTTCAATGGTAAATGTTACATTAACTTTAAAGTGAACTCTTGCTGAATGGCGAAAAGTTGATGAATATTTGTGTTAGTATCAATTTTTATTGCTTCTGGGTTGAATAATAACGGAATATTGAATAGAATTTTCAATTCCAATGGTGAAAGCTAGAATAGTTGGATATTAACTACAACTTTCAATTTCAATGGTCCATCTTTGGGGTTTACAATTCATTTTTGTTGTTTGTGGCTTGCACAACAATTAATTATTGAATATAATTTTCAATTAAAATGGTGAAAGCTAAAATAATTGGTTAGGCTATTAAATAAAATTTTCTATAATAATTTTCTAATATTTGAATTTGAAATAGAGTTTTCAATTTCAATGGTGAATGTTAATTACATTATTTCTCCACAAAAATATTTTAATTCAACAGTTTATTTATTTATTTATTCATTCATTCAACTTAAATACAGTCAATGTGAATACAACATTTGTTTAGAAGAATCGTTCTTGCTCTAGTTTTGAGTTCCACTACCACAAAATCCTGGACAGCTTCACGTGAAACTAGAAACAAACAAATCGGCGAAGAGTTGATTATTCCATCTTTGTGATTTTTCCCAGGTCGTGTAAGTATTACAGTTATTATTCAGTATTATTGTTTTTGATTGGAACAATTATCAATTATTAATGTACATCGAAAATAAATTTAAATTTTAATATGAATTCCAACATGAAATTTTCCTTTTTATCGACCAAGAACAAATATAATGTCATTTAAGAATATGCAATATTATACTGCTATACCGTAAACAATACATCTCTCAGATTACGTCCTTCATACACTAGTAGTTTTCTGCAGTTATCCATTTACATCAAGTGTCATGTCGAGCGGGGTTTAATGGAAGCAGTCCACAGGAAAACCACCAAAGACCACTGTAACCGTTTGGTTTGGTGTTTGTGATCCTGGTGTTACTGGTTCAAATTTCTCCCCCTGACTAAAGTGGAAATGTCACTATAAACAGTGATTCTTAGGTTCTGCGACTTCCTCCCGCCAAAATTAATAAGAACTTTTTTTGTAAACTTTATAATGTGTGGTGCTATTGAGATTGCACTACAGCTCACACATCACATAAATCCTGGATACGTCATCTGTTTTCGTGGTAATATTGTGTGACCTTTGCTTTCTCCAGACTTGATAACCTGTGATTTTTTCTCTGGGGCTACCTCAAACCCGTCAAGGGCGGTTCCAGGGTAGGGTCATAACCGCCCCAAAAATCAGAAATTTACTGGAGAAGGACAATCTTGCCAAAAAAGGTCAACAAAACCCATTTGTGAACCCCCTAAACTTCTTAGCTTAAAGCGTTCCTGAAGTCCCGGGTGTGACAGATCGTCCTCAAACTTTGGAAACCCGCAAATGAAATTATAAGACAAAAACTTAAATCAATCCCGCCCGAAATGACACGTGAAATAATGGATAGTAGTTTCAGAGAACGTCTCTTGAGTACATGAGTAGAGAACACCATTTTCGCGAGTATTACTTAAAACAGTTCAATATTACATGATATTATGAAATAAAATTCAGTGTGTTCTTGGTAAATGAAGATGAAAATTTCCTATCTTATTCAGCATTGTTTTTATTAGCTTCCCTGATAGGGGAGCTCAATATATAATAAGTAGTGAAATAAACCAATGACATCAGTATAACAGTCAGTTATCGTTGCTTTTTCTTGGGAGAGGAATTACTCATGAGATATCTTTTATTAGATCTTTCAATATTATTCTTGTTCCATGCAGCGGCGATAAAAATTATAAAACCCGCCCCCTCGCCATCTCGCCCCTCCCCCCTAATCGCCACCGCAAGTTCCATGTTCTTGCTCTTAAAACAGTATGTATCCCAAATTATCAAAACCGCGTTTGGATGAATGAAAGTGATTCTATGACTTGATGTTATAAGTATTATTATCACTTGCCCGGTGGTTCGGAACACACCTGAAATTCTTCGTAACATTGCTCAAACCGCGAGGTGGAACTACCCCTAGACCAATAAAAGCCATACGCTTATTTTTATTATTATTATTATTATTCCCAATTCTGACTTACATCACAGATCTATCGATTTTCTAATATTTATAATAGCGTGCACTTTCCTTCTTTAATGCACTTAATACTCACTCAATAACATCTTCATCACTCACACCAACACAGACTACTAAACCAAAAAAGATCTTCGTTTCCAAAACGTTGTTGTTTTACGCAACGAGTTTTACTGAAACGAGTTGTTTTGAACAAAAATTGTTCATCTTATTAAAACAGTTCCTGTGAGGTTGCATTGTCGTCATACACGCCAATTGATATAGATTGCTCAAGAAGAAGTTACCAAAATAGATCTTCGTTTTTAACCCAACAAGTTTTACTACGGGTTGTTTTAGGCAACAATTGCTTATCTGGTTAAAACTTATCCTGTGGGGCTAAATCACATGCTATGCTGACAGCACGTGTTTAAACATTGCACTTGTATAATAAAAGAGATTTGCCGTTTATAGCACATGAGATCCAATAGCTCACTACTCTCCAGCGGGATGATTTCTAGTGTAGAGCACTGTAGACAGCAATAGACTGCGATGGACAGAGCTGAGGTTGTCTGGACTCAATAAAAGGGCAATAAATTGGAGCTGTTCTTTCTCGAATGGAAGGAACATGGCGCGTATTCTCACAACAACTTGGAGCAGTATTTTTATTGAAAGAGGTCCAGCCAATTACGGGAGTGACAAGTTAAAAAAGTGAGGCTAGAGAAAATTGAAGTGCGAAATAAATAAGTTATTACGTGTGTTATTGTGGGAGCGTTTTAAGAGCGGCTCGCCTCGCATACATTACTGGAGTCAGAAATCCCTTTCACTCTCAGCAACCTAACAGGCGTTGTGCGTTTTGCTTCTTTGTAACAGTCTATTTTGTTCTTCACAAATACCTCGAGGGAATCGATTTTCATGTACAGTTTGTTGGCTACAAAGACCACCCATGCTGTTTGAACTGATTTTTCAATCTCAGTCATTGAACAATCTCAAAACATTTTATTATTTATTTGTAGCATTTCTTTTTTATGGTATTCCAATATTCACTTCAATACATCAACTTTTCCACCAAAAATTTGTAATGAGATTGTGAGAAATCAACTATTTTGAATTATCACCCATTTCATACTATCATCAACTTTCCTTGCCAATCTGGTTATTAATTATTTGTTTATTTTCATATCAATCAAAATTGATAGTCCATATACATTAATTTAATGGCAACACATACATATATATATATATACATTTTAAATATCCATTTTCAGTTGACACTTATAACTAACACAGCTTCCATGTATTAGAAAATAATATTATCTGGTAGACAAGGAGAAATTCGTTCTAGAGAAAAGTTTACGCTTGGCTCAGAATTGGCGGAATGTAGTCTGTATTAGAACAACAGGGACAATACGTGATCAGCATGCTTGACTACTCTACAAGCCCAATTAAGGATGAGAACATGAGGAGAGCCCTTGCAGGATGCAGTACCACTGTATAGAAAATCCAACAGCTCAACTACGTATTATTCGGAGTAGCCATTTCAAAACTCTCGTTTTCAAACAAGCTTCTAGGTATATCGTTCTTCAGGACATCCCATTTTATTATGAAGATATATTCCGTTTTGTCGATAACAACTCATATCATTGCAGAATAACTCATCAAGGTTATATTCATTCACATGCGATTTCACCCTTTCAGACACTGCAAGACAGATATAAACCCAAGATTGATTGATTCATTTATTAATAACTGCCTCAAGGATTGAGTCCATTGAAGCAAGCATGCATAGGAGACCATTAGAGATAAGATTCTAATTATTAACGTACGAGTCATCAACCGTTTTTGAAAACAACGCTTTAAAAACCCTTCGCCATGGAAAAATGTTGTAGTCTAATTTCACATGTTGTGAAATGTTAGCATTCACGATGCTCTTATCTGTAACAATGAGAGCCTCATTTTGTTATGGTGATTATTATCGAGTATTGGATGCTCCACTGCACAAACTCAACCGTTGAGGGTTTCCTATTTAGCGGATTTATAAGATTTCTATCTTCATGCTAGTCTTGAAAGTGGAATCTGAACAGTTATGTTACGTAAACATAAATTAATACTGAAATATCTTTGTAGCTAATGTGAAATGTCACTTTATGTGTGCTTATCAGTCATTTCATTGACAAATTCCTTCCAATTAAGCCCGATATACTTGCAAATTTGATTCAAATAACATTAACTGAAATAAAATTTACTGTGTTCATTAACACTCATAATATGGCAAGTGTCTACGTTTTTCTAACAAAAGCATTTAATTACCAATTCATGTTCAAAAATATACCAGCCACCATTGAAAAAGAAAAATTGAACTACGACATCAAGTTATTTTATCTTTTATAAATATTACACTCCTGTTTTCTTAGAAAATCGGCTTCATTCATTGCTAAAGCTATTGTAACGATGAGCCAGAAATGACATCGGGTATGGCAGCGACTTATTTTCACAGGAGTCATAAATAAACAAATCGAAATTCATTGGGTCTTGTTGTTTCTCTATCTTTGACTCAACGCTCTTTTTTACACTCTTATGTCAAATTGGATTCCAGTATTTTAGAGCTTGTTCTTGATTATAGCTTATAGGTTTTAACAGATTGTGTAAATAGAAAGATCGGAAATAAGAATCATTCGGAATGGATTGTCAGCAGTGAGTCATGTTATTCAGATATCAAAACTTTCGTATGTGATCATTCTTTCTGTAACAGCACACATTTTTTTGTGACAGTACACACAGTCAAATCAAATCAAATCAAATCAAAATTCTTTATTTATTCCCAAAAACAGAACAGTAAAATAAAAGTAAAAGAAAATTGACACAGCAGGAATATCCCTACTAAGACTATACGTCTGTGTGTAGGGGTGAGTTCTGCGAATGCCTTACATATTGTATTTCTACTTCAAGACTTAAAACTACATATACCAGTTTCATGCTACACCATACTTCACAATATTTTCAAATACATTTTGTTAATGTAATTGAGTAGAATTGAAAATAATAGATGATCTACAGCTCAGTTAATAGAGTTAACTAGAGACATACGTCTAGTACATACATTATTAGAAATTTTATCACAGAAGAGGAATTTAAATTATTATGCTAAATGAGTAACGGTGACATGCGGACCCAACAGGCACTTTCATTCTTATGTTGATTCTGACAAAAAGAGACATAAAAACTACCAGTTGAAAAAGTTAATGATTTTGAAAAGAAATTGAAATTTTGAAAAGAAATTGAAATTTTAAAAAGAAATTGAAATTTTGAAAAGAAATTGAAATTTTGAAAAGAAATTGAAAAAGTTAATGCCAATAGGTCGACCGAAGCAGGCTCTCCGACGATTCCCAGCCAAGGCGATAGAGCCACCCCTCCACCCCACGCTTAAACACGCTATCACTACATCCATCCCAATCCCAATCCCAGTGCTATACAATAAATTGTGATTCATTTTTGTGTATTAACAGCCATGCCTGTAATAGTGTGCTCAGTAAGTGTTGAGTTTATTAACATCTTGTTAGACATTTCTTATTGAGACATTGAACAGGTTATTTGAAAATTATTTTTTAATATTGGTAGGCCTATTGACAGTTACTAATATTTGTTTTGTACAGTGATTAATCTTGTTGTAGAAATACTCATTATTAGTTGAACGTTATTGAACTGTTTGTTCCTTTATTAAATTTCTTGTGTGATAATTACGGTACTGAATAGTGTCTTTTATGAGTTAATTGTGTAAATGAAGTTCGAGTGTTACTTTCAAGGGTTTCCAGCATTATTTTAGTGATAGAACCCCTATCGCTGTAAAGCATGGTATTTGAATGAATTTTAAAAGTGCCTGGCGCTTAATTAGAAATGATTTGTTTGCGAAATAGCTAATAAGCGGCATCACTCTTTTCAATTAACACAGGATGTTGTGGGGTTGCTTGAACAGCAGCATCTGTTACGCTTCTGTTTGGCCACAATCCAAGCCGAAAATTACTTCCTCACCGCGTGCATTGTGGGATGAGTGAATTGCTAGTACAGCTGATGCTTGAGTCGCGGTTTAAGCTCTCTGGCTCGTGTCAAAGTTCAGCAGTGGCCTATGGAACCCGAATTAATCACTATTCCCAACAAAGTATAAGCAGTAAATTTTCATAACGAATTTCAATAAATGTGATGAAAAAAATTGATAAGTTAACGGCAAAGCATTAAAAAGGCCTTGAAAATAAGTGAATACAATTCAATTCCTTCACAAAAAAAACATAAGAAGTAGATTTTCATAAACGAATCTGATGAAAAAGTTGATAAGTTAAGACGGGGGTCTCCAAACTTTTCAGCCCTGGGGCCAAAATAATTACCCCAGAACGTCCGAGGGCCAGAACCGTTTTCATTTTCTACTATCTACAGAGTGTTTTAGGAGGAATCCCCGTCCTCCTCTTACTTCTCTCATCCTACTTCCCCTCACATACCTCCACCACTAACTCCTCATTATCTACCACCTCCTCCACCTATGAGCACGAACTTGCTCCTTTTTAGAAGAGTATTTTTTTCTGAAAATAAATATATTGAATTAAAAAAATTATTCCTTCCATCAAAGATGGCAAAGATTACAAGAATAGAGATGACTAAAATTGGCAGCTATCTCTATCAATTTACTCAATCATTAATCAATAATCTCCAGGGCCTTCTTTTAAGTGGTAAATTGAATAGGATTTATGTAAAGGAGCTGAAAAATTGGATAAAACATGTTACAAGTCTGTTATTGCCGTAATTATTGTGATATATCATAATATATCCAAAATATTGTTATAAAAACAGGGACCTTCGAGTTTTTGGTGAATTAACTTGCTTAAAAGTTAGCCGGTTAAAGCGAGCGAAGCGAGCCTGCAAACCATTCATCTATAACTTCTAAAGTCGTCAAGTATGCGCCTTCAAACTGCTAAATCTGATGGTAAAATGATATATTGATAATTAGTACAATCAAGTAATTGAGTAGTGGAATTATTAGTAGAAAATAATTTAGGTGGCAAAACCCTATGAGCTGTGGCGGGCCGGATTTGGCCCGCGGGCCGTAGCTTGGACACCCTCTAAGTTAAGCTGTACGCAGGGATTTTGGTCATCTTTTTTCTTCGTGTTTCTTATGTTGAATATTATTTGGACTTTGGAATGATATCTATTGCAGTGAGGAAAAATGTTTTTTTTTCAATTATTTTGTGCAATATGGGGGTTCAAAGTAGAAATTTTTTTGGTTTTTAGGAGCAATGAATCTCACTTACGAGTGATTTTAAACTTTTGATAAATTCTCTGTAACTAAAAGACACCACATGTGTCTAACATGGCATAACATGACATACATTTTACTCCAAACAAGCAATTCGTTTTTTCAAAATATTTTTTTTTCAAATCTGTAAAAATTTTCAATGTTTCAGAAAATTAATTTGAAAAAACAATTATTTTGTTAGATTGAAATGAAAAACATGTTATTTTATTCCTTAAGGTGTCTTTTAGTTATGGAAAATTTATCAAAAGTTAAAAATCCCTGAAAGGTAAGATCAATTGCCCCGAAAATTCGAAAAATTTCAGCTTTGAACTCCTATATTTCTTAAAATAATTGATGAGAAAACTTTTTGTCACAGCAGTATATAGCATTTCAAAGCCCTATTAAGTTTATTAATCATAATAAACTTCGAGAAAAAATGATGAACAAAAACCCTGCGCACAGCATTACGGAGAAACATAATACGTCCTAGAAATGAATGAATATAATACAAATACAATTCATTTTTGTTGAATTGTTAGATCAAAACCTCAAATAAAGCGGATTATAAAAGAAAGCAAACAGTAGCAAATTTTCTTGAATTAATTTCAGGAGTTTCTATGAATCTAACTAAATACGATGGTAAATTAAGGACGAAACATAATAAGCCCTAGAAATGAGTTCACATAATACAAATACATTGTGTTGATGTTGTGAACAAATACATTGTTAAATATATTGTGTTGAACTGTTGATCAAATCCAAAAATAAATTGAACCAAAAAAATAGAAAGCAAAACAACACAGATTTATTATACGTAAAATATTAGTCGCCTTGAATTAATATTTAGACTGGGAATAGGAACTCTCAATTCAGTTCTCTCTTTCCGATTAAACATGTTAGGCTACAATGGAACAGGTTGAAGGTTAACTCGTTTATCATTCTTTGGAAGATTATTTAAGATTGAACAATCTGCTTTAACAATTTCGTTGATACAGCGGCCATTCATCACGTGATAGCACAAGAGGATACTGTTGAGCAAAAGCCTCATGTGAGGTCGCGTTTTGTGAATTTGATTAAGTATACAAAATACATCAGAACAGTTTACAAGTCGGCGATTCTTCGTATTTTTAATAAGAACATGTTTATCAATAAATTGTGGTCGGGCCGGTCGTAATTTATTCCAGTCGTCTTCATTACAGGCTTGTGATACCTCTAACTCTTAGTAAGACGAATGTTTTTGACTCCATTAGTATTTCACTGGTCACCTGGCATGGCAGAATATCGTTTTTTCTATTTGCTCCTCTTTCTGAAAGATGCCCACATTACTTTATTAAACTATTTGTTCTCTTCATTCTAAAAAGTTGATTATAATTTTTTTCGGATCGATTCTAATTTTAAAAATGTTTTACTGTAAGGAAGGATCAAGTGCAAGAGTCTGCGCTCTAGCACAGTCCTTCTATGAGGAATTATTACTATATCACACTGATAATAATTATCATGATAATTGACCAATTATTAGTTCTTAATAACACAAAAAAATATACATTTTTTTTAAGATTACGTTTTGAAGACTCCGGTTATACAGTATGAGACAAGTCAAGCCAGAACGACAAGTATTGTATTGTAAAATATTACAATTCTTATTCAATATTTATCACAATTAAAATTTAAATTAGTCGAGGTGAGGCTCGATTTTGATCAGAAAGAATGAGCTGTGATGTCATAAGGGAAGGCCTGTAAAGGTTCAGCTCTGTAATAATACTCCTATTTAAGAAGTGGAGAATCCAGGTCGTGACGAATTAAATGGCCTAGTACCAATGATCGCATTATGGAATGAATTAACTTATAATGCACCTAGTTTAAGTTGTTTATAATAAAGTTTTTCAGTAATACTAAGTGGGCTCTTTCCTCTGAAAAATGATTTATAAAACTGATAGAATATCGCTGAAGATAAGACAAAACAGAAAAATATTAATATTATGAAGATAAGTTGACGTTTAAACTTACATCTCACTCGTTGCTCAAGGGAAGTTATAATATAATCGTCGTATGAATTACTATTTCTATAAAAGATTTGATAGCTACAAAACAAAATTTGTAGTCGTAATGAATCATCATGAAGAAGGGTTTAAATAACCCAATATCTAAAACCAAAACTGACAATGTATTTCTATTTAATATATTATTTTCACTCACTTAAACTGGAGATGCTGGAGGGATGCATTTCACTTCTAAAGAGAAGCTTCATCAGCCAGAGGCCTCAGCCTGAGGCTGATGAAGATCCTCTTTAAATTTAAATGCATCCTTCCAGTATATCCAGTTTAAGTGAGTGAAAATCATACATTAAATATAAATACTGTGTCAGTTTTTATATTAGACTGTTCATCAAGTATTTCGTCATGGAAAACATTACAGAGTTTAAATAACCTTAAAAAACAACGGTGATTACTAGCATCGTGGATAAACAATAATAACAATGGAATATTCGACTACATGCTTCGCTTGAACTTGTGAATAATTTTTTCGCAGTTTATAACTACTGTAACGACAGTCTTTTGTTGGAATGCTGTGTTGAATAACGTACAAGTTCATTGATAGCTCTGAATTGGCAATATATTGGTTGTCTGCAATAATTGTTAACAATTCCTAAAGAAGACGAATGAATAGTGATTACCTGCTTGGCTAATAGCATCTCATTATCCAAGAGATCTATGCATCCAAGAATCTCAAATTACCAAATAAGCTTCACTTTACTATTGTTATGAAATTGCTTTTCAGATGAATGTTATCAATGCTGGTAGCGCTTTTTGTTTTAGTGTTCACGAGCTTGCATTCCAAATAGCTGAACGTTTATGGTTAATTTGCATATAAGAACCTCTTCATGTTTGGAAATTCCTGTGAAATACTACAATATAAATAGACTTGAGTATAACAATTACATTTGAATAGAGCAATAGGCTTATTGATGACACATTTCAACACACCTACAACTTACCAATACAATATCTATACTTGTTTTAGTATTTCTTTATGGTATTCCAACTATGGTTCAATTTTAAATTTAAAATGAAAGTTCTTTTCTCAAAATGAGGAGGATTAAGTTACATATTCTAAGAAATGAAAATGTTTTTTCTTGACCCACAAATATTTGGACTTTGTAGAATTTAGTAATTGAGGCCAAACCCCTATTGTGTCTTTGCAACTTATTCTGCTCATTCGAACAAAAATTCAAGGTTTTGCCGCAATAAGTAAAAATTAATTCTCATTTTGATAAATTGATCTTCTGCCATATTAATAACTTGCTTATATAGTTGTCTGATAGGAATGGAGGCAAGAGCCGCAAGCTATCTACAGGCCTGATTTCACAATAACCTTAATTAATGAATGGTGGCTCATAACATTTTCACACATAATTATATTGAAACCAACAATCTTCACAAATATTTGTTGAAAAGCGTCAGATGAATGCAGCAAATTTTATCAACTCTCCCAAAAATGAAGATTTAAACTATTTTTTTAACATTGTTTGTAGAGGCGAAGGAGATATTGTAGACGATATCTATAATGGATAATAAGACTTGAGGTTATCACAAACACATTTATTGAGAACCGTGAGATACTAGTTCCGGTTGTTACACTATTATCAATCAAAACAAACAAACTAAAACTAAAGTACAAAGTAGCTTTATATATACCAAAAACAGAATGATACTATTGACTGAGGGAGAAAGTACCTCTGATAGGCTGACCTTCATTGTCTTTGATTATCACTCAACTCATTTTCTTATGGTCTGTGATTGGCTAAAGGCTATAGCAAGTCACGCCCCCTGGTGAGAGGAGAAACAAGCAAAAATAAGTAGTGTTAAAATCAAGAACTAAACACCGTGAACATTTAGAAAGCAACAAACAATAACAGTACACTAGTAGGCTAGAATTAAAAAAATTGAAGATCAATGGAATGCAGTCAAGGTGAACCGAGAAAAACACGGAAGTAACGTTATTAAAATATAGGCCAGGATGAGAGGTGATTGTAATGCCCGTTATGTGGGTCAGCCAGGTGGAGGTTTCAAACGTGGAATAAATGAGCATGATATAGATTGTTCAAGGAGACCCCAAATTTTGCAGAACTAATGGACACAAGTTCAAGGCCAAAGAAAATGTTGAATTTCTGCATTTGATTGGCAAAGGCAGACAATTAAACATTTGAGAAGGCTTTAGGATAACTAGGTTGGTAAATCACAATTCCAATACTAGTTTAAATGATCAAAATTATTCCAACCAATTCAATACAACTAACTTGGTTCTTCATAATTCCGGCCTACATTTTAATAACGGTACTTTCGCGATTTTTCGGTTGACCTTGACTGCATTTCAGTGAGCTTCAATTTATCCATTTAAAAATGTTTCAATTCTAGCCTACTTGTTTATTGTTCTTGTTTGTCGCTTTCTACGTGTTCACAGTTTTTGGTTCTTGATATTGACATTCATTTTTACTTGTTGCTCTTCCCACCAATGGGCGTGGCTTGTCAGCCAATCACAGACCTATAATGAAGCTCAGCCTATCGGAGGCACTTTCTTCCTCTGCCAATAGTATCATTCTTTGTTTAGTACATATTAAGCTACTCTGTACTTCAGTTTTAGTTTGTTTGAGATTGATAATGGTGTTCCCACTGAAACTATTATCAAACGGTTTTCAATAAATATGGTTGTGACAACTTCAAGTCTTATTATTAACACTATTATTTTCTTCTATTTGTCGACATAAGACTCATCTTTTTCTTATTTTTTTGTCTTTGTCTTCTCCTTCTGCCTCTACTCCTCCTACTTGTCTTCTATTTTGACTCTGCCTCATTTTCTTCTTCTACTTTTTCCACTTATTGTTGTTCTTTTCTTTCTTCTTTTTCCTTTTCTTCTTCCACTTCTAATTTTCCTTTCTTATATTTTCCATCTTCTTTTCCCTTTCCTCTTCTTTTCTGAAAAAATATATATTTAATAAATTATCTTCCAAAATTATTATTTTCTTTTGTTTGTCTCTTTATTTGTCGACATGAAACTCGGTAGCTGTCGTTAGCTCAAGGTTGGTTGAGCTGCAAGCTAAGTTCCAATAATTATACTGATTTATAATAATAAGTTTTCCTCTTCCGCTTCTTTTTCTTCTTCTTTTCCATTTTCTCCACTTCAAATGCAAATTTCTTGATAAAATCATAGCTCAAATAGAAAAATCTGTCCTCCTGTGAATGATGCTTGGAAAATTGTTGCAACATAGAAACGAGTTATTGAGCACACTGATAGAGAGGGCAGGATCTCTTAGTACTAGAGAATCCGTAGCACCAGAGAAGATCAACTTAGACGTGTTTCAATTAATGTTAACAGAGCATCCACCCTTATGATATTATGACCGAGAGATTTATTTGTTCTCCGGTTATGGAAGCTCGAACGCCTCTCATCTTAATGAGCGAGCCAAGAAGCTCCCCTTGCAGATGCATTTGAGCTTAGCATAGATAAATCATGAGATCCAGCGCATCAACAACTTCGAATACAGTGGGATGCTGCGAAGCTTCAGCTTAATTTCAGTAGCAAGCACTGAGCACTTTCCTCGAAAACCAAGATCAACCGATAGGGAAGACGATCAAGATGGGAAGGGATGATCAAAATAGAGGACTCAACTCATCTTCACAATAGGTTTTCTGTTATAAGATCACATCTTAACTCAAGTATAAATACTGGGTTAAACAAGCAGATGTCGTTTGTAATCTACATTTGACATTGCAATTACTTGTTTGCTATTATGAAAGACCCCTAGAGAAAATAAGATGACCCAGTTTTATTTTCAATTTCAAGTGTTGTGAATGTATTTCAAGAATTTTATTAGAAAAATATTGTTGTTATATTAGTTGTAATAAATCTGAGATAATGTCATTACTCTCGCAAAATAGTGTCAAGCATAATAATGATTACTTTCTGATCTTTGAGAGCATCCTTAGACCACTGAATGATTCTTTTTGTTGATACATTTTTATTTTTTCACGTCGGAACGTTCAAATCAAGTCAAAGTCTAAATCAAAGCTACAAAGACTCGTTATTTCCGTTCATTCACTTAAAACCCAAGAATGCGAAACCTTTTCTTGACCGTCTTTCTGTCTTGGGAATTGGAATGAGTGTGCGCGCGCTTGCGTGTGTTTAACTTATGTGTCCGTGTGAACAAGCGTTGAAATAAATAACTGACAAACAATGGGTTGATCGGCGGCAATAAGGGGGCTGGACTCTGGACACAGCGGCTTTCAACTGGAAGTAGTTGTGCTTCTATTTAGCAGAATATGGCCTGCAGCTAATCACCCAGCATTCCAGCTATTTTCTACATTCCGGTGCTTTTGAATACGGGAGAAGGTCAACTTTGATGGAAAGTCTCCTATTGTCCATGTACAATTCTCCATCTGGAATTTATTCTTTCTACAGCCATCTTCAATGGAAATTTAGTATCTATAATGACCACAAAAACATCAATATCAATGTAGAAGTTTGTCATTTGTCATACAGAATGAGTTGAAAATTCTTAATCCTTTTTCCAGTTATGAAATAAGAATATAAAATGAAACTGAAGTTTAAAACTATGTAACTTTTTTAGAACAATCTACATAGAAGCTCATTTAGGTCTATATTCAATTATGAATTAGTACTCCCACTTCTGTAAATTCTAATCATAACATTCCCACCACCTACGGCTTCGGGATCTGTGGTGGGTCCACATTTATTTTCTACCTGAAGATAGCCGAAGCAACAGTTTGATGGGATCGGAAAGGGTTGTCCTATTGTTTGTAAAGATAGATAATATTCCTTCCTTCATCCTTTTTCTATTGTTCTATAATAGTTTGAAAGTTTGACCAATTTGTTGATTTTGAGCCTTCTTTGTTGGTGTTGACTATAGAGCGCATATTGTGGAGTAGATATTTTGTGGAGTTGTGAGACAAAAATTGTTCTGTAATCAATGTAACTTGTAAGTATTTCAATGTCCTTTCAGGTTCTACAGAATAGATAGGTAGGAGAAGAAAAATAGTCTACTAAGAATAGTTTGAATAAAAATAAAGCTTCATTCAGTAGCATAGCGATTTGGTGGCCCCGGGGGGGTCTGGAATTTGGATACATATGGAATACCCCCCCAGGGTAAAGGGTGTCCGGGGGTTCTCCCCAGGGAAAAATTTGATAAATAGTCCCTCTAAAATCGTATTTCAAGAGATTCTAGACTCTTGTCTAGAAGAAATTAAATCCATTCATTTTAGTTCACATTTGGGAAAAATGTTTGAATTTTCTTTGTTGAGAGCTTCATTTGAGGCTTAAAACAGTAATTCTGTACAAGTATTTATTAAAATGAAGTTTATTAATTGGGTAGTGAAAGCTCAATAAATCATTGTTCTTATGAATCGTTGCCTAAGAACCCACTTAGGATAAATATTCGTCAAAATTCAGAGGATAGCTTTGATATAAAATATAGGCCAACTGTAAATGGAGACTGAAGAGTTCGTTTGCCACTATTAATTAAGGGTAGGCTTATCAGAACCTGTCACTTAAATAAAGTTTTGTATTAGAATTTGATTTATTTCTCTTTCCTGAATATACATCCACAAGATAATCTATATTCAGAATATTATTTTAGAAAAAACATAATTTATCAAGTAATAGTTTTTTCAGACTGAATTTCAATGGTAGGTCATGGAATGGTTTCAAAGATAGTAGGCCTACATTATCAAAGTATGGGGGGGGGAGGGTTACCACCCTTGAGGTAACTAAATCAAAAGGAAATAGGCAATCTAGTAGGCAATATTAACATCTAATATTAAAATTGTATTTGACAAAAAGTCTTTCATATTTTGTTCCAATTCAGTTACAAGAAAGCTCTCTGTAAATTCCTGAAATAGGGTATATAAAGACAAAATAATCTACACATATTTAATAACCACATCTCGACACTTCTTTGGTGATTTGATGCAAATCATGAATCGCTTACAATCTTCACTAATAGAGAATCAACTCTCAAGCATTCACTTTATTGAGTTTTTGTCACTCTGCATGTGTAGCTCAGTACTCCACATTACTCTAAATCGTGCTCTCTTCAGATGGCAAATCACTTTTGGGTCCAGTTCTCATACTGATCACCAACAATGGGCATTCATAGATCAATAGCTGTACTCTCCTACAACCCAACAACCTGTTGCCCTGTACACTACAGGTAGAAAATAAATGTGGACCCATCACAGATCCCCAAGCCAGGAAGACTTCATTGAAGACATAGAAGCGATATGAATATTATCACATTATTGAAGATGGTAATATTGTGGTAGATATCCATAACATATAATACAGATGTTGTCAATCACAACTACTTAATTTAATAGCATTCGACACACTATAGTAGCATGTCATTGTCAATCTCTGGGTCTGGGTCTAAGCTAAATACATAATGTAAACTACGTTATGTACAGTGGCCCTGGTCTAATAAGGGTAAGAATACCCTTGTATCCTTGTATCATTGGTTGAGTTCCTGGGAGCTTACCGGTAACCGGTAAATGTGACCGGTGGCATCTGATTGGTCCATTCAAATTCTTTAACCAATCAGACGCCACCAGTAACATTCAACGGTTATCGGTAAAGCTTTCATAAACTAAATAAATAAATAAATTTTTATTGCTTTCCTTCAAAAAATAAAGTAACCAAAAATTACATGCGGATAGAATATTGACTACAAAGCTAAAAATAACTACACAGTTATCTAGCAATCAGAAGTAGATGTAAATTAACCTAATCAACTATGGTAACCCATGTACTAGAGAAGGTGTGAGTAATATTTGGGTGAGAGTGCAAATATCTTGGGTAAGTGAGCTCACATATTATTTGAAATAATGCCAAACCAAAATCGAATGATAGGAAAAACAATTTGCAGCCTAATTTCAACTATTCTTCACGCCACGAAATTAGGCATCTCAAAGAAATTGTGGTGTAGCAAAACAAAAACAACTGATTGTGGTAACAAACCATAAATGATTGCTAGCGTCAGACTTGAAGACTAGGCAACACCACAGAATAAGTACTAATACGTATATTCTGTGACAACACGGCACAAATGGTGTTGTCAATTCGTAAATTGAGATTGGTGATTCTCTATTATCAGCTGCTGGCATGGCCCCACATCTGGCAACACCGCTATTTTTCAGAGCCGTCTAATTTGTTGGCGTGATCTATAACGAATCTAAGTCTTTGTAGGTTATGTCTACATGTAGAAGTTTCAATAACAATTTTTAATAAAAAAAACATAAAAATTATTGATTTTTGAATTAATCATAATTAACTAGTAGTTCTGAGAACAGTTGACTTCCTCCACAAGAATAAGGGTGCTTACACAGAGAAACGAACATATATAACTCGATGTACTCAATGATAATCACCATAGCAAAATTAAACACAATCATTAGACCTAACACTTGATTCAATTTGCGTAGTCTATTTCATGTGCGTTTTCCACAATAAGTCACTCCGCATCACATCACCAAGCCGGCATTTCTATTTTCCAGACAGCTTATTGATCAGATTTAACAAGTCTGGTGAATGAATAATTACAAAATAAAATCAATGAAATTTACTTATTAATCACTTGTTTTTATATTTTATAACAATTTTAGAAATGATTTGTTTCTCTTGAACAAATATATAATAAATTCTTATGAATGATAACTTAATTCATATGAATAAGGCTCAAACACATGAATCTGGAAGCCCGACGGCTATCTATGAATCTAATTCTAATTGCATTGATGGAGAAGCTTATTTTAAAAATCATATTTTCCTATAGAAGTATGTCTATTAGCCTTACTTTTTTCCTTTTAAATATCTTTTAAATGCACGAAAATTTCGAAAATCCTCACATATTCATCGCTGGGCGTTCCTTAAAGGAAGATCCACGGAAAGTTTCATTGAATTTGGTCCACGCGTTTAGTCGTAAATGCGTTACAAACAGACAAATACAAAACGGTTGACTCGAAACATAGACCTCACTTCGCTCGGTCGATTATAACAAAACTACAGCTTGACTCAATTCTAAACTATCAACTCCAGTTCATCTCACTCACCTTGCTTGATAACATAATTCCAGATCTGAATCTCCCGTCTTCTCGGCCATCTCACCTACAACCTAACTAACCATAACCCCAGTTTTCAAACCTGATGTAAGCCTCCAGTCTAACTGCCTGAGAACCAACGAAGTGTCAACAACTGAAGTGGATGGAGAAGCAATGCGAAATGTTAGTGTTAAATCCACCAGGGAAGTATTCTCAACAATTATTTATGATTAATTATAACTTATAGAGATAATATTAGAAGAAAGTACAGAAAAACAGATCGAAGCTAAGAGATTTAAGAATATTATAGTCTGTTACCAACTATTGTGACACAATAATAGGTGGTGTGAATAAATTTGAGCTAGCTGTGTATCACATATTTTTTGACGCGGCACTTGGGATTTTTATTTGATGTGAATAAAAATTGAGTCAATCACAGCTGCTTCTCACGCCTTCCTATCGGACTCCCATCGACTCAACAGATCAAAAGTCGACTCCAGTCACTCAACAGAGTCCACTCACTCAGCTTTATTCACACCACCCATTGACAATGACGATGATCCTGTATAGATCTGAGTGATGTTATTGTCGTGATTCATACATGGAAAGATAAAATCGCTTGATTGTAACAGCAGAAGCGCGAGTGAGAACATCAGAAAAAGACTGAATGAAAGATGTAAAAGAGGAACGAAATGAGAAAACGTAGAGATGATTCGATAGGGCCAGAACTGGTCGCCGCGTGACGAATCTCGGAATTAGGGAAATGAGCAGAGAGGCGGCGGCTAGCTATAAAGACGTGCTCCGAGTACAAAAGCCCCCATTATCATGGCACTCGCCTTCACAAAAGGAGTGCAGTGGTAGCTGCCATCAAAGCAGGTGATGTTGGTTTTCCCGGCGAACATTTTCTTTAAAAGGCTCAATGTCTCTCAGTTCACATGCTATGACAGTCTCGTTAACCTGATCCAACTAAATTATATTGTTTGATTTATTATGCGCATGCTATCAAGATGCCATCCTTGTAGAACGCCAACTAGAACAAAATAGCCCACTCACCAAGTTCTGCCTCCCATGTAAGGGATTCTCCCATAAGAATTTTCAGGAGCTTTTTGTAGAAGATCCATGTCGAACCTGACACGTAAGTCATCGTAGTCACCCATTATTGAAAGAGTTATATCACTCATATTTGCATGTAGTATTAGTAGTCTACTTGAAACTGATTGTCAAGAAAACTTGTAGTATCACCATTATTCAGTACACTAACACGTCATTATTCAGAAGTGAACTTTATCATGTGGATTTTTTTCGAATAATGCTAAAATTAGTCTGAAACTTTTGGATGGATAATGAGGTGAATAACTAAACCAAGATGCCAGGGAAAATGAGAATAGAACCTGTGATCACAGCAGTAACAGTCAAAGGTATGCATCACCGATTACACCACTGCGACTGCCGCGGATTTATGTTTTTTCGTTTCACCCACTTTGGGGTATGATGAATCAACTATGATCTTAACAGTCAAGTGCCTTTATGAATATCACTTGTGTATAGCAGGTATAAGAGAGGTCCTAGTACACTTCCTTGAGGTACCCCAGCTTTAATTTGCCTTAATGTGGAGTATTCATCATCTATCTTTACTCAAAATATCTTTTCTCCAAGTGAGACTTCAGTAGTTGGCTATATTCTGATGGTAGAAACTGATCTAACTTGTGACACAAGCCTTCATGCCAAACTTTGTCAAAGGCTTGTGCTACGTCTAAGAATACAGTAGAACAAACTTTTTTCTCTTCCAGACTTCTTTCTATTACATCTGTTAGTCTGTGCACTTGATCAATTGTTGAGTGTTTGCTGCAAAATCCAAACTGATGTAAAGGTATAAGCTGTTGTTCTTTCAGAATTGGCTTCAGTCTTGCTAATAGTATTCTTTCAAAAAGTTTTGATAGTATTGGTAGAAGAGATATTGGTCTATAGGAGGTTAGTTCATTCAGAGGCTTTCCTGGCTTTGGAATCATTATAACTTCAGCAACTTTCCATAGGCTTGGCACATATTTCAAGTGGAAGGTTGCATTGAATAAATGACACAATTTTACAATTGCTTTTCTAGGAAGATGTAGTAATATTTCTCCTGTAATAAGGTCATATCCTGTTGATTTCTTTTTTGCCATGTTTTTCATTTCTTTCTGGATTTCTCTTGGAGAAGTTGAAGGGATATTATCAGGATGTCTTGGCTATGTGGTTCTATCTATCTCATCATCTGGAGTTCTGCTTTCATGAGGAGTAAATGTTTTCTCTAAATGATTGGCAAATAAGTCTGCTTTATCCTTATTGCTGTGAGCCCATGATCCATCATATTTCCTTATTGGAGCAACTTGTTCAACTGGTCTCTTCAATTTTCTAGTTGCTTTCCATAGTGACTAGTTGGTACTGGAGTCATTACTGAGCTCTTCTAGGTAAATATCAATATCCTGCTGTCTTAAATCCTGTATCAATCGTCTCAAGTTATTAGTAATCCTATTCAAATCGGTCTTTATTCTTGGGTTTCTTGTCATTTGCCACATTCTTCATGCTCTTCTTCTTTCAACTATAAGCTCTCTGACTGCTAGTGGATAGCAATTACCTTTGATCTTGCTCTGAAGTAGAGGTGTATTTTCCCAAGCACATTGTTGAATGTTGGTCACAAATTCCTGCACTTCATATTCAAGGTCTTCAATTGTTTGTATGGGTGTATTCAAATCAGTTCTATTTTTAATCATGTTCCTAAATTCTTCTATGTTAGTATTTTTATTTATAAGTTTTTTTTTTTTTTTTTTTTTTTTTTAGGATGAAGCCCACATATGTCTGAGACCTGTGCGTGGGTAATGACATGCGTGGTGATTTATGAGTTGGACCTACAGTTTTAGGTGGGTTCCGAACCACCGGGAAGTGATTTTCAGCAGAGAACAGTGTCTTTTTTTGCTGGCCGATCTAATCGGTCACCGTTACAAACGGGACCTACGAGAACGCAGCTTATCTATCTGATTGAACAGATACCTGCTACGGCTCGCGGCTATCACTTCCTCAGTTTCGGTGCTCTATCTTTTTTTACAGCAGTACTATGAATTATTAATACAATTGGTGAATGATCGGAGTTCAGATCGAATTCTTCTCTAACATCTATGGAATTTGATGATATGTTCTTTGTGATGAAAAAGTCTATCAGGTCTGGAATCTTAGCTCTATCTGTTGGCCAATAGGTTGGCTTTCTTGTTGAGTGAACTTCGCAATTATATTCATCAATGGCCAGCTGCAGCTCCTTTCCTTTGGTTGTAGTTAATCGGGAGCCCCACTTAGTATTCTTGGAATTGAAGTCTCCACCAATAATAAATTTTCCTGTGAAGTTCTTAAGGAATTCACTGTATTTTGGTTTCTTCAAGTTGAAGCGAGGTGGTCAGTAGACAGCTGCTATTGTTACCTCTCCTGTTGGATGACCAGATAGCTTAGCCTTTATTGAAATTGACTGGAACTCCTGTAATTCGATTTTCATGAATTCATTGTGGATGATTTCTTCTCTAACAATAACTGCACTTCCCACTCTACAACTATTGTTGGGATGTATTGCATGGTATGTTTTGTAACCTCTGATTTTTAAATAGGATTCTTTATTGAAGTGCGTCTCTGAGATAAGGCAGACATCAATTTTATGTTCTGTAATAATAGCCAATAGATCATCCTTGTGCTGTAAAAGCCCATTGGCATTCCATGTCATTATTTTAAATTTATTTTCCATATTTCTTGTAGACATCTTCCTTTGTATTTTCTAATTTCTCTAGCCTAGATAAAATTGATTTGTTGAATTCATCTTGCCCCAATAGCTTCTCAAGAATTAACTGGAGTTGCGTAGCTATGTTCAATTTGAAATTTTCACCCAAGGTATGAGGTATGAACTGGGATTTTTCATCTATTTTTGTAGCTGATACATTTTTTAGCCTATCAGCATAAGATTGGTTTCCAGTAGCCCTATCAATATTAAATTTTCTTTGAGGTACCACAGCTTTGTTATCTTCTTTGTTAACGTGTGGTACAGATTTAGGTTGAATCTTTTTATTTCGGAGCGCTTGTAACTCTTGTGCTACAACGCATCCCCTGTAATTAGCTGGGTGTTCCATACCACAATTGTAGCATTTGGGTTTGGCTTCTTTTGGTTTTTACAATCGATGGTAAGGTGGGAACCTGCACATTTCACACATCTGGATTCCTTTTTACAGTATTTTCTTGTATGACCCCACGCTTGACAGTTCTTACACTGGGGAAGAAATTTGGATTTTTTGACCGGGCAAATCTCAACCTTCATGCCCATAATTACATTAATATCATATATTTTATTTATGCTCTCTGAATTTTCGAAAGTGAGCATAAATATTGGAAGAGGGTCTTTTGTCTTCCACTTCAATATAATTATTCACAACTTCTAAGATTTTAAATCCTTCTTCCTGAAGTTCTTGTTTTATATCACCTGGATCGCAAGTGCTATGTAACTTCTTGACAATTACTCTGATAGGTCTTGTTTGTTTGTTTTCAAGAGAAGACCATGTAATTTTTTCGTCATTCAATACTGCCGTAGCTATCCTGTAATTGTCCTCAGATTGTATGTTTAGCTTTAGACTACCATTATTCAATAAAGTCACTTTGTAGGAGTCTTTCATCTTGTCATTTAGAATTTTATACACAACTTGATAATCTTGAATATTGTATAAAATTATAGGTGGCGGTTTCAAAATCTTTTCAACTAGTTTTTTGCTGGATAATTGTTTTGGTTCGGCATTCTCTTTTACCTGGTTCCCCCCACGTGAAGGGACAATCCGCTTATTAGATGATTGAAATGGAGGTGAATCAGAATGCTCTCTCCTCCTCTTCCTTTGCTTTTGACGAATCCATTCCGTTTCAGCAGATAATTCCTCTTCATCTGTGTGGTAATTTTCTACATTATTTTTTAAGTCACTATTAGAATTATTTTCTAGCGCAGATAACCTAGATTGAATTTGATCGAGTTGGTTTCTCAGTTATTATTATTATTATTATTATTATTATTATCTATTATTTAGTTAAAGATTAACAATAATAGCTAATGTTTCCGCTTTAATAAAAAAAATCTATTGTTATTCAAAGTGAGAGTGAGACACTTGTATACTGTATAATTTTATGATTGACAAAATATCTCAGTGAACTCAAGTTATACAAGATAAACAGCAAATATGAATGATATCACAAGTATAAAAGAATAGCTAGCGGCAAGGATACTTCCATTTTTTATTTTTAGTAATAAGAGTCCGCTAATAGGAGTGGAAATCCAACTATCATTCTATCTTTATTCATTTTAAAATTGCAATCATGAGTTTGGGTCTCGAAGGCCTCGAAGGCCTCGAAGCCTGATGAGGAATGTACTTGGAAATGCTACCTGTATTAATTCTATGTTTTTTATTATTGTTTATTGAATTGACTAGAAAGTATCATTATAATGATAATCCTACATAATTCAGGGATAAAGAGTCATTTCTCCTCAGTAGAGTAATGGTGCAATGCTGATAATAAGCTAGCAATAACAGAAAATAGGACAAACCAAGATGACAAGACAGGAATAATAATTGAGTCACCTAGCTAATTTTACAAAGCTATGATATGCAGAGTTCAGAATCTTTTTGACGATCTCTGTGATGTAGGTTAAGCATTCCAACTCTTCTCATCTTTTAATTCAGCCTCTATTTGGCAATAGTATCTTATTCTTTAAATGAGAAACACTTTTATAATTTTGATCTAACTTTGCCACTATCATGAATGATTTGTCTTTTGTAATGTTATGATTTATGTAAATTTTTTATTTTATAAAATTTGTAAATTTCAATTTAAAATTTTTGAAATTTTGTGATGGTTTAACTTTGAAGTCTTTATGAATAATTTCTCTGTAATGATATAAATCTTGTAAATTTCCAGTGATGATATAATTTTATTTTATAGAAATGAGCATTGTGGAAATATGCTTATTTATGTATTTATTTTACATCAACAATCAGTAGAACTTAAGATTGAGAAATAACTCGGAAACATTAAAAAATAGCTCTGGAACAATATAAAACAACTCTAGAACATAAGTGGGAAATGTTCCTAGAGATGAAAAAACCCGTTAGAGATTGTAACAAGAAAACTAGCTCAAGTTTTGTATTGGTACAACCAGCTATATCCTGGTAGCAGGTCAGAAAGATTCCAGTTTAAACGACTGTGTTTCTAAATTAATTGGCACGATAACTCGATGCCAACTGCCAATACAAACAGATTACCGCATAGCTCGAATCAAGACATACAAGTGTAAATAGCATACTAATGAGAGGGCCGCATGAATATGCAACGCGTCTGCATCGTTTCGATGACATGCCTTGCTTCCAAAACTACTTCACATCTTCACTTGTTGCTGACTTTTTTCAGCTTATCTTAACGATTCGATTGGGATATTAACATTCCAAAAAGGAATTTATCCATTTGGAGGCCCTGATCAGGATTCCCACTCGAATTTAACACGTTATAATACCCAAATACCCTTCTATAAGATGGCTTGATGAGTGATCTCTAGATATCTTGATTGGACAGGTTATTGATTTTTTTTATTTCACAAAATTAATAATGCCGAAGGTTTGAAAGGTGCTTGGACTCTCCAATTTTCTTTCAACAACAATTTGGGTAGCCGTAAAACATGCTAGCTAAACAAATTATTGGAAGCAATAAATTATCATAATTGAACTTTTAAGCCAAATCAAAACCCAACTCACTGATCTTATAATGAAAAAATTAAACAAGAGATACTTCCTGTAAATTCATTTTATATAGTTTCCCTTATTCTATTTTGTATCAACTTTTTTATATAGTTTAAGCCAAAGATCCTCAAGGCCATTTCCAGCTTCATGGCCAAGGTCCTCAAGGTTGTAAAGGCCTCTCTGATCAACAGTCTTCTTGACACAGAATTTGTATCAGACTTGAGAAAGTCTTCATTATTCAGAATAATTTTGTATTTCTCTATCTTTTAGATAATGCTTTGTGGTCTTCATTTCTCTATATCTATCAATATTCATTTCCAATTCAAATTCATGTTATAATAGATGAAGTACGATTTTTTATTTGATTGCTGAGTGTTCGTAGAGAGTGTTATTTTTCAGTATTGCCTTAACTATTGTGATTTTAAAAAAAAATGTCCTATGGATAGGCAAAGATTATTTGAATTTTAGAGGAAATATGGGACCCAATATAGGAATTGAGGGAAGGATCGAGGATGCAAATCGCAGAGGAAATCCAGGACACGATTACATGACACAAATTATGAAATGCAGAACATACCACGAACTGAAACGGAAGGCTCAAAGGAGAGATGAATGGAGTTCTACTGCCAACCAACTAAAGGGTTGAAACAAAATAAGTAGATAGGACCTACAGATGAATAAATGAGTCAACTACAATACGCATTCATAAATTTTCCAACTTTTAAGATATTATGAATTTTTTGCCATATACAACTTGTTTGCGTTTCCGAGATCTATAAATAATTGTTTCGATAACTGAAGAGTGATGCCTTTTAAGGAAAACGTCTCCTATATTTAGCTTTACTTATTGTTTGTTTTTCATATGGTTTTTGAAATTAATAAATAATGTTGTGAATGATTATCCACTGAATTTCCAGATCTGAAAAATTGTCTGTTGATAAAGGTAGAATATCGTACGTAAGAAATAGAAGGCGTGATACCTCATTCCAATTATTCATTTCCACGCCTCATATTACGTCTGAAGAGAATCAACTTCACACTTGATCTATTACTAAATTCATTGACATCTTATCGCTTTACAACTAACGACTTCCAATTTGCAAATTATTAGTTTCCATCTACACCTATCTGCGCAATTCTAAATTACTAGCATAAAAATAACAGTATAATTCATTTGCATGTCTCAATAATATTCATGTGTAGAATGTTAGGATTGTTTTATAAATGATATGTAACTTTGATAACATTAGTTTGTGTCTGCTATCCTTCTACTCATGAATAACCGAGAAATGTATTCATAAACAACAAACACATTGCTGGCTATATAGCATGGGAGCCAGACCTACGTATCGTACGTTCTACGCTAATGAAACCTAATCTTTTAGAGTATTATAATTAACGGTTGCGCAACGTATTCAAGAATTATCCACAGTATGTCTATATATATATATATATATATATATATATATGTGTGTGTGTGGCTGTGAAACAGTGAACATGGAATCCTGCACTTAAAATATAGGTATTATGCATTTTTTAATGTACCGATGACGTGTGTAAACTTCCCACAGAACAATTTACGTGTCTAATGCTGTAAATTATATGTTTCAGTCAAAAGATAAAACGAGATGGACTCATCTCAAGCTCGTAAGAATTCGCTTCAAAACATTAATTCATGGACTCTCCCCCCTCAATAATATTTTCCATCATAGACTAACACTTGAAAAAATAACTAGCCTCTTTGAAATTTTCACAGCTTTTGCAGAAGACAAGAGACTCGTCCTTAAAAGATACACACATTCTTAGGTAGTGGAATAAGGGATAAGAAGTATGGGCTATGAGAGTTGAAATATATAAATGGGAGGTGAATTAAAGATAAATATGAATAAGAGTAGCTTTTGTCTGTTAAGCCATAAAAATGAGTGAGTGGGAGAAATATGTAATGAAATGGAACTGTACCAGGTGACGGCTTCTATAGGAGTGCATAACAGGTATAGTAGGAAAATTTAATCATTATACATAGCTTCTAAGAGTTTTAAGTACCTGTCAATGGTAAATAACTGGAAATAAATAAATGGCAATAACTGGAAACAAAATTGAAAAATAAATACGTTGACTCGGCATCTCCTCCCACATGATTATGAATTTATATAGAAAATAATCAGAAAATGGAAAATTCACTTGAAAATTGAAAAAAAACGAAGGAAAATTAGGGGCTAGCTGAAAAGCTGAGATGGAACTACCCGTCAGGGTCTCTCCAACAATAAAAATCATACGTTCAATATCTGTGAATTATAATCTCTTTTTTAATATCACAATCTATGAATATGTTCAATTTCTGTCGAATAGATAATTAATTGATAAGTACTGACCGACTAGAACGACGTGTCCGAATGAGTTGGCCTTGTGGAGGTTGGTGCAGTTCCAGCGATGATGACGGAATTGGTGCTGGCACTCGACGCTGGCTAGACGCACGCCGTCGCCTACTGCCACCATGGCGGAGGGCGTCTGGCGACACATGTCGCGTTGTCGCATCGTCAGACCCGGAATCCTCCCGCAGATCGCTCCCGCACCCAACGCCACCACGCTCGACATCGCCCTGTATTCGAACAATTATTGAATGGATTAGTAATGAACAAGTGCATGAATAAGTAGATAAATTAATGAATAAATGAATGTATAAATAAATAAATAAATATAAATAAATAGATAGATAGATAAATAAATAAGAAAATGAATGAATAAATAAATAATAAAAAAAACACATGTAATTAAGAAAACAATATTGCAGTTCTATGATACATATACACATATATAGAATGGAAAACACCAGATTAACAAAACAGATCTACGCCCTACTCAACACTCACAAGAATTAAAATAAATACTTAAATACATCAGTGTATACCAACATGGATTTTCACCAGCACGCTCTATAAGCAGTAATTAAATCAATTTTCATGAGTTTATTTGTCAGGACTTGGATGCTGGGGATCAAGTAGATGTAATTTATACAGATTTTTCGAAAGCCTTAGATAGAGTGGTCCATGAAGTGCTGTTGACCAAAATTTATATTGGTTAAATTTTTCCTTCTTATTTTCCAGAAAAAAATATGTAATGCTTAATAATTTTGAGTCTAGGGTTTTTACTGTCAATTCAGGTGCTCCTCAGGGGTCAAATCTAGGTCCGCTATTATTTAATATTTTTATTAATGATATCCCAGGAAGTGTGAAATTCTCTTATATCCTTTTGTATGCTGATGATCTGAAATTATTCAGGAGTATCATGTCTCATGACGATTGCTTTCTCTTGCAGAGGGGTGTTTGTAACTTAGAAGCTTGGAGTATTCACAATAAATTATCTTTCAATGTTAGTAAATGTAATGTTATGTCTGTTACCAAAAAGTATAATAAGATTCACTATAATTATTATGGAGTCGGCGTAGCCGAGTTGGCTTATCGCTGGTCTGATAAGCCAAAGGTCCTAGGTTCGATCCCAGTTGAGTACAAGATATTTTTCTAATAAAAATTTTGAAATGATCATACAATGATTCTATTATATATCTCATTTATTAGGCCTCGCTTAGAATATGCAATGATTGTTTGGTCACCTCATCAGAAAACTTACATTGATATGATTGGGAGTGTGCAGAAAAGATTCCTGCGGTATTTGTATTACAGGATTACCGGTTTCTACTCTTCAAACATTCCTTATACTGATTTGTTAACTTTATTCAATTTGGACAGTTTAGAAAATAGACAAAAAACCAACTGCCTTATATAATTTTTCGAAGTTATTCGTTGCATCTATGATGACATATCAATTCTATCTTGTATAAACTTCAATTTTAGTGACAGTCGAACAAGTATTATGGATTTATTTCAATATAAATTATGTCGTACAAACTTAATTTTATAATCACCTTTATATCAATTTGTTAAGTTAGCTAATTCTTTCACCTCTGATATTGACATATTCACTTGTACTCCTCAAAACTTCTATAATTTGTTAAGTCCTTGAATTATTCTTAGTAGATGCCTCCTTTTAGATCATTCTTATAAATTCAATTATATCATTATTTTTCTTCTATATTAACCTCAGTATAGACAATGACTCACTAAACAATTCAATAGACACAGTGTTCTTCAAAAAAAGAGTAATATTCAGAAAAACAATACAGAGTTTGGAGTTTCAGGGGAGGAAAATGGCTATCAGCAGAAAGGGGAGAGAGTGGACTCAGGAAGAGAAGGAACGTCACTCTGGAAAAATGAAGGAAGGGCTATTCGGAAAAAATAAATAACTAGATAAGTAGATCAATAGATTGATAAATGAATAAATAGATGAATTGTTTAATAGATTGTAAAATTAATAAATAAACAAATAAGTGATAATGAATACAACAATTAATATAGTACATAGATAAATAAGCAGGTAAAATAGATTAATTGATGTATTTGATTTTATTAACAATAAATAAAAAAATAGATTTCAAACAAGAATGAATGAGCAGATAAAAAATAAAATTTGCTAGTGAATTGAATATTAAATATTCACTTATTCGTGTTGATGAATAAGTGAATGAATAAAAAGGTGGATAAAAAATTAAATTAATTAATTAATATAAATAATGGATAAATGAATAAATGCATGAATAGCTAGATTAATGAATACATAAATAAATTCACGAATAGATAAAGAGGCAAATATATTAATAAGTAGAATAAATGGATAAATTAATGGATTTTATTCATCATCAATAAATAAATCGATTTTTAACAAGAATGGATACACACTTTCAAAACTCTCTTAGTTTTCTAATAATTACTCACAGCTTAACAGTAATATAATACTGTAGTGAAATAAAATAATAAAAAGGAATGAATGCCTATTTAAAATTTTTAAATTAGTCTTCCTAGGCCCTTACCAGAAAAGCAAAAGCTAGGAAAGAGTTTGTAACTTTTTCTTTTGAAGTGCTATAGCACTACAGCAAAAGAGGAATTTGACAATGCATTATAGTATACATATTCAACCAATCAAGAACAAAGTCAATATAATGGAATACTTTAATTTCAAAATTCAAAATTCAAAATTATATTAATCGTTTTTGAACTATGGTGGAATTTTGTTAAAAGTGAAATCAAAATTAATATTCTTATTCTGGAAAATACTCCTGAATTGTTGTGCCTCAAAGTAAAATTTTTAGTGAAACATACCCAACCTGAAATTTCGACTCTAATTTGAATTTTTTTGAAAAGCAGTTTTGGGCAACAGCCTTTTGTATTTACATTGGTTGTATGTTAATTAAATGATTAAATAAATAAATACGAGCACATATTATTACAATGGAATAAATTCAAGAGCCGAAGACTAAATTATTATGGGATTACAGTTTGAAAAAACATTATTCCTTACCCAGTCACTAATCTCACACATTCTAACGCTCTCACACTCAGACTCGCTCAAGCACTCACGTAATAACAAAATCGATCATCCAGATTCAGAAATTAATAGAAGAATTAAAATACACTTTGAATATCAGCAATAGAGAGTAGCTCGGACAAAAATACTTTCAGTAAACAAATTGATTCATTTCAAACTTGAAAATAAACTGTTTTTTGTAATTTTTCCATATTTTGTTTTTTTATTTCTCAATAGTTGCTGACTTGTAATATGTTTTATTCGTTACATCAGATCCTTAAACATGGAACCTAATCAATACATAAATGAAACGATTTTTGGCTGAGTAAATTGATACCTGACAACTTTATTCATCTTTATTTCCCCAAGATGCCCTTTATTTTGTTGAGAAAAGTGGGCTGGTGCAGTATGGCAGATCTCTTCTGAAGCACTGTAGGTTATTCTCTTATCAAAATACTATGCTGTGTAAATTAATTGGGACAAGCTATTTTCTTCTGAATGGATTGTTATGCATGTTGCCTGTATGTTTTTCACGGAAAATGGTACTGGAAGCTTAGTTCCTATATAAGGCATGATGAAATTTACCAGATGAATTAACTCAGAATTATTCCATTCATGCGGATGTTTGATGGGACATTTCAGCATGTCATAATTTTAAATTGGTGAAGAATTGGTGCAAGAAAATCGAATCAATGTTCTCGACTGGCCCGGGAATTCACCAGACTCAAATCCCATAGAGAACTTATGGCTTATTGTGAAGAGGCGTTTGGGTAAGATTGGCATTTGTACTACAAAACAACGCATCACAACAAATGCTATTCAAGTATGGTTTCATGGCAATGATGTCAAAAATATGTGCAGTTATCAATGCCAAAACGTATTCAAGGTTATTTTTGCTAAAAGAGGGCATACTTCTTATTAAAGTATGTAGGCATATTCGTCAGTGTAAATAAAATTACATGGTAAATGAAATTATATAGACGGCTAAATAAAACATCAATTTTTAAAAAAGTGAATTTTTTATTTAGTCCCAATTAATTTGCACAGCATAGTATCACTTGACAGCTCCTTACAGCTCCATAGAAGTTCAACTCTGCAATATTCTTTCTATCGTACGCTACATACGTTCAAGATCTAAGCTGTAGGTATTAAGTAGCCTATATCTTTAACATTAAGATGAAATTGATAATAAACTAAATTTGTATTAAGCAGCCTATTTGTATAAACCAGGTTATAAGCTGCTTCTCAACAGTCTTCCATCAGAATTTCATTTGAGTCCTCTGAGACTGTTAAGTCGCATTTTTAAGACAGCAGTTGCTCTCATTCTCATCCGTTCCCCATTCGTAAAACGCAACATGTTGGTATATCATTGTTTCCAAAAACAGAAAAAAATACTGAAAACTGAGAATGAACAGAGTGCGATAATATCAAAATCCCTAAGTAAGGGTTCGAATTATGAAAAGCACCGCAGGGTGGTTGGTTTGTGTACTCGTCTTTATTAAAACTCTGCTGCAACACTGGGCTGGTCTGTGTTAGACTGCACAATGCTCTCGGAAGCTTTAAACTGCGTTTTGACAAAGTGGTTGCAAGCAGTAGGCCTACATTATTAGGCCAATTTTATACCCAGGAGGTCTTTGAAAGGTGAGGTTTCACACATCCTGTCTCAATCGTAAACAACTACTTCCTTCCATTCCCTTTGAAGCCTTTTGATTTTTCTTGGCTTATCGGTTTTGAAATTCTTTCCGCTTGCCAAATTACAATATTTCGACATCTCTGCTCAGTATGTGGGAGAGAAGATCGGATTGCATTTTTAATATTTCAAAGCTCAGATATGCCCTCATATTGAACCATAAATAATATGAATAGGAGACTACTGAAACGAATATTTCGTCTTCTTTGCATTAGGATAACCCCTTAGAGACTACATCCTCTTTATTGCATGCAGTAGACTCATGCTCCAAAATCTAAAGGCTCACTATCCACAATAATTAATACATTAGAACACCCGTAAGGGTCTCCCCACCACGAAAAGCCATACGAATTTACTTCACTTTAATACATTAGAATGGATGTTATCATTAAAGTTAAGAATTTGCTTGCCTTAGACTTCTCTCATGATATATGATACGTATACAATAGAATGGATTATATAATTATAATTTCAAGAATTTTTTTGTTTCAACTCCTATGATAAATATTGTTTCCGTTTACTAAATTACAATATTTTGACATCTCTGCTCAGTATGATACGTATTCAATATGATATGCAGAAGAAAACCCAGAAATATTCTTTGGGGATTGAGATGCCAACCTAAAAACGGTCCTTGCTTCTCAGTAACGCACATAGACAACTTGTTTTCAATGCTGTTTGAGTTTCGGAAGATACATTCCAATTGTCAGGGGAATAAAGGTTTGCCTTGCGCTGAGATAGATAGAACTGGAAAATCTACTTTAATATGCTGTTATAGTCTTTATAGTCAATAGTCTATAGTCTATCTTATAGTTTATAGTCTCACCTACTATATACTTGTTTGAGTTAACTTTTAGCAAAAGTAAAAAAATCAATATTTTCAAAAATTTCTGTTGGATTTAGCTGAAAATTTAGTTGAGCGTTGAGCTGAATCAAAACTATATCCACCAAACTTCCAATATTATTTGTTTGTGTGGGGAGGAAAGGCCCACGAGCATATTTCACCTAGGAGCTTAAAACATGTAATAGAAAGTAAAGCGTACCAACAATTTTATGATAGCTTGAGAAAATCGCAATTCGAATTTAGTTCTCTAAAATATTAATGGAAAGACACTAGATATTTTTTAATTTCTCCCCATTCAAATGACAGGAAACCATTTGGGCTGCAGTTCGATATCCCATCCAATGAACGAGGCGCAGGAGTTTCGATACTTGACAATATCGATACTAGATACCATCGATTGCAATTGTGTATCAAATGGTTCGTGTATCAAAGTTTCGATACAGTATACTCCAGGATACTTCCATCCGGTATCAAAACTCCTGCGACTATTTCACTTGATACGTCGAACTGCAAGCAATATTTGCTCAAGAAAATCTATTTTCTGGCTCACAATATCAATTACTTACAGATCTGTAATACAATCCACATTACAGATATTATTTATTGTGCAATGATGAATGAACCACTCGAACAATGGCTATCCAAATCATAAATTAATCTTTTGTCATTATAATGTTTTATACATAATAATTTATGGCTAAGTCTATGATGCAAGAGATGGATACATTTCATCTCTCACCTAATCCATTCACAAAGCTGAATCTGAAGCTAAATAGTATGGGGACCATTGTGAAAAAATATTTGAGAATATTGTGAATGGCAATCAAATTGGAATATTCATAGGCTATTATACTTTATGATTTTGAAAACTTACATAATCTCTGCATTAATTTGCAAAACAGCACCTACAAGTAATACAGATAACGTCGCCCACTATCGTTTGGAAAGGTGAGATTTATGAATTGATTAAATTCCATACAGGGCATTGATATTTTCAGTTCAATATGTATCATGTTGAAAAGCTGCATCACCGATTTGTCTTTTTTTAATGTAAAATAATAATCATGTGATAACGCTTTAAAATTATTTGCATAAAACTCAACAATATAAATGGCGAATCAATTAATAATAAAATAAGTATTCGTAAAAAATTATTCTAAAGGATAATTGACTACTGTGATGCCCACCAGTCTCCATCACAATAATTAATTGTCGTATGTTCAATTACTTTGAATAACGTTACCTTGAACTTCAATTATGACTTGAAGTTGATAAACGTATCTTCTATTTATCGTTCTACTGTCTCTATAAACACAATAAATTTACGTTAAAATCCAAATTTGATTTACTATAAAAACCAAAATTAACTTCGGTGGCTCAGGTTGCCTCTGTGGCGTTTGTCTCTGATTAAATAAAACTCTGGCTAGCTACTTTTCATGAATCTCGTTCAAGCTTGAATGCTTTCACCTCGCCATTATTCGCTTCATTACCCACGTAAAGTCTCAAGAGTCATGTGGGCGTCATCCGGCAAAAATAAGATAGTGAATGCTCAATAAAATAAATAATTCTCAATTTTAAAGCCAAAGAAAATATTAATTTCCCATGATTCGACTTCTCGAGCAAAACAAAACGTGTTCAGACTAAATAATTGAAGTTTCAAGCACAGGAGCACAGTAGATTTGATGGAAAACTTTCTGAGATTATCTACAATAATAAAAGGAATTTCCGAAGAGTGATTCATATCAATGAGATGACGTTAAAGAATGTGGTTGGAATTTGGCATTAGCCTTTTTCAAGTTTTAGCCTACTGGTTAAACGCCTGAACTGAAATGCTCGCAGAGACAATAGTCGAAGACTTCAGAATCTTATATCAAGAACACGAAAATCCCCATTCCTGTCGGTCTATTTACCTGTATTATACAGCTTCTCGAAGGTCAACTACAACATAAAAATATCAATGTCTCGTTCTCAGGTAATACAACATCTTGTTCTCACTGCTTCTGTACTAGAATAGATAAAATTGAAAATTATGAGCTGTTATTTATTCACGAAGTATGATGAAATTTTATCGATTTATTAATTGATAAGCTTCGTTGAAGTTTTGTTGCAAGCTTCGTTGTAAATTGCCGGTAGATGAAGATTTAATATTGTATTATTTGTAGTTTTGTATTGTAGTTCTAATATTGTAGTGTCATTTCGCAGTTTGATATAAATGTCTAAAGCATTTTCCAAGTTAGTTTGAAGTAACTGACAATTCAACAAACTGACAAATTTACAGAAACAGAATTTATTAATTTCGAATTCCTTAAAGTGCTACAAACCATATTTTGGTTAGGCTTCAACATGTTGACAACATTCAATTATTGTGTTGTGGTTTTCATCGAAGCTGAGTGGAAAATTGAACACTCCTTTGGAGTTTTCCAAGTGTATAACGCTCTATTGTTTATCCTTCCACTGAAAATTCGTAGCAAACGGAATCTTGAAATCGAGGCCAGTGGGACAAGAAAAACACGGAAAAGTTTTATCGGGGTAGAGCAACAATGATGTTTTACGGCCTCGTGTATTTCATGCGATATTTTCTTTAAAAACTAAGGCTGCTCTTTCCTGTATTCTTTTCCTCTATTTCAGCAGAAAATGACGATACTCAAACTTTTGATCATTTTCCAAGAAAATATTGTTCTTCTCTCTATTGATATAGAGTGATCCTAATCGTAACCAAAATCATAGTATGATGAATTTAAAAAATTAAAATTTTCTGAAAAATTTAATTTCCTACGACTTGCTCGCCCAGTCAGAGTTATAGAGACATGCTAATTGATCAATATTTTTTCTATACTGATGATGATTCTCAGATGATTATATACTTAGATGATTCTATACTCAAATGATTATCTACTCAGATGATTTTATAATAAGATGATTCTGAAGCATGTGCTTGAGTAATTAGGTGGATTATTACACAAAATATGCCATGCTGACCGAGATTCGAACCCGTGATTGCAGGAGTTAGAGTTGAGTGCTCTCCCCGATTATACCTTAGGGGAGGCCTGTATTTGTATTTTGCAAGAAAAGAAGCAAATTCCGGATCTAACCGATTATAAAACAGCGAATGTGTCAATTTGTCTCAAGACTAAAAAAGTCTACAGTCTGTAATTTATAGAATTCTACTAGAAATTGATAAAAACTATCAAAAATACGTAGCAATAGACAATTTTTAATTTGAGTTTCCAACATACTTTCCATTTTGTAAAAAAAAGTTTTTTTTTTAATCCACAATGCCCAAGGGTAACCTGTCAGCTGTGATTAGCAAAGCTTTGTTTAGTTTATGTTCGATTCACAATTATTTGTTCAGTTTACTATAGATTTATAATTGTTCAGTTTATTATCGATGCATAATTTGTTCAGTTTATTATTGATACATGCCTTTTTTTGTTTATTATTGATAGATAATTCATTCCGAATGCCCAAGGGAAACCTGTCAGATGTGATTAGCAAAGCTTTGTTTAGTTTATGTTCGATTCACAATTTGTTCAGTTTACTATAGATTTATAAATTGTTCAGTTTATTATCGATGCATAATTTGTTCAGTTTATTATTGATACATGACTTTTTTTGTTTATTATTGATACATAATTTATTCCGTCATTATCAATACCGTACATAAATTTGTTCAGTTTATTATCGACTTGTAGTTTTGACAATAAAATACTTTTTGACGCAGACTGCGTCATTAAAATTCTTGGGGGGGGGGGGAGTTCCAAAAAAAGATTATGGTGGCGTGGTAAAGTTGATTGAAACCGTGTTTAACGTGAAGACATTCAAAAATATATTATCAAGTCACCAGATAGAAAGTCAATTAATGACAACAGATTTATAATTATTATTATACTATTGAATACAAATTAGCTAAAATAGTTATGTTAAGGACTAATTCTGTGTAGGAAGTTATTATTCAAGCTTAGCGAGGCGTTAGAGCTAAGAAAGAGGGGCACGGAATTGTTTAAAAACCATTTAGTTTCATATTCTTATTTAGCTATTTTGCAATTAAGTTTGTTGAGCAGAAGTTCATACATTCATTTAATATATTTTTTTACCCTTTACAAAAAAATGTTAGCTATGTAAAGAATCTTAAGAAATATACATACATTTTGTATATTATCGACTATGTTTTTTTCATTGCTTATAAATTTGCTTTTAATTTTAGAAGACAAATACGTGGAGCTTATTTTTTCGAATTTTTTGGGGGTGCCTAACTTATGGGGGCTGGTGTGAATTTAGGAGGGGTGCGTCATGAGACTTGGGGGGGGCACCCTTGCTTCATCCTTATTACGAGCAACTGCGAACTCTCAGACCTCGGAGTAACACGTCAGATCTCTACAGTGATCATGTATAAGGAATGTAGAGGCTGAAACATGAAGGTACCTGAAGAATAAAGGAATAAGGAATAAAGCTATGACTGTAGAACATCTAAATTCAAATTTTTCAAGAATATATGACTATCTGAAACCGCAGTATGTGTGCAGCTACAATATTTATAGGTACATCGTATTTGCATAGGTAAAGAAGATGTCAGCCGATGCCACACACAGCGACTTGTCCCCTCGATGTCCATTCTGAAACGAATAGAAGCAGCGAACCGGGAACTGAAGCAACTGAAGAACAGCGACTATGTTGTCGAACAGGTTGATCTCAGGTGCGATTTATATTCTTGTCTTCATCAGTTCCTCACTTCTTTTCCTTCATCTTTCTTTTGCATATACATCGCTCGTCCGGCTCGACCGATCGATATACCGTACTTATCGATCATCAGCAATATTTTTGATTCATTGTCAAACTTTCTAGTTTCTAAGGGAAAATAGAAAGATTGTAG
Organism: Conomelus anceps; assembly: GCA_948455865.1. NCBI lineage: Eukaryota > Metazoa > Arthropoda > Insecta > Hemiptera > Delphacidae > Conomelus > Conomelus anceps. The sequence goes on from OX418216.1 coordinate 27,443,819, forward strand.
AAAGGAAGTGTTGGAGGAGGAGGAGGAGGAGGAGGAGGAGGAGGAGGAGGTGGAGGAGGAGGGAAAGGAGAAACAGGATGAAAAAGGGGAAAAATGAAAAAGGGGAAAGGAGGAAAAGGAGGCGGAGGAGAAAGAGGAGGAGGAGGAGGAGGCGGAGGAGAAAGAGGAGGAGGAGGAGGAGGAGAAGAAGGAGGAGAAGAAGGAGGAAGAGAAGGAGGAGGAGAAGGAGGGGAGGAGGAGGAGGAGGAAGAAGAAGAGGAGGAGGAGGAGGAGGAGGAAGAGGAGGTGGAGATGAAGGAGGAATAGAATAGAATAGAATGGCTGCCTTTATTTATTACCTGGGAGGGCGAAGTTAGAGCGCAGCCGGCCCTCTCTTCCACTTAACCCTCTAAGGAGGAGATAGAGGAGTAGATGGTGGAGAAGGAGGAGGAGAAGAAGGAGGAGAGAAGAGGTGGTGGAGGAGGAGGAGCAGGATTATGAAGAGGTAGTGGATGAGGTGTGGGTGGTAGTGGTACGGAGAAGGGGGGTGAGGAGTAGGATGAGGACGAGGAGGAAGAAAAGGAGGAAATGGCGGAAAAGGAGGTAGAGGATGGGGAGGATGAAGAGGAGGAGGTGGATGAGGAGGAGGTGGATGAGGAGGTTATGAGGAAGATGAAGAAGAAAAAAGAGAAAGAAGAAGAAGTAGAAGAAATGAATCAAGTTTAATATCGATAAATGAAGTGTAGAATAGATTTGAGGAGTGAATTTTAGAAAGAAATGAAAATGCGTAATGATCTCCATTAAAAAGAGAACCGATAGATTGATCCAATTGATAGATTGAACCGACCAATTGATCTCAACATTATCATGGTATAACAATATTAATCAAATATTGTTTATGAATTACTCAGATTGATATTTTTTGATGAATCAGGTCGGTAGACAGCTGTCTTGCATTCATCCGTCATTCCCAACGTGAATTCATTGAATTGAGGGGATCAATTCATTATTGAATTGTAGATGAAGTTCTACTCATTAAAAAATGAAGAAAAATTATTTTTCCACTAATAAAAGCAAAATACAATTAGTTGTGAAGAAACAACAGCCCCTCAAGATAAGAATATCATGAGAAGTGAGCACAAGCTCAACCCATAATTATTGATCTTTGTAATAGGCGTAATCGTGTAAGTAGCCAAATTTACCCTTAAATTTAAGAGACTTATTTCACGCTTTAAGCCTAACTTTATCTGTCCCTTATAATACCATTATAATTATTTTTTCTATTGTATTAATTCCCAGATTAAGTTTTATAATATGTTCACCTTCCGCCAGGGAATGTGGACAGTACATACTTATTTTATTATTATTATTATTATTATTATTATTATTATTATTATTATTATGTTTTGTCTTTCTTAATTGTTATTGACTGAGAAGCTTCTATTTCTCTTATATTTTACTTCCTTTCTAATATTTACTTTCTTTTTCTTGTATTTTTCTTTCACACAACGGTCCAAGTGTGATATACTTCCGATGTGATATACTTCCTCACCAGTGCACACGCGTCCAGCGTCACAGCTTTTTGCATTGGGAGAAAGAGAGTTGATGATAGACTCAGTGTTTCAAGTAAAGCATGCAAATAGTGTGGAATTTTTCCACGGGCATCCAACACAACTCGGTCATTTTCCTGAACCCGTGTGTAATTCATCCGCTGTGCAAGCCTCTGGAATTTCTCTAATTTTGTCATTATTCTATTTTTTTCGAATCACTTACTTTGAGGTACGTTGAATCAATTATTTCTTCATGGATGCTTCTTTCCGCTTCTTACAGTACTCCTTCATTATGTCCGATGTTGTCTTTCTTCCCTCCTCTGATACTACAGTACCTCTTCCAGCTTTAGGATGTTCTTGGAATCTTCGATTTTTATCTTTCAACCAATTTCTTAAATGTACAGTGTTCTTGATTGTAAAACTGATTGTTATTGATTGTTTCCTGAAATTGTTTCTTAAGCTGCTAAGGTGCTCTATACATTTGGTTACACAATTGTTACACAGTTACATTTTTGTGTTTCCTGTGTTTACAGTTGGTGTTTTTTTATTCTCTCTTTATCATTACGATACTATATACACTAATTTTCCTAGACTCCTGTCATCATTTTATTCATTTTTTTTTTAAATGCTTAAAAAATTTTTTTTTATTGCGCACGTATGCAATACTATCGACTTCTGCGGGGCAATGTAAATATTAGGTGGAAGATCAAGAACTTTGATATATTTATGTAGGGATTTTATAATTACAGCAGTTGAAGAAGTCACTATAGATGGTGTGAATTCAAATATCATTATTATATTTATAATAATGATAATAATAATAATTTATTATTATTTATTATTGTTGTTGTTGTTGTTGTTATTGTTATTATGATATTATTATCATTATAATATACGACTTTTTGTAGGTTATAGCCAACGATTTTGTCTTTAGAAGAATGGAAAAATCCGAATGAATGGAATCACGTTTTTTGCAGTTAAATTTTTTTACCAGTATTTTCCTTATTCTTCTCTCCTCAAGCATGAACATTGAAGGGCAGAAGTGTAGACAGTAGGCATACGCGTGAAATGTGTGTTCAGTGGGTGACCTTCGGCTGGTGGTGAATGATGCGAGGCCGGTACGACTTTGACCGGCACTGATAGAAAAAGCTGTCAGATACAATGGAGCAGTCGACTACTGGCCACAGAACAGCGTTGCTCGAGTTGCCAGTGTGGCTGCATCCATCACAGTGGCCGACAAGCGAACGATTGATGTGATGAGATGGGCGTGGATGAGTGGCGGAGAGTTGCTGGACGAGGTAACGACCAGAAACACACATAGAATATTCTCTGTCTGAGGCAACAGCCACACGTAATTAATGCAGATATCAGTGGCTTCGATTCTACCGTCAATAGAATTGTAAATGAAGAAGTTATTTCTCGTTGTGTGTGTGTTTTTATGTCCGACTGAATATTCTAACCCACACGAGTCACTTCGGAAATTAGACTCTGTGAACTGGTGTTTGTCGGCAGTAGTCAGATGAGGAAGTTGAAACTGAGAAAAGAATGAAAAAGTGGAACAAAGAGGGAACGATGGAGTGGGAAATGAAAGAGGGGATTGAGTAGAAGAAGGGAGGTAGAATAAGGAGAAAGAGAAGGGCTTGAGGAGTGGGAAAACTAAGTAGTATGGGAAAGTGAAATGAGAAGAAAGAAAAGGTCTTGAGAAGTGGGAAATCTTAGGAAGGTGAAATTTGTGCAGTAGTCAGATGAGGGAGTTGGAGCTGAGGAGAATGAGAGAATAGAAGAAAGAGAGAAAGTTGCAGTGGGAAATCGATTGATTGATTAAATGCCTTTATTAGGGCGGAGTTAGAACTCTTCCACTCAACCCTTAGCAGATAAAATGAAAAGAAAGAAAAAGATTTTGAGAAGTGAAGAATCAATGTCAATGTGATGATGAAACAAAATACAAGATGACACAGAGTGATGAGAGAAAAAGTAATTAGAAAGAAGTGGATAGAGTAATAGGGAATGGTAGAATGAGAAGGAAGAAAGGACTTTGACAAGAATCTGGAAAAATGATGGAGAAGGATAAAGAGTAGTAGGGAAGGTGAAATGAGAAAAGAGTAAAGGTTTTGAGAAGAATCTGAGGCAAATAGGAGAGAAAGTGATAGAGTGGAAGAGAAGGTAGAGTGAGAAAAAAGAAAAGGTTTTGAGAAGAATCTGGGGCAAATAGGACAGAAGGTGATAGAGTAGAAGAGGAAGGTAGAATGAGAAGAAAGAAAAGGTTTTGAGAAGAATCTGGGGCAAATAGGACAGAAGGTGATAGAGTAGAAGAGGAAGGTAGAATGAGAAGAAAGAAAAGGTTTTGAGAAGAATCTGGGGCAAATAGGACAGAAGGTGATAGAGTAGAAGAGGAAGGTAGAATGAGAAGAAAGAAAAGGTTTTGAGAAGAATCTGGGGCAAATAGGACAGAAGGTGATAGAGTAGAAGAGGAAGGTAGAATGAGAAGAAAGAAAAGGTTTTGAGAAGAATCTGGGGCAAATAGGACAGAAGGTGATAGAGTAGAAGAGGAAGGTAGAATGAGAAGAAAGAAAAGGTTTTGAGAAGAATCTGGGGCAAATAGGACAGAAGGTGATAGAGTAGAAGAGGAAGGTAGAATGAGAAGAAAGAAAAGGTTTTGAGAAGAATCTGGGGCAAATAGGACAGAAGGTGATAGAGTAGAAGAGGAAGGTAGAATGAGAAGAAAGAAAAGGTTTTGAGAAGAATCTGGGGCAAATAGGACAGAAGGTGATAGAGTAGAAGAGGAAGGTAGAATGAGAAGAAAGAAAAGGTTTTGAGAAGAATCTGGGGCAAATTGAAGGGAAGGTGATAGAGAAGAAGGGGATGAGAGAATGAGAAGAAAGAAATGATTTTGAGAAGTTGAGAATCAAGGTAGAGGAGGACAATGAGAAGAAAAAAGATTTTCTACATCATAGGTGAATAGGAGGAGGAAGTTCGAATGAGAAGAAAGGAACGATTTTGAAAATTAGAGATCAAGGTAGAGAAGGTCAATTATATTATGAAACAAGGAATCAAAGATGACACGGAGTGATGAGAGAAAAACATGATATATAGAAACAAGGTGAAAGGAGGAAGAAGAAGCAATAGTTGACAAGAAATTCAATAAGAGTGCGTAATATTGCAGAATAGATCAAAGAAAAAAGACAACAAATCGAGATTAAGTAAAACAGAAAGAAGTTCTTCAGCAAAGGTGGTAGAGTATTTGGGGAAAGTGAAAATGAGAAGAAAGTAGTGATTTTAAAAAGTAGAGAATCAGTTGAGGAAGGTTAATGAGAAGATGGAACAAGGAATCTAAGATGATAGTGCTGCGTTTTTAAATTGAGCTCCTAAATTGATATTTTGTCTTGGTAAGAATCAGTAATTGTAATCAAAGTGAAGTTCCTAGTTCAACTTGGGCATAACCTGAAATTTGGATTTTTCATTAAAAATTTTGTAAAAAAAGCAGTAGTAGTAGTGGGCTTTGCCTGTCGTATCTTCAATTGATTTGTTTTTTGTGGTAGATAAGACACAAATTTATGAGAAAAAATTTGGAATACAAAAACAAAATGAGAGGAAGAAGGATGAAAGAATTGAAGAGAAATTATATTGCGGTTCATTAGAGAATAGATCAAAGAAAAATGAGAAACAACAAATCAAAATTTAGTGAAACAGAAAGAAGTTCTTCATAGGTGACAGAGTAGTAGGAGAAGGTAAAAAAAGAAGAAATGAATGATTTTGAGAAGTGGAAATCTGAGTAAATGATGAGAAGGTGAAGGAAGAGTAGTAGAGAAGGTGAATTTGTAGAGAACCAAGGTAAAAAAAGGAGGGAGGAAGAAGATGAAAGATTTGAAAAGAAATATAAAAGCAAAATATTGAAAAATTATGTCAAAGGGAAAATAAGAAAAAACAAATCGAGATTTATCGAAATAAAAAAGAGAAGTTCTTTGACATAGGTGATAAGAGTAGTAGGGGCAGGTAAAATGAAAAGAAAGAAAAGATTTTGAGAAGTGGAGAATCAATGTCAATGAGAAGATGAAACAAGGAATACAAGATGACACAGAGTGATGAGAGAAAAATAGTAGGAAACAGAGACAAGGTGAAAAGAGGAGAAGACGAAAGAGTTGAAAAAGAAAAATGTGAACTATTGAAGAATAGATAAAAGAAAAAAGAAGAGCTTACACTCTATCTCTGCAAAATACAGAGTCCGAATCATGCTGAGAAACATACTTCACACTAAGTCATTCTTAGCCTACGATTTCGTCAACAACTTCGAGACCTAAATTAAGAAATTCTGCGACTTTTGAAATATGTGGGAAAGTAATTTAGGCGTTGAAGCCAGCAAACACAGAAGACCAATTTTGGTTGAAGCGTTGTTTAATTTGGCGTTGAAGCGACAAATTACGAAACATAATATCTTCACTAGCTTTTTAATCATCAATAAATTATCGTTTTCATGCGTCCATCATCTTTATCATGGTTCTATCCATCCATTTCCAAGGAGAAATAATTTCAATAGTGTCCTAAACAGCCTTCAAACTTTTATTTAGTGGCAATAGACTTGATTTCGCTTATTCTTACCGGAGCTTATTTATATCCCCTGATCTGAATGTACAAATTATAATATTCATATATGCGGCTATTGATTGTAAAAGCATGGAGTGAATGATATGATTTGCGAACATCGCAGCTTGTTACCTCGTTAAGAACAACAAAGTTTTATGAGCATGAAGACGGAGAAGCAAAATTATGGAAGAGAGCCAAGAGAACTGATAATTTGTCATAACATGAGATTAGAGCGGATCTGCGATCCCATCACAGAATCGACTAATTCACTTTTATCAACATTCTCTCGATGAAAAAACCTTTCAATAAAGTTCAAAAATTGAGGAAAAATTAATCAAAATGTTATGACTTACTTCAAGAGCGGTTTGTATGTGAGTGCCTGTGAAAGAGGTGATGGAAGAAGAGGAAAATGAGGTAAAATTGAACTAGGCACAGAATGTAATACTTTCATTCCAAAACGATTTGTGTGTAAGCATATAAGGTCAGATGAGGTCCTAAACGAAAGATATACGACTTGTCAGATCATCGACTGCAATTTAGAAGGAGTAAATATTCTACTCTAGAAATATAATTTACATAAATGAAAATGTGTATAAGCGAATAACGAGGTCTATCCTCTCCACTGTCACGACCCTAACCTATAACGATAACCCAACTGAGAGCTGTGAATAAATTACAAATTTCCCATCGAATCGTTCTTGTTTTCAAATGTCTTTTATAGCATTATTGAACTGCGTGGTGCGTTTCAGAAACTATATTTCCGGTGTGTGGCCGTTTTCTTGTTGTCAGATGACTTACAAATACCAATTTTGAGAAATGACTGCATCCTTAGTTGGCAAGTTGATCTGGACTAAAAATCGCTTATCTTTTCCACCTTTGACCAAAGTGTTTCAGCTTCATTCAGTAGGCTATACATTGAGTTAGGCTATTTAAAATATTATTCTCAATCAATCTATTATTTATTTATTCTATTATTTCATTTATTTATTATTATTTAATTCATTTATCATCATTATTTATTTATTTTAATTAATATCCTTCTGTACTATCTTCGAATACTTTCATAATTACATAATAGCTACTAAAATTTCATAATAATTACTTTCTTGTTTACTATCAACACTAACTTTGAGTTTGCCTCAAGCCGTGACTAAGGAAGCACTTTGTAGTGCAAAAAAGCCATCTCGCACTTTGAGTGAGTGGTTATATTAACTAGGAAAATATTGCATTAATTTATTTATTAAAAAGCGCAATCAAGCTGAGTTATAACAGGCACAGCCCACTACTGCTTTCTTTAGAAATTTTGAATTGAAAATTAAAAAAAATTAGGTTATGACCAACTTCAACTAGAGATTTTACATTGAAGTTAACATTGAAGATTTTAGAAGTGAACATTGAAGTTCATTGGAGATGACAGTTCCTGATTCTTTCCAATACATGAATATTAAATTTATTATCAAATTGAACTTTAAATATATTTGCTAAAGAAGTTGATAGATGGAATTTCATTCGGATATTAGTTTTTAAAAAGATTTAAGTTTATTGCACTCTTCCAAGATTTAGGATAACCAAAGCCAATGAATAACACAATGCTGAAAAAGTCAATTATTATGATGATCAACTCGAATGTCAAAATTAATTCATTTATGGATTAAACTCAAACGATGCTTATATATTTTACAATCGATTTTCTCGAATAGCATTGTCATAGCAATATGAAAAATGAAAGCTATTTTTTTTAAAACATTGTTCTAAAATCATATAAGACAAAAATCCCAATGTCGTATTTTATTCTTCTTCTTTGAGATCGGCGCTAAATTATGCGGTTTGTGAATTGAGATACCGTGGAGAGAACCGTGGAGGAACTGTTGAATAAGTTTAGCTGACAATCGGCTATAACTCAGTAGTTTTCAAAGCCTTTAGTTGAGGCGCCTCCATAAATCATAACAGAGTTACCTAGACAACATGACTGTGCTTTTAAAGAAGGCTCTCCACTGTTTAGGAAAAACACCATCATTCAGTGTCCTTATTAAGTTTGATATAAAACCGTTTGCAAAAGAATAGAGTAAGCTTCAGAAATTATTTTGGATTATGATTTTTTTCCAATTTACCTCCTAAACATCCTTGTGAATATTTCGTTCATCTTGTTCATCCTTGTAAGAATTTAATAGATTTTCCACTGCCTCCAGCATAAATATATATTATAATCGTAAGATGCAATGATTCCTACCGAACGTTTCTAAGTACTCTCTTATTATTCAATATATAATTATTTAAAGACACGCCAAAAATATTAATTTGCAAGTACTTCCTTCTCTTTAAGTACTTTCTGAGGAGACAATCTGTAAGAGATATGTCCATGGAAAATAGTAATAACATATTTATCAAAACACTTCAATCTTCATCAATCGAAAATAATATGTGTATAACTTTGAATGATTCATTGATAATTGATATAAAAAGGTGGAAAAATCTAAAAATTCGATTTTTTGTGATATGAGCGTGTAGTAAATCCAAATACATGTTTTATTCGTTTCAAAAAGGATAACATGTTAGCTTGTTGTTCCTAAAAACGTCAAACTTATTAGTTACGGAATGGAGTATGTATTTCAGGATCTTGCTCAGTCCTGTGAAGTAGAGGTAATTAACTTATCCGGTCGGTCTGATTAATTTAATGAACTAGCTACGATTTGAAAGCCCATAGAATTTGAAAAGTTCTTCTCTACTCACGACTGGATTTTTTGCCAATGTTTTCGACTTTGTATACCTGTTTTGAAAAACTACAACCCTTGAGAGCAAAATCTAATATCAAAACTGACACAACTATATTTCTATATAAATTAAGATTTTTACACGCTTATACTGGAGGAATGCATTTCGCTTCTGAGGAGAAGCTTCATCAGCTTTGAGTGAATTTTTATTCTTCTCAAACTTTTTGTTTGAGACAAGATCGTTTAAAATGCACGTAAAACGCAATCAAATTAGTCTCATTGGCTTTAAGCGGAGTGCTATTTTCTAGATATCTAGATTACAACCGTTAAAAGCTATAGAGGTAGAATACACTAAAAGTTAGCACAGTTGAAACTATAAGTTTGCTTTAAAATTACTCAAAGTTTTAATTATAGTATCCAAGTATGATCGTTATTTAAAAAGAGCATTTCATTAGAATTCTGGTCTCGAGTTAATTTTTTTTTTCAATTCTGGTCAAAAGTTTAATAGTAGGTACTTCTAATTGTAGTACAAGTTAGAAGTTTATAGATAAAAATGCTTGGTCTCTCACATCAGTGACTGCAAATAAATGTTACGAGAATTCTTCTCTAGTAGCTCTACTGTGTCGCAATTAAGAATTCCAACAGGGTGTTTCCACAGCTGGATTGTTATTGCGAGAGAAATTTATTACAGACTTGCTGATGCTTAGCAAAGCACGTCAAGAAGCTATTGAAAATACTATAACTTTGATTACAATAATTTCTTTTCATTGGAGTAAATCTTTTTTACAATTTAATTGTACTCATCCCACCCAAATTCAATATACAAACTACAGTAATCTACGATCATGTTCTCGTAGCAAACTCACTTTCAATCTTCTTCTAGTCTCTTGTTGCTGATTTTTAGTTGAAGATAGATTATCAGGGCTCTATTGTGAACTTGAAAGATTGTACGACCTTATTTGTTAAATTTAAAGAAACTTGACAGCGAATTGCTAGCTAACGTTTCGTGTGTAATTACAAAATTATTCAGGTTAGTTAAAAAGAGTAAAAGAAGATAAGATAGAGTTCTAATATTAAAAAATAATTTTTTCTGTTCCTTCCACCAACGAAATTCATCAGGATAGATTGATTAATTGCCTTTGTTGAGGGCGGAGTTATGACTCTTGGTCCTCTCTACCACTCAACCCTAAGGATTGAGGAGGGTCGAAGGCCTTTCCCCAATACAGAAAATTCGGTGGAAATAATTCTAGAAAAATGTTTCAAATAGACGTTATCCTTCAAGTCTCGCAATGGCTTACAACTTATTCCAATAGGGGATTGGGTGATAACATTTTCAAGTCATCCTAATCAACAATAATGAAATAAAATTTTTAAGTCTCTAACCAACAATATGTAATTAATCAATTCAATAATTAATTACCGTACTGTGATCTTGCAATACTCACTGAACTATTTGAATTGATTAATTCTATTTAATAAGAACCGATAACTCTATAATTTCAAATTCATAGCATTACTAAAAGGAACTAAATGGTAAAATGTGGAAAAGAAGCAAAGATAGTTGCATGAAGTCAGAAACAATTTAAGACTATTTATATTTTTATAATTTATAAGACTATATATTTTTATAATTTTAAATAATATAATAGATTAACAATTTTTGTTCTTTTACACTTTTTCTGCATCAATTCAACTCTATGTTAAAGATGTATATTCATATTCATTTATAATTATGTTAATTATTTATCATATAAATATTTAAATATAAATTTTTAACATAAAGTTGAATTGATGCAGAAAAAGAGTAAAAGAGCAAAAATTGTTTTGTAGAGTCAAATACAGTGGAAATATATCTATCAACACTTTAGAAAACTGATATCTGTACTCCCAGTGGCACAGAAGTATAAAGGCTAGACAATCATATTAGGAAAAATTGTAGGCTAGACAAACGTATCTTCAAAAGGCAATAATTATTTATTTGATGCAAATATAATTTTTCTATTAAAATTACTTCTATTTGTAGCATTGGCTTCGGCAGAATCTTATCCTGTAATCAAATTTGAATTGATATCTAACAGTACGTCTGTATTTCCCTGATATTTTTAGGATTGGAATATTAAATATCTATATTTCATGCAGGAAGGCAATGAGTGGGTAGATGAAAAGAAATTGTGTAGTTATAATGAATTCGGTATTCGGTAGCCAGCAAGCCCCACTGAGATTAAGTTTGAAGTTTGACGGCTGATCTCGAATCGAGACAGAATAATTAGATCAGATCTCCATAAGTTACAGTACAAATAATGCAATAAGAGCCAAGCCCGATTTATTTAAATGTGTTGTTTAGCTGCTCAGCTTGTCAAGCTTGGTTGAGTTCTCAATCTCAAGAACCGTCACATGGATTTATCTACCACCAGAATTTCATCCACGAAAATATTCATTGTGGAATAATTATTAGAAGGTAGAACGATTTATGTGCTCGAAGAGTATTTTAATTACGGACTCATAAATATGCAAATGAAGTAATAATAAATCTATCAAACTTTTTTCGAACTGCAAGGTGAAAGTGATGAGAGTCCGAAGGTGTAAACACTCACTATCGCTCTCACTTCAACTTACTGCAGTATTGCCCTTCTTATCTCAATCTATTCCACTCTCAACACTATCATACATCTTGGCTCTTCTTTTCTTTGTCTAGCCCTCATCCTATCTCTCTCTCCCCCATGCTTGCTCTTTTCCCATCATCGACAGCACTTTAAAGCACCCCACTCTGCATTTTCAATTCATTAATTTCCAACCCGGTTATTAATAGGCATCATGAATCAAGCGCTTTGATTCCAGAAAATATGATTGTCTAGCTTTCAATTTTTTCTTATATGGTTGTCTAGCACTCATATTTTCTAGGGAAAGGAGAAATCATACATGATTTTAGATCATCGATTACGGATTCATAGAACGTAGTCTACAAGAAAAAAGCAATGAAATGTTTATTCGTTGGAATAGAATTTACTAGAAGAGATCAGTGTCATGATGTCGTAGTTTATAGAATAATGTTTGTTCGAATGAATTTATTTTTGTTCAAGTAAATTAGGATTCATTCATTATTATAACCGTGACAATAAGCGTATGATTATCATTGGTGGGAAGACACTTCCCACGGCGCTCCACCTCGCCGTTTGAGCCATGTTATGGGGAACTTGGTGGATCTACAATTTTAGGTAGGTTCCGAACCAGCGAAAACATAATAATTAATCTGATGAAATAAAGTCATAGCAGCTCAGTCACACATCCAAGCGTAACTAACAGCTTCTTCATAGAAACATGCTAATTGAGAGCTTTCATGAATCAATGAAGTGAATTCAAAGTGATAATCTGTGACTGATAAGGAAAGACTTTTTTAAATGCTTTTCAACTACTGCATATAGAATAAAGTAAGAAATCTTTCATTATTAAATTCTTCTCAGTTATAATACTAATAATACAAACTCCAAATTTGTTAGTTTCAAAAAATTCGATTTTATTTGCCTAACGTAATAGGTCTGCAACACACTATATCAGGCACTGAGTCATCCAGACTTCATGTAAGTTGTTTCTCAACTGTCCAATAATCGAATGAAACATGAATAATAATAAGAAATAAACTCAGGCCACAGACACTAGTAATTCAACACTTATTTATTATGTAAATATGTACATAATGTAATAATATGAAAAAGTAGATGTAACTACAACATAAAATAAAATTAGCTTGGTCATTACCGGGAAAATCAATTAATAAAAAGTTTGTTTTCGCTAGTTTCAGGCCGACGAGAGAAGAACTACAATATAAAGTGTTTCAGCCACATGTTTGTTCACCACTAGCAACAGATTAATAAAATATCTTACAGCACTGCAGGAAGACTGTAGGACGTGTAACTGAGTCACCGAGTCAAGAGATTATCTCAGGTTTTACACGCCGAACAGAAAATGAATTCTTTGAAATTATCTAACATCAGCTGCTTATTCCCCCTTTTCGCATTAGTAGCCACTTCCAAAAACAAGATTACTTTATGAAAACCATTATTATATCAGCATGTAGCAGCAATACAGTACCATCCTTTTCAACGTTAGTGATAATGCTCGAACATTTCCTTTCTGAATAACATAATAGTTATTTATGTATTAAGAGCGTGAAGCGCGACTTTATCGCTCGAGCCAAAACATTTACTACGCGACGCACAGCGGAGCGCAGTAATTTTGTGAGAGCGATAAAGAAGCTTCACGCGCGAAATACATAGAATATTTTTCCTACAACTGCAGTTCTGGATTCCAACACAATAAAAGCTTGTAGTTTGTAACATCACAGACCGTGCGCGGATTTGGTTAGCGTTCGACGTTTTTGAGGTTATGTGAATTTCATGGATTCCATGATCCACCAATGAGGAGACATCAAAATCAAAACAGAAGCGTAAAGAAAACAGCTGGCGAGCGTAAAGTACTTTACCGCTTGCGGAGCAGTAAAGAGGTATTTTACAATTAGTTTTCAGTACGTAAATAACTACTTTACGAGCAGCTGTAGGGAAATATTTTTCCATCTCTACTAAAACATATTTTTCCTGTACAGAATTAGCATATATGTCAACTAGTATCACCTGATTGTTTAATTGTTGATTATTCTGGGAAAAATCGGATTCTTGAGTAATGAGGGAAATGTGGCTTTTTCATGTAATGCTAAATTATTTCAATTTTTATGATTCTATTCATTATTTTATCACTGCTCCAATGTATTCACGTGGGAAAGAAGATTTATAGATGCATAGCAGATAAGAGTCAAAATCAGTCCCAGAAAAAATATTCACAGATGAATCACAGTCAAAATTGGTTCCATAAGAACTAATAAGTTCCACTGTTTCTGAAATTATATTTATCCATCATAATACAAATACATTGAGATAACTTCATGGAGAATTCCATCATTGAGATTGATATTAATATCAGGAATCAAAGGAGTACTTACGATGAATTTGAAGCATTCGTGTACAGTGATCACATAGTGCTGCACGTGGAAATGAAAAATTTACGTACCTGAAAAAGTAGAATTCATGTCAATATTATTCAATTGCAAAGAATGCAAACATTTTCAAACACGATTCTTTGTTCCAAAAAATGAACATTGGAGAAAAATTAAAATTTCTTCTATGGAGTTTTGGGTGTTGTTCTTTCAAGACTACTAAGCGTAATAACTTCCTACTGATGAAATTCCAAATCCAATTGGATAATTTTTGATAAGATATTGTTATCAATTTTCAAATGATAACAATATACTCGTATCTTTGAATGATGGCGAAGATTATTTGTGTCGTTTTAGATGTGAAGTAGTGAAAATAAATAATTTTGCAAACAATGTGTGTTGGATCTCTTACGCTCATACACCTCAGCCACAGTGGATACACCCTCTCTCAACAAAAAAAAAATATTAAAAAATACTGCCAATTTCATAAGTATTGAAAACATGATTTTGTATTTTCTATTTCAACTTGATTTTCTCCGTTTTGGAATAGCAATAAAATTCTTACTCCCACCTAAGAATATATTATTATAAATAGTTCCCAATCGCATAGCCTATACTAGTATACAAGGAGACGAAGAAGAATAAACCTACTCTTAAAAAAAGTACTCAGCTAGGCCTTAAGTCCTGAGGAGACTCCAATTATGAAATGAATAATCATTGAAAAATATTCATAATAGTTGAAATCCGATTGTGAAACAGGATATCCGGGAATAGGTACAAAACTCAGTTATTATTGAATGCTCTTTTGAAGTCTGGCAATAGGTCTCATCATTCTCAAGATATAATTATTATAATCCAATTGAAAAGGGCCTCTCTCCTGCAGACCTAAGAGTCTATCACTATAAAGGCCTGTAATAATTATTGTACTCCACATCCCTCCAAAGACTTCATTCGCTCAAAGAAATTCTCTCTTACGCAGTGCAATGTATATTTTATGATAAAATTATGACGTAGTATTATAGTATAAAGGCATAGAGGTATCAATGGTATAAAGGGATTCATTTCAGCAAAAATCTATTTTTTAAATAATTTATAAAATAATACAGCAAAGCATCCAAGATTCAATAATGAATTGTATTTGTGACTCAAACACTGTTTAAATTTATGGAAATTTCAACAACACCATAATCAATTAGTAATTAGTGGTCATTGTAAATACCTCTTTGTTTTTCTGATTTTCTTCTTTTTCTTCTTCTTCTTCTTCTTCTTCTTCTTCTTCTTCTTCTTCTATTTTTCCTATACAGCTCACTCTATCAAAGTTAGATCGCATTCTCCATCTTCCACAGCCATTCTACTATGAAACCTCTCTTTACAGTAGACTATTGTATTTAGCGGTAGCAAATAATAAGCCAAATATTTCAGATCAGGCTTTTTATCACAATAAATAATGCCGTGATAAACGACTGTCAGTTTAGTAAATATTTTCAATATGCATTTGGATATCCTTTTATTCTCCATAATTCACATAGATAATGAGGAGCCTTTCAACCAATCTGTATGATTAACGAGCTAGGTAAGCCGCATCTAAAGCAGAAGTGTTCAGTAATTGCATGCTTCCTAGTGCTGAAGTTGTTTAAATCATAGAGACAGACCATTAATGTCAAGACGAATCAACATGTGCCTAACCTAATAGACCAGCATGGAAATAAACCTGTATTATTGTCGTTTATCAAATTGAAATAATCGCCGTACATCCAAAGCAATTAATTTTAAAGTTATCATCACTATCTTTTTCTCATTCATATTTGACCCATGCACTTGAACATCGGTTTCCAACTCGCTGATTTCGACTAAATCGACAGCGGACAGAGCCGGAATACACTTGTTTGCTTTTCAGCAGTGGGATGAAACCCCCAGAAAAAATATATTTTGGTATTTCAACAAGCCCCGAGAGACAATAATTTTTGACAAAAGGCTCAACAAATAAGTCCTGAATCGCTGAAATGTGGTTTTAGAGGGATTATTTAAATAAAAAACTCCGAGTTGTAACCCGGACCCCCCTTTTCAATGAGCAAGCTACATAAAGTCTTCAATTACTGTTAGAAAAACCCTCCTTCTCCATTTACTCGACATTTTTAAGTTCGGTACTATACTGTAACCCAATAATCAAGTGAAGAGGAAGAAAATAGTTTGAAGTAGGCCTGTTTTATGAAAATAGTTCTAAGTAGGCCTGCTTTATAAGTTGGCTACTTGAACAATTAATTTTAAGCGCGGGTGTTCAGATCTCACACTGACAATGATGCAAAAACTAGATGAAAAACACTATCTATAACACACAATTTTTGTTAGAATAAATGAACTTGTGTCTAGAATCACATAAAATGTAGTTTTAAAAGGATTATTTTTCGAAAATTTCCCGGAGGAGTACCCAGGAACCTCTGTATTGGATAAACTGTACATTAAATTCCTGAATTATTGTTAGAGAACTCCTTCTTCTCTCCTTATAATGTAATTATATGGTGTCTGGAGTAAACCCCCCCCCCCCCCCCCCACAAATGGTTATATCCTCCAGTTACGTCACTGTATCACGGCCATTTCGACTTCACGTATTTTGTGAATCATCGCCTGACGATTGACGTCGTGGTGTGATGCTCAGTGAGGCGTAAAGTTATGGAGTGGCAGCCCTTGACCGTCACGTGCCAGCAGCACAGCGTACGCGGACGGTGACTCGGTTACGTCCGTTGTGACGAAGAAGACGCGATAGACCACCAGCGACGGCCAACTCAGGGCACACTCGGCCTGTTTAGTTCGCGGTCCAACCAACCTGGCATTTCCTTTTAATGAGATCCGACAACCGATAAGACTCAAACCGCTAATAATTTAATTCTGGCCTCTCATATCTTCGCCACTCTGTCACCTTTGCTAACATTCACTTCTGAGGCTTAATCGTTCGCTACAAATGAATATGACCTAGATTTGAGCATCGTTTTCATAGTCCCCAGAATGGAAAGGAAACGAATCTCAGAGTCCAAATAAGTTACACCGAATATCCCTTGTTGTATGCTGGCAATGAATTCCAGTTTTCGTTCAGTTTTCGCCAGAAAAGTGCAGGTTCACTCTTCTTTATTTAAAAATAACGGCCAGCCTGATAATAATCTTTAATGTAGGCCTAACTCTATATGTAATTCAACAAAGTTTAAGAGAATGCGCTGATCAATTAATAATATTGTTAATAATTAAATCCATCTCATGAAGCCGCCCGCGTCTCCACCAACCGAACATGTCTGCCGAACAATGTTGGCGAATACAAAAAACGGACAAACATTAAACATATGGGTCACCGAACATGTTCGTGAGTTCAATTGAAATGTTCGGTCTGTGAGCGAACTGTGACAACCAACAACAGGTTCTCGCCACTACTCCCACCACACCGATCATAATGTTTGAGAAGGCGTCCACATCAAACCAACACCAAACAATGTTCGGCGACATCAGATGATTCAGCGAACACTGTTTGCCGAGCATGTTCGGTTGGTGGAGACGCGGCTTTATTCGATCAAGTTCATTCAACTTGGACTAACTGGAGGAAGTGACACACGAAAATTGAATCTGAATTCGAAAGGACTCTAAAAAGAATTGTGTCCAGTAAATTTTTATGGAAGCGGTAATCCATTCAAGTTGATAGAATATACTATTTGACAATTTAGGAACTATAACAAGAAACGTGACAATTGATCGAAATATTTGTGAACTAGTAAAGAAGTTTCGAAGAAACTCGAAACACCAAAAAAATACAGTAATACCGGAAAACACACTTTGAAATAGCCTCAACAATCCACTCTTTGAAATGAGAGTTTATTAAAAACGAAGAAAATGTGATTTAATTCTTAACTTCTACATTTTCGGCTATAAAACCTGGAACAAAATTCAAAATAATATTTATTGGGACTATTGGACAGTTTTAGTGCTTCGTTTTAAAGTGAGCATCTATCTAAATTAATATTAATTTTTGGGAAGAATCAGGTATTGTACTTTAAAGTGAAATTTCCAAATGAACTTGGTCATAACCTGATATTTGGGATTTTTAATTGAAAAAAGCAGTAGCGGGCTGTGCCTGTTGTATCTTTACTTGATTGAGTTTTCTGTTTTGTAATTTATTTATTTTTATTTTATTTTATTTATTTATTGTGACAAATTTACAACGAGTGTGAAGGTGCAACAGACTCAAGTCCAAAACTGCTCCATTCACAAATGTTGATATGTTACATTGTCCAAAACATTGAGGTTAACACAGAATAAAAATTTAAGATGTGCTGAAAACCTTCACTCGAAAAATAATAAAATGAATTTTCTCACTTGACCACTATTAATTTAAAAGTTCACACGAAACGAAACACTAAAAACAGTTAAAAATAGTTAATAATATTAATAGTAATGAATAGATAAATAAATATGGGGACTATTAAAAAAAGTGGTAATTAATAGAAATATCAGTGAATAGTGCAAAAGTCACGAGGATGAATGCAAAAAAGTGGTAGGCCTATAACTATAAGGAAAATACACTATTACCGCAAAAAGCCCTTTGAAATAGCCTCATCATGAGAAAAAGATAAAATTCTGTTCACTTCAAATAGAAACAAGTAAATAGGAAAAAAAGGAATTCAGACAAGATAAATACAAACGCATTTAAAAATTTCGCTGGCTAAATCAATGAATGCGTGGAACACTGCTGTAGAGTAGACTTCTGAGCTAAGGAGCTTGAGTTAAAAAGTTACCTTCTTGACCTGGGGTTTGGCACTTGATTTACTGAGATCCTTGAGACTTCTTCTGACCAAAAAAATAATATTACTTTTCTTGCTTAGGCTTGTAAACATATTTTTCATAGGAATTTCCATTCTTCTTGAACTAAGATTTGAAGAGATAAATAAAGTGAGTGACGTGAGAGAACGAGAAACCAAGGAAGGACAAGTACATGTCATGCCGATATCCCCACATTTCACACAAAGTGATAGTTTGGAACCGTATCTTTGGGCAAGACGGACTTAGCGACAATGCTGCTAGCAATCTCTAGCTATACGCCGCTAGCTTTCTCTCACTCACTTTTCCCATTAGTCACCCTCTCGTACTCTCTATCACAACTTCCTTCTCATTTCCACCTGGGCCACTCTTTATTCGCTCTTATCAAGCATCTCTCCGGCTAATGATTATCACCTCTCTCACGCCTTAAATTGCACTACAAACGCCACAAAGCACACAATACTACAGTCACCACATTAATCTTTTGTTATTTGTTTCTTCGTACAATTACAATAGGAATTATTGTCATATTTCTGTAAAAGACTCGTGAATTATTGTGCTTCAAGGTGGAATTTCTAGTGAAAAAGACCTGAACTAAGATTTTGATCCGGGGGCTTTCCCAAGAAAAGAATTTATAGGCCCTCAACTTTTTTAGTATAGCCGCAATTATTGGCCTCGCCATATTAGGTCCTTGTCAACGTCTGACAAAGAAAATTTTAATATATAAATCAATCAGATTGAAAAGTGCTACAGTTTTTGTGAAATAAAACTTTTCAAAAAACCCCATTGTTCTTGAGATATTGGCCAAAATAGATTTTGGCCCCTATCATGACAGCCATTTTAGAATCTGTTGCCGGGGTGGGATTCATGAAGATTTCTGAGAGGATGATTGAGGGCAAACTTAGCTATCATTTAATTTGGCGTATTACAGTTATATTGTGGTTTCACTATAAATAATATAAAACGACAAGAATAAAAGATCGAGTTCTTGTTCCATAAACAATCTGCATTGTTAATATCAACTTTTTAAGTGAATCAAACGACTTGCAGTCAAATTTTTATTAAGAATAAGTAGAATTTTTTTCTCTGTAAGTAAATTACTACTTATTCTTGATAAAAATTTGACTGCAAGTCGTTTGATTCACTTAAAAAGATCTAAAGATCTGCGTAGGGTTATATATGCATAGCTCCAACCTGGAAAAAATAGTGTAGATAAGAAATTGAAATCAGTGTCAAAATATATAGAACATTGTTCTTCAAATTTTTCAAGTTATGTTGTCAAATATTCTATTGGCGATGGAATATCGTTTTTACTTAATCGTGAAGTTTGTCAAATTATCTAAAAAGTATACTGAAACAAGTAATGACAAACTTGCTTTTAATGGTCTTTCCCCCCATCCAATATCATCTACAGTCGTCACTGAATTGGTTTGAAACACGTCACAGTGGTTTGAAATGTCCATGACGTCCCAAATGATAAGATTTTACATCAAAATTAAGCCTCACCTCAACTAATTGATATAGTAATTATGGTAACTAGTGTGTAAGATTGCATAATACTTGATTTGGCTTGTCTTATACCACAGACAAACATATGTTCTTTGATCTGTGCTTATACTCAGGAACTGAAGTCTCCAGGACGTGATAAATCTATTTAAAAAAAAACATATGAACCTAACACAAAATTAGTGTATTCTCGTTTCATTTGAAACGAAGGTGGATTCTATCTCTCCAGTGTGTGACATTGCTCTTTTTCGCTTTCTCTTTTTTCACTCCTATCCATTTCTCTCGTTTGACTGTTCAAATATTTAACTTTGTACGTCTCATATTTGCCATGTTCGAACAAACTA
This sequence comes from Conomelus anceps, assembly GCA_948455865.1. Classification (NCBI taxonomy): domain Eukaryota; kingdom Metazoa; phylum Arthropoda; class Insecta; order Hemiptera; family Delphacidae; genus Conomelus; species Conomelus anceps. Next base: position 27,464,274 of record OX418216.1, read on the forward strand.
TTGCTCTAGGTGCTTTGCATTGAGTGCCGTATTAAGTACAAGGAACAATATTTGACCAACTCGAACACTCTTATTTTTGTTTGAAAACAACAGTCGAGCTTTGGCCATCGAGGCTTCACACGATTAAACATGACACTCATGAACGAATGACACTGACTCATAACAAAACAAAATTCAATAACTCTCTTGGATGGTGATGATGAGACTTCAAGACGCTGTAGAAGCATGCGAAAAATAGTACAACTCTTCTCTGAATCCATTTCTATTTTAAATCAGGGGCACCATTTGGTGGGGGGGGGGGGGTGGTTTAAGGGACCGTGTCCCCCGAGATATGCTAAGAATAACAAAAGTGCATGAATTGACATGAATACATCAACTTATATTAAACAAAATTTCTCCATTAGAATAACATATTAACTTGATAAAATAGTAAAGTGGAACAGAACAACTGAGCCAAAATTAAACAATTTAGATAGATCTTTCAACAAATTTTTATTCGAATATCAAAACTGACACTGTATTTTCTATTCAAATTATTAACTTTACACACATAACTGGAGTTACTGGAGGAATGCATTTCACTTCTAAATAGAAGCTTCATCAGCCTCTATAACATCACAAATCTTTAATCATATTTTAATCGATTTCTGTCCCTTTTTGGGTTGGTCTAAAATGGCGTTCCTGTTTCAAATCTCGTATTCCTGATTTTTTATATTATGTTGCTTGAATGTTGTAAGATCTGAAGTTTTTGTCATACCTATCCACATGCGTTTGTCACCATCTTGGAGATCTCATTGAAAGTGGGATTTTTTCATATATGGTAATAAAGTTTGGATTCCCATTTCAATTTTATCTTTAAACTTTAAATTTCCGTGTTAAGAATTGTAATATCCTAGGATTATTTTCATCGTTGATAAAAGATTTTTATGTTTTCCGAGAAGAACTTAGTATTTTTCACTTGTATATCCTGGATAGAGCATTCTAAGTAATTCTTTTATATTAAAAAAAAGAGCATCTCTTTCTTCGGACAATCTCTGAGACATCGTTACGAAGCTGTTTTCAAAGAGAGATTATCTAATTTTCTTATACCATAGAGTATAGTAAGTAGTGCATAGTACATAGTACATAGTACTAGTACATAGTACATAGTACATAGTACTAGTACATAGTACATAGTACATAGTACATAGTACATACATAGTATATATAGTATGTACATGGTAGTAATAATTTCAGCTTCAAAGCAGATGACTATGCTAGATGTAAAAAGAATTCAATTTATGATAAAAATACTTGCGGAGGAAGAAACAGTGATCGAGGATATCATTACAGTAGCTACCCACGTCTCAAAAGTATCACAATCTCAACAATATCCTAATAACTGAAGCTATTAGCCGATTTGTAGTAATATAAGTGTTATCCTTTTCATATTGGTGGGTGTTAATTGCAATGAAAAAGGAAATGTAATCGTCAAGAGTAATGAATACCAAGCATTATCTAATGAAAAGCTTGTTATTTTCAGATCTCTCAAGTTTAGAGCTTGTGGAAATGTTTACTCAAAAAGGATTATTCAAATACTGGATCATAAAATTGATTTGCTCATTATTGCAAAATACTAGAACCATTTTGTATTTAATAAATAACATTATGGAAGCCCATCCTAAAGGAGAATGAACAGGCAGACAGCCTGAGCCAGAGCATGACGTCTAACAAACAAGGATATTTTTTATTCGAAGTTAATAAATCAATAAAAACTTCAGTCTCTCTATATTCAACAACATGCAAATTGCTCATTTTCAATAAATATCAATTTATTTCTCATTTCAATCATGGGATAAATACAATTGGAATTTATCCATCCTTTTAAATAACTCTGTATATGAATATGATACTTTTTTGTGATGAGAATATTACTCATTCTCTCACTGTTTTATAAGCATGAAATTTTGTTGTTTGACAGAATGGTTTCTACTTTCTTACAGATTTGACGCCTAGTTAGACCGGACTCCCAAGAGTCATAAATGCAGTTGAGGTTGTCACATGAGTGATGGAAGATTTTCAGAAACGTTTCTATCTTTAACATTCCTAGGGTTCACGATTTCAGGAAATTTACTTAGAAACCGTTTTCCAAGAAACATGAGGCCAAAAAATTAAAAGTTTATTTTTCAGGATCCGCTGAGACTCTAAAATAGACGCATCCTGAGTGAAGAGTTCAGGAAATAATTCCTGACATAGGACATGAAGTTGTCACAACCATTGAAAACCGTGAGATACCACTTCCGGTAGAAACACCATTATCATTCTCAAACAAACTAAAGCTAAAGTACAAAGTAGTTGTCACAGCCACATTTATTGAAAACCGTGAGATACTAGTTCCGGTAAAAACACCATTATCATTCTCAAACAAACTGAAGCTAAAGTACAAAGTAGCTTGATATATAATAAACACAGAATGATATTATTGGCTGAGGGAGAAAGTGCATCTGATAGGCTTAGCTCCATTGAAGGTCTGTGATTGGCTAACAAGTCATGCCCCATAGTGAGAGGAGCAACAAGTAAAAATAAGTGTCAATATCAATAACCAAAAACCGTTAACACATAGAAAGCAACAAATAAGAACAATGGATAAGCACGCTAGAATTAAAAAAAAAAATTATTAAAAGATTGAAGCCCACTGAAATGCAGTCAAGGTCAACAGAGAAAACCACGAAAGTACCGTTGTTAAAATGTAAGCCAGAATTATGTTGAAACCAAGTTAGTTGCATTGAATTGATTGAAATAAATTTGCTCGTTTAAACTAGTATTGGAATCATTTGTTACCAAACTAGTATTCTCCAAAGCTTCTGAAATGTTCAATTGTCTGCCTCTTCCAATCAAATGCTGAAATTCAACATTTTCTTCCGCCTTGAACTTGCTTGTGTCCGTTAGTAATGAGATGATATGCAAAATTTGAGTCTCCTTTTTGGGTTTTCCAATCTCTAATATATGTTAATTTATCCTACGTTTGAAACTTCTACCTGTCTGACCCACAGGCATTAATCACCGCAATTCAATTTGTGAACTCCACTTTTATCCCAGTTATCAATTCTACACCCGAACAAACTCTTTAAAATAGGTTTTGTTTGAAAAGCTACATCAAAACTGTTCTTTTTAAATTATTTTCCTAAATTATCAGATATTGAACCAAGATAAGGTACCGTTATCCATGACCTCCTCCCACCAGTGGGACCATACAAGTGGTTTTTAGCCAATCACAAACCTTCCATGAAGGTCAGCCTATCAGAGGCACTTTCTCCGTCAGTCAATAGTATAATTACGTGTTTAGTATATATTAAGCTACTTTGTACTTTAGTTTTAGCTTGTTTGAGATTGATAATGGCGTGAAAACCGAAACTAGTATCTCACGGTTTTTAATAAATGGGGTCGTCACAGCTCCGTCTTATTATTCATTATGGATATCTTCCACAGTATCACCTTTGCCACTACAAAGAAGTTCAGGAAATCTCTTCATATCTAAATACTTTAAAAGTTTTCGAGAAATATTTCATCAGAAAACTCACGGTCAAAAATAGAGTGAAATTTGGTGTACAGGTTCAGTTGAACCCTAACCGGTTGAGGAGGGTGAAACGAGCATGCTGGCTAGTTTATGTAAAGGCCTCCTGCTGCATCGTTTTTTCCAATAAAGTTTCCCAACTGAATATTCTCTCTCTGAAAAACATCTCAAATGGCTGTCTGTATTCTCATTTTGAACATGAGAAAAAGATTCCATACTTTAGCCCATTTATAAATTAATATGAACGGTATGGAATCAAGAACTTTAAATTATCGGAAATAATTAGTTGGTTAGAATGATGAGCAACTCACATGAAACATGTTATTAAAAAAAAATTAACCTTGAATACCTTGATAATCACTTTCTAGCCTTTCTTCAGAATGCCAAAACAAAGGCCTGCCAAGTTTCAAAGAGTACGCTTCAGTTCAGAGGTTAAACCCTTAAATGCCCGGACTATATTCAGTAGCACTTAATACAGGGTGATACAGAGTGCATGACTTAAAGTAACACATAATAAAGGTAGCACAGCACTGACAGCTTTGTTACGTAAGTACAGTTTTTTTGTTGCTTTCTTAGTAGCCGTAATTGTTGTCTCTGTTATGAAAATTCGGTGAGCCTATTCAAGCTAAAATGTCCACTATAGTACGTGGTAGGTACATAGTCAGGATTTTCTTTTGGGTTCTTTTGGTGGGGGAGGGGGCTATTCCATACTTCTCTGAGCCCCAGAGAATATCACTATAATTATATCCCTCAAAATTGCGTGGGGGGGGGGGGGGCTACGAGCCTGGTTGTAGTGGAACATAACATCTTTTTAATTCCTGGATTTCTTGTTCCATGACGAACTGCGTTGTTAAATTTCACATGAAAAGTTAATATTTTTTTAATATTCTAAATTCTAATATACAGTGCTGGAATGTTGATCAATCTGATATCGCTTGAAATGGTGATGAAACTATCATCTTCCAATTGACTTACAAACGTCAGTACTGAGAATGAATAGAGATGAGTCAGAAGATAACATAGTAAATGAAAAATATTATGATGTTTTAAGAAATGCACGGCTCCAGATAGGAGCTGTGGTTTGAAGGACGCAGTGGGAACTCGGCTCTATCGGCAATCAAACGAAGAAGGATGTGGAGGATAAGGAGTCGTGATGATGAGTCGTGACAGGACGAATATTGAAGGACACGATTAAGGACTAACTGAACGAAAATATTGAAGAAGCGGTGCGCCAAATGTATGCAGCTGTTAAAATCCCACGACAATGAATGCAGTGTTTGCCTTTGCTCTGCTTTGATCTATTACGACTGCTGAACAGGTAGGACTGCTTGCTCTCCACATTTTCTTCTCTCTTGTTCTTAGTGAAAAGTGGTGCTCACGATCAAAAATGGCGTCCGCGAATTATCTTGATCGAGCTCCTTGTAATCGCTTTCCATTTGAACGCTGCTTTTACCATCTGATGTTTGCTCTGTAGGCAGGCCCCCTACATCATAATGCACATCTATTACCATTAAGAATCCCCAACAATTTATAATGCTCCATTTGATAAGATCCTTGTTTTGTTCTGAGATATCTATCAAAAATTCTTGTTCGTTTTGAATGTTTTAGATTATTAAAGCATAAGAATAAAAGCGTGGAAATAAGAATACGAGGAAGAAGAGAGTGTAGCAATAAGAATAATAGAATAGGAGAATATTCCCCACCTTTTTTATAAATATATCATGCAGGATCCTCAGCAATAATACTCCATTTGTAAAGATTCTAGTTTTGTTCTGTGAGTTTAATATTTCAAATGTTTAATTATTTATGTTAATTATATCAATAGTTTTCTCATATTGATAACAGCTAAACTTGTACCCTATTCATGATAAAAAGACTGATGAAAAAAGTATCCTGAGTGGTTTCAAAATAGACACACTTTATATCCAAACTTGAAATGTTCAAGTGAATGTCGGTCTAGACCAATGAGAACAAAAAGTCTTGAATTTATTTGGAGTTACTAGAGTTATATCTGACCTAAATCATACCCTTATTTTTGGGTTCTAGTTAGAGATGTCTGGAATGACTCGACGCGCGTGATATGGAACCGTTGCTCTGAAGAAAAGCATTGCCGCTATACTAGTACTGTACATACAACACTGGAAACAAAACAAATTTACTACATCTTTTTTCATCGTCCATCTGTCTGCTTTCGGGCTACATTTTAATGATGTCGACTTATTGTTTGGAAGTGTTTTCAACCCTCTCCAGGAGGTAATTGATCAATTTCGCGGTGATAACTCACGCTGGTCCTCATTAGTTGGCTTATTATCTTGTCATAAAACACACTCATTATGTTCACAGCTCAATCGGCTCAAACAAGCCAGCCTTCTTCACATGATTTCAACTATTCATTACTTAAATAAGTAGTGAGGCTTAGATAAGTAGTAAGCTGCCAATGTCCAGCAACAGTCATTCTATTGTTCTAGACCTCAGCTGCAGCTTAATTTCTTTCTCATAGATTTTTCTCCTTCTCCATTGCCCTTTAAAAGATCTCTCAACATCTCTGTTAAAAGAGATGTTTCCCCAATACAATCTAATGGCTTTGTCTCATCACTCTAAAAGACTAACTATTGCCTTCATAGTGTTATGAACTTACCATATTGTTCTAGAGCAGCTCAGAGACTGTCGTTCATAAGTTTAAACATTGAGGTTAAGAAGCTGTAAATGAGATTTCGATCACATTTGTCATGTTTCATCATATATGGCAGCGTAATATTTCCACGGAGGGCATAATATTTGATAGAAGGTGGTAGAACGAAACAGAAGGAATAGTAAACTGTAGAAAGTGGTGGAAACAAGGGCGGATTAAAGGGGGGGGGCGGAGGGGGCGACCGCCCCCTCCGAGGGCTTGCACATTTAAAAAAATAAAAAGGGTAACACATGCGACACGCACACGGTAAAATTTTAATTGTCTGGCCACATCTATGACAGACGGAATATAACATGTCATCCCACTTGTCTTATTTTCTATATTACCTGTACTTTATATTTAACTGTTGTTATCTATATAAGTATAATTCAATGAAGAATTAACAAATGACAGAGAATGAAGGAAATCTTATATCAAGTGAAATACTTTTGAATAAGATTAATCTCTTATAGAATGGGTAGGGGCATATACATCTCTGTTTGTATTCGACCTAGTACGTATTTATTGTAGTACTGGTATTATATGAAGCATGAAAGAATGTTGAGAGTAATTTAAATATAGTATATAGGTCTGAAAATCATCACGATCATGAATAAATTGCTTAGACTCTGTTCATTTCTTTGTAAATTTTGATAAAAAGTTAAGCTAGCAAAGCAATTTTTGTTCAAGACATATACAACAATTTCTATTCATTTCAGATGAATATACAGAAATAAACTACTGTACGGTACTCTAGTTAGGGGAAATTTGATTGTTCTTAAACAGAAAAAAATTTATTTTTTCTCCATTTTAAGTGCAAGAATGGTGTAAAATGCGGTTAAAGGCTACTAAATTTCCAAAATTGTTATTCCATACAAAACCGACAGTATTTTTCGAGTATCGCCCCTCCCCATAAAAATTCATTAATCCGCCACTGGGTGGAAATTCGTAGAAATTTGTACAGGTTATTTAAATATCGCTATGGCCAATCTTCTTTGGTTCGAGTTTATAGTGAAGTCGTGTCAGTGAGTAGCTTAGAACCACAAGACCCTAGAGTGAACTGTGGCAGTTCCCGTAACAGTCATTTCCGTTTGAAGACTGCTTTCGTGTTAAGAATTCGACTTTTTGAGTCGAACAGTGTCTTTTCAGTGAGTAGCTTAAAACAACGAGATAATAGTGAACTGCGGCAGTTTCCGTAACAGTTATTTTCGATTGAATTCGTGATAATAATTCGGCTTTATAAGTGTGATTGCATTTAATCTAAAACTTATGAGTTATAAAAGACTGTGTAAATAGTGAGTGCTGACAATTTTGAGAGTCAAGTGGCCTGTTATTGTTCAATTATTCCAGTTGCGCATATCAGAATATTTTCAGACAGTTATTATTATTAGTGATAAATTGTTAGAGATCGGCCTGTAACTGATATAAATTCAGGATGTATTAATTATTATTTAAAGTTATTTGAATAAATGAAAAACGTATTAAATTTTTATGGCGTACTTAACGATTTGGAGTCATTTTTAATCTATATATATAAAAGCCGATGTGTGTATGTATGTTTGTATGTATGTATGTATGTATGTATGTATGTATGTATGTTCCCAGTAAACTCCGAAACCGCTGAACCGATTTGAATGAAATTTTCAGGGACGATGTAGAATAGTCCTGAGATGGTTCCTGTGAAGTTTGGGAGTTCATGATGCCCCCCATTTTTTTCTGGGGGGCAAAACGTAGGCTACTGTACCTCTTAATATTTATGTGTCCTAATTGAACTCAGAATCCGCTGAACCGATATCAATTAAATTTTCAGTGACGATGTAGAATAGTTCTGAGATGGTTCCTGTGAAGTTTGGGAGTTCAAAGCCCCCCATTTTTTTTCTCCGGGGGTTAGGGGGGGGGGCATACTTATACTTTGATATAGATTGTGTCCTAACCGCTGAAGCGATTTCGATAAAATTTTCTGGCACAATGTAGAATAGTCCCAAGATAGTTTCTGTAAAGTTTGGCAGTTCAAAGCCCCCCATTTTTTTCTCCAGGGGGGAGGGGGGCATACTTATACTTTGATATTTTGTGTCCTAACCGCTGAAGCGATTTTGATAAAATTTTCTGGCACAATGTAGAATAGTCCCAAGATAGTTTCTGTAACGTTTGGCAGTTCAAAGCCCCTCATTTTTTTCTCCGGGGGGGAGGGGGGCATACTTATATTTTGATATTTTGTGTCCTAACCGCTGAAGCGATTTCGATAAAATTTTCTGGCACAATGTAGAATAGTCCCAAGATAGTTTCTGTAACGTTTGGCAGTTCAAAGCCCCCCATGTTTTTCTCCGGGGGGGAGGGGGGCATACTTATACTTTGATATTTTGTGTCCTAACCGCTGAAGCGATTTCGATAAAATTTTCTGGCACAATGTAGAATAGTCCCAAGATAGTTTCTGTAAAGTTAGGCAGTTCAAAGCCCCCCATTTTTTTCTCCGGGGGGGAGGGGGGCATACTTATACTTTGATATTTTGTGTCCTAACCGCTGAAGCGTTTTCGATAAAATTTTCTGGCACAATGTAGAATAGTCCCAAGATAGTTTCTGTGAAGTTTGGCAGTTCAAAGCCCCCATTTTTTTCTCCGGGGGGGAGGGGGGCATACTTATACTTTGATATTTTGTGTCCTAACCGCTGAACCGATTTTGATGAAATTTTCTGGCACAATGTAGAATAGTCCCAAGATAGTTCCTGTGAAGTTTGGGAGTTCGAATTCACCCATTTTTTTCTCCGGGGGGGAGGGGGGCATACTTATTCTTTGATATTTTGTGTCCTAACCGCTGAAGCGATTTCGTTGAAAATATATTGTTACAAAATATGTACAAAAATTAGGTGTGTTTTTATTTGGGCATAGCCCGTCTACCTGCCCCACGCATTCCTCATTATCACAGCCCACTATGCCTCCTCTCATTGCTGCCACTGGCGTAGCAACGCACGCCGGGTACCGCTAGTTGAGAATAAATGAATAAGATTCTAGCTCATCTAAGTTTAGAAGAGTATTAAATTATCTTTATTTGAAGCTCATTTCTGCTGACTAGACAAATTATATTACCCTGTTGGGTCTACCAAAAATGAGAATTTTTATTAAGGAGCTCACATAGGTTTGAGACCCGTGCTTGAGTAATGAGTCAGATGATGATGATTGATGAGTTGAACGGTCTATCACTTCACTGCAATTTTAAATGTACTTAGGGAGAATGTAATGGAAAATTAAGCATATGCAAATTCTGATATTCGAATTTGGATAAGATAAATAGATCTTATTCAACAATTTTAGAACAAACTTTCAAATCAAGAATTAGGAGCAAGATACTGTCAAGAAAGACAGTAACTTATAAGAAAACATCACTGAAATGGAACTCAAACTGAATGAGGTTTGTTTAAACGTGAAAGGTTGGACGTTGACTTCAGCATATAAAAAAGATTCAGGAACTCAGTGAATTAATCATAAATCGAGCCTTGATTAACGGAATTGTTTCTTCCCTTGAACTTGTAAGTCTACCGCAATGTCACGTTTAAAATTCGAAGAGTTCACGAGTAGAACAAATCCTCGGAGTTTTTGATCTTTTTAAAGTCGTACATTTTTCTCCAAATGAAATCTTGGGCTTGTAACCCCTATTAATCAAGTCAGGCAGTTTATAGATTTCAGAAGTGGTACAATTTTCTAACCTGTTTAATTAGAAATATTGATGTGTGAACCTCAATGACATAAAGTTATTAGTAAATTAATTTATTATTAAAGTTATTCAAAGAATTCCAGAGCATTGATATGAACTGGATATTATAACTGAATTTTTTAACCAAAGAAAATGTGATATTGTCGTTTCATATAACTTTCTCACTCGATATTTGAGCATGAATAGTTATTGTAAATAAACTTTACTGATGTAAATCGTGTGATGACCATTAATTTAGTATTGTCGTAATGCTTCCTCAGGCACGACTGGAGGCCTACTCTGAGTAAGTGTTCACAGCAAAGTTTATTCTCAACAATAATCTATGTTCAAACTAAATGATTTGACAAACGGTTTGTGTCTATAACTTTATGACAAACCTAGATCAAGAGTTGGACTTGACAAATGGTTTGTGTCTATAACTTTATGACAAACCTAGATCAAGAGTTGGACTGTCCATTCTCACCATCAGCTATAGGTTGAGCAAACCTTTTTTAGTCTTTAAGACGTACAATAAATGAAAAAATAAATATTATTATTTAATTTTCAGCAGACCAAAAAGCATAAGACAATGTCTAACTCATTTAGAAATAGTATACAACAATGATTATAAAGTTAAATGTCATAAAAAAACACAATCAATACTCAAATACTAATCTTAAATGGTATTACTCAAGTAACACCAATCTCAAATATACTCAATTTAATACTCTAATCTCCTAATGAATAATAAAAAAACATGTTAGAAAACGTTGATGTTACTTCCGAAATATTCACTCAGCTTGTAAAAATGAGCCAGTCATGTATCTTCGTTTTGAGAACGTTGATACATACCCCATTCATTATAAATATATATCTCACAAGTTAGTTTCAAGTAACTGACAATTTAACAAACTGGCAAATATACAGAAATAGAATTTATTAATTTCAAATTCCCCAAAGGGCTATTAACTCATACTGAAGAATTCCGCAATGGCGGATATTGACAACAGCATTGAATGGAAACAGCTGATGGAAATCGATGAATGCTACTGTACAAAAATATCAATACTGTTCGATTCCCGGCGGTGACTGATATTTTTTTACTGTGGCATTCATCGATTTCTATCAGCTATTCGATGCTGTTGTCAATATCCGCATTTCGGTAGTTTTCTGTATGAGTTAATAGCACTTTGAGGAATTCGAAATTAATAAATTCTGTTTTTATATAATATAAATAATAATAATCAGTGCTGTTTTTGTGATGGTACGCGCCGCTACACCGTACCGGTACCTCTCGGGACATAAAAACAACAAAATATTTTGTAACTTTAGGTGAGCCAATATGCGATTAAAGCGATGTAGAACTGGCAACTTTGTCTACTTGGAGCGAGACTGTACCCAAGTTATCAAATTTATTGCTTTTTCTTGTAAAATCTAGCTATCTAAAAGCTTACACTGATTACCTTACTTTCCATTTTTGTAACAAACTGTTATTTGGAAAATTATGCAATAAAACATGTAAACTAGGATTTTGTGCGCTTTTATAATATGCCCTTGAAATCTGTACAAGATTAAATTTCTACAGTAGGCCAGTTAGTTGGCAAATACAGTTTTTTCCAGTAAAAGCAGACATAACTTTTAAGAAACCACAAGTTTGAAAAGAGGAAAACATTTCAAACTGTCTCAGACAAATAATCTTTGTACTCTTATCTTATTAATTTAAAAAGTTTACCCTTCTAAATACCCCCAGACCCCCCGGAACATTGCGTACCGGAACCTTTATTGTTAAAAAAACAGCACTGATAATAATAATATACCTCCTTTGAAATAGTAGTAGTGAAAAACTAGAATGAATCCTTTTTACCAATGTTTTGTGTTAGGTGAGCCTGCATTTGATTAACAAACAGATAGCTCCGAAAATAACCTCACATACAGATAGCCTTGTTTCAATCAAATGTTTTTATAAATTGTACCTAGAACTGGCTGAAACAAAATTAGCTATAGGTAGAGCAACCTTTCGCGGTCTTTGAAACAAACAATATATTTTATGTTCTTGATCCTTTCTCCTACTGTTCTGTGTTTTGTATTGAACCGACTGGAAACAACTGAGCGTATTGCGCATTTAGTCCATATGTCTCCAACCAAGAAAGATTGACCGACCTATCGACAATAATTAATTTGAAATTTATAGAAATATACGAGACTGAGATGAATATGGGCGTGAAAAATCCAATCTATTTAGAAGTGACTAGCTGTATAATCTAAGCACGGATATTAAACACACATCAATTATTATAGTTGACCGGACATTATAAACGATCAGCTGGAGGGTAAACAGATGAATAGCCCCGGATCGTGGATTCCGTAGCCCGCAATTACCATTTATATTGACTCTTAAACAACAACCATAATTAGGCTGAGCCTTCAGTGATCTAGCACTAACGTGCTGAACAAGAAGTGATTCTAGCTGGAAGGGAATTTGCCGCGTATTTGGGCTATCAACACTAGACCTATACAACTGCCAGCCCAAAGCATAACATCACCAACGAGGTGTTGTGAGATTCCAACAAGTTAGTAAATTATCAGTAACATATGCCTATTAGACGTGGATGGTGGGCTGTTACCAATTATCTATTCAATTTGTAAAAAGAAAATTTTCAATTTGCTCATTTATTATCAGCTGAAACCCAGTAGCTTGTGACTCCCAGTTCCCTTTTTGAAACCCATTCCCTATTTCATATTCCCTGTTCCCTGTTCTCTGTTCCCTATTCTCTGTCCCCTGTTCCCTGTTTCCTATTCCTCGTTTCCCTATTTCCTATCCTCTGTCCCCTGTTCCCTAAGCCCTGTCCCCTGTTCCTTATTCCCTACTCCCTGGTTCCTGTTCACTGTTTCCCATTCCCTTTTTCCTATTACCTATCCCCTATTTCCCGTTTCTTATTTCTAGTTCCCTATTTTCTAACTCAGAAGAGTTTTCTCAGCTATGAAAGCCACCGGCGTTCCTTGAATAATCAATGAATTGGATGAGCTATGTCAATATCAATAGATATAGAAAGTGTATTCCTGAATATTAATTTTTTTCAAGATAAAACTAACATAGGTCAGTGACCTGTCCGTGGGTGATGAGCTGGATGATTGTGATTGATGAGATAAACCTACAGTTTTGGGTGAGTTCCGAGCCACCGGGAAGTGATTTTACAGCAGAGAATAAAGTCTCTTTTGCTGGTCAATCCAATTAGTCACTTTCACAAAGAGGGCCTAGGAGTTCGTAGCTTCATCCGATTGAACAGATACCTGCTACGGCTCACGGCTATTCCTGTCCCTATTTCCCTTATTCACCATTCTTTCATTTTTATCTCAATTTTCCGGTTTTCCCCAGTTTAATGAGGACTTGAACCGACATTACAATGCTATTGCACTTCCCAATAGTTGACCACAGAAACTGCTACTTACAATTGCCGGAAGATAAGAGCAAAAAGCAGCTAATTGAATTGCTCTCACATAAAACTGGAATGAAAGTTCAAATCCTCCTTGTACCATAGAAACAAAATATTAATAGTGAATAATTGGGTGTAAGCATTGACCGATGAAAAAAAATAACTACAATAAATTGGTATAGAAGAACCAAGAAATAAAAAACTATCCCAACCGGAATCGATTCAATTGAAATGAAGCTGAACTGATTAAAGAAAAGAAGGCGTGTCGCGGTACTTCACGATCTACGGGAAATGATCATTGACAATTTTAGGTGGTAATTAATTTTAATTGGCTGTAATGATTCATTGTTAGTTACGACCGGCTGCTAGCATTTATGTAAGAGAATTGCAAAAGTGATATTGTATTTAGTCAGGTAATTTATTTGAGTGCGCCAGTCGATAGTGGGACTTTCGCAGAGAGGGAATTATAAAAAGGAATATTCGATGAGGGGTGTGAGGAGGTGAGTAGAAATCGATGAGGAGGAGTATCATTGAAAAAGTGGCTGCACATAATGACGCCCACATTATAATCTTTCTAATGTTGCGATAGAACGGATCGAGGGAGGCCGATGGCTATTAGCGAACAACATAACCTATATTTTGTGCCAACAGCAACCGTAATAGAAGACTAGAAACTCGAGGAAATCGGCATTAAACCTACTTAATGTGTGCAACAAAATCAATTACACGCAGTAAAGTACTAGCCTCTCAAAGCAGTAGTGCAACTGCATAATAAAGTTCGCACACTATAGTTTCCCAATCGGAAACAACTGCTGTTTCCCTTTTATAAGTAGCTAAGAAACGATAAATTAGCATGTGAACGATGTAATATACCCTTCCATCCATGTAATCGATAAATCTGCTGGATATTACAAACTCGATTTGTGTGGTCTAACGAATTGCCGGCTTGATATTCCAGGAGCTGTCAGGTTTATCAGCACTGAAAGTGCTCCCGTATAAATATTAGAGCCTCTGAATAAATTTCCACTTTAAATGTGCCTCAGTCCATCTATCCACAATTTCCTCTTTCTTCCCAACATATTTAATCGAGCTATTACGAACGTATTGACTTGGCGGTTGCGAGTGTGTGTGCGTTAGAGCTGTGCTGATTATCATAGCTGAAAAATTTTGGGCCACTTTCAACAAGTAGTATATAATTATCATGTTCAAACTTCGGAGTGTCTCGGCAATCATCACTTTTGACGCCCAGCCTTTGATTACAAGTTTACATCAACAAGATACGGCTTTCGAGTGGATTGAAAACTTGAATTTTAAAGATTCGCCCATCAATTTGATACTACATTTTTTCAATTTTGATTAATTAAAGTGTGAAGCCTTTAACACATTCAACTCACCATCTCACCATATATGTCAGTGCCCTGAGCTTAAAGTTCATCCACAAGAATGTTGTTTGTTTTGATCCTCGGTTCGAAAAGTTCTTTTCCCTGTTTATTTTATGATAATCAAGTACGATTAGTACAGTTTGGAATGTGACACTAGAATGAGTTTTCAGCCCATTTACCGAATAACAGTGCATAACTGTAAATCGAATGACACTAAGATATTACAAACACAATGAGCTGCACAAATCGAATTACATTGAACGGCTCTATGTATGCAATATGCAAAGCATATTGTTCACGAATCAAACACATATAGTGTTTGTTCCCGAATCCTCATTGAGAAGGCTAAGAACGAGCTGACAATAAATATATTAAACGGCTAATCTAGCCAATTAAAATCCATACAGAACGTTAACACAGCAATTGAACTCTATTGGCTATCCAAAAATAATTATAATTCTCTATCACTTTTACTGCCAAAAAAATTTTAATTATTAAATCCCACTGTTGGAATCTTCAACATCTAATACATAGTTTAACTTGTCTCATAGAGGAGTTGCTAGAAATAGTAATACCTTCAGTAATACCTGCCCTTATCATACTGTCCTTGGACCTTTTTGACTATGGTTTCAAGGATTACTTTTTCAAATGAGTGAACCAGTAAGTGGTAGACTCAAATAAAGGTGTCCAGACCACCCCAGTTCTACCACCATACTATCAGCCTAAATTCTAATAGAATACTAATTTTTTTCAAATTGTGGAATTATTACATATCTTTTTATGTATCTAAAGGAAATAAACAATATTTAAATATTTATTCTGAAGTAAATGCAGATTTGATTTGAGAAAATTTATAATTGAACCCACTTGATGTGGGTTAATTGATCATTGATGTGAAAACCCAATTGATCATTGATGTTGAACCCACTTGAAAACGTATGGTCAAATAATATTTTCAGGTTCTCGTTTGGTGATAACTATTTCACAGCCTCTAAGTATAATTTTATCTAAATGTAACAAAAAAGCCAAATCCAGGGAAAAGTCTTCTTATTCAGGGCCGTATTTATGAATACATTCTTTCAGTGTCTGTTGACCCAAGGAATGTTTCTTATAAGTACTTCACATTAAAAGACTCTTAAAATGCCTATATGAATACTTCAAATTCCACGAGTCCCACGAGTCAAGAGGCAAGAGGCACTCAAGGAACGTTTATATTTACGGCGTCAATCTTGGCTTTGAACTACTAATCTGGGAAGGAATAAAATGATACCTGGTTATCTAACTCCTTGGAATTACATTTCAAGATTCCCTCGAGTCAAGAAACACTGAAGGAACGTTTGTAAATACGGTCCTCAATCAAGGCTTCCAACTGTCGGTTTGGCAGGAACAAAATGGCACTTGATTATCAGCCTCCGAAGTTTTATGACTTTTGGTGATGAGTTTCGAAATTATGTTTTTGCAAGGAAAGACATGATTCTGTTTTACCGCCTCATTTCGGACGAGAGTTTGAATAGTGTCAACAAGCTGTTGCGAACGCAGTTACAAGAGTGTTGGCCCTGAAAATGAGCTCCCAACACCACGAACCATCCGTCTGCACCCATCAACTGAATACAGTTTATGAGGAGACAAGCCGGTTGTTATGTTTCCCAAGTCTTCGCCAACAGCAAGTTTCGAGCGATGCTAATTATGCCGTTGGAGTGTTTCTGGGCTCGGACCTGTCTCCCTTCCGTTGATGATGATAGTTCACGGCTGATATTCACACGTGAGCTCACTATATGCCTCTCACTCATGCTATATTCACGTATCTTCAGCCAGCAGAGAAGACATTGTAATTTATATGTCAACAAGACCAGCAATGACAGGTGCGCATGCGCGTGTCTGAATCAACGAGTCACTGACGACGACCAGACAAGCAGACATGCGAGCGTCCTGAGTCTACACGAGTATTTGTCGAGAATTTATTATTTAATGAACCAGTTGTGCCGGTGAACTTGCGTACACGCGGCTAAAACACCGCTACCACCAAATAACACATGGACACCACGTAGTGATTTCTCCACCACTTGACTCAATGCATGGCCGTTTATTCTGAATGATAAATTCCAGGCAGTCGTAAAAATCTTACTCTACTCCATCCTGAGTCTATTTTTATTACACTAGTCTCACCGATCGGTGTCAATCCGCAGTTATGTCTTAATTATAAGAGGCTCGTTTTCATCAAACTTGAAAAAGTATTACCTCCATTTAAATGACAGCTTATACAGGTGTGAGGTTTCAAGGAAGTTCTTGTCAAATGAATTAGATCTTTCAATGAGCTTGTTTAGCTTGCTGTGAAGTGTACCTACATGAAGACTACTTTATATACAATTGTATCTACTACTTTGAAATAAGATTGACTCTGATCAACTGCACCTGCTCGTATATTTTGCAGTTCAAAAGTGCGTCACACAAAGCATGTAACATTTTTCGCTTTATCCTATATTGAAATATTTTAAAAATATATTTAAATACAAAATTGAGTCCCACAAAGAAATTGTCTTGGATAATTTCAACAGCCGACAGCTGAGCTCCCGTTGAATATCAGTTTGTATCCGATCTTCACAATTTATTTCCATTATTCCTACTTCTTATACTTTTATAATTTTATGCACTTAGTTCATCGCAAAAATAAACAAGACAGAACAGATGAAGTTAACTTTGGTAAACATTCTTCTACAAGTCGAAAAGATGTGGCAATTTCTGTAGCGCCGCAACTAGATCAGTATTTGTATAATCTCCACAATGAATGTTTATTATCCCAACATTGATAATTTGATGCACTTCGCACATCGCATCAATAATCAATATAGAGCAGATAAAGTTAACATTGTCAAAAATCTTACACGAGTCGAAAAGAAGTGGCTACTTTTGTAGTATCGCAACTACCTGTAATCGGTGATGATGAATAGCACTGGACCACTTTTTGCAGACATTTCGTGCACATTCATTCACATTTGCATTTGCATTAGATGCTGTGCTATTTTGTGAATGTGCCGAGTGAGTGGCCATCACGCGACACAAACGCGGTCGCCGGAAACAACCAAGGCTGTCTCCCAACTCGTTTACAGGTGAAAAAATACTGCCATTTCATTCAATGTGCTCGTTTCAATTTTAATCCACCCAATAAATACGCTTCTAATTAGCGGCTTCAGAGTGGGTTTTGTATGCGGAAATAGAATGATTATTTCGTGACCGAAAACAGAGAGCTGTTCGTATTCAATCACACGAAATTCTATAGGCAGTGACATCATGATGGCGTGGCGGATGTAAACAAAATCAGTGAGCATAAAATAATGGTTAGTCTTTTGTTTGGCACATTTTAAAAGTCATGATATGGGGGCTACTAATACATTGAGTAAATGAGCCATGCGCCAATGCTCAAGCAATTGCGATTTTTTCAAAGAACTACGATAATCTGAGTCAAGATAAAGTCCTAGGTGGACTTGGGCTTTCCAGTTTGATACAATAGTTATATTATAAACATTATTATTGATATTGATGTTTCTAATATTATGTAGGCTACGTTACAGTAGCCTACTTGGAGAAACAAGGTGTATCTGAGAGCGGTTGTCTTTAATAGAAATATACATAGATAATAGATATAAATCGATCGTACAGCCAGCAGCGGCTTAGCTATCGAGAGTTGTGGCTTATAACAATGAACATTTTTATTATTGGATTAAGCTGTGATAAAAGAGATCGCAATAAATAGGCAAAATGTTAAGAAGACAATAATTTTGGAAATCCGCTTTTTCATTCATGTGATTCAAAAGTTTGACTGATGACAAGGCCACTCCTAACCACTGTAATTATCCCATGATACCTTACAATGCATGGACTGGTAAGGCATTGAATGCATGTTTCCCAATTTATAAATAAATTAGTGTAAGTCTGCTCAAATTGAATGAGAGATAGAAATAGAAATAGCCAGAAATAGTTGGATTATGTTCTTTATTGACAGAGAACATAATTTCACAATGCAAACCAACGTCACAAGATCCTTATACACATGGTACGAACAAAAAACAAAAACAGCACTACAAAACCACAACTATTTCAACTGTTCTAACCCTTTAAAGGTTCAAAGGATCAGTACAATAATCCTTGTACTTCATAGAACCACTGAATCATATCATTATCAAGAACACACACACATAGTTACAAAATAGATTTAAATATGAATACATGTGTGCTTGGGCTTATAAAAATGGCATATCAATATAAAAAAATTACATTATAATACCTAAGCACTCATCCTCCAATATCAATTTGATTATAGTTTTGAGTTGAGTGCTGGAAAGATTTTTAATGTCTGTAGGCAGTGGATAATATATAATTCCTTGGAGGTAAACAGCTAACTTTTTTGAGATCGAGTACAAATTAGAATTTCCATTTCCATACCTTGTGTTATAAACATTTTTTTAGTAGAACTCATTTGAAAATGTAGGCCACAACAGCAGTAGTATATCGATCAAAATTATATAACTTACAAAATCACTATAATATCAATAAGAAGAGGGCCTTTGAAATCAACAAAATTGCCCTGTCTGAACATGTGATTGAATTTTCTTCTATATTTTCGGCTCTAGAATCTCGAAAAAAATAAAAATTATATTCACTTTCTTTGTGACTATTGGACAGTTCTAGTGCTTCGTTTTGTGAACATCCTAACTACTATTCATATCTTAGATAAAAAATCAGGAATTGTGGGTACTTCAAAGTAAAAATTTTAGTTGGTTATAACCTAAAATTTTGATTTTTAATTGGAAAAATTGTAAAAAAAACAGTGGTGGATTGAGCCTGTTGTATCTTTACTTGATTGTGTTTTTGTAATAAATGAATAAATAGATATAGAAATAGAAATAAATTTCAGCTTGATCACCAATTAATGAGTTTTTAAATGGAAATTAAAGAATGTCCGACTGACCCATTCAAACGTTCTATTTGAAGCTCGTTCTTATTTGTACCTAATGTGAAACGTATTAACCAACAAATTTCACATTTCAATCAACAAATTTGTAAAATCTTTTCACAAACATTGAATTATATTGAAACACTCAATCATCCTCCTCCGGAATTACTCATAGTCATGCTATGGACTATGTCGTAAATGACAAAAACTGGTATTAAAATTTTAAGAGGCACTGCTACAAAGCATAGAAAGACGTTTGAATCGAGAAGTTGTACTCTTTCTCACTTGTACGAAGGAGAAAGAGCCGTGTATCTAACAATCAGATCGAACAGTCAGTATTTGAAATTTGATTTTCAATTTCCTAATGGCTGGACCAAGGAGATTTATTTTTCACTTCTCATCCAGACCTAGTGCCTGTCGGAGCGAGCGGTTAACGATGATCTGAGATTTCCCGTTTTCTCAATTGATAATCAGGTATCGTAACCCATATATATATTATTTTTAATGTGAACCTATAATTTTTTCAATCCTTATTTAAAAAAAGGTGTAAATAAAAAAGGATAGCCGGAAAAATTTTTATTATTTAATATCACTTTTCTCACTGTATTTATTGCTTTTATTTCAGATCAGATTTCTGTATTCCATTGCCATAATCACTATAAAAAATTAATTAATAAATTATGTTGAATCTACAAAAAGTGACAGTTTGAATAAAAATGAATTCTGTGCACAAATAGACTATAAATTCAAGTTATTTATTTTATCTACAAAAATCTTTTTAAAGGTTAGAATTATAGTCAAATGATACATAATTTATGTTCTACCATCAAAAACTATGCTGAGCCCTTGTATTTTGAATTAGTGAAATATTATTGTTGCGCCTTGTCTTACACAACTCTCACATTCATAAGGTAAGGTTGGATTTGGTAATTGAGGGCAAATAGGTGCAATATTATTACACCAATACTCATTCATTGCACAATCCTTACCTGGTGGAAGCATCATGAAACGAAATTTAATTTACAAATGCTAAAGGCTCTTTTAAGTCTATTTTAAGAGGCAAATTAATTTTTTTCAAATTTTATTATTATTTGTTTTCTTATAAATTTATTTTTAACAAGGAAGATGCCTATAAATTGGTTTTTTCAACGAGATTATGAGATGAGTCATTTCATCACGGACGAGATTTTCAGTGGTTTGTTGTTTATTTGAGTAACATTACTCGATGCTCAAAATCCCATCTTATCGGGTGTTCTTGTAAACCTTTGTTTAGAATTATTTCTAGACGCGGCTATCGATAAAAGGCAAAAAGAAGAAAAGATCTGTGTTTTGGAACTATTGAGAGTTATTAAGGTTGCATCGGTGAAACATGATACATACAAAAGCAGACGCCGGCAGCTGTAGGGAGTCTATGTGGCTGTTCATAGTTCAAGCCCAAAACTGATAGAATAGCTATTTATTATTTGGAATTTCAACAGGCTTCCTTTCACGTATACTTACATGGTCCAATGCTGATTCGAGGAAGCTGCCTGCTCCAAATTGTATGTATTTGGTTATTCTATTTGAACATTCCAATTCTGTAGGCATTAATAAGTCATAAGTTACGTAAATCAACATTTTAATTACAATATTCTATGTCATGTTTGTAGAAATTGTACTTTTTGCCAAAGATTGATATGAACAAACATTTTTCATTAAACACAACTGAATCATATAGATCATCGCTCTGTTTTAAAGCTAGCATTGGGACCAAAATCTAAGGGTATAGGATTGGAAAGAACGTCTTTAGTAGTGGAATCCAACACTTTTTCAACAGGCCCAAATCAAATACAAATGTAAAATATTATTTTAGACTTCATCTTCAATATAAAAGGAATAATTCAACCAGCTTCAACCTTAATAGAAGGCTACCACTAACTGTAAACAACAACAGTCAAAAATGATTTAAGTTACTTGCAGGCTACTGTAACTGGACAGTTGTTTAGTTGTTGCAATCTAAATTGCTTAGTTACCTTGATAGTTATGACAAGTTGTGCTATTAATGACACTATCATAGCTATGATACATAATTTTAGAAAATGTATTACAATCAACAATCCTTCTCAGTACATACCGTAACATATTTATCATACAATCATATTTTATCATGTGGTCCTGAAGAGTCATCGACTGACGAGTGAAAATTTGATGTTTAGGCCTATGTTAGAGAAAGTGGTACAATCAACAATAAAAATGTATCTTTGAATAGGGTATTGGCAACATGTAGTTCAAAGTCTAGCTGGAAATAAATGTGCAGTAATTCAGGCTAGGAGGTTACTCTTCATTACTACTTAAAAAAGGCATTGCGTTTGCATATATGAGGTTTGATCACGTCTTTGCTTCTAAATTTTCAAATCGTAAACTTGGGCTCACAAGAATCTCACTCAAAATCTTATTATTTTTTTAAAAATAATTATTGTTGTTGGTAAGTAACAACTAACGAGAAACTCAGTCTACTACAGTAAATTAGATGAGCATTCTATAGCTTCAGCTTTATATACCTTCATACAGCTTTATATAGCTCCATAATAAGCTTTGTGTAGTCTTTTCTACCTGTTTCGGGATATGCCTACAAGAAAGGTAGTTAAAATACTCACTGAAGGAGCACATGGAATGATAATGGTGTTGGAGGCTCAACATTTATAAAAACTAATCAAGGTTAAACTACTACTGCCAGTAGAAAGTAAATCTAATTAAGGATTTTCAATTGTGTTGAATCGTTCATTATTTTCATGACATAATTTATGTTTTGATAGGTAGACGGTGTGATAATTGGAGCTATATCCTCTCTGGTATGGAATAGAAGATTGTTAGGAGTAGCCTATACAGAAGATTAAAAATGTAAATTGAATATCTCTGTTTAATAGACACTGGATGAACTTGATCGTTTTGGAAGCACCGAGATGGCGATGGTAGAACTACAATCGTTTCAGTTGCTCGTAAAAATAATTCGAGGGATTCAACTTCCAAGTAATAGCCTGCTTTGTTATTTTATTTTTCTCGACTCTCGAGTGTGAACGGTCCCACTCATAACACTAAAAGTCTACTTCTTTCTTGCGCGTTGAAGTCTCCATTTGTGACGCTATTGCAACAAGCCGGTGAAAGTTGATTAGCTTCAACATATTTCTCACTTTATTCTGATTGATTGTAGTATCAATTCCACAACTTTTAATTTATGTCATGAATTTTCATCATTGAAACTCCATACAATCAATAAAAAGTCAAGAGAACTTCGAGTAACCAACTCGTGTTATAAGAACGTTCCTAAATATGGACTAGAGAAAATCTGAAATCTTTTCAGAACCTACATTCTAGAACATCTTTGATACTCAATACCTATTCATGATTTTTTTTTTATTGCTGATGATGCCTACATAAGTCCGAGACTTGTGCGTGGGTAATGAGGTGAATGATAACACATAAATGCCAGACGTAGGAGCGGGATTCGAACCCACGACCGCTGAAACGACAGCAAGCTGAAGTTGCGACGCCCCAACAAACTGCGCTAAGCGATTAAACCACAAGAGGTGATTCCTTAATTGATGTGGAACAACCACAATTTAAAATTATATTATACAATCATACAAAAATGGCCACTCCTTTGGCTGCTCTATTCTCCTGATCTACACCACTATAAAACATAGCATAATCCTCTACATATTTTGAGCCAGTCAATTTCTTTTTTGTTTCAGTTACAGCAGCAATATTTATGTTCTTGATTTTTAATATTCTGCACAGTTCTATCTCCTTATTTTTAATTCCTCTCACATTCCAAGTAGCTATTTTCAAACATTCCGTAATCCAATTCTGTTTTTTATTTTGGGTAGTACTTTTTATATTTCCGAAATTCCTGTCCTGTCCGAGGCTATTCTGGGTACTGCAAGTAATTAAAGTTTTCCGTGGATAGGGTACTGGCCTATCGCACAACCCCCTTAGCCAGCCAGGTCACACGATATTATTATTATTAATTATATTATAAGTTGAAGGTATGGGTAAGCATCAATATTCTACTTCCAAATCGTAGTTCTAGTTCAGAGTCATAAGATAATTTCTGACGAGGAATTTGGACGAGTTTTCCCATTTTCCCGGGTAAATAGAAAGCTATAAGTACTTCAAAAGTGATATTTTTAGAGTATGTGAGTTAGCATTTAAAACGTGAGGATAGATTCTTCCAGTATCAATATTCTTACTAAGCATGATGGACACTTATATTTCACTAATAAGTGTCGCTGATATTTCATAAGCACGCCAGCGCATTACAGAATCTTTCTTTTGGTGCGGACAATTCCATCATGAGCCTGTGGCTTGTGCATTAGTAATGAGGTGGATAGTAAAAAAGCATTTCCAATATGAATTTAGGATCGAATTCAAAAATGGCATAGCTTTAGGCATATTTTAGTGCATTAAAAAACCGAGAATTATTATTCAGTTGATAACCAAATTAATCAAATATGGCCCGATACTAATCCAGTATAATTTGATCTCATAGTCTATATAATCAAAATAAAAATAAAGTAGGGTGAGAATTCGTTAACTCTACTATCTTATTGGAGCACTGGGCAGTATTCGCGCCTTTACTATAGTCACATTAATTTTGAACAAGTTACTGCAGTAGAAATTACTAACTCTCATTCTTGTTCAATTTCATCATGTACTTCCACAACATCAATAAAAAATCTGCTAATAATAGGCCTACATTTTAAAAACGCGATCTAATTTATCAATTTTTCATCACTTCTCACCTACCGTACTAAATTAGACTATAGAAAAAAAGATGATATTCTTTTTTTTTTTAGAAGTAGCCTTATACTGTACTTTTATAATTTTCTCGTATTATATTGCAATAGCGTAGATGCAAAAATGACTGAAAAATGATTGAGAAAGATTCTTGTCATTTTAGTTAATAATCTACAATAAATTGTTGTGAAATATATAAATTATTGTATTTTGCTTCTGATCTATTGTTTTGAGGAGTTGCTTACATATGAAAATTTAGTTCTATTTTAGGCTTTTGTCATTTAATTCAACAAGTTCTAGGTATTTTTTTTACCAAAACAATACCCGTGCCGAGCACAGCCAGGTTTTATTATTTTATTGAATTGTTTAAAAATATCGTATTGTTAGTTGCAGGTATTATTGTACGAACTAAAAGATTATGAGTTGTAACTTACCTGAGATTAGTTGATGTGTGCAGCAGCGCTAGGACGACGATAGTGCAGAGAAGGGCCGGCGGCATGTCGTCCTAACTTCATCGTCGCGGCCAGAGAACATCGCGGACTCTCACCTCGGCTAGCACTGATCGCAAAGGTGGAAAATTGAAAAGACCATTGCCAGTTTCACCTGAACGACGGCCGCCATTGGCCGACACCATCCCCCACCCCCCACCCATCGACTCCTCCCTCCTTCTCCCATTTGCTGCCGCATTCCGCGACGCGATATTCCTGCCCCAATAACCGCTATTTGCGTCCGCCGGAAGAAGCTGCATTGCAGCTGATCATCAGCAGCCGGCAGGACAGCTACAACGGCCAAAGACCTCTGGACCAAAACTCAAACAACTACTAAACCTCCCCGTCTCCAGACAACCCATCATAAAACGGCTGTTCAACTGGGGCCTTCCAATTTCCTGCACGCCACCTAGACATCCACAACAAAAATGAATCTTTCCCTTTCACTGCAATTCTTTTGTTCTCCACTATTGTAGAATTCATTTTATGCTACAAGCAACAACGTGGTAGGTGGAAGGCCCGATACCACACCTGGTAATAGATGTTCTATGATATTTTATTGCAGCCTAGGGAGCCCTCCCGCAGTAGAAGTTTTTTACTGAAGGAAAAACAAGTTAGTCTATAAAAGACGTTATTTATTTGTTTTGAATATTTTTCAATTTTGTCAGTGAATCACAAACGGCGATTGACCGTTACAAGTTACAGAAGCTGAAAGCAGTGGGAGCAAATTAAATACTTGGGATTTTTGTTTCATAACGATCTGCAACTTTTTATTGTAAATTCAACGACTAGCAGTCAATTTTTTTGCTGAATAAATAATATTTCTACTCGCGTAAGCCAAACGTTTTCGAATCGTGGAGATTCATTTTCATTCGGTGAAGGACGCCTTTGAAAATGAGTCTCCACGATTCGAAAACGTTAGGCCTAAGTGAGTAGAAATATTATTTATTCACAATTAAAATTGACTACAAGTCGTTGAATTTATAATAGAAGCAAATTTATAGTAGAAGCAACAATGGAGAGATGTAGACCCGATGTCTCATCTCGTTTAATGCCTGGGAGCTCTCCCAAAGTGAAAGTTTGTTACAAAAAAATGAGAAATTATTTTGATAGTGTGCTATATTTCGATAAACGAACGTTTCTAAGAATGTAAACCATCCGTTTCCAACCTGGACAGTCACGATAATTATAGACTACAAATTAGTCTAATTTGACTATTGATAGGGAAATAATAGAAAATATTGCTTGTGTGAGTTATTCTTGCACATCATATCCATTTATTTATTACATCATATATATGAGTGGACATATTTCATTCAAATATAATATAACTCAGAATATAATATTATGACATATTGATATACAATCATGATACTTTCTTGGCAGAATTGATATGTGTGAAATGGACTAAAATCGTACCGTTTAAATCTGTATTGACATGCAACGTATGTAATGTAAGAAGAAGAATATGTTAAGTTAGGTAGTTGGGTTAGTGAGGCTCGTAGGTGGTGACCAGGGAATCCCCGAGTTTGTGAAAAAAGTTTCAATGTTTATTTGATTTAGAAAGAAGGGAGCTATTGGGGGCTTCTGCGTTCCAGGAGGGTTCGTCACTTCCTGTTTCCAACGTCCTAAAAGCATAGAATATTCTTGACTTTAATTTTGGACATTCAACCGTGCTTTCTCAAGTGATTTATAGAACAAGATGGAAACAATCACTCATCAGGAGGAATTTTATATTTAGTAATTTGCTTTCCATTAATAATAAACATAATTATACTTTAACATGATTTTGCAGGAACATTATCAATTAATTCACGTTTTTAATCATCTTGTTGATGACGTGTTTCTTTTAGGACTTGCTCCTCAACGTTTGACATTAAGAGAATGTATGAATGCTCTTCTTCTTCTTCTCCTCTTGTGTTCTTCTTCTACTTCTTCTTTTCTGAAAGTGCCTCAGGTCGGGCTCGAAATTGGAAGCTGTCGGTTTCTTTGCACTCGTATATTTCCATTCTGCTCACATTTCATACTCTTCATTCTATTTCTCTTTTGTCTCCAGTTCTCATCTTCTTTCTCTTTCATTTACACTACTTTTCCATTCGTTGCACCTCTTTCATCTTTCCTTGTTTTCTCCTACCACCAACACTTCGCTTCTACGCTAAACTACTTCTTCTTCGCATTTTTCACGTTCTTCTCTTTCTTCTTATTCTTCTTCCTTCTTCCTCTTCTTCCTCAGCTTCCTCCTCCTCTTCCTCTTCCTCCTCCTCCTCCTCCTCCTCCTCCTCCTCCCCCTCCTCCTCCTTCTTCTCATCCTTCTCCTCCTCCTCCTCCTCTTCTTCTTCTTCTTCTTCTTCTTCTTCTTCCCCACTGACTTCTCCTTCAACCCATGATCAACCTTTCAACATCTCTTTCTTCTGCTCCTTCTCCACCTTTTTTTCTACACCTGCTGTCTTCTTCTTCTTCTTCTTTCTTCTTCTTTATTCAACTTTTTCTTCTTCTTTTTTAAACTTTTTCTTCTACTTTTCCTACTTCTACACCTCCTTCTACACCTCCTTCTACACCTCCTTCTACACCTACTTCTACACTTCTACTTTTTCTACACCTGCTGTCTTCTTCTTCTTCTTCTTCTTTATTCAACGTTTTCTCCTTCTTTTTTAAACTTTTTCTTCTACTTTTCCTACTTCTCCTCTTCCTTATTTCTTATTCTCCTTTCCCTTTGTTCTCCTTCTTATTCTTCTTATCCTTCTCCTTCTTCTTTTCCTACTTCTCCTTCTCCTCTTCCTTTTTTCTTATTATCCTGTTCATTTGTTCTTATTCTTCTTCTACTTCTCCTTCTTCTCTTCCTTTTTTCTTCTTTTCCTTTATCATTTTTCTTCTCCTCCTTATTCTTCTTCTACTTCTTCTCCTCCTACTCCTTCTACACCTTCTTCTTTTTCCCCTTCACCTTTTTTTCTCCTGTATTATTATTCATCTTCTTCTTCTTCTTCTTCTTCTTCATCTTCTCCATTTTCTTCTTCTCCTTTCCCATTTTCTTCTCCTTCATCTTCTTCTCGCCTCTTTTTTTCTTCTTCATAATCTTGTCTTTTTCCTCTTCCTCTTCTTCATGTCCTGCTTCTCTTCCTCCTTTTCCTTCTGTATTTTCTTCTACTTCTCCTCCTACTCTCTCTTCTTCTTCCTCATCTCTTTCCTTTACATTTTCTCTCTTCGTCTTCTTCTTTTTCTTCTTTCGCACATCCCACCTATTGCCCACCCACCTGATTCATTTGGTAGACGATTAGTGTTTGACTTTTTAGTTTGCCATAAATAATGCAGCTGATAGACTTGCTGCAAAGTTTTAAAAATGCCGCTGCTGACGACAGTTTCTTTTAAAAATGTGATTTATTTTTTGAACGCTATAAATCATAACTACCGACCGACACCTCTCCTTATTTAGCAAGAATTCGTTGAGAAACGTTACTTTCCTCCTTCCTTCCTTCCTTCCTTCTCATTACAATTCAACTCTTTCTTTCCTTTCTTTCTTGCTTCACCACTCACAATATTCTCTATCTCCCTCACATTCACACTCTTTCGTACTGATCATTAACCTCCGACCCATTCCACTTCCGAAATTGCTCTTTAATGCCTATTATAATTTAACTAGCGTACCATTGCATTCTCCCTCACTCCGAATCGACAGATTTGAAAATTAACGTAGGCCGTTGCATATATAAATCTTCAGTTGGCTACAATGGCTCTGTCCGAAAATTAGTGTTCAAAAATTTGATAGCAAAATTCAATTCGCTTTATAATCGGCGTTATCCGATATTCGATTGGTCGTCAATCTTCTCTCCCCATTTCATCATTATGTCTAAAGCATAATATTCAGAACTTGCATTTTATCGAACATAACAACATTTATCAACATAGCATAATTATGCATATCAAAATAACTCATTTTGATGGGTCGAATTGCTTGGGTGAGATATTTGAACATATTTATTTGTAGTTGTTGTATTTTCTTGTAGTTTTCTTCCCTTCTTTTAGTACATGGTTATTTCCAATGCAGTTCAAGTTATGGACTAAAGCTTGTTGAAGTGATACGAAGAGGAGGAGGAGGAGAAGAAGAAGGAGGAGGAAGATAAAAGAAGAAGGAGGAGGAGAAAAAGAATGAGTAGGAGGAGTGGAGGCTAAGGAGATAGAAGAGGTGGAGGAAAAAGAGAAGTAGGTAAAGAAGGAGAAAAGAGAGGAGAAGGAGGATGATTGGGAAGCGGAAGAGCAGAAGGAGGAGAAGTGGAGACTAAAGAGATGAATGAGGTGGAGAAGAAAGAGAAGGAGGTAAAGAAGAAGAATAGAGAGGAGAAGCAAGAGGAAGCGGAAGAGTAGAAAAAATATGAGAAAGAGATGGAGGAGGAAAAAGAGAAGGAGATAGAGGAGGAGGATGGATAGGACGAGGATAGGGAGGACGGGTATGAGAAAAATAAGGAGAAGGAGAAGAAGGAGAAGAAGGAGAAGAAGGAGAAGAAGGAGAAGGAGAAAAAGGAGAAGGAGAAAAGGAGAAGAAGGAGGAGAAGGATAAGAAGGAGGAGAAGGAGAAGGAAAAAAATAAGAAAAAGGGTAATAAAAATAAAAATAAGAAGACTAGAGAAGAAAAATAAAAAAATGATGATGAATAGGACGGCGACAATAATTATATTTGATTTGTGAATAGGTTATGTCATGCTCTTCAATGGAATCGGGAAATTTTTTAGTATACTGATATGAGAGTAGTCTATTGAATCAAACCAAAGTTTGCCATGGCCTAGTTTAAATGAATAAGTTTCATTTGTTTCAAAGTTCTACATGGAATTAGTTTTTCATTAGTTCTATTAAGACTATCCACACCTTTTTCAATCGACCGATATCTTTTTTGTAAGTGTATTCTAATCTTATCCATCGTTTCAATTTCAAACTAACGTGTGAATCGAAATGTGGAAGCGGAGAGTAGTTTTACCTGCTCAATTCACTGGCTGTTAAAAGCGAGGTCCGTCCTCCGGACTCAGATTGTATTTAATGATGGGGCAAGTGGAAAGAACCATTTCATAACAAGAGTACTTGGAGATGAGTCAGGGCTCAATGATAATGATGGTTTGTGTGTATAAATGGAAGAGATGTGTGAGAGAAAGAGGGATAATGAATGGGAGGAAGAGAACGAGAGTGCGAGAGAAAATAGATAGCGTGAAAGAGAGTGAGTTTGAGGAAGCAGTAGGGCATTGTTGCTCAACAGACTTTTTAGCTCCAGCCATCGGAGTCGGAAGATTCTAATAACGGACGTTGAAAGAAAGCTATAAAAAAGGTAACACTATCTGAGAAGTAGTAATTAGCGCGAGTGCACGTGATCATCCCTTCTTCAGTTAATTGGATGAAACAGAAAGTAGTTGCAGGGATGCAGGATTTTAGTGGAGTGGTTCACACTGACACCATTTTTTGCTCCATCAAACAGTTAGTGGAGTTCAGGAATTTAGAGCACCAATTTTGGGGTTCCATAATACTTTCAAAAAGGTAAACAGTTGGCTGCGATATTGACGATAGTGTGATGTTATAAATTTTATACTGTTGATTATATTAAAACCTAGGCAATGAGCTTTTAAATAGAAATTCTAACAGTTAGTTACCGGAGCACAAGAATTTAAAGCACCAATCTTGGGATCCCATTGAAAGGTATAAACATTTGGCTGCAATATTAACGATAGAGTTATAAATGTTATACTGTTGATTATACAAAAGAAAGGAGCTTTCAAACTGGGACCTTAAGAAAAAATCAATTCAATTAGGATCTCAGAAGATAGTTTAATTGAAGTTTATTGATGAGAAGTAACTTTCCAATATTGAGGGATCGAACTTTGTAATAGCAATCTCAAAAAATCACTCCAGATCCCATAATTGTGGATACGGCACATGAGTTTCAAGACCTTGGTTTTCAAGTCAAAAATGTGTTGTCTACAAAAAATACACATACTAGTAGGTATTTTGAAACTCAATCAATATTACAAATTGAAAATATAATACAGTTTCAACAATGAAAACGGACTGTCCTTGAAGACCTCGTAATTTCCAAACCAGTATTTCAAAGGTACCAATTGACAAATCGATATGGTATTTGAAAGAGTTAAATTTGAGTTCTGTACAATTCACATTAGTTCTTAAATTATCGTCTTTCAGACTCATTCTTTTGAACAGGCAGCAAAGCAGAGTAATTTCTACGATTTTGAATAAATTTTATATATATATTGAGGCTCTAATAAGAATTTAATATATATTATACAAATATGTATCAATGTTTCAACTGAAATTGAATTTAAATATTTTCTACGACATTGAATAACATTTTATAAATTTATATTAAGGCTCTAATATGAATTTATCATACATTTAAAAAAATGTATCAATGTTTTTAATATGATTGAATTGAAATAATTTCTACGAAATCGAATAAATTTCATACATTTATATTAAGGCTCTAGTGTGAATTTATTATACATTATACAAATATGTATCAATGTTTTAATTTGTATTGAATGAAACAGTAGTAGGCCTATTGAATTGAATTGAATTTTATTTATTTCTATTGATGTGAAAAATATTGACCAATAAATGGACAGAGCAATTTTCTATGCATTTTTAAATTCATTTATATTGTATTCGAAATAAATAAGATCAATTTTGTTATTTTAAAATAATACAACTACAGTATATATTTCATGCGTATTTTATGTATTCTAAAATATAAATTTGTTGTATTCTGTGTATTATCGTATGAATATATTTCTGTCATTACCCACTTTTTTGGTATAACGTAAATCACCCACGCGCACTAAGTATATGTTTGAAATAAATTGCTCTGAATTGGAACTGTCTTGTTTATTGAAGTTAAAGAGTCTTTTCTTTCCTTTTTTTTTATCAATAGCAACCATGAATATTCCACAAAAAATGTCCGCATTAAGACAATAATGATAATTCATTCGCCTCAATTCTTAAATCACTCTCAGTCTCAGAGGAGCGGTGAATATGCTACTTGGCGCAACTCTGAAATTATTCCAAACTCCGACTTAATAACACAGCTATTTATATGTTTTTATATGAATAGTTCGAGTTCAATAATACAAATCTCCATTGGAAGTATTTCAATAAACGTTTTCACCAGAGAGAGGTGCTCAGAAACTAATATTCTGGTTTGCATGACAATAAAACTATTGGTCGACGAGGGAGTTGCATGGGGCTAGATGTGTTGGCGGGGGTTCTTTTGCGGTGCCCACAGAAGCTGGTGCTAATAGTCTTCCAGTCATGGTCCATTGTCAGCGGTCCCTTTCATCACAGAACAGCTAAACGCATATCACCGTTGGCAAACATTTGTATCCTACTTCACACCGCATATATTACGACCACACACGCACAAAGACTCGCTCAACTACACTCAGCGTGTGGCATCTTATGCCCCCCACGAGTATTGGTTTCCACATTTTCGATTCTATTTCCTATCCTATTTCGATCCGGTCTCTCGTTTCTAGTTTCATGAACAGCGCCAGGTAAGTGTTGTTCCTTTTCAGATTAGCTCCAAGCTCCGTGATCATGCATCGCAGCTGAGCTATCACATTATCATACGCAGGGGCGAACCCACAAATTTTTCAGTGGGAGACATCATTTAGGTTGCATCATCACAAGATACATCTTTTAGGAGAATTTTATTTAATCGTTTCAGGGGTAAAGGGGATTCTACCCTAAAAAAGGTCCTAAATATCTCAGATAATTGAAGGGAAAGGGGATACTACCCTAAAAAAGGTTCTAAACTACTCAAATATAGTGTTTGAAAATATTGGGGATAGACCCCATTGGTTCGTATCTGATTACACTTCGACCTTACTCTTGAAATAATTTCTCTTCATTTTAGAAAACTGTGAAATGTTATAAAAGTACTTGTAATCTATCAAAGCTGAAGTAACTTGACTGACTCTACTCATAGGCGTGAAAATTAAAAAAAAATTGTAGGAAACAGTATATTATTTAATTTGAAACTACATGAATATTGTGTAATATGTATTATATCTATATTCTGAAAATTTATTTTTAAAGGGAGTAATATGTAAGAGTGGTTGATGGAAAGGGGGTAAACCCTTCTAGTTACGCCACTGTAAGTCATCTCATCATGATGTCATCTCTAGTTACGCCACTGTACTGGACTAAGTTATTACTGTTACAGATAGAGTTTTTATTGAAGACCAATAAATTAAACATGTTGAGTGATTTTACTCAAATGTCAATAAGTTACTTTAGTAACTCAGTTACTGTCATAGTTCATTAAAATACGGCATCTTTTCGAAAGATTTGTTACTAAATTCTCTTTTCTAGATTTTATTGATTTGGGCATCAGTTATAACATAAGCATCTAAAACTCTATCATTAATCCATTATTTGTAACAATTTTCTCTTAAGATATTGCTTGATGTTTACAATAAAGTTTATTATCATATAAAAATATTATAGTTTCTTATCTTAAAATAAGAAATAACATAAATATGGCTCACAACCACATGTGTAATATGTCACTTCATTTATTTAAATATCAGACATACTATTACTGAATCCCCAGTGGGTGGGGATAGTAGAATTGCACCCACAGTATCCCTGCTTGTCGTAAGAGGCGACTAAAAGGGCAACTGTCCGTTGACCTCATTATCCTAGAAACCTATCCTTTATCCTGCTCTTCATCCCAGCCCCTTCCTCCACCCTTTCCTCTATCTGTTACAGGCCAACCCAAGGTGAGATGTGAACCGTGCTGATGGGTGGATGGCACTGGGCCTTTTGTACGGTGTCTCTAACGGTGCCTGCAGGACACCAGGCAAACTCCTGCAGTATGTAGCCTTACCCGGGCATGCGGGGCTCTGTCCGGGTTGACTCCACTTCCCTAGCTGCTCGTGGGAACCACATGAATTTCCAAAATACAAACGAACCAGAACCAAACCCCAAGGTAACTCCAGAAGTTGCCTTGTCCTCAAACCCATCAGGATCTGCCCCATCAGGGCAGGTTCCTGTATTTGAATCAACAGTCAAGGACAATGCCCAGGGTCCTTCAGATCAATCTACATCACAGTAAAGCAGCCTCGGCTGCTTTCTGCCAGTTCTTCCTCAGAGAGGGATTTGACCTGGCGCTGATCCAAGAACCATGGCTTCACCGAGGAAGGGTTGCAGGCCTGGGCGATACCAAGGGCAGGTTAATTTACTGTGCCTCTCTCAAAAATGTCAGAACCTGCATACTTGTGAAGAGAGGTATGGACTGCCTAACACTCACTGAATTCTGTTCTAGAGATCTCACTGCAGTGTCTATAACCTGGAGCAATGAAGGCAAGGAATGGAGCACAATTGCAGGCTCGGTTTACTTGCCCTATGACTCTGGGGACCTTCCTCCATCAAGAGAACTTGAACTTCTGGTGGAGTCATCTTGCGCTGGCAGACAACAACTCCTTTTAGGTTGTGACGCCAATGCTCATCACACAATTGGATGAGGAAGCTCTGACACTAATCCAAGAGGTGAGGCTCTCCTTCAGTTTCTCATATCAAAGAATCTTTATGTCTGTAATGTTGGAAACCGTCCGACGTTCGTTACACGAAATCGAAGTGAGGTTATTGACATTACACTTTGCTCAGAAGGACTCCTTAGTGCCATCGACAATTGGCACATAAGTCATGAGGCCTCTTTGTCTGATCACAGGTACATCTGTTTTAACCTGCAAAGTGAAGGCAGCTCATCCTGCTATCGAGATCCGAGGAGAACAGATTGGTCACTCTATAAGTCTGACCTCCTGTCTCAACTTGGATCATTAGGCAAGAGGGTCGCCTGCTTTGCAGACATTGATCAGATTGCTTCCGATCTTCAGAATGCAATCATAAGCTGCTTTCAGGACAATTGTCCACTGCGGCGGGGAAAGAGTCGTACTAATACTAAGTGGTGGACTGCTGACCTCGACCGCAGAAGGGCGGTTGTCAGGAAGCTTCATAACCATTGCAAACGGAGCCATAACTGGGAACCATACCACAGGGCACTCACAGAATACAGCCTTGCAATCAAGAAAGCCAAAGAGAACTCTTGGAGACTGTTTACACAGGAGGTAAATAGTCTTAG
Organism: Conomelus anceps; assembly: GCA_948455865.1. Classification (NCBI taxonomy): domain Eukaryota; kingdom Metazoa; phylum Arthropoda; class Insecta; order Hemiptera; family Delphacidae; genus Conomelus; species Conomelus anceps. The sequence goes on from OX418216.1 coordinate 27,499,345, forward strand.
GGCAGCAGCAAGACTACAGCGTGTCTTAGCTTCAAGCCCAATTGGTCTCCTGGGAACTCTGAGGTCACCAGGGGGACAATATACCACTGGAACTTGTGGAAGTCTCAAACTTCTCCTTGAGACTCACTTTCCAGACTGTGTTTTTGAGGGTGCTTGCTCAGGCATGTCCGGCAACAGCAAAATGGGCTCACGGCCAAAAGGATCGTGGAAGCTGGACTTTAGCCAGACGTATTGTCACACTTTCCAAAGTTAAATGGGCCATCTCCAAGTTTGGCCCATTCAAATCTCCTGGGGGGGACGGTATCATACCGGCTATGTTGCAGCAAGGACCAGAAGCTCTCTTGGTCCTCCTGTGCGAACTCTTCAGAGCAAGTCTGGCTTATGGGTACATCCCTCAAGCCTGGCGCCTCAGTAGGGTGGTCTTCATTCCCAAGAGAGGAAGAGCAGACTACTCAACTGCAAAATCATTTCGCCCCATCAATCTTACATCGTTTCTCTTGAAGACACTGGAGAGACTGGTGGAGAGACATCTAAGAAAGGGAGTGCTTTCAGGTACTCCTCTTCATCGGAATCAGCATGCCTATCAGCCTGGTAAGTCCTGTGAAACAGCCCTGCATCAACTTGTGAGCAGGGTGGAGGACAGCCTTGCTGCCAAGGAGATTGCTCTATGCACCTTCATGGACATTGAGGGTGCTTTTGACAATGTTACTTACACGGCCATGGTCCGGGCAGTGCATGGGCGTGGTCTTGAGTCTGCTATATGTAGGTGGATTGAGGCCATGCTCCACTCCAGGCGGATCAGGGCTGATCTTCAAGACAAATCGATGGTGATCATACCTGCAAAAGGTTGTCCGCAGGGAGGTGTGCTTTCTCCTCTTCTGTGGAACCTTGTGGTGGATGGTCTCCTCTGTGAACTCACTAGTAGAGGCGTCTTTGTCCAGGGCTATGCAGATGACATAGTCCTCATGGTACAGGGAAGGTTCACAAATATTGTTGCTGATGTCATGAACGTCAACCTTCAATTTGTTAATGACTGGTGTCTTGGAGAGGGACTAAGTATAAATCCCTCAAAGACTGTAGTTGTTCCATTTACAAGGAAAAAGAACCTGGAGTCTCTCTCCCGGTTGAAACTTGGACCAACACAGCTCAAAGTATCAGGTATAGTCAAATACCTAGGGCTGACTATCGACTCCAAGCTGACTTGGACCAATCATTTGAATAATATACTGCACAAAGCAAAATGGGCGCTTATGACGTCCAGGAGATTTGCAGGCTCCATGTGGGGGATCAAGCCTCACATAGCGCTGTGGCTGTACAAGGCAGTAATAAGGCCTCAAGTCACATATGGATCACTAGTCTGGTGGACAAAGGTGAACCAGATTACAGCTACAGCCAAACTCACAAGTTTACAAAGGATGGGCACACTCCTAGTCACTGGAGCTTTCAGGAGCAGCCCATCAGCAACTCTTGAAGTTGCTCTTGGCTTGCTGCCCTTGGATATTTTTATCAAGGCAGAAGCACGAAAATCAGCCTATCGATTGAAAGTCGCAGGCCAATGGAGGGAAGGCCTGTCTGGAACAGGCCATTGCACAATCACCAAAGCTGTTGCTCATAGCCCTGTGCTTGAAATGACTTCAGATGTCATGAGTATGGAGATGGTTTTCACTAAACCTTTTTCTGTTAAATTCTGCTCTAGAAAGGATTGGAGGTCTGAGGAAGGGCCCTATATCAGGAGAGGCAGCCTTGTCTGGTACACAGACGGCTCTCTTATTGAAGGGAAATCTGGCTATGGGGTGTACAGTGAATCACCCAGAACAGAAATCTGTGCAAGTCTGGGACAATACTGTACTATCTTTCAAGCAGAAATTTGGGGCATCATGGCTTGTGCCAATATAGGCATTGCCAGACGCTATTGCGACAAGCATATAGTAATCTTGTCAGATTGTCAGGCAGCCCTCAAGGCTCTTGACTCTAATGAAATCAAGTCAAAATTGGTGTGGGAGTGTCACAAAACACTCAGCAAGCTTGCAACACACAACTCTGTGCATCTTGGTTGGGTACCTGGCCATGTAGGCATAGGTGGCAACGAGTGTGCAGATGGGCTTGCTAAGCAAGGTTCTAGTAGGTCATTCTTTGGCCCAGAGCCAAGCTGTGGCATAAGCAAAACTACTGCATTCCACACAATAAACAAATGGTCCAGGGACTTACATCACCAGCAATGGCAAGGTCACTCAGGCCAATCACTTGGCAAAAGGCTGCTAGCAGACACAAGCTCCTACTTCACCAACTGGCTGGTGAGGCTGGGTAGAGGTCAGGTTAAGTAGCTGATTGCTCTGATAACTGGACATGGCCACTTCAGGAAACATCTCCACACAATCGGACTCAGAAATGAAAATCAGATGTGTAGGCTTTGCAATCAGTCTGAAGAGACTGCCAAGCATATCATACTGGATTGCGAGAGACTCGGGGCAAGGAGAATGGCTCTGTTTGGCTTTAAGCAACCAGGTGATGAATGGGACGTTAGCATAGGGAAGAAACTCCTGGATCTTGTAAAGGGCACAGGTATTGGTTTGCCTAACTAACGTACTAGGGACACACAATAAGCTTCGGTTGATGTGTGAGGATCTTTGAATCTTCTGGATCTTTGAATCCGTCCCTTCATAACATAACATAACATTACTGAAAGGATATTAAAATTTAGTTATAAGTTATAGTTGTAGTAGGATATTATACTATTTATATACAAATAAACCTGGTGAATATTAATTTCTGACTGATGTGAATTTTGAAGGAAATACCACTGGTAAAGTGAATTGACGGTTTATAGTCTATAGAATAGTGCCGTTTAGCTTGTGAATTGTTATTTCAAAAAGTTATTCTATGAGATTTTTTTAAGGATGAAGCCCACATAGGGGTGAGACATGTGCGTGGGTAATGAGTTGGATGATGGTAATTGATGATTGATGAGTTTTAGGTGGGTTCCGAACCACCGGGAAGTGATTTTACAGCAGAGAAAAGTGTATTTTTTTCTGGCCAATCTAATCGGTCACCGTTACAAACAGGACGAGAACGCAGCTTATCTCTATCTGATTGAACAGATACCTGCTACGGCTCTCGGCTATGCGAGCTTAATGTGACCATAAGCTTGTAATGTGATGCTGATGGGAAGGAAGCATCCTAAGAAAACCTCCCAACTCGAGGTACTGCATGTCTACTGGAGAACAGAATGCATCTTTATTTTCAAAACGACATCACTGCTACTACTCTACACATAAAGAAATAAGTGAAATTAATTTGTACATTGAAATAAGCGTATGTTTAATATTTCCCCAAATAGGTCACAATTTGGCTACGTAATCTACTGTGAACTCTCAGATCATAACAATTTCGTTCTAGATATAATTATAGCATTCATCCGAGTTTCGTCTAAAATTACATCGATGAAAAAACTTTATATCAAAGTCTAATTATTGATAAATTGTCTGTGGTGTAGGATAGAACGAGCGCTTAAACAAATTGCATGTCATGTTTGGTGGTCAGTATGGTTAGCACTCCCCCCCCCCCCACCTTCAGTCCTACTGTGGTCACCGGTGAATTCCTATCAAGCGCCAAGAGTCATAAGCCATTAAATAAGTCCTAATAAAACGATTAAATTAGTCTTAGGATGGGGGTATGAAGCGCTTATTACATTTCGAATGCACCGAGCCTGTGAACGAATTAATACGGCCTTTGACCTTGAACAGCCATTAAAGGGAAGAGTATCGCTTAGTAAGGCTTAGCCTACTTTGAGCTTATCTGGCTGTGGGGACCGAATTAAACTGATGAGAGAGGAAGGATGAGAGCTCTCTCTGATCAGGAGACGTCGTAAAAATGTATCCGAACAGCGTCTGCCTCTCAAGAGTGGATGAGCCACAAATAATTACTGACGATTCGGCTTATTTGTAACGCGTCTGTCTGTCAAAATAGATGTTGTGTTGTTTGTTACGTGCTGTTGGAGTGTGTGATGATCAACTCCAGTCGGATGAGAGAGAAAGATAAGGAGAAAAGAGAATGAGAAAGTGACAGAAATAGTGAGAGCGTGAAAAAGGGTAGTTTATTCGTTTCTCACTCTCTTCACGCTCTTACACTCACGTTCTCTCACTTTGTGTCTCTCGCTCCCTCACTCTCTCTCATATCGCCCTCACTCTCTCACAGGCTTTCCTCTCTCTTACTCCTTCACTCTATCCTCCCACACTCTCACTCCTCACTCCCGCTTTCTCTCTCATACGCTCTCTCTCATTTTGTACTTCTCTCACACACAATCTCGCTCTATCTCTCTCTCCCTCTGACTTTCTCTCACTCACATTCTCTCTCTTACTCTGTCTCTATCACGCTCTCTTTCCCTGTCATTCTCTCAAACTCATTCTCTCTTTCTGACTTCCTCTCACACACACACACACACAAACTCACTCATTCTCTCTCTCTCTCTCTCTCTCTCTCTCTCTCTCTACTCTCACTGTCTCTGTCTTACATATTTTATGTAATAATACTTGGCGGTGCCTATATATTTTATTTTATAACTGTCGTATTATTATTATTATTGTATGAATGAAGTAATCTATCAATCTTTAGAGCTGAGTGGTAGAGAGGACCAATAGTCCTAATTCCGCCCTTAATAAAAGCAATTTATCAATCAATAAAATTCATCTCTCGCACACACTTTACCACCCTCTCGCTCGCTCACTCTGTCACTCACTCTCTCATACACTCTCTCTCTCGCTCGTATATGGGAGCAAGATAAATCCAACACAGCGACACAATAATCAGCCGCTATTCATCGCTGTTCCAACAAGAGTAGGCCTATCTGCTGAGAAAAACTGCAATGTCATCAGAATTTATTCTAAAATAATTATAGACAGTTTTATAAGTGAGATAATGAGGATGACGATGAACGTCGCCCTACGCTAACGAGGGCGCAGGGCAGTATCTGGTGATGTATCACTTCAGATTCACTCGTCTCAAAGTTTAGTTCAAATGAGATCAATGTCTTATCGAACCTTTCGAATTTTGGCCTAGAGCTAGGAGATTCGTAGTCTTCAAGAGTATGTTTGAGTCTTGCTGTATCTGGTGATGTTGATAACTCCTTATTTCAAAGTTCAGCTTGAAATAACTTGATTATTTTGTACTTGAGACGTTACTATGTGAAAACAATTTTCAAGAGGTAAAGATCAGTAAACAAATAAACTTACTTGTCATCAAATAATCAGTAACGGTACTGCTGTAGTTACGGGGAAGAGATGGCCGCGAGCCGTTGCAGTTGTCTGTTCCGACAGAAAATGATAAACTACGAACTCCTGGGTCCTCTTTGTAAGGGTAACTGATTGGATTGTCCTGCAACACAGACTCTGTTCTCTGCTATGAATCACTTCCTGGTTGCTCGGAACCCACCTAATACTGTAGGTACATTTCATCAATCACCATCATCCAACTCACACCCGTGCAAAGGTCTTAGACCTTTGTTGGCTTCATGCTAGAAAAATAATAATAATTCTTAGTTCATTTCATAAACAGTGATAATAATTTTGAAACTTATCTCAAATCTTAGCGCCATTGGAAATTTCTTGGAAAAATAAGATACCAAGAAATACATAACAAAATGTTATGTCAACGATAGTAGGTTTACATACACCCACTTCCATGGAAACTGAACTATTCATTGACTTGAATTGAAGCTGAGTGCTTGCCTGAAAACAACTAAAGTTGCGCTTGCTTTAAAGCAATTGAAACAAACTGACTCATAGAACAAACAAAATCTTACAACCCGTTTTTGTTCATGCTGAGGCTTGGCTACTTTGTATCGAAATCAAACCGTGTTCACATAATGTTTAAACACGAATGACGATGGTCGCCTTCTTTACTTTTTGTCACCTAAGAACTCTTTAGATAGATCTTCCCCCGCATGTTACATTCACAAAGATGATCTACAATAAAGGTTTACTTTAATACTAAAGGTGGTACTTCGTGCTTAGCGATATAGGACTGTGTTGGTTTCCAGTCTCTTGATATTGATCAATCATATCATCTTCAATGAACAGAGTAAACAGGACACGATCATCTTGTTTGGATGAGTATGAATTTGACATCCGACCTAAGTTTGAATAAAGAATGAGACCTTACCAGAACCAAGAATAAGCCTGAGATTCTACTCCAGCACTGGAAAATGTATGCCTGAAGTGATTACAGGCATACTCAGCCAAAGAAGATAATAATTCGAAACAATCACTTCCAGTAAAACAAAATGGACAAACCTGGCAGTCGCAGTGGTGTAGTGGGTGAGTGAGCACTTATCTTTAATAGGACTCGGACTGATTGCTTATCCATCGGACACAGGTTCGATTATTTTAGTTCAGCTTAGCATATTTTGTATGATCATCCACCCTGTGACCCAAGCTGAAGTCTTACTCATGTAGTCATCATCAGCAAAAAAAAGAAACTGTCCGGCTATTACTCAAAAGGCACTCACTGAGGTCACGGGTTCGATTCTTGTTCATGCAAGCATATTTTTTATAAACATCCAGTTCATTACCCAAGCACAAGTCTAAGACTCATGTAGTCGTCATCATCAACAAAGAAATACTCAATCAGCGCGAATTCAATTGAAATCAGTAGAGCAATTTATTCTAATTTAATCTAATCTAAAGTCAAGGAGATTATCACTTGGTGAGTCACACCATTAGTTAATTCCAACAAAAAGCTGGTTATATTGGTAGGAAATCTATAACAAGCTACCGCAGTTTTTAAAGAGTTATTGAAATATTGTAGTATTTAAAAATCAATTGATAAAATATTAAGTTGATGGTTGACCAAGCTTTTTAAAGTATACAAAAGTTCCATTCAGATAATAATTGAGTCTCCCCTCAATTAGCCTAATTGCCCCAACCAGAGAAGTGACAGCCGTAATCCTTAGCAGGTTTCTGTTCAATCAGATAAGCTACAAACTTCTGGGTCCACTTTGTAAGGGTGACCGATCAGATTATCCAGCAAAAAAAAAACTATTTCCTCTGCTGTAAAATCACTTTCCGGTGGTTCAGAAGCGATCCAAGACTGTAGGTCCATTACCCACGCACAGGTCTCAGGCCTATGATGTGGGATTTTCCTTAAAAGAATGTAGTTTTCTGAACTAGTGAATAATAATCGTAATATTGTTATATAATTGTTGATCTTACTAACTTGTCTTACTCCATAACCGGAGTATTCAAGACGTTATCTTAAAAATGTATTTTTGTTAGTTGTATGCACTGTGCTTTTTATGAATTATGTTTTATTGAATTATAAGTTGTATTGTTTTTTTCTGATGAATAAATCATTATTTCATTATTTATTTGAAATGCAAAATAGCCAATCTAAGTAGAATCATTTATCTCTAACTTGAATGTAGAAGTGTAAGTCCGTCTGATGGATAATTTGAGGCCAGACAAGTGACCGTGGGAGTTCCCCTTTCGACAGAGGGTGACCAACCCCGCAACCCGCATCAGCAGCAAAGCTGACGATTTAATAAACATACTGGTAACGGCGCGATTATAGCCTCGATAAATAACGCCTGTAACATGAGACTTGGCTTGCTTTCCTCCTCTTCATATTTCTCCACCTCTTTGTCTTCATCATAATCGTTTCCTCTCACTCAGCAGTGTAGCCTTTCTACAACAAATAGATTATTGAAAAGAATTAATGAGCAGTAGGTGCTGCGCTACGCTGCAATGAGATGTGATACCCGAATTATCGAATGAAGTAGTGGATCAGGTGCTTCTAAATTATTTCCCTCCAAAAAGCAGCAACCCGCCAAACTGAAATCGGTGGCCCGTGCTGTCCCCACTCAAATTATACGTCCACCATTCATTATGACTATCATTTTTCCTTCTCACTCTGCAATCTTTAACAATTCTTTATCTTTTTCTGGAGTTGAACGCTGCTACACCTCTGTGAAGGCGTATATTAATAAATAGGACCCTTATAGCCGTTTGGCCGTTAAAGCTGGCAACTTGAACGACCGTAAATTCGAGATTACTATTATTTTGAAAAGAGGCGGCTCCTTCCCCATTGCTCCCATCGACTTGTCGATAATAAAACTCTTAATACTCTCTGGGTATAACGACTGATTTGCGTAGTTAAATCCAGCCGGACAACGCACCACTCACTAGTGGGCTATGCGAAGAAGGAGGAGGTGGAGAAGAAGAAGAATAAAAAGTGGAAGGTGTTGCGCCGCCATACTTTTCCCGGGCTGGACGGACGATTAATTATTGCATCCGAAGCACAACTTCTGTTTGTTTAGCCGATGAGAACGGTTCGGACGCCGACAGAGCCAAGGCCTTCCTGCTCGCCCACTGACAGTCGCACTCGCTATGCACAAAAATCAACATCTCCACTGCAACCACCTAGTCTGCTATCTTACTATCAGTTAAAGGTTTCCAATGAAAAACGTAGGGTCAAAAACTATAAATTTGAATAATAAAAACTTATTTCGGATCCAGTATGGAACAATATTGTTCCTTGAGAAATTGAGATGTATAAGTTTTGTTCATCCCAGATACAAAAAAGACTACACCAATTTGTGTTGCTTTCCAAACGTCTCAGTCGAATGATGGCTTGGACGCAGGAAGTAGCTCAGAGGTGTGTGATAGATAGTATACACACACTCACCTGTACAGCCTGACACTGTGTAAAGGTGGGAGTGAACTCCGTCAAGCATAGAACTTCAGAATTTGTTTCGGTGGGCTTGGCATACTGATACAGTTCTGTTAGCTCAGAAAGGACAGCAATCACAAACTACTTCACTCCTTGTTTGTCTTATACGCTCTTTGGACTAAAACATAATGCTTAAGGCCAAAGCACACAGCAACAGACGGACGTTTTGGTCAACGCACACAGCCGCAGACGGATGGGGGATTGTCCGCTGGTAGTCTTCAGTGAGATGGCGTTGAATAATGTTGTGTGGTGTGGCACAAACTTTTCAAAAAATATTCCGTGGTCTGGAAATGACTACACGCGAGGGGTTTTAAAATTATTAAATTTTTATTTTATGGCAACGATTGAAAACTGTAACTTAATGATAATATCCATAAGGTTTTTTGAAGTCACAGCCTTCATTGATTTACTAATTGAATAATAAAAATTATTATTTTATTATTATTATTGTTATTCTATTATATGTAGAAGGAAAAATTTAAAAACTCTTATTTTCGCCTTATTTATTGCCTAAATTAGTAAGAAATATTTTTAAAAATAATAAATTTCTAGCTACATAATAATTCGGATTTTAACGGTTTGAAATAAATCTATGTTGGCTGATTGTATTTGTTCCTATATACATTATACATAATATATTAATGCTAGCAATTGCACTGTTTAGTCTACTTTGCAAATACTGCCAAATATTTGGGTAAGACGCTAGATGTTAAGCTCAAATGGAAAGCACATGTCAAGAAGAAAAGGGAAGAACTAGGAATCAAATTCAGGAAAATGTATTGGTTGCTGGGAAGAGGATCCAAGCTGTCAGTATACAACAAAATACTTCTGTACAAACAGCTACTGAAGCCTGTATGGACCTATGGTATTCAACTTTGGGGCTGTACCAAACCATCTAATGTACAAATAATACAACGTTTTCAAAACAAAGTACTGAGGAATATAGTAAATGCTCCTTGGTACATCAGGAATGCTGATCTTCACCATGATCTTCAAGTGGAGACAGTCACTACAGCGATAGAGAGGTTTGCAGCTAAGCATGAAGAGAGACTCCACCAACATGACAACATTGAGGTAATCCAGCTGCTTGACGTTTGTGATCTGGTCTGGAGGCTCGACAGAATAAAACCACATGAGCTAGTAAAGTGAAGTGTGCTTATGTGTTTAGTGTACAAAAGAAGGCGATAGTGTAAACTTCAAGCCTTGAAACGTGATCAAATAGTAACTAAACCTAATTATTATATAAGTTTGGTAATGTCTCTACTTAGTAAAATTGGGATAGCTTATTAGTTTCTAACTGGGTGCTAATTCAAATAATAAGAAAAAAATTATTATTATTGTTATTTTATTATAATGATTATTTTATTATATGTAGAAGGAAAAATTTAAAAACCCTTATTTTCGCCTTATTTATTGCCTAAATTATTAAGAAATATTTTAAAAAATAATAATTTTCTAGCTCCATAATAATTCGGATATTAACGGTTTGAAATAAATCTATGTTGGCTGATTGTATTTGTTCCTATATACATTATGCATAATATATTAATGCTAGCAATTGCACTGTTTAGACTACTTTTCCTCAGAACAAGGGAGTGTACCTTGGCAATGGGAGCGTGTTAAAAGTCGTGGCTAATGACATTTACTAATACTAGCCTACCTTTGTTATTTTTAGCGATGTAGCACCAGTATTTTCAATCATCAGCACTGTCATCAGTGTTATCAAATATATTCCTTTATTTAACATAAATCAAACAACTCATGATTATATGAAGTCATTTTATATCTTATTTCGATTAGCAAGTGGATCAATCGAGATTAATGAGTGCTTCTTTTTCAAACTACATTTCTTTATATAAATAGGCTTAACAGATCTGGGAATTAACTTAATGGCTTTTATATTCATGCATAAGACTTTATGAGACATTGCCTTCCTTGTGATAAATTTGTACTGTTGAAAGAATGATTTTCACTTTGTTACAATATTAAAATTATATGTGCAGGCTAGGAAGAAAAGGAACAGAGAGGAACAAAGACTTGCTCTGTTTCATATTACTTATCTACGTCTTATGTTATTTATGCAAATATAAGATTGAAATAAGAACTATCATATGTAACATGCTTCTATTAGTTGTTCCATGTCAACAAAATTACCTATTAATTAACTAAAGAAAACACAACGCACGTGTAACACAAAGCAGGCAAATTGGTTAACAAACCCAATAGCGCCCCTTGCGGGACTATCGATAAGTTGCGCATGCGCGATATGAAACATCTGGCATCAGACGTTTAGAAAATCGCCCCCGGAGCGAATCTAAAATGTCTGCATGCAGACGTCTGCCGACAGACGCAGACAGACGGATGTCTGTGTGAGTTGCAACATTTAATAAGCTGGGGAGCGATTTTTCATCCGTCTGTCTGCATACGTCCGTCTGTTGCTGTGTGCGCTGGCCTTTAGGTCTGAAGAGTCACCTACAGTCGAAATCTGGAATGCACAACAATATTGACGATCTCTTGGTATAGGAGATCAAATCAACAATAATTATTATTGAAGTGTATTTCTAACCTGGCCTTTTGCTCGAATCCACGTACTCGAAAACCGAGGCTCAACAATTAGCCTAAAGTTTTTGGATCAGTCTGTAGTGTAGTAGTATAATTTGTGAACTAAATTTATATTATAAATTATTATAATATTCATTGAAATCACTGTACCTTCATACAGTATTTCTTTTCAATTCGATATTATATATTGGCTGTCTGTATCTTGCATGTATATTTTGTGTTATTCTGCGTTAGTCTATATTCAATTGTATTTTCGGGATGTGCCCATGATAAATGAATAAATTTAAAAAAAATCGATCTATCAGTAGGCCACCTCCTCTACCAGATAATCTTTGAGATCTCTGACAATTGAAATCCTGGCGTCATACAAAGTGCTTTCAAAGAATGAATGAACTTTTAAACTCTTAAAACAATTAATTATATATAAATGACACCACATTACATCTATTTATTTTATAAAATTTATATTTCATGTGTTGATATTGTATTTATTATATAAAATTTATATTTCATGTGTAGATATTGTATTGACTATAGTGATTCAAAAAGAGTTCCGGTTTTAATACATAAAATTTAGAACTGGATAACTGATTACAAAAAACATAAAAATAGTGCATAAACACGTTCATCTAATCTTCCGTTTTCAAGTAAGGAAATTGATATTGTACAAATCAGCTACCATATAAGAACTCTATCCAGGTTATACAATCGTTATGATTGCAAGTTTCCACATCCTTTTTGCAGACAATATCGTCAAGTTCCTCCATGAACATATATATATAGGTTTGATAGCATTCAACAATGACATGATTATCTAAAATGGATAAATTTTTTCCTTAACATCCATTAGAAGAAGAAAACTCGAAACTGTGGAATGGATAGTTGTTGAACTTTTCTTGCAGTTACAGTGTATCTTAAAGAGTATATCATGTTCTTATAGAGTTATTTGGGTACAATATGCCATATTTTATTTATGGAAGCGGACCAGTGAAGATGATTTTTTATACATAAAATCTGAAGATTAGTTAGAAGTGTCCATGTATTGTAATTGAGATTTAGATCAAAACCGGCGCTCTTTTTTAATTACCGTTTTTGAATCATACAATGCATATCTATTAAGAATAAAAAAAAAAATAATTTGTTTAGTTATTTTATGCGGTAGCTCTCCACTAATGTCAGACGATACTGCAATCCTAATTTTTCACTGAGCAAAAAGATGGCATGCGTTTTTAATAAATTCAAGCCTACGAAGATTGCGTTGTCGACCCACGGCCACAGCATGTTTAACATTCAATTAAATCTAAAGCCGTGGCGCGCATAAAATTGTCAGCTTTGTTATTAAAATGGCGCAAACGGCGGCTTTATATTTCAATTTGAGCGTTGTATCATCGCCCGCTCTTTCCGTCTTGTTTGGAAACTATTAACGGCCGTTTTTTTTGCGGCAGCGGGTAGCTCGGTCTAATTAGCAGTCTGACGCTATTCCCATGTTTAATAATGACCAGGTCCGAAGGATGCGAGGAGGGGGACCACAGATCACAAGGCGCCAGAAGCCACAATAGCCTGTTACGATGTGTTGAAACGATGACCGTTCCACTCTGTAGAAGGGGGGAAGGGTGATGAGCGAATGAAGCGAACATAACCTCCAAACGTCTACTATCTGAGCCCACAGATCTCCCCTTCGTATTTATTACACGATAAATTAGTGCACGATTTTATAGGCAACAGTAACAGCGTTTATCTCAAGTCTACGAATGTTATCTACTACAACTAGTCAATTATCAATTATAGCAGCAGTCGTTTTGCTCTTATTTCCATTCCTTAATTGATCATCCATACTAGCATTTTCAATTTGCGAGGTCAGACACAAAAAATGTAGGAATTAGCTGTTTTAAATACCGAACAAAGTGAAAAAGTAAGGGTTATTGTTATTGATAAGAAAGCTTGTCCTAATCAATAGAGCCTAAAGTTATTATCATCATCATCATCATCCTAGTACGGTACTCTATTTTCTCAACTCAAATCCCATAATTTTCTGACGAAATTTTTTTGATATGGTGAAAGCTGTTGTTTTGACTCTCTAAGTCTATTCAGACAAGGAGGTAAGATGTGACTAAGGCTAGTAGAATATGCTTATAAATACATTATACAGGGCGTTTCGGAACTCTCTACCAATACTTCGAAGCAGTGGTTCTGGACCACTAACAAAAGTAAATATCAAAATTTGCCAGAATAACCGGAATAACATTTTTTAGATATTTTATTGCAAATCTAACGATATCTCATTTTTTAAGATTGGCTAACAATTAACAGAGATATGCTATTTCTACGGGTGTGCGGTGGTAGGAATCCGAAAACTGCAACCCGCTCCCAACCACCGCACACCCTAAAAAGTAGCATATATCTGTTAATTGTTGGCCAATCTTAAAAAATGAGGTATCGTTAGATTTGCAATAAAAATATATAAAAAAAGGTATTCTGGTCAAATTTTGGTATCATTAGCCATTATTAATTTAATCCTGTTTAAGGATTTTAAATGACCGCCATCTTGTTTTTTAGTCGGAAAATTTTGATTAATTTTTTTTAGATTGTTTTAATTGCTATGAAGCTGTATGCAAAATTTCAAAATTATACATTCAGATGTGTTCGAATAAAAAAATAATGAGTGAAAAATCAAAATAGCGGCTGTGTAACTGGGGACTTAAAATTTATTGCGATATTTACTTTTTTAGTGGTCCAGGAACACTGCCTAGAAGTATTGGTAGAGTTCCGAAACACCCTGTATAGGATATAACTTAGCTGATATAATATAGCTGTTGACAGTTTGGGATAGGACACCTGGGGCGCCACTTCGGTTTCTTTGAAGACAAAGTTTCTGTTATGTATACGAGTAAACGGAGTTTTTTCTGTGCTGGTGAAGCCCACAGGAGTCTGAGGAATGGGCGTGAGCAATGAGGTGAATTATGATAAGAGTGGTGAACCTAGAGTTCTAGATGGATTCCGAACCACCGGATAGATGATAATGAAGCCAATAACGTCACGTCATCACAGTCGGTCACCGCGCAGTTCCGAGCACCCGTGAACAAACATCATGGTTGCCTTAAAACCGTATCTACTCAGCAAGCAGCTATCTTTTACAAATTAAGTTATTTTTTAATTTTACATTACATAATTGTCTTATTGTTAAAAGCAATTGCTGAGTTCATGGGAGCCTTACCATGAATGGTGAATGGAATTTTACTAGAAAATAAGGTGTCTGATTGGTCTATTCATTTTTTAAACGCCTATAAATTTGAATAGACCAATAAGACACATTGGTTTTTGGTAAAATTCCATTTACCGGTAAACGGTGAGGTTCCCATGAGCTCAATCAAATGTTCTGTTGACGTACTATACGAATATATTTTTTGAAGTTGAATGAGCAAACTGGTTTGGTTCAAAAATCTATTCATTTGTCTAGATTGATACAGTTAAATTCAGTAAAGATTGATACTGTAGCCTACTGTAAAATCATTTTGTGTTTCTGAGCCTACAAAAATTTACATAATGAGCAAGAGAGGAACTTAACACTAAAGTCTAAACCATTGAAAGATTTTTCGAGTTCTAACACATCGTTTGCACATGAAATCATACAAGCATTGCAATTGTTGACTGCTGTTTGCAGCACATAAAATGCAATTTCCTGTGTTGTATTTGTCGTTTACTGCAGATAAAACAGCGCCAATGAGACAGTGATTGGAACTTATACTAGGGCGTGTTAACGTTTTTTAACTTTCCTCTTTTCTTGAACGTTGGAATTGTTCTATCTTTTGTAATTAGGTAGAAGTAAAATAATGTTTGAAATCTGTTCATTCTTTTTGAGTAACCTTATAATTTACTTCAGAAGACTTGCAACGTCACCAATGCGGCTACAATTAGAACTTCTATCTGGGTTGTTGACATGCATTTAAGTTATAAACTATGCACTTTCTGTGAAGGTTATATTTCCTTCTTTCGTAGTTTAAAAGTCATGGTTGAAATCTGTTACTTCTTTTTAAAAATCCTGTACCTGAGAATTCTAGCCTGATATCACTTAGGATACCACTTCACAATCATATTGTGTTAAGTATGTCCTATTTATAAAGAAAAAATTTAACAAAAATAGAAAAACAGACAAACACAACAACTAACGAATGGGAATCACAATAGACGAGAAATATTTATTTTAAAGAAACTTCAAAGTTTAATCTGCAAAACGAATATTAAAAATTAATGCATATAGTAGATGATTTTCAAGCCTTATTTCACTCGAGTAGCGCTCCCACTTGAGCTTGGCAATGGATCATCTTTCACTAGTGGAACCACTTGTGCCAACGCCTGCAATTTAAAACACAAATTGCTATAAATAAATCATGAAAAATAAATATAATAATTTTAACTTTTTCATGTGAAATTTAACGACTTGCAGTCAAATATTTGTTAAGAATAAGTACAATAACTCACTTAATCTGTTATTATACTTATTCTTAACAAATATTTGACTGCAAGTCGTTAAATTTCACATGAAAAAGTTAATATTAACAACGCAGTTCGTCATGGAACAAGAAATCCAGGAATATAATAATTATTATAATGGTTTTACTTTCCAAAAATATTTTGCCTTCAATCATAATAGTTATGGTGTGCTAAAAATATTTTGCCTTCAATAAAACAATAGTTTAAGCCATTCGACTTGTAACTTAATCCATGCACGCTACAGATCATAAATACATTGTTGTACTATGCAGAAAATTTTTTTACAGCCATTAGTCAAAACCATTTTGCAATCTTTATCTTCAAATTGATGTCAGATGGGTTGCAGTTCCATATCTTTTCATCGACACGATCGACTGGAAGAATCGACATTGAATTAAACTATCAATAGTCAATTTATTGCTTATCAACACAGCTGTTACATATCAACTATCAAACGTTGCGTTTAAAAGACAAATAATCATCTGTATATTTCGAATACGTGTTCTACTCACTGAAATAATAAAAAAGTTTATATAAACATAGGTCCCGGAATGCTTCGTTACAGAATTAATAATGACGGGTTAACTTTTCTGGTTGAAAATAAAAAACCCTTCATTTTGGAACGGATTACCTCGATTGCTACACTACTGGTTTGTATGACAATTTTTTTAAGGCTGAGACTGGTTAGCTGTTCGGGCCTTCGGCAAAGGTTTAAAATTTAAAAAATAAAAAAAGGTTTAAAATTAAAAAAAAAAAAAAACATAATTTTGGAACTGATTACCCCGAATGTTACCAAATGTACTTAAAAGCAATCATTTCTTGTAATAAACTCATGAAACACAAAGATAGGCAATTTATAGGTAAGACAGAGAAGAATCTTCAACAGAGATGATTTTTCTGTTAATATACTTGTGAAAGTTAGAAAAAGTAGTTGTATTTTCTGTTTGATACGGAGCTGATAATAATTTTTTAAATAGAACTGATGATTTTGCTGCAGTTTTACTGTTTTTTTTTTTTTTTTTTTTTTTGTTCTTGATACGATATTTTCAAACATAGATATTTGCACTTGATTATTTCGGTAAAAATAATCTTTTGGGTTTATTATGCTTTTTATTGATTACGTAATTATTGTTTTCGCCACACTAGAACGTAATGAGCTGTTTTTCGTGCGTCATATGGAGGCCGAAAGTGTTTGGTTTCCGACGAGGTCTGTAAAAGTTTACCGCCCTAGGGCGGAAAAGAAAATGACCTTGAATGACAGCTGATCGTGTCTGGATACAGCAGTCATGATTGTAAAAATGAATCCTTCCAACTTTTATGTAAAACAAAAAGATTTAAACCATCAATAAATGTTTATTTTTTATAATTTAATATGTACGTAGTATTTAAAATGTCAAAACTTTTTATATCTCTTTTAGATCACTTTTTATAACTTAATATGTAATATTTTGTAGTTTTGATATCAAACAATAGAACCTTTTTATTCAACCTACAGAGCTCTGGGTGGGAATTCTGTGAACTACTACAACTGTTGCTAACCTCTCTTGGTTGGTTAGGTTTTTTGTTTTTAGGAATTTTTCTACTACTGCAACTGTTGGTAAAGGTTACTGTTGGTATAGAAAGGTTACTGTTGGTATAGACAGGTTTTTTATGCAGGTTTTGAATCAGGAACAGGAATAACAACAAAAAACCTAACCAACTAACCTTTTGGCGTACAGTTGTAGTAGCTGACAAAATGCCCACCCAGAGCGCTGTAGGTTGGATAAAGAGGTGATAGCCGTTCCTTGTATTCTTGCAAGTACCATAGCCTTAAAATTTCGCTTTCAAAATTTCCAACTTAACATTGTTGTTTTGTTTTTTTTGTGGTGTGGCGAAAAATAGCGTTCGCAACATGGGCAAAAATGTTTTGCCGGCTCTCAAACGCTTCAAGTTCTCGACTTCGTCTCGAACTTGAAAACCGCGATCTCGAGCTGGCAAACACACATTTTCGGCCCTAGGTGCGAAATATACTATTTTATGGAAGAAACGAGGTTTCTACACCCCTTCGATTCTGCACAGATATCAAAACAGGTATCTTGGACCTACAGCAAAAGACACTGTTCTCTGATGTAAAATCACTTCCCGGTGGTTCGGAACCGAAATAAAACTGTAGATCCAGCTCATCAATCACCATCATCTAACTCATTACCTACGCACAGGCCTCAGACCTCTGTGCTTCATCCTCCAAAAAGAACACACAGTCTAATGAGTTCCATATGAGAGAAACATTTCTATATAAGCCAGGAATAAATAAGTTATTTAATAACAGTAATTATGTCTGAACTGCCAAGATGATGAAAATAAATTAAACGGTTAAATACACATATGCAATAATGAATTGTTGAAATATTAAAGAATTAATTGTGACCAGTCCATATATCCTTTAGTGAGGGAGTCAGAGGCCGCCGAGTTATCCATCCATTTATCTATATGCTATCATTAACTTGTTATTGTTGATTTTAAACATTTTAATTTTCCGAGAAAGACCCCTTACAACACCTACCATCTGAGCTACGCAATTAAAAAAGTTAAAATAAGGTAATATTTCAGGAATAAATAACGAGTTTAACACGAAAATGATCAAGACTCATAGGGGTTGAAAATATCAACTTTGAGAACCAATGGACCATCAATACTGAGTTTTGCCCTACTGATAGTCTATACATAAGAATCCTAACCTAATATTACTTAGGATACTACTTCAAATCAGTGTAACATAGCTAAATTACTAAATATTCACTAAATTTACTAATCATTTATGTATTGTATTTAGAGAAAGCATTGATTAAGAAACCTATGTGAGGATATCTTTAACAATAATTGGTAAATAATCGACCTTCTTACCTCTTCAACTTCTTCCTTAGTAAACATGTGGAACTTCTTTTCAGGAGTAACAGTGACAACTTCTACATTGAAAGAATTCAACTTTTCTTCCATCACTTGCTTCAAAATAGTTAATACTTGGTTGATAGCCTCTTTCAATGTCATTGACTGGAAATCAAACAATACAAATTGAAAAAATAATAATTTATGTTCAAATAAGTTTGCTCAATCCAATAATAGCCAATCAATCATTAACACTAGAAAGAAAGAAAGAAATTTATTTTTTCAGAACACAAAACACAAAGTAATTTCAAGCTTGCATGCAAAAAGAAATTCAACGCCACCCCTGAGAAACCTGTGCGGGGTCGATCCTTTAATAGTAGTTTATGCAACGATTTTATTTTGACCCTTATTAAGGCACGAGTTAGATGTAAGTTATAACACGAGCGAATGCGAGTGTTATAAATATCTCACGAGTGCCTTAATGGCCAAATAAAATCGTTGCATACACTATTTTATCTACGACCACTAGTATACATTTAATTAAAACAATTTCATTTTACCTGTGGCCGTTCACAGATACCTAACCTCTCGTTTCAAATATGAGAAGTTATAGTAGATTGTTAGGTTAAAGTAGCTGGTGTAGCAGTTTGATGAAATCAGCTGATAGTTTCACAATATTGAATTACGATATTGATTCCATCAAAAATGCTTCTGATTGGTCCAGAACCCGTGTTATAATGTAGAACCTGTACTATAATGAGCTCTTTATGCAACGGGTCTCAAAAAGCATTTCGAAAAGACAGCTGTTTTGGCATCAATTGTGAAACTGTGATGTATACATTATGACATGGTCGTAGATAAATAAACATAAATATAATCTGAACAAATAGTATGAAAACAGTATAAACTAAATAAATCGATATTTTTTTTAACAACGCAGTGCAAAGCTCCTCAAAATTTTAAATAATTTCAGTTAACCATCATTTAATATATTCAATGATTGATCTAGTAATCTATGAGCTGCAAGGACTGTAACTAATATAATATCTAATACTGATTCTATTTTTAAAAAAAGACTACCTTACTTTTTTCTAGTAGCAATTGTTTAAGTGAGCGCCTGAAATTATTGCAGCTTGAGGCATTCCTTATTTCTATAGGCAAAGTGTTGAAAATATTAAGAGCAACATATGAAAAGAATCTTTTGAATTTTTCTTTCCTCGGTCTGGGGGGAACAATCGCACCCCCAGTCCTCAATCTTGGGTGGCTGTATCTATATTCGTTACTATTTTGGCCACTTTGCCTATAAAAAACCTCTAAAACATTGTAAAAGTATAAATACCTTAAGGGTAGATCTCTATCCCTGGAAAAAACAAGTGAAGGATGACGGTTTTTTGCTGATGACACGTATTACAAATTTTTGACCAACTAGTAGAGGATTGAGTGTATTAGAGTAAGCTCCTCCCCAAACAGTTAAGTCATATTGTAGCCTGCTTTCCACTAATGCATGATACAACATCGTTAAAATGTTGTCAGGGCACAATTTTCTTAGATAATAGAATTTTCTACAAGCAATAAACAAATGTTTCTTCAAGTTTTGGGTGTGTTCATTCCAGGTTAGTTGAGAGTCTATTGTAATGCCAAGATATTTCAGACTTTTTACTTCTGTAATATGCTCACAACCACAACTATCAAAGTCAACACATGCAAAGCTATGAAAAGGTAGACTAAGAGGAATTGGCTGCAGGCGTAGATTAATTCTTAATATTTTTGTTTTATCAATATTGAGTTGTAAAGTGTTTTGGTACAACCATAGATTAATAATTTTTAGATCTTCTACCAGGGGTGTTTCCAACTGTTGATCTGTATCTGCCATAAAACACAGAGCAGTATCATCAGCATATGAGGTAACAGTTCCATTGAACTTGCCATTACAAAGGTCATTAATATAAATTAGAAATAGCTCACTCGAGAGGGATGACCTTGTGGAACTCCATTTTTTATGTAAACCTTTGTGGAACTCCATTTTTTATGTAAACCTTTGTGGAACTCCATTTTTTATGTAAACCTTATCACTTAAACAACCCTCTACACTTACTTGTTGAGATCTCCCAGAAAGAAAACGTTCAAACCATATATTGCATACACCTCGTATACCTGCATTATAGTTTTTTTCAATAATATTTTATGATTGACACAATCAAAAGCTTTCTTTATGTCAAGAAATAATTCTGCGACCTTTTTACTCATTCACGCCATTATAAAATTTTGTAAGGACTTGTTTCATTGCATAGAAACTGGATACTATTCTAGATTAACTATTCATTTCATTTCTACTATTCTACATTAACACTATATTCTATTCTACATTGAACCGATAGAGTTTGAATTAGAGACTTTGAGTTGGGGCAAGTGAATCACTAGCAGTAATGATGACATAAAATTTGTTACTGTGAAACCTCACTTTTACACTCACCAATATTATAGTCACGTCATAAACGACATTGTGAGTAACAGGGGCCAATTACAACTTTGCAGCAGCATTTCAAGGGTTTGCTTGCTGCCATAGGGTATGTATAAAACCAAGGACTTAGTATGGTAGAAAAGGCGAAGCTAAGCCACTCGAAAATTTCATTTGACAATATAACAACCAAATTGAAATATTGAGTAATTGAAATATAAATTGCAAAAAAATTTATCCCAAGAGCAGATTCTAAAAGCTTAAAAATAGCTATGATGGGGCTGAAAGACCATAATAGTTCAATGAATAGTTTATACCATATTTTTCCGATAAGGACCTTTGTTTTGAACAATACCGACTCTATACAGACCTTAATGAAGGATTCTATAGAAATACATTGAAAATGGTGTCCGGCATCGCCCTGATAAATTTACACATAAAAACAGCAGTTATAATAATTATCTATGATAAATAATATATATATCAGGGCAAAGAGTAGGTTTTAGGGCCGTATTATTTTATAAACGTTCCTTCAGTGACTTGAGGAACTCTTGAAATGCCTCTTATTACATTGCATGTGTTCAAAAGATCACTTGCCAGCGAGTCAAAACTAACCTCAAAAAATGATTTGAGACTCCAAAAAGCATAAATTACCTTGGGTGAAGATACATAATGTAAATTTACAATAAATTACTGTTAAGGGATTATTACTAGGCCAATGTCCTCTATATTCATATTTTCGTCTTTTACAATAATTCAAGAAAAAATTGAATAATTATAGTGTAGCGAGCGCGATCTAATTGCAGGCATAAGGACTAAATTTGTGTTATTTAATGTAAATTATTATCACGATTCGAAGCTTTGTTGGGAAAGAGCTGGGTTGGTTTTTTGTGTTAACTTCTAACTTTGTTAACTTGCTCTGTCATTAGAGGCATTTCAAAAGTCCCACGAGTCAAGTCCCACTTAATGAACGTTTATACATTTATGGGCCTTAGCATCAAGTGTGAACAGTGATGTGGGCCGGGTAAATACCCAGTGGGTAGGTATTTAAAAATTGGGTATTCACCCCAGGCCCGGGTAAAATACGCAAAAACAGGGTATTTATAATTTTTATCGAATTTAGAGAAGATTGAGTTGTCTTTTTGGAATTATTATCCTGTAAGGATAGTAAAATGATGATGAAATGTGTTTAACAATTGTTCATATGGTCCCTACTAGCATTTTACTTCTTAGAATGATCGGTATAAATACCCAGGTCCTGGGTATCTATGATTTTGTTCGTTTTTTTTGTAGGGATTTTATTGAAAATGACAAAAAGAGTTTATAAAAGTAATAATTATTATTTACAGAGAGGAAAATTTGACCTAGTATGTGTAAACTAACCTAAGGAAATGATAAAAACTAGGTCTGTAGGATAGTAAGATTCAATAATAATTTAAAAAAGGATTTTTGTTCAAGATCTTTTGTTTAGTACTAAAATAAAACATACTTAAACTCATACAAAACATAACTTAAACAAACATAAACTCTATGACACAAAGATTTAAAATAAAAATTAGACCAAAAGACAGAAAAATTCCCTATGTCAGAAGGAATTTTTCAAAATAGGTTTATTTTACAAATAGTTTATAAATTTGAGCAAAGAGGCAACACTGAATACCTGCATATTTATCAACAATGAAATTTTTTACTACTTTTAATATTAAATCCTTACATGTCAGTTAGGCCTACTTCCAATCCATTTTCTAAAAAAAAATCATAACTTAATAACAGTAGAAGTATGTTCACTATTTTTCTAATGTGGTACTGTTGTGATTTCATATCATAGGGAATTTTTAGTTTTGGGCATTCCAGTGTTGCATCACTGGCTTGCTTCACTGCACACCTGCCTACCCTCTCCCCCTCACCATCCAACCAGTCTTTTGTTGAGTGTTGTGTGTCGTGTGTCATAGACTCACCAGTAGAACTACTTTTATTTACCTAGTTTCTTCTCTTCATGCAGATTTTAGACATGAAAAATCCTGTTTATTTACAAACTTTGGGTAATATTTAAAAATAATTACTAAATCATTGAAAAATGGTAAATAGGTTGTTATAGGTTAGCTCAATATATCATACAATGATAATAGTATCATATTCATGGGTAAACACAAATTAATCGTGTTCAATTTCATAAATACCCAAAATACCCGGGTATTTGGTTATTTACCCGGGTAAATACCCAGGATATTTACCCCAAGTTTTAAATACCCGGGTAATTTACATCACTAAGTGTGAATAAGAATATATGTACAAGAAAGAAAAAACTACCATCAGATAGTACATTAGAATGAAAAATTTTAGAATAATTGAAAAATAATAATTTATCTTCTAACTACCTTACTTAATGGTGAGATACATAGTAATAAATATATAGAATGTCAGATATAAGAAAGCCAAAAAAATTTCAGGGTGAACCCTTAGCTCAAATTTATCATACATCTCTATCTATAAAAGGATGATACCCTGACTCACTCATCAACGCAGAGCCAAAACTACTTGGCCTATGAACTTGAAATTTCGTATGAACAATCCTTATAGGATTTCACCGTGCAATAAGAAAGGATTTTTTAAAATTCGCAATTTTAGGGGTGTTTTTAGGGGGTTGAAGTTTTGCCTATGCAAAGCACGTGTACATGGCTAGCTAGCTTACTGGGATCTTTTAATCATATGGAAAATAATTTGAAATTTTTCGATCTGCTGTACACGCTGTAGGAAACATATGACTGAGATCATACCCATATACTGGGAAATGAAATTATGCCGGGTTGATGACATCTGTTAACCAATGCAGCTAGAAATTTGAAACGTAGTCTCAGTAGGAGGTGGTGAATAATAAAATCAAAAACCTAGCTTCTACCTTAATAGTCGTAGGATGTTTAAATTTGAAATGTTCATTGAGAGGTGGTGAGTAAGGTCTTACTGTGTAAGAAAACAACGAAGGAGGCCTCTCTGATCAGCTGGAAGAGCCCTAAGACTAACTTCTTCCCTAATAGTCCTAGAAGGTTGAAATTTGAAATATAACCTCAGTGGCAGGTGGCAAATAATAAAATCAAGAATTTTTTATAAGAACGCAGCATCGCGCGTCGGGCCAGCTAGTTTCAGTATAATTGAAATCTACAGCCCATACAGTATAAATGGTAAGCTTTGAATAACTTTCGGTATGATTACTCATGACAATACGTATTGATATATTCAAAACAGAGCAAAATACCTTATGATAAACTTCTTGTAGACTTTGCTGAGCACCTTCGCTTCCAGAGCCAATAGCTTTTGCATCGAACTGTACAAAAGTGCCAGATGGATCCATATGGAACAATTGCGGGCCTTTCTCATCGATTCCAGCAAAAAGAATGGCAACCCCAAACGGTCGGCTCTGCAAATAGAAATCACACAATTATCAACTACCGATTAGCAGTAAAAATATATATGACACAATAATAAATATTTTAGAAAATGTCTTTATAAGCTAGAAGAATTCCGTTCCAAGATTCTTCTTGAAATAAATTACCATAAAATTTCAAGTGATTGTGGAGCATTGGTAACATAAGTATTTATCAAGGTTAGTCGATAAAGGTTGAACGCTCATATTTATTTCTGATGATAATTCAAAATGGTGGGGGTAATGATAATGTGACGTCATTATGGAGAAATTTTCAAATTCTCAACACTCGTTCTTATAGAGAATCAATAGAAATTCTCTCATAATTATTTGTGAAACTGTGAACTGTAGTTAATTTAAACGTTTAGAACTACATTTTCTACTAGGAACAGCCTCAAAATATTAATTCTCTGTAAATAGGCCATGCTTAATACAATATTTATCAATTATAACACTACTTATTTATTTCATCTACTAACCTTGGAAATGCATCGAGTAAAAATGGAGTATCCTAAATCATATACGAATATGAGACGTTATGTGAATAATTTTGAAAAATTATAATAAAAAACAAAACAAAAAAACTGTGATCGGTAGCTAGGATTATGTTTAATCCTGTGCAAGCAGTCAGTTTTATCATTCCTGATGTTCATAGGCCTAGACTGATTAGTATCAGACTTCAATCAATAGAAGGCGAATGAATCTGTCAATATTCAATTCAAACCCATGTAAACTACAAACCTGTTTCACTGAGTCAACCGCAATTTTGCTTTTGACAAACCTTCGTACTTCATACATCAATTTCTATCATGATAAATAACATCAATAAGTGGTACAATTAAGTTAATTAACATCAAGTAGTTTCTTATACCAACAAGAAAAACCTGAGCTTTCCACTTTCATAAGAGTAGTCCTCAAATGACAGAAAGGTCTAATAGGAAATATTCAAAATTATGCACGAAAGTATAAAGCAGTAAGAACGCTATATGGAACTGAATGTGGGGGGGGGGGGGGCTGACATCGTTTAGTCAGCTGAGGTGTGTTATCACAAACTAGCTCACTCCTCACTTATATATATTTCTAATGATGAAGCCCATTTAGATCTGAAACCTGTGCATGGGTAATGAGTTGGATCTATAGTTTTAGGTCGGTTCTGAACCATTGGGAAGTGATTTTACAGCAGAAAATAGGGTATTTTTTTGAGGCCAATCCAATCGGTCACCCTTACAAAGAGGGCTCAGGAGTTCGTAGCTCCTCTTACCTGACTGAACAGATATCTGCCTCGGCTCGCAGCTATCCCTTCCCTATGGTCTTAAAGTATAGAATTTCTTTAGTAAATTAGGTTAAACCTAAATTCATATTCTAAATTTTAGTCTTGATAAATGAGTTAATCTGATCTAGTTGTGGCTTTACAACTAAAAAATGCATATTTTTCTCATGGTCTCAAAACAGAGCATAGGGGGTGAGAAAACGTTCATCAATTTTAAGAATTAGTCTCAATCTCTAATTCGAATATAATCTCTAGATAAGAATTATGACAATGACTGAAAACTATTAATGAAATTGAATTGCACTCACCATGGCACTGCCATCCTCATCAGAGTCTCCAAAGCGGATAGCTAGATTGGAAACAGACTGAGCCACAGATTCTACACTCATCTTTTCATCATAGACGAACCAATGATTTTGACATTCTAATCTAGCTTTGTCAACCATTGTTCTAGAGTCAGCCATCAAACCACTAACAGCACAAGCTGGAAAAGACAAAGTATTTGATACATAAACTGATTTCAAACATATAAAATAGCCTACATAAATAAGTGCTTTACTTCAAGTAATTTATTATAAGCTGAGAAAATATTGATTAACTGGTGTGATTTTAATATAATTTTGAAGTGATTTATTATAAGTTGTCAAAATTGGATTCACTTCCATTTGTTTCACTTGGGTTTTATCATTTGAATTTTACAGAGAAAAAAATGGATAAGTTATATTTATCCACAATGAACTACATCATCACATTTCATTATTGTAACGTATACAAATTATCATTGTACACAATACAAATTTAAGAAGTTTGAAAAATAGAATGTCAAAAGCCATTCCCAAATAGGAAACCCCGTTTACTACGGTACTTCAAAATCTTATTTCGATGGAAAAGAGTGAGCACAGATGCTTTATGTCCATTATCATTTATTGGATCATGAAAGGCAAGATTTGGCGTGGAAGCATGAAAGGCTATGCAACTGAAGGATGTATGCTTGAATAGTTCTATTATAGATTTAGTTTAATTTAAACATAGCTGTCCAATCAATCACAAAAACATCATTTATGCAGGTGGGGAAGATAGGCTACAACAATGATCAGAAGAGGATGCATTATAATCAACTGTTCATGCTCAAGCTGTTTATGGAAAAATTAAAAGGAATGAACATGAAGGATGCCGAATTAATTAGTTAAAAATAAATGATTTATTTTAAATTTACACAATCAGACAGAGTTAGCAGAGGTGGACAATAAATTTCCCATATCATTTACTGGTTCATGATTATGAAAATGGAAAAGATTGAGAGGTGAGAGCGAGGAGGATGCAGTTTCCAATTGTCCAGTGACCAAATTCAATTATCATTGAATAAATTATTCAAAAATCACAATTTATATGTGATAGTGTAGATACTGATACATAAAAAGCTTTATTATTATTATTATTCACCAATTCCTGATGTCCAAAAAGGCAAGATTGAAAGGTATGAGCCAGGAGGATGCAGCTTCAAATAGTTAAAAGAAAGATTTATTATTTAATTTACAACTATAATTCATTCTTGTAATTATCATCAGAATTACAGTAAGAGATTTGTGGAACAGCAGATAATCTTGTATTAGAGATCTCATAGATCATAAAACAGATGCACTGAGTCGATTAAAAAATACAAACTAGAACTATTCTAATAGATCAACAAGTTTTAATACCAATATGCTTGTCAACTTCTACAATCTTCTCAATAGTTGTTGGTTCCATCAGGGGAGATGTAATCCTTTTCTCTACAGCCAATACAACGCCTTCAGATGTGCATATGCCAATTGCTGTTGACCCAAGTTTGATAGCTTCGATTGCATATTCAACCTGTGAATATACAAACCAAATTGTTAAAATTCAATGAATAAAAGCATTAACTAACGAAACTCACAATGTAAATAATGATAATAATTTTCGAAGACTGCTTGTCTTTAAAGGTGATATGTTTATTTATAATTTATATTTCATTTAATCATGCATTAATTTTATTTAATCGTTATTGCACAAGGTACAATAAATGACGATCGAATGAGTAGTATTACTTTATATGGACCAACCTATTAATCTCATTAATAATTTTACACTACCTTTTGTTTAGAATCTTAAAACCCTGGACAAATATGGTATCAATGATGTGTAAATGGACTTTAGAAAGTATTTAAGATGAACTGCTCAAATAGTTCCAGTTCACTTGAATATTCTGCTGTGTTTCAGTATAGAGCAGTGCCAGCTCCATCACTTGAAATATATAACATTGAAGTGATTTGTGAAGTTATTTTTCTATTTACATAGAGTGCATTCATATATTTATCATATAATTTTCTATTACAAAACTGAAGCTTGAGGGTTAGGGTACGCGCATGTTGAGGAGGTGTAGGTGAAGGTGTAGCTCGTCATCACCGCTAGGTAAAACAAATGCATTATCTGTTACGGGTGCGCGCATAGTGAGCAGGTCGAGGTGGAGGTGTAGGTCGCTGCTTACAAGGTCTTGCTGGATGTTTTTCAAGAACAAACTATTTTGATTTTACCTCGCCGCTTAGCGCGCTGCTTCTTCGTGATTGGTCCGTTCAAGGCCACACACTCCTCCCCCTCCTACAAACAGTTCAATTCTACCCAGCGAGCACGCTACTACGAACTACGTACTGAGCTGTACCGTACGTATGTGGTTTGATAAAGTACTGTGCGTTTTTACGTGTTTGAAATGAAGGAAGAAGTTATCATTACCGTGCACTGTTGGGGGATGATCTAGCAAAAAAGGCAGAAAAACGTCAGCCTTGGAAAATTTTTAAAACCCGTTGTGTATGGGTACCAAATTTCAACTTTTTTGGGCTAGTAGTTCTTGAAAATTAGTGATGAATGAGTCAGTGGTATTTGGCTTTCATATATAGGCTATTAGGCTATATAGATTTGGCTTACAAAACTCGCGGTTTATTAGTTATAATGAATAATAAGACGAAATTGTCAGAACCACATTTATAAAAAAAAAAAAATATAGTGATACTAGTTTCGGTTGTTACACCATTATCAATCTTAAACAAACGAATTTGTGTGAGATTGATAATGGCGTAGCAACCGAAACTAGTATCTCATTATTTTTTATAAATGTGGTTGTGACAACTTCGTCTTATTATTCATTATGGATATCTTCCACAATATCACCTTCGCCACTACAAAGAAGTTATTAGTTATAACTTATAAGAGTGATAATGAGATTGTAGTAGACATGGCCTTTGTAGGCCTATAATCATTGGATTTTTCATAAAAGGAATGGTCAACATAATTATTATAGTTTAATATTTCTGCTTTGTATTTGTGCTTGTAATGGGAAATTTTATATTTTTTAATAATTTGTGTCATTAAATAAAGAAGTAATATATTTATAGAATTTGTCATTCATACTCTTAAAAGGATGTGTCATTCGATAATGGGCAGTTCATTGAGAAATTGTTCTCAGAATAAATTGATGCTATTTTGTTAATCAGTATGTGCTTGCAATAACCATTGACTACTGTAGCGCCTAGCGTGTCCATATGATCACAGTCCATTTATCGAAACTCATTGAATGGAATGACGTGATTTTCCGTAAAAACTTCGGTGTTAAAGGGTTATGAACATTATTTATAAAAAATTAAACACATCTTGAACTAATAAAAGAGTAGGCAGTTGTAGTCAATACAACTTACTTTATAGCAAGTACCAGCTATTCTTCTGGACAGATTGGGTTTACATGTACGTTAAGGTAACTTTTACAATTCTCCAGCTCTGGTGGAATCTTTGTATGTAGGAATTCGATTTAAGTTGAAACAAGTGATGATATTAGCCCAGTTTCTGCCGTACTTGGTTAATGGGATGAGCACTAAACTCTCAATTGCTTAATGTACTAGTAAACCACCACTTACTTGCCGAAGACATCTTATCACTATCATCACTACTGTCTGTAATCATTATTACAGAAAAATTATAATGCACGAGACAATGAGAACGTACTATTGCCCCACACAGTTGGAGACAGACGACACACTGTCTGTGGACTGGAGCGAAGGGAGAAAAGCAGCTCGGTAAACCTCCTGAACATACGATACCTACCTCCTGAACATACCATACCTACCTTAGAGACCAGTTGATGGCGGAAAAATAGCAGAATTATCATTCACAAAAGTATAATAACTTATATATTCGAAAACATAGTTACTAATTATTGTATAAATTTCCACTAGTTTCATTACCTGGAATAAGCGGCCTTCAGGAGAGAATGTGTTAACTCCTCTATCGTATTCTGAGCGTGTAAGAAACATCTGAAAGCAAGAGAAGTCATCTTTCAAAGAATGCTTTCTAGAAAATCTGTAGACATCCAGTAAGAATTGCATGCAATAAATTGTAGTGAAAAAATGTTGGAATAAGATTTTATGAGATTAAAAATGGGAATTTGAAATTTTATTACCATAAAAAACGATTTTTCAGGTCACATACGAAGCGACAATACTGTCTTGTGAGTATTAATATTTAAGTTTATTGAAAGCTTCATGGTATGGTTAACTTTGAAAGGTAAATGGAAGTTTCGATTTAAAGTCAATGTAGTGGAAGTGAATATTTTTGTACAAAAATGATGATAAATGATTTTGAAAGTAGCCTATATATAAAATTAAAAGTAAAATTATGTATTTTTAAAGATCAACAGCATTTACAAACACGTCAATTCTAGAAATGTATAAAAACAATTCAGATCAAAATACTAGGCACATATTTTTAACTTAATTGTCAATAGTACCAGTTACATGCAGTTCTGAATCCTAGATATTTTAAATAATAATAATAATAATAATAATATGAGATAACGAGAGGCCTCATCAGCAAATTCAAATATAACATTAACTCACAATCTAGACAGTTGTCGATAAGAATTTACTATTCTCAGATAGGAGTTATAGGACGTTAAAAATTTTAGGGAGAAATTCTTTTGTTTTAGAATAATTACAAAAATTTTAAACTAAATTATTCCTACTCCCATTATTATAAGTTATTTGTGGCACGTAGCCTACCCTGTTGAAAATAAGTGATAATTTTATTGGAATGTCTTATTCCTATACAAAGTGAGGGAAGTGAAATTATGTTCATTATTTTAAAACGAGGCTATCTCTACAGTGCCCATACATAAAAGACTACATATTAACCGCACAGCCTTTTTTTTAAACCTCAATAATTTGATGCTGCATCACTCATTACCCTATATTGAGTTTCCTTGAGATAAGAAAAATATGGACATAATCTATGGACATAAGAAAAATAAACTGTCAATAGAACTTGCAAGCTTACAACTGTTTTCAACGTTCTCTGCATGAATAAACCTTTACATACTTGCAACTTTATCTAACATAAATTATCATCCCAATCTAGTTTTTAACCTGCATTAAATTTATAAAAATGTAACATTTTCCAACTACAAAACTCAACATCGTTACTAAATGACTTGAGGTCTTAGTTTAGGCCTTTGAAGCAAAAAAGATTTCCTGGATTTCTTGTTCCATGACGAACTGCGTTGTTAATATTAACTTTTCATGTGAAATTTAACGACTTGCAGTCAAATATTTGAACACAAGAAAAGTTAATAAAAGATTTCCATCACATAGTTGAGTCCTGATCCATAGTTAAGGATCATTATTATAATTTAAAGCCAATTTTGAACTAACACATAAGTTACCGCAAAATCATTATCAATCAGATAATCCATTTGTCCTCCATAGGATACATGAAATCCGTTCAATTGTAGAAGCAATACAACAGATTGGGGATTATTTTAAGTTGTGTTTCATTGTTGTAGGCATAACTAACTTACCTACTAACTTATTCATTGACAAAACTCTGTATGAAAAAATCCAGTTGTGGGTACATACCGGATTTTGACTGGAAGGCGAATTGAGATTTTTGACACATAAACATGACACTTTTTTTAAATTTGTCCAAAGTTTTTCAATAGGCTATAAATAATAAAAATTACGTCATTTAAATGAACAGACCGGAATTTTACCGGTCCGTATATCAAATTCATTCCATCGTGAAAATCATATCAATTCAACTACAATGGCTTTTTCAAATGAATCAACTAAATTAAAAATAGATGGATTGTATAGATGGTTATATTTTCATTTGATTAATACTGTCCATTAAACTATTGCGATAGCCTTAAATAGCTCTGTAATGCACGGCAGGTAAGTCATACTCAAGACAACCATGAGAAGCCGTCAGTACGAACCTATTATACTTAAAATAATATGAAGCTAAGAATTATGTTTTAAACACAACATTAAAAAAATATATATGTAGTCTATACAGTAATAATCATTCGTCATCATGACACATAACCTCAAATGCTTGTGAAACTAGTTCGTATAGATATTTACGTTGAAATAATATAGTTCAATTGTAAAACAGTTATTCACCTCGCAGGATACTGAAGTTCTCTGTTTCTATCTAATGTTCACGATACTTTCTTCTGTGAAATTTACGCTAAAGAATTAAAGTGAAATCGCAGCGTGAGAATGCAAAAACTTATTTCAGTTTCAGTTTTCATCAACACAACACATCAACCAACGAGCCAACAGCAAATGCATAGTTAGCTGTTAGATACTGGATACTCGACATTGGAGAGTTGATCCAGTAAAGTAGTTGACTACTATAGTCTCGATAGTGCAAGGTCGATTCTCCAGTATCATCGATGCTAGCCCAAAGAAGTTATAATAATATTCACTAGCCAGATTACAGCAGCTAAGCGTTAATCATATTCAGTTTATTAAAATAGAAGCGTTTCTCAATAGGCTATATAGTTAAGGGTTGATTACATTGGGATAGTTACTCGCTAAGCGAGTAGCGAGTTGGACGTTACTAACCGACCGTGCTACAGCAGCTCAGCATACCAAGCCAAATTATATTTAAAAAATTATTTCTAGAATCACACACATACTATGGAATTTCTAAGACAATAAATACTATTGCAACACAAAATTAAAATATGAAGTCACCAACAATTATTCAATGAAATTTCATCAGAACAATATACAATATATCTCATCTGAAGTGTTATGCTGGCAGCCTGCGTGATTAAGTATCGGCTTTGGCCACAATAATATTGTATTTTGGTGTTGGCTACTCTGCCAGAGAGTACAAATGTGACCAAATTCAAAGTAGACAGGCTCTCAACTTTGAATTTGGTCACATTTGTACTCTCTGGCAGAGTAGCCAACACCAAAATACAATATTATTGTGGCCAAAGCCGATACTTAATCACGCAGGCTGCCAGCATAACACTTCAGATGAGATATATTGTATATTGTTTTGATGAAATTTTATTGAATAATTGTTGGTAAACTTCATCTTTTAATTTTGTGTTGCGATATTATTTATTGTCTTAGAAATTCCATAGTATGGGGGTGATTCTGGAAGATAAATTTTTAATATAATTCGGCTTGATATGCTGAGCTGCTGTAGCACGGTCGGTTAGTAACGTCCTACTCGCTACTCGCTTAGCGAGTAACTATCCCAATGTAATCAACCCATTAGTAATATAATCGATTTTTGAAATAATCCAACAACTCAATCGAGATGGAATAATCGATGCTCAATTAATCAAAATGAATCAACATCAATCAAAAAATTATCGATTATTTTATCAAAGCATCGAGATCCTCGATATTTGACACCCGTAACTACTGAATGCTGAAAAATAGATATTTTGAAATCCAATTTAGGATCATTTTTTTTTTAAACTAAAAGGTAACTTACATGAAAATTGAAATGATCGTATAAGACTTTTAATTGCTGAAGGCACCCACACGCAGGGAAGTATATACCATGGAGGTATGAGAGTACAACACCACCTTTTTTCCTCGTGGGAAAACAGCTTTTGAGATACTTCAAAATAGATGGCATTGGTTCAGGAAAGTGGGTTGTATGTGTATGTGTGCGTGTGTGTGTGCTCGACATCTGAATTTATGTAGTTTTCACTGGACATTAAAACATTTTCATTATTTTGAAATGTTTCAGCCACGACAGCTTCTAAATTTAATCGCTAGTTTCAACCCTTCAATTCATAAAGTTATGATTCTTTCAAAGAGTGATTAGGGTATTTCAAGTGAGTTTACATCATACAAAAACTATTTAGAAATTGAGGTTAAAATGATCGTTGATCACTGAAGATTCTAGAACTTATCTGCTGTGTGTCATTTCATACAATGTATGTAGTCCTCATTATTAGAGTTTATTGTTCTATTTGTGTCGATATCATCTGGTAAGTTTAAAATTTCCGGGATTAACAATAGTCAAGACCACGGAAGAAATCAATATGATTAAATTTTATGACTCATTTCTATTCACAAGTTTAGAGTTTATCACATACACTTACATAATGGTAATTTGTTCATTTCTGTTGCATCATGTTCTATTAACTCTATGGATATAGATTGAAGAAAACTTGCTCTTCACAGCATCCTTTTGCTAGTTTTGCCCTCAACTGGTGATGTGCCAAACTTGTAACATATCTGGTGACGTTGGGTCTGGTAGACCCATTTTTATAATCTTTGTAGAACATGCCCATACCAAGTAATTGAATTTTTTCCAAAATGTACCTGATACTAGACAACTATGGGGAGGCAGCATAATAAATATTGTGCACCTAAACCCGTTATTGATTGTCAATTGGTATTTTTGAAAAGTTTATTGAAAAAATTAAAAAAAAAAACTGGGTGTTCGTAAAAAATTCAACATGGTTGCAAAAAATGTTTTTTTTTACATTTAAAATAGATGAAATTTATAAACAAATGTATGAAAATTGAAAAAAAAATAATCATAAGCAATATAAGTTCATAAAAAAATTTTGTGCAGGTTTGAACTTTGCTGTTTCTGACCCTTTTCTTTAATTGTTCACCTCGCAATCAGCACACAAACTGGCCCTACATTCCAAACAATAGGATCTTTCACATGCAATGCACTCAAACTTTGTTTTCCTGTCTTTTCCGGTTGGACATAGCTGACATCTTTTTCTTTTTTCACCCACTTTTACTCCTCTTCTTGGTACATTTTCCTTGAGAATCCCACCTATCAAATTTCGTAGCTCTCTGGGTAGATTTTGGTTGTAAAGTCTTCTTCTTTGATGTGGCTCAACAAGGCTGCGGCTGAGGTTCTTCTGGAACTTGAGTCTTGTTGATTTTTCATTGTCACGGAATGAATAATGTATTACAAAAGAATTGACAGATGAAATATTTAGTATTCCATAGAATAACGTTGTTGGCCATCTCTTTGTTCGTCTGTTGGTGGTATAAATTGCACACTTCTGATCCAGTGAATCAACTCCACCCTTCGTAGAGTTATAAAATAAGATTATTTCGGGTTTCTTAGTTACCTCATCTGTCTCAGCAGTGTGATGCATGGAAGATATGAGAACCACAGATTTGCACTTTTTGGGAACAAAGGAGACTAGAGTCAAGTCATTAGTGAATCCATACACAGAGGATTCAATTACTCTGTTCTTATTGGGTAAAAACTCCAATGGAACCTCTGCTTTGTTTTTCCTAAGAGTACCCACATAAGTCAAGTTTCTTTTTTTCAATTCTCTCACTACTTCTATGGAGGAAAACCAATTATCCCCTGTGACATTTCTCCTTGAATTCTCAATTGGTTTGGTCAAACGTAGAACTGCTTGAGTTGGAACTAGAAGTTTCCTCTCCTCATCAGAAAGCCCAGTGCCATCAGAATCTTTTCCACTGTATATATATCCATTCATGAAGTAATGGGTTTTAGCATCTGCCAAAACCATAACTTTCAATCCATATTTTGCCGGTTTACTGGGCAAATACATTTTGAATCGACAGCGACCACGAAAGGGAATAAGCATCTCATCCACACATGTATATTCATGGGGTGAATAATTCATTTGTGAATTTTCCACAAGCCTACTGAATAGCCAGGAAATTGCAGCTGCCCTATCATTGACAAGTCTTGCTCCTCTGTCTTGCTTACAGTCAAATCTCAAAGAAGACAATAGAGTTAGGAGGCGCTTCAGAGACATTGTAGCTCTAAATACATCGCGTCCTGTTCCATCAGTTGCATAAAGAGACTCCAAATCTTCATGGCTTGATTTGAAAACACCAGTATAAAACAATATTCCTATCAGAGCTCTCATTTCTATAATGTCTGTGTCTTGAAGCTCAACTTTTTCTGGAGTTTTGTACTTTACTCTATTTTCTTCTAGCTTCTCATTTGTGTGAGTAACAATCTCATTGAG
The DNA here is from genome assembly GCA_948455865.1 of Conomelus anceps. Taxonomy (NCBI): domain Eukaryota; kingdom Metazoa; phylum Arthropoda; class Insecta; order Hemiptera; family Delphacidae; genus Conomelus; species Conomelus anceps. The sequence goes on from OX418216.1 coordinate 27,535,433, forward strand.
CATATCATAAGTCACTAGGCATTCCCATGATTGAAGTTCTGTGCAACTATTACCTAAAGCTCTAGCTGGGCCAATAACTCCTGGAAAATGCATTCTTGTAATAATATTTTCAGCTGGAGTTCTTGTAGTGCGCTGTGGTGCCTTCTTTGACCATTTGAATTTGCTTCTTCCTCGTCCATACCAATAATTGGTGGTAGTTTGTTGTTCAAGTTCATTGGAAATGTCGTCTTGCTGCACCACATCATCATTCAAAACTGCATCATCATTGTCATCTTCACTCATTTCTGAATCTGTATGATGGTCACTGAGTTCAAAATTTGGATCATTATCACTATCATCACATAAGTCAGAGTCACTGTCACTTTCCTGTAGTATGTCCCTAACAGTATCAGAAAAATTTGGATCATTTGTTGATATTCCTTGTGAAGAAGACGCCATTTTGTTGAATTTGAATTATGAAAAAAAATAACGTAATTGGTGATGTTGGGTCTGTGAGACCCAAACACAACTTTGACTGTCAATAAATCAACTTTGTAGAAAGGAATCACATAAACAGTTAATCACGGCTTCTCAGGATGCACTAACTTGAAGGTATTGGAGAGTAGAGTGGAGTGAGAAGAAGCAGGTTGCCACTACAACAAAACAAAAATTCCCTTGGGTCTCCCAGACCCACGCTCACCAGTTGAGGGTTAAAATGATCGTTGATCACTGAAGATTCTAGAACTTATCTGCTGTGTGTCATTTCATACAATGTATGTAGTCCTCATTATTAGAGTTTATTGTTCTATTTGTGTCGATATCATCTGGTAAGTTTAAAATTTCCGGGATTAACAATAGTCAAGACCACGGAAGAAATCAATATGATTAAATTTTATGACTCATTTCTATTCACAAGTTTAGAGTTTATCACATACACTTACATAATGGTAATTTGTTCATTTCTGTTGCATCATGTTCTATTAACTCTATGGATATAAATTGAAGAAAACTTGCTCTTCACAGCATCCTTTTGCTAGTTAACTATACCAATACAAGCATAAAATGCAAACATTATCAATACAACGTTATCTTGTGGAGTGCAAGATTTTGCATAATATTTACCGTACTGTACACGCATCTTACGGTATCTCTAAATTGACTTGAAGAAACTGCCGTCTTTTCGAGATTTTTTACATAAATAAGGGAAAGAAAATATGTATAATGATGGTTGCTGGATGTTGAGTGATATACAATAATTGTGTTTGATGTGCGTGAAAGCTTGTGATGAGAGCTTAAAATGGCTCGTCTATCTGTAATTCAAGCAACAGGCAAATGTATTGTTTTGCCGGATTATGGCCACATGAGTATTGAGACTTGTGTGTGAGTAATGAGCTGAATATTGGCAAGGTGAAAATATCCAAGCCTGAACGAGATCGAACTCGAGGAAGAATAGCCAGCCAGAGTGCTATCTAATCAGATACAAGTGACCTAACTGACTAAGCCACCGATGCCAACATTAATTTGCAGCTCTATCCAAATTAAGTTATTATTTTTTGTATAGGTGATATAATATAGCTGTTGAAAGTTTGGGATAGGATATCTGGGGCGCCACTTCGGTTTCTTTGAAGACAAAGTTTCTGTTATGTATACAAGTAAACGGAGTTTTTTCTTTGCTGATGAAGCCCACAGGAGTCTGAGGAATGGGCGTGAGCAATGAGGTGAATTATGATAAGAGTGGTGTCTGATTGGTCAATTTTACCAGAGGCGTCTGATTGGTCTATTAAAATTCATAAACGTTAAAAAAGTTGAATGGACCTATCAGACGCCAACTGTAACATTTACCGGTAAGGCTGCCATGAACTCAACTATTGATGTTAAAATTGATGTTTTATCTACAAGTTGCTCCATGATGAAATCAGCTGTTTTATGCCACGAAATTAATCAACTACTAATATGTCTGCAATGTTTTTTATTTACAAAATTTCAAAATCCACTGTGCTTGTCATTGATATCATTTATACTAGGAATGAGTCAAGTGATGTGTAATTTCCGAATCTTTCCATTACTAAAATAATCTGGAGAAACTCTTCTATAACACCATTTATTCAATTGCCCTTAATGCCTTCGATATTGGTATTCTGTGTTTCATACCAGACCGTCTTTTGTGATGATGGGATCGAAAATAACAAAACCTAAAAGACGCCCAAAACATAGAAGTAATTTGAAGGCTAGTTTATCACCATACATGATTTTTCTATCTATATAGTTTATAGTCATGGTATCCGATTATTTGATTCGTATTTCTCTAAAGATTTAGTTCAATTATTTTGTTTATTTCGTTTTCAGACAAAGTGCGAGAAAGTAACTTACTCCCTTGAGCTCTGACTCCAATCATGCATATTTTTTGTGTAATTTCGAACGATCGTGCCTCGACAAACTCTCAAGAATAATTGGACAATAATCGATGTGCATTATATTTGATCGCATATGAAATGGAATAATAATAATTGAACTAAATAATCAATATTCCTTTATTAATCAAATTTAGCCTTATTAGTTAATAATTCAATCGAGCATCAATCTATTATAATCACCATTTGACATTTATTTGAGTCAACAATTTAACATAAATCTTATTGCAAGATCTACGATCACTAAAGCCTCGATGCCACTGGGTGAGTTTGTAGCTAAGCGAGTAGCGAGTAGAAACGTTAGAGTCCGACCGTGCTTTAGCAGATCGGCGTGCCAAGCCGAAAAATAGAATTTACGGAACTTCTAGAATTATCCCCATACTATGGAATTCCAAAGACAGTAAATATTATTGCTACGCAAAATTAAAATGTAAAGTTTACCAACAGTAATTGAATGAACTTTCATCAAAACAGGTTGGTGATATCACAGAAACCTCAGGTGTTAGCTACACTGCCATCGAGTAGAGAAAAAAGTAGACTGGCTCTCATCTTTTTTCGCTACTCGCTGGCAGTGTAGCCAAAATGCGCCGTTATTGTGGCCAAAGCCGACAGGCATGAGACATTTAACCGTGCAGGCTGCCAACATGGCACTTCAGATGAGACACATTGAATTTTCATTGATAACACCAATCAACTGTTTTGATGAAAGTTTACTAAATTACTGTTGCTAAACATCATATTTCAATTTTGCGTTGCAATATTATTTATTATCATTGAATTTCCTTAGTATGGGGTAATTCTAGAAGTTCCATTCTATAAATCGGCTTGGCATGCCGAGCTGCTGAAACACGGTCGGCATGTAACGTTTCTACTCGTTTAGCTACTAAATCGACCAGTGTCATCGACGCTTAAGCAATTTATTCCATTGGAGTTTTCCAATCTGAAAGTTGAATTCTAATTTTTCTTAGAATCACTCATGTAACTTATCTTTATCGTTTCGTTTGTATAACTTTGTAAAAATTAATTATTATATGAATAAATATAGAAAGAACAAGCTTTTGCTGTATTTTATTCTCACATTAAGGGTGGGTTGTGTTTAATAATGGTGCAGAAAATGAGCAATTATTGAGTCAAGAAACTATAGTAGTTATTGTCTTTGAATGTTCTTGATATAGAAACTTGTATTCTACAAATCTTCCACAGTGTTGATGGTAACCAGGCCTCTGAGAGGAGAAAACGAAGCTTTATTACTTAATATAAATTAGAGCATATTTTAATTTGAAAGATACAACAGATTCTCACCACACATAACTTACTATATGTTCAATGTTCGAGAATCTAATTGGAATATTTTTTTTGTTACTTCCCACAAGCAAAAACTTCAACAATCCTATACATTGTATGTATGTTACAGTTTGATTTCTTGAATAAACAAATTATTTTATTCGGATTTTCTTTGTAGAAATAGCCTATGTTAATAATTGAATTTGTTTTTTTCTTCAGATGAATTGTCATTCTAATGGATTGTGTTTGTCTACAACAACAGCTAGTATGTTTTGCTGGGGAAACACTACTAATGGTGAACTAGGGTTAGGTGGAATAGAGGACCAGCATATTCTAGTACCTAGAGAACTCAATTTCAAGGAGGCAAACAAAGTTCAGTATGGTAAGTCTTAAATGTATGTAACTCAGTTCTTTCCATCATCCATATTCTTGCTTTCATTCATTAATATACGGAATATAATATACCCTACATGAATACAATTTTCATATGCTCCAACATATCTAAATTAGCAGTATGAATACATAGTTTTTTAGTCTTTAGAAATTATCAATATTCTCTATAGTCACAAGAAGCAATAATTCCGGCTTTCTATCAGTAGTCTTCGTTTGTAAGTCTCGGCCAGTCTAAATACGAGGGGCATTTTTTTCAATCTCTGATGGGCCATAAGCAAAAGACCAGTAAATAATTATAAAAAACATTTTTTACCGAAATGTATCTACAGTCATGTTAACTTGTCAACATAATCACCTTGAAGATTGCGGCATTTGTCACACCTGTGGACAAGCTTTCCATTACCAGCAACATAAAATGTTACCGCTATTGAACTTTAATGAGTCTTGAATAGAATCGATAATAGAACGGTATAAATTTTCTTGGCCTTGTCTTAAAGTTTCTCATTAGTTGGAAAGTGCTGACCTCCAAACCATTTCTTGCACACAATTAATGCTACTGTTTATTATCAAATTTCACAACATTTGCGGGGATCACTCGGAACAAATGAAGAGGCATGCTCACGTTTGGAATTGTTCTGCTGCATGGCAACAGTCGATCTCATAGTGCCGGTGTCACATAACAACTTCTTTAACAATTTCAAGGGGAAATTTTTGACTAACCACCATACAGTCCCGACCTAGCATCGAGTGATTTTCACATTTTTCCTGAGCTTGATTAGAGGATAGTTTCTTCCAACTACTAAGGAACTTCAGAACAAGGTCAAGACTCATTTAAGTTCACTAGCGGCAACATTTTATGAAGAGGGTATTGAATAGCTTGACCAAAGATATGGCAAATGCCTCAATCTTCAAAGTTATTACGTTGAGAAGAAAACAAACATAAGGGTATGTGCATTTTGATAATAAAATGATTTTCTACATTTACCTTATATATATGGCCCATTAGAGGTTGAAAAAAATGACTCTTATATTATTTCATCTCACTACATCTCTTTCATTCTTTCTTGACGATTTCTTTTGGTGAATGATCTTCATTAAACAATTTTGGTTAGTGAATTAAGTTAATCCTTATAGCTGAATATTGTTTAAGATTTCTTAATCATCTACTTGGACGTATTTATGAAAAGTGTTCTTTTTCATTTTTCAGTTGCCTGTGGGAAATTCCATAGTGTACTCATCACTGAATCTGGAAAAATATTCTCATGTGGTAGTAATGATTTTGGCCAACTAGGACACAGTAAACCTCGAACGCGATTCGGTAAATAAACATTTCTTGGCCATATTATATGTAGTAGATAATTTATTTCTTCAGCAGTAATATATTTCAATAACTTTTCATTATCAATTGATTATTGTAGTGTCTAACTTTTTCATGTCTTGACTTGTCTTATACCCCATAACGAGTCTTCAAGGCGTAATCTTCAAAGAAAAGTTATGTTGAAAAACTAACCTGTGTTTTTCCTATTATAATGAATTTTGAGCACCACAGCTGAAGATAGGGTTAGTAGATTACATTTTATATTTCAAATAAATATATAAGTTACCATTTAATTAAATTATGGAGTAATCTACAATCTCCATTTAATTCTACTCATATCTCTTGAACTCAGTTGGCATTGCTTTAAAAATCAGCGACAAATAATGGAGAACCCTTATTGCAAAGCTTCTGGACAATCAGGGATTTATGAAGAATACTTACAGTTCATCACGCATCCTAGTAATGCAGCAATGAGCAACAAAAATGTATCGTTACAGCATTTCCTATGAATTATCATTTTGATATTATTGTCCACCCTGACTTATCCCATAGAAAAAAATGTAAATGGAAACCCCATAGAAATAGAAAATGGAGGGTTCTCTCAATACTACAAAAAAATGCAATCTTTTATGCTTTATTATCCTTATGGTATGTTATCAAGTCCCAATACAATAACAGTGATTCGACTTATGACAATGGTTGCTAATTGGACGTCTGGAAATTGAATACCCTTCAATTTCACCTTATCAGCACGAAAATTGTACAATCTGCTTCCCGTAGATATCAAAGACAAAGCGCACTACAAAATATTTAAAAACACAGTACATGAGTGAATATTGAACACAAAACATAGAAACAATCATTTGAAATATGTGAACTCACAAAATAAACCCTACATCCTTTCTCTAAAACATGGTAGATGTCATAGTTAGGTAGGGTAATTTCCATTGACCGATAAATTGGTATATTTAAATGACAATTATTTGTAGTTGTAGATTTGTGTTCTTATATTAAGTACATGTAGTTTTAGATTTCTTTATTAGAATCAACATTTTTAATTATATTGTTACGGGTTCTAATAGCTAAAATAAGGCTGGCAACACTAAAGTTCACACTTGCACTTTATTTACACAAATTAGTCTATTTACACACCAATATTTGTAAGTTCAATTAATTAAATAAAAACAGATCATCAAATGACAAGCTAATACTTATTTTCAGTAATTATTTACAAGAATTAATGAATAAGTAATTACAGGCTGATCAATGATAAAAGAAACAAGAGTCCAATAAACTGTACAATAATGCAGAAAGAAATAATAAAAAGAGCAACTAATCACTTACAAAACCACAGTCCAATTCGTTATTTGACAGTCCCAAATAATATCGCTTAACACAACGTCTTTAAACTATTAGTAAGCTGCATAAACAGGAAACACTTGTCTCTGCACTTGACACTGTCTAAAGACTGAATAAAGCACTGTTTACTCCACTGGCACTGGATTGTCTCTTTCACGAGATCTGTAATACAATCTGTCACGCAGGTTTGTAGAAAACTGACTCACTGGTTCACGTGGACTCCTTTATATAGCTGTTGTAGTTGTATAATTCCAAGAATTGGCGCCTTCTCGAAGCTTCAATAATGCTTGGATTATAGACCTCGATTGTTCAAGAAGAATGTAGAATTGACGAGAAGATCAATTGAGTGAGAGAGTTGCAGACTTGAATAATAAGGGTGACAAAGACATGTGAAAAGAGAACGCAAGAGAGCAAGAGAACGCATATTGGGTTTCAAATCACGTGCGACCATGAATGGAATGATCTACTTAGAATAACGTAGTTCTATGTGCATAAATAACTGCTTGTTTGCTTTCGTAACAATATATTTACTTGCATTAGCTAATGCTAATCCTAATCTAGTTCCCGAGTGATGGCGATTCATCATAATTTGTATAATTTATACAAATTAATGGCTGTAGCAATTTATTACAAGTTGGATATCAAATTAACTCGAGAGCTAAGCGCTTCCTAAAATTTATTTCGACCTCTGATATTTTATTATATTTTATATTGTGCTGTTATTCAACTATGAACTTCAATACATTACACATCTGTGAGCGCAACAGGTAAAGCCCAAAAGCACTCATGACACAAGACAATCAATCAATTATAAATATGAAATGTGAGAAAAAATACAACATTTTATAGTAAAAAAGTTGATGAGATAAAGGAAAAAATGATAATTACGAGTAAAATTTTTCCTTTTTATTTCAAGAAGTGTAGTATATTGACTATGAATCAATAAACTGTTTTCCGATTCCAGAGGAAGTTGATCGTCTGAGCAATTATGTGATACGGAAAGTGGCATGTGGAGATTGCCATTCACTTGCAGCCAATGAATGGGGTGAGGTCTACACGTGGGGAAATAACTCGCATGGTCAACTGGGTAAGCTGACATAAAATCAATTCGTTACAAATAGAAACAAATCTTTTTAACATATGAATAGTGTTGTTTTCTATCTTAGTGCCTTTGACTTACTTGACTTTCATAACGTGCTTCTATGACTTTATGGTATAAGCATAATAATTATCACTTACCCGGTGGTTCGGAACCCACTTAAAATTGTACCGTAGGTGTTTTCCGTAACATGGCTCAAACGGCGAGTTGGAACTACCCGTTAGGGTCTCTCCTCCAATATAAGCCATACGCTTATTATGTTTAGTGTCTTTAGATAGTATAGCAAAAGTTATATTCTATCATGCAAGACAATGATGTAACAATTAACAATTAATGAATAGAATTCATTAACATTTCATAAAAATGAACATTTTTCTTGAAACAGATTGCAATTCATACAGTACATAATACTTTAAAATTACATCGTGAATAACTATGTTGAATTGTTACACTATTTCTCCTAGGCTCTCACCAGAAAAGCTAATGGCTTGTGATGTAGGAAACAAATGATGTAACTCACTTTAACGACTTTGTCAATGAGAATTAGTTTTAGTTTTTGCTATAATGACCACCACTGTTTATTTTGAAGCCTTTCATTTGAATAATTCATATTATTTGAGAAGCGAAGTTTTTCCCCTACTTCAGTTTAAATCCATTTCTGTGATTAATATATATTTTTTCTTCCTGGATTTCTTGTTCCATGACGAACTGCGTTGTTAATATTAACTTTTCATGTGAAATTTAACGACTTGCAGTCAAATATTTGTTAAGAATAAGTATAATAACTCACTTAATCTGGCCGAGCGCTTTCGAATCTATGAGATCCATCTTCAGAGGCGTGGGTTCCTAGATCATCATGTCAGTTTTTTGGTTAGAAGTGTTGTGGTTTTTGTAAAATGTGATCAAAAAGTTTGTGAGATTTAAAATTTAGTTGTTCATTGAGAATGTTTTGTTTATTGTGTGTGGTGTGTTTGTATATTTCAAATTGTTCGAAGGTGTTGAGTTCGTGTCCTTTAGATTTTATATGTAGAATGTGTAGGTTGGTACTGATGTCAGTAAAAGTGTGTCCAGTTTGAATGATATGGTCGGCAAAATTCGATTCAGCTTTTGATGTCAGGGCTTGAAAGTGTTCCTTGTAACGTTGTTTGAATGTGCGGCCTGTTTGTCCTCTGTAGAATTTGTTACAATCAGAGCAGTTCAGTTTGTAGATCCCTGGGAGATCGTATTTGTTTGTGTTCAGTGTGGTTTTGAGTGTAAGTGCATTTTTTATTTTGTTTTTTGTTCTGAATGAGATGGTGTGGCCGGCTTTTTTGAAGATTTTTGCTAGTCTGTTTGATTGTGGATTAATGTATGTCATTGTGATGTATTTTTTGTCAGTGGTGTTGGTGTTTTGATTTTTGTTTCTTATTTTATGATTGAGTTTGTCAATTAGGTCGTGTTTGTAGCCGTTTTCTTGTGCTAGGTATTTTATTGTATTTAGTTCAGTGTGGTAATTGTCGGTGGATAGCGGTGTGTTGTTGAGTCTGTGTAGCATTGACCTGAATGCTGAGTGTTTGTGTTGTGTTGGACATTACACCAAACTATGCTAAATTCAAAACCAACAACAAATCGAAACCAGCTCAACTAGCCAAAAATAAAGCAGAAACTACCTTCATCAAGGAGAGCATCAAACTTTTATATAAACAGAAAGACTCACACAATTTGGAACTTCTCAAACTACACCTATCTATCACACAAAAATATGGACACAGTTTCTTCCTTGAGTTAGCAGAAACAACAAACACTTGGGTACAACAAAAACTTAACAAAATTGAACAAAGACATGACAAAAAAATACATAACCTAACACCTCCAAAAACGACAATTCAATCACCTCACATTTTTTACAGTAAAACTGTTAACCTAACAAACGTAGATTTCACAGAAACCGAACTCAACTTATTGAACAAAGGTCTCAAACATAACCTGAACTACAAAAACAACAAATCCACATCAAAAAACATTGTCATTGAAACAGAAACAAGCATCGAACGCACAGACCCACAAATACATGATGAACTTAGAATATAAACCTACAACACAATAAAAACAAACAGCTCACAACCATACCCACCCATAAATTCAGAAAACCACACCATAAAAGAATTGAAACACAAAGCTCTAACTCACAATCTCACCTATATCAAAGCAGACAAAGGCAACACTACAGTTATAATAAACAATGAAGAGCTCAACAAAAAAAACATTAAACAACTACACACCGATCCCACAAATGTTTACCAAACAAAAATCAAACAAATAATCAACAAGACAAATCATGTAATTAATAATTCACAAAAAAGAAAACTGAAACAAATACACCCTTCTGCACCATCACTTCAAACACTTCCCAAAATTCACAAACCCAACATACCGATTAGACCAATTGTAAACTACCAAGAAGCACCTGCCTATAAACTAGCAAAACACATAGATCAAACACTGAGAAAACTAATTAATATCAACAACAACACATACATAAAAAACAGTAGCGATCTTATCGCAAAAATAAAAGACACACAAATTCCTCACAACTCCACTCTTGCATCTTTCGATATAACAAAACTAAAATCACATGCCTGATATAACAAACCTAAAATCACCAACATACCTGTCAATGAAACAATAGAAATAATACAGAACATCCTTATTCACAACAACACAGCTACAGAACATATAAATGAAATAATAGACATCCTAAAAATCATCACTCAACAAAATTACTTTACCTTCAACAACAAATTCTACTCACAACCTGATGGACTGCCAATGGGCTCACCAATCTCAAGCATATTTGCTGAAATCTATCTCCAACACTGCGAAAACACTCATATACTCTTTAATAACAAATTTTCACTGAACATAATATACTGGCACAGATATGTAGATGATGTTCTATTGCTATACAGAGGAAACAAAAGACAATGTGAACAACTTCGATCATACATAAACAAAATACATAAGAACATTCAATACACAGCTGAATATGAGAAAAACAATTCAATAAACTTCCTAGACCTCTCAATTACAAAGAACACAAACCAACAACACAGCTTCAACATCTACAGAAAACCAACAATGACAGATACCCTAATAATACACAGCACCTCCAATCATCCAACACAACACAAACACTCAGCATTCAGGTCAATGCTACACAGACTCAACAACACACCGCTATCCACCGACAATTACCACACTGAACTAAATACAATAAAATACCTAGCACAAGAAAACGGCTACAAACACGACCTAATTGACAAACTCAATCATAAAATAAGAAACAAAAATCAAAACACCAACACCACTGACAAAAAATACATCACAATGACATACATTAATCCACAATCAAACAGACTAGCAAAAATCTTCAAAAAAGCCGGCCACACCATCTCATTCAGAACAAAAAACAAAATAAAAAATGCACTTACACTCAAAACCACACTGAACACAAACAAATACGATCTCCCAGGGATCTACAAACTGAACTGCTCTGATTGTAACAAATTCTACAGAGGACAAACAGGCCGCACATTCAAACAACGTTACAAGGAACACTTTCAAGCCCTGACATCAAAAGCTGAATCGAATTTTGCCGACCATATCATTCAAACTGGACACACTTTTACTGACATCAGTACCAACCTACACATTCTACATATAAAATCTAAAGGACACGAACTCAACACCTTCGAACAATTTGAAATATACAAACACACCACACACAATAAACAAAACATTCTCAATGAACAACTAATTTTTAAATCTCACAAACCTTTTGATCACATTTTACAAAAACCGCAACACTTCTAACCAAAAAACTGACATGATGATCTAGGAACCCACGCCTCTGAAGACGGATCTCATAGATTCGAAAGCGCTCGGCCAGATTAAGTGAGTTATTATACTTATTCTTAACAAATATTTGACTGCAAGTCGTTAAATTTCACATGAGAAGTTAATATTTTTTCTATTGGGTACTAATAGCTAAACTTGTTCACTGTCAATCACTCCAAAGTCTTACGATTTCCATAGCTACAAGATTTTATAATAGAGAAAGCAAACTGAATAACTAACCTATTGTGAATGAGTAATTGAGTATAATCTGTTCAGTTTTTCTGTCCTTGATTTGAGTTACATAAGTTTTATTCTAATTTCAGGCTATTTAGATAGGCCTACCGAATTTCTGAATGAACCAAAAATAGTGAAGCACATAGCGACATGTTTTGTCATTCAGATTTCCTGCGGGTCCAATCATTGTCTCGCCTTAACAAATAGTAAGTATAACTGACTCGTTATTTGAATTCCTTTCTTTATATTGAGCTTTAATAAAAATAGAAGTTATCATAGATATATAGGTATAGAAGCCTGAAACGGTATCTGGAGTAGCGAAATGTCGTAGCGATTGGACGTTTGTTTTTGCTCTATTATCTTAATGCCGATCCAGACTCGCTATGATAAACCAGCAGGTAGCCCGATACAATTCAATAGGAATATCTTCTTTGCCATCTCCTTTTGGTTGTTTATTCCCTTTTCCTCGTCATATTTTTTTCTCCGCCTTCTTCTTTCTCTTCTCCTTCTCTCTCATGATATTCTCCTTCCTTTTCCCCTCTTATTATCTTTCTCCTCTATCATCACCGCCTATTTTATTTTTTTCTTCAGCTTTCTTCTCATTCTTTCTCTCCTCCTTCAATCCCTTACTTGTTCTCCAGCTTTAGAGTTTCTGTGACAGATAACAGCAAGTAGCTGTTTATTATATAAGATTTTCTATTATGTTTTCTAAAATGAAACACCCACCGTAAATGATCAGGTTTTAATTGTATGCGCGGTAGAATAAATGCTTCGTGAGAGGCTAAATTTGGGAGAGTATAAAAATTGTAGAAAGTAAAAGAGCAGACCTTTAACAGAAATCTCTCGTTTGGAAAATGATTCTAGTAGAAACAATTTCTATTATGATTATTATTAGTATTATTATTATTATTATCCTATAGCATCAAATTGTTGCAGATAATAATCTATTATTAACATTATTAAGATTTTTCACAACAATTTTCGTTCATAAGATCATCATAATTATAAGTTTTTATAAACTCTTTATAATCATTATTGTAGCTATCAAAGAAAATGGTGAAAAAATGTTCAATTTATTTGAATGTTGAGCAAAATTATCTTTCATTTTTAATTGTATTTGTAAAATAGATGAAATGCAGTAGTAATCTAATAACATTGTAACCTATTAGCAACCCATTCATGGCTTGACTAATCGTGATGAAAATCTTAATAAATCAAATATCAGACTCAGAAGTATTTTTCAACAGAATGTAACAGTTAATGATAATTTTGTCGAAAAACATTTTGAATAATAACAGAATAAAACGAATAATAATTTTGTTAAATATTCAAATCGATCAGCCATGAGACTGTATCAATTTGTATTGCAGTATGCTTGAAAATTGATTTAATTCTTGCCCTTTAAACTAAGCTATTGAAAGCATCTAAGATTCAATATTCATTGTGAATTTCAAAATACTATCACTGGAGAAATTCCATTCACTTTATGAAGTCAATCTAATTAATTTCTATTTTCTAGGTGGAGATTTGTACTCTTGGGGTGGTAATGAATGGGGTCAGCTTGGTATTGGTCATAAAACAAATGTGCATATCCCAACAAAGATACCATTTTTTGCTGGAATTCCACTTGCTTTCATAGCTTCTGGGGACAATCATAGCTTTGCCCTATCAAAATCAGGTAAGTCAAAACAATACTATTTATATTACAATAGAATATATTTTTGTTTCATTTTTTTAGAAAGGCTGTGAAACTCAATTAATATATTCATACTAATATGTAAATAACAGAGTACACCTCCTGAAAATTGTTATGTTCTTTAAAAATGTCCAGTTATATGTGATATTATTTAAAAAATCACACGCTATGATTAAGACTAACTCGCTGGAGATGTTAAGGTACTTTTGCAGTGGAAAATTCAATACATGAGGATAGCACAGTTGGTTAGAGCGCTTGTCTGTGACTAGATTGGACTCTGGCCGTCTTCTTTTACTGCAGTCTTGGGCTCGAATCTCATTTAGTCATGGATGTTTCTTCATAATTCACCCATTTTTCTCATTACCCACGCATAAGTCTTCAGACTCATGTTGGCATCATCTGCAATAAAAAAATAACACTATCGCAAAATCAAATACATGTTGTGGAATAGTTGTACTCATACTGCTTTGATCTGTCAAACACCATCCCCCTGCATGCACTTGATTCTGCAATGGTGATTATCTTTGGTTGCTCAACTTTTTAAGCACTAAAGAAATATATTGAAGGATGTATGGCATTGACTAACAAATCAACGATTGGGATCAAATCTCGAGATTTTGTAATTGATATTGTTATGGGTTCTATGTCTAAAATAACGCTGGCAACACTTAAATTTATCACTCGCACTTTATTTACACAAATAATCACAACACTCACTGATCAGTAATGTCTTACAGAAAAATAAGCAATTGAAAACATATTTCAATTCAATTTTCATTTCAATTCAATTAAAATTTTATTCAAACACACACAAAATACAACAGAAAACAAATTTACAATACAACAGTACAATAGTATAATATACAAAACAGAAACACAAATACAAAAACAAATGGCTATATGGTGGGGTGTGCTGAAAAAAAAGAAAGGAGGAGAAATACCTAGCCAACTATGGTTTCCTATGTAATAGGCAGGTAGAGGGCAATAAGAAAGGAGTGAAAGGGTGTGAAAAACGGGGAAGGCAAGGAGGAGAAAGAGAAGATAAGCGAAAAAGGAAGAAAAAATAAAAAATGGTAAGCGAGTCCACTGAAACTTGAAAAACACAAAGCTACAGAAAACATGGCATTCAAAATAAGAGCAGAAATCCTAGGTCTCACATATCGATATAGAAGAAAAAATTACTGTAGGTCCAGTTTTTATATCAAGTTTTGTTTTTTTACTAATTTTAGAGTTGATGAGGAAGTGGTCCGGGATAAGGTTTATTAATTTAGTACTAATGAATATCAACTGCCTCCTTATACATTCAATATTAGTGTTGTAGGTTAAATATTTGTTAGCAGTGCCCCTTAAATTATAGTTATTACTTATGGAGTTCAAAGTAAGCGGAAATTCGGATTTATATTTTATTATGTATTTAATTACATCTTTTATATACAATTGTCTTATTGTCATTACCTCAAAATCGCTAAAAACCATATCGGTTGGGTACAATCTAGGTTTATTTAGAATGATTTTAATTATCAGTTTTTGAGTTACAAATAATTAATTAATGTGACAATTGAAACAGCCCCCCCAAACAATTATGCCGTACTGCAGAATTGATTTCACCAGAGCATGATATATCATTTTTAAGTGTTTTTTATTAAGAATTCTATTTAATTGGTAAAACTTGAAAGATAAGTATCTGATTCTTTTACAGACGGATTTAATATGAACATCCCACTTAAGGTGATCATCAATTATAATTCCCAAGTATTTAATATTAGTGACTTTTTTTATTGAGGGACAATCATAATTAATGGAGTTAGAATTGCACCTGGAGTGGATTTTCAATGCCTGATTATCGATGGGTTGCCCTATTCTATTTACTGAAAACGTTATGTAATTAGTTTTATCGACATTTAAACATAAAGTATTTTTATCTAACCAATTTTTGATGGTTAACATGTTTTGTTCAGCTATGGTATGAACTTCGTTCCAAGATTTACCGTGGAAAATAGTTGCAGTGTCATCTGCGAAGGATATCAGAGTTGGGTTAATAAGTCTTAATTTCAAGAGATCATTGACATAGAGTATAAAAAGGATGGGAGATAGCACAGCACCTTGAGGAAGACCATATGCAGTTAGATTTGTGACACTAGTTTGACCATTAATGGTTAGCGACTGAGTTCTATTACTAAGGTAGCTTTTAAATAAGTCAAGGGAGACACCCCTAAAACCATAGGACTCTAGTTTATGGAACAAGGTATTATGCGGTATTGTATCAAAAGCTTTGCGGATATCAAGAAAGACAGCAATAGTTTTTATGTTGGAATTTATTCTATCGGATAGGGTGTTAGTGAATTTTATTAGAGCATCTGATGTGCTTTTACAATTTTGGAAGCTAAATTGGTTATTGTTGATTATTTTGTGTTTATTTAAGAAAGACACAAATCTTGACTTTATTATTTTCTCCATTATTTTTGCTAAAATTAGATAAATCGATATTGGTCAACTAATAAAGAGATTTCAATAAACTGTACAAAAATCAATCACTAAAAGTTAAAAGGCCGATCTAATATTAATTAATAACTGTACAATAAACTGTCCAATGATATTAAAAAAGAAATGTCGAAAAAGAACAATTAACTTACGTAGCACTAGTCCGTAATACAATAAAAACTATTTAGTAATTTACTGGTAGGAATTAAATGGGAAAAAGAATTATCACTATAGGCACAGAGAAAGAATTATCACTATAGAGGCACAATATATATAGAACTGTCACAACTTGTTTATCACAACGAATTTCAAACAAGACTGAACTAATTTACAAAAGTCTCCCTCTATATAATTCTCCATAATTGAGATATAAAATAAAAATATCTCTCGATTTTTCTATCAACTTCTAAATAAATAGATAAAGAAACTCGCACTTTCCATAATATTCGATAAGATTCCATTAATGTCTAATCAAACAACTAGAACATTCTACAAAGTACAAAGTGAACACCATAAAAGTGTCAAAAGAAGAATGATTAATTGCTCAGAAGTAAACATTTACATAGCAGATAACGCCAAGAACCACTGTGCCTTCTTTCTCTCTATTCTCTCCATTTTCATATTTACTACAATATGTTGGAGTAAAAAAATTTCATTAAACTATTATGCATTATAAATTACGATATGATCGTATAAAAATAGTCCTGTTATTATGTAGTTCAGATTTATGTAAGTTATATTATTACCAGCAATTAGCTATGAGCGCTGTCTGTTGAAGTTTGTGTTGATTTGGTTTTTTGTAGGGGCTGTATTTGGTTGGGGTAAGAATTGCTTCGGTCAGCTAGGGCTGAACTCCGATCAAAATCAAAGTGTCCCAACCAATCTGAAAACACTACGATCGATTCGAGTGAAGTATATTGCTTGTGGGGAAGATTTCTCTGTTTTTCTAACACAGGTAAATTTTGTTTTTCCCTTGCACATAAATAATAATAAATTAACTATTGTGCCTGCACATTAATGAATATCACTTGGGGCCAAATTTATGAACGTGACTTACGTTTATCTAAGAACGGCTTGGAAAGGCCCTATTACATTGAACGTGGTCACAAGCTAACCTAAAATTGTAATTTTCATGAAATTTTTTACAGATTTACAGTTACTGTTATGTAATTATTACCACACCAATATCTTTTAAATTATTATTTTCTGTTTTCGAATATGAAAAAAATAGAATTTTGATGCAGTGTAGTGAGCGCTATCTACCAGCAGACCAAAGAACTTTCCAATCCATTTCTTCATCGTACATGTGAAGAAAAATGTATAGGATAGAAGTCGTACTATATAAAGAAAGTAAGAATAGTTTCAATAAGTCAAATATACAATGAATTACATTGCAATGGTGCAAAAATTGAATATGATGATTTTATTTTATTTTTATGAGCCGATGCTATACTAAAAAAAGAAGCAAAAATATGATACAACACAACAATCTAAGAACGGCTTCAAGACTGCTCTGTACCTATCTTGGCTAAGAACGGATTTAAGATATCGATTTTAAGGAAGACTTGATTTTTAAGTTAAGAATATCGGTTCTTTGAAGTTAGGTTCATAAATACGAGCTTGAGTTGAAGCATTGCTTCTACTGGGTGAGTTTACGAGCTGAAAAGTGAGGTTATAAGCCGACCCAGTAGTCCCTGCAACATTTATGAAGTGTAAATTCTTATAATATTGATGTAAATTAGAGTTGTTTAATGTGAATTATTTAGCAGGAGTCAGGTCTGTTGAGGGAGCTGGGTTAGCTTTTAGTGTTACAGCTGCTCGCTAGCTTGTCTTGTCATGAACCTGTAAGTGTAAGTAAGACTTATTGTCGCTAAGTATTACTTTTCCAAGTCTTTCTTTGATAAGAAACGTTCATAAATACGGCTCTCAATAGCAGATACAATTCACTGTTCGTCAGGTTTAACAAAAGCTGTGACCATATCTTGCACAGTAGCGCTGGTGAAAAATGCAGTGCAGGGGGGATCAGTAGCCTCAGTCTGTCAAAAACCTCTGTTCGTTTCGTGTTGTACATGCCGGTCTAAAAACTTTGGCTGCATTTGTACATGTATTGTAGGTAGGCTACGTTTGTGAACGACTAGTATTAGAGACCGAACTCCATGCCATGCCACTGTAAGCCGGCTGACATGGTCCCCTACTCTACACTCAGTTGCTTCACCTCTCGCGCAGCTCATAGCACATGCTAAACCAGATGATCAGTACAACCAATATCAGAAAAAATAATCTTGTATTGTTCACTTAACTTGTAGTATTGTAGTATGAAAAACTTTGAGCAACGAAGAGGAGCGAAGCGAGTGTTCTAAACATCTCACGAGTGGCTTTAAGGCGAGATACAATCGTTGCATACAATATTTATTTTATGTCCGACTACCAATAAATTACGTTCGATTTAATTTACCAATGCATCAGGTAACTTACCCAAAATATAAACATAACCTACAATGCATGATTGTTCTTGACAGTTCCGATTTGAAATCCAGTTTAATTTTGATACGTTTAAATCAGCTGATGTGACTATTGCATAACATTTCGACATTTGTTTTGAAGAACTCCTGAATTCTGATACAGGTACTGTACTGAAAAATGACAGTTGTTAATAGCTCCATTAGTAGTAATGGCTTAGTAGTAAATAGCTCCATTATAACACTACTTGATAATTCATGGCATAAAATAAGGTGTATTGACATCGCTTTCTAACCTTTTATGTCTACTTAATAAACTTAGCTGTAGATAGAGAATATTACTTTATAGATTGTAGACTAGACGTGCAACCAATATCAGATAATATCATAATATTCATAATAATAAGAAAGTTAAGATATTATCAAAAATTATACTTGTTGATTTCTAGTCAACTAGAATTGATTTAGACTTAATTATTTATTCTTCCCATATTCAATCGGAAGCCATTAATAGATCTTTTTAGCGAGAAAAAACTATTTTGGATAAAAAATTACCTATTTTATTCTTTGCTTGATTTGTTGATGTTGAATTAACTTGATTCGTAGTTCTATCTCAACCTAGTTACAGCTAATGTTTTATTGCTTTTAAAACTTAGGATGGCGGTGTATTCACATGTGGGGCTGGCCAGTATGGTCAACTGGGACATGGATCGCTGTCCAATGAGATTTTGCCGCGAAAAGTTCTGGAGCTGATGGGGAGTACTGTGACACAGATATCTTGTGGCAGGTGAGATAGAAATCTAGATTTTCAAATTTTAGAATAATAATAGAGAGTCATTTTAACAAAAGCCCCCAAAAATCGCATTGAAGTTCTCCATCTAGCCCTCTCAAAGGTCCAAAATATCAATAACCACGGGACTTTTAATATCTCTTTAATAAATTATCGAATAGAGTTGGTTTTATCATCATGATGGTGTGTAAGTAACAGAATACTATGATGGTCCTACGCATTTCAAAATGACTGAATGAGGGAGATAGTAAAATGTGCAAAATTAAGAAAGTAAAAATACTGTCTATTAAGGCTGGTCAGGGTCTGCCTTAATGAAATGCCAGTATTTTTTTTTTTTTTTTTTTTTTTGAGGATGAAGCCCACATAGGTCTGAGACCTGTGCGTGGGTAATGAGTTAGATGGTGGTGATTGATGAATTAATTGAATTAAATGAATTGATTAATTACTAATCACTTTCTTATCCCTCTTCCTCTTTTACTTCTACCGCCACTTCTCTTTATTCTTCTTTTTAGTATTTTCTTTCTTCTTTCTGTCCTTTTGCGTTTTTCTTCTCCCAGCATTTGAGTGTCGTCGACAGATAACAGCAAGTGAAATACTTGTCAAGTTGGACAAATACTGAAAAGGTAGAAAGACTACTGAAAACTGAAGTTTTATTCAGTCCAGTATATACTTGAAAAATAAATGTAAATTTTTATTTACATCACCCATTATCTATTGTCTTGCACACAGGAGACACACACTGGCGTTTGTTCCATCGAGAGGTCGGGTGTACGCGTTTGGCCTGGGCGGCGCGGGCCAGCTGGGCACCAGAGCAGTGCTCAACTCGAACACTCCTCAAGTAGTGCTCGGGCCATGGCTGTCTCCCTCTGGCGTCGCTGTTGTCAACACCGCGCTCCTCAACAACGACTACATCATCAAGCGTATATTTGCCGGCGGAGATCACTGTTTTGTTACAGTTAGAAACCAAAAGGTCAGAAATCTACCGACTCAGTCTATTCTAACGTTTTAGGTGAATTTAACGACTTGCAGTCAATTTTTAATACAGAATAAGTAATATTTTACTCACTCTCTAGGCCGAACGTTCCCGTGTTATGGATACTCATCTTCAAGGCCTTGAGACTGCAAGTCGTTAAATTCACATAAAAAGTTGATATTAACGCAGTTCCTCATGGAACAAGAAATCCAGTCTATTTCTTTATGGCCTGGATAAACTAAGATAGACAGATATAGATAAACTAAGCTTCATCAATTGGAAATTATTAATTTTGTAGATTTGTATTTTCAGTTCGATATTTGTAAATTATTGAGACTTGATCTTCGAAATTTTGAAAATGGTAAACACTGAGCTTGAAAATTCTGAGGTGGCAATTGTTTTCTCCAAATGACGCCTAGGATACTACTGAGTTGTCCATTTCGAAAATTATTTTAACGAATCAAAATGAGTGTAAAAATTGATAGTCTACATGAAACGTGTGGAGGAAATACTAGTGAATAGAAAACTAATGTTATCATTGGATGTTTCAAGTCATTCAATTTAGTTTATAGAAATAGAGATGAAATGAATGGTTAGTCCAAGTGATTTACTTAGAGAAGAGCATACAAAAATTACTCAAATAATGTTTATTGTTCTTCATAATTTTTATTTCAAATCCCCTTTTAAAAAGGGATGTTAATATTAACTTTTCATTGAAGTGAAATACTACTTATTTTAAATAAAATTTGACTGCAAGTCGTTTAATTCACTTGAAATACATTTTTTATTGATGAACAGCTAAGTGCCCTAGTAACATGTAGGCTAAACATGTATGTGTTTTGGCCTCATTCTAGGTACTTACTGTACTTACTATATTATTTGTACTTATTCACAAAAATCCAACAGCTATTTCGAAATGAGTGGTGTAGAAGAATTACAGTAGTCTGGGGCCTGGTCTAGCATATAATATTACCGTGAGTATGATAACAATGCTTAATAATATCAAAATACAATGTTTTCTTTGTAATATTTTGGAGTTGAATGATTGTTGACATTATCCCAGTCGAAAACATTGTGCGGAAACATTTATTTGTTCAAGTATAAATAGATTTGTTTGTTTGTTTAATGAGTCATATCGTCAGGCTATTGTGGATTGTTGATAAATAATTGAGCTACAGAGCTTTCAAATGAAACGGCACGTGTGTAACTTTTCATTCGTACTGTGTTTCCTGCTTCTTCCTTTTTCTTTCCATGGTGAGCTTCCTTTTTCTTTCCACGCGCAGGACAGAGCTCATCTCTCGCCTCACGAACTGTATTTAAGGGAAATCAAGCCTGGAAAGTCTCCGAATCTAGACCCTTCTGATGTTTAGCGAAGAATTTCAATCTTGAATGAACGATTGGAAAAAGTTATTTTCAGACAAATGTGAATATTCAAATGAATCATCATTATAATTATTTGGGCTTTTTGACATTTAAGCAAGATTTTTTCTTGAATTTAATATGAATAATACAAATTATGACTAACGAAAAGATTGCACAGCAGTTATGATTTTAGTCAAGTGATATGATGTGTTAGATAATGTGGTGTTTTCTATCCTGTCATTTCAATTTTATATAAGTTTTGTCTTCAAATGCAAATTGTGAATATTGATTAATAAACCATGAAAATCTACGACCGATAAATATCGATTGTGAACCTTACATGCTTTGTAAATTCATTGTAAAATGATAAAAATGTTTATGTAAAATTATCCTCTGCTAATTGAAAATCTGCTATTCCAATTCAACTCATATCTTACAATTTTCTATAAACATTTTCCAGGAAAATATTCCGCCTGAAGATTGTCGAGTATTTCAAGCAGACTCGCAAATTAGTGCCTTAACTATTGACCGGATAATAGAATGTCAAAACCTGCAACCAGACAGCCACGTACCAGATGATTTGATCACGTAAGTTTAAACATAGGTACTAATAATACTAATTAATCTAGTGTTGCAAATAAAATTTCAGACTTTTTGTCTGTTGAACTCTGTTGTATTGACATAATAGTACACCTAGGGCCGAAAATGTGTGTTTGCCGGCTCGAGATCGCAGTTTTCAAGTTCGAGACAAAGTCGAGAACTTGAAGCATTTGCGAGCCAGCAAAACATTTTTGCCCGCATTGCGAACGCTATTTTTTGCCACACCACAAAAAAAAACAACAATGAAAATTTTGAAAGCGAAATTTTAAGGCTATGGTACTAGCAAGAATACAAAACATCACCTTTTTATCCAACCTACAGAGCTCTGGGTGGGCATTTTGTCAACTACTACAACTGTTCACCGAAAGGTTACTTGGTTAGGTTTTTTGTTGTTATTCCTGTTCCTGATTCGAAACCTGCATAAAACAACCAAAAACCTAACCAACTAACCTTTCTATACCAACAGTAATCTTTACCAACAGTTGTAGTAGTTGACAAAATTCCTAAAAACAAAAAACCTAACCAACTAACCTTTTGGTGAGAGGTTACCAACAGTTGTAGTAGTTGACAAAATTCCCACCCAGAGCTCTGTAGGTTGAATAAAAAGGTTCTATTGTTTGATATCAAAACTACAAAATAATACATATTAAGTTATAAAAAGTGATAATTTTTGACATTTTAAATACTACGTACATATTAAATTATAAAAAATAAACATATATTGATGGTTTAAATCTTTTGTTTTACATAAAAGTTGGAAGGATTCATTTTTACAATCATGACTGCTGTATCCAGACACGATCAGCTGTCATTCAAGGTCATTTTCTTTTCCGCCCTAGGGCGGTAAACGTTTACAGACCTCGTCGGAAACCGAACACTTTCGGCCTCCATATGACGCACGAAAAACAGCTCATTACGTCCTAGTGTGGCGAAAAATTCATTACATCTACAACCACGTTATAAAGTAAATATTAGCGGTTTGAAATTGATGTCAATACAGCTCATTTTATTCACGCCTTTAAACCAGTTGCTTAATGTAGCTATCATGCAATTGGAATCAGTTTAGGACCAAGCCGTTATAGTGCAAGTTTTAATGTCGTTTGTTTTTGTTTAGGTAATGAAGATTATTGAATAAAGCACGATTATATCTACCTATCAGTTTACACTACGATCTTTAGATCAATAAGAATTTTGGAATTCTGTAATTTAGTGTCGATATGAATAATATGCAATAGTCACATTAGCTGATCTGAACATTTCGAAATCAAATTAATTTAGTTTTAATTTTATTTTAATCCTACAACCTTCGTCAAAAAGCAATCATTCTAGGTTATATTAGTTGTATAAATTAATATGAATATAAATTTTAGGTAGTCGTAGATAAAATATTGTATTCAACGATTGTATTTTGCCGCTAAGCCACTCTTAAGATGGTTAGAACACTCGTTTCGCTTGTAACCTAATTTGCATTTTACTTTTGGCTTGAAGGCAGACAATATACAATCGTTGCATAAACCACTAATATACTATATATATTATCAGCTGAATTTAAATAACTTCTTAATAGCTTCTGTACTTATTTTTCGTAATTATTATATAAACAAATGAATTTTTTGTGTCAGAAACACAGTTTAACAACTTCGTGGCACATGCCGCTTAAAGCATTTGCTTGCCTCACCATCCTCTATTTCTATTTGTTTCTCAGAATTTTTTGCAAGTCTCATGATATTGCACAGTTATATAGACTCCTTTTATTTAGCAACTACGGTATTGCACTGGGAAACTAAATGATTCGACGTCGTTATTCATTCTAATCAGTATTTCGGTCCGTTTTCGTATTCAAAATATTATTTTGTAATCAAGATTTAGGTAGGCCAACAGTCTCAATCTCAGGCTGTAAACAGTTGGTGTAACCTTGCATGGCGATACAGATACGAACTGGTCAGAGAATTTTAAAAATTGAGTAATAGCATACATAGTAATCAACTACTGCTTCAAATTCATGTGATTCACTATAATTGTGATGTGAGAAAAGATACAAATAAAAATGAATGTATTGCTTCTCTGGTTGTTTATTGCATTGCATTACCTTCTCAATTATTTGTATATTGCAATTCCGAATAATTTACATTCTATTCTATTTTATGTTATCAATAAATACACCAATATGTTATATTATATTATTTTCTGCTCTATTCTATTCTGTTCTGCTTTATTTTATAATATTCTATTCTCATCAGTATTATGTGGAATTCATGTTCTGTCTGGCACCAGTTGATATTTTGTTGCAGTGTTGATCTTTTTATTATAGTGGTTTTCACGGCTGATAAGCTCTGATCTGCTTTGTGAATTATGTAATCAGAATGAAGACAGATAGTGAAAATATTTATTGAACGAGCGAAGCGAGTTCTTCCTTTTGACTTGAGACTCGAGGCGTTGTGTGTTTGTATGTTCCACGATAACTTTTGAACGCCTTTATCAATCAACTTCAAATTTGAAACACAGATTCTTGGTATCTTTAGACAGGTCAAGTTCGTTGGCCAATAAAATTAACCCACTCCTTCATCCTTTTTGAGGCGAAACTAAAGGATAGGTTCTCAGCCTATATCTATATATTACTATATATAGGAAATGGTTGTTTTCACCATATGGAATTCGCAATAGACTTAGACAATAGAAATTGTTTCTGTTCAATAGCAGGTTTCTGTTCAATCAGATAGATAAGCTGCGTTCTCGTAGGTCCTGTTTGTAACGGTGACCGATTAGATTGGCCAGCAAAAAAGACACTGTTCTCTGCTGAAAATCACTTCCCGGTGGTTCGGAACCCACCTAAAACTGTAGGTCCAACTCATAAATCACCATCATCCAACTCATTACCCACGCACAGGTCTCAGACCTATGTGGGCTTCATCCTCAAAAAAAAAAAAAAAAAAAAAAAAAAAAATGCGATCAGGCTTTTTATAGAATCTCTATCAGCTGATATACTAATTTCATTGCCCTGATTATATGGATATATAAACAGCTGTTTTTTATGTGGTAAATGTATCTACTCTATAGATACACTAATTCCATTGCCCTGATATGTAGGTATATGAGTACGATAGGTCTTTTTTGTGGAAAATAAATCTGTGTATCAGAGCAGCGATGAACTTGAACTTCAAGTGATAGATGTCTTGTGAATTTTATCTAAATCAGTATCTTCAAAATAGCCGTTTTTCGTTTCCACCTTCCCCTACGATAAGCTTCCCAAATGTGTTTCCTTTCCGAAATTAGTTGTTTGCAAGCGAGTTCTCCAGCCCGTTGGGCTCATTAGTACGGTCTGTATCACTAAATACACGGGCTAAAAGTAGTCGGGCGTCGTCGAAAAGGCGAAGAGAAAGAATTCAGATAGAGATCAGCTGATTATGAAAATGAGAAACGCCTGACGAACTTCAGCCCGACGGTTTTTGTAGAAGGGCCTTGCAATTTTATGTTACCGTTTACAGCGTTGCTTGCAAATGATTGGCTAGCACTGAAAGTACCGGGAGATCATGTTCGATTTTACGGATTCCTGCAACTATCAGGGTTAGCCAATAAAATAAATAATAAGCGTATGGCTTTTAATGGTGGGGAGACCCTTACGGGTAGTTCCACCTCGCCGTTTGTGCCATGTTACGGGGAACATGGTGGACCTACTATTTTAGGTGGGTTCCGAACCACCAATCATTTGCAAGCAACACTGCCAACAGTAATGTGAACTTGCCTTCATATTGATGGATCGATTTGCGTGAAGTCTTTATACGTGTCATATGAAATTAACACTGCAACTGTCAAGACGGGAATGAGCTTTTTTGTGTCACCATGCATTTGAGCAATCTGGCAGCATATTACGATCGAATAATCAAGCCGGCCCGACTTTGAAAACTATCAAAGTGAAAGTTTTGCTTCTTTTTCAGGTACCTGGAAACTGTGATGGGTAGTGTTGCTTGCCTTAACGGATCGTTCCTGATCCCAGATGCGGAGATTTTCAGTGGTCCTCTTGATGATCATGGAATTCACATGGAACAAGCAAAGGAGTGTTTTGAAGCTATATCTAGAATTGAACATCAATCCGTCAATGACATTGTAAGTGTATGTGTATACTATTGATGAATTTCCCATATTGTGTAAGAGTTGTATTGTGCAGTAGAAAACCGCTATTTGAACCTTTTTTTTTTAATTATTTCTATTGTTTACAAAACACTTTACAAATAACATTACATCCATCATTAAAAAGTATTATACAGTAGTATACACTTCCTTAAAAATTAATTGACAGTTTTTAAGAGCAAAATCAAACGAAATGGATGAAATAGAAATAAGTTTTCGACAACTGTGTGAACTAATAACAAACTTAACCAGACTTGTCCGTGAGTACGAGTTGGAGACGAATCCGTACTCTTTCATGAAAATATTGATGAAATTGAGATGAAATGAAAAAGAGAAAATGAAAATTAATTTATAAATTCAATAATGAATTTTCTGTTTTGTAATGAATTCATATTGTAACCTTGTCTTGGACTAGAAAAAGTATCAATAAAATGGAAAGCGAATGAATTATAACATTATACTTAAACTCTGAAGAATTTATCTGCTTCAATTGGTGTATGAAGCCATAGCCAAAGCCTCGCTTATCGCATAATATTTGTAGGATTTTGTTTTTCTCAAGTCAGCAAATTGAAATCATCTTTATATTCGATTTATTTCAGAACAATAAAATTATATTCGATATCCCAATCGAATTATAATTAATTATATAATGATAATAATAATAATGCCATTTACACTATTGATAAATTTTCCTCTGTAAGAGGTTGTTATCCAGTTCGACACAGCTGATTAAATAATTGAAATATCTTGTTTATGCTCACAACAATCAAATTATATTGTTATAAAATTCTTCGATTACTATGCAACTTAATTAACGTAACCTGTTCAATTCTCGTCTTTTATTGTTATTGATACCGGGAGTCCAGTCTCATAAGATGTCAACTTGAGACACCTGCAAAACTTCAATAAATAAATCATCTTAATATCGTGCCAATTTGGTCATGAAATTCAGATTGGAGAAATATAATTGAAACATACATAAGAATAACATTTCTATTTTAATTTTATAATGAATTTATTTGAAATTTGTGCAGATAAATGAGTACCTGATTGACAGAGTTATGAAAAGTCTTCACCCATCAACGACAGATGTGGAAACTTTGAGAATATACCTGATTCTACCTCTTTTTCACCAATTTGCCAACGCAAAGAACTCCGGCAAATTGCAGGGTCCATTCGGCACTGCTCTACTCAATTTAAAGCCTGAAGCTACGAGAATAATAGGTAATAATCTTTCAAATTTTTCAACTATACTTATTTTCAAATTGAGGTATGATATATTTTTAGATCTGTTGAACAAGAAGACTGTCAATGTGCATTTTTTGTGAATTGGGAAGCATATGATGCTTATAGGAATCGAAACAATTATTATTATTTTTTTATTATTATTGTTTATTATTATTTAGTTCGTCGGTTCCTTGGATACTCCGTTGTATCGGTTTATTTAATTGAGTATTGATTTTATTTGTTTAGTCCTTCAATCTATTCAAGGTCCTTCAAGTCATTTCAATTGTTTTGAATAATGCTATTTTAATAATAATAATAAAAAAATAATATCGTGTGACCTGGCTGGCTCAGGTCTGGTGTCAGAGTTATCAGGTCGCACCTGAATAAGTTCAGGGCCTCTGACGTGACTTAACGACTGTTTTTTAGGCAGCCGGGACCGACAGCTTAACGTGTCCTCCGAAACACGGGAGTGGCCCGAGGTAAAAACTTTCGGTCATAACTGGGATCGAACCCGGGATCTTTGGGCTAGCAAACCAGCACTTAACCCACTCGGCTACGGCCACTCCATTTTAATTTATCATGAGATGAATCAAAACCAGGCATTTCTTTGTCCAATTTCTTAGGAATATATGTTTAGAAATTTCTATTTTCTTTGCTAATTTGATAACTGAAATCATCATTCGAAAAAGGTGATGATGATAATAATAATAATAAAAATAATAATTTTGGAATAAAATAGTCAAGTATTACCTGAATAGCATAGAATATCCATAGTATAGTTTCATAGAACCAATAAAAAAATGTCGAGCAAAATAAAATCCAGATACACACAGTACCTTATGACACTATGTACAAATGCATGTGAAAAGAAGATGGCGGTATAAATAATTTATTGTATAAGAGTAAGGTATAAGCCATTTTAATAATGACATGGCATTTCTAAAGAATTTCATGTCATTATTAAAATGTCTAATACTATT
Source organism: Conomelus anceps (assembly GCA_948455865.1). Classification (NCBI taxonomy): domain Eukaryota; kingdom Metazoa; phylum Arthropoda; class Insecta; order Hemiptera; family Delphacidae; genus Conomelus; species Conomelus anceps. The sequence goes on from OX418216.1 coordinate 27,564,082, forward strand.
TTTTTACTAGGTATGCATTGCTAAATTCAAGACCCTATCATGTTTCTCTTCCTTGAAACAAAAAGCTAAATAACGGCACAAGTTTGTCAATAAATTATCAATTACATTTTTGTGATTCTCAACTTTAATTGCCTACAGGTGTTTTTCCAGAAAACAAACTAGAATAAAGCAGTTACTTTTTAATAACTTCAAAAGTAACACTCGTTTTAATTAATACAACTATGAAAACGAAATAAGAAGTGTTTGTAAGGCCATTTTGAAAGCTCTAATAACATTTTAAATGATTTCATGATGATATTTATTCCATGATTTAGTTTTTGTTCATTATTTTTATTTAACGGTATAATAATTTATACTCCCTTTTTATTTCAGGCTTGTGGTACAGACGAATGACAGCCGATTATTTTGAAAGACTGATTCGAATTTACCAGAATGTACTTTTACTGCATTTGCAACCGCCTCATAATAATGATAACACCGTAAGTATTTACAGCAGTGCAACTCTCTTTCTTTAACATTACTTCCTTGTCAGTACTTACATTCTACAGTTATATTCTAAGGAAACAATTTAACCCTTTTAATTCTAGGTATTCGGAACATCTCGTAGTGCTCTTCTTTTTAATTATTGTCTTTATGGTCTCTTTCATATTGTTAAGTGCTCTAAGAATGGACGAATTTTGTTTTAGCTTCGTTATTTTATGCAAATGCGTCTTTTAGATTTTGTCTACTTATATCTTTACTTATATATTTACTAATATCATTTGCTTATAAGATAAGATTCATTACAAATAATTTGAAGAAATATAACATTCCATATCATTTTTTTATGACATAATGCGGTGCACAGTCCTCTATACCTAATTTTCCGAAAATTAGTGTGTTTTTCCATAAATTTTTTCATAGAGATGCAGGTCTGCACTGTTTTCAATTAAGCACAAGGAAACGTTGTCAATTTACATAGATGAAGTACACTAATCTATTCAAAATATAATCTCTTTATCTTTCCAAATAATAATTTCTATTATCATACCATTCTTACTACTATTTCACTTATGCTGGTCGCGCCAGTCGGTAATAGTTCTTAGTTCATTTTATAGCATGATTTATCCTGTAGGGTTGTTCGATAGATAGGAGCTTCCCCCCACTCCACTCGGGAGGGAGTCAGGACTCAGTACGCAACGAGACGTCGCCGTGTGCTCAACACTTAGAAAAAGTCGCATCGCATCGCATATTATACAGTCCACTAAATTTAAAGATTATTTTCAATTTATCAAGTGTCATGTGTGGTGATTAACAAGATTACCTTAGTAGCAGAATTTAACAACAGGTTTGGGTTTCATTACAACCTTATCCTTCCTAAACCTCACTTCCCCCCAACCTGTTTCCATAAGAAGATCGACTACAAAAGGTAAGACAAACAATTTATTTATTTTTAACACCACATACTCACCCCCTGAGCTATCAGCCAAACCATATGCTATATAAAAATACTTATAAGTGCTGTATCAAAACACAGTACTGTCGTTTTCATTCTCTTTTTATATTTTGTTATTTCTAGTGCAGTAGATGAATACAAGACAAGGGTGGTAAAATGATGCCACAATATTTCTTAGCCTAGTCATCAGTGAATGTCCTGAATATCCCCCTAGTTGCTAGGCTTATATATTTTATTGAAACTTATGATTATTGTAATTTTATTTGTAGTCATAAACTGTGGCTTTTTCTATATTTGCAAGATCCATACGCTTTCAATTTACGTTAATAATTTCTTCAAGTATGGGGGCGTAACTAAATCCTCATGCATATTCCATTGTCCCAAATCAAATTATTTGCCCTTCGCCTCACTGTTGAAGGGCAAATAATTTAAGAAATATAATATTCCATATTCATATTTATAACAGAACGCGGTACACAGTCCTCTGGGTACCTAATTTTCTGAGAGTTTATTTTTCCATGTGTGTAGATATGGGTCTGCACTGTTCAGTAATGTTGTTTGTTCAATTGCTGTAGCATGATAATATATGTTTATATTCATTACTTAGTTCTAATAAGTAAATCATACAATTTCACTATTCTCAAATACAATATTTAAAATGTATTTCATAATTAATCATATTTCACAATATCCCGATTGTGGCAGGAAGATGGTGTGACAGCCGAAAAATCTCTTTGTAAATGTGAAAGATAATTATCATTATCTGCGTATAAAAATGACTGCAATGTCCTTAATTTGCTATTTTAAAGTTTTATTAATATGTGCAGTTCGTAATGGAAGAAGAAATTCAACAATTTTGACATAAAGTTATATTTTGTATTCTAAACTACATCTTCCAATAAAACCGTTTGTGAATGAAAATTTTAATTTTTTAGAATGTGTACTGGAACGAAAATATGGAAATAGCTCTAGAAGTTCTCAATCGACTAAATCAGTTGAATCAATTAACCCAAAATAAAAATATGAAGAAAAATGAGAATTTCGTTGGGTTGAAAGTGTCTTATGATACATTCTACCTACATGAGCTTTCAGAGAAAGTTGATCTACGTGTTGACTATGTAAGATGGGCATTGGAAAAACAAAGACATGTGAGTTGATCGTATTTATTTCCTCAGCTTTTATACCTTTTAGATTGTGATTGTATGAAAATTCTACCTTTTCATTTGTTCTGTTTGATTCAATCGTATAACAATTATACTGATTTTGATCGCTAAATTTGCAATGCGTTTTTTGCAGTATTCTCGACAATGTCCATTGCATGATTTAATTAACAATATCAGTAAAATTAGGAATAGGGAAGCTATTCGATTGCGCTCCTTGTACCTATTATCTGAAAAACGTCATTTACTTCTACTAAGTATTTCCCATTCACAATTGAGAAAATAACCTGATATAACTTTAAAATCTGTGATGTTTTCCATGACGAAATACTTGATAAACAATCTAATATCAGAACTGACACTGTATTTCTATCTAATATATGATTTTTACACACTTATACTGGAGGGATACATTTCACTTCCAAAGAAAAGCGTGCGTCATCCTCCTCAATTTAAAGTTATAAAATGTGTTATGGTTAGTACCATGTCCAGTAAAGTTAGTCCAGTAAATGTTTAGCACCAAAACTGATTTTTAACTTATTTAATGAACTTTCATTTTTTTCTTGGCTCTGTACCAGGTTGGCTATTTTCTTTTCTCATTCTTTATTAAACTTTTCTCCGATAGATCAACTTTTATTAGAATCATATTCAGATAATAGATTACATTCATTCTCTGCTTAAGAAGTGTAACTTGTATAGAAACTGTTCACTTTGATCGATGCGCATCGCGATTTAAATAAATAAGTTGATACCGTATTTAAGAAAATCATGAATGTAAATAATACTTTAACTAATTTATTATTTATTTGTGTATGTTTTATATTTGTTCAGGATAATTTTCTTAGAAATCCAAATCAAATATTACTTTTTGTTTCTTATTTCAGTTGCAGGCAAGAAGGTATTTCTGTAATTACCCATTTTTGTTCGATGCAGAAGCGAAACTGTCTATCCTTCAAACTGACCAGTCATTACAGGTTTGTAGAAATTATGTTTTCAGTTGTTCTCCGACAATTACAATTCGCCATTCGCTTAATTAAAATTATTAAACTTTTCTAGTTGAAAATTTAAAAACAATAATTTAGTATTAATCTATATTTTTTCGTATTTACGTTTATGTACTTCATAATTGAAATCAGCAAACTCTGAATAGCCTGTTTGCTAAACTGTCCATTCAAGATTAAATTATTTTGATTATAATATTCTTATTAAGAATAAGTCTAATAATTAGTCTAAAATTCTTATATATAAACTGAACTTTCAATTTTTTCTTGGCTCTTTGTCCCAGGTTGGCTTCTTTCTTTTCTCATTTCGCTCAAGAAGGATTAAATAGGAAATAGCCGCAATAGTGATGTTAATGATATTCTATTTTTTTTTTTTTTTTTTATCAGATGCAGAGTGCAATGCACGAAGCGGCCACTCAGGCTTTCACCCAGTACTTATTCACTCAAATTATCAACCCATCAGCAAGCCAGTTTCTAGAATTACATGTAACCAGGCAAAATATTGTAAATGATACCCTACAAGGATTGGCCTGCTCGTCGGAAAAAGATTACAAGAAGCCCTTGAAGGTGAGTTTGTTGAATATGTTTCCAGTGGAATCTTAATTTCGAATTTGGGGTCCCCAAGATTAATAATTAAATATACTATATAATGCTTTATAAGTTTATAAGTGTAACCCGTATAGAAATTTCATATTTATCTCTGGAATTACAAAACGAAATTTATCGTGTAATTGAAAATAAAGTGAAACAAAGTGTAACTTTTGGACATGAACATGAAGAGAGCATGGACAATCCCCTTTACATTTATCGTGTCTATTTAGAGATGATTGCTGATCCATTGTGCTTTCTGCTTCAGTCAAGCTCTAAACGATCATATACAAGGACATATGTAAGAGCTATTTGTTAGTAAACAAGATTAGAAGTATTTCAAGATTCGAACTATTTGTTGTATAGCTAACGATTTGTTGAAAAAAAATCCAGTCTAGTTGGTCTGGTGAGAAAATTGTGTCAACGAAGTTCATGACATAAATAGCACGCAATAAACGGCTCTATCATAAATACTTGATTGCTTTGAAACCCGCTTACAAGGTCTCTCATTTTACAACATAAATGTTAAGCAACACAAGATACAAATTACTTTATTTGTGTAAATTTACAATGAATCATAAGAAGCTATTCATATTGAAATAATTTACAAATCAGGGATCCAAGAATGGTGTCTAAAAATTTACAACTACAGTAGGTGTGATTAGGTTATTGTGATTTGATGCATACAATATTCGTTAATCTCGGTTGATGGAAATGTTGAGATAGATAATAAGGAATGAAACACGGATCTAAGTGGTAGCTTACACGTGTAAGCGAAGTTAAGGACATTTTTCCTTTTCTTTCATTTAACCGGGAAATGGAAGAGAAATCTAAGGAATATGAACTTATTACTATTTGTCGTTACCAAGGTGTATGTGGAGTATTAAACTTTTCAAAGTTTTATAATCAAATAATTGAAATAGTTTTCTGTATTATAGGTTATATTTCTACTTATCTTAACCTTTCTTAAACTTAGTCTTAAACTTTCCTTTGTGTTTAGAATTCCCTTCTGAATTTCAATTTGTATCCAAATAATTGTGGATGAGGTAATGTCATATTACTGCATTGTCTAAAAGTACCTGAAATTAATTGAATTAAGATGCAAAGACCTGGCAACACTTGAAAGTAACACTCGATCTTTATTTACACAAATTACTTACAACACGCACAATCAGTTATATCACACAATAAAAACCAATATGAAACAAACAGTTCACTAACGTTCAACTAATAATTTACTATATCACTGTTCAATAACTTGATAATAATAGGTTTCCAATAAACTTGTTCAATGACGTAAAAACAATGACTTAACTAAACACTTACGAAGCACAATGGTCTGTCACAGTTTTAACAATCACAAATATTGGTACTGTGTATTTTCCCAGTAAAAACAATGTCTACTGTTAAGACGAATTTACCACATAAACTTATCAGGAGCACTTGATGTGCATAATCACAATTTATAACACTAGTCTATTTGCAAACTTATATTCTGCCACCACAAACTGTCACTCATTACGATATGAATGTAAAGGAAGTTTGAACAATAACTGTTCACTAGGACTGCTCTTTATATACTGTTTGAAAGTATTCCAGAAAGTTCTGGACACTTTTTTGTAGTTTACGTCTTGGATTCTCCATTTACGGAGTTTAAAGACCCTCTACTGCGAGTAACTGATAACATAATCTGGAACATTCTGGCAAATTCTCGAAAACTCTAGAAATGCACTTGACAAATTGGAGTGAGAAAGTCATTCGAGGAAAAGAGAAACAACAAGAGTTAATTTACTACATTTTTGCAGTATCTGCTATCAATCAAACCGGAAGCGCTGTTGACACAATGAATGATTTTTCCTCTTGCATTCCTAACAGACCTAAAATTGAACCAAAATGTTATAAATTTGATTATGGTGAATTTTATGCAGGTAACATTTATCGGCGAAGAAGCAGAGGATGCTGGTGGAGTGAGAAAAGAGTTTTTCATGCTTCTACTGAAAGAAATTCTAGATCCGAAATACGGAATGTTCTGTTCGTATGAAGAGACAAACACTATTTGGTTCAGTGAATCTTCTTTCGAGGACGAAGCCATGTATTATCTTATTGGTAAATTTCCCTATCCAGGAATTTTAATTCACTTCTTAGATTTTTTAATTGTAATTCAATCAGTGAGGAGAGCTATCACAAACTAATTCATTTATCGCTTTTTAAGTCCACTCTTTAGACATATTTATTATTGATGCCTGAAAAGCATCCACCACAACCGACTATGGTGCTTGAGCTGTGATCCAATCTTCAATGATAATCACCATCGCAAAATCAAACACATGCTGTTGAATGGTGGTATTCACACTGCACCAATCGGTCATACACCATTCCACAGCATATGTTTGATTTTGCGATGGTGATTCCAATCGCTATTGAATGCTTCAATGTGCACGCAACCTGAAGATATACATGCCCTAACCTTATATATGCATATATCGTACTCATTCAAAAATATTGATGAACATTAGTCCTAACAATTTTGTGCAGAATTATTGATAATAGTATCAGAAGATGGAATTCTTGATTTTTTTTTTTTTGAGGATGAAGCCCATATAGATCTTGAGACCTGTGCGTGGGTAATGAGTTGGATGATGGTAATTGATGAATTGGACCTACAGTTTTAGGTGGGTTCCGAACCACCGGAAGTGAGAACAGCAGAGAACAGTGTCTTCTTTGCTGACCAATCTAATCGGTCACCGTTGCAAAGTGGACCCGGGAGAACGCAGCTTATCTCTATCTGATTGAACAGATACCTGCTACGGCTCACGGCTATCACTTCTCAAAGTGATAGAAAAATAAATTTGTTTAGTTTCATCAAATTTGTATCAATCGTTTTCGTCATAGTTGATGGATGATGATGATAATAATATATAAGTTTCAGATCAATCCTCTTTGATATGTGGTGATTTATTCGTTAGTCACTAGCGTGATCAGTAATTGATAATTCACTGAACAACAAAGATTAAATTGTGAAATCTAGTCATAGACTTTCAAAATATTTATCTTGGCCCTATTTACAGAAACTATTACTGCGTGAGTCGTCAAGTTGACTTTTATTAGAAAGGCAAATCCGAAATATTGAATGTGATTTGTTTCTATTGATTACCATAAAGTCTTGTTTCACACATAACCGGCAGTCGGGTAACTGGTGTCGTTTACCCGACCGTAGGGACATTGTATCATATGGAGCGCTTCACACCTACCCGATTTTTTAAATCATGATGCAGTGTAATGATGCCGGGTATATGACACTGGATACTGCCGGTAAACCGGGTATATGACTGCTGGCTATGAGCTGGTAAAAGAAGCCTAGGATAACAACTAGTATTATTGTTGTTATTTTTACGATTGAAATATAAATGATAGAAAGCATTTGTCAAAATTAACTAGAATATACTCGTGTTTATAAAATATTAAACCATATTCAACCCTATTCTGACCAACTTTTGGAAAATCAATTGATTAATAAACAGTCCAATAAACAACTATTGATTGTAATTTTCAGGTTTGCTGTGTGGTCTAGTCATTTACAATTTCACCATTATCAGTCTCCCATTTCCATTGGCTCTCTACAAGAAATTACTTGGTGAACCAGTCACCCTACAAGATGTTGCTGACCTTTCTCCAGTCATGGCCAAGTTAGTTTCACTTCTCTAAACATATTATCATTGTTTATAATATTGTATTGCAGTTATTATTTTGTTTAATGAAATCGATTTTCCAGATAAAATCCGTCTCAGAGAAATAATGTTGAGTAATAGAAATCAGAAATATCTGACAAATGTAGGATTAGCTTTGAGGAATTAATTATTACAAATCTCTGTGTTTTCACTATTTTATATTACTGTACATTTGAAAGGATGTCGTAATGTCGTAATTTGATTGGAGAACTAAATTGTTTAACTTTCATTGCTCATTATGACGTTGAACTTTCAACTATCACCTAGTCAAATTCGTTTATTGTGTAGAATTCGGTTTATTATCAGTTTTTGGAATTTGAAATTCGCTATTAATTTATATAAAGAATTGATGAAAATGCTTGAGGTCACAGTCACTCTGTGCGCCCGCCTCTGTGTGTCTCCAAAGAAAATTGGTGGTAAACGGGGAAATTTCAAACTTCTGAATGGTTCAAACCTAAAAATATAGCGAATTATTGTTTATTAGAATAAATTACTTTCACCTTCAGCGGAATCTACTATTATTTCTCTTTAAAATATTAAAGAAATCCTTTGAAATTATTTCTAGAACCTTGAAAGAACTTAATATAAATTTAAGGGAATTTCGGAAACATTAACTACATGTACAATATCCTAAAAAAAAAATACTTTTCACCTATTATGATATATATTTTGTATGCTTATTCAACGTTGTCGTTTAATTAATCTAATAAATCAATTATTTGAAATTGCAGAAGCATGCAAGACCTATTGGATTACAATGTGCCTGATGTACAAGACGTTTTCTGTCTGAACTTTGAAGTAACTCGTGAGATTTTTGGAGAGATTAAAAGCTACGAGCTGAAACCTGGAGGAAAGAACATTCCAGTAACCTCTGACAATAAGTGAGTCACCAACATTGAACTTTAAATGCTCATTACTTGAGCATGATATCTTACAAAATCTGTTTTTACCAAAAATGTTACATTTTTATCTGCAAATAATAATAACAAATAAAATTCCCTTATAGATAATAATATAATAAATAATATTTCATAACTCTATTCAATTATTTGATAATTCAAAATTGCTAATTAAATAAAAAATAATGAACTGCCATTATTTATTTCCATTACGATATTTATGTGCCAAATCTATATTCGTCGATAATCCAGATCACCACGTTCTCTCTAAATGATTCAAAGCAAGTTTTTTTTAGGAAAATGTTCTAACATTGTTCCTTTCCATATCATTCATAGACAAAACATACAGTGCAAGAATGAGATAATTTGAAATTTGATCTGTTCCACTTTCAAGTTATTTAACTTCAGACCAGCTATAATAGCTGAACATTAATAATAAGTATTCAGATTGATTGCAGTAGCGGCTGGTGGGCTGTGTGGAGGGAGTGGCGGCTAAGCCTATGAAGTTTAAGCCAATAACCACAAGTTATAGTTATTATGAAGTTCATGGTTATCAATAATTGTCATTATTATGTTGATTTATTACCTCCTGGAAATGCTATTTATGGCTGTAATTTTTTCAAATTATAGAAATGTCAAATCTGTTATGTGATTTACAGGCAGGAGTATGTGGATTTGTATGTTGACTTTATATTGAACTCTTCGGTGCAACGTCACTACAGAGCGTTCCATCATGCTTTTCACAAAGTTTGTGGCGGACATGTTCTGAAACTGTTCCACGCTCAAGAGTTGATGGCTGTGATTGTAGGTAAGGACCTAAATCTTGTTTATTTTAACATCTAATTACACCACTAATTCACTAAACAATTCCGTAAAATCAATTTTTATATTGGTCTTTCGGAAATTATTGATCCTTTGAAAACTTGGTCGAAAACTTTGAAATTATTGATCCTTGGAAGTGATAGCCGCGAGCCGTAGCAGGTATCTGTTCAATCAGATAGATAAGCTGCGTTCTCGTAGGTCCCGTTCGTAACGGTGACAGATTAGATTGGCCAGCAAAAAAGACATTGTTCTCTGCTGTAAAATCACTTCCCGGTGGTTCGGAACCCACCTAAAACTGTAGGTCCAACTCATCAATTACCATCATCCAACTCATTACCCACGCACAGGTCTCAGACCTATGTGGGCTTCATCCTAAAAAAAAAAATTTTATTTTGTCTTAGTTATTTTGTTTATGTATGTATAGTACCATAGCCGATTTGAACTAGCAGGTGACTCTTCAGACTTCAACTTTATGTTGTGGTCCAAAGAGCATACTGCGCCAACGAGAAGTGAGGTAGATTGTGGTTACTTTCCTTACTGAGTTAACGGAATTGTATTTATGAATCTATGTGAAGCCCATCGAAACACACAATTTTCTTTTGTTTATTAACTTACAATTACACTACCATTTCCCTTTTTCTCATAGCAATAGATAACATTTTAAAGCCCTAATATCATTCAATACAATAAACTTCGAAAAAAATTACAAAACCCCTGTGCACAGCCATAATCTCTAAATTCAACTAAATAGATCTATTTTAATGGACAGTGATGAAACTTGATATTATGTTATTAATTTATTATTTTGTTACAGGTAATGAATCTTACGATTGGAATGAATTCGAAAGCAGCGCTTCTTACAAAGGAGGCTACACTTCTTCTGATCCCACCATTCGCCTTTTCTGGGAGGTCTTCCACGAAATGTCGCAGGAGGATAAGCGAAAGTTCCTGCTTTTCCTCACTGGCAGTGATCGCGTTCCAATACAAGGCATGAAAGGCATCAAGGTCAGACATTCTCTAATAAAAAGGCTTTATCTACGGCCGCATTATGAAGTAGACATAAGAGGATAGAAAGCGGTGTCAATACAGCTTTCTTTATTCCATGAATTATCAAAGTAGTGTTATAATGGCGCTATTTTAACATTACTGTCACTTTTCAGCACAGGAGTCTAGATCTAGACCAATCAGAACTCAGGATTTCTTCAAAACTGTGTCGAAATGAATGTTACGTAATAGTCACATCAGCATTTCGTAACCAAAAAACTTGATTTCAAATTGGAACTGTCAAACTGTCAACAACATTCACCCATTGTAGGTTATTTTGTATTTTGGGCTCGCTTCATACGTGTTGCATATAACTTACATCTCACTCGTTACTTAAAGACAGTTATAATACAATCGCTGAATAAACTACTATTTAATATAAATATCGTATTTAATGTGGTCACCCATAATTTTCTTATCATACCCCTTCTTTCTTGTCTGTTTTTCTTCTTAGATTTTCTTGTTATTCTATCAAACTATGCATTTTTAAATGCTGATGACGTCCATAAGAGTCTGAGACTTGTGTGTGGGTAATGAGATGGTGATTGATGATACAAAAATGTCAGGCTGGAGCGAGAATCAGACCTATTACGGTCGGAGTGTCAGTTATGTAACTTTTTGGTCATGTAACCACTACACTAGGGCGATCGCCAAGTAATGTTTATTTACTAACTAAATTTGATTGAAATCAACATAGGCATTAAAACGTTTCATTGTAGTATTTTACAATAGAACCTTTTTTTCCTCACTTAATTGCTTGATGTGATCACTTGTGACAATAGTATGTTGATAGTATTAATTAATATGATAACAGTTATTGATAACAGATAACTACGTGTCTGTTGTTAATTTAGCAGGGACTTCTGCTATCAAGGCAGCATTTGTATAGTGAATTGATTCTGCCTGCCTTACGTTTTCTCTGCTATAAATTTATAAGTGAAGTAGTTATCCTAAAATTGAATTTCGTTGTGATGTCAATAATAATGATCAAAACAATTCGTATTCCACACCATGAAATTAGGCGGTTGGAATGAATTCCGGTGTTGCAAAAAATAACTGACTGCTGTGACAAACCAACTGACTGTAAGCTTCAGACTTGTAGACTAGGTAACACAGCACGGTTGGTGTTGCCAATTCATACGTTGATGTTAGCGATTCTAGTTTCAGCTGCTGGAATGGTCACATACCTGGCAACACCGCAATTTCTTACATCCGCCTAATTTGATGGCGTGAAGTGTATAATGTATTATATTCCTATAATGAACATATTATTTCTATAATATATAATGATGATCGAATTGTAATATAATGTATAATATTTTTAATTTCTATCGCTCACACAATATGTTGCAGATATTTATCCAACCAACAGGGGACACGGCTTATCTTCCTGTAGCCCACACCTGCTTTAACCTGCTTGACTTGCCACGATACGGTACAAAAGAAAAATTGAAATACAAATTGCTGCAAGCAATACAACAAAATGTCGGCTTTTCACTCATTTAATCATTGATTCGTCAATTGATTATTCCATTGAATCTGTCCAAAAGTCTGCAAAAATAAAGGTTGTAAAATCGCATTATTGTTATGCAATAATAATTGTACTACAATAATTAAAGGTAAAGGTATGTACTGCAATTGTTTGGTTGATTAATACTGGGTTGTCGTCTCTAAGGTGATGCCTCACATAACTACTATAATTGAAATAAGCACTCGATTGTTGAACGATTTTGTTGTTAGCAGTTTTTAAGTTGAAATTTATATTAAAAATGTTTCATCAATTGAATACAGTTTTGAAGGTGAGCAACTTGAATAGTTTTAGTGTTGTTTATTGGCTTGGGATGTTTTGGTATTCTGAAAAAACGTTTCATGTTTACGGGGGAAAACTAATGTATCTCAATTTTCATGGATTCAAGGTAATAACTTACTACAAAATTATCATCGATTTAAATTTTTCTCCATTTTTCAAATTTTATATTGATGATTTTTTTAAGCCTATTATTCATATTTTTTCAAAATCTGATAATTTTTATCATTTTTCAAAGTTTGTTATTCCAATAAATTGATGACTTCCATATTTTTCCAAGCATACTCTTTTTAGACAATGGGTGGTGTGAATAAAGTTGACTCATATTTTTGACTCGGCGCTTGGGATTCTTGTTATTTTATGGGAATAAAAATATAGTCATTACAGCTGTTTTTCATGCCGTTTAACACAACAGTCACTCAACAGAGTCGACTCACTAAACTTACTCAACATCATACCACCTATCCTTAGCATAGTAATAGAGTTACACAATTTCAATAGTTTGCTATTACTTTAATGATGAAATTAATATATTTTGATTGTCAATAACTCCTTGATAAAATTATAAATTGACTCTTAAATCTTTATTTGATGAATGACAGAGCAACGTTTTAAAGACACTACTAATTAAAGCCTTAATATTCCAAGAAAACATTAATTCAAAATGCTTTAGATCTCAATTGAAAAACGTATATTTCAATAACGAATTAATTTATTCCATCATAGGTTTCGTACTTTATAATATTCAACATTAGCATATTTGTCTAACAGGCATGCAATTACTATTATAAAATTTCCCACTTGTATTGCTTAGACTCGATTATTTTCCCTTTAAGTGTTGGGAGTGTTATGATTTGAGTTTGCTAAAAATGCTGTAATTCTTCATATACAACCATATACTAAATGTATCAGACTCCTGAGTATCTTATTCAAAAAATAGTGGAAACCTATCAAAATTATAAAGATTGTGTGACTTTTCAAATAGTTTGAAATGTCAAAGTTTGCTTGCAGGTTGTTCACTCTTCGTAATATTAATTTGGACAGATAAATTGATTAGTAGTATGTAAATAATGATAGCAATGTTGAATCAATAATGTGATATTAAATTAGATGAACCTCACTACTGTGCAACTTGATACTTGTACGAATATTACTATAGAAGCAAACTGCAGGTTATCGCTGTCATGTGTCTTATTAAAATAACAAGTTACCTATCAACCATAGAAAATAATATATTCTTATAGTGAAGTGTTAAGACTATTGTTACATAGCTTGTTTAAACTTTATTTTTGTAGCACTTGTATTCGAATGAATCAAGATGTTAATAATATGCATCAGTTAATATTACTAGCATTATTCATATATTCTTAATAATTGACCGTTCAGATGTTAATTATTAAATTTGTTGATGTGTTTTGAGGTTCAAATTCATTCCACTTGTATTCTGGTAGTAATTTATTGGTAGATTTGTTGATAACTATGGCTTCATAAGTAACTTCCACTTTTCAAAAGTTTTGTTATTTAGTTTTTATTCTAAATGTATTCACGGTAAATGTTTTAATTTTTGAGAGGGACTAATGATTTCTATAATACACATTTATTATCGTAAAGTTAGTATTTCAAGTAGTATTGAAACTATCTTGTAATGGAATTTTAATGGAACATACTTTCTCATTTTATTGATTCTCTTTTTTCTCGGTTAAATTTCCTTTCTATTTCAATTTTGTCACCAAAATTTTCTTGCGTCTCCGTTTCTTGTCAGTTCCCTTCCACCTATTTTTATTGAATATTATACAAAAATCAATAAAACAAACATGGAAATAGTCTTGTGATAAAAATGTATACTATTAATATATTATAAAAAATATTCAACAATCTCAATTTTTGAAAATAATTCATTAGTGTAGGATAATAGTTATATTGATCGCTCAATTACTTTTCAAGTAAATATCAATAAAATTGATATTTTCATGTGCTTCTTAGATAGACCTCTATTAGATGAAAATCTAATAATAATTGCTACTATCACAGTCTGAGAGTAAAAATGAATGCTACAAAATTTTGCTACCAGAAGTAGAACAGTAAAATATTACAACATTTGTAAGTATATCATCTTGATTCTATTACTATACTGTAGTATCGATATGCCTATCAGTTATTGCTATCTTCAATTCATATTTAATTGTATAGTGAATTTACTGGGTTTCGAATTGGATTATTGTTGATTGGAAAACTAAGACTAAAACCAAGGCTTATATCTATTTGAAAAAGATTTTCTTTAATTAGCATTTATATTACATTCATTTTTTCGCATTTTTGTGTATTCTGTTTTCTTTATAACTGTATGGTACGTGATTTCAATTGTCAAGAAGAATTTTATCTTTTTAATCTCAACCATGGCAAGAAGTAGGTAGCTCTTGAATAATAACCACAAGGACCAAATTCCTTCACAGTTCATAATTTCTCATTTTAATTATTTTAAATAAAAATTTGTCCAATTTATTCATTTTTAACTTCATTTAATTTTAAAAAATTATTAATTTTAAATTCAATTTTACTTATTTTTTTCAGTTTTGTTATTAATAACAGTAAGTTACCGAAATCTATTATAGTAAAAAAACTTGATCTTATACTTGGAAATCGAACAAGAGTGTCCTATCCGCCGTCAACAAAACGAAAACTGAAATTTCTGGTTCAGAGTACACAAACGATCGGTTGTCGTCTGTTGGCGCAAGTCAGCAATGTTTTCATTGTTGACTAGTCGGACCTCAAGTTTCAGTTTCCGTTTAGTTTACGGCGACTGGGAAAGCGTAGCATAAAGCCTCGGTTTTTAACTCGAAGACTCGGACTAAATGGATAGCAAGCAGGGCCGGAATACACTACAATTGATGCTTTCGATGTAGACTTCTCTACCAAAAACATCAATAATTGTATTGATGCTTTCGATATAAGTTGCTATACCAAAAGCATAAGTTGTAGTGTGTTCTGGCCCTGTCCGCTGTCCATTTAGTCAGAAAACCGATGCTTTAGGCATTGAGAGACGAGACATTTACAGCAACGACAAACTTTTTCTGAACCTTCAATAGCTTTGATCGATTTTCGTAGCTAATCAAATGTAGTGTATTCCGGCCCTGTATATTTAGTCGAAATCCGCGTAGTTGAAAACCAATGCTTTTGGCTGGCATTATGAGACATTTACAGGTACAGCGCCGACAAACTTTTTCTGTACCTTCAATAGCTTTGATCGATTTTCGTAGCTAATCAATTGTAGTGTGTTCTGGCCCTGTCCGCTGTCCATTTAGTCCGAATCCATGTTAGAAACTGAGGATCTAGGCATTGGGAGACATTTACAGCACCGACAAACTTTTTCTGTACAATAGCTTTGATCGATTTCTGTAGCTATTCAATAAATAATACTGCCCATATCCGAGCAGGTGCAATTTTTTATTATTAGCCTAACAATTTATAGCATTAAAAAAATTAAAATCCATTATTGCTTGTTTTACAGTAGGCTACGTCTTTTCATTTTGATTTTTTATCATATTTTTCACATTTCAAGCAACTCTATGATAAATTCAATATTATTAATATAGAAAATCCGTTATTTTGGATAAATAGCAACTATAAAGGGAGTAGAAGCAAAGTCTATTAAATGTTATGTAAGATTAAATTAATTTTTGTAAGAATTTTCTCTTTCCCTTAGTTGTTATTGTTTGAGAGTAGCTATATTTATATATTTCTCAGTCCTTTTGTCCATTTTTCCGAATTGCCAATTTTTGTTTCTCACCCACTTAAAAATGGCTCCTGCTTTTCATTGTCCTACTACCTTTTTTTTACTGGAAAAACTTTATATTCAGTCTATTGTGCTATGCTGCTTTATTATTATTATTTTTATTTCCCAATTATTAACTATCATGCCTCTTGGCGTCAAGCAGCCCAATATCCTCAATTCACTAAATAATTCTATTCTACTTAGGTGCGCTAAAACAACCTTCACTTCATTCATCTATTATTATCTCAATATAAAAAGTAAAATTATTTCCATTGACGTTTTGCTACAACGTCTGTGTCGAATAGTGCCTTGATTTGTCTGGATTATTGCACTAATAAAAATACTGTCGTAGAAAATGTTTGCTTGTAAAAAATATCTTTTGTAAGTGCTTTCTGAGTTAATAAAGTGGTTGATGTTTATCAGTTCAATTATCTTGTATTTTTCAAACCCCTGTTTCAGTATACTCTTTTCGAACCAACATCCACAAACCAATTATCATTTCTATATAAGCTTTAATCAAGTTTAAGCAATGATGCTTTTTAGATTTGGCAGATGGAATAAAATAAGCGTGATAAGGATCTATACTGCATTATCTTACTTTTTTTTTTTTTTTTGAGGATGAAGCCCACATAGGTCTGAGACCTGTGCGTGGGTAATGGTTGGATGATGGTGATTGATGAGTTGGACCTACAGTTTCAGGTGGGTTCCGAACCACCGGGAAGTGATTTTACAGCAGAGAACAGTGTCTTTTTTGCTGGCCAATCTAATCGGTCACCGTTACAAACGGGACCTACGAGACCTACTATCGTTCTTGCATATTTCACGATATAATTTTCACGAGAACGTTAAGGACGTTGTGCATGCATAGAAACAAATGGAAGAAAGGAGCAGAGAGGCCATAACATTTTATTATAATAACATGGCAATGTGCGAAAACGCTGTTGTTCAATTGAACTTGAAAATTATTATTTCGCTTCATTGTAATCCTTATTAAATTTGCGACAAGCTCTTACAACTTGACTCTTTGATAACCTTACAATAATTATTTTGTTACTGTATTGATACTGTTATGGGTTCTAATGTCTAAAATAAGGCTGGCAACACTAAAGTTAATAAATACTTGCACTTTATTTACACAAATTAGTCTATTTACACCAAGGTTCCTATAAACAGGTTGTTCCGTAACCGCCTGCGAAGCGGTGAAATGGAAAAAAGGTGGGAGTAGAAATGCTGTGACGTGCTGATCAGATCTTTGCCACTCTGAATTTGAACTGGCCTGTCTTCTAGTCTAATTCAATACATTTTATCAGAAATGACTCTCTTCTCTTAGGAATGCTGAAACAATATTTACTTAGTGGTTACAAGCTTTGTTTCCTGTCTTTCCTAAAAATAAACTAAAATCAGTTTCTCCGTGTCTCGTACCGGGTGAAGACGTATTAAATTGTTCTCGTCATCGTGCCGGACAACGATTCTATTCAGTTTCATGAAGCTACCTGAATTCCATACCAGCTACTTAATTTGTGTTCTTTTAAAATAAATAACAATATCAGTCAATTCATATTAGTTAAAATTACTCTTTTAAGGTGAATAAAATAAATACTGTCAATTCTACGGTGTAAATAATGTTTATTTTTAAACCAAAACTTAAGATTCAATGCTCATGGCATCATTCTCAGTTGGTTGAAACTTGAGTTTTTCTTTTAAAATAAATGTTATGTACAGAATAATTTACATTTATTTTCATTGATAAGTTCAACAACAGTTCTGAAAAAGTGTCAAGTTTATTAAAATTACTCAGTTGAAAGTGCGTGAATTAATTATGGTCAAATCAGTTTAGATCAGTGACAAGTATATATCTTCTTTAGTTTCGAGTCAAAATTCAAAAGTTGAACTGTACAAAGTTATATTTAGTCTAAATTCCAACAAGGAACATCTTTTTTGGATCAGAATTGGATTCAAAACTGTAAATCCAACTATATCTTAATATAGAAACTAATATTTTGTTCTTGGATTTCTTGTTCCATAACGATCTGCGTTGTTAATATTAACTTTTTTTTGTAAATTTAACGACTTGCAGTCAGTTTTAAATTGTGAATATATAAAAAAATTTACTCACACGTGGTCGAACGTTTTTGAACTCGAAAACGTTCAGCCACATGTGAGTAAACTTTTTTTTAAATTCACTATCTAAAACTGACTGCAAGTCGTTAAATTTACTACAAAAAGTTAATTATATTTTGTCTAACAGTTTACCATAGAATGGTTGGTTGTGCAGTGCAAAGTTGCAGAAACTATAGTGATGAGGAAGGAAATGGTTTTCATTTTCATTCATTCCCCAAACACAATGAATTGAGAAAAGTCTGGATCAATTGTTGTAGGAGAGCTGATCATTTTAATCCCAACAATACTAGAATTTGTTCAGTGCATTTCACTCCAGGAAGTTATGAACGTGATTTGCAAATGGAACTGACTGGAGAACCAAGAAGAAAACGCTTGAAAAAAGATGCTGTTCCAACACTTAGTCTTCCAACTTCACAGCTGGAATCAGATCAAAGTTCATCAAGAAGTGATAGAAAATCGAGAAGAGAAAGCAAACAGGTAGTGGAAGAGATATTGAGAATGGAAAAAGAAAATATCAAGGAAGACATAGACTCCATTGAAAACAGTGATATCATTGAAATTGAAGATTCTCTCTCTGACACTAAAAATTTGGTTGCTGAAAACATAAAATTGAAAGCCGAATTAGCAGCTATTAAGCATCAGGTTTCATTTCTGGAAAAAACTGTTTCTAAGGAGAGGAAAGATAGAATCATGTTGCAGACGAATATAAAATCTTTGAAGAAAAATGTGGCTAGCTTGAAATCGCAAATGTCCACACAACATGTTGCAGTAGAAAGAAAATTGCAAGACATCTTATCAGGCATTTTTACACCAGGGCAAATAAGAATTTTACTTAAGAAAAAAAAGAAAACTTGGCAGAATGCAGATATTGAAGCAGCACTAGTTTTGAGGTCTCTATCAAGAAAAACGTACAATTTTCTTAGAAGAAAAATGAAATTGCCTCTTCCTGGTATTTCAACTTTGTCAAAATGGACTAGCAAATTCAATTGTTCCCCGGGATTGCAGGAGAATGTACTTTCAGTAATGAAAGCCAGAGGTGGAGCTATGGAAGATTCGGACAAGCTGACTGTTCCATCATTTGATGAAATGAATGTGGATAGCAGAATATGCTACGATCAGAGAGAGGACAACATTTATGGACCCCACTCCAAAGTGCAGGTTGCAATGGCTAGAGGGCTGAAAGAAAAATGGAAACAAGTAGTGTATTATGATTTTGATTGTCAAATGAAAGAGGATATTCTTCATAAAATAATTGAAAAACTGTCAGCATCCGGATTCAAGGTCATTGCAATAGTTAGTGACATGGGGGGTGGAAATCAAAGCCTATGGAAATCCATGGGCATTTCATGTGAAAAAACTCATTTCACTATTCCTGGGAGTGATGAAAAAATCTGGGTTTTTGCTGATATTCCACACATGATAAAATTACTTAGGAATCATTTGTTAGATGACGGAATTGATTTGGGAGATAATGATTTATTAGGAAAGGACCAAGTGGAAAAGATTATTGAGGAAGATGAGTTGAAACTTGCACCAAAACTTCAAAGAACCCACATCGAAGTTAGAGGAAGTTTGAGACAAAATGTTCGCCTGGATTATCAGCTTTTCTCCCACCACTCAGCAACTTTATTGAAAGTGAAATTTCCTGAAAATTTGCAGTACAGTGAGTTTTTTGAACTAGTAGATAGGTTTGTAGATGTTTTTAATTGTAGTAATAAATATGACACAAAGCGTTGGAAATGTGGCTTTGGAATCAATATAGAAGAGCAGTTACAAATTTTAAATGATATGGAAAGCACTGTCAAAAGAATTAGAATTGGAGTGAAGAAGAAATTCCTTCCTTTCCAGAAAGGCCTGATAATATCTATAGTATCACTAAAAAATTTGTTCACTAGTATAGCAAGCAAAATGGAATTGAAAAATGACTTGAAATATTTTTTGACTAGGAGACTAACACAAGATGTGTTAGAAAGTGCTTTTTCGAGAGTGAGAGGCATTGGTTGTCAATATAACAATCCTCTTCCAACAGAATTCAAAAACCGATTGAAGCTACTCCTTCTTGGGTCAAAATTACCATTGCCGGTTGGGACAAATACTATTGGTGAAGAGAAAGTCAATTTCCTAACCGCATCCATGTTTAAAACTCTTCCTCTCAATCTTGAAGAAAATGATAGTGATGGAAATCTGGGTGAGAACATCGAAGATTTGGATGGAGTGTCCCCGCAAAGTACGTCTAACAAATTAAGTAGTAATGCTCAAGAATCATTGAGATACTTGGCAGGGTATTTAATTAGAGCTGAGACTGATAGCAATTTCCGCGAATCCTCAAAAATTTCTGGCGATGGTTGGATTGAATTGATAAGTCGTGGAAACCTCACAGTATACCCACAGAAGAATTTACAGAAATTGTCAAATCAGCTGATCAGATTTTTCGAAAAATTCATGGAAATGAACTTTCAAGGAACAGTGGTTTAGTGCGAACTTATTTGTCAGCCTTGAAAAATGCTTTTCCCACAGTCAAAGACAAATTATTGCTGAAACTTGCACGTACGAGAACATTCATAAGACTGAAAAATCAAGAGCACCGTTTCCGTGCAATGGAGAAGAAATTAAAAATAAAAAATAAAATGTGGTTATCATCCAAAAAATAAAAATGTAGCCTATCCATATTTCAAAACATTTAGATAGGTACCGGTATACAGAATAAAATAGGCTACATAGTTTCTACAAATTCTACGTGAATTCTTTTCTATAAAACGCTTTTTATTATTTTTTTAATTCACACAATATTTAGTTTCATAAACATTCACAGTTAAAAACTTCATGAGTGTATTGTTGAAGTTAACATCTCTACTTTAATCTCTTAAACAAGAAGCGACATCTCAAGACTGGATTAATACATCAAATGCAGGAGTTCAGCACAATACTGGATTATGGTGAGCTTCATAATAATTATTGCAATGATTAATTGATTACAGTTCGAAATTCAAGTATTTTACTGTTTACATTACAATCGATGGTAATCAGCCGGCTGTGATACGGTTCTATCAATGCTAGGAGGTGCTGGCTGGCTGGCTGAACGTGCTGAACACAACCACGTCACAGTCTAGCTTCCCCCTCCATTTTTCTAGCTGCCGAAGAACGGAATAACCTGTTTATAGGAACCTTGTATTTACACACACTTATTGTAAGTTCAATTAATAAAGAAAAACAGATCAACAAATGACAAGCTAATACACTTTTTCAGTAATTATTTACAAGAATTGATGAGTAATTAATTACAGGCTCATCAATAACAAAAGAAACTAGAGTCCAATAAACTGTACAATAATGTAGAAAGAAATTACGGTATAAAAAGAGCAACTAATCACTTAAAAACACAGTCCAATTCATTATTTGACAGTCCCAAATAGTATCACTTAACACAACGTCTTTAAACTATTAGTAAGCTGCACAAATAGTAAACACTTGTCTCTGCACCTGACACTGGAATCAAGCACTGTTTACTCCACTGGCACAAGATCTGTAACACAATCTAACTCTTGAGCTTTTGTAATACTAACTAGCTTGTTCACATGGACTTCTTTATACAGCTGTTTTAGTTGTATAATTACAAGAATGGGCGGCTTCAAGAATGCTTGGAATATAGACCATGATTGTTCAAGAAGATTGTAGAATTGACAAGAAGATCAATTGAGTGAGAGAGTTGCAGACATGAAGAATAAGAGTGACAAAGACATCAAATGAGAGAGAACGAGGAGAATAAGATTGCAGTTGCATCTGCCCATGAAAACAATGGAATTATATAAATAGAACAAGTGTGTGACTAACTGCCTGTTTGCTCTCGTAACACTACCCCCACCTTAAGAAATTGTTCTGTTCCAGAACAATGGCACCTTAGATGGCTGATGTCTTCCTTGACTGCTGACCATATCCTCCTTGACCCTCCAAGGGTTGTAGATGCAAATGGTGATCTGGATACCAGTGGATTGCAACACATCTTGCAGCATTGGCTTCACAATTGCCCAGTCCAAGCCATCATAACCTCCAAGCCTGGGTATGCCAAGTTTTCTCACTCTTAATATCTGCATCCTGTCCCTCAGCTTAACCAAGCAATTCTTCATATGATGCCTTCACCTCAGGCTACATCTTAGTCACCAGGTAGAAGAGATGTTGACCATCCCGCTGCAGATGAAGAACATTTCCTTCTGCTGGTCCCTGCTGTTCCAGGTCCTTGAGACCACCAAACTTCTTCCTGAAGACTGTAGCAATGCCTCAAGATTCTGCTAAGTTCCTGGTGGCACAGTGTGCCAGTGCGTACTCCTTTGGCAGGGTAAACAAGTCTCTCACTTGTCTGGAACATTTTTCCTCCTGGTGCCAGCATGTAGTCATCATCAGACTCCTTCAGGGATGTAGTGCACTGAACTTGAGCTGCTTGTCCTTCCTCAGCACTGTTATTACCATGAAATGGAGACAAACGATTGAAATGAACTACTCTTGGCTTCCCTCTTGGAGGTTTTCTTATCTGGTATACTACATCATTGATCCTAGTCACAACCTTGTAAGGCCTTTCCACTGGTTTTGTAGTTTTGGACAGCAGCCACGAATTCTCTTTGGTTTGTGTAGCCAGACTAGGTCTCCTGCTTTGTATCCACCTTGGTCAGCTTTGGTCATACCTCTCCTTCATCTTCAGGCTTGCTTCATCAAGATTGGTGCATACTTTCTCATGGGTCTCATCCATATGCTTCCTCAATTGAGTGATGTAGTCATCCTCCTTGAATGTTTCACCAGACTTGCTTCCAAACTGTAGATCACAGGGTAGCTGTAGATCTCTACCAAAGATGATGCAAGCAGGTGTTTCCTTTGTTGTCTCATTGATGGATCTATGATATGCCATAAGAAAGAAGTGGAGATGCTGATCCCAATCATGCTGATTGTCAGAAACCACTTTCTGACCAAATCCTCAGATTTCGCTGCATTGTCCTGTTCATTCTCTCAACCATACCATCTGACTGGGGATGCAGTGAAGTGGTCCTTGTTTTCCAGATGCTCATCAACTCACACACTCTACTGAACACTTCTGACTCAAAATTTCTCCCTTGATCCAAATGCAGTTCCAATGGAACACCAAAACAAAGGGAAAGGTCCAGCAATGTCAATAGCCACTCTCTCAAATGGTGCTCCAACATTGTAAGTCTTCATTGGTGCCTTTTTCTTCAACAGAGGGCCACATTAGGCTTCTTAGGAGGGCTACAAAGGGCTTCTACATTATGCACTTCCTACACCAATCTTTGACATCTTCTCTTAATCTTGGCCAATAAAATCATTCCCTGGCCTTCTCCACTGTTTTATGTAGACCAAAATGTCTTCCAGATTTGCCATCATGCAGACTCCTCAGCACTTCTGGTACACTATTTACTGGGACAATAACCTGTTGTCTCTTCTGATCCCCTGCTGCATTTTCAATCTCCCTTTTTAGTACTCCCTCATCTTCAACAATTGAGCTCCACTGGGCCCAATATGTCTTCACACTTGGTGAAAGAGGTGCCACTTCCTGCCAGGCTGGTCTTCCTTGTCCAATGCGTTTCCAAGCCCAAAGATATTTCAGGTCAGGATCCTCTTCCTGGTCCTTCTGGAGCTGGTCACTGCTCCACAAATCAGCAACCACAGTTGTTCTGCTCAGCATGCCTTCCTTGCTATCATGATGTAAACAGTGCTTGCAATCTTTCTCACATGGCCTTCTTGAGAGTCCATCTGCATTCCTGTGACTGGTTCCTGCTCAATGAATTAACTCAAAGTCATACTCTTGAAGTCGCTCAATCCAGCGTGCCACCTGTCCTTCAGGAGTCTTGAATCATAGGAGCCACTTGAGGGCTGTATGATCTGTTCTCAGCAGAAAGTGTCTTCCATACAGGTACTTGTGAAAGTGTCCAACTGCCTTAACTACTGCCAATAGCTCTCTGCGGGTGACACAGTAGTTGCACTCTGGTTTTGACAAGACCTTACTGAAGTATCCAATGACTGTCTCAACTCCTTCCTGCTCCTGAGAAAGTACTCCTCCAATGGCTATGTTGCTAGCATCTGTGTCCAGGATGAATTTTCCTTCTGCTCTTGGATAACCCAGGATTGGTGCATTTATCAGAACATGCCTTAGCTCATCAAAAGCTTGCTGACCGTTTTCATCCCAGATGAAGCTGCTCTTGTCCTCAGTCAATTTGGTCAAGGGTTTTGCAATGTTGGAGAATCCTTTGACAATCCGCCGGTAATATGTGCAAAGAACCAGAAAGCTTCTCACTTCATGCTTATCCTGTGGGACTGGCCACTGTGTAATAGCTTTTATTTTCTCTGGGTAAGGGGAGACTCCAGAATCTGATACCACATGTCCAACGTAGTTGACTTGTCTTCTGAACAGGTTACACTTCTTTGGATTCAATTTTAAATTTGCTTGCCTCAGCCTCTGAAAAACTTGCTCCAAGTTGTGTAAGTGGTGACTGAATGATTTTCCCAGGACAATGATGTCATCAAAGTAGACCAAACAGGTTTCCCAAGATAATCCTCTCAACACATTCTCCATGAGCCACTCAAATGTAGCTGGTGCATTACATAGTCCAAAAGGCATGACTTTGAATTGCCAAAGTCCTTCTCCAATTGAGAATGCTGTTTTCTCCCTGTCTTCTAGCTTCAAACCAACTTGCCAGTAGCCACTCTTGAGATCTAATGTCGAAAACAATTTGCATCCTTCCAGGCTTTCCAATGTGTTATCAATCCTTGGCAATGGATAGCTGTTCTTCTTGGTGACATTGTTCAACAGGCGATAGTCAATGCAGAATCTAGTTGACCCATCCTTTTTCTTAACCAACACCACTGGAGACACCCAAGGCTGCTTGAAGGCTCTATGACGTCATCAGTCCTTAATAACTTTCCTTGCTTCCTCTCTCTTGGCTTGTGGCAGCCTTCATGGATTCTGTCATATGGGCCTAGCATCACCAGTATCTATTGCATGTTGTACAATGTTTGTTCTTCCTTGTCCCTGCACCAAATTCAAAGATATCCTGGTATCTAGTAATGAAGTCTTTTACTTTGACAGCCTGCTCACTTGTAAGATTCTTGCAAGTATAAGTAGCAAATTCCTGCAGTTCCTCTGGAAGACCCCTGTAGACTGTTTGAGACTTCTGGATCTGTCTTACCACTGAAGAGGCTGTTGAGCAGTGTCCAAGAGTAGTTCCTCCTTTTAGGGTAATCTTGAAGTCATTCACATTCATAATGCACACAGGAAACTTGTTGCTGGTGAGGAATAATGTTCTTGCCACTAAGACTCCTTTATGCAAGTTGTCTTCTTGACCTGCTGGCTCCAGGAGTGCACTCTGTCCTTCTTCTATGTCATTCTGCATTTTCCCATAGGTTACAATCTGCCTCCTTGCTGGTATAGTGACATCAGTCAGTAGTAATACTCTGCTGTTGCTTTGCTTCCCTGGGTGAAGTAGAACCTCTTCTTCCCTAATTACAACTGTCTTCTTGTCCAAGTCCAACTTGAGCCGAAACTTGTTGAACAAATCCATCCCAAGTATAACATCCTCCTGAATGTCTGCCACTAACACCTGATGCTTGAAGGAACTGCCACTGATGAGGAGGGTAGCAGCTGTCTCCCCAAAAACTGTAGCCAAATCCCCTGTAGCCATGTGGAGTGTCCACCTTGTTGACTTTATTCCTTCCTTATCAAGGAATGTGCTCTTATTCAGGATAGTCATTGTAGCTCCTGTGTCAAGAAGTAGTTGCCTTGCTTGCCCATTCGCAATATCTATGTCAGGGGTGCCCACCCCCCTAAGCCTCATGACGCACCCCCCCCTTAAGTTAGCACCAATCCCCCCTCCCCCCATAAATTAGGCCCCCCCCAAAAATGCGAAAAGAGCCCCCCGTATTCTTTCTAAAACTAAAAGAAGATTTATAAAACTATTGAAAAAATTCAAACCCAGTCGATAATATACAAAATGTATAGGATGATAAAATAATAGATGCCTACATGAGAAAATAAAAAAATTAAAATTAACAACACCTATTACTTGGCCCCAAAAGGGAATTGAGAACAGAAAGGAAGAATAGTAAAAATTCATGAAAAGCGGTAGTGAGAGACCACCAAGATTAGTAGCAGATAGATCTGTCTACTAACTTTGGGTGTCCCTAACTTCGCCAATCGCCAGAGCCTTGTCGGCCGCAGTCACTGTGGTATCCCACCGTCAGGGGACATCTCAACACTGCCTCCAGTCAAGAGATGAACCAAACCGAGGGCACCCAGGACGTACGTTTCCCAGCCCACACGAGGTGTGGCATCAACACCATTCGAGGACGTAAGGTTGACTTGCCCCCCTTCCGGGAGGGGCCTTGTGGGCCACGCGAGGTGGATACTGCTCCTAACTACAACCCATTAACGGAGGGAAGTAGTGTTGGAGTTGAGAGGCAATCCCTGGGGTACCTCCAGAGATCACCTCTGTCCCGCCAACCAAACAGTATCCCCTGACCACATTTTCTATTAATAAATAGTAATTGTTTTAAAAAGAATATATTTTAATATAAATCTCATTTGCTGGGTTTTCTGCAGTACTCCTCTGATACAACAAATAGACATCAAAAGCTATTCTACAAACTGACACCGTAGCAACACAATAGAACCAGTACCGCAAACAATACCCCCCTCCAGCAAACAATACCCCCCTCCCTAAACACCAAAAAGAGAACATCATCAAAATACACCAGAAGAGCAGAACTTCAGATGTAATTCAAGATGGACAAAAAGAGCCTCTCAAAATTCTCCATCGGTTTGTACAGCAGAGAACCCAGTATAAGATTTTATAAATGAAATTCATACAAAAAAGAAAATAATTTTGAATAAATCATAACATTTAAAAAACAATGTTTCCTATCTATATAACAATAAAATATTATTAAAAGTGGAAATTAAATTAAATGTTGATCATTCAATATAATATACTAAGATGGAGAAGCCCGTGGCCTAGACCTCCCACCTTTCTCGCTTCTTCCTTCTTCTGCCCTTTTCATCCTGTATTTTTATTTATTATTATTTGAATTTTTTAAAGATTAAGCCTTGAAAACTCCACACATGGAGTACAAGACAAGTCAATACCAACAGTATTCTCACATTACATTAGTCACCATCGATAAAATTACAGCAGTTGAGACTTGAAATTATACTTAAATTATAAATCATTATCAACTAGATATATCTTCAATTGTTTGAAGTGGGAGCTGACATTTTTTAACAATGATTGATACAAAGTGTCTGGTAAAATCAATGACAAGAAATACACAATAAAACAAATAAACGAAGTAACAGAGAACTGCATGCCCTACCTAGTAGTGGATTGTACAAACTGTGTTTCAAAATCATGCCTTGAAGTATAAGACTAGTCAATACAAACAGTATTCACAAATTACAATAGCCACAATCGATAAAATTACAAAAGTTGAGACTTGAAATAATCTGAAAAGGTCACTTGTACTCTATAGAAACTTTATCAACTATATATATTTTCATTGTTTGAATTTAAATAGAAAATGATTTTTTTGCTATTATTAATAATACATAACGTTTTTTAAATCAATGCCATGAAAAACACAATATAACAAAGAATTGTAACAACATAAATGCATGCCCAATTACAAGTACAATATAAAAAGTTGCTAAAAAATATTTTTTTAATTCCCGACATACATAGAAAAACGTTCCGGTATAACCCTGAAATCTGCGTTCCAGAATTTGTGCATAATTCCTTCCCCACCAGTAGAAAAGCAAAAAACAATTATTATTTCAACATTAAACAAAAATTATTGCATTTCAATTCTGATTAAAAGGTTTATAATACCAACGAACTACTGAAACTGTGTATTGGTAGCCTAATCATGTTTACAGAAATTTTCATCAAATTTCCTGCATCAATATGAAAACAATATAATCTTTTGAAGAATATTATTCTATCATTTTCAACAATAATATTTTTTCAAGTAACTGTCCAGCTAGCAGTTTGTCTGGATCATCAAATACCAAGCTTCAAACAAAAATTCTGTTCAGGTAAGCTACCGGTACTACTATATATCTTATCAGTTTTAGTTTTGGAGTTTCCATCCTCTTTGATAGCAATTAGATGAACACTTCTGCTGGCAAACTAGCCTAGAAAACAATCAGAGATAAAAGAAATTTTCAAAGCATAAAGTCCACTAAATAGTTTTAAAACAACATAATTTAATTTTTAATTCAAATAATCAAGAATAGTTTAGAATTGGATAGCATTTAAAAAAGCTAAGTCGGATTGGCTGGATTTATTATCTGATTTATTGATGGAGATTCAGAATCATCACTCATGGAAACATTCAATTATTACTGCGTTGAGATATCTGGACAAATCTCAAAATGCAATGCTTGAAACTCAGCACTGGATTAGATATTTGAATTGCTCTGAAACCGAATCTGTTTAGCTATGAAGGCTATTGTGATTTCTTCAGTTATTTAGAATAGATTCTACAAGAAAAGAAAAACAGTTAATTACCTAGTAGATTAAGCTTAAAAAAAGACTGTAGCACGAATGGAGTTGAATCTGTTTGAGAAGAATACCCGAGAAGAAGTGGTGATGACAACAATACAGTGTGGCTGAAACAGACTTGAGCAAGAGTGATATTAAATGGGGAAAATTCCTTATTTAACAATAGATAGTATCACATATTTGCACTCCTACCATCTGCAGGCAAGCGCCAATAATCTATCAATAAATAGTATCAAATTTTTTGCACCCCTACATCTGTAGGCAAGCGCCAGTGATCTATCAATAAATAGTATCACATATTTTCATTTCCTAGCAAGTATAGGACAGCACCCTTAAACTACCCTTGAATTATTGCTTCCATGCTTGAATGTACCCAAGTGAACTCTATTCTCAGTGTGGTAGAGCTTATGACATTTTCACTGCCAAAGCATTGCCAGAGAGAATGGCATAAACTCTAAGCACAAAGCCAGTAGCTGAAGCTAAAGTGAGAGCCACTTCCCCAAATTTTGAATAATCAATGTCTAATCTAATTTCTTATCACATTCACCGTACATGAATAGGCAAGAGCCAATAATCTATCAATAAATATGGTATCACATATTTTTGCACTCCTACCATCTGTAGGCAAGCGCTAATAATCTATAAATAAACAGTATAATATATTATTTTGCACTCCTACATCTATAGGCAAGCGCCAATAATCTATCAATAAATAGTATCAAATATTTTTGCACCCCTATGACTGTAGGCAAGCGCCAATAATCTATCAATAAATAGTATCAAATATTTTTGCACTCCTACATCTATAGGCAAGCGCCAATAATCTATCAATAAATAGTATCAAATATTTTTGCACTCCTACATCTGTAGGCAAGCGCCAATAATCTATCAATAAATAGTATAATATATTTGCACTCCTACATCTGTAGGCAAGCGCCAATAATCTATCAATAAATAGTATCAAATACTTTTGCACTCCTACATCTGTAGGCAAGCGCCAATAGTCTATCAATAAATAGTATCAAATATCTTTGCACCCCTACGTCTGTAGGCAAGCGCCAATAATATTTCAATAAATAGTATCAAATATTTTTGCACTCCTACATCTGTAGGCAAGCGCCAATAATCTATCAATAAATAGTATCAAATACTTTTGCACTCCTACATCTGTAGGCAAGCGCCAATAATCTATCAATAAATAGTTTCAAATATTTGCATTCCTACCATCTGTAGGCAAGCGCCTCTAAGCAATTGATAAATAGTATCACATATTTCCACTTCCTAGCATGTGTATAAGAGCCCCAGAAAATTTTTTGATTCTTTCAAATCATGATTTGTACTTTTGAAACTGGTATATAAATACCATATAAACTAGTTATATATTTGTTGATTTAGTGCAATTTTATTTTATCAGATGTATTTTTTATATTTTTATGTTTCTATTTTTGTTGAGGAGGATATATAAATGATTTGATTTAGTGAACTCTATTCTCAGTGTGTTGGAGCTTATGGCATTTTCACTGGCAACAGTAAATACGGCATAAGCTCTAAGCACAAAGCCAGTAGCCGAAGCTAAAGTGAGAGCCACTCCCACAATTTTTGCATAATCAATGTCTAATCTAATCTCTTATCACAATTACCAAACATAAAGGTGCTAACACCTGCACTCAACATATGTCGGAGACATCATTACTCCAGGGTTTTCACCTGGCAACCGGCATCTCTTGATCACAGGGTAACACAGTCCATGCACAATGAATGTGACATGAGAATCCTGACAGGGATCTAACAGCAAATCCCTATTTACATTTGTTAGCCTTATATCAACCCACCAGCTGCAATGAAATGTACCACACCATAATAAAATGGTTGTGGCGACTGAGCAGTGCACCCTGTTCTCCTTGTGGAACTAACAAGTAGTCACAAGGCCTTAGCGAGGAGAGAGACTCTCGAAGCATCCGTGAGAGCCACTAAACCCAGCCAAAAAACCATCAAGCGCGATAAGATTATGTCATGGCACAAATCAAGAGCCCGGATAGAAAGTGTGATACATGATTAACAACTGCAAATGCCCTACAACCCAACAAATCTCCATTCACGATTGTTAGCCTCATAACACATCCCACCAGCTACAATAAACAGTACCACTCCATCATAAGACGGACGTATAGCAGCGTTATCTGACAACTGCGGTCATGAACTCTACAAGAGAGACATGGACTCTCAGATGCAGACCCTGCCATCGAAGCCACAAATATGACTTTGTGGCACAATCCAAGAGCATGGTTGAAGAGTGTGGTACTTGACTAACAACTGTAAACCTCCTAGCATATGCAGGAGAATGGTGGGAAACTTCTAACCTAACTGACTATAAAAGCAAGATACATAATACCAAATCTCCAGTTTCACGTCCTGGCCAGTTTGTACTCCACCATCTTGACCTACTGAAGAGGTTACCGTGAAGTTGAGTCTTTTCATATCTCCTTCTTGAAGTAGGTTGAACTGATCAGTCATCCTGTTGAAAAAAAAAACTTGTTCAGTTAAGCTATTACAAATTTGGAGGTGTGTTGATTGCTTCAATTATATCAAAATATGTGGTGGTGTTACATTGATAAAAGTTTGTAAAGTTGATTGGAAATTGATATGTGCTGGCAATATTCAATTGACTATAGAATGTGTTTGAAGTGATGATGTTGATTAAGATCAAGTATCTTGGGCATTAAACAATGTGTCCTAATATACTGATACTGCATCATATGTTTTGCTGGATATAGTTGAAAACTCAGAAATACTTGTTCTTAAAAATGGAAAGCCATACAAAATAAACCAGTATCAATACGGCTCCAACAATAATTATATTGAAATTTTGATAGGGTAAAACAGCCACTTCATTCATCAAGTATATCAATGAACAATCTCTGCCCTTGAGAATAAT
Organism: Conomelus anceps; assembly: GCA_948455865.1. NCBI lineage: Eukaryota > Metazoa > Arthropoda > Insecta > Hemiptera > Delphacidae > Conomelus > Conomelus anceps. The sequence goes on from OX418216.1 coordinate 27,595,947, forward strand.
GTTGGAGGATACTTGGAATGAATTAAAATTTCCTATTCAATCCCAATAAGACTATCATTAGTATATATTAGAATTAATTGGTGATCCAATGGAATTGAATTTGGAATGAGTCATTTCGATTCACTGGCATGGAAATAACATCATGATCAATTTAATATATGGTTCATGCCTGGTTTCTTAGTCGTTTAGAAAATCATTCAAAAGCTATTGATTCATTAGAGGCCCTAAGGCTTGTTTCACACATACCCAGCAGTTAGGTAACCATTATTGTCTATCCGGTATGATTACATATAGTCCCATATAATGCAATGTTCGTACAGCTGGGCAAACAACACCAGTTACCCGACTGCCGGGTGTGTGTGAAACAAGCCTTAGGGCCGCTAATGAATCAATAGCTACTGAATAATTTACTAAACGACTGAGAAACCAAACTTGAAAAAATATTTTACAAACTAGCTTCAAGTTAATAATCTTGCTAACTATATTCAGCAATGCCTGAAACGACGTCAAATAGTGGAACCCAATTTTATAATATCCTAAAAATAATTGTGAAATAATCAAAGAAATTGGTCAATTTGGGTTGCAGCAACATAATTTTGAGAAAATGTTGGATTAGTACAGTAGGCCTATCTATAGTCACTGAACATGTCAAATTGCAAGTGGGATGTGTATATATTTGAGTAGTGAGTGAGTGGAGTTTGAGCAAAAGGACAGAGATTAAAGATAATAATTAAATGAGACTGAAAAACATTTTCTCATTGAAAAGAATATGGATTAATTATCTATAAGGATTGGAATAGTTTGAATCAATTATTGGTAGATCATGGTTCAAATCAGTACGGTAGCTGCTGGCTTGTAAGAAACATTTCTTGAAATCATAAAATTAAATTAGCCCAGTATGCATACAAGTTCTAATAAGAGGTTTATCAATATAGTTACTAGTTACTTGGATGATCATCATGATATAAAAGCTCATTGAAATTCCACTAAGAGGCTACTAGTGTGATAACTAATTTTAATTTGATTATATAATATCACTATCAATTTATAATAATTATAATGTAGGCGACGACCAGTTCTGAACTTATTTTTCAAACAATGAATTATTTCTTTTTTCAGTCAAAAACAATTTAAATTCTCTGCTTTGATTTTTGAAGGACATTTCAATTGATGGATAGTTTTAAGATTGACTTTTGAAGCACACTGTCTGGAAAATAATGGCCAAGGGAAAATAGAAGCAATAATAAAAATAAATTCATGAGAAATTTGAAATCAAGCAGCATTGGTAGATTAAAACTAACAAAATGAGAAAATGCATGTTCACTGAGAATGTCCCAATAAAATTTATAAATTCTAATGATCTATAAAATAAATTGGTACCGTAGTCAAGGTCAATGTATAATAATGAATAGCAAGAAGTCTACCTAAAAATGAATAACAATTCTTTCTTGGTTTTTATATTAAAAACTGTAGTTATTAAATAGTTTCTTAGCTTGGCTTTGAAATAAGTTAATAAAGGGGAAAACTAGTAGAGTTTACCCTACCCGAGTATTGAAACATAGTTATTGAATTAGAGTTGGTAACTGAAAATGACTAGACAGATTTCAAAGAGTTAGTGATGATGAACTTTTTAGGTTAAATTTTAGCCATTTCATTTTAGTTATTTCTCACTTCAAAATAATGGAGCAAAGCTATGCAATTAAGAAACTATGGTATTTAAGGGTGTCTTAAAATAGACTAAATTGCAAAAATTGATATGAAACTGCTTACCTTGTGAAAGATATCCAGAATTGATTTTCCATTTATTCATCACTAAATCATTTGAGCACTTCAGTATTTAATCAGTAGGCACTGTTTAAATAGCAAATTTAAGGTAACATTCCAGTGATGTGTGTTGAAAAATCTACTGGAGCACAAAACAGCTCTTCTCTCTATCAGTGCTAGACATCAACTGATGAAGGTTTGAGGTTTGATGATGACATTGAAGAAAATGGAGGCAGTCAGCTGATTATGAAAGCCGGTAACTGGTAGCAATGCCAACTTGATTATCATGTGGTTCTAGTTGGTATTACTGGGACTGTTTTTGTTTACAGGAGACCGAATCAAAGTGGACCCGGTTCATCAGCTGATGTTACCATATTAACGCTCTCAAATCGACAATATTGTCCTAATCGACAATAACTATAATAATTATTGTACTTTTTAAAACTATATATTTTTGGATTTTCAAAATTTTTCTTAGAAAAAAACAGTTTTAGATCAAATAGTATTGTTACTAGTAATACAGTCGTCGCCCTTCCACTTCTTGATTGCCCATTTTGTGCCAAAAGCGTTTTCAAGCCCCCCCCCCAAACAATTTGTAAAATCAGGTTGAAAAGTAGATTATTGGTTGAGTTTATGGGAGCCTTCTCATTTACTGGTAAATGTTACTGGTGGAGTCTGATTGGTCTATTCAAGTTCTTCAACATCTTTGAATTTTAATAGACCAGACGACAGGGAAGTGATAGCCGTGAGCCGAAGCAGGTATCTGTTCAATCAGATAGGGATAAGCTGCGTTCTACTGGGCACTCTTTGTAAGGGTGACCGATTAGATCGGCCAGCAAAAAAGACACTGTTCTCTGCTGTAAAATCACTTCCCGGTGGTTCTGAACCGACCGAAAACTGGTCAAGTGGTAGATTGGACATAACTGTCCAAACTTCGCCACATCAACAAATAAAAAATTCATTCTATTCTAAAACTGTAGGTCCAGCTCATCAATCATCATCATCATCATTCAACTCATTACCCACACACAGGTCTCAGACCTATGTGGGCTTCATCCTCCAAAAAATGACACTGGTAACATTTACTGGTTTTGAAATCTTGAAATTTGGTATACATGACGAACTGCGCGTATTACTAATAATAATTACAGTATTTGACTTTATGAATAATTGCACGACTATGAAGTCAAATATTTGAGTAGAAAATTAAAATATTTTACTCACTGAGCACTGCAGTGGCGGCCGGCAATCAAAAATTTTGGTGAAGGACTCTTATATTAAATTATTCCACAGAAATTAAATTATTTTTTAATATTTGGATTTTCTCTTAGTGTTGGAGACACATTTCGACCATTATGCTAGAAATGGGTGATCACATAGGGAGGTCGGCAGGATGGCTGTAGTATATTCGTCATTGAATTGGAAGTAATTTTATTTATGATGTTGAAGATCCATCTTGTTTCCACTAATATGTAATATAAACTTAAAAAAACCACTTTTAAATGGAAATTAACTCACGTTATGGCGTGACTGCCGTTTCGCTCTGTTGTCTAGAGCATCGTCAGACAACCCACAGTACACTGACTTAAGGTATGAGTTTGAGGGTTATGTATGTTGGAATGGTGCTGGGGTGGGGGGATGAGTAGGCGGGAGGTTTGAAATTGGGATTATTTTGTCAAATAGAGTGTGTGAGAAGAAGTTAAGTTGATAATTTTAAATGTTGTCAGGTTCCTGCTTTGCATGTTTGTAAATCTCATATTGTTCTAAAACATTGAGTTTATGGCTTTTGTGAGTGAAGTGTAGTGTGTCTAAATTAGTGTCAATGTCTGTATAACTGTGGCCTGTTGAAATGATGTTTTCAGCAAAAGTGGAATGTGTGTTTGGGTGTGAGATGGCTCTTGTGTGTTCTTTGAATCTAGTGGTGAATGTCCTGCCAGTTTGTCCTATATAGAACTTGTTGCAGTCATCACATTTCAATTTGTAAATTCCAGATCTGTTGTACTTGTTTAGAGATGTTGTCTGAAAATGCAGGTGTTTTTTGAGTGAATTATTTGTTCTGTAAGCTATTTTATGAGTTTCCTGAATGAAGCTGCTATTTTATGAGTTTTTTTTGTTGAGGTAGGTAAGTGTGATGAATGTATGGGGGTTGTCATTCTGTTTGTTGCTGGTGTGAGTGATTGGTTTTGTTGATATTCTGTGCAGTAGTTTGTCTATTAGTCTGTGTTTGTAACCATTCTGTTGTGCTATGTATTTTATAGTATTCAATTCTGTAACGTAGGTGGTAGAAGTAATCACAAACTCATTGTAATTGATGAAATACATTTTATTAAAAGAACGAATAGCGTAAGTAAACTCATTACATCATGAAAATTCAATTGACAATAGAGACATAGTACAGTAGGCGTTGTCTCTGTGGTGTGGCACAGTCTTGCCAACTGCATAAAATAAAACTAAAATTCATGTTGTACAAGGATATATGACACCTCCCCCCGTAATGAAACCTAGGGTGAATACCTTTCAGGAGGTTTTCTGAACCTAACAGGTCTAGCCTGTGGCGTATGGTAAATAGTATCTGTCACAATCGGTAATTTTGTAGAAACTGGCGTTGAATGTAAAACATTCTTGAAAGAATTAGAAAAGAAAGTAGAATCATCAACATCATTGCTTGTAATAGCTTTCTATTGTTAAGAAAGTACTGTTGATTTAGGCACAATTACATCAGTATCATAATGAACATTAGGTATATCAGTTGAAAAATCCTTTAAATTAATTTTACAATCCTTCATTTGATTAGCATGTCTCCTAATAGAAAGATTATCATCAGTAATGATATTGTACATAGAAGAACCAATTTTATCAGCTACAATACCTGTATTCCATTTACCCTTATTATTGTAAATTCGGTACATAACTCTATCATTGATATTGAAACATTTATCTTTAATTGTCTGTTTTTGCATTTCCTTTCTTTGAGTATCTAACACTTTGTCAGTAATATTGGGTAGCATCAAATCTAGTCTAGTTCGAATATTTCTTTTCATGAGTAAATTACATGGACTTTCACCAGTAGTAGCATGTGGTGCTTTTCTGTAGTTCATTAAAAAATTATTTAATTTGAACCGTAAAGTAGAATTTACAATCATACCTTCGCAACATTTAATTAATCCTGACTTCAGTTTGTACAAAACGTTCTGCCTGACCATTGGATGCAGGAAAGAAAGGAGCACTGGTAATATGCTTTATACCATTATTAGTACAAAAGGTTTGAAATTCACTAGAGGTAAACTGAGTACCATTATCTGATACTAGTGTAACTGGTAAACCAAATCTAGCAAAACATTCACACAAATTTTCAACTGTTTCTTTGCTTGAAAGAGTTTTCATTATGTAAGTTTCAACCCACTTACTGTAACTATCAACAATTATTAACAGCCATAATCCTGGAGAAGGATTAGCAAAATCTATATGTAATCTTTGCCATGGTCCTGAAAGAAAATGCCATGGATGTAAATTCACATTAGACTGTTGTCTAGAATGACGCACACAATGTATACAATTCTTTGTAACAAGCTCAATATCAGAATCAATATTTGGCCAATAGACATAACTTCGTGCAAGGCCTTTCATTTTTACAATTCCTAAGTGTCCTTGGTGTAGTTCCTCAAGTACTTTAGATTGTAAAGATTTTGGAATCATAACTCGTGAGCCTTTCATAATACAACCTTGTTCAACTGAATATTCAGCAATATTGTTTGTATTTTCACCATTTTCAGTACCTAAAATTTGTCGAAGTAATTTACACATATCTGGATCTTTTCTAGTTTCATGAGCTATTTGTTCCCTTGTAACCGGTAAAATATTAATTTGATTCATTTGTACAATTTGAACCTCATCAATAGTATTGTCATTAACCATTTCCATAGGAAATCTTGAGCAAAAATCAGCATTCATATGTTCAGTGGTCTTACGATATTGTATGGTGTAATCAAAACCTTGTAAAAATAATGAATAATGTAATAAACGTGTAGCACTGATGGATGGAGTAGCAGCATGAGCATTTAAGATGCTTTGTAATGGTTTGTGGTCAGTCAGTAAAGTAAAATGACGACCAAACAAGTAATTGAAAAATTTCTTAACTCCCCAATAAATTGACAATGCTTCCTTGTCTATCTGGGAATAATTTCGCTCAGCTGCAGTGAGACATCTACTAGCAAAAATTATGGGCCTTTCCACACCTTTTTCATCTAAACATGAAAGAACCGCACCAATAGCATATTTACTAGCATCAGTAGCAACAATTATAGGTTTAGTGACATCAAAATCCGCAAGAGTAAGTTTTGTTTCAATATCTTTCTTAATTGTTTGAAATGCAGTTTCACACTCTTGTGACCACGAAAAAACAACATTTTTCCTGAGTAAGTTGTATAAAGGTGAGAGAGAATTAGCCATGCCCTATATAAATCTTGAGTAATATGTAACAAACCCTAGAAAAGATTTCAACTCTGATACATTTGTAGGACGTTTTGCATTCTTAACAACTGCAATCTTATCATCAGTTTTATGTATGCAATCTTTGTCAATTTTAAACCCTAAATAAGTAATTTCAGATTTCAGTACTTCACATATTTCCCATTTAAGTCTAATACCATTTTCACGGCACATACTAAAAAACATATTTTAAAACAAAAAAAGAAACCGACTTCAGTGAAATGATTAAATACTCACGTACTAAAAAGTTTAAAATAAAGTATTTACTTTAAACTGAGAAAATTTTAAATTTCATACAAGTAATCTTTTGAAGTCGGTGCCAAATATTTTATGTAGTTGATAAGAAATTCTATCTAATATCAAAACTAACAATGTATTTTTTTGGAGGATGAAGCCCACATAGGTCTGAGACCTTTGCATGGGTAATGAATTGGATGATGAAGATTGTTGAGTAGGACCTACAGTTTTAAGTGGGTTCCGAACCACCGGGAAGTGATTGATAAGAGATTCTATCTAATATCAAAACTAACACTGTATTTCAATTAAATGTGATTTACACTCACTTTTACTGAAATACAGTGTCAGTTTTGACAGGGGTGCCCACCCCCCCTAAGCCTCATGACGCACCCCCCCCCCCTAAATTTAGCACCAACCCCCCCCCATAAATTAGGCCCCCCCACCAAAAAATGCGAAAAAAGCCCCCCGTATTCTTTCTAAAACTAAAAGAAGATTTATAAAACTATTGAAAAAATTCAAACCCAGTCGATAATATACAAAATGTATGTACCGTATATTTCTTGAGATTCTTTACATAGCTAACATTTTTTTGTAAAGGTAAAAAAGAAATATCAATGAAATGAATTTATGAACTTCTGCTCAATGAACTTAATTGCAAAATAGCTAAATAAGAATTTGAACCTAAATGGTTTTTAAACAATAAAATATTATTACAAATACACAATGTTCAATAAAAATGAAATACCTATAAGTTTATGTTCGGTGTCCCAATTACATTAAGGTTAAATAATTCTACAAAGTTGTTCCTTTAAAGGAAGTGAAAACAATGAGTTAATAACTTCATTTGTAAAAGACAAAAATTCAAAATACTAAGACATTTATTGGACAGTAGTAAAACAACAGGATATTTACTTAGTGATATCTCCCATGATCTTGGGAGAATTTATGTATGAATGAAAAGGCACACATTTCATGTATAGTTATTTACAACACACAATCGAAAGAAGTGTCTTTCAAAAACAAAATAAAGACATAGTTATGAAAAATTACTGAATTTTTAGTATTTAGTAAGTTTTTCAAAAGCAGTTCTTACTTATTAGTAAGTAGTTATCGTAAAATACATGAAAAACATCAACAGTTTGAAGACAAACATTTTAAATTTGTAGACTGTGACCATCTACAAGTTAGCTAGGCACCTTCTAAGTTTTTTTTTTTTTTTTTTTTTTGAGGATGAAGTCCACATGGGTCTGAGACCTGTGCGTGGGTAATGAGTTGGATGATGGTGATTGATGAGTTGGACCTACAGTTTTAGGTGGGTTCCGAACCACCGGGAAGTGATTTTCAGCAGAGAACATTGACTTTTTTGCTGGCCAATCTAATCGGTCACCGTTACAAACAGGACCTACGAAAACGCAGCTTATCTATCTGATTGAACAGATACCTGCTACGGCTCGCGGCTATCACTTCCCTCTAAAATCTATTGTTAAATCTATCTCTCTTAACCCCACATAGAAGTTTTTGGGATGAGGAAACAGAAAACCTTTCAATTATTTCTTCGTTAGAAATAGACTCAAGTACATCTGCACCAGTTCCTGCACAAATCCTAAACATTATTATTTTAGCTAATTCATATTCAATTGTATAATAATAATAATTATAAATATATTTTCATTAATTGACATTCTATCTGGTGACTTCTTAGTATATTTTTTAATGTTGTCACGTTAAACACGGTTTCAATCAACTTTACGACCCCCCCCCAAAACGTTTTTTGGAACCCCCCCCCCCCCAAGAATTTCAATGACGCAGTCTGCGTCATAGCCCCCCCCCCCCTCCTGTGGGCACCCCTGGTTTTCATATTAGATTGTTCAATCATTTCGTCATGGAAAAAATCACAGAGTAATTCTGTTATATTTTAGAAGTTTATGGGAAATTTGGCGCCGACTTCAAAAGATTACTTGTATGAAATTTAAAATTTTCTCAGTTTAAAGTAAATACCTTATTTTAAACTTTATTTTAAACTTTTTAGTACGGTACGTGAGTATTTAATCATTTCACTGAAGTCGGTTTCTTTTTTGTTTTAAAATATGTTTTATTTTAAGCTTTTTAGTTGAATTTTCAAACTTTGAAAACATGAGAAATTTCTTAAAGCCTACATTATGAAATATTTATCGAATTAGGAAGCCAATAATTAATTTATAACATGGAAAGTTAAGTAACTAAAAATCCACTTATAAGAAAAGATAAACTAAGGAAAATTCTACAACGTTTTATTTAATGTGGAATATTGTATTTCGGAAAATTATAATAGCGAAAGTGTTCTTAAAAGTGAAATGGCTTTTGATTCATTTTGATGTGGTCCCTTTCAGAATATACCTACACTGAAATAGTAGGCCTATATGACGTTACAAGTGTGGAAAATATTGTGCTTACTGAAAATATGATAAGTAAACGAAGGAGATGAAGTTGAGTGCGATATACAGGGGTGCCCACCCCCCCTAAGCCTCATGACGCACCTTCCCCCCCTAAAGTTAGCACCAATCCCCCCTCCCACCATAAATTAGGCCCCCCCAAAAATGCGAAAAGAGCCCCCCGTATTCTTTCTAAAACTAAAAGAAGATTTATAAAACTATTGAAAAAATTCAAACCCAGTCGATAATATACAAAATGTATGTACCGTATATTTCTTGAGATTCTTTACATAGCTAACATTTTTTTGTAAAGGTAAAAAAGAAATATCAATGAAATGAATTTATGAACTTCTGCTCAATGAACTTAATTGCAAAATAGCTAAATAAGAATTTGAACCTAAATGGTTTTTAAACAATAAAATATTATTACAAATACACAATGTTCAATAAAAATGAAATACCTATAAGTTTATGTTCGGTGTCCCAATTACATTAAGGTTAAATAATTCTAAAAAGTTGTTCATTTAAAGGAAGTGAAAACAATGAGTTAATAACTTCATTTGTAAAAGACAAAAATTCAAAATACTAAGACATTTATTGGACAGTAGTTAAACAACAGGTTATTTACTTAGTGATATCTCCCATAATCTTGGGAGAATTTATGTATGGATGAAAAGGCACACATTTCATGTATAGTTATTTACAACACACAACCGAAAGAAGTGTCTTTCAAAAACAACATAAGGACATAGTTATGAAAAATTACTGAATTTTTAGTATTTAGTAAGTTTTGCTATAGTAGTTCTTACTTATTAGTAAGTAGTTATCGTAAAATACATGAAAAACATCAACAGTTTGAAGTCGAACATTTTAAATTTGTAGGCTGTGACCATCTACAAGTTAGCTAGGCACCTTCTAAGTTTTTTTTTTTTTTTTTTTGAGGATGAAGTCCACATGGGTCTGAGACCTGTGCGTGGGTAATGAGTTGGATGATGGTGATTGATGAGTTGGACCTACAGTTTTAGGTGGGTTCCGAACCACCGGGAAGTGATTTTCAGCAGAGAACATTGACTTTTTTGCTGGCCAATCTAATCGGTCACCGTTACAAACAGGACCTACGAGAACGCAGCTTATCTATCTGATTGAACAGATACCTGCTACGGCTCGCGGCTATCACTTCTCTCTAAAATCTATTGTTAAATCTATCTCTCTAAACCCCACATAGAAGTTTTTGGGATGAGGAAACAGAAAACCTTTCAATTATTTCTTCGTTAGAAATAGACTCAAGTACATCTGCACCAGTTCCTGCACAAATCCTAAACATTATTATTTTAGCTAATTCATATTCAATTGTATAATAATAATAATTATAAATATATTTTCATTAATTGACATTCTATCTGGTGACTTCTTAGTATATTTTTTAATGTTGTCACGTTAAACACGGTTTCAATCAACTTTACGACCCCCCCCAAAACGTTTTTTGGAACCCCCCCCCCCAAGAATTTCAATGACGCAGTCTGCGTCATAGCCCCCCCCCTCCTGTGGGCACCCCTGGTTTTCATATTAGATTGTTCAATCATTTCGTCATGGAAAAAATCACAGAGTAATTCTGTTATATTTTAGAAGTTTATGGGAAATTTGGCGCCGACTTCAAAAGATTACTTGTATGAAATTTAAAATTTTCTCAGTTTAAAGTAAATACTTTATTTTAAACTTTTTAGTACGGTACGTGAGTATTTAATCATTTCACTGAAGTCGGTTTCTTTTTTGTTTTAAAATATGTTTTATTTTAAGCTTTTTAGTTGAATTTTCAAACTTTGAAAACATGAGAAATTTCTTAAAGCCTACATTATGAAATATTTATCGAATTAGGAAGCCAATAATTAATTTATAACATGGAAAGTTAAGTAACTAAAAATCCACTTATAAGAAAAGATAAACTAAGGAAAATTCTACAACGTTTTATTTAATGTGGAATATTGTATTTCGGAAAATTATAATAGCGAAAGTGTTCTTAAAAGTGAAATGGCTTTTGATTCATTTTGATGTGGTCCCTTTCAGAATATACCTACACTGAAATAGTAGGCCTATATGACGTTACAAGTGTGGAAAATATTGTGCTTACTGAAAATATGATAAGTAAACGAAGGAGATGAAGTTGAGTGCGATATACAGGGGTGCCCACCCCCCCTAAGCCTCATGACGCACCTTCCCCCCCTAAAGTTAGCACCAATCCCCCCTCCCACCATAAATTAGGCCCCCCCAAAAATGCGAAAAGAGCCCCCCGTATTCTTTCTAAAACTAAAAGAAGATTTATAAAACTATTGAAAAAATTCAAACCCAGTCGATAATATACAAAATGTATGTACCGTATATTTCTTGAGATTCTTTACATAGCTAACATTTTTTTGTAAAGGTAAAAAAGAAATATCAATGAAATGAATTTATGAACTTCTGCTCAATGAACTTAATTGCAAAATAGCTAAATAAGAATTTGAACCTAAATGGTTTTTAAACAATAAAATATTATTACAAATACACAATGTTCAATAAAAATGAAATACCTATAAGTTTATGTTCGGTGTCCCAATTACATTAAGGTTAAATAATTCTAAAAAGTTGTTCATTTAAAGGAAGTGAAAACAATGAGTTAATAACTTCATTTGTAAAAGACAAAAATTCAAAATACTAAGACATTTATTGGACAGTAGTTAAACAACAGGTTATTTACTTAGTGATATCTCCCATAATCTTGGGAGAATTTATGTATGGATGAAAAGGCACACATTTCATGTATAGTTATTTACAACACACAACCGAAAGAAGTGTCTTTCAAAAACAACATAAGGACATAGTTATGAAAAATTACTGAATTTTTAGTATTTAGTAAGTTTTGCTATAGTAGTTCTTACTTATTAGTAAGTAGTTATCGTAAAATACATGAAAAACATCAACAGTTTGAAGTCGAACATTTTAAATTTGTAGGCTGTGACCATCTACTAGTTAGCTAGGCACCTTCTAAGCTTGTTAAATCTATTTCTCTAAACCCCACATAGAAGTTTTTGTCTTTGGGATGAGGAAACAGAAAACCTTTCAATTATTTCTTCGTTAGAAATAGACTCAAGTACATCTTTTTCTGCAGCTAGAACCATTAGAGTGGACAACCATGAGTCTTCCATAGCTGATCTGAGTCTGTTTTTGATAATTTTAAATCGACTTATTGCTCTTTCTGCTGATTAACTAGTAACTGTTAAGGAGAGTAAAGTTGTATAAACCACTTTCAGAGCACTCGCTTAGCGTCTTGCTAAGTTTGAATAATAACTTCCTGCACAAATCCTAAACATAACTATTTTAGCTAATTCATATTCAATTGTATAATAATAATTATAAACATATTTTCATTAATTGATATTCTATCTGGTGACTTCGTAGTATATTTTTGAATGTTGTCACGTTAAACACCGTTTCAATCAACTTTACGCCCCCCCCCCCCCCCCCAAGAATTTCAATGACGCAGTCTGCATCATAGCCCCCCCCTGTGGGCACCCCTGTCTATGTACAGACTACTTCTGCTGCCAGCAAGAGATGCCACCTCTGCATTCCTTACTGAGGCCTTCTGCTTTTGGGTTGACAGCTGCCCCTCCCTATCAACCCTTTTTAGTTTACCTTTTTTCAAATTCAAATAAAGTTTTATTCACAAAATACACATCCATGTACAATAAAGATTTCTAAAACATACTGTGAATATTCCCCACAAAGACAGAAGTCTGAGTGTGGAGAATGAGTTCATGTTGCAGATAAATACAGTATTTGTAAAATTGAACAGTATAACCAACAAGTATGAGGAGAAGAATATAATAACTGATCACATAATAATCAATATTCAAATTCTTAGCAATAAAATAATCATAAAACAAATGCAGACATAAAAGAACAAAAGGCAGTAGTAAATTCACACTACTATGGTACTAATAAAATGGAATTCAATGTCTAAAGGCGGATTGAATCAGTTGCTCAGCAGCCTCCCTACCAATTTCAAATAACCATCTATTCAAATGGAATTTGTAAGTGTTTATGCTGAAGTTTTCCATTAGTTTCAGGTGGTTGGGGATATATCTATATAAAATATAACAAATATACTTACTATTGTATCTTGAGCAGTTATGAAGGAGTTGGGGATGGACAAGACCAAAATTAATAAGATTTCTTGTGTTATATGGGTGAACTAGATTATTCAATATTGAGTTTTTATTGTAATATATATGGGTCAAGAATTCTTGTAAGTAAAGCTGTCTAACACTAAAAAATTTAAATTTTTGGTATATCAGGTCAGTTGGGTAGCGGTAATCTCTTTTGAGGTATGTTTTGATTATTGCTCACTGTGACAGGCTCCAAGGACGCCAAGGAAGCTCCACCCCAAGCCAGGATTCCATACAAAAGAACTTATTGTATATAGGCAAAGTACGCCACTCTCAGTTGATGAACAGGGAGAACCTCTCTCAACTGCCTGAAGGCATAAATCAGCTTTCATACTCGCTGCTTAAAAAAGGCAACGTGTGGAGCCCAGCTTAACCTGTGATCAATCAGAACACTGAGATACCTGTACTGCTCCACCCACTGCAACACCCCACAATTACAAGTCACAGACTGATAGTCATTACATGAGTGAAGCCTTAGGATCTCCCATTTGGGAGCACTGTTCCTTTTGAAATAGATTGGTAAATACTTTGTTTTTTTCAACATTGAGAGTAAGCTTATTTTGATCAAGCCACATCCTGATACTAAAAAGGTCCTTAGTAGCCTGTCTGAAAGCATCTTCCCAGGTATCCCCGAATGAGACAACTGCAGTGTCATTGGCAAAGAGGAATAACTTACTAGCCAAGGGAACTTTACTGATGTTATTTATGTATAATAAGAAAAGTAAAGGACCTAGAGTGCTTCCCTGAATTATGCTGTAATCTACACCCTCCATATCACTACAAACATTATTAATGCAGACTGACTGTTTGTGTTCATGTAGATAACTTTGAAACCATTTTGGGAACAATCCTCTAACAGCATTCCAATTTCTGCAAAAGCTCAGATCTGTCTACAGCATCAAATGCCTTGGCAAGATCAAGGAAGGTAATAAGGACATGATTACCCTCACCCACCTTCTGAACAATTTCATTGGTTATATCAAACAGAGCATTTGTAGTATTCTTGTTTGATCTAAAGCCATACTGATTGGATTCTATTATGTTGTTTGTTTCTAAATGAGACTGAAATTGAAGTTTAACAAGTTTCTCAAAAATGTTTTGCAAACACACAACACAGAAATAGGTCTAAAATTATTTATTAGGGATTTGGAGCCAGATTTAAATATGGGAATGACCTTAGCAATCTTGAAAGCATTTGGGAATTTACCAGTTCATATACTCTCATTAATAATATACAGAAGAGGCTCGATCACAGCAATTATGTGTTCCTTTATGAATTTAGGATGGATGCCATCCAGACCAGGAGCAGAGCCACCCTGCATATCCCTGACAATTTCAAGGATATCAAGCTGTGTCACAGCCTGCAATTTGAATGATGCATTGATGGAAAAATGTGCATCATTTACCAGTTCAGGATCATGCTCAGGTATTGCACTCACTAACCGAGCACCAACATTTGAAAAGAAATTATTAAATGAATTCCCTACCTTTCTTATGTCAGACTCTGATGGTACACCATCCCAATGAAACTGTGCCAGGGGGAACCCACTAGCCACACCCAGTCTACATGCCAACTCATTTACTATTTACCAGAATTTTTTAGGGTTCCTTCCTGCATTGCTGATTTTATCTTCATAATAGTTGATTTTTGCATTTCATGATGTAATATGTTCCAATAGGTATGATATTCCTGTTGCAACTCGGCATTAAAAGGCTGCCTTACAACTCTTTTGCTCAATCTGTCTCTAAATCTGATGGAATTTACAAGACCCTGCATTATATCCAAGGTTTGATTTTTCTATTTTTAGCTGTAACTAATTTAGTTTGAGTGCATCTATCTATGGTTGATTGGATAATGTTAATAAATGTAGCAGTAGAATGATCAACATCATCCCTCACACCAGTCACACAGCCCCAGTCCGCTGAGAGCAATGCAGCCCCAACAGAATGCCAGCCAGTAACTCTGTATGTAGGCGGCCTCCCCAGCTGCGAAGGACCGCACACGTTGGGCGCTCCCGAGCTAAGTTGAATTAAAGTAGGATAGTGATCGGTAATAGATGATTCTATGACAGCAGATTTTACTTGAAGATTCTTATCATTTTTCAAAAAGAAATGGTCTATACAGGAATTTCCAGTGGGACGTGTCACGTTGTTAATTGAACTTATAAACCCCAGCTCATGCATCATATCAAGGAAACACTCCTGCATGGAATTTGGAAGAACGTTCAGAATATTGATATTGATATCTCCACAGAATATTTGTAGATTTTTCATATCATTTATGCTAACAAAATAGCTCTGAAGCGCCACAACAAACGAACCGAGACTGGTGTTTGGACAACAGGTGGCAGGGTAAACCATTCAGATTGAAGGTCAGGGCAAGACAGCTAGCGACTCCCCCCAGGCACAGCTCATCAAAGGAGGTAACGGCCAACGAATCGTCAATATACACTAGGCCACCGTCATTCTGATTCAGTTTGTTTATAGTTCGAAATACATTATATCCAGGGAGCTGCATCACAACCTCATCATCATCCAGCCAGGTCTCAGTTAATACAATACAATTTATTTTAGCTGTTTAGTTTATTAAAGCTGCTTAAAAATACTAAGAATTCGTCAAAGCTACGCCTATTGCTACGTATATTTATCTGAAGAACATAGAATTCATATTTAAATTGTGTGCGTAAGAAAATACTTGTATAGGATTTCTTTGTTTGATCATGGCATACAGAAGTATTTTTATTTTTGTATCATATATCAATGAAATATATATCTTGTTCTTATTGTGAATTTTTGTGGCAATAAATTGATTTGATTTGATATTGATAAATTAGTGTTGATGTCTGTGTAAGAGTGGTTTGTTGAAATGCTGTTTTCTGCAAAGATGGAATGGGTGTTTGATGGTTCTTGTATGCTCTATATAAAATGAAATCATCATCGCTTTAAATATAGCATTAATATATAAACAACTCCTTTGATGTATTTGTTTCATGTTCCTTTTAAACTTTTTTTGTAAACTTTCTACTGTCCTTTTCGTTTCAACCAGTTAGATGAAAAATCTCTGCTTAGTTAGGCTATTATGAAAAACCTGCGTTCAGATTGGTCAGCTAGAAAATAAACTTGGAACGGAACGTGTTAATTTCCTGTTATCATGTTGCACAACTGTTCTCAAAATAGCCTCACTTAATTTGTATAATCTTTTGAAGGTCTCAGAACTTGTTCAATTTTCCACCACAACTTGACACGACCTAACAAAACAAAAACGGGTCATTCTCATTTAACGCAGGCTAGTTCCAGGATAAAGGGAGAGATGTGAGCAGAGAATTTTCAATTAAATCAGAGAACTTAACTTCATGGGAGCCTTCTTATTCACCGGTAAATGGTATTGATGGCGTCTGATTGGTGTATTCAAATTTTTTAACGACTGATTTTGAATAGATCAATCAGACGCCACCGGTAACATTGTATGAGAAGGCTCCAAAGAACTCAACCAATGAGGTCTTCATGAAGGAAGTGGACGTACTGAATATGAAAAATATTTAGAATTCAGGGGATTCTTATTCATATAACGTAATATCATATATTAGGGAGTAATATCATAGATGGTTCGTCTTGTAATTTGTAATATTTAATCCTCGAATAGAGAATAAATTTATTATTGTGATAATAATTTATTATAAACTATAATAAAAACACAAATAATATTCTCACTTAATATGACGACACACCTTGAAGGTTTCATTGTTCAGGAACAATCCAGAAATTTCTGAGTTAATAATATTATATTTTTATTGATAGATCGTAGCTCAAGCTTCCCTTAAAGGTAGATTAGTTTCGTTTCAAATTACAAGATTGGTATTGCAGTATCGTACTTGAGTATTAGTTCGACATTTTTGTTGATGATTCTATTAAATAACAAACAATAAATTAATCACAAGTTAGTTTGAAGTGACTGACAATTGAATAAACTGACAAATATTCATAAACAGAATTTATTAATTTCGAATTCCTTTAATTGCTATTACTTTATACTGAAGACTTCCGCAATGGCAGATATTGACAACAGCATTGAACAGCTGATGGGAATCGATGAATGCTACTGTACAAAAATATCAGTCACCACCGGGAATCGAACCACGGACCTCTCAATTGCCGGTTGAGCGCCCTTAACCACTAGACCATGGAGGCCTTTCTGCACAGGAGCATTCATTTTCAACTTGGCCATATCGGCTCGTATCTCACAAGTTAGTTTGAAGTGACTGACAATTGAATAAACTGACAAATATACATAAACAGAATTTATTAATTTCGAATTCCTTTAATTGCTATTACTTTATACTGAAGACTTCCGCAATGGCTATTGACTAGTGGTTAAGGGCGCTCAACCGGCAATTGAGAGGTCCGTGGTTCGATTCCCGGTGGTGACTGATATTTTTGTACAGTAGCATTCATCGATTCCCATCAGCTGTTCAATGCTGTTGTCAATATCCGCCATTGCGGAAGTCTTCAGTATAAAGTAATAGCAATTAAAGTAAATCGAAATTAATAAATTCTGTTTAAATAAATTAATATATCCATATGTGTCATGAATAGAATGAAAGGCTCTCAAAATGCTGACAAATATTAGAATCAGATTTACTCATTTATTACAAGCATTATGAAGTATAATATTAAACGGATCAACATGTCCCCCAGTCCCCGTGATAATATGGCTAAAGTACCACTAAGGGACTCTCCACTATCAAAAGCCATACAATAATAATATATAGTGATTCCATTCAGTGGCATAACGTTTTCCAATTGGGCTCCCCCGCAACCAAGTTTCTGGGCCCCTCTCCTCAAAATCATATAAATATCCCCCCTCACCATTTCCACCCACCACCTGAAAAACTTGCAAATTTTGTGGGCAGTTATCATAAATTATGCAAGAACCAAACACCTTTTTCTCTATTAAATTTCAAAATTCAATCATGTTTCAAGGAAGGGGGGACTTACTCTAATGATTTTGGCTCTAACCTGCAGGTTCCTTACAGGCGGAAATAGTTGACAGTTGATTTTATTATAAATAATTAACTTCATAGAAACCCTAAATTTGATGCCTTCATAGGATCCACATTCACAGCCTTCTGGTTAGCCTTATTAAAACGGTTAGCCTCCTTGTTCCAGAAGTGGTGTTCTCTCAGAATTCGCCTCGTTCGCGCACACAGACACAGGTTCAATTTTGAAAACGCACTTAATTTAAATTACGGCAAAATTACTAAGTCAGGAATTTTTAAGTAGGAATTTTCTATAATCTCAATATTTTACACCTTGTAGTCTGAATGAGTTTAATGTTTAATGAATTAATGTAACCTGTCGCTGTCACCTCGCTTTTTTAGATGCAAATATCTAAAGATTTAAGTCTTTGGCTCTCTCATTTTCTATGCTGAGTAAAGTGAGGCTACACAGAGTCGGTCTTGAGTAGCCTATGTCTCCATTTAATTTCTTGAATTCACAACATTCTGCTTCTGAATTCCTTCACTAATAGCTATTTGCGAATTGTAAAATAGACAATAAACATAGACCTGACAATATTTAGCGTATTTATTATTTCTTTCTTTCTCCCTTAAGTGTTAAAATATATATTTCAGTCCGGGCCCCCTTGCAGCCCGGCCACCCCCCCCCCTCCCAGCGCCACGGGGTCTGCGGGGGTGTACGTTACGCCACTGATTGCATTACCATTCTTTTCATGAAAATGATTTTCATTTGACGCTCGTAAACCTGACTGGAAGCTATTCAAAAATACAAAATAGTGTTGTATTTATGAAAACTGTTTACTCAGTTCATGAAACTCTAATTTAATGGACCTCTCATATAACTTGTTATTCTTTATCATCAATGCCACTTTTTTATGTAGGAGAGTAATATAGTAGAATAGTTCAAATCATTGATTAATCACTATGTTTTATCTATCTGTTTATTTATTTATGGTTCAAATATATTTATTAATAGTACTAAATTAAATTGGCTATCTCATTCTTATTTGTTTGTCAGAATAATTGAAAGTGTTTTAAAGTAAATTTATCCACTAAGATTTTTTACAGAACCTTATTTAACTTTATCTTGAAATTGGTGTTCTCAAATTGAATAGGAAATAGGGCTACTTGCTCCAACAGCCACCTGTTGCATTGAATTCAGTCTGAAATCTCTAGACTGATTGTGTGTATTTCAAAACCTGCTTCTCGCTCAGACGGCTACCTGTTGCATTTGATCCAGTCTGGAAGCTCTAATTTCATTCTGTGTATTTCAAAAACCTGCTTCTGGCTCGGACGTCCACTTTTGCTTTTTTTCCATTCTGAATTGATTGTGTGTAGGCCTATTTCAAAACTTGCTTCTTGCTACGATGGCCACCTGTTGCATTGGATCCAGTCTGAAAGCTCTAATTTCATTCTGTGTATTTCAAAAACCTGCTTCTCGCTCGGACGGCCACCTGTTGCATTCAGTCTAGTCTGAACGCTTCTATATGATTGTGCGTATTTAAAAAAGCTGCTTCTCATTTAGACGACCACTTGTTGCATTGAATCAACTCTGAAAGCTCCCATTTGATTGTGTGTTTTTCAAGAACCTGCTTCTCACTCAGATGGCCAACTGTTGCATTTAATCTAGTGTGTGAGCTTTCATTTAATTCTGTGTATTACAAAAAACAGCTTCTCACTCAAACGGCTTAAATTATTTTGAGTATGCTTCAATTTGATTCTGTGTATTTCAAAAGCCTTCGTTTTGTTCAGATTGCTTTTTTGTTTTTTTTTTACATTTCATTGCAGTTTAAGGTCTCATTTGATTCTGTTTATTTAAAAACCTGCTTCTCGTTTTCACTGTCATCTGTTGCGTAGATCTAAGTGAAAGTTTCAATTTAATTGTGTGCATTTGAAATGTAATTTTAATGATTCTATCGATATTTTTAATATGAATGTTGAAAAAGGAAACATTGCACTATCTAATCTGATTTTTTGAAAAAGATTTTAAGACAAATGTTTATCAAATAAAAGCCTTTAATATTATGAGCAGATGAATTCAAATTACTTCTCATCTCATTAATCACGAAGACAATTCGTTTAGTTTTAAAAAGGTATGATTTTTTAAAAACCAGCTTAGTTTGCAAAAATTGTGTGTCAGAAATAAGATTTGAAATTGAAATTTGATTGCTTTGTAAGAAGACTTGCTTACTATTTATTTTACTTGGAATAGCACGATTGAATGTGTCAGTTAAGTGAAGGACCCGAATCATGAATGTATCAGTGGTCTTTGTTGAAGCTAGGGCTTGTTTGCCACCCGGATGAATGGCTCTGTGTGAACTTGAATGAGGCAGGCAACAGAGCTTGCCTTGTTGACGTTCCACCACCTAACTCTGCCTCTACCAGTATCGCTTGCAGTAGGCTATTATTTGCCACTTTAGATTGGAAAGATTTATCAAGCGGGCACCCGGCCACTGACCACTTCTCCAAGGGTAATACGGACTTGTCATATTTTTTTAATTCATAATTTACACAATGTATTATTTTGTGTTGATAAATTATGAAAAATAGCTTTGTCTGATTTCTATCAGAAATTTGTGCTTACATATTTTTGGAATACACTGAATGGAGAATAAATCTCAAACCCTTTCTTAGTACTCTTCAAGATCCAAAACTCAAGATACAAACAAAATTTCAATTTTTTTTGTATTGAAAACGCTAAAAAGCGCTAGAAACCTCTCAATTTTGGGAATACTTTGGGGACGTTTTCAAACCTCGTTTTATATGCGGGCCTCTATATGGTCTTGACGGAATATGTGTACAAAATTTCAACTTTTTCAGCTGCGTGGTTCCAGAGAAACGGTGATGAATCAGTTATTCAGTGGTATTTCACTTTTATAAATGTGGATTTGTAAAATTCTAAATCTACTCGATCACAGTAAGCCATAATGTCATAAATTTTTATTTAAGTTTCAGTGCAAATGGAGTTTGATATTGGTGCGATTTGACAATGCCAAGGTGTAACAATTAGAAGTGGCTGTTAGCAGCTGGACGTGGAATGAAACAATATTAATGGCTTTAGATTGTGATTAAAGCTTGTGAAAAATGTCGTCAATCGTTGATCAGCGTCCAATTGGCTCATTAGTCTTCGCCAATAATTAGATGCATCGATCGGTTCCTGCCTCGTGACGGCGTTTGCTTTTAATTTGACAGCTTTGAATATACGGCGCCCATATCGCTGCTATGGCGGAAAACACAAACCTAAATTTTGTAGTCTTTAAACTGCGTGAGGCCGGCTAAGAAATATCGACATCAAATATTGCGCAACAGGTCCACTTTGACGTCACCTGTGGTTCCATTTCCTCGTACGGTACTTTAGGGTACCTATAACACAAACTCTCCGCACACTATCAAAAGTTTTTTTTTGGAGGATCAAGCCTACTTATAGGTCTGATAACTGTGCTTGGATGATGATGGTGATTGATGAGTTGGACCTCTCTAGTTTTTGGTAGGTCATTAGCAAAGGTAGTAAGTAAAAGGTTGAACGATCGCATGTATGTTTTTTCTGACGATTTTCTATAAATAAAGCACGATTAATAACATAGTTTTAGTAATAACATTACTTATTCAAATAAAATAAAACCTAGCTAGTACTTGAAGACCACAACAGAATTGAAACAAAAACATTGCTCCTTGAAAGCTTGCAAGCTAAAGAAAGGCTCGCATAGATTCAGTTTCATAAGAGCTACTTGACAATAACTCGTCTATTGAAAATACTCTGTTGAGTTATTGTATCCTACCTACTAACTTTCTTTGTAGGGGCGGAGGTGATATTGTGGAAGATATCAATAATGAAAAATAAGACTTGAAGTTGATTTTGATAATAGTGAGATACTAGTTTCGGTTGTTACACCATTATCAATTTCAAACAAACTAAAACTTAAGTACAGAGTAGCTTAATTTATACTAAACAGGAAACGATACTATTGGCTGAGAGAGAAAGTGCCTCTAATAAGCTGGCAATTATTGAAGGTCGGTGATTGACTGAAGGCCAAAACAAGACCCGCCCACTGGTGGGAGGATCAACAAGAAAAACTAAGCGGTATTGAGGTGTTGAGGAAGAAACAATAATAATTTAGGATGTAATAACATAGGATACAAACGAAGGACCAATCCCTATCGGAATACGTGGTTTTGTGAGGATTTATAGAGCTTTGATTATTCCTATGAGCAAACATCACTTTGAAAAAGATATTAGTACCATTAAAGAGATAGCTATTATAAATGAATATGAAGAGATCATTGTTGACAAAATTTTAAATAGAATAAGCAGTAGACTAGCATTCAGTGCTAGCATCGCTGTAACTGATAGTGGAGAAAGGTTATGGATAACGGTACGGTAGCGTATCTTATCTTGGCTCAGTATCTAATAAATAATAGGGATAGAATAATTGAAAAAGAACGGGTTTGATGTAGCTTTTCAAGCCAAACCTATTTTAGAGTTTGTTTGGGTTTAGTAAAGATAAAATTGATATCTGGGATAAAAGTAGAAATTATAAATTGAATTGCGGTGATTGCCCCATGCCTGTTTTTTTTTTTTTTTTTTTTTTTGTTATGTGGGTCAGACCGGTAGAAGTTTCAAATGTAGAATAAATGAACATAATTATAAGGGATTGGAAAACCCGACTCAAATTTTGTAGAGCATCTCATTATTACGGATACAAGTTTTGTGACGAAGCTCTGAACTGACTTAAAGTCGGTTCAGGGCTTCCCACGTAAAATTTGAAGAATGACTGGGCCAGAGGGCCAGTGATCATAAAAGAGCAAATACTAAAGATATCATGCAACAGTTATAAGAGACTGGAGAATCAATAAAGAAAAACAAATTTAGTGACTGAGAAGCAATTATAATAAAATAAAATAAAGGCTAAAAGGTTACATTTTAGAATATAAATTGATTGAATATTCGTTGTTTTAAATTACGTGGAAAAATTATTAAAGTTGATTTACGTTGATTTTTGTTGATTTACGTTGTATCATGATTCGCTGTTTAATTTTCGTTAAGTTCGTTGTTAAGAAAAAGTTCAATAAAGGGTACCCTTTCGCAGATCGATCAGAAGATATAAAAAATGTTCAGCTTACCGAAGTGTTGATAATAGTTTATCACATACCAGTACTGTATGTAGATTATTCCGTAAAATTATAATCACATAATCCTTTTAGTGTATCCTTGAATGTATCCTTTTAATGATCCATTAATGTATCCTTACATTTTTAAAATATAAAATAAATCAGGAACAAAAACCTGTTGAAAATAATTAACAACAATTAATACATCGAAATTATTACTTACATAAGTTAGTTTAAATCACTAGAAGAGGATTTTCAGTTTTCGAAAACAGACTACGTCATCGAAGATACAAGAAAAGGTTTGATAACGACAAGTTGAGGAAGGCTTAGAGCATGCTTGAAGAGCTTAATTAGAAAGGTGAAAATTACAGCAAATGAAGTTAAAAGGAAGTTAAAATATCAGAATAAAACAAAGTAATATAATTATAATAGTAATGGAAGATAATTATAGTTTTAAAGTAGTAAAATTTGGAAAGGCGTTAACTTATAGGTTATAACAAGAGTTTACAAGATATGAACAGAGTGAAAGAAAAATTAGGCAATAACATTTCAAGAACAAATATAATGAGAGAAAAATGCATATCTAAAACATGAATTAATTATTTGGGATCCACACATTGAAATCCAGAAGCTAATGAGACCTCGTTCATCAAATGAGTGAAGACCAAAATACCGTTCATATAATAGAATACATTTCACAAAGTAATGATTCAAACTTACCCTAAACTGGGTTTTACGCTATCTCAGTCATTATGAAAATAGATAAATAATAATTTAAATCATTATGATTTAAATTTCTTCAAGTTTTCTTTAAGTATGCTTTCGCCATTGTAGCTTGATTCGAAAAGAAAAAAGGACTCTCTGCCCGGCTGTTTCACAGATCATTACCGACAGAGTAGCCAACCTTACATAAAATAAAGTACAGTAGAGTACACTAATACTTAGATATTCAAACTGAATAAAGTTAATTAAGTTAAATTAACTGTTGAATTACTGGATGAGGATTAAAAAATAAAATATTAAATTAATTTTGGTACAAACCTCCTCCACTGGGTTTTTGTTTAGGAAAAGGTACCAAAATTTGAACTAAATGATTTTTTAAAAAAAATGAGATTAAAGGGTAAAAGGAAAGAGAAGTATCAGGCCGCGTATCCAAAATACTCAGAAGGAAAGAAGAAAAGAAGATGGTAAGATGAAGGGAAAGGTAGCAGGAAATAAGAAAATAAAAACATTGATGATTGATCAGGTCACCAATATTTCTAAAGAAAGGGAAGGAGAGAGAGTAGAAAGGAAATAGTGATCTCAATGTTAAATAGATAAAAAGAAAATTTAAAACACTTTAAGTTACCATTCATCCAAAAACTCAACAATTAATAAGAATTACAAGTAGTGAACCATTGGGAGAGACAGTGAAACTAAGAGTGAGCAGTAAGTAAGTAAAAATTGAAACAGCTTTAAAGTTTCATTACTACCAAAAAATAAAAATAATCAACATAAGTTGAATTTTAACATCTTGCAACTCTGTTGCTGTTAACCAAGAAAACTAAATCTGAAACAGATTAATAAAAATACATAGAACAATAATAAAATACACTAAATATAGACAATATCAATAAATGACAACTCAAGATATCCAATCACAATACTACAATGTGATCAATTACATATGCAACTAAAATAGAAGCACAATGCGCAATCGGCATAGAAATTACAACATAACAAGAATAATACCAGGACAATTACAAAATACAAGATACAAGATGAGAACGAATTATCACAAGTGATGCGTCCATCAACAGGTGTAATTATTTTGTTTCTCAAATAAATACAAAATAGAATGCCTTTATGGGTTGTTCCCCATTTTCAATTGACAAACATGAGCTCTTCTAATAAATTTCTCACCATCGGTTGAGAATAATTTAACACTAACAGGACTAATCCACTCTTTAATTATAAATGGTCCAGAAAATCTAGGTAATAATTTAGCAGTAATATTATTGACAGCTTTACTTATTGGATTTGTTTTTAAAAAAACAATATCGCCAGTCTTAAATGGGATAGGACTTCTATGCATGTCATATCGCTTCTTAGAATTATTGTAAGATTTTAATAAATTTTTATGAGCAGTTTTCCAGATTTTATTAGTATCCATAGAAAATTTATTAGGAAGAATTTCATCTATTTTCCAAGCATTAGTTAAAGAATCACTAGGTTTATGTCTAAACATCAATTCATGAGGAGTGAACTTGCTACTTTCATGAAATGAGCTATTAAATGAAAAAGGTAACCATTCCAAGCTATGGTCCCATTTATTTTGTTTATCGGAGTTAAAGGCTATCAAACAAGATTTAAGGTTTCTATGGATCCTTTCTACGTGATTAGGTTTAGGATTATAAGGACTAGTAGTTATGTGAGTAATTCCTTTTTGAAAACAGAAATTTTTAAACAGATTAGATTTAAATTGTGCGCCATTATCAGATACTATATATTTAGGAATACCAAAGTTTATAAAGATTTTATTTAGTTCTTTACAAACAGTTAAGGAATTGGCCTTACGGATTGGAATTAACCAGTTAAATTTCGAAAAGGCATCTACACATGAAAAAATAAAAGTATTACCAGAAGTAGTTCTAGGTAAAACTCCTACAAAATCTATAAATAACTTCTCCATAGGATAACTGGCAACACTAGAAGAAAGATAACCAAAGTTAGTTTTTTGAGCAGGTTTACTTAGAGAACAAAGTTTACAATTTTTTAAATAGACAGAAAGATCCTTTGAAATTCCTTTCCAGATGAATTTATCTTTTATTTTATTAAGAGTCTTCAAGTAACCGGCATGAGCTCCAAAAAGTGTCTCATGGTAATACTTGAATATCATGGATTTTAACAAATGAGGAAGAACTATTTTAGGTTTATTACTGTTCCTAGATTTAAATAGAAGTACTCCTTTAGAAACAGAATAAGGAAAAATGTCAATACCTTGGGATTTTTTATTGACAATTTCAGAAATAAATTCATCCTTTTTTTGGTATTCTAAAATATCAGAAAAGCTAAGAGGAAAGTCAGAGAGAGTTAAATTGCAAAGATTATCTTTAATTAAATTATCATTATCTTTAGGATTTTCATCATACATACGACTTAAAGCATCAGCGATGATATTATTCGATCCTTTAATATGCTCAGAATCAAACTGGAAAGAACCTAAGCGTAGAATCCATCTTCCTATTCTACCTAGAGGTTTAGGATGCTTCAAGACCCAATGCAAGGCAGCGCAGTCCGTTTGAAGGGTAAAACGAGTATGTTCTAGAAAAAACCTAAATTTCTCAATAGCAAAAAGAACAGCAAGAACTTCCTTCTCATAAGCTGAGTATTTTCTTTCTAAAGGGGATAGAGTCTTAGAAGCAAAGGCAATAGGTGCGAGACATCCATCATATTCTTGACTTAAAACACAGCCTAAGGCCACACTGGAGGCATCGGTTTGCAAGATGAACCGTTTAGAAAAATCAGCTATCTTAAGGATAGGAGGTTGCGTAATTATTTGCTTTAATTTATCAAAAGCATCCTGACAATCAGAAGTCCAAATAAATTTGGCATCTTTTTTTCTAAGTGCATTTAAAGGAGAAGCAATGTCAGCTAAATTTGGAATAAATTTATGATAAAAGTTTAATATGCCTATGAATCTTTCTATTTGTTTTAATTTTTTAGGTACAGGAAAATTAGTGATAGCCTTTGTTCTATCAGGATCGATGGATACAGAATTATAAGAAACGATATGACCAAGAAAGGAAATTTTAGGAGTACAAAAGGTTACTTTGTTAGGGTTTACGGTAAGATTTGCCCTTCGTAAGCGTTCAAAAACTTCAGCTAATATTTCGAGATGAGAATCAAAGGTTTCGGTATAAATAATAAGATCATCTAAATAAAAGAAAACATTTTTGAAACGGAGATCACTAAATATTTTTTCCATTAAAGAAGAAAGTACTTGAGCACCAGAGCTAATTCCATTAGGAATTCTTTTATACTGATAAAGAGAATGAGGAGTAATAAAGGCAGTTAATTTTTTTGAAGAGTCAGTTAAGGAAATTTGACCGTAAGCATTATTGAGATCAAGGGTTGTAAAAAATTTTGCTTTAGAAAAATGATGAAAACAGGAATGAATATCGCCAATAGGAGCTGCTTGTAATTCAATAATTTGATTTAATTTACGATAATCGATAACTAGTCTATAATCCTCTGTTCCTTTGGGTACCAGAAAACAGGGTGAACAGTACTGAGAATTAGATACTTCTATTACATCATCAGCTAGTAATTTAGCAATTTTTTTCTTCATTACTTCCGTTTTAATAGGATTAAGTGGATAGGGTTGTGACCTGATTATTTTATTAGAAGTAAGTTTAATATCATATTTAATAAGAGAAGTTGAACCAACTCTACTAGTTAAAACGTCAGGATAATTATCAATTATACTATATAATTTATCTAATTCCCTTTTTGAAAGGTGTGAAGTATCACCAGGAATTATTTTATCAATTATATTGTTAACAAAAATTTTATTTTTATTATTAGTGGCCGGTAAATAATCATTAGTTAAGGAAAATTTAACTTCAGGTTCAAAACAGAAATAATAATTATTATTAAATAAATCTACAATTAATTGTGCATGTTTTAGAAAATCAGCTCCAATAATAGCTTGCACAGGGAGTTTATCAGCAATAAGAAATTCAAACTTCCAGCTTAAATGTTGAATTTTTATTTTTAAAGTACATGACTTTTTAATTAAAATTTTGGAAGAATTAGCGGCGGAACAACTCAAATCCTTACTCTCTACAACAAGATCGAATTTAGAATTTTGAGATAAATCTTTGAATACTTCGTTAGAAATAAAAGAAAAGGAAGATCCAGTATCCATAAGAGCATGATAATTAGATTTACAACCATTAAAGTTAACAAGAATAAACGGTAAATTTTGATTAGAATTAATAACTCCACAGAGTCTTCTCTTTAGATTTCCTTTTTTAATAACACTATTTGAATGAAAAGGCCTTTTCTTTATTTTAGTAAATTTAGGAATTAAGTTTTGTCCTTCGGAAAGGGGCGCTGTTCGTTTTTTGAATAGCAATTTCGTGCAACGTGACCCTTTTTATTACAATTATAACATGTGACACTATAAAATCTATTGTTAGAATTAGGTTTATTCTGATTATTTTGAACACTGGAATTATTTTGTACGGTAATATTGTAATTACGGCCTGCTAAGTTCCGATAAGAATTATTTCTTTCAACATCAGAGAAGGCTACATTCTGAGAATGAATACATAATAAGTTTAGTTCATCAAAAGAGGTAGGTTTTGGCATGAAAATCATGCGTGATCTCTCCCTAGGATTTATACCACTTATTATAGTGCTAACAATTTCAACTTCACCTTCTGTTAATTGTAAAAGGTTAGCAGCTTCTTTTATACTGACTACATAAGAAGATAACAACTCATTAGGAGCTTGTAGGCGGTAGAATTTATCTCTTTTAATAACGGACAGAAGTCTCTGAGGAATAAAAGAATTTAGAACATTAGAATGAAATTGTTTAAAGGTTAAATTTAAATTTATAGACATCAAGATTTTATCAGCTAACGGGCCCATAGTATATGGAACTAGGATTTGTAATAAATGCATATCAGGAATGCGAATCATGTTTTGAATCTTAATAGAAGTTAAAAGAAATTCAAGTAACAAATCAATGTTAAGTCCATCGCAAGGTTGTAAATTTTTTAGAAAAGATTCAACGGGGTTTCTTAATTTATTATAAAATGAGTTTTCAAAAGATGAGCCATGATTAGTTATCATATTAGAATTCAGAATATTATGATTCCTATTTAAATCAGTATCATTACTTTGATTATAAGTTGGAATAGCTGAAGGTCTCAAAGGAGTCTGCGGTCTTTTAGGAATAGCGCCAAGATTATTATTTAAGGTGTCAAAAGATGTAGTTGGTACAGGTACAAATAATGACAAAGAAGAAGTTTTTGAAATCTTTGTTGGGCTAGGTAGGCTGAATGGTTTAACAATAGGCGAAGTCGATCTACTGACAATCAAAGGTTGTAATGATAAAATTTTATTATAAAGATCAAAAAGATTATCACCAAGAATGTCTAGATCATTATTAGTGCTAGTTATGTCGTCAGTATCATTCACATAGTTAACAAGCTGCTTAAATCTAT
The DNA here is from genome assembly GCA_948455865.1 of Conomelus anceps. Taxonomy (NCBI): domain Eukaryota; kingdom Metazoa; phylum Arthropoda; class Insecta; order Hemiptera; family Delphacidae; genus Conomelus; species Conomelus anceps. Next base: position 27,625,388 of record OX418216.1, read on the forward strand.
TTAAATGATGGAGAAATTTACTTTCAATTTTTACTATATTTTTTCTGGTTACTTCTTTATTACCTTGAGGTAATTCATGAATAAATTTGAGCATAAGAGGGATGTCCTCAGTAATAATTCTTAATGATTGACTAAAACTGTCAGAATCAGAAATTAAATTTGTGAATGAAGAATTAGATTCATTAATTATAATTCTATAATTGGATCTAAGTGCATCAACATCTTTATCTACACTTGAACTATCCTGTCCAAGAGATAATAACTCGAAAATAAGATTATCTTTAGAGAGAAAGTCAGGGTTTATCCTGTTTGTTACGAATTTAGTAACATCAATTTCAACAATTTTGTCCATAATGACAAAATATTTGACAATAATGATCTTAAATAAAACAAATAAGCCTATTAGCAGTGAGACATGCTCAACCAATAGCTTTAACTATATTAAAATTCATTACTTAAACAGTCTCAAATAACCATTGCATGTTAATTGCACCACTAAATCTCAAGTAACCACGCTCTGCTACCATTTGTGACGAAGCTCTGAACTGACTTAAAGTCGGTTCAGGGCTTCCCACGTAAAATTTGAAGAATGACTGGGCCAGAGGGCCAGTGATCATAAAAGAGCAAATACTAAAGATATCATGCAACAGTTATAAGAGACTGGAGAATCAATAAAGAAAAACAAATTTAGTGACTGAGAAGCAATTATAATAAAATAAAATAAAGGCTAAAAGGTTACATTTTAGAATATAAATTGATTGAATATTCGTTGTTTTAAATTACGTGGAAAAATTATTAAAGTTGATTTACGTTGATTTTTGTTGATTTACGTTGTATCATGATTCGCTGTTTAATTTTCGTTAAGTTCGTTGTTAAGAAAAAGTTCAATAAAGGGTACCCTTTCGCAGATCGATCAGAAGATATAAAAAATGTTCAGCTTACCGAAGTGTTGATAATAGTTTATCACATACCAGTACTGTATGTAGATTATTCCGTAAAATTATAATCACATAATCCTTTTAGTGTATCCTTGAATGTATCCTTTTAATGATCCATTAATGTATCCTTACATTTTTAAAATATAAAATAAATCAGGAACAAAAACCTGTTGAAAATAATTAACAACAATTAATACATCGAAATTATTACTTACATAAGTTAGTTTAAATCACTAGAAGAGGATTTTCAGTTTTCGAAAACAGACTACGTCATCGAAGATACAAGAAAAGGTTTGATAACGACAAGTTGAGGAAGGCTTAGAGCATGCTTGAAGAGCTTAATTAGAAAGGTGAAAATTACAGCAAATGAAGTTAAAAGGAAGTTAAAATATCAGAATAAAACAAAGTAATATAATTATAATAGTAATGGAAGATAATTATAGTTTTAAAGTAGTAAAATTTGGAAAGGCGTTAACTTATAGGTTATAACAAGAGTTTACAAGATATGAACAGAGTGAAAGAAAAATTAGGCAATAACATTTCAAGAACAAATATAATGAGAGAAAAATGCATATCTAAAACATGAATTAATTATTTGGGATCCACACATTGAAATCCAGAAGCTAATGAGACCTCGTTCATCAAATGAGTGAAGACCAAAATACCGTTCATATAATAGAATACATTTCACAAAGTAATGATTCAAACTTACCCTAAACTGGGTTTTACGCTATCTCAGTCATTATGAAAATAGATAAATAATAATTTAAATCATTATGATTTAAATTTCTTCAAGTTTTCTTTAAGTATGCTTTCGCCATTGTAGCTTGATTCGAAAAGAAAAAAGGACTCTCTGCCCGGCTGTTTCACAGATCATTACCGACAGAGTAGCCAACCTTACATAAAATAAAGTACAGTAGAGTACACTAATACTTAGATATTCAAACTGAATAAAGTTAATTAAGTTAAATTAACTGTTGAATTACTGGATGAGGATTAAAAAATAAAATATTAAATTAATTTTGGTACAGTTTAAAACATCAAATTCATTTTAACCAATTCAATACAACTAACTTGGTTTCATCATAATTCTTACCTGCATTGTAATCCTTGTTTTCTCGGTTGACCATGACTGCATTTCAGTGAGCTTCAATTTGTTAATTTTAAATTTATTCAACTCTAGCCTACTTTTGCGTATTTTTCTTGTTTGTTGCTTTCTATGTGTTCACGGTACTTTGGTTCTTGATTTTGACTCTTATTTTTTCTTGCTGCTCCTCCCACCAGTGGGCGGGTCTTGTTTTGGCCTTCAGTCAATCACAGACCTTCAATGAAGGTCAGCCTATTAGACAAACTTTCATCCTCAGCCAATAGTATCGTTCCCTGTTCAGTATACATTAAGCTACTCTGTATTTTAGTTTTAGTTTGTTTTATATTAATAATGATGTAGCAACCGAAACTAGTATCACTATTTTCAAAAAATGTGGTTGTGACAACTTCATGTCTTGTTATTCATTTAATCTACTAACCTTGAGTCATTAGGTTCATTTTTTAGTTAATTTTTGTTCGTTCAGTGGGCTACGGCTTGAACTTGTATTGAACGACTCTGTCTTGTTTCTTGTTTAAATCAAGGAGCTAGTGTTTCTTGTTATAGTTTACTACTTTAGATTTTTTCTGCGGATTTAAATAATCTTATTTAACTAGATAATGGTGTCCCTTTAATGTTCCTCGAGGTACCAGTACCTGAAAAATCATTGATTCATCATTTTTTTATAATGTGTGATTAGTAGTGGTGAACATGGATTAAATATTTTTAAGGGGGGGGGGGCAAGACCAATAACAACAAGTTTGGTATTGTCTGTTATGTTATAGTTTAGAAGATAATTCATAGATTAAATGACACCAGATTCTTGGATTATTATTATTTTCAAATGGCTCAAGCTAGTTGAATATTTGACAACCCAAATTTTTTAGTATTAAAGTTTTTACCAAATTTATCCTTATATTCGGGGGGGGGGGGGGGTCGGGCGCCTTGGTCCTTTTTATCATATATTCTTCTGTGTTATTTGTGATTTTAATTAGTATTTATTGATAATTTGTTGGCTTTAACCTGTAAAATTTTAATTTAAATTTTTAATTTATAGTACTGTTTCATTGTTAAGTTCCATTATTGATACTCTAATGTAAACTGTATGAATGAATAAACTCAAATTACTGTACGGGTACAATCATAACTTATGCCATCTTACTGTCTGGCTAATTTCAAAATTCATGCAAAATTAGCAAACCTAGCGGGTACTTGAAGATCATGTTTTCACATGTTTTTGCAACTTTTCAACAATAACCTATTCAGAATTTTCATTAATATATTTTTTTAAATTCCAAGCGCTTTTCAGGGGGCATTTAAGGAACCCACTGAACATGTATACTTTTAAACTTTTTGTTTCAACTCACCAAATTCAAACTTTCTTTTTTCTATAAGAAAATATCCATGAATTATTTGCAGTCAGTTGGTGAGCCAGTGATTTTTTTCTGAGGATCAAGCCCACACAGTTCTAAGATCTGTGCGGGGTAATGAGTTGGATGATGGTGATTGAGAGTTGAACCTACAGTTTCAGGTAGGCTCCGAACAACCGGGAAGTGATTTTTAAATTCTATTACACAAGAATAGTCCTCAGAGCGTAGACTTTGTCATCTTACCAAACATCTCATCACCAGCACACTCTACCACGGACTACCTATAGTTTGTTTCTTGTACATTTTTGTCAATATAATTTCTATTTTATGTATTTCTATGTTACATAAATTTGAAAGTTGTCTGTGTTTCTGTCTATATGGCTGTACTTGGAGTATATAAGCGTGCAAAATAATAGTCACTATTCTTCTATTGGGAATTCATGACAAATATTTTGAAAAAAATTAGTTTTTAATTTAAATTTTGATACATTGATAAGAGGAATTGATCAATAGTAGCGGTCTGTTACAATAGTTTCTGAAAACATCATCAAACTTGATCTCCACAAGATTATCATGTATCATGGGATAGAGTTGAGTAAACTTTTCATGCTTTAAATATAAATAAATACCTCCAACAAGTGAGATAACGTCCCAGAAAATATCGTAGTAAATTAAGATGGGCAACAGGTCACAAACTTCAAGTTTTTCTAAAAACGATCAGGTAACTACTCCATCGTCATGTTTGACGTAATGGTCGAATAATTTGTACATGGTAAAGGGATACTCCTGCTTCTTAGGTTCACACTCACACTCTCTCTCTTTTCCTTAATAAGTGTGATCAGTGTCAAAGGGAGAACTCGTTTCGCCCACTGAGACTACCCCGCCCTTCCTTCACCGCTCCTGCCCCTCATGAGGCCTTGTTACGTTATTGGATTTCACAAAAGGCAGAAGGCGAGCTCTCATCAAGTCGACACCCCGTGAAAAAGTTAGCAAATCTGTCATCTGCATATCCAATTTCAACACAAGTTTCTAGTGCCCTAATAAAACGTTTAATATTGTCCTGATATTGTGATCTGTAAACTGCATCAACACCATCATATAGCTGAGCAAAGAAAAAAATCTTTTAGAAATTGTAGCCAGAAATTTTTTAAATAATGAGGTATGAATTAATTTGTATGACAAATTTAGAGAATCTCATGTACAGTAGCCGCCACATAGCTGTGCCCGCCGGCAAAGGGTACGAGACAAAGGGTAAGAGAGTACGACACTACCCGCGCTGAAAACATTTGACCATTTTCCAAAAAGTTCGAATATTGTTTTGGAACAAAGTTCTTTCTATTAAACTAACCGATGTGCATCATTTTTGTCCTTTGCACTTTCAACGAGAACCTACTCATTACAAAGATTTTTGGAATTTAATAAAAACCAGACTTTATTCAAAAAATGTGTTCACATTTCATTCCCAACATAGCTACTGTCGAACCATTTATTAGAAATCGATGAAACTTTGGTATTATAATAAAAACAGTTCGAGAATGCCGTAACCATCGATTAAATCCTATTTCAATCAAAGATTTTCCGAGCACAAGACAATTAATACAGAAAATTTACAAATAAAAATTTTCATGACATTGAAAAGTTATGTATCGAGAAACTTTTTTGTCTTCAATAATTTTCATATACATTGAGCGTATGAAATGTAGAGAATAAATTGAATTTATTTTCTGTGAAAGAATCATCTGACTAGACCTATTTGGTGGGATTTTGCAAAAATTCTAAATACGCGTATCTATGCTTCCTATAGGCACTTCCAACAATACAACAAAGCAACTTGTCTTCGCCTTTGCAGCAGACTGACTGATCTAGTTTGTTCAATTCAGTGAATGAAGTAAGACTCTAAGGTTGCAATATACATTTTTTTTACGAATTCCACTTTATTCAACTTGAATAACAACGAAGAGGAGAAACACTTGACCGAAAAGTAAACCCGAATCACAGCCCGAATGCAAGCAATCTGAACGCAGTGACAAGTGCACTGACAGCAGCGTTTAATGTTCAGCAGCAGACAGCAGATGTATGTAGAAAGGCATTGATATCACCCCGCGAACCTTACTTCATCAACAAGGTATTTCAAGGACACGCGGGCACAGCTATATGGCGCTTACTGTACTAGGGTCAAAAAATAACCAAATTCAGTCAGTATAGAACTCAATAGAGTGAAACACAAATTTCCAGTTTGAATTCGATTGCTCGTCAGTTATTTGCATCAATAAATTAATAATTTTTAAAATTCATCATCTAGTGAGTCAGCTTCTTCATTGCATAAAATCGCTTTGATTCTATTAGTTATTGATATATTTTTATTCAAAATGGTCCAGTAAAATTATTAGACTAAAAGAGTACAGTTTTGGGAATTGAATCATGTAGTTTCAATTTAGTCAAGAATGTGTTGTAAGGGACTACACACATATATTTTTTATTAAAAACTGGTGTTGCTAGTGGTAGGACATGAGGAAAAGGTATACTTCACCACTTTTTTGCTTAATAACATGGAGTTTTTGTGGATGGTTGTTCAAAAAAATTAGAGCTTACTAAATTTACTGATTTTTTGATTTGGCATAATTGCAAAAATTTGCACGATTTTGGAGTTATAGTCTCCTTAAAATGGATAGCTTTTTAAAACAACTCAGTTTTTGGATTTGGAATATTTTGACTTTGGACTTTCGACTTTGGACCTTGGACTATGAACTTTGGACATGGACTTGTTCTTTGGACTTTGTACTGTGGACTATAGACTTTGGATATAGAACTTTGCATTTTGAACTTTGGACTTTTATGTTATACTTTCAACTTGGACTTAAACTATGAACTTTGGACCTTGGACTTTCAATTTGGACTTGAACTTTGGAATTTGATCTTCGGACTCTAGTTTTCGGACTTTGATCTTTGGACTATGGACATGAAACTGGACTTTGAACATTGGACTTTGCATTTTGAACTTTGGACTTTAGACCTTGACTTATACTATCAACATGGACTTAAACTATAGACTCTAGACTTTCAACTTTGAACTTGAACTATGGACTTCAAACTTTGATCTTTGGACTATGGACTTTGGGCTATGGACATGGTTTTGGACTCTAGACTTTGAACATTGGACATTTGCATTTTTAACTTTGGACTTTGGACTTTGTACTGTGGACTATGGATTTTGGACATTGGACTTTGAATTTTGAATTTTGGATCTTGGACTTTGACCTTGTACTTTCAACTTGGTCTTGGACTTTGGACTTTAAAAATTGATCTTTGAACTATGGACTTTGGGCTTTGGAGTTTGCATTTTGAATTTTGGACTTTAGACTTTTTGATCTTTTTAGACTTTAAACAATCGATGATGTTGTTGTTGATGATGATGATTTCAAAGTTGATGATGATTATGTCATTGTCAATGTTGATGATGTCATCATCAATAATGATGATGTAATCAATTATAATGTCTTCAATGATGATGATGATGATGATGATGAGGATTATGATGTTTGAATTATTATGATGATGTAAATGATTATGATGTCTTTGATGATGATGTCATTGATGTAATCATTTCAACAATGAAGGATATATCTTCAATAGATTAGAGGTTAAAGAGTTTTTAAGATTTGTGGAAATATGGTTTCATTAAAACCAGGTGAATTCTGGAAATATAGTAAGTGTCTCAACCCAAACAAAATATAAAAACAAAGTTCTAGTGAATTTGACAAGCGTCAAATTTTATTTAATTTAAACTCTCTTTTTGAGTCAAGAGCAGAAAACTGAAAAAGTGTACCTCTACTCCACCACCCTAACTTAGTGGCACTGGTTTTTCATGAAAAATATTATATTTTGTCCTCTAGGCCCAGTTCTACGTTCCCAAAAAATAGGAGCAATGCAACTTAATTCCTGTAATTTTCCTACTTTTACTGGACTAAATCGTTCATAATTTATAATGCTTGTCACATGTCTTGCTTCCGTACCTCACTATAGAGATTGTGAGTTATGACCGTTAAACTGGAATTTAGGCAATCTATGTAGACATAGAAAATACCAGGTTAGTCAGGAATCGAACAATAAATCAACAAAATAGCAGTGGAATACACGGCTTATAATCACATCCCAAAATAGCTGACCACCCAATCCAATAAATCTGATAGACTACTATTGTATTCTACTGAATAGCACAGTACAGCCTACAATCTTTACAGGAACTGATATGACGTAGGGAAACAAGATTGAAATCACTACACCAGTGATTTTCACAGGGAAATTGAAAGTTGTTTGCCATGCTTTCAAAGGATGAATATTCCCTTGTCGATTTTCCACCGATCACAAAGAGATTATCAATTATTGAAAAATGGCATATTAAAAGTGAACCAAAATTCACAGATTCCTTTCCAACAACAAGCTTCTCATCCGCCTTAGACCCAGATTTAAATTCTTTCATCATGGAACAATGAATAACTGATTGCCTCCATTATTCTATGGCTGGGTCTAATATTGCATCCAAGCATCTTTGTAGGCTATTAAATTACAAGTACTTGATGAACGTGAAATTTTCGAGCTGAGTGACTAACATAATCGTTTAATATTCTAAAATTTTTATAGGAAAGTTTCCCAACTCTACATAAGTTTTAGCTGTAAGTAATAATGGCCAATATTAGCAAAATATACCTAAATTGTGCAAATATTGTGAAAGAAAGTGCTTCATTAGAACATTATTTATTTTAAAATTAATTAATAAACTAATGCTCAGCAGTTTTGGACGATATCATAGTCTAAATTTGGAAAAAATCTTTTTTAAATGCCATCTGCTAGAACGGATTACCATAACGTAGCTGTGCTGCAGGTGAAATCACTCGTAAAGGGTCTCCCCACCATAAAAAGCCATACACTAATATTATAATAATATTATTAACAATAACAATAATAATAATATTAACCAGTATTTAAAACACCCTGCCACTAAAAGCTGTGCTGACTTGTATTGTGCTATACTGGGACACCTTTTAAAATCAAACCAATGGCTTTCAATGAACGCCCTCGGCAACTGGCACAGCGCAGCACAGCACAGAGCAGATGTTTATGCCCGGTTGATTGATAACCATTAGTTTGGTTTTAAAAACTTTCCCAGCACAGCACAACTCAGTTTTTGGTGGCCGGGCGCACTAATTACAGTGAATTTATATAGAAAACAGTCACCTAGAAAACATAATCTATAATTATCTATCTAATAATCTATATAAATAAAATTAGAGCTTTGTCTGTACATTTATCAGAATTATATATTTATTGGTTATTTCTACGTTTTATACATTAAAGAAGCCGAAACAAGTCTTATCTCAATTTCTGTCTGTCTGTCTGTCACGGCCCCAAAGGCATTTTACGCGGCCTTCTCCTGAAAAACGAGAGCATCGATCGGGATTTAAGTTATTTATCAGTATTGAAAACCTTTTTGACAATGTCTTTAGCTATAAAAAACTGAATTAACTTTTTTTCAACAGAATAATAAACGTTTAAAAATCAAGTATTGTGCGATTTTGGATACATTTTACGCGGCCTTCTCCTGAAAAACGAAAGCATATCGATCGGGATTAAAGTTATTTATCAGTAGATAGATAGATATATTTTATTGCTTTTAAGATACAGTAATCTATAGCAATGGTTGTACAATGAGCAACACTAACGAATAATAATTACAGTGTATATTGACTATATTCACAGAAATATAGCATTGAAATAATATTGTTCTATATCAATAAATTAATTGTTCTTATTCATTCAAACAAAAAGAACGGATCCTCAGGCACTGATCCACAAACGTATAATTATTTATCAGTATTGAAAAACTTTTTGACAATGTCTTTAGCTATAAAAAACTAAATTAACTTTTTCTTCAACAGAATAATAAACGTTTAAAAACCAAGTATTGTGCGATTTTGGATACATTTCTTCTAAGTTTTATTACCACATAAGAACAAATACGTAATTTATCATGATATATAAATCAGCTGTTCTGAAATATTTTCTCTGATAACTGTCACTGAATTGTTTACGTTCTAAGTTTACTAAGCTGCTAACAACTTCATGATCGTTGCTATCAAAAAAGCCGAAACATATTATTTAGTCTTATTTCTAAACATAATCCGTACGAAGAGCGGGCACAATAGCTAGTATACTGTTACGGGTTCTAATAGCTAAAATAAGGCTGGCTACACTAAAGTTCACTCTTGCACTTTATTTACACAAATTAGTCTATTTACACAAATTAATTGTAAGTTCAATTAATTAAATAAAAATAGATCATCAAATGACAAGCTAATACTTATTTTCAGTAATTATTTACAAGCATTAATGAATAAGTAATTACAGGCTGGTCAATAGTAAAAGAAACAAGAGTCCAATAAACTGTACAATAATGCAGAAAGAAATTATAAAAAGAGCAACTATCACTTACAAAAACTCAGTCCAATTCGTTATTTGACAGTCCCAAATAATATCACTAAACACAACGTCTTTAAACTATTAGTAAGCTGCATAAACAGTAAACACTTGTCTCTGCACTTGACACTGTCTAAAGACTGAATAAAGCACTGTTTACTCCACTGGCACTGGATTGTCTCTGTAATACAATCTGTCACGCAGGTTTGAAAAACTGACTGTCTGGTTCATGTGGACTCCTTTATATAGGAGATAGTTGTCATAATTCCAAGAACTGGAATAAAGACATGTGAAGAGCAAGGGAATGAAGATCGGATGAAGTCACGTCCAACCATGAAAACAATAGGATGATATAAATAGAACAAGTGCGTGAATAACTGCTTGTTCGCTTTCGTAAAAATACTATAAAATAGCCTATGTTACATTTCAAAGACTCGCAGACGAAAAAATATGAACGGTGTGTGTTTCTAGGTACATCTGATTAGAATGATAAAAATTATCGTTACTCATGTGACGTTTCGTTGCCATCGTAGGCAACATCTTCTAACTTTGAGAGTGGTCAGTACCAGTGTGGTATATAATATCTAGATATGCAAACAAATAATTATACATTATATTATAATGTTTAAGGGAGACATAATAGCTGGAAGCAATGGAGAGACTGTCAATGTATGCTATATGCTACTATACCGAGCGCCAAACTAGCAAACTGTGTTCTTCTTTGTTTTCACGCTAATTGACGCAAAAATTCTACTCAATTCATTCTGCTGATATTGGGTCACATTTTCTGTGGGTAAGCACCACTAATTAATATTAAATTATTTTAGTCGTCATCTCAAATGAAGATAATCGGAGAGACGGCAGGTTCTCTCATAACAAGAAAACAATAAGGAATTACTCTTCTCTTAAGTTGATGACACTATGTTCCCTATAATTGGAAATGAACGTGAATGGATTACATTGAGCAGTAATTTTGTAACAGACATCTTGAAAGCCCTCGTATCGCAAAGCTAGTTAATTAGTTTTTACTAAGTCCTGCCAGTAGTGAGGTAAGGTAAGATCAGACAAAAGTCATCCCCATCGAATAATACTCCTGAATATTACAGTAAGTGTATTACTGTTAGAGAATTGAAATGGGAAGGATTTTTTGTTTTTGGAGAGGACTAAGCCCACATAGGTCTGAGACCTGTGCTTGGGTAATGAGTTGGATGATGGTTTTTTTTGTTGTTTTTTTTTTTGTAGATTACGTCTTGGAGACTCCAGTTAAGGAGCATAAGACAAGTCAGATCAACAATATTATACACTAGATACCATAATTACTTCAATTAGTTGAGGTGAGGCTTAATTTTAATGTGAAAGGAACTCTTGTACACTATAAAAAGCTTTATCAACTAAATATTTCTTCAATTGTTTTTTAAATATTTCTATATTTTCAAGACTCTTCAAAAACTGTGGTAGCTTGTTGTAGAATTTCCTACCAATATAACTAGGTTTTTGTTTGAATAAGCTACTATTGTGACTCACCAAGTGATAATCTCCTCGGCGTCTTGTATTATAATCATGTACATCAAGATTTTGGTTAATGATATTGATGGTGATTGATGAGCTGAACCTACAGTTTTAGGTGGGCTCCGAACCACCAGGAAGTGATTCTACAGCAGAGAAGTGTCTTTATTGTTGGCCAATCTAATCGGTTACCCTTGCAAAGAGTGTCCAGGAGAACGCAGGTTGTCACTTTCTGATTGAACAGATACTTGCTATGGCTTACGGCTATCACTTTCCATAGGGTTAGGGTTATATGTTTGTTTAGCCTGTTGCTTCCAGTTCATTCTACTGCAATGAACTGTACATAGATTATAATAAATAAATAAGATAGGTAAGTGGAGGAACGGTGGAGTTGATACTATACTTTATCCGAGTTAAATTGGCCTTGGCACCCGACTTCAAATTTTAATTATGAAGAGATTCTGGTTTATACATTTTTAAATGAATAAGTTTGAAAAAGTCCTCGCTTGCAAATCAACCCCTCTATTCCACCATAAACAGTAATGAATATTATATTCACTAATCATAATATCAGGTAAGGATAAATCAATATTAACACAATCTAAGACAATTTATAAATCGTTTATTCTTTCTATATCTGCTTAATATTTGCTCATAGACAGACATAGGATTATTTCATATGATGCACATCATAAATATGAATTTATTATTCTAATTTCAATCTATGATAGTTGAAAATCAATATTTTCATGAAAAGTGGTTAGGCTTTCCAAATAATTCCAAGTTATTAGAGAACAAACTTTTTCTACCTAAAGTAAATTAATATCTATTCTAATCTTCATAAACCTCATTGGTCCTACACTTTTTGCAAAAAATTGAGATGTAATTCCTTACATTGATTATTGCTAATAATTTTTTTTAGGATGAAGCCCACACATAGGTCTGAGACCTGTGCGTGAGTAATTAGTTGGATGATGGTGATTGATGAGTTGGACCTACAGTTTCAGGTGGGTTCCGAACCACCGGAATTTATACTCAAAATCACAAGAAAAAACACGAATAAATGAATGGAACCTTTATGATAAATAAAACATTTTTAATCATATTTTTTACTTTTAGGGAATTTTTAGACATAAAATGTTGTATCCCGAGGTTACCGGTTACAAAGAACCTGTGCGCATTGGTAAACATAAACTTTTAAAGCTTGAAAAGTGGAAGCTCTAGAAGGGCTAGAGGCTGGTCATGGTAACAAAGCTCAACAATACCTAGTATTGTTACTAAAACAGAGATAGATAACACAAATAGTAACTAACACTGTAATAAAAGGCATAATCATTATGCCCTGTTTTCACTGCTGTTTGAACTCTAGATTACTCACACATTGCATTGAAAAAAGATAATTAAATGATATAATATACAATACATAATGAAAGACAAGACCATTAATTATAAATTAACATGTGAATTACTACAGAATAAAGTATTATCAGGTAATTATGGTTTTAATTTATTTACATTTACAAATCAAATTGTAAGCCTGTGAACCTGTAGTCAAATGAGACAAGTTTTATAGTTTCATAGAGATCATCGTTTTTTCTTAGCTATTCATTTTCAAAGCAATTATTGCATGATTAACTTTCTCAACCCCCCAGTGCTCGCATCTCCTACCAAGACATTAGACTCGAGTGGGTAATGGGGAGTTCTATAATAGTCAGTATACACTGAATATTAAATTTGCATCTAGCTTATAATTAATTCAACACATGAAACTAGGACTATTATTATTTTAGTTATTTATTTTTTATTAGAAAATTCAATTTTTCTGTATAGACGGGTTTATTTGCATCTAGCCTATAATTCATTCGACCCATGATACTATTATTTTAATTAAGAAACAGAAAAAAAAAACACTGACCTCATTAGAATAAAAAAATCGTTTAATACATATGAGAGTTTATTTCCTGGACTTGGAATCAGTGTTGGGTTGAAGTTGGACGTTGAATTGAGGTCAGAAGCAGGAATTGAGAAGTAGGAAAAGCGGAGTTTGCACTCAGCTTGTATTCACTTCCGCTTTCACTAGTCATGAAACGTAATTAGGCTCCACTACGGAAAGCTAGGATTCCATCAAAATAGAAGAGAACGGATTAAAGCTCTTATACTCTGGTAGGTCGTAATAATTAGAATGAGAGTGATGAGTAATTATTTTTGTTTTCAGGTGTAGGATATTGCATGGGTGACCAGATTAATGAACTCAAACTAATTTCTACTTTATATTTGAACAAGTAATCAGTCAGTTTCAGATTGTATCAAGGCCCTACAACTGTATGTGATTCTCAGTCGTCGCCCAATGCAAATTGAACAGAGCATTGGCGGACATATTGGCGTCAACTTCATGCGCCCTTTTTTAATTTTAAGGCTAGTTAGTGTATACAACTATGTAGAGTTGTGAATAAGTGTTCTTAGAAAACGCATTTTATATTATTATCTTGATGAAAACCAGTCTAAAATCATTAAAAACGTAAATATTATGATGACTGCACTGTTCTAAATGAATTCCAAGTAATATTTTCAACAGAGACACAAACTGTGGGAGCTGCTTGAATATATCTAGCCAACTATGACGCCTGACAAAATTATTTAGTCAGAATGCTAATTAACTCATTTGGGAATAAACGATTCTGTAAAATATTGTACTGTACTTGTAGGATTTTTGCACATTAAATTTAGGCCTCATGTTAATTAAAATTAATTGGTTCCAAAATTAATTGGTATGATCGTTTTTCAGTTATCTGGTCTTGTTGATGAAGAAAACAATAAGAATTATACATGAATGTATAATAATAATTATTATTATCTTACAATAAGCTTACCAGTTCTACATTTCTCATGTAGTAAACTACTAATTTAATCACAATATTAAACCTATGAAAATCAATCAACACAGTAAAAACATTTCCATTACTTATACAGAAAACTTGATTATAAATTGTAATAAAACAATGCATTTCATTAAGATCTACAAGTAAAACTGACATTAACTTAAAATAAAATCTTCCTACTAGAATTAAAGTATAAAATGATGATAGATTTATGAACAAGTAAATAAACCTAAAATTACAATTTGAACGAATAATTTAATCTACTCTTGTATAATATAATATTGACATTACTGTGGGTAAATGGGATTTCAAAGATAGATTTCAATAAAAGAGATTATTTTATATTTGTATATTAATCATGCTAAAATAAATAGAAAGAAGTACTTCAACAGACTGATAATAATTGAATACCAATAAATCATAACATAAAATTGGTAACTAATGCATAATATGTAATATCTACAAGAAATGAAACTTGAAACACTAAAATTTTCATGCTTTATTTAGCTATTAGAACTATATTTATTGCAACTAATTAACAAATTTCCATATAACTCTTTTGGAAATTGTGACAAATGGCAAAGTTTTAATGAATTATAATTCAATTGAAAAGGACCAGAGGTCCTTTTGACAATTCAAATAAAATTTAATCAATGAGTCTTCATATAAAACTTTAGTGTAAACACTAAAAATAGAACATAGCTCAAAATAATATTATTATAATGCATAATATTTTATGAACACAGCCTTCAATTCTAAGACTCTAGTTTGACTGACTCAAGGCACAATAAGTTAATTTTTTCTTAAACAGAATTTATTAATTTCGAATTCCTTTAAGTGCTAAAGGAATTCGAAATTAATTTTTAATTTTAATTTAATTTAATTTAATTTAATTTTAATTTAATTTTTTTAATTTAATTAATAATTACATCCTAAACATCTGGTGATCAGACAGAGGATGAGTCAGAAAAGGACAACCTTAGGAAGGTTCTCAATACATAATAAATTCTGTTTAAGTAAATTTGTCAGTTTGTTCAATTGTCAGTAACTTCGAACTAACTTAATTTTTTCATCTATAATATTATTTCAGGCGTGATTTCTATTATTTATAGGTTTGATAATTTTGGAATAAATGAAACCCAAGGTAGTAGAGAGACTATTCAAGTGCTTGGCTTAGCCATGATCGCTTATCACAAATAATTTATAAAAATAAACATGACTAACAGTGTATAATGGGCTGTACAAGACCAGTTAATTTAGAATGCTTCAATATTTTGTTCTATAGCTAATGATTTAGATTGAATAGAAAAAAACACTGTTAAAAATAGAATTTGAAGAGACTAAAACCACTGTTAGATTGATCCTAAAAAGGTATTAAATACAATTTACTGATTCATGATCAGTACTGTCTTATTGCAATGCTGCCTGATAGATTCCTTATGCAATAAACTATTCTTTGACTTTGATATGTGGCTAAGTTTAACTGTCAAGTACAAGTCAACAACTGCTTTTGCAATTTGAAAGATATTGTTTTGAAGGTAAATCTCTTCAAGAATGTGAAGAATGTGAATTTATTATATAAATTTAATGAGTCGATGAACTGATAATACAATATTCATTGCAAACATAAGCAAATGATGTTGACGCCAATATGGCCGACTTCAGGCCGTTCAATTTGGAGTGCTACACTAGCGCTACGAGTGGGTCTAGTATAGTATTACAATGTCTTTGGATTGTATGCAGGCATGCAGAAATGACTTTGGTTAGGAAATATCGGTTTAGGTTGAAAATATATAAATAATAAATATCAGTTTCATTAAAAGTATAAAAAACGGAAAACATTACAAAAGATTCAGGGGGATGTACGGTATTCCGCCTTTTAAAGCTCCTAGCGTAACAATAAAAATAACTGAATTTAATACTTACTTATAAGTGGCGGGGAAAAGCTGAATCCATATTTGTATAATTAGTAAAAATTTTGTATGATTATATTATGAGACTTTATAATTCCTACTCCAGAGTATTTTTTGTTAGCATCCTTCTCAAATTATAGCTTTTTCCTGACAATTACCTGTCACCCATCTTCCAAAGCTGTATGATTGCTTAAATTGAAATGCTGACTTGTAATGGAACTTTGCATGTGAGATGTGGATCATTAGAAATAAAATTATTATCTCATTACTAACAATACGTTGAAATAAACGTTCGAAGTAGTTATTCGTAGCAACTGAGACAGATTGAGAGTTGAGAGATTAGATTAGATTTCTTTAGAGAGACATTTGATTAAAGAGAAAGAGAGTGTGAGTGAGTAAAAGCGAAAGAGAGTGAGTTGAATTATTAAAATAAAAGATAAATTATTTAACACTGTTTTCAGAGATATTGTATAACTGTTCCATGATTGAATAATAACACAGATATTGTCCATTTCTACAAGTTTTTATTACGCAAAACCAGGTTTCAATGCTCATGGCATTTCAACTCAACATGCAACTGATGATGATGCCATGAGCATTGAAACCTGGTTTTGCGTAATAAAAAGTAGTAGATATTGACAATATCTGTGTTATTATTCAATCAGATAAATTATTAACTATCAGAGTTACTTATAAAGAGTTATACACTCAGATGTGTTCAATTCTTATGTAGACCAAAGAAGGGCATCAGCACAATAATTTATTGAGCTAAAAACAATTTTCACAAAAATTCACTTCATATTATAACAGAATAATTGAAATAAAATTTTCTTGAAATTGTTTTAGACTTACTCCATATTGCTCCATTTTTTATTTTTATTTTCATTAATATAAAATCAACTATAAAATTATAGGGTAATTAATTCTCAGCAACATATTTTCACTATTATACAGTAGTTTCATACATCAATTATTTTATCTATTACATAAATTCGTTCATCTTCTCATATTTATATGAACTCCTACTAATTTTGCAAACACTATATTCAACTTCTTATAGATCTTTAATTATATATTGTATGTGATATTTTGCTCTTTTACTTTATCATGAATTTATGTCTACTTCTTGGAAAATTTGACATTCTTCTGTTAATTCATACAATTAATACAAAATTTGTACACTGTGAGCACATTTTTTTATCAATCAGTCAGTACAGTACTGTACATTATCCATGTAAGGTGACGCTAACGCGATAATCTGACGAAAGAGAAACCTTTTGAGCTCAGTAAATTGAATTTACGGTAATGGACTATGAATAAATGAATGATTTCAAATTGAGCGGAGGCGATAGTGACAAAAGCAGCAATTAGTAACAATCGAGATCCGTTTCCATTCCATAAAAACTCATCCTTTCGAGACGCCTCTTAATGGGCTCCCACACGTTCGCTTAACGAAACAGTAGTGGTTTTCCTTTAGCAGCCATTTTATTTGCGAAAATTTAGTTTCAAGGTTATACTTGTGGGGGAGTTGAGGCGGAAATATTGTACATTTCGCTGTTCGCAAGGCATTGCTTTGTTACAAACGGAGAGCGCTTGCATAGGTGATGAGCCAGCTTCCTGATTTCAAGTTTCAAAGCAACCCTATAATACACTCTTCACATTTAACCTCATTTCAAGTTCCAGCCAGTATAATTAACATCTTGCGAAGGAATTAGAGCCTCATGCGAAATAGATTCTAGTGCCTTGCTCAAGATCTAAAATTTGATGACCTTGAAGAGCCTGAAAGGTTGTGAGCTAAAAGCCTAGAACATTATGCCTGGAGTTGAAATGGGTATTGAATTCTTACTGATTCCAATATTGGGACAGGGGTTTAATTTTTTCAGTCCAGGGTAGGTTGGTGGGGGGGCTGTCACGCGGGTTTGTGAAAACTAACTAGCTTGTTCACGTGGACTTCTTTATATAGCTGTTGTAGTTGTATAATTCCAAGAATTGGCGGCTTCTCGAAGCTTCAAGAAAGCTTGGAATATAGACCTCGATTGTTCAAGAAGAATGTAGAATTGACGAGAAGATCAATTGAGTGAGACAGTTGCTGACTTGAAGAATAAGATTGACAAAGACATGATGTGAAAAGCAAGAGAACGCAGATTGGGTTTCAAGGCACATACGACCATGAATGGAATGATCTATGTAGAAGAACGTAGTTCTATGTGCGTAAATAACTGCTTTGCTTGCTTTTGTAACAATATGTTTATTCCACATAATATGTACCATCATTATTTCTTAAGCGTGATTGCACTAGACAAATGAAAACTATATTTTTCTAGAAAATTTTCAAAATGAATGGTTAAATTTTATATAAGTTAATATCAATATTCTCTCAGATGTAAAAGATGCCTAGAGCTTGTTCTCCTCAGACTGCTAATCACTATTGTTAATAAGCTTCAGCGTAAATGTTATAGTGACAAGGAAGACTTGTACAACAATTTACACCGTCAAACTTTAAACACGCTCTTCACAAAGTTTTGTAGAATATACATAGAGCAGGAATTTCCAACTTTGATTTGAGGTTCTGTTTATGAATTATGAAGTCTTTGAAACTAAGTCTTGCAAATTGATTTGAATATGGAGCAAGCTGCAAAACCAGAATGTATGTTGAGCATTGATTTTGTCGACAAAAGAACAGAACAGGCTTCAATATTTTGAGAAAACTTTATTATACAACTGCTTTATATAAATATTTTATAAATAAGAAATCTTACGTCTCCAATCCTTGTAACGTCTATATCCTATACAAGAATTGGAGACGTAAGTTTTCTTGTAATATTTTTAATATTTACCATTCCAGGACTGAGGATGGCAGTTGCATTGCTAAATATATACTTTATGTACTAGTAACTGGTTAAAAAATAGCGATTCTCTGTGCATGCAAAATTATATTATTTTTATGATTAAAGATGAACGTTGCAATAGTTGAAATTGGATGTATTGTATATATATGTATAGTACCATAGCCAATTTCGACTGTAGGTGACTCTTTAGGCCTCTACATTATAATTTATCATGGTTCAAAGAGTACACTGCAAACGAGGAGTAAGGTGGTAGGTTCCGACTCAGACTACTTTACTTCTTTCACTGAGCTAACAGAGTTGGATCTATGCCAAGCCCAACGAAACAAATTCTGAAGCTCTCTGCTTAAACTTTGATAAAATTGGATTAACAAACATAATTCTTGTTGACCCGAAAAATACACATTTTCTTATCTAATTGTTTACTCGCAACTCAGCATAATATACAGCATACATTACGAACATTTGCGGATCCAGACTGACTTTTCGGAGAGGGGGTTACCCGGTACCCGGGGGGTCTGAGGGATATGGAATTTGAAAATTGTCCGTGGCGGGGGGGGGGGGGGGGGGGGGAGGTGGACATCCAAAGGCATATTGTAAAGAAACCGTAAATACCATAGAGCATAGGTCTGATAATAAATTGGATGATTGTGATTGATGAGTTGCACCTACAGTTTTGGGTGGGTTCCAAGAAGTGATTTTACAGCAAAGAGCAGTCTTTTTTGCTGGTCAATCCATCGCTCACTGTTATAAAGGGCCCAGGAGTTTATCCGATTGAACAGATACCTGCTACGGCTCATGGCTATCACCTTTCTATGTTGATGAAGAGGAAGTAGAAATTGTTCAAAGTCTAGGTCGCTTGCACAGTGGAGCTTCGATACCAGAGACTAGAGTGATAGAGTCAAGAGTGAACATGCGTGATCAATGAACATCGATGCAGGTCTCGCTCACAGCTCCACTGTGTCCTAACCCATACCACAACATGTGTTTGATTTAGTAGCTGTGCTCTCGACTCTAGTAGGAAAGATCCATTGTTGAATACCACTAAGCCCGTTTTTGTGAGCCTACCTTGACGATACCTGAAGTCAAGAAAGGCTTGAAAAAATTTACTCAAACAGCTTTTCAAGTCCTCCTTGAGTAGGAGCCTCGACTGAGGCGGAGAATGACTTTTCGGTGGTGAGGGGTCATCATGAGAATATATAGAATACCGGAATGAAGTACTTCCAACCCGATTAACACCTATTGCTCTGCCAATGCCTTATTTAACCAAAACTTTCTTCGAATTTAAATTGAAAATACAATACATCTATTTTATACTTCAATAACATAGAAGGCAATGGCGACAAATTTAATATTTGTTCATTAGATGGTTTCACGAAAGGAGAATTTGGTGTAGGATTGGGGTGAACCAAATCTATATACATTTACCACAGAGCTAAATTAATACAAAATATTTACATTTGAAAACCTTGCGAAAAGAAGCCACATTTTGATCAATTTGTTGAACTTTTATTTCAAACACAGCTCCTGACAAAATGCTTAGTTATTCTCATATTAACATATTTTTAAAACACAAATACAGTCCCATTTCTACCCAACGATGTCTTGAAATTTTTACCACTCAAGGTAACACATTAGACCTTAGACCTTATCCTCTTTTGATTTATCATATTGCGATTTCAAGACGCAACATATATAGTTATGCACAGCTCTTTTTTTTTTTTTTTTTTTTTTGTAGATTACGTCTTGGAGACTCCAGTTAAGGAGTATAAGACAAGTCAGATCAACAATATTATACACTAGATACCATAATTACTTCAATTAGTTGAGGTGAGGCTTAATTTTGATGTGAAAGGAACTCTTGTACACTATAAAAAGCTTTATCAACTAAATATTTCTTCAATTGTTTTTTAAATATTTCTATATTTTCAAGACTCTTCAAAAACTGCGGTAGCTTGTTGTAGAATTTCCTACCAATATAACTAGGTTTTTGTTTGAATAAGCTACTATTGTGACTCACCAAGTGATAATCTCCTCGGCTTCTTGTATTATAATCATGTACATCAAGATTTTGGTTAATATCATTTGTTTTTACATATAAAGTAGCTTCATACACATATAAGCAGGGTACAGTTAGGAGACCAAGTCTCTTGAACAACGGCCTACATGAATCTAATCTATTTACTCTTTCTATACACCTAACCGCTTTCTAATGGATCTTAAACACCCTATCAAGATTTTGTTTTGATGAATTACCCCATACTAAGATAGCATACCTAATATGTGACAGTAAGAGCCCATGGTAAGCTGTAAAAAGTAACTTATTGTCATTCAATCTAGCGAGCTGTCGCAGGACAAATACCCCAGATGAAATTTTACTACATATTTTCTCAATGTATGGAGTCCAGGTCTACTCCATCTCTACTGTGATTCAGTTCATATTGAATAAGAATAATACTGATGTCTCAACCAATTTAATTAATTATAACACAGATACTATAGTTTCAACTGTTTCATTCTCTATCTCTATGTCAAACTATAGTATCTTATGTGTTATTAATTGAAGTGACGTCAGCATTATTCATTATAAATATCTACCACAAATCACCATCTCCAATATTAGAAGATCCAGTTCAGTTCAATTCAATCGCATAATTATCATTTCATTACATCATTTATTATTGGGATTTTCAAGTATGGAATAATCATCCTTCCACCACATTTAAATGAGGGTCTGGGGCTCTTCCCAACGAAATTAAAAAAATTTTATATGCAATTATTGGTTTCATCAAGTTTTTTTAGCACTGAATTTGGCTTTAGAAATTATAAAAAAATTGTTGAAACAGAGTACATTACACACGTTTGAGGAGATAAAATGAAATACATCAAAATGGCTTCTACAGATTTTTTTATTATGTTAGTTTAATCTGTATCATCTTTTCTCTCAATTATTGCCCATCACTGCTCTTTTCACAAATTTACAACTAAAAAAACCAAATTCTAGGTAACGTCCAAGTTTCATGAGAATAATTATTCATTAAAATATTTCCACAAACTCCTGTGCCCTCCCTGGACTAACTAATGATTACACATAGTATTTTCTCCATCCGTTTCCAGTTTTATCTAGTGTATTCTCTTTTGGTCTAAGGGGGGTGGGGGCACGTGCATCTGTGCCCCCCTTGACCCACTACGGATTATACCAATATTTCACGCCACCAAATTACAGGCGGCTCTGGAAAATTGCAGAGTTGTCAGGTATATGACCATGCCAGCAGCTGATAGTAGAGAATCATCAACCTCAAAATGCACAAATTGAAACACTACTTTTACCGTGTTGCCTAGTCAACAAATCTGATGCTAGCAGTACTAGCATATGCTTGATCTACACTGGACACTCACACAATAACATCCAAACTGGCTTATAAATTATAAACACATTCCAAAAAAGCCACAAAATAAATACACTCGAGCAATATGAAATATTATAGAGCTGTGTTTGCTCTACCTCAATTTCTCTGAGCCACATAATTTTGTAGCGGGGAGTTTAGTCTATTCTTTATCCATATTCCTATTATATCTAGCGTTTCCTCTATCCATCTTAGGGGGCACATGCTCTATTCTCATCACATTTCTATAATATCAAGTGTATCCATTATTTTTCAGAGGGGGGACTTGCCCCCTTAGTACCCTCTATCCTTCTGGAAAGGGGCACGTGCCCCCCGCTACTGGAATCAATCACCCTAAGATCGTATTTCAAGTGATTCTAGACTCATGCCTGAAAAAGCTTAGACCCATTCATTTAACACACATTAGAGGCCTGAACGCTCCAGTTATCAAGTCATTGTTGATACAAACATTCTTGGTAGTGATAGGCAAACCCTATAGTATACTACACAGAATGGAAGACTTTTTTTATTAATAGGGAGTTCTGATTCCTTTATCAGATTTTTTAGGAGCAACTTCTCTGAGATAGCATTTTTAAAGATATTAAAGACATAAATAAATAATTTCTCGTGTAGCTCAATCTACTCTTTCAACCACGAGATACTGCTAGATTCCAAACAGTTTTCCCCTGTGTCCAGAAGTCTAGACGGTCAGTTAAGCTAAAATTCGATGTAAAGTTGAGCTGTAGATATTAACCCTAATGTATTTAAATCAATAGGTTGGCAACAATATGACAGAGAAACTTCTCTTTTGAGTCAGTTGATACCAGTTTCGGCAGGATATTGTTAAGTGTACATTCAGTTAGTTATCTGTGCACAGGCAACATGTGCATGGATGGCATCAATCATGCTTGCGCTATATTATTTTGAAGAGAACGAGTTAACGCCATGACCAATGCTGCTCGTTTGAATAATGATGCAGGATTCAACGGCTAATGCAATAGAATTAGGCAGAATTCAGCATTCAAAGAGACAGATAGAGCCCGCAACGAGAGAGGTCTGGGGAGCTTGTCAACCGCCAAATGATATCGTCGAGCTCCAAATGATATTATTATTCCATTTGTAGACGTCAGTGTGAACATTCTCTTTCAACCGTTGATTTTGTGGGAATTGTGTAATTGGTGCAGGTGCGCTAGAATTAAAAATTGAACTTCTTTTAAAACTTCATATTCTATCGTTAGGCTTTCCTTTTCAGCGCTGTTTCATAATTACTAGAAATATTGATGCTCAAACTGGAAATTTCTCTTACAAACAGTTTTGAACACACTACAGCTTAGAGGTAACAAATTCATTTTGTCTTTCATTATGTATATCAGTGTTTGATGACGATGTGTTTGTATAGTAACATAGCCGATTTCGACTGTAGGTGACTCTTCATACCTCAATATTTTGTTTAGACCTCAACTTTACGCTTTGGTTCGAAAAACGAATGCAAACTAGGATTAGATAGATTACTTTATTCATGGTAAATTTAAATTTTTTCAAACGGGTCCTTACATACAATATTCTTAACATCACATAGAAAATAGACCTGGATGAAACTATTTGCATTGTGTTCGAAATATTAACAGTAGTTATATTTTGGGTAAAGGTAATGGAATGAGAGTCCCACCCCCCCATTGCACAAACGTCTTATCACAATAATGTATGCCATCATGTTTACAGCAAATAATTAGGAATGCCTATGCACATGCACCAACGCACTCCTATGCCTACCATACGCCTATGCACACCTATGCCTACCATGCTACCATAAGTATGTGATCTATATGTTTATTTTGAATGAAGGTACCTAGATTAGCTGAGCTTGAAAATTATTTTTCCTGCTTGCATAGCATGCATATAATTTGAGGAGTACATTACTTTAGGTAGGTTGCGATTACTTTCCTGACTGAACCAACACAGTTCTATCTATGCACATTCAAACGTGCAAGAAGTCAAGTGTCAAATTATAAATATTGGGTACAAGTTATCTTGGGTACTAAGAGTTTTTTCATATTGTATTTTTTTTTTTTTTGAAAATGCTTAGTGTATTCAATTGTGATTTATTATGTTTTCCATAACGAAATACTTAATGAACAATCTAATATTATAACTGACACTGTATTTCACTTTTAAATAATGTTAGTTTGAAATGACTGACAATTGAATAAACTGACAAATATACATAAACAGAATTTATTAATTTCGAATTCCTTTAATTGCTATTACTTTATACTGAAGACTTCCGCTATGGCCAAGTTGAAAATGAATGCTGCTGTGCAGAAAGGTCTCCATGGTCTAGTGGTTAAGGGCGCTCAACCGGCAATTGAGAGGTCCGTGGTTCGATTCTTGGTGGTGACTGATATGTTTGTACAGTAGCATTCATCGATTCCCATCAGCTGTTCAATGCTGTTGTCAATATCCGTCATTGCGGAAGTCTTCAGTATAAAGTAATAGCATTTAAAGGAATTCGAAATTAATAAATTCTGTTTAAATAATGTTTTACTCACATATATTGGATATACTTGAGGAATGAATTTTTTTTCAGAAGTGAAATGCATTACTCAAGCATCTTCAATATATGTGATTAGAACATTATTTAAAAGTGAAATACAGTGTCAGTTTTAATATTAGATTGTGATTTATGATCATCTAGACACATGACTCCAACCACTGCTCACGCACAGGATTTTCCTGAGGAGGTAATTTCCATAATGATGTTCAAATCACACTGTTCGTTTAATTGCAGAGAAAATGTCTTTCAAAGTGTGAAATTTTATGTTGTATTGATGTTTTTTGGAAATAAAAGTTTATTCTATTCTATTCTAACTATGCCAACTGCCAAGCCCACCGCAACTCTGAAACTCTATGCTTAACAGTCCACTTCCACCTTCACACAGGGTCTAGCTGCACAGATGAGTGTGTATACTATCAAGCACACCACTGAGCTACTTCCTGCTACTTCAAGCTATCATTCGATAGAGAAGCAACACAATTGATGTAGCCTTTTTTGTATCTGAGATTGGCATTCATTGCAAAAACAATTTAATAATTAAATTTTAATTTTTTATATAGTTGCATCTTATTTTCCACAGTGTGTGAGAAATTATAAAACTTGTATAATAGAACTGAAGTTTGAAAATGAATAACTTTCTAGTAGGATCAGAATGTAATCACTTACTTTTGTCTACTAGTCATTTCGCACTAATATCGTACTTCATACACATTTGGCTCTCTACCGTGTCTGATACTCCAATGTTATGCTGTTTTCATGTTTTCACATGTACTGTACAGACACTCAACGTAACGTATCAGACAAGGGCATATTTTTCTATGGATTTGCATGAGTGTATTTACACTTACAAGCATGGACCGTAAACTGGCAGACACGTATCGTATCAGAACAGAGAAGCAATAAAACAGACGCGAACACTATTCTTTGAAATAATTTGAGTGTTATTGTAAGGGGTAGTGTTTTATAAACGGCTTTAAAGTGCACAAGTCTGGTCTGATGCTTTAAAAGTCTGCAGATGCGAATAGAAAGTGTCTGATTCGACACGTGTCTCATTCTGTTCCAATTCTCTGAGTCTGACATTCCACTATTTAGTGTCTAAATTTAGCTCCACAATTCTTATTTTCAATTAAAAAGTCAATTATATCACTTTAATCAAGTATCAAGTCACTTGAACCAATCAGTTAATGAATTCAAGAACCACTTGGATTATTTCACATGTAATCTTTTCTAATCTAAAAATAAGTATGCTATGGAAAAAGGGTAATGAATCTTAATCACTAATGAATCATAAAATTAGTGAACCTACTATCTTAGGTGGGTTCCGACTCACCAGGTGAGTGATAATGAAGCTTATAACATCAATTCATTGATACACGGTCACAGGAAATTTTGTGAACCACAGTAATAAAAAATAGACAACCCAAATGCGTAGTAGAATTGAAGGGGAAGTCCAATTACCCTTGTTTCCATAAGCTAGCCAGGGGTTCTCAAACTGTGGTACGCTTGGTACCCTTGGGGGTACTCGAAAGTTTTCAGGGGGTACGTGGGGCAGGTTAATGAAAAATTAAACCATTTTGTCCGTTTCTCAATCACGCAAGGTTTTTATTTAATAGTGAAATCTAATAAATTAAATACTTTGTGGTCGAGCTACTAGGAACCAAAAAGTGCAATAGGTTTGTATAACTATTTCGTAGAAGTTCAGAGACAAGGTTAATGTTGGGGACGATTTAAGGTTTGACCTCGAGCCTAGCATTGAGGAACTATGTTAAGAAGCAAGCTCATCCTTCTCATTAATTTTTTGTAATGGGTTTCACATATGTTTCCAAATGTATCGTGTTTTTGATATAAAAAGGTTTTTTAAATTAACCGTCACCCCCCCCCCTACATCTCCTCGTGGTAACAAAGGGGTACGCTAAATTTTAATTTTTAATTAAAGGGTACTGTCCTTGAAAAAGATTGAGAACCCCTGCTAGACTATGAAAACAAAAGTATAATTCATATTATATTCATACAATAATTCATTCCAGTGTTACCTGAAGGTCACACTGCCTCATAACACCAAGCTCGCGTTCCTATTCGTGTCAAGAAGCATAGGTGATGAATGAATTATTGAATTCTAGAGCTTACTGCAAGGTTTCTCAGAATCATACAAGTGAGGTTGCCAACTTTGGTGGTAGTTAGTGAATGCAGAGCGCTTCTCAAGCAAGTAAATGATCTACAACTGTCCGCCCATATGGCTGACAGTGGGAGCTTGATTTGTATTTTGGACCTCTCATTGTTCCTGAGGAGCAAGATCTGAAGGAGTCACGCGACTTCAGTTTGGGGGCGGTCGATCCGCACCACCTGACTAAAGAGAACACCCACATGAGCTGCAGCAGTTGTCGTATGCTGTGCTGGAGCAGTCCGAATCTATTATTCGGCGAATATTTATCATCGCCACCAATAATTATTATGTTTTAGGCGCGGAAGCGACGATTTGTGTCATTGCGCGTGCGTGTTCCAGGTATTGTCGGGGGGTGACGGGAGATCGCGCGTCTGTACAAAGTGGCGTGTTTTCAGCGACGCTCCTCTAGATTGTATCCGACGCCGCTTCTGTAGACGCCGTGGTGAAAACTCGACACCACCTTCTGACGCGCCGCATAACAATGAGCAGCACCCAACACAGCCTGCTGCAACTGCAGATGCACGTCCGTGGACTCAACTACTTCCTTTTACTGATTATTTTGGCCGCTCTTCCATGTAGGGCAGGTCAGTGCCCGTCAATACTTCACATGTCAACTCTTTATTATTATTTTCTGTGTGACTGCAACAAGTGTCCAACTAATCTATCTTTTTCAGACAATTACCTTAGCTTGTACACAAGATTCTCTCTACTAACCTTGGCTTGTACAGGTGGCTCCAGATTGATTATCTAGCTGGTAAAGGGGCTTCAAATTGATTTTGGTTGACTAAATTCTACAATCGATTTTTTCATGTAGAATAGGAGGCTACTTAGCTGGCAAACGGGAATCCAAATTTATTACTTAGCTGGTAGAAGGGCTCCAAATCCATTTTGTTTGTCTACATTATAAATTTTCTCATTTTTTTTCTATTGTGTGTAGAATAGGAGACTATCTAGTTGGTGAACAGGACTCCAAATTGATTACGTAGCTAAATTGGTTTAAAATCGATTATGTTTGACTACATTCTACCTTTTTTTTCTCTGTAAAATAGAAGACCAATCAGCTGGGCAACGGGGCTCTAAACTGAATATGTAGCTTGTAGACTAAGGAAACTTCAAACTTAATAATATTTTGGTTGCTTACATTCCATAATAGATTTTTTTACAATATTCTATTCTACAATACATTTTTTCTGTAAAATAGGAGGTCACCACTTAGCTGTTAGACTGTGTTTAATGAGGCTCCAAATTGATGACTTAGCTAGTAGAAGGGCTTCTAGTTAATTTTGGTTGACTAAATTCTGGAAACGATTTTTTTCCTCTGTAAAATAGAAGGCCCTCAGCTGGTGAACAAGGCTTAAAATTAACTGCTTAGCTGGTAAAAAGGCTCCAGATTGATTGTTTTTTTTTTGCCTACATTTTACAATTGTTCCAAGTTGTCTGCACAATAGGACGCCACTTAGCTGGTAGATAGGACTCCAAATTGACTTCGATTGATCTAATCAAGATTGTCAGAGATCAGTATAATATTCAAGAAGCAGAAGAATATAAATGCAGATCAACTAAACTGCTTGATTCGTTATTGAAACTGGGCACCATCATAAATACAAGATTTGTATCATATAAGTCTGCCATGAGAGAATACAAATGATATAGAAAATTAAGTAATGTTTAATGAAAATTATTTATAGAATCGCGAAAAGTATTTGTTAAATTTTACAAAACTATTTATTATTGAATAAGGATACGATAAACTCTCTAATATATAAATGTGTTAGTATATTATGATAAGAAATAATACGTTGATTAGGCTTTCACCAAATAATCATTTTTTTAAATTCTATAATAATTTTCATTAAAGCTTGAAAATCAAATTTTAAAAGTTTCATATTTTTCTAATTAGTTGTGTGCTGGGCGACAATTTTGAAATCATTCAAGCATCCAATCTTTGAAAAAATCGAATTGTAATCATAAAGATTAGAAACTTTTTTTCCATAACATTTTAACATAAATATAGTTCTCGACTGCCTAAAACGTTTGTTAAATCGCTTCAGAAGCTCTTAACTTTGGTCAGTTGAGATTGAGAACTATGTCACCAGACCTGAGCCAGTCAGGTTACACGATATTATCTGCGATGTTCACATGCTCTTAAAACTAGTTTCCGATTAATCCATTTGGAAAACATGAAGCCCATGTCAAATGCTCATGATTTTCAAGAAAAACTCTCTAGCTATTGACATTCAACTCTCAATTATTGAAGTTACTAGAATAAAATGTAGAATTCAAGATAGAATGTCAAAGGCCTACTTTGACGTCAATAATATTACGCTATAGGCAGACAATCAGGCAAAATGATCCTCTCTTCCACTGTTCAAAACCCCTTGAGTTTGGGGAAGTGTACACATAACTCATTAATAAATTGAAAATGTTGTGAACAGTGTGAGGGCGATCAAAGACCCGATATTACTCTATGTAATTGCTGAAAAAGTCAGCAATATGTTGACAGTGGATGAAGCTTACCTCTCTAAAACGGACCTTGGTCTTCTTGATGAGCAGAAATTTTGTTAAAAGTCTTGAATGGTTTTATGTATCATCTTTTAGTCTAGCATGATTATTCATCATCATAACTTGCGCGGCGTCTAAATAATAGAATTTAATTTTTTAAAAGGGAATTGAGTTCTATTGAGGTGTGTTCATTGTTCATTGCGATGAACGCGAGGCCGAAAAATGCGAAGGTGTGTGGTAGAATTATTTAATTTATTCATCCTTGCCATTAAGAGTGGTTTGTGTTGGAATTATTCAATTTATTTAATCCAGGCATGAATAATACAATAAGAAAAACAAATCTTCTGTGTAAACGGCTACGACTCGATACAACGTTTTCCTGTTCGAAAGAAGAAATAAAAATTATCTCTCCTGAAAAACTTCCTAGATTTCATAGCTTTTTTTCTTGTGCATTGAATGCTTTAACGCTGATGACCAGATTCCACTCGATTACGATCGAATCAGAACTAGCACGATTTATTTTTGAAGGAAAGTGAATGACTTCCATGCTGAATAAAATTCTGAAATTAAGCATAAAATGCTGTTTAGCGTATTAAGTGAAATCCGCATCTGCAGCTGTACATATTCTGTTTTTCTAGCTTGTATCCAACTTTGAAATATACTCAGTGAATAATCAATATTTATTCATTCAGGTGAAATACAATAGAATTTAAAGAAACAACAGGCTTCAAGAAAAGGACTGCTTCTGTTACAAAATTTCAACTCAGGTCCAAATCTTTTAAGGTTATTTTTCAGTCACAGAAAATTTTCACTTGAAAAATGTATTTCTTAATTCTATTTCAATCCAAGCAGATTGAATCGGCAGTTTAAATGAAAGTACTGAAAAGAGATGACAGTATTTGTTTTCAACAACATCATTAAAAACAATCTGTAAATTTTATGAGGTCATCATAAGGAAAACTTTATAAAATCTACAATAGTGCTCAAAATATCAATGGGAACTATGAAGTTCCTATTATGACTATTATAATAGCCTACATAGAAATGCAGTATTGGAATATTTTTTATGGAGGAATATGTCTTTGAATGGGAAGAAACACCTCGTAAAAGATTAGGCCTACGTATTTTTCAGAATAACTCTTCCATAATTATCATTAAAAGTAATAGACTTTATTGAAACAATCAACAAAAAACGCTCGCAACACAAAAATCACAACAAATCAAAACTGAAACAATTTCATTCTTCGATGTAGCTAAATAAAAAAGCTTATTTATATTGAAGTTGAAGATGTCACAAACCCTTTGCGACTAACACTGCGATGAAGGCGAGGATTTTGGAACAAATTCGGACTCTGAGAATTTGAATATTAACAATCGAGCTGCATCACCAATGAAGTTGAAAATATCCGTCCTCACCAATGAAGTTGAAAATATACGTTTTAGTTGGTACGAAAATAATAATAGTAGGCTAAAAAAGTAAAAGAATTAAAAGTCAATGGAATTAGTTGATATCTAATAAAAACTAAATGTGTTTTAGTGTTGAAAATGTTTGAATAAAGCAGTTGTGGCCAATAGCCTGTTAGTGGCTATTGGCTATTGACCGCAACTGCTTTATTCAAAAATTTTCAACACTAAAACGCATTTAGTTTATAAAAGTTGTCAACTAATTTCATTGACTTTTAATTATTTTTACTTTTTTAGCCTACTATTATTATTTTCGTATCAACTAAATTTCATTTTAAAAACGGATATTTTCAAATTCTTTCGTAAGGCAGCTCGATTGTTAATTCAGATCTTCAGAGACCGTTTTTTCCAAAATCCTTTGTTTGATTGTCCCTTTGCTTGATTGTGTTTCAGTAATTGAAAAATAATGAAATAGGATATTAAAATAATGGTGAATATCAGAGGAAGTTCAAGAGAAATCTGCATCAAATTAAATTTGTAAACAACTTATGACTACCGCAATGTAGTGATTAGGGTGAATGAATGTTTTGATGTGTGATCGATACAGGGTACGATTTCCGACTAATGTTTGGAATTTTTGTATCCACACATTAGTTTTGAGTAGCATGAGGCTACTGTCTGAAATAGAGGTAATTTTGCTATTTCAAACTATTATTTCTCACTTGAATATGAAGCAGCGAAAATTCAATCGATTCACTGACGTAAATTGAGCTTTCAACGAATATTTTCTCATAAAGCAATTTCATTAGTTTTGATCCAAACCGTGTTTGCTTTCGTGCAAGTATTCATTAAAGTAAATGTGACAGTGACATATAATTTTGATTATAGCTTAACAATCAAGCTCGATCGAATTGAAGCACTTAGTTTATTTTCTTAAATGTGATTTTCCTAAATTATTATGTACATTCTAACTTTGTCTGCACAAGCCTGTTTGAGCACATGGGATAATATATTAAGTTCAATATTAGTTTTGCTAGGCTGGGAAAACATTACAGAGTAGTTAGGTTGTCTAATAGTATAAATAGCCTTAGGCTTGTTTCACACACAACCAGCAGACGGGTGTCGGTTACCCGGCCGTAGGGACATTGTTATCATATGGAGCGTTTCACACACCCAATTCTTGAAATCCTATGATGCAATGTAATTATGCCGGTTAAACCACACCGGTTACCCGATGACGGTTATGTGTCAAACAAAGCTAAGAGTAGGCTATCTATTATCAATTTTTTTTAATAAAAGCAAATTTCCATCAAAGAAATTTAAAAAAAAATTTCTACACAGCCCGGTTAAAAAAAATGAACAAACTCAAGTATCACAGTGATACAGATATTTGTTAATGATAAAAAATAAGTGGTGTGACAGACAAGCCAAGATTGAACATTATCGTATGAGAAATGATGAAATATTAATATACTCTAACCGCACTTGTTACTCTACCATTTTTTGTCATTTATGTAAAAATAGATTTTCCATCAAACAACAGTTTATTCCATAGTCCAAAATATAATAGAAGAAAAACTTGTGACAAATAGCACAAAAAATACTGTCAAATCGATAACTCATCAAAAATTTATCTTTGAAAATGTTCAGTGAAAATGTTATATAATTGGAGAAATGTTTCCCACATGCGAAATTTGTAGAACTATATAAACAAACGACTATTATTTTTAATTCTGGCATTTATATTGCTGAACTTTGTTTGCTCAGAAACTACAGCATCTCATAAAAAAATTTATGATGCTATTTCTTTGGAAACAATCTACTATATAATTTTCGAATTTAAGCCTGCTTTGGGCTATAAATTCTATATTAGTGATATTTTTTATTGTAAATGCGCTGAAACGTAAAATTTAAAGCCTACTCCATTCCGTCAAATCCTATGCTAATCAATTATTATTGGAAGGCCTTCTTGAGCCCAGGTTGTATTGTCGATCAGACTGTATTGATAATTTAAAGATTTTAATCAATTAATTACAAATTGTAATAATTGATAGTTCTACATATTCATGAATCTTTCTCACAATAATTCAAATCCATGGGGGATAAAGGGGATCCCCCTCTGATAAAATTGTCAACCGTCACTGAAATAAACTTTATTTGAGATGGGAGTGAGGACCTCTTGCTAGGTAATATACACCCAAAATATGTTCTCACTTTATATCCCACCCGGAAAAAATTCTAGATTCACCCCTGAGCTCACAAACATAGTCCAATCATGGAAGTCACGAAAAAATTCTAGGGGGGAAAAATGCCAACTAAGCGTATTTTTTCTCACAATGTTTGTAGGTTATTGGTTGACTGAAATTCCATTTTTTGAATTTGTAAGCCTCATTTGCTATACGGAATGTCTAAAAAACAACAAGATTTTTATCTGCTTCCAGCTTTTCTCCATAAATTTTCTAAAAGTGACAAATAACAGTTTTCAATTTAGGATCAGATTGCCTTAAGCTCATTGCGCTCAAATATTGCGTAGTGGAATTTTTGCAAACAATGAGACAAAACATGATAGTAACCTACAATCTTTTTGAAATAACTAGAGCTTAAAAAATAATACAGATATCAGGTGCAATCAGACATAATGATAAAACTTATCATTCATAATAATATCAATTAAGAGCCCCTACCACAAATGAAGTTAAATTCAGTAAAACAATATTTTACACAGAGAAATTAATGTTTTTAAATAATTTTAATAATAATATTGTGTGACCTGGCTGGCTCAGTTCTGCATTTCTGTTTTTAATTATTCTATTTGCTTGATTTCATCAAAAATATCAATATTCCAAGAATCTGGAGTCATTTAATCTTTGAATATGTCGAATTATCCACTAAACTAGACTATAACAAGAAATGCCAAAATGTATTATTAAATTGTTACTATTGGTCTTCCCTCACAAATTTAATCGCTGTATTCGCCACTGATGTGCCTTGCTCATTCTAACTTAATGAAACTTATAATTTCAATCGTAATATAACTCTCTCGATTTTACATAATTGTACAGCAGCTTGAACAATAGGTTTGTAGCTATGAAAGGGGGGGGGGGTTTGGTCACGAAAATAAATTCGGATGCTCACTTTGTTCTTTATTGCATGTTTTGCAAGATTGCGCCCCTTGGAACCACTTGGGCCCCGGGGGTAGTGCCTGTTGGGCGTACCTACGGGAACAGAATGCCAAGAAGTTCAAACTGAAGCTATATAAAATTTAAAAAGAGACAGAAAGTGAGGGTGGCCGAGAAAATTGTGGATATTGATATCAGTAGGAAGGAAACCTAAAACTTGAAGTGGAGATGAGAATGAAAGATTTAAAGCTGGGTTTTCTTAGCTCCGCACTTATTGCGTAGCGTACTGCGCACCAGTATTGCCAGACAGGTTTGAATTGGGGGATTTGATTCCAAATTACTATACGTTAATATCGTAACGTACATTAACTGTACATTAATTGCTATGTACATGTATAACCGTACATTAATTATTGTTACTTACAGTAATTTAAAGCCAAACTCCCCACTATTTTTTAGCTTTTTCTGACAATACTGGTGTGCTGTGCGCTACACAAAGAAGCTAAAAGATTAAGGGGATTTTTTCCATATTACCATACATCTATTGATAAGTACGGTAATAACCGTTAATTAATTTTTACGAACGGTAATAACCGTACATTAAGTGTTTTACGAACGGTAATAACCGTTTGAATAAGCTACTATTGTGACTCACCAAGTGATAATCTCCTCGGCTTCTTGTATTATAATCGAGTATGCCAAGATTTTTGTTAAAATCATTCGTTTTTACTTATAAAGTAGCTTCGTACACATATAAGCAGGGTACAGTTAGGAGACCAAGTCTCTTGAACAACGGCCTACATGAATCTAATCTATTTACTCTTTCTATACACCTAACCGCTTTCTTTTGGATCTTAAACACCCTATCAAGATTTTGTTTTGATGAATTACTCCATACTAAGGTAGCATACCTAAAACGTTCTAGTAAGAGCCCATGGTAAGCTGTAAAAAGTACGTTTTGTCATTCAATCTAGCGAGCAGTCGGAGGACAAATACCCCAGATGAAATTTTACAACATATTTTCTCAATGTATGGAGCACAGGTCAATCGTCTATCCAGTAAAACTCCTAGAAATGCAATTTTTTCTTCCTGGTCTAGTTGATTTTCGTTTACAAACACGTTTATAGACCTATCTTCATTTGAATTATGTTTGTTTTTGAATTGAAGGTATTGGCATTTTTTACTATTTAACAATAAATATTGCCTATGTTACGTACAAGCTAATTGTTACGTACGGTTATTTGAAGCTAAATTCCCCACAAGTTTTTAGCTTACGTCTGGCAATACTGGTTCAATACTGGCAACACAATTCAAGAAGTGCGGTGTAGTAAACCCTGGCTTAATTATTTCAAGGCTGACAATTTTTTTAAATTTAAAATTATATAATCCAAGCATGTGAAGTTGATACTGAGCCCTGATCTCTCATTTGTTTTTGTTAGGACTAGTAACAACAGTGTTAAAGATTGAAATTTCTGCATCCTATTTCTCGGGCTTAATCAGTTATTACAGATATTATCAGGAAACCCAAAGTTTCCACATTCGATAAAACATTCTAGCTCAGCATTAATAATTAAGCTTGAAAGTGGTAGAGATTCCTTTTGATGGACATAGGTCAACATTAGTGACCCGATCATCATATTACAGCATTCGGCATGTGTTTAGTAGTCTACTCTTTTTGAGACCTTTTACACGTTCTGAATTCTTGATCGCTGAGTTCACTGCGTAGTTTTTAATGGCTTACTTTTTCAATGCTCCGCTCAGTGCCAGTGATTAATTATATAACAGTCTCTCTAGTGACAACATGGACGTGTGAGTTACCAGTATTATTTGCTGTGATCTTGTTACCATATCGTGAATTTTGCCTGCTTTTGAATGAAAATGGTTTCGCTTCTCCGGTGCTTCCTGATTTTCTTCCTGCTGCGCCAAAAAGAAGCAGGTGAATCTAAGTAGTGAGTTTTTCTAATTTTTAAATTTTTTTTTAATTATGTTTAAGAAATTGTTAGTAGCCTACCAGGGGTTTGAGCTTGTTCTACGTAAATCACTAAGCAACAGAAAATACCATACCAATATATTAAATAGAAATACCATAGAGTCTTTTCAGTAGCACCCATTTTACTTCTGAATTATTCAGTTCTCTGTGATTTTTTCCATGACGATTATATTTGATGAACAATTTAATATCTAATATCAAGACTGACACTGTATCCTTAGAGGGTTGTATTCAAAGAGGGAGTGGAAAATCTAGCTTAATTGAAAAACTAGATGATAATTTCTTCAATATGAAGAAATTTCTATTTCTTTATTTATTTATTGAAATTACAATAAAGCACCGGGATAAACCCATTATTGCCCTTATGACACAAAAGTTTAGATACAATTGCAATAACAAGAATATGAAAGAGATAAAAAGTATATGAATTGTTAGAAACTCAATAACAGATGTATTTGAAATAGAATAATGCAATAAATAATCCAGCTACATGCAAGATTCAGATTCTGTATTCTATAAAAAATACATGTCAATTTTGATATTATATCATTCAGTTTTCCTTAAACATTATAATATAGGCATATAATTTATTATAGTTCATACATTTGCATCGCTTTATTGGTAGTGGGTTATGGTGTGATGTATGTACAGTTTTGTCATTTCAGTCGCCTCCTTAGGTTTGGACCAGTGAATGTTGACAATTTGTCATTATAATAAGAAAATCACAAAAATAGCGATTCTGAAATCACAGCGCAATGATTATTAGGTAAAGTACAAACATCGGAATGAGTCATTCCTGGTTCAAGTCAAACCTTGACTGGAAAAATATGAGAAGGAAATTTTAGAGTCAAGGGTTGGCTTCACGTAAACCAAGAACTGTGCTTTGGGAACACTTATCACGAAAGTTCATGGATCACTTGTTAATGCCAATAGTGAGTGAGTGATGCCAACAAGTGAAAAAGCCGATTTTCATTCAATTTGAAGTAGAGCATTCTGAAAATTTCATCGATTTGAAGAGGGAGTGAAAAATCGACTTAAATTGAAAACTAAATGGTAATTCTTCACCTCGAAAATAGGTCAATAAAATGTTGACGAAGAAATCAACTCATTTTTATAAAAACCTTCTTTATTGTGAAACTACAACTGCCGCTCCCGTGTATAAGTTAAATTATATTAATAGGAATGAGAGGCTCTGTTCGATCTTATGGAAACCTGCTTTGTTGCACATTATTTCAAACATTATTATTATGATTATCATGATTATGATTATTATTATTATTATTATTATTATTATTATTATTATTATTATTATTATTATTATTATTATTATTATTATTATTATTATTATTATTATTATTATTATTATTATTATTATTATTATTATTATTATTATTATTATTATTATTATTATTATTATTATTATTATTATTAGTATTATTATTGGCGAATTCTCCAAAGACAGAAAGCAAAAGACTGAGTCATGTAGCCTTTTGTTTTTCTTATTACCCCAATAGGCTTTCATCGTTTCTGAAAAGGCTTTTTTGCGTTCTTCCGACCACTTAGGTCTGAATTGCTTTTCTTTCGGGTGTTTTGTAATTTTCCAATGTCTACCTTGTGTCTAAATGTGTTTTTTTTTCAAATCTCTGTTTGTGTTGCATTGTTATTATTTTTTTTTTTTGTTATTATTATTATTATCATCTTTATCATCATCATCATCATCATCATCATCATGTTTATAAGCAAATATGATGATTTTCTCTTATCACGTCTTCTAATATTATCTTCTTTCTTTATTGATTTCTCTTGTCTTTTATTATGGTGTCATATTGAGGAAGTACCACTATGTTCTTCATCTGGTATTTTTTTTAATTATTTTTTGGTGTTCAACTTACTTATATTAACCCAGTTATGATTATTGATTTAATTTTTTTTCCAAATCTCTTTAGAATTTCCTCATCTTGGATTCCTATTATTACTAGGTCATGTTATTAGTTAGATATTCTTAGTACTGTAACAAGTAAACATGTTACAAAAAATAGTTAGGACACTGTATGAACAACAGTGCGAACAACAATGTTGTTACATTCTATTAACTTTTCACGCCAAAACGTTTTTATTATTCGGATACTCCAGAAATCTGATTCTACAACGATCCGTTCAATGAGGAAAACCGACTTGGGAAATATCTTCCCAGTGAATGAATCTTCAATAGCATTACTGTTGAGTGGAAAGCTTGACGTCATCGAAATTTGATTACGGTTTTGTATTTATGTGGAGAAGTCCACTTTTAAATTATACAGGTTCTTAAATGTTGAAATTTTAAATGTGAAATTTTCCTGGAAATGTTTCTAAGAGTTGATGATGATGATGATGATGATGTTGATGATGATGATGTAGATGATGATGATTATGTTGATGATGATGATGATGATGTTGCTGATAATGATGATGATAATAACAGAATGCTCAATAAGTTATGAATGAAAATACGTTTTCCCTTTTGTTATTCGTTTTTGGAGCGCTGTAGAGATTGACTGTCAAGGAGCTGTTTCTTCATTTCCTTTTGATTCCGCTTCATCGTCGCGTTTTTGCTATCTGGAAGATGATCGAGGGAAATTGAAATCGAATTGAGACAAGCTGTTCATTTGAGAAAAGAATGAGATAGCGTTTTTCTTCTTATAAACAACACCTTTTCCATCTTTATCTAGACAAGGTGAAATAAAGATATCATGAATCATGACAATATTCAAGCAGTAGCAGATGGCACATCTAGCATAGAACTGATCTTTGAAAAAGATCAGTTCTATGATCAGATCATGCTGGTGTTTGAGAATGATCGTGGAATTCCAAATCAATCAATTATTTAAGAACCTCTTATTCAAATTATTTACAAAAATCTTTACTTATTTATACTTTGGGGGCTGGCTAGGGCTTTTGCAAAGCCAGCAACAACTTCAGTAATATGAGTGAATTTTATTGGTAATTATCCTGTATTATGAGACTTTTGAATTCTATGGAAAAGGCCCCTGATAACACTTTTGCATATTTAATTGTAGATATTAGATATGATAAATCTATGAGAAAGATGCATAGAGATGGGGAAAATAAATGTTATAAATAACATATCTTGCTTTAAAACACACTGAAATCGTTATATAAAATGTCAGAAAAAATCATAAACTCATGTCTGAATAAAACAGAATTCTCAAGAAGTAGGAAATTTTAGCAAAACCAATAAACAGATCATAAACAGACCACTGATTGCAATTTTAAGATTGGATAAGTTATGTGGATCATGGGTTAACATCGGCGCACTCCAGCTGACCTTGAAAAGTAGACGAGCCGGGAAGATCACAACACGTTAGTGGTGATTTTCTTCTGAGCCCGACTCGCCGGGCACGCGAACCAGACACGCTAGTGTTTGGCCTTACAATCCAACACTCCAATTCACAAAACAATCTTCATGCAGCTACATGCAGCTTTTAAAGTAGAGTTTTCTCTTTTTTTCTTGAAGGATGAAGCCCATTATAGTTCTAAGATCTGTGTGTGGGTAATGAGTTAGATGATGATGATTAACTGGGTCTGAAGTTTTAGGTAGGTTCCGAACCATGGGTAAGTAATTTTACTAGAGAGAACAGTCTTTTTTGCTGGCCAAACCAATCGGTCACCGTCACAAAGAATTTCCAGGCGCTCGTGACTTATCGAATAGAACAGACTTGTCTTAGAAATAAAACAACGGAGTGAATACTCTAATATTTATGTCACATGGCAATGAATAAATGTATGTATGCATGTGCTTTATTGGCCATTACATTCAAATTATCTCATTACATTTCTAATTCAGGGTAATAATTGAAAGTCTTTCTTATTAAATGACTAGCCCTTTGGGCTAGTTTGGCCAATTCGACCGGGAGACATAATCTGTACGGTCAGCAGAGATGAGCTTCAGGCAGAGATTACCTCAGAGTCCGCTCAAATACCAGAAAAACATAACCTTCAATCTATATAACACAGTATATCACCATAGTTCGTGACACTACCGATTTCACTTTAAAAAAATTATTTCATTATAAAAACAATAAATTATAAATTTAGCACTGTTGAGAGTGTTGAGAAAAAAACGTTTACAAGAATTCTAGAATTCTACGGTTACAGAAATTATTTTTTAATACAGTGTTAAGAATTCAATCAAACTGGGAAAACGAACTAAAAAGTATATTCTAGTTCTATAGTACAAGAATATTCTAATAAACTGATGTAGCCTACTGGTTACAGGAATTACTTTTGAGTACAATCAATAGCTGGTGTAGAATTCAATCTAACTAGGAATTAGAGCTGATTCTGTTGATGAATGAATGTCTTCCCATAATTTATTTTTAAATGAATTGTATTCAATAAATCGACCGTAAAGTTTACATTGTAGTTGAAATGTCTGTGTAGAGGTCTGTAGGTCAATAACTACTATTATCTTCACAATACAAATGAACATTCCATACAAAAATAATTAAAATTCCTTCCCGCCAGTGGATGGTTGCAAAATCGAGTTTTTAGTGGAACAAAAACTATCTACTTCCTACTTCTGATTATTTATTGTCGTTGAAGCTGGGTAACAATATTCTTTTGTTGAGTAGAATTCCATTAGTCATAAATACAATCATAAGTTCAGTTATTTTGTTCTTTCTCTGTTTCCCCATATTAATTGTTCAATCGATAGTGAGTAAACTACATAATAAAAG
This sequence comes from Conomelus anceps, assembly GCA_948455865.1. Taxonomy (NCBI): domain Eukaryota; kingdom Metazoa; phylum Arthropoda; class Insecta; order Hemiptera; family Delphacidae; genus Conomelus; species Conomelus anceps. The sequence goes on from OX418216.1 coordinate 27,666,253, forward strand.
ACAGACTCCTTATCCAATTTAAACTCAATTTTAATCCAACTTCCAATAATTTTATAGTAGATATTTTCACATAGGCATGCAAAACTATTTAAAAGTAATAAAAAATTGGAATTTCTCTTTCTTACTTGAGGCAGAACATGTTCTTGGGCAGGGTACCTATCCTCAGTGCTTGTCAGGCCTGTGAAATATTTAAAAAATTCAATTTCTACTTAAAAAAAATATAGTTTTGCATACAGTCTATGTGGAAATGCCTACTTGCCTACTATTCTACTTTCAGTTCGGTATGGATAAGCAAATACCAAGTTTTAATTAAATTAATCTCAAAGTATTCAAATTCTCATAAAAAAATCAAGCATAACTCTTAGTATAAACCAAAAACCACATCCTTTTCATTAAAAAGATTCTTATAAATAACGTTTTAGCTTGTTTAACGTTGGGCTCTAGCTGAATAATATTCCTTCTTATAGGAGCTGAATATAAACATAAATTCATATTTGAACCCATCACATCCATTCTGATGATATAGATTAATTAAATGAATGTCAGTGTCAAAATATTTCTTGACAAGCACTAAAAGACGTATTAATAAGAAATCCAGTGGTAATCTGCTACAAAATTGGACAGATGAAATAAGAATCTGCCAAAACTAGCCTCCACCTTTCAACACTGTTTCAACTTGAACAAACTAATCTATCCGAAATTTTCATATTATGAATGTTTTAACCTACTTAGTTGATGGATAAGTACATCCTACCTGGAAATAAATGTCTATGATTATGATTATCCTACTGTGCAGAATTCTTCAATACTCGTCATTTATATTTCCATTTATAATTCTCAGCTCACTTCTTTCGAAAACATGACTATGATCCCATGTTTAAGAATAGTTCTAATAATGAATGAATTGTATTAAATCGAGTATCCTTATTGAGTTCTGTTGTATTTCCTTCCACTCATCTCTCACATGAAATAAGATTTAAATGTTCCACCTTGTCGACTCTTCACAAAGGTAATAAAATAGAAGGTAATATACTAACTTGGACTCTTCTTACTACTAATAATACGCTCACGTTAGTGCTTTCTCTTACATTTAAGATCTATCTTCCTTTTAGAACTCAAAATCCTATTCGAATACTTCTGCAGAATCCTTTATTATTCTGTGTATTTCCTCAAGTTTGAGCCGGCCAACATGGTATCTTGACGAAATATTTCGCAGCACCTTCTACAATAAGTCATTTGTAATTGAGTATTACAGTTTTATCTTCCTTCTGCTCTCCTTCGTACTTGCACATCGTCATCTTTCTCAATTACCTTCTCCTTTTCTTTCTTTCACGATGATGCTAATTGATAATCGATTTCTTAAAACAAGGAAAAGGCAAAGTTTCGCAGAGATAGAATCTCTCTCACACTTGTTTTCTCTCTTCAGACAATAATACTGTCTGTAATGAGAATGGCGAATCTCTAGAATGAGAGCAGAATTCTGATGAATTTCATTTCGATCCCATCATCCACTTTTGTCTTCTCATAAGGCTGAATAGAATGAACAGGGAAGGTGGAGACGATGTGAGCTTATATGCATTGCACGCACATAATGTGAATTTTACGTATTCAGAATTTGTAGAAGAATCAATCCTTCATGTGGAATAGAGATCACCATTCATAGAATTTATAAGGGAACGTTACCGGAAAATTGGTATTCATACAGATCAAAAGTCGATGTTGAATGAAAAAACACCAATTTTCTTGCTTTAATAAAAAAGGAATATTTCGAGACTTCTTTGGACACATAAGAGCATACATTTAAACTGTATGAATAGAAATAGTTTAAAGGAATAATATATTTTTTTAATAAGTGGGAATTGAGATATGTGGATGTAATAGGGGATGAATTGCATATAAATTGACATAGAACGTCAATGTGAATGGGATGAACTTAAATCTCATCAGAATGTGAAAGGAAATAACATTTACGAGAAGTCTCCTGAGTAATATTTGATGTACATGTTTACCTCTCTAGGCTAAGCTAAGCTTAATTAGGCTAAGCTTCATCAATCTGGTCTTCTAGGATATTTGTGTACAGTACAGTGAATTGACTGTCCAGCTAATTAATTGATTAATTTACAATATGATATTTTACTTATATATAAGATGTGATGGACTTTCAAGTGCTTCACCTTGTTACATTTGTTCTGAGTTTTATATTTTTGTGTGATTATGCTTTTTACATTTGACTTGGCTTTATATACCAATTGCACGATTGGCACGATAATAACTTGAACCTGGAATACCTGGAATAAACATGTTCGCTTGTCTAGAATCTCAATATGGTTACATGAGTGAATCAAGCTATAGGTATCTGCTTCATTCTGCTCTCGAATCTGAACCTTAACACCTGGAATAAACATGTTCGCTTGTCTAGAATCTCAATATGGTTACATGAGTGAATCAAGCTATAGGTATCTGCTTCATTCTGCTCTCGAACCTGAACCTTAACACCTGGAATAAACATGTTCGCTTGTCTAGAATCTCAATATGGTTACATGAGTGAATCAAGCTATAGGTATCTGCTTCATTCTGCTCTCGATATGTGAAAGGTATCAAACAAAAGTGATGCGATTCCAATTTTGAAAGCTATCAGAATTTAATAGACTGAATAGTGCTTAAATTGCCTTTAGGATATAGATAAATGGTATTTTGAAGCTCGTGGTCTTCACCACAGTAAACATTTTGTCGACTTTTCCTCATTTTCTCCAAGGTTTGTTAGTCGACACGACAATCTACTATGAACTATTTTCTCTTGAAAATTCATGTCGCACTTGAGTTCGCTTGATAAATATGCTGCAATATGACTGACATGACAAATTGAAAAAAAAACGCTAGGAGTTCTGAAATATTTTTTTTAACAAATTTTTTAAGGTAAAGTTATTAATCTATCATTTCCTATCCCTGTCATAAATAATCCCTACATACTTCTAATCTGAGATGAATGACCTATATCATTTATAATTCTAAGTTCTGAGATTTATATTGCATAATAATATCAATGTCCAGTATACTTTATCAACAAATTATAAGTTTTTTTTTTCAAATGTACGCAGTATTTAACAATTGCATATGATATTGAATGAATATTGATATGATTGAATCATATGTTTGAAAACATTCAACTATTCAAATTATATAAGAATCGACTACTCTTTGTTATGCTATTCAAATTCTTCAAATAAAAAGAGTCCTTTCCTCCAAATTAGTTCAAGAGTGGTGCTTTGGCTTCTTAAGGTTAATCTAGCGGTAAAAATTAATTATCGGGCAGAAACTAATTATTTCTCTCTGACTACAGAAGATTTATTGGAGGAAATAAAGCAATGTCAGCGTTTGTAGTAGGCTACCAGATTCCGTTTTGTTCCTTCATCCTTAACAAAAATATTTATAGACTATATAGCCAAAATTTTAACGAATATTCAAACTTGTAATAAGAACAAAATGCACTAAGCCATACTACGCTCTGGATAGCAACATAATTTTCAATGGAAACGTATACCTTCAATTAATACAATAATTTCAATATTCTGATACTTGAATTTTATCTATTAGTATTGGTGATGATGGTATTGTGGTTTGCTATTCATAACGAACAGTTGTCACAACCACTGAATTACTCAGCATTCGTGCTACTATAGTTTCGACAGTCACATAATTGTCAATCTCTATCAAACTGGAACTGAATACCCTTCAAAAGACAAAAACTATTAATTCATAGTCTGGAAGCTTCTCATTGGTCGCACTCCACATTGGAGGCCTGTCATTTGTTGATACTAGACCCGCCCATTATTAACAAGAAATAGCCTCCCAATACAGTACATTTATGAAAAACAAGTGGAAAACAAGCGTTCTAGCGTCCAGACAGAAATCAACAATAAAATAAACTTACAAATTATTGAAGGTCAATAACTCAATGAAGGTCATGTTTTTGGATTCTTCCAATCTCTAAAATATTTGATAATTCTACATTTGAAGCTTCTGTCTGTTCATCCCACATGAAAGGGATTTGGGATTTCAGACTTCGCTGAGCAACTGATAATTAATAACCACAAGGTCGTGGAAGACGTTGAATTTTTGTTTTTCAATGAGAAAGTCTACTGAACATTTTAGTCTGGAAATAACTAAGGTCATGAATAACAATTCTGCTGATAGTTTGAATGATCAAATTCACTTCAACCAAGTCATCACTCTCAACCTTGTTCTATCATAAAATAGGTCAATATTTGAATAAAATAGGTCAAGACCTGCTTGTATCGGTTGATTTTTCGAAAGCTTAACCTTCATTGAGTTATCGACCTTCAATATTTTTCAAGTTTATTTCATGCTTAATTTGTGTCTAGTCGATAGCTGTTTTCTACTATTTTGTTATAGCTGTTCCGTATTGGGAGGCTATTTCTTGTCAATAATGGGCGTGTCTTGTACCAACCAATGACAGGCCTCCAATGTGGAGTGCGACCAATGAGAAGTTTCCAGACTATGAATTAATAGTTTTTGTCTTTTGAAGGGTATTCAGTTCCAGTTTGATAGAGATTGACAATTACGTGACTGTCGAAACTATAGTAGCACGAATGCTGAGTAATTCAGTGGTTGTGACAACTGTTCGTTATGAATAGCAAACCACAATACCATCATCACCAATACTAAGAGGCGCCCAGTATATGAGCCAATAGCATTCGTCTAAGAAAGGTATTTATTGAGCAACTCCTTATTTTAGTTTTAGTTTGGTAGAGGTTGACAATGACGTGACTGTCGAAACTAGAGTATCTCGAATGATAATTAGTTTAGAAGCTGTGACAACATCTGTATTATTTGTCAGTTGGATACACTTGATAGGCCTGGATAACTTTATATGGCCTACCTACATTGCACCTATATTGCACTCAGTGTAGTAATTGGACCTCTTTTAAAGTACAGGGTAACAAAAAGATCTCTCAAGAATCAGGTTTTGTGGACGAATACAAGTTATTGCTAGCAGAGCCCATACAATATAAGCAGGCTCTTTACTTAGCATTGTCAATGACAAATGAAGCCGGGAGGCCAATTACCGCCCCTGCTTTGTAAACTAAGTTTGCCACTAATGTAAGCTGAAACTCTGTAGACAACCTTGTAGGTCTGTTCAGATTCCGGTTGTTGAGAAAGGCCAAATACTCTTAAGTGCTGTCTGCACTCTATCTTTGGTGAAGAGCCATGGTCCTTTAAATAACACTGGTTGCAACATATCGATCGAGTGTCAGAAGACAAGTATATATTTTCAAAGGGTAGAGATTATTATTGACTATGGATATTTATGTTTAAATTATTGATTGATGAAATATTTGATCAACTTATTCATTGATTAGATTATTTAAAATTTATTATTGGGTAAGTAGAATTTGAAGTTGAAGTATATGAAATTTTCTATATTAAAATAGTTTAGATTAATTTTCGATATTAAAATAGTTTAGTTTAGATTTTAAAATAGTTTGACTGTCAATTGGATCAAATTGAGAGGGGTTTCCGTAGTGGGTGAGTGTTAGTATGGTAACTTATCCATCTAATTCTAATATAATACATACTGTGTAGTATGAACTGTTCCACATTACTAAGAAACTTTAACAGAGAGTAGATTGAAAAAACTTTATTCATGTACAATAAAAATACTTTTCAATATGATAGTATAATATTTGGCATGATCCCCAAAACATGACTGAAAAATCGAGGTAGAAACTTCCTACAATAAAAGCCATAGGCTTATTATTATTTTTTTAAACAGAACATCATCACTCAAATTTCAAAGACAAATCGTATTCCTTTCAATGTACAAAAAACCTAAGTCTTTTCCTTATAAGCAAGAATATGTAAGTGAAAACTCAAAAATTGTTTGAGTTTTTTTACTGAATTTCACGAAATCTGTGATGTTTTCCATGACGAAATACTTCATGAATAATTTAATATTAAAACTGACACTGTATTTCAATTTTATATAATGTTTTATATAAATGTATTATATAAAAGTGAAATACAGTGTCAGTTTTAATATTAGAATTTATTTCACCAGTTGAAGAAACTGAATGATGCTGTAGAATGTAGATGAAAGAGTGAAGGTAGGACGGAAAGTGCTATCTTACAGTTAACTTATTCTATAAAAATAGTGAGCGGGGTGTTAAGAAACATCCAGTATTGTGAAACACTAGTCAAGAAGCTTCTGGGGTTACTTTAAGGGGATACTTATTGTACGATTATTCTAATTATTGAAAAAGACAGTCACAGCTATTTAGTTTTCAATTATAGTTGTTTGTTTGATGTTAAATGAATAACTATTATAGATATGGCATATTATAGAATGAATAATAGATATGACATGCCACCTATTTATGAAAGAAATATATTTGAAACCTGAAATTGTTCTTTGTAGGATTGATACCATTTTTCAGTAAACATGAAATTAAATTCATCAATCAGAAATTGGACAATTTTTTTCAATTACAGTAATTTTATGATTTTCCAATGCACAACGTGTAATGCATAATGAAACCACGAAACTCATGTGACTTCAGTGTAAGGCCTACTTGACCCTAATGACTAGCCTGGAATCTTGGTCAAAGTACCGGCGAGGTGTTGAGGTTACAGCTCATTGCAGACAAACAAAGAGTTGGTTTGTGAAAGACGTATGCATTACATTGGACATCAACAAAGGCAGTCAGTTACCGATCCTGTTCAATTCAACTCAATTGATTAACTCTGGCTCTTGCTCCTTCTTATTGATTACTAGGATAACTGATGATGGAGAAATCAATCAACTAATCCTTTGTTTTGACTTCTTGATTGGTAATTAAAAGGTCTATGTTATTTTGGCTGAATTGATACTCCAAATATCTCACATTATATGCGTGTGCGGGTGCGTGTGTGTACGCGAGCAGTTTTAAAGTAGCTGCAGAATATTATTTCTTGGATTATATATTTTTTTCCTTAATGATCTGAATATTATTGTTCATATTTATTCCAAATTCATTAGCTAGAACTAAGTTATTATCTAAGGTTAAGTTGAGACTGGACGAATTTTGTCCAGGCTTCGCCATTTTATGTAAATACGTCACTAGATTTTTGTTTCAGTTAATATAATTTACATTTTCTATGCGACACTAATAATGCTATTTTAAACTCGTTTGAGAAATTTTGTAAATTCACATAAATAAAGTAATCTTATCTTATCTAATTAGATAATTCATTAGATCAAAAAATATTTTTATTTATTTATTCACAGATAGATTAACAATAAAATAAATATGAAACAAACTAAGTCTCTCTCTTCACAAATTTTGACTATGGTTTATTTTCAAAAATATTGAGGTTAATTAACACTAAACATTTATATTAACTAAAAAACGTTTCATGGAATCACTTTAATTTTAAAAGCCATCGGCTTCTTACTATTTTTTTTTAAACAGAACATCATTACTCACTCAAATTTCAAAATCAAATCATATTCCTTTCAATGTACAAAAAAACAGAGTCTTTTTCTTTTTAGCAAGAATATGTAAGTGAGAACACAAATGTTTGTGATTTTTTTACTGAATTTCCTTTCAGGCGCATTTCCCGTTCTGTTGTCTTTTTTCTGAAATGAAATATTATCATGTTTCATTGACTTGTATTGAAGAATAATTTTTTTGTTATTGGAGAATTCATTTTGAATTACAAATTTGTCATGTGGCTACATTTACAAACATTTCAAAACAAACAATTTTTTATTCAGAGGACGTCCACGCCATAGCCGTTTACCGTTAGGTATTTATTTATAATTCTCTTGAATATTTCCATATTTCAGTCTTAGAGTCTACTCAAGCTTCTGTTTACTAAAGCTTCGTCTTGTATCTTCTTAGGCGAAGACCTTTATCACAGAATTTTAAAGTATAGCCCTATCAAATGTATAGAATAACTTTTGAAAATTCTGTGTTCTCTTGTATTTTCTCTCGAAATTATGAATTTTGTCTCTAGTATCTTTTGGTTCAGATGTTGTCAGGAATAGTGGTATTTCAAAGAGAAGATCGCTAATTTCCCTTAAAGTAGATGTACTTAGAGTTTAAAAGCTATTTAGATTAAATGTTTTGTTTTTTATTAAAAGAAAATGACTATACCAAATTTAATACAACTTCGAAAGAGATTAATCTGTAGAAAGTAGTAGTTTACCTCACGTTTTCGAACTTGATATAAGTTTACTGGGGATCTACTTGTTGATTGAAAATGGCATAGACCGACAGTAAATATTCTGTGGACAAGCCTACTATGTTGCCAAAACCTGTAGTTGAACAATAATTTATTTAACATATATTATTTAAATTACTATAATTTCACATGTTGTATGGATTGTTAATTTCCAAAAATACAACTTGAAATGAAAAATTGCCGCAAATGTTGGTTACATTTCCTTGAAATTGATGCACTATGCTCAGGTTATGATGATAAATCGATTGTTAGCTGGTAGAAACTACTTACTAGCCAACAAGTGTGGTAGCCCAGTGGAAAAAGTAGTGAAAAGTCATCAAAGTTGAAGAATTCATTCTCATTTTCGGTATCTGAGAATTTTTCAAGAGCCTATAGTGATGGTTCCATCACAATTCAATGCTTCAGAGTTATCGTTTTGTAAACGGAACAAAAGTATTACGGTCAATGCAAAACTGGAAAGAGGTATTACAATGCAGTCCAGGCATTCTCTCAAATAAAACGATCATACCAACCCTTCGAACTTCACAATAATAAATTTGTATGCAAGACTAGACATTGTGAGCAGAAAATATTCTGACCCCTTCGTAAAACAGAATTTTGCCTGTCAAAAGATGACTATACAAAGACGAGCACTAGAGTATCACAGGATAGCTTTTCGACCGCAAGAGTATGTGGGTTGAATTGAGGAAATAATACTCATAGGGAAAGAGTTGCATGAAGAATGGTTGGCATTATTCAAATACCAGACAAACGTTCAAGAGCAATTATAGAGGAAAGCTTATAATTTTTTTGTCCGCCTACATATTTATGTGTGATTGATATTACACTGCAAATTAATTTAATAAGACTTTAGTTCCTGTCTAGCAGCAGATTGATAAACATGATTAATTTCTTCTCAGTTCTGTGGGTAGATAGATGTGAAATCAACTTTTCTACTCGCTCATCTAGTATATAGAACTGTATGTAATTAAAATTGCGCCAAGTAATACTAATAAGAAAATCTATTTCAAACTAGATCCTGATTCGTTGAAACAAGTCATCTGATATTTCCACAAAGTAAACAATACAATTCTGCAATAATTAGTGAATAGCAAATGGGGAATTCTCTTCAGCTTTCATCTCAATGAATTCGCTACTTTAATGCAATAAGTCTTCACATAAGTCTCAATAATTAGCAGATAACAAATGGGAAATTCTCTTTTTTAGCCTTTCTCTCTGTGAATACCTAAATCATGGAATAAGCATTCAATACTTAGTCTATGCCAGGTAATAAGTCTCAAAGAAGAGAGACAGGTAATAAGTCTCAAGTTTTTTGAATTTCGATTATTCGAATGCAGTAGCGCCATTTCAATTAAACACAGGTGGGGAGAAACCGCAATTATCGAGCAGAATTTTCTTTGAATCCATCAAAATTCCTCAATTTTGGCTAAATTATGACCATTATTTCTATGTTATTCAGTTAATATGCTATTCAAATGAAGGAATTTTTCTCAATCTAATAATATTAGTATCAATAAACGTATTTTTATCATTATTGGAAAATCTTGAGGGGGGCCATGTTCTCCCAAAATGGCGTCCCTGCTGGAGTTCAACAAGGAATAGTTCCTGGATTTCTTGTTCCATGACGAACTGCGTTGTCAATATTAACTTTATATGTGAATTTAACGACTTGCAGTCAAATATTCATTAAGAATAAATACAATTTACTTACTCTGTAGGCCGAGCGCTTTCGAATATTTGAGATCCGAAATCACACAAACTTTTCGATCACATTTTACAAAAACCACAACTCTTCTAACGAAAAAACTGACATCGATGATCAAGAAGGACGCCTCTGAAAACGGATCTCAAAGATTCGAAAGCGCTCGGCCTACAGAGTAAGTAAATTTTATTTATTCTTAATGAATATTTGACTGCAAGTCGTTAAATTCACATATGAAGTTAAGGAATAGTTATAATTTTTGTATCAGGAAATCTATAAATTATGTCTAATAACGAGATGTGAACTTTTATAGTACAGAAAATTAGTCATCTCTGTCATGAATGAATAGAAGCGAAGATTTATTGAAATCTATTGTTATATAAATAAAAATTTGTTGAATAAATTTATACATAAATTGCTTGCTATATTTCTTTTATAAAAATATACAATTCTTCTATCGTACATATTTGTTTAGTATTTATGGAAGAAGTATCTTGTGAGACTAGACATCTACAATCTTTTTAATATGACAGAGTACAATATTTCCTATTCAAGCTCCGAGCAATAACCTTCCTCACAGAGACTACAACTCAATCTCTATACAGAGGGCAGCAATAGCAATGCTATGCTATAGGAAAGTAACTATTATGCTATTCAACGTGCGTTCATCAGATATTCCAGGGATGATATGAGAGCTATGATTATAATAATACACAGCATATCGACTTGGTTGTCAATGCACGGTGCAATGCGTCCGAATAGGCCCCTGCTGAGGCACGTGAATCCTGCTATGCCACGTGTCTCCCCATTTCATTTATCTGTCAAATCATAACAAATTTGTCCCACTAACTTTTATCCTTCAACAGCTTTTGTCACTAGTACTGTTTTAAATGTAATCATCAACTTTAGAAATGAAGCATCAATTGAAAAACGCGAGAATCTATTTCGGAATAAAATATTTTCTTATTTCTAAAAATCATTGATATATTTTTACTTGAAGTGTCAAAATAATATATTTCAAAAAGAAGTTTGTATTCCATACAAGTTTTCAAATAAAATTAATCATTCTTGACTGTTCTGAGTGGGTAATCAGAATTCTTGCCAGTCCCATAGTATTGTTGCCCACAATCATTAGCCTTATTAACTTCAAAATTTTTTAACCCTCGTTAACTTGACTGAAGATTTGAAAAGAAGGCTAATCGATTAATCTTATTAGCATTGATGATGGTAGCTATACGCCATAAACTACTAATGTAGATTTTTTGTAGTGGCGAAGGTATATTGTGGAAGATGTCCATAATGAATAATAAGACTTTAAGTTGTCACAACCACATTTATTGACAACTGTGAGATACTAGTTTCGGTTGTTACACCATTATCAATCTCAAACAAACTAAAACTAAAGTACTGAACAGCTTAAAATATAATGAACACAGAATGATAACTATTGAAGGCTGAGGGTGAAAGTGGCTCTCATAGGCTGACATTCATAGAAAGTCTGTGGTGGCTGAAGGCGCTAACAAGTCACGCCCACTAATGGGAGAAGCAACAACAAATAAATAGTGTCAAAATCAAGAACCGAAAAGGAACAAACAAGAGCAATACACAAGTAAACTAGAATTAATTGAACAATTATAATAAAATAGAAAAAATGAAGCTAAATTAAATGCAGAAAAAAACTGGAAAGTGCCGTTATTAAAGAGTAGGCCAGAATTATGATGAAACCAATTTAGTTGTATTAGCCTTGACTGCATTTCATTTGGCTTCAAATTTTATTTTATTTTAATTTATTTTTAATTGTTTAATTGTAGCCTACTTGTGCATTGTTCTTGTTTGTTACTTTTTGTTTCTTGATTTCGACACTGTTTATTCCTTGTTGCTTGTCACCAGTGGGCGAGACTTTCTAGGGCCTTCAGCCAATCACAGGCCCTCAATGAAGGTCAGCCTCACTTCCTTCCTCAGCCAATAGTATCATTCTGTGTTTATTATATATTAAGTTACACTGTACCTTACTTTTAGTTTGTTTGAGATTGATAATGGTGTAACAACCGAAAGCAGTTTCTCACGGTTTTCAATAAATATGGGTGTGACAACTTCAAGTCTTATTATTCATTACGGATATCTTCCACAATATCACCTTTGCCACTACAAAGAAAGTTAATTGATCAATCTCATTAGCATTGATGATGGTAACTATACACCATATAACTACTAATTGTTGTAATTATCCATAACGAATAATACAGGTGTCTGCACAATCACAAAATTATTTAACATTTGAGCATAAATGCTACAGTTTCGACAGCCAAGTCATTGTCAATCTTTATCGAACTAGAACTAAAATGTAGAGTAGCTTATACCCTCTTGGATAAATGCCTCTCATTGGTCTCACTCTATGTTAAAGGCCTGTCGTTGGTTGATACTAGACCCGCCCATTATTAACAAGAAATAGCTATTAGCCAATAGCCAATAGCCATAGCCAATAGCCATTGAAAACAAGTAGAAAACAGCTGTCCTTGCGACCAGACACAATCAACAATAAAATAAACTTAAAAAATATCGTGAAGGTTAATAAGCTCAATAATGAATAATAAAACGAAATTGTCACAACCACATTTATTAAAACTTCGAGAAACTAGTTTCGGTTGTTACACCATTATCAATCTCAATCAAACTGAGATTGATAATGGTTTGATTGAGATTGATAATGGTGTAACAACCGAAACTAGTTTCTCGAAGTTTTAATAAATGTGGTTGTGACAATTTCGTTTTATTATTCATTATGGATACCTTCCACAATATCACCTTCGCCATTACTAAGAAAGTTAATAAGCTCAATGCAGGTTATGCAAACGGGAAAAAACCGATACAGTAAGCAAGTCTTGACATGGCCAAGATTCATCAAAGGTTGAGTTCATGTGAGTCTTACTGTTTACCGGTGAATAGAATTTTACCAGAGAAGACATCTGATTGGTCTATTCAAATTCATAGACGTTGAAAATTTTGAATAGACCAATCCAAGGCCTCAGTTTCTGCTAAAATTCCATTTACCTGTAAACGGTAGGGCTCTCCTATAAACTCAACCATTATGTTCATTATGATGCTAAATTTATTATGATAAACCATTTATTATGATAAAACATTCATTATGATAAAACATTCATTATGATAAAACATTCATTACGATATTAAATCATGAAATATTTCGATTTTTATTAATTGCTTTATTATCAAAAGCATGAGAGATTTATTCAGAGACATTATTTATTGTGAGACATTATTCAGTTAAATCTTTGATGACAACTTTAAAACCCCATCAAGTACAATATGTTAAAACATTCATTACAATATTAAATCATGAAATACTTGAATTTTTATTAATTACTTTCTTATCAAAAATTTAATTAATTAATTTAACCAATTATCAAAATTCTCTGAGGAAATCTTTCCGCTTCTCAATCATAGTAAGTTTAGGAGTAAAGTAATCTGTAGGACCATCTGATTTGGAATTTCCCAAAGTTGTGAAATATTATATGGTATGGAGATTGAAGCACTTGCTAGTGTTATAAAAGCAGGCCATCATTCCACAAAAATCTGATGAAATTCGTTGGTATTTGCGTTATGATCCTCCCGCAGTAATTAACGAGAACAGGAAATGTGTGTTGTGGTTTTCATCACGGAAATCTGTGGTGGGCGGAAACATTTCCCTTTTTCAGTAGGCTACTTTTATAATATTGACGAGTTTTTAAAAGCTTACAAGTACTGCATCATATGAACTCCAGTAATTATTAATTAAAACTGTTCTCGGTTTTAAACCTTTCTGCTCCCTCTTTTCCAATACTTGGCAAAAAGGGGCCTACTATAAAAAAGTATGACTCATTTATTATTATAATATTTTAAAGGATTCCAATTAATTTATCAAAAATACAAGACTTATCAATTCTATTGTAGCGCAGCCTAGAGCCTATTAAGATTGATTTATGCTACAGAGACGACTAGACTTTAGACTTGATAAAAACTATACTCAAATTACACATTTCATTAAATACATAGATTAGAAATGAAATGAAATAAGAAAACTCCTTTTTGGCGGAGTTAAGAAAGTAGTATTTTCTACTACTCAACCTTAGAAAAATATAAATTAAAAAAAAATTCACATATACCATAATAACCATATCAATGAAGGACTAGATGAGATCCAAATTTTACAAGTTGAATTACATATAAATACTAGTCGAAAGTCAGTACAAAACAAAATCAACAGTTCAAAGAAAAATTTTATAAACATCATCAGAAAAAACAAAGATATGGAAATAAGAAAAAACAGAAATGCTTATTTTTTCAAGAAATTAAAGTAGTTTTTTCAACAATGATATTTTCATTTCACCTGCCCCACAAAATAGTTTAATATATTTGCATCCCACTATTCAAAAAATTGAAATCTGGAATTTGACGTTGTTTATTTCAAACTGGGGTATTAAGTTCGTTGTTAAAAGGAATTTGGTCAGCAATCTGTATACTAAATATAAATAGTTATAGGCTACTGGGTACTGTATGAGAAAGAAAAACGTTTAAAATCTGTATGGATAGGTTTTTCCTTCCATTTATGCTAGCGGCGATGGAATGAATTTTAGAGGTGCAATAGATTGAAAAATTCCAATGGTTTGTATCGTGGTATTGTTATTTGTATGGCCACGTGTATTGAAATCAAATTGAGAGACGTTTTTCAATTTTGAAAATAGTTTTAGTTTTCCATTGATTTTGTTCACATGTCAACAGTTTTCTAATCATTTCAAGCGAAATAACATTCATCTCGTGATAACTGTGAAGTTTTATTGAATGGAGAAATAAATTATTTTTCAACGTAAACGCTCAGTAAATTGCGAATGAACACAATAAATTCCACGAATTTAATATTTTTAAAACTGAAGCTGTACTCATTCATGTCGGATCCGCTCCTTGAATGACGAGGATGCCCAATCTTTATTATTTCCCTTGTATTTTAGGTATATTTCTCGGAAAGATTGTGTATGTAGGTAGCCTAGGTTGACAGTGTGCGCTTCGTAGAAATACCACAATGTTTTTATGCACATTGATAATTTTTATTACAATGATAATAAATTTCTAGATAATCCGAGAAAATCGTTTCAATGTTTACTGAACATCCTTTGATGTTTAGTGTGTTACTGTGTGAGATACTTCAAGGAAGAATTTTTGAGGTTGACAAAATTTGATTTTCAGCAACTTGGAAACATAATTTATAGTCGTCTTCATTCAATAACTTAATATGTAATTCTCTCTTGGTCCTATGTTGATCATTATTTCTTCTATTCAGGATAGAGAAATATTCAGAGCACAAACTTTCATATATAAGATTCAAATGATATTAATAAATATATTCTCGTAGGTATCACAGTCTGAGAGATCCAACTTTTGTCGCAAACATGCTTTCACCAAGTCGGCCAGAAGACTTGAGAATGAATTAATTTCATCATAGAATAAATAAGTTGTATATATTCTATAATCAGAATAAATTGTGACGATAAGGAGAAAAGTGTAATCGTGGACCGTCGACAATACCCCTCACTACCTAAGAGCACAAACAAGAGTTTTTAGACAATGAGTACAGACTTTATCTGTGCTATGAGACAGATTGGATCTATAGCTACTAACAGGTTGCCCGATGCAATCGAATCAGGATTTCTAGAATGTGCGCTAACCTATCTACAAATTTAATTCAATAGCCTTTTTTTATTTTTCTTCATTTTTATCCTCATTCTTCTTTCTCTCCTCCTTTAGTACCACATTTTCCAGCGTGATAGTTTCGTCGACAGATAACAGGAAGCAGATGTTCATTACATAGGATGACTAAATATAATAGGATGTAGATATAGTCTAATAGTTATGTATTGGGTAGTTGGCGAAATCTTAAGCCGCGTCTCCACCAACCGAACATGCTCGGCGAACAGTGTTCGCTGGAATCAGCTGATGTCGCCGAACATTTTTTGGAGTTGGTTTGGTGTGGATGCCTTCTCGAACATTATGATCGGCGTGGTGGGAATAGTGGCGGAAACCTGTTGTTGGTCGTCACTGTTCGCTCACAGACCGAACATTTCAATTGAACTCACGAGCATGTTCGGTGACCCATATGTATAATGTTTGCCCGTTTTTTGTATTCGCCAACAATGTTCGGCAGACATGTTCGGTTGGTGGAGACGCGGCTTTAGAACTATTATGCTCTCTTATCTCTTATACTTGTGAGGTAGCCAGTAGTTCAGTTCTATCGTTTGTTTCTACCAACAAAGAGTTGATTTTTTTTCTTGTAAAATACAAACAAGTTGCAAACAAAAGCAAGAATTGAACAACGAAACAAAACAAGAGTGATTAGTTATTTGCGAAATAACTTGGAAGAGAAGCAATAATTGAAAAATGGTAGCTTTGTCTGCAGTAGGTAGAATTCAAAGCCAGCCAGCTATTTGAAATATGCAGTGCAATTTTACTTTGAGATTCAAATAGTAAGGACTTGCGTCTTGATGCGTTGATTACAAAATGATTTCATCCCTGGAGAGCTTTGTGATCAATAGCTGCCATCCCTCAATACAGCAGTTCTCCCACACAGCCATCCTGTGTCGTTCTGGCATTAGACAAAGGGACTCCGTTATGCCATCTCTGCTTCGGCCAGATTCCGAACACCTCCTACCTAGACAGAAGACCCGGCTCCGTTTAAGCTGGTGATCAGCATCATCTTAGGCTAATTACCAACGCAATCGTAGTAGGCGAATCTCAAACATCGAACGCCTAGTATCAAGAGCCAAAGTATCTAAGAAATCTAAGAATGGTGCTCTTTATGTTCATTTATAACTATAAATCTACAAGGTTAATATAAGTGACTGCAACCAACCACTAAAATGACTACTTTTTTGAAAAAAAAAACACTACTAAATACTATTTACTTTCCAGATCTAAGGAAGTCTTCAATAAACCTTCAATCATTCTCCTTTTTTGCTATACTTAAATTAATATACAGTCAATTACATTGCAATGTAATTGCAATGAGCGGAATACTTACACCCAGTATAATAAAACAAGTCTATTTTGCCTACATCCAATCAATCTTACAGTATGGTATCATAGCATGGGGGGTGCATTTAAAACAACGTTAGCTTCTTTATCAATTGTACAGAAACTTATCATGAAAAGTGCCTTACGCAAACCGCTAACATATCCATCAGACTCTCTCTTCGAAGAATTTAATGTACCAAACATTCGACAATTATATATAAGAGCTCTAACCATGTACATCTTTAAACATAAATTAGCCCTATTTTCCAATATCCTTCACAATTATAACACCAGAACAGCTTTAAATATTGGCATCATCAACCCTAGACTTACAAGAACTTTCTCTTCCACTTCCACTCACTATAAAATGCATTTTCTTTTCCAAAAACTACCCGAATATTTAAAAATCCAACCATTATGAGAATAAGTCACTATAAAAAAAATGGCAACAGATGGGTTACTTCCCTAAACCTGGAGGAGCAGGAAGATATTCTAGTGTCTCCTTACTCTAACTGAGGAACGAACCTAATTTGTGCCTTATTTTATATACAAGTATATGAAATTAATGGGAGTGTGAGTGTGGATGGTGTGTTGTGTGTGTTTGTGAGTGTGTGGTGTTTTATGTATAGTTAAATATACAAACTTTACAGTTATTGACTCGGTAGCCATCGGGCATGTTCATCGGTCTCACCGTGCTTTTCACTTCCTTCTCTTTTGTAGGATATTTCTTTTAACAAGTTCCTCTCTCTAGATTGAGTTTTATTATTTATCCTTCTCCTCATAGAGTATATCAACAAACTAACGTATTATATTATTTAGCAATGTATTTTGTAGCTTTTAACATTGTAAGCTAGTTTGTAATAATGCTATTATACAACTCGCTCCTCTCTCACAGGCATGTGCCCATAAGAGGAGCCTCCAATATATTGTATTTTCCAATTGTAATTATTGTTATGCTAATTTTGGAGAATAAAGTATTTCAATTTCAATTTCAATGTTGCAAAAATTGAATGTGCTGATTTTATTTTATTTTGATGAACCGATGCTATACTAAAAAATTAAGCCAAAATACGTATGATTAGAGATAATCTCAAGAACGGCTCCCTCTACCTAGCTTAGCTAAGAACGGATTTGAGATAGGACTCAAGACTTAGGGACTTAGACTTAGGACTCGGAATTAAGACTTCAAGACGGTCTCTTAAGTTGAGAATATCAAGTGAGGCATTTAAATACGAACTTGAGTTGAAGAGTTGATTAAACTGGATGAGTTTACTAGCTGACATGTCAGGCTGCAAGTCACCTGTCCCTGCCATATTTATGTAGTATGAATTCTTATATTAGTGTTAAATCATTTATCAGGAGTCGGGTTTTTGTTGGGGGAGCTGGGTTGGCGCTTAGTGATACAGCTACTCACTGGCTTGTCACTTCGTGAACTTGTAAGTGTAAGTACACTCACTACTACCATGAGATGGTACTCACCGTATACTGCGACTACTTTGAAAATGTAAGGTAAAAGAGAAAATTCTAGTTTCCTTTGAGACTTCTGATTTTCTGTGACGTTTTCAAGAAGTGGTTGACGTGTGTTTCAGATGGCAGGGCAGTCAACTACGAGTATGAAGACGATGATGACGACTGGGCGTGGACGTTAGACCATGACCTTGAACGGGGTGACCATGACCTTGAGCATCAGCAGCAGGTGATGAAAAGACATGAGCGATCCGAAGTGAGCGAACGCCAGAGACAGCGTCAGCGTCGTGTTGAAGAGGCCGAGGACGCCGGCTGGCTGGGGCTGGGTAAGCGTCAGCCCCGCTTCACACCTTATGTTAGCGTAGGTGCGTACCACTGCGGCCGCACGCCCACGCACACGCACCGTAACACGCGCGCGTCCTCATCTCAACCCAAACAGCACAGCTTCACGCCTTTTCACGGCGTAGGTGCGTGTCCGCCTTGCTCCCCCCCCCCTTCCACCCTTGTCATGTCTTGCCACCTAAACTCCAGCAAAATTCCAGCACGCTCTTGCATGAAACCTTCCACCAATTCACATAATCTGCATGATAATCCGCACTTGATTTGCTCGTCCCTTGTCCCTGAATAGCTGCAAATATTTTTTCGAGAGTCACGTGACATGTAAGCATTGCATAGTCTCTTTAGTCAGGTTATAAGCTATAAAAGCAATATTTAGGACCTAGTTAGCTAAGGCAGCCGGACCTAGAGGGCTCGGATGTAAAAAAATATTTCATTACAAAACATTGTCATTTTATTCACAAGGATTCTGTGAGTTTTTTACCTACAAATTTCACTGATTTTATAAGAGAAAATGTGAGAGACCTTCTCAGTTAGATTTCCAGTACAAAACTCATTCAGAAAAAGCTTAAATTTATCGAAAATGTTAAGTTTGTTTAAATATGCAAGGAGAGTGCAATTTCTTGCTCGGCACTCTACACAGTTTGAGAATTACTTGATTTACTCTGTTTTATTCGTGCAGAAAACGGCTTGAAAAGAAGATATAATACTATTTCAAGATATAATACTATTTCAACATATTATTATAATACTATCAAGACGCAGTTGAAAATTAAACTGAAACTCATGATCCTAGAAATCAAAGAATCACTTGGTAATGCAAAGTCTATATTAAGTGATAGTTCAACTGGAATGCACAGAGTGGTGTAAAATAAGACTGCATCATTTAAAGTTCAGTGGGAGAGCAACTTTCAATTTTTAATAGAATCTGAAGATTACAATGCAATTTCCTGAAGTTTCGTTCAGATTAGTGATCAGTGATGATCAGATTAATTTGCATGATTTCCTAGAAACAAATTTTTAAACATGAATATTCTATGAGTAGAAAGAACGAATGAGGAAGTCTCAATTGAAAACATTCTCAGGCTCTAGGTAGCAATACTGAGTGCTTGTGCAAACTTTTGGAGCTATAGAAGCTATGAGAAGTAGAATATTTTTATCAGTGTTTTTAGAATAGTTGAACAGTCAAGCAATATAATTCATTCAATAATGAGTTGACATTCGCAATATTGGGAGCAGAAGAGTTCCTTGATGATTTTCGAGTTTGAGATAAAAACATTCCAAATAATTTTCCTAATACAAGTGTTACATTAATGACTTTCTTTTGAGATAAGAGACTATTGGTATGTCAAAAAAGATTAAACTAATTATCTATCAATAATTGCAAGATTCACTAAAAACTATTTAAAATAATATATTATTTGATACCATAGTAGAGTCCCGGGTATCCGAGCCCCGATTAACCAAGTTTCTGATTAACCGAGCTACTAACGCCAAACCGCGGTGCAGCAGTATAACGCGGCAAAATCGTGTGGTTCGTTAACGTAAACAAAAGAACACTAATTACAGTGCTTTTCTAATCATCAAAATATCAGAATAATTTAAATAAAAACGTATTACTTTGAGGTTCTTACACACAGCGCAGCGATAAATTAATATGTGAATACGAATATATTTGAGATAGTCTTATACACACATAACAGTACGACTTCGCCACCAGTAGTGACTGGAGGCATTTTCCAAAACTTTTGACACGTTTTTATCTATTCCCTTTATTTTGCCGTGGCAGAGTGGCAGAGTCCGTGTTATCCGAGTTACCCTTGATCCACATTAACTTGGTTAATCGAGGCCCTATTGTATGGAGGACATAAATTAACACAAAATGAAACAATTTTCAGTTTTTATTTATCGTGAATTTCCTAGATGTCATCACAGAGTTGTAGAACAAATTTACTGTCTAACAAGAAACATCACTTGTTGCCATTCAGCCATCTTTGTTGGCTTGGGAAAACTCTCCAGACGTATATAGGATCGTAAAGTACACGTAAAAAACGTCCAAACGTAAAGTAGGATCTAGATATTCACTAGTGGATCGTACGAGAGCTTAGTAGACAGCATTTTATCCAGAAAATCATAATATTCTCTCATCGTGTCTGGTAAAGCTACAAACTAGTTGTCACCTATGACGTATCTTTATTTCAATGAAGTATCTATATTTTCTGTATATAATTTTGTTATTTTGTTATTTTGAAGAAATTTTCTTGAAACCATTGCATTGCTTGCTAGTTCGAATAGAATGTAGAAAGTCAGAGCTTCGCTTTTAGAAGAATAGAATAGATAATAGAATAAAATTTATTGACCTTTTCATAGAAAATTAACAAAAATAAAATAAAATTCTTTTTTCAACAGATTACAGTTCATAGAATATGTCATGGTAAAATTACATATTTGAAAAAATACCCAAGATAAATTGTAACACTATTATTCCTAGGCCCTCACCAGAAAATCAAAGAGCTTGTGATCAAGAAAAGAGTTCGTGGCTTTTTCTTTTGAAGTGTGCTATAACAAGAAAGGAATTTCGCGGCGATACAGATATAAATGCAACCAAACAGTAGCAAAATCAATATAAAGGAGTACATATTATTAAAATGGAATATATTCAAAAACAGGAGTTACAGAGTTTGGAGTTACAGTTTGAAATAAAAAATATTATCGCGTACCCACTCACTAATCCCACACATTAAAACTAGTGGTTCTATCACTTATGAATTTGATTGGCCACTCATTTATTAATTTGTGACAGTAAAATGAGAACTGGTTTTTACTAGTTAGTCTAGTCACTCTAGTGAATACATTATTATTATGCACATTTGAGACATTTGTAAGAGTATTTATAGGCCTATGTGTATACACCGAGCATCAAATAAATTTTAATTTTCAATTATAAATAAAACTAATAAGGAAAATAATAGGATTCAAGTTCCAGAATAATGAAATAAAGCTAATATCTAAAAAAAAAAAATTAAAAACTCTGATACAAAAAAAAAGGAGAATAGGCCAACGTTTTTCTCCCACATCTTCAGGTTGGACAACCGACTCACAGAACAAATTATTAGTTTTTTTGTAATAGAAAAACAAAATGCAATTTGTTAAAAAAGTTCAGGACGATTTAAATGAGCTGAATATAACAGAAAATAATAAAAAACCGTAACCACCTCATGAATATTTTGAAAAGCCAAAATCAAAGGTTCCGGGAAAACCCAAGCGTAGAACAGGTAACTTAGGGATGTCCGAAGATGAGAAGAAAGCCACTTCTGAAAGATTGAAGGTATTGGAGAAGAAGGAAAGAGGTGAATTCATAAAGGCTTTGCCAAGATCATAGCTCATTCAATGTACCCCAGAGTGGGCGAAACAAAAAAAATATATAACTGCGTTTTTAATGTTGTTTTAATGTTAAAAAGTTAATTTCTCTAAATAACAGTTCACTTGAAAATAGATAAAATGCTGTTCGAAAGAGAGCTCTGCAGATAGTTTTACAGCTAAGATTATATTTGTTATAATATTCTTCATTTTTGAACTATCAACAAATTCTGCTATTAAATATTTTTTGTAATTAAACTATTGAATCTTTATCTACAAATCAAATAATAACTTTCATTTAAGTATGCTTCAGCAATATGTTTCTCTGATTATTATTCAGGTGTTCTGAGTGATATGCAACAGTTCTTCGACAATCTCAAGACGAATTTGGATGCTCTGGAGACGATACCGCCTGATGACAAAGATTCTCTTTTGGGCAAGCAAGCGACTGCACCTCAAGGTAAGCACCTTCATTCGATAAAATATCTAGATTTGATTATCATCTACATTAAACTTAAATCTTTTAAATCGTTTCAGACAACAACTCAACAAAAAATCCTTCTTTTCAACTCTGGAACGCCAATCCAGTTCAAACCCGGTGGAGGGAGGACATCAAAAATAAGAATAAGAATAAGAATAATATTTATTTCATACATCACATAGTCATGATACACTTAACAGTGAGAAATATATGAAATTATTCATCGCATGGGCCAAGGCCTGTGTGCGAGGAAGAGCTAATAAAGTGATCAGCCTATACAGACGATAAATAAAGATATTGCTTTACAATGACAAGGTACAACAAATGACAAAAACACATACTATGATTAATATTTATGAGATACTTTATGCTTAAACACACTATGGATAAGACTATGCTTAGTGTAAATTAGACTATAATCCTAACCGAGACCTGAAAAACCCAAACCAAAAACAAAAAACCACACACACTCACACAGCACACATGCATAACGACATGGAATGGAAAGAAAATGATAAAAAATAAGGTTAAGAGCATTGCTTACACATTTGTAACTATATTATCTCAGTGTAAGAAATGCTAACATGGAAGGCACCTTATAGCTGATGTCATGTGACATAGTCAGAGATAGTGTAATTGGCTATATTCTCTCTGCCGACTGTCAGAAGCCATCTGTTGATGTGATTTTTATATGTTTGCGGGGAACACAATCATATCAAGGATCTTTATCTGAGGAGGAAGCTTGCAAAATAGAATATTTGCCCTATGAAGAGGATCAGTGCGGTTGATAGACCTACCGACTATGGGTCTTATAATACCTGCCCTTACTGCGTTCCTTGTATGATAATTATGTGTGATATTATTGAAGATTGATGTCTTATTTCTATGGATATGCATGGCTAAAGCACGGACATAGAGTTGGGAAATATTAAAAACCGTGAATTCATTATATAAAAGCTCTGTTGAAAATCTGGAATTTTTCCCAAGTGCTGTCTTAAGTACTGCCTTTTGAGCAATTTCTAAAGGAGTTACAATACTTCTGGCTGCTCCACCCCATACCAAAATCCCGTATTGAAGAATGGACTGGGCATATGAATAATAGACACTTTTCAACATTTCAAAGGTCATGAGTTTATTAAGGAAATTAAAAACATAAAGCAATTTCCTTATTTTATTCCTTGTGTAGGTAATATGGGAATCCCAACTCATTTGCTTGTCAATAATAATACCAAGATACTTGTATTCAGACACGGTTTCCACGCAGTCACAATGTGCACATCCCTCTAAGTTCCCACATGTGTGAAACCTCAAGTTCATCCCGATAGGATCGAAGTTTGCTCAATAGGTCATATTTGTTGAAAAATTTATCTAAATTGTTTGAATTTTGGCTGAATTGTGGTTCTTATTACAGTGTTGTTGATCTTATATGTTATTGTTATTCCAATAAAGAAATTTGGTTCAATACACGAATTTTTTTTATATGTTGGCTGAGGAGGGGGGAGAGAGATTTAGTTACATATTTGATCTTTCATTACCTTAATTGGTAGAAGGTGAATATTCTAATCATACATTCAGGCAGCTAACGAATGTACTATACCAATGTATTACCATTTATAATTCTGTTTCAATTTCTATTTACTATTTTTCATTCTTCATTATGGACTGCTACTATTTACTTCATTAATCAGTGAGTCTAGGACCAATATATCACTTATAACTTTAGAATTTCTTATCAAATTATTCAACGAGTGCCGCTATTTTCACCATTTTCTGAACTTGGTATCTGAGTTGAATGCTTAGTAATATGACTTGCTATGTTGCTACCGTCATGTTTTGAGAATGAGTATGTTTTGACAATTTTCTTTATACGTCTGCTTAATCTTCACAAATGTTTTCAAAAACTATTTTGAGAAGTATATCGTTTTTCACAGATGATAAGCATTGTTCAAACATTTAAATTGACATGAAAGTGAAATCGTGTGATGGTGAACTACTTAGTTTAGAATTTGCGGTGGTATAGCCGTCAAATCCCAAGCAGTAGAGCCTTGCCCGCTTCCATTTCCGGTTACACTTTTTTCAACATTGGCGTTAAACGTTGTGCTCCCTCCACATTCTTATACCTCCATGGTTATCTCAGTATTTTAGTATAACATTGTATTCTGTATCTATTAAGGATATACATCATCATTGTTACATATCATCATCATTGTTACATACCATCATCATTGAATACCATTTATAATAAGATTATAGCAAAAAACCAGTATCGGCCACGTTGTTCTTTCCAAGAACCTTATGGAGCATTTTCTTGAGGCTCAGACTTACCATCTCGGTGACTAAATTAATTGCCGCAGTCTTAAACCGTCCAAGGATCTAGCGTGAGTTGACTTAGCGTGAGTTTTATTAGTTTGTAAACTTGGCGAATCCCAGATGTAAACAGACATCACCGGATATTGCAAGCAGCGGAGACTAATGTAATCATTAGTTGAAGCCAAAAGCCAAACTTCAGTTCCGCCCCGCGCCCATCACTGTGAGACGGCTAACTGAATTCATGACTCATGTAATGCCAAGGTGAAGCTGCGCGAAGCCGCTTAACTGTTCACTAGTGTCACAAATTTGATTCACCTTGGGAGACTAAATTTGAATAGACAGGTTACATTTTTAGCGTTGGGCTCTCTGAGGTGGGAACGTTGACGAAAGTACTTCTCTCCTTTTAAGTATATTTCCAAACATAAGAAAGTTACCTGCTTGATAATGTCTGTCAAAAGGAAATGAATCTACGATTTTCCTACAAAGGGCAAACAATGTCAGTCAACTGGAAAGTGAAAACTGACACAAAATTTCAAAAATTTAACAGGCTAAATGAAAGCAGAAGAATAATAAGACTGGAAGTTGCTACAACCACATTTATTGAAAACAGTGAGATACTAGTTTCGGTTGTTACACCGTTATCAATCTCAATCAAACCACAACTGAAGTACATAGTAGCTTAATATATACTAAACACGGAATGATACTATTGGCTAAGGGAGAAAGTGCCTCTAATAGACTTACCTTCATTGAAGGTCTGTGATTCGCTGAAGGCCAAAACAAGACACGCCCACTGGTGCGAGGAGCAACAAGCAAAAAATAAGTGTCAAAATCAAGAACCAAAAACCGGGAACACATAGAAAGCAACAAACAATAATACAACACAAGTAGGCTAAAATTAGAAAACTCTAAATTAAAAAATTGAAGCTCACTGAAATGCAGTAAGGTTCTACCGCGAAAAAAAAACGAAAGCACCGTTATTAAAATGTAGACCAGAATTATGATAAAACCAAGCTTGTTGTATTGAATTAGTGGAAATAAATTTGATCGATTGAACTAGTATTGGAATCGTTTTCTACCAGCCTAGTTATCTCCAAAACTTCTAAAATGTTCAATTGTCTGCCTTTGCCAATCAAATTAAACATTTTCTTCAGCCTTCAAATTGTTGTGTCCAAAGTGTCTGAGCCTTGGACTTGTGCGTGGGTTTTAACATTCCACATTTCTATGTTTGAAAATTTTGAGCTATTTAAATAGTTTGTGAGGCAAATCACTCTGATGAGTGATATCAACAAATCTTTTGATTTTGAGCCAAATTTAACATTATGATACATGAATCTGATCCTCCTAGATGAGCTGAGACGAATAAGATGTCAGTTGATCAAATACAATGAATGGCTCCAATAAATGAAACAGTTATGGGGGCTCCACGTCTGGAACCCCTTGCGGCCCCCTCAAAAGAATTTATCGCACTTTTGGGCAATCGGATGGCGTTTCTGGTAGTTTGAAGCCTCACAAACAAAAATCCAAAGATAAAATCGCTCCCTATTTATTGAAATATTTTATTCAGCTCTCAAACAGAAATTAGGAGGTTTTTTGGGGTAAATGGAAGCTGTTGAATAGCTGCAGTTCATAAACTATTGGAGTTAAATAGGTGAAATCAGTTCCAAATTGTTGAGAATTCCATCACCCCGAGAATGATTTTGAGTCAGGTTCTGTCATAAGTGAAATACAACCGATTTAATTATCCAAAATGACAAACGAAAAATTTTCTCCAAAATTTTGAAAATCTATAACTTAATATTCAGAGATAAACGGGGGATAATTCAGAGATAAGCTGCTATCAAATTCTTACAAATTTAATTATCTTAAAGAAGGACATAGTAGTCCGACGCTCAGTTTGGTCTCAAATTCGAAATATATAAGGTCAAAGGGTGCTACCATGGACGCCATATGGAATTTTTAAAAATGCCCAAGTTTGGTATAAAGGCATCAAATGGATCTAAAATCGACATATAAAAAGCTATCATAAACAGTCAAAACATCTTAAAACAATGTTACGCTAAAATTTGGCATTTGGTACCCGGACTACTTAAAACGTGTTCCAATTATTGATTTTGCATTGCATCGCATAAGCGCTTTCTCATTTGAGCTGTTGTTATCTGTTGAACGCATCTTGACTATTTCTGTACAGACCTGAAACTATTTTTCAAGATCTAAATTTTATTGTAAAAATAGAAAAATATTGTTAAAAATTCAGTTTTCTTGTAAAAAAGATTACAACGTTGACCTACTTCATTCCATGACAATTTATCACTACTACAGCATTCAGCTCCATTCTATAATTTAGAAAAATAAGCTAAAAGCTGATTGAAAAACAAATTAGGTGACCGACCCAATTCGTAAAATCTGTTCATGAAATCATCCTTTTGGCTTGATTCCATTATCCACAAGAGAACCAGATGTCCGTTATTAAAATTGATAATTTTCATTTGGATTTATGAAGCAGTGCATAATCTCTTATCGCAACATGAATAACCCATTATAGGAATGAAGCTAACGTTTTTGTATCTTGATCAACACTCAATTATAATGAATGATAATTGGAAGTGCAGGATTGGTCAACTACTCACAATTAATCACTCTAGTAACCAACCTCTTCGCAAAGCTTTGACCTTGAAATTTTAATTATCTAGCTTTTCACTGTATGGTCTGGCCTGGTTTTACCACTCACAAAATTACCGAGGAATTTTCTTTTTATCATTCAAAATAGTAGTTACATCTCTTTAAATTGTTCAAGTACCTATTAGTGCTGTAAGAAAGTAGAAACCAATCTGTCAAAAGAAACAAGATGAAGGGACGAGATTCTAACAAATTTCTGCGTAGATTTGTGAAATTGATAAACATTTTCAACCGAATTCAGAAAAGAAGGAGGTTATGAATTTGACCTGTTTTTTCAAATTTAACATAAGATAAACAAAGAATTAGCCTCAAGTATAACCTAAAATTGACCTAATGTACTCTTACACTGGATGTCAACTATTATGGAACTTGAGCTTGGTATTCTCTTTCTCTGAATATCTTTCGATATTTAAGAAGCACCTACAATATGAAGAAGTAAATTTTCACAGAATTCCCAAGTAAATTTGTAAACTAGCTTATTATTTTTTAAATCAACTCTACGTCAACAGAAAATTGACCGTATACAAACATTATATTATGTACTTCCATGATGGTTGGAAATTATTGTGGGACTTACACAACATTATATTCATTGAAATCGATTCTCATTTGTAACGAATCTCTTATATAATCTCAATTCATGTCTCCTTGTCTTTCAATTGACTAATAAAATAGGTGACACAATTTTATTCATCACAAGTCCAGTAAATTAAGCAATCTTTCGAAGCTCAAAATTATGATACAATCATAATAGTAGTCGTCTTGTTTTGAATTATAGCTACTGCGAATGACATTGTAAGTGTTTTTGGTGTAGAGTTTTCAAAGATAGTGGGTGCGCATTGTAAATTCATCAGTATGATTAAAATTAGGGAGAAAGAAAAATATGCGATGACGAATTGTTCCTGGAAATAAAAATTTCTAGACAATGTACAGTAGTGCTAAGACACTGTTGAAGGTTTTATCACTAAAATAATGCTGGCAACACTAAAAGAAACACTCGAACTTCATTAACACAAATTAATTACAAAACGCACTAATCAGTTATACCACACAAGAAAAACCAATAAGAAGCAAACAGACCAATAACGTTCAGTTAACAATAGATTTACTATATCACTGTACAGAAACTAATTATCAACTGTTAATAGGCCAAACAAGAATTTAATAATAATATATGTCCAATTATCTATCCAATAACTTAAAAACAATGACTTAACTAAACACTTGCAAAGCACAATGGTCTGTCACACTTTTATCAATCACAATATTGGTATTGTGTATCTTGCTGCGAAGAAGAACGTCTACTATTAAAAAGAATTTAACACATAAACTCACGAGCACTTAATCACAATATTTATAACAATACGGTAGCACTGTAATGTCTATTTGTATACTACCACCACAAACTGTCACTCTTTACGACGTATAGGAAGTTTGAACAATAACTGAACTGCCAGCTGAATGCACTACTACTTTTATAAGTTTGTTTGTTCTTGAAAACTCCATCTCCATAGACTTCTCAATGTTTCTTTTTACGCAGATAACATTATCTCAGTTCTCGAGCTTACTAGAAACACTCGAAAATTCCAGATGGCCATTTGGTATATGAGAGTAAGAAAGATGAAAAGATAGAGAAAGAAGATGAACAACAAATGCATGTTATCAGCATAACCGGAAGCAATGTTGACATAATGAGTAGCGTAGAATAATGTTTTCTTCTTCCTTGCGTTTCCTAACAATACTATCACTGCTCACAAGTGTATGGAAATGGTCCCCAGTTTTATCAGTTCCCGCTGGAACACAATAGATTTTCTCTCCGGCTAAGGCTATTCATTTCCAATTCGACAGGACAAATCGGCTCTGGTTGATTCCGTACGTTTGTGTGTGGTATTTTCAAAAATCGAAGGGGAGAAACATTCGATTGTTTCAAACCACACACACGCGAAAAACAATGCAGAAAAATGTTGGCACTCGCCAATTCGAGTTGGGGAAAAATAAACGACAAAGCTGAACAGATTTGAGGATTGAGTTGAACAGACCATCATGTGACGTCATCGGGTCTAGATGACTCGTGACTGGGACACCTGTTGCGGGCACATTCTATTCACCCTCCATCCATTCTAACCACACAACAGCCAGCCACTCATTGTGAACTGAACGCTCATCATAGAGCTGACGATTCCACTATGTTTAAATGTCAATAGCCTCTTTCTCTCAATAGGTCAAAGTGATGCACTTTCCCTTCCAAAAAGATGAGCTTGAAAACTACTTGATGAACAATAAGATTTGGACGCCTTGATTTATTGATTTGAAGATATCCAGCTACTCGAAGTCTTTTAATAAAAGGAAGAAGCTTAAAAACTACTTGATAAACAATAAGATTTGGACACTTTGATTTATTGATTCAAAGATATCCAGCTACTCAAAGTCCGTTAATGAAAGGAAGAGTTTGTGGGTGAGTTCGTGAATTAGTAGTTGAAGTTTCGTTTAAACAGCAAGACTTTGAAACGGAAATATTGCTTTTTCATATAGTAGTAACAAAAACAAAATGCTATATTGCATATTTACACACACGCTGTTTCATGCGATTTTTTACTATTTTAGATGTAATTAATACAGTATCATTATTATTTTAATTACTATATTACATTGTATGAATTGGTTTTTGATAGCGAATTACAAGAGCGCAAAAGCTGGGCTTAGCCAGGGACGTATATGAGGGAGAGAACCTTCCACCAAAATAAATTTCGTAAACAAAGTTTCACACATGAATTTGAGTTGCCAACTACTCAATTTACTTGAGCCATTTAAAAGTAATTATACCGTATTCCATGACTGTGGTGTCGTTTAATCTTTGACTTTGTCAAATTATCTACTACAAACTACACTATACTAGAATAAGGATTGCCAAACCTATTTTTTTTTTTTTTTTTTTTTATTTGAGATGAAGCCCACATAGGTCTGAGACCTGTGCGTGGGTAATGAGTTGGATGATTGTGATTTATGAGTTGGACCTACAGTTTTAGGTGGGTTCCGAACCACCGGGAAGTGATTTTATTGGTATTATTATATTATTATTGGTAAATTAAGAAAAATCTATATTCGCCACTGAGCTTTACTGATACAAAACTGTTTAATTGTTGAAGGTTTTTTAGATTATTCTTGCTTTGAGTAGTAGATAATATTTATTAATTTATTTACTGGCTAATTTCATTGATTTTGCATTTTGAGAAATGAATTTGAGTTTTTAAGAAGTCTAATGGGTAATGAATGGATCAGTTATTGCATTAATGGTGAAGCTTTGAAACTGTAATGTAGCACAAAATTTGCATCGATAGTGACTTAATTTTAAAGTAGTCAAATCCATTTTTATACTATTTTTTATGAAGAGATAATTTGAATTTATTCAGTCAAGTTTGAAGAGTCTTCAAAATAAATTTATTAATGAAATAGTTTTCGTACTTTCGTGTGGTGAAGCAATTGGACATGCTGAGAAAATCTCAAGCAACTCTTTCCAAGAAAAAATACATTAACATACTATACAAACATACTATCAAACATACAATACTAACATACCATATAAACACACTATCTCTATATATTTATTAGACAGATCATTCTATGTAGCTGGTTTCAAAATATTTTTTTTTTTATACAACTACTATTCAAATTGTCCACGGTATAATGTTATTTAGTTTTTTCTATTCTACTAGAGTATCATAATTATTGATAAAATTGATACTTTCTAAAAATAATCCTCATTTTTGAGTATTTGAAGAGCATACACAATGTTTTATCAACTCAAAAAATGTCGTACAGTATAACAGGCATTAAATAAGGCAGATGCCAATTCAGTACTGTTATTGATAGTAGCAAGGCAAAGGTCAAGACATTAAAAATGAATTATGTTTTGCTTGCTTGAATTTATTAGGCTTTGTAAGCTTTATCTGATAACTAATTTGGCTGTCACATCACCAACTTTCTTTAAATAAATCAATAATCGAAAAATGCCAGAGATTTACTGCTCTGCGAAACGTAATTGAATAGTAAAATAATGCTCATAGCCGTAGTTCTCATAGTTCGAAGCTCAAAACTTATCAAATGGTACCAGATTTATCAAATTATATCACAGGAGATACAATAATATTGGTATTATTCCATATGAAAGTTCTTATTTTGAAACATGTATTGGTAGATTAGATGTCGGCCTAGTGCTTACATTAAGAGAATCATGACATCACAAGCATAAAATCATCACAGGGAGGAATTTCATGTTCATTTCATCTCATTAATTTCCGTCACATTCCTTGTGTTGCTCACTCTGACGGGTTTAACCTATTCTTGGTATAAAAGCAGAACTGTTCTAACTGTGTGTTCTGCACGTGCAAAGGTTGAAGGTTCTGTCCAAGGCCGTTTCGGAATACATAATATATAACGTTTTCTGTCTGATAAAAAAAAATGTTCTTCAGCTTAATATTATTCAAGGTAGGGTCTGCATCAATTTGCAGTTTTAGTGTAAAAAACTTTTTATTGGTTTAGAAATGTTGCACAGAGTGATTCTTGCGAAGTGAACCTGGAAGTTCTCAATCGCCCATAGTGCAATGCGGGTTGCCTATTCGTACCCTGATTCCGATGTACAGTACAGTTGCTGGCGTAACCTTGAAACGGCATGATGACGAAGTAAGGTTGGCGGGGTGATATTGATGCTTTTCTGGAAGCATTCGACTCGGTAGCTATATACAGGGTGGGGGAAATGTTTGGAAACGGCTTAATATTTCATATACAAAGGTGATTTTGCGGTAGGTATGATTGAGGATCCTACTCAAATTGAAAATACTATTTTACTGTGACTTTAAAAATCTGGTCCGCCATCTTGGAACCGCCATTTTGAATGTAACTTTTTTTTTTAAATAGGAAGGGGGTCATGCGATACATGATTTCAATACGGAATTTTAAGACAAAATGAATGCCGAAAACCGCACATCGATATGTCAACCCGTTTCGGAGATATTTACATTATTAATCGATACCATGAAAAGCAGAAATGAAATAAATAAGTACATTAAAATCTTACCTATCAAATTTTTTGTTAATAGTGTTTGCTAATAAACATTAAAACCCAATTATTTTAATAAATGTTCAAACTGTTTTCCTTCAGCTGTTTGACAATGTGCTAATCTTAAATAATAGCCATCAAGCACATTTTGAATCATTTCGCGTGATGAACATCTGACTCTGGATATCATAATATCAACAATAATCATGATATCAACCTAAAATCATCTGTAATAATCCAACTGATTTAATGAATTCTTTTTCAATCATGAAGTAGTGAGTGTGTTTAAAGTCGTTCGCAATGGCATTTTTAAATGAAACCGAGAGAATAACTTTGTTAATGATGCGCGGCTATGGAGATAGAGTACGGTCTTACCAAGAAGTTTCTGATTTATTTAACGAAACATTTCCCAACAGAAATCCAATTAGTAAAAGTGTTGTTTTTAAGACAGTAAAGCGGTTTCAAGAAACGGGCAAAGTGACTGATCGTGCTCGCACTGGAAGAACAAATACTGCCACCAACAATGAAAAATCTTTAGAGGTAATGCAATCATTTGTTGAAGATCCGCATACATCAACTAGAAGCGTTGCCAAGGAACATGGTATGTCTACTCGTTCTGTCAGAAAAGTTCTTAAGGAATCTCATTTCCATCCGTTTAAGCTTCATGTATTACAAGAACTGAATGAGGATGATTTCGACCGCCGGGTAGAGTTTTGTGACATAATGATGAACAAGTATGACAATGATCCAAACTTCTTTAATAATGTAGTATTTTCGGATGAAGCTACGTTCATGCTTAACGGCAATGTAAATAAGCAAAACTATCGTTTCTGGACCGATGTCAACCCATACTGGATGAAGGAGGGTCATACACAGTATCCTGAAAAATTAAACGTATGGGCTGGTATGGTAAATGGTCACATTGTAGGACCATTTATTATCGAGAATAATTTAACAGGTGCCATTTACGAGAACATGTTAATAAATTTGATCGTTCCAGCCATCCAGAACATCAACGGACAAGAGTTACATAACTTGTGGTTTCAACAAGATGGGGCGCCCCCTCATTATGCATTAGGAGTGCGGGATATATTGAACCAAACATTTCCCCAACGCTGGATAGGTCGTAGAGGTGCAATAGAGTGGCCCGCTAGGTCACCTGACCTCTCTCCACTTGATTATTTCTTTTGGGGCTACATGAAAGACAATGTGTACAAAAAGAAACCAGCAACAATTAATGAACTGAGAGAATGTATAACTGAAGTGGCTAACAGAATTCCACGCGAAATGATTCAAAATGTGCTTGATGGCTATTATTTAAGATTAGCACATTGTCAAACAGCTGAAGGAAAACAGTTTGAACATTTATTAAAATAATTGGGTTTTAATGTTTATTAGCAAACACTATTAACAAAAAATTTGATAGGTAAGATTTTAATGTACTTATTTATTTCATTTCTGCTTTTCATGGTATCGATTAATAATGTAAATATCTCCGAAACGGGTTGACATATCGATGTGCGGTTTTCGGCATTCATTTTGTCTTAAAATTCCGTATTGAAATCATGTATCGCATGACCCCCTTCCTATTTAAAAAAAAAAGTTACATTCAAAATGGCGGTTCCAAGATGGCGGACCAGATTTTTAAAGTCACAGTAAAATAGTATTTTCAATTTGAGTAGGATCCTCAATCATACCTACCGCAAAATCACCTTTGTATATGAAATATTAAGCCGTTTCCAAACATTTCCCCCACCCTGTATAGTGTCTGCTGGCAATGAAAAATTGTTAAATGTTTTCAGTTCTCTCGTGGCCCAATGCCGGTGCACAGCTAGATGTTGGCTACTGTACAGAAGATCAGTTTTGTACAGAAAAGCGTTTCGTTTAGCATGACTGAGCAAGCATAGGACTATGTTTTAACAATTCGAGCCAACTCCCACAGCTAGATATGCTGATAATGAATAAATGAATATAAAATAATTTATCAGTTTACTGCCGCACCACATGTATGAGATATGAATGTTATGACATATTTGGTAAAAGGATTTCTTTCTGAATACAATAAAATAAAATAAATCAGTCATTTTCAATGCAATTAACAGTTTCTGGTAAGTTGCCTGATAACATATCGTGATATTTAAATGCAAAAAATAAGAAATATAAAAATAAAATAAATAGAAAAGATATCGAAACATCTAATCTGAACAATTGAAGCGCATTATATCACTTATAACCTCTAACCTCTCCATTTTGTCTATTTACACGAAAATTGAACAATCCCTTCAAATAATATTACAGTATAATACATTATAATACAGTATAATACATTAGATTACATGTGTATGATGTGTATACAACTCACTATAGTATCATGGTACAATATTTCTAGTGCTATAGTGTCGAGAATATAGGAGTGTAGAACTCCTCACGCCGAACATGATACATTTTGCATTCATACATGTTCGTGTTTGTTAAAGCCTAAATGAGTAATAAAAAAAAAACAGCTTCAGTATTTGTTATTTCAATGATGAATCACTGAATTCTGATAAGTTCTTCGGTTCCAAATCAAATAGTTAGTTTTCTAGATTTTGCTTCAAATACTGAGGAGAAAAACTCAAATTTGGACCAAAATATTTATGTGCACTGTTTATTTTATTGCAATTTCTATATGAAAATATAGTATTTATGAGGAAAAGTAAGTAGTAAATATTTATATAGAGGTAATTCATTCTTCTAAAAGAGCCCTTTGTAATTAACAAAACGTTTTGAATGCGTATCTGTGTGTGTGACGTAATAATATACTGGCATACGAGTGAGACGTGGGATGTGTCAGAGATTAGAGATTCATTGGACTATGAATTTCAATGACAGCATCCTGCTCTTTGTAAAGGAGAACTCGCGCACTTGTGATAGATACAGATATATGCAAAAGGAAATTTCGAATATCACCGATTGAATACGAAAGATGAAGATGGAACAATTCTCATCATCTTCAGTCAGAAATGTCAACAGAAAAGCGTGCTACGACTTCTTCCACTCCTGAACTTCTCATACTCGTTCAATACTTTCAAGGGCTTGGCATGCTCATAACTTCTTCCAAGTTCAAGTTGAAGAAAATAATATGATAGCATATTTATTACACAATAGCGGATTCAACTCGTCTCTTAGCATAACTTCTAAATGGGAAAGCATCAAGCTGGATCACGTTATTTGTGCTAACAATCAATAGAACCCAATTCTTGAACTTCAATAATTTAATCGCATCATCAATTAATACAATTCAGAGGATTCCCTTGTGACAGACAAACAAAAGTGAGAAGATAAAAACACATTTGTTCCTCCATCCAATGTGACCAATTCGAAACGCTTTAAGCAAAGGTTTTGGAGAATTACATGAATTTGAAAGCAATGTAATTCGCTTTTTCCTGTCACCACAGTCGATTTCAACTTGAGGTGACACTTCAGTTTTGTTACAAAGAGCTTACTACGCAAACGAAGACTGAGGCTCGTTGCGATTATTTTCCTTTCTGAGCTTAGAGATCTATGCCAAGCCCACTGAATCAAATTCTGAAGCGGTATGCTTATCAGACCACTCTAACCTATACACAGAATGAATGTGTATACTGCATACACTCCCTGCACGGGTGAATGTGTATACTGTCTAGCACACCTCTGAGCTACTTCCAAGCCATCAATCAACAGAGGCGTTTGGAAAGCAACACAACTGATGTAGCCTTCTTTGTAGCTGAGATGAATAAAACGTAATTCACTTCAAGCCACAATATGGGATTTTAGGAACAATATAAACGTTATAAATAGGTTGAAATGTATAATACAGAGCTAGATTTCAAAGAATTCTGATGAGGAAAGAGTCAAAATTTCGTAGAACTTGACATTTTGTAAATATTTCTCGGCAATAGCATCAGCATTGAGGATCAAATAGAACAATTTTAATCGAATAAATATTTCGAATTGACCTTTGGAGTGCATCGACTCACCACGTGAGAAAACTATGCACAGAAAGTGTTTCCAAATATTAATCATTTCAGTTTTTCCAAGTAGGGCAGACATACTTAATATTATAAAGTACTGAAAAAATACTCGTTTTTATTCAGAATAATATTTATAGCATTCTTTAGGAACTGCTGCATGTAGGTATTAATACATCAATACTATTCATATTTGAGATTATGTTTTAGTCAGTGACGTGAAAGATAATACAGGAATAATAATGATGATAATAATATTAACAAATATTAACAATAATAATAATAATAAAACAGAAAAATGTAACTGTATAGCAATTGTGTGACTAAATGTATATGAGCACCTAAGCAGCTTAAGAAACAATTTCAGGAAACTACTTTCACAATATTTAGTGGGTAAGTTACATACTTGATTAATGATCCGTATGTACTCTTAATACCAGCCATTAGGCTGGGAGGTCGGCAATAATAATAATAATAATAATAATAATAATAATAATAATAATAAAATTAAAATATTAAATATAATAAGACTTGATTTTCTGATTGTGGAGGACATCCTGTTTTAGAAGTCAAATATTTGCTATCTAAGCTTACCCACCAAATAACATTTACCAAATTCTCATTATTTTTCTCTTTTAACTAAGCCTACCCACCAAATAACATTTACCAAATTCTCATTATTTTTCTCTTTTAACTCGATTCCCAATACTCTAATATAGAATTTTACTTCAATATTTCAACTGAACCCACCATTATCAGCTTCCACTAACCCAGTTGAAATTAAAAAATAGTCTATAAAAAGCATAGCACATGATTAAATAACTAAATAATTTAATCATCTGAATTATAGACAAAAGAAAAACGTATATCACATCGAACAAAGAAATCATAACTATTGACATATACTCAAGGCTATGGAATCGTGCTTCCATGCAAAATCGAGCAAAAGAGCCAATGCCAATACAGACTCTTATCTTAAAACATTCAACAATATTTTGTTGCAACATAATTATCTTTTTTCCACTATAACGCAATACGGTTTTGCACGACTTTCTGACAATTTTAGACTTCACAGCGGATTCCCTAGCCACTCACTCATCTTTAAGTACACACCAATGTCATAGACTCTAGTCTCTGCTGTACTGGCGGCTCGGAACCCACCTAAAACTGTAGGTCCAACTCATTCATCACCATCAACAAACTCATTACCCACGCACAGGTCTCAGACCCATGTCAGCTTTATCCTTCAAAAAAGGACACAACGAACATTTGGTTTTAAGCTGTGATGAAGTAATCTGTCAGCTTACCATTCTATTCAACTTCAAATTTATTTTAAAATCCAACTTAAATTTGCACTTTCAAATCAAAATGTTCCCCTAGACTCATACCCTATTGGCCATCTTGAGGTGAGTTTCAAGCCCGTAGTAGTTGAAATCTACAACAAATAATTGATATTTAGAAACAAAGACCAGGAAATGTTACAACCTCTGATATAGCCTCAAATTACGGTGGTGAGACTGTACTAAAACTGGAACACTGGAACAAGGAAGTTCCGTATCATTTTTGATTCTAGGAGCTGTCAGTATAGTGAAGACATTTGGGGCAGCGTGCTCTCAAATGATAGATAATAAATGGCATTGCGTTCTTACAGCATCACTGGCAGCCACTAGATCATCAATATCCATGAGGTTTTTTTAAAAGTGGGTCGCATCCGATCAGATTCGCGTCAACCGCGTTGAGTCAGTAATTGGATACCACACACATAAACTCCGCGAAACTCCACCGTATCATTGCTCGAGTTCATGGGAGCCTTACCGTTTACCGCTGAATGGAATTTCACAGAAAACTAAGGCCTCTGATTGGTCTATGAATTTTATGGGACGAGATGAATTTTCATTGGAGCCTCACCGTTTACCACTAAATGGAATTTTAGCAAAAACTAAGGCGTCTGATTTGTCTCTTGTAAAGTTTGAATGTCTATGAATTTGAATAAATTAATAAGATGCTTTGGTTTCCGGTGAAATTCTATTTATTGGTAAATGGCAAAACTCCCATGAACTCAACGCTTTCTTCATGAACGCACTTCCGAATCCAGTAGGGTAACATCAAAAGTGAATTGAAAGTTGAACCTTGCAGAATGAGCATAGTCTGGTTTCAAAAAGTTGTAGAAACTTATTGATACAATTCGTGAAAATTTGGAATTGAATCTTGGGAACCGTTTTAGATATTTTACGGCTTATAACAGAAGTAAAAAATATAGTAGGATTCATAGAAGTAAGGAGGCTGCGGAGAATGGCTTAGACATGTGTTCAGAATAGGCGAGAATAGAATAGAATTTAAATCAGAATAGAATAGAATGACTTTTTAATTTGTTGATGTGGCGAAGTTTGGACAGTAAAGACTGTGAATTTGGCTACTTTATGAATAAATTATAGAAATAAGACCCAGGATGAGATGGCTAAATAATATGGTAGGTGATTTTAATAATATGGTAGGCCGAGTATTCAGATGCAGTGGAAGAGGCGAACTATTTCTGTAAAATCACTTCCCGGTGGTTCGGAACCCACCTAAAACTGTAGGCCAAACTCAGCAATCACTATCATTCAACTTATATTTTAAAAAAAACTGGTGGCAGAGGTCTCAGGAAAGAGACAGATTGAGGCGAATTGGTGAGGAGGCAAGGTCCACCCAGGATTGCAGAGCCAGCAAAATTCAAATTCAAATTGCAGTAATTTAGAGATTGATGATGTGTTATTGATAACTTCTATACTTCTTATTACTTCTTATTGTACTTGTATTTCAAGTGATTTAAAATGAAAAACGAATCAATCGACGACAACCAGTTTGATTTGAGACAGACAACCAATTGAATTCGAATCTCATTAAGCCATGGATGATTTTTATTATTCGCCCATTCATCTCATTAGCGACGCACAAGTCTCCAGACCCATGTGGGCATCATCCGCAATAAAAAATTGGCTTATTAAAATGTTAGCAACTGAGTGGGCCAATGTGGGATCTATCTTAGTAATCCATTGTTCTTGTATTTTTAGTACAAATTTATCTTGGAGCAAAATTGAATCATGGTATGATAATCGGTTTATATAATTTTCTCGACTTGTCAGAAAAAAGGTCAAGAGCTGTGTATTGCATGTACAGTATATGTGCCACAATGCCTTGAAGGGTTAAATAATGTGCAATCAAAAAATGTTGCAGATAAACGAAAACATCCATCGCATCTGTGATACTTGTTATGTTATCAGCTAAACTGTCTGTGAATCAAAAAATTTTGAGTCATAGCTGTCACAATATTTAAAAATAATAAAGTATATTGTTTCAAATGTCCAATACAAGGCCGCACGCCTGTTCTGCTCTTATCAGTAATAATTGGTGGTCGGTGAATGCTGCAATATTGTCTGTCGGTTGAGACAAACTGTGCCTCTTTCAATCACGTGAATCAGAAACTTCCTTGTTTGATTACCACTGAAAATTACATCACCAATCTCATTAATGCTGCTAACAAACCGTAACATTTTGATTTTCCCTTCTTAGCACGCCGTTTTTAGTTCAAAGGAGACTCACAGGGTACCGTATTTATTTCTTCCACTTTCCAATTTTTTATTTTTCTTCTTCTTCATCTTCTTTTTTCTAGGCCCAATCGTCCAACTTATCACAATCACGAGTGGTGCACACAGGATTCTGCATTTTGTGGATGTACTTATGCATATACAGATATAGAAAACATGCAATACTGTATTAGGCAACATTCTCTTTGGTCTTCATCACTTTTTTAACTACTTCTTTTTGTTCAAGAAAATAGTTAGCAAGACCGTAAGTTAGAAATATCGAAATTCATCAATTCCAATCCGTATTGAGTAGGTATTGAGTATGCTCATAGTGTTGTATGCAGTCTCATATGCAGTGTTGTAAGATCGATTAAATGGTGATAGCAATTTCAATGGTTTTATTTTCAAATTATTTGAGCCTCCATAATAAGGAACTTTACCAACTCATTTATTTCATTCATTTCAAGCTGAACAGTTCAAGGCTGAGCGCCGAATTTTGTTCATATTCTTTTCGAAGTTTATTAGATTTGGTGTTATTAGGGCTTTGAAATGTTATCTATTGCGGTGAGAAAAAAAATTTTTCATCAATTATTTTGTGAAATAAGGGGGTTCAAAGTTGACATTTTTCGGTTTTTGGGGGCATTTGATCTCACCTAGGAGTGATTTTGAACTTTTGATAAATTTTCTGTACCGTAAGTAATATAGCCTATATTTGTAAAAAAATTATTTGAAAATACTATTTGTCAGCTTGAAATAAAAAATATGTTATTTTATTGTTCAAGGTGTCTTTTAGTTATGGAAAATTTATCAAAAGTTTAAAATCACTCAAAGGTGAAATCATTGCCCCCAAAAACCGAAAAATTTCAACTTTGAGCCCCCATATTACATAAAATAATTGAAGAAAAAGATTTCCTCACAGCACCAGTAACATTTCAAAGCCCTAATAATATCCAATACAAGAATCTTCGAAAAATTATTATGACCAAAAACCTTTCTTCCTTTTATCTCTTTAGTTTTCAACCAGTCATATAAATTATTAGTTTCATAGTAGGCTTACGGTAAAATAATAAAAGTCACAATTAAACAAGGTTCAACAATTTTAACAATTAAATCGAAAATGTTAACTTACTATGCTGTACATAATTCATCATAATAGTCAACATACATGAGATGTATGGCGATCAGACTAAGAACAATTACTGAACAAAGATAAAGAAAGATGAGCAGGCATAATACATATGAGGGAGGTTTTTCATACCATCATAATGAGTGTGTCTGTTACTTAACATTAACAGGGATCGCTAAGGTATAATACAATACAATCGCTAAGGGGCAAAAACCGCTACGACCGGCTAAGGCGGTCTGTACCGGCGTAGGGCGGCGGAGACGCTAAACGCACCCGGAACCGCCAGTCAACAATCTGTATACTTCCTGTACATAAATGGGTTCGGATTTCACCTAAAACTGTATTATGATATGAAAAAACTATTATTTTATTGAAAACAAAAAATGTTATAATAATTCTGACTTGGCGCTTGGTATTCTTGTAATTTGATGAGAATAAGAAATTGAGTCAATCATTACAGATCAACCAACCGTTGACTCGTCACTCAACAGGGTACAATACAATCAATCACTCAACGTACAGTACTCAACACTTAACTTATTCACCCTACCCATTATTACAACTTGACGCCTCATAGCTCAAAAGTAAATCCTTGTTTTAGTAGAACATTTCAACAGCAAAGTAGGTATGCAAGATGAATCAAATAGTCAAATTATTAAATTATTATCCCTCCAAAACCGCAGTCAGCTGACAAGTTGGTAAGAAAGGAAATGAATGAGATTTCCAAGTGAAGTTGAGACGTAGGTAGGAGATGCAAGGTTGTGATAAAACACGCGTGAAGCGAGTGGCGCGAATTTTGTTCCGTCTCGATGAATAATTCATTTTCAATTTTGTTTTCTGTTTCAGCTACAGCTGCGGAGAAAGAGCGACACTTCAGGCCCTCCGCCACGGCCGCCTATCTGCACGCCCTGCGCAATCACCGGCCCTCCTACAAGATACGCAATTTTGTCGAGTCACCCGAGCCAGTCTCGCTAAGGGGCACAAACCGCTACGATCCATCACTACTCTGGACTGGGTTAGGGCGTCGGAGACGCTAAACGCACCAGGAACCACCAGTCAACAATCTGCTGACATCATCAGAATTATGGGATGCCAGCCGAACTACTTTGTTTCGCAATGGTTGCGTTCATGGGAGCCGTACCGCTTACCGGTGCACCGGAAACTTAGCGTCTGATTGGTCGATTAAAGTCTATGCATAGAAATAGACAAATCAGATGCCTTGGCTCTCGGTGCACCGAACTAGGCCTCGGATTCCTAAACGTCTATGAATTTGAGTAGACAAATCAGCTGCCTTAGTTTCTGGTGCACTGGTAAGCTTGCCAGTGAACCGTAAACTAAGCGTCTGAATCGTCCATGAATTTGAATAGACAAATAATCATACACCCTAGTTTCCAGAGCACCAGTAAGCGGTACAGTTCCCATGAACGCACCCATTGTGAAATGGACTTTCAATAATAAAACTCATTGTGATCTAACTGTGCTAAGTCAGCGATATTTCTAT
This sequence comes from Conomelus anceps, assembly GCA_948455865.1. Taxonomy (NCBI): domain Eukaryota; kingdom Metazoa; phylum Arthropoda; class Insecta; order Hemiptera; family Delphacidae; genus Conomelus; species Conomelus anceps. The sequence continues at coordinate 27,709,132 of OX418216.1, forward strand.
CACTGATCACATTTCCGATTTCTATCCAATTCTTTTCTTCATTAAAAACTATGATGAAAGAAATATGGATTGTCTTTCAATGTCATTTATAAGATAATCAAATATATATATTTATCATGAATACCTAGAATATCAAATATGAAATCCCTATTTAAAAGTAACTGTTGAAAATGGTTGCTTGATAATAAAAAATCAACACCCAGTTTGGGTTATTTTGAATGGTATGACAAAATAAATAAATATAAAGTCTCAATGGCTACAAAAAATAAATAAATAAAATAGTGACAATGAATGATAACATTAGTGTACATGGTAGTTATTGTAAATATCCTTCGTTATTCTATGTTCTACTTCAGTATTAATTTTTGTCTAATAATTGTCACCTTCAATGACATCTTTAGCTTTCCACTGTTATGTTATATTCCTTGTTATGTTACATTTATATGTAAAATGTTCTTGATAAGGTGCCATCATGTGAATCTACTGTGTTATGTGTATCAATGCACGTTATTTTGTTATTATTTGCCATTGCTGGCACTTTTGATTTTTCTCCTTTATCATACAATCACTTGAGTCTCCTATTTAAAAGAGGTTGCAAATACCTGTATAACGGCGTTCTACAATACACATTATACAATATACATTCTCATATTATCGAGTTCTTCAGTTATTTCATATTATGGGCTGATTCATTATAATTCATTAAACTACAGAAAAAAAGGAATAAATCAACAACTGCATTATTATTACAGAAAAATCTACAAAAACGTATCACCACTTTATTTCCAATTCTAGAAATAAGATTGTTAGACACTGAGAATGAAGCTTCTTTTCAAATTACCATCTTATTCATACCGTACTTTGTACGGTAAGTGAGAATTCATGTCCTCTAACGTCATATTTACAATCATTAGTCATGCTGATAGACACAAGATAACCTTTGTAATTTCGGAAGATTTTCAATCACAAAAATAAAAAGAGCAAAGGCAAAAAATAGCTACAGCAAATGAAATCAGCTACTAATTGATAAAACGTCTGAAAGACAAAATCTGTTTTTTTTTCGAGAAATATTTTATCAAATAGGGTGAAGTTTTTTTTTTAATAAAGAGAATGCAGCAGATCTATGCTGTGTCTGATACGGAAGAATTTTCTCATATCACTCAGCTTTGGTGGGTTAAGTGGAAGAGAGGGCTCATATGTCTCAACTTCACCAACAGCACTTAAATTTTTGTAAAGTGCTCCAATAGAGACATGTTATCTATCTATTTATGTTGACCTGTTATTTCACTGGATAAATTTAAAAGCTTTGACACGATGTGAGTTTTTGAAATTAGCTTTTAATGAAAAAACAAAAATACTTCAACTAAAACTGATCCAGAATTTCATCAGTTTTTTGCTTTATCACAACTTTATAAGCATCACATGGATAAATAAATAATTATTATGCATTTTTCGTCATTCCCCAAAAAAAATTTTTTTTTTTTAAATAATATTCATTCATCTGCAGTTTAAAACTATATTTACCCTAATATTCGCTCTTTATGAAATTGAGAAAATCAGAGTTTAGTTCCGTTCTAATAGACAATGACACAATCTTTTACATTATTTTATTCTTTAGAAAATAATTTATTCAGGTTAAATTATCTTTTGTTTTTGATCTCATGAGCTTTATTAATTTTTAGTTACAGTTCCGCATCTGTCCACCGAAACATTCGAATGAAAATTATTGTGTTATCAAAATAATCAATATCTGTACCAAACCCGACCCTAACGTTCTTTTTTAATCAAATATGAATTCTTTCACTCGACTGTTTCGATGGATGCTTATGGAACTGCAGCCTTATTTTCAAATTTGTACTTGAATTAATGCTTAGGTTAAAATAATATTATAAGATTAAAAAGTTTGTCTTAATCTAGTCATTAGATAATTAGTGTTATTAATTAATATTATTTATTGAATATCCTACTGAACCGTAACTTTATTCCCATGACCCTTATTAATTGAATAATAAGCATCTACTCATTCAAATTAGAATTAATACTTATTCCTAACATATAAATCTATGTGTCTAGAAGAAATATGAATTTTCAAAAACCAATATTTTTAAATAACTATTATTTTGACCCTCAAATTTTTTTAATGTTTGTTATCGTTTAATGATTTTTAATGTTTGTAAAAACGCTCAAAAACATGAGCAGCATTTTGGTTTGAAAACAACCATGTAAAAGACAAACTGAGATTCCAGCGAAATAAGAAGAGACTGCTGAAAAGCAGAAATAGAAGAGAATATGAAATTGTTTCACCCAAAGTAATTGGAATAAAATATTTTCTACTCAGCTTGGTACTTCCTGTAAAAGGGAGTTAGAAAAGTTATCATAATTGCTAACTAAAATAATGACTGCAACTCTATTTAGGCACTGTTCAAAGCAAATTACTATAATTTAGAAATAATAAATGATTGATTGAATTGATTGCAATAGTAAAATTGTATTGCAAATAATAATTATTATTGATTATTAGTTCTAAGTTCAGAATCAAGAAATACATTAAATTAACAATATGGAAAATATACCATCAAGTACAGTTTTATTTTGTAAAAATGATAATCTGTAAAATAAAATAATGCATTCCAGTAAAATATCAGTTATTTGAAATTCCTTTCAACACCTTTTCCGCCCACAACCAAATTGTAGGCGACTGGTTAGCGCAAAGCAAGTAATAAAAACATATTTGAAGGGATTTTAAGATATATTAATTTTGAATTCTTCAAAGTGCTATCTGCTATCAATTATACTAAACACTTCCGCAATGGTGAATATTAACAACAGCATTGAATAGTTTATGGAAATCGATGAACGCTACTAACAAAAACAGTGAAATCAGAGAAACTCAGTGAAATTTGCTGATGCTGCATCATCCATATAATAAAAGTGAATAAAGGTGTGTGTTTTTTTAATCTTACGTATTTTACAAAAACAGCAACATTTTGGAACATTAAATTTGGCACATAGCTTCTTCTAAACTTGATTCAGTTCTCCTCAAAGCCCAATTTTTGATTTTCCCTTCAGAATTTACATAAATTTACCAAATTAGTTTTGTATTTTCAAAACCAATTTGGTTGAAATTATTTAGTTTATATTATATTTGTTCTGAATCCTGTTTTTTAAGAGAAACTTTTATTTCCATTCCAATCAGCATAATTAATAAATGCATAGATTTAAAAAAATAAATAAATATTCGTAATTTAACTAAATCCAATGTTGTTTGGGCTTGAACGAGAAATTATTTTGCCAATAAATATTATTTAAAATGAATCAACTAAATACATCAAATTGAGTTACTTGGATTGAAAAAGAATAAAATTGAAGTTTCTAATGAATTTAATTTGAGATTCAAATCAATTAAATTTTATACTTTTACCATCAATTATCTACCAGAAAAAAACTCCGAACTGGATCCCCGGGCCAGACCGGGTAAAATACAAGTACCATAATAATAGAACTTGAACAAATTTTTGATTTGTGTGACCTAGTCGAGGTCACGTTAATTTTAATCTTATAACCACACAATTGGACGAATTACGTCCAATAAATATGTAATTCATGCCCAATACAATAATTTAGCATAATATATTTATAGAATATTTCCAACTAAGACTTATCAATATTTATAAAATATATTCCACATAACAAACCATATCATACCACCAAAAGCCCCTAGAACTATTATGAGTATTCTAGCCTTACACTTACACTACAGTATCAACAGGAGCGTAATAAAAAAGCAGAAAAACTTTTCAAGCGAGTTTATTAGTCTTAACATTTAAAATTTAATAAATATTAGTATCACAATTTCAGCCCAACATCTTTAAGTTGTCAGAAAAAAGTGAGCCTTCATAGAAAAGAGTGCGTGCCTACAAAATTAGTCTTTCAATTTTTTTATTTATTTATCCTAGTGTGAAAGCTGATCAACTAAAATATTTTGGAAACAGAACCGATAGAAAGTTCAAGTTGTAGTTGAAAGTTACGATACTTGAAACTCATATACTTTCTTGGTAAATTATAATGTAAAACAAAAATTATGAAGATGGATAATTAGAATGATTTTTCAACTACAATACTGAATTCAATTATTCCACCTTTCGTATCATTTTATTTATTGAATTTTATGAGGTTTATAACTACAATATACAAAAACAGTACAGTAGGCTATATGAAGAAGAAACATTATAGGTGAACAATGTTGAAATTCTCAATTCAACGATTTTTTAATAACATGTAAGTTATTCAACGATTTTTTAATAACATGTAAGTTATCCCCATTTTTATATAGCCAGAATAGTGAGTAGTAGTAAATGAAATAATGGCAAGTAGCATAATGGCTTGGAATAAATTAGCAATAAGCTTTAGTCTTTTGGAGTGAGAATTAGAGCTGAATGATCATAAACATAATACAGTATTACTCAGCTAAATAATCAAAGATAGATTATTATTCAGGCTGACTAAGAGTGATGTAACTGCTATTTAGATTGTCAATAATATATGAATTTAATGTTATTTTTACTAAAAGAGGCATTAGTGAATGGATAGTAGCAGAGGACATTGAAATGCATAAAGATGCTATGTAATAAATATTCGTTTTCTGCACCTAAATAGCTTCAATGAAAGAAGATTGAAGATTATGTTCAACAAGGAGATAATTTTTGAAATGTTAATATATCCGCTGCTGGAAGTGAGTTCATTGGAAATTATAAGATCGGAAGAGACGAGAATGAATGAAAATAATGGAAGAAGTGAGAAGGAAATGATGAGAAATATCTAACAATAAAGTAAAGCAGCGAAAAATAAATGTTTTCTTCGTTTTATAAGATGAATTATTTTTATATTGAATTATAAAATTTTGGAAGTTATGTCCCACAACCTTTATTACTGACTGGTTTGACATTCCCTACATACGGCAAGAAACTATCGGAAAATTTCATATTAATTCAGCACTATAAATTGTTAAATCAATATTTTGAAAGTGTAACTATCAAGCACATTATTTTTTTAAAAGAGCTACTGCTTTCACACACATAATAAACAAAACATTGTCTAATGAAAAACATACAATTTCTCCATGGTTTTTGAGTGCAGTGTACATTAGCTGAATGATGCTGATCATTAATTTTTTTGGAAAATGAAACTTAATATTCAGTACAATATGATGCAGAGATGCAAGTTAGAAAATATTACAATAATTGATCAAATTATTGACAGCAGTTTCCCCACAAAATATATTTATACTGTGTTAATATGTTTAATTCAATCGTTACTAGTAAATGTCGATACCGGTTTACCTCCAAGTAGTAAACCATTCAATCAATAATCTGTTAATCTGTTAATCATCATCATTACTCATTAGTAATTATCATTGCTCTGAATAGTATTTCATTCAATCATTACTATTTCCACTCTATTAATCATTATCATTGCTCATTAATAATAATTATCATGTTAAAGTAGCTTAAAAATAATATACGAATAATAATAATTGTGAAGTGAGATCTCCCTTACGTTAAAATGTTCTTAAACATACGCTACATAATGGAATTAGTTGCATTACAATAACTCCAAGCTGATATGAAATCTACTGACATGAATAAAAATAATGATAGTATGGAGTAGTAAAGCTCAGTATCCCCTGCATTTTTGAATTCTCATATAAAGTGCACTACATAGATAAAGAAGCAGGTACTCTGGGTTTTGAACGAAGTCGAAAATCGAAAATTAGTGTGTTGAACTTATAGAAAAGTTTCAAAACAGATATTATTTTTTCTTTTAATTGTAGTTAAATTAAAATATTTTCTTAGTATGACTTAATTGGCTACCGAATTACATTCTTGGAGTAATTATAATAGCATTTCATGGGATTCAGTCTTAGAGGAAATGTTTCACTTCCTCTGAGAGACGAAAAAGCACGCAAACCATACTGTATCATACTTGATAACAGGAATCAATAATGGAATAAAATCATCTATTCGAATCAACAATACATAAAATCAGATATACTTGAGCACTGCATGTTAACATAACAATTTATTCTATTCCACGTAGCAAATTTTCTGTCGATTCCGATAAAAAAATAAATATTTAAATAGCCGATTGATATTGCTGTAGTTGATATCTTATATCTAAAATGCATATTTACAATTTCTCACTAAACAGGACACTAGACGATCACCTTTTGGTATGTTAGCTTTCTTATTTCGAGTAACTTCATAGAAACGAAGTGTAATGCTGTAAGCGCCTAGCTTTCATCACCCAGATCAGAATGAAGGGTAGGATTTTCTGAGGATTCTTCAGAATTGAATAGAACAGTTCCATCAGTCATTGTAACTTTTTTTATGATCGTCTTGCAGAAGAAGCAGTCTTTATTGTTCATTAAATGATGCTTGATGCAAAATCTGGAATACAAAATAATTAAAAGTCAAACATATTATGCAAGTTTTGGGTCAGTGGTCTAAGTACAGCTATCAGCAAATTCACGTATATAATAAAATAAAATTGGTAAAATATGTAGCTTCGCTTGCCAATGGAGGAGAATGGATTCAAAATGTTAAAAAAGATCTAGTTCTGGCAAAAATTACTGATAATGACATTTCCAATCGAAATAACTTTAGAACTAAAATTAATGAATGGGAAATCATTCCAGAGGTTAAAGCTCCAAGATTCGGAACAAGATGGAGTGAAGAAAGAAAAACTGATTTTTCTCAGAAAATGAAAAGCTGGTGGGCGAACAGGAGGAACACCACCAAGTCCAATAAGTGATCATCATATTGCTCAGTGTCTTCCACTTCAGGAGCTCTACGACTAATAATAATAATAAAATCCAATATAAAAAATCACTTGTGTATTTCGTATGAATCACTTGTGAATTTTATAAAAAATCACAAAAGATGAGAAGTGCTAGCCGCACGCCATTCATTCAGTCAGATAAGATAAGCTACGAGCTCTTGGGCCCCTCTTGTATGGATGACCGATTATATTAACCAGCAAAAGTCTCTGTTCTCCGCTGTAAAATCACTTCCCCGTGGTTCGGAGCCCACCTAAAACTATCGGTCCTACTCATCAATCATCATCATTCCAACTCATTACTCACGTACAGTCTCAGACTAATGTGGGCTTCATCCTCCGAAAAAAATTAAATGTTTATGATCTGCATAAACCTCTGTTGGATGGAAAGAGATTTCTGAGTATAAAATATGCTAGAAATGCAGAGTAAATTATAAACAACCATTACCATGTTTACTCGGATTAAAAACATAAATTGTATCATTGGAGAACATTTAGTTCAGTATTGTGTAGTAAGAGTTCTAAATACAAAATTTTTAATAGCATTAAACACGAATATATTATAACTTTATGTAATAGGGTCATTTTCTACGACTGGAGTCGTAGACTATTGGAATATTGAGCTATTGTTTTAAACCCCTATCAAATTGCCCTCACTTATTACATATTGAGAAGATTAACAATTCGTTTTTGAGAATAATATATTCAAGAAGACTTGGATATCCGTGTCCCCTGGGGTTTCCTTCAAGGAGATTACAAGATTTGGCTTTTTTGGCTCTGTGATGTTTTCCATGACGAAATACTTGATGAACAATCTAATATCAAGACTGACACTATTTCTATTTAAATTATGATTTTCACCCACTTATCTCCAGTATAAGTGAGTGAAATTCCTCAGGTTATTACCTCGAAATTCAACAGGTTATATAAGAATATGATTGTTAAAACAAAATGGGCTCCAAACTATCAACACTCAAGTGAGCGAAAATCTTAATTTAAATAGAAATACAGTGTCAGTTTTGATATTACTTTAGCTTCAAGACTGTGGAGCCCATGTTGTTTTAACAATCATATTCAAATTCAATTTCAATTCAAAATTAATTTATTTCACACACAAGAACATTTTACTAACAGCATGGTCGTAATTTAATAGTAAACCTAGTGTAGTAAGAAAAACAAACAAAAAAAGCAACCAACATTTTTTAAATGCAAAATAAAATTGAACATCCCTAGGCCGAAGCCCGAGTGGGATGTACTTTCCATAGTAAAATTTTATAAAACACTCAGAGAAGTAGGACCGCCCCGCCCTATAAAAATTACCAGAATTTCTAAGACAAAAAATAAAGAATAAATATATATTGTGCTACGGACTAACAAATTAACTTGAATGAGAAAACCTTTAATAAAAATTAAATTAAAGAACCAAACATAAACTATATCAAATACAAACTAAATTAATTATAAATTAAATTTAATAAATTGATTATTCTTGATACTAAATCACCTCACAATTTTCAAAAATGATTCACAATCACTTAAAATGAAGAGAAAAATGTTCAAGCTTTTAAGAAATGAGGATAGTGGTTTCAAATAATTCAGTTTAGGTGAAATCAAATTGAACAATCTTGGCGCATTAAAAGAAAACGAATGTTGAAATGCAGTCAAATTTGATTGAGGAACTTGAACTAATAAATGTCTAAAATCATATCTAATATCCCTAGTGAGGTTAATACTTGAACTTCTAATAAAAAAAAGCTTTAATACTTTATAAAACCAAACTGACTTGAACTAAAGTAATTGAACTTTTTGAAAAAATTAATCAACCTTATCTTTATAATTTTTTCAAAAATTTTTCAAAACAGAGATATTGGACGATAACAGTTTGCCTTCTCTGTTTCCCTGCTTAAAAAGTGGAATAACAATTGCAATTTTCAAGCATTCTGGGAACTCTCCAGTTACACTGATAACGAGACTTAGCATATACTACAACACCTCCTGCTCGATAATAATCATTACAGCAACTAAAAACATTATAGCCATCGATATTAAACAAATTTATTTCATCTGTGGAAATCCAAACTTCTGTCAAAATTATAAAGTCTGGAGATACTTCAAAATTACTTAACTCACTTAAAAACATATCAAAGTTCTGGCGTAGACTACGAATATTCTGATTTAAAAATACTAAAGCTTCGCTAGAGTCGGACATAAAAATTGAACAAACTTAAATCTATTAAATTAATTTCCTGACAACAATACGAACCCTGCATGGAATAATCATTATAGCTAATTGTACTGAATTTACTGAATGCATTATTAATATAAAATTTATACTCCAACATTTCATACATTATTATTAAAGTGAATAGTTACTAAATAGTTACTAATAGTGAAAGTTACTGAAGTAATAAAGTGAATCGTTTCTCTAGAGAAATGAACAAATAAATACATTATTGTTACTACCATTGGAAAAATAGATATGCAATAGAATATGCACACACTCCGGCAGTACTTTGCCCCCATTGAAACAACTGTCACAAATAAAAGAGCTGATATGAAAACAAATAATGGATATATTAGAGAAAAAATCTAGTAATCATTTCAAGAAAAAAGTAAACAAATAGGTTACCAGTAAATTCTTCTAAGAAACAAATCATGTTTAGGAAAGAAAACTTGGATAAACTTACAAATCCTTCAGGTCATCCATCTTCCCAATAGCAACAGTCCTTGATCCCTGTTCCTTCCTGAGAAAAATTTTCCCACCTCTTATCCAAAGGTATGTGTACTTCTTTTCGATTTTAACCTTACGAGCAGCATACAGAAGTCGGCCCCGAGCAGGTGACAGGCTTTCATTAATGTAGACCACTTCCGCAGGCGATGAAGTCAGGCCAATATCATGCGTGTTGAGGTTTCTCTTCACACGGCGTTTCTGCAACAACTCTTCCGCGTCCAGCCTCCTGACCATTTTGACGATAATACCAGGGTGCTTCCCGGAGTCCAACCTGGAACGCAGGCGGTGACAAGCGTCTATCATTGAGTCATTAACAGTGAAGTCCAGCGCTCGACCCACATCCTTGACGATGGAGACCACATCCTCATTGTTTTTCACCGGAATTCCGTGGATTCGAGCGTGTTGCGGCGCGAGTACTGCTCAGTCTCATCAACCCTTAACTCAAGATCAGCCATCCGTTTACGAAGTCCAATGTTTTCGCTTTTCAGGTCTTCGACAGTTTTCATCCATTTCGAAATTTCTTCTTTCTGCTCACTGACGATCGTTTTTGTCTCTGCAAGCTCTTCATGGAAGTAATTCAACGAAGTTCCGAGACTCGTTTCCACGCGCTTAAAATCATCCCTCAGCTCATTGAAGAGTTTCAAAATGTCATCATATGTCACATCACTTTTAGTTTCGAGCACCATACTCTTCCGACGCAGTTGAGAGCACGAATCGCATCGCCACGCGTCACCCTGCTCCTCCAAGTAGTTGACATCTTCGGCAGTCAGGTTAACACATTTTCCGTGGAAGTTGCCCTTGCAGTCAGTGCACAACACCTTCACCCTGACACTCCGGAGAGACTTCAAGCAAACACCGCAATTGTCAGACATGATGATGATATTTGCAACGACTCGTTCGGTATATATAAAGAGAAAAAAAACCGAGTTTGTAGCTATAGGTCACAATAATTAATAATTTTCGAGCACTCTCAGTACATACTTTACAATAGACGTTCAAGAAGACCGTAACGAGAAACACGTTTATCGAATAGCCTTCTGTACTACAAAAGATAACGAGAGCGGTAGCGGCAGTCGTCCGTCCAGCTCTGAGTCTCTAACATCACATATATTCTTATATAACCTGTTGAATTTCGAGGTTAGAAGTCCTAATTTATTGGCCAGAATCAATTTTAGAGTGCCTGCCTTCTTCAACAACCGAAATAGGCAGAATTTCGCAATGAAAAGATGCTCAACAGTTGCGCACTACTTCTCTCCTTTCAATCGTATTCCCAGGGACTTCATCCGCTTCAATGTCGGAGTGGACATTTTTTCAACTTCACTGTCTTCTTTTAAAAATAATTCTTCTCCATCCTTGATCTTCAGTATAGATATGTGGCTGCCTTACATTCTATTGAAATAATCTACGCAGCTTATTTCAATAAATAAGCTTCTATTAATATTAACAACTCAGATCGTTATCGATCAAGAAATTCAAGAATACAATAAGCTATTTTACTGTTAAAAGCTTACTAGTGTATTACTTTGTAATATTATTCATCTTTCTTTTTTTGCCTTATCTGCTATATGACATTTTGATGTATTTTGTTTTGTCTTGAGTGCTTTTTGGGCTTGCCTGTTATACTCAAGTATGTATATTAAAATAGATAAATATATCAAGTTTAACTCCATGCAAAGAATTCATGAATAAACTTCTACAATATTAAATATATGGAGTAGCAAACTCCTACCCAGTAACTCTGGATGTGATAATTGCGTAATAGAACCTAAAAAATGTGTGCTGTTTCTTGAAAAATCACATATAATAGTTAGAATTACTCAATTTAACTATCTCTACATTGAAAAGAAATAAATAAAAAAATATTGCGGGATATAGGCTAGCTTACATGGTTTCTTTCATTTTTGCAATTTATACTCCCACATCTTCAAGATTTAAGATTCATTTCCCCCCATAAATACATAATATATAGTACAATAAAAGAATCAATCAAATTGAGACAATTATTTTATAACCTCGCATCGAAATATGAATTAAAAACCTGTAAATCTGAAACCTGAGTGCGGAATTAGTAGTCTTAAATAACAATAGAAAATTGTAAGTGAACGTAGAAACATAATGCAATACAAAATCACATATTAATTGGAGAAATACAACTGAAATAATTTTTCAATGAAAAGTGAGATCTCTGTCACCTAAAAACATTCATGAAAGAAGAAACGTGATAGCCGTGAGCCGTAGTAGTTATCTGTTCAGTCAGATAAAGGAACAGCTGATTGAAGTCAACCGTTTTTAATCATATGGCAGACCCAACAGCAAAAGACTTTGCACTTTGCATGTAGGCTACCATACAGTCGGAGCCTTGCAATATGTGGGAAACATATGACTGGGTATGATGAAATGTTATTATGCCAGGTTGATGACATCTGTTAAGTGCAAATTTCAAAATATTTGGCTGTTTATCACCAAACTTTTCAAAAATCGTCGATTTTGGGGCTAATTTTGAAACTTTTTTCCAAGGTACATCTAAGGCCGATACTTAACATGAATACCAAATTTTATCTGATTTGACCTTATGGTTCTCTAGAAACTGTTGTCACCTAAATTTTCAAAAATCTTCAATTTTGGGCCCATTTTGGGGTAAATTTTGAAACCCTTTCTTAGCACACAATCAGCACACACTCTTTGTAAGGGTGACCGATTTATTGGACCAGCAGAAAAAAGACTGTTCTCTGCTGTTAAATCACTTCCCGGTGTTTCGGAACCCACCTAAAAATGCAGGTCCTAATCATCAATCACCATCATTCCAACTCATTATTCACGGGCAGGATGGTTTCAGACCTATATGTTCTTCACACTCCGAAAATAAATTAAGAAGTATTAATAATATTAAAATTGTAAATCTAGTCATCTCACCTGCAAGATATATGCTCACAAGGATGAAATACAGCACTCGTCGGGTAAGCATAGCAAATGGAACAAAGAGTATCTTCATCCTCTTCTTTGGCCAATGATAGTCTTTTCTGACACCACGTCAAATGAACTATCATTTCTCTCACTTGCTCCAATTCCATATATGTGATATCTTGAGGATCTAATAACAATAAAGAACAAATTTATAAGAAGAACAAGAAGAAATATGTTTTGTACTTTTGAACGTTCCTTCTGTTTCTCTTGACTCGAAGGATAAGACATTTCAAGTCCCTTTGAGTCAAGAGACACTAAAAGCCAAGGTTTGATAATGACACAAGATTTCCATGCCTAGCCGGAAATCCAACCCGTCACCTACAAAATAGTTGTCAGTTACTCTAACACTTTCTTTTTATTCGCAATAATCGATTGATTATTTATGGTCATACACTTCAGTTATTCACAACCAGGCATCTTCCATGATCAGAGAAAAATGAAATTCAACTTTCTTCTATGTTTGCTATTTGTATGAGCTGAATTTAATAATTGACAGAATTAGTCTTATAAATTCAAAACGAACAGAAAATTTACAGAATATACGTTAAGAAGTTTTCAAGAAAACTTACAATATTACTTCTACCATACCCTTGTTGCATATAATATAACTTCAACACTGATCAGAGGTGGATGAGATGGATATTCTAACGCTAAAATGAACTTGGCAAACTAAGCATGTAAAGAAAACAAAATTATAAATTAAAATCTTGATTTAATTATTATAGAATTAAAATTCATAATAATTAATAATTATCAATTATTATTAATAATATTAATAATTCAATTATTTCAATTAATAATATATATTATATAATATTATAATTTATTATTATTATTATTATTATTATTATTATTAATAATAATTAATTTGTGGATGAGATGGATATTTTAATGCTAAAATAAACTTGGCAGACTAAACATGTCAAGAAAACAAAATTATAAATAATTCTTAAATTATTATAGAATTAAAATTTATAATTATCAATTATTAATAATAATAATTCAATTATTTTAATTATAATTATTATAATAATTTTTTATTATTATTACTAATAATTAATTTATTTATAATTATTATAAAGATTATAATAATTCTTAAATTATTTTATTGAAATAAAACAGCATGTTTTGTAAACAAAATTATAAATAGTTCTTAAATTATTTTTATTCCCAACAACCTTGTTATTAGTTCGAGATTAATTGGAAGTGCATTTAAGAAAATTTATTGAAAATTTTGCCAATGGCACTCAACTTACATGAGGAGAAAGAGAAAGTTTTTGTATGCGATGATGAGGATGACTTCAGTTTTGTTGTGGATGATTTGGGCAGCTGTTGTCCTAGAACGAATTGCAGGGAAGACAGCTGGAAGCTGGGCTCCGACAGCAGTGCTCTCGAAACAACGCCTAGTCGCTGACTGCTTTCCAATGTTGAATTATCTTCGTCGTGATCCACTAAAAAGTTATTGATTAAATCGAAATTTATTGAGAAATTAATTGATATCGTAAAATTCATAAATTGTGTCAAGATCTTTTTAATGGAATTTGATAACGTTGATATATTTTTCAAATCACTTAGATAAGGTAAATGAAAGTAAGGCCCTTCGCACACGAGTCGACTCATTTGCAATTTGAGTTGGCAACGGGAGTCGCGCACAACCTTGTTTGTGTTTCACAGCGGGAGTCCTCTCACGGGCCAACTGCCAGTCGTCAACTCAAATCCAGTCGGCAACGTGAATCGTCTGAGTTGCACGCAACGGTGACAGCCGGTCGCCTGCAATCTCTGTTGCGTAGTTGCATGCCGTACAGCAGTATTAAATGAGTATTGAATTGAAGTATTGAGCTGTATTCGCAATTAATAACCAAGTTCATATCCTTCAATCTCAGTTGATTAGAGCAGTGTTTCCCAAACTCATTGGCTCCAAGGACCCCCCATTAAAACCAAGCCGTCCTACGACCCCCCCCCTCCTCTTCACTGCCCCATGACCCATCACCATATTACAGTATTACTATTGTACAACGAGACATTGACATACCAATTTTAGAGGCGTAAATAACATACCGTATGATTTTTGTATGAACTCAATCATTCTTATTCTGCAATGGTTTCAAATAAATATTGTTTGTTTCTCTATTATCAGAACTCTCAGTAACTGTGTTATGTTAATTTGAAGAATATTGATTAATCAAACTGCTCCCCCTGTTCATAAAATGGAAGCTTCTTTCACTACACCTATTCAATTTGTAAAAAATAAATTAGGAACAAATAATAACTAGAAAATTTGCAAAGAAATGTATTTTTTACCAAAGTTATTTTTACAATATTATACATACAACAATATTTTGAAATACTGAAACTCCTAATCCTACTTTCACAAACAACAAAAAACTCGGCTACTCAAAATCAAGAGAGTCAATGAGTTAAATGGAGTTGTTTCTTTAATTTTCTAATTTCCAATATTTTTAATCTTAATACGGTTAATATCAGTGTCAGATCCTTGCTGTTTCAAGTTCAAAAAGTTTAAGTGCGTAAATGAATCTGCTAAATACGCAATTTTGCAAAGCCACGAAAAGTAATTTTAGGAAACTACTTTCTACTATTTATCAAAGAGCACTAGGTAAAAAGAATGTATTTTTAAAATGTTTATTTTTTAATTTCTCAGGCTAGCCCGCGGACCCCCTGGGATAGGCTCGCGGACCCCCGGGGGTCCGCGGACCACACTTTGGGAAACTCTGGATTAGAGGACTCGGGAGCGGAGTTGTTGTTCAATGAAAATTTAA
The DNA here is from genome assembly GCA_948455865.1 of Conomelus anceps. Taxonomy (NCBI): domain Eukaryota; kingdom Metazoa; phylum Arthropoda; class Insecta; order Hemiptera; family Delphacidae; genus Conomelus; species Conomelus anceps. Next base: position 27,724,438 of record OX418216.1, read on the forward strand.
ATAATTGGACATTGTTAGTGTACAGTATCAAAATGTTCAAAATTTTATATTTATTAGCATGACAAACCAAGAAAAGAAGAAAAAATTGTCTGCAAAATCAAGATTTTGATTTATGATAGCACATTGGAAAGATTAAACACCATATTTAACGATTTCATTTACTAGCCGAACTATGATAATTATATATATGTAAATAATAAGTCGAAATATATGAAAAAAATACAATTACAGTATACAACTCATATTTTAGTGAAAGATAGTTACTGAGAATTCATTACTTTTCACCCATGCATCCACATCATTTAGCAATTTTGGAGTGATATTTTCTTTTACAAATTTAACAGTATGTTGATCAATTTATCACATATATATTCAAACTGTATCCTGCAAACACTTAAATCAGTTCTGGATACTTGGTAGGAATTTGTGGTAGAGGGACGAAAATCATAAATTTGTAGATGCGGAAGGAAACTTTTTTTATTTTTATAATTGAGTTGCGGACTCAAGTTGCAAACAGGTTGCACAACTCCGATTGTACGATTCCGATTGCAGGTTGCGCAGATGAGTCGACCCGTGTGCGAAGGGCCTAAGAGTGTACCTATGAGTTTCAGAATAATATTTTGACAAAATTTTATAAAGCTAAATTGCTAAATTTTCAAGCCCTCAACACAATACAAATGTGTTTTAATGACATGGTCGGCCTCAACCCCTATTTTCCACTGAGCTGTATCTTTAATAATTTTGTATTGCCATATCTCACAGGTTTTTCACCTCGAGATGCATGTTTCTAACAAAATACTAATATTATTGTAATTCTGTACTTTATACTGTACATTCAACCTGGGCATTCCAATCTTGAATTAATGCTATGATTTCTTCTAATTTGTACTCGTAATATAATTCTTAATTTCAACTATTCAATTATTGTACTGCTTGGATGTTTTGTATTTGCTGTATTTGTAAAGGAACAATAAATATTCAATTTCAATTGAATCACACTGATCACCTGAATGTTCAGTTGGAAAATATACATAAAAGATCTTTTTTAATAGATAATTTTTTATTGCGGATGATGCCCACATGAGTCTGGAGACCTGTGCGTGGGTAATGAGTTGAATGGGTGAATAATGAGAAACATCCATGGCTGAATGAGATTTGAACCCAAGACTGCAAGAAACGAAGTCAGCCAGAACCTCATCTTATCACAGACAAGCGCTCCGACCAACCAAGAATTGAGACAAAATAAATTCTACAGTAACAATAACATATTTATGTAAATGATAAATGGAGTAATTCTCAAGAATTTAGAATCATATATGTTTGTCGTTCCACAGAACATTGAATTAAAAAAAAATTAATACATCATTATTTTATATTGCATAAATAGTAATTAAATTTGAAAGCTTAAAGTTGAGAGACTAATGTTAGTATTTATGAACACTACTTCAGTGTCTCTTGATTCGAGAGACTCTTGAAATGCCTATATAAATACATTACATTTCATTCGAAACTGAAGGAACGTTCATAAATACGGGCGTATAAGGTAAGGACCCACTTTTACGGGCATCATCTTTTGAATAAAATGGTCTTTCCTTGAGCCACATCAAGCCTTCATTATTGCACGCAATATTGACAAGCTTATCCTTATTTGAAAGCTCTTAATTTAAAAAGATAAAAGTACGGTACTCAATCAAAGCTTGAAATATTCAAGTTGTATAATTTAGTACAGCATTGGATTTAAAAGTAACAATTGATATCCAGTTTTTATAAATGATGCAACTCCTTTTCAAAGTTCCAACTTTACCTTTGGCATTTCATTAATAGCTCAGAAGCCAATACTGTACAGCATTAATTTAGTAGCTAAGTGCAAATTTGAACTTTTCAACTTGTGATTTGAAATAGTTTCGAATATTTAATTAAAATTGAATGTTTGGTAAATATTTAGCATAAGAAAACTGGATGCAACTAAATAAATGTAGAACCGACTCAATTCATAAATATTCTCAAGACAGGAGCTCCTCTTATTTCACCGGCCGAATCACAAAAAAATGGTTTCTTAATATATGAATGAGTAACGATTTTCAGGTGTCTTAACGTAGAAACATGGAGTGCTAGACATGAGACATTTTTGAAGCTAACTTGAGGAAAGCTCCCTCTCTGGGAAATTTAAAACTCACTGGTTTCCACAATAGAGGACTGAAAATAAGATTTTGCTAGAAGTTTTCGGCAAAAGGAACAACAATCAATCGTAGCTGCAAAAATAGTAAGCATCGATAAAAGATCAATTTGAATCAGATTTCAATGGATTGAAAAATAAAGCTAAAATTTTATGTAATTTCGTATTAATTTTTCACTCGATAGTTGAAAATAAATAATTGTAGAAAATACTTTACTGGTGGATTTATCACCTACTAATTCTGTGATCGCTGTTTCGCCTTGTTGTAATGCTTCCTCAGACACGGTTGGAGGTCTACTACAGTGTCTGAGAAAGCATTAAACAATGTGAAATAGTTATCACGTGAATAAGTATTAAATTCACCAGTAAAGTATTTTCAACAATTATTTAAGTTTAAATAGTTCAAGCTCGAAATTAAAGATTTTTGAGATTCTACAATGCAAAGTAGCCATTACACGAATAATTAAGAGTTAAATTAACCAGTAAAGTATTTTCAACAATAAATTATTTATGATTAAATATATCAAGCATGTGATTAAAGATTTTTTGTGATTCTAAGGAAGTGGAAAATGACTTATTTACCTGGCCACAGTTCATCCTGCAGCAAAGCCAAGAGTATCCCTACAACTGCCGTCAGAATAGGAAAGTGATCGACAGGCTCAAGCTCGGGAATTTCCATGTCGACAACATACTGAAAGCATCCAGTAACCGAACTGATTCGATTCAGTACTTGGCATAATAGCTGTAACATAAACACTTCATAAAATTACACAGTATACAGATAATTATAGAGAATGAGATGTCAATACAATAAATATAAACACGAACATCATTTCAACAGATAATTCATCTCTTCTCGAATGCATGAATGAAATTTCTATAAGTCGTGAAACATATTTTAGATAAATTCTTTTACCAGTGAAATTTTTCATCTTGAGGTTACAAAGAACCTGTATGGAATGTTACACATGAACTTGAAGAGTGAAAGCTCCAGAATGGCTGGAGGCTAGTGAAGATAACAGAACCCAACAGTACATTGTATTATTAACAAAACAGAGTTAGATAATGAAACTATAAATTAACACTATAATAAAAGACCTTCACTTTAACATCATGATATATCTTAATAAGATACACAGTTTTCACTGATGTATAAATTCTAGATTATTCACATATCAGGCAATACCAGAAAAAAGTCAAGTAATTGCAGGATTGCAATAAATTTTGAAGTACAGACGTTGCTATTTGTTAATATTGAAAAGTAGCAAATAATTATCATGGCTGCGCCAGATATTTAGTTGCTGGTTAGTACGCACTAAGAGATTGTCTCTAGAATTCGTCTGAAAATTGCTTTTAGATTGTGTATTTCATGTCTAGAGATAGTATCTAGACATGGCAAAAGCATTGTTTCGATACAATATGCGGTGTAAAGTTGAGTACGTTGAGTGAGTGAACTCTTTTGAGTGACTGGAGTCGACTGACTGTTCATCTGTTGAGTCGACGGGTCCGATAGGAAAGCGTGAGGAACAGCTGTGATTGACTCAATTTTTATTCACATCCAATAACAAGAATCCCAAGCGCTGAGTCAAAAGTATGAGTTACTCAACACATTACAAACATTTAGTTACAAACACTTTATTCACACCACCCAATGACTACTTCTCTATATGGAGAAGACATTCTTGCAGTGTTTTGTTTATTCACGTATAATACAAGTCAATTAGGCTATATTCCCCCATTGTTTCCAATTTTATTTTTTTTACGAGTAATACATAGGAGTAATTGAATTAGGGCTTGCTTTTTCATTTCACTTGATATCCATTTAATGAAATTACTGAATTACAGAACTAACTACCACAGTATATTTATTAATTTTAATAAGTGAATCTATAGTTTTTTATAATTATTCATTTTCTTTTTTCTTTTATAATGTTATAAACTTCACTATAATGCTATAAACTTACATAACAACATGAGATATCTTGAGATAATATCAATTATAAATTGATACAAACCTGACACATTCTTTCCAATAGAGTTTCAGAACTTTCCCTGGAGGCGTTTGTGAAGAGCGTTCTAGCTATGCTGGCCATCATTTCCAGAACACGAAGTAGAGACAGGGTGAGATCAAAGCAAGTAGCACAAATTTTCAACTGTCGCGATTCAATCAATACTCTCTCTGGTCTTTCTGGCCGTGATGTTAAGTTTTGAATCTATAGATGAGAAGAACTCAAGTAATAATGACATGAACTAGAAATATTTTTAGCAAATTATTTTCTCAACAAAATAAAATCATGAACTAAGAATATTTTCAACAATTTATTTTCTCAACCGAATAAAAGTAGCTGGTAGAACGTAAAATAAAAGACGTCATGATAAAAGATTATGTGATAGGATTCACACTTTCTTTGAACATGTATGACGAATATATTTAAAAATTACAAGCGTGTTACAAAAACAAACAAGAAAATATCAGTAACTATTACATCATTCACTACACTCGCTAAGTAAATGTAATGGAACCATCTTGCTCTTCATGGCTTGCAATTATTGAAAACTGAAAAGTACATTAACATTGATGAAAATTTAAAAAATGAATTATAATAAATTGACTTAAAATTACTCTAGACATGCTGTAGGAAATTCCCATCATGTGATAAATTAAATGAAATGTTGTCAATCGTCAATCTTTCATCAATTTTATGCAACCAAATCACAGGAAATATAATAATTTTATAAATTAGCATACTTCTATACTATCCTGAACGCAGATCAGATGGCTTCGTTCTCTGTTGAGCTTCAACTCAAGATTACGACTCACAAAAAACAAAAAATACACTTATAGAGTATAGGTTCTTGTTCAGATAAAATTACAGTTGAACAGCTTGCTTCTATTTTCCACTTGGTTGATAAAGTGTAGTAGGTACAAATTAGCCCATTCGTAATATAGAATTTGTGCTAATAGGAGCAGAAAACATAATGGAAATGTTCTGGAGTATGATACAATAATTATTCAAGTAGAATTTATTAATTTCGAATTCCTTTAATTGCTATCAGTTTATACTGAAGACTTCCGCAATGGCGGATATTGACAACAGTATTTAATAGCTGATGGAAATCGATGAATGCTACTGTACAAAAATATCAGTCACCACCGGGAATCGAACCCCGGACCTCCCAATTGCCGGTCGGGCGCCTTAACCACTAGACTATGGAGACCTTTCTGCATAGCAGCATTCATTTTTAACTTGGCCATATCGGCTCGTATCTCACAAGTTAGTTCGAAGTTACTGACAATTGAACAAACTGACAAATTTACTCAAACAGAATTTATTAATTTCGAATTCCTTTAATTGCTATCAGTTTATACTGAAGACTTCCGCAATGGCGGATATTGACAACAGTATTTAATAGCTGATGGAAATCAGTTTGTTCAATTGTCAGTAACTTCGAACTAAATTATTCAAGTGTTCAATAAATAATATATAAATTTTGAATTTCCTTTTTAACATGCCAGGTAAGGACTTTCCTTGAGATGCAATAACACAGCGGGGAGCCAAATACAATGTATTAGAAATTAGACTCTGTAAATTACTGTTCTGGACAAGGAAAAGGAGAAAGAAGGATAATTATCTGCCTTTGTCAATATTGATTTCCGGTTACCATTAAGCAGCATGTTATTCTATTTGCTTTTACTCCCTTAATCCCCTCACCTTGTGGTGACACCTCTGTGGTGAAACCCCTTGTGGTTTATCGGGACACTTCTAGAATGTTCTTATCATGGCAATTAAAATATTCTAGAATATAGAATATTCTATTTGTTTACTTTAGAAATTGATAGAAAAATGGAGAGATATATAGTTCTTTCTAGATTATGAAAAACCTATTTAAAGCGAGCGCTTAGGTAAACATTAGTTCATTCTTGTTTGAAATTTGTCAAGATAACAAGTGGCAGTTCTGTTCAAAGTACAAACGTTTGTTGTTAAAGTGATAATCGCCGTATATTTTGACTGTATTAGTGAGAATTCTTTTACCTGTTATACGAGTGGACTCTACTCTTAGCTATTATTGTATTACAGACTTGTGCTATGTAAGTTTGACTTTTAAAGCGTTCTTCTTGAATTATTGGGCAGTTTATTGAACAGTTATTATTTCATATTAGATCGGCCTTTCAACATTTAGTGATTGATTTTTGTACAGTAATATTGCAAATTCTTTATTAGCTGAACATTATCGATTTATCTGTCTTTTTTATTAAATTATTCTGTGAGATATAACTGATTAGTGAGTGTTGTGAATAATTTGTGTAAATAAAGTGCGCGTGTTAAGTGTTGCCAGGATTATTTTAGAGATAGATCCCATAACATTACTTTCTGTACATGCATATGAACACTTGCCTAGAAGATGGATAAATATTTTTTAATCTTTTGATCCCTGCTGTGTAAATTCGTTGATAGAGTATGGCCGGCCCTTCACTGTGAATGCTTTAGTATTAAATTTTAGAATAATTGTAAAATAATTATTGTGTGCACTCATTACCCATATAACAATATAACAATATTTTTTATGCTTACCTCTTGCAACATACCGATAAACTCAGAAAACGCCCAATTCAGTTGATTGAGGATTGAGTTAATGAAGGCGGTCGCCAGCTTCTCGTCATTAATCAGGGCGTCACTAATTTGCTGCTGGAAGACAACTGATGGACATGGGTCCGCTGAAAGAGCACATTTTTAAAATCATTTTTCAAGTATTATATTTGAAAATATTAATCCTAAGTATTAAACAAATCCTAAACAGATTTATTTTGCAAAACACTATTAGAATACACGTGTACTAACCACTAGCCGAGTTACACACTGGTGTCTTAAGACATCTGTCGTGTCGTACGGAATTGAATAAGACCTGGATGTTTTTTGCATGTCTTATGTCTTACGTGCGTTGCAGACGGCTAATTGTTGCGCTCAGTTGTTGACGGCTCACAGCCTCATTGCTCGGGCGACGCGCGCTAGTGCGCATGCGCCAGGGCGGTTGTCGTAAGTCATGACTTACCAAACACCGACCAACCGGTCTCGTGCGACACATGTCTGAAGCAGGGATGTCGCGTCGCACTGATGTCTCAAGCAGTGTGTAAGTCCCCCATTTAATAACATGGGTTGGTTTTCGATAAAAATGCCTCAGACACGACAGATGTCTTAGACATGATGTCTAAGACACCAGTGTGTAGAGGCCCCTAGACTTCACTGTAAACTTCTGCGGCATTACTGTCCGTATGACAGGTTCATATATGAACGTTCATTCACTTTCTCTTGACTCGAGGTACTCTTAAAATGCCTACATAAATACTTTACATTCTAAGGGTCTCTCGAGTAAAGAGAAACTGAAGGAACTTTCATAAATATGGCCCTATACTCAGATCGACCAGTACAATCAAGCTGGAAAAGTTCTGGAGTATAAGACAATAATATTAAAGTGCTAAAACATTGATATTAAAGAGATAAAAATTAACATAACATTAAAGAGATAAAACCTTATTAATGTTGAATCTCCGTCTTAATGCTACAAATCATGCAAAAGACCAAAGCTATTGTGAATATTGAAAGCAGCATTAAATACATGGTAATGTATGTAGTATGTCAACTCATTCTTGGCAGTGCGCAAAAACACACAATTTTGTTTCTTTCACTACGCATCCCTGGTAGCACAGAGTTCCAAAAAGCTATACTGGGAAATAGTCATTTTTCCATATATGACGAAAATTTTCGTCTTCTATGAGATAGATACATGGGTGACTTCATTTCTGCACTTTACAGAGAAAAGTGCTGTGGGCGAAGTTGAAGTAATCAAAATCCTTCTACCATTTAACCCACCTAATAGTGTAGAGTAGAAGTAGTTTTAGAGCCGACATGCGCAAGGCAAAGTTCATAGAACTTCCAAGAATGAGCTGACAAGATATAATTGAAATTCAAATATTTTCATCTGTTAAGCAATTTATTAATAATTGTAAGATCTTTCGAAATAACTCCAGCTTCAAAGTTACAATAAATTATTCGTGAAATTAAAGCATTCTTATAAAAACTAACAATTTTACTGAAAATTGTGCAATAAGTTGTAAATTATTAGTCTGTACAATTACCAACAGAAATATTTGAAAAACTCAATTACAAATCATATTCATCCAACTCCATTTTATAACCTAATTAACTAGCAATTAAAGGTAGAAACACATTCGTCTGCACTATACTAAGACCGCATCAGGTCCGGTAATGAACTTTTCGATGACTAGTGTGCACACTAGAACGTATCTCGCATCAAGAATTCTCCTGTTTGCAGGGCATGGCACGGTAATGTGTTTGCCGGTGACGGAAAGGTCTAGTGTGCTTATTCAATACAAAAAAAATACACATGATAAAAGAATATAATTTTACATGTGTCAGGACGGGCGCGGTCCTAGTATAGTAGTCTAATTTGTTTCTACCTAAAGTAACAAAAGCAACTGAAATACTCAATTGCAAATAATATAAGATCTACTCCAATTTCGAAGTTGGAAAATGGGTTGACACATACCTACTGGCTGGACAATCAAACTTCCGTCGAGTCTGAAGTCTCTTGGTCCGAATTTTGAGGTGAGATGCGGCGATTTGTTGTAGCGGAACGCAAATCCGTTGCCCTGCCAGAAGCGAACCAGAACCCAGTTGCTTTGCGCCCAGGCTCTGTTCTCGTACGGTCGCAGTAGGCCAGATATCATGGCACTCCGGCTAAAAATAGTTCATTTTCATTATTTATGCGTTTATTTCTCACAAGGCACGACACTTTAATTTATATTTTTTTCAATTTTGTTATTTTTTTTTATTTGCAATATTCATTCCTATTCAAGCGCGAATTTCTCACAAAGTTGAAAAATTAATTAATTTTTTTGTAGATTCTTTCTATTCATGCCAAGTTTCTATTCGTTCCAAGTGCATTTGAGATAAGACATTTGATGTAGGTGACTGTAGGTGAATGTAGGTGACGTGCCACGAGAATGGCATCGGATAATATGCATTATTATGGAAGCCAGTGCCATTCTTGTGGCGCGCCACCTGTAGCTTAAATTCGTTTAAATTGAAGTTGGTAATTGTATTTTCCAAAAGATTTAAGTTATAATTTAATCAAAACGTAAACATAACCTATGCTTACAAATATTCTGACTCTTGTATAAGTTTCGTAATAGAGACAGTTTTGTGCTAAAAGCATACTGTTCTTTACAATAAGTTGTATTTTGACTATAAATAAATGAGTTTTCAAGAAAATGTGAAAGAAAATTTGAGCATAAATCATTCACAAAATGTGAAATAACAATTTATTTTAAAACATAAATAATTGTTACTAATAATTTAATGGTGAGCATGACACTCACTTATGGTGTGATAGCTATTTTACATTGCTATAATGCTTCCTCAGACACGGTTGGAGGTCTAAACTAAGTAATCCAACCGTGTCTGAGGAAGCAATAATTCAATGCGAAATAGCTGTCACAAACTAAGTAAGTGTTGAATTCATCAGTAATGTATTCTCAAAAATATATGTTTAAATATCAAGTGAAAAAGTAATATGAAAGTAAATAATATTAATTTTCAATTGTTTTCAGATTTCATTGAATAAAATGTTTTAATTTATCCATTTTCATTATTTTCAGGTGAATACTTCCAGATGGTAAAAAGATAAGACATGAGCATGCAAATAACTTTGGAAGACTTGCAGGATTGACGTGTCTCTAGTTAAATTTTACAATAATCACTACTTTTTCGTGATAGATTCTTTAGTTTTACACAATTACGTATAACCTTGAACACATTAACTGAGCTGCACATCATAGTGCAGTGGACACAGCATTGAATAATAGATTGATGATTAGAAAAATCATCTTGTGAAGGTTGATAAGATGAATTTTAAGATATCATATCCATACCAACTGCAAAATCCAAGAAAATTAAGTTTATTTACCTTTCCAAAGGCAGCATTTCCAAGCACTTTAAGGTGCCTGAATTGCAGACGAAATTAGCTAATGCTTGTACCAAAGTATCTTTGCAACTAGCATGGACAATCCTCGGATCAGCGAAATGAGTACAAATAAATTCACCAACATCCATCAGAATACCTTGATAATCTAAAACATAAACAATTTATTTTCATATACTACATTCGCAAAACATTCCTAGTAATTATATTTTTTTACAATACATTGCAAGAAATCGTGTCATTTCAAAGAAGGTTGCTTTTCAAATTCTAAGAAAACCAGTAAACTTATTACTAATATTATACAACAATATTTTTCGCCTCAAAGGTTTTTATCAAAATTTAATATTATGCACTGTTTTTACCTTTTTTAGAGTTTCGTTTCGAGTGAACTTTTAAATTAATAGCCCAGTAAAAAAGAATAATTTTGTTATTTTTCGAGTGAAGTTTTTTAGCTAAATCTAAATTTTTAGTCCATGTTAACCTCAATGTTTTGGACAATGTAACATATTCAAAATTTGTGGAGAGCAGTTTTGGACTTGAGACTGTTGAAAATTTATCACATTAAATTAATACTATACTACTACAATTTTATTAAATCAAATTTGAGGATATTCTCTAATGAGCAAATGTTGATATTTTTAATGTAGGTTGGTTGATAATAAAACTGGTAACCTGCAATTGGTAAAACTGGTAATCTATAACGGGCAAGAACTGGTATTCTCAGAGGTTTGAATGAAGCTTGAAAGATCAAGGATAATCTCTAACTGATGATCTATGATGAACAAAAATGTATATTTCTCAGAGGTTTGGCTAAAGCTGAAAGATTAAAGATGAAATCCAATTGATAATCTACAATTGAAAATAATCAATATTGGGCGAAATTGATATTCTCAGCAGTTTGGATGAACCTAAAAGGTCAAGGATCAATAAATGATAATTTGCAATTAAGGGTAATCTACAATGGAGAAAAATGGATAAACTCAGAGGAGTGGATAAATTGAAAGATCAGGGACAATCTAATTTATAAACTGCAATTGAGGATAATCTATAATTATTGACAAAATTTATATTCCAAGAGAAATAAATAATAAACAAAAAATCGATATCTCTAATAAATTATGTATCTTTTATAATGAACATCTAATTGCTGTTATCTGTCAATGATACTCTTATTCTGTAGAATGAGGAATTGAAGAAAAACAAGAGGAAAAAGATAAAGATAAAAAAATAGAAAGATAAAGATAAAAAGAAAAGAAAGTAATAGAAAAAGGAGGAGAAAAAGGTAGAAGAAGGAAGAGGAGAGAAAGATAGATAATTGGTTTTTATTGAAGCACTTTACAATTAAAGAAGGAAAAGAGGATGGAGAAAAAAGAAAGAAGTGGAAGGAGAAGAAGAAGAATGAGAAAAAGAATAAGAAAAATGAAGGAGACGACGAAGAGAGATAAGAAAAAGGAAACTATTACGGTGTCACCGTTACTCATTTAGCACAATAATTTAAATTCCTTTTCTGTGATGGATTTTTCAAATAATGTTTGCACTAGATCTGTCATTTCTCTAGTTAACTCTATTAACTAAGATGCAGATCACCTCTTATTATCAATTCTAATCTATTACATTAACAACATGTATTTCAAAATGTTATAAAGTATGGTGTAGCGTGCAACTTGTAAATGTAGTTTTAAATAATGAAGTAGAAATATAGTATGTAAGGCATCCGCAGAACTCACCCCTACACACAGACGTATAGTCTTAGTAGGGGGATTCCTGCTCTGTGTCAATTTTCTTTTACTTTCATTGTACTGGTCTGTTTTTGTGAATAAAAAATGATTTTATTTTGATTGAATTAAATTTGTAGATAGGTTATTACACATTCTAGTAATCCAGATTCAATTGAATCGGGCAACCTGCTAGTAGTTTGATAAGAGCCATGCTTACTTGGAATATTGTCGATTGGCACAGTCGGATGGAAAAGCGATCGCAGCGCAGTTGTGAGTTCGATGAGAGCATCCAGATAGAACTCGGGCACAAACGAGAGCAGTTTGCCCTTGGCCGACGCCTGCTGCAGGGTGCGAACCACTATTCGCAGCAGCCACGCCAGTTCGGCTTGCTTCTCAGGCGAGAATATCGCTGCTCTCACCCACGCCATGTGACGGCTCATCTCAGTCAGCTTCTCTTCGAACACCTTGAGAACAGTTAGGAGAACCCCTTAAAATAGGATGAGCATGACTAGAAACATGATGAAAAATGTCAACGTGCCATTGTTTCCATCAAAAGAATGCTGAAAATTGTTATATCAAACAGTGATGATTGAGTAGCGCCAAAAAGTTTCTGTAAATAGTAGTTTCTCTAAATTAAGTACGATAACTTCTGAAAGATAGCATCCCATGTTGTCAGTAGTGGGAGGGTGGGTCGGTTAAGCCTATTAAGTTTTAGTGGAGTTTGAATCAATAACTACAAATTATAGCTATTATGAAATTTAATAATTCACCATTCCAACATACATAACCCTCAAACTCATACCTTACGTCAGTGCACTGTGGGTCGTCTGACGATGCTCTAGACAAAAGAGCGAAACGGCCGTCACGCCATAACGTGAGTTAATTTCCATTTAAAAGTGGTTTTTTAAAGTTTATATTAATAATTATCAATTTATATTAGTTCCAGTTGCCTATTTTCAAGACAATTTTTTTTTTTGCTGGTAAATGAAATTCATTCAGATTTTCCTCTCCTTCTGTCAAGCAAAATGAAGAACTTTCAACTCCTAATATAGCTATTATTATTTTTGAAAGAATTTTGATCCTGCGAAATATTGTCAGTTGTTTTTCAGGAGTCCCCAACTTTTCCAATTCCAACCCATGTTCAAATTTTAGGCCATCGATTGTCAAAATACTATCCGCAGAATTCATTTCAAGAATTAATTCAAGTATAATTTATCACTTTTCTTGACAGAAAAACATGGTAACAAGCTTCAATTACAAACTCCAATAATAACCTCCAAATAATTATTCAATTAGCGCGAATGTAACTAACCAGTGGTTAGGTCAGCTCACTGTTTTAAAACAATTTATTCGTACTGTGCAGTGGGCACTGTGCATGCCTTTCTATGCGTTGGACTCTACAAAACAGCTACCTATCTGGCTTCTCCTCAAATCCCTCCGATCCCTCTAATGCCCACCCACCTAGCCATTACACATCCAATTATCTTCCACTTGGAGTCCGTGACAGCGTTTCCAGGTTGTTTTTGTAGAGGCGCCAAAAGACAGGCAAATAAAGACAGCCAATATTCAAACTACTTTTCTTCTATTCTATGACACTTCCAACGTAAACATTGCATTATAAAATAATATAATGAACTTCTAGCAAACCGCTAAGATTTAAAAAATCAATTTTATTTTCTTGATTTCAATTTTATTGCTGGGAGGGCTCTGTCCTAGAGTCAACAAGGGCCAGCCGCTACTGCATGTAGTACCGACAACTAATCTAGACGCTACATCAAGTCTGCAATATTGTTGAGACCCTTTTTCTTACCGTTATGCTTTGTTAGCAAGTCGTTTTCTCAAGAGCAGAAAATCAAGCATGTAGTTCATGCATTCAATACACTGAGCGAAGCGGCCATTTCTAGCATTTGTGAAAGTTCGAGTAATTTGTGTATATTGTACAGATAGTAATTAAAGTTTGTGAAAATATTTGGTTTACTTCTTATTTTCACCATTCGATTACCTTCTAATGGGCACAATTTGATGATCACTCTGTACAAGGACTATATCGAGGGCTTTAATTACAAAATGCAGATACTTTCAAGACTTTTTAACCCTTCATATAAAAACCATATTCAAAAGTTCAATAAATGATTAAAAGTTTCCATAAATGTTCAATGTGATCGCCACCAGAAGACCATAAGAGAACTATGAGGTATTCGAATTTTTCCAACACTCGTAACAACATTAATAAACCTACAGTCTCGGAAGGCACTTCATTCTAAAGCTTGAGAATAGCTCTAAAGCATTTAAATTAACCAGTCTTGTATATAGAAAAAACAGATAGTCTTGTATCTTATAGAAAAGACTCCATAACAAAAATTTTAATTTTCTGTTTTTGAAATTTTATAACTCGTGGAATAATAAGCGTTTTGGAAGAAATATTAAAAGGGCATTTTGTAGTAACTTTATACTGAACATTTTATTGGGAAAATAAATTCAATATCTTGAACCATCACCGAATTGCAGTCGATAGAGAGAAAATCTGGACATTTTGGCCGCAATCTTGAGTTTTGAACGAATGAGCAAAAGCTGAAATCTTCACAATCGATATTCGTTCTCTGCTATTTATAACGAAGAGATTGACACCTGTCTCACACTTGTATACTCAAAGAGCCCACGGGAGCCTTATTTAGTAGTATTTTCCCCCGAATTGGTGGGTAATTTGATTAACGCGTACTTTTGGTTGGGCTTCTGGTATCTGTCACATTAAACATTTTTGATAATTTATTTGAAAAAATTAATTTGTTTTTTCATATGAATGGTCTAGAACTTTTGTGAGTATAAGCGTTTTATAATGAAAGTCTTTCAAAATGTTGACATTCTTTTGTAATAATCACCCGGTAGTGTGATTACCAAATAAATACATTTTCATTGCAGTCTGGAAACAGAGATATTCTGAACACTGAGACCATTTCTTTAGGTTTTTACAAAGTTGTAATAAGTTTTTTCAATTGTTTTTTGTAGATTGTACATTTATAACAGAATAGTAATTGAACATTTTATATTTTATGAGCAGTCACCTAAGCTTGCTAAAGCGTCGGTTTCCAACATTGCGGATTTGGACAAATTGACAGCGGACAGGGCAGGAATACACTACAAATGATGCTTTCAATAAAGGTTCCTATACAAAAAGCATCAATTGTATTGTATTCCGGCCGTCCGCTGTCCATTTAGCCCCAATCCGCGAAGTTGGAAACCAAGGCTCTAAATTCAATTTTAGCAACACATTTTTACGTACAATTTCAACGAACTAACGTCAATTTTACAACATTACATTGCATAATTTTGGAAAAATTCAACATGATGGAGATTTTTATATTCCTATATAGTTTCGTTTACCTCATAGAACCTACAGTTCTATATAACAGATTGATTTGAGCAAAGATTTGGATAAGTCATCACGAACGGAATCTTTTGATACAGTAAGTCAGAAAATTCATAAGACTATAACGAAATCTGTCAATTTATTGAAAAGAGTATATTGTTTAATAAACTACAAATTAATCACTCAATTAATGTAGTCAATGCTTATATTTTGGATATGAATAGAATGTATAACACAAATTTAAGTCTGCAACCGAAATGTATAATATTGTTACGGGTTCTATGTCTAAAATAACGCTGGCAACACTTAAATTTATCACTCGCACTTTATTTACACAAATAAACACAACAATCACTGTTCAGTAATGTCTTACAGAAAAAATAAGCAATTAAAAACAGATAACATGATATTGTTCAACTGATAATGAGTTTTCAATAAACTGTACAAAAATCAATCACTAAAAGTTAAAAGGCCGATCTAATATTAATTAATAACTGTACAATAAACTGTCCAACAATATTCAAAAAAAGAAACGTCGAAAAAGAACACTTAACTTACGTAGCACTAGTCCGTAATACAACAAAAACTATTTAGCAGCTCACTGGTATGAATTAAACAGGAAAAAGAATTATCTCTATAGTCACTGAGAAAGAATTATCACTATATATAGACACAATATAGAACTGACACAATTTGTTTATCATGACGAATTTTCAAAGACAACTGAACTCAATTACCAGAGACTTCCTCTATTTATATAAAATTTCATAATTGAGATATCTCTCGAATTTTCTGTCAACTTCTAAATAAATAAATCAAGGGAACTGGAACTTTCCACTATATTCGATAAGACTCCATTAATTTCTAATCAAACAACTAGAACATTCTACTAATTACCAAGTAAACACCATAAAAGTGTCAAAAGCAGAGTAATTAATGGTTTAAAAGTAAACATTTACATAGCAGATAACACCAAGAACCATTGTCTCTTCTTTCTTTCTATTCTCTCCAATTTCACATTCGCTACACTACCCCCACCTTAAGAGATTGTTCTGTCCCAGAACAAAAGCACTTATGTTAGTTTAGATTGGGTCTGGTTTCTGGCTGGTTCCTCATTGGTCTTCCAAGGGTTGTAAATGCAGATGGTAATCTGGACATCAGTGGATTTGAACAACTCCTCCAGCATTGGCTTCACAATTGTCCAATCCAGGCCATCATATCCACTTCCAAGCCATGGTATGCCAAGTTTCCTTACTCCTAGTTGCTGCATTCTGTCCCTCAGCTGAACCAAGCAAGTCCACAATGTGTCATATGATGCCTTCATCTCAAGCTGTCCCTTAGTCACCAGGTAGAAGAGATGTAGACCATGCCGCTGCAGATGAAGAACATTTCCTTCCTTGGGTCCTTATTGTTCCAGATCTCCAAGACCACCAAACTTCTTCCTGAAGACTGTAGCAATGCCTCAAGATTCCACTAAGTTGCTGGTGACACAATGCGCCAGTGCATACTCCTTGGGCAGGGTGAACTGATCCCTTTCACATGTCTGGATCATTTTCCCAACTGTTGTTGAACTGCAATCATCAGTAGACTTCTCTGGTGATATAGTATGCAGAACCTGAGCTGTGTGTTCTTCCTCAGCACCATTTCTACCATGGAATGGAGTCAAACGATTGAAATGTACTATTCTTGGCTTCCCTCTTGGAGGTTTTCTTATCTGGTATACCACATCATTGATCCTAGTCACAACTTCAAATGGTCCTTCCCACTGATTTTGAAGTTTTGGAGAGTAGCCACGAATTCTCCTTGGGTTGTATAACCAGACTAGGTCTCCTGATTAGTATCCACACTGGTCAGCTTTGATGTCATACCATTCCTTCATCTTCAGGCTTGCTTCATCAAGATTGGTGCAGACTTTCTCATGAGTCTCATTCATGTGCTTCCTCAGTTGGGTGATGTAATCTTCCTCCTCAAATGTCTCACCAGGCTTGCTTCCAAACTGAAGATCACAGGGTAGCCGTAGATCTCTACCAAAGATGATGCGAGCAGGTGTTTCCCTTGTAGATTCATTAATGGAGCTACAATATGCCATCAAAAAGAAATGGAGATGTTGATCCCAATCATGCTGATTGTCTGAACCACTTTCCTCAGATATCGCTGCATGGTCCTGTTCATTCTCTCTACCATGCCATCTGACTGTGGGTGCAATGGAGTGGTCTGTGTCTTCCTGATGCCCATCAACTCACACACTCTGCTGAACACTTCTGACTCAAAGTTTCTCCCTTGATCTGAGTGCAGCTCTAATGGCACACCAAAATGACTGAAGAACTGCTTTATCAATACATCAGCCACTGTGATTTCTTCCTGGTTAGGTAAGGCATATGCTTCAACCCATTTACTGAAATAATCCATGGCTACTAGGATGTATTTGTCTCCATCATTGGTTGTGGGGAATGGTCCAGCAATATCAATAGCCACATGCTCAAATGGTGCCCCAACATTATAGGTCTTCATTGGTGCCCTTTTCTTCCTTTGTGGACCATTGGCCACTGCACAAGTTGTACATTTCTTACACCAATCTCTGATGTCCTCCTTCAAGTTAGGCCAGTAGAATCTTTCTCTGACTTTTTCTAATGTTTTGTGAAGTCCAAGATTACCACCAGAACTTCCATCATGCAAAATCCTCAGTACTTCAGGTATGCGGTTGTTTGGGACAATCACTTGTTGCCTTTTCTGGTCCCCTGCTGCATTTTTAATCACCCTCTTAAGGACACCATCATTTTCAATAATAGAGTCCCACTGTGCCCAATAGGTCTTGACACTTTGAGATAGAGGTGCTATTTCCTGCCAAGTTGGTCTTCCATGTCCTGAATGTTTCCAATCCCAGAGGTGCTTCAAGTCAGGATCTCTTCTCTGGTCTTCCTGCAGCTTGTTGCTCTTCCAAAGATCAGCAATTACAATAGTTCTTGTCAAGATGCCTTCCTTGTGGTCATGGTGGGAACAGTGCTTACAATCTTCTTCACAGGGTCTCCTTGAAAGAGCATCTGCATTTCCATGACTGATCCCTTGATGAACTGATTCAAAATTGTACTCCTGGAGTCATTCAATCTAGCATGCCACTTGTCCTTCAGGAGTTTTGAACCAGAGCAGCCACTTCAGTGCTGCATGGTCTGTCCTCAGGAGAAAATGTCTTCCAAAAAGATATTTGTGGAAGTGTCCAACAGCCTTAACCACTGCTAGAAGTTCCCGGCGGGTGACACAGTAGTTGCACTCAGGTTTTGACAGGACTTTGCTGAAATATCCAATGACCTATTCCACTCCTTCCTGCTCCTGAGAAAGTACTCCTCCAATGGCCACATTACTGGCATCTGTATCCAGGATGAATTTTCCTTCTGCCTTAGGGTAACCAAGGATGGGGGCATCAACCAGTGCTTGCCTCAGCTCATCAAATGCATGTTGACAGTTCTCATCCCAAACAAAGCTACTCTTGTCCTCCGTCAACTTGGTCAGAGGTTTAGCAATGTTGGAGAAACCCTTCACAAACCGCCTATAATAAGTGCACAGACCAAGAAAGCTTCTCACTTCATGCTTGTCATGTGGAACTGGCCACTTGGTTACAGCCTCTATTTTCTCTGGGTCTGGGGCAACTCCAGCATCAGACACAACATGTCCCAGATAGTTGACTTTTCTGAACAGGTTGCACTTCTTTGGATTCAGTCTCAGATTCGCCTGCCTCAGCCTCTGGAATACTTGCTCCAGGTTATGTAGATGATGACTGAAGGACTTTCCCAAAACAATTATGTCATCCAGGTAAACTAAACAGGTCTCCCAAGACAATCCTCTCAACACACTCTCCATTAGCCTCTCGAATGTAGCTGGAGCATTACACAGCCCAAATGGCATAACCTTGAACTGCCAAGGACCTTCACCTATTGAGAAAGCAGTCTTTTCTTTATCCACTGGCTTCATGCCCACTTGCCAATACCCACTCTTGAGGTCTAGTGTTGAGAATAGTTTACATCCCTCAAGGCTGTCTAATGTGTCATCAATCCTTGGCAGAGGATAACTGTCCTTCTTGGTGACATTATTCAGCAATCGATAGTCTATGCAGAATCTCAATGACCCATCTTTCATCTTCACCAGCACCACTGGAGAAACCTAAGGACTGTTTGAAGGTTCTATGACATCATCTTCTTCCATTTCCTTGATTACTTTCCTAGCTTCCTCCCTCTTTGCTAATGGCAATCTCCTTGGATTTTGACATATGGGCCTAGCATCACTAGTATCTATTGCATGCTGTACAATATTTGTTCTTCCTTTTGGACCTGCCCCAATTTCAAAGACATCCTGGTATCTGGTGATGAAGTCTTTCACTTTGGCGGCCTGTTCAGCTGTAAGGTTCTTGCAGGTGGTAGAAGTGAATTCCTGAAGTTCCTTTGGAAGTCCTTGGTTCACTTGCTAAGACTTCTGGATCCGTCTCACCACTGATGAGGCTGTTGAACAGTGTCCAAGCATGCTTCCTTCTTTTAGAGTGATCTTGTAGTCATTAACATTCATGATGCATACTGGGAACTTGTTGCTGGTCCAAAATAAAGTTCTTGCCACTAAGACTCCTTGATGTAAGTTGTCCTCTTGTCCTGCTGGTTCCAATAGTGCACTCTGCCCTTCCTCCATGTCATCCTGTCTTCTCCCATAGGCCACAACCTGGCTCCTTGCTGGTAGGGTGATGTCAGTGAGTAACAATACTCTGCTACTGCTTGGCTTCCCTGGGTGAAGTATGACCTCTTCTTCTCCAATTACCACATTTTTCTTATTCAAGTCCAACTTGAGACCAAACTTGTTGAAAAATCCATCCCAAGTATAACATTTTCTTATATATCTGCCACTAACACTTGATGCTTGAAGTTACTGCCACCAATAAGGAGGGTAGCAGCTGTCTCCCCGAAAACTGTAGCCAAATCCCCTGTAGCTGTATGGAGTGTCCACCTTGTTGACTTAATTTTCTTCTTATCACAGACTGCGCTCCTATTCAGGATGGTCATGGTAGCTCCTGTGTCAATAAGTAGTTGTCTTGCTTGTCAATCCACAATGCCATCTATATACAAACTACTTCTGCTGCCAGCAAGAGATGCCACCTCTGCTTTTCTTACAGGGGCCTTCTGCTTGTGGGTTGACAGCTGCCCCTCCCTATCAACCCTCTTTAGTTTACCTGCTCCTTCTTCTCACCTGGTTTGGTGGTACACTTGCTTCTAACATGTCCAATTTTTCCACATGCCCAGCATCGAACCTCCTTCTTCCTGGATCTCAATTTTTCCAGAACCTGTTCAACTATCTTCTGGATTGTGCTTGCATCCATGACTTCAGCCTCTATGGCCCATACCTTAGAATGGCCTGGTACTGACTGCCAAACTGCTTCAAACTCCAATGCCTGGGCCAAAGCATCATTTAATGTCTTGGGTCTAGCCAGTTTGATGGACTGTTGGGTCTCTGGTATTCTCAATCCATTCAAAAATTTCTCTACTGCAAGACTTTCATATGTGTTGTCATCAGCAGATGGATATGCAGTCCTAACAAGTCGAGTGATGTCAGCCTCAAATTCTTGTAGAGATTCATTGGGCCTCTGCACCCTATTATTAAGCTGAGATTGGTACAACTGTTCCAGGTGTTTGTTGCCAAACCGCATCTCCAGTCGTCTCCACAGCTTACTGAAACTCCACTTCTCAGCTGATGGTATTGAGTGAACAATTGCCAATGCTTCACCTTGGAGATTCATCCTCAGGATGTAGGCCTTTGTTGCTGGTGACTACCCCTGGAACTCAGCTGCTGACTCAAACAGTGTTTGGTAGTCTTCTAGAGGTGTTTTTCCATTGTAGGTAGGCAGTTCAGTGTGCTGAGGTATAACTACTGGCTGTTTCTGTAGATCTTCCTTGTTTGCTACCATCATTGACTTGTCTGGAATAACTATTTCAGGAAAACTTGAAGATTTACTTACTTCTTGGTCACTTCTTGAAGTTCCATTACCACAATCCAGCTGCTTAAGTCGATTTTCCATGGTTTTCAAATGTTCCTGCAGTCAACCTTCCATGGTTTTGAAGTCTTCCTGTATTCGATCATCCATTTTTTTTTCAAGTCTTCCTTCACCTTAGTGACTTCTTCATGCAATGAAGTAATATTTTCTTGTAATTTGCTCTCTATGGACGTCATGTTGCCATGAATAACCTCTAGTTTACCCTCCATGGATGTAATATTTTCTTGCAGCTTACCTTCCATGGATGTCATATTCTCCTGCATATCCTGTGGTTATCCCTTCCTGTCCTTGAGCCACAAGGACCCAGGGTGCAGTTAAGAAAACAGTGAAACAACGCAGTCAGACTACAGCAAGTTAATTAGTAATAAAACTATCACTTACCAAAGGTGACTTCAATGTGGACTGTAAGTAGGTGGTAAAGTTGACGTCTTCTGGCATGAGTAGATTTCTTGAATGTATGTAATTTTGAATCATATATGTATATTAATAACTGATACTTTCACGGAACGGAACGCAACACGGTACGAGGTTGACAGTCGAGGAACAAACTCGAGAGTGAAGTGAAATTGAAAGGAAGGGTGAACGGAAGGGTAGGAGGGGAGTAGGGGGGGGGGGGAAAGGATGATAGTTTATTATCTCAACCAACAAGCAATAATCCGCCTGCGCTAAGAATCAACCATCTCCGCCCGCCTTGGATTGCCTCAATCCAAGAAACAAAACTCAAAAGGATTAAAAAATTAAAACACACAATGCACTGAGATAAAGGAAAAACAGGAAAAAGGGGGGGGGGCGGAGACACTAGTTAAAGAGACACTAGTTTGGGAGTATTGGGGCTAGTTTCCTAACCGGCCTAACATACTCTCCTGATTTGGTTTTAACGTACGCGGAGCGAACAACTCCCTTAGAATCGCGAATGACGCTTGCAATGCGTCCTAATGGGTATGATAGGGGCGTTGAATTATCTTCTTTAATCCACACTAATTGCCCAATTTGTAAGTTAGAGTCGTGCTCAAACCACTTATTTTTCTGCTGAAGAGTGTGGAGATATTCTCTCTCCCATCTCTTCCACAACCTTTGTGTGAAGCGATTCACCTTCTCCCAACGAGATAGTCTGTGTTCATTGGAGTCAGTATAGTCATTTTCGGGAACAGCCAACAAGGGGCGATGGATAAGAAAATGTCCAGGAGTTAAGGCAGCGTAATCATTGGGTGACGATGAAAGTGCATACAACGGCCTTGAGTTAAGTATCGCCTCAATTTTAGTGAGAATAGTGGTGAACTCAACAATTGTAACAGTATGGTTTCCTAATTCACGGAACAAATGATATTTAACATTTTTTATATTGGATTCGCAAATTCCATTCATAAATGGGGCATGTGGGATATTAAACTGGAATTTGATGTTTTTATTGGACATATCATCAATAATTTTTGTCTGATTTTCAGAAACTCGCAAAAATTCAGTAATTTCCTTCAATTGTCGTGCAGCTCCTTTAAAATTCGTCCCTTGGTCACAGAATATTTCTTGAGGTAACCCACGTCTCGACACAAAGCGATGAAGAGTGACAATGAATTCCTCAGACGTCAAACTGGTTAACGTTTCAATATGACAAGCTTTTGTCGCTAAACAAACAAATAGAGCGAAATATGCCTTGTAGGTGTGAGCCTTAGGCCGAACACTCTCCTTAACTACGAAGGGACCTGCGAGATCGACAGCGACTTTGAAAAAGGGTGCCGTGGGAACGACACGAGAGCGGGGCAAGTCGCCCATAACGGGTTCAACAGTATTCGCTTTGAATAAACGACAACGAGTACAATTGTGTATGACATGTCTAATTACACTATGGGCTCCAATAATCCAAAAACAACGCTGGATGAGAGCACGCACAATCCTAGGTCCAGCATGGAGATAGGAGCGGTGATAATATTCAATAATGAGCTTAGTAAAATGACTGTCCTTATGAATCAAGCGAGGATGCTTAGCTTCATATTCCAAATCACTATTCACAAGTCTGCCACCAACGCGAATAAAATCATCACTATCCAAAAAAACAGACAACTTTTGAAAGGCTTTATCACAAGGCTTTCCTTCTTTCAGAAGGGTAAGTTCACGATTGAAATGACACTTTTGAACGATTCTAACGTAGAAATCTTGTGCGGATTTCAACTCTTTAACACTTAATACTCCTTTTTCACGAGAGACACCTTTTATTTTTGCTCTGCTCTACAATTATTGACAAATCGGAAAACATATGCACAAGAACGCAACATTCTTAGATATGAGGAGAAATGAGTTATTTGAATAACGGCACTATCTTCGGTAAGATTCAAAACAATTTCACCTTGATTATTTTTAATATCAGGTAGACTTTCAGAGGGTATTGTTACGGAAGACAATGGCCAGCATGATAACGGCTCTGAACACCATGTTGGAGCTCTATACCACTCTTCTAACGAACTCAACATTTGAGGAGGAATACCTCTTGAACCCACGTCAGCAATATTGAAATCAGTACCAATATGATTCCAATCATTTAGATTAGTCAATTCTAATATTTTCACGACACGATTTGCAACGAACGTTTGCAACTTATAGGGTGGTATACGCAACCAAGCTAACACAATAGTTGAATCACAGAAGAGAAACGTTGATTGTCGATTAATTTTAGACAGATTAGGAAGCACTGAAACGTACGATTTTGAAAGCAACAACGCAGCTAAAAGCTCTAAACGTGGAATTGAAAGTGTTTTTAACAGTGCCACTTTAGTTTTTGCTTTTATTAGAAAGCATTTAACAACAGAGTCTGAGAAAACAACTCTCAGATAAATACAAGCACATATTCCTTTTTGAGATGCATCACAAAATCCTACTATTTGACACGAAAGTGCATCACCATAAACGCAACGAGGAATTGAAATTGAACTAAGAGCAGGAAGCTCTTCCATGAACTTATTCCAGCATGCATTATAGTCATCAGGAATTGGTGTATCCCAATAAATTTGTAATTTCCATAGCTCTTGTAAAAAACATTTCATTTTGAAAATAACAGGAGCTATAAAACCAAGTGGATCATACAGTCTAGCAATTACAGACAAGACACTGCGCTTTGAGTTTGTCTTATGATACTCCGGAACTGAAACTTTAATTTGAAAACAATCGGTAGTCGGATTCCACATAATACCTAACACCTTAACACTAGAATTAGGTTCATCACTGATATGAAAGGGAACTTGACTGTTTTCCAAACGAACCCGTTTCAGGAATTCAGGAGAGTTACTACTCCACTTGTTCAGTTTGATATCAGCACTTTTCAGGAGATTGCATAGTTGTGATTTAATTTCACACATTTCCTCCAACGAGCTAGCACCTATTAGAAAATCATCATGGTAAATTTCATCACGAATTGCGGTCGCCGCTAAAGGAAATTTATCTCCCTCATCTTCTGTCAATTGAATCAATACACGTTGAGCGAGAAATCCCGAGGGTTTCAAACCGTATGGAATTCTTTTTAACTCATAGACGACAATATCCTTTGAAGGATCTTCACGAAACAATATATGAAGAAACGAACAATCTTCTTCATCAACAAGAATAGCTCTGTACATTTTTGTAATATCACATGTAAAAACAAATGAATGCAATCTGAACCTAGTTAAAATATCACAAATATCATTTAACAACGTCGGTCCAGAGTGTAAGACTTGATTCAAGGAAACGTGACCCCTCTTTGCTGATCCATCAAAGACAACACGAACCTTTGTGGTGGGTGATGAAGGGTTGAATACACAAAAATAGGGTATGAAATATTTTCCAGGTCTTCTAGCAATTTCCATGTGATTTAAAAGTCGATACTCTTTCATAAACGATAAACAGTCAGCTCTTAAGCGAGCATCACGCAACATACGACGTTCTAACGAGAGAAATCTATTCAACGCAATTTCATGTGACTCATAAAATTCGAGATTTTTAGTGTCTACCTTGAACGGGAGCTTGACAACATATCTTCCCTGTTGATCACGTTTGTGAGTTTCAACAAAATGTTTTTCACAAAATTCGTCATCAGGATTAGGAAATTTAACATTAGAAATTTCCTCACTTTCCCAAAACTTATGAACCAAACTATTCAACGAGTTCTCAGAATCGGGATGTATCAATAACGAAGGTAATGTCTGGTTATTGGTCACGGAACAACTTGGGAATTCACCCAAAATTATATCACCAAACACGGAAGGTATAACGCAAAACGAAGCACCTTCTTCAGATGTAATTTGGTTATGATGACTTAATATTTTGTTGAATAACTGACAACCTAATAGGAGGTCAACGGAACGCTGTTCATAGAACCTGGGATCAGCCAAATTGAATTTTTTCAATTCATTTTGAATCTTTGAATCCAGATACACGGGGGTTAACGGCCCAACTATTTTATCAATCACATAAGCTTCAGCTTCTACATGAGGATGGTTTAAACCTTTAGGTTTTAATAAACATTTTACAACGCCACAGGAATTTCCGACACTTGCGGAATTTAAACCAGAGAAATTTTGTCTGCGATCCTGAACAGATAAACCAAGTTTTATAACAAGATCTTTTGTTATGAAATTAGTAGTGCTACCTGAATCAATAATCAGACGAACGTTAACAAACGAACCAGAAGAACTTTTTATTTGAGCTAAAGCTGTGCCTAAAACAACACTCGTTTTAGGAATACACTGAATAGAAGGATTAATAACGTTTTCAGTCATACCGCAATGTTGTGTAGCTATAGGATCGGTTTGAGTTATTGAATCACTTGATTTCAACTTTAAATCGGCCTTAGGGCTGTTATCCGATCGCTTCTGATAACTAACTGGAGAGCACGATCTACTGTTATCATTGCTACGTGGGTAATGCAATAACTTATTATGCATACGATTACACACACATTTTGGTTTGGACTTACACTGGCCGACAAGATGAAATTTAGAAAAACAGTTGAAACACGCTTTCAATGATTTGATATATTCATTTCTATCTTTCGTATCTTTCTTTAAAAAAACAGGGCATAACGACAACATATGATTTTTTGAACATAATGGGCAATTTAGTTCGGAACGATCAGTGAATTTTGAATTATTTGTAGCATTGCGAAAGCAGTTGTCAACCTGAGTAGATAACACAACTTTCTTTTGAAACGGTTTCATTTTACTATTAATCTTATCTACTGGTTTAGTCACATTCATATTCGGTGCATCAGACGCCGACAATTGGAATGTCCTAACTCTTGTGTTTACAAAATCAATCAGCTGTTGACATGATGGAAAACTTTTATCTGCTACTACAATTTCAAAAGATTCACAAGATTGTTTATCTAATTGTCGTATGGCTAACGAATACAATAGGTAATCTCCTAGGTCAGGAATTTTCAACGATTTTAATGAAGTGATGCTATCACCAACTTTCACGAGAAAATCTTCAAGAGATTTTAAAGAAGGTTTCACTGGGACACTAGTGGTTTTTAAAATCTCATTCATATAATAATTTGCTAAAACTCTATCATTTTCATAGCGTTTACAAAGGGCTTTCCATGCTAAATCAAAATCAGCACTAATCTGAAATGATTTTACTACTCTAGCTGCTTCACCAGATAACAAATTATGTAAGATATGAGACTTGTGGACTGACGAATAATATTTATCATTTAAAATCAAAGATGTAAATATATTTCTGAACCTAGGCCAGTCTGAAATGTCAGATCCATCAAACGATTTTATCTCTGCAGGAGGTAATATCATATTTAAACGTGGTGAATGAGTAGATGGAGAAGGATCATTTTTTATCTCTTGTTTCTGCAGTAATCTATCACGAGAATCAATTATGGCACAAGCTAAGTTATCTATAGCATTTAATGATTGATAATCAGGTTCAAAATCAGGATTAATTTGAATAGAAAGTTCATTTATTTCATCCAACAATGATGAAAATTCACTAACTGTTTTTTCAATGAACCTACTTCTAATCAAGAATTGTTTTTGAACGTTTAAATCATTGATATTTTTCCATAAGTCGTATGCTTGCTGAACACGGGTGAATAAAGTTTCTTTCTTTTTCAAACGAATGCTTAGCAAGGCTTCGGGTTTTGCAGTTGCCATTGTAGACTATCGGCAGATAAGATAAGGTTGCGGGATACAACAACAGGATTAAGGAAACGGGATTGATCATGAAATCTCAGTGCATGAGTCAACTTTACAAATTGAAATTTAAACTAATAAAGTTATAAAATTTCTGGAAATGAGGCTTTGATCCGGACACGGAGGACAATATGGTTATCCCTTCCTGTCCTTGAGCCACAAGGACCCAGGGTGCAGTTAAGAAAACAGTGAAACAACGCAGTCAGACTACAGCAAGTTAATTAGTAATAAAACTATCACTTACCAAAGGTGACTTCAATGTGGACTGTAAGTAGGTGGTAAAGTTGACGTCTTCTGGCATGAGTAGATTTCTTGAATGTATGTAATTTTGAATCATATATGTATATTAATAACTGATACTTTCACGGAACGGAACGCAACACGGTACGAGGTTGACAGTCGAGGAACAAACTCGAGAGTGAAGTGAAATTGAAAGGAAGGGTGAACGGAAGGGTAGGAGGGGAGTAGGGGGGGGGGAAAGGATGATAGTTTATTATCTCAACCAACAAGCAATAATCCGCCTGCGCTAAGAATCAACCATCCTGGATATTTCCTTGTAGTTTGCCCTCCATGGATGTCATATTCTCCTGTATTTCACCCTTAATGGATGTGAAATTTTCCTGTAGCTTGCCCTCCATGGATGTTATTAATTTTGTATCTGGAGTCTTGAAGAGGTAGGTCGCTGGATCTTCTCCTTCTCCCAATAATGCATCACGAAGACGGTCAGTAGTATAAAAATGACAGAGCTGGCGAAACCTTGACCTTTGACCTTTACCCCCCCCCCCCCCCCCGGCTCGCTGCAACCTTCCGGACCCATTCCCCTCTTCCCCCTCTCTCTTGTCCCCTCTCGCTCTCTCGCTCACTCCCGCTCTCTCTCTCTTGCTCTCTCATACCCTCTCTCTTACTCTCTCATACCCTCTCTCTTGCTCTCCCATACCCTCTCTCTTGCTCTCCCATACCCTCTCTCTTGCTCTATCTTGCCCTCTCTCTTGCTCTATCTTGCCCTCTCTCTTGCTCTCTCATACCCTCTCTCTTGCTCTCTCATACCCTCTCTCTCGCTCTCTCTCACGCTCTCTCTCTCGCTCTCTCTTACCCTCTCTCCTTCTCCTTCTCCTTCTTCTTCTCCATCAACCATCTCGTCCTCCTCTTCTTTCTCCTTCTCCTTCTTCTTCTCCTCCTCCTTCTCATTCTCCTTCTCCTTCTCCTTCTCTCTCCTTCTTCTTCTCCTTCTCCTTCTTTTTCTCCTTCTCTTTCTCCTTATCCTTCTCCTTTTCCTTCTCCTTCTTCTCCTCCATCACCATCTCCTTACCCTTTTCCTTCTCCTTCTTCTTCTCCTCCTTCTTCTTCTCCTTCTTCTTCTCCTTCTCCTTCTCCTTCTCTTTCTCCTTATCCTTCTCCTTCTTCTTCTCCATCACCATCTCCTTCCCCTTTTCCTTCTCCTTATCCTTCTTCTTCTCCTCCTTCTTCTCCTTCTCCTTCTCTTTCTCCTTCTCCTCCTCCTCTTTCTCTTTCACCTCTTATTTATCTACCTCTTCCTCTTGCTCTCTCTTCCTCTTCTTCCTCTTCCTCTTTCTCTTTCACCCCTTCTTTATCACCTCTTTCTTTCTCTTCCTCTCTCATACACTTGTATAATGTTGTAGTCACGTTTTTAGTGCATGGCGCCAGAATGTCAAGGTCAGTGATTACGTAATGCGAGAAACGAGCGATAACATTTGGAGAAAGAGGAATGATGATAACGCAAGGAACAGTAGATAACTATGCGCCAGTGAATGTAGTGGAGAGTAATTGCGAAGTAGAACAACAAACTATAGTAACGCTGAGGAGAATGCGAAGATCGGAACAAAGAAGAGACGAGAAGAATGAGTTTATCCCGCTGCGAACCGTTTACAGTGAGAGGAGCTGGTATCAGAGGATACTACGAACGTGAAAACAATAAGAAGAGAGCAAAGAGACAAGCAATAGCCGACAACTCTCTTCCTCTTCTTCCCCACACCCTCTCTCTTACGCTCTCTCTTCCATTCTCTCTCTCTCTTGTAGTAGTAGTATCCTATTGATAATAGTAATATAACTTACAAAACGTAACGTATCGTCTTGTATATATTTTTTATCTATCTTCCATGAATGTAGGTGTTGTCATCCATCCAAGGTAATAGTCAGAAGTTATATAAATTATACTTTACTCTCTCTACTCCTCTCCCTCTTTCTCAGCTACCTCTTTCCCCTGTCTCTTTCCTCAAACTTTTATAGAGACTATTTATCAAAAGTTTCCTTGTCATACTCTTTCCGCAAGCATCAACAATGATGCTATAATTTTTCCTCTTGGCAAAGGACATTATAAAATCGCTACCAATCATGAACAGCTACAGGCTACCATCTATATATATTTTACCATTACTATTTGTTATACATCCACGTATCGGCAGAAAAGGACCTTGTGAAATCGCTGCCAATCTTGGACAGCTATACCATCAATATCCACCATTAATATCATTAATTAAAGTCATAAAAATATCCACGTGCTGGCTACAATAATTTTAAATAACTATTCATTCAGGTTTCATATGTATGACGTCAATGTTGCATTCACAATTTTTTCAAACTATTATCCTTCCCCATGTATAACTGAGAGATCTGCATATTTATATTCTATTAAACGACTAATTACTATATCCTCCAAATTTTGTTACATCACACGTCAAACTATAAAATTTAAAGACCGTTGCAACCCTCTTAGTGGAGGGATTCACCTAAATTCGCTATGATTGGTGGATTACCGCATCACGTCTCCTCCTTCTCCAAAACCTCGGCTTTACCTTAAAAGATTCAGATTACTACTATTTAAATTTTTTAAAACCTCACAAACAAATCTGCGACCAACCACATGCAGCTCATTCCTAGATGTCTAAAGAAATGATACCGACTTCAAACAAGTCCTACAAAAATTTTTATCTCATCGAGAGCGCGTAAAATTGGATACGAAAGTGAATGGTATGTAAAACTATTTTATTACTAATAATTGAAGTAAACTGAATACAAGTATTCTGAAATTTTTTCATAATCAATCATACCAGAACTATAACTATTTGTATTATTGAGAAATAAAAAATATCTTTACTAGTGCTTTGAACCGTAACAGCAATAAAGTTAGAGTATATTGAAAATTTTTGATTGAATTATGACTGAGGCTAACGTGTTCAGCAGTTTTGTCAAGGAGCATATTATTTAAGAATATAAATCAATGTTGATGCTTTATGCAGTTACACATTCTCAAGTAACTATTGTTTCATCCTGCTTCAATAGATGAACTATATGTGAATCACCACCTTTAAAAGAAATAATTAGGTAAAACGATTTGGTAATTCATGATAATAAATATTTTACGAGCTTCAAACCGACTATATTCTTACAAACAATAATGTCATACTTGTACTGAATCATATCATTACGTTAACTCAGGGTAAAAAAGATCTGTATGTACCATAGCCGATACGACTGTAGGTGACTCTTCAGACCTCAATGTTTTAGTCCGAAGAGCGTACTACACAAACGAGGAGTGAGGTAGTTTGTGATTGCTTTCCTCACTGAGCTTACAGAATTGTATCAGTATGCCAAGCCCACCGAAACAAATTCTGAAGCTCTATGCTTGACAGTCCATTCCCACCTTTACACAGGGTCTGGCTGAGTGTGTATATACTATCTAGCACACCTCTGAGCTACTTCCTGCGTCCAAGCCATTATTCGACAGAGACGTTTGGAAAGCAACACAATAATTGATGTAGCCTTTTTGTATCTGAGATGAATAAAATTTAATTCATCGCAAGCCACAATAAGGCAAGAAGGTCTACTTGCTTAAAACATTTTATTCAAATTTCAATTAACGATGATATTATCTCCATTAGTATATTTCATGCCAACTTTTCATTTTAAATACAGCATAGGGAAAAAGAACTGAAAGGGAACATGAGTACAAAGATGGGTTAATTATGCGGAACGACGGACGCCTCGGGCAACAATTTCCTTGTCAATCATCACTAACCTTCTAGAGGAGAACCAGATGCTTTCAGACTATACTTTCTAGAACTGGAAATTGCTCTATGATATTGAACAAGAAACGGAATACTCTTGAAAATGCACAGGTGATTTATCTCAATTAGTATTCCATATATTTCATACCAACTTTTCATTTTGAATTGAATAGCATTTCAACTGATATTCCTGCCTGACTGGTTGTAGAATACATAGATCCGACAGCCAGCTTCACCGAGTTGAGTTGGCTATTACGGTAAATAGTTGTTTACCTTGTACCACAGTTTTAAGCTGTTTGTGAAATACTAGGAAAAAATATTTGAGTTCACTTACATTCAATTCGTAGACTAGTTTCAAGTATGTGATTTGTTGAGCATAAACTTAAGCTGAATTGAGCATAGTTTTGTAATATTTCCTATCAAAGTTTAAATCAATTGTGTATGCTAAACAAATGAGCTGCAGTATGCCTACTGGAATAGTAGGTCAAGTCTCCCTAAATGCGTGGGGCTAAGTCCCCCTAAATGAGGCTTCAGCATATTTCGTTAAATAATTAATTAACCAAGATTGGATCTGCAATTTATTCTATACTAACTTATAGCTAATTATATGTATAATTGAATGAAAAACGCTAAATGATTTCTTTCCTTTCATAAATATTATGAAACTTGATGAAAGCTACAGCGTTATGAATTTACTTCCGAGTGACGATTTAGACAATATGACCTCTGCTCTCTAATTATGATATTAGCTGAATGGCTTCCCACTGTGAATTATGTTGGATGTCAATCACCACTCAAAAAATTACCCATTCGTAACATACATGGGTCAAGTCTCTCAAGTTCCCCCCTATCCTTCTTGTCCTTTTTGCACTACAGTGATAATCATAGCACTACAGTGATATTTATAATAAATCAAGCCCAGCTAGAGAGTTTGAGGTTTCAAAAATGAGGGTTTTGTTGACATTTGCCCGCCTTCCTACACCACTCCCGGGGATTTCCTATTTTGTGAGACCGCCCATGCTTCATGCCCAACCATGGATTTTATAGGCCTACGCTATGAAAACTTAAATTTAATGTAACATTATTTCTTGTTTTCAGTGAACTTAACGTGAATTCGTGACCCTCATCATACAGCTCAAGGTCAACATGCAGTTCAGCATTTAGACTTTTTACTTCTATCGCATGAAGATTCGAAATGCAAGCGAGTGAATCGTGCATCAATTTTCACGACTTGTTTCATCGGTGGCCATTTCTTTCAAAATTCTTCGTAAATAATTTGCTCAACAAATGATAGGTTTCCGATAACTATACTTACAAACCTTTTTACCAAGTTCAACTATCTTGATTTCTGAGAGGATATAATTGGATAATTGTCTCCTGAAAATTCCTCGAAATTTTATCGTAACAGGAAATCATAATAAAAATTACTGGATTTACTTAAAATCATACAAATCGATAATGCTAATAGACTAACCACATCATCATAAAATGCTTCATTATATTACCTGGGGAGTTTGAGTTCATAAAAAATGTCAAGTAAAAAACATTTTGAAAATGTATTTTGGATTGTAAAAATAATGGATCATTGTTTACCACATTAATAAGGGACTTGGCTAGATTATGTTAATAAGTCGCTGAAAAAGAGTTGAAATCAAAAAATAGGTTTAAATTTAACAGATATTTTTTCATTTCCAAACCTCAAGGTTATGTTACTATTTATCTAGACAATAATAACTGTAATAGTTTTAACTTGTAATAGTTTAACTGTAAGCTCTAACACTATTTATAATTAGTAACTAGAAGAGTACTTTAATAGAAAAGAATACTTATCAATATTAATTGAATAATTTGGTTCATAGTAGTTACATTATAATTAATCTATAACAAAAATATGATTTCTTTATCGATCAATTTACCTCTCTATTGTAAGTTTTAACTTCTAGTCAGTTTTAAATTGTGAGTATATAATAATTGTACTCAAATTTCGTCAAATAGCTATCATGAGAGGAAGCCTACCTTACTACACTAATTAGCCCTTAGGATGACTTAACAAAATTATGATCTATTGATTCATAAACTTATCAAAAATATTCTCATTAAAAATAAGTCTGAATAAAGGACTTTAACTTTTTTCTATTCGAATCTCTTTACCACCATTTTAATCTATCTCTTGCATGAGATTCTTATTTTCAATAAATTCCGCAATATTATTATCTAAATCTGTGTCTAATTGTGTTGCCCTGCTCGACTATTGATACTTGCTAGTGATTAGTATTATTATTTTCTTACTGTGGATGATCTTTGTCGAGGGTCATATTGCATAATATATTCTGTATGATAGTTTAGTCGCTGATGTTGTCGGTAAGACATATAGCTGCTCGAGAATATATTGGTTAATCTTTAAGAGACCAAGCTCGACAGAGATCATCTCCCTCAGTAAACTTTACAGCAATACTAAGCATAGCAGAGGTCATCAGCATAATAGGGATTCGACAACTTACAACGGTTGATTCCTAGATGTCATACCTGGAATAAATATTTCAGGTAAGATTGAAAGGACCTTTCCGTTTTTCGTTGTAGGATTGTCCCATCATACTCGCAATCATCCCAGAGCTGAATAGGAGCTTAATACCTGAGTGATTTTAGCAGCAAGGACAACAATTCATTTTATTTCAGGTAATTGTAGAGGGAGGTGAAAGTAGTTCTCACAGTATTCACTTATATTATTTGTTCCATGGACTACTTTTATATTCATGATTGAAATTGATGTTTATACTGTATTTTATGCTCATATATACCATTGGTTATACTAAAGGAATGCTAATTGATATTTATTCACCTTAGCCTGAGAGGAGAGTTTTCTCATATACTCGCACACTATGACATTTAATGAAATTGATGCTCTATCGCCTTGGCTTGGAGAGTGAGATTGCTTCCAAACACTAGGACCCATATTTATGAACGTGACTTATCAAAGTTTGACTTAAGTCAGATCGGATAAGTCAGACTTAGGGGCAATAAGGCTTACTTACACTAACAGGCCAGTGAGCAGCTTTAACCCTAAAAGCCAATCCAGCTCCCACAACAAAGATCTGACTCCTGATGAATAATTTACATTAAACAACTCTTTACTTACTTTGAATAAACTAGATTGGATCATGAAATACGTTAATTCTCACAAATAACCTTCGATGATGTCAAGCTTTTAAGTGATTCCCACATAGATCTGAGACTTGTGCGTTGTAATGAATTGGAAGATGGTGATTGATGAGTTGGACCTACAGTTTTAGGTAGGCTCCGAACCCTGGGAAGTGATTTTAAAGCAGAGAACAGAGTCCTTTTTTGCTGGCCAAACAAATCGGTCACCGTTACAAAGATGGCTGAGGAGCTTCGTCGCTTATCTCTGATTGAACAGATACCTGCTACGGCATCCGGCTATCACTTCCCTTTCCAACTGCTATCTATCTGTATAGTCTTGTATATAGACAGTATGGCCATTGGACACCTTGCTTCTGATTGGATAATTTGGTCACGTCGTACAAATTCACAATTCAGTCAAAATATAGGCCCGTATTTATGAACATGACTTATCAAAGATCAACTTAAGTCAGATTGGTTAAGTCAGACTTAGCAGCAATAAGGCTTACTTACACTAACTGTTTCAAGCCAGCAAGCAGCTGGAACCCTAAAAGCTAATATAGCTCCCACAACAAAGATCTGACTCCTGATAAATAATTTACATTAAACAACTCTAATTTATACTAATATGAGAATTTACACTACGTAAATGTTGCAAGGACAACTGGGTCAGCTCATAACCTCACTTTTTCAGCTAGTAAACTCACCTAGTATAAGTGAAGCTTAGAATAAAATTCGTATTCATGAACCTTTCTTAAACATCTTCTTAACTTAAAAGCCAAGACGTGCTTATAATTGGAGTCTCAAATCTGTTCTTAGCCAAGCTAGGTACAGAGCTGTCTCGAAGCCATTCTTAGATTGCTGTGTTATCATATTTCGATTTCATTTTTCAGTATAACATCAGCTCATAATAATAAAATAAAATCAACATATTCAATTTTGCACCATTGCAATGTAATTCACTATATATTTGACTTATATT
Organism: Conomelus anceps; assembly: GCA_948455865.1. Classification (NCBI taxonomy): domain Eukaryota; kingdom Metazoa; phylum Arthropoda; class Insecta; order Hemiptera; family Delphacidae; genus Conomelus; species Conomelus anceps. The sequence continues at coordinate 27,760,040 of OX418216.1, forward strand.
ATACTTTGACTATATTTTGAACACTAGGTGAACACTTTTAGGCCTAAGTGAGCACTAGGTGAACACTAGGTGAGCACTTTTAAGCCTAGGTGAACACTTGGTCTTCTTCTTCTTTTCTTCTTTTCCCTGCGCCTATATCCCATTTCTGTTGGGGTCGGTCCTCCTTCGCCATTCCAAACGTTGCTGGGTCATTTCTGGATGCAAATCCATTGTCTTCATGTCCTTACAGATGGTTCCAATCCATGTGGTTGGCGGACGCCCTGGACCTCTTCTTGATTGTTCTATGTTCAGAACCATTCTTGCCATGTGTTCTTCATTATGCCTCATGACATGTCCATACCAACGCAGTCGATTTTTTCCTTTATATCAGCCACCTTGAATGTTCCTCGAATGTGGTCATTTCTCATCCTATCTTTGAGTGTCATGCCTCCTGACCAACGCAGCATCTTCATTTCTATGACATGGAGTCTTTGCTCATCAGACTGCCGCATAGCCCAGCACTCAGAGCCATAAAGTAGAGCTGGTCTTACTGCTCTTTTATATACAATACCCTTGATAGGCATCTTGGGATTGCAAAGAATACCTATGAGTGATCTCCACTTTAACCATCCAGTTGAAATTCTGTTATCAATGTCCTTATTAACAGAGCCAGTTGCTGTTATAACAGATCCAAGGTATTTGAAGTGGTCAACTTTTTTTCAAAGGTGTATTGTCTAACTGTATGTGCTGGTCTATGCTGTAGGGTGCTCCTGAGAAGTTGCAGTGCATATATAAATATGAACACTTGGTGTACACTTTTAAGCCTGAGTGAGCACTAGGTGTGCACTAGGTGAGCACTAGGTGTGCACTAGGTGAGCACTAGGTGTACACTTTTAAGCTTAAGTGAGCACTAAGTGTGCACTAGGTGAACACTAGGTGTGCACTAGGTGTGCACTTGTAGGCATAAGTGAACACTAGGTATACACTTTTAAGCCTAAGTGAGAGCTATGTGAACACTTTTAAGCCTAGGTGAACACGTGGTGTACACTTTTAAAGCCTAAGTGAGCACTAGGTGAACACTTAGTGAACACTGGTGATCACTAGGTGAGCACTAGGTGAACACTAGGTGAACACTTGGTGTACACTTGTAGGCATAAGTGGACACTAGGTGTGCACTAGATGTATATCATATGACTACTGAGAAGTTTTATACTAGAGGAAGTATAGGGAAATGAATAACAATCAGTTGCAGATGTCAAAGTTTATTTTTTACAATCATTTGTGTGATGATACAATTTTGGCTTAAATTACTATTCACAATCATCTTATTTTCTATGTACCTTAAATCTATATGCCATCTTTGTTAGGCATCTGAAAATCTTCATCGCTGCTGTCCAGGGTAATATCACTTCGAGCACGTTTTGTAGGAGGCTGGTCATCATTGGTGGAGTGTCTCTTGTTAGTAAGCTGATAGTGTCCAAATGCCATAGTGCTGACGCCATCATCCATTATGCTTCGTTTTTCATCAGCATTGCTAAGGGCCTTCTTCTTTTGCACAGTCGTCATGATTTGATGTTTTCGTGTGCTGAACATGACTTGCTCTCTATAGATCGCCTCATCTCCATAGAGGCAGTCCAGGTAGTCGTGGAAGCCGATGTAGCGTTTGGCATCGGGATGATCCTTTGATAGTTCTTGACCCAACACAGGTCGCCGTACTCCCTTGGCCTTCTTGATGAGTCCACTCTTTGCCTGGCTAGGATCAGGATTGTAGCATCGACAGGCGTACAGCTTGGAGCGCAGTCCAACATACTCGTGAGGAGCTCTGGCCAAATATTCATCTTTGAACTTCCCCAACACCATTTTGTTTGTGTGAGAGTAGCAAGGATGGTCGGTTGGGTATTCTGATGTGTCAAAGATATCTCGCAGCTCCTTGATGTTGAGTATGTCCTTGTACATGTCTTCTGTCTCAACCAGGTAGAAGAGGCTGTCTGTGTCCTGGTACAATAGCTTGAGACGATCGTTGTAGATTGGCTTCATCACATCATAGTGGAATTCGTACATTAGGGTTTTACTAATGTCCAGCACAGATAGTCCAACGTAAATCGGTTTGTTGAGATTAACTTTCTCCTGATGTAGGGTGACTGCACAGATGTTCTCTCCAAAGATGATTCGATCCTTGAATGATGGTCGAGCCACAAGCTTCTTTAGACGGTTCTCACAGTTGACCAACTCCATGTTCATACGCTTCCTCACATTCTCCATGGTCTTGCCAAAGACAGCATTATTCATTAGTTTGAAAAAGTTTTTCTCAAACTTATTCTTTGACTGCTGTCTAAGACTGGTATTGAGCTGGATGTATGGAGCTAGGAAGTCGGTCTGCTCAAATCTCACACCTCGATGGACCTTGGTTATTCTCAAACCGTGTTGGACAGCTTGTTTGAGAAGACGGTAGTGGCAGACATAGCGTGTATGCGAGTTCAGCGTTGTCATCAGGCGAACATATCCAGATTTCTGAGTTTTACGGTTTTCTGGTAGGAATGGAAATGATAGGTCAAAGAATGTAGTAGCATTTCACAAACTCTCCACATGTCTCTTGTATGAAAGCTCCTGTTCAAGAGTCCTCCTGCATGTAAGGTATAAGACTATTTACAAGTTAATGGAATTTTCTAAAAACATTATACATTACTCCTAAACATTTAGAAATATTAAAAGTCCTGAGATTATTCAAATATTTTCTAAGTATAAAGCAATTGTACTTACATTTAAAATACAACTGAAGTTCTGTATTTGCTGAATATAATCTAACAGATTGAGCACTGTAAGATGTTCACTGTAAGACGTTTACTGAGAAACTGCAAATCTACCGGCCAGAGCTCCTCTATATATACTCTAGAATCGGATCTCCCCAAGGTCATCACTCTATAATCTGATCTCCTCAAGGTCATTGAGAATTATCAAAATATTTTCCAAGTCTTAAGATTTTTCTGGAATTTTTTCCAAGTCCTAAGATTTTTTTCTGAAATTTTTCCAAGTCCTAAGATTTTTTGGAAATTTTTCCAAGTCCTAAGATTTTTCGGAAATTTTTCCAAGTCCTAAGATTTTTCGGAAATTTTTCTAAGTCCTAAGATGTTACAAATTTTTTCTAAGTATTTTCCAAGTATAAAGCAATTGTACTTACATTTAAAATACAACTGAAGTTCTGTATTGCTGAATATAATCTAGCAGATTGAGCACTGTAAGATGTTCACTGTAAGACGTTCACTGAGATACTATGAATCTATCGGCCAGAGCTCCTCTATATATACTCTAGAATCGGATCTCCTCAAGGTCATCACTCTAGAATCAGATCTCCTCAAGGTCATCACTCTAGAACCGGATCCCCACATGGGTGGAAGGATGGCGGGAGGGTATGGTAGTGGAAGGAGGGCGGGAGGGGCTAGAGGCCCAGAGAGAGAGAGAGAGAGAGAGAGAGAGTGAGAGTGAGGATGACAGGGGATTCAGATGACTTTATTTGTATAAATTTACAATGTAGATGAATGATAAAAGTATTATTAATATTAGCAACTCTCAGATCCCTAGTTGAAGTTAAGTATTGTTGTTTTTGAAAAGTAAACGTAATGGTAGAATAGTTTGAGCAGAGGAAGAAGAGGAAGAATAGGAAGAGGAAGAAGAAGTAGTATAGCTACTCTTTCTTCACTGGTACCACACACCAGCCGTTCTTCTGGTTTCATCTGTATGACGTCACTGCTGCATTCTAATGCAGGAAAAAACATGTTTGTGTGCTGCATTACTGACCTTGACATTCTGGCGCCATGAACAAAAACGTGACTGCAACATTATACAAGTGTATTACCATATTGGTATGAGATCACTTTGCGATGCTTTTAATGAAGGCAGTTTCAAGGAGAAAGAGATGGTGAGAGAGAGAGCAAGAGCGAGAAAGAGGAAGATAAATAAGAGGTGAAAGAGAAAGAAGAGGAGGACGAGATGGAGAAAGGAGAAGGAGAAAGAGAAGGAGAAGAAGAAGGAGAAGAAGAAGGAGAAGAAGAAGGAGAAGGAGAAGGAGAAGAAGAAGGAGAAGGAGAAGGAAAAGGGGAAGGAGAAGGAGAAGAAGAAGAAGAAGGAGAAGGATAAGGAGAAAGAGAAGGAGAAGGAGAAGGAGAAGAAGAAGGAGAAGAAGAAGGAGGAGAAGAAGAAGGAGAAGGAAAAGGGTAAGGAGATGGTGATGGAGGAGAAGAAGGAGAAGGAAAAGGAGAAGGATAAGGAGAAAGAGAAGGAGAAAAAGAAGGAGAAGGAGAAGAAGAAGGAGAGAGAAGGAGAAGGAGAAGGAGAATGAGAAGGAGGAGGAGAAGAAGAAGGAGAAGGAGAAAGAAGAGGAGGACGAGATGGTTGATGGAGAAGAAGAAGGAGAAGGAGAAGGAGAGAGGGTAAGAGAGAGCGAGAGAGAGAGCGTGAGAGAGAGCGAGAGAGAGGGTATGAGAGAGCAAGAGAGAGGGTATGAGAGAGCAAGAGAGAGGGCAAGATAGAGCAAGAGAGAGGGCAAGATAGAGCAAGAGAGAGGGTATGGGAGAGCAAGAGAGAGGGTATGGGAGAGCAAGAGAGAGGGTATGAGAGAGTAAGAGAGAGGGTATGAGAGAGCAAGAGAGAGAGAGCGGGAGTGAGCGAGAGAGCGAGAGGGGACAAGAGAGAGGGGGAAGAGGGGAATGGGTCCGGAAGGTTGCAGCGAGCCGGGGGGGGGGGGGGGGGGTAAAGGTCAAAGGTCAAGGTTTCGCCAGCTCTGTCATTTTTATACTACTACGGTCTTGTAGAGTAGACTTCTTTCCAGATGTTTCTAGATCACAGTCCTCTAATTCACGTTTAAGATCGACCACTTTCAAATCACACAACGTAATTTTGCCAGCCATTTTTAATAAAACACAGAAAATCCCACTTCTGACACCAATTGTTACAGGTTCTATGTCTAAAATAACACTGGCAAAACTTAAATTTATCACTCGCACTTTATTTACACAAATAATCACAACACTCACTGTTCAGTAATGTCTTACAGAAAAAATAAGCAATTAAAAACAGATAACATGATATTGTTCAACTGATAATGAGTTTTCAATAAACTGTACAAAAATCAATCACTAAAAGTTAAAAGGCCGATCTAATATTAATTAATAACTGTACAATAAACTGTCCAATAATATTCAAAAAAAGAAACGACAAAAAAGAACACTTAACTGACGTAGCACTAGTCCGTAATACAACAAAAACTATTTAGCAGCTCACTGGTATGAATTAAACAGGAAAAAGAATTATCTCTATAGTCACTGAGAAAGAATTATCACTATATATAGACACAATATAGAACTGACACAATTTGTTTATCACGACGAATTTTCAAAGACAACTGAACTCATTTACAAGAGACTTCCTCTATTTATATAAAATTTCATAATTGAGATATCTCTCGAATTTTCTGTCAACTTCTAAACAAATAAATCAAGGAAACTGGAACTTTCCACTATATTCGATAAGACTCCATTAATTTCTAATCAAACAACTAGAACATTCTACTAATTACCAAGTAAACACCATAAAAGTGTCAAAAGCAGAGCAATTAATGGCTTAAAAGTAAACATTTACATAGCAGATAACACCGAGAACCATTGTCTCTTCTTTCTTTCTATTCTCTCCAATTTCACATTCGCTACAATATCAAATAAATAAAATTTTTATAACTCACCTCTAATGACTTTTTCATTTCAATTTTTGCTGAAAAATTTCGCTGCTGGACTTTATCCAAACTCAATTTCATTTCTTCTAGAGCACTTTCGAATTCTTCCATGTTATCTCTCAAAGAGCTGACCTGGAAAGTATTGCAGTATCAATTATTCAGAAAAAATATTTGTTGATGTAGTTCCATGTTTTTTCTACATTGTATTCCAAAAATAAATAAATGAATAAATTAAAACAAATTGATACCAGAGCGCAATGGTCAACTTAAGTAGAAAGTGTTTGAATTCCATTTTAAAATATTGTCAAGTGTCAAACTTCAGTTTTAAATTTTATTATTTTTATTATTTTTCTCATTTTTAGTTCTCATTTTTTAGTTTTATTATTTTTTCAGTAAGCTATTCGATTTATTCCTCTTATAGGTTATTGTCTTGTTCTTGTTATCGAAACACATTGAAATGGTATCTTGTAATACATCCAGAATATTAGAGTCATATGAAAAAGAACAGTTTTAAATCTTTGTAACATTCTTGGGAATCTCTCACTTGCAATAAATAACATTAATAACTTACTGTAATTAGTAAATTGGAAAGCATCAGGAAATTCAAGCTTTTTTTAAAATACACTACATATTCGTTCAACGAATTACTTCATTTACAACTATACAGCATACACAACAACAGTTGTTTTATTGGACTGTCAGCTATACAGAAAAAATGTTCCATTTTCTTTTCTCAGTATATTAAGTTTGAAACTACAACCCATTAATATCAAGCCTATACCTCTATTTCAGTTCTCATTTTATGATAACATCTTGGTAATTTTATCATTAATTTTTGTATAAATATTTTGAAAACAAACAGGGTTTGAATTGAATTGAACTATAAGAAATAAAAGCTTCCAACTGACCTTTATTAGTTGTTTGTGTGCACACAAGTGGTAGAAAAGTACCAGACCATCAACCAATTCGATGAGAGACTTTTCAGGATCAATGGGTCCTGCTGTGGTGACCTTTTCCATCGTCGAACAAGACGGTATCAGTGCATGGCCTCTCAATATCAATGGCAAAGGTCCGCCTCCTATCTGACTCTGAATCATACGAGCCAGAACCGGTAACATGTACCCGACTGAAAATAATACAAAAATTGTTTTTGTTCATTTTAGTTAATTTTACAAAACATACATAAACATAAAAATGCGAAAACAAAAATATTAAAATACAATTAAAATAATATGAATAATAGACACGGAAATGAGTATATGAGAATAAGAATGATGCAATTAACAAAAATTTAAAATATCGCAATAGATATAGTAACACAAAAAATCAACCCGAAAAACAGTTTTCATAAATGAGTATGAGAAAATATCTCAATAAAATCATTAGAAAAAAATTACTCAATACTCATAGTTTAATAAGTAAGGACCATTTCCATAAATGAGTATAAAAAAGTTACTACCCATATTTCAATAATTTGAAGCTAGAGAACGTTCTTCAAGCGTAACAGGCATCAAGCGTCATGAATAAATTTCTGTGATTGGCTGATGAATTATTCATCTCATTCTATCTCATTAGTCTCATTCTAATGTATTAGAATATGGATGGGGTTTGCAGCTCGCTTGAATATTGATATTATAATTCTTCAGTGAAAGAAAGCTAAATATGTTGACGGGTCAGCTTATTAATCACTACATAAATGAAATTGATTGACATAAATGCAATTCATCGGACAATCACAGACATTTATTCATGACGCTTGGCGAACGCTCAGTGTGCTGTCAGCCTTACACTTACCAATTTCTTGCATAAAAGTCGTAACCTATCAAATCACAAGAATATTTTTTAAAGATGGAAGTAATATAGGTTCTTATTTTTGGTTTTTGGTTCTCACCATTGGTTTTAATGTTAAGATTTTTTATAAAATTTTACTTTTTGAAATCTCATTCAAAAAATGCCTCTAGTAGAATGTTATCTTTTGAAACACGTAGTGGCATTGACAGAACAATAGATGTTGAATAGGTCAGAAATATTTCAATTCCAAAGATGAATTTATTAGTCTTCTCTTGCAAATACATGCTTACAAAGAAAAATTATAAATATAATTCCATAGTCGGTAGTGAGTGGATGCAAAATCGAACAGAGGTTTCCATCTTGCACAGCACCTACAAGAAAGGTAAGATCTTACTTTATTTCAAAATTTCATTTATGTAGTGAATAATAAGCTGACCCGTCAACCCGTCAACATATTTAGCTTTCTTTCACTGAAGTTTTATAATAACAATATTCAAGCGAGCTTCAAACCCCATCCATATTCTAATACATTAAAATACCTAATTATAAGGTCATTCTAATAATAATAAATATGTTTTGAGATAGAAGTTATAGAGAAGTTGTCAAATTATTAAATAGAAATATGGTTGCAGTTACATTTCGAGAATAAACTTTCATTTTTAATTAACCAGACCATTACAATTTTAAAATGATTTACATCGCATCCAACAACATGCAAAAACGATATGCAGATCTCTCATAATTGCAGACCGCTTTTCAGTAAGAGGAAGTTACTGACCATTATTTGCCGTTGTATCCTGTATCGCACTGCCACCATCCATATCAGTCATTGTGGTGGCAATGCTAGTCTGAGTATTGTTAACCACTGTTGTCACCGTAACCGTTCCAGAAGCAGTGGCTTGGAACGGTGAAGGCGGTATACGAGGAACTGTAACAAAAATAATACACTAACATTAGTTTATTTGATGAGAAATTTGGAGAATAAATTAACTCTGTGGATCAATGAGGCAAAAATTATAACATTTTTTATATGACTTGGGAGCGATGTTGAAGTACAATTCCCGTTTTCTCATTCGTTAAGTAAATCATTCAGTAGCTAATGATTCAATATAATAGCCGTTAAGCCGTTAGTTGTAGCAGGTAACTGATCAGTCAGATAAAGATAAGCTACAAACTCTGGGGCCCTCTTTGTAAGGGCGACCGATTGGATTCGCAAGCAAAAAAGACTCAGTTCTCTACTGTTAAACCATCTAAAACTGTAGGTTCAACTAATCAATCACCATTACTACGGTGCAATTAGACCTAATCAACTAATCAATCACCATTACTACGGTGCAATTAGACCTAAACCTCAACATCCAAAGTAAAAGTTTCCCTCCAGCTGCAGATTGTTCTATACGGTCCACATTTTATTTGGTGAAAAGTTACACCATTTTCAGCGTCGGGTTTTGATGGGAGGGGGGGGGGGGTTAAGTTGATGAATTAGTAGTTTTTATCAGTTTTTCCCAAATATTCAGAAAACTATGCGGCTTAGCTAAAAACGTGTCCTATACAAAGTTAATCTACATTAAATTTCGTACAATAATGGTCTTAGAATAATCTTGCTAAAGTGAACGGTTCCAGAGTTACGGAGAGCGTAAAAGTAGGCAATTTTCGTATTTTTTCAATTTTTTTGAAAAAATATCACATTACCGCTATTGAAACTAATTCTTTATGCAGGATTGTGTATTATAAATGCAATACACAATCCTGCATTGTGTATTATAATTGCAATACACAATCCTGCATAAAGAATTAGTTTCAATAGCGGTAATGTGACTTTTTCAAAAAAATCTGAAAAAAACGAAAATTGCCTACTTTTACGCTCTCCGTAACTCTGGAACCATTCACTTTAGCAAGATTATTCAAAGACCATTATTGTTCGAAATTTAATGTAGATTAATTTTGTATAGGACACGTTTTCTGAATATTTGAGAAAAACTGATAAAAACTACTAATTCACCAACTTACCCCCCCCCCCACCACTCCCTCAAAAACCCGACGCTGAAAATGGTGTAAGTTTTTACCAAACAACATGTGGACCATATAGAATGCAGCTGAAGGGAAACTTTTACTTTGGATGTTGAGGTTTAGGTCTAATTGCACCGTACTACATCATCCACACACAGGTGTCAAACCTATATGGGCTGCATACTCAAATAAATTAACTCTGTCAATCAATGAGACCAAAACCAGAAATTCTTCATACAAAATTAGAGAGATGTTAAAGTCTAATGCCCGATTTCTCAGTCGTTCAGTAAATCATTCAGTAGCTATTGGCTTGTTTAAGGCTTGTTTCACACATACCCAGCAGTCAGGTAACCGGTGTCGTTTATCTGGCAGTGTGAAGCGCTCAATGCGATACAATATCCCAAGCGATACAATGTCCCTACAGTCTGAGTCTAGCCTTAAGAGTATTCAGGGAGGGAGCATCTCTTATATTTTCTGGGAGTTTGTTGAAGATTTTTGGACCTACATACCAATTGAATTCTGGGGAAGAGCTGTTTTGCAAGGAGGAATGATTCTTAGGCTTTTACAGCGTTATTGAGGCGTCAACAAGCATGATTTATTTGACTTATTCATCTAAGGTTAGAGACAATGTGAACAACCAAGAACTTAAATGTTGAAACATATTGTGTAGCAGCGTTCATCGATTTCCATCAGCTATTCAGTGCTGTTGTCAATATCTGCCATTGCGGCAGTATTCAGTATTGATAGCACTTCATGAATTTGAAATTAATAAATTATATTTTAATGAGTAATAAGACGAAGTGTCACAACCACAACCAAATTTATTAAAAATATTGAGAAACTAGTTTCGGTTGTTATACCATTATCAATCTCAAACAAACTAAAACTAAATACAGAGTAGCTTAATATACAGTATACTAAACATGGAATGATACTATTATCTAAGCGAGAAAGAGGCTGACCTTCATAGAAGGTTGTGATTGGCTGATGGTCATAACAAGTCCCGCCCCCTGGTGGGAGGAGAAACAAGCAAAAATAAGACTCAAATCAAGAACCAAAAACCGTGAACATCTAGGAAGCAACAAATGACCTTGTTATGACCCTTGGTCAGCCTCTTTCTCGCTTAGCCTGTCATAGTATCATTCTATGTTTAGTATTATATTAAGCTATTCTGTACTTTAGTTTTAGTTTGTTTGAAATTGATAATGGTATAACAACCGAAACTAGTTTCTCAATATTTTTAATTAATGTGGTTGTGACAATTTCGTCTTATTATTCATTATGGATACCTTCCACAATATCACCTTCGCCACTATAAAGAAAATTATGTTTTATATTTTTTCTCAATTTTATATATCAAACCCGGCGCTCTTCTTAAATCACCCTATATTATTTATGATCTATTAAATTGTAGAAGGAGATTCTAGAAAGAGTAGTGGCTCACCTATGGAAGTGCACATATGCACGTCATCAGCGGTACCGACGGGGTGGTCAGCGCCGAGTTCCTGAGCGATTTCAGCCGCGTGAACTTTGCGCAGGTGCGTCATCACGCCACCGAACCGGTCAATGTTGAAGTGGTTGAGCGACCGGTCGATGAACGAGCACACTGGAATGCTGAACGACGCAGAGTCGAACTCGCGACTGAGGCTGTCGCTTGTGGTTTGCGACTGCAACTCCGTTTCTAGCAGTGACTGTGCCGTTATCACCAGCCGATGGAAGCAGCACAACACTATGGGAAGCGGCGTCGCTACCACCGGCAATGTCTGCTGCACCAGAAACATCCATCGCTTTAATATTACAACACTCGCATATTAGTTATGTAAATGTCAGATGAACAAATACAACACTCGGATATTAGTTATGTACATGTTCAGATGAACAAAAACGATCTGAGTGAAGAAATTGCCAATATAATAACGAAAACAAACAAAGCAAATTTCATTACATTTACCTCTCAAGGCTGGTCTCCCGAAAAATTCAACTGAGATTTTATAGACTCAATTCGACCAATTGTCACTCGTAGATGCGAAGCTTGGACTCTGATTATAAGTGAAATAAGAGTTCTTTGAGTTTTTGAAAGAAGAGTAGTATGAAGGATATGGGGTGCCTTTAGAACACCAGAAAGATGGACCATTCAGAGTAATAAAGAGATAGATGACATACTCGAGAGGGAAGATATTGTACGATTCATAAAATCACAAGACATACGCCGGCTTGGACACTTTGAGAGGATGATTAGAGACAGACTGCCAAAGGCCTTAATGGAAGGAAGAATTGAGCGAACAAGAAGAAGAGGGAAACTAAGGAGAAAATGGTTGGAGGACGTGGAACAGGATTCCAATCTACGAGAGATGATGATACGGGGATGGAAAAGATTGTGGGTAACAGAGACACGTAGAGAGGAATTGTCACGGAAGCCAAGATCCACACAGGAATTTAGAGCTACAGCAAGAAGAAAAAGACATGTACAGATAATTTGTTGAAAAAACCACTTAGATCATTTTGAATAGAATAGAATTAACTGCCATTTCCATGAAAATAAACATTCTTCATAAGATTAGATTGAATACGAATAAGATTACAATTCATACAGTATAGAAAAGTAGTAATAGTAAATAATACAGTAAATAGGATATAATAGTAATATACAGTACAGCGTACAGCATATAATAGTAAAACTACATCATGAAAAAAGAATGAATACCTGTTTTAAATTGCTACACTATTTTCCCTAGGTCCTCACCAGAAACGCAAAAAGCTCAACATCTAGGAAGGATGTGAACTTTTCTTTGGAAGTGTGCTATAGCAGAACGGGAAGTTGATAATACAGATATATAACCAAGCAAGAGCAAAATCAATATAAAGGAGTGCACATCATTACACTGAGCTGCGTTAAGCAGAACGTCAAAATTACTGACGTTGAGGGTTTTCTTTGTTTTAGAATATGACGTTTTAGAACGTCAAAATCATTGACGTAGAGATATTTTGAGTTTTAGAATATCTATCTAATCCATTTTTAACAAGTAGGGTCACTCCATACGGTCGACAGGATGGAAGTTCGCAAATCAAGATACATATGAAACGTCCAAGACTAGCCATTAATATGATACACGAGAACATTTTTATTGTGTTCAACGCAACTGTTACTCGATGAACGGTACAATACTGGATATTTTCAGAAAATAAACTTCTATGTAGTAACAATATTTAGGTTCTAACACTAGGTTCAAGGGTAATTATAATGTGCAATCTACTTCTGTTAAACTTACTCTACTGAAGAGCATAGTGTCATGAAGGTATTGCCGAAATTTAGCAAGAAACAGCCTGCGTGAGGAGGGCTGCTCCCGTGTGCCATCGCAATTGTCCATCAAAGACCTTATGAACTCTCGCTGCATATTCTCAATAACTGTAGGAGAAACAAAGTTTCAAAAACAATGTGAGACAGAAATATCATAGTATTCGAAAAAGTCATTGAACAATGTACGTGAAAATTTATTGGTGTAATCACTGAGAAGTACAATAAATATAATTTTAATATGGACTATATTCAAGTACTATAAGATTCATGTGAAGAAAAAAGTTTAAAGAACAATTTTTTGAGACAGAAATATAATAGTATTCGACAAAGTTGCACATAAATGTTTATTGGTGTAATCACTAAGTTGTAATAATTTTAATATGTAATATTAAAAAAGTACAATCGTTCATCACTAAAAGAGTCATGTAAAGGATAATAGAAAGCTTTTAGTAGGCATTTGGGAGATTTCCAAGTACAGCTTAGAATATTTTTAATGAGAATTATTAGCTTGCATTCTTACTGTAACACCTCATTTGTTATTGGCAAACGATACCGGAGATTTGTGTTTATCTTCAACAAGAGAGAAGCAGTAATTCTCTCTTCTTCTTTTTTATTGGTGGTATTGATCTATTTTAAGAAACTCGAGCATTTTGCAATGTTCCTTGTGAATAAACAGGCAAATCGTTTTCAATCGAATTAATTTTACAAGCTACAAGTGAGACATTTTGATGCTACGCTTTTCAACGTATATTAGTCCCACACGCTGAATAAATGAGTACAATTTACATGTTATTTGTATTTACATGTATTGGCTTGATTGGAGTAGATTTCTATCGATTCAAGAATTCTGAATAATTAATACAAATATATTGGAATTTTTCATTTTTTTATCCAAATTAAGCACAAGACTCTTTATTTGTATTTTCTAGGAATTTATATTAAATTATATCTTATAAATATAATTTGTAGAAACAAAAACAAAAATTCTAGAACAAAACAGATTGAACAACATACCAATAATGCCAGCTTTCATTTTTCCACAATCAGAAAGGTATCTTTTGAGTTTGCTATCTCCATCTACTATTTCCTCATCAATGCCTTTCCAGTAAGGTACCGGAACTGCCTCACGAAGACCTCTTGCATCTAAAGGTTTCATGTGTGAAAGATTGGCGAATCTAAAATATTTGAGCAGTTATTAGGACTTCTCAGATATCACGTTTCTATTCTAATAAGCATTTACAGTACTGAATTGTTTTCTTTCGTACAAAAACTTCTAAAAACATTATTTTCCATCTCTGATGTTGTATAGATGGTAGTCATAAACTCACCTAGACTGCGTCAGAGTTTACGATAAATATCATTGTAGACAAGTGAAACTTTGTTCAGAATAATCAACAAATGACAAAATCAATAATGAAATACATTATTCACAGAATGGATCTTGATTTCAGTCAAGTTGATAAAATATAACACTTCCAAGTCGATTTCAAATTTAAATGATCTATTTTAAACAATACCATTCTATGTAATTAAAAACAGATCCAAGATCCATTTTAAAGCCCATTATTCAAAGTCTAGGAATGCTAAAACAATTATTGAGCTTCACCGGACGTCTTTTAATGAGCTGTGGTAAAATTACAGGAAAAAAGGTTTTTCAATTCATTACGTGCTTAGCTGGAGGGAACTGAATGAATATGTATTTTTAAGGTAGAGTTAGGGACTGGGCGATGGTTGTCAGTTGTATCAATTAACAACTTGAAAAAAATTTAATCTTTTATCATCAATACACATTAGATACACATCAGTACACATTAGATCCCAAACAAAAAATGCTTTAATAAAGTTTCTATTCATCTATGATTAGGTAAATGTTATATTGTATATTATTGATGTTCATTTTATCAAATTCACCATGAATAATCAGTATTACGAATGTCATACACTATTATGTTATTTTGTTAAATTATGCTTGGCGCTTTATCATGTTGCCAACTAATTTTGTATCTTGGTATGACTATTGTTTCCATTTTAACAAGCATTTTTTTATTTTTTTTATTGCGGATGATGCCCACATGTGTCCGGAGACTTATGTGTGGGTAATGAGATGAATGATGAGAAACATCCATGGCTGAAAGAGATTCGAACCCAAGGCTGCAGGAAACGAAGCCAGCCAGAGCTTCTTATCTTATCACAGACAAGCGCTCCAACCAGCTGCGCTACCACAACCGCCAATCACTAAACTTAATTGTTTTCTTCGAACAAATTTTTTTAAATAAACTTCAACTTTGATGATGTTGTACATTTGATAGTCATAGAACTAACCTGAAATATAAAACTCACGAGCACTCATAAGTGTAGCACATGCCATGTAAGGTGATGAATATAATTCACATGAATAAAATAATGGCATTTAAGAATTATAATCAGAATAAAGATGTGAATTAAACTTGTTTAATTACAAAATAAAGCATATCGAAGCATAGAAATGTACTTACTTAACTTTATCAAAAAGGACATTTTGTATTAGAAAAACTCTAGTTTTCGAGTGACGACAGAGTAGAGTAAGAGTTTGTAGAGTTTCTTTTTGCACGGCGTAATCGACTGAGAAGGAGACTGATCGAAATCTGGATAGTATAAAACTGGCGACTGATTCCAAACATCGCTTCTGCTCCGATGCCTGCAATAAACGAACACTTTTAAAGCATCAAATCCAAGAAGAAAGTAATACGGCAAAAAACTGAAATTTAAAATAGAATTATATAAATTAGGAAATCCTTATGCAGTAGAAATTGAAATTGAAATTATATTTATTCTTCATCTAAAAATATTACAATTTGATAACATAACATGATTCATTGAAGAAGGTTCCTCACATGGGCACATGCCTATGAGTGAGGAACGAGTTCTTTCATACAATACATAATTTTTATACAAAGTATTACAAAAAAGAGTTCATATAGAAACACGATATCAATTATCATGATGTAATACATCATGATAATTGTGGTATGAGTTAATTAGACAATAATACAATATTAATACTATACTAACAAAATTGATAATATCCATTAATTATAATAAATGGAAATCAATACATAATTAAACTTATCCTATGTCTACAGAGAAAGCAATTCATTGATTGAGACCAGTGAACCTTGAATTCTCGTAGGTGAGAATACATGGTGGTATAAAATTTGAAATTCATATTTTTGAAGGAAAATTCAAGATATTGTCAAATTTGTAATTGTCATTAGTTTTGTTTAATTGAGCTTTTATATGACTAATTTCCACTGATATGGAAAAATAACAATTCGCTCCACAGCTAAAACTCACAGTGAGATAGTCATTCATTTGCTTCTATTTTCTATTTGCTTCTAATTATTACAAATTAATGTTCTTTTATATTATACATTTTAAACTGTTTCTTTCAGGAAGAGCGCTTGAGGTTCAATCTCTTAAACAGGAATTTATTCTTGAATTATAGCGATCTACGTTGTTAATACTAACTTTTTATGGTAAATTTACCGACTTGTAGTCAGTTGGTTGAAAATGAATCATCACGATGCGAAAACGTTTCAGCCTAGGTGAGTAAATATTTATTCTCAATTAAGGAATTTGTTTCCAAGGTTTAGAATTTTTGTTTCCACACACAAGTCTAGTTTCTGTGCCACCAAAGTTAGGATGACACGTGGAGTTTTCTTTCCACTTCCTTCAAGTTCTCAACTTCAAATTTCCACAAAAAAAAATAATCATGAGAAAAAATTATTACAAAAAATTATTTATAATGATTATAGTAACAAAAGGGGTATTAATGACAGTTTGATTTGAAAGATACTACCAATAAGAATTTTATAAAGAATCCTCGCAACAATCTAAAGAAATGCTGTAATATCACTTCCCGGTGGTTCGGAACCCACCTAAAACTGTAGGTCCAACTCATCAATCACCAACATCCAACTCATTACCCACGCACAGGTCTCAGATCTATGTGGCTTCATACTCAGTAAAAAAATGACAACCTCAGTTTGTTTGATGTGATTCATCACTCGTATTGCAAGATGAATATTGATGAACATTTTTAGAATAATTAACGACATTGGTCATTTTTATGAAAAAATAATGACGATTATTCACTAATAGAATGAACAAACTCAGTTTCTTTGACATTGATGATAATGGAGTGTCAACCAAAACTAGTTTGTCACGGTTTTCAATAAATTTGGATGTGACAACTTCAAGTCTTATTATTCATTATGGATATCTTCGACAATATCACATTCGCAACTAAAGAGAAAGCAATGACTTATCACTCGTATTGCAAGTTGACTATTGATGAATTTTTTTCAGAATAATTAACGACATTGGTCATTTTTTAAAGAAAATAATGATGATTATTCACTAGATCTTTCCGCCGTCACGCCAACTTTCAGACAACCAGGAGGAATATGTGTATGGCGCGCCGAAAGATCTTGTTGTGAATGTACGTGGACAATCATCATTGTTTTCTTATAAAAATGACTGCAATATCGTAAATTATTCAAATAAGTTCAATTGACACATGCAGTTTGTAATAGAAGAAACAATTCAATAAGACTATTAAGCTTTAGGAAAATTCCTTTTCAAATAAATACTCAAATTTGAGTTTGGGCAATACTACGTTAACGATAACTCTAATGCCAACCTGAACACTCTAAGTATCTGCCTGCTCTAAAAGCAAGGTTCTAAAGAGGAGGCAGGCGCATAGAGTGTTCAGGTTTGCATTAACGTTATCGTTAATGCAGTTTTGCCCAAACTCTCGAGTATTGAAATGATGCCTGTCTTACATCTAAAAACAGCCAAAACATGTCAAGGAACATGTTGAGCCAGACAGCAGTGACAGTTCTTGACGGTGCTTTCTTGCCGGGAGTTACTGCTTTCTTGGCCAAGTCCAACAGGAAAGGCATGAGACTAGCTTCGACAACAAACGGTATGCTGAAGAGCGGTGACAAGTGTTGCATCAGCAAGTGTCCGAATATCATTGCAATTCCGTCCGGTGATACAGCTGGAGTGGGCGGGGCATCTTTTGACTGCAAAATCAAACTTAGAATTAAAACGAAAAAATGAATTAATACAGCTAAAAATTTGTAAGAATAAATATTGATAGTGTTAGTATAGTACAACAGGCCGTATTTAAGAACGTTCCTTCAGTTTCTTTTGACTCGAGGGACTCTTGAAATGTAATGTACCTTTATAGGCTTTTTAAGAGCCCCTTGAGTCAAGAGACACTGAAGGAAGTTTGGTCGTTGAAAAATTAAGGAAAGCTGGAGGAAGCCTTGATCTTTCATAAAACGTACAGAATGAAGATCAGTGTACCATTGTTAGAACATATATCTAAAAGATTGTAAAGGAGAGAATGGGTTTGTACTAGTGGTTGAGATGCTGTTGCTTTCCTAGGGATCAAAGTGTATTTCGAATACCAAGAGCGCAGTATTTCAAGCTGCCAAGCTCATAAGAACAGAACAGCTTCAGGGAATCCGACTAATTGACAAGTACTTGACGCTTGACGGAGTGAATGATTTATAGGTGAGAGACATGGTTAATGGTTATTCATTCCAATTACAGGTATGAGCAGGAATATGAATTGTCATTGCAGTGGGATTGAATGACTGACTGTAAAATGTGAAGTAATGCCTGATAAATTCGTCATATTTTCTTTTAACGATAATCTCTGTTTAATGCAATATTTTTTTAATTTCTCCTTGTATCAGAGTGAATTATACTGTTACGAATGCAAAACAAGCAGTTGTTCACGCACTCATTTTACGTACATCGTTTCCATTCATAGATGAACGTGACTAATCGTAATCTTGGACTGAGTTATGATTTCCTGTAGTCTATACATTTGGTAGATACTGCAG
The DNA here is from genome assembly GCA_948455865.1 of Conomelus anceps. Classification (NCBI taxonomy): domain Eukaryota; kingdom Metazoa; phylum Arthropoda; class Insecta; order Hemiptera; family Delphacidae; genus Conomelus; species Conomelus anceps. The sequence continues at coordinate 27,778,740 of OX418216.1, forward strand.
AACATTGGCGTAGAACAGGGCATTCACTCTTGCAATCTAGCTTTAATAAGTTGTAGCCAGAGTTCAGATGTGTCTCGCACGCATGGAAAAAATCACCAGTCTTCTGTAAAAAGACCCACACGCAGGAGAGGTGAATGAAAGGAGTTGAATGGCTCTCCCCTTCGAGCTTTCCGTATATGATTGAAGGACCGATCTTGTAAAAAACAGCTTAGAAATATACTACGGAATACAAAGTGAAGCAATATGAATAAAAATCATTCGAAAAATGGAGAAATGGTGGCTGCTTATGTAGCCCGTGATCGGTAAAAATAGAATAATAAGTGGCATAGCAAGCAAACTATAAATCCTGTTGGTTTCAGTACATACCTGATATCTTGGATCAGAATATGCTAGTAGATTCTTGAACCATTTTAAAAGCAGATCGGCTTTCGCAACAGACACCAATGGAGCTCTTTCTGGAGGATGGAATCCAGCTACTTGGAATTTTAGTGGCGTGGATCCAAAATTCGCTACAAGATTCTCGCCAAAGGCTAAGCTAACAGCAGGAAAGTAGGAATATCCAGGACCCATCTGGATATTTTTGTAAGCCTCGCCCATTGAATGACCATTTCTGGAAAATGATATCCATACAATTTCAATAATTATTATGAAAACTATGAATATATTATTACTATCTTTTAGTGGAGATACATTCCAGTACTGGGATTCAATTTATAACTAAAGTAGCAAGTCTACATTGCTATATGAGAGACCTCAATACGTGCCTCCGTCTATAAGGGACTTGAGGATCATTATCATACAAAGTATTGTTCACCTGCGACAACAGACGACAACCGATTGCTTGTGTACTCTGATCCTCGGCTACTGACCTCTAGACCCTAGTTGCCGTTTTGTTGACGGCGGATAGGCCACTGTAGTTCAATTCCCGACAACACTACAAGTTCGTTTTATTAGAATAGATTTCAGTAGCTTTTTATCACTGTTATTAATAAAATAACTGACAATAATGGTAAAATTTTGAAGATAGGCATTTGAAAAAATATATATTTCTCACCAAGGGCTAAGCTGACAGCAGGAAAGTAGGGAGTTATACCCAAAACCCATCTACAAATGTAAAACATTATCAGTAAAAAAAATAAAAAATAAAAATATGTTGATATTCAAAATGAAAAATTTACAATAACATCGGGGTGAGGAAAATTGACAAGGATTGGAAGACTGTGTATGGAGATTTGTTGTGGTAAAAAAAGTAAATGCGTAAGGCTTTTATTGGTGGGGAGACCCTTGCGGGTAATTCCACCTCACCGCTTGAACCATCTTAATGGGAACATGGTGAACCTACAATTTTAGGTGGTTCCGAACCACCGAGAAGTGGTAAAAATAATGTTGTGGAACTTGTTCATCATGAATAAAAATTCTAAAATTGTCGAACCACTTAATTTGAGTTAGCTAACTACATCAAGTGGTTCGACAATATCAGACTTGTTCATTCATGACTATATAGTTTATAGTTTCTGCCTTCAATAATTGGATAGTGTAACTTTTCTATGCAGTTATTTTTCAAGTAAAATGTTGGCTAGTTTCAAATCGATATGCAGCTTATATGCCAATGAGGCTTACACACATATGAGTGAATACAGTATATCAATCATTCATAATTTTGCAAATATTCATAAATTTCACATTTTAATGTACTTGAATTACCTGTAGAACTCTATTGATCCAGAGTCGAGATCAATGGTTGATCCAATCACGTCACCACTGACCCAGGATTCACCATAAGGGTAAGTGGAAACGTTCCATCTACGAACTCTATGGCCATCATAAGAGTAGGAATTGATTGTATCACCTGGAACACGTTAAACTTTATTATGCAGAGTTGTAATAATTCAAATAAGAATGTTCAAATAAATAACAAAGAAAATGAGTTAATGTTAAAGAAATAGTATTACTCCCCATCTCCATTATCCATCCAGCCTTGCAGGCTGAATTCTGAACAGAAAATAATATTTGATATTGTTTTGGAGCTTTGTCAGAACGACGCGATAAAGGACTCGAAACCAGGATATTACCGACTAACAAGTATATTATTGCATTGCAGTAATATCGTCCCGAGCCCTGTCTGTAACAACCTTTTCGTCATACTCGTACATATTCAACACTTTACCGAGCATTGAATCGAGGAAAGATTCGAGCACAGAAAGAACAGCTGAGTTTCATTACCGCATCCTTTTTCAGTGCGGTAATGGATATTACCGCATTCCAGCTAATTCATAATTTGGAAAAACAGCTGATCTCAGAAGTATTTTTAGTATTTTACTGCTGTGATGGATTTTTAAATCATTTCCTCATAGAAAAAACTTTATAATGGTTTGATGGTTATGTTTGATGTTGCATGTTCTACATGCTCAAAGTTGATCTTTTTTTATATTTAGACCAGTATAACGAAAAATGTACGTAACTCTGACGGGAAGATGTAGGCTAATTGCAGACACACCGATTTTGGACGGCCGATTTTATACCGGTCGGCCAAATTCCAGTAGTGAACCACATGTGGGAACGGTATCTGGCACACACGCCGACCGCTGATCGGCGCCGGTAAAATGCCGGTGAGCAGCCGTCCACTGCCATTGTATCGCCGGTATTACCGGCAAGTAGGGGCCTACATGACTAAATACACGCTTGCACACGCACCGATTTTAAACGTAACGGTACAAAAAGATTATTCTAGTCAGCTGAAAGATTACTTTGATTATCATGCGCATGCGCAATCCTTACTTGAAAATAATTGTAGTATTCTGATATGTTGATGTTTAATCACAAATAGACAGCTGATTGTTTGACCGGTAAAAATTCGGTGAGTGTGCTAGCACCTGCTAGCCGATAAAATATCGGCCGATTTTATACTGGCCGTCCAAAATTGGTGTGAGTGCAATTAGCCATACTCGTATGATAATACCGCACTCGACTTCGTCTCGTGCGTTAACTTATTATACTCATATGGTAAACACCATTTCCCGCACTTGTAACGTAATATACTATTACCGGTAAAGGGTAAGGCTCCCATAAACTCAAAAATGCTTGATACATTAGGATACAGAATATTAGATTGAATCTTGATAAAAGATTAATCATATAATTCTTGAATATTTGAAGTAAGAAAATAGAATGTGGCTATAAATTTTGACTCCAGTAGCTTGGTATCCTTCTCCTACTATAATAATCAATAATAAAGAGCCGAAAGCTCAGATTTTGTGGAAAATTAGTTTAGTGAGGATTTCATCCAACATTAGGGATGAAACCTTTAAAATTTATCTAAAAATTATTGAGGTTTCCACTTCAAATTAAGATATTAATCATTATTGCAACTTTCATGGCCTTTTAAATTTTATAATCTGTAATGTGATTGGTAGTAAAATTAAATATATCTGCCTATTGAATTTATGAAACGCATTATACTGTAGGACTTATTATAAGTAAATAAACGTTGAAAATGAAATTTATGATAAGCATTATACCATATTTGATCATTATTAGTAATTGTTCAAACTTATTCAATTTATTTATGAAATTTTTTATTCATAACCAATAATCGGTAAAGGGTTGGAGAGTATTTTAAAATTTACAATTCAAACAAGTGTATATTAAGAGTTTGCAGCTGAGTAAACTCAAATCAAGTCAAGGAATTGATATTTGAAAAACTAAAAAAAATATATATTTGGACCGATATTAAATATCAAATTTTGACAAAAGGTGGCTTACAATATGGAAAGGAAATAAATAATATACAAAAAAGACTATACTTCAAAACTCATCATAAATTGCCGAGGAATTCAGATATACAATGAAAAATTTCATAAAATAGCCATATTACCTATTTGGGTAACTTAGTATTGTTTTCATGGTGTACTAATTCTTTACACCCCACACTATTCAATTCAAACTTTCAATTAGAGGTTGGTTGAAATTTTATTGCCCTGTATTACTTTGATATGAGATTTATCAAAAATTGAAAGAAATCCACTCCTAGACAATATATTTTATCAAGCATTGTTGAGAAAAAATTGAAGCGTAGAAAAAAATAAACTATAAAACTATTACTTAGTTAAACTATTTTACTAACCTAAAGTTATGACTGAATTCTCTTCCAGTCACCAACTACCTAATATTAATACAAAGGGATGAGAAGGGTTTCAAAAAGTGTAGTTGAGAAAAACAGTAATTGGACCACGAAGGTTTAAAAAACTAACTAGACTCCCAACACGCATTTTCGATCATAGTAAACAATTTGAGAATCTTATCATTATTATATTTCTAATGTGGAAATATTAAGACACTCACCGACGCCAATTTCTTGGGAAAATTTGCAATTCCCCATAGCCCAGCCGATCTGCATGATACCTTTCGAGCCCAGTTGAACTTCATAATGCCATTTTCCTGAAACGAAAACACGAAATCATTATTGTGTGCATGATATAAGTATAAAGAATTAGGTAGAACTAGAATTTTTTTCGCTTTCGATTAAATTTTTATTAACTTTATTTTTATTTATTTTTTTTATACTTTTTATTAACCAAATTTTTTGGTTTGGTTTTTGCAAGCAAATATTAGAAAAAAATAATATTAGCTTACTGACCAAATATCTGTCCATAGCTTTCACTATGATGTTCGATAGTCATAGTAATTATAATTATTGTTATACCATATAAACTAGATATTATAGTCATAGCAAACAATGAATGAGCACACTGCAGTGTTATCAATAGCTTACATCAAAGGAGAAAATTATCATACTTGGATTATCATTCTTAGAATTTTTGAGGGAATTTAGATGAATAAACTAGAAAATAGTTTGCAGAAATTATGAAAAACTGAGGAAAATTATAAAGATACTGAATATAATAAACATGAGAAATGAATTCAACAGGAGCTGACTAAGCGCTGTTTTTTATGTTGTAGAGAATTATTTGATTATAGAATTACAGTAAAGCCCCGATTATCTGCAGAATTGGGTGGCAAGAGCACCGCGGATAGCAAAAAACGCGGATAAGTTAACCCGAAAAAAGGCAAAAATGAGGTGAAAAAAATATTTCAGTATAAAAACTATGTTTTACTGTACAAAGAACATTTATGTAAAACGTTTAAAATATGTACAGTACACCAGAAACATTTGCTCTACATCTAAATCACTAAAATAAAGAACAGTAAACAAAAAAATATACTGCATTGTTAACAAAAAGTGTTCAGTTACGCCTTTCTAAAAAAATAAATTACTCGTTTTTGCTACATGCTTTAAAAAATTAAAATTTAATCAAACATTTTTTTGGGCTCTCGCTGATAATCCGCACCGCGGATAATCGGGGCTGTACTGTATAACATGTAAAAAAACTTGAGTAATAAGTAGAAAATAAGAAACATTCGAGTTTAAATTTAGAAGAATTTACAAGAACATGGTAAATCCGAATTACTATTATGTTCAATAATGAAAATCATATTTACATTGAAATTTTGAATTTAAATTGATTTGGTCTCAGAAAACAGTTGGCAACTCAACTATATAATTAGATAGATAGTTTATTTAAAAAAAAAATTACAAAAAAAAAACATTTCAATGTCTGACAACTATTAGTAGTGGAAAGAAACTAATTCAATAATATAAGCTATATAGGAACTAAAAATACAAAATTATAAGACTATATCATTTACTAAAAGAAACTAATTGGTCGTTACTTAAATGAATAAAGCACAAGTTATTAAAAAATTAAAAAAATACTGAACAAGCACTTATTACTTTTTTCAAATATTGATTGTAATAATAAGCGCATCTCGTTTATGTAACAATTTCATACTACAAATTTGTAAAAACAAAGTTAACGAAAAACAGGTAACAAAAAGGAGAAACAAAATTGTTATATTAAAATGAAAGCTATTGATAATATATTATTTCAAAACTCTGTTACTCAACACTTCAATCTTGGAAACTGCATTCCTTTGTAAAAAATCGTACAAAATAATTGTATAAAAGTGGTTTGTTGAACTGTCTGAATGCACCCTAATGCTGTGCACAAACAAGTTGGGTTATAACAATACAAACCAATTAAAACATTATAGTACTAGTATTTTTCATTTAGACGACATGCAGAACTCTAAAATAAATAAGAAATTTCGTTTTTTCTTTATTTCTTGAGGCAAAACATGTTTTCGGGCTGGAATCCCATCCTCAATTGCTGGATGATTATGATGGTCTCCTGTACTTGCAAATCAACTTGGCACTGAGGATGGGCTTCCTGCCTGAGAACATTGTTCTGTCTCAACTAAAGAAAAAATTCTATTATCGTATTATTTTAAGAGTTCTGCACGTCGTCTAAGTGAAAAATATCTAGTATTCTACTCGCAGTTCGTCTTGGATCAGCAAATACTGAATTATCACTCATACAAACCTTCATAGAAGCAAACGTTCGCTCTCAATGTGCTGAAGTTGCTTTGGGAATTTATACTCAAACGATCAGTGCCAACAACGAACAGTCCAACATGAGAGCTAACATCAAATCGAACCTGTTGAAAAGGAAAAGCAAAATCTAATAATATAATCTAATATTAAAACTGACACTGTAAGTTATTTCACTTTTAAATAATGTTTTACTCACATATATTGGAGATGCTTGAGGAATGCATTTCACTTCTGAAAAGAAGCTTCGTCAGGCTGAAATGCATTCCTCAAGCATCTCCAATATATGTGAGTAAAACATTATTTAAAAGTGAAATACAGTGTCAGTTTTAATATTAGATTGTTCATTAAGTATTTCGTCATGGAAAACATCACAGAATAATATAATATTGATTGAAAGATTTTTGACGATTGGAACGCGCACTTATGCTTTATCCCATATTGAGCGCGCAGGTTATAGTGCCAACCACAAATATATCAATATGAAATAGTCTGTCACGAATTTCAGTAGTAGGAATGTAGCATTCATCTCATTAACATTGTCTATAAATAATGTCTATTCATTTCACATTTAATCATTAGGAAATAAATCTTCTCTGAAAATCTACAAATAACTATAAAATGATGTTTCCTGTAAAGAATTTACAGTCTGAAAATGTTCCCTTGCTTCTTCTTGTTACTTGTTACTTGTTACTATGCTCAAGAATGAGGTTCAGCAAAGACTTAATGGTTGTGTAACTTACATGGGAGCCTAACCATTTACCGGTAACAAAGCGTGTTTGATATATTCAAAATCATAGAAGTACAAAAATTTGAACAGAACACTCAGATGCCTTAGTTTTCGGTACACCTCCATTGACCGGTAAAAAGTGAGGCTTCCATGAATTCAACCAGACTAAAACTATAAACTAATATTCTTATGCAAATTTTATTTATTTCAATAATATATTGAAGTTTACCTCTTTTGAACCTAATCGACCTCTTCTGGTATCTATCAGTGGTTCTAGATCTCTTACTTCTTCCTCTATTTGTTCTAGGTTTCTGCGCACACAAGCCTGAACACATTCTAACCTAAAAAAACATACTTTATTATGAATTATCATCAACGATCAATATAAAATATAATATGAATATCAGTTACGAGTGGTCAAGACTGCATTTGTGTGTGTAACCATGCTTCTATGATGATGTTATGAGCTTTATTATCAATTACCCGGTGGTTCGGAGCCCACCGTGAATTGTAGGTCCACCATGTTCCTCGTAACATGACAAAACGGCGAGGTGAAACTACCCATAAGGGTCTTCCCATCAATGAAAGCCGTGGGCTTATTATTATTAGGCCTACCCTGTATTATTTCACAGCTTCTGGCAAGGAATGTGGACAATACACTGATTTTATTATTATTATTACTGTTCTTTTCTTTTTTCCTACTGTTATTGACTGACATGCTTCCACCATGTTATTATTATGTTATTGGTATTATTATTATTATAAAATATCATCTCATTCACATCGAATAAGTTCAAAATACATTTATCAAAAATCAATAAAAATTTCAAGCGTGAAGTACTCTGGGCATCTTAGCCCTCATTTTCTTCGACATTTGTTTTGATTCAAGAGATCAAGCAATAATAAGAAGGGTATGGCTTTTATTGGCGGGGAGACCCTTACGAGTAGTTTGAGCCATGTTACGAAAAACATGATGGACCTACAATTTTAGGTGGGTTACGAGCCACCGGGTAGGTAATAATAATGCAATATTTAGAGGTGACGATGAACACGTAAGTTTTGAGTAATTATTATTATTATCATTTCTGTTCATATAATAAAGTTGGCTCAGCTCTGAGTTTTCAGGTAGAATTTTTTTCAGTTCAGGATTCGTGTTGTGCCACTTATTGACTTTAAGAACAATTAAAAATTATCAATATTATAATTAAAAAATATTCGTTGTACAATGTACAATAGTAAACAAACTCTAAAATAAAATGGAAGGATGAATTAAAGAGTGAAAGAAGATGCATTCGTCAGAGTTGTACTGACTCATATTCAACCAGATATTTAACATAAAATATACATTTAGATAATTAATACATAATATACAGAATATTTATTCCTTTCGAACATTTTATTAATTTGGATGCTCAAGAGCTCAAGTACCAGTAGCAAGTGATATTAATAAAGAAGAGTGCTTTATGTATAGAGTGAATTATATATTTATACAGAGTGTTTTAAGAGTCATACTGCGCCAACTCATTCTTCTCATCAAAATAAAGATAAAAGTGCATATAAACTCAAGTTCGGTAACGGTTAAAAAAGATAAAGATGGCAGCTATCCCTAATCATTTTACTCAATAGAAAAACTGTCTAGAGCCTCCCTTCAGGAGATAAATTGATCAGGTTTCATGTAAAATAGCTGAAAAATCGAATAAAACATGTTCAAAGTCTGTAAGTACCGTGTAAGCTCACTTTATATGGAACCTAATGAATTTATCGCCTCAATGGAGGATCTAAAAAGAGGGTTTTCATTGAGTGAAATGATATGGATAGTTGCTTTATCTTTGTAAGTGTATTTATATAAACTTTTTTCATTTTGATGAGAGGAATGAGTGGCACAGTAAGGCAGATTCCTTCTCAAACACTCTGTAGAAGTACAGTACCTATATTGAATCAATAAGTTCTATTCGAAATAAGCCGTAACAGCGTCTTAGAACAACGGGAAACGATAAAGAAATAGTTGCTTTATTTACACTAACGCAACAGCTCTGAATGCAAAATTAGTAGACTACAACCGAAAAATTAGAGCAGCAAAACTCTGCAACTTACACATTGGATGTCTTGAAATTTTCCTCAATAACTCCATGTAGAGATAATACTTCATTTGAAATTTCTGGACCAAATACAGATTCAATTATATTTTCAACATCAATTCCTGAAATAAATATTAGTTCTTTTATTGAGTGAATGTTGAAATTCGTTCAAATATAAGGTAATTTTTCAAGTATCATTACAACGCTTTCTCCTATTATATGAACTCTCCTTGGGAGCTTAACGGTTTAACGCTCTTTGCACGACAATAATTCAATAATATTTTTCAAAATAAATTTGAAGCCTGAAGCTAGTTCTAAACTGCATTTCTTGCACACTGGTACGACATTAAACTGATTTTTTCTATTGAAGAATTACTTTCCAATGCAAATCGGTTCGCAACTGAATGAATATTCCATACAATGTTAAACATAAAGAACGTAAATCATGCCGTTTTGATGATACGTGTCATCAAACTTCAAAACACTTCAGTTGAAATGTATCGATAATCGTCCAAATATTTTTATATTCATTCTGCTTTCTCCTGATAATTTCAAAAGCAATTTCTACTTGATAGTCCACTAAAATTTAGAGTCCACTGGAATCTCTTCGAACTAAAATATGTTAGCCTAAAAGCTACGCAAAAGTGGACATTTCAAAAATCCACAATCTTTTGCAAATTTATTAAAAAATGTTCAGGCATAGAAACCTACGTGAAATTGCTCATTCAATTCCTGGGCATATTCATACCCATTTTTACTAAGAACAATCAAAATCAAAAAGCTTTTAAGGCTATACCGTACTTACTTTTTGTGAAATCAGTTTCAAAGGCAACATCATAAGCTCTCCTCTCTTGATCTTTAACGCTCTCAGCATTTTCCATTGTATCATAACACTCAAATTACTTGAAATAAAATACAAAACTTTAGTTAGAAATCATAGACCCTTGGAATTTGAAATGCAGACTTTTTCAGCCAAGGAGAATGATAGAGTTTTACCACAAATTTTAACTGTCAATGGTCCGGTCTCAGTTAACGATGTACAAATAACAGTAAACAAAGTCATCGTTTTAAAATCCTCTAAAATAAATCATGAATTCATATTTATCATCAAACTTTATCTTTATTAAAGAGACCCTACATCATCAAGAAACAAGAGCCAAACCAACAAACAGTAACCAGATATCAAATCAGCTGATGAGCAGAGCGCCTTGGCTTCTGTTCTGCTGGTCAAAGCCTTCTCGAGTGAAAAGCCTTTATTCATTGGTAGTCAGCTGTTGACTGTTGTACGGCTATAAAATTTATATATTTAATATATTATTGTTTATTAAAAAATATTGTTTATTAGTATAAAAAAATTATATAATAAGGCTTATGAATGTAATTATGTATTCAATCTTTTACCAGCAAATGTATAACAATTTTAAGCAAGCAAATATCCTCACGGTAATATCCACCTACATCCTTGAGTCTATCATCCTGGTAAAAAACTCCAACCCTGCCTTAAGACGAAATCAGCACAACTATGCTACAAGAAATATAAATGATATAAACCTCCCTCAACACAGATTACAAAAGTATAGTGACTCCCCAGCCTATTCGGGGGTATTCCTCTTTAACCTGCTCCCCAAATACCGTACATAAAATCAATTGAAAATATTAAGACCTTCATAAAAAGCCTGAAGCTGTATCTAATGGACAGACCATACTATAGTGTCACAGAATTTATTGAGGAGCACACATTTGAACATTTGAAATGACACACACATCTCACTATCCTGACGCGAACCCCACCGACGGGAAGAAAAATGGACGATTCCCCGGTCAGCAGACTGCGGAGAAGACATAAAAAGTAACAAGTAAGTAAGTAAGTAAGTAAGTATTCGATAGATAATTATCAAGTTTCAACGGTGGTATATTTATATATATTGTACCGGTACGTTTGTTGGGGGATGTTGTTCTTGTAGGAATGACACCCCCCTCCACCAAAAAAAAATGAGTAAGGTGGAAATAGTCTAAAAAGATATCTAAATAGGAAATGAAAAAGGGAGAACGTATGCGATTGTCGATACTTCCGATAAAAAATTGTGAGAATATTTTTAAAAAAAGTAGAAATCTAATTTTTCATACGCAAGGATGAAATTGAAGGGATGTCCTCGGGACCTGACTACTCCCTTCAATTGATTTTGAAGGAGGTATCTAATCTCGACTTGGAAGTTCTCAAAAAGGTGTTCAAGCCTAATTTTTTTAAATTTTCCAGTAGAGTAGCCTACTTCTCTTTTTCTCATTAATTTTACCAAATGCAAGAAGTAGATATTTCTAAAATCTTGCTAAATGTGGCGGTCGTGACGGCTCAGTCTGTTGAGCCGTTATCACTCTGGCCACATAAGCTATTTGTTAATTCATATAAAGAAAATTATAGCGTGGAACCGTATATAACTAATCTTTCAACTCATTCTTTGACAGCACATTTTGTTTTGCCTCTACGCAGCGCACACCAAGGGGCTGTGCGCCTGACGGAAGTATGCGAGAGCATCTCACAGCAATAAGGCTATTAGTATTAGTAGATAAGTAGAGAGCTGACATGCGCAAGGAAAATTTTTATAACTCAGAAGAATGAATTGACAAGCTATAGTTTGTAACAAACAATAGTTCAACTATTAGTTTCTTGGTTGATACCAGGACCTATACTGTATTGGAATTAAGTAGTCTCTGATGTTTTCATTGACGAAATACTTGATGAACAATTTTATATCAAAACTGACACTTTATTACTATTTAATTAATGGTTTTACTCACTTAAACTGTAGGATTCCTCTAGTTAACAAGTAAAATCATACCGGTAACTTACAATAGAAATACAGTGTCAGTTTTGATACTAAATTATGTAGAGCAATAAGGGGATCCCGCAAATCTCTTTCACAAAAAATACACAGCAGCTTACAGTACGGTAGAGAACCATCAACCTCAATGTACGAATTGGCAACACTAGTCGTACCGTTTTGCCTGGTTAAAACAAGTCTGACGCTAGCAGTCATATGGTTTGCCCACTTATGTAGCTATATATATATATATTTCTTTTTTTATTTATTTACTTAAATATATATATATATTTGAAGGTACAAAAAATAGTTTTGAATTATTTTCTTAGCAAATACATTACAGTATTAATTACAGTAACGTAGCCTGTAGCATACAATATTCATATCGTCATCAAGACAACTTTTTATATAAAAATATACGAAGATTATTTGGAAAAATCAACACAATTAACAAAAAGAAGATGGGTGACGTTCTTTATCGTTTAGATCAGCTCAAACTCATCCTATATAATAAACAGCTACATGTTGTTATAAGTCAACGATACTCTAATGCTGGATTGAAGAAGGAGAATGAGGAGAAAATTAAGAAGAAGACGAAAGAAAAAGTAGAAAAGGGGAGAAGAAAAAGAATAATGATAAGACGAATATGGAAGACGAGAAGAATAAGAATATGGAGAAGAAGAAGAGAGTAGTTGATTAAATTTGTAGATAGTTTATTGCACATTCTAGAAATCCATATTCAACTGAATCCGGCAACCTGCTAATTAATTCAGATATAGGATTGAAAAGAAGGCCCACAAGTACTTAGCTTTTGATAGGGAAGCGATAGCCATGAGCCGTAGTAGGTATCTGTTCAATCTGATAGATAAGCAACGCTCTCCTGGGACCTCTTTGTAAGGGTGACCGATTGGATTGGCCAGCAAAAAATACTTCTCTGCTGTAAAATCACTTCCCGGTGGTTCGGAACCCACCTAAAATTGTAGGTCCATGTTTCCAATAACATGGCTCAAGCGGCGAGGTGGAACTACCCATAACGGTCTCATCATCAATAAAAGCCATACGCATTTACTTTTACTTTTTTGCTATATAATCGGCTGATACCCATTGTGAATAAAATTTCAAAATAATATGAAAGGGACAGGTTCATAACAATACTCTTCTTGCTTGAAAATCCATTTATTACTTATCAAGTTTCAAGAATGCTTGCATCTTAATTTAAACATTACCACACTAAGGCTGGACCAGACAAAATGTGAAGTAATGATCATTTAATACACACTTGCAGAAAAAATCACTAGAACTAAAATTAAATTCATTGCACATACCAACAAAACGTCAAGAAAACTTGATCATCTTTACTAATACAGAGGTTATGTAACATTTTTAAATAATTACAGTAGAGCGCCGATAATTCGACCGGTGTATAAACCGAACAACAAAAATATGTATAGGCTAGTTATTCTTTGACCATGAATAACCTATGTTTTGCTAATTTTTTGCCAAGAGTGAAACATATAATAGTACTTCAACTGTAGGTAGATATCTGCGCGAATACTATCTACAATATCTTCAAACAATCAAATACATATAATAATTAGTACTATACAAAAACAATTGTTTTCATTCCAATATGCTAGGCCTAGAATGCATTTACATATCCTGTTCAATAACCCGAGCAAATCACTAATCCAAACTAACTTTACTTCTCTTCTGTAGTTTGCACAATAGTGACTACCGCAAGCTCAAAACCTAAAACTAATTTCAGAGTCCATTTTTAAACACACTATTCACTGCATAATTCGTCACACATAAATCACTTTTTAGATTAACTCAACATTAATATTGGAAATTTCGAGTGAATTTCAACAGATACCATTTTTTTGTTGAGAATATTCAATGATATTGTTCAATCCAAAAAGCCGACATATCAGAGAACTCTGATACCAGACCTGAGCCAGCCAGGTCACACGATATTATTAATGCAAAGACGTCATTAAATAAATTATATCACATTTAACTGAAATGATGCGTAGAGAAGTTCTCATAGCTCGGTGTGCGCATGTACGTGCCTCTTTGGATCAAAGTCGCTCTTATGGAAGTAGACGCCTTCCTTGGCAGCCCATTGAGTTTCTCTGCCATGTGGCGACTCCACTCCAACTATTTCATTCTGTCCAATAATCGGTCTGCCATATGTTTGACCCGTTACTGCTAAATACCTACGATCAAACACAAAAAATGTTATTTCTTACATATTACCATTGGTTGAATTTAAGGAAGACTTCTCATTTACCGGTAAATGTTACTGGTGGCGTCTGATTCAATTTTATTTATAGGTCTATTCAAATTTATAGGCGTTAAAAAAATTTAATTAGGCTAATCAGACGCCACCGGTAACATTTACCGATTACCGATAAGGCCCGCAGGAGTTCAACCATCCTTTAGTATATATTTTGTCTTATAGTGGTTTGAGATGAAATAAGTTTTGTTCATCTCAGATACAAAAAAATGCTACATCAATTGTGTTTCTTTCCAAACATATTTTCCGAAGTATAGCTTGAGCGCAGGAAGTAGTTCAAAGGTATGCTAAATAGTATTAAATGGTAAAATTGCAATTTTTCAAAAGCTCATGTCTCCTGAATGGGAGCGAATTTCACCAATCTGATGATATATTCTTGAAGCTCTCTTTAAATACTATCATCCATCAAAGTATGAGCCATTTTAAAATTTGAAGATTTTTGTAAAAAAAAACTGTGCAGCCAGACCTTGTGTAAAGTTGGTAGCGGACTGTTGAGCATAGAGTTTCAAAATTTGTTTCAGTAGGCTTGGTATCGACACAACTCTGTAGACTCCGTGAGGAAAGCAATTGCAACCTACCTAGCTCCTCGTTTGCGTAGTAAACTCTTTGAGACCAACTTAATGTTGAGTTTTGAAAATTCACTTATAGTTGAAATCGGCTGTGGTACTATACATATAAATATGATTTATTCTTTTTTCTTTGAGTATAAATTTATAATAAGAGCTATTTTGACGTGTTGTGTGTCGGCGGGGTCCTTGGACTACCAGTCGACACTAACAATGCTTGTTAAATGAATAAAAAAATTAAAAATAATTGGCACCAATTAATTGCGAAAGAATATATATCTCATGTTACAGGTGGATATCTTAAAAATATAGATTCATTGCCTGATAAAACTTCCATGATGATAATAATAATGGCCTAGCAGCCATTATTTTTGAGTCAGTGAACTTTCGGATAATACTCAAAGGGAAACCAGCCTCGAGAATTGCAAAGGGTCTACCTATCCTCGGCACAGCTTTCATGGTAGAAAAACCCATATTGGGCTCTGTGGAATCCTTTCACTCTCCTTCTAACAGACTATCTATTCTTAATATAAGATGTGGAAATAAAAAGTATTCCCTAGTAAACTGCCATGCTCCCATAAATGTCGATAATAGGAAGAACCCACAAAAAGTTGCAGAATTCTGGGAACAAATTGAATTGGAGCTGGATCTGCTGCCAGCCAAAGTAACAAAAATAATCTTAGGAGACTTCAATGCCCAAATAGTAAAAGAGAAAAAATATCAATCTCAAGTAGGCAACTATCCACCTCATAAAAGGACCAACAAGAACGGTATAAGGTTGGTCGAGCTTTTGAAGAAATATCATATGAGACTTATCTCAACACATTTTCTCAGACATCCAAGAAAGTGTAAAACTTGGAGATCACCAAATAAGAATCTTGGAGAATTTCAAATCGATCACTTTGCAATTCATCAGAAGCGCATGAAGGAAATCAAAAAAGTAAGAACTTACAAATTTTTAGATATAGATTCAGACCACTACCTCTCTTTAATTGAATGTTTCTTTAAGCCAGATCAAAAGCCACAGAGAAAATCAAAATTTCCTAGAATCTTTAAACCAGATAATGAAAAAATTTTGAAATCTCCTGATCTATTCCAAACTATTTTTGAGGATCCACCTAGGGAATGGACAGAATTGAAAAATATTCTAACTAAAACTCTGTTGGAAAAAGCTTCATTAAGAAGAACTCGGAAACATGCATGGTGGAACAACACATGAAATGAAGCCCTTGATGAAAGGAAAAAAGCATGGCATGTTTGGCTCAGTAAACAAACTGAAGATAACTGGGCGAAATTCAGAGAAACAAGGAATGCTGTATCAAAAATCATTGAAAATGAACGGAAAAATATTTGAAGCAGGAACTTATTGATATTGACAGTTTTTATGCTAAAAATAAATCTCGGGAATATTATCAAGTGTTTAAAAGGAAGGTGACACACTATATCTCACCCAGTTTATGTTTCAAAAGTAAGTCAGGTGAAATTGCAGTGAATAACAAAGAAAATTGTCAAATACTTGCAGACTATTTCAAGGATCTTCTGAATTGTGAGCCTGCAGAAAAGTTGAAGTTTACCAAAAACAATCATGACAAGCCACATTCAAGACCCCCAAATGCTGAAGAAATAGAAAACCTTATGAAACAACTTAAAAACAACAAAGCAGCTGGAAGTGACTCTGTCACTGCGGAATGCTTCAAGAGCAACCCTAGAGAAATGTCAAAATTGTTAGCACCTATCTTTGAAAACATCTGGAGGAAAGAGAAAATTCCGGAAGAATGGCGGGAAGCTTTGATTCACCCCCTCCACAAGAGAGGTGATAAAAAAGATGTGAACAATTATCGTGGAATATCACTACTTCAGACAGCGTATAAGATTCTCTCATTATGGCTGTTACAAATTATTGAACCTTCCATAGATAAAAAAATAGGAGAGTATCAGGGTGGGTTCCGGAGAGGCAGATCATGTGCAGATCAAATATTTGGACTCAAACAATTAATTTTGCTCAGAAGTTTGAGGTGTAAGAATTATGTAACAGTGTTTGTGGATTTCAGAAAAGCATACGATTCTATTGACAGAACGACTCTTTTTCAGGCTCTTGGAAGAGTATGAAATTGATGAGAAGACAATTAACATAATACGCGAAACTCTCACTGACACCACCTCAAGGGTTAAATTTTTGGGAGAAATTTCAAATAGCTTCGTGATAAATACAGGTTTGCGACAAGGAGACGGTCTTTCACCCATTTTATTCAATTGTGTTCTTGATAAAATAATGAAAGAGACAAGAAAGGAACTGGAGAATCAAAATTTTAAAGGCTTTGCAAGATTAGGTACGAAAAACCAAGGACTGAACACAGATTGTTTTGCATTTGCTGACGATATTGCTATAACTACAAATACATTAGAAGAGGCAAAGATTTACCTTCAAACGCTAAGTAAAGTCGCATCAATGGCAGGTCTACAGATTTCTACAGAAAAAACTCAATGGATGTCCAACATAAAGGAAAATATTAAAACATTAGATACGGATTTCGGCAAGATTGGAAGGTTAAAGTTTTTTAAATATCTGGGAGAAATTCTTCAAGAGAATGGCAGAGATAGTGAGAGTATTTCAAGGAAGATTTCAATCGCAGAAAGTGCTTACCACAAGACTAAAAACGTTTACAATAAGAAGAACTTATCCTGGAATGCCAAAATGAATCATTATAACACCGTTGTAAAATCAGGTATTCTTTATGGAAGTGAAAATTTGATTCTAAATGTTACGAGTAAATTAAATGAAATTACAAAAATTGAAAAACGAATTCTTCGGAAAATTTACGGACCAAAACTGACACAAGACGGATATCGCCTTAAAAGTTCAGAGGAAATCTACAAAAAAGTGAATCCTATCTATACGGAAATCAAGAAAAGAAGACTAAAGTTTTATGGGCACCTCTACAGAATGGATCCTTCCAGACTTACTCAGAAGATTTTCAATTATTTAGACTCAAAGAAAAATAATCCATGGTTTGATGGTTGTCACAAGGACCTTAGAACACTAAACATAACGATTACAGAAATTCAAGATAGAAACTGTTTTAGACTAAAGATTGATGCTTCGCGAGAGTTTTTGGAGGAAATGAACACGAGGAGAGTGATTAACTTGTCTGAGGAAGAAAGGAAAAGGAGGGGGCAAGTGCTGCGCGATTATCACCACAAATTAAAGTTGTCTAAATTGTTGAATCGCGGTCCTCAGTAGACCAATTACGAATAATAATAATAATAATAATGGCCTAGCAGCTAGAGCCATAAATTATTTCAAATTATCCATGAAACAAAATTCAAAATAAAGACATTTTTGTGGTCTAATGGTTTAAACATTGCAATTATTTACACTAATGGTGTAAACCAGTGGCGGTAATACCGCTCAATGACTGACTCACACATTCATTACCGTTTCATTCATTCATCACCAAAAGACACTTGGACAAAAAATTGACATTTGGTATGCATGTTTAGTTTTGTATCTAAACGCGTGCTTTGAAATTTTCTCCAAATACGCCTGAATTTAATGTTTTCTTAGCGGGTTTTAGCTTTCCCAAGAATTACTCGGTCAAAAAAATTAAATTTGGTATAGGCCTATATGATTCGTTTTCGTACAAGCGTACTAAGAGAGGTTTTTGAAATTTTCTCAAGAATACACCCGAGTTTGAAGTTTCATCAGCGTTTTTAACGTTTTCAAGAGCTACGTAGCCGGAAAAGTTGAAATTTTAGTGGAAATTTCCATTTTTCCTGTGCTGGTTTTGTATGAATTAGTCATCCCCGGGGTGCAGGAGGCGGGCCTCCCGGCTATACGGTCAAGCAAAGCAAGCCTGCCGGCTAGTAGTTATTGTACATTACATTATCTTACATTTGTTTTTTCAATTATAAAAAAAAATCACTTACGCTCCGGTATCAACGTGCTTAAATTTCACATCCTGATCCCGCTGCCAGAAATCTTGGTCACAAATGACTATCCAGTGGTCACCTGTATCTCCTTCACCTGAAAATGATCAAGAAATAATATAAAAACTGAACTGAATAAAAGTTATACAATGATAGACCTGATTTTCAAATATTATAGCTGGATGATTGGCCGCACGATGAGCGCAGTATTTGACATCTGAACAGTTGTGATACTAGGTCACGAGTGCTCATAACTAACTGTACATGTATCGTATAGCCACAAATAAAATGGAATGTTTTTGAGAACTTATATTTTATAAATGTATATATTTATAAATGTATTTATATTTATGTTTTGATTGAACTAAGTAAAAGTGATGCTTTAAACAAGAAGTAATAAATTCACCGATATCGATGAAAAATGCAATGGATATCGAGACACAACCACTTAAATCTTCAACACACGAGTTACTATAGTTTCGACAGTCACGTCATTTTCAATTTCAATCAAATTGTAATATTCATTTTGGATATCTAGCACAATCACCAATACTAAGAAAATTTACCAAAAGTGTCTGAATATTCAAAACTTTCAATTCAAAACTTAAATTTATATTCTACCTGAATTGCCATAAGCTGAGATCTCTTGATACTGCCTCGTCAACGGAGCATGAAAATGATGCGAATGCAGGTTTTTTGCCGTGGCTAGATGTTGTAGACGTATTGTGCTTCCGCATTTTATCGGATTTCTGTAAGAAAAAATAAGAAACTAGAGTAAAACCCAATATGGTACTTACGTATTATACGGAGGCCACTATTTAACAAGCTTAACCTAACCTCGCTAGATGGTGACATCCCGTTAATGAAAATTTCTGAAGATTACTTGTGTTACAGCATTAAATTATTGAATTCAATATCTAGGCGTGCGAAAACCAAATACCCGGTAGTACTGATGGAATATCAAAATAACTGGTTGCAGTTCCGTATCTTTCCCACGAAAAAATCGAATGAAAATCTCTATATAAAAATAATTTATATCTGTACCAGACCCTAACACTCCTTTCATATCGACTATCGATTGTTTCTTAGGAAAGATATGGAACTACAGCCAAGTAACTTATAATACTTCAAGACTAGTTCCAATAAGATGCAAAACTATTTTTATTCAAAATTTAAGAACGTTAGGTAGTCGAATAGACAGGAGTAATTACTCACCCACGGTGGCAGTACGCTCCAGTCTCAGCCTTGACAAGCCAGTGAGAGTTGAGGTCGTCAACATCCTGGGAGCCAGTGACCGACTGCTGCCCGCTACCCGTGCCGTACTTAACGTCGTGTGAGTGCAGTCTGACACCCTGATGGCCGTTCAAAAGCTTCACCAGGGAGCCGCAGGTTACCGTTCGATCTGACACACCTGCTACATATAGCAAAACTCAAAATCATGAGAGTTAATGACACACTAAACTCCAAAGACACATATAAACGATCCCAGAAAGAACACATCATAACTATAAAAAAGAGGAAACTAAAATATTTGGACAAAATTGTAGAAGAAACTGAGATTATAAGCAGCATAAAAATGAGGTAACTACAATATCTGGGGCATGCGGTGAATGGTAGAAAATGGGATAATGTACACATTTTTGCAGCTAATCTTAGAGAAAAATCAAAATGTTAGAAGACGTCATACTTCTTGGCTTAGAAATTACAGTCGCGTGATTTCTTATGAATCAGTAGTAATGAATTATTTCGGGCGGTAGCCAGTAAGATAAGGTTTCAGCCTCCTAAAGATGCAACATAAAAAGAAGTGAGAAGAATTAGTATTTTAAATTATGCTGACAGAATTGTAAACGAATGAGTCAATTTACTTGAGCATAAGCAATTGAAAACGAATAAGCCATTTTACTAGAGCATGAGCTACAACAATTTGCGTAAGTTACTGAATCTCTGAATTAGGTTATCTATCAAAAATACAATAGAGCAGCTAGTAATTTAATAATTGTAAATTCCAGCAGCCATTCCACAAAACTGAGAGAAATTTTAATGAATTTTTATTCTATAATGAAGTTAATGCCAAAGAAACGCTTCATAGTGTAACATAACCTAAAAATGAATCTAATGTATTATGCCTTTCTCAAACAGATTTCTGGAATTACCTTGTGCTGAATGCTGATGGATCGAGAAGATTGTGACGAAAACGTAAAATATAATGTCAAAACTAGAAAATCCGGCCATTCTCAATATTTTTACGTTCTTTCAGATCTAGTTGTGAGAACGTAAACACGAAATCTGATTATGATAACCTGTCATTATTTTGTCACTGGTTAATCACAGTCACAGTCAGAGTCAGGCTGTCAGTATCAGTATCATTCTACCAAGACTAATTTACTTCCCTTCTTGATGAGAATATTGTAGTCACGCTACTATTATATCTTACTAAATTGAACTTGAATTATTTTTGCAGAAAGTTAAAATAAAAGAACTTTATTTTTTAAAGTTAGTTAGAACTTAGAACGAAGCTGCAATTCAGTAGCAGAGATAACTGTGACTTGGATTTTGGAACGGTAGCCGTTACTGAGTAGCTGTCTGTTACCGGCAGTTTCCACCAATAGTAATAGCGACACATGTCTTCCCAATATTTACGCCATCTGGTTTCGCACGAAATTTTGAATGTTGAATATATGGCCATTACAAATCAAGGTCAATGGAATACAGATAATTTATAAATAACTAACAAAACCAATACAAGCTTGATTGCGAATTGTATTCTTCTATGATGTTATCATTTCTCTTTCATAAAAGTATTGTAGTTCATAATTATTATTATTGTGTGAGTGGGAGGGTTGCCACCTGTTCCATATTATATACGGAACGTCCCGTTTTTTAGGTAAAAATTATGCGTCCCATATTATTATTCATTGCCCTGTAAAATATCACTAATATCTTTCGCTTGTTAACAGGCCCGGTCTGGCCAGGTTGGCTACCTGGCGATTGCCAGGTAAAATGGAATAATAAAATAAATCGTTTTAAATATTGTATTTATGTTTTCATTCAAACCCACGTCTTGTGACATTCCACAATAAACGTTGCTTTAAACAATTCATTATTTTATTTGTTTAAAACATTGTTAAGGGCCACGTGCGAGTGATGCAAGATCAAAATTAAAAATTGTTACAAGCCATCTTGCTACAGGTCATCTCTTTCTCAGGATTTGTTGTTACCATTAAATTAAGGTGACCAGACGTCCCGTTTTTGAGAGTCATGTCCCATTGTCCCCACCATATCCTTGTCCCATTTGGGATATATTAGTTACTAATATTTTGATTCATGAATAGGTTTTTTTTCATTTATTGATTATTATTGTTCTAAATGATCTAAAAGCTAATCTTAAGTTCTAATTACAATGCCGGTAATTGAACCTTAGCTCCAAAATCCCTCGTTATTATGAGTGGACTTTTATTATCCTTCGGTCATTTTTGGATGGTGTACATCGATGGTAATGAAAACTTTGGTCTTGTTTTAATATAAGACGTGTGAGAAGACTACAAAAATATCTTTGTATAGAGAAGAAATAACATTTTTCCTGATCAATTTTCAAACACCCCCCCCCCCCCGCCCATTCTATACGTCCGTCCAGTTGTCCCGTTTTGGGGTTTAAAAAATCTGGTCACCCTACTTATCCCACTTGTAAAAAAGGGGCAACCCTGGTGTAACATAAAATTATAATTTTTTATGATCACCTTTTTCTGATGCTCTATTCAAGATTCTGATTTTTTTAAATACAGTCTATCTAAATCTACTATAAGCGTATAAACCTATTTTTCATGTTCAGGGGGTGTCCAACTCTCCACTAGGAAACTATTTTCTAGACAAAGTACTTTTAAAAGTCAATCTTAAAACTATTGATCAACTAAAATTTTTCTAAGATCTGAGGCAGAGAATGTACTGTATTCATATAACTTGGCAGCGTGTAGAAGATGGGAAGACTGGCTACATCTGAACTCAACTGCTGCCAAGTTATATGAAAACTACAGTACATTATTTTTGACTGGAGAATATTAAATTGGATTATGATTTGTTAGATATATTATATAATCTAATTCAAATTATTACATCAGTAGCCCTCTAATTTAAATTGGGTCAACTTATATTACGATGCTCATTCTAGTATCTGAAAACCATCTTATTTAAACTTGATTACATACAGCATACAGGCTATATAGTCTGTTCAGCGAGCCTACGGAGTGGAGTAAACAAACATATGCGTGCGTGCAAGCCGAGACTCAACGAAGCCCGATTCACAGATAGCCTAGTTTTCGAAACGCATCGAACAGGCAACAGGCCTACCCTTTGAAAACGACTTTCAATAATCATTTTCAAACAGCTACTTGGATAATACTTTCTTCTTTTGTAAATGGAAATAGATACATAAGATTAATGAATTACTGCATATGAATAAGAAGGCTATTTTCTTACCTTCAATGCTTAGGTAATGTATCCAAACATTCAGCAATCACTGGTATCACTATTATTAGAATTGTTCATAAATTTGTCGATTGAATTATTTTTACCTATACTGTGCATTTGAAATGAAAATACTGACTTGATTACTAAATTTAAAATATAATATGTTCTTTAAGTAATGCAATAATAATTATTTATTTCACAAACTGGAAGTGCGACAACAGCTGTTAATAATAAACTGTAGGTAGCAATGAGTGTGGATAGCCCGACCGACCGATGCCAGTACAATTCTCGGAATTCCTCACTCACACACATGCAAAGTTTGTTTACTTCACTCCGTAGGCTCCCTGAACAGACTATAGAAATATATAGAAATATTATTTTCTTGGATGTCTTGTTTCATAAAACGATCTGTATTGTTAATATTAACATTTTATGGTAAATTCAACGAATTTTAGTCAATATTATTCATTCAATGAATAGTTGTTAGAAATCAGCAACTAATAATTTCTATCAATAATTGGTTTCTGTTCAAATTATTCCAGTCCTTGTAGACAACCAATCCATGTTGTTCTCAATAATAAAATTAATGTTCTCCAAAACTTGGCTCAATGCACTTGTACATTACTTTTTATATCCAGTAACTATAAGAAGACCCACTACTCAAATATATAGATACCCCACTTGTACATTGACATTTTCTTGTCAATTTTCAGTGACTATTGATAGGCCTTCTGAACCAACATTTTCTGTTATCAAAACTTATAATTAATTAACTAATTTCTGTGATGATTTCACTTTTGATTCTGCAATATTATATTAAAATTGGTTTTCACAGTTTGATGCTCAAGTCATTGCTGAATAGCAAAACTATTTATCTGAAACTAGTTTGTAAATTTTTTAAAGTTTGATTCACATATTGAATTGCACTACTGTGCCCTTCCTAGATTCATTACTGATTATTGATTATAGCTATGGCTTTTCCTATCATATTCCTATTAAATGTAGTGTACCCTCTATTCGTCGGGGAGGAGGGGGGGGGTTAGGCACGTGCCTAGATCTGCTGCTACTGCAATCAATCACCCTAAAGTCGTATTTCAAGTGATTCCAGACTCATGTCTAGTAAAGCTTAGATCCATTTATATTAACACACATTAGAGGCCTGTACGCTCTAGTGCTCGAGTCATTGTTGATAAATACATTCTTGGAAGTGATAGGCAAATTCTATAGTATACTAGAATGAAATACTTTTTTATAAACAGGGTGTCCTGGTTCCTGCATCAATTTTTTTTAGGAATAATGGTGGAGGTCTTTGGTATAATTTATAACATTAAAGGGATTTCGAAATTGTTTACCAGTGTTTGAACCTTAAATAAGTCCTCACCCGTGAATAGTGAATCTGTAGTATTTCACAGCCATGGAGAGTGTCAAGGAGAAGTGATCTAACCAGTGGTCTAACCTAACTAGATATTCAGCCGTGGGGTGGGTTGACTAGCAGTGATATAGTGTGGTGAGGAGGGTAGACGTACACTCTAGGTACTATAAGGGAAACAAAGGAAGAGTCCTCCAACAATCTATGGAAATAATGTAGGCAATGATTAATTTCGGTTTTTTTGAAAACCCTCTTAAACCATATTTTAAGCGCATTGAAGGGTAATGTTTCGGGGGGGCGGGGGGGGTCATGACTACTGGACCCCCTGGATCCGCGCTTTCTTTGAAATACAATGATTAATTCTTTCCAATTCAAGTAACTTACATTAATTTACAAGTACTCTTTCGTAAAGAAGCAATATAGTCCAATAATCCAAAGAAAGAAATCATCAACTTTTCCTGATGTTTCTCAAGAATTCAATAATAAAAAAATTTGAAAAATCAGCTGAATGATTGAAAAACAGCAATTTTGAAATTTGTGGCCACTACTCACCTACTTTAGCAGATTAATAAAGAAGTATTGAGCTTTTAATCAGTTGAATACCAAATTATTTATGAATATTTCAAGCATTGGAAGACGTTTTTAATTCAGTACTATTCAATACTCTAATACAATAATACTCAATACTATTATTGTATGAATCGTTGGTTATTTTCAAGTAGCCTATATGCATAGAAACTTGCACCTACAAAACAGAGTTTTACGGTTTTAAATGTTCCAGACATGTTTCGGGGCTGGGTCCTACTACAGTGACTTTATATAGAGTGACTCTATATACAGTGATTCCACGGTAGGTCCTACCATCACCATACATGAATAATCAACTTGTGAATGAAACTGCACTACATTGAAAAGCATCCCAAAATATCCGAGGGCCTTGATAGTTCTGCTGATTAGTGTAAGCACGCTACAAGTTTCAACCATTTATTAATTAGGGATAAGCAGTAGATCCACATTATTTGCAAATTGTCATCTACAGCATCCTGCAGATTCATTCAAAAAAACATTTTATCCAGAAAATTAAACGTTTCCCATCTATATAAATAAAATTAGAGTTTTGTCTGTACATTTATCAGAATTGTATATTTTTTGGTTATTTTTACGTTTTATACATTAAATAAGCCGAAAATAGTCTTATCTCACTTTCTGTCTGTCTATCTGTCTGTCACGGCCGCAAAGGTATTTTTCGCGGCCTTCTCCTCAAAAACGAGAGCATCGATCAGGATTTTAGTTATTGAACAGTATTGAAAACATTATTGACAATGTCTTTAGGTATAAAAAACTGAATTAACTTTTTTTAACAGAGTAATAAACGTTTAAAAACCAAGTACTGTGAGATTTTGGATACATTTTACGCGGCCTTCTCCTCAAAAACGAGAGCATCGATCGGGATTTTAGTTATTGAACAGTATTGAAAACATTATTGACAATGTCTTTAGCTATAAAAAACTAAATTAACTTTTTTTTCAACAGAATAATAAACGTTTAAAAACCAAGTATTGTGCGATTTTGGATACATTTCTTTTAAGTTTTATTACCACATAAGAACAAATCACATAATTTATCAATCAGCTGTTCTCAAATATAATCTGAATGGTGGGCCCTTCGCGGCGTTATTTACGCTGTCTGCAGACTTGTATAGTCGGAGCATTGCAGTCTTTTAGGAATCATATGACTGGTGAATCAAAACTCATCTTATGTTTCATCAATTATTTATATATATATATAGCGAGTTTTTTCAACTTCAGTTTTGTCGCTTCTCGCATCCCAATCGCCATCTTTCCTTATTGATCCAGTCTCCTTCAAAAAGACATTTACTTCCCATTTGGATGTGGACATTGGAGATCCATTTCTTTCGCAGTCTTCCACGCCTATTTCTGTTCGCCGGTATCCAATTCCAGACCTTCAAAGGTATTCTCTCTTCATTCATTCTGCGCAGATGTCCATACCATTTTAATTGCTTCTCTCCAATGACATCCATTATTGAGTTTTTTGCGCTCATTCTCTCTCTTATGATTTCATTCCTGATTCGATCCAGTAACGTTAATCCTAAACTCCTCCTCCAGTACATCATTTCCGCTGAAAGAAGTTTTTGAGATGTTATTTTGTCCACAATTATTTCTTTGTTGAAAAAAAAACAAAATTTTCTAATTTAAATTTATCAAAACAAAAATTAACATTTTAGGAAGGTGCGGTTTGTGCTAGGCTCTTGGGAATTCGCCAGGTAGCACTATTATTACCACGTAAGAACAAATCACGTAATTTATCATGATATATCAATCAGCTGTTCTCAAATATTCTCTCTGATAACTGTCACTGAATTGTTTACATTCAAAGTTGTTTACTAAAAAGCTGCTAACAACTTCTTGCTTGTTGCTATCAAAAAAGCCGAAACATATTTCGTCTTATTTCTAAACATAATCCGTACGAAGGACGGGTAGCTGCTAGTATTGAATAAAAATGTTAGATATTGTCAAACCGGTGTCCGGACAGAAGCCACCATAGACATTTGCCACTATTTTTACGAGCATGTATAGGTTTGGTCAGCTGACATGTGTCAGCTGGCACATTTGGTGGCACTATTTTTACGAGCCAGGTTAGCTAGGTTTGGTCAGCTGGCACATTTGGTGGCAAATGTCCTGCTTTTGAAGAAAGTGGCATTTGTCTATAGTGGCTTCTGTCCCAGATTCTGTCAAACCACACTATTTATTTTGAGACAGTACCACGGTATTACAGCATTAACCTGCGGCACTCTCAGCTATAATATCTAATTTTTTATTCATTATGAACAAGTTTCACAACAGATTACTTTTATCACAACAAACTTCTTACTAAATTAGTTGAACTTAGCACTTACCATTCCTGTGAGAAAATTGCATTCAAGAGTTGTTCAAAATAGCATTAACCATGAAATGGTGATTATAATAATACTTGTTTATGATGTTGAAGATCCATCTTGTTTCCACTAATATGTAATATAAACTTAATAAAACAACTTTTGAATGGAAATTAACTCACGTTATGGCGTGACGGCCGTTTCGCTCTGTTGTCTAGAACATCGTCAGACGACCCACAGCACGCTCTGAGTGTACTGTGGGTCGTCTGACGATGCTCTAGGCAACAGAGCGAAACGGCCGTCACGCCATAACGTGAGTTAAAATCCATTCAAAAGTTGTTTTATTAAGTTTATATTAAATACTTGTTTATTTATCTATCAAGACTATTAACTTTATTCTTAATCGAATATTGAATTGATTCTTTTGAGTTCATTAAGATTATCTTTACTCAGTTAAAAATTTCTGCTTATTCAAGCCATACCTTTCTTAGAATAATCACTCAAGTTATTGACTGTGTACACAGAAAAAACTTGAAGGTTGGAATGTGATTTCAGATAAAACAAAACAAAATCGTAATGAATACATATAATTTTTCAATACTTTAATCTTGCTACATTGACAAAATGATTACAATGAATATATTACGTTACATAATATGGCGAATCAAAAACATCACTACTTATTTTATGGCAATCTAGTACAATAACAAATCGTTTTTTTCTCAGGTGACAATAAATTATGACAATATATTCTCATTGAGCACTGAGAACCGAATCTGCCTGAGTTGAAGCTTAACTAACAAGAATTGATTATAAATTGAGATTGACAACGTTCTCTTAGAATCGTAGAATCAAATGCATCCTATTAATAATTCCTAAATAGATGTGAATAAATTCCGAATTCTCATCTATTTTGATATAGCAATTGTTAATAATTGCAATATTCAAGAATTATTTTACTATTAATAAATAAATACAATTATGCACTAAAGAAATGACCAACGATAAACCAAATTATAGATGCACTAGAGTACTAATTTTATTTATATGTATTCATGTTAGCACTTCATGTTGATAGTAGAAGGACCATCTATATTGTATTAAAACACAAAGGTCAAAGAGCTGTGACATGAGAGTTATCAAGACTTAATGTTTTATAAATTTTGAACGATGTTTTAGTAGAAATTCTATCGCATCAATATTTTTGTAATTGACGAATTAATTAAATAATTGCGTCATTTTGTCAATGAAACAAACAAAGAACAATACTTTCAGATTGAGCGTTGTATGAATAACTAACTAGCCAAAACAAATTGAAAATCAGATATTCGTATGTTGCTCATCAATTTTCTACTCCTAAAATAAAAATCACACAAATTATTGATGCAATTGCTTCCTTTTTTTTAAATAAAACTGAAGTTATTCACTAACTTACACACTAATGTTTATTAAACTAATAGATATGGAGTATAAAATTGAACTGTTCCTGATAAAATTTTCAAGACAATTATTTTCTATATAATTTCCATGAAAAACTATAAATGATATGTAATTTAAATAAATAAATTATTGATTTCTTGACTTGAATGTTAATTGCTGTTCAGCATGACTTATACTCTGCTAATACATACATTACGGTAGGCATAAATTTCAAAAGTAAATTATTTTCTAGTTTTCTTATTAACATCATGACATATAATATATCAATAACATCTGAGTAGCTCCTCAATCTGCAGTAGACGAATTCATTCATACAATTTGAAAACTCAACTTTAAGAATAAACCCTGAGATTTTTCTTGACAACAAAAACTGTTCAATCAAGACAAGAACACACAATAATGTTACAATCCGTAGAAATTGGTTTGCTAATTTTAATATAAAAATAATATAATTCGATTGAATTGTGTGTTATGAAGGTTATTTATGAGTCTAAGAATTGAATATTCTGAACTGTGCATTGACAAACATGATTGAAGCATTTAAAATATTTAAAATGTGTTTTCCGGTCAAGTTTCTTGCCAGAAAGAGATGTTTCTACTGAGAGATGATTTTTGTGGGTTCTGCTGGACCAGTATGATGATAAATATCAAATTATTGAATATTATTAGACTTTGATGAAATTGCAGATCGGCAATGGAGCAGTGGTAACTGGGAGTGGCCAGCCAGGACTGTGGCACGACTACCGAGCAGCACTACATAAAGCCCTGAAAAAAAAGAAATATCAGTTTAATTTAAATAGACAAATATTCACTTATTGTTATTATCATCGTAAAGCTCTCAAGGTGGTAGAAGCTTGTTTCACATCAAGCTACTCTTCAAAAAGCTATCAATTACTGTTTTATTTTATGTATACAACTTCAAGATGCATAATCCATTTCAGAGTTCAAAAGAGAAAATGTTAATTCATACCACGAAAGCTCTGTTCTCTAGAAAGCTTGTTAAAAATATTTACATTGCGCTGTACTTAATTTGAACTTGATAGTGAATGATACAATGTCAGGGATTCCTGAAAACGTGCATTTTTTTAGGGACGCTGGAAGTAGCTCTGGTTCCTTTATTTTGACTTGTCCTTTTTGTTTGCCCTCTAGTTTTTATTTTCTGCGAGAATACAGCTTTTCTTTCTTTGCTCCATTTTCTTCCGGTTCTTAGAGCTTTTTAGTCTGGTTCAACCTCCCTTTTTTCAACTTTCTTTCAAAATTTGTTCCTTGAGTAAATTTCTTCTTTGGTAAATTTGCCAATTTTACATAAATCTATTTGAACGTTTCTTATCAGTTCTCCCTGATTGGCAAGTGATGATATATATTTCACTATTCTTTTTGTAAGTCTGTGGTCTTGGTGGTCTATTAATATTATAATTTTTATCATTATTATTATTATTATTATTATTATTATTGTTACTATTTCTATTTATTTTCCTTTATAAGAGTTGCCTGACCATCCATTTCCTGGGCTCCGATTCCCAAGGAAGGCTGACAGGCGGTACTTTCTGTGTGATACTTTACATGTCACTGGGTCCGTGATCCATAAATAATTTGTTCTCAACAGACAGAGTGAGCAAGGAATGACTGCCTTCTGCATTTTGACTGCAAGAGTTCATTGTCTTCCCAGAGCAGCTCTTATAAATGTTTTATAAGTTTTCGAACTGTTGATGGTTTTTAAAAATGAGTATCATGAGCTTCTCCTCACCCTTAAATGTTCCACTTTAGCGGAAAAGTGAATGGGCATGGGCAAAGTATTTTTTTCAGAATGTGTAAGTTTTTCAATTGGTTTATCCCGTGGAATAGCTGCGTTATAAACTTCAATGTATTGCATAGATATTGGATATATAATGTCCCATTTCATATGCTGATCAACAGTAACACCTAAACATTTCGACTTTACACTTTCTATTGGTGTGCGACTGCAGTATGTTAGGAATTACACTGTTCTGGTTATAAATGATTAAATTCGACTCTTTTCTAGGCTGGAAACCTATACACAACCCCTCTAGACGGGGAATGCCTACACATTCTGTTTTATTTGCAGTGAATGTGAGTATATGATTTTTCATCTATTAACTTACAACTGATTTGCAGAATTAAAAGCTTCTTTTCATATTGGGCCTGAAAAAACCAAAGCAGTATCATCTGCAAAGAAAAGTGCAACACCATTCGGAGTATTCAGATTATTAAGTTTTAGCCAATCATGGAATAAGGGGGATAACAACATAATTATTTGCAAGCTATCTAACCGATAGAATACAAACTTTGACTCTGAATAGTACTCCAAGATATTATACCTCTTTGCAAGCTCTGTAGCTTTATCCAAGACAGTTATTATTTGGAATAAGAGGGATAACAAAATAATTATTTGCAGGCTGTCTTAACAGACACAAACAAAATATGCTGATACCAAATAATAAAACTGATATTCAAAAAATAAAGACGTTGGGCTACCACAAGGTACCTTATTAATATCTCCTATTAGATAAAAAAAATTGATATTTTGGATATCAGTTTTATTATTTGGTGTCAAAATTTAGTTGCATCTGTTTGACAGCTTGTAAATAATTATTTTGTTATCCCACTTTTTTCAAATAATAAGGGTCTTTACATAATATGAATTTTCAATGTGTAAGTTAATGTCAATGTATGACTGTCCAGCCTTGGATAGAGTCAAAGAGATAGAATATCTTGGAGTTTTTATTGATCCTTATTCAAAATGGGATTGTCATATTAAAAATATGTGCCTAAGGCTAAGACATCTGATGAATAGAGCATATAAAAGTGGTCGATTAAGAAATTAGGAATTAGCTAGATTAGTCCAATTTGCTTATGCACAGTCTGCCTTCCAGTGTGGAATGCTTGTATGGGGAGGAGCAGCAAACATTCATCTTAATAAAATAATGATGCATAGTACACAAATTTATAATCAAAGCTCTTTCACTCAAAAATACACTTTATCCTGGCTCAATGGTATTGCAATAAAGCAGTTTCATGTAAAATCTCTTTTACTATTCAGCAATGGAAACAAATATATTTTCATCCCTCCAGAAATAGTTCATAACATCCATCATCCGGGCTTTGAGGCTATAAATAGCAATCTAACCGTTTGCAGAAGACAATTTATGCTCATTTCATATAAATTAGTAAATTTAATACCCATATATTCCTTGTTCCATAACGAACTGCGTTGTTAATATTAACTTTTTATGGTAGATTTAGCGACTTTCAGTCAATTTTAATTGAGAATAAATAATATTTTTACTCACTTTTGGCCAAACGTTTTCGAGTCATGGTCTTCAAAGACCTATATATTTTAAAGATGCACTAATGGACATCTTTACTTGATTGTGTTTTGTGTTATAAATAAATGAATGAAATGGCAATAAAATGAAGAAATCTAGTCGATGAATGGATCCGATCAAACAGTAGCTTACCCGTGTTTTGAATTTGCATTTCCTACCTTATATCCTTATGGTTTTTTATCTAGTTAGAATTATTTGTTAGTTTTTCTAGTTTAATTTCAGTGCGAACAATATCTTATTTGGACTCTGTACTATAAATGGAACCCACAGCTGGCTCTCAGGATGCCTTGCCTTGCAGTGTCTTCAAATGTAATTGGAAAAATTTTACGAAGGGAATACTGTATTACTTAAATTTTATTAAATATGTGACCCACTCCGTGAGGAAACGGGGTCTCCACCAAATATGTAACCACATAAATACGTAACTGTGTTTCATGTATGTTATGGGCTGCGTAGCTCAGGTAGAATGAAATGACTGTTTACTCGCTCAAAATATAATTGTATCCATATTTAAACATAATAATTATTGACATCTCACAACAAAATTTAATATTTATTAAATAGACTTTAATACAAGCTATTAATTAGAAATAAAGGGGCTGGCAACTCGCTTGGCATATCTGAATATTTAAAATGTTACAGCAAGATAGATGTTGATTAGTTATGTGGTTGGCCTATTCTTTAGCTCATGAATGAAATTGTAAAATTAACTATAAGGTCTTACCTTTAGTGATCGGATGCCATGCAAGATGGAAGCTCCTGTTCCATCCTGAATCCACCAACTCCCTGCTCACTATTCAACTACTGACCCTCCAAGTAACTTGACAATGCCTTAAATATATTAGAAACAAAAATGTCTTGAGCATCTCAATGTCAAACAGAAATGAATTCATGTATGGCATTGAAATACCTCTGACCTAATCAACATCTATTGCCTCCTGAATATCACAACGTTTTTTAAAATAAAACATTCTACTGAAAATAATCATTGAATCAGATTTGAGAAATAAACTTATACCTCACATACTTCAACGTTAAAACCAATGGAGACACATTTTGTTATTCTACTAAACAGTTAATTTATTGTAACTTTATTTGTACATTTGAAGAAAAAATATTTTTTTTTATTTGACTACTGACCTAGGCTTATCCTTAGTTAGAGGTAAAGAGTGCCAATTCGCTTGCGTTCGTGCGCGTGCGTGTGGCCCCAGACAAGGTTGGTCAGCGAGCGTGGACGACTCAGCCTGCGAAAACGTTTCTCGGGCACCAGCTTCTCACCACCCGAGTGACTCGAGTCAAGAGTGCCACCACCGCCGTCAGTCTCCATCTGTCCGTGCACCATCTGTGCATGCGCATGCGCCTGCAGTGCTGCCACCTGCTGTTGCTGTTGTTGAAGATTGCTCAATGACTTGTATCTGCAATCATACATTTTTTTTGTTCTGTACATGTGATTGTTGTTTTTGCAAATTATATAGTGTAATTTTATGTGTGAATAATTTAGATATGAATTTATCATCATTATCTTTGATTTATTCAAACAAAGATACATTTCTCCACACTTCATCAAATAATGAATTAAGAAAACAACAGATACAGGGGCGTACCCAGACTTTTGGTATGGGGGGGCTTTGTCGGAGGGCAGTTTGAGATTTTGCTGACTTTTTGCAAAAGTGAGTAATTGGTCCTTACAAACCAACCTTTTCAACCCTGCCCCCCCCCCCACCCACCGCCCAACAAAATTGAAACTGGTACACATTGGGTTACATAATATGTAACATTGTGACCCATTTTAAAATAGGTACACTTGTTCGGGTTAAGGCTCAAGACTCGTGGTAAGAAAGGGTTCCAAAATAAATCCTAAGATATGCTGAAAACTGAAAATTCTTGTAAATCCAGTGTTTTTCAATGTTTGGACCTATAATAAACTATTTTCGAAAATTTAGTTATTACAGTTTCTCAAAATCCTCGTGGCCTAGGAAGTTCAGTATCCAGGATAATTGAAGATCAAGTATAGTTTTCAAAAATGTCTATCAAAAAAGGCAAGAATTATTCATTTAAAAAATGTTATACAAACTCTCCCTGCCTATCACTGGGGTCAGCCCGACAGCAACGAGGTTTTAGTTAGTTTTACAGTATTGTATGCATTTTGATAATATAGTTGATGCTTTTTGTATTTTCTGACGTTTCTAAATTTGTATTGTTACAAAAAATAGAATAAAAACATTATCATTATTATTATTATAAAATAATAATAATATTTATAATAATAATAATAATAATCTTAACAAACAGTTAAAAATAATAAAAACAGACAAAATACAGTACTATCAATAGAATTCATTGGTTGTCAATAGTACGTAATAAAACGTTCAGGGGAGTACCCATGAGTACTTGCTATACTAAACTTCTTCATATTTAATTGAAGTTGAGAATCATATCGCATTGAATGTAAGCATAATCCAGCATCTGATGATACTGAACAAAATTCAATATTACTGAAAGATAACAATTCCACTGATTTTTAACAACTAGTTTGATACTCTGTGGAATAGAGTAAGCTTTGACTTCACTTACTAACCTCTTATGTCTACTTAATAACGCAGTCATAGATGATAAAATGGCTATTTATAACCTGGCTTTTAGAAAAATTGAACACTGTATCACAACGTGTAATTCAGGCAAGAGGAATGAGCTTACCGTATATTGAATAAAGGAGATCCCAGCTTAGTTTCTTTCAATGGCGAAGAGCTCTTCTGACGCAGGATACGAGCGCGCTGCGAGCTGCCGCCATTTTTAACGTAGAGCGACGCAGCTGTGGGCGTGGCTGGTGCGCGGCTGACAGCTGGCGGCTGCTTGTCGTGTTTGCGCGTGCGCTTCTCGGCCTTGGCTGCAGCAGCCGAAGCAGCCGCTGCCACAGCTGCTGGACTGCCGCCTTTTCCCGGAATGGTGTCGATCGGAGGCGGGTCGGGAGCCTCTTTACTACGACGTTCCGCTGAATCGGCAGCTCTGCTCATCAGAAAAATATAATAATAATAGTAATTTTTTATTTACCAAATCATTGAAAAAAATAGCATTAACAATGAAAAATCCAAATTCTAAATACACTGGAACAATATGAAATATTCAAATAATATAAAAATATTCACCATAGACAAGAACCAATTTACAGTTAGTTTAGCGAGACATGAACTTTCACCTGCACGTGGAAAGAAAAAGGAAGCACTCCAAAGATAAGATACGCACACAAAAAAGATACGCATATGCAATGAACCGTCTCATTCATTTGAAAACTCTGTATTCCGGTGGTTCGGAACCCACCTAAAACTGTAGGTCCAACTCATTACCCACGCACAGGTCTCACACCTATGTGGGCTTCATCCTCAAAAAAAAAAAAAAACTTTCTAGAAAAATAAAATCATCAGCTTGAACAAGGCCGGTCGGCATGAATGCAACTTCTTCTGATGTCAGTGTGATTAAATTTAAAAAATTCAGAAATATCTTGAAGAGTATTAAATATAATCAATCAAAGTGCTTCATGGTTTACCTTTATGTACAATTATTTGTTTAGAACAAAATTTGACATGAAGATGCGAATGTTACCTGGAAGGATCACAGTAGGAGGAGCGCACACTCTTTGGCAGAGGTGCAAAGCCACGAACATAGTCGTAGATCTGGTCGATCTCATCGTAGTCATCACTGACACCGGGACAGGGCACGCGGTTCTCGTCGCAGGAGGCGATGACGTCATCGTTGACTCGGGGGGACCGCGTCACACCTTCGTTGGCCGCCGTCGCACCTCCGCGTCGCTTCGGCTCGCTCAGCTTGCCATCGAGCACGTGTGCACGGTCCGCCACCTCCATCGCCAGCCGGGTCGCACGCTCTGCCAGCCGCTGGAACTCACGCATGCTACGCAGCTGATCGTCGTTGCGTGCTTTCTGCAAAATTCAGAATTTGGTTTATCACTCCTTAAAACCTTATACTTCATACATTTTTTTTTTGAAAGGATTAAGCCCACATAGGAATGATTTCTATCATAAGTAGAATGATGTTGATTGATGAGTTGGACCTACAGTTTTAGGGGGGTTCCGAACCACCGAGAAGACAGTTCTTTCCCGACTGTCGTGGAGAAAGGTTGTGCAGCACTCTGGCTACGAAGTAAACAGTCTTATCGCTCGTTCCGCTCAGTCACAATAATTCTTGCAAAATGAGTATCTGTGCTAAGTGTCAAATTGAAATACTCGACCCTAAAAATTTAATTTCATGCTGTGAATGTGAAGTCTCTTTTCATTCTGAATGCTGTCGTATTGGAAGTGTTGAAAACTTACGTAAGATGGGCAACCGCAAAAATTCATGGAAGTGCGACCCGTGTAAAGACAACATCCTACAAGCGCAAGGAAACACACAGGTTCCAGAGGTTAGTGGTGTGAGCACATTAGCTACCGCAATAGCGAACCTCAGCGAGAAAATAGACGGTAAATTTGATAGGGTAGAATCCTCAATTGCTGGTGTTCGTGCTGAAATTAATAGTTTTCGCGACGAAATTAATTCAATAAAAAATACATGTTCTGAAGTTAAAAATGACTGTAACAATTTACTAGCCGAGAACTTAGATTTAAAAAAACAGCTAAATTCAATTCAACAATATACAAGACTAACCAATGTTGAAATTTCGGGAGTGCCATTCACTAAAGGAGAAAGTGTTTATTATATTGTTGAAAAACTGTCAACTATTTTAGAGCTACCGTTTGATCTATCGGATATATCTATCGCGCATAGACTCCCTAAAACGAAGAAATTACGATACCCCCCGATTATAGTTAAATTCGTCTCAAGAAGAATGCGTGCTACATGGTTGGAAGCTGCACGTAAGATCAAGGGTATAGATGCCAAACTACTCAATTTTGACATTCTGGAAAAAATTTACATAGGTGAGCATCTCACTGTCCATAATAAGATCGTTCTGGGGATAGCCAAGTCCTATGTGAAAGAAAATAAGCTGGCATTTGCATGGATCCGGGATGGAAAGGTCTTGGTAAGAAGATCAGCGGACGGTCCGACCCGAAGGATAGAGACTCCAGCAGATCTTGATATTGAGTGGTGAATTTTGCGCATTAGAACAGTGAGCTGTTACTGATTGGATATTGTATTGGGATCGTGTGCTAGCGAACAAATAATTGTTATTTATTTCCTTTTATAAAAAGTTTTTTTTTTCTATTGTCAAGTAACTTGGAAATTTTGTAATATTTAATAATATTTAGTAATATTTTTCCTTTCTATTATCAAAAGCGAAGTATAATGATTTATCGATTCACTCACAATTTGCTATATTGTCCTTGTAATATTTTTCTTTTTATTATCAACTGTGAAGTATAACAATTTATCTATTTATTTACTCGGCTTTATTCGGCTATTATCAATAATTTATATAATAATTAATTTATTCCCCTCTTATCTTTCTGATTTCCTTTAAAAAGCGGAGTAGTAGGGACTTGTCTGAACAAATTTCCTAAATTGTTTAAGCAATTTAAATTTGTTTGATTTGTTTATCAAATTAAGTTTGAAATTTAATTGTCAAGTTGTAAGATTTATAAATGTGAAATTTGTTTATCAATTTATCAAAGATAATTTATTCCCTATCGTGTCGGCATGCCTTATCTTTAGTTTCGTTCTACATATGCACATTGGCCACCTCATTGTCTAGGGGTGCGTTTAGGCGAACCGACACTTGGTCGGTAATAATATATATACTGTACTGTGATAATCCGGAAAAGAGAGAGGAGAAACTTGTCCGTGGTGTGAATAGTATTACAACAAATTTAGGCTTGTACAGTATTATTCTTAGTAAGATCAATCCAGCACTAATTGATTATGCGATGCACGCACTGCACACACGCTACGACCTATATTTTCGGTTTTATTCCTTTTCTTACTATACTTACTATTATTATAATATTGATTAGCAACATCATCGAGTTAATCATGATGAAAATTTTCCGTACTGAAATTCTGAAATTGCTTATACCTTGTATAAAATGTTTACTTAATAACAGGATTGTTAAATAGCATTTGGCTATTCGAGAGTGGTCTATCTATTGTTGATTTATTATCGCGGAATGAGATAAGAATATTGTCAAGTTCATTGATTCGACTGCTAATCGTTCTACCGGGCTAGTCTCCTAATTTTATTAATGATTGAACTATCATTATATAAGTTATTATAAATAAATTACTGCTTGATAATCAACGTATACGATACAAAATTAAAAATTTATTAAGGTACATATCAATATTATCAATGATATGTATGAACTGAACAAGGAATGTAGAAAGGGGGTTGATACGGACACACACACGTGGGTGTGTGTGTGTAGTGTTTGTGTATGCATATATATGCTTATGTATGCATACGCATATTCATATTATTATTTTTCAATTTTTTTATATTTGCTTTGAGGAAAACTTTTCTCTTATTTATTCACCAACTATTAAATAATTTTCATTACTATTATTATTATTTTTTGCTTTTGAGGAAAACTTTTCTTTCATTTATTCATCAACTATTAAATAATTTTCATTATTTTTATTTTTATTTTTTTTGCGATTACTGTAGATCTTTACTTGTATGCGAGCGGGGCGAGCATGATGTTATTGTTTGTTATTAATGAACCGAAGTAACCATGGTGATATAGGTTTAGATGAGTTTAGACAAATTAAATGTGACTACCTTAGCGAACATCATGATGTGACACAGTTCTTTGCGGGGGAGGAGACAAATTGCTTGAAAATAATTCACTTTAACATAAGAAGCTATCAAAAAAATTTAGATGAGGCTCTGGTAGTGTTACAGAGTTTGAGGGTGAAATTTGATGTTATTGCTCTTAGTGAGGCATGGGTCGACGATAGTAAAAGTTTAATTTATGTAGACGGATACGATGTTTACAGTACTAGTCACAATTGGAATAGAAGCGATGGTACCGTTGTTTACATTAACTCGGATTTGAGTGGAACTGTGAAACAGGTAAAAATAGGCGAAGCTTCTGGTCTCCAAATCGACTTCAACTTGAATAAACGGCAATATTCAGTATTCGCTATTTACCGTAGTCCTGCTATGAACTGTGACATGTTCCTTCGGGACTTGGAACTTTTTTATGGCAACATCAATGACAGCTACACTTACATATTTTTGGGCGACACTAACATCGATACTTTTCTTGAAAACAGAGGGCATGCTGACAAGGATAGATACTTGGACATTATGTATACTTATGGATTTACCGAGTGTATTACTTTGCCAACAAGAGAAACGGATCATTCATCTTCGTGTATAGATCATATTTTCATAAAACATCCTATCTATGAGGGTGTCAGCTCCGGAGTTTTGAAATCCAATGTTACTGATCATTGGCCGATTATCTGTAAAATAGATCAACCCCATCCTGATCCAAAACAACCTCTCAACTGCCTCCGCCGTACGTACTTGAATAAGGGCTTATTTCGGAGTCTGATTGAGGCTCAAACTTGGGAATCTGTGGTCAATACGGAGGAGGTTAATGAGAGCTGCAAGGAATTTTTAAAAATATTTTTTAAACTCAAAGCAAAATCCGAACAGCCTGTTAGGGAGCGTGCGTGTCACCGTAAATTAAAGCCATGGATTAGTACGGAAATGATATTGGATATCAGGAAGCGGGATAGAATGAGTAGGTATGTTAGAAACAATCCCCTAGATCACCAGGCGATAAACAATTTTCGTATGTTCAGGAATAACTTAAGTCAAAAAATGAAATATGCAAAAATAAATTATTACAAGAGGGAAATATCAAACAGTGCTCATAACCCAAGGAAGTTCTGGCAAATAATTAATGAGTATAGTGGGAAAAAAAAGAAAGATAGGCAGCCATTCCCTTTTCAGTCTCTATTACCGGAGGCCACAGATAGCGATGCGAATGGGGCTAAAGTGGTCGCGGACTGCTTTAATGAATTCTTCTCGCAAGTAGGCAATAAACTAGCTGCGGAGCTGCCTCCCCTCATGGGCCAGCAACCTAATGACGAGACCTTTTTCACGACTGACCTACAGTTTCGACTGGAGCCGGTCTCTGACGGACAGCTTACTCAGATTATTATGGACATGCGTGGCGATTCGGCTCCGGGTATTGACGATATACATGCAATTCTGATTAAGGACAATATCGACATCTTCTTGAAACCATTAAAACATTTAATCAATCAAAGTTTATCTTCAGGTGTGTTTCCAGATGAATTTAAAATTGCTAAGGTCATTCCAATTTTTAAAGCAAACTCCAGAAGTGACATGAACAACTATAGACCTATATCTTTACTGAGTGTTATATCAAAAGTGCTGGAGAGATGTGTTAAATTGCAGTTACAAAAGTATTTGGAGGATAACAACTTGCTTTCTAACTGTCAGTTTGGTTTTAGGAGAAGCAAGAATACAGAAGATGCACTATTTGCAATAAACAAATTTTTTATGGATGCAATTAATGTAAATGAGAAAATACTTACCGTTTTTGTGGACCTTGCCAAGGCCTTCGACTCTATTGACAGGAACATTCTTTTCTCTAGACTAGAGCAAATTAGTGTGAGGGAAGTGGCACTGAAATGGTTCAGGAGCTATCTCAGCAATAGGAAGCAGGTGGTGGCTATTGAATCTCAGTCAAGTGTTATAATGAGCGTGGATTATGGAGTCGTGCAGGGCAGTACACTCGGGCCGGTTTTGTTTCTTGTTTATATAAATAATTTAGATAAGCTGGACATATTGGGCAGGTTTTTCCTATTTGCCGACGATACTGCAGTTGTATTCAGAGGTAAAAATTGGAATGAGGTATACCTGAATGCTGAAGCTGGAATGAGGAAGGTCGGGAAATGGTTTGACCATAACATCCTAACCATGAATGTTAGCAAGACAAAATGTTTGCCTATAGCGCTCAGGTCCACTGGCGAGCCTCCCGACAACTTAATTCTCAAACTGCATTCGTGTGGTGACGCTCGCGGCGCGACTTGTGATTGTGGTGTGATCGAGAGAGTGAGCAGTTACAAATATCTTGGCGTTATAATAGATCCTAAACTAAAATATAATATTCACATTACTAATTTACACAGGAAACTAAGAAAGATGATTTACGCTTTTCACCAGCTGAGTCTGATTCTAAATAAAAAAGAAATTAAATCCGTTTACTACGCTTACATCCAATCGACTCTAAGTTACGGTATTATCGCTTGGGGAGGAGCTTTGAAAACCACACTGGAGCCACTGTACGTGGTTCAGAAACTAATAATTAAAGCTGGATTAAAACTGAATAGACGATTTCCAACAGAACACCTCTTTCACACCGTCGGTTTGCTATCCGTCAGGCAGCTGTATATAAAAAATATACTCATTTTTACATATAAAAATACAAATATAGTTGCCTCAGGCGTATTGCATGACCACTACACAAGGAGCGCTGTGAGTGTCGGCATTCAGGTCCCTAGAATTATTAAATCAATTAATTGCACTAATCCATACTATGTGGCAAATATCCTGTTGAGGAAAGCTCCTGAAGAGTTCAGAAGACCGAATACGAGCATGTTGGTGTACAAGAAGCTGGTGAGTGGCTGGCTGTTTGCGACTGGTCCCGGTGAAGCTGAACGTTTGCTTGACCCTGTTTACAGACCTAGAACTTGACTATTGACTTCACTCTTTCCTTATGTACATTCTATTCAGTTTTGCTTACCAACCGATTCTTCTTCTATCTATTTATTATATATTACTTTTTTCCCCTCACATTTTCTTTGATTCTCATTGGTGACTGTTCTCTCTATCAAACTGTGTATTGTCTCTTTCTCTTGCATTTAACATTCTTTCAAAAACAAAACAAAAAAAAAACGGGCTGATGTTTGTTGGGGAACCAGGATACGCAGTTATTTGGGGGGAACTCGTCCCACACACAAGTCGCTGACTCATGTGGGACTACCCCTTTATTGTTGCTATC
Source organism: Conomelus anceps (assembly GCA_948455865.1). NCBI lineage: Eukaryota > Metazoa > Arthropoda > Insecta > Hemiptera > Delphacidae > Conomelus > Conomelus anceps. The sequence continues at coordinate 27,821,109 of OX418216.1, forward strand.
AATTTGTATTTTTTATAATGTACTGCAATATTATATAATAATGTGTGTGTATTTTTTATAATGTACTGCAATATATATAATAATGTGTGTGTGTATATTCTGTATTTCACATTTCTGTATTTTCCTTTATGTATTGAGGCAATAATAAAGAGAATTTGATTTGATTTGATTTGATTTTACAGCAGAGAGTAGAGTCTTTTTTCTTATCAATTCAATCGGTCACCCTTAGAAAGATGGTCCAGGATTTTTCAGCTTATCATACATGAGCGAACAGATACCTACTACGACTCGAGACTTTCACTTCCTCTAGCTTATTTCTTGACATGAATGCCTGAATTATGTAGATATTCATTATTATGATAAGAAGTGATGTGATTTTTGTTTGAATATATGAATGTTTTATTATGTATTGTTGACAATAAATAAATTGAATTGAATTAAATTCATTGACGCCTAATGGTCAACCATGATGAATCATGATTGATGCAGTATATTAATGAGATAAATTGAATTTGATGCAATAGGACGTTATCTGTAGACTGCCTAGTTAGGTTATGTAATTGACTCCACAAGAGAGAAGCAGGCCCTTATAAAGAGAGCTCAGGAGTCCGTAGTTTATCTTATATATTACTGATACCTGCTACAGCTATTATGACAATGGAATATATTAAAAAACCGAAGACTAATATTGTAGTTCCAGCTTGAAATAAGCATTATCACACACCCAATCACTAGTCTCACACATTAGTTATTTGATTTTAATTGGTTTGTTACATAAGGTCACAAAAATGATAAAAGCTCATGCGGTACACTTCATTGTGTTTTATTTAGCCTACTTATTGAATTGAAAAATGTTTATTGCCAAACAAAAAACTTGATGAAACAAAAATGGAATCTGATGCTCGATGCACAAATAATAAACTAAAAAAACATAAAGTACAAAACTGTTTTATATATTTATTTATCATCTATGTACTTCAATACATTGCTGTAGAATGAAGAGGAATCAACAGGCTTTACAGCCCAAAACTGCTTTCTCTTTTAAATTTATAGAAGTCACAGTTTTAGTACCTATTAATTTTCACTAAAAAAAATATTATCCATTTTTTTGAAAATTTTGTTTTACATTATATTATCCATTTTGTTTTACATGAACGTCAATAAAAACAAATTACCAAACAAACAATAGTCTAAAAATTCCGAGCCGAAAATTAAGCACGTTCACATTTCCGCACAACAGCTGACATTAACCACAATAAACTTGAGACATACTCTATTTTGAAAAATAAACAAAATGTTCTAATGGCAATAAATTACTCTCATGCAAGGAAAACATGATCCCTGTTTACATAGAGGGGTTGCTAAGATATTAATAGCCTCATAGGCGTTGCTACTTTGCTAAAAAAATTAGTAGTGCATTAAGTTATTTTGAAAGGACATGTATCAAGTACAGTGACTGTGCATGAAGTCACTGTAGTATCAAGGAGTTTCTTTGTCCACATTCTTACAATCCAATTCAAGACGGAGGTTTTTAGTAAAATGGGAAGTTGATTGAAGAATCTAATTACTGCATAATAAATTCCTTTTTTATTCAACGTTTTTCTATGAATTGGGTAACTTAATATTGAGTTCCTATGTCGAGTACCATTATGATTAAAGGCTAAAACAAGACCGCCTCCAAGAAATAAAGAGCTGGGACCATTAATAACTTCGAGTCCCTAAAAATAGAGACCTGCAGGAATCTCTACCAAAATGATTAATCCCTCAAGGACACACACACACACGCATTAAATCTTTGGTGATTCAATCATTTATGAATTTGGTTGATTATTATTTAATGGAAGAGAAGAAGTATGTGTATACCAGCAGCTTGAGTGGAGCGGCAAAGGGCAGAGCGATGAGAGAAGAGGCGTTGGCGGCGGCTGAGTCCTTAGTGTTCAGGGGCAGCGCGAACAGCATTTCGCCGTCGAAGGCAGTCAGCAGTCGCAGTTCGGCGCCGAGGGTTCGCGCGTCGCTCTTGTGATGGATGGGCGGCGGTCCACTAACCAGGCGAACAGTCAGTGGCAGTCGCTTGCTGAGCAGGTTGCGCGCAGTGTGCACTCCGCTCACGCTGTCCTCACGCGCAAGCACACTAAAGCGCCCGCGCTGCTCCAGGCCCAGCAGCACCACCTCGCCCCTTGAGTCAGTGCAGCGGAGGTAGCGGCCTTTGGCACCCTCCGGTTGCACCTAACACACAAATTAAGCGAAAATTAAATAAATTTATTATAGCAACATTAAAATCAAACATATTCATTTATCGGAGTGCAAGGTTATTTATTTATGTTCCTCCGGGATCATTCATTAAAATTTATTTATTTATGGGATCATTCCGTATAGAGAAGAGTTGACTTTTATAACGGGCGTTTCAGAAATGACACAAACCTGAGATTAAATGACGGAAGTCATGCATGTGGTTGAATTTTCCGTGTCTCAATTGACTTTTTGTCAATAGTCTCTTTTGAAACACATAAAGCCTAACACGACGCTGTTTGCATCATCAATCATAATATGTATTGAATAATCTGTAAATTCAAACTTCAAATCAAGCTTTGCTTTTGTGGGTAATAATTTCCTTTATTATGTGTTTTATTTAAATTCCTGGATTTCTTGTTCCATGACTAACTGCGTTGTTAATATTAACTTTTCAAGTGAATTCAACGACTTGCAGTCAAATTTTCATTAAGAATAAGTGAATTCTACTTATTCTTAATGAAAATTTGACTGCAAGTCGTTGAATTCACTTAAAAAGTTAAAATTTATTTAAATGTAAAATGAAGAGGAAATAAAATTGATTTTTTAAAGCAAAATTACTATGTACTAGTAGAGCATTAGTCAAGTCATATCAGCCGTTTCATTGAATTGAATCAGATCTATTTTTTTTTTCAAAATGATACTATTCTTGAGATCCTTGGAACTTAACTTGTCTAATGTTTTCCTTTTCGCATTACGACGTTCGTTTAACAAAATTCTTGTACAATATAATTATTGATTGGCTTGAAACTCAAACAACATTCAAAAGATTATTTGAAGTGGAGTGAAAAAGAAAATTTGAAGGAAAGTTGCTACAAATGTGTTGAAATTAGTAAAAATCTATTTTAAAGCTACAGGGCATCAAATGAAACATCTGGCTCCTGAACATTAGTACAAGATTGAATTTTAATCATTTTTATGCTGAATGTGTTATATATTATACCACATGCGTTGCGTCATTTTTTAAACTTCCTACAGAAGTTTTTGTTAGTGATTTTAATAAGATTTGATAGCATGTTTCTGTAACTCCCATATTGAGTTCTCAGAACATTGTTGAATGGCTGGCTGACTCTTTACTTTCTTACTTAATCCATCTCTAGTTCTTATTGATTTTACAAGTCCCACCGTTATCCATGTTATAAGTGTCTTATATTTTGGCTCATAGCCTTTCACTCCCAGTGTCTAAGCCATTATCTGACAGAGATGTTTGGGAAGAAACACATTTGATGTAGCCTTAATTTTACATGAGATGATTATATATAGTATTTAGCTGATTAATCATAGTTCTTTCATGTGTTACATCAATTAAATTTTGTGAGTCTACTTGAAAGACGAATGTTTGTTCTTGTTTATTCCGTATCGAAATGACAATAAATTCTAGTTCTAGCTTTCTTTGTAGTGACGAAAGTGATATTGTATAAGATATCCAGTTTGTTTGAGATTGATAATGGTGTTACAACAGAAACAAGTATCTCACTGTTTTCAATAAATGTGGTTGTGACAACTTCAAGTCTTTGTATTTGTATTTGTTTATAGTACATGTCATGAACAGTAGGCACACCATATTGACAATAGTCATACAATATTTCAAGTAACATACATAGTACAACAAAAAGTCTTATTCTTTATTCTCGTTCTAGCCCTATAATTTATATTGAAAATGAATGAATAATTATGTACATATTATAGTTTAGTACATCCATAACAGTGATTTTACCTCGTCGCAGGGGTAGAGAGTCTCTCCAGCAGGCAGTGTGCGAGGAGCAACCGCCTCAAGACCTGGGTTGGGAATGATGGCTGAGTTGGGCCTCAGCTGACGGTTGTTTGGGTGGGTTGACTGGTGGGTGGATGACGTCACTGCCAGCGCACGCAGTGGCTGCCTCAGCAAGCAGCCATGAGCCGGTCGACGCCGCGCCAGCTCAGCCACACTCTCCAAGCAGCGTGCAGCGCGTCCTTCTTCACTCAGCAGCTCAAAATAGCCGCCATACGACTCGGGGATCAGCACACGGGCACCAGCTGACGACACTCGTCTACCCTCCTGGAACCACAAATAATTAGTTTCAGAAGTGTTTTCATCCATTCAATATTTGTTAACTTCAAAATAAGAAACGTAATTCATCATCATATACTTTGATCATATTTTTGAAAAAAATACACAAAAATAATTTCACAATTTAAAATAGAATACAAAATACCCTATATAATAAAAATATAAAACAGTGAAACATAATAAGGAGCCTACTCGCAGGGCATAAGCCTCTGCACAGGTGCCGAGTGTTATGAAAAATTATGTTAAACACATATTTTAGAATTTATAAGGATTGCAGTATTATCCAAGAACTATCCATAAATATCTGAAAAAAATGGATATTCTATGAAAGCGATAGAAAAAGACAATAGTTTGAAACAAGAGGAGTTTGAGGTATACGTAGGCAGAATAGAAATCTGTGTAACAGGAAACCACAAATAATCAATTTTAAAAGTGTATTCAGCTATTCAATATGTGTTGCCTTCAAAACAAGAAAAATAATTACACAATATAAATAAAATTAATGTCAGAATTATCTCTGTGAGATACATCTTTGCCCGCTGACGGAAGTTGCAAAACTCCAATTATAGAAGGCTTCAAACCAAGAGCATTTAGCCTAAATTTTTCAAATATTTAAAAACGTAATAACTGCAGAAAACAATATAATAGCAATATCTTCAAATTTGACTTATTGAACTGAATTTTATTAATCAAATAAATAATTTGTTATTATTATGAGCGTTCTTATTCTGTAACTTTTGTTGACCAAAATAGTAATTGATTTTCTATATTCATAGAGCAGTAACTGAGTGATGATTACCAACAGACAAACAAGAGCTTATGCTGGAAATACCATATGGCATTACATATATTAATAGTGAAAGCATAATAATATAATATTGTAGAATTGTATTTAATTTTTGTAGTACAGCTATTGTGGATGTATATAAAATAGAATTGCATTTGTTATCGTTACATTATCCATACAAAAGTGTCAGACTCATGAGGGCATTATCATCAGCAGGTGCTACTGTCGTACTATAGCATCTTGTTCAATAAATAATATGGTTGTGAGATGTGACAACATTGAGTCCAAGCTATTATTGTTAACAGCCACAACATCAAACAATAAGATATCTATCACCAATTAAAAGGACAAAACAGCAAAACACGACCCCTGCATGGTGGCAGGCTAATGAAGCGACTCCTCAGAAGGGAAATGCATTTCTCCTGTTCAAGCGAGTATAAATCATAATCTAAATAAAAACACAGTCTGTGATGTTTTCCATGACAAAATACTTTATGAACAATTTAGTATCAATACTGACACTGTATTTCTATTTAAATTATGATTTTTACTCGCTTTTACTAAGGGATGCATTCCAATTTTTAAAGAAGGCTGATGAAGCTTCTCTTTAGAAGCAAAATACATTCATCCAGTTTAAGTGAGTAAAAATCATAATTTAAATAAAGACACAGTGTCAGTTTTTATGTTAGATTATTAAATTAGAAGGAAGTATCATGCAGTTTTGTGTGTTCAAGACAATACCTAAGTAATTTTTGGGGTATTAAGAATTCTCATTTTTTAATCCAGATGTGAAACTAGCTACAATAAATAATCAATTTTTATTTTAAGTCATGCTTCATTTGTGAAGAGATAACCTCTGGAGGTATAACTATTATACTTCCTGCAACATTGTACAGTTGCATTAATGCTTTAATGAATGATATAGGTGATCATTAGCTCTGTTGGATAAGGCTGTTGAAAACATGTTATTTACAGACATTTGCCATTAACGACATTTTTCTTAGCTGTTAGCAAAGTGAAAAAGGAAACTGGCAAGTTCCGTAGGTGGTCCTGATCTGCATGTCCGCATAGGACTTGAACCTTCACCATCAAGAAAGGCAATATGAGAGATTGCCAATCCCTAGCGTGGGTTGAAATCACTTAGCCTCGCTAAGACCAGTAATGCCGTTAAATAAAATTGTAACGTCGCTTTTCCTAGTTTTCCATTTGAAGCACAAGTTTATTATTGTATTGTTTATTTGATAACATGCTTATTCTTAGTGGGGAGTCCGATCCCACTAGGCGTAAAATTTGCAAGAAAGTAGAAACCAATCTGTCAAAACAAAACAATTCTGTCTTAATAATGTTGTGTTACTGAGCAAATACAATATCATGGAAGAATCACTACTTAAAAGAATTAGAAAAATAGAATCAAATAACAATAAAAAATATTAGAATGGAAGACAAGTGAAGAGATGAGGTTTATCGTTCCTTTGTGTAAATCCTCATTTGATTTTGAGAAGAATGTTCACATTTTTTAATGCAAACTTAATAAAATTCTTATTTAATTTTAACTTGACTATGATATGTCTTGTACCCAGGTATGCATTTTTGTACAGTATATTGATAAAAGTTTTTAAAGTAAAACTTATTTATTTATAAATATTCAAAATCTATGATGACATCCATGACGAAATACTTGATGAACAATCTAATATCAAAACTGTCACTGAATTTTTATTTAGTGTATGATTTTCACTCATTTATACTGAAGATACTAGAGGGATGCATTTCACTTCTAAAGACAAGTGTGAACCTGAGAAAAGAGAAGAGAAAGAGGCTGATAAAGCCTTCTTTAGAAGTAAAATGCATCCCTCCAGTATCACCAGTATAAGTGAGTGAAAATCATATAGTAAATAGAAATTCAGTGTCAGTTTTGATATTAGATAAATATTTAAAAATTAATTATAGTCTAGGGCTGCTTATCTGTGTAGGAAAAAATCGATGATTTATTATTTGAATTTGAAATCAAGTAATTCATAAAAATTTTTCTGTTTCTTTGGAAATAACAATTACTGAAATCAACATTTGGATTGACGCTCAAATATTACTACTTGTTATGACTGTGTACCTTAACTGTGCATTCGTTTTTTCGATGTTTTACACAAATTTCTTGGGTTGGCAGTTATCTCTTCTTCTTATCAACCTAACTTTGCATTTCCGTATCTATCTTGATAATTTGTTCATCGATCAATAAATTATTCAATAATTGATTTATTGCTGTTTCATTAATAATAACATTTTTTATAATTGAAACTCATATCAGAGATTTTTAAGTGGCACATTTCATATTATTTCAATCAAGTCTAGTATTTTCAAGTTTTAGTGGTACACATGAAATAAAATTGGCGATTGATATATAATCTGAGTCTTCTCTACCACTCAACCTTAATCACGCCATCATTGTTATTACTTTCTACAAATATGATGATTATTATAGTCTGAATAATTTACCTTTAGCTTGACAGCCTGCGCAAGAAGGGTGCGCTGTCGTCCAGCACTGACAACGAGAGCGAGCTGCGCGAGTCCGGGACAGGAAAGCGATGGCAGACCCAGCGCCGAGTACTGGCCCTTGCTCACCTTCACCACAGCTGGCAGCTGCTGCAGCTGATGTCGACTGCTGCTGCTGTTATTCTGCGCATGCGCACTGGCTAGCTCTTTGGCGTCAATTGTCTCCTCGCTCCAGCGCGCGGCCGCCGCTACAATCTGCGCGTCTGTCACCGCCATTCAGCACCGGCGCTGCAGCTTCTGTCACATCTGTACACACATAAAACAATATTCATTAGTTTTATGTACTATGTAACTAGAAACTGTTCAGTGTTTATAACTAGCTGAAATAATAACTGTTCATTTAATTATATTTTTTGTCAAGAGCTATAATTAAATGCCAGCGGACAAGCAACTACTTATGCTGGAAATACAAATAAATAAGAAAATTAGTTTAAAAATGTATTATCAATACCGGTATGGGAAGATGTTTTATATAGGTAAATACAAAAGTATTTTTGAAATGAAACAGACACAGTGATACAATTTTAGAGAAATCGATAGATATAACAATACAAAACTATCCATGTGCAAGAAACAACTTTGATACATTTCATTTAAATTGATAAACATCATCCCCAATAGTGTATTGCATATTTCGAAAACATACAATACAAATAACAAATTGTCAGTAGAAAACTGGATAGCTAGCAACTTATTTTTCAAGTTGAATTTATTAAATTAAGTGTTTGATTGTTATTATCCTGAGCGCTTTTCTTCCTTTCCAATTTTATAATTATATAGGTTTCCCTTAGTTTTATATACTATATAACTAGTAAATGTTCAGTGTTTATAACTAGCTAAAATAACAACTGCTCTTTCCTCTTTTTTTTTTTTTTTTTTTTGTCTAGAGCTATAATTAAATGCTGGTTACCAGCGGACAAGTAACTGCTTTTGCTGGAAATACCACATGGTATTACACATTTTATTTCATATATTTCCAGTGAACAAATAATATTGTATATTTGTATTTCATAATTTAGTATTATTTGAAATTATATTTTAGAATATTGATGTAAATTTGTATATCTATGAAATAAAATTAATTGAAATTGAAATTTATTAAGATATTTGAGGAATAATAATATATTAAGGACAATTGATTGAGAACAATATTTAAATAATAATCACATTGAGAACTTATTCATTTCATTTCATTTTTCCTCGAATTATAACACATTATATCACATTAATGAGAAAAAATTCTATCTAGATTCCAATTTAAAATGATACATTAAGCTTAATGTTTTGTAAAAATTGATTTATATCATAGTATTACAATAACAGCTAGAAATAGTCACGAAAAAATGATTTTTCAATTTTAATTCAGTTTGTTGAAGCGCAACTTCTGTAATTCTATTGATGGTGACTACAGAATATTGCTAATTAAATTAAGTTCAACCTGACTTTATTATGCTTTTGGCCGACTATGTTATATTTTATTCATTATGATATGATATCAATATTCACTATGATATTCATTTATTAATCAAACAGTACAAAAATTCAATTTAAATGATCATTCTCACAAACATCGACACACCCAGCAAAATAGACTTCACTACTTTGAGACCAACGATATCATGAAAATATTCGAAATACATTAAAAACAATAAACAATCTGCCCCATTCCTATAAATAAACTATAACTTCTTTCTTTATAATGTGAATATTTCATTCAACTTGATCATTATTTAAAATTTTGTTAGGTTTTAGGTAGAGTGGAGTGAAATGTATTGTTCAATCCAGACATGTATTTCTTTAAAAAGAGCTAAGTAATTGAAAATTAAAAATTTGTTGGAATTCTCATTTTCTTCATTATGATATAAAATTAGTAATAAGTTATCAGTAGGCTTTAGTAATAATTGCAGCAAATCGCCTAATATTTTAATATATGCTTGCAGTCCTCTTTGGCATAAAAACAACAGTTGTCCGCGAACAGTCCTCATTTTTAAACTAATAATAATTGTATTTTTCATAAATATATAACAAAAATTAATTTTCTTGTCCTGATTGTATCCACAAGCGAATTCACGGGGATAAATTCGCACAAGTGTTGTGAAGAACCCCTCCATCTCAGAATGTGATACATTAGATTTATTTTTGCATTTCCAATGAGCAATGAGGATAACTTTAAATCCACTCATGATTTATACTCACAATGACTTGGATGTCCTTCCATAGATTCCTATGGGACCACTATGGGATTCTTAGTACAACCACATTCCATACTATATGACGTTTTATCGTTGAGGTGCACATACTCTCTTGTCGTGTCTATTGAAACAAGAGGACTTTTAAGACAGGCAATGGCTCGCTATGCGGCTGTAGACATTGCAGGCCATTGTGGAGGACGCTTGAGGGTCTAGCACTGGCGTTGCAGCGAGACTGGCCGCTGCTTGCTGGATTGTTGCAGTGGTGGACGGGCCATTGACCGGGCCTTGGCCATCGCCTCGCCTCACCCTCACCTCGCCATCATCTCGCGCCGCACTATCTCTTATATCTATCTGAGATCGGATCACTGATGGGTGGTTGACGAAGTACATAGAAGGGCGACTATAAGACCGTTAACAGTCCTATTGTACCTTCCTTCATACTCATGTCTGACAGAAAATAAAACAAATCGTCGTTTTCACCTCTATTCATCTTAGAGCGTTGGTACAGTATAATAAAAGAGCCACAAAGGTCTTTGATCCTCAGAAAATAGGTACCTAATACGAGGATACTCTACTTGGCTGGCAGACGACCAGATGGTCATGTCATAATTATATTTTGTGATTATTTCAACAATTGCTGTTGTATGTATTGAATTGAATATTTTTTATTGCCAAAATGAATAGTACATACAAGCAGAAATATCTGCAACCTAGAATTAAAACATAAAAATAAATTCAAGAATGTGTTTATAAATCATTGTATAAATCAATCAAGAAATTTTTAAATAAGAGTAATTTACAGACACTAGAGACACTGGCGGGCCGCTTGGCGCAGTTGGTTGGGGCGTCGCAACTTCAGCTTGCTGTCGTCCAAGTGGTCGTGGGTTCGAATCCCGCTCCACCGTTAGGCATTTATATGTAATCATTCACCTCATTACCCACGCACAAGTCACAGACTCATGTGGGCATCATCAGCAATAAAAAAAAAAATAAGATAAACTTGTTCGCTAGTGCCGGTTGCATCAAGACAAAATAACTAAATATAAAAAAGACAGCAAGATAGTGCTGGCCCATCTTCAATTGAACAGCATACAAAACAAAAAATACCAAACTCAACAAAAATCAATATCGTACTCAACAAAATCTAAATAAACTAAAATTTGAAAAAGAAAGCATCCTTTATCCAGTTGTTGGACAGAATTTTTAGTTTTTTGTTATTTAGATTATATCTGTTGCACATAAATTCCTTTGGCACTATATTAATTAATCTTGTGCTGATATAAATCAGTTGTCTTCGAACCAAATTCATGTTAGCTGGATAAGTCCAATACCTATTTGAGGTTCCAGGACGAAGGGCATAAGGATTATCCTGAACAGCAAAAGAACCTTCATATTTTTTTAAATATTTAATACTGTTTTAATATAATTGTTAATGTAATAACTATATTATAAATAATGATAATTATATCATATCAATGTAATAATTTTATAATTGTTTAATGTATGTTTTCCATGAGCCAATGAAAATATATTCATTCATTCACTAGAGTAAACTAAATCGTCGCTAAATCGATACTAGTGAAAATGAATCATTTCATTATTTTTCGAGTGGAGTATTTTGGTAAATCTAAATTTTTAGTGTTAAAAAACCTCAATGTTTTGGACAATATAACATATAAAAAATTTGTGAAGAGAGCAGTTTTGGACTTGAGACTGTTGCGCATTCACATTCATTGTAATTTTGACACAATAAATAAATTATTATTTATAGGTACTTCGAATAATACGCTCTCAGTCCATTGGAGTATGTTAGTGATAAGACGAATTGAAAACAAATTAATTTACAAAGAAAACAATACAAATTATATACGATACTATTTCTAAGCTACAATTGATGGATAACAAGAAAATTTTACTATCTGTGATGTTCTCCAGGACGAAATACTTGATCAACAAATCAAATCACTATTTCTATTTTTTATTAATTTTTTTTGAGGATGAAGTCCACATATATGTCTGAGACCTGTGCATGGGTAATGAGCAGGATAATGGTGATTTGATTATGAAAAAGGACGAAGTGTTCCAAATAAATATATATTTTTATAAAATAGAAATAACTTTCTTGATTAGATAAATTACCATCCCCAATCAATATTGATCAGTAAATCAGTAATCAGTAAATCATTGTACCGTACTGTATATAAGTATTCCTTTAATCAGTGAACCAACATTGCTGAACATAAACGAATGCAAACTATGAATGAAATTAGTAGTAAGTAACGTAATAAATGTATCTTCATAGTAACCTGTTACCATAATTCTTATTCTACATACATCATATGATATTTGATATCAATACTTACCAGATACAGTCAAGGAAAAATAATTATTATGAATAAAGGTTGAAAAAATGTAAAATTATTACAAATCATTCAATTTGATACACTAGTTACTAAAAACTGCAATCTGACAACAAAGTAAATTACTATCATCAATCAATGACAGAAAAGTACAAATACAAATACAGTGAAATGTATCACACTTGAACAATTATTTTCTTCTTTGGAGTATACATTTCTGCATTAATTGGGAACTGACCAATAACGTTCAGGAATTCATTCTTATTTTTCTTCTGTCAAAGGGCCAAAGCTAAACGGTATTTTTTTGGGGGGGGGGGGAAGGGGTTCAAGCCCACATAGGTATGAGACCTGTGCGTGGGTAATGAGTTGGATGATGGTGATTGATGAGCTGGACCTACAGTTTTAGGTGGGTTCCGAACCACCGGGAAGTGATTTTACAGCAGTCTTTTTTGCTGTCCAATTTAATTGGTCACCCTTACAAAGAGTGCCTAGGAGAACGCAGCTTATCTTTATCTGATTGAACAGATACCTGCTACGGCTCACTGCTATCACTTCCCTAAAATGAATGCAAAACGAATTGAATGTAATTGGAACTAATACAAATATTATTAATCATGAATGGTGCTTAATTTAGGCCTAAAAGATATGTCAACTACAACCTTAATAATTGTTATAGTAGATTCACAGTGTTATTCTGTTTTAGTAAATGTAAAACATTTATTGCTCTTATTTAATTTTAGTATTAACAATTTCATCAGTGTAATATTGTCAACAGAATGTTTGGATATTATTATACCGGACATATTACATTTGAAAACGGATTTCAATTTTGCATTTTCGATACCAAATTTTGTTCTCGACTTCTTTGTCATCTCGATAAGGAAGTTTTTAATCAACCAGGGAGAGCTTTTCGACTTCCTGATTGTCGCAGGCGGAGATAATGACGTCATCGCGGAAGCCTCAACACGGAACAATCGAAGATGATAGATTGACACGCATTTCGGCGTGAAGCGACAAATGAAGCATTTCATCAAAACTAGTGACGTCACACACAACAAAACAATCACAAATCTACATTAATTAGGCTGTTATTGATACTAACTAAGCTTTGACTGCATTGATTTGTTATCTGTACACTAAATATTTTCTGAATATTTTGTTGAGATACTGTATCATCAAACTATTTAAACCTTTTTTAAATAAGTTTTGCAGTAGATTTTTGCAATTCTAGAATTTCATAATTGAGATTTACGTATTTTGTGATTTGTAAGTTCTCCTTCTTGTATTTTTTCTTATGTCAGTTACTCTATGACCTCATAGGGTGAATATTTCTAATTCTTGTACTTTGTGATTAGTATGCTTTCCTTCTTGTACTCTCCCTCTTACGGTGAAGTGTTGATGAGAAGGAAATTCTTGAATATCCTTTTCCAAGAATGGACATTTATATGTTCAAACTTCGCCGTTCCATGTAGATACATCACGATAATATTATTATCGTTATCAAATTGCATCTTATATTCATATCGTTGAATAACTCTTTAGTTTAGATTTGTAAAATTCATAGAACAATAATTACAGTACTTATATATATTTTAACTATCACAATCTAGAATCTATGACTGTGCATTTTGTAATCTACATGAATAAAGTAAATAATCTAATCTAATCTTGAATTCAATATATTCTTGTTTTTTCTCATGTAAATTATTGTATGGTTTCATAGGGTAAATTTCTGATTCATGTACTAGACTTGGTGATTTGTGAGGTTTCCTTCTTGTATTATCCTACTTTGATTTTAAGATTTTTTCCTTCTTGTATCTTTGTATTTTTCCTCATGTCTGTTACTATATGATGTCAAAAGGTAAATTTCTGATTCACATATTCTATGATTTGTGAGTCTTTCTTCTTCTATTCTCCCTCTTGAATTTGATATATTCTTGTATTTTTCCTCAAGCAAGTCATTCCACGGGATCATTAGGTGAATTTCTGCCTTTCCAAAATCTGGGAAAAGCCATCCTCTTATAATTTAGGTCGTGAGAAGTTTTACGTGTTTACGTTTTTTTTATAAAAAATTTATTTTAGTAGGCTACTACTCTCAACTTACTACTAGCGCACAAGGATTGTATATACTTATGCTAGTTTTTATCTCATATAAGATTGGCTTATGTGCTTACATTCATGTATTCATTATATATTTTAGGCCTAAATATTATTTTTAAGTCAATGAGAATGAAAAAGAAACCCTTATGTTAACAATCAACTTGTAAGAATGAGAATAAATTGATTTGATTTGTAACTTTAAAGGAAGTATTTTGATATTTGCAATTTTAATGGGAGTGTTCTTGATGTTTATATATGGATGAAATTTAATTTGTGTGTAGGCCTACAGAATATAACATGTATCGTATTCCAATTTGTGGAATAAATTAGTTTGAAATAACCAACAATCAAGCCTGGAAATACAATAATACCATCACAGGTTAACGAAGATTTTAATCTCGGTTAGTTTTTTCCTATTTCATCAGAGGTAGCTGAGAGATTCACTATTCAGTTGAACTTAACTGGTTACACACCAGGTTACACACTAACTGGATTTTTTTATCGAAATGTACGTATAATGATTATGAATGAGAACTGTTAACAGAAATTGATGTCATAATATTTCGAGAATTTTGGGACATGTATGATATCAACCAGGATCCAAATTCAAAACATCAAATTGTTCATTTATTATGTTAAGTTGCGTAAGAATTTTGTTTCTGTATTATGCTGACCAATATTAGTGAAAATTTAATCTGGACACATTTCTTTAGAAAGTATTCAACAGCAATCTATTGAAATTGAATTGATAATTTTGAAGCATACAAGAAAATAGACAATATCTGCTATATATACAATGACAAGAAATAAATAATATTGATCTGGAGACAATGTTTCTTTATCACTTGAACTTGGAAGAGCAAAATCGTGGAAGATGCAGTCGTGACCCACGTAGTTCGCAGCCACCCGGATCTAAGTTAAATGGATGGAATTGCTGCTAGTTAATCATAGGATAGATTTTATTAGAAGATGAGCTCCAAGGTAAAAATACTTTTCAGACAGGATATACAGATTGCAATCAGCGCAAACGTGTTTATTTAAGAGTAGCAGATATAAATGGGAAATCCGTGATAGAGTGTGTTAATCAGTGTAAAAAAAACCTAGGTACTACAGTGATATTGAATCTCTTGATGACAATCGTCCTATTGACAGTAAAATTACAGCAAAATTGCACAACAAAACCAATGAAAGGACAATAGAAATATTGTCTTTAAATTGACACTATAAAAAGCAAGGACTGTAAATGAAATTGTATAATATATTGAATTTGTTAATGAAGTTAAATTATTTTTTCAGCATAATTATTCAAGATCTTAATATAAATAATTTAATTTACATATTCAAATTTATAATATTCTTCAATATATTAATTTGTCTTAATATACGTCGTAAAAGTCATAATAAATTGCTGGAGCACAACTCAGTTCAACTCAGCCATGTTTTCAGATTAGAAAGATAATGGAAATAGGTTTTTGTTATTACCATTACTAATTTTACCATAAATTATGAATTCGTCAAGTGATTATTCAATTTTATTAATTTAATTCAACAGTTTATCAATGCTTTTCTCAGATTTGTCTATTTAAAAATAAAATTAGATTCTGGAAGTCACTGCTGGCACACAAATTTTACTTCTGCTAGCAGCAGTGCCAATTGTGTTTGATGCAAGTACCTTGAGTTGATTTATGATGGCTTTTACCTTGCTATTTTTATAGAAACATTTTTCAGTGAGTTTCTTGTTGAATTTCAGTAAATCATTAAATATTGTAATATCTGTGAAGTGTTTTTCCCTTCGCTAATGTTTGATTTGCTTGTATAACTTTGACAGATAAAATTTCAATTTCCTCTTTCTATGCAACCAAAAGCTTTTTTATGCTGGGGCTCCACCCAAGGGGGGCTCAAAGGACTCAAACTTGCAAAAAAAGGGTCATACACTTGGAAAAAGAGGCCTCCCTATCCACTTACAGCCTCAGAAATCAACTAGAATCTCGAACCAAAGTCAGGTAATTAAAATCTTCTTCATGTTATTAATTCATGATAAAGGTATCATAGGAAGAAGACTCATGCTCTGATTCTTCAGCTATCAATGTAGGAGTGTAAAATCAATTAATCTGAACTATTTTCTCTGAGATGTCATCATTATCATCACATTGTTTTTTTAGATATACACCCTTGAATTTCACAATTTTTGTTTTCAGGGGCCCTACAGACGGGCCTGCGATGCAACAAACAGCAAATAGTTGAACAATTATAAGAAAATATTATTTAACAAAAAAGAAAAGTCTAATTTGCCAATATTGTTTGTGATTTTGTATGAAATGTGTTTTGAGCCATTTATTCAGTTTGTGCTGGAAAAACTCGGCTGTCGTACAGCGAAAAGCTGGTAGCCCGTGATCGAATGCATTAGTCTCACTTTTTTCTCATTTTCCGATTTATCGGCATCAGTTTGCTGCAAAAAATCTATAAAATCAGTTCCGTCCTTCACGGAATTTGTACTTGCCAGGTTACAAGCGAACACTCTCACACTCGAACACTCTCTCCTCTCTCATATTTATCTGTCTGCCATTTCCTTCTCTTGTTTCTCACGATTCTCTTCATGTTCAAATAATGGTGGTTCACAACTAATCTAATGGCAATGAGTCCGAAGACTAAATATATTATATTTAGTCTCAGAAAAAATGTTGCTTTTACATCACCACTGAAGTACCATGAAACAAACTGTTCATTTGAGCCGAATGAGTGCAAATGTCTGGATCTTGAACAAGTTGAAGAAATTAAATACTTAGGTCTCTGGGTGGATAGTAGGTTGAATTGGAAGAAGCATGTGTCTTATTTGAAGAGTAAACTGGTTAAATACATTAGAATATTTTATATGCTTCGTACAGTTTGCTATCCGGAGCTGTTGAGATCATTGTATTTTGCACTGGTGAATTCAAAAATTGAATACGGATTAGAAGTCTGGGGAGGCACATATTTCTCAACTCTTCATCCAATAATCATACTGCAGAAAGCATTCATAAGGATCATCTCATATAGAACAAGGCTTGATCACACTTTCCAACTATTTAGAAACCTCAATATCTTGCCAATCAGAAATTTATATATTTACAAGATATTGAAAATATTTTTTGACAGAAGTGGAGAGAAAAGGATTTGTGACTTTTACAGAGTTTCTCGAAATAGATTGAATGTTATTGTACCAAAGCCCAATCTCACTGCATTCAGAAAATTTTACCTTTTTTGGCTCCAACTTGTTTTAATTTTTTACCAAGTAATATCAAGGAATGTCAAATAAAAAATATTTTTTTGAAACTACTGCGTAGGCACATATTGTTTGAAAATGATATTGATAAATATTTTAATATTGTTAGATGAATTTTAATGTGTATGAAATGTATTGTATAATATTGTTCTCTACTAGTGTTTTATTTAAAATCAGTAATTATCATACAGTATTGTTTATTTTCAAGTATTTTCATAAGTATCTAGTTTGCTTATAACAGAAGTTTTTATTTATGATTATCATTATATATTATTATAATTGTGTGGATAGGAAACCTTTTATTATGAATTTAGTTTTAAAACAGTGTTAGATAGGTATTATTTGAGTTTATTTTGTTGTTTTCCTAAGGCCGGTTGATGTATTCTCGAGTGTTCTTTTTTGTATTTAAATAGATCTTTGTTTCCCACACAGGTCGTGTGACCTTGGGCTTTATTGTTCTGGAGAAATTTTATAATTTACTGTGATTATTTGTATTCATGTTACTGAACAATAAAGAAGCTTCAAAATCAATCAAAATCAAATCAATCAATCAAATTCAAATGTGCAATGAACTCTGTTGATACGGTAATAATCATGATTATTCATCCGAGTGGCGGAGGCTATAAAAGTTTGGTAACCAGGTCAATTTAAGACAAGATGAGTTCCAAATAAATTCTTAAAATGGTCCCGCAGGAGGCGCAAAATTTGATAACTTTTAAATATTGTATAAAATTCCCTCTCCTATCACTGGGTTCAGTTGGGATATTCAGGCAAGCGAAGCGTGCCTGCCTGTTAGTTCAATGATAGAAAATTATAGATTTCAAACTTGGACTGAACAAATCGAGATGGAGAACTTCGATCAAATAATCGAATAATTGGTAAGTGTAATCTGGACTCTAGACTGGAACGTAAACAAGAGTTATTCCAATTTGAATAAAAACGTTATAGCCAAATTGTTTGGGATAAGACGAATAAATAAAAACTTCTCATCATTTTGTTTAAAACAAGATACTAGCAGAATTATATAGAGAACTAATCATAATGAATTAATTACGCTAAAAAACTGTATTGAAACTTGTTACAACCTTCCCTGTTCCTGTTTCCATAATGTTTTCTGTTTCTATTTTCGTTTTTTGTTTCTTTCAAAGACAATGCTTCAATACATTGCAGGCCTACATACAATACAGCTACTACTGTACTACTATTTATAAGTTACTTAAAAATAAATAAGATAAGACCTTTTTAATAGCTTACAAAATGTGATTTGATTTGTCTCTTCTGATTCTTAATCTGTGTATGCTAACTAAAAAGAATCGTTAACTTGAAATTTCTAATAAAATATTTATCCTACAATATAGCAGCAGTGGCAGTGGCATGGGTTGAACTGAGGAGACCAAGATTGGCATCCCTTGTTTTAGTATAGTTTAGTAGACAATTTGACAAATTCTAAGATTAAATAATGACACCAGATTATTGGAATATTATTATTATTCTTAAGGGCTTGAGCAAATCAAGCAAATTGAATATTTGACCATTTAAAATTTTGATTTTCCAAATTTATCTTAATTTTAGGAGGGGGGGGGGGGGTTGCGCCCCGGGCGCCTCCCTTTTATATACACCCCTGACTAACAACAAGGAATTGATTGGCCGTACTATGTGATTTTTTTATAAAATGATGAAAGACAGCAGGACACTTTTTTTCAAGATCACGTCTTGTAGACTCCGGTTAAAGAGTATAAGAAAAGTCAGACCAACAATAACAAAAAACCAATCTTATACACTAGTTGCCGTATTCACAATTTCAATTAATTGTAACGAGGCTTAATTTCGAATATGTATGCATCCCTATCCAGAAAGGTGGACTTGTCCTACAAGGAGAGGACGTCTGGAATCTCTACTTCCAGGAAGACAGCATGGCACTTTTTTCAATATCACGTCTTGAAGACTCCAATGAAGGAGTATAAGAGAAGTCTGATCAACAATTATATACAATATTACCAATTTTATACAATAGTTACCATAATTACAATTTTGAATAGCTGTGGTGCGGCTTAATTTGGAATGTGTGTGCGCAACACTGGTTACCGTAATTAAAATTTCAAATCTAGCGGCTCTGGCAGCGCTGTTGGTTGGAGCGCTTGTCTGAGATAACATAAGGCTCTGGCTGGATTCATTTCTTGCAGCCTTGGGTTTGAATCCCATTCAGCCATGGACGTTTCTCATCATTCACCTCATTACCCACGCACAAGTCTCCAGACTCATGTAGGCATCATCCGCAATAAAATGAAACAAATTGTGATTAGGCTTAATTTCGATCAAGAAAGATGGACTTGTCCTTAAGGAGAGGACGTCTGGAATCTGTACTTCCAGGGTGCACTGGAAACATCTGTGGAATCTGGAACGGCGGGAGAAAAGGGCTCGTTCGCCTATATATTGGGAGCAGTGGGAGAAGGGTTGAGAGTTGGAATGGATAGAAGGACTGGCCGCCCGGAGCTGAAGACTAGACAAGTCGAGGTGAATGTCCTCTATCTCTAGTTTACGGCCTCGGCTCTTGGACGGGCAGCTTGTGACTGGACTGGGTGAGAAGGAAGACGCATCTCATGATTGCAGTCAGAGTCAGAGTCCAGACTCCAGACGGGCCGCGGGCGACCATCGAAGGCCCTCTGAAGACCCTCTGCAGACTCTCTTCAGTGTCCGCCAAGCACTGTTCGCTTTAATAGCGCCGTCACGTGGTTGGCGTTTATGGCTTACGTCTGGTCGTTCATTGTGCAGTATCGCCATCGCTTCGATTCCACGCTGCAGCAACCGATCGAATCTCGTCGATCGACCATGCACTCACAAACTAATAACTGCCTGGCTAACATTGAAACCGACGTTAAAGAAAAGCCCCACGTTTTCAAGACTCCCTCGCCTTCATTTATGGATTCATGACCTCTCCAGACGGCTTCCCAGGAACGGTTTTACTAGCAATTATTTACCATAGTTTGTGACGTCAAGAAGAAGGTGGCTGGGAAAGAGGCATGCAGCATGAGTACCTCAAATGTGGAGAAATTTACATAACCTGAGTTTCATCAACCATTTTTTGAGCAGCACTGTTGAATATGATCTGTTATTACATGATACTAAGTAAATTCCAGACAGCTTTATAATAACGGGTGTTTCAAAAATGAGACAGCCCTCAGATCAAAAGGCGGAAGTCATGCATATGGTGAATTTTGAATACATTAATCGATATTTTAGCAAAATTAAATTCAATTTCAACAATTGAAATTATTATTATTGTTTAGTGGAGCATCAGTGCAGTCACAGCAATCGTTTAGTTGAATTGTGTAAGTTTTGTTAGATGATTCTACTGTACTTGTGAAATCATTGAAGCTCACCCAGTCTGATGTTTTCGTGGACTCTATTATGAAGTTGATAACAAAATTTGTATAAAATATAATTTATTGATTTGAAACTCGAACGACATTATTTAAAAGTGTACTAACTAAGAGAATTTGTAGGAAAGTTGCTTAAAATGTGTTGAAACTAGAGCAAATCCATTTTGAAGTTACAGGAGATCAAAAATATCAAATCGACTTTATAACAACGGGTGATGCAAGCCACAAATGTGTGGAAATTTCCTTTCATAAACCCTGAGTTCCATCAATCATTTCTTGGGCAGCACTGTTCAATATGTTCTGATATTATATGATGTTAAAACATTAAAACAGCTTTTTAATGAGTGTTTTAAAAATGACGCAAACCTGAGATAAAATGCCGGGAATCATGCTGGGGATGAATTTTGAATGCATTAATAGATATTTTTGCAGCATTTTATTGAATGTCAAGTATATGAGACATTTGAAATGCACTAGTTCAGCATGAGTACCGTCACAGCAATCGTCTACTTGAATTGTCAGTTCTATTTTTCTCAAGATGAATCTATTTTTGAGATCCTTGGAGCTTACCCTGTCTGATGTTTTCCTGGAGAACTCTACTACGAAGTTGACACGAAAATTCTTATACTTAGGCTACAATATAATTGATTGATTCGAAACTTAAAAACGACATTCAAAACTATAGTAGAAAAGAAAATTTGTAGTAAAGTTGCTAGGAATGTGTTGAAATTAGCCCAAAATCAATTTCGAAGTTACAGGAGGATTCCAACATCCAATGTTAAATTGGAAGGTATATTTCCATTACAAATTCCTAACGTTAGTACAAGATAGAATTGCAGTCTTGTCAATGCTGAATAAGCCATAATACCATATATTAAAACACATGGGTTATGTTTTTTTTAGAAACAACATCGGCATTACTTGAAATTTATTAAACATACAATATTAATATAAGATATTAATATTTCTCAAGCGCTAAACTAGCTATGAATATTTTGTATGAATTGAATGTGATACGTCGATCATACTATGATAATATTCAAATTTACAATGTTGTTTTGCTTTTAAGGTAGCAACTATTAAATACGGTACTGCTTACTATCAAATCCAGTTAGCTGATGTAAATAATGCAGTCTACCGTTGAACAACATATCCGGCTAGCAGCATAAACACTGAGTAGCATTAAGAGGTAGGTAACAAGGGTCAAAAGGGTTCAACTTGTAAGCATAAAGTAAGGAATATGTTATTTCTACTTTATGCATGTAAAAGTTCGATAAAAGTTTTTCCCAAACATCACTTCCATGAAAGAACGCATTCTTCTTGCAACTCAGGCGAATCATTTCTTGGGCGGAAATGCCCCAGGAATGGAATGCTTATCGGCCACGCTTCTTTCTACCTTTGAATCAGCTATGATGATGAAATTATGATGATTTCTAGCAAATAAATGGGAAAGATCATTGATCAGAAACGCTCTCGCCATTAATGTGTTCCATCAGTGGGCCTATACTTCTCAATTCTCATTTGAATTTAATGTGAATACCTTCTATATCACTGGGAATAACACTATTATTTGATTGTAGAAATTATTCCAGTTTATTTCTCTATATAGAAGCTTGATTATAGCGATTGCATAAGCATATAAGAGTGATTGGAGTCAGAAGTGGTCGTAGCTGGTGAACTTGGGCGGTCATAAATGGGATTTTTTACTGACCTTTTGCAGTAGTTTTTAATAATTTTTAGCTGGTGAACTTGGGCGGTCATAAATGGGATTTTTTACTGACCTTTTGCAATAGTTTTTAATAATTTTTTACTGACCTTTTGCCCCCCACTTCCAACCCTTTCACCAGTAAATTTCAGATTAGGGGTCATCACCCTTCCTAGGACCGTCCTTGATATTGGAGTGTGTTGTGTACCCTAGATGAAACTGTCACGCGTTTTAAAATACTCCATTTTTGTACAATATGTGGGAATTTCCAGCTTGTGAAATTTTGAAGTGATAGGTTCTGAAGAAAGTAGGTTCAGAAGTTAAACGAAGAATCATGCACGATCATATTTGTTTTAATCAGAACTTGATTATTAAAATTTAATTTTTCTAAATTTGCACTTGATATCATGCCGTTAAAGCTTTCTACCTTTAATAAGATCTTACAATCCTCTCTGAGGACAATAAGCAATCTCAAAGATGTACAGCTAATTATTTGTGATGTTTCCCATGGCGAAATACTTGACGAAAAATCTAGTATCAAAACTGACACTGAATTTCTACTTAAATAATCATTTCTACTCACATTGGGGGAATGTATTTCGCTCCTGAGGAGAAGCTTCATCAGTATTTATCTACACAAGATAATAAATCATGAATTAAAACATATGACAAGTCCATATACCCTTTGAGAGGTGGTTGTGGCCGCTTGATAAATATCTAATCTAATCTACGCATCTGGTAAAACTTTAAAGACTGATAAAGCTTCTCCTCAAAAGCGAAATGCATTAATCTAAGAGCGCAAAAATCATAATTTAAATAGAAATAGTGTCAGTTCTGATATTAGCTAATCATTTTTCATAGCATCATGCACATATTTTGCTATCCTTCATGGCATCATATCTGTCATATTTTGTACAGAATCCTGGTGAACTAGCTCGCCGTATTCTACATACTTCTTTCTCATTTGCTCAAGACTGGATTAAATTATACTCGAAAACCACAACACCAATTTTGCCTTAACAACATTGAATATAACAATGTTGTCACAATATTCTTAGCAGGAGCAGGAATAGCAGCCAGCAACGATGTTGTGTCCTTCTGTCCACGACTGGAGCAACCGATTTTATAGTTGACTGGTAGTGGGAGTGGGCCTTGGTTGCAAACGTCAGGAGAGGCAGAGTATGTGCATGAGTGAGATAGTAAGTATATGGTATATAATGTTGTATTATATGGGAATAGAGCAAGAAAGGAAAAGAGACAGTGAACTGAGTTCTAGACAATACGGGTGTGTTCGCCTTCTATTGGTGCAGCTGGCAGACTGAATGCTGTTGTCTGTTTCGTCACACTGGCCTCACAATAAATTATTTACGCTCCTTCAATTTGTCTCACAACCCTATAGCCTCCCGGCTGCAGCTCATAACACCAATTGTGCCACATTTTTGTCGTAGCAGACATGAGTCAATGTGCAGAAAGCATAAAGTTGGTTGTTTTTAAAAGTTATTAAAAAGAATAATTGATCGAATTGGATTAGTTTCATATGATATATATTCAAACATATAATTTATAAATATGATTGAATATTGAGTTCACACAAACTTTTCATGGAATGGGAATTGAACAGTTCCTCAATACGACAATACCCATCACATGTACATTGTGTATGTTCAATCCCAGAAAGATATTTGATATTTTAATTTTAATAGATTTTAACCTATTAATTAAATTCATGAATTTCATGTAAGCCATCAGCTACTATTCTATGATTGAATATTGAGTTCACATAACATTTTCATGACACAGAAATATGCCTGTTTCTCAATATCCATCCTATGGAAATTTTGTAAAAATTGAATATTGAATCATAGAAAAATATAAATAGCTCTCAAAAACTCATCCAATTTGATTAATAGGTTGATCTGCTTCCCTTTTCAATCACTTGAACTGATCCACACTATCCATTCCTTGGAATGAAAGTGAAATGGATGTGGCTTGTAGAGTGTTCTAAAGCCATGACCACACTTATGCAACTTTGCTTTCAACATGCCTCATACTTTTATCATAGATGGTTAGTCTTTGCTTTTATCGTATAATTCTGACTTCTTCTTGCGCCTTGAAGGGTTGAGGCAAAAGGCGTGCCTTTAGTATCACTCCTCTCAATATTGACGATCGGCCCAATATTTTCATCCCATGATATACATTATGCATCCCATCAATTTTTATTTACACAAAATATTGACTAATGACTGCAATGATTGTTATGGAAGTATAATAATAAGATTTTACGGAAATTGCTAGTGATACTGAATCGTGCAATAGTATGAAAACAATAAGAAACTTAAAAAACACTTTTGAATGGAATTTTTTTTTTTTTTTTTTTTTTTTTTAGGATGAAGCCCACAGGTCTGAGACCTGTGCGTGGGTAATGAGTTGGATGATGGTGATTTATGAGTTGGACCTACAGTTTTAGGTGGGTTCCGAACCACCGGGAAGTGATTTTCAGCAGAGAACAGTGTCTTTTTTGCTGGCCAATCTAATCGGTCACCGTTACAAACAGGACCTACGAGAACGCAGCTTATCTATCTGATTGAACAGATACCCGCTACGGCTCGCGGCTATCACTTCCCAAATTGACTCACGTTATGGCGTGACGGCCGTTTCACTCTGTTGTCTAGAGCATCATCAGACGACCCACAGTACACTGATTCAAGGCATGAGTTTGAGGGTTAGTTATGTTGGAATGGTGAAGGGGTGAGGGATGAGTAGACGGGAGGTTTGAAATTGGGATTATTTCGTCAAATAGAGTATGTGAGAAGAAGTTAAGTTGTTCATTTAAAATGTCAGGTTGCTGCTTTGCATGTTTGTATATCTCATATTGTTCTAAAACATTGAGTTTTTGGCTTTTGTGAGTGAAGTGTAGTGTGTGTAAATTAGTGTCAATGTCAGTATAACTGTGGCCTGTTGAAATGATGTGTTCAGCAAAAGTGGAATGTGTGTTTGGGTGTGAGATGGCTTTTGTGTGTTCTTTGAATCTAGTGGTGAATGTCCTGCCAGTTTGTCCTATGTAGAACTTGTTGCAGTCATCACATTTCAATTTGTAAATTCCAGATCTGTTGTACTTGTTTTGAGATGCTGTCTGAGACTGCAGGTGTTTTTTGAGTGAATTAGTTGTTCTGTAAGCTATTTTATATTTGAGTTTCCTGAATGAAGCTGCTATTTTATGAGTTTTGTTGTTGAGGTAGGTAAGTGTGATGAATGTATGGGGGTTGTCATTCTGTTTGTTGCTGGTGTGAGTGATTGGTTTTGTTGATATTCTGTGCAGTAGTTTGTCTATTAGTGTGTGTTTGTAACCATTCTGTTGTGCTATGTATTTTATAGTATTCAATTCTATATTGTAATCTTCTTGTGACATAGGAATGTTTGTTAGTCGGTGGAGCATGTGATTGAAAGCGGCGTGTTTATGTTGGGTTGGATGATTTGATGTATTATGGATTATTGTATGAAGATGTTTTTAAGTTTATAATACATATTTGTGGAAACAAGATGGATCTTCAACATCACAATAAGAAAACTATATTGTAGCATATTCATGAACAGTGATGTTCATCACAAGAATCACAGTTCAATGTCCAAACAAGAACCTATAAAACCAGTAATACCTTTAATTGTAAGTGATTGATTCCAAAGATATCTTTCAATCAGACAACGCATCACTTTCAGACTATGAATCACAGGTGAATGAAGTTCACAACAGAGAGACAGATTGTGATGAAATATTCATTCGTCAGTGTTGAAGATTTACATCTTTATAATAAGCTTTACGTTTACAGATAGTAAGGAAGAAGTGGCTAATGACTTGTCATCAGTATTTAATGAAAACAGAAAAAATACTGCATAATTCTGTGTGCTGTTCTTTGTGTATGGCATTAGGCAATTGACACTCATCAATATAGATTAGTCATCAATTCATAAATAAATACAACGACGAAATTTTTCCCAATTCATTATCACATAATAGGTACTACAAATAATAGGCACTTATATATGCTATCTGCTTTGAATAGGAAGAAAGAAGTAATGGAGTTCTCTTATAACACAGATAAAGATATGATTACTAGAAATAGGAAGAACAAAAGTCAAAGAGGTTATAACTATATTTATATAGTAGCTTAGGTTATATCGTAATTCAGGACTTAAATGGACGCAATAAGCTACTATTTTTGAAAAGGAGTAATATGATTAGCCTTATATCCGAAAAGAGTGGAGATGTTCTTCAGAAGAGCTAAACACCTTTGTAGGCTAATGTTTGGTAACAAATTGTTCATCGTTGATTAATTCAGGCCCAAACAAATCAGAGCTAGTATCAACAGTACTACTATCCTATATAACATACAGCTAATTCTTCTCC
Organism: Conomelus anceps; assembly: GCA_948455865.1. Lineage (NCBI taxonomy): Eukaryota > Metazoa > Arthropoda > Insecta > Hemiptera > Delphacidae > Conomelus > Conomelus anceps. The sequence goes on from OX418216.1 coordinate 27,848,189, forward strand.
TGACGGCAGTCTGCCATGGAGATTTGCTAAAACGTTTGTTTGATTTATTTTGTACATTGTTAAAAGATATTTTAAATAAAGAAGTTTTTTATTTATTTAATAAACAGCTACTTACTGTCGAAGAAACTCTAAGGCTGGATAATAAAGGATTGAAGTAGGAGAGAGAAAAGAATGAGAAGAATAAGAAAATGGAGAAGAAAAGAAGAAAAAGAAGGAGAAGGAGTATAAGAAGAGAAAGGAAAAGAAGGATAGAAGGAGAGGGATTAGTAAAATAAACTTAGATTAAGTATCAAATATAAGGCTATTACACATTCTAGAAATCTAGATGCAACTCAATCGGGAAGCCTGTTATTGGTAATACCCTAAACCAAAATAAATGGGAAAGTCCTTTTATCAGTGTTCGACTCCAAAGACTACTTTAAATACCATAAAGACCACGTATATCTATCTGCTTTAAAAAAAAGAAGAAGTAATGGAGTTATCTTATACATTTTGACTGGCGTCTATGACCGACAGTTTAGAAGCCGTTGGTCAATTGTATGAGACGTGAGGTAGAAACGATGTGAGTCACTTCAAAAGTCATTGAACTACAATGAAATCCCATTATGACCTGGAGCATTGACAACAATAGAAGCACTCTGCTTTGAACTTCTCATATATAATACATAAAAAGAAATTCGACAGCTGTATACAGAGGAGACCTCATCAAGATGGCATATTGGGCGTTACACGGTCTTACTGCATATACGATAGACTGCTAGTGATATGACATGGTCAAAAATTGCAATCGAAATTCGACAGAAGAAAAAAGTAGACATCGTATCCTTTGTTAACCTATGGCATGGTGCAAATTGCTCGGTACAAAAAACATGAAAGTATTATGGGTATTATACACTGTATTTCATGCTAAGCGATTTGCAAATTGTAAATCCTACCTGTCAAACCATATGGGTGGGTCCGATTGAATGTCGGCCACGAATGGAAGAAATAGAACTCTGGTACAAGTTGAGTACCGGTACAGTTAAGTAAGTACAAGTTAAGTTTAAGTTCAGTATCAGTTGAGTCTCCTGTCTCAAATTAATATATAAGTTCTTGACAAGCTGATAAAGGATTGGAAAAGGTGCATGCTAAAGCCATGACTAGATCCATACGATCTGCTATTTCTACTACCTGAATAATCAGTTTTGATGGAGCAACATTTAGTTTGAAAAAGTCTTATCATCTGTAAACACTGTACCCCCATATCACCAATGCTATGCTTGAATTTGAAAATCTCTGACAAATGCTTTGCTTGAATATGTAGTCTTCATTTTATGGAAAATAAAATGGGAGTGAAAATGTTTTGGATAGAGAAGTACAAGAGAGATTGTACAAATAATGTCAATGTATGAGAATAATAAATAATCAATTTTGATGGTGTTTCGTCAATGTTTTAGAAATATTTCTGCCGAGGTTAAAAGAGTAGTATGACTAAAATCAAAGTAGTAACACAGTACAGGTGCTTTTCGGCACTATCAATATTTTGATATAAAATAATGCTAACCATCGGATGTTTGTATTCACATAAATAATTACAAGCTAAACCCTCTGTAGACCTGTTGATTATGAGAAATCAGAAGAAAGTTAGCCTGATATTTGAGAAAAGTGGATCTACATCGAACGTGAATTAATTTGAACATTTAGATAAAACATATAAGCTACTAGCTGGCCCAACGCGCGTTGCTGCGTTCTCATAAAAATTCTCCTTGATTTTATTATTCGCCACCTCCCGCTGAGGTTACATTTCAAATTAGTAAAAGAAGTTAGTCCTAGGGCTCTTCCAGCTGTTCATAGAGGCCTCCTTCGTTGTTTTCTTTATCACCACCTCTGAATGAAGAAATATTTCAAATTTAAACCTCCTACGACTATAAGAGTAGATGCTAGGTTTTTGATTTTATTATTCGCCACTTCCCGCTGAGGCTGAATTTCAAATTTCTAGCTGCATTGGTTAACAGATGTCATCAACCCGGCATAATTACATTTCATCATACCCAGTCATATGTTTCCTACATACTGCAAGGCTCCGACTGCACGGTAGCCTACATGCAAAGTGCAAAGTCTTTTGCTGTTCAAAGACAGAGTAAATAACGCCGCTAAGGGGCCTGCCATATGATTAAAAACTTGTTGACTTCTTTCAGCTGTTCCTTTAAGCTGTTTGGCCGGCAAGTTCAGTAGGTTAGGACTGTAAAATGGATTAATTAATAATAATTATTAGCCCCCTTATTAAAATTTATGGTCAGAAACCATCCCCAATATTCATACAACATATTCCCAAAGTTTCATGCCGATCTGTCAAGTAGTTTTGAAGTCTATAGGGAAGATACATACATACATACATACAGACAGACATTCATTTTTATATATATATAGATTTCTTGAAATGTTATGAAATTCGAGTAGGTTTTGTTATGACTCAATTGGAACCGGTCCAATGGAGAGTGAAGAATAAATGAAGTAATATGTATTCATTATCGGAATTCTCATATCGCTTTTGAGTAGAGAAATTAGAAATTATCTTAGTAATAGGAAAGAAATAAAGTGACTAATTAATAACATCATCAACTGTGATTTTGTAATCACAAGGTCTTGGAAAAAGTGACATCAGTGAGCCTATTATTTTCAGAAGAAGTAACTCCTAATTAGTGGCAGTATAACTTTAAAATTTCAAACTTCAAATTTATTATGGGCCTATTATTCATAAATTTTGGGAAATTCACAAGTTTCACTCATGTCATCCGTGAAGAGGTTGACTACTGACTAGCTTCTGTGTGAGCAAGCTAGGAGAAGACTTGAAAACAGACAAGGAGATAGAAAATAGATAAATATTATTATTACTATTATTATTTATTTATTCATTATTACCTCATTAACTCGAGTGAAAATAAAATTGGATCATATTATAACAACATGAATACATCAATAGATGCAACGGATGCAAGTTGTAAGGAAGAAGGATTGACCAGAAAATTTGTGAGCTCATATATGAAACTCATACTCTTAATCAGAATTCTGAATTATTTTCAACCACTCAGTTTTAGGGATTCAAGGGATAACGAGTATAATCAGTTGAAATACTGATTGTTTAATGATAGGTCATAAAAATAAATATGATGCAACAAACAGTTTAATAAAAAACAATCTATTCACATAAGTGAACCTATTATTTATAGAGGTGGATAGTCAAGGACTATCCCTAAATTTCTTGACTCCTGATAGTCAAGGGATGCAAGTTGTAAGGAAGAAGGATTGACCAGAAAATTTGTGAGCTCATATATGAAACTCATACTCTTAATCAGAATTCTGAATTATTTTGCAATCTGCTCCAGGACAAGTTAAGACAAGTTCATTGCATAATATTGGATAAGCACTTTTAAAATTTCTAACATCCTTGAGAGTGATCTGACAGTATTTGGCTCATTGAACAATAATACAAATTTCATATTCAATACAATCAATTAGGATATAATTGTTTCAAGTTACTTGTACATATACCATATTGAATGCACATATTTCTAATATGAAAGTACTTGACTTGACTTGAGTACTTTTCGACTTGAGAGCATCAACACTCATTGTTTTTTTGGGATCTGTGATGCTTTCCATGACGAAATACTTGATGAACAATCTAATATCAAAACTGACACTGAATTTCTATTTAATACTGTAAATACTCGAGGGATGCATTTCACTTCTAAAGAGAAGTTTAGAGAGCCAGCCTAGGCTAATGTAGCTTCTCTTTAGAAGTGAAATGCATCCCTCCGGTATCACCAGTATAAGTGAGTGAAAATCATATATTAAATAGAAATACAGTGTCAGTTTTGATATAAGATTTTTTGGGACTTAGAAATGCCGATGAACCAAGTTGATATTAAGGCAGCAGAGCACCGGATTAAGAGGATGAAGAGGAAATGAAAGAGGTCGAATCGAAACTGGTTTTTGAGTGCAGCTGTGCTATCACCTCCCACCTACACACACAAGCACACACCACCAGCACTCGGTTGTAATTTTCTTTGAATTTATGCAGAAGACTGGAATCGTTTAGTAGATGGTGAAGGAAGAAGGACAGTCATCGACCTACTTTCAATAGTCAATCCAATTATTCGATCAATGCCTCTTTCTTCCATGGGAATAGGACAAAACCAACGTAGTAGATTGGATGCTCCAGATGCAAGGTTATGTGCCATAGGATCACTACTTGCTACAATAATTATGGCGACTAATATAAACTCAGTACACCAATTAACCAGGGTTTAGTTGGAAGAGCTCATTATTTGACTATTTCAAATGCGTGACTGGTTGGGTTATAATCCTATGAAATTAGAAATATTATATTGATTTGCTTCCAATTATTACCGCAAATTAAATTAAATTATACTTTAATAAGCTCATTTTGTGTACGTTTTCTAGAGTTTGTTTTTTACAAAACTCGCCAATAGCTGACCGTCTAAAAGCCGTTGGCTCTTCGCCTGACCTTTCCTTTATTTATGACTATCATCATCTTTTTCTTCTTGTCCTTCCTCTTGTTCTTTTTGTTATTTTTCTGTCCTTTTTTTCTGCCCTTCTCCTCCTCTGTCCTTTTTCTTGCCCTTCTTTAACTTCTCTACTTCTCTTTCTTTCTCTTCTCCATCAGACCTTCTTCTTCTTCTTGTTCGCCTTCATCATCATTCCCCTACTTGTTACTTTCTTATTCTCTTTCCCTTCTATTCCTTACCTCTCTTTTCTTCTTCTACTGGCTACCTTTCTGGAAAAACATAAGTTCCTGCATTATCATTTCTTAAAATACTATGGCAGGCAATCCACTACTGGACCTCGTGAACTATTTCAATCGCAATTCAAATAAACCAGATTCTGTACATTATTGGATGAAATATCTATTGGAATAAATGAACAACCTATTCTTAGTAAATGGGTGATCATAGTTGTAAAGGTTATTCAAGTCCACATCCTACATGATCGTCTCTGCAAGTTCAATTCCAATTTAATCAATAGTTTGTGCATTTTTATTTTTTATGTTTATTATTGTTGTTAATTGTTATTTTTGCATATTACTGTGTGTGAGTTTAAATTGAAATTGGAGTTATATACAGAAACCATTAGGTTTGATACGGTTTTTTTGCGGTTGGACTTTTTTCTGAACCTTGCTTCCCAACTGTTCTTGCAGCCTTGTACAAGCTTGTAATCGCTACATTGTACTAGAACAAATTTAAATTAAAAATTTCTCAATGACGAAGAGTGAAATTTGGATACGTTTGTAGGCGGCGCACTACAAAGCGGGGCTGTGTGTGTGTGTGTGTGTGTGTGTGTGTGCAAAAAATGCGAGACAATGGAGCAGTTTGTCCACGACCAAGAACTCTGTTACACAACGGACTCTGCCAGAGCCAGGCAACGTGGCCAAGCCTAATGATGCAGGCTATAAGGTAGGGAAGGGGCACGAATTAGGGGAAAGGGGAAGGAGATACTCCGAGGATGAAATGAGCTCGGTCATTGTTTGGATGCGGAGAAACAACAGGCTATTGATCAACAACGCACAGATTCACTCTCACAAGGACGGTAATCCTCAGTCAAATAGCCTTCACAAGCTGGGCTCAATTGGCTTTTCTTTATCTTCAACATCTACTTCCCCGTTCTGTTGGGCAATTGTCGCACACGGAAAATCTACAACACGTGCTGTACACGTTGACTGTATCACATCGTTTCACAACCACTAGTCGATCACAAATAGATCACCCTGTCATAACTCTACTTCTTTCATAATCAGTCACAATCTGTTCACTCTGCCCAAGGAGTATGCACTAGCGCACTGTGTCACCAGCAAGTTGGCAGAACCCCGAGGCATTGCTAGTCTTCAGGAAGAAGTTTGGTCTAGAGCCCAAAACTTTGGTCTAGAGCCCAAAACTTTGGTCTAAAAATTTGGCTTAGAGACCTGGAACAGCAAAGACCAGTGAAAGGCAATGTTCTTTATTTACAACTGTGAATTCCTGGCTGTGCGCGAGGTATTTGGTCATAATTAATTTTAAACGAAGTTTCTTGTATCGGATGTTTTTGGGGCTTTGAAAAGTTACCTATTGCCACGAGATATATTTTTTTTATCAATTATATTGTAAAATATGAGGGTTCAAAATTGAAATGTTTCTGTTTTGGGGGGCGATTGATCTCTCCTACGAATTATTTTCAGCTTTTAATAATTTTTAATAATTGAAAGACACCTTGAGGAACAGAATGACACGTTTTTAAATTCAATCTAGCATTTGGTTTTTTTCAATATTTGTTTTTTAAATGTGAAATATATCAGTTTTTCAAAAATATATTTTGCAAAAATTAATTGTTAGATTAAAATAAAAATATGCCGTTTTATTCCTAAAGGAGCTATAAAAAATTTATAAAAAGTTTAAAATAACTAAACAAATAAATTGCCCCCAAAACCAAAAAAAGTAACTGAACCTCCACATTTCACAAAATAATTGATGGAATAATTTTTTACTCATGTCAAAAGATAAAATTTCAGAGCCCTAATAACATCCAATGCAAGAAACTTCGAAAGTAGAATTATGATTAAAAACCCTGCGCACAGCCTTAAAAGATGATCTTGATAAAGCTCAGTCATATAAAGATAAAAGTAGCGTTCTAGCTTAGTAAAAAACACCAAAGTTTTCGGTGATTTCTTCCTGTTTAGTAGCCTCCGTTATCTGGAATCGCTGATAAATCACCTGAATTCAAAGTACACCTTATGTCCTCTTTGGAGAACAGTGAATTCCGCGTTGAGCGGAAATTAATGACGTGGAACGGTCATCTGGATCCTGGCCAAAGGTTTATCCGATCACTGAGGAGAAGCTATTTACCAAGAAGTAAGTTGTCTGTGATTCAGCAGCTTGATTCCAACTATATAATGGCATTCATCGGACTTCAGATTAATTTAGGCCTAAGCTCGTGCTTCATTGAAATAAGTTTCACCTTCTGGTGTTAGATAACTTCAGCTAAAACATCATCACACAGGCAGAATTTAAATATATTCTTGTGTTTTTTAATTTAAATATTATTATTTATAATATTAAAGAGAGCAAATATATAATTAATTTATTATTATTACTAATTCATCAATATCGTTTTTGTCAAGCCAAAAATTGTTCAGGTGCGACCTGAGAACTCTGACACCAGACCTGAGCTAGCCACGAAACACGATATTTATATTGAATAAGTGATATTAATATGGGATGGGATATTTGTGTTTTTTACGATTACAATATTATTACAGATTCAAAGTTGAATATGTAAATATGGGAAATAGTGATTTTTCTATTAGGGTCTCCTCTTACGAAATTTTATGTGAGCTATGGTATAATTGTACTTTTTCACTCAATGCCAAATTCCTCTTCACTGAATGTTACTCTGGCGGCTGTGGAAGCGCAGTTGGTTTGAGCGCTTGTCTGTGATAAGATAAGGCTCTGGCTGGCTTCGTTTCCTGCAGCCTTGGGTTCGAGTCTCATTCAGCCATGGATGTTTCTCATCATTCACCCGTTACCTCATTACCCACGCAAAAGTCTCCAGACTCATGTGGGCATCATCCGCAATAAAAAAAAAAAATGGGATAAGACCGGCAGCTATAACATGGTGCTATCTGGTTTATAATCCCTTACCCGGTGATTTGGAACACACATGAAACTGTAGATTCACTATTCATAATATCATCCATCTCACTACTCACTCCCAAGTCTCAGACTCATGTGAACAGAAAAAAAACATCATTGACTTCAATTATTATGGAGATAAATAACACTGAATTATACAGTATTTTCATGAAAATTGAAACATATATATTGTTGTACAATACATAGCACAACTCAAGATGCTTTAAGCGTATCAATGAATTAATGTTGATAGAAGCTGAATTAATTGAATCTGTATATCTATAAGCTGACATAATTTTAGAGTCCCTTTCTATTATCCCTCCTCTTCGTCTTCCTCTTCTCCTCCTCGATCTACTACTACTTTTTTCTTCCTCCTCTTCTTTTTCTTCTTCTCCTCCTCTTTTTCCGTTTATTCTCACCATTCCTTTTTCTCTTCCTTCGAACCCTAATTTTCCTGCGCTAGAGCTTTCACGACAATAGAACAGCAGGAATACGTTTGTATAATTTGTGCAATGAATTCACATTTAATAAACATTTTTAAACCAATTGAAACTATGTAATCAGTTCCCTACTGAAACAAATTGAAGTAGGCATGAATATTAAATTCAAAAATCTATAAGATAGATGAATTTAAAATACATTTGATACATATACTATATGTATCTTTATAAGATAGAATGCCTAGTATCAATAGATATTTTATGAATTGAAAACTTTTTCAAATTACACCCATTGTAAAATAATGAAGTCACGGTGACTAGAGAAGAGAGAATAGAGTAACCATGAAAGCTCAGAATTGAATCTACTATTTGAAGCCAAACATACAAGGTCTAGTCTTTAAAAAGTCGTACAAAAAAATTATAAAAACTGAATGAAACAAATAATAAGAAATAAGATTGCGCGTCAATTATCCACACCGTCATGGTCGGAAGGTTCACTCTTTGAAAGATTCGTTTCGCTGGAAGAATACGATAACAGGGTAGATGGCAATACTGTAATAGCCTGCGGTCAGATAACCTCAACCACGGCCGACCTTGGCGACTTTACTGTGCTACTGCCGAATTGTTACGGCAACGTCTTCGCACTACCAAAAAGGCCACAACCTTCTTGATATTTCACACTTCACCACATAATAATACCACAAACATCATCTCCGCGGTGTTACAATATTGGAACCAGCAGGAATTATCAAGTTCTTCCAATGTTCTGTGAAGCCTCGGTTTCCTAGAACGCGGATTTGGACTAAATGGACAGCGGACAGGGCCGCATACACTACAATATAAACTCGATTTGCTTTCAAAATATAGTTTATAATAATATATTCAATAAATTATAATTATTATAACCTGCTATTATTGACCGAACAAAAAGAGGTCTCTGTACTGAGGACCGTACTGCATTTGTCTGTCTGTCTGTAACGCATTTAAAGCTAACCGTGAGGACCAAATTCAATGAATTTGCATAGATCTTCCTTTAAGGAATGCCCAGCTATGTATGTGTAAGGATTTTCGAAACTGGCTTACATTTAAAGGATATTTAAAAGGAAAAAGTACCCAAGACTATTAAGTAGCCGGGATTTACAATATTTATAGAACCTAGTTGAAGATAAAAGACAAAATTCTCATTGAAATTTATATCACAATACACAATTAAAACCGTTGGCTTGCTTGAGGGAAATTAAGGAAATAGGTTGTTAATATATAATATAGGTAAATAAACATAGTCATAATCACTGGGTTTGGGAATTCTTCATACAAAAAAGTTAAATATTTTTTTACAATTTGATAGATTAAACGCTTTTTTTGATCTCTTGAACCAAATTTTGCATGCGATTTGACTCAGCTTTATTTAAATACGATCAACTGGCAACCGAGAGATCTACTTGAGTACAATATTTAGTTAAAATAAATGGCTCAATTGAATTTGAATTGAAGGAGTGACTCTAAGGCTTTATCTCAACAAGCAATGGAGTGGGTTCTGGTTCCCAGTCAATACCAGTTAGAATCCGGGATACTTGATCCAGGATCTTCACGTCTTCATCTTTATATTCCCGATCAACATACTACACTGACTTTCATCTGTTCCCAAATAGATGATAAACAGGTACCGAGTACTAAAACTTCTAGTGGTATTACAGTAGTAGTATAGTAGAAGTAGAAGAAACTAAAGTATAGTAGCAACTTTATAAGTTACGTTATGGGAGCTTGCACGTTACGAGGATTCCCAAGTACTTTTTAATAATTATTTTGTAACCAATATTGTTTTTTTTGCGAATAAAGAATATTTTTTATGAATCTCATAGGTTTTAAAAATAATTATTTTAAAGATTTTTCAGATAATTTCAAAGCAGTCGACTCATCCAATTGATGCTTCCTACTAATAACTATTTTCAATGTTGATGCTCAGGGTCAAAAAATAATCGTAGAAAGGAGATTGCTTTTTGTTTGTTTCAATTCTTGAAATTTTGATTTATGCAGTGCTGCAATGAATCAATCCGACTTTGAATTTTCAAGGGTGTTGGAATGAACATGAACATATCTGGCTTATTCAACTCCGGAAGCTGACCTCAACATTGAACTTCAAGTTATGTTTATCTCCATGGTGAGACCGTGGTATCTATAAATGGTCATCAGGCTTTGATCCTTATTATTTGAAAATATTATCTTACCTTTTTTAGAAATAGTGTGTGCTTGTGTGAGAGCTACTAATCGTTTTGACCCTGCTGACGTTGAACGTTCCTGATGGAACATGCCCGAATAGTTTAGAGGTTATTATCTCCATAGAAAGGACGATTATACTCTTCAACAGGTGAATAGTAGTCTAATAGCCTTAAAGGTATCTGAGCAATGCGTGACCCTAGGTAACCTTAATATTATAATCGGATTCTACTGTTGAGACTGGTGATTTATGATATTGGATTTTTCAATACAAAACTCTACGTTTTCGAACATCTTCTGAAACTATAACAGTAATCCTCTTCTCTCACCTACTATCCTTAAGGATAGTACAGAGGGGTGGTATCATTTAGGACGACCTAACAGTTTGATCGAGCGCAGCCATAACTGCATAACCAAACCTAACCTAACCTGGCTAGATGTGACTGAACCACCTTTGTTTACTAGGTCGGTCAAAACGACAGTCGTATAAATGGTGTCCTCCCAGTACAGAGGATAGGTAGAGGATAGTACAAAGACGAAATAATTATAGAATTAAACCTAGGGTGAAGGGAAAATACAAAATATCATTATATATAAACTCACATGTAATATATTATGAATATTAAGTAAGCTACTGATTTATGTTTTTTTTTTTGGCCAGGCCAGTAACTAGCAGCGGTTGGAGATACACTACGGAGGGAAAGAATCAATAAAATTTTAAAAGATAGACAGAAATAAAAATTACAGAATTCAAAAATATATAAATATGAAATTAAACTTTTTCAGTCCAAAGCTGTCTTGTCTCAATTTTGGAAAATAAGCTGAAATAACGGCGAAGAATTTTACAGTTTTTCAAGATGGCTGCCACAGCTCAACTCCATTTTTTTGGTTCTAGGGGTTTCCTAGTATCAGCGGTGATTAAATTTTCCCTTTTATTATTTTTTTCCCCAAAAATTTCCGATAAACTGTATTTACTGGACTAGGAAGCAGTTAATCTCTACAGTATATCTGTCACCCAGGAGCGGCCCCAGCCGGGGAGTTTGAGAATGGTCACAAATGGGATTTTGCTGATCTAGTTTTGCAAAATTGACCCTCCTTCCCGCCTCTTTTCTAGTAGTAAATATGAAATGGGGATGAGTTGTGACCACCCAGGGACTGCCGTTGCTGTCACCCAATGCACCATTCAAGAACCAGCAAATTCTATAAATTGACAAATAAGTTTTTTTTAGGATGAAGCTCACATAATATGTTTGAGACCTGTGCGTGGATGGGTTGGAACATGGTAATTGATGTGATAATAATAATAATAATAATATTATAAGAAAACGTATGTCTATAATATTACCAATCAGGACTGAGGATGGCAGTTGCAATGCTGAATAATAATATCCTGAGAATGGCTGGCTCAGGTCTGGTGTCAGAGTTATCATGTCGCACCTGAATATGTTCAGGGCCTCTGACATGACTTAATGACTGCTTTTAGGCATCCGTAACGACAGCGTAACGTGTCCTCCGAAACACGGGAGTGACCTGATGAGTTGGACCTATAATTTTAGGTGGGTTCCGAACCACCGGGAAGTGATTTTACAGCAGAGAGCAGTCTTTTTTGCTGGCCAATCCAATCGGTCACACTTTCAAAGAGGACCCAGGAGTTCGTAGCTTATCTATCTGATGGAATAGGTACTTGCTACAGCTCACGGCTATCACTTCCCTTGTATCTCAATTGAACCTTATTCTCAATAATGAGATTGTCAGTCGTTAAATAGGCTACGAGTTCAATAGCAATACCTAGTGAAACGACTAATTATACAAAAATAACAGACTGAATGTATTAACTGGCGCCGAAATTTCCATTCTTCAATGCCTGCAGGCGAACTTCAACTTTCGCTACAATTTATTCAATTCAACAACAATCGACAAAAACAATCGAAAGAGTTTGATTTGTGCAGTCATTGAGCGCGTTTCGAACGCATTCGAGCAGTCAGAGAAGTTGAACCACAGACGTTTCAGACGCCGACGGATAAAAGGCGACGCCTCTTGGCCTTGGCCGACGTTTCTAGGTCGTAAACGCCAACGCAATACGGCAACTGTAGCTTGCTACTGCCTATTTATTATAAGCCTATGCAACGTTAACTTCCAGCCGAGAACCAGTGAGCAACGCAACATCCGGCACAAGGTCTCACGCACGTGCATGTTTACATCATGCACTGCAGTTCACAAAACGCCAATCATTGTTTTACAAGAGAACACTCGAATACTGGAGAAAATCGGTAATTCACACAGAAAAAAGCTCATTTAGCCGCGGTCTCTTGTTGAGCTCCAAGTCACTTGTACTCCATGTAAACAATGAACATTGTTTGGTGATTAATCATAAGTTAATTATCCTTTATAATTAACAGCCAGTTGCTGTTATCTATCGACGATACTCTAACGCTGGAGAATAAGATAGGAATAGAAAGAGATACGGATTGAAGGAGGAGAAAGAAGAATAAGGAAAAAATTAAGGAGAAGGAGGAGGAGGAGGATGAACAAGCATCATAAAAACTTGCTAGTATCTGTCGACGAAACTCTAGAGAAGAAGAAAGAATAACGCTAGAGAATAAGTAAGCAAAGAGGAGAGGGAGAAGAAAATGGATAAATAAGAATAACGCTAATAAATAAGAAAAATAAGAAAGATAAAAAATAAGAAAATGGATTTCTAAGAATAACGCTAATAAATAAGAATAACGCTAGAGAATAAGTAAGCAAAGAGGAGAGGGAGAAGAAAATTGAAAAAATTAAGAAGATGCAGGGGGGAAGGAGGAGGTGGAGAAGGAGGTGGTGGAGGAGAAGGAGGTGGAGGAAGAGAAGTTGGAGGAGGAGGAGGTGGAGGAGGAGAGAAGATAGAATATTTTAACACTACTGTCACTTTTCAAAACAGGAGTCTAGACCAATCAGAACTCAGGATTCCTTCAAAACAGTGTCGAAATGAATGACATAGTCACATCAGCTGATTTAAACATTTCAAAATCAAACTGTATTTCAAATCGGAACTGTCGAAAACAATCACGCATTGTACGTTGCAGTATATTTTGGAAGCTATCGGATTCATTGGAAGTTAAATTGAACATAATTTATTCGTAGTCGGAGATAAAATATTGTTTGCAACGATTGTATTTCGCCTTAAAGCAATTCGCATCGCTCCTGTTCTAACTTACACCTTAATTGTTGCTTGAAGGCATAAACTACAATTTTAATATTACAACGTTATGAACTCTCTAGATCTAGAGTTTGAGACGGTGGAGGTCTACAAAAGTTTTAAGGCTGTGAGCAGGGTGTTTGTTCATAATTTTTTTTCGAAGTTTATTGTATTGGATGTCATTAGGTCTTGAAATGTTATCTATTGCGGTGAGAATTTTTTTCACCAATTATTACTTTGTGAAATATCAGGGCTCAAAGTTTAAATTTTCGGTCTTGGGGGGCAACTGATCTCACTATGAGTGATTAAAACTTTTGATAAATTTTCTGTACGTTAAATAAACCCCAAGGAATAAAATGACATATTTTTTACTCAGATCAAGCAATTAGTTTATCAAATTACATTTTTAAAAGCTGTAAAAAATTAAAAGTTTTCCAAAATTATTTTGAAAAAATATTTGTTAGATTGAAATAAAAATATGTTATTTTATTCCTCAAAGTGTGTTTTAGTCACGGAAAATTTATCAAATCACTCATAGATGATATCAATTGCCCCCAAAAACCGAAAAATTTCAACTTTGTACCCCTATTTTCACAAAATAATTGAAGAAAAGGTTTTTCCTCACAGCAATAGACAAACATTTCAAAGCCCTAATAATATTCAATACAAGAAGTTCGAAAAAAAAATTACCAAAAACCTTGCGCACAGCCTGTGTAGTAGCGTAGAGAGTATGAACGTAGAAAATAGCATTGCCTTGTGCCTATACAGCGCCTGAACAAGACGGTCTTCCTATCCAATAAGCAGTGTCATATCAGCTGAATACGAGTGAAGAAGAGGTCGTTGACCCTGTTCACCTTCTCGGAAGAAGAGCTTATAGTGTATCCTCTCCTGACGCTGCTTACAGCCGTCCACATTTACATACCGGCTCTAGAGTCACCAGCGAACGTCTGCGCGATCCTTTGCGTGCGTGTAAACGAGTTGGGACCTCTGACTTTGCGTCTACTCCATTGGTCGCCACAGACCGAACGTCTGGCCTAACCGTAAACAATAATCGCTCAAAAGCACCTCCAATTCCCACGACCTGGACCCTATCCTTCGATAATTTTCAAGGAATACCTATATCCTTAAATCCTTTCCAGCAATATCTCCTCAAACCGTTGTCCATAACGACTCATGCATAATGTTGCACATGAAACGACTCATTTGATTTCCGAAAAATACATAGTTCACATCGTCATCAACCAGGAAACTTGCCGAGAAATTCATCCTTCAAGGGCGATGATGGGACTAAAATGCAACGGCGGTCCCAGGGAGGGGGGGGTCATGGAGTCACGACCCCCTCCACCAATAGGAAATTTACAAGAGAAGGGGTGGGGAGAAAAAATAACAAAATCCCATCTGTGACCTCTCCCCCCCCCCCCAACGCTCGCGCTGGGACCGCTCCTGCATCAAAGTCTCACACAGACAGTCTACTCTTGATTGAGAAAGAATCTATAATGATGTTGGATATGCAAAACATAATATAAAAGAGAAAAAACAATTGTGTTGGCAAGGCCCGTAGCTAGGCTGAGGCACGCGGGCCCCTCCCCGAGCCCCCAAATTCACAAAAAAGGTCGTACACATGGTGAGAAGGGCTACCCTGAATTTACTTCCTACCCTGGGGCACCCAGAGAACCACAGGCCCCATGGTCTTCCATGTTGTAACCTAATCTTTACAATAAGAGCGATTATTGTTGATGATATAACACTCTCTATTAATCAATAGGTATGCAAAGCAAAGATTATTTAAAGTATACAAAATACTGTATTACTGTAGTAAGGATAGAACCGGTTATCAAGAAACCTGAAGAGGTAGTTGAATAAAATCAGTCATGTGTGAAGTGTGACCACTGAGTACTGAGCACTGAGTGAGTATTCGTCTGTGCCAAAAGTTTACGAAAAAAAGGTAGAGTACACACGAGATACAATATTTACAAAGATATAATACAGTGGTATATGTTGTTGCCCAATGAGTTTACTAGCAGGTTGCTGGATTCAATTGAATCTGGATTTCTAGAGCGTGGTAACCTATTTTTTCTTCTTTTTTCTTCTCTCTCTTCCTTTTTTCTTCTACTTCTTCTTCTTCGTCTTCTCCTCCCCCTCCTTCTTGTTTTTCTTCTCATCATACTACTTCTTCTTCTCTTCCTCCAACCCTTCTTCTTCTTCTCCTTTTTCCCCTACCTTACTTCTTCTCTTTATCTTCGTCTCCTCCTCCTCCTCCTCGTCTTTCTTCTTATTCTTTTCTCACTTCTCCTCCTCCTACTCCTCCCCTTCTTCATTTTCTCTTTTTTCTAATCTTATCTTACTTCTTCTTCTTCTCCATCTTCTTGTCTTCCTCCTACTCCTACTCTTCCTTCTCCTTTTTTCTCCCTATAATACTTCTTCTTTACCTCTTCTTCCTCCTTATTCTTCTTCTACTTCTTCTCCCCTTTTTCTTCTTTGTATTCTACTTTTTCTTATTTTTCTTCTTCTACTTATTGTTCCTCCTCCTCTAATCCCTTACTTTCCAGCTTTAGATTCGTCAACAGATAACAGCAAGAAGCTGTTCATTATATAGGATAGCAATCAGAAATAATCAGAGTGTCTGAAAAACCGATACAGTAGACAAAATGTGTATATGCTACGAGTATCATCTCTGGATATTCGTTAGCCTGTGTACAAGGAAACAAAAATGACGGAAGGACGGCTAATCTTCCAATTGTTGCCTAAATTACATATTACATCACATAGGCTTTATTAATTTCGTCTGGGATTGACCTTTAAGCTAAACGCAATTACCAATTAGCATACAATATACAATTCACTCCAGCTCCAGGACAAGGCAAACCGCGTAGGTATAATAATATTATGTACAGAGACATCTGCAGGACTCTTTACAAAGTATAGCCTCTCCACTCATCTTTTTCCCGTAACTGATGCGCATAAAAGTTTCTTGACTCTCAAGTTTATAGTTTTTACTGCATTGGTCTTATGTGTTCGTCTACGTTAAGCCTAGTAAAGGCAGTAAAATAAAACAGAATGCTTTAGCACATACCACTATACCTATCTGAGAATTACATGCCAAGAAATGTTTAGTATTTTCTCTCGTAATATTGTTGAGAATTCATTTGACATGCAATTCATACGCCGGATTCTTTTAAACTGGTACCAGTTAATCGCATCGCCCTTACCTGTTGAATAGAGTGAAGCAAGTTATTCCTAGCAATTTATGCTCCATAAAAATGTTCGTCTGTCATGCTCAGCTGGCTCGGATTATTTCGTGGAATTACATTGTCTGGAAAACAATTATCACGGTCATCAAACAGACCTGAAAGACGTGTGGAAGGTAGAAGATGTACCTAAAAGGTAAATGCATGGTACTTTTTTCTTTCAATATGATAATTTCCCCAACGTTTTCATTTTCTATTCTAGCTAATCATTGGAAGGAATGAATGCGGCTCCAACACGAAAACAGCATGTAAGAAAATGAATAAAAACTTTAAAAAGAAACCTATGTCATGCAGTTCTTGAACAACCAATGAGCGATACAATCTACAATATATTAGGAAAAAATGTTTTTTGGATCATCAGAGATCGCCGAAGTAATGATAGTCAAGGCGAATTCCGTGGGGGGGGGGGGGGGGGGGTGAGCGGTAGTGATAAAGAAGATGTATCCCAATCAGAAATTCTCAACCAAAACAAAAAATATAGTTTTATTTGTATCTTCTATGGGGATGAGGATTTCTAGGTGATAACAAAAAACAATTTCTGGATTCGCCCCGCCCCTTATGAATGAGTAATAATGTATATGCACTGATAATGAAGAGCACATACCGATGTACGAATTGAAATGAATTGAAAAAGATTGAAGAAAACACTGAAGAAATTGAAAAAGATTATTTCGAATTAGGGTTTTCAATAAATTGACACACTTTGAAGTTTATCAGTCCGTTTTGAATTGGTAAGAGAAATATAATTATTCATAAAATACATAAAAAAGGTAATTCTGATTGGTAACCTACATTGCAAACTTCGCTCATCTCTACACTGACGTCCTTGTGTTGCCAATGCAAACAGCAGAATAAAACTGTTAATTCCTAACTCAATTCTAGCCAAGAAACATGTTTAATAGCACATAACTTATCTTGTATGAAATGATGCTGTCACAGGATGATTCAGTCTATAATACCTGTTTCATCGTCTTTGGTCATAAATTCATTTTATGAGTTTTGATAATCATATTTTTTAAAGAAAGTTGAGATATCATCACTTACGGAATTTATTTCATCACCGTATATACTAATAGCTCTCCTAAAAACCTCCTTTGGATGATATAACAGTTCTAAGGAGAACCAAGCCTACCAGTGAGTTGTTAGTATATTGCTGCTCTTACTAAACCCTAAAATATGTATTTGGGAGTAATATTCCAATGGTGTTTCAACTAGTAATCTAGTATAGAGGTACCTTCTATGAGATATCTTTGGATAATCGAGATGGACTAAATGAAAAATTTACTGAAAATGGTAATAAATTTAGAATTCACATCTCAATATTATTTGCACTGAAGACTTTCGTTTCATGAATGTTGACAATAGTACAACAAATATTTTTACGAAAATTCAATAAATGGTATTAACCTAAAAATTTGCCACCGCTAAGATCCGAGCCCAGGACTTTCTCTTTCGCAGAGTGCTCTAACATCTAACCAACCATCTTTACTAGCTTTTCTGGGCTCTTCTGAATAAAAGCTTTCATTCCATACTACAGTTCGGTGGCTTATTGTGAAATCTGTCTAATCGTGGAATTATCTTTCCGATATAACGATTATTATTGTTAACAATATCAATTATCACAACAATTGTTGATTATTGTCAAAGGATTAATTTCACCAATGACTGAAGACGTTGGATAACAACAAAACCATGAGCGATGCAAACAATATTTCATTATGAGGCAAAAGCTTTTTGCATTTTGGTTCTTCCGAAGTCTCCAAACTTCTCGCATACTCTCTGCATGGACTCTTTCTCTGCTCCGTCCATTTTGTTCCTGGCTTCTATGGCGTTACTCCCTAGCTCACTCTCTCTCTGATTTTATATTCCACTTGTGTATCCAGTCTCTATATGAGTTTCTGATTGTTCGATCTGTGCCTGTTGATAGTCTATGTATACTTGTTTAATCCATGATGTTAGATTTGACTCTTTCTAGGAGTCATTTATGTTGACCCACGATTTATACTTAATACGAGTTCATACAATCATCTATAAATTTGGAAATAGATATTTATATACATTCCAGATTTCAATTTACCTGGTAGACTAGTCAAAAGATTATAATTATATAAATAGGTGAAAACGTGGCACAATCTTCAGCAGTCCTGATGAAAAAAGGTAGGCCTAATGAAATTAAGTGAAGCCTCACGAAAGTCAAAACGCGAATTTCGAGCAATTTAGGGTGAGTGTGTGTTTTGATTATGAAAGCTATTGTGAAAGTTTAATAGGGAGATTCAGGAAACGGCAGTTGTCGGTTTGCTAAGAAGCAAGTTTTGAGGCAGAGGGTAGGAGAAAGGGGTGCTGTCACACTGGTATTGCGTGCTCAGAGACAGTAAACGTAAACATCAGCGTGATTCGTTCTGCTGCTTGTAGACCAATTGCGATCGGCTTTTAGTCTTTACAGTCAAAAATTACGCCCACCCAGATTATAAGACCCATCCACCCTCAGTTTATGTCCTCGTTATTTTGTCATTGGACATCAGCTAAACTGAACAAACAGAACTAAATTCAGCCGCAATCAATACATGACATTCTTAAACTATATTATTTATATTAAAAATGTAAACTGTTTGACAATATTCCCTTGTAATTTATTGCAAACTAAGTTTTATATAGCATAACAATTTTTATGTAGTACTAACATTGTACTCTTGCCCGGGAATCTAGTTTGAAGTTTCTCTTTTCTGGTAGATAACTCGGTAGCTGTCAAAAAATTACGAAATTGGGAAGGGTGAGTGAATTACCACACAGTTCATCTGTTTGAAAATAGAAGTTCACAAACTGTTTTTGCACTGCTGTGAATTTCTGTTTTTTTATAAGTAAACAAACTTTTTAGCAACTTTGCAGCTAATTTGTGTTTAGTTCTTTAGATTAATGTGTTACAGGAAAAGCTCAATACACACAATAAATTAGCTGATGTAATATTGATACAGAGCTAATTGGCTTAGTCATATCGGTGCATCATCTATATAATCACCATAGTGAGGTACCATGTTATCAGCTGTTCTATGAGCTTCCTGCATCTAAACACATTTTTAACAGTAATAGTGCCCAAAGGTGAAATTTTAACATTAATTTTGAAAAGTTTGAAAGGAAAATCAAAAATCGGGTTTCGTGGTGCAATGAATCGAGCTTAGAGGAAGCTTTGAGCCAAATTGAGTGTTCCAAATCCGGAAGACAAAAAAAAAACGCACACAAACCCACCCCTATTCTTCCTTATTATATAGATAGATGTTGGATCAATACAATTCATTATTAGACTGCCGAGAACTATCCATATTCATCTACTCTAATTAAATGCAAACAATGAATCTTTAACAACTTTATTGAGTTTGTATAAAATTTACTGCACTCACTGAAAAAGCATCCTGTTCTAAGTAACCAGTAGGTACAGACTAGTGACATTCAATAGCCTTCAAAGCCTAAAATTTTCTCATGACAAGCCAATGATCATATGTTGTATTAAATTGCTCATGCTCAATGAACCACAGATTGAGAAGTTATACTTGAAAGAATGCGCAAGTTGTTGCATAACAATTCACGAATTTATCATATTAGTCCTGTGATCATGTTTGTAGTCACAACACAATTTTATAGGTTTCACTTCTGTGACTTGAAATTTGTATTTTTTATACAACAGGCCTCTGAAGAATAGTTTTACACAGACGGCAAAAGATTTAGTCGTGACCTACTGTAAGCTACTGAGAAATTGAATGCAAATTCTAATTTCCTTAATCGAACATTTCAAGTCAACATTTCCCGAATCCTTATATAGATTCGAAGCTATCGAACTAGGTGCTTACTTACTTTAGGGAGCATACAATATTTGATAATAAAATTTCTCAATATGATTGAATAATTTATTCACGAGAAAGCTCGCACAGTGATGATAATCACAATCTCAAAATCAAACACATGCAATGGTGGTATTCACCTTTCATGTTTGATTTTCGATGGTTATTAACGAGTATTGGATGCTCCACTGTGCAAACACACAGGAATAAATCCAATCCAATCATTAGAGCAATTCTGTTCTTCTAGTTTTCAACTATATTGATTAAACCGATCACCTACTAACTTATGCAAAATTGCAAGAGCACTGGGGGCCAACGACGAGGCTGTGATAAACTACGGTAAGTAACCTATGGAGGTGTAATGCACAACTAGCGTAACGGTGACATACGGTAAACTTCCGGCAGGAAGTGCTCTTCACCTGTCAGTGCACGCACGCGCATTTTTGGGCGCGGGCGTAATGCCAGGTCGACTCAAGCGTTTGATGGACTTGAGTTTGCAATAATTCTTATCCAACTATGGACAAGTTCAGTGACGTTATACAATTAGCCAAGTCATTGACATTGAGCTGCGCCAAGTATGAAAAATAACTATTTCTGGCCACTGAATTTGGCATGGGTCACGCTCTGCATGGGCGCCCCCATACTTGGTGAGAAACTACTCATGAGCTGACATCAATTTCCTGCAGAGATGGGCTCAAAATTACGGAGAAAAATAATTTTTACAAAAAGGTTCATTTTTATTTCCTCTAACTTGAATTTTGTCTTCTTCCTCTCGGTACATTACTGTACAAATATTTACCGCTGACTGCACTTATTTTTTTGTCTGTACTTACAAAACAATTTAAATTATGTTAACTTTTCCAAAATCATTGTGTGTTATCATCACTCTTGGATAAGATAAGATAAAAACATTTCTTTATTTACGTAAATGTCCATTATGACTGTATGATTAAAGAGCATATTATCAACAACATAATAGATTGTATATGGTAGAACGTTTGGATATTCAACAGTGTGATTCTAAGTAAAGCATTCACTTAAGGGAAGAATTGGAATATGAACAAATATTCGTCACTTCAAACTTGACCTTGATCATTTCTAACTCAGTGACTATTTATATCATGAGTGGCCTAATTATGAAATAAAATTTGTATGAGCGAAAAATAAGAAAACGATTCAATAACAGTGAAATGAGAATAATGATAGTGATAGTATCTGTAATAGTATCTGTATTCATTGTTGATAGTTCAACTTGAGACGAAAATGGGTGGTAATATGAGATGGATGATTTCATACGAAATTTTCAAGTGTATTTGGGATGACGCATGATTTGAATACAAATTGAAAAAGTTCTGCATTGATTGAAACTCTACCCTCTATCACTTCAGAGACTTATTACAAAAAACCAACTTTTTGAAAGATCTGAACCGCAGATAGGTCAACAACAATTCTGCAATATAATCTCGATTCTATAATAATAACTGACTCGATTCTTTTCCCCAAGTCCCTGTCGTTTCACGTATATAGATAACAAAAGAGAAAATTTCATCTACCTGTACGATAAAAAACCTTTTTGATTAGGACTACATATGAGCTGACATCAATTGTATTGTTGTCCTATATTCATGTAAGTTTAGATGTACAGAGGTACGTGGTCAACACAACTTGTGTAATGCAAAGATTGATCCAGCACTGATATTGGACAAGTAAGCCAGTTCTCGAGATTGGATATTGGAATAGACAGAAAAGACATAGACCCGAAGTCAGGAGAGTCAGTGATATTGGTATAGAGATTGCTATATGTATAGATTAGTATATAGAGATATAGTGTAGTAGTGTATTAGAGATTAGCGTCGGCCAAACAAGAACGCGGCTACTGATTCTTTATAAAGCGTAACTATCATTTTACGTAACGAAGCTTACTGAGACGGCCACCAGGAGAGAATTACACAGCGACCATTGTCATATTGTCGTCTTCGGCGTCACTATCACTATCGCTATCACCACTATGACAAAGAACTTTCGACCAACAGAACCAAAGCTACGGACACACAGGTCTACGTTGAAGAATTTCACTTTACCTGCACGACGTAAACCAAGCGTGAATAAAACAAATTTTTGATTTTGTAGCATTGAAGAGAAATTTGAAATTTAGTATGCTGTGTTGCATTTCATAATTCTCAATACAATATAAAAAACCGTAATTGCATTCATCAAAACAACTCCAGCTTAAAAGGTGGAGGATGAGACGAGAATTACAATAGAAGCATTTTAGAAAAAGAGAAAAAAAAACAATGAGAAGTAGAAAAATAAGTTTTGGAAGAAAAACGTTAATAACGATAGCGCTATTAATAGAACCGTATTTGAATCAAAGCAAATTTTGTTAAGAAAAATAAATGTGGAGGTTCTCGACAGTAATGAAGGAGAGAAGAAGAGAAAGAATGACAAGATGAAGAAATAAGCGAGTCATTCTAGCCAAGTTCTACTTAGTTAATATTATTTTGTTAAGTTGAATGAATGTGGAACAAAATAATTGATGAAAAAAGTTATTCTCACAGCAGTAGATAACATTTCAAAGCCTTAATAACATCCAATACAATAAACTTTGAAAAAAATAATGAACAAAAACCCTGCGCACAGCCTTAAGCCGGAAAGAAAGGAAATAGCCGACATGGAGGTTTCAAATTAATCCTTATTGTTTCTTCTTTTAGAATTCATTTTCCTGATACTGTAAATGTTTTAACTTCTTCCACCTCCTATCTTCTTCTGTTAATTTTTCTCCTTGCTGTCCAGAACGTCCAAATTCTTTCAACTTAACAAAATCATATCAACTAACTAACTAACTAACCAGAACTTGGCTAGAATGAAATTTACATTTCCCAATTACTGCGGGACCAATAAGTATAGTTAAATAGAAAAACTGAAATAACTTTTGCGGAACATATCATTCAAACTTTGGAGCTGGATACAATTTTACTGACATCACTACCAACCTACACATTATAGATTAAAATCTAAAGGACACGAACTCAATAGATTGGAACAATTTGAAATATACTAACACATCACACACGATAAACAAAACGTCTTCAATGAACAATTAAATTTTAAATCACACAAACATTTTTATCACATTCTACAAAAACCACAATAATTCTTCTAACGAAAAACCGACATGACGATCAAGGACGCCTTTGAAGACGCCTTCATGACTCGAAAACGTTTGGCCTAAAGTGAGTACAATATTATTTATTCTCAATTAAAATTAACTGTAAGTTGTTGAATTTACCATAAAGAGTTAATATTGATAACGCAGATCGTTACGGAACAAGAAATCCAGAAACCAATTAGTAGTTGTCATTAAAAAAGCAGTAAGTTGAATAGAAATAGTGATTAAATAAAGTGCAGTTTCGTAGTGTGCAGTACTGGTAGCAGAAAGTTCATTAAATTTATAGGTATGTGTAGGCCCTAGTAGTGTATAGGCGTAGCCACAAGGGGGCGGGTCCGTCAGCCGCCCCTCCCCCCCATCCTCGAAAATAAAGTGCTTCGATACCTCAGGTAGCCTACTATCCTTGGTCCTTGACTCCATAACGACCCCCTCCCCCCAACCACACCTTACCAACCTCATATAGAGATTCTATAAAAAATTTAAACCAATTTCTAATACTAAAATAATATCAAGTCTTGAAATCAATCTAGGGCCTTGCTTTCTGCCAACTCAACTAATAATTTCTTTATTAACTTTTCATGTGAAATTTAACGACTTGCAGTCAAATATTCATTAAGAATAAGTATAACTTACTTAATCTGTAGGCCGAGCGCTTTCGAATCTGTGAGATCCATCTTCAGAGGCCTCTGAAGATGGATCTCACAGATTCGAAAGCGCTCGGCCCACAGATTAAGTAAGTTATACTTATTCTTAATGAATATTTGACTGCAAGTCGTTAAATTTCACATGAAAAGTTAATATTAACAACGTAGTTCGTCATGGAACAAGAAATCCAGGAATTTAATAATTTCTATAAACTTCACTGCTGACTTATTATATTGTAATAAGTATATTATCATGTGGATGTATTTAAAGAAGGAAATAAGAAGTAGATGCGAATCAATACAATATCAACTGAGTGACAGGTCCTAGTAAGACTTTGCTTGCTTGTGATAGGTGAATTTTTACAAAAATAGTATAATAGGTATATAAGCCTTGAAGTCTTTCAATTTTAACGAAATAAATGAGTCCCTTGTACATTAGGGGGGCCACCCCCTGAAAAATACCGCATTTTGAGCCTTTTTAGACATAAATCCTTCAATTTAAACCTACATTATGGTTCAAAGTTAATTCTAAATCTAAATCCCTCAGTCTTTTGTCAATGTTGACGAAATATATAGCTCCCTTGTGTAATAGGGGTGTCCGGGGCTCCTCTCCCGGGAAATATTTGAAAAATAACTCCCTAAACCCGCATTTTGATCGTTTCTAGACATAAATCCTTCAACTTTAACGTACATTATGGGTCAAAGTGAATTCTATCTAGTGATTGAGCCATCTCCAAGGGCGGTCCGAGCCCGGGGACCCTTGGCTAAGCCTATGGTAGTGTACATTATAATGCATAGTAAGTAGTACAGTAGTCGAAGTGTGTTGCTGTTGGGCGTCCGTCAGAAGACAATGGCGGAATGCGCCGGCAACGCCCAACACTCATTGCCATGAGAGACGTGTAGTGTTCCGTGGGCGCATGAAGAAAGTACGCGCGGGCTCGTGCCTCTTGACATCCGGTGCCACTGCCATGGCGTTGACGTCGACAGCGAAACCAATGCCAACTTGATCATTGTCATTGTTGCACTGTCCCTTTCATTATGCACCCAAACATCGTGCCATCTTCAATAATAAACTCATTTGAATAACTTTCTTTCGAAGACTATTCAACTTTACTAGCTTCTATTCAAAGACGAGAATTTAGAACTCCATATGGATGAGATAATTCGTCATAAACGGCGGTTGCTGTCTTCTCATTCATGAAATAAGAATAAGTAGATAAAGAGATGAAGTTATTATTTTTTTATTTTGTCGATTACGTCTTGGAGACTCCGGTTAAAGAGTATAAGACAAGTCAGGCCAATAATTATTATAAACACTAGTTACCCTAACTACTAGGCCCATATCAATTAGTTGAGGTGATGCTTAATTTTGATGTGAAAGGACCTGTACACTATATGAAGCTTTATCAAATAAATACTTTTTCACTTGTTTTTAAAATATTTCTATATTATCAAGACTCTTTAAAAATTGCGGTAGATTGTTGTAGAGTTTCCTACCAATATAACTAGGTTTTTTTCAAATAAGTTACCATACACTCACTAAGTGATAATCTCTTCGGCTTCTTGTATTATAATCGAGTACCGGTATGTCAAGATTTTGGTTAATATCACTCTTTTTTACATAATAAAGTAGCTATTGGAGAGGTCTGAGATGCCTCCTTAATCTCTTACACAAGTAACGCTGACTTCATAGAATTACTGGGGGAAGGGGCACCTATTTGTGCCATTGATACAAGTATAATTCATTCTCCAATTTTTTCAACGTAACAGCTTCAAATTGCTTTAATTGAGGTTCTATTAATAGTCCTTCTTTACCAAATTGAATCATCTTTGAACATTGAATTCGGTCATTCATAGCTCTTGATGAGCCCTTCATGTAGCTATGAATGCATTGAAAAGGTTGCTTCCTTTTTTTCTATTCTTTCACATTTCTCAGTTCACAAAATTGTGTTGAAGTCTCCCAGTCCATGCAGTCTCCTCTATTTTGACCTTTCTTTCGGCTTTCTTAACTGTTTTAAGTTCACGTAGAATATATTTTCATGCAATTTATTTGTTCCATTCCCAAATTTTCTGATGTTATATCATACATCTTGCAGACTACATGCAGTTAATCTTAATCAATAAATTATACATATTTTTCATACTTGATATTGTTTTTCTGGCATAGAATATATTGTTCTATTGATTGATTGAATAACTACAGCAATACATTTTTGTACCACACCTTCAGTAGTAGCCTACCAGACTAATAAATAATTATTTTCAATCCTCTTTGGTAGTACTCAGTCCAAGCTGCCATGAAATACGAAATTCTGAACAATTCGTTGACCCAATAATCTGAACCTTAAAAAGTTTAATTACCGTATTCAAAGTGAAACTCTGTTTCCTTCTGAGCTCTTCCTTGCTAATTCAATCATTACTCTTTCAGCAATCTCGTATAAAGTCTCACTTGCACTGACTGACGCATCCTTGTTCCACTTGATCTTGGTGATAAAAGTTGAGTTTATGTACAAGAAATGCAGGTCTTCTAGTTCATCGGACAAAACGTCGCAAGGTCGCTTAGCAATAAACATTCGAATAAAGTTCTTGACATTTCAATGGAATGACTCATATTATGAATAAGTGCATCTTTCAGTAAAGCATGTCAAATGCCACTGCCCCCAGATAGAAAAGTAACAAGTAAGGTTTGTAAAATGATAAGGATAGAGATGGATGTAGGAGCCATGATTAGGGGGAAGAGTTTTCTTTTTATCTCTTTAAATATACAAATTAATACAGTACAAGCGATTAGAAATTCAGTTATATGGTTTCTAATCTAGAACCCAACCCTCACACCAAACTTGTTAGTCAATCTCAACCCCTGGTTGGATGGTTGAACTAGAGGGTTTAATAGATAAGTATCTATATTCTATAACTCTTTATATATTTCCAGAGAAATTTAGAGACTTAGACGTACACTAGGATTTGATTTCGGAAGAAATATGTTGTGAATTAGAAGATCCTGGCCCTGTTTTGAATTAGAGAATATAGGCTGTTGGCATATAAATTTAGTAAAGTTTTTTTTATCCTTTTATAATTCTAGTTTCAAGATCAATTTAAATCAAGTCAGTAATTCGGTTGTTTGATAACTATTTACCAAATTTTTTATTGTGTTCTTCTTTACTGTTAGAAGTATTGGATTTAGTGCTGGGGGGGGGGGGGGGGGGGTGAGAACACCACGATCCTCTCTGACGTGTGTCACTGATAAATAAGTCTGTCTAACAATTTGAATAGAATGTTCATGTAGTTTTATATTCTTTCCACAGTTCAGATGAGATTCTAGCTTGGTTGATCTTTACATCTGGAAGTATTGAAATAACAGGGTGAGAACACTAATTCTCTCTGACTTAATCCCACTAGAAGTGAGACTTCCTGGCAAATTTTAATAGAATTTAGATGTGGGCCTATCTTCTTTTCACAGTTAAGCATATGAAATAAAAGCTAGAGTAAACAAATTCAACTACTGTACATTCAATTAAATAAGCTTATAGGCAATTACACAACGTTTAATTAATTTCAATTGAATTACAATATTGAGACAGTTGTGTCTAAAGAAGCACTACCATACTAGTAAGAAATATACATCACGCCAAATTATTAGTTTTCATTCACACCCAAAAAAAGGTTTTTGTTGAATAACAGGATTTTAGAAAAAAGGGTAGACCATACTACTTTTACAAGAAAATTAAATGAGAAATCTCAATTATGAATTACAATAAATTAAATCCTCATAGAAGCCCTCTAGAATTACTGCATTAGAAGAAGTTATAAAATTAGGAAACTACAGATATGAAGGAAAACAAAAGAACTAGATCTACAACCTTCCAGGAGGCAGAGCACCAATATGGTCTTGCACTGCAATGTGGATGTAGAGTGTGCGGTGTGCTACAGAGTGCAGGGCCAGCTAGAACAAGGTGATCTCGACTCGGCAACGTCGCAATGCACAAACTCGGAACTCGGAAACAACTGAAAGCACTCACCTTTCGAGAAGGTATCCAGGTGAAATTTGCTCCTGCTTAGAGAAGCGGACAGCACGCCAACCGAAGATTGTTGACTTTGCGCTCTGTCGTTCTCTAAAAGGGAATCAATTTGTGTGTCCGTTTCTGAGTTTTCGAACAAACGAAAACGAAAAACGCGACCGACACTTCACGACAACGTCGACGACACCAACCCGATAACTGACACTGCTACGTTTGCCGTCGGCAGTAGCAGGTCGCTCCAGTCTTCTGTTGTTCTTTGCTTAGTTGGTCGTGGTGGTGGAGGTTCAGCATTGCCGGCCTTCGACGGTTGCGTGCAGGACGCTCATTTGATACAGAGATGATACATTTTGTATTACATTATTGATACAGAGAAGTATAACAATTGTGATACAGAGATGTATCATCTTGATACTAAGACATATTATACAGAGAATAGAGCGGTTGCGCAAATTTATGCTAAAAATCCGTTTACAACAAACACTATAATAATCAGTTTAAGCCACTTGTAGCGAGGAGATTATCACTTGGCTAGTAACAATAGTAGCTTATTCAAACAAAAACCTAGTTATATTGGTAGGAAACTCTACAAGCTACCGCAGTTTTCAAAGTCTTCAACTTATAGAAATATTTGAAAAACAATTGAAAAAATATTTAGTTGATAAAGCTTTTTATAGTGTACAAGAGTTCCTTTCACATCAAAATTGAACCTCACCTCAACTAATTGATATAGTTATTATGACAACTAGTGTACAAGATTGTATAATTATTGTTAATCTGGCTTGTCTCCTTAACTAGAGTCTCCAAGACATAATCTACAAAAAAGTACCCTACTGTAATCAGTTTACAACGATAATGTGAATGTGGTGCAAAGAGGTAAGAATGATTAAAATTGAATTCTCCTGTTATAGAGATGCATAATTTTGATACAAATATCTATCATACAGAGAATAGAACGGTTGCTTAGATATTGGCTAAAAATCCGTAACGTCAAAA
This sequence comes from Conomelus anceps, assembly GCA_948455865.1. Lineage (NCBI taxonomy): Eukaryota > Metazoa > Arthropoda > Insecta > Hemiptera > Delphacidae > Conomelus > Conomelus anceps. Next base: position 27,877,594 of record OX418216.1, read on the forward strand.
ATTGCAATAATAAGTTTCAGGCCACATTGTACAATTAAAAGGCGAGCATGTGGCAAAAGAGGTAAAAATGATTAAATTCTCACAAAATTCAGAGGGATATGTTATACCGTATAAAAAATGTTTCAATTTTTACTCAAATACATGATTAAATAGTTGTGCAATCAATTACAAATTAGTTTGAAAGTGTTATTAGCCTAATTAAATCAATAATAATAATAATAATTTGGCAATAATGTCATAGACCTATTAAAAAAACTGAAAAATTATATAATAGTTATGTGCAACAGTTATGGGAGGCAAATTCTCTTTGCAATATATTTGTTTGGCTCGACCATTATATAAATTACATGCAGTTGCAAATAAAAAGTTATATTGGGATCATAATCTGACCTACTTTACACTAGGTAGCTTTTATGATGCATTTAATTTAATTATGACTGATTATAATCTATAATTATAAATCAATATTTACATAATTATGTCTTGTAGATTTTGACCGACCAGCTATTTTGTTATGACCAAGAAGATGTTTTAATACCATGTCATGTTAATTTTTCAAAGCACAGCTAGAAAGTGTGACTGAAATGGTTATCGTATTTTTTGGCGTAGATTTGCGCAATCTCTCTAATCTTTAATAATGTTCTTTTTTCATTTTGCATGGATATTCATGAAACTGCCCTGTTATTGTAGCTTCTAAGGATTGCTCAGCCAAATAGGAGTCCTCACAGGGAGGCAAAAAACTGACTGCTGAAGAGAGTAGGAAAGCCAATGTAGGACGAAAAGCGTTAAAAACGTTAGCAGCTGGGACTGCACTTGCCGCGATTAATTTTGTAGATACTAGAAACAATGGATTAACGAGAATTGTTTTGGAATGAACTAAAGGTGAACTTCCATTTAGCATTTAGATTCACATAATTAACACTCATGGCCAGTTGTACAAATGCTAAAGTTTGATCACCCATATTAATTCTTATGAGTGATTGGCGGTTAAACTCTGATCGACGTTTGTGCAACCGGCTCTTAGCAGTTTATTCTACTCTCTGGTTATAAATTGGCGTTTTATTGAGCACACACACGAGGAAAATTGTAAATAATATAAGCTTCTCAAGAAAATTCCCAATTACCAATAAAAAAATCAGAGATTCCTTTACAGTGGCTTATAACATAGATAAATAGAAACTTCAAAAGAAACTAGCTATTACAATCATAGCCATTCTTCAGAAGTCTTCAATTTTCTTACCTGCTCCCTGAATATGATTGAACATGAAAAGTTCATGCCATACAAAAGCTCAAAACATGGTCAGTTTTGACATCTTGATGACTATATTCCTCCTTTTCTCAAACTTATTGGTCTCTAAATTTTCCTTGAAAAAGCGACTGATGGGGAACGTAGAAATTACTTTCCTCACTGATATTAGTGTGTCAAGCCTACTAAAACCTATTCTGCAGCTCTATGATTGACAATTCACTCTCACCTAGGGGTCTGACTGCATCGGTGAGTGTGAATACGGTTTAGCACTGCATAGGCCTACTTCTGGGCTGCGTGCTACATCCAGCATACAATTCGACAGAAAATAATTGTTCTTAGAACATAAGCCACATGCCTACACACTCATATGTTAGCAGTAGGCCTGTATTGCTATTCGAGCTATTGGGATACTGGGGGCCCACACACTAGCGAGTCTGGCTCGGAAGAAAATCACCACGTGTTGTGAACTTCCCGAGTCCGGCTCGGCTACTTTTCAAGGTCGGCTGGATTGCGCTCATGTTAATTCTGATCCATATAACTCATCTAATCTCAAAATATTAAAATTGAAATCAATATCTCATTTGGAAGGTCATTTTATACTGCAGAATTGCTAATTGTAGTTTTGCTAAAATTTCATACTTCTTAAAATTCTGTTTTATTTATTATTATTAAAAAATGTTTTATTTCTTCTAATTTTTTTCTGACATTAGAGATATAGATTTCAGAGCGTTTAATGGCACGATTTATGTTTTTTATGACAATTATTTTCCCACCTCTAAGTATCTTTCTTATAGATTTATTAAATCTGCAATAAAATATGCAAAAGTGTAATAGGGGGCCTGTTCCATAGAATTCAAAATGTCAGATGAAATATAGGATTAATTTCATCTACCTTTTACTCAATTTTTATTTTTTAATATCGAAGTAATATCGTACCATTTGTATCGAAGTAATTAAATGTTATATTGCAATTTATTAAAAACTTTTATATTTATAATGATAATGTTATTATAACGGTAATAATAATAATAAATATAACATGGGCATTGGGCATACATACAAAGGGATGTTTATTATTATTATTTAATAATTATTTATTTATCCATTTATTTTATACACAATTTGTTAGCAGCTATTATTATTGAGATTATTTTTTAGAATTTCGTTTTTGTTACTGTAGGTATTTTTTGTTGAAAAAAAAACAACATATTTATTTGTATTGTATTAAAAATAAGCTCTGCAATGCAATATTATCATTTTTATTTTTTCTTGAATATTCAAATTTAAAAAATACGGTTTTTTTTCTTATTTTTCTGTTTATGCATTAGTTTAACTTGGTACCTATTTCAGTCATAGTAATAGTAAATATATAAACTTAAAAATATAGCCTTTCATTCAATTTTGCTCATTTTTATGTCTTGTGAACAGTGCAAATACTTGCTTTCTGACTATCTGCTATGTTATAATGAGGTGCCAAGCCCGGCTCGGCTCGGCTCGGGAAACGTCCGCTAACTTGCGAGTCCCAGCCGAGCCGAGCCGCGCCAGTAGCCCTGCGCGAGTCCGGCTGGGCTCGGATCGGCTCGGGAGAAAACAGCCCACTAACTGGTGATTTTCTCCCGAGCCGGGCCGGGCTCGCGAGCTGGACTCGCTAGTGTGTGGGTCCCTTTAGTTATATTTTAGGAGCTGTACGAAATTGTTCGTTATGATAGAAGCATATGAACGTTTGACCTATGCTAGATTTTTCATAAATCATACCTTGTCAAGCAGCCTTGAGAAAGGTTAGATTGGATGTTGCGATGATATAATATTCATGAATAAAACATTATTCTTTAACCTACTATTCTACTTTCTTTAAGCTACTAGATCTATACTAACGTTTTACAATTTGAAGCATTACTACTTCTCTCTTCAGAGGTTTCCTTCATAAAGTTTACTATATTCTGTTTCCTCATCCTTGTTGAATCAGTTTATAACATTATTTAATAATTGAGTTCTACTAAACCTTTAAAACAACAATTTTCTTGTCTGAGTCTAGTATTTATTGGCAGAGTCATCTAATTTTAATAAAGCCTAATCAATACAAAACATAGGTAAAAATGATAAACTATCAAGACTTTTTATCAAACTATTCCAATTCATTTTAATTTCAACAAAAAAATAATAAATTCAGGTACACAGGTTATCTCAATCACTGAAACCTATATCACAATCTAATATATCATATATTAGCATATCTAATTCACAATATCAAAAAGTATTTATCCCAAAGAAATTTTACACTTATAATAATTAGGAGTACAGTTTGAAAAGTACGGTACAGTCTTGTTTGATATCAATTATTATTGAATACATGCAATTATTTACTTTTAATGCAATTATTTACGATTTCTTTGGATTAATTTTCAGGTACGTTCTTCTATTTATGCTCACAACGTTTTGCAAATAATGTCAATTTTTCTTTCATTAATCTTTTTTCTTTCAATAAACATTTTGGACTGAATCAATCTGTTAAAAACTATAAACATTCCTAATATTTCTGAAGCCAAAAGTTATAAATAAACAGGCACCGACTTAGTGGTGAGATGCAGGATAATTAATTTGATTGAAGCACAGAAAAATGAACAATAATATTAGATCTGGAACTCAATTCTGAGTGCAAACTCTAATCTATTTCTGGGTTTCACATAAAGTCAACTGCATCACGTCACCGAGCCTTCGTTTCAATTTGCGCTGATTGTTCACTAGCATATTTATTCGAAAGTGAAATATTACAGAATTAAAGCAACTCGACAAGAATACAGTATTCTATGGTACAATGACTTTTTACAAGACAATCAAGACGACTTTATAAACAACAGTATTACAGTCTTTAAATTTTTTTTTTAAATAATCACAATAAATTAATCAATCAATCACGCATAATATTTAAAGGCACTTAAATAACTTCACACTACAAGCTATTTAGTTACTGTGTATTGTATCAGTATGATAAAAAAGAACGGTAATATTGAAACAGTAAAAATTGTAAGTTAAAATATAAATCTATGATGTTTTCCATTGCGAAATACTTTATGAACAATCTAAAATCAAAACTGACACTGTATTTCTATTTAAAATGGGATTTTTACTCACTTATATTGCCTCAAATATTACATAGGGCAAACAGTCAGATCATTCAATACATGATAAGAAGAACACATCAAAGCACTACATACCAACACTGACTTAACACTAGCAGATCACATAATCAACACTCAACATTGACACAAAAACATTCAAACTGACTTGGAAATTCTGCACACTTCAAAGAGCTACAAACTAAATACACTGGAACAATATGAAATATTCAAACTCCATAAACAAGACAGAACCAACTTACTCAATGAACAAACACAATTCAAATTTAACGCAAATTTCAATTACATAATGGGCGCTCATTCTAACCTCAACAAAACAGGACCTCTCATGGAAGGCTTCTCTTTAGAAGCGGAATGCACCCCTCCTTTATGAGTAAAAATCATGATTTTAATATAAATAAATGTAGTTTTTATATTAGAGTATTTGAATTTTATCAAAACAGTACATATATTATTATAATAACAAAATACATTCGAACATCTACTAAATAACTGTCACTTTCGGGAATGTACCTAGGACTAGGGCAGGGGCGGACTTACGATAGTTTTATGGGAGGGGCGGTAGTCCGCCTGCAGGGGGGGGGGGGTCCGGGAGGTACAGGGGGCATTATTTTTGATTTTGACAACTCTAAAACTCACGTTTTAAGCATTTTGAGCACTAAAATTCACTGTTATTTAGGTTAAGTAGTTTTGCCATTTTGTATGGTGTCTAATATTTTTTATCAAACAGTTATGAAATCAATACAATTTCAATGGTGATGACACTGCTGCAATATCATGGGATCCGGATGATGGTGTACGAAATGATTTTCCATATAATGTAGACAATATTGATGTGGGTATAAATCCGGACCTCTATGATACATTATCTGAAGGTAACCCTATCGACTTTTTTTATCTATTTCTTGATGATGAAGTGATACATTTGATTGTGGAACAGACCAATTTATATGCTGAGCAGAAAAAAGCTGCAAGAAGACTAAAAAAACATTCAAGATTGTCTGCATGGCTGCCAACTGATCCTCAAGAATTGAAACGTTTTTTTGGAATTGTGTTGTGGATGGGACTCATGAAGCTGCCATCAATTGCAGACTATTGGAATAAGTCTTATATTTTTGAAAACAATGTTCCAAAAGTGATGTCTCGCAATCGATTCCAGTTGCTACGTGATAATATCCACTTTGCTGACAATACAAAAAATGTTCTAAAAGATAGAATTCATAAAATTCAGAACCTTATTGACCTGTTAGTTTTCAAATACAATATGTATGTCATTCCTGATAAAGTTTTAGTAGTTGATGAATCAATTGTACCATACACAGGAAGATTGATTTTAAACAATTCATAAAGAACAAAAGGCACCGGTATGGAGTGAAATTATTCAAACTCTGCGTACCACTACAAATAAATTACAAATAAAACATTACAAATAAAAGTCTATTCAGGTAAGGAGCGGTCTGACACTCCTGACAACATTAATGTCTCTACTAAAGTAGTTTTAGAATTAGCAGAACCCTATCTCAATTTTGGTAGGACAATGTACACCGACAATTGGTACACCAGTGTTGATCTGGCACACAGATTGAATTCTAAACAAACCCACCTTGTGGGGACTCTTCGGGTGAACCGGAAACTGAATCCCAGGGATCTGGTCTCAAAAAAATTGAAAAAGGGTGACGTGGTTGCACTCAAGAGTTCCACAAACATCCTGGTACTGAAATGGAAGGATAGGAGGGATTTGCTGATGCTAAGTACCTGTGATGATTCACAATGCTCAGAAGTCCCCATGAGGCGTGATAGGATGAAAACCAAGCCCAATGTTGTAATTAATTACAACTCTGCAAAGTCTGCCATTGATCTTTCAGATCAATTGGCTTCATACAATTCTCCACTTAGGAGGTCCCTCAAGTGGTATCAGAAAGTTGCATTTGACTTGATCCTGAACATTTCTGTAGTGAATGCACTCACACTGTTCAAATCGGTAACAAAAAAAAATATTTCAATCACTAATTTTAGACAGTCACTTGCCCTTTCCCTGACACATGGTCCCCAAATTCAACCTCAAGTTCCAATACAGCAAACAAGTCACATTTTGGAAAAATGCCTCAAAGGTCGATGCACCAGGTGCTACAAAACATGTAGTGCCAAGTATGGCAGGAAATATGCACAGGGTCATACCACTCAAACTAGAAGTAAATGCAGGCAGTGCAATATTCGATTTTGCAATCCCTGTTTTTTTGAAGTACACAAAGTTAAATTTTGATTTTTATGCTGTTTTGATTACCTATTATGTTGATGATTGACCTATTGTAGTTTTAGTTAGTTCCTAGTTTTTATACTGCTTTTTTATTTTTGACTTTGGCTAATTCTTACTAAAAAACATGTAGTGCCAAGTATTGCAGAAAATATGCTTTTCTAAAAAAATTAAGTAATTAAATTGTATTTTTATCATAATTTAAATTTTTTTTTTGCACCCTGAACTTTTATTGATTCAATAATTTCACTTTGAAGAATAAGCTGAGATTCCAGTTGGAATCATAGAAACCTGAAAATCCTATTCTTGAATTATGAACTGTCCTGTGGGGCCATGAGATTCCATCTGGAATCTCAGCTAAAAAACAGTCAGAATGAAATGATAACATGTAATTAACACTTTCATTGGCTATTTGGATGTGTTGGACACTAGAATTGAAGAAAAAACTACTTGGCCAAGGGGGCATGTCACACTCAAAAACCACTTGGCCTATTTGCCAAACACTCGAAAATCAGCCTGGCAGTCAAGTTGTTATATATAACATGTTGTACATTATTTAAATTTCAATATGCCAGTTGAATAAAAAAACTTAAGGTAATTTAATACAAAAAAGTCTGCTTATTGGAAGAAAGACATTATGCCTACATTAGTAATTTGATTTTTCTGTTTTTTTTTTTTTTTTTTTTGCAAATCTGGTAATAATGTTTTCATTATTCATGGGTATGTCACGGTGAACAAACATCATTACCAGTCCATTGAGTCTTTCTTCTCCACTTCTTGAACATAAGCATGTCTTCAGTACACTAAGAATTATTGAGAATGATCGTTCTGCACTTGCAGTGCTGACTGGAAGAGAGAAGAATCTTGAGCAGAGATTTTATTAGTGGGAATAAAATTGGGTGGCAAATTTCAAATGCATCCACTGGAGTAGATGGGCACTATGGCCATTTTCAACTTCACGCTTCCATTTCCCACTCCACTGACAATGCTCAGCTTGCAGTTTTGTTACAAAGTCTTCTTGATCCTCAATACCAATCAAGGTGGCAAATCTAGCAAGATTTCTTAAATCAGATGTTAGTGGTGGAGGGTTCACTGGAACATCAACATTCTGTGCAACAATGATGGCAGGTAGAAGAATATTTAGTTTGAAAACATCAAGCACATCTTCAGAGAATCTTGTCCTGAAGTCTTCAATAATCCAGTCAAGCAAGGGGACATAAATGTTTCTCCTGCAATACTCCTCATGATTTGTAGCATTAGGCTGGTTTCTCTGCCTCTGAGGAATTCGTGGTAATTTTAATTCCACACCTAATGATTGACAATTTCAGTACTGTAGTTCTATTGTACACAATGGTGAAATCCTTTTCAATGTTTTTTTTTTTTTTTTTTAGATTACGTCTTGGAGACTCCAGTTAAGGAGTATAAGACAAGTCAGATCAACAATATTATACACTAGATACCGTAATTACTTCAATTAGTTGAGGTGAGGCTTAATTTTGATGTAAAAGGAACTCTTGTACACTAAAAAGCTTCATCAACTAAATATTTCTTCAATTGTTTTTTAAATATTTCTATATTTTCAAGACTCTTCAAAAACTGCGGTAGCTTGTTGTAGAATTTCCTACCAATATAACTAGGTTTTTGTTTGAATAAGCTACTATTGTGACTCACCAAGTGATAATCTCCTCGGCTTCTTGTATTATAATCATGTACATCAAGATTTTGGTTAATATAATTCGTTTTTACATATAGAGTAGCTTCATACACATATAAGCAGGGTACAGTTAGGAGACCAAGTCTCTTGAACAACGGCCTACATGAATCTAATCTATTTACTCTTTCTATACACCTAACCCCATAGTAAAATAGCATACCTAATATGTGACAGTAAGAGCCCATGGTAAGCTGTAAAAAGTAACTTTTTGTCATTCAATCTAGCGAGCTGTCGCAGGACAAATACCCCAGATGAAATTTTACAACATATTTTCTCAATGTATGGAGTCCAGGTCAATCGTCTATCCAACATAACTCCTAGAAATGCAATTTTTTCTTCCTGGTCTAATTGATTATTGTTTACAAACACGATTATAGCCCTATATTCATTTAAATTATGTTTGTTTTTGAATTGAAGGTATTGGCATTTTTTACTATTTATAGTTAATTTCAACTGATTTAAAAATTGGACAATGGACTGCACACCTATATGGGCACTTATTTCTAAATTATCTAGAATGGAATTGCTGAAAATGAGTGATGTATCATCAGCAAATAAGAGGGCTCTACCACTAATTAATTCTTTAGGTAAACGGTTGACATATAACAAAAAAAGCAATGGACCTAGTATTGACCCCTGAGGCACTCCAGCTTGCACCTCTAATTTATTAGATTTATTCTTTACTATACTATTACCAACTACTGTAGTTGGTTCTACACATTGTTTTCTCCCAATAAGATATGATTCAAACCATTTCAGTTCAACCCCTTTTACACTTACATTTTGCAGTATTTCCAATAAAGTTCTATGATTAACACAATCAAATGCCTTTGACAGATCTAATAAGATTGCAGTAGCTTTATCACCTGAATCTATTATATCTATTAGTTTTTCAACTAGAGAAACTATGGCTGTCTTTGTTGATCTCCCTTTCTGGAAGCCATGCTGTTCATCACAGATAAAGTTAGCTTCTTGAAGGTGCAGAAGTAACCTATTTAGAACTACTCTTTCAAAAATTTTACTTATTACATTTAAAATACTAATGGGCCTATAGTTTTCTACCTTTTCTCTATCACCACTTTTGAAGATTGGCAAGATCTTACCCTCTTTTAAATTATCTGGAAAAACACCTTGTTCTAATGAATGATTGATCAGATGAATCAAAGGGTCTAACAATTGATCTTTACATTCTTTCAGAATTTTACTGGATACCCTATCCATTCCTACAGTTTTTTTATTATTTAAACTATCAATGACATTTGACAATTCGTCTTGGGATACTGGGTGAAATTTTAATTAGTTCTGAATCCCCTCAGTATTCCTCATGTCACTAATACCTGTATTAAGAGATTTTTGAAGATTCTTAGCAACCAGTTGATAATATCTGTTAAAGAAATTACAAATGTCTACACTATCATCAATATATTCGTCATTTTCATTAATTATTCTGGGGGCACTAGTATAAGCATCTACATGAGCTACTTGCCTATTTTTGATTATTACATCCCACACTGCTGTGTTAAAGTACACACTATTATTCAAAATTCCAGCTGTTTTCTTACATTTCGCTCTTTTCACTTCTTTCATATAGTTTTTCTTTAGAGCTTTGTAATTATCTTCACTTAACATATTTCTAGATAGTTTGAATTCATCATATGCATCTTTAACCCTATTTCTTTCTGCAAGGATATCATCAGTTATCCACTCTTCAATTTTGTCTAATTTGTTTTTTACAGGGACTTTTTTAACTGGACAACTCATAGTAATATAAAACCTTAAAATATTAATGAAACTATCATATTTGTTATTCAAACTATTACTATTGTAAACCCTACTCCAGTTTTCTTGTAGCAGATTCTGCTTCAAACAATCGATATTCACCTGTTCACATTGTTGAATTTCTTTCATTACTCTACTATTTTTAATTGATTTATGACCTAGCAACCCCACCTCTAAGATTTGATAGTCATGATCAGATAGTTCTGAGCCGCCTAATCTTGTTTTAGAGTAATCTATATTAGTAAGGATGTTATCAATTATTGTTTGTGATGTTCTTGTGACTCTGGTATATTCATGAACTTCTATTTCCAAGTTATTCATGTATATAACATCCCTTAAATCTTCTGTCATTTTATTCTGTGTTGCAAAGTCTGTATTGAAATCTCCCGCTACAATAACGTTTGTAAAACGAGTAGTAGTAATCTCTAAAATCCTATTGAATAGTTCACAAAAATTGTTCCATTCCCCATTTGGTGACCTATAAATATTTAACACCGCTACTTCGAAATTATTGTCGATTTTTACTCTTAACCCAGAAACTTCTAAATCCATTTCCACAGCAAATTTCTCTACATATTCTAAATTAAATGTTTGCATATTCTTAGCATTTTTAGTGAAGATAGCTACTCCCAGTGGCGGATCCAGGGGGGGGGGGTCACAGGGGGCACGTAAATTAGCTGATTGCTGTGTTTTTCCTTTTTTCTATATACAACGGGACTGTGGGACAGAATTAACAAGTTTCCATAAAAGAAATCTAAAAGTCATTGTAAAGATTGAATGAAATGATATTAAAAGCATCAATTCAATGGTATGTAGTTCGAAAGCCAGAAAGCCTTCATTTTCCCACTAGCAAAGAAACAGCATACTATACTGGAATTGGATTGGGAAGCATGGCCACAAGAACAGAACAGAACAGAAAGTTGGCAACGTGCAGTTCACTTGTTGCTATGACAACTGCACCTTTTTGATTGCTAATTGGTCTATGACATATGGCGATTATCTCCCACTATAATATGTCGGACAAGCTACGTTGCTATTTCATTCATTATCGCTAGAGCTGCTTGAGCAGTTTCAAACTAACTAAACTAGAAGCATCGAAGCATCTACTGTTTATTTCCTCTTCTTGTTTAGTTTGCTTATGTTTGAAGTGACATATTTAAGAAGAAAACAACTTTACATTCTTTTGAAAGGAGCTAAGCCAGAAGACACAGGCTATGATGAAGCGGTGAGTTGGAATAGATTCCTTCTTTGCTAAAAAGACAAAGGTAAGTTTCTTCCAAATGCTTTCATATTTCATAGACCTAAAAACTAAAAATAGATACAAATTTACAAAAATTACACTAATTCATACATGTTACGCACAGTAAAAATGGTAAAAATGCTGTGTCCTGTGTTATATTTTATATGGAAATTGGTCTACTCCACTATGGCAAGCCATGTGTAGTAGGTTTAATTGTTTAATTGGTTATTACAGTTTTAGTAGGGCAAGGAAAGTATAAAGATTGGAGGATCAGATTTCAAATTAAGGCTATCGTTTTGTTTCTTCTTAGATTGCTGACAAACAGCCCAACAAAGAACTGGTGTCTTCAAGCACAACAGAGCCTTCTCCAATGCCGCTGTTGTCCTCAACCTCGACTTCAGCCTCAGCCTCAGCCTCAGGAGAAGAATGTGAGCCATCTCCAAGTACCAGTAGGTCTAAACGTGAGCCAGATGGAGACCAATTACAGATTCCAGCTCGTGATATTGGTGTTTTACTTGATAGAGCTTTCTCTAGAACTAGAATGACAGATTATGAACAATTTGACTGGTTCACAAACCATTGGACACCTTCAACTACATTCAAGTTTCCCTTAAATCAAGAGGGGAGTAAAAATCGATCATTTCAAGGTAGTTGGCTTGGACAGTATCCATGGTTAGTGTATAGTCGTCAATTAGATGGTGGACTGTGCAAAGCTTGTATCCTTTTTGGACGTGGTGAAGGTGGCAAAAGTGATGGTAAGCTTGGGAGTTTGGTACTTCAACCTATGAAAACATTCAAAAAAGCTACAGAACTGTTGAAAAAACATGATTGTGCTCAATATCACATTGACAATATGAGAGCTGCCATACATTTAACCAGAGTAATAAATGGAGAAAAAGATGATGTTGTTTCTCAGTTGAATGCAGCTCAAAAAGTATTGGTGGAGGAGAATAGAAAAAAATTGATACCAATTATAAAAACAATTATGTTTTGTGGAATTCAAAACATTCCACTGAGAGGCCATAGGGATGATGGTGACTTGTTAGATACCTCCACCAAGCCTAAACAAGATCCAGTACATGATGGGATCTTTAGAGCCCTTTTAAGGTTCAGAATTGATGCCGGTGATAAGGCACTTGAGTCTCACATTCAATCATGTGGGAAAAACGCATCATACATCAGCAAAACTATTCAAAATGACTTGATTCAATGTTGTGGGGATGTCATTACAAATAAGATTGTTTCAAAAATAAAACTTTCTAAATATTTTACAATCATGGCCGATGAGACAACTGATATGTCCACACAAGAGCAGTTGTCCATTTGCATAAGATATTTTGATAAATCAGTGTTTGAAGTCAAAGAAGATTTTCTCATGTTTCTTAATGTAGTAGACCTTACAGGAGAAGGCATTTCAAATAAGATTCTTGAAACTCTAGGCAGCCTTGGGATTGACATTAATGACTGCAGAGGTCAAGCCTATGATGGATGTTCAAACATGAGTGGAAAGTTTTCAGGTGTACAGGCAAGAATTAAAAACATCCAACCTCTGGCAGTATATTGTCATTGTGCTAGTCACAAACTTAACTTGGTGATCAGTAAAGCATGTTCAGTTCCACCAATAAGAAATGCTGTTGGGGTTGTATCTTCAGTATCAAACTTTTTTAGAGACTCTGCCAAGCGACTACACTCACTTGAAGCAGAAATGGATGAGGGTCTAAAAAAAGGAAAGCATGCAGTGAAGAAGATGTGTGAAACCAGGTGGATTGAAAGGCATGATGCTGTGTTGACCTTTCTTGCTTCTTTCCCTACTTTATACAATGTGTTAGAGACTATGGCACATTCAAATGATGAAGCTGGAAACAAAGCATTCCTATTACATGCAATTGCCTCATCTGAGTTTATCATTGGTCTAGTCGTTTTAGAACATTTTATGAATCTCACACTTCCTTTAGCTAGGCAACTCCAAGCAGATTACATGGATGTCATTTGTGCATTAGCTTTGGTGGATGCAACACTCAAATCTCTTAAGGAACAGAGGACCAACACTTCAAAATCTTTTAAAATGCTCTATGAGAAAGCTGAAGAAATAGCAACTATAATTGGATCTGACATAAAAAAGCCTCAAGTTGTTGGTTTGCAAAGACACAGATCAAATATACAATACCTGAGGAATACTTCAGAGTAACTGTTTTTATTCCTTTTTTGGATTTTCTAATTGGAGAGCTAGAAACTCTTTTTCCTAAGACAGAATTGGCTGACATCAGCAAACTTCAGATGCTTCTACCTGAGGAAGGAAAGTTTCAAGAAAATTATGAACAATTCGTTTTGGATGGTGCTAAAATTTATGAAAATGATTTGCCATGCTACAATGCTCTAAAGGGAGAATTGATTATTTGGAAGAACTTGTGGGTTTTGAGGTCAGAAGATTTCCCAAAACGACCAACTCATGCTTTAAAGCACACACAAAGTCTTCCTAATATAAGTGTTCTGCTGCAAATGATATGTACCATTCCGGTGACAACAACTACAGCTGAGAGATCCTTTTCAACTCTACGTAGGCTGAAAACATATCTCAGAGCAACAATGAGTGAAGATAGGCTCAATGGACTAGCTCATTTAAATATTAATAAAGAAATAGCTTCGAAGATTGACTCAGATGAAGTTTTGAATGAGTTTGCTAAAAAGCATAAGAGGAAATTATCTCTTACAATAAACTAGACTTTAGGATGTAAGAGAAACTTATATAGTCTGTGAGTCTCAATTGTATATAAACCATCATTCTATTTATTACAGTCATCCTGAAACTCTTATAAATCAATTTTTTTCAATTTTGAGTTGGTTCAACAACATTTTACAAGTTGAATTTATTGAAATTACAACGATAGTTTTTGTTTTATTATTCATACAATGGAAATAAGAAAACCTAATAGACCTTTTTGTAAGAACTAATGTAAGCCTCCTTTAAATACTTCTTGTTGAATTTAAAAAAATATTTTAGCTGAAAAATAAATGAAAAATGCGTTATTGAGACCCCAATGAAATTTAATAAAGTATAACTACAACTTGATAAATTTGCGTCCACTTTACAAAAAAAAATTCTGGGGGGAGGAACCCCCTTTTTCGAGGGGGGGGGGGGTGTTCCATACCCTCACAACCACCGGTGGTGCCCCCCCCCCCAAACAAAATTCCTGGATCCGCCCCTGGCTACTCCCCCACTTCAATGAGATGTCCTGCCATACGACTCTTCCAATGAATAGTTTGGAATATTAAGTTGTGACAATTCATCTTCTTTTAAACCATGCTCTGTGAAAATAGCTATATCAGGAGCCTCTTCTTTAAAAAATACTTCGATTCTATCTATTTTGTTACGAATGTATTGAATATTCTGATGGAACACAGTGAGTACCGGTACTTCCCTATCATCCCTTATTACTTTATCGTTGCTTTTGCATATTGAAGTAGATTTACTTAATCTCTTAGAATCTTGAGAGCCTATCAGATTGCTACAAGAGTTATGTTGGAGAGAGTATGTTGGTACGTTTATTTATAAGAATATATTTCACATTAAATATAGCATTGGAAGCTGTCTGAACATCAAGATCATTAGTCTGGAAGAGTGCACTTAAATTATGAGTGAGAACCAGAATTTCGTTCAAACAACACAGAGCAACAATGAACTCACCATCAGTGATACTCACAAGCAAACTTTGGGCTTTTGGTGGTGGTGTATCCCCTTGTACATCCAACCAGTTAGAAACAACTTCAAAGGCAGTGGTAATTTTCTCTATGTGTCTAATACACTTCAAAACTGCATCATGACATTCCACCCAATGTGTATCACACAGTTGAGTAAGTTGGCCCTTAAACACATTTTTTTAGAACCATATTTATTTTTGATGGTCCATTAAAAAATGTTATGACCTCTTTCAATATACACATTGAACTTTTGCGATTTTGGATATTACCAAGTTAAGTTGGTGATTATAGCAAGGGCATCTTACAGCATTGACTGCAACTTTCTAAATTTCTTGGATAGCTCCAAAATATTGCGATAGCTCACAGAAATATTCAAGAACACTCCATCTGTCCCAATGCCAATACAGTTTTTTGGATCCAAACCAAGACACTTTAATTCCTGAAGCACAAAATGTCCAAGTTTCACACCAGTCACTGTAGGTTCAGTGTCACATTCCACGTTTCTCTCACACACATCATCTTCACTTTCATTATCAGATGGAGAATTATTATCAACAAGTTCTGTGACTGCTTTCTGTAGATCAAGAAATCCCACAAAATCTTCTTTTATTTTTGTCTTGCCCCCTTCCTCTGCTACGTACCTCAATACTAAAGCCATTTGAGAAATATGTGCCACATCCACAGTCTCATCAAACATACAGCTGAACAGTTTTGCTTCCCATACATGAGACATGATTGTTTGTAAAATATCCTCACCACAAAATTCAATAAGAGAGTTTTGAATTGTTTCACTGGTGAAGAAATTTCTCTGAGAAGCTGTCTTTAGATGCTTTTCTAGGGCAGTATCACCAACATCACAATGGAAGCGCAACAAAGCTCGGAAATTACCATCATTTTTGGATGGCTCCTCTACTGTCACAAGCCCATGATCTCTATGGCCCCTACCTAAAAGCTATGTTCTGATGGCTGAGAAAAATCACATTTTTTAGAATCAGCTCATTTTTCTCTATTCTCCTTTACTTGCTGAAGTCTGAAGCTATCCAGTTGGTTAGATATTTGTGCCTCAGGGTGTTTGAAGTTTTCAATAAAATCCAATGCACTCTGTACCACTACTCGATGGTAAGATGTATTTTGATGATTCTCAAGATCTCTCTTTTTACCAAGAAGCTCAGCATACTTCAATAAAGGTTCCCTCACAAGCTTACCCAAGTTATTTGGTTTCCCACCAGTTTTTCAAAAGATTTAGGGATAAATTACACTAGTAAATGTGTTTAAACGGCCGGAATGGCCCCACAAAAATTCCGCCACAGGACTAGGGGCCTATTTTCAAGGCTAGCTAGGCTAGCCGCAAAACCCAGACTTTATTTTTTTGTACCCCTTTACTATTTTCCTAGAGCACATCAATGCGCAGAGAATAACTACAGTAAAAACATTTACTGTATTGTATAAACATTTATTAATGCCTTGAAGGGCTAATATACAAATCCATCATGGATGGATCTGTAAATATTTTTTTTATGAACCACTCTTTTATAACCCAGTTGGACTTTGTGATTATGGATGATTTATAGCATTAATAATTTTGAAATGGCTACTAAGCCTAAAGGAATATGAAAATCAAAATCTAAATAGGATTTATGAACCAAATTGGAGTATGGACTAGGGCTAATCAAAACTTAAATAGACTGATAATATGGAATGACAATAAATTCTTCTGTAACATCAGTAAATTGTACAAAATTTATTACTATGTATATTTCTATGATTTGAAACTCATAATCTTCGACTGCATTACACACTCCTCAGATATAGACAAAATTAATTTTATATGGGTACCCATTTAAATTAAAGACTATAAAGTTCAATAAGGTTATATCACATTATTTTTTATTTCAAATTTGTTATCTTTATTTTTCTTTTTAATTAAATTCATCTTGGTATTCAAACTAAAATGTCATTCTTGTTATTTGCCTTTCTCAACCTGGTTTCCAACTATTGTTAATATTGTGTGCTCTGAACTGAAGTTGTTTATTTAATAACTTCAGTCCAGGTATTTCATTCATGGACTTTTGGTCCAGTGTCTTTCCCAAATCTTCAGTTTTCCGCTATATTTGTGTTCAAATAATAAAGTGTAGTTTCATTAGGTGTATGATTTAAATAATAGACGTTTCTCACATGATTTTTAAACTGAAAATCTTCAAGTGGTTCAGTGTTACGCCTCAACCACAACTCCTCAACAAATATAAAGAAAAAATAGTTTACATTGGGTATTTCAAAATTAATAGCTATGAAAAATACAGCTTGTGGGATCCCAAATCTAAAACACATTTTTCTGTTAGCCTTGCCTTCTATTTTCTACAGTCTGGACCATGGAGAACTGAATTTGATAATTTGAACTACTTTTTTATGGTACCGTATGTAAAAGCATCAGTCTTCATTTAGTCATGTAATAGCTTTTATATCCCTAAAACATTCGGTAATTATCATGCATTCAAGTAAATTTTTAACCGTTTCAATGTAACTTTTTCAAGTCAAGCCAGTGCTGCTTAATGTTTTATTTCCCTGCCACATTGAGTGTCTGTAAATTTAATAATAATAATAAATTTAAATAATTTTTAAACTCATCTCAAAATAAATTTGCAACTTCCACGTGCAACCACCAAACCAATATGTTGGAATGGCAAGCCTAAGGTCCAGAAGCAAAATTAATTGTGATCCACAAGTGTATAATTTGGGTCCAGACGTGTGAATGGCATGTTACAAATTTATTATATGAGTTTATGATCTGCTAAATCATTGGAATATTGCTTGTGAATGATAATTAATTGATGCAAACTCTTTTCATGGCTGAGTACACCATTAGGCAAAGTCCTAACTGCTCATACAATTTTACATCATTTAGTATTCCAAAGACAATTCAAAGAATTGATTCGAATATTAAAATTTCCATTGATGAAAATCTACATTTTCATGAATCTGTCTCGAATCACAAGTTTGAAATTGTATTAAATCAGTATTACTATATCTTGTCAATCAGCTTGCCAGTTTGATAATACTGTCCGGTTTTATTCCTGTAGTTTACTGTTCCAACAGGTACCTGAACCTGAGATTAGGACCCCTCTACTGGCAGACCTCCTCCTCCTCATACAAGGTTTGGACTTGGAGTGATACAAACCTTGATTATGGGGGAACAGATGAAAGTAGAAGTGGACATCAATATTGCTCAAGGATCATGCCAATAACAGAGACTTGGTAAAGCAGATGGAAGTAAAAGTGGACATCAGCATTGCATGAGGATCCTTCCTATGACAACCTTGCTTGGAAGTTGGAAAGCTGGTTAGTGTAAATATGTATATTGAATAATTTCAAAATTCAGTATGGATTCAGTGGTGATGCCAAATGGATGTGCTGCTGTGGAGCTCCATTATCTAAAACCAGTTTGATAGTGCGACTACACTCTTTTTTTAAACAATCTAGTACTAAACTCCATTTTAGATTTTGCTTACTTTTCCTTTTTCTGAAAATTAGTCCTTTTTTTGTAGATTATGTCTTGGAGACTCCAGTTAAAGAGTATAAGACAAGTCAGATCAACAATATTATACACTAGATACCACAATTACTTCAATTAGTTGAGGTGAGGCTTAATTTTGATGTGAAAGGAACTCTTGTACACTATAAAAAGCTTTATCAACTAAATATTTCTTCAATTGTTTTTTAAATATTTCTATATTTTCAAGACTCTTCAAAAACTGCGGTAGCTTGTTGTAGAATTTCCTACCAATATAACTAGGTTTTTGTTTGAATAAGCTACTATTGTGACTCACCAAGTGATAATCACCTCGGCTTCTTGTATTATAATCATGTACATCAAGATTTTGGTTAATATCATTCGTTTTTACATATAAAGTAGCTTCATACACATATAAGCAGGGTACAGTTAGGAGACCAAGTCTCTTGAACAATGGCCTACATGAATCTAATCTATTTACTCTTTCTATACATCTAACCGCTTTCTTTTGGATCTTAAACACCCTATCAAGATTTTGTTTTGATGAATTACCCCATGTTATGTTATGTTATGTTATGAAGGGACGGATTCAAAGATCCAGAAGATTCAAAGATCCTCACACGTCAACCGAAGCTTATTGTGTGTCCCTAGTACGTTAGTTAGGCAAACCAATACCCTTTACAAGATCCAGGAGTTTCTTCCCTATGCTAACGTCCCATTCATCACCTGGTTGCTTAAAGCCAAACAGAGCCATTCTCCTTGCCCTGAGTCTCTCGCAATCCAGTATGATATGCTTGGCAGTCTCTTCAGACTGATTGCAAAGCCTACACATCTGATTTTCATTTCTGAGTCCGATTGTGTGGAGATGTTTCCTGAAGTGGCCATGTCCAGTTATCAGAGCAATCAGCTGCTTAACCTGACCTCTACCCAGCCTCACCAGCCAGTTGGTGAAGTAGGAGCTTGTGTCTGCTAGCAGCCTTTTGCCAAGTGCTTGGCCTGAGTGACCTTGCCATTGCTGGTGATGTAAGTCCCTGGACCATTTGTTTATTGTGTGGAAGGCAGTAGTTATGCTTATGCCACAGCTTGGCTCTGGACCAAAGAATGACATATTGGAACCCTGCTTAGCAAGCCCATCTGCACACTCATTGCCACCTATGCCTACATGGCCAGGTACCCAACCAAGATGCACAGAGTTGCGTGTCGCAAGCTTGCTGAGTGTTTTGTGACACTCCCACACCAATTTTGACTTGATTTCATTAGAGTCAAGAGCCTTGAGGGCTGCCTGACAATCTGACAAGATTACTATATGCTTGTCGCAATAGCGTCTGGCAATGCCTATATTGGCACAAGCCATGATGCCCCAAATTTCTGCTTGAAAGATAGTACAGTATTGTCCCAGACTTGCACAGATTTCTGTTCTGGGTGATTCACTGTACACCCCATAGCCAGATTTCCCTTCAATAAGAGAGCTGTCTGTGTACCAGACAAGGCTACCTCTCCTGATATAGGGCCCTTCCTCAGACCTCCACTCCTCTCTAGAGCAGAATTTAACAGAAAAAGGTTTAGTGAAAACCATCTCCGTACTCATGACATCTGAAGTCATTTCAAGCACAGGGCTATGAGCAACAGCTTTGGTGATTGTGCAATGGCCTGTTCCAGACAGGCCTTCCCTCCATTGGCCTGCGACTTTCAATCGATAGGCTGATTTTCGTGCTTCTGCCTTGATAAAAATATCCAAGGGCAGCAAGCCAAGAGCAACTTCAAGAGTTGCTGATGGGCTGCTCCTGAAAGCCCCAGTGACTAGGAGTATGCCCATCCTTTGTAAACTTGTGAGTTTGGCTGTAGCTGTAATCTGGTTCACCTTTGTCCACCAGACTAGTGATCCATATGTGACTTGAGGCCTTATTACTGCCTTGTACAGCCACAGCGCTATGTGAGGCTTGATCCCCCACATGGAGCCTGCAAATCTCCTGGACGTCATAAGCGCCCATTTTGCTTTGTGCAGTATATTATTCAAATGATTGTTCCAAGTCAGCTTGGAGTCGATAGTCAGCCCTAGGTATTTGACTATACCTGATACTTTGAGCTGTGTTGGTCCAAGTTTCAACCGGGAGAGAGACTCCAGGTTCTTTTTCCTTGTAAATGGAACAACTACAGTCTTTGAGGGATTTATACTTAGTCCCTCTCCAAGACACCAGTCATTAACAAATTGAAGGTTGACGTTCATGACATCAGCATCAATATTTGTGAACCTTCCCTGTACCATGAGGACTATGTCATCTGCATAGCCCTGGACAAAGACGCCTCTACTAGTGAGTTCACAGAGGAGACCATCCACCACAAGGTTCCACAGAAGAGGAGAAAGCACACCTCCCTGTGGACAACCTTTTGCAGGTATGATCACCATCGATTTGTCTTGAAGATCAGCCCTGATCAGCCTGGAGTGGAGCATGGCCTCAATCCACCTACATATAGCAGACTCAAGACCATGCCCATGCACTGCCTGGACCATGGCCATGTAAGTAACATTGTCAAAAGCACCCTCAATGTCCATGAAGGTGCATAGAGCAATCTCCTTGGCAGCAAGGCTGTCCTCCACCCTGCTCACAAGTTGATGCAGGGCTGTTTCATAGGACTTACCAGGCTGATAGGCATGCTGATTCCGATGAAGAGGAGTACCTGAAAGCACTCCCTTTCTTAGATGTCTCTCCACCAGTCTCTCCAGTGTCTTCAAGAGAAACGATGTAAGATTGATGGGGCAAAATGATTTTGCAGTTGAGTAGTCTGCTCTTCCTCTCTTGGGAATGAAGACCACCCTACTGAGGCACCAGGCTTGAGGGATGTACCCATAAGCCAGACTTTCTCTGAAGAGTTCGCACAGGAGGACCAAGAGAGCTTCTGGTCCTTGCTGCAACATAGCCGGTATGATACCATCCCCCCAGGAGATTTGAATGGGCCAAACTTGGAGATGGCCCATTTAACTTTGGAAAGTGTGACAATACGTCTGGCTAAAGTCCAGCTTCCACAATCAGCTCTTGGCCGTGAGCCCATTTCGCTGTTGCCGGACATGCCTGAGCAAGCACCCTCAAAAACACAGTCTGGAAAGTGAGTCTCAAGGAGAAGTTTGAGACTTCCACCAGTTCCAGTGGTATATTGTCCCCCTGGTAACCTCAGAGTTCCCAGGAGGCCAATTTGGCTTGAAGCTAAGACACGCTAATGAATGACAATTTCAGTACTGTAGTTCTATTGTACACAATGGTGAAATCCTTTTCGTTTTTTTTTTTTTTTTTTTTTTGTAGATTATGTCTTGGAGACTCCAGTTAAGGAGTATAAGACAAGTCAGATCAACAATAGTATACACTAGATACCATAATTACTTCAATTAGTTGAGGTGAGGCTTAATTTTGATGTAAAAGAAACTCTTGTACACTAAAAAGCTTCATCAACTAAATATTTCTTCAATTGTTTTTTAAATATTTCTATATTTTCAAGACTCTTCAAAAACTGCGGTAGCTTGTTGTAGAATTTCCTACCAATATAACTAGGTTTTTGTTTGAATAAGCTACTATTGTGACTCACCAAGTGATAATCACCTCGGCTTCTTGTATTATAATCATGTACATCAAGATTTTGGTTAATATAATTCGTTTTTACATATAGAGTAGCTTCATACACATATAAGCAGGGTACAGTTAGGAGACCAAGTCTCTTGAACAACGGCCTACATGAATCTAATCTATTTACTCTTTCTATACACCTAACCCCATACTAAGATAGCATACCTAATATGTGACAGTAAGAGCCCTTGGTAAGCTGTAAAAAGTAACTTTTTGTCATTCAATCTAGCGAGCTGTCGCAGGACAAATACCCCAGATGAAATTTTACAACATATTTTCTCAATGTATGGAGTCCAGGTCAATCGTCTATCTAGTAAAACTCCTAGAAATGCAATTTTTTCTTCCTGGTCTAATTGATTATCGTTTACAAACACGTTTATAGCCCTATCTTCATTTAAATTATGTTTGTTTTTGAATTGAAGGTATTGGCATTTTTTACTATTTATAGTTAATTTCAACTGATTTAAAAATTGGACAATGGACTGCACACCTATATGGGCACTTATTTCTAAATTATCTAGAATGGAATTTCTGAAAATGAGTGATGTATCGTCAGCAAACCTTAATAGGAATTTGAATCAGTTGTTGGTGGAGAAGTTTGACTAAGGGCCAAGTTAGACTTGGCAGCACAATGTTTTCTCGATTATGTTTGAAGCTATCATCACTATCTATCACTTAGTTATCAATGGTTTTGTTCAGGCATACTGACTACCACGGTATAAGTCATCAGTCGTTTTTACATTACCTTGTTGGGTGTGCTATAAGTGAACTGTACAGTGGGCATATATAAACCCCAATCAACACAGCAACTTCTCCACCAGAGGATATAACCGATTCAGATTCCGATTACAAAGGTAAACATCACTTTCCGAAACTCAAATTTATTTTATTTAACCCAGTAAGAACCACGTATGGGTGGAATCCCACCCAAGCATTCTTCTTTTCAAGCTGCGCATGCGCCAACGTTTCCTATCTTCTCCTCCGTTTCAGTACCCTCCCATGCCTACGTCATCAGTCGAGCTGCAGCCTTTGTTGGTGGAACTACATTGTCTGTTTCTATATTTCTCATTGTTTATCTTCCTGGGTGACAAACCACCCAACGTTGTCGTGTATGTTCTCAACTTCAGAACAAAGTAAGTGTGAGTATTTTTCTAGTTTTATTTACAATCTACAGTCAATGTTGAATGTATACAGCAAGATATACGTTGGTTTTCACTTTATTGTGGGTTTTTCATCTCCATGGGTGGAGATCCATTGTTTATCTTCCTGGGTGACAAACCACCCAACGTTGTCGTGTATGTTCTCAACTTCAGAACAAAGTAAGTGTGAGTATTTTTCTAGTTTTATTTACAATCTACAGTCAATGTTGAATGTATACAGCAAGATATACGTTGGTTTTCACTTTATTGTGGGTTTTTCATCTCCATGGGTGGAGATCCATTGTTTATCTTCCTGGGTGACAAACCACCCAACGTTGTTGTGTATGTTCTCAACTTCAGAACGAAGTGAGTGTGAGTATTTTTCTAGTTTTATTTACAATCTACAGTCGATGTTGATTGTATACAGCAAGATTCACTTTCAAAAACGTTGGTTTCCACTTTATTGTGGGTTTTCTATGTCCATGGGTGGAGATCCACCCATTGTTTTTTGTACATTCTAAACTTTGTAGTACGGTTTGTGAGTTCTTTTCAATTTTATTCTCAAAATATGGTAAAATAGGCAATGAAATGCAGTATTTCAACAGGTTCATTTGCAAAAATAAACAGTCAAGGTGATGTAATACCTCTCAAACTGGTCAGTAATCACTTCCAGTTCTATTTGGCAAATGAATGATTTTTCCTCTCTTGTAACTAATTCTGTGCATTGTTGTTTGGATTGCATACTTTCACATATTCTTCTTTGCCTATCTGCACAACTTTTTTCTGCTTGATTTCAAGGCAAGTACTTACATAGATGGTCTTTTGTTTGTTTGTTCAGGTGAGCAAGATGAGCTCCATTCCACTTTTTCGTACGCCTGAAGAGATCACAGCAGAACTAGAAAGGCAGCAGCAAGAAGAAGATGATGAGTTTGAAGAATCGTGTTCAGAAGATGAGGATGGATTATTGATGAATGATGATGATGTGGATGATGAGTTTGATGCTGAAGAACCAAGACATGATACTCAGATGGAGATAGATCCAGAGAATAGAGAATTTTTTATTGGGAAGGATGGCGAGACTATATGGACCAATAAGACTCTACAATCGCCATTTGGACGGACTCCAGCAAGGAATATAATAACACACTTTCCTGGTGCCAAAGGAATAGCTAAAGATCTGAAGAAAGAGATTGATCTATTTTCTTTGTTTGTCACTGAAGAAATGATGAACATTTTGGAACGTTCTACAAACCAAGAAATAGAGAGAAAATGCTCCAAACATGAATGGTTGGCCAAAGAAAGGTACACACACCCTACCAATGTTCTAGAAATAAAGGCTGTGATAGGACTTTTGTTTATGGCTGGAGAGTTGAAAAATTCTGGACTGAATCTACAAGACCTGTTTTCACCAATTCATGGACCACCAATTTTTCGCTATGGGATGTCAAAAAATCGTTTTCAGTTTCTTCTTCTAACTCTTCGCTTTGATGATAAAAACAGTCGTGCTGAGAGAAAAGCCAATGATAGATTTGCTGCTTTCAGAGAGTTTTGGGAATTATTCTTGGAAAATTGTAGAGCTTACTACACTCCATCAGAATACGTAACAGTTGATGAGACTCTACTTAGTTTCAGGGGACGATGCATATTCCGGATGTACATGAAAAATAAACCGGACAAGTACGGTCTAAAAATAGTTTCCCTATGTGATGCAAAAACGTATTACTTCTTAGGAGGTATACCATATCTTGGAAAAGAGAGGAGAGAGATTGAAAATGTGTCGAAACCCACAAGTTATGTCCTGAATCTAGTTGATTCTCTGAAGAATAGTAATAGGAACGTCACCACAGATAACTGGTTCACGTCCTGTGAGTTGGCAGACAAACTAACAAGCAAGAAACTTACACTTGTAGGAATGTTGCGAAAAAATAAAAGAGAGATTCCACCAGAGTTTTTGGAAACAAAGGGTGCTCCAGTAATGTCATCTCAATTCCTATATGACCCTGAAAAGATGATGGTTTCCTTCACTCCAAAAAAAAATAAGAACGTATTACTTCTTTCATCAATGCATGGTGATGGCTTCGTGAATGAAGTAACAAAAAAGCCAGAGATAATAGAATTCTACAACATGACAAAGGGGGGAGTTGATGTATTTGATCGTCTATGCCATGAAAAAACTACTAAATGCAAAACAAGCCGTTGGCCTATGCAATATTTTTATGGAGTTCTGGATTTTGCAGGAGTGAATGCTTATGTGCTCCATAAAATTAATAATGTTCAAGATACCTACTCTTCACGTGCCAGAGGAACGTTTTTGAAAACCTTGGCCACTGATTTGGTTGAACCATGTTTGAAGGTGAGAGCCCAAAACGCCAGACTTCCCAAAATGCTTCGCTTGTCAATCAAACATCATCTAGGTGAAGAGCAACCTCAACGTCCAGTTCAACCACAGGATACAAGGAAACCGAGAAGATGTGACGTGTGTAATGAAGGGAGCAAAACAAAGGATAGGAAAGGCTATGCATTCTGTGAAAAATGTGGAAAATGCTTATGTGGTGAGCATAAAAAAGTAATTTGTAATGGCTGCCTGAATGATGATGATTCAGATTGAAACTATGTACCTTCTTTCATGATTTCCATCTTGTAATAAAAAATCAATTGACAGAAATATGTTTTATTTCTTACCTACCAAATATTCTTAGGATTCAACTTGAAAATCATGAAATATCATGCTGGGTTGGATTCCACCCAACGTGGGTGGTTGGGTCCAGAGAATTCACATGGTTCCTGCTGGGTTAATCATAACTATGCCAAACCTATCATATTTCTTCATATAAAAATGGAGCTGAGAGGCCACTCTGAACTGTTGAATTACCAAAAACCCTGCAGTCGCGCGGCGTGGAGCCCATAAAGAGATCCACGTCCAATGTTTTCTTGGAATATATTCAATACTGTTCTATTTGAAAGCATGAGCCAAACATACATCCATATAGTATGTTCATTCATAATAGGTTGTAAAATATTAAAATTTATAAAGGCCAATTACAAATGTTTGTTTACCCATGAAAATACAAAAAGTTGATGAATAGGCATAGCCTATATTTGGCATAGTGTTGGCAAAAAAGTTATGATTACACAAACTGGTTATCTTTATAACAGAAAAGTTACTTTTTTGTTTTCCTTTTTTATATAAAATTTCAGCAAGATGTTATATCCACGGTTGTTTAAATTACTTTCAGATGATTACGATGACTTGAAAAAAGAAATGGATTCAAAATTAGGCCTAGCAGAAGAAGATGAGAGTGAGCTAGGGAGAGGAAAGAGGCTCAAGAGGAAAAGGGCGGACTCGACTTCTGATACTGCGGATGATCCTGAAGTAGTGGAACAAGCAGAATCCCAGTCTGCTGTAAGTAGGCGTACACAAAAAAAATGAAAACGAAGAGTCAAGCTCAGGTACTTGGAACAGTTTACTTGGTTAAATCTATTATTAAATTCTTGCCTGATTGAGTACATGTTTTTAATAAGACAGTCAGAGAGTCATTTAACTCTGTATATAAACTGAATGTGAACAAAATATTCTCTAATATAATAAATAGGCTACAATTAATACATTCGTCTTCAGTTTTTTTCCCCATTCCATAAGCCGACGACCGCCGTGTGATTTTCAAGCAGAAATTATAATCCTTTCTTCGGTTTAATAAGTTTAAAAAAGTCAAACACATAGGGTGATTGTACATTTATTCCGTTGACAGTTATTACTACTGTAACACTGTTAAATGTTTGCATACTGCATTATACGAGGAGAAGTAATTATCTATTTAATTACAAACAAAATTTAACATTGTACACTGTTAATATACACTGGTGTGTACCGTAAAGTGGGGTAACTTGAAACAGCAAGGTAACTTGAAACAGTCGGAGGTAGTTTTTTAATGTTGGTAGTGGCAGCACTGCAAACAATATTTTTGAGGTTATATCGTATGGTGTTCACTCTGGAAGACTTCAGCTGATACTATTTACGAAAATTGATAGTTAATATCAAAGGTAAGCATAATTTTATTATATTTTTTAATCTCATGTTTTTTAACCTAAAAAATGCTCATAGAAACTTCATGTGGAAATCATACTAAATATTATTGTATCATATTGGAATGAGGTGTAGCAAAACCTTACTTATTTCTGTTTCTGTTGATGCACATAGATTACGGTTAAAAGCTTTTGAAAAAATTATAAAAAAAAAACACGTTTCAAGTCACCCCAAATTCAATTTTATCATACAGATTTGTTGATTTTTATTGTTTTATCTGGCCTTATTCATATTTATTTCATTGATATGAAGTATGAGCTGCAAAATTACAGTTTTTGGTTTTGTTTCTTTGTACAGATTCAAGCATGGTGAGGAATTACCAACGGAAGCCAGGGGCACGTCAATACAAGGACTTCAGTGATGAGACTTTATCAAGAGCAATCAAGGAGATTGAGCAGAAGACACTAACCCTACGCAGAGCAGCAGAAAAATATGGTATTTCACCTGCAACATTGAGTAGGAAAATGAGAGGTATGCATTTAATGAATGTTGGGCGACCTTGTGTTTTATCTGCAGAGGATGAAAAAGTATTGACTCAAGGATTAGTTGTAGCTAGTGAGTGGGGGTTTCCCCTCACAACGTTTGATCTACGATTGATAATTAAAGCCCATTTAGATAAAAGAGGGGTAAACGAGCCAAGATTTATCAACAACATGCCTGGAATTGAGTGGGTAAGAGGATTTTTAATTAGACATCAGGGTATTTTATCGCAACGTCTATGCCAGAATATAAAACGAGCAAGAGCTCAGGTTAGTCATGAATTGATACGTGAGTATTTTGAGGAATTGAAAGATTCATTGGCAGGTGTTTCACCAGAAGCTATCATAAACTATGACGAAACTAACCTTACGGATGACCCCGGCCGTGTGAAAATTATTACACGACGGGGCTGTAAACATCCTGATAGGATTTTAGACAGTTCCAAAGCTAGTATTTCAGTGATGTTTTGTGGGACTGCTTCAGGCATTCTCTTGCCACCATATGTATGCTACAAGGCTGAGCATTTATATGATTCATGGACCATTGGAGGTCCAAAAGGAACCAGGTACAACCGCTCAAAAAACTCCTGGTTCAATGGTCCAATCTTTGAAGATTGGTTCCTTACTGTTATTCTCCCATACTTCAAAAGATTAGCTGACAATTCACCCAAAGTATTATTGGGTGATAATTTATCTAGCCACATCTCATTCAATATAGTCCAAGAATGTGAAAAAAATAACATTCGTTTTGTACTCTTACCACCCAACAGCACTCACCTATGCCAGCCGTTGGATGTGGCTTTTTTCCGTCCTCTAAAAGGAAAATGGCGTGCAACATTGAATGATTGGAAAATTAAAAACCGCGGCTGCATTCCCAAAGACAGATTCCCAGCACTTTTGAAAAAATGCATTGACAGTTTAAATGTTGATGATGCGTGTTCAAAAAATTTAATTAGTGGCTTCAGAGCCACTGGGATACATCCCATTGATGTTGAACAAGTATTGAAGCGATTGCCAGTAAGTAATCAAGATCAGGAGGAAAGAGGTAGAAATTGGTGTGGGACACTGGAAACATTTCTAAAAGAGAGTAGAATGACAGATACATCTTCAAATGTAAAACAACGGAAGAAGAGAATACATATAACTCCAGGTAAAAGTGTAAGCTCTGAAGATTTTCACAATTCAAGTGCAAAAAGGGGTAAAGAAAGTGATGAATCTGATATTGATGAACCATGCCCAGGCCTTTCTAACAGTTCATTGGAACCTCAACATGAGAAAGATACTGGTATGTGCCAAATAAGTGATGAATCTGATGTTCATGATGAATCAAATATTGCTCATGATGAGTCTGACTATTTTTTGGATCAAAACGATAATGTGGCAAAATTCAACTTTAATGATTTTAATGACAATGATTTTGTACTGGTCAAACTGATTTATGACGCAAACATAATAAAAAACAGCAAAGAAAACATTTGTTGCGCAAATTTTATGTTCTGATGAGACTACTGGAAAACTTGAGATGAAGTTCATGCGAAAATCAAGCAAAGCTAATAATATTTACATTTTTCCGGCTATAGATGATATAGCTTCTGTAAAGCTTGAAAATATTGTCCAGAAACTGGTTCCTATATTTATAAGGAGAGGACGCCATTGTTTCTCTGTGGAAGCAGATTTTTAAAAATATTTTATCAATTTTTTCAATAATTTTTTGATAGTTTTGACTTTTTTCATCTAATTTTTGTCACTACCTATTTCTAATAAACCTCAAGTATTTTTTTAAAACTTATATTATGTTTCAAGTTACCTCCAACACCTCTAACTTGATGAAAACTATTGATTTGTGTGCGTGTTTCAAGTTACCCCATATAGTGGGGTAACTTGAAACACACTTGAAATAAAAAAAATATATATTTCTCCAATCAAAAATTCTTATTTCAAGGTATAAATATGTTCTTTGGAATAGGACCAATATGGGCGAGTAACATTTCTGTTGAAAAAATCATCCTGTCAAAAGTTACAAGATTTTGAAATTGAAAAGTGTTTCAAGTTACCCCACTTTACGGTATACTGCTGGCCGGTGGGTGATATTTTGAATTGTCTCAGCAGCTTCATTATTGGAAGCCAAGCTTTTTATTGGTAAAAGAATGAATTTAATGAAACTGTCTAGGTTTACTATTCTATTTTAAGTACTAAAGCATATGCCAAAGAGGTGTATAATAATCGGAAAAATAAGTGTGATACGTATGTTTATTTGACAATGTGTCTGTCATTTCAGAAAATGCAAAAAATTGAGATGGCCAAGGAGATCATGAAAGAAATACACCATGCATCACAACAGCCACAGCATCATTGAGCAGATTATCCATGAAAATTCAAATCTGAAGACAGAAAACAAAAACTTGAAAACAGAAAACAAGAGACTAAGGAGAGAGAGATCAGACGATCTTGGTAAGTTAGATTATACTTGTTTAAGTAACTTAATAATTAAGAGGGGTCCATTTTGATTATTAATATTTTTAAGTGAACAAGTTAATATTAAACATCATATTTTGCTTCCTTAAATGAGTTAACACTTTTAGGCAAAAGAATTACTGAGGTAATTTTTTATTTGCAAGAAACTTTTATGCCGCATAACTTTTAAACTTTATGCTGCATCTACAACATCGCCGAGCGGAGGCGAGCGAAGGCGAACGTGAGTGTGTAGATGGGTCGCTCGGCTCGGCTTGCCTTTGCTCCATTTTTTGTCAGTCGGTGAGGGAGATCAAAGGAGACGAGTGGCGAGGCGAGCGTGCTCAAAATACACCATCGTCGCTCAGGCGAGCGACTTGGCGAGTCGCTCGGGCGATGGTGTAGATGCGGCATTAGCAGTTCTTAAGATACCCACATTCCTTACTGATACATTTATGAAGCAACAACTATAAAAATGTCATGTATGGTAAATGAATAGTCGAGCATGTATACAACTAGGATACTTTTAATTCTATGTTGATAACAGATGAATTTATTGATACTTACTGCATCAGTACACTGTTACACTACTGTACTTGACTCTCAATTATAAGGTGGTATCTTCTGATTTAAGCCTACCAGTTATGAAGAGTTGTTTGCTAAAATATTAATGAAATATTGGGATTTTCAGATGTCGGCAAGCTGCTGCAGACTGCATTAACTTTAGTTGAAGGACTAAAAAGAGTTGGGGCGGCGGGATCCTCATCCCAGCAACAGCTGTCTATCTCAATCCCTTCCCCACGTCCGCCCTCATCATCACCATCGCCCACAGCCCATCATCATTCCTCTTTTTCACCAGCACCTAAACCATATACTCCACTTCTTTCTATTTCATCCTCCCCGCCCCACAGTACACCCGGATCGTACACCCCATCTCCTGCCATCGTCCAAGATGAGGATCCTGCAGTCGTTGATGTGATAAGTGAGGATGCCGCCTTCACATCAGCAGGAGTGATCAGCAGCGGCAGCGAACAACTGCTGTTCGATGGAACAGAGCCAAATGTAAATTTTCATTTTTATTTCATGCTATAAATTCATGGTAGCATATCATATCTGTATATAATGGGTTATATATAATTACAGTATGTATTATTAATTTATAACCCATTACTGACTTATATATTTGTTTATCCTCCTGAGACCCACGGTATAGTACACTATACCTAGATGTTTGCATTTTTTCCCGGGAGATGGCAGCTCTTTGTCGATTTTTAACTGCACAGTGCCGTTCCAAAGCATCTCTAGCTGCTACCTACGTCATTGTAGTAATCTTCCAACATAACCCAACTTTGATGAATGTTATTGTTTCATGATGGATTCATCGAAGCCAAGCTTGAGCAAACATTCAGCTACATTATTCAATGGTAAGTTGAAAATTAGTAATATTTGACTTTTTCTACCTCAATTACAAGTTCTAAATACATCAATAATCAACATTACATTACATACCCATGAAAAATAAAATGTTCACAGTTCTCAGCTAGCTGCAAATTTTGAAGTATAGCATACTAGACATTGGGTCTTGAGCTGTACAGCAGGCAAATGTGATACCTACCGGTATTGTTTTCCATGATGTTACTTTTCTGATAGATTCAAAATGTTTTGAACATTTTCCCATTGAATATCTTCAAAAATCAGATGATACATGGATAAATAACTAAGTTTTCATCTGATTAACTCCAATAAATTATGAAATAATTGATAATTTAGACAGTGGATTTGATTTTTGAGTGTTGTTATGATTGAGATTGCAAACTATTCATACATTTTCAGCCAAAAATAATTATAAATAGTGTAATGAATTTTTAATTACCCCTTTATAAAACTGCTAGTTTTATAGGTACGAATTATAATATTTGAACTGCGCAGGTACTACTCTGACGCTACTACGGTAACTGTCATCTCTGTACTTGTCATACTCGTCTGCTCTAGTACATTATTCAATGCATAAAGCTGTTTGCTAGCTGGTATCCACTTTTATATTTATTTTTAGTTTCCTTTTTGACTCGTCTGGTCTAGTTTTTTTTTTATTGTTTATTTGAAAGTTGTCTTGATGTTGACTTTATCTGCGACCTTTTTCGTTAGGTTGGTTCATCTGCTGATCTTACTTTAATCTGGACAGCTGTTTGAAATAAGAAGGAGCCTGTTCGATTTTTGATCATGGATGATGCTTCCTTTCTCTTACAAAATGTTCGAGGTGTAGCATTAATTCTTGTTTGGACCATGATGTCCTTAAGTAAATTTTTTTTGATAACTCTAATATGATCATGTGATGATGATCTGGTTTTAATTTACCTTTTTTATTTTTCTTTTGTTTAAATTTTTTTCCGAACCTTTCCACTTGCTGCTGTATTGATACCAAACTTAAGTTGCTAAATACTAAATTTATGTCTGCCTAGTTGGGTAAGTGTAATTTGTCGATTTGTATTTGTGAATTCTTTGATTTACTTAATATGTCTTTTTAATGCTCTTTTAGCTGCGATTTACTCTAAAGAATACTACATAGTAACTGGAGACAAAACTATTTACTTTGTATTCTTAAATTTGAGTCTTAATTTTTCTCTGAATAATGTATCTTATCTTGTTGACTCTTGTTCGTTTATGAGCACGTTGAGTATAATATTTCACTTTTAGATTTTCTATTTATTCATCCATTCTTAATTACTATTGATTTACAATGTATCTTTTACTTATTATTTTTGGCTGTTTCAATATTCTGTAATTTAATTAAGTCCTTTTTTTAAGGACAGTTAGGTAATACTACTTGCCAAGTTTTGTCTAAATGTGCTTTAGGCCGAACTATTTCCTATCGTTAGCATCATTCTTATTTTGTTAGTAATACTTCATTTTTATTAATGTCTCAAATTTAAATATCTTTTCCTTGACCTGAGTCACGTAATTAATTATGTCTATTCTATCTATTTTTTGTTTGGTATTCTCAAAACGTTTCATTGTTAATCTTTGGGAGGGAAGTTGACTTGACTGTTCGTCAATTTTTCGAAACCTATTAAGTTGGAATTATTTTTATGAGTTACTATTTTCTATTCGTTTTTATTGGGACTCTTTTCAGTGGTTGAAGAACCAGAGTAACACAGAATCACAGTATCGATGTACTTATGAATCGAAGAATTTCAGGATCTATGAATTGACACGTTGATGAACCGACTAATTACCCATAGGACGAATGAAAGTATATCTCATGTTCATTCAAGATATCTTCACAACATGCTTCAACTGTGATCGCCGACCCAGAACGTTATGATTTGAATTTTGGAATATGAATACCGCTTATGACCAAATCATCGTAGAGGTTTGATGTTTGTGTGATGCAAAATTAGAGTAACTCTGAGATGAAGGTAACATTTTATATTTCGTACTAAATTATCTGCAAATTATTCAACGCCAGGAACTTTCTATCTTTTGCCGCCAACATTCTAAATTATCAACTGGACTTTCTTTTTAAAACTTAAATCTTTAAATCTTCGTAAAATTCAAATTTTATTCTACTACATGAAAACGTTTTTTTTTAATGTTAAGTTTAACTTGGATTATAATCGTATATTTTGCTCCTTAAGAATTTGGAAGTGTGCACACAATAGTGATAGTATTTGTATGTGTGTGTATTTATGTATGTATGTGTATGTACATATATATATATGTACATGAATATACTCACATATGGAATCTCTGAAAACGCTGTTGTTTTTTTTTAATAATATAAGATCTGATCAGATATAACTTGAAGTTTTTAGTTTTTATAAGTTTTATGGATTTCTTGCTCTGTAAAATTTTGACATTCAATATAGCGAAAAGTGGAATTGTTTGGAAGATCTGGCTATTCTTTTGAATCCTGTCCTAGTATTTTATGAAGGTGACATTATTTAAGTTCTTTGCCAACAAGAGTATTTGCTCAGGCCTGACCAGTTAGTGCTCTTACTTCTGGGCTGACCTGTTACACATTTTACCAACTATACCTCTACTTGTTTTCTTTAATAAGTTGGTACAATAGGCTGATAAATAGATAGAAAATTGAATTATCATCTCATAAATATTGAATAAATGATTGAATAATATATTATTTCATGGAAATGTTATTGTTATTGATGCCTTGTCATTTAATAAATTCCATTCATTTATTATGTGTTGCAGTAGAAAAAGATGCAGACAACCTGGCTGATCTGCTGGATATGTCAGATTTGGATCTGTCTGACTTGGATTTGGAGGACGATGATGATGCAGATCCAAGCTTCCAGCCAACCCCAAGCAACACTACATTGATTGGATCAACTACTCCAGATGAGAACTCTGATGAAAGCAGTGAGGATGAGGAGACTCATGGTCATCAAAAATCTAATGTAAGTTTTATAATTTAAAAGAGTCACAATAACATTTGAGTGAAACTTTCTTCAAATTTATGCAAGTTCAGTAAGGTTCAAGAGAGTCAATTTCTCTACTTTCAGGAAAAAAATACTGGTACCAGACCAGAGGGATGGCAGCGGCATCCTTTCAATCCATCAAAAAAGTTGGATGTGCCTCCATTTGTAGCTCCTGATCACCATAATTGGGATAAAACCAAATATTTTGAACAATATATTGATGATGAACTTTTTACTTTAAGTTCTGAAAAAACTAATCAGTCCTATTTCTTCCACAAACAAAAACTTTTGAATTCCACTCCTCAAGAAATCAAGTGTTTTTTGGGGATTTCGTTTGTGATGGCTTGTTTACAATATCCTATCATGAGAATGTATTGGCAAAGGGAGTGGAGAGTGCCTGTGATTTCATCTGCCATGACTAGGGATAGGTTTTTCACTCTGTGGTCCAATTTGAAACTTGTTTTTGACAATGAAGTAACTGATGAATGTAAGAAGGCGGACTGACTTTGGAAAGTCAGGCCACTCTTCAATAGAATCCTCAAGTTGCTTTGAACAGGAAAGAGAGGAACATTTGTGTGTGGATGAAATGATCATTCCATTCACTGGTAACTTGGGTATAAAACAATATGTAAAAGGTAAGCCAAACCCTGTTGGCCTGAAAATTTTTGTGCTGGCCAATTCAAATGGAATTGTGTTAGATCTACTTCCTTATCAGGGAGACACAACTTTCCCAGCTGATTATGTTAAGTATGGTGTCAGTGCAGCCTCTGTTCTATATCTTGTGAGAGATCTTGAGCCAGGACATATTATTTTTCACGACAGGTACTTTACTTCATTGAAGCTTACTGATGAACTTTTACAATGTGGGCTGAAGTCAGTGGGAACAGTGATGCTCAACAGAATCCCCAAGTCAGTGAGTCCCTTATCAGACAAGGAAATGAGTAAAAAAGGAAGAGGAACAATCGATGTTCTGGTAAGAAATGACCAAGAAGTGGCAGTCACTAAGTGGATGGATAATAAATCTGTGCTATTATTATCTAGCATGTTTGCTGATGAACCAGTTGATGAGTGTAAGAGGTGGTCAAAAAAAGAAAAAATATATATTTCTGTGAATCGGCCTGCTGTAGTAAAGATATACAATGAGAAGATGGGAGGAGTTGACTTGGCTGATAGGCTAAATTCTTATTGTCCAATCAGGAGTAGGACAAAGAAATGGACAATAAGAACAATTTCTCATTTATTTGATTTGTCTGTCAGTAATGCATGGCTGCTTTTCCAGCAAGACAAGTTGGGAGAAGGTGAAAAATTGAAAAATATCCAGCAGCTGAGGTCATTCAAAATGACATTAGGCCAAAAATTGATTGCAGCTAGTCAAGTAACTCAAAACATTGTAGAGAGTGGGAGTGATGAGAGTGAAATTGAAGAGCCTCAACCAGAAAAGAGGAGGAAAGTAGTTCCATTCCCCCCAGAATACCAGAGGAAACTAAATGCTGATCACATGCCAATCTTGATGACTGGGAATGTCTACCAGAAATGTCGTAGGCCAGGGTGTAAGAAACTATGTAGGACAAAATGTTCAAAATGTAAAGTTTTTGTATGCTACAATGCAAATAGAAACTGCTTCTTGGAAATCCATAGATAAGGTGAATACAGTTTAGTGAATGATAAGAGGAACTTAATAAGTAAGTACAATCAATGACTATTAGTATTAGTATTAGTATCAAGTATAAAACTAACAATTGAGTATAATTTAAAATTAATGCCTTGAATTTCATGATTACTTTTTTTTGAAAATTTTACAATTATTACTATTTTAGGATTTAATTGCTTCAATTTTATCAATAAATATAAAAGATTATTAAGAAATATTAAAAAGAATGATCATTTAAGTTGTACTAACCTGAAGCTGTTATTATTAATAAGATTTGTCATGAGACAGATGAATTGCAAAGTTGAGTTGAATTAAGAGGGACTCAATCACAGCTGAGACCTGGTGTATAGTATACTAAAAGGGATGGAAAAATGCAACCGAGAAAGAATTGGTGGCTGCTATGGGCACAAAGCTCAGTGAGACGAGGGCTGCAGCAGCTAAGTGAAAATAAAAATTATTAATTATTTTATATTTAGCCTAATACTGTAAATTATTTCATTAAATTATTATTTTTTCTCCAATTATTTCATTTTATAATTAAACTGAATAAAAATTTGATTCCTTTATTTTATTATGAATTTACATACAACCTTAAATTCTTCTACTATAGCAAAAAATGTAGGTTATTTAGAATTAAGTATCCATATCTGGCCAGATCTGATTTTCAGAAAAAGTCCCAGATCTGGCCAGATTAAAAAAGCCAGATCTGGCCAGATCGTGTTTTTAATGTTCCAAAACCAGATCTGGCCAGATCTGGTTTTTTTAATCTGGCCAGATCTGGGACTTTTTCATAAGGGAATAAGAGGGCTCTACCACTAATTAATTCTTTAGGTAAACGGTTGACATATAACAAAAAAAGCAATGGCCCCAGTATTGCCCCTGAGGCACTCCAGCTTGCACCTCTAATTTATTAGATTTATTCTTTACTATACTATTACCAACTACTGTAGTTAGTTCTTCACATTGCTTTCTCCCAATAAGATATGATTCAAACCATTTCAGTTCAACCCCTTTTACACCTACATTTTGCAGTATTTCCAATAAAGTTCTATGATTAACACAGTCAAATGCCTTTGACAGATCTAAGAAGATTGCAGTAGCTTTATCACCTGAATCTATTATATCTATTAGTTTTTCAACTAGAGAAACTATGGCTGTCTTTGTTGATCTCCCTTTCTGGAAGCCATGCTGTTCAACACAGATAAAGTTAGCTTCTTGTAGGTGCAGAAGAAGTAACCTATTTAGAACTATTCTTTCAAAAATTTTACTTATTACATTTAAAATACTAATGGTCCTATAGTTTTCTACCTTTTCTCTATCACCACTTTTGAAGATTGGCAAGATCTTCCCCTCTTTTAAATTATCTGGAAAAACACCTTGTTCTAATGAATGATTGATCAGATGAATGAAAGGGTCTAACAATTGATCTTTACATTCTTTCAGAATTTTACTGGATACCCCATCCATTCCTACAGTTTTTTTATTATTTAAACTATCAATTATATTTGACAACTCGTCTTGGGATACTGGGTGGAATTTTAATTCGTTCTGAATCTCCTCAGTATTCCTCATGTCACTAATATTCTGTGTTAAGAGATTTTTGAAGATTCTTAGCAACCAGTTGATAATATCTGTTAAAGAAATTACAAATGTCTACACTATCATCAATATATTTGTAATTTTCATTAATTATTCTGGGGACACTAGTATAGACATCTAGTCCTGTCTTGGTTTTTTCAACAAGCTTGAAAATGTTGTGTAGTGTGTGCTAGAAATCCTTGAGAAGTGAAAATACCTAGCCTAGTTGTAGAACCTGCAATGCTTCATGTCACTTTAATTGTGTTCATATCAAGGAGGCTGACGGCAAATCTTTTATGTAGAAATGAGGTAAGTACATCAGCTGAAATAGATTTTAAATTTTATTGAAATTCATTCATTTTGCTGATAATTTGCAATGCCCACCTGGTAATCAACTGCATAGAATTCAACATTTGCTGAGTGTTTTGAATGTAATTTTAAAATGATGTATGATGCAGGTGAAATGGTAACAATTGATGAATCAATGATACCATTTAGAGGTCGCTTACGATTCCAGTAGTATATCCAAATATATTCAAGCAGTGTATATATATATATATATATATATATAGGTTTAGAGCCACTAGATTGTTGCATCAAATGCATACATTTAACCTAAGAAACTGGTGATGTAGTTGCATCATGGTGATGTAGTTTGCTTGTGACATCAGATGAAGTAATATAGTTAATGATGATACAAAATTTATACAAGTTTTTACACAGATCTTCTCAAACACTAAAATTCTGCATCACTCATGCAGTGTTGTCAATTTGTTCCAATAATTGGTCAGGATTGTTTCCACAACAAGTCTGTCTGTCCTGTCCCTATCTGCCATTCATGTTGTGTTGTGATTTTGTGATGAGGATGTTCAGATTCAGACAGTTTCTTTCAGATTCAGTTTTTGTTTTTGTCTACTTTTTAGAAACTACCTCAAAAGTGCTACATTTTGACATCTTCCTTTTTATACTTTTCAATAATAAATGGCCACGATTTTTTCAAAAGTTCTGAAGTAGAAATAATAATGTACAGCAACCGATTTTTCAAGGCAATGGGCCTGTATCCTCCTGATCCGGACCCCAACTCCAACATGAAAACAAAAGGTTAGTACAAAACTTATTTCCAAAAAGAATCTTTTTAAAAAAATATAGAATGTATTCCACTATCAATAATTGAAGTAGGCTATAGTACCTCAATTGAGCCCCTTAGCTGCCAAGTGGAGTAAGTCCAAAAATTATGAAATTGAGTTAGTAGTGGATTATTGTTCTACTAGGGGCCTTCTATTCATGTGCCAAGTGGTGTAGATCCTAGTTTATATTTTAAGCCACTAAGAGCAGAAAATTGTTTGTCAACTGAACAAAACAGCTGCGCGGCTTGGGAACAAGTGGTGCAAGTCCATGCTTTCCGACTCTGATTGCTACAGACAGTAGTATATCATAACCTTAAAGCCATTGTACACACGAGTTACGGTACGGTTTGGTTCAGTTCGGAGTATTGTATTCTTAACATCTTGTTCTTTTTATATTTTATATTGGTGTCAATAATTCAATTTAAATTGTCATGATGGAAGTGGAAGGAGAAGATCAACGACCTAAAAAGCGACCAAGGAATCCTAAGAAGCACAAACAGACTGAAGCAAAGAAAGCTAGAAACAGTGGAAAGTTATACGTCAACAGGTCGGGTAATAATGTTAATCCCAAAATATTTAGAAACATTGACTGTGAGTGTAGAAAAAAGTGTCATAGTAAGATAAACATTGAACAAAGAAGAGCATTCCATGAAAGTTTCTGGGAAATTGGGGATTTTGGACAACAAAATGCATTTTTGTGTGGTTTGGTGCAATGCAAAAGCATTGAAAGACATTGTCCTCGAAGAAGATGAAATTTGTAATATTTTGCTTGCACTCTCTGACGATGATGCAGGCCTGTCTGATGTCCCATCAGTTGAGAGTTCTGATGATGGAAACTTGTCTGAATTGTTTGGAGATGATATGGACAAAGATCCAGACTATGATCCCCATGGCAGTGCAGAAAATGAAGAATTGAATTCATCTGATAGCAAAGGTGAGCAGCAATGTCAAGGTGAGAATGCTACTCATGTTCCTGATAAATGCATACTTGGTTATAGAAACAAGAACATGATGAAAAAAAAATTCCTTCATTCAAATGGTGTTTAGATCCTCCTCCAGCTAGTCGTACAAGAGCCCACAACATTGTTACTTGTCTTCCAGGTGTGAAAGGCAATGCAAAGGTCAATAAACCAGACATGCCTTTACATGCCTGCAGGGTGACTAGCAAAGTAAGCTACAAATATTCCCTGACTTTTCCCTGACCTTTAATACAATTTTCCCTGACCAATATAAGGTAATAGCCGGCAGGCTCGCTTCCCTTGCCTTAACTGTCTAGCCAGGGGGCAGTCCCCCCCCAGACCTTAAGGGGTGGTTTAAAATTTGTACAAAATCGTGAATCAAACCAGCACTTTTGTTTGTTGATCATCTGTTGTCATGGATACGGGCACAGTTATTCAATTCACAACTCCATTATTTCTTATGATGTATATTTTCAAATTTTCACTTTTGACCGTATTTTCTGGATTTTTTCAGAATTCTTTCTTAGCATGCATCAAGAGCCCCAATGGGGGACATGTGTACCAAATTTCAACTTAATTAGCCATGTGGTTTTCGAGAAACGCTGATGAATGAGTCAGTGAATCAGGGGTATTTGGCTTTTATATAGATGAAAAACAAAAAGACCTTCACCTTACCGAAGAAACAAAAAAAATTATGTTTGTTAACCTACCTAGCTTATTTATCTGGTTGCCCATCTAAAAACGCATTTCAAGTTCGATATTGGAGCATTTCATGTGAGGGTTTCTATAATTGAACGAGCGTAGCGAGTTCTTAGTTTTGAATTGTGACTCTTGACTGGAGGCTCTCGGCTTTTTCTGTATGTTTGTGGGTTTGTGTGTTTGTATGTTCGACGATAACTTTTGAATGCTTTGACCAATCAACTTCAAATTTTAAACACATATTCTTGGAACCTTAATACAGATCAAGTTCGTTTGCCAATGTAATTGACCCACTCCTTCTTCCTTTTTGAAGCGAAACAAAAGGATAGGTTCACAGCCCTTCATTAATATATCTATATATTACTGGAAAATAGTTGTTTTCACCATATGGAATTTGCAATAGATTTAAAAATATATTAATTTATTTATTGAGTTATCATCAGCTGTGGGTGAATAAATGCGATCAGGCTTTTTATAGAATCTCTATCAGCTGATAAACTAATTTCATTGCCCTGATAAATGAAAATATAAACCACTTTTTTATATGTGGTAAATATATCTAGGGGAAAGTGTTGTACCTTGAGAATGATGTACCTTGGAAAAATTCAGTTTTTCAACCAGCGGGCTATTAGTGGTTAATTTTATAACTTCATTGTTTTTTAACACTAGCTGTTCGTATAGTTCGAAGTTCAGCAGCATCAGATGATTATTAAAGGTATGCTAGGCAAACAAAATTTCGACTAGTCAAAAGAAAAATTTTTCAAAGTTATTTTTTTGGTATTCTTATGTTGTGAGAGCTGTATATTTCCAACTTCATGTGAAAACTGACAACTAACAACATGTGACTGATGCGACATGTGCAACTGATTCTACAACTATTGGTGAGTGAAACTCCGTTATTCATAATGCTCTTAAACAAAACCTTTAATGGATTTATTTAAAATGGCGACCTCTTGTACCAGGGAACACAACCACATAGTGTACCTCGGAACGTGTGAAAAGGACGCATAGTAGGCCACAAATGATGAAGACAGCGCTGTAGAAGAATGCCTTATTTTGTAATGAACAATATGCACTGGATCAGTCTGGAGAAAATTGGATCAGGTGCACAGCACAGTCTACAAACTTTCATTGTAGATACATTCTGATACACATATTGCATGAAATTTGTGCAGGATGTGAGAAAAACGGATGGAAAAAAATGATTTGTGACATTTGTAATAATTAAAAATTTTAATAAATGAGTGAAATATTGACCATTAGGCTATTATTATTTCTCCAAACAACATGAGTGTTCCAAGGTACAAAAGGTAGGGTTCCAAGGTACATCAATCAACATGATGTAGCCTACTTTGGAGCACTTGCAAGAATTACAAATTTTATTTATTTTCTTTTTTTTACCAAAAAATAAGGTTGAATTTATATCATATTGATAGAAAACATGATGCACTTGTCAAGAAAAATATTGTTTCCGTTGAAAAATGCATAGTTTTGTTATTAGAAGCCGAAATATAAAATGTGCTCCAAGGTGCAACTCTCTCACCTACTCTATAGATACACTAATTCCATTGCCCTGATGTACAGGGTGTCCCATGTAAGGTGTAAAAACCGGTCACCAAGGATCTACACCAAATTTCTGACAAAAAATGTTCAGTGACGTTTTTGAAATGAGGCCCTTGTTTTCGAGATATCTTGATATTACAACTTTTTCAAGAAACGCTCACTTCCCATCATTAAATGTTCAATAACTCAAAAACTACTGATCAGATTGGAATTATGATGACATTGTGATGGCAGAAAAAAATCGCAAAATACACGCAAGGAGGGATGCGTCTATAAAAGAAAAATGATGAGTAATAATGATGTGTTGTCTGTAGCAAATGAGCTCGATTCAGTGGATGAGCTGGAGGACAGGGTGGTTGAGGATAAACAGCAGCTCCATGCTGCTCTTAACAGCTGTAACTTGACTGTATTTTGTCTGAACATCAGGAGTGTTAAGAAAAACTTTGATGATCTGATGGTTCAACTACAAGATATGTCTTATGATTTCGATATTATTGTATTAACAGAATGCTGGATCAAAAATGATCATACACCTAAGGAAATGAAGGATTACAATATTTTTCACTCTTTAAATAACCGTACACAGAATGATGGAGTAATAGTGTATACAAAAAATTGTTTAAATGTGCAGTCAGTGGAGTTGAATATCAGGCAGGCCAATGTTCTCCATCTACAATTGCAAACTCCAAAAGAGAAATATAATACAGGGTGAGCATAAAGTCTTGCCCTGATTTTAAAAATTTATTACAGAATAACCGTTTGACATAATAATTTAAATCTGGCGCTGTTACATAGGTTAGTGTTAGTAGTTTTTTTGACCAATAGATGGCGCTAGTGGTCCTAAACAATGACGCTGTCTGCTAGTTCATGTTAGTTGCGGTCAAAATGGCGTCGAAGCAGGAAAAAGCACAATGTGTGCTTTGGTTTCACGAAACGAAATCGCCCATCAGTGTTCAGCGTAATTTTCGGGCTTCTTATGGACGCAGCCCTCCTGATGTTAAATCAATAAAGCGATGGTATGACAGGTTCAAAGAAACAGGCAGCGTTGAAGATCTTCCTAGAAGTGGCAGGCCTAGTGTGAGTGAAGCAACTGTTGATCGTGTTCGGCAATCATTTCAACGGAGTCCGTCTAAGTCAACTCGTCAAGCATCACGTCAACTTCAAATACCGCAATCAAGTGTTGTGAAAATTCTTCATAAAAGGCTTAGGTTGCATGCTTATAAAGTGCAAATCGTGCAGGCCTTGCAACCGAATGATTTGCTGAGACGTGCAGAATTCGCAACTGAGATTCTCAACAGGATTGATGGCGCTAACGATTACTTAAATCGCATATGTTTT
Organism: Conomelus anceps; assembly: GCA_948455865.1. Classification (NCBI taxonomy): domain Eukaryota; kingdom Metazoa; phylum Arthropoda; class Insecta; order Hemiptera; family Delphacidae; genus Conomelus; species Conomelus anceps. The sequence continues at coordinate 27,921,295 of OX418216.1, forward strand.
ACAGATGAATCCACCTTTCATGTCAGTGGAATGGTAAATAGGCATAATGTCCGTATATGGGGATCAGAGAATCCACACGCTACTGTACAGTTACAGCGAGACAGTGAAAAAGTTAATGTTTGGTGCGGCCTAATGCACAACAAGGTTTTTGGGCCGTTTTTCTTCACGGAAAAAACCATTAGCGCTAACATTTACTTAGACGTGTTGCAACAGTTCATTGCACCACAGTTAGAAGATTATCAACCATGGATAATTTTCCAGCAAGATGGAGCACCCCCCCACTGGGCTTTGATAGTGCGTAATTTCCTAGATGAAACATTTCCGGATCGGTGGATTGGAAGGGATGGTCCAACACCCTGGCCACCCCGCTCTCCAGACATTACTCCCCTTGACTTTTTTTTATGGGGATATATCAAGGACAGAGTCTTCGCCACACCAGTTGCTGACATCGACGAATTGAAGGCTAGGATACAAGCTGCTGTGGGTACTGTGACAGAACACATGTTACAAAACACCTGGCAAGAACTGGAATACCGCCTCGACATTCTCCGGGCTACCAAGGGGGCACACGTTGAAGTTTACTAACGTGAGTGATATTTAAAAAAAACTACTAACACTAACCTATGTAACAGCGCCAGATATAAATTGATATGTCAAACGGTTATTCTGTAATAAATTTTTAAAATCAGGGCAAGACTTTTTGCTCACCCTGTATATTAGCAATCTACAGATCCCCTTCGCACTACAGTATAACAGAATTTTTAGAAGATTTAGAAACTGTGCTCAATAGACTGAGAGGACAACTGATTATTTGCACAGGAGACTTCAACATAAATACGCTACAACCACAACAGCATTATCAACTTGATGAATACTATGATTTATTAAGTGAACATGGATTGAAGAACTGTATCAAAAAGGCTACCAGGGTAACCACGGGAACATCTACTTGCCTAGATCACATGCTGACCAATTACAAACACAGTATTCATCCAATCATATATCATTCAAGTATCACAGATCACTTCATTACAATTTTGGGACTGCAAGAATATTCAAATATCAGTAACAGAGCGAATTTAGATGAGCAAGATTCAACTAATCGTAGATCAATCAATTTGGATGGATTGAGAGGAGGACTACTGAGAGAGCATTGGGAAGAGATTTTCAAAAGTGATAACACAGATGAAGCATACGAAAAGTTCATAACAATTCTGCAACAACATGTGGAGAAGAATACGCATCATTACACACAGAAGAAGAAAATCAAGATCATCAAACCATGGATCACAAAAGGACTTGTCTCATCCATAAGAACAAGGAATCGTTTAAATAGAAGAAGGAAGTTAGATCCAGAAAATCAAGAACTCGCAAATTATTATCGAATCTACAGGAATACATTAACGTCTCTTATCCAGAATACAAAAGAAAGTTACTTCAAGAGTCAATTCAACAAAGCAGGGAATGATGTAAGGAAAACTTGGCAAATTATCAAGGATGCTACTGATTCAAACCAAGAAAGAAAAATTCAACTCAATGCTGTAAAGATTAATGATAAAATTGTAACACTGAAAGAAAATCCCGAAGTTCTATTGAACCATGTAAATGATTACTTTGTTAATATTGGAGAAACAATGGCTAGGAAAATCTCTGGAAGTTTAAATAAGAATATTAACCAAGTTATAGCAGATTATGAACCAGAGTTACATATTCAAAATACTATGTTTCTTTTCCCCATAGTTGAGCAGGAAATAATAGACAGTATTAATTCTCTTCGCATCAGTAGTGCACCAGGGCTTGATGGATTTGACAATGGGATTTTAAAAGGCATAAAAGAGTTAATTTCTAGCCCTTTGACTCATATTTTCAATCTCAGCTTGTCAAATGGAACTTTTCCTGGAGCAATGAAAAATATTTGTGTTAGACCTATATATAAGATGGGAGATAAATTGATTATAAGTAATTATAGACCTATTTCATTAATCAGTAATATATCAAAAATTTTAGAAAAACTAGTTAAATTACGATTAGTGAGCTATCTGGAAAGGAATCATATTTTATCTCCAAACCAGTTTGGTTTTCGTAAAGGAATAAGCACAGAGTTAGCAGTTCTGGAGTTATCTAAGTTTGTTACTCAGAATCTAGAGGAGAAAAATAAATGCCTAGCAGTATTTTTAGACTTGGCAAAGGCCTTTGACTCAGTATCCCATGATTTATTAATAAAAAAACTTGAGGCAATAGGCATAAGGGGGGTACCACTTGAATGGTTCATATCCTACCTCAATAACCGACAACAAAGGACAAAAGTTGGGAGCCAGATGAGTGCAGAAGGGTCCATGAAGTTTGGAATACCACAAGGGACTGTTCTGGGTCCAATTTTGTATTCAATATTTGCAAATGAGCTGTGCTCCATCCAAATCCAAGGTAGGGTGATAGCCTTTGCAGACGACACAGCACTCCTCTTTCAGGGAAATAACTGGGAAGAAGTATTTCAAATAGTCGAAACAGAACTTTCAAAAATCACTAGATGGCTGGGAAATAATTTACTCTCATTGAATGCAGAAAAAACCAAATTTTTAACATTTTCTTTAACTGATAGTACCAAACCACGTAAGACATTGATAAAACTTCATTATTGTGATAGAATTAATAACAATTGTAATTGCCCACTGATAGAACGCTCAGATAGTATTAAATATCTTGGAATAATAGTAGATGACTTATTAAAATGGGATAAGCACATATCATACACAACTGCAAAAATAAGGAAGCTAATATATAAATTTTATCAGCTGAGGCATATAATTAATAAAGAAATGATAAAAACAGTGTATTTTACATTAGTTGAATCTCTTATAAGATATGGTCTGTTAGTTTGGGGATCCGCAAATTATAGTTTTGTGGATCCAATTTTCAAAATTCAAAAACGTATTTTAAAAATAATGGGGAATAGGGAGGCCCGCTTCCCAACCAGCGAACTATTCATGGAAAACAGAATACTTAGTGTTAGGCAATTGTATATTTTGTTGTTAATCACTCATATAAAGAAAAATGATAATGAAAATAATATTGTAACTCATAGCCACAATACTAGAATAAGAAGCCTCAATTATCAGGATGTACCCAGAATGAACACAGCATTTGGGCAAAGATCAATAGGATATTTAGGGCCAACAATTTACAATAGAATTCCACTGGAAATAAAAGAAGAAAGCAATAATAATAGATTTTAAAAAAAATAAGGAATTGGTTATATAATATTGGTGTCCACCGTAGTGAGGAGCTCATAGTAAATAGGATGTGAATAGAAATACGATTATGCATACTTAGGTAGTTTTAGGTAGTAAATAGTTTTTATTATTGTAATAGTTATAATGGCTAGTTAGGAATAGTATTAGCTTCATCTAAGGTTTATATTGATGATCACCCCAACACATAATTTTATAGTGGGGAATCATATTTTTTCAAATTTAGCAATGAAATCACTGTGTTTTATATTTAATAATATTGTCATGTTTGAGCTATATCAATAAACTCCTCTGGATGTGTTCTACATCATCCAGAGAAATTATTATTATTATTATTATTATTATTGTTGGAAAGAGCACAACAATTTGCTGAAGATACACGTATTTTCAATATGTGACCCAATCATTTAGGGTGCTTTTTTAGGGGTCAACTGAAGAAAAATGAGTGTGTAACATATTCCTTTCTGATGACTGTGGTGTGCTATGGTGTATTCGAAATTGCCTACTGTATAGTTTATTTATTTATCTATTTCACAATAGATTGAAAATAGAGTTTTCAATTTTTAGAGCATTGACAAAAGAATAAACAGATACCAAATATTATTCATCATAACGTGAATCAGGCTAGTATAAATAAAAATCATTTCCAGCAAAATGCACCAGACAAAAGTGTATCCACATTCCTTGCCTCAAAGCATTAAGACGCAATTCTTCCATGAGATCTATTTTATTGATAAATTTTCAGATAAATTTATTAGATAAAAATTTATCTAAAATTTCAATTAATCTTTTATTTGAAATCCAATAAAAAAATTAAAAACATCACAATTCAAATGCTTCTTAAATAAATATGACCCAAGAATGTGATTATCGATTATTCCAGTCCACACATTACCCAAAAATTTGTGCTGTAACCGGTTTGGTCTCATTACGTGAGGATTTTCAGTTGCCCAAGTATGTGTATTATGAAAATTGACAGCACCACTTCCTGTGAATGTGCTCTCATCCGATCTACCTTTATTGGGAAGCAGTGATTCAACAGAGATTAATCATTTTGGGGAAAAATCTGATTAGAACAAGATTTTGAAATAAAATTTCTACTCTCTTAGCTCTTGTCCCTTACACACTATTCTTGTGGGTTTGTGACAGTTTTTTACAATTTTCAAGCATTTGCAAATCACCAATTTATCAAATTTTAGTCTCATTTTAAAGCTTGAGTAATGAGGAAGTCTTTCTGTAAAATTTTCATTATGTCACCCTAAAAACAAATCGAGAAAAATCGCTTTGAAACTTCAGCGAGATTTAGAAAAATCCACTTTTTTGTACTTTGACCCCTAAAAAACACCCCCTAAATGATTGGGTTACAAATTGTAAATACGTGTATCTTCAGCGAAATGTTGTGCTCTTTCCAACAATGTCATCATAATTCCAATCTGATCAGTAGTTTTTGAGTTATTGAGTATTTAATGGCGGGAAGTGAGCGTATCTCAAAAAAAGTCATAATATTTAGATATCTCGAAAACAAAGGCCTCATTTCAAAAACGTCACTGAACATTTTTTGTCATCCTTGGTAACCGGTTTTTACACCTTACATGGGACTCTCTGTATAAGTATCGTGTATGGTAGGTATTTTTTGTGGAAAATAAATCTGTGTAAAAGAGCAACGATAAACTTGAACTTTAAGTGATAGATGTCTTGTGAATTTTAAATAAATCAGTATCTTCAAAACAACCGTTTTTCGTTACCTCCTTCCCCTACAATAAGCTTCCCTTTCCAAAATTAGTTGTTTGGAAGTGCCCGTAGGGCTCAATAGTATAATTATTATCAGGTATATAATTACTACGAAGTTTTCCCAATATTTTTTCAAATTCCCTGACTTTTACAGAATTTAAAAATTCCCTGACTTTTCCCGGTTTTCCCGGTCGCTAGTCACCCTGGCCTGGCATTTTTTAATTGATGATTATATAATACAAGCAATTTTGGAATGCACAAATGAAAAATTACTGAAATGGCTGCCAACTACGGACAAGAAGCTTTGAATTATCATCATTTTGATCATCTTGATAAAGTTGAGTTAGAGACATTTTTAGGATTATTGTATCTGGCTGGGGTTTTCAAGTCCAACCACAATGATGTCTCTGGATTATTTGCAACTGATGGAAAAGCATTTTGGAAAAGGATGTGATATTTTCAGAGCAGTGATGCCTAAGCAGAGATTTTTATTTTTGCTAAATGTACTCCGGTTTGATTCAATTGAAACAAGAGAAGAAAGGAAAATGAATGATCCTTTTGCAGCCATATCAGATATTTTTGATAGACTTATAGAAAACTGTACCAAAATTTAATTCATTCTTCTTAATTATTTTCTTTTTCTTTTTCTATTACTAATTATAGAAATTTGTTAGTAATTTTTAATAAATTTATCATTAGAAAATATGGTGGTAAAATGTATTATTCTGCATTGTTATGTTGGTACTTCTGTTCCAACGTCCGAGGTGACGCATACCAAAAAAGAATCTGGTCTGTTTGATTCAAAAATGGAGATTGTTAACTTTGTCTAATTCTTCTTGAAAATTCTCCTTAGTTATCTCATGGATTGAGATACTAATTTTAGAGTATGGATACTCAATAATTATTTTTTATTTATCTCTTTTACTTCGAATGATTTTGTCACCAATTTAAAAAAAAAACAATTTGGGTAAGTTTTATTCGTATTTCTACTTGTTTGTATTGCTTGATTGATCTTGTTCAACCTCATGAAACTCTGTAGTAGTTTCTTTCAATTTATTGTTAATTTTGTCTTTTAAATTAATTATTCCAGTAAAAGTTCTGATCCTTCTGATATAATTTTCTTTTAGTAATTTTGGAATCTACTTAACCTAACTCAGATTAATTTTGTTTAATTTCATTCTGCATAACTAAGTTCTCTTATAACTTTCTTAGTAATTTTCATCTTCCATAATTTATTCCTTTTAATTGTTGTAATACTTGTTTCTCATGTTTAACTTTCTTGACTTTAATTTCATTCTTTCTTGAACAAAAATTGTAACCTTTCTTATGAAATCTAGGCAATTTGGGTTGATTCTCATCTAGGTCAACTATGATTCTCATTGTAAGTCGATTTAGATAATATTGTATTTTATTCTTTCAACAGGTTTTTTTTAATACCATGTACTCAATAATCTAATATCAAAATTGCTGCATAAGTTGGATGAGAAATGAACTAAAACATTACGATTACAAAACATGTTCACAACCTAACAGGATTCAGTGTGTATTAACACAGACACTCACTTATTACCTTTTCTACAATATGGTAAGCTGATCTACAATTTTCTTCGTCACTTCGCTTCGAAATAATTAACTCCGAAAAACCTGATTTATTTGCTAGTAGGCCTACTAAGCTATATTTCGTCGATAAAATTAATAGTCATGACTTTAAACTTTGTAACCAAAAATTAATATTAATTTTCCTCTTATTTTGTATTTCTTTTTCTAATATATATTGAGTACTGGTGACTTTGTCATTCGAAAAACTTCTTTTTATTTTACTTTACCTGCTCTTGACTAGCATATTATCGGTACTTTATGATTCGCCGCCTCTAGGTGCAACACCTTCTTTTGTGCCTTCCCGTTTCGGCCTTGGTCAAAACGGGATGTGTTACAAAACTCAGGATCTAACTATTCTTGTGGAATTAATGTGACAGTGGATGAAATGCACTGTCACATGTTTCTCTCAGCCCTTGCCATATAATTGCCTAGACATCTAGAGTAAAAAGCCAAATTATTTTGTGTGGCTAAATTTTGGCATTTTAAGTATTAATTGTGGACTTCTCAGGCAGGACCAAAAAGCATTAGAGTTCCTCAGACTATTGTCTATATTATAAATTTTAAAATCACTGTAAAACCCTAAAAGACCGACTCAAGCCCAGCTGACCAATGAAGAACCTGATGGCAGCCCAGTGAGGGGACAACAACATTCCACTATGCCATCTATCAACTGTATTCTTCAGTGGTGAATATAAAAATTTATAATAAATGGAGTTCCATTTGTGTGCACCTTGAAAACGATCAAAAACATATTCATTACTGGACAACCCCTATTTCAAAGCTACAGCTTGTACTGGCACAAAATCTTCTTCCTTGTGGTCTAAAAACACCCTTAGTGAGGTGAAATCACTAAACACAAACGCCAACTTTTAGAAATCTGATCTCAAATAATATTTTAAAAAAAATCTTAATTACCACAGACTCAAGTTTCAATATATATTTTAGTAAATCTTATCTGGTTCTAAATTTTAATTTTCTGTTCCATGATTGGAACCTATATTATTCTAGTACCAATAAATTTTCATCTATTTTTCTATTTTCTCAGGCAACAGTGAATGTGCTATGGGAAATAATTGGACCTCAGCTAGTTCAGAGAACTTTGACACCAGCACAATTATTAATATATTTTTGGACACATCAAAATCTCATGTCCAACCAGGGAACAAGCTGGGACCTATATTAACCACTAGGGTTTCTATTCAATAAATTGTAATGAAACAAACCTCAGACCATACTTTAAATTTGAATCTTGTGCCAAAGCAGATTGATTGTTTATATCGATCATCAAAATATCGATTTCCCAATTGAATAACAAATAATAACTTAGTTTACAGTAGATAGTTTCTTTATTATAAATAAAATAATACAACAATATATAATAATTCAATAATAATTTTAATAACAATTTATATATACAATTTTTTAGAAACATTTATCCAAATCAAGTTTTGAGTTGAACGATGAAGATTAAAGGCATTGTACTGCTTGAAAGGGGGCTTACTCTCATCTCTAGATCGAATGGCTGCTGGAGGCTTGTTGAAGATGTTTAGAGTCATTTTACATAATATAGTCACAATATAATTTTAGTCTCATGAATCCAAGACATTATTTGAAGTATTTTTTCAATTTTGATTCTTGTATTTACAATTTTAAACAATTGATTTGTCTAGTTATGCAAGTGAAAGTTGTATTTGAAGCAAAGCAGGCTAAGCGTAAGCATGTTGCCTAGGCCTATTTGTGAAAAGGAAAGTATTTCATTTCATGATCTTTTCTATGTTTTTATATTTTACTTATTGAATTCTGTAAAAAATATTAAAATATAGCAGTGAATGCCATTAACCAAAAACTTGTCTTATTTTGCTTATCAAATCCAATCTCATCACTGTCATATTTGGATTTTTATACCCAAAAAACCGATGACCTCAGAATGAAGGCACAGGCCGATACTCTGTTGTGTGGTGAACAGAAATTTGCATAGAATGCTTTTTTCAGCATAATTAGATTTCTGTTTATTACACGGAGGGCAAGTCCAGTTTTTCATTCTGATAATACAAAGAGAATCCAACCGAATTGACAAAAAGATGGCAGACTGCGACACATTGCAAAATGTACAGGTTATTTATGACAGGAAAATACAACTTAGGAATATTGCTGCTTGCTGGTCTGGATATACCCCCAACAGTAAAATATTCAAGGCTTCAAGAATCAAAGACCATCTTGAAACAAACAACTATGATGACCATCAGTTGGGAGATATATGACTGCAAGAGATAACTGCTGACACCAATCTTAAATGCAGTGAACCTTGCATTGCCATGACAATAAAGCACAATGTAGAGCATAAAATGTGGTAGAAAGGTCATTTGGGTTGTGGAAAAAAGCTTTCCATGTTTGGCTTATGGGCTTCAAACACAGGTGGACTGTACCCTATAGATCATTGTGGTGACTGCAGTGCTACATAACTTGACCCTTGAAAGAGGTGAAGTACCAATAAATGTCTTTGACTGACAAGAAGATGAAATGCCTCAAGTATTTGACCAAGAAAATGACAAAGTAGGCAACATCTACAGACAGAGAATTGTAGAGGAACATTTTACATAAAGTTAGGAGCAAAGTATCAATAATATTTTTAAGATCTACTACACCACTTAAACTGATTATATACCACCTAATTTCAAGTGCTTATCATTTTTTTGTAATGTTTATAAAGTTATTTAGTTGTTTTTGAGGTTCCATTGACTAGTTTTAAAAGAATTTACTCTTAGTTATGTTTAACATGTAGCCTAACTTGTATGGCAAGATTCTAATAATATTCAGATAAAATATTTGTGAATATTTTGTGTTTGTAAAATATTTTGTGTAATTAATTGATTTGTGATGGCATTAGTATTCAAGATCATTTTTATCCACAACAATAATTTTGAAGCCAGCACAGCACCTCTCATCCATTGGTACAGACAGACAAAATTGAAGGTATGTAAGGTATCCCAACATATTTCCTTCAACCATAAATGTCTCAAATTCAAAATCATACCCAAGTACGCTCAAATCAAAATCAACAATCCTACAATACCTGCCAAAATCACACAAAACCAAGCCCAACTCCTCTTCCTAAAGAATTCAATCAAACATCTTCACATGAAGAAAGATCAACTCAATAGAACAGTTTTCAATTTACATCTTCTACTTCCAAAACACCTCTTTTTCATAGAGCATGAAGAAGTCCTACAGTTCACCAATTCATTCATAAAGACCCAAATTGCCTTGATTAAAAGATGTCATAACCTCAAATTCGAAGCTCTTTTTCAAAACCAACACCTCAATGTCAATCCACAGCCTTTTCACCCTCGCACTATCAACACAACAAACATCCAATTCACTCAATAAGAAATGAATCTGCTTGACAAAGGTCTCAAACACAATTTGAATATAAATATGAGGTCCAAAAACACCCTACAAAAAATTATAATAGACACAGAAAGCCCTGTCAGTAACACAGCACCTGAACATCATGAGTACATAAGATATGCCACCAAGCTTAATATCAACAAAGCCCTAAACTACAATAGATCTTATAACAACCAAGAAGACAAAACAATGAAATATATACTGAAAAAACAAAAAGACCATAACATCACCATAACCAAAGCTGACAAGGGCAACTGTACTGTTATCATAGAAACACCTAACCTTAACGAAAAAGTCCAGAACTTCATTCATGAAAATCATATCATTGAACTCACACATGATCCCACCACGAAATTTCATTCATCAATAAAACAAGCCATTAACAACACCAAACTCATCCTCACTCCTGCACAAAAATATCATTCTAAACAAATTAAACTCTCTTCCCCGAAGAGCTCTACCTAAAATCCACAAACCCAACATGCCCATAAGACCATTAGTCAATCATACACCTGCTCCAGCTCACAAAATAGCTAAACACCTTGATGCAATCATTGGAAAAAACATAACATTCAACCATCACTCATCCATCAAAAACAATTTACACTTAGTTAAAAAAAAAAGATATACACATTCCACACAACTCAACACTTGCCTCATTTGACATAAAAAATCTCTACACAATCATACCTATTGATGAAACACTCCTCTACCTCAAAAACATGCTAATTGACAACAACACACCTCCTGCTCACATTAATGAAATTATGTCACTCATCAACACCATCACAAAACAAAACTATTTCACCCACAATAATAAATTATACACACAACCCACAGGTCTCCCAATGGGATCTCCCATCTCTCCCATCCTAGCCGAAATCTTCATCCACAACATTGAAAAAACCCACATCCTCATTGACAATCCACATTAAGAAAAAATCATTTATTGGTACAGATATGTAGATGACATCATTGTACTGTACAAAGGTAACACCAGACAAGTTCACACATTTCTCACCTACATCAACAAAATCCACCCCAATCTCACATTCACCTTGGAAACTGAAATTCATAATTCTCTCAACTTTCTTGACCTCACAATCACCAAAACAAATCATCACCATATATTCAAAATTTACAGTAAACCTACCTCCACAGACATGATAATTCATAATCACTCCAACCATCCAACCCAACACAAACATGCAGCTCTCAACTTCATGATTCACAGACTCATCAACATACCCATGAACTCCACTGACTACCAAACTAAACTCAATACCATCAAATACCTAGCCTCAAAAAACGGATACAACCCATCCATCATTGACAAAAAAAAAACTCCATAGAATCATTCACAAACAACAAAAATCCACACAATTGCCACCAGACTCCAAATACATCATATTAACATACATCAATCATACAACACAAACAATAGCAAATACCTTCAGAAAGCTCAACTACACAGTCGCATTCAAAACCAACAACACCTTAAGAAAACTCACCACCAACTACACCACCACCACCTCCAACATTCATAATCATTCTGGCACTTACAAACTGACATGCAACGAATGTGACAGCTTCTATATTGGACAAACTGGCATATCTTTCACAACCAGATTCAAAGAACACATAAAAGCCCTCACCCAACCACAGACAAAATCAAATTATGCTGAACATCTACTCACAAAAAATCATTCATTCACCAACATTGATCAAAACCTCCACATCCTTCACATTGCCCCCAAAAGTCAAAAACTCAATACTCTTGAACAATTTGAAATTTACAAACATTCCATTTCACATCCTCAATTCATACTCAATGACCAACTTAATTTCAAATCCCATACCCTCTTCAACATCATCACACAAACCCCTCCTAAAAACACCTCCACCACACCCACTTCCCCCACCACATCCACTCCTCCCACTACCTTCCTACGACCACCAGATCTTACATACTAGAAAACTACTCAGTCTGCAACCAAGCGCCAAAGAAGAACAACAGAGTTTGAAACGCGTCTGCCGCGACTCAAAAAGGTCAGTTCTGCACAGCAAGATAATACATATGAATAATTTTTATGGATATCCAAATAATTGATTATTCCAGTAGTTCAGATGATGTAATTGAATTTTTAGTATTAAATGTAAATAATCCAACAAAGTATAAACATCTTGCTCCTTGCTGCTTGCAGCATTTATCTTGCTGGCACAGTTTTCAAGCTCAACCTCTGAGCAAGGATTTTGTTTACAATGCTTTGGATTCTGGTCTCCAGCACCATTCTCTGAGACATAATTCTGAATACGTGTACCAAAGGCAGCCCAAAAACTCATTCCAGAACCTATACCATGATGTTTATCCTCTCTTAATGGTTATTACAGAAAGATGAATAAATCACATGCTATGTATCACCCTATGAATGAAACCCATCCATACTTTTTCTCTAGGGATTATGTGGTCATTCAAATGCCAACTGAAATCTGTTTTCACACTGAGGGAAGGACTACACTGAGTATGATTGTACTACACAATAGAGTTAAACAAGTGATATACACCTTGAACATAACTAGGAACCTTAAATGGATCTAAGGGGTCTTGGATGTGGAGGACACTCCAAAATCACCCTTTTGTTGGACTAAAATAGGTTCTTACCAAAATGAAATAATTATGGGATCAAACTCAGCCTTACTTTTCAAAAGGTCTTTTATTCTAGTACAATTTTTCGATATCTCAATCTTGTCATGTATTGATAGCTTTATTCTTCTGCTTTAAATTGATATATCATATGATAGGATCTGATCATCTATTGATGAGAAAAAAATTATCTACTGTCATGCTGTAACGGATTTTTTGTACCAGTAGCTCATTTTTTCTTCAGTCCATTTTTCTAATTCTTCTAGTATTACTCAAGACTTTTATGGAATACTTATACACTATTTTCATGTTACTACACCTGAAGGCATTGGAATAACATGTGTTCTGTATTGCTAGTTTCTTCAACTTTGTTTACATTGATAGTGGAGAAAATTTGATAAATTGAAAGATTTGTTAGTGGAAGAATGGAACTGTTTCTTGTTTGTGCTCTGCTGCATTTTTATGAAATATTTGGTATTTCTACACATTATATAAAAAATGCCTAGACTAAAAAGGATTTTTAAGAAAGTCAAAAACATTGGTAGACCTAAATCTAATCCTACTTCTTCAACATTGGTAGCTTCTCCAGATGACACTGGAACGGCTTCTACTCCTACTTCAAGTGTTACAAATCCAGAGACAAAATCAAGTGCATCAAAAAAAAGTTGAGTAGACATCACCAACAATATGAAAGATTTGAGAATTCAAATTTTCAGTATCAAATTGTAGATGTACAATGTATAGAGCAAAGGATAAACAACATTGCTGTTTGTAAACAGTGTGGAGGCCCACTGAAACCTTTTCTTAGTAATAGAGTAGGCTTGGCATTTTCAATGAACTTACAATGCTCACAAGAACAGTGCAATATAAAAGTTTCCACACCAAATTGCCCTAGTGTTAGGTTAGAAAATAGAAATAATAAGCTACATGATATCAATATTTATTTTGTTTATGCATGTTGATCCATTGGTGTAGGTCAAGAGACTGCTGAGATGTTTAGTGCTGTTATGAACTTGCATATGCCTTCAAAGTTTGCCAACCATAATAAATATTTGTTACCTGCAGTTGAAAAGGTTTGCAAAGATTCAATGAGAGAAGCTGCCAAATTGGCTGTTGAAGACAATGATTGTGATAATTGTATTGCTGCAGCATTTGATGGTAGCTGGCAATGCTGTGGCTTTTCATCACTGCAAACAGTATCACTACTGGCCAAGTTGTTGATGCTGTAGTCCTTTCAAAATTTTGTACTTGCAAGGACAGATTTAAAAATATACATGATGATAATTGCATAGCTAATTATAGTGGACCCAGTGAAGGCATGGAAGTTGAAGGAGTGAGACAAATGTTTGGAAGATCAGAGGCATTGTACAACATAAAATACAAATATTCAAAAGAACAACCATATGGCCGAGACTTTGAGGTTGGAAAACTGGAGTGTGTGAGTCATGTTCAGAAACATATGGGCTCACGTCTTAGATGATATAAAAAGAGCAACACCAAGTTGGTTCTGTCTGATGGTAAGACACTTGGAGGATGTGGTAGACTTATGGACTCTGTGATAAACACAATCCAACTATTTTATGGACTAGCTATTAGGAGAAATGCAAAAAACGGCATTGCAGCAATGAAACAGGTGATTTGGTCATCTTAGTTCCACCAATGAGGCTCCATGTCTTAGATGATATAAAAAGAGCAACACCAAGTTGGTTCTGTCTGATGGTAAGACACTTGGAGGATGTGGTAGACTTATTGACTCTGTGATAAACACAATCCAACTATTTTATGGACTAGCTATTAGGAGAAATGCAAAAAACGGCATTGCAGCAATGAAACAGGTGATTTGGTCATCTTAGTTCCACCAATGAGGCTCCATGTCTTAGATGATATAAAAAGAGCAACACCAAGTTGGTTCTGTCTGATGGTAAGACAATTGGAGGATGTGGTAGACTTATGGACTCTGTGATAAACACAATCCAACTATTTTATGGACTAGCTATTAGGAGAAATGCAAAAAACGGCATTGCAGCAATGAAACAGGTGATTTGGTCATCTTACTTTCATCTTAGTTCCACCAATGAGGCTCCATGTCATGGCTTATATCCAACTGGTGATGACAAATGGTGTAAATTCAAAAAATTGATTGAAGATGGTACCACTTACAAGCACAATGAACACACACATATTTCTTCTGTTGTGCTTAAAGAAATAAAACCTATTTTTTTAGATTTAGCCAACCCAGAACTGTTAGGTAAGTGCATTCATGGAGGAACACAAAACTTGAGTGAGTTACTGAATAACATTATTTAGTGTAGAATCCCAAAAAAAAGTATTTGTGAGGCTGGACACATTCAAACTAGGCGTCTATGATGCTATTGGAAATTACAATAAGGGCAACATAACTAAGTGTCTTGTGTTTGAAACTCTTGGACTAGAACCAGGTAATTATTTTGTGCATTCAATGAAGTACATTGACAACCGGAGGATACTTCAAGCAGAAAAATCAATTGAAATAACTGAAAAAAATGTAGACAACAGAAGAGCTTATAGCGAATTAGATTGGAGGAGATTTTTGAGGAAAAAGAAGGTACTGATAACCCTTCATATGCTCCAGGACACTTCTGAATGTAAGTCAAATGCTTTTATATTTTTAAATTCCATTTTTTTCACTTTAGGTACATTTTTCTCAGAAACCCTTTGAGGCAGAAGTCTGGAAATTCGTACAGTACTATTTATTACTATTATGCACTTTAGCAGGAGATAATTGAAAAATAATAAAAAATCCCATTTTATATTACTTTTGTAATTCAATACTCACATTTGAGCAGTTTTTGAGCAGTCATTCATAAAAAATCATATTTTGAAAACAAAATCATAAAAATTAAAAATCTTGAGCTAAAGTATGTAAAAAGGTCATGTTACTCAGTGTTCAAAATCTCAGTTTGATCAGTTTGATTTTGATAGATCTCTAGATACAGATACCAACATTAACTTATAGAGTTATTTTTTGGTCTGCTCCCCTTAGATTGGATGCCTTTTATTATTATAGTGACATAGAATTCAAGGAATACTATAGTCTTTCTTAAACCTAGGAGTGCCATAAGCTGGCTCAGCTGACTTTTGAAATTGCATGTAGAATACCAGGTGCTGGTTCAATTGACTGACACTAAGCTCTTGACTACTGCTTTCTCCTGCTACCTAGCGGTTGAACTAGATACAAGATGAATAGGAAACATTCAAACCTACAAATTCATATGTGATATATTGTGTTTATTTTCAGTTTATAAATGGCTACTGATCATGAAGTGTCATGTTTTTATCAGTCGGATTTTCAAGGGAATTGTGTTTTACAATGGTAGAAAATGGATTCTGATGACTTTATAGACTTTGAGGGCAGTGATTTCGATAAATCAGATTATTCAATTCCTAACTCAGACACTTTAGATAGTAGTGAATATGAAATTTCTGATATCTCAACTTCTTGTGTTGAGCCTGCCAATGTGAGTACACCATATTAACCTGGTGAAAATGTATCACACTCATTTTTTTCAATTAGGCCTACTGTGGAATTGAATTTTGATAAATCTAGTGATAATTCATATACTGGTTTAGATAATGAACAATGTATACTTTTAGAAGTAGAGCAGTTAGATCATGAAACTGCCAATTCTTCAAGTGCTACACCCATACAAGTCATTGTTGTTTCACCAGCTGAGAGCTTAGCTCTTCAAGACCAAGCAAATGAGAATTTTTCACTCAGAGATGAGACAATTGTTTTATATTCATAGGATATTGAATCAGGTGATAACTTCCCATTGATATATCCTACAACAGTACCAGTAAATAATAGGAGTCAACTTCTGTCTTCTAGCCACTCTACACCTGGACTGAGCAATCAACCTCCAGATGCAATAATTATTATTGATCCTGTTCATTGAATCTGGATCCCTAAGAATGTGTTATAGCCTATTTACAAATTTAATTCAGGTTTTTTATTATCTCTCTTCTTTGAATTCTATAAGAATCGTTAAAATCGTTAGTGTAACACTAAAGTGTTGAAGACTACAGTGTCAAGTGGATTGAAGGTTATGTTATTTGGAAATTCTGACTTTTTAGTCCGTTCAAAATTAGTATTTACTTGTATTAAATCAATATATGACACCTCCTGAAAAACCTACTGGTTTAGGAGGACCTTTGCTGTAATGATACTGTAAATAAATTGACTGATTGAAATTTAGTTGAGGAGATGAACAGCAATAGGCAAGTGGGAGACAATCTTGTGGAATATACTACAGACATGAGAGTATATTGCATTCAACATTCTTCAATACCAGAAAAAGGTTGGATCTCTTATTATTAAAAATAGGTCAATCACAGTACAGTAGCCTGATTAATGTGGTTGGACACCTGCAGAATAAATTTTAAAATAGTAATATTATACTATTATCACATTGAATTATCATGCATAATTCATTACGAATATTTTTCCATTTTCTCAGGTAACAGTGCATGTGCTACTGAAAATAATTGGACCTCAGCTAGTTCAGAGAGGTGTTAGGGGTAGCCCTTTGACACCAGCACAATATTATAGATTTTTAGACACACATCAAAATCTCATGTCCAACCAAGGAACAAGCTGGGACTTATATTAACCACAAGGGTTTTTTATTCAATAAATGTACAGGTTATTTCTGACAGGAAAATATGACTTAGGAATATTGCTGCTTGCTGGCCTGGATATACCCACAACAGTAGAAAATTCAGGGCTTCAAAAATCAAAGACCATCTCAAAGAAAACAAACAACTATGATGGCCATCAGTTGAGAGATGACTGCAAGAGGTAACTGCTGACACCAATCTTAAATGCAGTGAACGTAGCACAACCCATAGCAATAAAGCACACTGTGGTGCACAAAATGTGGTAGAAAGGATATTTGGGTTATGGAAAAAAGCTTTCCATGTTTGGCAAGGGGTTTGATGAAAAGATTCAATTTTCCAATTTTGTGATTTCTAGTCACTTTTGATATTTCTCTACATGAAATAACCAACCATATGCAAAAAAAAACATTCTTGATTGAAAAAAAAATCTTTTTTAAAACAGATGGAACTTGTCAAATTTGTTTGTTTTGCAATGCAAACGATTTTAGTTCATTATAATAATGTTGTAAAAGTCGATCTTTTCAATCAAATTGATCAAATGATCAATTTGTAAAATAAAAACAAATGGTGTACAATTTTTCCAAGACATTCTAAACCATAGTAGCCTGGTTTCATAGGGGTTCGTGAAGTTTTGTGCAGTATTATGTGATTCTGTTTTTTTTTTCAAAAATGACAGTCCAAGAATTTATTAAAAAAAAAGGTATTGGTTGTAGAAAAAAAAACAATCCAGTGAGTGTGATACAGAGAAAACTATTGATAGGTTATGTAGCACTCAATGTGAATCTCAGCTTGACGCCTCTGTTGCTAGCATTTCTTCAGAGAAAAAACTTTCAAAATCAGTGAATCTTTGTAACAATTTTTTCCCAAATCTGTACAATTTTGGGTATTATTTTAATTTAGATGTTTTATTTGTAGTGTTGTTTTATCCCTAACATTCGGTGATTATCTTTTATAATGGTTGAATATGTAGTAATATGAAGTTATGAGGTTAGTATTATTATTTTACTTGGGACCAGAAATTCTTCCAAATTCAGTGGAAGATTGGATATTTTGGAATGATATTTTTGCTTTCTTCAAGCTATTTTGCATTGTCCTGTACACCAATATATTGTCAGCTTCATGTCTTGATGTGTATTCTTGCAATAAACTAATAAAGGGAGAAAGCTAATTGAACTATTAATATTGCTCTCTCCATTTCTTGATTTGTGTTGAAACTTGTAGCTCAGTCATCCAGATTTGTCCATGCTAGTAGTTTGCTCTTTTTACACATGCAACAATTGTAATTATGAATCACTGATTTTTATTTCATGAATGGAGTCATCCCTTCCCCCTTTTGTCTTTAGTGGGAAGTAGTCAGTTTGCATTTGATACCTCACTTCCACAGACATTTGACAATTGAACTCACATGAAGAATCTCACATGACTGGAAGGCAACAGCTGAACTCACAGCAGCCACCTAACCTAAAACGTTTTTGTATAAACTTTTTGGTGTGACACAGAAATGGATAAACTCCCATCTGGTATAGTGAATTTGATGAATTCTGATGAAATCAACCATTTATTACTTCTTCTTGATAATGGCGATGATTCAAGCAATGGAGGATTGGTTGAGGATAAAGTAGACCACAATGAGTTTGATGCATTTAAAGGTAAATAATATAAATGTTCTATTTATTGAATTTTCTAATCTTGCATAGTAAATTATGCTTATATATTCAGATTTTCCAACATCCAAATCAGTTATACAATTGAGAAGGTTGTTTCCAAAAGGTACTATATCCATATTTTTAGAAAATTCATTTTATTATTTATCTGGTATATATAGAACATTCTACATAGGATGGAGCTATTATTTTGTTCCAGAAAATACTATTTCATGCATAAAACTGGCTTCAAAATAACAGCTTCATTTCAAAAGGTACTGTATCCAATTTTCCAAAAAGTACTATTTCCATTTTGGCCCAAAGAGTACTATATCCCAAATAGGCATCACAAGCTACCACATTCTCAAGCCAGAAAGTACTATATCCATGCTATGAATGTTTTGATCACTTCTTTTTCTTGAAATAAACTGATGAGGAGTACTTTCTGGAAACAATCTGTTGGCTGCACTGAGTTAAATCATATGATTTTGAGCAGAAATTTCTGTTTGTTGCTTGAGTATTGAGGTTAAAAGTGTGTGTGAATTGCGTTCAAATGTGTCTACTTTCATGTTGTGATTCAGATATTATTTAATTCAGTTCAGTTACAAATAACAATTGTAGTGTGTAATTTGAATTGTCCTTGTTCAGATTAAATAGATTTGAAAATGTCCAACAGTGATCTTCTTTGTGAAAGTGATGATGACAGGTGGGACTACTGCCGAGAATCCAAGAAGCCAAGGAAACGAAAGTCAGATCCAAGCAAGTGGGCGAAGAATGTCATAAAAGCAAAGAATAAAGATGCTAGGGATAAGGGCTGTTTTATAGACTGTGAGCATAATTTGAAATTTTGTAAAGCTGGAACAATCAATGAAGAAACAATGAAAATATTTCATGGGAAATATAAAAACCTCACTACTGCTGTTGATGAAAGAAAATTCATACAGAGACATATTACTGTAACACAAGTGAAACGGAGACGTGTAAATGAAAATGCTGCTCAAAGGAAACAGTCAATTTCAATAAACTGTTTCATTCAAGGTTCTGAGGGTCCTATCCCAGTTTGTAAAAAGACTTTCATGAGTATTCTGTTGATAGGTCGACGAAAAATTGAAATAGCTGCAAAACAAATTTCTATTGCCGATGAAGTGATGACTGAGAGAAGAGGTGGGGCTAGAGTGTCTTGTATTCAACTCAACTGATGGAAGAAAATCATCGAACATATAAAACAATTCAAATGTAAGGAAAAACATTATGGTAGAAACAATGCACCAGGACGAGCTTATCTGCCATCCAGTTTATCCATCCGAAAAATGTGGGAAATGTACAAGGAAAAATATAATGATGAGGACTGTAGATATGGTATCTACTGGAGTGTTTTCACCCACAATTTTAATTTAGGTTTTGGTTCTAATAAAACGGATATTTGTAGTGAGTGTGTCAGCCTTAAAGTTAAACGTAAAATAGAAACTGATATTGAGAAGAAAAAGGTGTTACTGGTGCAGCTTTTAGTGCATAAGAAAAGAGCAGCAGTATTCTACAAGGAATTGAATGTACATCCACAAAAGAGCATCACCATAGTTTTTGATCTCATGCAGAATCAACCGCTGCCTAGAACTGAAATAGGTGAAGCATTTTACTCTCGCCAAATGTGGTATTACATATTTGGTATTGTAATACATGATAATACGTCGGCACTATCCAAGCAAAATGTTCATTTCTACAGATGGCTTGAATCGAACTACAGGAGAGGCTGCAATGAGATTGTCTCATGTGTGTGGCACTTTCTGAATAGGGTCATACCCAATCTAGTTGGAGCACCAATCCATGAATCAATTGAAGAGCTACGTGTATTCTGTGACAGCTGTGTAGGACAAAATAAAAACTATACAATGCTCTTCATGCTGATCAAGTACTGCCTGAAAGTGAGTGTTAATTTGAAATGGACATTCCCTGTGAGAGGACATTCTTATCTTCCAGCTGATCGTGCTTTCGGACTTGCAGAAAAGAAGATGAGAAAACTACAAAATGTTCTTGATCCCAGACCATATGATGAGATCCTATCATCTATTGGGACACTTCATACTAGAGATGTGATTATTCAAAACTGGAAAGAGTCTGTGCAACCCTATTTGAAATCAAATAAGGGTTTCAATATCAGGGATTCCAAAGTGATTACATTTAAATTCAAAAATCCATCACAAGTGAACGTTCGGCAGTTCTACACAGAAGGCACAGGGACTGAGCATTCTATTTTGAAAAACAAATTTAAGAATACCTCAAAGATTTCTTTACCACTCAGACAAGTGAAGAAATTCAATCACATGTCTGATGACAAGATCAAAGATATCAAAAATCTGTTGCACAAATTAGGAGTGAATTGGGAAAATAATCAATTTTTCAGAGACTGTCTGTCTGCTCAAGAAGTGTCAGCCAATAATGAACCAGATGACGTAGATGTTGTGAATGAGGATCTATTTTAAATTTTGAAATATTAATTAGGCTAATATTTTTTCCATTCAATTTGTTTTTCATGTAGAGTACCATAATAAAACACCATAATAATATTTAAAAAAGTGGCCAAACTTGTTTATTTTTCTATATACATGAATATTATATGACTTGAATTTTCTTATCCATTAGGAACTGCAAAGTTTCATTGAGGTTTTTATCACTATTAACGACCTGCAGAGCTTAATTTTGTGAGTGAATATTTTATATATTCCTCTTAAAACTAGAGGTTATTAATTGTGATAAGAACCTTGAATAATATACTTTAAAATATTTATAATGAAGAATGAATTTGGTCTAATGTTTTAAGCTGACACATTTTGCAAGCTTTTAAACAAACCCTCTTCTCAACAAAGATATTTCGTTTCAAAAAGTACTATATCCATTCAGTTTTATTTCAAAAAGTACTATATACTAATTAAAAACCAAAAAGTACTATATCCCAAAACTTTCATTTAGTTTTCGATTTTTATCAATTTAAATAGTCATGATATAGTAAAAGTGAAAATTTAAATAAAAATACAAATTCTTGCCAGTTCATTTGAGCATTTGATCGAAATTACAATAATTGTTTTTAATTATTGAGAAGAAATAATCATGTCCTGAAATTTTTCTCCAAATGGATATAGTACCTTTTGGAAACAACCTTCTCAATTATTATAGTATTACTGTTATGAAATTCAAGATTCTCCCTGAGCACTTGCTATTTACTTGTACAGTGGAACCTGGATAATTCGAACTTCTTTAATTCGAAATCTTCTTTAATTCGAATATTTCTCTCGGGTCCCTAGCATTTTGTATTCAAACAATACTAAAAAATCGTGGATAATTCAAATTTTATTTTGGATAATTCGAATTTTTGCATGTATATTTAAGTTATAAATTTTAATCTGAGACCCAAAATAAATTGTAAATTTATCGGGAAGTACGTTTTACTAACGGTATTTGGCAAAAGTTTTGCGTTAGACCAAAAATGCGCATCATCTCAGCCTCTGGAATGTCTGGTGACTCAACCATACCAAAAAGTAGCGGTGATTAGAGAAGTGGAAAAAGGCGTAAAGAAAAAATCTGAAATCGCGAAGGACTTTGGAATTCCACCACACACCTTATCGACTTTCTTAAAGAATAAAGAAAAAATTCTCAGCAGTGCAGATGGATTTGATAAAGACAGGAAACGACTATGAGAGCCAGAAAACCCAGATGTCGACAGTTGTGTGCTGAAATGGTTTAAACAAGCGAGAGACAAGAAAATTCCTTTGAGTGGTCCCCTAATTAGAGCTAAAGCCGAGCAATTCGCTAAAGAATTGGGAAAGGAAAATTTTAAAGCGAGCACTGGGTGGCTGGATGGTTTCAAAGAACAAAATAAAATTACGTTTAAGACAGTCTGTGGCGAAAGTGGGGCTGTGAACCAGCAGGAAGCCAACCAGTGGAAGCAAAATCTAGAAGAGATGATCCAGGATAGAGAACCCAAAGATATTTTTAATGTCGATGAAACCGGCCTTTTTTTTAAATGTACACCAGACAAAACTCTGGCATTTAAAGACGAAAAATGCCACGGAGGAAAACTAAGTAAAGAGAGAGTTACTCTTTTGGTTGGAGCAAATATGGACGGTTCAGAAAAGCTGCCTTTGTTGATGATAGGGAAATCGGCTAATCCCCGTTGTTTTAAAAACGTCAAGTCAAAACCGGTGGAATATGTGAACAGTTCAAACGCTTGGATGACTGGTGACCTTTTTGCCAAGTGGTTGATTAAGTTGGACAAAAAGTTTATTAAAGAAAAGCGAACTGTTGTCCTCTTCATCGACAACTGTACTGCACATAACACCATACCAGTAATGGAAAATGTGGAAGTGGTTTTTTTCCCAGCAAATATGACCTCTGTTGTCCAGCCTATGGATCAAGGGATCATAAAAAACTTGAAACACTTCTACAGAAGTTTGTTGGTAGAAAACATCCTGGCTGGAGATGGAAACGCTCTAAAAATCAAGCTTGATATTCTCCAAGCCTCCCTAATGTGCAAACAAGCGTGGGACAGAGTGAAGCTAGAAACAATAAAAAACTGTTTTAAAAAAGCAGGTTTTGTTAAAACTGACGAAGAAAGAGAGGAAGATATTGAAGCGGAAGCCATTCCTCCAGTTGACGGCTGGAAGGACGTAGTACCCGACCCGACCATCTCATACGAAGACTTCCTCAATGTCGATGAAGATGTTGCTGTATGCGGAGAAATAACCGACGCCGAGATCATCGCAGAAGTACTCGACAGCCAGAAGCAAGACGACGACGGAGACGGTTCGGGAGACGAGATCGCCGGATCATCAGTAGAAGTGCTGGTCCCGAGTGTAGCTGAGGCCATGAATTACGTCCAAGAACTTAGAAGGTTTTTTGAAAGCCGAAATAATGTAAGTGAGTCATACTTCAACTCTTTGAATATGCTAGAATCCTTTATAATGTCGGAGAGACTTAAATCAAGGAAACAGGCCAAAATTTCATAATTTTTTGAAAAACAATAACTTTTTTATGGTTAGAGTTAAATAGTATTCCAATGGTTTATGTTCATCTTTTAATACTGTATTCTCTTATTTCTCTCTTTCATTTTAATAATGTTCATTTACATTTATCTGATTAATAAAACGTACGGTATGAGTACGATTTTAGGCACTAATGAATGTAATTTATGTTTAAAAAGTATCATTTCAATAAAGAGTTTTGATTGAAAATTTGAATTTTTATTGTTTTGGCCATGTTTATTAAGAACTTCCTTAATTCGAATTTTTGGATAATTTGAAGTTTTTGACTGGTCCCTTGAGGTTCGAATTATCCAAGTTCCACTGTATCTTATATGAATGAGCAGTTTCAGCATTTACCATTAGGTCAATCACTCTCCCTTATATAAAATTTTAGCAATATTATAGTGAAACACTGAAGCATAATTGTCAATACCACACCACAATGCATCAAACATTGATTTCACTCTCTAACAAAATGCATTTGCTTTATGTTTAGGCTCTGATATGGGAGAATCAAGGGAAGATGTGGGACAAAGAGAGAAAGAAACTGTCACACCAGAAGAAGTACTTGTCATACCAGAAGAAAATGTTACACCAGAATTGGGGTTACTCCAGACAGAGGAGGAAGACAAAATGTTGATGATTCAGTGATCAGTGATGAAAACTTCTTCAGATTGAACAATTTCATAGAAAAGAAATACATTTTTGGGGTGAATGGGGTATTTGAAACTTTCCCTATTATTTATAAATATTGAGAGACCTGAAGTAATTGCACTTTACAATAAATGTATGGGTGGGATTGCCAAATTCAATCTTTTGTTGGCAATTTATTGCACCTGCATAAAATCAAGGAAATGGACTCTCAAAAAAATAAATCATGCCTTAGACATGTGTCTTGTAAATGAATGGCTAGAATATAGATAGGATACAGATGCACTATCTCCTAAAATGAAATCAAAATATATTATAAATTTAATTTGATTTCACCAATACCTATGTAACTGAAGGACTTATATTGTCAGGTCAAAAGCCTACAAAAAACGAGGATGTTTCTTGGTACAGCCCGGACCATCAGTAAGTGCCAAACAAACAAATGGCACAAATTGCTCCCACAGAAGATATCTGGTTTGACAATATTGGACATTTAACAAAATTTCTAGACAGAAAAAAACAATATCAAAACATGTCTTATTGCTGTTAAGTCTGACTTATCCAAGTCGATCTTTGATAAGTCACATTCATAAATATGGGCCATAGTGTCAAATATATTGGACAATCCTTATCTTGGGTGCTATAATCCGTCCACAGACAAAAGAACCTTTGCACATTGTATCACTGTAGTTACCACTCCCCCACAGCTCCAACTCTTGTGCGAGTGAGAGCAACAGCTTTATTGCCCTCTCACTCACTTGCTCGACCGATGACATCATACCGGAGCATTCATTTCAATTCATACATTATTAGTACCGATGTTCACTGTAGGACAGCCAAGCATTGACTGACCCCCTCCACTACTCTAGTGAGCGAGTGAGATAAACTGCATAACATGCTCCCTCTCTCTCTCTCTGCGCAGTAGAGTTCATATTTTGAAGGTTCTTTTGTCTGTGGTTGGATTATAGGAATGCAATCAACTTTTGACAAGTGTTAAAAATCTTTAAAAAATATTTATAATAAAAATCTGTGCAGAATTTTTTTATGCTATCAGACTAAAAAGCATGACCGAAATGGTTAAGGGAGTGGATATCACAGGGATAATAGGTAAAGCAGATGCTGGTGCACTCAGGAGAGCTAAGATGCATGATAAAACAGTCAAATCAAAGAGGATGAAGGCAGTTGAAGGTGCCCACATGACCAATGAGGTATGGGGCTTATACCTCATTGGTCATGTGGGCACCTTCAACTGCCTTCATCCTCTTTGATTTGACTGTTTTATCATGCATCTTAGCTCTCCTGAGTGCACCATCTAATTTTCCATTGTACCAATTGTGAGAAGACATCCAAAAAATACATTGAATAAATGCTAATCATTGTAGTAGTTCACACCTACATAAAATATGGATGAGAGTTTTGAAAATGTATCAATTTCTCATGAAGCTTTTATGGTCCTCTAAGGCAGTGATTCTCAACCTATGGTCTGCAGACCACTTGTGGTCCAGGGACAAATTTTATGTGGTCTGTGAGGCAAACATCTAATGAATTTTAATCTTGGAGTGAGACAAAAATTAATGCATCTACTGAAATTGATTTACTCAACATGCAACTGCTCCATTCTAGAATTTGTTCATCAGTGAGTTTCACTCATCCTGGAGTATGTGTTTGCAGTATTGTGTTAACCACACTCATCTGTAGACAGATTCGTTTGCCCCAATATTCCACATATTTTCCCTCCCACTTGAATGCACCCAATAGTAGTTCAGCTATCTTCATTTATTTCTGGCCACTTTTGTGTAAAGGTGAAAGAATGGAGGAAGAAAGAGTAAACATAGAAATCGTTAATCAAATTCTAACACTCCAATGAGACCAGCAGCATTGATCTCTTTTGAGCCAAATAATGAAAAACTTTCAAATGAAATGCAAGATCAAGGAAGTCATCAGAATACAAATTTGGCCACACTATGAACTTTTTAGGCTTACAATTACTGATTTATTTCATTTTGGTTCAAATTTTTATAAAAAAGTTCAATTAAATTCATAGTTATTACAATTTTCATGTTTGTATGGATTTGTATAATTTGTTTGGACTTAAACTGTGTGCATTACATTTGAATTGATATCAATATGTCTTTTTATTAATATTTTTCTATCAATTATTAATATTAATATGTATTTTTATTGTAATAGCAATATGTCACTAGGTAAAATGAAATGAAACCTGAAGTTTTATCAACAAATTTTATTTCATAAATAATAAAATAAGTTGATAAAACTTCAGGTTTCATTTCATTTTACCTAGAGACTGACATGTGTAAATGTATAAATAAGTAGCAATTGTTTATTATCTTTTATGAGCATGACATTCAAGCCTAAAGACTTGCATGTATTATGCCTATCATCATATAACAATTTGAGCAAATAGTAACAAATACAAACAAATGTACAAAGTAAGTTAAAATATTTTCTTGATTAATATAGAAAAGAAACAAATTTTATTTCAACTAAGAGTTTTCATACTTTTGGAGGGATGACCAATTGATTTTATACTGATATCCAATTTCTGTTTTATGAACTATGGATGACTGCCAAAAAAACAATATTCTCATGAATCATTATTAAAAACGACCCATGTCCTATGATGCTGTTGTGGAAATATTAATTCTATCATATGTGGTGTGGTCCACCTCAGATTCTGAAGGGTACGTGGTCCACAGTAGAGAAAAGGTTGAGAACCACTGCTCTATGGAATAACAAATAGACAAACTATTTATTTAAAACAACAGCTAGTTCAGCATGGTCCTGTGGATGATGAAAGTAGGAGTAAACACTTTGATAAACAAATAAAATATAAGATGTCAAGGGAAAAATTATAGATCACATTTCTTCAATTGAAGGTGTACAATTCAGTTTGAAAAAATAAAAAATGACATACTTAGAAACTATTAATGTTTCAAAAATGTCCAAAATGTTTACAGAAATATATCTACACATTAAAATTTCAAGACAGAAAAGAAAATTGTAAACAAATTCAGTTATCCCTGCTCAGACACTTGTAGCAAATAAGACATATACAAAGCAAAAGTGTCTCCTATAGAAGATTTGGAAAATAAAACAAATTACAATGAACAAGAGCTGCAAAAATCATTGAAAGATCTTCAAGTTGCAAATAAAGTTCATTTAATGAAGGATGCCTATCTTGGTACAAGAGTATAGAACTAAGTATTTAAAGAAAATTAAGACATTAATCCCTTTAATAATTACTAGATATTACTAGATATAGGTTTGTAACGTCTTTTTCTCAAGAAGGTTTTCAACCTACCTATGTGGGCGCCAAACTACTGTCTCTTACTTGAAACTGGACTGCTACAGACAGTTTCACGGTGCATGGCGTCTCGATGGAGCATGCGCGCTGAGCGCTTTCTCCCACTAGCGCTAGCGGTACAGTCAAGTTCAAATATTCTCCAAGTCCGCAACCGCTAAAAAGTCCAGCAGTGAGTGTATTGGACGCGACTGTACTTGACGGCTGGAGGGGAAACGTGGTGGGAAAGACTTTCTGTCTCTCTCGCACTGCCTCCCCTGCTACCAGCGAGACGCCAAGCACCGTGAAACGGTCTGTACCACTGTTTGTCTATACATTGAGGCTCCACTTCAAGTACATGAAGAGATGCATCAATCTACCCAGTAACAGGTACCCACATATTCTGCTCAAGAGGGCTATTGAGAGGAAGGTGTTTGTTTGCAGAGACTGGGTGGATATGCAGGCGGCTTATGGAGTCCCAGCAACAGAATTCCTTGCAGGCAGTGTTGAAGCGCTTGTCACCAAAGTCACCGAGGGGCTGAGAGAGGGACTCAGGGGCAGACTACAGAGAAGTCAGAGATACTCCTTGTATCCAGAACTGACTCAATTCACCAACTACGTGTTTGAACCAGAATACTTCACGGTGATTAAGTGGTTCATGAAGTCAAGGACGGAGCTTATTCAACTGAACAAATATTCCTACAGGCAGGATGCAGTAAGACTCTGTTCTCTCTGTAATATGAAGGAGGAAGAAGATGTAGTCCACTTCATTGCCAGGTGCCCGGTTCTGGCAGAAATCAGAAGGCAACACTTCAGTAAGACCCTGCTTGCTATTGCTGAGCTGAAGTCGCACCTAAATGGGTACAACTGGAAGTTAGTAGGACAATACTGCAAAGAGGCCTGGAAATATAGATATTTCTTGACTCAAGAATTCAATTTTTAATTTTGCTTTTCTTGTAATTATCTGAATTTTCTATTGAAAAAATATATATCAATAAAGATAAAAAAAGCTTGCTAACTCCTCCTGACGGCACTCTGCCATGGAGAATATGCTGACGATAACGATCATTATTGTACTCGATTATTTACAAAATTGTAATATTGTTTAATTCAATAAAGGCCATTATTTATTTATTTATAGGTTTGTAGTTCTTTTAGAGAAGCATTTATTCAAAAGGTTTGTATTTATTAAATAGATTGATGCAAAATACCAGGTAATAGGTTTGCATAAATACAAAGCAGCTCTCACATGAGAGCAATTTTTTTCAAGGGTGAGGCAGCCAACAAAACAGCCCCAAGATGTTCTAATGGCTGGAAAATTTCAAAAGCAAATGAATGAAGGCTGTGTCAGGAGTTGAGATGAGCGAGCAATGAGGGTGTCTTCAGTAGTATGCAGATGGCACCACAAGAGGTAATGAGAGTGATGGAGAAAAGTGAAGCAGGCAAGAGTAGACCCATGGTAAAGTGTGGGAACAATATGAACAGAATAATGTCTTTCTTGAGTCAATGGTGTGAGGAGGGGTTTAAAAAAAGTCCACTATCAACCCTCTTTATGGATATGGGGCAGTCTGAGTATGATCTGAACATGGTGAAATGCATGAGGGACAGCAGGACCTTGAAGGTAGCTTTAGACTAGGGATCTTTTGATAAGAAACAGTCGAAAACTACAATAAAAAACATGCTGTACTACTAGCCCTGAGAGATACAATCTATCAGCAAAGACACAGAATACTACTGGTACTATAATATCTTGCTGAGCTCACTTTTTGACATCAAACCTAGGGTGGTATGTGATAGGTACAATTTCAAGGGGAAGAATGGGGTACCTGGGGGGTGGAGATGGATGGCTCTCCTGGATATTGTGACAACTAAAAATTCTAATGACCCAACTATGAGAAAACGCCCAGATTTAAGGTTAACCAAAAAAATACAGCTGTTTGAATCAAAATTGCAATATTGATCACTGTATCAATTATCGCATCAATCATACATAGATCACTATCACACCAATGGAAAAAACTCAACCACCTTTCAAAACTTAAGTAAAATAAGCATTGATATTTTGTTGGATTTTCAAATAATATTGGAGAAACGTTTGAATTTGTCCACATCAAATTGCTTTGGATGTACAATTTCATATTTTGTATTTTATGTTCAGCTCTTTACCTACTGTTTGAGTACTCCATACTGGTTTTGCTTCATACCTTGGTCTAGGGAGATTGAAGAAGATCACTCATTCACTTCTGATTTGATCTTTGAGTTAGTTGGACTTTTTGTCCAAGTTTGTGTAATTAATGTAATTTCAGAGAGCAGAAGTTTAAAATCTGGAGCATCCTGAACCAACCAGTCAATGGGATATCAATTGCCATTGCAGCTGCCCTTCAAGATCCTGTGCATGAGTTTTAATAAATTCAATTGTTCACATCAATAATATGGGCCCATAGTGCGTAAAAAATAATTATGCCAAAGTGAAGAGGATGTGCAGAGCTGTTCAAAGCTGTTGAAAGGATAGCTGTTGCTATCCATAATGTACCAGAACCCCATCAAAGAACCTGAGTTGATTAAGCCAATGTGGGTGTCAGGATGCTCCAGATTTTAAACTTCTGCTCTCTGAAATTACATTAATTTTGCAAATAAATTGATTGATTTCAAGTATTTGGAATCTAGGGAATATTGATTGCCAGAGAACGAAAGCCAAAACAAACAATTCCAATTATTTATAAATAAGAATCAGGGGAATGAGCTTGCAGATTATTCTGCAATTATTCTTATTATTTGAAGCTTCAGGAAAAAGCCATTCTATTGCAAAAACTTTGAAATATTTCTTTGTAATAATTGAGTTTGGAATGTATACCATTTTCATTATTCAATACATTACAATGTGTAGTCTATTTCGATGTACAGTAATTTAATTCTGATTACTTTTGAAAAGACACAAGTACTTATGCTTTAAATCCCTTTGAAATAATTTTAAAACGGATTAAAATAAAAGCAGTAATGTAAAGTAATGAGTGAGTAGTAATATGATAAAAATGTAGGGCTGTAGAGGCTCAATCTATTAAAATTTCAAAATCAAATATGCCTCTGAAATATATTTGTTCAATTTCTCAAACATTGCATTTGTGAGAAGCAGTCTCTTTACATTGAGCTATTCAAGATAGTTTCTCATGATCAACCAATTGAACTTGGATAGCATGTACTGTATTTGTAATAAGAATAAGAATTTACTTTCATTTCATTACTTAGAGGAGTAGGCTACTTCCTTCTTCTTAAGAGGAGTACTTGCTACTTTTCAAGAGGATAGAAGATGCTTTCAAAGCTAGCACATGGCTTTTGTCCTTAGCGGCGACAAACATTTCAGCAAATTCAGAGTTTACTGAATAATGTTTGATACTTAATGGCACACAAAATATGGAGCTCAAATTGCTGGACATCAAATTTGACACATGGCTGCACGTGACTTGAGTTTTCATAAAGCCAATTACTGAACATTGTCATGAACTTATATTAAATACCTTCACTTATTGCACAAAACCATCAAGCAGCTGCGTTGTTCCCGTTGAGAAATAAGGATTGATGTGAGGTTCATTTACCCACGTATTCTGCTAATTGAATTCCTATTCTTCCTTCTGTAGAACGTTGGTCATTTGCTGGAGCATGAAGCCCTTAAGAGGTAAACAAAGTCCTTTCAGAATGACTGCAAAAGCAGCGGATTTTTCAACTCAGCCATCTTGCCAGCCTGTGTTAGGTCGGTGACCATGATGAATCAATCTATAAAAAATAAATATTAGTGACAATTTTATCACAACATAACAGAGTAGGCTGTTTTGTCGCACATTCAATATTCAGCTGGTGAATGGCATTTTTGTGTAAAAATTCCACCTCATCGTCCAAGCACATGCCTCATACTCATGTGGGGATTATTCATTTATTCCTATACTCAGACAAAGTAACAATGAAATGCGTAGATGCAAAAGACACTATATTATCCACAATGAATAATATTCATTTTTTTCTTAATGTTGAAATATTTACATGTCAGGCGTGAGAAATGATCATCTGGATGGTGGCTCAACAGTTTTAGATGGGTTCCGAACCACCATGTAAGTGATAGAGCAGATGTCATGTTGTTGCTGCCGGTAACTCATCCACGCAAAGTCCTGCAAGCTCATGAGTTGGCATCAAGATCGTTCATGCAACCCGCTCAATGAGCGAGCATTCACTTTCAAGTTATTTCAGTCCTAGCATATTAATTGTCCATGCAAGCTCAATGTTTCAGCAGTTAACAAAAGAATTGAAGATCCCTGCTAGGATTGCGTCTGTCCTAAATTTCACCATTCTATCAAATAAAACTATAGTTTGGTAGTCTAACGGCCGGTTCCAAAAAAGCCAATTAAATTTAATCCCCGTAGAATGACATCATTCTACGGAAATTAAACTCAATGGAGAGAATTTAGTTGCACAAAGGACAATTACAATCGAAAAAGCAGATTAGGCTAACTGGCATAAAATATATTAAACCGCCCGATCACCGAGGATTAAATCTCACTAATGCCTGCTTGGACGCAGGAAGTAGCTCAGAGGTGTGCTAGATAGTATACACACTCACCTGTGCAGCCAGACCCTGTGTAAAGGTGGGAGTGGACTGTCAAGCATAGAGCTTCAGAATTTGTTTCGGTCGGCTTGGCATACTGATACAATTCTGTTAGCTCAGTGAGGGAAGCAATCACAAACTACCTCACTCCTCGTTTGTGTAGTACGCTCTTTTGACTAAAACATAGCGTTGAGGTCTGGAGTCACCTACAGTCGAATCGGCTATGGTACTATATACATACATGCAATGCCCGTTAAGTTACATTCTATAGGTTATGTTTATTGTGCCAGAACACGAAACTGCAAATTAGGTCTTAGGTGTTAAAAACCTTTCAAAATGAATAAAATCTAGTAAGAATTTAATAATATTGAGATAGTTGAATAATGATTCAAATAATTCACAGTGAAATGATTCTAATTCAAACAGTATTTTTCTCAACTTCAGAATCAGCTTATTAAAGCAAATTATAGTGTTGCCAGATTGTCTCCGTTCGGTTAACGAGAAAATAACTAATGTGCCTTTGTGCAACAGAAATAAACCCATTAAACTAACGACAGTTAGTTAACTGACATTAATTTCTTATTTAATTGGCGTTCGTGCAACCGACCGTAAGAGTTACCAAACTCTAATACAGTAACATAATTTACTCAGGAAAGTATTTACTAATCATGACCAATTTACTCATGATTTAGTTTCAATTATTAGAAAATATCGACTACTAAGTACAATAATGTATTAAAATTTCAATAAGAACGTATCAATGAGCCAATTCTAAATTATCTAGGAAAATAATCGGCCTATGGGTGGCTCAGTACATATTCACGATGAAAAAGCCCTATAAAAATATTATTCAAATACATTGAACATACCACTGCACCACCAATATTTTGAAAGTGCATCCGCCATTCCAATTTTACCCAGCTAGCTGGCTAGTTTATATCAAATATTGTTTATATCATCTTCTCTGAGTCAATATTTTTATATAAAATCCACATTTTCTTCATCACCTGTTCAGAGAAAATTGAATAATAATTACAGAAATTCAAAAGCAAAAATAAATAACATAAAATATGATTGAATGCATGAAATTGTTCATTGTTTTTTAAAACACAATCAATATTACATCATTCCTTCTATCTAAACCTGGTTACAACTGCTAGATTGATTTCCACAAATTTTTATTAAAAAAATGTATTTATTTTTTCTGTTGATAATGCCCACAAGAGTCTGAGACTTGTGCGAGAGTAAAAATGTGAATGATGTCAGGCTGAACGGATAATCGAACTCATGACCGTAAAAGTAGCGGTCAGGTAGAAATAACGCCCCAACCGAATACACCACTGCGGTTGCCGTAGAATTGCTCTTACACATTTTACATCTTCTCTGAGTCAATAATTTTAAGTTGAAATACTCGATCAATATTTATTTGACTGCTATGCAGTAAACACAAAACGCCTCAAGTAAATCGGCAATCAACACATCACTGCACCTTCACATAACAAAGCTTTTGAAACATATGCATATGTATGGGTGTCCAAAATAAAAAATAGGTCAACAGTTCTGTGATACAAATATCAACATGCCCACCTTCAAATGAGAAGTATTTCATATCTCAAGTATTTATTCTCATAACTACCTCATCTGCATCCTTTAATGAAAGAATTTGTAAATTAATACCATATCCAATATATCAGTCTCAAAATAAAGTATTAACTTGATCAATTAATATTGAAACCACATTTCCTTGAATCAACATTTGAAACGGTATGAATATAAAAAATAAGAAAGGATTTTTCTTGAATTTAAAAATATCAATAGTAGAATATTGAATACAATACCTTTTTATACCAATAAGAGATAATTGGTTACCAATATTAACTCGAATGACTTTTTCGAGCATAAGTGGTGAAATTCTGTGAACTCCATGAAGATGAAAATTCGTCATAAACCTGTAGGGAAGAGAGCAATTATTGAATATCAATTTGAGACAAACTTTCATTTTTGCTAGCGAGTGGACAATGAAATCAAGCCAACACATCGGCCGCTCCTTTCTGAAACCATTTTATTCTTGAGATTTTTATGCTATTCTAATGATATAAGTTACAGCAGATTTATACCACGTTAATGAAAGGAAGAATCCTACCATGCCCATTTGAACGCGTTCATTCAATAACATGGTACATATCTACTGGATCGGTTCTCTAAAGCCGGCCACTTGAGTAAATTCAAATTTACCACTCTTCCTACTTGAGAAACTTGATTTTTAAGGATTTACAATGGATAAAATAAAGACAAAAGACATTGTCACAATATTGGTGATCAACTTCTCTTTTTGTTTATGCTAATTGTTCGATATTGTCCTGTATTAGTTTGCTTTTTCAGCCTATTTCAAGGTTTTTAGGTACGGTATAAAAACCTAAGTAGGTTAAAAACCTAAAGTTATAAACCTGATTAGGCAAGAAGCCTACTCAACTTGCACCAAATGACTAAAAACTTATCAAGTGTGAAAGCTTCAACGTTTGTCACACCAATGCAATCATGAATTAGGCTAACTTACAGAGCTAATGACCTATACATTCGCAATATTTGAAGGGACCAAAGTGGTGTCATGTTCCTTCACGACCTAGGAAATCCTGATTATCATCCACCTCATTACCCAAGCATAAGCCTAAAGTGGGAATCAACAGCGAAAAATTTGTTGCAATGATATGGGCCATTCGCATTTTGTAAGTAGGCTAGGCTACTCCAAATTAATAATGAATTAAAAGTTGGGCAAGGCAATCTTGATTGTTTTTCAAAGTTTTGAATAATCTTAAGTATAGGTAACCACTTTTTCGAGGTTAGACCTATACGGTATTTATATAGAAACGTTACTTGTTGAATTTTGTGGTGAATTTTTTTTGTAACATCTAAACACCCCAGGAAACAATAATCCGTTGGAATTTTTTGGGGGTCGCGATTATTTCACATTAAAATTTAAGTTTTCCAGTGGTACTATTTTTCTTAGGCGCAAGAAAATATTTCCATTTGTGAAAATCCGCAGTGTCAAAAATCGTGACTTTCTTCAAGTTTGATAATCAGCTGACTCACTCATTCTAATGAATTGGAAAATTTTAATTGATTTGTATCAGCTGTGTTTCCCTTTTGAATAAAATCGATTTTCCTAACAATGTTTAAAAAAAAATTATTTTAAATAAAATCTGTCCCATATCTTTTGCAATATTCTTAAAATATAAGTCAATTTTTTTTAAATAATTGGTTTAGTAGTTTCTGTGTAAAAGCGTAATAAACAAAAAAAAAAATCATTTCGCTTTTAATGATTTCCGGTTTGTGAAGTAGTTGTATGCTCATTCTTGTCATTCTTGAAGAAGAAAAAACCTAGTCATTCTTGTACTGGGTGTCGTGGTGAATGGATCTGTTTTGTGTGTTTGCTCAAGGTATTGTTGTGTGGTAATTTATGGCGTGTTTGAAGTGTGAAGTGACTTTTCTGGAGTCGATAAGATTCAATGATGAAGACATTTTTAATTTTTTAATTCATCACAAAGTGATGAAAGAAAAAATTGAATGTCCAAACTGTGGAGATGATCTCAACGTGAATCGAGGCACTCTGATGTTTAGATGCCAGAAGAAGGTGGTGCTTGGCAAGAAGGCGGCAAGAATTTGCGGGTTCGCCGGGTCAGCCAGAGTGGGGTCTTTTTTTGAGAACACCAAATTGTCCCTTGACAAATACTTCACACTCATTTCAATTTTACTGAACCTGAAACCACCTAGGCAGACTTTCATCACTGAAGAACTAGGTATCTCCCCCAATACAGTAGTTGATTGGTACTCTTATTGTCGGGAGGTATTTTTGTTCTCCAGTGAGAAAGTCTCAGAAAAGCTAGGTGGTCCAGGGAAGGTAGTTGAAATTGATGAGGCGAAATTCGGGAAGGCAAAGTATAATCGTGGAAGATATGTGAAAGGTCAGTGGGTATTTGGAGGGGTTGAGCGCAACTCCAACAAATCATTTTTTGTGCCAGTTGAGGCCAGGAACATTGAAACTCTCTTGAATCTGATTCGAGAGTGGATCCTGCCTGGCTCAACCATAATAAGTGATTGTTGGAAAGCATATCAATCCCTCAACA
This sequence comes from Conomelus anceps, assembly GCA_948455865.1. Lineage (NCBI taxonomy): Eukaryota > Metazoa > Arthropoda > Insecta > Hemiptera > Delphacidae > Conomelus > Conomelus anceps. The sequence continues at coordinate 27,957,909 of OX418216.1, forward strand.
AGGACCTATATGACCACTTCACGGTCAACCACTCGATGAACTTTGTCGACCCACAAAGCCAGGCTCATACAAACACCATTGAGAGAGCCTGGCGTGAAGTACGAGGGACAATTCCGAGGTTTGGTGTTAAAGAGACCCATTTCGCTGGCTACCTGGCGGAATTCCAATTCAAGCGCCGCTATAAACGCCAGGAACGCCTACACCACTTCTTCGAGGCAGCAGCGGAGTTGTATGCCCCCTCACATTGAGAGGGATGGACCACAAGGTTGGTGAGTGTTGCTCTTTTATCTATGCATGTAACAGTGAATTCATGATACCAAAGGTTAGGCGCGCGGTTAGGCCTTTTGTGAAGTAGTTCAGTCACATCTAGCCTAGGTTAGGTTAGGTTAGGAATTGTTATATTAACAAAATTCAACAAGCAACGTTTCTATATAATTACCAAAATAATAAAGGCATGAGGTGGTTCAGTCACATCTAGCTAGGTTTGGTTATGCGCGCACTGCGTTTGGGGGCGGTAGTGTTTTTGAAATGTTTTATTCACTTGGTTTACATTGTTTTAAGATTTGGAACTCCTCACACGTTTGCAAATTATGAATTTTTCAAATAAAAATATAAATTTTTATAAAAAATGTTTTTTTCGAAAATTTCAATTTTTTTGTGAAATAATCGCGACCCCCAAAAAATTCCAACGGATTATTGTTTCCTGGGGTGTGTAGATGTCACAAAAAAAAATTCACCACAAAATTCAACAAGTAACGTTTCTATATAATTACCAAAAATTCACCACAAAATTCAACAAGTAACGTTTCTATATAATTACCACCTATACTATGAAATGTTCAATAGCTGTTTATTGGTACCGTTAACACTGAACGCAAGGTGCATGTTTCCCCGAGGCGAAAATATGCCGGTAAGTTACATACAATAGCCAACGTATCAATTAGTATCACGGTATTCGTTGATAACAAATAAACTACTTATTTAAAAATTCTTGTCAAAGTAATGAGAAATAAAGGCATTATTCTGATGTAGAAGTTGAACAAATATTAATGTGTATTCATGAACAGAGATTTAGGTTATGTTCATAGCTGAATTGGAGCCTATTTTATACATAATTATCTAAATATACATTCTTTACAAAGCTTTACAGCAATCAAGAAAAAATAAACTCACCACTGAGGATTCAAGATGAGGATAAAAACTCCTAAAGGAGTTTTTGGTGTTTACGTATGGTCTACGGTAATATTCCATGACCATCGGGTGGAACAATGCAGTACCGGTTAGTGATGCTCGATAGCGAGATGTTACAATCGAAACGTTTCGATTGTTTCAGCCAATCGATTGCTTCGATTGTTTCTGAAACGAATAAATGGAACAATCGATAGCAAAACGAAAGGTTTTGTCAATTCGATTGCTCCGGTTTGAAATGAATAGTTTTGAAACGAATGCATGAAATAATCGATACCGGCGATTGATTCATTAGTGATACGAAAGGACGGTTTTGTCAAGCCGATTCCTTCAGTTCGTTCTGAACATAGATTGTTGCTGGCATATACAAAACATTTTAAAATATATAACATATAAATAACTTACGGTATGCTTAATTGCTTATCATAGTTTTGATAGTCTTTCAATACATTACATTCATGCAACATCCAAACTATACATATTTTGTGATGATACTTACTGAAATAATTCGTATTCATGAATTCATCTTGGTGTAAAACTTCAAATCGATCCATTTTTGATAATAAATAAACATTGATTGAATAATATATACCTAACTTTTCAACTAATGTAAATTTTTATTTGTTTATTGTGGAAATCTACAATCTACAAATCTAGAATAATCTACAACTTAGTTTTGGATTTCTTGCTTACAATCGAAATTTAAATTTTTAAAGAAATAGTTGAAACCTATAACCTAAATAGTAATGGTTATAATATGCTTTGAAATAGATCACAATAGTTAGTCAAATGGGGAAAAAACATCTAAATTTTAAATTTGAAAAGCCTAGTCGTCTAAAAATTTAAAAACTTTATTTGTATTTTTCTCTGTTAACTCATTTTCTGCTTATTCAGTTGCAAACTCAGCAACAGACATAATGACGATAATATGAGCCCTTGTATTTCTTAATTGTCGAACTTTGTGATCATATATAGCATCATCCTGTGCAGCTATAGAACAGCAGCTATAACTATAATGCGGGTCTTAAAGGGTTGATTACATTGGGATAGTTACTCGCTAATGGGTTGATTAAGGGTTGATTACATTGGGATAGTTACTCGCTAAGCGAGTAGCGAGTAGGACGATACTGACCGACCGTGCTACAGCAACTCGGCATACCAAGCCGAATTATATTAAAAATTTATCTTCAAGAATCATCCCCATACTATGGAATTTCTAAGACAATAAATAATCTTGCAACAAAAAATTAAAATATGAAGTCTACCAACAATTATTCAATAAAATTTCATCAAAACAATATACAATATATCTCATCTGAAGTGTTATGCTGGCAGCCTGCGTGATTAAGTATAGGGTTTGGCCACAATAATATTGTATTTTGGTGTTGGCTACTCTGCCAGCGAGTACAAATGTGACCAAATTCAAAGTTGAGAGCCTGTCTACTTTGAATTTGGTCACATTTGTACTCACTGGCAGAGTAGCCAACACCAAAATACAATATCATTGTGGCCAAAGCCGATACTTAATCACGCAGGCTGCCAGCATAACACTTCAGATGAGATATATTGTATATTGTTTTGATGAAATTCTATTGAATAATTGTTGGTAAACTTCATCTTTTAATTTTGTGTTGCGATGTTATTTATTGTCTTAGAAATTCCATAGTATGGGGGTGATTCTAGAAATAATTTTTTTAATATAATTTGACTTGGTATGCTGAGCTGCTGTAGCACGGTCGGTCAGTAACGTCCTACTCGCTACTCGCTTAGCGAGTAACTATCCCAATGTAATCAACCCATTACATTGGGATAGTTACTCGCTAATGGGTTGATTACATTGGGATAGTTACTCGCTAATGGGTTGATTAAAGGTTGATTACATTGGGATAGTTACTCGCTAAGCGAGTAGCGAGTAGGACGTTACTAACCGACCGTGCTACAGCAGCTCAGCATACAAAGCCAAATTATATTAAAAAAAATATTTCTAGAATCACCCCCATACTATGGAATTTCTAAGATAATAAATAATATTGCAACACAAAATTAAAAGATGAAGTTTCCTAACAATTATTCAATAAAATTTCATCAAAACAATATACAATATATCTCATCTGAAGTGTTATGCTGGCAGCCTGCGTGATTAATGAAGGCTTTGGCTACAATAATATTGTATTTTGGTGTTGGCTACTCTGCCAGAGAGTACAAATGTGACCAAATTCAAAGTAGACAGGCTCTCAACTTTGAATTTGGTCACATTTGTACTCGCTGGCAGAGTAGCCAACACCAAAATACAATATTATTGTGACCAAATCCGATACTTTTATTATTGTGACCAAATCAACCCATTACATTGGGATAGTTACTCGCTAAGCGAGTAGCGAGTAGGACGTTACTGACCGACCATGCTACAGCAACTCGGCATACCAAGCCGAATTATATTAAAAATTTATCTTCAAGAATCATCCCCATACCATGGAATTTCTAAGACAATAAATAATATTTCAACACAAAATTAAAATATGAAGTTTACCAACAATTATTCAATGAAATTTCATCAAAACAATATACAATATATCTCATCTGAAGTGGTATGCTGGCAGCCTGCGTGATTTAGGGCTCTGTCAGACGAGGCTTCCTAGGTGGCGCGACCCGGGTCGCGCCACCTAATTTCAACGCCACTTGATGCGCGACCTGGGAAGCGCTACTCGCAAAAACAACTAAACAACTATGAGATCCCTACTAACAATGGGATCAGTCTTCACAGTTGAAATATGGAAGTTGACGAGTTAGCAGCAAAAGCGTACATTCATTTTATGAGACGGAAAAAAGAAAAGAAAATACGGTTTTGGGTCCATCCCTTACTAAGAGATAAAGTGAAAACTAGTTTGTTTTATATATTGTATCCACAACTCCGAGAAAATCCTGATAAATTTTTCAATTTTCATTTTTTCAATCATTTCATATCCAGAGCTCTCCTGGCAGTACGACATTATTTAGGACAAGTCTACATTAGAAACAGTTGGAAGAATTTTCATGTAGCCTTTCTCATTGAACAATATGATCTTATAAAATACTGTTGTGATCACGGAAAGAAGGATTTGCAGTGTTATCTGCTGTGTCAATATTAACTTCTAAGCAATTAATTACTCTCCTCTTCGCCTTGTAGTATTTTTGACACTTTTATGATATTTATATGAAACTTTGTAGATTATTCTAGGTGTTTAATTAGAATTTAATGGAATCTTTTCGAATATTGTGGAAAATGTGAGAGTCCTTATCTGTTTATTTAGAATTCGATAAAGAAATCTCCTTCTTTTTAGTTCAAATAAAAACCTATATAAAGCGAGCGCTTGAGTAAATGTTTAGTTCAGTCTTCTTTGAAATTTTTCGCGATATACAAGTAGTGACAGTTCTGTAGTGATAATTAATTACTGAATATCATGCCTTAGTGAGAATTATTTTTAAATTTATACGAGTGGACTATATTCATAGCACATAGCTATTATTGTATTACAGACTTGTGCTACGTAAGTTTAATTGTTCTTTTTCGACGTTCTTCTTGAATTATTGGACAGTTTATTGAACAGTTATTTTTTAATATTAGTTCGGCCTTTTAACATTTAGTGATTGATTTTTGTACAGTAATATTGAAAACTCTTTATCAGTTGAACAATATCGATTTATCTGTTTTTTATTTTGTGTAAGACATGATCTGGATTATTTGTGTGTTGTAGATTATTTGTTTAAATAAAGTGCGAGTGATAAATTAAAGTGTTGCCAGCGTTATTTCAGATATAGAACCCGTAACAATACTTTGCAGTAGACTATGTGTAGTATCTTAGTTTTTCATTGAGACATTTAAGAAATGTAGGAGGTTATTTTACATAGACCACATAGGTGGTTCATATATTTCAATAAACAAAATTATATTTTTAATTACAAAATATCCTTTTTTCTTTAACTGTTGCATCTTCTTTACTAATAAAAATATTGGAAATTTCTTCCCAAGCATGATTTTTCTTCTCCCGACTCGAGTAATCACTGAAATCTATATCCCATATTTTTTTTATTTTTTTTTTTTTTTTTTTTTTTTTTGTAGATTACGTCTTGGAGACTCCAGTTAAGGAGTATAAGACAAGTCAGATCAACAATATTATACACTAGATACCATAATTACTTCAATTAGTTGAGGTGAGGCTTAATTTTGATGTGAAAGGAACTCTTGTACACTATAAAAAGCTTTATCAACTAAATATTTCTTCAATTGTTTTTTAAATATTTCTATATTTTCAAGACTCTTCAAAAACTGCGGTAGCTTGTTGTAGAATTTCCTACCAATATAACTAGGTTTTTGTTTGAATAAGCTACTATTGTGACTCACCAAGTGATAATCTCCTCGGCTTCTTGTATTATAATCATGTACATCAAGATTTCGGTTAATATCATTCGTTTTTACATATAAAGTAGCTTCATACACATATAAGCAGGGTACAGTTAGGAGACCAAGTCTCTTGAACAACGGCCTACATGAATCTAATCTATTTACTCTTTCTATACACCTAACCGCTTTCTTTTGGATCTTAAACACCCTATCAAGATTTTGTTTTGATGAATTACCCCATACTAAGATAGCATACCTAATATGTGACAGTAAGAGCCCATGGTAAGCTGTAAAAAGTAACTTTTTGTCATTCAATCTAGCGAGCTGTCGCAGGACAAATACCCCAGATGAAATTTTACTACATATTTTCTCAATGTATGGAGTCCAGGTCAATCGTCTATCCAACATAACTCCTAGAAATGCAATTTTTTCTTCCTGGTCTAATTGATTATCGTTTACAAACACGTTTATAGCCCTATCTTCATTTGAATTATGTTTGTTTTTGAATTGAAGGTATTAGCATTTTTTACTATTTATAGTTAATTTCAACTGATTTAAAAATTGGACAATGGACTGCACACCTATATGGGCACTTATTTCTAAATTATCTAGAATGGAATTGCTGAAAATGAGTGATGTATCATCAGCAAATAAGAGGGCTCTACCACTAATTAATTCTTTAGGTAAACGGTTGACATATAACAAAAAAAGCAATGGACCTAGTATTGACCCCTGAGGCACTCCAGCTTGCACCTCTAATTTATTAGATTTATTCTTTACTATACTATTACCAACTACTGTAGTTAGTTCTACACATTGTTTTCTCCCAATAAGATATGATTCAAACCATTTCAGTTCAACCCCATTTACACCTACATTTTGCAGTATTTCCAATAAAGTACTATGATTAACACAATCAAATGCCTTTGACAGATCTAAGAAGATTGCAGTAGCTTTATCACCTGAATCTATTATATCTATTAGTTTTTCAACTAGAGAAACTATGGCTGTCTTTGTTGATCTCCCTTTCTGAAAGCCATGCTGTTCATCACAGATAAAGTTAGCTTCTTGAAGGTGCAGAAGTAACCTATTTAGAACTACTCTTTCAAAAATTTTACTTATTACATTTAAAATACTAATGGGCCTATAGTTATCTACCTTTTCTCTATCACCACTTTTGAAGATTGGCATATAGCCGGGCGACCTTGAATTTCAATGAAGAATGCTTCCACATCTAGCGAATCCATGTCTGATGTCAGCGCTTCTCGCTGCAGAGTGTGACAGACTGACAAGCGTTCTCATAACGTTACCACTGCCGACCGGGTGGCAACCACTCAGAGGTGGTCGGCTGAGTCGCCGATGGTCGACCGGGTGGCGCGACCTGAGAAATCGCGCCACGCCGTGTGAACTCTCAATCAGAAAATACTTGATGACTGGGAGGCGCGTCCTGGGTAGCGCCACCCGGGTCGCCTCGTCTGACACCGGCCTAAGTGTAGGGTTTGGCCACAATAATATTGTATTTTGGTGTTGGCTACTCTGCCAGCGTGTATAAATGTGACCAAGTTCAAAGTTGAGAGCCTGTCTACTTTGAATTTGGTGACATTTATACTCGCTGGCAGAGTAGCCAACACCAAAATACAATATTATTGTGGCCAAGCCTACACTTAATCACGCAGGCTGCCAGCATAACACTTCAGATGAGATATATTGTATATTGTTTTGATGAAATTTTATTGAATAATTGTTGGTAAACTTCATATTTTAATTTTGTGTTGCAAGATTATTTATAGTCTTAGAAATTCCATAGTATGGGGGTGATTCTAGAAATAATTTTTTTAATATAATTTGGCTTGGTATGCTGAGCTGCTGTAGCACGGTCGGTTAGTAACGTCCTACTCGCTACTCGCTTAGCGAGTAACTATCCCAATGTAATCAACCCTTAAGCGAGTAGCGAGTAGGACGTTACTGACCGACCGTCCTACAGCAACTCGGCATACCAAGCCGAATTATATTAAAAATTTATCTTCAAGAATCATCCCCATACTATGGAATTTCTAAGACAATAAATAATATTTCAACACAAAATTAAAATATGAAGTTTACCAACAATTATTCAATGAAATTTCATCAAAACAATATACAATATATCTCATCTGAAGTGTTATGCTGGCAGCCTGCGTGATTAAGTGTAGGCTTTGGCCACAATAATATTGTATTTTGGTGTTGGCTACTCTGCCAGCGTGTATAAATGTGACCAAATTCAAAGTTGAGAGCCTGTCTACCTGTCTACCCCGGGGGGGTCCAACTAATTTCCATTGTGATTAGATAAATTTACAGAAATAGGTGATTTTGGGGAGAATTTTGATACCATTACTTAGTATGCATCTAGGGTCTTAATCAAACAGTGGTATTTTGATTATATAGATATAGATTTCACTCCATGTGGCCTTGAGGTTCTTGAGAAATTGTGATCAACTAAATTCCAAAAATCCTAAATTTTGAGATGAATCATGTAACCCTATTTTTCACGTGTTTAGCACCCCAGCTGAAAATTTGAACTTTTTTGGCCTTGTGGTTCTTGAGAATCTATAATCACCTAAATTTTCAAAATCGTTAATCTATGGTAAATTAATTTCACAACTAATTTTTTGTTGATTTTCTGATCAATACCTACTTTCACAAAAATTCTCAGGCTCATGTACTGTTACAAATACAGCCAAACAGCTTAAAGGAACAGCTGATAGAAGTCAACCGTTTTTTATCATATGGCAGACCCCTTAGCAGCGTTATTTACACTGTCTTTGAACAGCAAAAGACTTTGCACTTTGCATGTAGGCTACCATACAGTCGGAGCCTTGCAATATGTGGGAAACATATGACTGGGTATGATGAAATGTTATTATGCCAGGTTGATGACATCTGTTAAGTGCAAATTTCAAAATATTTGGCTGTTTATCACCAAACTTTTCAAAAATCGTCGATTTTGGGCCCATTTTGGGGCTAATTTTGAAACTTTTTTCCAAGGTTCATCTAAGGCCGATACTTAACATGAATACCAAATTTTATCTGATTTGACCTTATGGTTCTCTAGAAATTGTTGTCACCTAAATTTTCAAAAATCTTCAATTTTGGGGTAAATTTTGAAACCCTTTCTTAGCACGCATCTAGTCCCCCTACTGAATACGTGTACCAAATTTGATCGTTTTTGGTCGAATGGTTCCTGAGAAACTGTGATGAATGAGTGAGTGAGTCAGTCAGTGGTATTTCAATTATATAGATATATAGATTGTGTTGATGAAATTCTATTGAATAATTGTTGGTAAACTTCATCTTTTAATTTTGTGTTGCGATATTATTTATTGTCTTAGAAATTCCATAGTATGAAGGTGATTCTAGAAATAATTTTTTTAATATAATTTGGCTTGGTATGCTGAGCTGCTGCAGCACGGTCGGTCAGGTTAGGTTAGAGTAGGTCAGTAACGTCCTACTCGCTACTCGCTTAGCGAGTAACTATCCCAATGTAATCAACCCTTAACGATTGTATCATAGCTGCGCTCGTGTGCAGCATTTCGAATAACTGGCTTAACGATAGTAAACAATCGAAGTGTTCCATTCGATTGTATTTCCGTATCGATTGTGAACACTTCGCTATCGCGCATCACTAGTACCGGTTCGCCGTACAGTACAAACTACTAACTGCATTTTCCTCATAAACTTTGCCTGGGTCCACAAAACACTTTCCTTGCATATTTTAATTCAGACGTAATTACGGATAATTAATTAAATAAACACTGAAAAATAGGAATAGGAATCCATCTGACAAAGGTATGGATGGGTGATGGGTATTGATAATTTGATATAAAAACTATCGATATTTTCTTATCGATGTTTTCTTTCCGATATTTATGGGTTATAGATATTTTGTATCTAGATATCGATGCTTTTTCCCAATCAAAATATTTTCCGTTTGTTTGACATTTTGAAACATCGTTTTTTTTTCTTTGATTGGAATAAAAAGCAACTACTATGGAAAAATAGCTATTTTCCACTTTTTTAGTTAGGCCCAACTGGTGAACCAGCACTTCTGGTTAATTATTATCAACTTATAAAATGAATTTCATTAAGTATCATTTATTATTTTTAAATTGTGCAAAGCACGTTCAATACATTATCATGATTAATGCAGTGTGGGCTACCACTGCACTGTGTATCATATCAATGAAAAAACATCGATGTTTAAACATTGTATAATATGTATCGTATCAATGAAAAAATATCGATGTTTGAAAATGTTGATATTTTTCAATCGATATTTAGGTTGGAGAAAATATCGGTATCCAAATATCGATTTTTTCTCAACCTATCCCTGTATAGGCGATCTGGAGATCTACCGACAGCGCTGCGAGCGGATGATCTTGTACTAATTTAGTGATACAAAATCTGATTGCTATTCATTCGTGTGCTAATTTGGGGGGCCACCATCTGTCCGACTATCCATTTCTCTGAATATACCAATATTGTCCGACTTTTCTACGTCTTGTCATTAAATAAGAAAACTACCACTGGATTGCAGAAACGATATCTAAACATTGCCTATGATCAGACACTGGCTAAACACCGAATCGGCTTGCAAGAACGATGTTTAAAGGAATCATTGTCTAAACGATGTCTATCTCTGTCAAGAAAGCCGCCATTTTTAGATACTCGCCAGTAGGTTGTTTAAATCGTGTTTAACCTCATTTCTGGTTGTAGGTTGTAGGCTGTGTTCTACATACATATAGGGGTAGGGTCAAATTAATCTGTATTGACAGATACTTTGTATCGTTTCTGCAATCCACTATAAACCTTTTCATCAACGGCAGGGATAATTGGATTTATAGATCCCTCAATTTATTTATATTAATGTGATTCATAATGTAATTTATATTAGTTAAAAAAAAAGTGAGACTTATAAATGTAAACCAAGTAGTCGTCGCGTGTAACATCTATCTTCAAATATTCCTACTACAAATTATAATAGATAAACCTTTGCAGGTGGGCATACATAAGCATGTGCCTATAGAATAAAGTTGAAGAAAAACGAGTGAATAATACGAGTATACTGTAATTAGTGCGGTATTCGTAGTTGAGTCTTCTCTCCTTAGTAAACAGTCGCCCGTACGGCCTGTAGAGTATACTCTTGACTCAGAGTGAATAAACACGCTAGTACGGTACGCTCTGCTCCAGTGTGGACTAGGAAAAATCTGAGTTTACTACAGAGTCTACTCTCCACAGTTTTATTCACATGAATTTCACCTTAGTTGTTACTAAGTTGAGCTATTGGGAAGTGATAGCCGAGTGCTGTAGCAGGTATCTGTTCAGTCAGAGATAAGCTACGAAACTCCTGGGCGCTCTTTGTAAGGGTGACCGATTGGATTGGTCAGCAAAAGATACTCTGTTCTCTGCTGTAAAATCACTTCCCGATGGTTTGGAACCAAAACTACCTAAAACTGTAGGTCCAACTCATCAATCACCATCATCCAATTCATTACCCACTCACAGGTCTCAGACCTATGTGGGCTTCATCCTCCAAAAAAAATTTTGATGGGTTGATCAGAAGAAATATTTATTATTGGAAGAAGTCTATTCAATTAAATAGATTTTATCTTGAATAATTTAGAATCAAAAAACGATTGTCAGGATTCCTAGGCTACTATGTCAAAAATTATCAACCTACTTTATTGTTAGTATAAATTCCTCATGTTATTCTTCATATTTCAAATGCAGTTATCATTAAACTAATTATTTACATATTAGTGATCTTTCGATAATATTGTGCATGGTAACCAATTGAATACTATAATTTTGTTCTACACGCGAGCTGCACAAGACCAAATTAATTTTGATACCCAACTACCTGACCTAATTATAGACTCAAATAATAATTCATTGAATTGAACCCTTGAATAGGGAGTTTTTCTGGCGAAGTGCAGGATGAATCCCAAAATACACTACCAATAACGTTTCAGTTTGTTGAAGAATCAAAATCCAACAGTCAGCAAACAAACCAGAGCCAAGGACATGCAATTTATTCATTTGTCCACTTGCTACTTATAATAATTTAATTTAGTCAACTGCAATATACTGGAATGATGAAATAAGTTTGAGATAAAATACATTGGAGGGATATAGAATTGGCTAAATGATTAATTTTCTTGTAATAAACTTCAAATTGTTTGAGAAAAATTGAATGATAAACCGGGCTAGTCAGCTCAGACCCTACTTTGCAAAAAGCTTAGTAACGACTATAGCAGTGAAGTCTTTACTTGGTTTTATTCACTCCAAAGTGAGTAAACTGCGGAAAAATTTAGACCCCGTAATCATCACTATAGTCGAGCTTTTACTACACACAAGACTGTCATTCACTCAAAAGCTAGTAAACTGTCCAAAAACCCTTAAGTAAAGTCTTTACTCGTTTTTATTCACCTGGCCCATAATATTGATTTTTTAATAAAAACGATGTCTCAAACTACTTACCCAATAATGCTTTATCATCTCATGCTGGCACACCAGGAAAACTGGAATTAAAAAGCTCTCGGATTCTCCCCAAATCCGAATCCAAATTTTCCAATTTTTTTTGTGCAGTTTCATAGCTAATTAGAGCTACTTTTTAGATTCGATTATAGAAAATTTCTTGATAATTTCACTAAGAACTTCCCTATCACGCTAACCTTTTCTACTCTTTTCATCATTGCTGTCAACAGCCTCAAAACTCATTGTAAGAAAGGATGCAAAAACGATAAACTAACCTACTCTGGATTGAACGACTGAAGCTTGCACAAATTAGGCTACCTCAAAACTAAAATTTAGTTGATGATTGCCATAAACAGACCGCTCAATTCCTAAACCAGAACTTTAATTCTGAAGAATTATACATCAAATCATTGAACAGATAATAAAAAATGATACTATACATATTAATTTTTAAAGCTACTTATACCGTAATCAATAGAATAATAAACCAAACCAAACTTTCCCAGAATCATGGCTTATGCTGTATAATATTAGGGAGACAAAGATCAACCTGAAATAAATCAAAATATAATTTCAATTCACAATTCAGTGAATCTCTACTACACAAATTATAAGTGAAAGCAGTTATTATTAATCATTATGAATATTCGGAGATGAGATCCAGAATCCAGGCTCAGTAATTTCGTATGAGCCGCCAGTTGCTGTTTAAAAGTTACAAGCCAATCAGAGAACAGCCACTGAGAGCCTCTACAATGTTGCCAAACGTCACCCATAGTTAATGGGTTGATTACATTGGGATAGTTACTCGCTAAGCGAGTAGCGATTAGGACGTTACTGACCGACCGTGCTACAGCATCTCGGCGTACCAAGCCAAATATATTAAAAAAATTATTTCTAGAATCACCCCCATACAATGGAATTTCTAAGAAAATAAATAATATTTCAACACAAAATTAAAATATGAAGTTTACCAACAATTATTCAATGAAATTTCATCAAAACAATATACAATATATCTCATCTGAAGTGTTATGCTGGCAGCCTGCGTGATTAAGTGTAGGCTTTGGCCACAATAATATTGTATTTTGGTGTTGGCTACTCTGCCAGCGTGTATAAATGTGACCAAATTCAATGTTTAGAGCCTGTCTACTTCTATTCTCTCTGGCCGTGACTGTAGCCACTGCGTAAAAAAATACTAGAAATTCCCAAGAGCCATATTGTATGTTGTGTATATGGGTGCAGTAATACCTATCAGAATACAGAAAGAAAAGGTGTTTCATTTTATTTATTTCCTCGTCGACCAGGATAGATGAGAGAAATGGATCTCTAATGTTCAAAGGACTATATTATAAATTAACTTTTCATGTGAAATTTAACGACATGCAGTCAAATATTTGTTAAGAATAAGTATAATAACTCACTTAAACTGGCCGAGTACTTTCGAATCTATGAGATCCATCTTCAGAGGCTCCTAGATCATCATGTCAGTTTTTTGGTTAGAAGTGTTGTGGTTTTTGTAAAATATGATCAAAAAGTTTGTGAGATTTAAAATTTAGTTGTTCATTGAGAATGTTTTGTTTATTGTGTGTGGTGTGTTTGTATATTTCAAATTGTTCCAAGGTGTTGAGTTCGTGTCCTTTAGATTTTATGTGTAGAATGTGTAAGTTGGTACTGATGTCGGTAAAAGTGTGTCCAGTTTGAATGATATGGTCGGCAAAATTCGATTCAGCTTTGGATGTCAGGCTTGAAAGTGTTCTTTGTAACGTTGTTTGAATGTGCGGCCTGTTTGTCCTATGTAGAATTTGTTACAATCAGAGCAGTTTAGTTTGTAGATCCCTGGGAGATCGTATTTGTTTGTGTTCAGTGTGGTTTTGAGTGTAAGTGCATTTTTTATTTTATTTTTTGTTCTGAATGAGATGGTGTGGCCGGCTTTTTTGAAGATTTTTGCTAGTCTGTGTGATTGTGGATTAATGTATGTCATTGTGATGTATTTTTTGTCAGTGGTGTTGGTGTTTTGTTTTTTGTTTCTTATTTTATGATTGAGTTTGTCAATTAGGTCGTGTTTGTAGCCGTTTTCTTGTGCTAGGTATTTTATTGTATTTAGTTCAGTGTGGTAATTGTCGGTGGAAAGCGGTGTGTTGTTGAGTCTGTGTAGCATTGACCTGAATGCTGAGTGTTTGTGTTGTGTTGGATGATTGGAGGTGCTGTGTATTAGGGTATCTGTCATTGTTGGTTTTCTGTAGATGTTGAAGCTGTGTTGTTGGTTTGTGTTCTTTGTAATTGAGAAGTCTAGGAAGTTTATTGAATTGTTTTTCTCATATTCAGCTGTGTATTGAATGTTCTTATGTATTTTGTTTATGTATGTATGTGTTTCCTCTGTATAGCAATAGAACATCATCTACGTATCTGTGCCAGTATATTATGTTCTGTGAAAATTTGTTATTAAAGAGTATATGAGTGTTTTCGCAGTGTTGGAGATAGATTTCAGCAAATATGCTTGAGATTGGTGAGCCCATTGGCAGTCCATCAGGTTGTGAGTAGAATTTGTTGTTGAAGGTAAAGTAATTTCAACAACACACCGCTTTCCACGGACAATTACCACACTGAACTAAATACAATAAAATACCTAGCACAAGAAAACGGCTACAAACACGACCTAATTGACAAACTTTTTTTTTTTTTTTTTTTTTTGAGGATGAAGCCCACATAGGTCTTAGACCTGTGCGTGGGTAATGAGTTGGATGATGGTGATTTATGAGTTGGACCTACAGTTTTAGGTGGGTTCCGAACCACCGGGAAGTGATTTTCAGCAGAGAACGGTGTCTTTTTTGCTGGCCAATCTAATCGGTCACCGTTACAAACGGGACCTACGAGAACGCAGCTTATCTATCTGATTGAACAGATACTTGCTACGGCTCGCGGCTATCACTTCCCTCAATCATAAAATAAGAAACAAAAAACAAAACACCAA
Source organism: Conomelus anceps (assembly GCA_948455865.1). NCBI lineage: Eukaryota > Metazoa > Arthropoda > Insecta > Hemiptera > Delphacidae > Conomelus > Conomelus anceps. The sequence goes on from OX418216.1 coordinate 27,972,962, forward strand.
CACCACTGACAAAAAATACATCACAATGACATACATTAATCCACAATCACACAGACTAGCAAAAATCTTCAAAAAAGCCGGCCACACCATCTCATTCAGAACAAAAAACAAAATAAAAAATGCACTTACACTCAAAACCACACTGAACACAAACAAATACGATCTCCCAGGGATCTACAAACTAAACTGCTCTGATTGTAACAAATTCTACATAGGACAAACAGGCCGCACATTCAAACAACATTACAAAGAACACTTTCAAGCCCTGACATCCAAAGCTGAATCGAATTTTGCCGACCATATCATTCAAACTGGACACACTTTTACCGACATCAGTACCAACCTACACATAAAATCTAAAGGACACGAACTCAACACCTTGGAACAATTTGAAATATACAAACACACCACACACAATAAACAAAACATTCTCAATGAGCAACTAAATTTTAAATCTCACAAACTTTTTGATCATATTTTACAAAAACCACAACACTTCTAACCAAAAAACTGACATGATGATCTAGGAGCCTCTGAAGATGGATCTCATAGATTCGAAAGTACTCGGCCAGTTTAAGTGAGTTATACTTATTCTTAACGCTGTGGCTACAGTCACGGCAGCCGGGTCTCCATTGGGTAGCCGGCAGAAAGATGACTCATTTACTTTGAACATTTGAGCATGCGCTGCTATTTATAATGTCAGTGCTCTGTACGATGGTTACGGCTCAGTACCCCAGCGTAGCTTGCATAAATATAGCATAATTATATTAGAGTGGGATAAATTAATACATTGACGTAGAGTACCGGAATCAGAATACTACGTATATTAGAATGGCAGATTTAATGCCAGTGCAATAATATATACTTTCTGATTATCACAGTATACCGCTTATTACATTCATTCGCGCTTTCCTAGAATCTAGAGATAATTATTTCTATGAAGCCTCATGCATCATTGGAAAAGAACCATATTGAACACTCTTTTTTTCTTCTTTTAAATTCAACATTTGAAACCCCTAAGAGAGAATAACGTCTTCTTTTCAAGGCTTTTATGCTTTACCGTACTAAAAATTTATGTCTAACAGTCTGTTAGTGAATGATAGATAACTCGTAATTCACATTATTGTATTTTTCAATTGCTAAAACTTTGTTCTCAACAGCGCACTGGACTAATTCGAATTTTCCAACAATTTTTTTGTGACATCTACACACCCTAAGAAGCAATAAACTGACATTTTTGGGGGTCGCAATATTCTCACAAGAAAATTTAAATTTATAAAAAATTTAATTTTTATTTAAAAAAATTATAATTAAGAAAATTTAAATTTAAAAAATTTATATTTTTATTTGAAAAATTCATAAAGAAAATTAAAATTTATAAAAAATTTCTATAAAATTTATATTTTTATTTGAAAAATTCATAATCTGCAAACATATGAGGAGCTCCAAACCATAAGACAATATAAGTCAAGTGAATATAACATTTCCAAAATACTACCGCCTCCGAACACAGTGACAGTGCAAATGCAAACTAATTTCAGTATTTATATGTTTATCGGGAAACAGGTTAGGCACAATAAAGTTAGGAAACCACTTTCCCGAGGTTGGCTTTACGGGAGTGAGTATACACCCATCGGTTGAGAAAGAGAAGGAGATTTGGTGCAGGCGCAAATGTTCAAAGTAAATGAGTCATCTATCTGCCGGCTACCCAATGGAGACCCGGCTGCCGTGACTGTAGCCACTGCGTATTCTTAACAAATACTTGACTGCATGTCGTTAAATTTCACATGAAAAGTTAATATTAACAATGCAGTTCGTCATGGAACAAGAAATCCAGGACTATATTATAGTTATTAACTCACTTAGTTCATTAAACAAATTATTTTATGTGTAAAAGATTGCTGATTGATGAAAATTAGACATTTTTTATGTAATTGTGTGATTGATATTTGTAATTAAAGAAATCAATCCTATTAACAGCTTTGAGTTACGTTCTTGTTGCAAAATATTAATTTTGTATGGTATAAGTATCGCAAAATATCAATTTATTGTAAGGAGGGGAGGATTTAGGCAGTTGACTTTTGAAAAATCTTGTAAAACAGTTTTAAGCTGTTTTACAATCCATAAGTTTTGATCCAAATATTGTGGGTCGAATATTGTGGACCGAACAAACTATTGTTAAGTCAGTGAATTTCGACTGCATGATATTTGAATGTTATTTTGAAACCACTAATTCTGTTGTTAAAATCTGAAAGATATCTGCATTTTGTGCAGTAAATTTTCTTAGTTATCAACAATTTGATAGTTGAGACTTTTGTCTCATTACTTTTCCACGTATAATGCCTTCACACTTCTCCACATCAAAAACATGATATACGAGGTTCTTCCCTTTTTCTAAATTAGATTTCATTGAAAAATCGCAATTAATTTCTTTAAATCCTGTTTTATGATGGGTTTCCTAATGTTATCCATTATAAACAATGAAATTAACTCACTACACTGCTTGCGATTGCAGCCACCCAGAGGACGCGTCAATCGATCTTTCAGTCAACTTCTGATCGCCTATAGTAAGGCACTACTAATGTTGAAATGTGAAATGTTTTTGTATTAGTAACTTCTATTGTTTTTATTTAGACCTGTTATATAGGAATTTAATTTTCTTATGGAATATTTATATCGATTATAAAATATGATTAAAATATGAAATTTATGAGATGTAATTTCCGTTACGTTCTGCGTTCAGTGCAAGAACTATAAATATTTTATAGATACTTCTATGTGAACCTCAAAAATGTATGAATTATACCTCTTAGGAGTGGCTTTTGTTCTAAATGATGTGAATAAAACTATATTTATTATTGTTATAGAAGAATGTACAGTAATACTTTGTTATATGTGTCAACAAGTCTTCCGGTCTAAGCTAATTGTTTACTTCCCCCCCCCCCGTACTCTCTTCGCCTTTGGAATCTTATTATCTCGGCAATTGAAATAGCCTCGATGAATGGAGAATGTAAATTTAGAAGTTTGTAGAAAATGCGAGAATCCTTATCGTTTATTTTAGAAATTGATAGGAAATGGAGTGCTCTCTGGAATGTTGAAAAATATATAAATAGGAGAAACTCTCATAAAAGTGAGTCAGTTGTGATTCGATCGTTAATGCGATAAGTGGCAGATTTAGAGTGGCAGTGACAGTTCCTGTTTACCAGTGAGTGCTTATACAAACCGTGTTAAACAAACGTTTGTTGTTTATGTGTTAATTGCAGTATATTGTGACAGAGTATTATTCAGGCTTACTTAACCGTTTATACAGTGACTTGTAAGTGCTTGTAGAGATGCAACTGTTATGTATTAGACGCTTCTCCTTGAATTATTGAACAGTTATTATTTAATAATAGATCGGCCTTTTAACATTCTTTAGTGATTGATTTTTGAACAGTAGTATAGCAAAATATTTATTAGCTGAACATTATCGATTTATCTGCTTCTGATTGCTTATTTTGTGTTAGAATAATTAACTGATTAGTGCGAATTGTGATAAATTGTGGTAATAAAGTGCGAGTTTAATTTAAAGTGTTGCCAGCGTTATTTTAGAGTTAGAACCCATAGCATTATTATTATGTTATTTCACATTCTTCTTTATAAAACTACGGGAATTTTGCAGGTATTTTACTATAGCTATGGTTGAAATAAACATTTTCTCACAATATGGCAGGTCTTGATTATGACCGCTTTTTGTACTGCTACTATTAGACAATTCATGCCTTAATCTTTCAGACTCTTTGCAAATACCTTTGGGGCAAAACCTGTTGCTGATAAGACCACTGGAACAATTCTAACAGAACCAAGATGAAATAAGGCCTTCAACTCCTCAACTAAGTCTGCATATTTATTAATATTTTCGGCATGAGTTGTTCTTATATTACGATTGAGGAGAACTGCCACGTCAATCAGAAAGGCGCACATTTTTGCTTATTCATCACTTCTACATCTGGTCTATAAGCCGGCAGTATTAAATCTTAAATGGTCCGATAAAGACTAGTTTTCCTATTTATTTAAGCAAAACGTAGCGGATCTTACTACCATTAACAAAATAATAAAATGTGTCTTTGGGATATCGTCACGGTGGAAGGGGGTTCGCAGTGGTGGGGAGGAGGGGGGCGCATTACCGGGACATGAGGGGGCCCGGCCATATATCTTTACCGGGGCCCGCCAAGGCTAAGTACGGCCCTGATCCCAGTATATTTTGACTCTGTTTTGTTGTCAAGTACTGGTGCTGGTTAAAATGGGCACTCTTCTTTTAGTAATCCAAACTGCAGGGTATTTTTACGATTTTTTTCTTCTCCTTTATTTTGACGGATGAAGCCCTCATAAGTCTAAGACGATGATGGTGATTAATGTCTGATGGATTACTTCAGCCACATCATATGCGGCACTTCAAATGATCTACTCCAACTAATAATGAACAGGCTTCAACAAAGTGGTTAATAATTGTCTCTGGTGCAACTCCACACCTACGGCATTAATGTCATTTTCTTTTAATATTTGCTTTCCATCAGTGGCGGCTATTCAGGTGAAGCAAGTACGGCTTCACCAACATTTTCTACCAAAAAATGATTTTTTATTAGGAATAATCTAATAAATTATGTTACTTTAACATAACCACCATTTATAATTTTCTACTTTTTATCGTCCCATAACAGTTAGAATATATAATAAGAATTTATAAAGAAGTTTATTGATGGTACAGTAGCATCATTGATTTCATTAGCTTAGGAAGACTACAATATTGGCTCGATACGGTTGACTGTTGACTTGTAGTTGTAGCTTGTAGAGTGTTTACAGTTTGACAGACTGCTTCACATCCAGTTTCCACTCTCCATAAATGTTAGATGAGTAAGGTGCGCGTTGATTTCTGCGCAGTTGAGGCCCAACTGCCTCGGGCATACCAAAATCTATCTGGTTTGAACGGTTGCATAGGAGCGTTGCCATGGAAACGAAATGTAACAATATATAGACTTTATGATAATGGGACTAGCTGGTACTACCACCGAGCATAGGGCATTCCCCAGTAAGTGGTGCCAACCTTGATATGGCAGCTAGAACCACCGATAGAGAAAAACATCATCTGCTTGCAACGTTTCAACGTTTCAGGTTGGTACAATTACAACTGAGCTGAGAATTTAAAAGTGGCAAAATGCAACAGCTCAACAGCTAGTACCTTAGTACCTTACTGACACGTGGAATGGTGGAATGCGGTTTATAGGTTATGAATGCGCTTTTTTACAAGATTGTTTTATTCTATTTCAGTAAGTGCTGTGAATAATAATGTTTTCATTTAAGTTTTAATGCGATTACTCAATTAATCAATAGTGAATATAGTTAATGAAGAAAAACAGCTTATCTATTTGTGCCGTAATGCTTTCAAATTAGTTCATAGCGAAGTGTTTTTCAAGCTTAATCATCAACAGATTTAGTTTGTATCCTTTTAGAGACACCATTTTTTAAATGGAATGACAGCGACAAGAAAGACCTGCTTATTAGCAGTGATAGGCCACAACCAGTGTTAACTTGTCACAAACTATCAGGTGCTTCAACAGGTAAAGTTCATTCCAGAAACTTTCAAAACACTTGGTACAGTAAGCATAATTGGTTATGTGGTAGTCGCTATGTCCAAAAACTTTTTTGTTGGCCCTGCTTATTAATGGGAATGAAAGTCTTAGTTAATTTCTCAAGTCTTGAAAATAAACAGCAGTATGAAAAAATTAAAAATATGTTTACTGGTGATTCTAAGACTCTTCAGAATGAGTTAATAGATTGTATTTATAATCACATTTTAGAATATATTACTAAAGAAATGAAGGAAACAATTTTTTTTGCTATTATTGTTGATGATACAACAGACATTACCACAGTATCGACTCAGTGTTCAATTGTGATACGATATGTGAATGAAAAAGGTTCAGTAGTTGAACGCTTTCTAGGATTTTATAATGTGAGCTCAGATCGTACTGCATCAGGACTATTCCACTTACTAATTACTAGATTGAATGAGTTAGAGTTGGAGCATTCTAAAAAGTTAGTTGCACAGTGCTACGATGGTGCTAGTGTAATGTCCGGTCATTTGAATGGTTTACAAATGAAAATGAAGGAGATTGCACCCCAAGCCTTTTTCGTTCATTGTTTAGGCCATCGTTTAAATCTTGTTCTTAAGCAAAGTGTCAGCTCAATTTCAGACTGTATAATTTCTTTTGCCAGTATTGGAGGTATTCCAACATTTTTCCATGCCTCGTCAAAACGGGCTTATGTAGCCGAATCGGTTATCGCCAAGCGAATACCAACTGCAGTTGATACACGTTGGTCTTCTCATGCCAGAGTTTTAAAAGTGTTGGTGGCAGAATGGCATGGACTCAAAGAAATTTTTCAAAAGTTAATGGACGACCCATTGTCAGACGATAGTACCATCCGGCAAGCAGAAGGCTTTCTAAACAAAATGAACGATTTTAAATTCAATTTCCTTCGTAGTTTTCTGTGTGACATTTATGAGCAGGGTGATATTTTGTTTAATATTTTACAAAAAAAAGTCGTTGGACATAAATTTCTGTTTCTCTTCTATTGAACAGACGAAAAATATTATTCAAGGGAAGAGGAATGATGAAGAGTTTGCAATGTACTTTGAAAAAGCAAAAATTGATACGGAGTTAAAAATTAAAAGAAATGAAAATGAAATGCAGGTTGTACTCAATTACAAACGTTTGTACTTTGAAATAATAGATTCAATTGTGATGGAAATGAATACTCGGTTCCAGGATATTCAGAAGATCCAGTTCATTAATCTAGGTGACTGCAACAAATTCAACGAGTTTTCAAAAACTCCTTGAACTCAATGAACTCCTTGAAAATTTGAAGATTTTCTATGGTGGATACTTTGACATGAACAGGTTAAAGAATGAGTTGCAATACATATATAGTGATTCGCGATATGAGAACATCTGTCTGGAAAATATTTTATGTATGATGACAGAAAATGATATGAAAGATGTTTTCCAAGAAGCTTATAAATTGTTTTCACTAATTCTGACAATACCTTCTACAAGTTATTCAGCAGAGAGACGTTTTTCAGCTCTTAAAAGGATTAAAACATTTTTAAGAAATTCAGTTAGCCAAGAAAGACTGAACGGACTAGCCACAATATCAATTGAAAAGTCTCTTGTGAACGATTTACTTACAAATACACCATTCTATGACGATATTATTGACCGATTTGCTGCCCTGAAAAATCGTAGGATTGACCTCATCTTCAAGAAGTAGATTTAATTGTGAAACGTGAGTAGTCTACTTCTTACAAATTTTCATGCATGAATATTATAGTAAATAATATTACTGTGGTTATATTTTATTGCAGGACAAATCCGATATTTTATATGAAAATGAAACTTGTTGTATGTGTTTTACAAGCCATATTTTACTTATTTGTGTGTCCCTTCAAATTATTTGGGCTTCCCCTAAATTTTCACCATAGAGCCGCCACTGCTTTCCATACGTCTTTTTAAAGAAATAATGCGATCTTGGATCACCATGGCAAACCTCTCTGTCTCAGGGAACAATGAGTCATGCTTCAGTCATAAGTTTGTCAGAATGCAATCAACATGATCCTGGCTGAGCATGTAACTCCTTCTGCTTCCATGCCAATATTTTCTGCTCATTGTTATTTACCGCAGACAAAGGAGTGTACTCTATATCAGCTAATTGTAAAGGAGAAGCTCCGTCCACATCGTTTTTAATCGTTTCATAATCGCTCTACAAAGTGGAAGATTAACTTTTTCTAGGAAATATTGTCTTGAGCCTTGAATATTATTATTATTGATATAGTATTTATTTCCTCTTTTTGAACTAAGATTAACGCTAAATTCATTATTCTCCTCCAATACTCCTTCATTTTAATGATTTGATGAATGTCCTTTTTCATTCCAAGTTCCAATTTCTTGTTCATCTGGAAAAACAGTATTTATAAGTTTATTTCTTAGTTTTACTCTATGCAAATCTGTCCCTGCAATATATGTCCCTATAATACTTTTGCATACGGTACCGGTATCCCTTTTTAGATTCTGTAAACCAGTCGAATTTAGATTTTCTACTATTTATCTTATTGAAAATCCTCTGTGTCTGTCTATTTGGGATTCATTCTAAATAAACTTTAATTAAAATATGTGCATACTCGAATGAGGAATTTCACGCTCATTATGACATGCAAAACAGAAGATGGCAGGGCTTTGACTTAAATTTATTGACAAATCTATATACTCCTTTACAGGAGGTAGGTGGATATGTGATGTTTTCCATGACGAAATACTTAATCTAATATTAAAACTGACACTGTATTTCACTTTTAAATGATGTTTTACTCACATCCATTGGATATGATTGAGGAATGCATTTCACTTCTGAAAAGAAGGAGGCTGACGAAGCTTCTTTTCAGAAGTGAAATGCATTCCTCAATGTATGTCCAATGTATTTGAGTAAAACATTATTTAAAAGTGAAATACAGTGTCAGTTTTAATATTAGATTGAATATTAATAATAATACCTATAGTGATTTATTCAACTACTGTAATTACAAAATTCCTACATAAATATATCAAGGATCTTGATCTTCTACCTAATATTTACATTGCCCTGCAAAAGTCAATAGTATTGGATACATGCGCGATAACAAGAAATTTTTTAAGCATATTGTTACAAGCTCTATGTCTAAAATAACGCTGGCAACACTTAAATTTATCACTTGCACTTTATTAACACCAATAATCTATAACTCACACTGTTCAGTAATTTCTTACAGAAAAATAAGCAATTAAAAACAGATAACACATAATGTTCAACTGATAATGAGTTTTCAATAAATTGTACAAAAATCAATCACTAAATGTCAAAAGGACGATCTAATATTGAATAATAACTGTACAATAAACTGTCCAATAATATTCAAAAAGAATCGTTGAGGAAGAACAATTAACTTATGTAGCACAAGTACATAATACAGTAATAGGCAAAATAATTATCACTATAGAACTGTCAAAAGAATTATCACTACAGACAACGAAAGTTTATTAGATGGTTTGTAATAGCGCCAACGGGATTGCACTGTCTGTATTAACGGGAACTGTCACTACTGCCACTTATCACGACGAGTTTCAAACAAGACTGAACTAATTTACAAAAGTCTACCTCTATTTATATAAATTTTCATAATTGAGATATCTCTCAAATTTTCTGTCAACTTCTACTGATTTCTAAAATAAACAATGAAAGACCTTCACGCCTTCCACAATATTCGATAAGACTCCATTAATTTCTAATCAAACAACTAGAACCTTCTACAAAGGTCCAATGGTAAACACCATAAAAGTGTCACAAGCAGAGTAATTAATTGCTTAAAAGTAAACATAGATATTACATAGCAGATAACACCGAGAACCACCGTTCCTTCTTCCTCTCTATTCTCGCTACAATATAAAAAAGTGATGTTAGTAGACTAGAAAAAAATTAGTTTAAATAGTATTGTAATGATAAAGTGAGAATAACAAAAACACCAACTGTAAACACAGAGAACACAAAAATGGTATAGCAATTGTGTGATTAAATGTATATGAGCACCTTAGCAGCTTAAGAAACAATTTCAGGAAACTACTTTTACAATATTTAGTGGGTACATACTTGATCAATGATCCGTATGTTCTCTTAATACCAGCCATTAGGCAATAATAATAATAATGATAATAAAATTTCTGTAGTAACTTTAATATAATAATTTTTAATAGTGGCTAATTGCTAGCATTTGGCCTGTGGATTTCAATGTTAATGTGATAAAGATGTGGAAATCATACAGAATAATTCAAATTAGTATATTATCTTCATAAATGAATGCTTAGTAAGATAAAGCAAGATGACTGGTTTTCATGGAGTTATAAAAATTGAAATGAACTTGACTCCAGACATACTGTGATAGTATTTGGTACTGTGACACTGGTGATTAGGGTTCAGAATTGAATTAATAGTGATGAACTTAGCAACTGAAAGGACTGAAGACGTTGTAAGTTGAATTGAAATTCTGGAATTATAATTCTCGATTTTTTAATGAAGACAGCGAGAAAAACTCTCACAATAGCTGGAAATTTCCTAATTGAAAACAGAAGTGATGACGCATATGGCGCGAATGCTCCTAAATTGCTTTACTGTCACTCGGCATTAACAAATTGCTGGAATTGTATGAGAAAAAAGTGCAGAGTGCACTTATGCTTCACTTTTTACCCTCCTGAATGAAATCAGCTCTCCACTCCTTTTCAACTTGAGCTCAGTAATAAATCACTGCTTGAAAAGAAGTAATTTTCAATTAACTATGCCGCATTCATGGAGGCAGACTCTTGCAGTATTTTTATTCTACAATATTGATGGAGTTCAGTGGCGTAACTATTGAGGGGGTGATAAGGGCATAGACCGCCCTTACCCCCCCACCACCAGAGACCCAAAAACATAAGAAAATTTTGAATTTTAAAAAGACTTGAGAGACAATAATTTTTAAAAGAGTCAAAAAGTCAACAAAAGTCGTCTCAAATCACTGAAAGTTTGGTTTTAGAGGGATAATTTTTCAATAAATTTCCGGGGGACTACACCGGACCCCCCTTTTGAATGAACAAGCTACATAATCTTTACCACTTTCTTTAAGCTATTGAACTTTTTTAGTGCTTCGTTTTTAAAGAGAGCATCTAAATTAAAATTATTATTTTTGAAAGAATCAGTAATAGTACTTTAAAGTTAAATTTCTATTTCAACTTGGACATAACGTAAAATTTGATATTAACTTTTCATGTGAAATTTAACGACTTGCAGTCTTATTCATTAAGAATAAGTATAACTCACTTAATCTGTAGGCCGAGCGCTTTCGAATCTGTGAGATCAATGCGAAAGATTCGAAAGCGCTCGGCCTACAGATTAAGTGAGTTATACTTATTCTTAATGAATATTTGACTGCAAGTCGTTAAATTTCACATGAAAAGTTAATATTAACAACGCAGTTCGTCATGGAACAAGAAATCCAGGAAAGTAAAATTTGAATTTTTTACCTGTTGTATCTTTACTTGATTGTGCTTTTGTAATAAATAGAGTATTGAATTTCTGTTAGAAACCCCTTCTTCTCCTTTAAAGATACATTCTCAAGTACGGTACTATACTGTACCCCAATCAGTGGGTGAGTGGGGGTCAAAAAAAGCAGATTAAAAATAGTTTCAAGTAGCCCTGCTTTAAAGTTTGGCCACTTGAACAATAGATTTTTAGCATGAGAGTTCGTTTCTCTCACTGACAATGATGCAAAAACTAGTAGAAAATCACTAACTTTGACACACAATTTGCGTTAGTATAATGTTAGAATGAATTAATTTGAATGAAAGAATCGCTTAAAATGTGCTTTTAAAGGGATTAGTTTCAAAACTTCCGGGAGGAGTATCCCCGAACCCCATTTGAATAAACTATAGGCTACATTATAATCTTGAATTTTTGTTGGAGAACACTTTATTCTTCTCGGCTTATGGTGTATACTGTATAGTGTATACTATATATATAGGACTCCCCCCCCCCCCCTACCATCACCCATCTTTGATCATCCCCCACCCCCCCAGACTGATTCTCTAAATATTTACGCTTTATAGAGTTGAACAAAAAACATTTATCTCAATTCGACAACCAAAAATGAAAATTTTAAAGAGTTGGGATTTTTCCAAGATTGAGTCAATTGTCGATTTGGCGTTGATCCAAATACGGAGGCAATATAGTGTATACTAAAGAAGATGGGAGCGAGCAAGTTGGGTACTTTTCGCATCTATTGAAGCTTATTCTATCTTTCCGATGCCGTTTTATTCGTCTTTCCGCCCTGCAGAAATGGACATCCGTAGCCCCACCACTTGCCTCGTACACAGAATAGCAGATCATTACAATTCTTATGGGAATCCCTACACTTGGAAAGCAGTTGGTTTGTTGACGTGCCTTGATCATCTGCAGTGTGTCAATTGTTGACACGTGCTGGGAAACTGAATCTCAATTCTGATAAAAATTACAGAATATGATCTGCATATTGAAAAATCAAAAGTTATAGGCTAATTGTGATGTTGAGTAGTTCAGTAACGACCGCTCAAGACTGTGAATGGGTGACCGTGCTTTTTTCTCTTATTATGAGCATCATTACAGGCTGACGAAGTCATTACATCATTGAGTTGAACAAAAAACATTTATCTCAATTCGACAACCAAAAATGAAAATTTTAAAGAGTTGGGATTTTTCCAAGATTGAGTCAATTGTCGATTTGGCGTTGATCCAAATACGGAGGCAATATAGTGTATACTAAAGAAGATGGGAGCGAGCAAGTTGGGTACTTTTCGCATCTATTGAAGCTTATTCTATCTTTCCGATGCCGTTTTATTCGTCTTTCCGCCCTGCAGAAATGGACATCCGTAGCCCCACCACTTGCCTCGTACACAGAATAGCAGATCATTACAATTCTTATGGGAATCCCTACACTTGGAAAGCAGTTGGTTTGTTGACGTGCCTTGATCATCTGCAGTGTGTCAATTGTTGACACGTGCTGGGAAACTGAATCTCAATTCTGATAAAAATTACAGAATATGATCTGCATATTGAAAAATCAAAAGATATAGGCTAATTGTGATGTTGAGTAGTTCAGTAACGACCGCTCAAGACTGTGAATGGGTGACCGTGCTTTTTTCTCTTATTATGAGCATCATTACAAGCTTCTCTTTAGAAGTGAAATGCATCCCTTCAGTATCTCCAGTATAAGTGAAAATCATACATTAAATAGAAATACAGTGTCAGCTTTGTCAGCTCCCCACCAATAAAAGCCATGCGCTTACTTTTTATTATTATTTATAGCTCTAGATATTCACTATCACCAACTGCACTACTTCACTATCACTACTTATTATTTGCAAAATGTTTCAGTAATTGAAACGGAGTGTATTCTCCAAACATTTATGAATGTGGAAGAAATAAATGACCAATATATTGAAAAAATGCAGGTTCAATCATTGATATTTTCAAATAGCCTTCATCTTCTCAATGTCCTGTCTGATTCCAGACGTAGACAACCCTAATCTTGTCTACCGCTGCTCTGAATAATTCTGTTGTTATGCCATACCAATCCCTTAGATTTTTTAACGCCATGATATACGCCTTCTCCCGACTCCTCTCCTTCCCAATACTATTCCTTGGAGTACGACCTGAAACAATCTATATATCTGTTCCCAAGCCTCAATACATCCCAGATAATCTACGTTTTTGGCCTTGATCATGAGCAAGTTCTTTGCTTTTTTGCATCCTGCGTAGAATCTCTTGATTTATGACTCTATCCACCCATGATACTCTTTGCATTCTGCGATGTAGCCAGTTACATACACATTCTTGAATTTCTTGTTCCATAACGATCTGCGTTGTTAATATTAACTTTTTGTTGTAAATTTAACGACTTGCAGTCAGTTGCCAATATTTCATTCATATGATCTGTAGCTATGTTGTTACAAGGGCGGATCCAGCAGGGGGGCGCGGGGGGCGCGCGCCCCCCCTTGAGGTAGTGTGAATAGTTATTTATGTATTAAGAGCGTGAAGCGCGACTTTATCGCTCGAGCCAAAACATTTACTGCGCGACGCACAGCGGAGCGCAGTAATTTTGCGAGAGCGATAAAGAAGCTTCACGCGCGAAATACATACAATATTTTTCCTACAACTGCAGTTCTGGATTCCAACACAATAAAAGCTTGTAGTTTGTAACATCACAGACCGTGCGCGGATTTGGTTAGCGTTCGACTTTTTTGAGGTTATGAGAATTCACGGATTCCGCGATCCACCAATGAGAATACATCAAAATCAAAACAGAAGCGTAAAGAAAACAGCTGGTGAATGTAATAGTTATTTATGTATTAAGAGCGTGAAGCGCGACTTTATCGCTCGAGCCAAAACATTTACTGCGCGACGCATAGCGGAGCGCAGTAATTTTGCGAGAGCGATAAAGAAGCTTCACGCGCGAATTGCATACAATATTTTTCCTACAACTGCAGTTCTGGATTACAACACAATAAAAACTTGTAGTTTGTAACATCACAGACCGTGCGCGGATTTGGTTAGCGTGCGCCATTTTGAGGTTATGTGAATTCACGGATTCCGCAATCCACCAATGAGAAGACATCAAAATCAAAACAGAAGCGTAAAGAAAACAGCTGGCGAGCGTAAAGTACTTTACCGCTTGCTGAGCAGTAAAGAGGTATTTTACAATTAGTTTTCAGTACGTAAAGAACGACTTTACGAGCAGTTGTAGGAAAAATATATTTTATGCTAGTGAAAAATGATACATCTTTATAAAATACTGTATGTAATCCAACTGATTCGAAATCTTTATTGTTCTTTAACATTTTTTTTATAATAATCCAATTTGTATTGGTGATAGTGATGTTATGGTAGATATCCAAAATTAATAAGACTACTGTAAAATAATATTGTCATTAGCCATATTATTTTAAAAAAGTAGACATGATTATTTCGGCTGTTTTTCCATTTGGTGTCCCCTCACCAGGGCTGGATTTATAAAAATGCCCCGGACTAGGGGCATAATAATGCTGCTATTCAAAACTTATCCGCAATTTTTTATGATTTATTAGAAGAAAATTTAAGTTTTGAATATTAACATCACTTTAATTTGAATGATTCACTATGCATAGTTGTAGGTTGTATGATGTAGTGTCTATGTATAACTAACTGTAAATGTATAATGAGTACTAATGGTTGAATTTTTTTTGCAATGTTGAACACGTTTTAAAAATCGATTAATTTTTATGTATTTATTGTTCATGTGACATCACAGTGGTGTAGCTATAAGGGAGGTGGATAGATCCTCCAGAGACAAAATAAATTTTCAAATTCTAAGAAGCCTTTAGAGACAACATTTGTCAAAAGAAGATGTAAGAAATCGATAAAAATGTGGTATTAGATGGATTATTTTTTTAACTAAAAAGAAAACGACTTCAATAGAATGATACTTAAAAAATTACATAAATTATTTAAAAAATTAATAATAGCCTATAGAGCAACCACAAACTCTCCTTTTAAAAGAAAATTTCAGGTATAATATATACAGTGACAGAATCAGAAAAGGTGAGGGATCAAAAAGAGCAGAGTACCTGCATTTAATTGTTTTACTAAAACAATGAGGGCCTGGATTACACTTTGACAATAACGTAAGAGCTTCATGAAATTTACTTTGACACATAACGTGGATTGAATTTTCAAAATAGATGAATTCAAATCTAAAATCGCTTAAAATGTGGTTTCAGGGGAATTGTTTCATTCTCCAAAAAGTTACAGGGAGGTAACCCAAAACCTCTTTCAAGGGAAATTTTTAAGTACGGTGCCCTATTTGTACGTTGGTAGCCCAACTCAGGAAAGATAAATTATCAAACATAGGGGAATGGGAATAGTTTCAAGTAAGTAGGCTCTAATTTTCTTACTGAAACAATGGAGGTCCGTATCACCCATTGACAATGTGTAGAACTAACTACAGTAGTTGGTAATAGTATAACAAAGAATAAATCTAATAAATTAGAGGTGCAAGCTGGAGTTCCCTAGGGGTCAATACTAGGTCCATTGCTTTTTTTGTTATATGTCAACCGTTTACCTAAAGAATTAATTAGTGGTAGAGCCCTCTTATTTGCTGATGATACATCACTCATTTTCAGCAATTCCATTCTAGATAATTTAGAAATAAGTGCCCATATAGGTGTGCAGTCCATTGTCCAATTTTTAAATCAGTTGAAATTAACTATAAATAGTAAAAAATGCCAATACCTTCAATTCAAAAACAAACATAATTTAAATGAAGATAGGGCTATAAACGTGTTTGTAAACGATAATCAATTAGACCAGGAAGAAAAAATTGCATTTCTAGGAGTTATGTTGGATAGACGATTGACCTGGACTCCATACATTGAGAAAATATGTAGTAAAATTTCATCTGGGGTATTTGTCCTGCGACAGCTCGCTAGATTGAATGACAAAAAGTTACTTTTTACAGCTTACCATGGGCTCTTACTGTCACATATTAGGTATGCTATCTTAGTATGGGGTAATTCATCAAAACAAAATCTTGATAGGGTGTTTAAGATCCAAAAGAAAGCGGTTAGGTGTATAGAAAGAGTAAATAGATTAGATTCATGTAGGCCGTTGTTCAAGAGACTTGGTCTCCTAACTGTACCCTGCTTATATGTGTATGAAGCTACTTTATATGTAAAAACGAATGATATTAACCAAAATCTTGATGTACATAATTATAATACAAGAAGCCGAGGAGATTATCACTTGGTGAGTCACAATAGTAGCTTATTCAAACAAAAACCTAGTTATATTGGTAGGAAATTCTACAACAAGCTACCACAGTTTTTGAAAAGTCTTGAAAATATAGAAATATTTAAAAAACAATTGAAGAAATATTTAGTTGATAAAGCTTTTAATAGTGTACAAGAGTTCCTTTCACATCAAAATTAAGCCTCACCTCAACTAATTGAAGTAATTATGGTATCTAGTGTATAATATTGTTGATCTGACTTGTCTTATATACTCCTTAACTGGAGTCTCCAAGACGTAATCTACAAAAAAAAAAAAAAAATGATACGAGAGCTAGATGAAAATTTACTTTAACATGGCCTCCTGGTGTTTTGTGTTTATTATTTTAAAATATGCTTAAACTTTATGCTTGACTACTATCAATTTCAAATACATAAATAATATACCTAAAAGATATCGATGTTAATAACGATTATAAACTTGCTTTAAACATACTTACATTTTTTGTGAGTATTAGCGCACGCGTTTCAAGACCCGAGTACCATCTTCAGCAAACAGAGAATACATAGGCCTAATCCGTTTCGCTCTGTATACTCTGGGTAGTGTACTCTGTATAGCAGTTTCTATTCTCTCTTCTCTGAGAATAGGACTCAGGTCCTTAAACGCGTCTGATACTACTTACAAAAGTTAAGTACTGGTGTAAAATGAAAGTTCGTTATCGTCATTGACATCAATAGTACCAACAGTTCATGTAAGGATGAAAACCACTGAGGAAATTGAAAAAATATATCTTATATTCATTCTTACTGGCTCTACCACCTTGAATAGAACAATTATTATTGTTTCTTACTTTAAATAAGATTTCAGGTCTGAACACGTGTCAGATCATGATAATTTTCAATTAATTTTGCTATAATACAATAATCATTTTTGTACAAAACTAACAGCAATTTTTTCAGTTTAAGTGCTTAAAAAAAGTAATCTCTAGGCATTCTCTAAATTTTTTTCCTAGGGAGATCCCCTGGACACCTTCCCGTGGGGGGTTATCCACAACCCCCTTAAAAAAATATTTCTAGCATTTAAAATTTAAAAACAATTTCCGGGCGAGTACCCCGGACCCCCTTTTTGTGCAGGGTATTCCATACCCCCCTTTTACAAAAATCCCCCTTACGAAAATCCTGGATCCGCCCCTGTGTTGTTATGAATAAGGATGTTTTTTATTATTTCTATTGTTTCGTTGATGTGTATGTTGGTGTATAAATTTGTTATATCAAAAGATGCAAGAGTGGAGTTGTGAGGAATTTGTGTCTTTTATTTTTGTGATGAGGTCAAAAAACCGACTGACTGCAAGTCGTTAAATTTACAATAAAAAGTTAGTACACACACAATACACAACATATATTAAATAGCCCATACACAATAATTACTGAGAAAATGATAAATAGCATTAATAACTGAGTAGGCTATGTACAAAAGACGACGTTTTCACTAATACAACATGCATACAGTACGGTACAGAACAGTTAATAAGATTACAATTTGAATCAAATAGGCTACAACAGAATTTGATAGAAAGTAATTAATGTATTTCAAATCTAAGCACAACCGTAATGTAGCTTTTTCAATACATTTTTGTGTCTAAAAGTCAAACTGGAATAGCTGTCAAAAAGTGCTAGGAACTGGATTTTTATCCTGTTCATGGTATATATAAAAAATATATATATTCTACTTCTAAGGAAGAAATTCAAAACTATATATGCACACATAAAACATAAGACCACATCCACAATAATGAAATAATACAAATTCTTAATACTCATCAATATTACCTTTTTAAACGACTTTCAAAACTGAAAAGGTTCTATATTCGACCTGTTTTTTAAATGTTTTTACATAAATCATTCGAACAATATTGAACCGATTTCGATGAATTTTTTTAATGAAAGAGCATCGCTCAGCGGTGGTCCCATCCAAGTTTCTCAAGGATCGGCCCAATACTTAGCCCAATATTAAACAAAAAGGAGCATTCTTCGATGTCTTCATTTCAATCTTGTTTGAATAGGATATAGTTCCACACATAACCGCCAATCGGATAACCGGTGTCGTTTACCAGACTGATCATTGTTTCATATAGAGCACTTCACATCTAGACGATTTTCGAAATAATATGATGCAATGCAATTATGCCGGGTAAACGACATCGGTTACCCAAAGCTTGTTCAGTGGGAACAAGCCTGTAATGTCCGGTTTTGACCAATCACGTTAACTTAATTTGAATCGAGAATAAGAAGAATATAATATTTCGGTTCATATGTTCGTATGAAAATTGTAAATAATTTAGTTGATGTTATGGAGTCGCAGAAATAAGGTTATATAGTTTTAACCGTGAGTTGGAGTGGAAAATGTTTTTGAAATCGTCAATTTAAAAAAAATAATTGAACAATATTCTTCAATGTTATTAATTTTTCGTCAAACTCGCCACTTTACCATGAATTTGTAAAAACAGCTGATCTCAGAAGTATTTTTAGTTTCACTGCTGTGATGGATTAAGAATATTTATTCGCCACTAGCTGGCCTGACGCGCGTTGCTGCGTTCTCATAAAAATTCTCCTTGATTTTATTATTTGCCACCTCCCGCTGAGGTTACATTTCAAATTAGGAAAGAAGTTAGTCCTAGGGCTCTTCCAGCTTATCATAGAGGCTTCGTTGTTTTCTAAAGCTGGGCATTCACGTTCCAACTTGCAGTACCACTTGCAGTGCTGCTAGTAGTACTGCTAGATGGATAGTCGACTCCACTCACGCTCCTACTTGCAATCCAACTCTTTCAGCTGATCAGAGAGGCCTCAATCTAAAGCTGGGCATTCACGTTCCAACTTGCAGTACCACTTGTAGTACTGCTAGTAGTACTGCTAGATGGATAGTCGACTCCACTCACGCTCCTACTTACAATCCAACTGTATTCCTAATCAGCTGTGAACGTCGCTCTTGAGCCGAAAAATGTAACCGAAGTTGCCCGATGTTACCCGAACTTACCCGAAGGTCATGCACTGACTGAGATAAGATGGACGACTTTGATCCGACTGCCCCACACACGCTCCAACACCGTCGACATTCGTAAGTCGTCCCTCTAGTGGTCCATCTAGTCGTCCATCTACAATTCCAACCATCCAACAAGCCCATTCACGTTCCGTTTTCGGATCCAACCTTGAAGGTTGGACTGCAAGTGGTACTGCAAATCGGAACGTGAATGCCCAGCTTTACACAGTAAGACCTTACTCACCACCTCTCAATGAACATTTCAAATTTAAACCTCCTACTAATTGGGTAGAAGCCTCCTGAACCTCCTATTAGGGTAGAAGCTAGGTTTTTTATTTTATTATTCGCCACCTCCTACTGAGACTACATTTCTACATTTCTAGCTGCATTGGTTGACAGATGTCATCAACCCAGCAATTATTACATTTCATCATACCCAGTCATATGTTTCCTACATACTGCAAGGCTCCGACTGCATGGTAGCCTACATGCAAAATCTTTGCATTCCAGACAGCGTAAATAAAGCCACTAATAGGAGCTAAGGAGCCTAGCATATGATTAAAAACTGTTGACTTCTATCAGCTGTTCCTTTAAGCTGTTTGGCCGGCAAGTTCAGTAGGTAAAGTAAAGTAAAGTAGGTTAGGTCTGTAAAATGGATTAATTAATAATAATTATTAGCCCCCCTATTAAAATTTATGGTCAGAAACCATCCCCAATATTCACACAACATATGGTATTTATATAGAAACGTTACTTGTTGAATTTTGTTGTGAATTTTTTTTGTGACATCTAAACACCCCAGGAAACAATAATCCGTTGGAATTTTTTGGGGGTCGCGACTATTTCACATTAAAATTTAAGTTTTCCAGTGGTACTATTTTTCTTAGGCGCAAGAAAATATTTCCATTTGTGAAAATCCGCAGTGTCAAAAATCGTGATTTTCTTCAAGTTTGATAATCAGCTGACTCACTAATAAAGAATTCTTGTTTGAGGCACGGCTCAGTTCTAATGAATTGGAACATTTTAATTGATTTGTATCAGCTGTGTTTCCCTTTTGAATAGAATCGATTTTCCTAACAATGTTCAAAAAATTTGAACTCTATGTGAATCGGATAATTTATGGCGTGTGTGAAGTGACTTTTCTGGAGTCGATAAGATTCAATGATGAAGACATTTTTAATTTTTTAATACATCACAAAGTGATAAAAGAAAAAATTAACTGTCTGAACTGTGGAGATGATCTCTACGTGAATCGGGGCACTCTCATGTTTAGATGCCAGAAGAAGGTGGTGCTTGGCAAGAAGGTGGCAAGAATTTGCGGGTTTGCCGGGTCAGCCAGAGTGGGGTCTTTTTTTGAGAACACCAAATCACATTGAGAGGGATGGACCACAAGGTTGGTGAGTTTTAGATATGCATGTATTTTATATATTCATGATAGCAAAGGTTAGGCGCACGGTTTGGTCTTTTGTGAAGTAGTTCAGTCACATCTAGCCTAGGTTAGGTTAGGTTAGGAATTGTTATATTAAAAAAATTCAACAACTAACGTTTCGATATAATTACCAAAATAATAAAGGTATGAGGTGGTTCAGTCACATCTAGCTAGGTTAGGTTAGGTTTGGTTATGCGCGCTTTGCGCGCACTGCGTTTGGGGAAGGTAGTGTTTTGCAAATGTTTTATTCACTTGGTTTACATTGTTTTAAGATTTGGAACTCCTCACACGTTTGCAAATTATGAATTTTTCAAATAAAAATAGGCTATAAATTTTTATGAAAAATGTTTTTTTCGAAAAATTCAATTTTTTTGTGAAATAATCGCGACCCCCAAAAAATTCCAACGGATTATTGTTTCCTGGGGTGTATAGATGTCACAAAAAAAAATTCACCACAAAATTCAACAAGTAACGTTTCTATATAATTACCCAACATATTCCCAAAGTTTCATGCCGATCTGTCAAGTAGTTTTGAAGTCTATATGGAACATACATACATACATACAGACATTCAGACATTCATTTTTATATATATAGATATATAGAAGATTAAATACATGTTTGTACAATAGGCTATTTTGAGGTTATGATTGATGATGCTTGTTAGTCCTAGCTCAAAGTTTATGTTTGTTATATTAAACAAATATATATGGCTAATATCACAGAAAATATCGTACATAAGTTGTCTGGGAAGATGTTTACCATACTCGTATGATAATACCGCACTCGACTTTTTCTCCTGCGTTAACTTATCATACTTTCAGTAAACACCATTTTCCGCACTTGTAACGTAATATAGGCCTACTATTCCAGTGTAGGTATATTCTGAAAGGGACCACATCAAAATGAATCAAAAGCCATTTCACTTTTAAGAACCTTTCGCTATTATAATTTTCCTAAATAAAATATTCCACATTAAATAAAACGTTGTAGAATTTTCCTTAGTTTATCTTTTCTTATAGATGGATTTTTAGTTACTTGAGTTTGAATGTTATAAGTTAACTATTGGCTTGCTAAATTGATAAATATTTCATAATGTAGGCTTTAAGAAATTTCTCATGTTATCAAAGTTTGAAAATTCAACGCATAAAAAGCTTAAAATAAAACAAATTTTAAAACAAAAAAAGAAACCGACTTCAGTGAAATGATAGCCTACTCAAACATTAAATACTCACATACTAAAAAGTTTAAAATAAAGTATTCACTTTAAACTGAAATTTTTCTTAATTTCATACAAGTAATCTTTTGAAGTCAGCGCCAAATTTTCCATAAACTTCTAAAATATAACAGAATTACTCTGTGATGTCTTCCATGACGAAATAATTGAACAATCTAATATCAAAACTGACACTGTATTCCAGTAAAAGTGAGTGTAAATCACATATTTAATTGAAATACAGTGTTAGTTTTGATATTAGATAGAATTTCTTATCAATCACTGTATTTCAGTAAAAGTGAGTGTAAATCACATAGCCTATTCAATTGAAATACTGTGTTAGTTTTGATATTAGATAGAATTTCTTATCAATCACTGTATTTCAGTAAAAGTGTGTGTAAATCACATATTTAATTGAAATACAGTGTTAGTGTTGATATTAGATAGAATTTCTTATCAATCACTGTATTTCAGTAAAAGTGAGTGTAAATCACATATTTAATTGAAATACAGTGTTAGTTTTGATATTAGATAGAATTTCTTATCAATCACTGTATTTCAGTAAAAGTGAGTGTAAATCACATATTTAATTGAAATACAGTGTTAGTTTTGATATTAGATAGAATTTCTTATCAATCACTTCCCGGTGGTTCGGAACCCACCTAAAACTGTAGATCCAAATCATCAATCACCATCATCCAACTCATTACCCACGCACAGGTCTCAGACCTATGTGGGCTTCATCCTCAAAAAAAAAATCATAAAATATTTGGCGCCGACTTCAAAAGATTACTTGTATGCAATTAAAAAGTTTCTCAGTTTAAAGTAAATAATTTATTTTAAACTTTTTAGTAAGTGAGTATTTAATGTTTGAGTCGGCTATCATTTCACTGAAGTCGGTTTTTTTTTGTTTTAAAATTTGTTTTTATTGTAAATTTAACGACTTGCAGTCAACTTTAATTGTGAATAAATAATATTTGTACTTACTTTTGGCCAAACGTTTTCTAGTCTTGGAGACTCATCTTCATCTACAATTGAAATTGGCTGCAAGTCGTTAAATTTACAATAAAAATGTAATATTAACAACGCAGATCGTTATGAAACAAGAAATCTAAGAACACATCAATAATTTATCAGTGGTAACTACCCTACCAAAATTTGGCAAATGTTATGGAGAAGGGGTGCAGGCCTGTTATAAATAATATTATGTTAATTAATACTAAAAGTATAATGGATGCCTATTCATTGAGCTTCATAACATAGCTTTTCAAATTCATTTGTTGTGTCTAAAAGTCACACTTGAAGTCATTATAAGCATAAAATATGTACAATACTGACAAAAAGTGCTAAAGGAACTATCACTTCTCATCCGGTTTGAGATAATAATGGGAGATGTCTATTGATTGACACTCTATTATTTGAACAGACACATAATTTAAACTGAATAAAGTGAGCAGACAGTAGAATGATATTTCCATGATCCAATAATTATTTTCAACTTGTGGAAATTTAAAAAAAATATTACCACAGATCTAAATGACAAAAACCTTGTTGCTTGAGCATTAGGTATCAACGTAAGTCAAAGTAGAATGTATAATATTGCAAATCATTGGGAAAAATTAGAAAAATTAAATCGAAGTAGAAAAATTATTAGTATTAAAGTAATAGTATTAGTATTATTATCAACGTTATTTTAAAAAAATGATTGATTAGTTTAGGTTTCATATCTCTATTCTTTTATTGTATATCTTTATTCTTTAATTTTATTCTATCAACTATCCTCAATTTCAGCTTTGAAAAACTCTTCTGAAACATTATTCTTAATCGTATATTATTATGTGTCCCAATATAGCTTCTTTTTCAGAAAGTACTTTCTACAAAACCATTTACAGAATCCCCGACTGTATAAATAATATCAAATTTTTTATGAGTTAATTTTTCGAAAATAATTCTTGAATTGCTATTCTAGATCATCTTTTTAACATAAATATAATTACAGTTCTATCGAATTTGTAGCAAGAAAGATTTATTTTATGGAAATGCTTCATTCTCCATTCAAAACCCTGTCACAAATCATAAGATTTATATCATTTGAAAAAGTTGACAATCTCTCAAATAATAAGATTGGTGATATTGTATATAATTAATTGTTGATTTAACTTGACTGGTCTTATAACTGCATACTTCATAACCGAAGTCTTGAAGACGCAATCTTAAAAACCAATTGAAATGATCTACTTTTGAATATAGGTCTAATAGGTGATTGAGGAATCTAAGTGAAGTTAATACTGTGTTTTATGTGAATTTTAGAATCAAACAATTCAATATAGGGAATCCACCAGCCTTGTGAAAAGGAACACCAACCTTATTTACCTATAATGGAATAAAGAGCAAGCAAGCTAAGAGCATACATTATAGAGGTAAAGGTACCTAATATTAGAGCTACCGATGTTGGTTTCACATGATGCAGTAAACTTTAATTTGACACCGGACCGTGTGGTCCTTTGTGAAGCGCTCACTGTACTTTGAGCCAGTGGTGGGCTTTGTATATTTATTTCCGGAAGGTAAAGAGTGTATTAAACGACATTTTAATTAAAAAAATCTTTTTGAAGTTGACCGTTGGGGTGAGCTCGAATGAAGTAGAACAGTGCGACGTTTCACACTGGGTGACTGACAAGCGCCGAATTTTCCTGTCACCAGCTATTGAAAGGCACTTTGCACTTTTCTCTAGCAGAATCTGATGATAATGTGCACTTTTTTCACTCCGGACTAGCTTTCAAGCTTTCACCACCAACGCAGTTAACAGAAACATGGATTGTTTTTGCCCAAAGCTTCACAGTAGGTACCCTACTCGTGCTAGAGTGCAGTACTCGCTTGATACTTTTATGCGAATCCGCACCCTTGTGGCATTTACCGGTTACCAATGAACTCCCTTCTCGAGCCACACCAATATTCAATTTCAATGCCGGTGAGGTTAAATACCGTTTACAGCCGCCAACTCCCCAACCCTACAATTTGACTGCATTTTGTAATACTTTTGCCGAAATTGACACCGCACGTCAATATATCTCTTGCTAACTCTGTAAGCTCTTTAATGACTGACCATTGAACATGAACACCAATTTTTTTACTTGAATGTTATATACTTCATCATTGAAAGTGTGAAAAATATTATTCAAGGACTTTCAGTCAATTTTAATTGTGAAAAAATAATATTTCTATTCACTTTTGGCCCAAAGTAGAAATGTTATTTATTCACAATATTAAAATTGACTGCAAGTCGTTGAATTTACAATAAAAAGTTAATATTAAAAACGCACATCGTTATATGCAACAAGAAATCCATGAAGTTATACAAGGATTCACAATACAGCTGTAATACAATATTATAATAAACAATATAATAAAAATCAATAAATGATCTATCATTAAGTTTTCAAGACGTTCAGAGTTCAGAGAGATGCTAAATTGCTAAATGTTAAGAATATATAATGGCAATTTCGTAATTTCTCTTGATCCTTTTATTGTTCCACATTTATGCACATGAACAAGATAATTAATTTTAAAATTCCTTTTATTGCTGTAAATTATGACAAAGACCTCCACTACTAGGAACATTGAAAACTGCATTAAATAGCTCAGGGGTCTCCAAACTATGACCCGCGGGCCAAATCCGGCCCGCCAGTGTGATCAATCTGGCCCGCGACAGCTCATAGGGCTTTACCACTATATATTATTTTAAACTAATAATTCCACTGCTTTATCAATACAACATTTTTCTCTCAGATCGAGCAGTTGTATGTTTGAAGGCGCAAACTTGATGACTTTAGAAGTTATAGATAAGTGGTCCGTAGGCTCGCTTCGCTCTCGCCGACTGGACCCAGTGATGGGAGGAGGGGAAGAGTTGATAACCACAAAAAAGCATAGAATTGCACTTTCAAAACTTGGAAAAAAAAAATTTTTTCTCCGGTGGAGAACCCTCAGACTCCCCAATGTTTTGGGGTTCCGTCACTCTATATGTAAATTCTATTATCTCAATTAAGTATAACAAGTGATTACTAAGTTAGTAAATGATAATAATACAAATTTAATAAATATTGTTACATAAATTCAATCAACAGACATGTGAAATATCATCTGATTTGAGCAACCAGCTGTATGAAAATAGAAATACAACCTTGACGGTGATGAAAAACACAGTTTCTTTTTGTGGAAGACAAACATAAAATTAATAGATTATGCAAATTGAATCAAGGGTAAGGTTTGATTATTGTGTATTATATTGCGATGGTGATTATAACTGAGTAGCCTGCACCGATTATGTTCCTCTGTGCAAGCACCCTTATTCTTGGGCGTGAGGTCCACTGTTTATAGAACTACTAGTCAATGTTTGTTTTTTTAATCTCGTCTTTATATGAACCATTCAAGGACCTTACAAGATTTGAAGTCAACATCTAAAGCCGCGTCTCCACCAACCGAACATGTCTGCCGAACATTGTTGGCGAATACAAGAAACGTTCAAACATTAGGCTAAACATTTATGGGTCACCGAACATGTTCGTGAGTTCAATTGAAATGTTCGGTCTGTGAGCGAACAGTGACGACCAACAACAGGTTCCCGCCACTATTTCCACCACACCGATCATAATGTTCGAGTAGGCGTCCACTACAAACCAACACCAATCAATGTTCGGCGACATCAGATAATTCCAGCGTACACTGTTCGCCGAACATGTTCGGTTGGTGAAGACGCGGCTTAAGAAGAAATTGCCAGAAATCGGATTAGTACTTAGTGTATGGAGGTTGAGGGACGTTATCTACCTGATTTGATCTTCAAAAACGAGTTGAAGTAAACTTTAGTTATATGGGCCTATATTATAAAAACAAATTGAAAACTTTCTGATCCATATACAGTGGATTTTATTGAGTTTGAAAGGAAATTATGCTGCCGCACCGATGTATTATTGAAAATATCAATTTAAAATGCTTACATCCCTTTTTATAATTGTGTAGAATAAAACTTCAGATAAGTGTCAAAATTATAAAAACAAGTCAAAAATTTCCTGATACATAAAATTGATTTTAATTGGTTTTAAAAAAGGAAATTATGCTGTCGCACCCATGTATTATTGAAAATATCAATTTAATGCTCACATGTAGATAAAAGGATGAATTCTAGCGCATTTTAAAGCCTTTTGTAGGCGGCTAGCATTTCTCGTATCACCAAGGAAACTGCAATTCGGGCGTGTAATTTGCACACCGAAAAAGTGAGTCCTTGTTTCATCAAACAATGAGTCAATATCAGTCACTGCGTTTTTCGGACGGTGAACTAAAGCTACACCGTTTCCCCAATGGAGAACTGACATTGTCCGACACTTTACGATAGAATGCTTTGAACAAAAAATAAAATGAATAACCATGTGCCAGAGAACTGCATCTCGATACAATCAGATATTAACACTGTGCAAAGAAATGATAGAAGGATTCAGTGTGCTTTTTATTTTTTGTAGGTTACAACTTGAGAACAAACAATATTACAGCATTCCAAGAATCAACAATTCATATGGAAAAAGATAATTTAGATATCTCCTTCACAAACCATTCAATAGCTTACCAATTAATATTCGTGATTATACCAAGGAAGACGTTTTCCATTACATCATTACACATACTATACTAACTTAGTAAACCTATATTTCTAACTATATTTGCTAAATAATATTGAATTCTGGATTTCATTACATTCTTAAAGCTTTATGTTTATATTTTTGATTTTATTTGATTTATTCTAGCATACGGACGATTGCTACTATCTTTTTCTTTGTTATTTTTTGTTTTCCATTGCTGGTAAAGACTCAGTTAAGAAATAAGAATTGTGTTACACCGCCGCCGCATCCGCATCAGAGCGACCAATTATTTTTATAGTAATTTATTTATTACGCTTTTTTTATTGTTTAGGTTCATTTCTTTTTCTTTAAATACATTAGACAAATATTCAATTTCCACCATAACCTTCATTTTCCCTAGTCTTATTTTCTCTAACTTCTTATTTTTTGTTATTTGTATTATATAATTGATTTCCATTTTGTAATTTATAATACGTTGTCACCTGCTGAAAAACCCACAAGGTTTAGCGAGACCTTTATTTGAAACTTGTAAATAAATAAATGATTGAATGATTGATTACGTCTTGGAGACCCCAGTTTAGGAGTATAAGACAAGTCAGACCAACAATTAATTATACAATCTTACACTCTTATACACTAGTTACCATAATATTACTACATCGATCAGTTGAGGTAAGGCTTGATTTTTATGTGAAAGGAACTCTTGTACATTATGAAAAGCTTTATCAACTGGATATATCTTTTCAATAATTGTTATAAAAATATTTCTAAATTTTCAAGTCTCTGCGGTCGCTTGTCGTAGAGCTTCTCTTTTTTTTCTTACCAATATAACTGGGTTTTTGCTTGAATAAACTACTATTGTGTCTCATCAAGTGATAATCTTCTCGGCTTCTTGTATTATAATCGTGTAGGTTGAGATTTTGGTTAAAATCACTCTTCTTTACATATAAGGTAGCTTCATACACATATAAGTAGGGAACAGTTGGGAGACCAAGTCTCTTGAACAACGGCTTACATGAATGTAGTTTAATTACTCTTTCCACGTACCTAACAGCTTTCTTTTGATCTCAAACACCCTATCAAGGTTTTGTTTTGATGAATTTCCCCACACCTACTAAGATAGCATACCGTGCCTAATATGTGACAGTGAGAGCCCATGCTTTAAAAAGTAACTTTTTATAATTTAATCTAGCAAGCCGTCGCAGGACAAATACTCCAGATGATTTTACAACAATTCCCTCAATGTATAGAGCCCAGGTCAATCGTCTGTCCAACACAACTCCTAGAAATGCAATGTTTTCATCCTGGTCTATAGTTGATTATTGTTTACAAACACGTTTCTAGTCCTATCTTCATTACATTCATTATTCATTTGAATTATGTTTTTTGAATTGAAGGTCTTGGCATTTTTCATAATTGATCGTTAGTTTCAACGGTTTTAAAAATGGAACAATGGACTGCACATCTATATGGGCATTCATTTCTAAATTATCTAGAAGTGAACTGCATGAGTGCTATCTATCTGATTATGTGAGTTTTTCGTGAAACTTTGTTATTTGATGAAAAGCTTAAACTGATTAACTTAAGACACACGTATTATGATTGTTGTTTGAAACATTTTTCACATCTATCCTCACCTCAATGTAAAATTACAGTATTAATAGTTAGTAGAGATTCCTAGTAAATGTTTGTAGATTTAATATGATTTAAGAGTTATTTCTCAATATGCAGTGATAATAATTTATGAATAATCAATTATCAAACTTGACACTCTACCTCTATTTAAATTATGAATTTTACTCACTTACATATTAAATTTTTCATCAAGTATTTCGTCATGGAAAACATCACGGATTAATTTTTGCCTTTCCTCAAGTACTATTTACTATTTACTAAGTACTATATATCTTTACCTTATTCACCTTCTTATAATTGTTGTTTGAAACATTTTATCCGATCTATCCTCACCTCAATGCAGCCTAATACCAATTGAGATTGAATGTACGGTACCATCAATTGAGATACATAGGAAATGTGTAGATTTAGTAGGATTTAAAGATATTTCTCAGTATACAATATTAATTATTGCTTTTCATAGATTACATCCCATTTATTGGCCTAATTGATGTTTGATACAATATGAAATCACTTTTTCACATCGAAATATCATGAATGATAAACATTGACAGAAAGTCCTTGTTGAAATCATTAAAGGATTCAGTATTATATCTGAATATGTGAGTTTTTAGGGTAAATCCTCATTTAATGAACTACTGTACTTGTTATGGTTGTTCGAAGAATTTTATCAGATTTATCCTCACCTCACTGTGTATAATCACAGTATCAATAATACCAAACAAATCTGTGAATTCAGTAAGTTTTTAGAGTCATTTCTCAATATACAGTATTAATTTATGCCTTTTCATAGATTATACCGCATTTGTCTTGCCCATTTCATCTGATTTTAACTATTAATGTTTGATGCAATACGAAATCCATTCATCTGACTGGTTGAGGATTTAATACAATTTTCATATTTAAACATAGTTACGGATTTAATGTAAGTAGCAAAAATGCTTTATCTGAATGGAGACAACATCTAACCCCTTATTATCTTATTATATCACAACTCTTTTCAAGTTATGATGATTTCCACAGATGATTCATCATTTTCTTATTTAATAAATATTTGATAATTAAATTGTTGAAAATAATTTACTGGGGAATTTAACT
Source organism: Conomelus anceps (assembly GCA_948455865.1). Taxonomy (NCBI): domain Eukaryota; kingdom Metazoa; phylum Arthropoda; class Insecta; order Hemiptera; family Delphacidae; genus Conomelus; species Conomelus anceps. The sequence continues at coordinate 28,003,395 of OX418216.1, forward strand.
CCAACTTATTCGTGTAATAGCTATTTCGCATTGGTGTAATGCTTCCTCAGACACGGTTTTAACCGAAAGGAAGCATTTCATCAATGCAAAATAGCTATTAAACGAATAAGAAAGTGTTAAAGTCACCAGTAAAGTATTTTAAACAATTATTTTTGTTCAAATATCAAGTGAAAAAGTAATATGGAACTACAATATCAGACATATTTGATGATTAATACTATACGAACAGTATTCATATTTAAAAAAAATGATAAATACTGTCCCATCAATTTGTTTTAATTTAGAATAAATTTTGAACGATGGAAACAACCAAAAATTTAGAAGGCAAAACGCGGAAAAAGGAAAACATTTCCTTTCTACACGCTTGTACACCAAAACACCATCAAATACCCATGCATACAAAACCAAGAGGAACTAGGTTACCAAGCCAAATGAAGCGCATGTTTAGGAAACAACCACTCGAAAATATATTCACACCTCATTAACCTCAAAATAACCAAATCAAAGAAAATACATATCAATCAACATTACAGTCTAAACTTATCCTTATTTCAAGTCTTTTAAATTATTGCGCATTTCGAAGATTACTTTAATTACCAAAATTATATCGTCGTTTTCGTTATCCCATTGAATTAATAGTTCCCCACAATTCGTTGCACTCACTTTGATCGAAGCAAGAAATATAATAAATTTGTTACCTCGTTCGATAATCCTTACTACTTCCAAGGTATAGAGTTCATGTTGATCTAATACAGCCTTGGTCAGTAATTCTCGTACTCTCCAATGCTGGAATACTCAAGCCCTCGAAGTTTCGAAGTCTTGACTATTCGGGAAGACTCCAGTTCAGGAATGCTGCGACTCGGCAACACTCTGCAATTCGGGAACGAGTCTACGATTCGGGAACCGCTGAAATTTCAAATTTTGTAACTTCCTATTTTGATAATGAAATAAACCCTTAACTTGAGATGAACACTACTATGTCCAATTTACTTTCACAACCACAAATCCCAAACATTTATGTCGCTTAATTACACATCTACATTACTAAAATTCAAACAATTAAGCAAACCTAACCTTTACTTCATAAGTATCACAGCATCGCAGAATTCAAAATAGTTCACATTAATCTATAGGAATAAGGAAGTTGAGTTTCTTAGTTACATCATCAAATTCATAATCTTTTTTATCACAACTAACTACCAACTTTTACTACTGATTTAAATTGAATATTTAATATCTTCCTTTTTTATACTAAACTTCTTCAAGCACATAGCCTATGAATTCTGACAAACAATTGCTTGCATCAATTACGTACATGAGAACAATTAAGCTAGACATATAAATTCACAAAGTATTTCATATTAAAAAAAAATTGTTGTTACCTTATAAAGTGGCGAAGTACATCACAAATTATCTTCAAACCAAACAAACTTATTCAAACAAAGATGAGGTGAGTGGCGGTTTCCTAAAAATTAACTTTAAATCACATTATAAAATAAATTTAAACTGATAAACATTGCCCAGCACAAGTGCCTAAAAACAAAACTTCACATCACCATAACCTCAAATATCGACTGTAACTTCATCCAAACTAGCGTGGTCTTTGCTCCATGCAATTTTGTCGAGTAGCCTGTTGCTTGCCTTCTGACTACTCCTCGCTCTTGGTGGGAATCGATGTTCAGAAATAATACGGGGATTACAAAACTACGTAACTTTCATCGAATCAAAACTCTAGATTTGCCTGCAGGCCTACGCAGAACGCCTATTCCGCAAATGAAAAATGAACAGGTAAAGTGAGTGTAAGATAGAGCAAAAGAATGAGAAACTAGCTCTATCCTCTTTTACTAGACTAGCGTGGGACTCAATTTTGCTTGATATTGAATCTCAAAACAATGCTCTACTGTACTACCAATTCCAACATGAAAACCCAATCGATTCAATTACTTTTATTGAAAATGAATAATTAAAATCTAAACTCTCCAATAACTAGCTTAAAATGTCCTAATTCAGAAAACTTTACATAAAAAATATCTTTAAAATTTAATAACGTTTAAAATGATACTAAACAAGTAAGTTATTCAAGGTAATCTAACAAAAAAAATTTGGGCTACTCCCAAATTCATAACAATACATAGCAAGAAGGTAAAGTCAATAGAATAATTATATTATATATATTCTGCGATGTTTCCATGACGAAATACTTAATGAAAAATCTGACGAAGCTTCTTTTCAGAAGTGAAATGCATCCCTCAAGCATCTGCAATATAAGTAAGTAAAACAATAAATCAAAGTGAAATACAGTGTCAGTTTTAATATTCGATTATATACAAGGTGCGGCAGGAAGGATGGATGTTTTTAGAACAAATAGTATTCTGATCTGGGTAGTCGGATTGGGCCAGCTGAAGTGAACATGTGTTTGGTAGATCATACCATTTTTTCTAGTCATTGTTTAGTCGGCATCATGGATTCGTGGAATGTGCAACATCGTGTGTTTACTTACGACAGTTTTGTGCGTAATAATGAGAGTATCATTACAGTTCAGCGCGAGTTTCGTCGTCATTTCAATCTTGCGAGAAATGACAGTGTACCCACTCGTAACACCATTTTATGTTGGGTAAAATCATTTCGTTCAGTAGGAACAGTAATGAATAAACGACCACCAGGGGCTCATCGCACTGTACGCACTCCACAAAATGTGGAAAGAGTTCGGCAAGCCATACTCCGTAGTCCTGATCGATCTGCTAGGAGACATTCTTCTGAACTGAACATCAGTGATCGGTCAGTAAGGCGTATTTTACATAAAGATCTAGGATTTCATCCCTACAAAATGGCCATGGTTCAACAATTGAATCCTGACGATTATGTAAAGCGGCTGAATTTTGCTCGAGAAATGGAGGCCATACTTGACCAAAATGAAAACATCATTTTGTTTATGACAGATGAAGCACATTTTCATTTGAATGGTACCGTTAATCAGCAGAACTGTCGTTATTGGTCAGATGAAAATCCAAAATTAATGCATGAGAGACCATTACACAGTCCCAAGGTGACAGTTTGGTGTGCTGTGAGCAGTACAGTTGTTATTGGTCCATACTTTTTTGAAGACGACAACGGGACCACTGTAACTGTAACCTCAGAACGTTATAGACAGATGTTCACTGAATTCTTCCTACCTGAATTAAGAAGGAAACGTATTCCTATCCGGCAAGTATGGTTTCAGCAGGACGGGGCGACAGCTCACACAGCAAGAAATTCAATGGAAGCAATTCGGGCTGTTTTTCGTGGTCGCATCATTTCTCGGTTTGGTGACATTGATTGGCCTCCTCGTTCTCCAGACCTGTCCATGTGCGACTACTTCTTGTGGGGTTTCCTGAAGTCACGTGTTTACCAGCATAAACCACGTACACTTCAAGAACTAAGGGAAGCAATTCGAGAGGAAGTCGAACAAATTGGCAGGGCAATGTTAGAAAGAGTACAAACTAACTTCCGAGAGCGGCTTGTAATGTGCATCGCTGAAAACGGCCATCACCTGTCAGATATTGTTTTCAAACATTAATTTTCTAAAATTGTAAGATAATGTGAATATTGTTCTGTAAATAAATGTTTTTTTTTATGCACAGGTAACGACATATTACTTTTTCGAAAACCGTTCATCCTTTCTGCCGCACCCTGTATATATTCCTTTAACCTTGATAACAAGAAATCATGGTTACCATTATGAGAACTAATAATTTGCAAAATCAGTCTGAGGCTGGTTGTTAATTGTCAATGTATTAATTTATACTGAAAGCTCTTCTCTCAGTAAATGTTCCCCTTTATATAAATTAAATATTGTATTGCTAGGTGAAAATAGTTTACCAGGTGTATTTATTCACATGAAGTTATAAATTGGAGTGAAAGGGACGCAATTGAAATTACTAGCTTATATTCAGTAAATATTCAAATTGAGGCTTAGTGTAGGGATATTTTTTATTTATTCATGGCTTTTTCATTGATTATTTTTTATTTCAAGCATTGATATTGATGCTTCATTATTTAAATTTTTATTCATACTTGAATCAACTAACGTATAAAGTAATAACGATGAACACGTTGCTGTGGTGAGATTAGCATGGACCAAATTGGGGCAGATACCTGGGTAACTTGTGATTTAATATAATTTTAGAGCATTTACTCAATGTATTTGTGTATTACGTTTCCTCTTTTCATAAATTAAGTTACTTGATTAAATCACTGTTATTGGTGAAGTACCTAACACAGTTATAATTAATATTTTAATGATTGTTTTTGAGAAATAATGCAATCGTGAAAGAAAATGAATTTAGAAAAGTAAGCTTTTAAGGAATAATGCAATCTTGAAGGAAAATAAATCAAGAATAGTACGTTTTTGAGGAATAATGCAATCATAAAGGAAAATAAATTTAGAAAAGTTAGATATTTTTATCAATAAATTGAAATGGAAAACGCTACCTCACAAAACGTTTGCTAGTTAAAACGCTTCATAAAGTCTCAAAATGTCTGTAATAACCTGACGGATGTTCTTGGATGGTTGACATGCGATTGATTTTTTTTAAATAAATAATAACAAATAATAATATTACAAGTTGTATGCTTTTCCAAATAATGAATTTTAGCTTCTGATGTTAAACCTTCTCAAGCGACCTCATAAAAAGTCTGCTTAAAGTTGCTATATTTTTCTAATAAAAGTTTATCCACTCTATACTCCATATGCTATTGTTACAGCTCTATCAATTTAATTATAATTTGATAAATATTTCATAAAAACAAAAGTAGTCAAGTTATGTACATTATTTTATATTGCAGCTATATTCACTTTTATCCTATTTGGATTTTGTTGGATTTTGAAAAAAAATCAGTTGAATGTAATAAATAATATTCCATAAAAACATAAGTAGCCTACTTAAATACTTTTTTAATTGCAGCTATATTCCACTTTTATCCTTTTTTCATCCTATTGGATTATTAAAAATCAGAAAAATCTGCAACCACTTCGGTTTAAAAGCTGAATGAAGTGGACACACACTGAGCACGATGGCCAGAATAATTATAGGATTTAAAGGCCGATCGTCGCCTTTCCCTTTTGTTTAGTGTTGTGAGGGTTGGAGGAGGTGGGTAAGGGAAGGATCAACGTGCTTTACGGTCTACCATGGCGGCATTTTGTACATGATGCTGGCAGCGAAATTTTCTTCGTTAGCTATTCAAAATCAAATTTGCAAATTGATGGGCAGGAGGATTAGGTCGGGTGATTCCAATTTGACTTAATTCGTTGTGCGGGGGCATGAGGACTACGTTTTCCAAAAGAGTGAGAGGGAAAGAAAGAGAGGGGCTGTGTGGTTAGAGAAGGAGAAGAGATGGGTAGGAGGGTAGAGGGAGAGTATTGTGTTAGCTGAAGGGAAAGCAAGCGAACTCTAGGGAAAATGTTTCAAACAAATGAATGCAAAGTTGACGCTGGGCCGACTAGATTTTGTATGGTCCGTGGGAAATTTTATTCTCATCCATTTTCAAAGGGTACCGGTACCAACTGTTTAGCATACATGGCAACGAAGAGGCAAAAAGTGTATGCATAGTAATGCTTCTGGCAGGCCTTGTTAGGTGCATGGACCAAGTTTTCCACTTTTTTGATTTTGTGAATATTGAATTATACCGTACTCACTTCTCCAGGCTTTAAATTAGAATATATTGCATACATTTGAGGATATGCCCTGGAACCTATCAAATAATTCTCATGCTCATGTTTTTAGGTGGTGATTTCATATTTTGATTATAAGAATGCAAAATTCCATTGTCTTTTGTTTGCATCAACAAATAGTTTACTGTTATTGTTGGAAGTTTATATGTTATTATTAATTTATGAGACTATTGCAGGAGCTTATACTTTGATGCATAATATTATAAGTAATATATGTGTAACATTTTGGATTAGTGTTTCAGATAGACTCCAAATGATAGCAGTAATTTACCTTATTTTTACCATTTTTTTCTACAACAGAAATTACAACATATTATTAACATAATGAGTCGTTTTATGAATTCAAAAGAAGATAACGTGTGAATTTAAGTAGCTGAATTTAACTCTGAATTAAGATTAGAGAATCCGCTGTTAGAATCAAATTTGTGTTTCTGTATTTGGACAGATTTTAGATTTAAAATATGGAACAGGCAGGAATTAACATTCTAGAAAGAAAGATGAATGTAGAGAGAGTTATATCTATGATAAAACTCTAGCTATTTCATTTTAATAAATAATAGTGATTATGATGTAGCTTAGTGTTATTTTATCTGATAAAGCAGACAATATGACACTTAAAAACTAAATAGTCACCCATTGAAGCTCAGATTTCTAGATACTTAGCAACCATACAAAAAGCAGAAAATAATTCAGTCAGGGTAACTAAAACATTGAGAAAAGAGCGAGAATGAATCTAATGCATTAAAAGTAAATTCGTATGGCTTTTTGTGGTGGGGAGACCCTTACGGGTAGTTCCACCTCGCCGTTTTTTTAACGACTGCTTTTTTTTATATGCAACCGGGACCGACGGCTTAACGTGTCCTCCGAAACACGGGAGTGGCTCGAGAAAAATATCTTGTACTCAACTGGGATCGAACCCAGGACCTTTGGCTTATCAGACCAGCGATAAGCCAACTCGGCTACGCCGACTCCCATATGCATTAACCTTACACAAAGAATTAAAAATTACAGATTGCGGTTTGAAAATGTTTAAATATTTCAAAAAATGTCAGTAAGACAGAGTTTAAAATAAGACGTTTTAGGCTCTTATGAGCTGTTGCACCTTGGCCTGTTTGAAACTGAATTATCGATGCTATCAGTGAAGAAAATATTGATTATAAAATGAAAAATTCCGTATGGTCCTTGATATAGTAAACATACTTCTGCAATAGGCTTTAGCCTGGCGACAATAATTGTCGATAGTCTATCTATCTAACCTGTCTAACTGAATATGGATGGAATTTGAGCATGACATTCATTATTTGAAAAAATAAATATTAACATGGAAACTATATTAAAAAAATTATCACTTGTATGAAGAAATAATTAGGCAGTATAATATTAAGATAAGACAGTATATGATGATACGACATGTAGAGGAAATTATGAAAATCGAAATTTGTATAGTTTGTCTCTGATGATAGAAGAAGAATTATTTGAAAAAACTTCAAATGAAGAACATTGAAAATATTGAAGAATATCAAAGTGTGTGTGGATCAGGAGCGGCTCCAGCTCAGGAGTTTGGGGGGGGGGGTCACAAATGGATTTTGTTGACTTTTTGCGAGATTGCCCCTTCTCCAGTTAATTTCCAATTTTGGGGGGTCATGACCCCCGCCTCTGAGACTGTCCTTGATGTGAATACTATAAATACAATATTAAAAAGTATACAAAAAAGTAATCAGCATTCAACTCTTATTTAATTCTATTAATGATTAATTTATTGACTCCAACATTATGAAGTAATATTATCTTATCTCCTTTATTCTTATGATGTAGGTACTGTACTCTTCATTCTTATGAAATGAACATTTCTACTTATTTAGACCAAGTAGCTGATTCAAGACAATGAGAGATGGCAAACTCTTTGGCCCAACTCATCATCCCCTAACTCATCTTGAATAATTGATGAAGGGTCATCACATCGTGTATTGAATTCCAATATAGCACTCAAAAGTTCAAGATGCTTCTTGCTGATGTGTCTGTGCGATCCCACATGAAAAATTCAAGAACTGAATGAACTTTACTTCAACTTAATAATTTATTTGAAATTGATTAACCATCGTTTATGGGTAGAATCGTCACTCACGTTTGATATCCTATTCAAAAAAATTACTTCAAATTTGATTTTCATTCATGTGCTATATAAGTACTATATGTACTATATAAGAATATGCATTTATCATTTGTTTCATAAAAGTGTGAGTCTAGTACATGGGAGACTTACCACTTAATATGATATTAAATCCTTTATTGAGTCGAAGTAAGTACCACAAGACTTTCTATATTACTAGTCAAATTATTATTTTTTTTTTCACTTGAAGCCCTATCTATTTTGCTTCAAGACGGGGGTCATCCAAACATACTGCTTTCCGAAGCAATAGAATTCATATTATGCAGTTTTTTAATAACTCTGAACAATATGTACTGATAAAATTTATTTAGTTAGCAAAAACTGAAGATTTACAGACGTAGTAGAACAAGGTTGATTGATATGTTGTTAATAAACTTCTAATAACTTTTCCACCTTGGTAAAAACCCAATTCCATAAGCATTTAATGCTTATGTAAGCATCAATTTATTGAAGCTTATCATGCACGGTTTGAAAATGTCAATGATGAACAAATGATTATCAATTTCATAGAATTATTCCCTTTACTAGAACTGCATAACTATTTGGGGCTGGGAATTAACTGAACTGAATATAGTTGTGGAGATCATCAACTACAAAAGTCAATTTGAAATCATAAATAAATTGGAACACATATTCCCATTTTGTAGAAGATAATAATAAATTATACACTTTAAAATCCTATTACGAATTCCTGTAAACATTTTTATAGGCTTATAGCCGAATATGTATTTGAATAACATGGCTCTCATTAAGTATAAATTTAATTTAGTGCATTCAAGGGAATAAGTTCCCATTTTTCTTAAAAATTAGTATTTTTTTTGGGCGAGATTGAATATGTTAAACAAATTTTTAAATAGTAATTACAATCTATATAAATTGAGTGAGAAAATTAAACAAAAAGTTAGAAAAGAATTCATTTTAATGAGAATTAAAAAGACTGTTCTTCAGCAAATTCAATTCAACTTCCAACTGCATAGCCAGTTTTAAGAAAAGTTTATTAAGAAAAGTTTATTAACAAAAGTTTACAATGTTCTTTCTGACAGCCTAACTTTAATTTGAAAGAGAGAAACTTTCTTTGCCAAATACATTTCCCAACGGATTACAATCGTTGCAGGCTTGTTGTAGTGCAATTGATGTTATTGAAGTGAATGTAGTAGAGTTCACAATCTCATCTGCATATATAGAAGAGTCAAGCTTTAGTCTTTCAATGTAATTCTAGGAAGTCACCAACACTAACTTGAACGTAATTATCTCCCTTTCTTCTTCTCATCTTCTTTCAAATTCAAGTTGAATTGTCTTTCGTTGAATTACTGGAATGACAAATTCAGTTGGATTGACTCGTTTCATTGTTACAATTAAATAATTTTTTACCAAGTTTTTTCGTTATTTCTTTCCAAAGTACCTTTGAACATCGCACAGGTAAACTTGGTACTATTTCCCATTTATTCACTTTAAAATAATATTGTAAGTGCCATGCAGATGGCTTATAGGCTTTTAGACAACTGTCTTTTATTTTATTCACTTTTTTAAAAGTAACGTACTTGAAAGCTACTAGAATATATAAAAATAATTGAATAAAAATTCCTTCAAAACAGTTATTATGTTCTGTGAATATTCAAAAATACTTTATTCAATGTAGAGTGATATTATTGTACAGCGATAAGTAAAAATATGATCATTCATTCATTCATTGCAATTGGAAAAAATTAAGGTTTTACTATACAGAATTTCTTGAAATAAATTATAAAATTATTATTTCCATTAAATTATATAACATGTAATTACAACAAATTATGTTGCATGTATTGTTGAATGATAATAATTTATTGAATCAATCCTTTCAAATTCAACTAATTTTTACTATGTATAGTAGTAATATCAATTATTAAAAAAAAAAAATACTTTCTTAGTAATGGCGAAGGTGATATTGTGGAAGGTATCCATAATGAATAATAAGACGAAATTGTCACAACCACATTTATTAAAAGTTCGAGAAACTAGTTTCGGTTGTTACACCATTATGAAGAGCACCAACAGCTGAAGAGATCATGGAAACTACAATTAATGATCCTATTATTAGAACTGAGCTGTTAGGATTGATGAAGTTATGTACTGAATATAACTATTTCAAGTTTGACAATAAATTTTATGAACAGAAAGATGGGTTAGCGATGGGTTCACCCCTTTCACCCCTACTAGCTGAATTATTTATGGATAGCCTTGAACGTAGAATTTTTGAAAATAATAATTTTAAGGATAGGATTGCTTATTGGTACAGATATGTAGATGATATTATTTGTTTGTGGAAGGGTAATAATAGACAATTAGATAATTTCCTTAGCTATTTGAATCGTTTACACCATAAGATAAAATTCACCATAGAGTTAGAAGAGAATAGTGTTTTAAATTTTCTAGATTTAAGAATTGACCATAGCACCGGAACCCACAACTTCTCTATTTTTAGAAAAGTAACTCATACCGATGTAATCATACCTCATCACTCATGTCACCCAATATCGCACAAACTTGCAGCTTTCAATAGTATGATTTATAGAGCTTTAACCATTCCAATGAGCAATCATCACTTTGAAAAAGAGATTAGTACGATTAAACAGATAGCTATTACAAATGAATATGAGGAAATCATTGTCAATAAAATATTAAATAAAATAAATATGAGACTAGCAGTCAATGCTAGCATTACTGTAACTGAAACTGGGGAAAGGTCATGGATAACGGTGCCTTACCTTGGCCCAGTTTCTGATAAATTAGGAAAACAACTGAAAAAGAACGGTTTTGATGTAGCTTTTCAAACCAAACCAATTTTAAAGAGCTTATTTGGGCGTAGTAAAGACAAAATTGATATCTGGGATAAAAGTGGGGTTTATAAATTGAATTGCGGTGATTGTAATGCTTGTTATGTAGGTCAGACTGGTAGAAGTTTCAAATGTAGGGTAAATGAACATATCAGGGATTGGAAAACCCAAAAAGGAGATTCAAATTTTGCAGAACATCTCATTAATAATGGACACAAGTTCAAGGCTGAAGAAAATGTTGAATTTCTGCATTTGATTGGCAAAGGCAGACAATTGAACATTTTAGAAGCTTTGGAGATAACTAAGTTGGTAAAAAACGATTCCATAACTAATTTAAATGACCAAATTTATTTTAACCAATTCAATACAACTAACTTGGTTTCATTATAATTCCAGCCTATTTTTAAAAAAGCAGTTCTTATGTGTATTTCTCAGTTGACCTTGATTGCACTTCAGTGAGCTTCTAATTTAAAAAAAAAATGTAAATTTAGTTTGATTAAATTCTAGCCTTATTACAATTTTTTGTTACTTTCTTGATTTTCACAGTGTTTAGTTATTGATTTGACTCGTATTTTTGCTTGTTACTCCTCCCACCAGGGGGCGTGACTTGACAACCAATCACAACGTCCGATTAAGGTCAGCCTCTTTACCTCTTAGCCAATAGTATCATTCCATGAACAGTATATATAAGGCTACTCTGTACTTCAGTTTTCAGTTTGATTGAGATTGATAATGGTGTAACAACCGAAACTAGTTTCTCGAACTTTTAATAAATGTGGTTGTGACAATTTTGTCTTATTATTCATTAAAAAAATACTTCTTGATTTTGCTTATTATTATTGCACAGAGGACAGTGGCGTAGCCAGGATTAGATTTCGGGGGGGGCTCACCAAGGGGGGTGTGGGCAGTGGCTTAGCCAGGATCAAATTTTGGGGGGGGGGGCTCACCAAGGGGGGATGTGGGCAGTGGCTTAGCCAGGATAAAATTTCGGGGGGGGGGCTCACCAAGGGGGGTCTGGGGTATAGGAGGGTCCGGATTTTTTTTAAATTTAGTGGTGTGAAAAGCAAATCTAGACAACTTGTTAGGCTCTAAAGTTCAAAATAAATTTTTGAAAAATTACTACCCAAGAACCTACAGGTGGCCAGGTTTGAAATGATAAAGTTTGATATACTATTGATAAAGTTTGATCTGTGACTATTTTGAGTCAAAACCCTTGAATTGGAACTAATCATACTTAACTTATGTACTGAATCTCAAAATTAATACTAATTATTATTATAAGTTTCAAAAATTTATGTCATTAGCCTAAAACGCACCCAACCCAAAGTTCATGAAATCGGAATTTTTTTTAATCATAGCACACTGATTTTACACGCTTGCATAGAACTTGCATTTATTTGTGTGTTTTCATTTATAAAATCCCGATTTTATGAACTTTGGGTGCGTTCAGGCTAGTGGGTTATACTGAATTTTAACTTCAAAACTAAATTTTCTACAAGATGAGTTTATTCAAAAAGATGATTTATCAATAATTAACAAAGTTAATCCACTTCAAACTTGAAAATTGCATTTTAATTAATGTAATAAATAAATAATTATGGTAGTCACAGTTTTCTAACATGTTTTATTCGATTTCGTAGCTCATTTTAAATCAAAATTATCCATTTGAGCACCTAACAAGTTTCTATATGAGTAAATATTGAGGAAAAATTTGAAAAATGCATTAATCTGACTATAACTGTAGCTATATTCCATTACACAAACAGGGTTTCTGTAATCTGTTCGTTATAATACAACAAAACAGATAGAACCCTTCGGCTTTAATAAGTCCTTATCTATTAGTTATTTGAGAATTTTTTATTTCTGAAATTTCGGGGGGGGGGGGGGAACCGGGCCCCATGGGCCCCCCCTGGCTACGCCACTGACAGAGGACAAGTTAATCGTTTATGTACTGTTTAGTATAGAGTACTAATGCTGTAATTTAGTCAAAAGTACATACAATCTATTGGACTGGTACTACTGTATAAGTATTAAGCAGTATCTACAGGAGTATACATTTATACTCGTTTTATAGCTACACACGTTAATTTAAATATCAAACATATAGTGGATGTCACTTCTTGAAAAATTTGAATTATTTTTCTAGTATTAGGAATTCATATTTGAATTTAATTGCAATTTTTAATAAAATCAAAAATGCATAATACTGGTATACCTTCTGACTTTTTGTATACTTCCGTAGCAAGAACGATATCGATAGAATACTATTTATTAGTGTACAAATGAGGCCCGTAGGTCTGGTGGCCCGAGGGCAGGAAATTTACAAACTGTCCTATGCCATTTTTGTGAGGCAAATGTAAGCTCTTGCTTTGGATCCTCTCCATCGGGCAGTGCATCCGGTTCCCCAGCTTTTCGGCTGGCCTTGTACGAGTAGGCAATTCTAAAAAACGAAATACCATAACAATTATTCTCAATGTAAGTTGAGCAATTACACCATTTATATATTCATGAAACAATCCATAGGTAATGATTGAGGAAATAAAAAATCTGGATGTTTTTAGTTTTAGTTGAAGGAAGGAGATTTGATTTCTTCCAAATGCCGGGCACATTTGTTTTGATTTCTCACAATATATCAGTTCAATCTACTTGGAGGATGCCTACAAACTTTTAAATTTTAGCATACTTCTGTGTGTGGGAGTCATGATTTGCAACAACAAAAACAGCATTCCGTACAAAGTTGAAGAAAGGAGATCCCTTTTTGACGATGTAGCACAATGAAATGCGCATCACTTCAGCTCAGCTATTCGACGTAGTACGTGAGCATTTTTCAGGTCGAAGGGTTGCAGCTTTGAGAGTGTGTAGCCACTTGAAACCGACACAAAGCGAATTCAATTAAGAATTTGAATGATGGTTTTTCACTGCGAACGGTGTAGAAGAGTCACAGTTTGTGTTCGTTGGCTTTGTGGACGAAAAATCAAATGCATGTGGAATTTGCAAGTGGCCAAGTGCGATTAATTTGGGCAGGGAAGAAGTGGCGAACGGCGAAGCGTTTTGCTTTTGTTGGAGTATCGCATCGCTGTCAAAGGCTAATTTAGAAGTATTTCAGAGATCGTTGTTGAAAATAATCAAAATAATTAATTGAAACAACAGAAGCGATTCGTCAGATTTTGGTGAACATCCACCCACGCTCCGGTTACCGGCGAAATAAGATCGGCACCGCTTTGATGTGGCCGCCCCGCCCTGCCACCGTGTAAGCCTGAATTAGGTGGCATTGTAGCGGGTTGTCATGACAACCATTTGTTGTTATCGGCAGTAGCAGACCAACCGACTCAGCTAATGAGCTCGTTATGCGGCGACTGCGATCGCTCATCGAGAAGCCACTTCCGATCACGCCGACCGGAGGTTATCTTTACAGAAACTACTACAAATACTACCACGACAAACCTCCCTTTCACGTCAAAACTGCTATCTGCAACAAGTAGACACTAATCTGTGTAGACTCTTAGAGATACTTATGAGATAGAGATAGGGGTAGCGACTTTGGTGTAGAAGCTGACAAAGACACCTCCTAAAAAGTTCACCTTTTACCCTCTTACATCACCAGTAAGTCCAAATAAGCCTTAGCTCGAGTATTCATCCTTTTTTGACGATTTCCAGCTTTTGATGTACCACCTTCACGTTTTGTTAAAGTTCTTTAAAAGTTACGGTCAAGTCCTTGTGAACATATGTCATTATCAATGAGCCGATTTGACCAGAGTTGGTAAGCCACAAACACTAAGAAGGATCCTGCTTTTCAAAGAAGAGACTGCATGTGACTCATGATCTGCATGTGTTTATTCTCAATTAAAATTGACTGTAAGTCGTTGAATTTAACATAAAAAAGTAATATTAACAACGCAGATCGTTATGGAACAAGAAATCCAGAACTCTTTTCTGTGTTTTAAGCTAGCAGTGGCAGTAGAACTAACAATTTCTCCCAATAATTTACATGAATTTCATCATTTTACAAGCAAAAAATTAACTTCCCAAAAAAATTTAAGACTATAGTAATGTACAAAATAAGAGTCAATTCAACTGCAAAATAAAGACTGATGAAAATCGTCAATAGCTAATAATTAATTTCTCGAGCTATCATCTTTTTCCTACCCAAAAAGAGTTTATAATATTTCCGATGCAACAAACCGGTAGAATAGCTCATTCATCGGAAATGATCTGCTCTGAGCAGTTTCAGTACAACGCATGAATTGTTTCCAAATTCTGCCCTCCCGTGTGGAGAGTCTCCAACTTTTTTATTTTTGTCCCACTTCTGCAGGTTTTTCATGTCCTGAGTTCCCCATCCATTCGGTGCGTCTATCTCTTCTTTGCAATTCTTTCCATCTAAAAAACAAATATATTTCAAACTCTTCCGTTCATCGCCTTCCAGCCATTGAGCTGCCAATCGACCAAACGCAATCGACCGTGTAAACGCAATCGTCCCCTCTTTCTCTTTCTCGCTCTTTCTCCTGTAGCTCTTTTTCTCTCTCCATCTACTCTCTACAGCATGGTCCGTAGCTATCGGCAATAAACTGCGATGATTATCTTTGTGTTGACATTGCAAATAAACATGCACCGAAAAAGAGAACTCCAAGATCCAAAATCTTGCCGTAACAATGGAGGAGACTCATTTTCCTGTATAAACAATCGTACAGCTCCGGCCCGTGCCTTGAGTGCCGACTCTACTGAAAAATTATTTGTTCTGCTCCAATGCATGTCATTCAAATTGTTTCCTTCTCTCAACTTCCAACACCAGCAATGTAGAAGTAATGTGCGGAAAATTTGTCAATCAATAATTTCACGTCTTTTATCACCTTAAAAAGTGTAAAAGTCCGGAAATATTCACACCTCTGAATCACATTCATTCCTTTCCCCCCCCCCCCCACATATTAAACTAGTAATCTCTGTTCAACTGTTTATCAATCTTATCATATTCATCTCTATCACATTCATATCCATCGCGACTTGAGTATCTGTGTACTTGACTAGGTATTTGACCGTCAATATGAGATAAGTAGTTCTCTTCTTAACTATATGATGTGACCATGGACATCACGAAAAATTCAATAAATAAGTGTTGTATATCTTACGAACCCATCCAATGGACATTTTTTGGGTGGACCTGATATACCACCTGCAACTCATTTGAATAGAATACTCTTTTAATATTGTTTTAGGAAAACACTGAAATTATTTATTGTAAACTTGGGGCCAGGCATCCCACCCGTATGAGCCACAAAACTGATAGTGTTTGATAGAATTTGAAAGAATTCCATACTTTGCATTCCTGTTGCATGCAAATAGCAAGAATTCATGATCAGAGGGCCCACAGTTTGGAAACTATCTATATTTTGCATAATTTACAGACTTGGTTTGGATTCCTGATCTGGTCCCAGGATTTTCGTACCAACACTCACATCGTCTTAAAATTCGAATCAAATCAATTTATTGGACCATAAAAACAATGCATGCATCGGCCAAGTCAATAAGGACAAAGTTAAAAAAATTCTAGCAGAGCTTGATCACCTCATGTAAGGAGCAAAAAAGAAATCATCAATATTTGATTGAAAATAAAACTTATTATGATGATTATTGTGTTCTATGGCCGGTTGCATATATGCATATTGGTAAATCAAAGTTTGATGATCACCGATCATCCATAAGAATCCTTTTAGTGAACGGCGATCAAAATCTGATCGACTTTTGATCAACCGATCTCTACACATAAGATAAGATTACTTTACTTACGAAAATTTACAATTTTTTATTATGACTTATTAAAAAGGAATATTATTAACAGCACAAAAGATTGCATATGGAAGAAAGTATAAATATTTAACAATAATTAGAAGCATTTACGTAATAAGGGTAGTCTGAACAAAGATTCGTCCATTTAAACTTAAGCTTCAATAAGATTGCAATCAGGATAAAATGAATAAGTAATAATAATAATAATAATAATAATATAATATTAATAATAATAATAATAAAAAATAATGATAACAATAATATTACAACATCGTGTGACCTGGCTGGCTCAGGTCTGGTATCAGGTCGCACGTGCATAAATTCAGGGCTTTTGACAAATAAATGAAGCAAGATGTCAATATTACTGTATTACTTTCAATATGACGTTTGTGTGATTATTGGTATAGTCCTACTATTGAATATGGGCTAATAATTTTAATATGATTGATTGAATAAAATACTATAAGCATTTTAATTAATTTTAATATGGAGCTTGTGTAACAATTGACATAGTCCTACTATTGAATAATTATAATACTTTTAATATGATTAATTGAATAAATACTAAGAGTATATTAATTATTTTTAATATGAGGCTTGTGTAACAGCTGATATAGGCCTAATCCAATATAAGCGTTGAATTATATCCGCATTGCTCTTGCTGGCTCAACCCCAAAGTTGGATTCCATACCTCCATATGGGTTTCAGAATTATAGGGTTTAAAGATAAGAAACTTGTTGTAGGTAGATAGGGTTGAATTCCTATCTATCAGCCAGTAGATTTTTCTATATCTGATTCCGAACTCCTCTCTCTTTTTCGTGACATGTGCCTTCCAGCGCAGCCTTGCATCTAGGTATTTGGTCTCATTAGCATATGGAACAGGTTTCCCATTGATGATTAGGGGAATTTTCTCACATTTTCTGTTTGTGTAGTTGACTCGAACAGATTTGGTTCCATTGATTTTGATTTTCCACAGTTTAGACCAACTGGAAATACTTCCAGGATGAATGGTACAGCCTGACAGCACAGTCTATTATTTCGTAGCTACAGCCACATAAGTTGAAAAATGTCACGATATGAGGAAGGTGGGAGATTGGTGAAAGTGAAATATACGGACGTCCGGCAGAATAATGAAGCCAGTGCGACAATCAGCGTCCGACGCGTGACCGTGCTACGAACGCCTGCGTTTCTTCAGTCAAGCGCAAAGATAAAGACGTCGATTCAAGGCACGTATTGATTGAAACAATAACAAGCCGATCTCCCACAAGAATGCTCATTCTTTACCCTGCTGAATCTCGGCTCATACCCTCATACGGTAGGCTGTAGGCGTTCAACGCCAATCGCACTCACTTGCAGGTCTAGTTGGCAAAAAATAGATAAAATACTTCCTTGCAGTTTTGTGAGCAGCACTAGCCATTGTTTTAAACCAGGATAGCAGGTCCTAATCAATTGCACCATTGTGTTTTGGACTGTAGTGTAAGAGAAAGAAATAAATCAAATCGTTCTTGTTGATGATGTGTCATGAGTATAGGTAATGAGAATAGGTAAATATTCATTTTTTATTTATTTTAGGAATAAATGAATTGAATTCCACTTCCCAGTGGTACTAATTGATTTCATTTTGTTAGAAAGCTAAACTTTTTTAATGAACCCATTTTTTAATATAATTTGTGTAGCCTATATCTTGGAGATATATGATGATGATACAAAAATATTGGGCTACATAGAACAAATAAGATACCTTACCTTATTAATCGAACCCGAAACAGTCGGAGTGGTTGTCAGGAAATTTAATCACTACTTTTCGACAATACTATGTACGATTATGTGTCATATGTAGTGAAATTGGAATAAAAGAATTCAATTTAAATATTAATACTAATATGAGGACTAGAGGATATGAAAGAGAAATATGGGATTGTTAATGAGAAAGTTGATGAAAATTACTTCTTTAGGCATCGCACATTAGACAAAAATATTTTATAATTGCTCAGGAAGAACACCTTTTCATGGGAAATCACTTTATGATATGAAATGATCTATTAAGGAGATAATCACTTCAAAATGGATAAATTTTGGTATCTCATTTGTTTTTTATCGATTCTCAGCGTAGTCTGACAGACAAATAATGATGATGCTTATTAAACCTAATCATTAAAAAATGCAAACACTAATCATGAATATTCAATATTCAATATTCATGATTAGTGTTTGAAAATTACATTATGATTCTAGGGTTAAATAATCATCAACATTTTTTCCAGAAGAATCATCTCTTAATAATTTATTGCAATTTCGGATTGTCGTAATTTTTCCAAAAGATAATAGATTCTTAATAAATCATAAATCAATCCATTCTTCAATCAACTATTGAAGAATCATCTCTTGATATTTTATTAATCGTATTCGCGCCAAATAAAGATCCCCAACAATATTTCTTCAATTTCGCTGTATTAAAAATACGTCCACCAATACTAACTTTTTCCAAGAGATGAGTTAGCAAACCTAGTTGATTTTCGAGAGCGGTTTTGATTTTCGATTCCTATCAAAATTTACATATTTTCAATAAAGGTGTAGCCTATTTGAGATTGAAAGAGTATCCCTGCCGCTACATGTCAAGTTCAATTTCAAGTTAACGGGGTAAGACGATTACTTTTATTTCGTCGGTCTTGTATAGAGGTAATTATTATTCATCAGTTGCTCTTCAATATTCTCCCTTTGCGGCTACAGTATGTCTAACGGTGGGTGCTGGTGGAGGTGGTGTGAGGGGATTTTGTTATGGGGAAGGGGGGTTATGTTGATGCGGGGGGGGGGGATGTTGCAGGGTCTGTACGCTGCTCAGACAGTTGCAAATTGGAAGCTGATGTGATTTTTCACCTCAGCGTCGACCACTCAGCTTTCGTTCGAATGGAAGGGCGCGATTTTTGAATTTTCAATTTGAAACGTCGTAGTGTCCACGTGAACCCCTCTTTTCAGTGGCCTACGTGTCTTTTTCACAATCGAACACAAGCGTCCTGGACAAGAACTCCTTTGAAAAAGCGCAAAATGACAAGCGTCGACATTTCACCCGGCAAATTCAGTTTGCATGTGTCGTGGCTGTCATGTCAAAATGTTGGCGATCACCTCTAACTTATGCTGCCTCACCAGCCAACGCTTTCTACCTGACAGTTCCTCGAATTCAGATTATACGTCAAATACAAAACGGCATGTCTTTCACAAACACGTTTTCTTTCTACACACGTTTTACTACATTATTTCATATGCCTATGACAACATTATCCAAACAATGATGTATTGAAAATATATTTTCACTTATGAAGACGTTGCGTCAAGTCATCAATGGTTAATCTGTGATTATAGATCATTAATAACATTTTGTTTCATTTTCCTAGTGGATTGAAACTAAATGTGGATTATAAGTATGCTATAGATCAAGGCAAAAATGCATAAATGCATAAAAGGCTAAATGTTGGAAGAATGCAATAGTTTATCAGCCTAGGAAGTTCGATAAAAGGGAAAAAGTATCAATAAGTATTCAGATAGTTTACAAAATCCTAAAAAGAGTTGGAAATTATTATCAAAAAGTAATAGCTACTAGAATATGAAGTTATTGAATCTTATTGAAATATATTAATGTTCTTGCGAATAATAATAGATTTCTTTGAAATAAGGTGTGAAAATACTAAATACTGTATCATTATTTTTTTAACATTTCATATAATTTATCGTTTTTAAGAAGGCGATATAAACTTTGATGACAACTTTTATTCATGCATTGCTTTGGATCTATAAGAATTTAAACACAACAAACATAAAACATCAATTAAATTTATCATGAATAATTGGATTTATAATAATAAATAACTATTGCAATCTAGAAATTCTATTTTCTGGCAGATGAAATATTGTTCTACGGCAATAAGTCCGTTCCTGTATTGAAACACAAACATAATATAAAATGCGCAATATTTCATTTTTAGGAATTCGGGTTTAGTTCAAGGAGAGTTATTTATGCGTCATGTAAGCATGAGATAAACATGAGAGAAGAGAAGTAGAGGAGACAAGGAAAAAGAAGAAGAAAAAAATGGAAGCAGAAGAAAAATAAGAAGGGGAAGTGGATAAAAAGGAAAAAAGAGAAGAAAAGGGACGGAAAGAAGAAGAAAGAGGACGAGAAGAAGGAGAAGAAAAAGAAGAAGAAGTAGAAGTAATAGAAGAAGAGGAAGAAGAAGAAATAGAAATAAGAAGGGAAAAAGAAAGAAGTAAAAAGAATAAATCGAAAAGAAGATGAAAAGTAAGAAGAGAAAAGGAGGAAAATAAAAAAAGAAGAATAAAGGAAAGAAGAAAAAAGAATGAGAAGAAAAGGAAGAAGGAAAAAGAATAAGAAGAAAAGGAAGAAGGAAAGAGGAGAAAAATAAGAAAGCAAAGAAAAAAGAAAATAAAAGCAAAAAGAAGAAGGCAAAGAAGAAAGAAAAGAAGAAAAAATAATAAACAAAAAAGAAGAAAAGAGGACGAAAAATAAAAACAAAAAGAATACAAAAAAAGAAGAAGAAAAATGGAGAAGACGAAAATGAAGGGTGAGGAGGTTAGCAGAGCGATGTAATGCAGACACTGGTTTGAGCGTCAAGAATGATGTAAAGGGAGACGAAGAACAAGGGCTGAAGAAGGCTTTTCGACGAAAGGCGACTTGAAGGGCGGCGATTCGAGTTGGCAGGATTTCCTTTCTCTTTTGAATTTTCATCCGGTTTTCAGGAAGCTTATCTGGGATATTAGTCTGGCGGCAAAGATTTATTCGGTTGGGAATGTCCGGCGATCGGGGATCAGAGTCTCGAATCCTCGGAGTGGCACAGCCATGACAAACAAATAGGTCACCCCTTGGCACAGCTCGAATGACAAAGAGGCCCATTTGTTACGATATATTTATTTTTTCCCCAGTACGGAGCACAAATAAAATGTGTTTTTTTTTTTGCTCAATAAGGATTGCTTCAAATGTACACGGCATACTGTACAGTGTGCTGCGCTCAATAATGTTGTGGTGTTAAATTAATCGAATTCCTAATAGGTGACATTACCTAGTTTAACAAATACTTGACATTATTGCGTCATTAGGCACTAATACATAAGACCGAATTATTCGTAATTAAATTTTTCTTGTCCAAAAAGCTTTCTTCGTCTTCTTTTCTATTGCTCCTAAAACATTTCTACTTGGAAATTTCGATTTTATTGACTGTTTTCAGTTTGGAATAAGGACGTAATTGTTCATTCAGATGATGAAATAATAGAAGAGATTCAAACGTCCATTCAGCAGTAATTTATTGATAGAGAAGTAACTCCTCTACAACTACCTGTAGTGCTGCAGTGAAGTTTATTACAGAAGATTATCTCTTTTAAAACTTTTAAAATCAAAAAGATTATTAAATTTGAATTCTACTAAGCTTTGCTATACTTTATGAATTTAATCATAATTTATTATCAATAAAATGTGTCTTGCATTCCGATTCTCAAGAAATCGAGTGATAGACAACACATATTTTGTTAACTATTGTTTTACATTCGTTACTCGAAACTCATGTTTGAAATTATTTCACAAAAATCATCATTTCTTAAATTAAATAAAATTTTCACGTTGCTGTAAAGAGATACATCCTAATATCCTGAATAAAATATTAGCCTTAATTGAAGGATTTTTTGTCAACATTAAACACAAATAATAACACACAACACACAGCATCAGATGCGAATATAGACATTTTTCGGCGTTCATCAACATACTGAGAAAGCATTTTAGGGAGAATATCACCGAAAATAAGGTCTTCACCTACATAAGAGACTCAAAAAAATATTTGTTTAGTGTCAGTTAGGAGCTTCGGGAGGGGGGCTACACCCGGGCTACTTCACTCCTCCCTAGATTATGATCAACAATAATTTGTTGTGACAAAACTTAATCAATAAGACTAATCAAAGGCACATTTTTAAATAAGTGTAAAATAATGAATTCCACAGATATTGATCATGGATATCATCATCAAAACAACAAAGATTGAAGAGCTTGGATACATTTTTCAGTTAAAAATTAATACCGATGAAAAAACTGGCATTACTTTGTAGAAGAGCCGCAGTCTCAAATTTCAACGGACATGCATGAACGCTTTTTGCTCTACACTCTACATTCCACAGAATATTTTGCGCCTCCAAACGAATCGAATTCATTCCATTGCTACAAAGGAGGCGTTGGTAGCATTACCTGACGAATGTGCAGCTCATACATGCAGATTTCAGGCGTCAAAAGTTTATCGGACGACTTGATGGCGGGGAAGGGTTGGGTGGGGACGGATACGAAGCCTGGCTCTCGGTGCCGAGCCGTCTGGCAATTAGTAATTAGAGCGGAGACACAGCAGCTGAAGGGGTTGCAAGGAAAAGCGTCTCTCCGCGTTTACGCCTCAACTATTTTTAAGGCGTCATCAGTAGCGCCTCTGCTGGCGTCGCGGCGCCCGAAAAGGCTTCTGCAGACACTGCTGCAAATGTTTAATCGCCATCAGCGTCGGTCACAAAACCGCTGCGAACAAAATTAAGCCGTGTAATTGCGACAGCCGCCTCCGCGCGACTTTCTGCCGCCTCCGAGAGGCGGCACCAACTCCCAGTTGTTAAAATAATGAACTTGGAATTTGCGAACTGTGGCGAACTAAAATTTTGCTAGGCACCCTGTGCAACATTGCCGTTGATGTGGTGATTTTGAGGGGCTCTCATCCCCTAATCCTGTCCCAACAATGTCTGTTTTGTATGTGATAGTCGTGCGTCCTTATTACCTCCAACTAATGGATACACACAAAGTCGACGCTCAATGATGCATACATTTATTAAACAAAGTGTTAGGTTGTAATTAGTAATCAACAATCATGCTTTCATCGAGGATAATGTAGAAAAATCTACAAAGTACTTTGTATGATGAAGAAAAGTTATAAGATACTTCGATAATCATAGCCTGATAGATTAATTCGTTGCTGAAGATTGCCATCCACAAAACAAAAATTTGATCTAAAATTGTTATGAAAATCTGTGGTATTTAGGATTTCAAAAAGCAATATTAACTAATTAGGAGTTTATTCCAATCAGCTAAATCATACAGGAAACAAAATTTCACGTGATTTTAATATTGAACCAATTATAACTTACATGATGTCTTGGTTGTCTCATTTTTACTTGTTATTTTGCCTGTTGTTTTGTGAGGATTAGTGTGAAGTGATTTATAAATAAATAAATAAACATGTTCAGGAAGAAGGTATCTTCCTTCTCCTAAGAGATCATTGAGACGTAGCAGGTATCTGTTCAATCAGATAGAGATAACCTAGGAACTCCTTACTTCTCTTTGTAAGGGTGACCGATTGGATTGATAAAAAAAAGACTCTGTTTTCTGCTGTTTCCCGGTGGTTCGGAACCCACCTAAAACTGTAGACCCAACTCATCAATCGCCATTATTTAATTTATTGCCCGCGCACAGGTCTCACACTTTTGTAGATTTTATTCTCCAAAAGAATAATATATTCATAAATGAATTAAATAATATTGTTAGTGAGTGTAAATTATAGCAGGCAATAAAATATTTTGAGAAACTTTAGACATATTCGCTTCAGACTTTTTAATCTCCCATGAATGTAGAAAGGAGTAATTTGGAGTCAGAACCTTCTTCACTTGAAGCTTGGAGTATAATTTAACTTAAGTATTATGCCATTAATGTGTAAAAGCGTTGACAATAAGAGACACTGGAAATATTTTCAACTGCACTTTTTTAAGTGAGAGTTCTACTTTACCATCTTACTTTCCATAAAATTTAAAACTTGAAACATCGTTCAAATGAAAAGTATCTGCTTTCAGAATCACGTCTCCATCTTTTCTAATCCAGGGAGTGGGATTTTCTGTGCTAATTTTTCAAGAGACAGCAATGGAACATGCTTTTTAAAGCGCTAATCTCTTGACTCTCATCTTGAAGAGATAACGCTTTGCATTTTAAGTACCTTACTCTGAAGCCCCCAACTTTTGAATTAGCTTCTTGATTTGTAGCTTGAATGCATTACCCCACTATTCTTGAAACCCAACCAAAACTGGGATTTTTTGTACATTATATCATTTTCACAATTCGTTCTTTCAAAAAGTGCTAATATCATTCTTTTTAAAAAATGCCATATTGTTACGGGTTCTATCAGTAAAATAATGCTGGCAACACTTGTTACACTTGAATTTTATTTACACAATTAACTTAAAACACACATACTAGTCAGTAAGTTATTGCAATACAAGACAATCAATAGAGAAACAAAAAGTTCAACTAATAATGAATATTACTGTAACAAGGTTATCACTGCACAAAACCTAATTATTCAATTGATAATAGGTCGATTAATAATTTTTTAATAAGTGTGAAATTATCTGTTCAATGATTTCGAAAGAAATGTATAATAAACGGTTAACACACTCAATAATAAACTGAACACTCACGAAGCACAATGTTTATCACAACTCTTATAAATCAAAATTATAACACTGTGTATACTACCACGAGAAAAGAATATTTTTATCACATATGAACGTGTTGACCGAATAACAACTGCTGACATGCACAGCCGCTTCTATAAGTTTGTTTGTTCCAGACGGTTCAAATGCCAGATATTTCTATCAAAACGTGATATTAAACTAAGTGATTATTTAAGTAAAACGTATAGAATTAAACTAAAACAAAATTTAAATTAAATTGGGAGTATTAAACTTAATTCAACATCAAATATTAAAAAAAATAATGCCAATTAAGAAGAAGTGAATAGAAAGTGATATACGCGGCGAGGAAAAATTTGAAAATCCACAATGTTATCTCGGAAATGCTTGAACATTTCAGATGACCATTTGACATAAAAGGGTAAGAGAGACGGAGAGAGGACCGAGAGAAAGATAGAAAAACAAGTGTCCGTTATTAATGTAAGTGGAAGTGCTGTTTACATAATGAAAGTGGGTAGAAGGTCGCTCTCCTTTTCCTTGCGTTTCCTAACAATATAATCTTTATAAACCCTGAATATTTTCTATATTTCTGAGCAATTTGAATGTTCGTCTATTATTATGACATCTACTTCATTTTATAAGTTTTTTTCTAATGGTGACTCCTGTTGAATGAGAAGTATTTTTAGCATATGAAGTAAATCTGTACTTATTACAAAACATCTTGGTTCATTGTTGGTCCAACAATTGTATGATCCATGTGTCATAATATGCTTTTCTCTTTTTCAGATTCCTTTACGTTCCAAATGATAAGAAGGCTATTTGAGAGAGATTCCTGATAGGGTTGTATGACAAAATACATTTCTGTTTTCGGCAAGAGTTGTAAACTGTGAGTTACTGGACTTTTATTTATTTTAATGTCTTGGCAACTGTCCAACTTTTCTATGGTGCTCCCTAACGATAGTAAGATCTTTGGTTAAATTGCCTCTAGGCTCATAGAAAAGTGATAGAGCTTGGAAAGCGGAAAAAAATGATTGCGGATTACTGATATTTGTTCCCGGTTTCTGTTTCATGAGATAAAGATAATCTCAAATACCGATCAACGTTTCAATCTATTCACAGGAAATATTCTACTGAATTTCACTACTCAAGTATGACGTTTTTAGTGTAGATCAGGGATGCACAACCCGCGGGCCGCATGTGGCCCTTGGCCCGCTCTAAAATTTTACTCGAATTTAGTGAAAGGAAATACTAATTGTATTTATTTTTACATTTTTGTTGTTGCAATATGATACAGACATAATTTGTTAAGGACCGGATGTATAGTAACATCGGAATTTTACTGATGAGAATATTTTATTTACTGTGTGTGTTAATAAGGATGATGGAAAAGGAAAAGATAATTAGCAAGGCATTGGGAAGTGATAGCCGAGTGCCGTAGCAGGTATCTGTTCAATCAGAGGTAAGCTACATTACTTCTGGGCGCTTTTTGTAAGGGTGACTGATTGGAATGGCCAGCGTAAAAAGACTCTGTCCTCTGCTGTAAAATCACTTCCCGGTGGTTCGGAACCCACCTAAAACTGTAGGTCCAACTCATCTATCACTATCATCCAATTCATTACCCACGCACAGGTCTCAGACCCATGTGGGCCTCATCCTTCGAAAAAAGAGAATAAAATCTAATAAAGGACTCTTATCTGTTCACGTTAGAAGTTGTTCATTGCTACATTTTTAGCAGTTTCAATATCAATAAATCTCCAATCATAAAAAAAAACAGAAACTATATGTCAAAAAATGATGAATTTATTTATTTATTTTCCTCATCCATCATCCATTCCCGATTTTCAGCAACTAAAATTTCTAATAATCTGGTTCTTCTTTTCAGCTGTATATATTTTAATCATAATGTCTGACCTAAAATTATTTTTAAACATCTAAATACGGTACTAAAAACTGAATAAGACTATTTAAGTCTAATTAAAAGAATAAGTTGAATAACATATGATTCATAAATTAAAATAGGTTGATTAAGAAATTTGTGATAGAATAACACTTATAATGCAATTGAAAGTCGTTCACGTTATATCGCTTGAATACAGCATAGTTACTGTATATAAGAAGGAAGCTCATATTGATACAACTTGGCTTTATTTGAAAAAAATTTGGCCGCCGTATTTAATTTGAAAAAATAAAATATATCCATCGCTGTGCCTAGGAATCTGTAACATCCATATGAAAAATCACATAACATTGGTCTAGGCGTTCGTCCGTAATCGTGAGACAGAGTAAAATCCGAGCGTCTTAAAGGATAGACCTCACTCCGTTCGGTCAATTAATAATAAATAAAAGGACATGCAATAGAGTGTATTAGCAACGCCGCCCCATCCATAATTCTGAGTCTGAAGGAACCGCAAGGGACCCATTAAAAATTAGGTATTCAAATGAAAATATTTGATGGAATATCTTGAAAATTGCGTTGTATTTGAAGAAACGTTGTTAAAGTATCAAACATTTTTCTAACCAGATAATAAATCATTTTCAATAAACATGTATTCACTATTGAAAATGAGTTCATGTTCAGTCAACATTTTTCCAACCGATTACATGAAATTATGACTAATGATTCAACGATTACATTGAAATTTATGCAAAGAATTGAATTTCTATTAGTCATAGGTCTGCTTTTGGGTACAGCTCTTCACCATGGCAGTTCCGACTGTTCGTTACCTACTTAAATATTGAATATATTGTATCATAGATACATTCAATATATTGACATAATATTGTATGCTATCTGCTTAAATTATCAAATCACTTGGAGTCTTGGAGACTCCAGTTAAGGAATATAAGACAAGTCAGATAAACAATATATTATGCAATCTAATACTCTAGTTACCAAAAAACTGTACAATATCGATTAGTCGAAGTGAGGCTTAATCCACCTTGAACTGCAGGTTCAAATTGTGACTCATTCGGCTATTCAATTTGACACGATTGTAATCGAATTGAATTGAAAAAATCTTATTAACAATACATGAAAAATAAAATATTTTCTATACTTACTCTTATATTATAAGAGGAAGAAGGATATTTATCCATGGCTCTGTAGTATGAAGTTGGTTCTCTATTACGTAATACTGTACCAGTAAGGGAGAGCTATTAGGGATTGCATGAAGCGTAGAGACTTGAATTGCGAAGTTAGTCTAAAGTTTGCCAACTCTTTGCCGAGTTGGTGTTGTTTCGAAGACGACGACGACGACGACATAGATGAATCGATCGTGATAAGTTTTACTTATTGCAGTCGACAGCGATTGTTGACTAGCTGGGGAAGCGCGACCGTTATTCAAAACAATAGGCTAGTGGAGGATGACCGTAAAAGACGTATTAAGATAAGGACTAACGTCCGTTTTGGAAGGGTTGGCTGATCCGGAGTGAGTCGTGCAGCCATTAGGCGAAGATCTACAGCTGCCTAATCTCGTTTCTGAGAGTAATAACTGTTAAGTTGGACCGCGGAGGCTGGATGCCTTCTCGGCAATGCAATCCGATGCAAAGTCTCCGCGGTCCATGATTCATACAGATCTTGTTAGCTGCTTGTTTCCAGACGTTATTGCAGTGTCGACGTGGCCGCAATGACCTAAGAGAATGCGCCTCACAGCCCCACAAATGCGGCTCAAAGCACTCGAAACAGCAATACCGTGCTCACAAACCAGTGTTCACAACAATAGTGATGCTCGTCGTATACGGCTGCCTGCCCCATCACCAATGCAGTACTTATCAAACTATTGTACTGTACTACTTATTAGTAGACAACAGTAGATCGTTTTCAGCCTCTAATGTGCACATCCCAACGTTGTCTTATGAGACTCTTCCACCAACACTGCATTCCTACGACCCCGCGGTCTCTTACTGCAGTCAAACTTCTCTACTTTGTAGCCTTCTACCTTATTGACTTTAAGTAACTGTTAATGCAACTTTCAACTTTATAACTAATTTATAGTATCTTTAATGAAAGTAAATTTAGAAAATTTATGTGAAATTTATCTACTCCATTGCCTCCTCAAAGTACAACTTTTATCTTGTCTACTGATCTTATAGTATCCAATAACTTATTTTATAGTGCTTATTGATAAATGTTAATGCAATTTTCAATTTGTCAGCTAACTTGGTAGCTTCTTTAGACTATTCAGCTGATTTTAAACTGTTATTATATTGATTCAATTGATGATGCAACTTTTAACTTGGCAGCTAATTTGATGATACTGTATGTGAATTTAGCTGGTTTCGAACTTTTATTATATTTATCGACCTGTTAATACAACTTTCAACTTGGCAGCTAACTTAACAGTTTCTTCAGGCTAAGTTTTAACTGTTATTGTATTTATTGACATTATAATGCAACTGTCAACTTGATAGTCTATTAGGCTATTTAACTGTTCTTTGAAGAACTTTGCAACCGAACTTCCAATTACAAATATACAACATAATTCATAAATTTCCAATTTCCTAGCCCTGATAACACTAATAAAATTTCAAAAATTAATGAATTTTCTTATCTATATTATTTATTCTATCGTTATGTTACAATTTTTTCGGGATTTTATGAAAGTTACTATTATTTCTATTTTTGTAGGCTATTATTGTAGTTTGTAAACTGTCATGCACCAAGGCACCAGATTTATAAATCAAAATGAATATTTCATCGGATTCAGTAATAGGTGAATAATGGAGGTGAAAGATAAACGATGAGGTTTTTTAGCTCTTGAACATTTTTTAAAAATTGAACATTTATTATCTTTAATTTTCATTATCAACATTTTTTCGCTGATATTAATAATTTTTAACCTTAAATTGAGAATATCTTATAAACCGATTCATTTTTCATAATTATTCTCTTCTTTAAAAGAGCAGTTCTCTTTTTTAGAGTTGTGATTGTGAACCAGCATAAACAGGATAAAACTTAGTACGCTACTGCTTATGATTTTGTTATCTGAAAATTGTGAACTTTGAGTTGATGTAATGATGTAATAATAGTTTTAAAACAAAGCAAACCTGTCACTGATATAACGTTTCTTTCTTTTCAGCTTAAATATTGTTTGAGATACTGATCATAATACATTTAATAGATTCTGATCTTCCCTAAGAATTGAAAAGATGAATATGCCTTGAATTGTTAAATACTTGTATTCATCATGAGATCTTATTAGTTATACTCATTTTTCATTTCATATTCAACTGCGGTATTTAACTGAAATTTGAACTATATTTAAATTTTAGATATTTAACTGAGAAGAAAAATTATTCTACTGTGCCAAAATGTTCCTTTGATGAGAGCAAAGAGGTGGAATTTTTGAAAAGCGATGACATTCGTCATGCATTCAGTATTACGAATTCGTCTCCTGCAACCAGCAAAGGGCTCTAAAGATCTGACTGAATGATTCAGCAGTAGGTCTAAGCATATGACTACTGCATGACTGCTTTTTTGATTGTCAATGGAGGAAGGGGCGTTAAGATTCGGGGAATATGATTGCACTAGTCATGTGAAAAATACCGAAAATCTTTTCTCGAAAATGTAGTTTTATTCCAACATTACAGTGGATTCGTCAGTGAAGATTTCGGAAAGTTACGAATTTACAATCCATTAATTTGATCTAATCAGTGATACTAAATAAATTGCAATGTAGTCAACTGTATTTTTCTTTTTTCATCAGATGAAAATGAATTGTTTCATCTTTTTCCATTGGTCCCGGCTGCCTAACAACAGATGTCTGCTGAGGTAGTAGAAACTGCATAAAAGTCACATAAGAGTCATTGATCTTATCCAGGAAGAATGTTTAAGAATAATTCAACATTGTTTTACTTTACAATTATCATTTGAATAATTTTTGATGTCACTTGACCTGTCCTACACTCCAAAACCAAAGTCTTCAAGACGTATTCTTCAAAGAAAAAAGGTGTGACCTGATAGCTGGTATTATAATATAAGCAACTTGAATCAGCCCCAGCCAGCCGATATTTGAATATTTATCAGGAAATATTGAACTCGCTAAAAGAGCGAGAAAGTTTAAGAGTTCCATTTTCGGATTGACACCGGTTTTTTTATTATAGAAAATAGACAAATTGATTGTGCAAATTGCATTTTAGTGTTCCAATCATGATCAATGTTTTAATTCTAATGAAATGGAAGATTAATTCGAAACAAAATCGAACAACCTCAAGAATATTTCAGTCTGAGTAACATCCATCATATTTTCATTGTGAATGTACCCATTTCACTCCTTTGGTACTACCGACTGATGCAAGACTCTGCACCCCAAAAGCGGGTAGTGCAATCAAGTCACGCTTAGCAATTAATGGAAGTGCATAAGCTGAGCAGTGCTATGAAACATGTCGAATCAGCACAATTCGCTGAATTAATTTCGTATAATTGAGTCAATATTGAAGCTCCATTTTGATCTACTCTCTGGTTATCTGCTCAGCTTTCAGCTTCTATTTGCCGCCTTGAATTGTACCAAAAGCTCATCAACCATAACAATATTGTCGACCATCTCCCAACTTATGACGTAATAATGAAGATTCAAGATCTCTGTCTCTCTCATCATTCACCACTATTGCAAGAGCTCTCTCTTCAGACTGAATACCCTCATAATTTTAGTCATCCATGATCACCATTCCTGAATCAAGCACTTATCCCTGGCAATCTGATAATTGAAAGCTAGATTCATCACCTATGTTTTCTAATCTATCTTAGTGCTCTGTTTGACCAAAATCGTGACCCCAACTCAAATCCAAGTATCTCCTCTACTTTAAGTCACCTATCTATTTGCAACTTGTTGCGTACAACTGTTTGCTTGATTGCAATATTCATAGATCTTGTGACTTGAATGAAGTGTGATGTTTACACAGCCACAGTCTGGATTTACCACAAAATGTAATTTGGCCTAGATTTCAATCATTCAAAGAAGAATTTTCTGGGAGGTGTAACTGATGGAGTTTTGATCACATCTGGTTTGAATAAGGCACGCAATTAATTCAATATTACAAATATTTGTGTTGCAATGAAGGTGCAGTGTACATCAACATATGAGGAAATCACTGTCCTATAGATTTTTTTTAATAATGCTCACATGAGTCAGAGGATTGTGTGTGGTTAATGAGGTAGATGATGACACAGATTATGCCAGGTTTAACACCGGGAACCGAACACGAGACCGTAGGAGTACCAGTCGGTTAGAATCTTATCAGAGGCCCCCGTCACCCCACTACTGAACCCACCTGAAACTGCTCATAACACTACTTCAGAACGGGTTTTTTGTCCTTATTTGTCATATTCTATCTATGTCTTTCTTTTTATTAACTAGTATGTCCGTAACATACTGGTAACATTCTATCAGAGATAACACTCTAACCGATTACACCACAGCGGCTACCGATTGATCTTGAATAATTCAATCATTTTCCCAGAGAAACCACAGGGGTTTGAAGGACCTAAAGACAAAGCCAGGCCCTCAATGTTTTAACGGCCTTATTGGATGTAAATATTTGCTTTGATTCGTACCAAAATTATTTTCAGCTCCAATAATAGTTTCGAAAATCATCAAAAATTCTGTTTCCAGAATTAAGATCCGATTGATCTTCATCATGAGTTTCTTAAAAATCATCCTGGTATCTGTTTCGAATACGTCGAAAATCATCGATCATTCATGGAAAACAATAAACTATAAATATACAATCATCAAATTATTAACCATAATAAAACTGATAATAATAATTATTTTTCACAATTGATCCATGGAGAACAGCACATTCGAGGTGTCTAATTTCCAAGGTAACAATACATGAATTGAAATCAGCTCCAGTCCAATTCTGCCTCATTTCAATATCAGTTTTATATTTTCACTTGCATAGTCACCATGCACACTCCAATTGTTATTTAATCAATCATCGATCACTTTATAGGTTAGAATAACAATATATTGGCTACAATTGATTAGAATTTGTGTAGAAATATTACTCTCTCATATTATTATCTTCTCCTTCCATTTCTACGTCATAATTAGGGAAATACGACTGACAAATAAGAAAGGAAGTGTAATGGTAATAGTTCAGTCATATCTGTCACAAGCTAATAACGGAATAGGAAGCGAAATTGTCGAGAACAGTACAAATGACAATACAAAAGTGAAGTTGGAGTTCATCTAGAACTTTAGTAATTACATCTGGTGACGAAGTCCCCTGACGGGACGGACACAAACAGCCATCCCTATTAAAACTTGTTAGTCCTCTTGTCTTATACATAACAACAGTGGAGTGGCACACTACCTGTCAATGGCCTCTCAACAGTAAACTCCATTATAATGGAACTCCTATATTTTGTGCATCTCATCCATCCACCCTAAAAAAAGCAACGTCATCAAAAGTAGTGTATTGTATTCCCATACCTGAATTTGCATTGCAAATCAACTAGTTGTTATTCACCTCAATGCATATCTACCTTCAAATTTCTAATCAAGCATAGAAAGGATGGTTACATAAGAATGATTTTGAATTTGTATTCAATTGAAGAGCTGATGCACTTATGATTCACCGAAATTAAATTAAACAAGTGCAATACGCATTGTTAAAATTCACTGTGCTGCCTTGAGACACATTACTGGCTTACTCAGTTCTTTCTCGATACTCATTTTTGTCGTTTGATAAATCATTCAAGTTATTCTCGAAACGTTCTTCAGCAATCATTGCTGAAGCCTAGTTATATTGGTAGGAAATTCTACAACAAGCTACCGCAGTTTTTAAAGAGTTTTAAAAACATAGAAATATTTAAAAAACAATTGAAAAAATATTTAGTTGATAAAGCTTTTTATAGTGTACAAGAGTTCCTTTCACATCAAAATTAAGCCTCACCTCAACTAATTGATTTCTAGTAATAATTGTCTCTAGTAATTGTCTCTAAATAATTGATATCTAGTGTATAATTGTTGATCTGACTTGTCTTATACTCCTTAAGGGTCGGCTGTAGCGCGGCCATGTTGGATTTGTATCTCCATAAGAGCAATGCTAATTTCGAAACCATATAACTCACCTATTTATAATCAGAAAATTACTGTCAATGTCTTATTTTGAAGGTTTGATTATGCTCAAGCGACTTTGCTTTCTGAAAAACTCATATTTCTTCCACTGTTTGTTCTAAATAAGCATTTATGAGTCATGAATTTATGATTTTTTTCTGACGTTTGTGATATAGATATCAAAAAATGACAAAACAAGTCCTCTCCGTTATAATGTTTTTCATGACAAGGAATTTTTTTCTCAAGTATTGCTTCATTTGTCAAGTTTTTAAATGGTTTTTTGTAGAGGTATGTTCAACAAAATAGCTGCTGTTCGGTCCACTCAAAATAGACTTGCCTATAAGCAGTACCGTTGACAGGGAGCGCCAGTACGCACAAACACACACAATAGTAACTGAACCGGCAGTGAGTGGCCTTGAAGCTAGTTCGCAAATAGCAGTCTCCCTTCCTTCCAGCACAGAGAATATTCGTTATCTTATCTTATTGATATCTTCTTCTTCTTTGTTCTCTCTTCTTCCATCATTCCGTTGCTGATCGGTGTAGCGTCAAGGGACATGTATCCGGTCGTGCTGAATTGATTTTAGAAGTTTTAGGAGCAGAACTTTTCAAGTTATGGGGAATAAAAAACGTTTGAAGGTCCAAAAAGTTAAAAGTCGGGGTGGTGAAAGGTTAAGAGAGTGGAGAATTATGAATGAATGTATTGTAAATAACATTGAACTTCGAAAGACACTTACACCCAAAGAGCCTTCTTCTCCAACTTCACCACCTTATCCAATTTCCTGTATTTTGGGAGGAAATTATGTTGCCAAAACTAAGTAAATTTTACTACAAATAATGTCTATTGCCTGAATTAATAGATCCCAGGCATAGACGCAATATGCCAATCAGAGAACCACGCCATATTCTTGCAGCAATTTCAACAAAACAAATAAAACAATAGACATTTATAACTTGTTTAATTTATTAGGGCAAGTTTTTGCACATCGAATTGTAAAATATTTTCTGGTTAATCAATACTTTTATCAAATAATTGTTCATTCTTCGAAGTATTCAATTTTACAGAGTGTACAGTATTAAAATACTGTATACACTACTTTGTTTTTTGGAATTAATTCTTTTTAAATATTCGATGCAGTCAAATTCAGATATTGCTGCAAAAGGTGTGCAGTTACCCTCGCAATCGTATGTGATTTTCATAAATAGTTTATTAGTCTAGTAAATAGTTTCATTTAGTCTATGCTTTTGAATAGCTTTGCTCATATTCTTCATATAATTGCTTCATATTTTTGAAGCAATAATGAAGTAATAGCCATGAATAATTTTTTCTTTTTATTAGGACAATTTTTTGCACGTAGATCGTAGAATAAATTGTACAATATGTTTTGGTTCTTCAATACTTTTATCTAATTATTGTTCATTCTTGGAATTATTCACTTTTACAGTAGTATACAGTAGTAAATATAGCCTACAGTACTTTGCATGTTTCGGAATTCATTCTTTTTAAATATTCGATGCAGTCAAATTCAGATATTGCTACAAAAGGTGTGCAGTTACCCTTGCACTTGTATGTGATAATCATAAAAATTAATAGTTTATTAGTCTAGTAAATAGTTTCATTTATAGCCCAGGCAATGAATGCACAAAAATGGCCATTGTCGTAACAAATTAGGGCAAATTTTAGCCCTAATTTAAGCTGAATTTTTGCAGGATGTTAGTATACATTGTACTTACTCGAAAAAACCAAAGTACCGACCCCCACACCGCTTGCTTCACCCACCAACCCCCCTCTTAACATTACAAGAGCAGTACTTCAGTTAAAGGCTTATAAATCGGAAAATAATTAAGATATCATTGTGATTCTCATCTCATTTATTACTTAAAACTATTCTATAAAAAGTTGTCATAAACATTTTCTAGATAGCGTAATTTTTCAGCAAAAATAAAGTTTATAGAAAAAAATGTCACCACGAACCACAAAAATCAACTTCAACTGATCATATCTTTTTTGCTATCGCGTTATTGGTTGTACCATTCCTTACAAAACTTATAGATAATTTAATAATCTTTAAAATGATGTGTCTATTGATTACTATCGTCCAAGTTATGGCGTCATAGTGAATGATGAAATAGTAGCGGACACCGCGTCGCCGAACCCTACAGCACTGTGTATTGATTGCATGGCGCTTGGCTATCCAGCCCAACCCAATAAAGAATTATTGTCAGACAAGCAAGACTATAAATGCCAATTAATAGTACACGTTTAAAAGTAAATTTTCCGAATAGTCCCCAAAAGAAAACCTGGAAAATTACCAAAACCCGTAAAATTTTGGCTACATATAGAATTGTTTAGTTTGATTTAAAATGCGTTCTCAGTGGTTCTCTTACTAAGGATATGACAGAAAAATATGTTACCTACAATTTGAGACCAATTTTTTAATTTGTTCTTTAGTAGTTTACAAGTTATATACTATTTGTAATGAAAACTCGTCATTTTCCAAGTACACTTCAGGGCGGTAATGGACGAACTACGGCCCGTGAGCTAGCCCGGAACATGATTTCGAGTGAACACTAAAATCACAAATGCAAATTGAGTTATAAGAAATATATGAAATATAATGTAAAAAATATATTTTTTTCTTTGCTAAATTAGAATAACGTTTACTTCATTCATCTTTTCGATTTCGCAGTACAATATTATCGCATCTCAGTTTGCTCTCAGTTATAATCATGAATAGGTTCTAAGTCTAGTAAATAGTTTCATTTAGTCTATGCTTTGGAATAGCTTTGCCCATTTTCGCGGCTCAATGTAACTAATTATTCGATCGTAATTAAACATAATAATATATTTATGAAGTTTATTACTGTATTTTTAGATGAAAAATTTCATTTTCAAATATTAGTGTTAATCTATAACAATTATTGTTATTCATTGAAATGTTCATTTTTTTGTACTCTTTTTTTTCCTGCTCACAGAATTAACTGTTAGATATTTTGATAGATATTTGAGTTCAGGTAAAGTTATTTTTAATGGATGAGTGATCTGCATTTTTATTTTTGCCATCTTCTTGCTGTACATGTACATGATTTCATATTATTGACGTTATACCGTAAAGTATATCCTAGATGATTAGATGATTTTTATAGCTTAGATGATTTTTGGGCAATATTATAATTTTTCAATATGTTCTTGCAAATAAAAGTTTCTGTGGATTTTGGGTCTCAAACAATATCTATTCGTAAAGCAATAAAATGATGTATAGCGTATAGCTTTAGAGGAAGCCGGAATGTCAACAGTGGCAAGATGCAACAGATAAGAGTGCAGTAACCTTGTCTTCCTGCGGTGGTGGATGGCTCTTCGCTCTATTGTCTCTTCTCTCTTCTTGTGCGCTCTCACTTCTCACACGCACACAAAGACAAACCTTACTCACACAAATGCCAGTGATACTGTACTCTTTTTAGTTTGAAACTAGTTCGTTCATAACTTGACAGATTCGCTACTGTCGATTTTGAAAAACATTCTAGCTACAGCCGACCCTTAACTGGAGTCTCCAAGACGTAATCTACAAAAAAATTTAATTCCACCAAGAATATTTTGAAAATCATTTCTTTCAATCGTTTTAATGACTTCGACTTGATCTTTCATTAAAAACTAAACTTTCAACTTTCCTTACAATCATTAATTTATGAACCGAAATACAAGTAATTGATTCATGAAGATCAAGACATTTGTCGTGTATAATTCCCAAGGTAACAATACTTAAGTTGAAGTCTTTCTAATTTCTATATTTTTACTTATTTCAGCTTGCGCGTTCAAATCTCGCTATTCTAACCATAAAATGATAATTATTAATCATTTGAGGATAAGAATACATTTTTTGTTTCGATTTTGCAAGACCTCTCAACAATACCTCTCTTACAAGCTCAAATCAGCAGCAGTGGAATCCTACTTATTTCCGTAGTCATTTCAGTTTTTGCACTGAAGTCTTTTTTATTTTTCAATCATTGAGCATATTATGTCATATTTTATCGTTAACCGATATTAACCATATTATTATCTCATTAACCGAAATCAGCTTCTGTCTAATTCTCTAGTCATATAAAAGGTCTTGCTCTTTTTATCAATATTTTTTATAACAATCAACAATAACAATTAATAATTAATATTAATCATTTCATAAAGAACTTTGCGGTATCAAAGAGACAATATTTTTTCTATCACTTGTCATTCTTCTAGAACTCTACTACTAAGACTTCTTATTGATCTTTTTTCCGTTCTTTAGCTGTCTACCACAAAAAATTTTATTACACCTCAAAGTTTTGGAAAATGCAACCAAGTCAAAATTTGCAAAGAGAGGAGTTTTATCTGTTGCATCTTTGCATTTATTATACTTTTATCTCGATAAATAAATAATTGGATCACGACTATTAAATTTTTCCTCTCCTCTCAATTTTCAGGGGGAGTGGGAGAGACCCCTTACCTGGTGGGAGTGTGGCATATCCCCCTACACTGTTCATGATGGAGCCCCTGACAACTCCTCACAGGAGAGTGTAGGCTGCTACTACTAGTAGGCTACAGTATAAGTGCATATTAGTGATGTGCTTGGAACTTAGCAGTGCAGGGGACCGAGACCATAGTTATGAACTATCGAACCATCGACAACAGCCCTCCAAAGCCATCTCGAAATCATCTTCATTGGAGGCGGCTAACGATTTCCCATCGACTACAAGTCTAATTAACTAATATGAGACTGTTGAAGCCGTGTGTGAGCTCTGATATTGACACTTGATTATGCGCTCCATGTAGCAACAAGGAATCTTGAGATTCTCCACCAGCTATTGTCTTACGAACAAGACACTCAGTTTCCAAACCAATTATTAATGTGGTATGGA
The DNA here is from genome assembly GCA_948455865.1 of Conomelus anceps. NCBI lineage: Eukaryota > Metazoa > Arthropoda > Insecta > Hemiptera > Delphacidae > Conomelus > Conomelus anceps. Next base: position 28,042,308 of record OX418216.1, read on the forward strand.
TCTCATTGTCTAGTGACCAGTTATTACTAGTTTGAATTAATTAATTGTTAAGTTTCTAAATAAGTCTGTGTTTTTAAAGTCTGTATTTTTAAATTCTGCAATATTGAAGTTTCCATAAAAAATATAGTATACTACTATATATTTGCTAAATAGTATCATAGACGAACCATTGAGAATGTTTGAATGTTATGGTCTTTGATAGTATACACACTCATCTGTGCAGCCTGATCCTTTAAAGGTGGGAATGGACTGTTAGCATAGAGCTAAGAGTCGCCTTCTTGGTGGACTTGGCATAGGTACAACTCTGTTAGCTCATTGAGGAAAGTAATCGCAACCTATCTCACTTCTCGTTTGATTAGTGACCAAAGCATAATGATTTTTTGTGGATTACTTCTTGGAGACTCCAGTTGACGAGTATAAGACAAGTCAGATCAACAATTATACAATCTTATACACTAGTTATCATAATTACTACTGTATATCGATTAGTTGAGGTGAGGCTTAATTTTGATGCGAAAGGAACTCTTGTACACTATAAAAAGCTTTATCTACTAAATATTTTTTTAATCGGTTTTTAAAAATATTTCTATATTTTGAAGACTCTTTAAAAACTGCGGTAGCTTGTTGTAGAGTTTCCTACCAATATAACTAGGTTTTGTTTTAATAAGCTACTATTGTGACTCACCAAGTGATAATCTCCTCGGTTTCTTGTATTATAATCGTGTACGTCAAGATTTTGGTTAATATAACATTTATATCAATAAAGAGTATTTTTTTTCAAATACAAAGTAGCTTCATACACACATAAGCAGGGTACAGTTAGAAGTTCAAGTCTCTTGAACAGCGGTCTACATGAATCTAATCTATTAACTCTATTAACAGTTTTCTTTTGGATCTTAAACACCTTATCATGATGAGGTCTGAAGAGTCACCTACAGTCGAAATCGGTTTCGGTACAATACGTAACATACAACAAAATATTGGTAATGTAGATTGAAGTGTGATGTGATTCAGATCAGGACATTGATACCTTGTAATTAAAAAATCTATAAAATGAGATATTTCATTGAATGCATATTCAATCAGGTAGACATGGTATAAGTTTGTACTCAAACAAATTGAATTTTCCACTTATTTATATTTGATAAGTAGATTAATTAGACTACAACGGAAGAATAAATACGTTTTTACTTATTGAATGGAATGCTTCATGAAAGATGAATTAAATTTGGAACCCACCTAAAACTATAGGTCCAACTCGCCAATCACCATCATCCAACTCTTTATCAATCACAGGTCTCAAAAATCCCTAAAACTCTAGAATTAATACTGTAAGTAGTGGTGTGAAATTATGAGTATAGTAATTATAGAATGCAATAGTAATTGAAACAGAAAACAATATAGTGTTATTCTACTAATCCAATCTAGACATCTATCATCAAAGTAAATCTCTAACAGTGAGTGATAGGTGACAAACATACACAAACAAGAAGTTCATTTCAAAAGGAGAGCTTGCCTTCAACGTTACACACATACAACAAAAACACACACAAACATACTGTGCTGATTATTAGGTTATAGAAGGTGGAATATGAGTGTGACGTCACTTGCAGTTCAGCGGGTTTGTTTCAACGCGACAGGATGCGGCGTTTAGCATATCATATCAAACACGCTCGAATTACGTCAGTGCCATTCGAATTTCTTATACATAAACATGACTACAAAACACAATTCTTCGTTTAATCAACTTTGCTCAACTCCATTCCACCCCTCACTCCCTACCACTGAAACCGTCATGCATTCATGTATAACCGACAACAAGAGTATGTATGACTGTTTGAAATTTAACCTTGAATTCAGCCCCGCGATGATATTACGTCATGCAAGATTAATAAACTACCTCCCCGGTTACAAACAAAGTTATACATCCCTCGCTTGTTTGTACAGGACTGATGCCCCACTAGCGTATATGACGCTCCCTTCGCATAAGATTTCAATGTGTTTGAAATCTGTGTTGTCTTTTCACTTAATCCATAGAATCGTTTAATTCGTACGGTAGCGTTCCTGTGCCGTAGTTGTCAAGATAAAGAAGGACTGCCCAGTTTTTAATTGATCGTTGTGAATTCTGGAAGTGAGATCTACTAAAGAAAAAAAATATATTACATATTTTTATTATATCCTTCTCATTTATTAATGTTGTATACAATCACAAATCAAAGAAGTTGTGAACTCTATCTTTTAAATCTGTTTTTTTCTATAGATATATCTAATAATGTACTCTAAAGACGTTTGCATACAAAAACCAATTATCACTGACTTATTCATCGCTTTTTCTCGAGAACCAGTCGGCCAAAAATCTTAAAATTGGGTACACATACTACGTTGAACACGTTCTGAGAAAAGGTTTCAAAGGTTTCCCCAAAATACGTTCAAAATTTAAGTTCTTTTGAAAAGAAAGCAATCATGTTTTAGTTTTTCCTAGAGAGGGCCTACAACGTGTAAGAAGAAGTTGCAGTCAGCCAGTTACCTCTCTAGCTGATTAAATGCATAAATTATTATTAATTGATTAGATTAATTGGTAATAGTAATTTGTAATTCGTAGATTAATTAGTAATTTGTTGAACGAGCGTAGCGAGCTCTTAGTTTTGACTCTTGACTGAAGGCACGCGGCTTTTTCTATATGTTTGTGGGTTTGAATGTTTGACGATAACTTTCGAACTCTTTGACCGATCAACTTCAAATTTCTAAAACATATTCTTGGAGCCTCATTACAGATCAAGTTCGTTTGCCAAAGAAATTGACGCACTCCTTTATTATTTTTGAGGCGAAACAAAAGGATAGGTTCTCAGCCCTTCATTAATATATATTTTTGTTACTATATAGAAAATAGTTGTTTTTACCATATGGAATTTGCAATACATTTCAAAATATATTTTGAATTATCATCAGTTGTAGCTGAATAAATGCGATCAGGCTTTTTATAGAATCTCTATCACCTGATACACCAATTCCATTGCCCTGATATATGGACATATAAACAGTTGTTTTTTTTTTTGTAAATATATCTACTCTATAGATACACTAATTCCATTCCCCTGATTTATAGGTATATGAGTACGGCAGGTATTTTTTGTGGAAAATAAATTTGTGTATCAGAGCAGCGATGAACTTGAACTTCAAGTGATAGATGTCTTGTGAATTTTATTTAAATTAGTATCTTTAAAACAGCCGTTTTTCGTTACCACCTTCCGCTACGATAAACTTCCCAAATGAGTTTCCCTTTCCAAAACTATTTGTTTGCAAGCGAGTTCTCCAGCTCGTTGGGCTCACTAGTTCTGATTCAATTTCATAACCATTTTTGAAAGGAACAATGTCCATTCTATTATTGAAAATACTTTATTGTTCACTGTATTGTAAATTTCTATAATTGTAAATACTGTATTGGTACTGTACTGTTGATGAACTAAAGTTGAAAAATGTTTTCTTAAATAGTAAACAATAGTCAAAGAGTTCAAGTAACTACTAAACATGCTGAAAACTGTCAACTAATGTCTGTCACGTTGTAGAATGTTCTGTGAAGCTTGACAAAGCCAAAACTTGCTTGTTCAAACCAAGAGCGGTCCCAGCTGGAGTCTGGAGAGTCATCATCATTGGGACTTTGCCCTTGCCACGATCAAGCTCCGATTTTTGAGGGGTGGGGTGGTCATGAGATCTTCATGACCTCTCTTCTAGGCTCAAACTAAAACATGCAATACAAAAAATCAGCAACTTGCTCCAAACATGATAACCACCAAACATATTCAATTCCTACGCCGGGGCCCCCAGAGTCCTAGCTATTGGCTTGGTGGTTTGTTAACTGACCAGCTGTATTCCTTTGTGAGACTGTATTCTGTATTGTCTGACTTACTGGCTACTTCATTGAAGCAAGGTGCTGAATTAGCAGGGAAAACTGAATCGCTTTGAACCATAGCTAGCCCTAGGCTACCACCGGTTCAACCACAACCTTAACTAGTTACGTGTTTGAAATTTTTAGTTAGGCTTAAATTTAATCCTCTTTCATGTTCAACCGACACAGCTCTACAATGAAATCAAGAAACCATCCACACAGAGCCGCTGGTTCTGATACTTTACAGTTGAACGTAGAGGAGAGATACAATAATCTGGTAAAGTATTCCCATTGGTACCAGGAGAGTATGCCAGTGCAGGGATCGATACCAGGAGAATGGAAGCTGGTGTTTCATTTCCACAAAGCCAGCGGTTTAAATTACGGTTAATAGAAGAAGAGGATACATGGAGAGGTTAAAATGGATGGAGGATGTGAGCAGGAATCTTGAGAAGGGCGATTGAGAGAGATAATCAGAGGGTGATATGGAGGGGTGTAGTGGGAGACGGACTTCATCAGAGCAACGTTTTGGGCAAGTACTAACCCCTTAAGTGTTAGCCTGTGGTAAAGTGCGACTGCAAAGGTAGTTGTGGTGGAGTGTAGAAGACAAAATTTAGAATGTATGCGAAGGAAGTTGAGAAGAAAGAGAAAGTGGAGGAAGAGAAGGAGGAGGATGAGCAGGAAGTGGGGAAGAAGAAGGGAGAAGGAGATGGAGGAGGTTGAGCAGGGAAAGGTGAATGAGGAGTGGGTGGAGGAGGAAAAGCTTGAGGAGGAGAAGCTTTGGGTGGAAGAGAAGGAGGAGAAGTAGGGAGTGAAGTAGAAGGAGGAGGAGGAGAAAAAGAAGAAGCAAGAAGGAGAGAAAAAGGAAAAGATGAACATAAGAACATAGGTGACCTGTGGAGGTTGGCAGAATGGACGTATGGACTAGAGAGAGGGAAGTTGAGGAGGAAGCAAAAATGGTGGAATAGGTTAAGGAGGAGGAGAAAGAGGAGAATGAGGAGGAGAAGAAGAAAGGAAAAGGAAGAGAAAGAGTAGAAGAAAGGAGAAGCAGGAAAAGTAAGAAAAGGAGGAGTAGATGGAGGAGAAGGAATAGGAGAAGAAGGGGATGCAGTAGAGGGTGGAGAAGGAGGAGATGGAAGAGATGGAGGAGTTGTGGAGAAGGAGGAGAAGGAGGAGAAGTAAGGAGAAGGAGGAGAAGAAAGAGGAGTAAGAGAAGGGGGAGAAGAGAGGAGAACGAGGAGAAAGAGAAAAAGGAAGAGGAGGAGGTGATCGAGGTGATGGTGGAGATGATGGAGGAGAAGAAGGAATAGACGAAGGGAATGATGGTGGAGAAGGAGAAGCAGGAGGAGGACGTGGGGAACTATGACGATGATGGGTGAGGAGGAGGAAGAGAACGTCGAGAGAACTCGGTTTGAGACTAGAATAAACGGCAAACTTTCACGAGGGTGCATGCACTAAATGCGATTTGCATTTTGCCTTTCGCATACCCATAAACTACAGTCAGAGCCGCGTTGCATAGTAAGACAGTGCATTACTATTATTCAGCCGAATTACACGCATAAGTAAGAAGGACCGGAACTGGCAAACGGTGGCCCTGTGTCCACCGCATTATAAATTTCGGGCCTCAGACACTTTCGGGGCGGTGCCACCTTGATCAAAAGAACCTTGGCCTGTTCGCCCATCATAAAGGCTCTCACAACTCAAGCAACTGACTTAAAAGTGTGCAATTGAAATTCGGGAGGCCTGAATTCCCCCTTTGAAGTCGGCTTTGTCTTTGCATTCGCCAATAATCTAGAAGTACCTATGGAATTGAATTGCTGGAGAGCACGCTAAATATTCGCCGAGTTAACTTGAAGAGACATAGAATTGTAAATGTGACCTTTATTCGAGAATTAGCACGAAATTTGAGAAATGCCGGTAGGGGAATGCAGCTGAAATGTTAGGGAGTGGAAGGATGAAGTGTTGAGGAGTTATAAGGGCCGGGTTAAATTTTATCAATAGAATCTGTGGCAAAATGAAATATATAATTCATAAATTTTATAGGCTAAATAAACTGAAGAATAGGAACATTGTTAGAATGGTTTACTGTGCCTATGTACAGTCAATCTTCCATTATGGTATCCGAGCATGGGGAGGGGCATTGGAAGCCCACTTTGAAAAATCAGTTTAGTTCAAAGGCATATTCTCAGGGCATCACTTGGCAGACAAAGACGCTTCCCTAGCCATCTATTATATACCGAGCTAAATGTTTTAACTGTCAGACAAATTTTCGTAAAGAATTTAATTTTATATATAAATAAAAATAGAAACATCTTTACAACCATCCAGAACTCAAACTACAATTTTCGTTCAAGATACAACTATTTCGTTCCAAGAACAGATTTAAATGCTTGCAGGAGACAATTTTCATACATAAGCAAAAGATTAATAAACTTCAAACCGGACCATTTCATCTCAAATAGAATCAGTAAGTCAGCCATAAGTGAAATAGAGAAATGGGTTCTATCTAGCAATATATAACCACTTATATTTTTCAATAATATCTAAGCTACATGAATATCCATACATTCTCAAAACAACAATAACAGATGAAATTAGTCAATAAAAATAGAATCACCATATCTGGAAAATAGAGACACGGAAAATCATAGGTACATAGTAATCTTTTATTATATATATTTTTCATTATTTCACTTACTTTCTTAAATGTATTCTTTCTTTTTGTTACTGATACTCATTGCTAGCGCACGAACTTAGGTTTTGCTGGCAATGCACATATAAATTATGAGTAATATTTCTATATTTTTTTAGCTTCAAGCTTTTTTCAAACTGTAAGATATTTATTTTTGAAATTCTGTTCAATTTGTGAAATGTGGCGAATAAATAATTTTGATTTGATTTTTTTGCAATAGTATGATGTAGTATCTACACTACCATTGCATTCAGGCAACAATAAATAATGCCAGCTCTGTTGATCATGTTGGAATCAAAAGCTCTTGAAATTCTGATAAGGAACTTGATAGATCTAGTCAGCGTTTTCAAAGACTGCATGAATCAAGTCTATTATACAAGTCTGAACTTACAAGTCCACAGTAATTCGTGTTGCAACTGTAGGCTACGGTGTTACTTGTACTATTATTTTTTACAGTAGTTTTGCTCCTGTAAAATTTTGCAAATTACCGGTCAGCTGATCAACTTTTAGATTACAAAGGTCATTTTGTTGTCAAAATTCAACCTAGCCTGAAAGTTTTTATAAATTATCAGGTTAGGACTGGTATTACCAGCTTGTATTTTCTCATGCAGCAGGCCCCAGATATTTGTAAGTTGAAATAAATCGATACAACGGAGTATCCAAGGACCTGACGAATTAAATAGTAATAATAATATTGATTATAATAATATAATAACTTTTTAATTATAATAATAATAATAATAATTAATTAATAATAATAATAACAATAATAATAATTATTATTATAATTAAAAAACTATTATATTATTATAATTAATATTATTATTAGACGTAAAACTCCAAAAGTGGAAGACGCTGGGTAAAGATGGTTCATTTTTTGAACTTGTACTTATTGTTTGCTTTTCATTTTTTGTGCGAATTCAGCTTTTCTCTCTTCACTCCATTTTGTTCCAATCTTGGAGGTTTTGTCTCTGGTATAACTTTCCATTTCTAAAGTTTTATTCTGAAGTTTTTTCTATTGTAAATTCATTTGTTGGTTATTTTGGCCAGTACTTCTACAGTTTTTACATCATAAATTAATTATGCTTCCTAATTCACAAAAAATGCACATAGGCAATTCTTTAAAAAGATTTTTGTCTCGTGTTTTTCTTGTTCAACAGATCTCAAAATATATCATGCATATTATAATATTTTCTCTGTTTTTTCCAACTGGAAGATTTTAAAATAATTGAAGAAACGATTTCAACACAATCAAAAATGAAATCGTCTATGCCTGCACTGTAAAAAAATAAAGTTGATAATTAGACTGAACATCAGCCTTAGTAATTTCCAATGTTTTGATTTTCATATGTAAACAGCACCAGCTGCCAATTTTTTTATTTTCACCAGCCTAAAACAACCTATATTGGAAATTTGTTTTACATCAAAATTACTCTTATATTCAACTTCCAGACTGCAAAATCAATAGTAATCTCTCTTGTACTATGAGGATGCTATATACAGTACAGTCTCTATAATCCGGCCGTGCGCCAGTACGGCACGTCCAGTAATCCGGCACTGTGCGGGCGCCCAAAAAAACAGAAAACAATCAAAGACTTTTTCCTTACCCGTAATGAATAATCAGATTGATCGTTTTACTATAATTTTCAATTGGTAATCTTACTGTATCCATTTTATTGTTACTTTTATAATTTCATAATTGCACAGTACTGTTGTATTGTAGAGTACAGTACTGTACTGTTCTACTATATTTACTTTAACGTGATTTTATTAAATTTCAACTAACATTTGTATGTGTTTTGAACGTTTTTCACCCATACATCCACTAATCCAGCTATTTCGGTAATCCGACAACACCAATTCCGATATAGTGCCGGATTAGCGAGATTGCACTGTACCGAGTTCCAAGAGTCTAGAATCTTTCTTCCACAGACGGACGATTTCAATAAGGCCCTGTCGGGTCCTTAATAATAAAAATGAGATTAATTTCACAAAAATTAAGCAAGGCTCATTGTTGCTTCAGAGAAGGCAGTAAGATGGTATCAATTGTCTTATATTGATAAAATTCTCAGAAACAATCATTGTGGAAAAAGCCTGCCAATGAAAAAATCGGAAATTGCAAAATATTTCCGATATTACAAGCGTGGCTACGAGGAATTTCATTTCTATAGTGATATTTGGATTATATTAATGAATTTCCGGACTAGATATTGACTCATAGACTATTCCAGGTCATATAAACATGAAATCACAGCAAAATTAGTCGCATAATGTTTATCACGTGTTGCCCATAGCTTTTTGGGTGAATGGTCTATAGCGTTGTGAGACAAAGGAAAATTTTGAATATTGAGTGCAATAGCCAGTTTATTATAGCTTACACGAGGAAGTGCTAGTCCAACTGTCCAATCTATCAATTAAGGTTCAGAGATACAGACAGTAAGCTCATTATTATCTAATTAGTTTGAACTAAAGGGATAGTGGAATCCAGACACATCAATATAATGCGAGACAACACTGTTGTAGTGTAATTAACTGGATAGTTATCGATATGCAATTTCATCCCATTTTGGGCATGATATTATGATATTATTTTATAACATTCGAAAATATTACAGTGGAAATATAACATGTACACTATATACGGATATCATACATCCATATAATATTATGTAATTCATCCAATTTAGCGTGGTTCGACATTAAAAAAAAAAACATCTTCAAGTATTCACAATGAAGTTAAGTTATTAATGGTAGTTTATATCGTATTCGTATATCAATGAAAAATCTTCATGATTCATTTGAAGACCAAACTTCAATAGGAACAATAGCAACAATAACAATACTATTTCGTAGAAGTTCAGAGACAAGGTCTCGTTAGGGACGATTTAAGGTTTTCCCTTGAGCCTAGCATTGAGGAACTATGTTAAGAAGCAAGCTCATCCTTCTCATTAATTTTTGTAATCGATTTTAAATAATTATGTTTCCAAATGTATTGTGTTTTTGATGTAAAAAGATTTTTTAATTTAAAAGTCCCCCCCCCCCCAGCATCACTACACGGTAACAAGGTGGTACGGTGAATTTTAATTTTTCATTTAGGGGTACAGTCCTTGAAAAAATTGAGAACCCCTGCTCTACTGTGTTCATTATTAAAAGACTACTGCTATTGTCGATTAGTATTCGTATTAGCTGATCGATGTTTAATATAAATGATTTAGACAGTTACAGAAATATTAATTTTGTGGTTTTTTTTTAATGAAAGTGTGTATACTCAAATTTGGAAGCTGATATCTTAGTGTCTTCCTAAAATCATGAAATGGTTACATTCACAATTAAGGTCAAGTAGGCAGGTATTAATTATGATAATGCAATATCGCATTATGAATATAGTAACTATTATAAAATACCCATTTCTTCATACAATATTTATTACAATCATAAAAACCCTATTCCAAAAATAAAATACGAATTCACTGAGCGATTTTTTCGGAGGATAAAGCTCACGAAGGTCTTGTGTGTTGAGAAGCATTCATAACTGAATGAGTTTCGAATCCAAGGCTGCAAGCCTTAACTAATCACAGACAAGCGCTCCAACCAACTGCGCTACCAGAGCCGCCATTTATCCTAAAATTTATTTGACAATATTATTATTTTATTGTAATATAATAATTATTTTACAGTATTGAATTGTACTACAATATGAAATTTTAGTCGTATTTCCCGGAGATATATCTGCGTAGCAGAGCAGGTGAAAAATGCCAAACTTATCGGAGAATCAAATTAAATGGGGAGGCAGTTGAAGTGCAATCAAAGCGAAATGAATACGAACGGATATTTGGAAGAGTCACAACTGGCGAAAAGAGAAACGGCCTGGTGGAACTGAAAGGGGACGCTGGCGTGAAATTGAGTCGCGTATGTAAAAGTTGCGCCTGCAAAACGAAGGGAAGGCAGTCTGTCGTGCACCTTTCATCAGCCGAAGCAGTGAAGCGAACTACACATGAAGGCACTGACTTAAATTGGAAAGCAAGACATCGATGGTGAACACCAATAAGACGAAGAGTTTTCGATTACTTTAAGCACATCAGTTTAAGTAAGTAAATGGCCAAAGCTTGTCAGCAAGAAACTACTACTTCAGTTGCAATATGTGCCCGTCGAGGATTGCAGCTCGTAAAATTGGCTCCGGGGAGGTTGTGGGAAAGGGCGGAACGAAAAAACGTAGGGAGCGAGAGAGAAAGAGGCTGTGAGAAGAGGAAGAAGCACTCTGTATTTATTCTACACCCTGTTTGTTCAAACGCCGAACCTTACGGAGACGAAACAAACATGTATCTTTGTTGAAATCTTTCCTCCAGTAGTTGACTGATAAGACTTGGCAGAAATATCATCTGAAATTTTTCAGACTGAGGAGAAGAGGGATTTAATGAACGGAGAAAAACATGTGCTTGCAATGATCTATCAGTGCCTTTGTTGTTTTAAATCCAAATATGTGAGCTTTTTTGAAAATGCTTTTAGTTTCATTTTTAATTAATAATAACTTTCTTAGAAGATTCATTCGTTATTTATTTATCATCCAAGAAGCTTCGTTAATATTGCATATGGTATAATAAAGAGTTTTGTAAAGTATTTGAAATCATTATCAAGAATATCAGCTCCTATTAAACTAATATAATAATACCAGCTCCTATTAAGCTAAAGAGCTCTTGTTATAGAGCTCCTGTCAGCTTTATTAAGTGTATTGGTTTAATAGCCCTTCATCCATTGCGTTTCAGAAGCCTGGATTCCTTTAACACACAACAGTCTCATAGTTTTTCAAATAGCTCATACCATTTCCTGATAGTCGAAAAACGAACTCAGGCATCAATTATTTTTATCGAGGGCTGCGTTATAAAGTAGATATGATATTTAGTGATGTCAATACAGCTTAATTTATTCCACGTCTTATTAACATGTCTCATACTGTAGCTATTTTAATACTACTGCCACTTTTCAGTACAGGAGTCTAGCTTTGACCAATCAAAAGTCAGGATTTCTACAAATCAGTGTCGAAATGAATTTTATGCAATATTCATATCAGCAGATTTAAACATATAGAAATGAAACGTGATTTTTTTATAGGAACTGTCGAGAACAATCACGCTTTCCATGTCTTATTAAACAAGTGTTATAATGGAGCTATTTTAATACTACTGTCACTTTTTAGTACAGGAGCAATTAGAGCTCAATTTCATCAAGACTTTGTAGGTTGTTTCATTGTAGGTTATGTTATATTTTGGGCAAGCTATCGGATTCATCAATTTTGGTACGCTGAATTGAACTTAATGTATTGGCAGCCGAAGAGTAAATATTGTATGCAACAATTGTATTTTGCAGAAAAGCAACTCGTGAGATGATTAGCTTATTCGTCTCGCTCGTGCTATAGCTTACATCTACAGTCTTAATACAATCGTTACAAAAACGACTATATTTATTTGTTTATTCATATTCAAACGGATTACAACATTATTACATAGAAACTCAATATAAAAAAATATAAATATGACAATAGCAATGTAAAATATTGATAAACAGTGAGATATGTAACGAAAATGTATTGAGCGGTCTATTACCATCATTCGTATTGTACATTTGGCAAGTATCAAACCTTCTATTCATAAATCTTGATGACAACGTTCATCTCAAATCGTATCTTATTTACGCTTTAACCTAACCCAAGTATAGCAATAGCAATTTGAAAAATATTGATGAACAGAGAGATTTATGACAAAAAACTATTGTGTGGTCTATTATCATTATACTTCATATTCATGTTGAAAGTATCGAACGTTTTATTGTTAAATCTTGATGACGTTTGTCTCAACTTTAATACTATTAATATTGATGACTTAAATCACCAAGCATCATGCATGCATTACATGACAACATATGAGAACTATTCACCTCCAATTAACAATACGGTGATAATTATTGATCATATGCACTGATTGAAGCTCATATGATGGATAATGTAGAATATAATGTTGGCTGGATAATATGGAATATAATGTTGTCTGGATAATGTACGATGTGTGATAAATATGTGATCAGCATCAATAATGCACTAGCTGCTGATCAGCATCAGTAGCAGTGGATTAATGTGAAGACAGAGGATTGGGGTCCGGTTTGGGGTCGAAGTAGTCAGTCCTGTGGGAAAAGACCCCACCTGTTTGAGCCCCTCACACTTGCAGCACTCAGCGGACCGGACCGGACCGGCCATTAGAGACCGTGCACATCGTCTGCGTCCGCCGTCCACGCCGCCGGTCAATCACCGGATGACGTAATTGATCCGATTGATTTGTCCGATTAGCACGCCGGTTGCCTGCGGTGGACGCTTGCATACATTGCCGCACCGCATGTGAGCATCCATATCACATCACCACACCTGCAAAGATCGTATGACAGATTATAGATGAACTGCATCAATAGAGGAATTACAAATCATCAATGATAAATGCAATCCAGCTTTAATAAGTTACAGCAAGAGTTCAAATGTGTCTCGCACGCGCGGGAATAGGCATCTATCTGTGAAAACCCTTTTGGCTTGCATTCAGGATCGGTGGATGGAAGAAGTTAAAAGCCCTATTCTGGACTTCCTCCTGGATCTATCAATTATCGTATATAAAAAAAAGCTAATTTATGTTATCTGTTCACAATACATCAACACCGTAATAATAGGGGATTAAGGGAGAAGAATAAGGAAAAATGAAGAAAAAGAAAGAACATATTTGATTTTTTTTAAAGATTTTTATTACTTTGAATTTAAATGTTTATTTTGCCAAAAATACATCGTAACACAACACAGTAAAAATCAGAGAGGTGACGATTACAAAACATGAAATATGAAACATGAAAATTTTTTAAATAAAAAAATTATTCAGTTGGCACCAACCAGCGAACACATAAGACCAATAGAAGGGGTTTCTTGTCGCCGAGGTGAAGCCACTTGTTAGACGCACGTCCACTACAAATATGGCGGCGCAGGGATGACTTTCCAAGTGGCGAGTGCTTGATAAGCCGGTTTTTGCTATTACCAGTAAGGCATGCATTACATCGCCAGCCTGTTTCTTCATAATATGAATTGCTCATTCTTGAGATGGATAAATTATAGGAATGTCATTTCTCAGTTGATCTAATTCTGAAATTTTAATTGTGAGTAGAGGCATTCTGTGATGAATTATGTTGACAAGGATTACTCAAACTTTACTCGAAAAATAGTTAATTTTCTAATGGAGTGACATTTTTTCACATACCTTCCTATATTATATCCGTCATTATATCCCTAATATCTGTCATTTGACTGCCACATCCTTTTACTTAACATGAAATAGAACAGTAGGAGAAAGAGAAAACAAAAAGCTGAATTGAACTGGATAATGTATTTACTTTGCAAATCTAGTCACAGCAATCATAAAAGACATCACAAAAACACTATCACAATTATTGTCTTTTGTTATCCCTGTCTAGTCACAACAATAATAATTAATAATCTTAATGTTGTTTGACATTCTCACTCATAATTTCTATAAATAGAATAGTCTCTTTCTCTAACACATAGCACAATACTCAGTGTCTTCACGAGTGCTTGAAGAATACTTTTTTTTATCAACCCAAAGTTGATCTGGTTGGCGCCCATATAGAAGTTATATCATTCTGGATAGCGAAAGTAGGGTCTTCACAATAGGCTATTTCCCCATTAGACAAAGTAAGTAAACGTTCAACGTTTTGTAGTCATTGATTTATACAATTCAATTTAGTTACATGACTTTAAAGATGAACTTTCATTTTATAATTTCATTGTGTAACAACATAGTAGAGAAATTAAAAAAGTTGTGACATTTATTTCTATAATAACTCATATTAAAACTGAGTTATATTGTATGTATTATGTATTTTAATGGAGATGACTTTATATTTTAAGAATATTGGCTCATGTTTATATTGTACAAGATATAATGCTCAACATATGATTAATAAAATGAAATAAAAAATTGTTCTAATAAACATTTTCCTATTTGGATCTTGTTCATTTGCGTTCATAATGGAAAGAATTCAAGGTTAGACTAATTTAATCAATAATTTCCTAAAAACAATCTAACTATAATATTATTATCTACGACCATGTCATAATGTATACATTACAGTTTCACAATTGATGCCAAAACAGCTGTCTTTTCGAAATGCTTTTTGAAACCCATTGTATAAAGAGCTCATTATAGTACAGGTTCTACATTATAACACGGGTTCTGGACCAATCAGAAGCATTTTTGATGGAATCAATATCATAATTCAATATTGTGAAACTATCAGCTGATTTGATGAAACTGCTACACCAGCTGCTTTAACCTAACAATCTACTATAACTTCTCATAGATGAGAGGTTAGGAATCTCTGACAGTCACAGGTAAAATGAAATTGTTTTAATTAAATGTATACTAGTGGTCATAGATAAAATAGTGTATGCAACGATTTTATTTGGCCATTAAGGCACTCGTGAGATATTTATAACACTCGCATTTGCTTGTGTTATAACTTACATCTAACTTGTGCCTTAATAAGGGTCAAAATAAAATCGTTGCATAAACTACTATTACATTAAAATAATAAACCTTCAAGGAAGTATTGAATCAAACACAAGAAATAAGTGATGAATTGGCTTTGTGGTTCTGGATGCACAAGCCGGCTGACGACAGCGCACCATCCCAATCGCACTTCAACCTAACATTGTATCCAAAGTATAGGTCGTATTTTAAAATAAAAATCATGAAAAAAAAATTTAGTTACTTCTGTACAACTTTCTTGCTTTGATCACATCTCTACCCAAAAGATGAAAATTTTGGTAGCCGACTCACTTTTTTATGTCATGTTTGAAACTCGGACAAAAATTATAACTTTAAACAACTAATTAAAATTTATAGAGGTAACTATTAACTTTTATAATGCCACTGTTATCTTCAAAAAATAATTGTCTATACTCATGCCAAGTTTGAAAGTTATATCTTAATCCTAAGTGTGTTAAACTGCAGTTTATTTTGAGAGTGCACATTGAAATTTTCTGCTCTTGAAAACACGATTTTGTCTTTCTATCCACTACATGGATGGCGGACATGGCTTCACCTCCTGTATGCTACGCTAGTGCATACGCCCCTTCTATTGGTCTTATGGGTTCGTTGGCACCAACACAGCAAAAGGATGGAATATCTTTTGCTAGTCCAAAAAAAATCAATATCAATTTTTTTTTCTTTTCATTTTACATGGAAAAAAACACATATAAGAAAGAAAATTAATACCCATAAAACAAAAGCCTGAGTGTGGTTATGAGTCAAAGTTTGAAGTTAATACAGATTCATTAATACATAATATGATTAATGATGCTAACGGCGTCATATTAATATTGTAGCAAATATGAAATTGGAGTGAATAGAGAGAAAGAAGGCATAGTGGTTCTTGGCGTTATCTGCTATGTAAATGTTTACTTTTAATTAATTAATTACCCTGCTTTTGACACTTTTATAGTGTTTACTTGATATATTGTAGAATGTTCTAGTTGTTTGATTAGAAATTAATGGAGTCTTATCGAATATTGTGGAAGGCAGGAAGATCTTTTATTGTTCATTTTAGAAATCGGTAGAAGATGATAGTTGAAGCTGTTTTGCAGTCAGTGCCAGGAGGCTCTGTGATGAGGGCCTTGGGAGCTGAGAGTATTGGAGCAAGCACCATTCAGAAGGTTGTGGAATTAGTTCTGGAACAGATGGGAGTTGCCAAAAAGGAGGTTGAATGCTGTACTTGTGAGAAGAAAAGGCAGACCAGGAGGAAGAGTATAGATAAAATCATCTATCAATCTGGAAACAGTGACAGGAATGTGGACAGTTTCTCAATGGAGTTCAATGCAGAGAAGTCCCAGGAGGGTTTGCTGAGGAGGACTACAGTGATATCTGGGTTGAATGGGAGGAGCCAGTTTGGGAAGAAACAAAAGGAAGATCCTGGCCAGAAACATGTGAGGTCCCAGAAGCAATCAACACAAGGGCAACCAACCAACCTGGCAAGGGAATGTCAACAGTGCTAAGGAAGCAAACAGGAAGAGGAAGAATAAGGAGAAGCACATCATCAAAGCAGACCAAGGTGGCAGTAAGAAGGCAAAGGAAGAACAAGCAGCTCAGGTTCAGCATACTATATCACCAGAGAAGTCTACTGATGATTGCAGTTCAACAACAGTTAGGAAAATGATCCAGACAAGTGAAAGGGATCTGTTCACCCTGCCCAAGGAGTATGCACTGGCACATTGTGTCACCAGCAACTTGGTGGAATCTCGAGGCATTGCTACAGTCTCCAGGAAGAAATTTGGTGGTCTTGGAGACCTGTAACAACAAGAACCCAAGGAAGGAAATGTTCTTCATCTGCAGTGGCATGGTCAACATCTCTTCTACCTGGTGACTAAGGGACAGCCTGAGATGAAGGCATCATATGACACATTGTGGACTTGCTTGGTTCAGCTGAGGGACAGAATGCAGCAACTAGGAGTAAGGAAACTTGGCATACCACGGCTTGGAAGCGGATATGATGGCCTGGATTGGACATTTGTGAAGCCAATGCTAGAGGAGGTGTTAAAATCCAGGGGTGTCCAGATTACCATCTGCATCTACAACTCTTGAAAGACCAGTGAGGAACCAGCCAGAAACCAGACCTGATCTAAACTCACATAAGTGCTTTTGTTTTGGGACAGAACAATCTCTTAAGGTGGGGATAGTGTAGCGAATATGAGAATGATAATAGTGAGAAAGAGGGACAGTGGTTCTCGGTGTTATCTGGTATGTAAATGTTTACTTTTAATTAATTAATTACTCTGCTTTTGACACTTTTATGGTGCTTACTTGGTAATTTGTAGAATGTTCTAGTTGTTTGATTAGAAATTAATGGAATCCTATCGAATATTGTGGAAGGCATGAAGGTATTTTATTGTTCATTTTAGAAATCGGTAGAAGATGATAGAGAAATCTAGAGATATCTCAATTATGATAAAGTATATAAATAGAGGAAGTCTCTTGTAAATGAGTTCAGTCTTGTTTTGAAATTCGTCATGATAAACAAGTGTGACAGTTCAGTTATTGTTCTACATTGATAAGTGGCAGTAGTGACAGTTCGCCTTAATACAGACAGTGAAATCCCGTTGGTGCTATTACAAACCGTGCAATGAACTTTCGTTGTCTGTAGTGATAATTCTCTTGACAGTTCAAAAGTGATAATTCTTTTATCTATTACTGTATTGACGGACTTGTGCTACATAAGTTAATTGTTCTTCCTCAACGTTTCTTTTTGAGTATTATTGGACAGTTTATTGTACAGTTATTGTTTAATATTAGATCGGCCTTTTAACTTTTAGTGATTGATTCCTGTACAGTTCACTGGAAACTCATTATCAGTTGAACAATATCGTGTTATCTGTTTTTAATTGCTTTTTTTCACAGTGAGTGTTGTGATTATTTGTGTAAATAAAGTGAAAGTGATAAATTTAAGCGTTGCCAGGTTGCTTAAGTGTTAAGTGTTGTTGTTATTTTAGATATAGAACCCGAACAATATGTTCCAAAAGGGACTATTCACTTTTAATAATAATAATAATAATAATAATATGATTAAATTGTCACACAAACATTTTTTGGCCTTGTAACCTTACTTAATAATGATAATAAATTCTGTTATACATTACACTAATAGCTGTGTATCGCAGTCCCTCTGCCAATATTGAAAGTTTTTTGGATAGCCTTAACTTAAGTACCGTACATTGAGGGTTTCAGGTGATGCTATCGTTATTGATATTGGGGATTTCAAATTTAAATTTGAAGTGATTGAAATGTCTCAAATGAATATTTCAGTATTGGGTCCTCTAATGGTTTTAAATCTTATATTAACAAACCGACTAGAATCCAGAATGAGCAGCAATCTATAATAGATCATAATTCTTGAGGAATGCTCATTTTAATATCAACGCGATAGAAGCTTCAATTATAAAAACACGCATTTTAGATCATTACTGTGTTAGCCTCCATCTAGAAACAGATTTTTAGGAAAATAGTTCGCATTCGGGAGATAAAAATCAGCATTCTATAGAAGCAATAAATTTTAACAAGCTTATAACTTATCTCGAATGTGAAAAGTGGGATGAGTTGGATGACTTGGATTTGGCTTTAGATGACATGGTAGATTCTTTCATGAACAAAATTTCAAGTTATAATATAACAAATGCCACTACAAGAAAAATAATTCCTCATAAATTCAAACCAATAAAAAACTTGATAACATATATGGACTAGTCAAATCAATAAGAAAGCGTGATGAAATGTTTAAGAAACTTGCCAGACAACCCTTTTTCTACAAATAGAAAAAAATGTAAGTCGCAAAATATATAAATCAATATTGTATCCATCATAAAAGAATTACCATTATACATTCTATAAGAATCGCACACTACTCAACTTTAATATTCTTTTTATTCCATTTTATTGATTCTGAAGAAGAAATTATTCTTTACACAATATTATTAGATTACATTGATAATTGATATAATAGCATTAAAGCATACATAGATATTAATTGACCATTATTAAAATGATACGGTCAAACTGAATGTACGATCGTACAAATAATGGTATATATCAATAATATAATTTAAAATTTATAATATTCCGTTAATTTTTCTCATACAGAATAAGAAGTGAAGTTTTGTCAACTTATAGAATAAAGTTTATGCTAAGAAATATCAGCAAACAAATGTAAACTGAAACAAGAAGTTTATCTAACTGAAGTTGGATTGATTTAAATTGTTACTTGCATTGCAGCAAGCTAGTATTCTTTTTATCTAGCACTTAAAGAGGCTAAAATTCGAGATAAAAGTTTATTGTATATTTTTGAAAGATTTAAACCTTCTAGTTTCTAGAGATGTAAGTCGATAAAATTGATGAATGAGCGATATGTATGAATAATGGTCAATGGCCTGCCTATATTACTACTACAATTCACAACTCTGTTCATTCCGTTTAATTTATTCCAGGACATTTTTTGATACAGATCCTTGAATAAGAAGTGGAGTTTTGTCGACTCAATAAGTTCATACTTGGAAATACTGTATCAGCAAACGAACGTGAATTGAAAAAATAAGTTTATAGAGATGACATGCGCGATACGTATACATATTGGCCTATATCACTACTACAATTTACAAGTTCGTTCATTTTTTATGCAGATCCTTGAATAAGAAGTGAAGTTTTGTCAACTTTAGGAATGAAGTTTATGCTCAGAAATATCAGCAAACGAACGTAAATTGAAACAAGAAGTTTATGGTGATGACATGAGATGATGACAACGTGCGTTTCAACTGGAAGTTACAAGACTAAACGATTGAAGTGGAAAGCACTCAATCTGCAGCTGCGTGCTCGCTTAGGAATCCAAAGCAGCTTGAAAGTAGAATATTGTGTGATGAAGAAACGAAGGGTCGACGATGAAGGATGCAGAGCAAGACGTCTCCAATGACTAACCAAACAAATAACTGTTTGCAGTCAGCTAGGAAAAGCTTTTAATTAACTTCAATTACTTAGATTACACACCCTTTTCACTTTCGGATGACAGTCTGGGCGAGCGCAGCGCATTCTTGGGGGAAAGCAAACATCGACAAAAGCTCTAGCCGAATTGACTAATAAGCAAATAAATACAAACGAACAAAACGATGCCGAGTATTTTCGGGATGACAGTCGGCTTCACTTACATTAACAGTCGGGGCGGGCTGTTTGAATTTGAACCTCTTCAGAGCCAAAAGATCCATCTGGCGAACAACAATCGAACTTTATCAGATCAAAAAGAGTTGACTCACTTTCAAAACTTCTTATACCCCCCACCCCTTCCGTCGACAACTCAATCACTTCAACCTTCTTTCCCCCTCTGTTTGCGCTGGAAAGTAAATTGTAGAAGGTTTAATTAGAATGGCGTTCATCAGTTCCCTACCCTCCATCCTAAGTTAAGAATGTCTTCTTCCAAATAGTTGTTCCAAGACTTTTGAATTTTAGACGCAGACAGTTTATATGATACGGACTTGAATCAATAACTGAGCCGAGTTTTTCTGTGGCTCAGATTATCAAGTTACTAATGCAAACAGTGAGACTCCACCATGATTTGATTTGTTTTAGCCTAAAAAAAATTGCTTGGAAAACTTCTCCTTTGATTGATAGAATAACTTTTTCTAGGAGAAATAATCGAGTAAATAAAAGGTAAAAGTAAATAATTAAATAAATAGATACGTGAAATTGAATAAAAAAATTGAAGAAAAAACTCTCCCAATTCTAATTCATTAGGAAGCCTTTTAATCTTATTTTATTATTGGAAAGCTTTTATTGAATTCTAATTTTTAAATCTCAAAGTTCTCACTGAGCTAGTAAATTAAAGAATCACTCCAACTTCATAGTTGAGAGAGAGATTAGATTAGAATATCTTTCTTTATTCATGTAAATTTACAAATTATGCATATGAATGGTAAAAAACAAGATTATCAACATCACATAGATACAATAGTAAACTCAGTTAATGCTATTTTTTATAGTGCAAGATATTATGTATCTCATTTGTATGATCTTAATCTAATTTTGATCGACAATCTAAGATTTGCAATTACATGAAATGGCGAAGTTTGGGCAAAGATTAGTCCATTCTTGACATCCAGTACCAGTAACCACTCAACCAATGAGAGAAAGAGAGACAGAGATAAACTATTCTCGTCATTTGTTAGAATGTATAGATATGAGTTTATTTAAATATTTCCTTTCTCTTGTATTGACCACTGTTCAATTACCAAAATATATTCGCATGAATGTTTCCTACATCTTTTTTAAACCCATTCTAATTTCCAACAGATGAATATTTTCTTCCTTCTCAAATTATAACCTTTTTTATATTTCTTCCAACACTCATTTTGTCTGCTCTTTGCTTTGATCAAAACCAATTACAAAGAAAATCTACTGAAGGCATAATTGTTGTAATTGAACTTCTCCAACATTATATTTTCATAAAAAATTATAGTATATCATAATTATTGCTTCAATGGCTAATATGACGAGATTATAATTGCTTATAAGACGAGACGGTCTACACCCTTCTAACAAGAGCATGTGATTTGCTTTCAACCACCATCAACCAATGTATTCTTGTATTATTCTTCATTCTTCTTCTTATTTTTTTTTTTTAATTAATTTATTCTTTCGTATAATTTGAACTTTGAGTCTCTCCAGCTCATTTTTTTCTACAATTTGTTTAAAAACTTCCAATAGGAAGTGTTGAAACTGTATCACTTCAAATTAATCTTTAAAATATTGATTAAATCAATGCATAGATAAATATTGCTGCATTCCCATTCATGTTGAAAAACAGGGTTTCTTTCATTTGTGGCTATAGTACTGTATCTCGTTTTTCCAAAATAATTGTGGTTGTGGCAATATAGAGTGACACTATTACTCACTTTCACTAACAACAGGGAGCTCAAAAATATTCTTAATCAATTTTAATACATCATTAATCAATTATTACACCATCAGAATAAGCATGAACATGAGGAAGAAGTAGAAAAAAATCACTTGAATATTTGGTTTATATCTGTACTATCATATTCCTGTTTTGCTATATCACATTTCAAAAGAAAAAATCATGATTTCCCTATCAGATCACAAACTCTTTGCTTTTCCGGTGAGTGCCTACGAAAAATAGCCTAATAATTATTCAAAATTGATATTCATTTTTTATGATGTAATTTTACTATTATATATACTGTATGAATTGTAATCTGTTTAAAGGAGTACTTGTACTCCTCAAAACTTAGCGCAGTTGGTTGGGGCGTCACAACATCAGCTTGCTGTCGTTTAAGTGGTCGTGGGTTCGAATCCCGCTCCACCGTCAGGCATTTATGTGTAATCATTCACCTCATTACCCACGCACAAGTATCGGACTCATGTGGGCATCATCAGCAAAAAAGAAAAAAAAATTGTCCTTGAGTTATTCTTAGTAGATTGCTCCTTTTAGATCATAATATATCATTCTTATATATATTCAATTGTATAATTATTCTTTCTTCTATATTTTTTTCTTTCTCCCTTTGATGCTATTACTGACAATATGTATTATTTTTGTTCAGTTGCAGAGTTATAGGAGTATATCTCAACTCTTGAAAATGGATAAATAATACAGTGGAAAAGGAGTAGTGGCAGTGAACTCTATTCTATTCTAAGAAAAACCAGTGGTCAATAATTCAGGAGAAAGGCAATTTAAAAAACTCACATTCATTTCAAACAAATGATGAAAATATGTCAGATTCTCTCTCACACATAATTTTCATCTCATAATAATATAACTTTTATCAGTCATAATGGACATTTGTAAATAAAGTAATCTTATCTTATTTTATCTCAACTATGTTAATTTGGTAAAATTTTATGACAGGCTTTGTCATTTGAAAGCATTTTTCGAGCTGATTGTCACGTGTTAAGTCATCACATTTTAGTTGCTCTCACTCCTGCTTTTCGCTCGTAGGATGTCAAATCCGGGGAGCTTTATAGTACATTGTAGCAGATGTTCCTGAATCAGAATTACTTTGTCATGCGTAACATGTTGAGTGCGAGGTGTGTATGATCGGCAGAGATATTGCCAGAAAACGTGTAATAAATCGACAGACGAGAACGTTTGAAGCAGTTGTAGAGTAGAAGATTGAGATTGGGTCCTCTGGTGCCGCGTCTTGCAGTTCAAGTATCAGAGGCGATAAAGACAAGTTCAAGGCGGAAAAGCACAGTTTCATTGTTCAGCGGCTTCTTGGGGAGGAAAGTTGCTGGCCTGGCTGGAAAGTGGGCTGCCGAGTGCCGCTAATACCCCCGGAATACATCACACCAGGCCAGACATTTATTAGGTTATCCCTGCGTCATGTGTGTGCCCTCGATGCCTTCACTAACTCACTTCTCCTGCGCTCACTGTGCATAAATTCCAACCCCAACCTTGCACTCCCACTCCCTCCACTTGCACTCAATACCCTATCACCCGCCTAATGTGTTCCACATTGCTCTCCAGAGCATTCGAATAGTTTAATTAATTTATATGTGCGCTGTGGAGTAATAACACTGTGACTTACCTCTTACTCCTTCCAGCCAAAATTACAAGGTATCATTTGCAGGACAAGAACCTTGAAAACCTTTCAAAGCCAATCTAACTTTTAATAGTTAAATTTGAAATATTTGAAATAGTGGTGTTATTAAAAGCGTTGATAGTAGAAGATTTCTTCATCAGTATTGTTCAATCAAGTCTTTCGTCATCAGAGAAATTAATTGAAATAATTGATATTGTGGTGTTTTTAAAAGCAATAATGGTTGAAAATTCCAAAACACCAACATTTTCCAATCATTTCGTCACTAGAAACTACAAGTGTTTAAAAGTTAAGTTTAAGTGCAAGAAAGGACTGTATAGTTTCAAGTTAGCCTCTAATAAAGAAGATTTAAGTTCAAAAGTGAGAATATCTGAGTTGTTTTAGTGCAAATAGCCCTACTTATTGAGGAATATTTAACAACGCTCACATCTTTGAGAGTGTTTTCAATTACTCGTACTTATTTAGCGACCTCTACACAAATTTATTAAACCTAGCTTTCTAAATGCCTTAATTCTCACTTTGCATTTATTTTTGAAAGCTTGATAAAGTGATGAAGTTTAATTATTCCAGGTTCAATTTTACTTAATATATTTTTTACTTTATTATTATTATTATTTTTATTAAATTCTCTTGTGCAGTCTAAATCATAATCAAAATAACTTACGTCCTTTTCTTAGAATTCTTCACCTAGGTGAAAAAAATAACGTTTTTGGTCTTGATAAAGTTTTTAAGAGTCACCATAACCCTTGTTGAGTGACTTCAAACTTAGACAGGATATACAGTCTAGAAATCATAAATGTCATGTTATTGAACTTGTAGATTACTTAGAAGGGCTATGATAATTTTCTATCACCGAGCTTCATCAAGATGGATTTATATGAAATACTGAATAGTGTAATATTTATAGTAGATTTCGAAGTTCTTCCAAAGAAAAGTGTATCCTCTCACAAAGCTACAACTAAATAAATGAATAAATAAATATTTAATTGAAAAAAAATCATAGTAACCAAAAATTGCATGCGTATAAAATATTAACTACAAACTAAAAAACTACACAGATATCTAGCAAGAATAAGAAGTAGATAGAAATTAGCCTACTCAACGATGGTAGCCCATGTACTAGAGTAGGTGTGACTTATATTTGGGTGAGAGTGCAGATATCTTGGGTAAGTGAGCACACATATTATAATTTTCTCTATGCGATGTCCTCGTTTATTTATTATCCATTTTTGAACCAGGGTTTCGAATTTTTCGGGTGTGTAATGTCCTTGATATTCACGGGAAGCATATTGTACAATTTCGGTGCTAGGTGGTTGAAGTGTTTCTGGTATAGTGCTTTCGTAGCGACGTTAGTGAGAAGGTTTCTATTCTTTGTGCTGTAGCTGTGGTTCCTATGTTGGAAGTTCTCTGTATTCTTATGTAGTCTGCAAATGATTTCCTGGGAGTAAAGCTGTCTTGCATCCAGCACACCGAACTCATTGAAAAGCTGTCTGATAAATAGTGCGGTGGCGTTTTGTTAATGACTTTCATGATAAATTTTTGCACCTTAGAAGTGGGTCAAGATGCAAGTAGATTGCTCCATCCCATCCTACAATCCCGTACCTGTCCCGGTCAGCAGTGACTGTACTAAGGAATAGTAGACCATCTTTATGCACTTCTCATCAACTAACATCCTCAACATTTTGAATAACTTATAAATTGTTCTCCTCAGATTCTTGCATAGATTATGGTGGTCCCTGAAATTATTACTTTTCTAACCAAATATTTGCTAAATGTTATGATGATATTTTAAAATTTAAGTCACATGAAAATAGATAAATAGTAATGATTCTCGAAACTCACTATATTAAAAAATTGTAACATCACACCTAACCAGCAAGATATTTTTTCAAACAGTATTCAAAAGTCTCCTTGTTAAGCAGTTATCGATGAAATGGAGTTCCTTTCATTCAATGTTGTTCGTGAAAATATCATAATCGTTCAAGTCGAGTAGGGGAAGTGTATGTTACTAGGGTTCAAAATATCATTTGACGTTTCGCGAATCTATTATCAACTCCGCAAGCACATCGTGATTCCCGATTTGGGATTTTTTCAACTTAACTTACATCCCATTCGCAGCAAGTCGAAAGTTGGCATTCTCAAAACTTTTAATGAGGTGTCTCCAACTCACCACATTGTCAACTCGAATAAGTCAACTGCAGTCATGCGCTTAGCTACGCTTATTGGTTCGGTGTTTGCTTACACTGATGAATACGTTGGCACGAGCGCTTGAGAGTGCGTAAGTTGATTCTTCACAAAGGTGACATGAATACTCGTTCTTGCAGGTCGCACCATGGAACTTTGATTTGTTGAATTAGGAAACTCTAAAAACGCGGAACTACTTGAGTTCAGTTAGCTAACTCAACCTATACAAAATTAACTTCTTTCCTCTTCTCAATTACTATAATGTAAACTTTGCCAATTTGAAAGTTATTCCCCACAATCGTCTCCAATTTCATGGTACTGAGCAAATTATACATGATATGATTAATCATATCAAGTTTCCCCATTCCTCAAATAAAGCTAACGAAGCAAATCAAGTCTATTTTTATGGGGTAAAATTGGTTGGGGAGGCAACAATGATATTCTATTGAATTTGAACGATTGTGTTCTGAGTTGAGGATTTTTAGCTTCAGCCCCTGTTAAAGTTTTCTCATATAAAGTATGTTTTTCCGTGATGATCAGCTCTTTATTCAAATCAAACTTTGTTGCCAATTAAAGAAAGTGCTACAAATAGAATAATTATTTTTCCATTTCTAATATTCGGATCAATAACAAAACGAAATTTAACATGACATTAAACTAATAAAGAAATTATTTTATATGTAGAACATATTAAGAAAAAAATAGCTCAATAAATCGAGTTGTTGGAAAAATTTGTCAACATAAACGTACATCATAATCGACAACATCGGTGAACTGTTACTTCAAAAAATGTTATTACAAAACTTTCCTAGAAGCTACAAGTGCCTGAAACTATTTTAATGTCAACTTGATGTGTCAAAAAGTAGTTTCCGACACTTTGACAGTTTCAGTTTCTTTGCAAGTTTTGCTAAAAAAATGTCTTTGAAATGAATGCTCTTGGGTAGTGTCAACTATGATACGGTTATGTTCAATTTGATTTACTTTAAAATCTTTGAATTTGAAAATTCAAATCTATTCATTTTAAACGCGTTTGATTATATCAACAGCATTAGAACAATGTGTTTATTAAAATGCAATTAACAACATCATAACTCACACACCTGTCAATGAGCAAGTATCAATACTACACTATACAATCTTCATAAGTTAGTTTGAAGTACCTGACAATTTAACAAACTGACAAATATACAGACACAGAATTTATTAATCTCGAATTCCTCAATGTGCTATTAATTTATACTGAAGACTTACGCAATGGTGGATATTGACAACAGCAACTAATAGCACTTTGAGGAATTCGAAATTAATATAATTCTGTTACAATCTTCATCTTAAAAACCAGGATAACAATTATTGTTAGTTTAGCAAATTCACTATAATTATCATTAAATCCACCTCAGAAGTTCCTATAAGTTCCTATTTCAACCTAGTTTTTATAGAAAAATGAAAGTTATGAGCCAATAAATTTATTGATTCTCTTACTGCATAATCATCCATTATTTATTTTTGAAAATCGTTTTTTGACATCAAGAAATTACCGTCTTTTTGTATTGCATATAATCGAGAAGTTCCATAACACTTTCTTATCTTTTAAGAATCTCGTGTTTGAAATTTCAAGCAATTCCTTTTATAGGGACTTGAGATATCGTGGTCACAAACATGCATATACCCCAATTACACCAACACACCCCAAAAACAACACTTTTTTTGGATTCAGCGGACCTTCAGCTATGGCTCATACGGAATAATGGAAAAAATTGTACCCATACTATGATCAAGTTTTAGACAGGGAGCTATTATAATTTTGTCTGTTGCCGAGGAGAAAGGTTTCTGAAGGCGTTATTACTTTGAACTTGTTTCTTCCTGAAAGTGTCTCGAGGGGAGAGGATTATTAATTTCAACGAAGATAGAAGATATGGTCCAAAGGCTTGCGATGCTCTCTTCTCCCAATTCTAATTAAAGTTTTTATGGCCCTATTTCTCTCAACTCCGCGTAGTTTTTGTGTCGCAGGATATTTGGGGAGTGCTCTTTATGGGGGAACAGGGGGCCGCGTATTGCGCAGTGTTTGCTGGTGTGAAGGGGGCACGCGTTTATGACGTCATCTCCAGCCAATGGAGGACTTCTACGCCGTGCCCCGGCCACCCCCTGGGAGGGGGGTCGCTCGTGTTTCCGCCTCCCGTGCCCTCGGCTGGGGCGTGCGATTTTTAGCCCGGGCCTCCAAGCGTCGTGACCGGTCAGGCGCAGTTACCCCTTCTGACACCCCTTTGCCGGCCCACTTGACTCAACTACAATCGATTGCATTTGGGCTTTTCGGGCACCTCCCTTCAGCTCCACCCCGATAAATAAATTAAGCCGGCGTCAAATTCAAATGAATCCTTGTGGACTTAACCCCGCGATCTGCAGACAAACTAATAAAAAAAAGGTATAGGATTAAATCCAGCGTGAGAATTTACAGACCGATCGAAGTAACGGATTTAGATTTCCCTCTAAAAAGACGTTACTGCCTCGTTATTGCCTAAGCTTATCCCCCAGGCCGTAACTTCTTACTTCTCAGGCATCGGCCCTGTTTATATTACTCATTGAACATTGCATTATTCACTCGGCCTCGTTCACTGATTCCATTCCCCCAATAAAAAATCGTTTTTTCCACAGCGAACACAAAAACTCATTTTTACATCCCTTAAACTGGAAATCGGATTTTTCTTGAGTATAATTTGATTGTGAGCTCACTTCTTCAACCTGGTTAACTCACTCATTCATATTGTGTCCCGCTATTTGATTCCGATTCATCTAATGAATTGATTATGGATTCATCATCAGAATGACGAATGCAATGACAAAAAGGAAAACGGATGCAATCGACTTGAAAACATAAATCAATCGACTAGAAAATTAACAGTCAAAAACGCTGATTTGTTTCCAAATTTGTATCAAATCAGCTGTGATATCCAAGAAAGGAGTGCCTTCAATCCAGTACAAATTATTCTAAATTCTCTTTGTATTACTTTTTTAGAATTAAATTTAATTGTAATAATGCCCGGTTTCTCAATCGTTCGATTAATCATTTAGTAGGACAGTAGCTACAGATTCAATAGGGTCGCTATTAAATCTGTAGCTACTGAATGATTTATAGAACGACTAAGAAGCCGTGCATAAGATTCTTAAGATCATTATGACTCCGAATAAATATGGGGATCCAATTATTTCCTTTTATTAATTAATGAATACAGTCCTTTATAAAAACTTATACAGTATGTTTATGTACAGAGTTCTATTTCATAGTGTGAAAGCACCCTTAAGACTTGTTTTTTGTTACTCAAAGATATTTCAGTGATAGAATATACACTAGTGAGCCTGGAAAACGGGCTGGAGAACTCGCTTGCAAACAATTAATTTTTGAAAGGGAAACTCATTTGGAAAGCTGAGTAGGGGTAAGGTAGTAACGAAAAACGGCTGCTTTGAAGATACTTATTTAGATAAAATTCACAAGACATATCACTTTAAGTTCAAGATCATCGTTGCTCTGATACACAGATTTATTTTCCACAAAAAAGACCTACCGTAATCATATACCTATATATCAGGGCAATGGAATATATTTAGTAGATATATTTACCACATAAAAAACAGCTGTTCATAATAATTATATCCAAATATCAGGGCAATGAAATTAGTATATCAGCTGATAAAGATTCTATAAAAAACCTGATCACATTTATAATCACCTACAGCTGATAATAACTCAAAATATATTTTGAAATCTATTGCGAATGCCATCATATGGTAGAATCGTAGAACCAACTATTTTCTACAATTATATAGTAACTAGCTATTGTGCCCGTCCTTCGTACAGATTATGTTTAGAAATAAGACTAAATATGTTTCGGCTTTTTTGATAGCAACGATCATGAAGTTTTTAGCAGCTTAGGCCCCGTTCAGACGATACAGTTTTTTTTTGCGGTACGGTTGTTTTACTGTATGGTGTCAACTGTACTGTGATGTTCACACGGTCCGGCTTTGCTGCTTATTGCTGTGCTCTTCTCCTTCTTCCATTGCGCTTCCAGTTCAGTTTTATTTATTCCAGTCCAGGATTTTTTATTTGTGTAAGATTTTTTTAAATAAGTTACTGAAGGTTTCTCTTAAATTTTGATCAAAGTACGCAAATTCTGGTTTCAATATTCCACACATTTCTCGCCGCGTTGATAATTTTCTCTCTTTATTTTTATATTAATCTTAAGTCTTGACCCACAAGGCGGGTCTCTCATATATTAGAGAAATTTAATTTTCACAATTAATATCTTCCATTTCTGGACACTGGAATTCACTAATAAGAAGATCAATGCTGGAGAATATCAATGAAGAAGATCAATGCTGACGATCTGAAGACTGCTTCCAGCGTAATAAGCGTATCGTTTGAACATATCCATTACCGGTACAATACATGTGCCACCGAATACGGATACAGTTATTTTGCGGTACAGCTGATTTTAGCGTTACAGTATTCGAAGACAAAATCGAATGTAGAAATCGGCTAGAACAGCTTTTTACTGGATCCAGTCGAAACAGTATTGTGTGAACAAACAATATGAGATGTACATGCAAACGAAAGCACTGCAAAATAACTGATACAGCAAATTTACTGTACCGCACAAAAACTGTATCGTGTGATTGGGCCCTTAGTAAACAACTTAGAACGTAAGCAATTCAGTGACAGGTATGGGAGAGAATATTTTTTGAGAACAGCTGATTGATATATCATGATAAATTACGTGATTTGTTCTTATGTGGTAATAAAACTTAGAAGAAATGTATCCAAAATCGCACAATACTTGGTTTTTAAACGTTTATTATTCTGTTAAAAAAGTTAATTTAGTTTTTTATAGCTAAAGACATTGTCAAAAAAGTTTTCAATACTGATAAATAACTTTAATCCCGATCGATGCTCTCGTTTTTCAGGAGAAGGCCGCGTAAAATGTATCCAAAATCGCAAAACACTTGGTTTTTAAACATTTATTACTCTGTTAAAAAAAAGTTAATTTAGTTTTTTATAGCTTAAGACATTGTCAATAAAGTGTTCAATACTGTTCAATAACTTAAATCCCGATCGGTGCTCTCGTTTTCGAGGAAAGGCCGCGTAAAATGCCTTTGGGGCCGTGACAGACAGACAGACAGACAGACAGGCAGACAGACAGACAGACAGACAAACAGACAAACAGACAGACAGACAAACAGACAGACAGACAGACAGACAGAAAGTGAGATTAGACTATTTTCGGCTTATTTAATGTATAAAACGTAAAAATAACCAAAAAATATATAATTGTGATAAATGTACAGACAAAACTCTAATTTTATTTATATAGATATATTAATGAAGGGCTGAGAACCTGATTCGCCTCAAAAAGGATGAAGGAGTCGGTTAATTTTATTGGCCAACGAACTTGACCTGTCTAAAGATACCAAGAATCTATGTTTCAAATTTGAAGTTGATTGATAAAGGCGTTCGAAAGTTATCGTGGAACATACAAACACACAACGCCTCGAGCCTCAAGTCAAAAGGAAGAACTCGCATCGCTCGTTCAACAATGATAGATATTCCAGATTTCGTGTAAGTACTGATTATTTCAGGAAAACTCGAAATTGATAGTAATGATTTCAATGTTTTTAGTTATTAGCTAGCTGTTCACCTCTATTTATAAAACCTAACTCCTAGTATTTTTCGTTTCTTCTCACGCCAGTCTCATTGGTATTTATAATTATAGAAACGTTACTTGTCATATTTTCTAACAAAACTTTCCCTATTTCAACCTAACACCTTACATAATAATAATACTGTGTAATTTTTGGGGGCAATGACTATTTAACATTAAAATTTAAGTTTTCCAGTGGTACTATTTTTCTTAAGTGGAAGATCACATATCCATTTGTGAAAAGCCGCAGTATCAAAAATCACGACGTTCATCAAAATGGAGAATCAGCTGACTCACTAATAAAGAACTCTTGTTTGGTGCACTTGTTCTATTTAAATCTTTCTATTGTTTTCATGGCTGGACGTGACTTTGTGACTTCAACATCCAATCCAATCTTCTAATTCTCTCTCCTTAGATGTCTTTGTCACTCTTATTATGCAAGTCTGCAACTCTCTCAGTCAATTGATTTCTCGAGAAATCTATTGATTTCTCCAGATTTCTGGAATGATCAAGATCATGTCTCTTGAAGATTCTCGATGCATCTAGTGAGCTCCAATTCTTGGAATTATACAACTACGTACAACTACAAAAGCTATGTATAGGAGTACACATGAACTGGTGGATCATTTGAGTTTCATAAAAGCTTGCATGACAGTTATGTTTACAAACCTGTGTGACAGATTGTATTACTGATCTCGGGAGAGAGACAATCCAGTGCCAGTGGAGTAAACAGTGCTTTATTCAGTCTTTAGACAGTGTCAAGTGCAGAGACAAGTGTTTACTGTTTATGCAGCTTACTAATAGTTTAAAGACATTGTGTTAAGTGATATTATTTGGGACTGTCAAATAACGAATTGGACTGTGTTTTTGTAAGTGATTAGTTGCTCTTTTTATAATTTCTTTCTGCATTATTGTACAGTTTATTGGACTCTTGTTTCTTTTATATTTGATCAGCCTGTAATTACTTATTCATTAATTCTTGTAAATAATTACTGAAAATAGCTATTAGCTTGTCATTTGATGATCTGTTTTTTTTTTATTCTATTAATTAAACTTACAATTAATTTGTGTAAATAGACTAATTTGTGTAAATAAAGTGCAAGTGTGAACTTTAGTGTTGCCAGCCTTATTTTAGCTATTAGAACCCGTAACAATTGGTGTCAGAAGTGGGATTTCTTTCAAGTTTAATTTAAAATGGCTGGCAAAATTACATTGTGTGATTTAAAAGTGGCTGATCTGAAATGGGAGCTAGAAGACCTTGATTTGGAAACATCTTGAAAGAAGTCAACTCTACAAGATAGGCTTTGTGAGGCGTTATTGGGAGAAGGAGAAGACCCAGCTACATACCTCTTTGAGCCATTGACATGAAATTACTTACATCCATGAAGCAGAACTTCACATCAATGAAGGGTGAACTTCAAGAGAATATTACATCCATGGAGCAGAACTTCACCTTCATGAAGGACGAACTACAAGAGAATATTACATCCATGGAGCAGAACTTCACATCCATGGAGCAGAACATCACCTCCATGAAGGGTGAGCTTCAAGACAATATGGCGTCCATGAAAGGCGAACTACAGGAAAATATAACCTCATTACAAGAAGCCATGGAAGAGAAAGTTAAAAATATTGCTGATTCTGTTAATCAAGAAGTCAGTAAGGTAAAAGAGGATTTGAAAACAATGGAAGATCGACTACAAGGAGACTTGAAAACAATGGATGATCGACTCAAGAAGCTGGAGTGCGGTGCTGGATCTTCAAGTGGACATGACAAAGTGAATAGATCTTCAGATATTCCAGACCTAGCCATCTCAGAGAAGTCAGTGCTGGAAAGGAAGGAGGAAGATAAGCAGTCAGTAACTCTTCCCCAGCATACTGGGCTGCCAACCTATGATGGGAAGACACCATTAGAAGACTACCAAACGCTTTTTGAGACAGCAGCAGAGTTCCATGGCTGGTCATCCACAACAAAGGCCTATGTTTTGGTGATGAATTTCCGAGGGGAAGCATTGGCAATTCTTCATTCAATTCCATCAGCTGAAAAGTGGAACTTCAGTGAGCTGTGGAAACGCCTGGAGATGCAGTTTGGCAACAAGCACATGGAGCAGTTGTACAGATTTCAGCTCAATATGAGAGTTCAAGGACCGAATGAATCACTGCAGGAGTTTGAGGCTGCTATTGCTTGACTTGTGAGGAATGCATATCCCTCTGTTGATGACAGCATAAATGAAAGCCTAGCAGTAGAAAGGTTTCTGAGTGGGTTGAGGACACCAGAGACTCAGCTTACAGTCAAGTTAGCTAGACCAAAAACACTGAGAATAACTCTAGCCCAAGCATTGGAGTATGAAGCCGTTTTGCAGTCAGTGCCAGGAGATTCCAAGGTGAGGGCTGTGCGTACTGAAACAATTAGAAAAAGCACAATTCAGAAGATTGTGGAGTTAGTCCTGGAACAGTTGGGAGTTGGCAAGAAGGAGATTCAATGCTGCAGTTCTGGGAAGAGGAGGCAGACCAGCAGGAGACAAACAGATAAAGCCATAAAGACAGTCCATCAACCAGGAGTTTGTGACAGGAATGTGAGTGATCTCTCAAGGGAGTCCTGTGGAGTAAATGCCAAGGAGAGTATGCTGAGGAGGACTACAGTGATTTCTGGTCCAGAGGAAGGAGGCCCACTCTGGAGGAAACAGAAGAGAGATCCTGGTCAGAATCACTTGAAGCAAGAAAGACCAATCTTGCAGGTGGAAGGCAACAGCAACAAGGGGGCAAGCAGGAAGAAGAAGGGGAAGCATGACATCATGGCTGACCAAAGTGGTGATAACAATGCAACTACATCAACTATGTGCACTACATCTCTGAAGGAGTCTGCTGATGACTACATGCTGCCACCAGGAGGAAAAATGATCCAGACAAGTGAGAGAGACTTGTTTACCCTGCCAAAGGAGTACGCACTGGCACACTGTGTAACCAGGAACTTGACAGAATCTCAAGGCATTGCTACAGTCTTCTGGAAGAAGTTTGGTGATCTCAAGGACCTGGAACAGCAGGGACAAGCAGAAGGAAATGTTATTTATCTGCAGCGGGATGGTCAACATCTCTTCTACCTGGTGACTAAGATGCAGCCTGAGGTGAAGGCAACATATGACACATTGCGGACATGCTTGGTTAAGCTGAGGGACAGGATGCAGACATGAGGAGTGAGGAAACTTGGCATACCAAGGCTTGGAAGTGGTTATGATGGCTTGGACTGGGAAATTGTGAAGCCAATGCTGCAAAAGTGTTCCAATCCACTGGTATCCAGATCACCATTTGCATCTACAACCCTTGGAGGGTTAAGGAGGAGTTGGTCAGCAGTCAAGGAAGACATTAGCCATCTAAGGTGCCATTGTTCTGGGACAGAACAATTTCTTAAGGTGGGAGTAGTGTTACGGAAGCAAACAGGCAGTTAGTCATGCACTTGTTCTATTTAAATCTTTCTATTGTTTTCATGGCTGGACGTGACTTTGTGACTTCAACATCCAATCCAATCTTCTAATTCTCTCTCCTTAGATGTCTTTGTCACTCTTATTATGCAAGTCTGCAACTCTCTTAGTCAATTGATTTCTCGAGAAATCTATTGATTTCTCCAGATTTCTGGAATGATCAAGATCATGTCTCTTGAAGATTCTCGATGCATCTAGTGAGCTCCAATTCTTGGAATTATACAACTACGTACAACTACAAAAGCTATATATAGGAGTACACATGAACCGGTGGATCAGTTGAGTTTCATAAAAGCTTGCATGACAGCTATGTTTACAAACCTGTGTGACAGATTGTATTACGGATCTCGGGAGAGAGACATTCCAGTGCCAGTGGAGTAAACAGTGCTTTATTCAGTCTTTAGACAGTGTCAAGTGCAGAGACAAGTGTTTACTGTTTATGCAGCTTACTAATAGTTTAAAGACATTGTGTTAAGTGATATTATTTGGGACTGTCAAATAACGAATTGGACTGTGTTTTTGTAAGTGATTAGTTGCTCTTTTTATAATTTCTTTCTGCATTATTGTACAGTTTATTGGACTCTTGTTTCTTTTATATTTGATCAGCCTGTAATTACTTATTCATTAATTCTTGTAAATAATTACTGAAAATAGCTATTAGCTTGTCATTCGATGATCTGTTTTTTTTTTTTATTCTATTAGTTGAACTTACAATTAATATGTGTAAATAGACTAATTTGTATAAATGAAGTGCAAGTGTGAACTTTAGTGTTGCCAGCCTTATTTTAGCTATTAGAACCCGTAACAATATGTATTGATCTGTATCAGCTGTGTTTCCCTATAGAATAGAATCAATTGTCCTTACAATGTTCAAAAAAATGTATATTTTTTTAAATAAAATGTGTCCTATGTCTTTTGCAATATTCTTAAAATATAAGTAAAAATTTTCATAATAATCGGTTGAGTAGATTCCGCGGAGAAGCATAACAAACAAGAAAATCATTTTCGTTTTTAATGATCTCCGGGGGAATTCTGTTAGGCTATAGTTGCATATGGTTACTTGAAACAGATAAGTCATTCTTGTACAGTCTGTCGTGGTGTAAGAGTCTGTTGTTGTGTGTATGCTTAAGTTATTGTTGTATGGTAAGTTATGGCGTGCGTGAAGTGTGAAGTGATTAAAGTAGTTAACAGTGAAACAAATTAATGAATAGCTAGCAAAAGTTAGGCGCGCGGTCAAGTCTTTTGTGAGTTAGTTCAGTCACATCTAGCTTTGTTAGGCACCTAGGGAAGGTTTTGTAAGGCGCGTGGAGCACACACTGCGTTTGGGGCGGTAGTATTTTGGCAATGTGATAATTCACTTGATCTATGTCGTTTAATGATAAATTAGCTTCAGGTATCTTTTTATGCATCAAAACAATAAAGGTATGAGGTCGTTCAGTCACATCTAGCCAGGTTAGGTTAGGTTTGTTTATGCGTTTAGGGGCGGTAATGTTTTGGAAATGTTATATTCACTTGGTTTACATTTTTTCGAGATTTGGAGCTCCTCACATGTTTGCAAATTATGAATTTTTCAAATGAAAATATAAATTTTCATAAAAAATGTTTTTTTCGAAAATTTCAATTTTTCTTTGAAATAATCGCGACCCCTAAAAAATGTCAACGGATTATTGGGTGATTATTGAGTATCCGAACTTTTCGATTTTTCCGACAATTTTTTTTGTGACATCCACACACCCCAAGAAGCAATAATCCGTTGAAATTTTTTGGGGGTCGCGTTTTTTCACACAAAAATTTAAATTTTTGAAAAAAAATTTTTATGAAAATTTAATTTTTCATCTGAAAAATTCATAATTTGCAAACATAAAACGATATAAATCAAATGAATAATAACATATCCAAAGAAAACTAAGCTTATTAACCTTTCAATACTTCAGTGGAATGAATACCAGTCAACCACTGTTGTTGTCTGAATTCCCAGCTCTTCACAAATAAATGATTGTCGGGGTGGCTTTAGGTGCGAAAGTATTGACACCAAATAGAAATATTTTTCTATTGGGAGTCTTCAATTGTCCAAGAGCGAGCCCACCCTTGCCGAGCCAGTAAACCCACAAACCGCGGCCGCTTCTTCCAATGTCGCACTTTTTTTGACAGCGAAATTGAAGATTCGACTTATTAACAACTAATTCTGCACCACACTTCAAACACACTGTAATATCTTTTTCGCCACACTAGGACGTAATGAGCTGTTTTTCGTGCATCATATGGAGGCCGAAAGTGTTCGGTTTCTGACGAGGTCTGTAAACGTTTACTGCCCTAGGGCGGAAAAGAAAATGACCTTGAATGACAGCTGATCGTGTCTGGATACAGCAGTCATGATTGTAAAAATGAATCCTTCCAACTTTTATGTAAAACAAAAAGATTTAAACCATCAATAAATGTTTATTTTTTATAATTTAATATGTAAATTAATATGTAATTTAATATTTAAAATGTCAAAAATGATCACTTTTTATAACTTAATATGTATTATTTTGTAGTTTTGATATCAAACAATAGAACTTTTTTATTCAACCTACAGAGCTCTGGGTGGGAATTTTGTCAACTACTACAACTGTTGGTAAAGATTACTGTTGGCATAGAAAGGTTAGTTGGTTAGTTTTTTGGTTGTTTTATGCAGGTTTCAAATCAGGAACAGGAATAACAACAAAAAACCTAACCAAGTAACCTTTTGGTGAACAGTTGTAGTAGTTGACAAAATGCCCACCCAGAGCTCTGTAGGTTGAATAAAAAGGTGATGTTTTGTATTCTTGCTAGTACCATGACCTTAAAATTTCGCTTTCAAAATTTTCATTGTTGTTTTTTTTTTGTGGTGTGGCGAAAAATAGCATTCACAACGCAGGCAAAAATGTTTTGCCGGCTCTCAAACGCTTCAAGTTCTCGACTTCGTCTCGTACTTGAAAACCGCGATCTCGAACCGGCAAACACACATTTTCGGCCCTAGGTGCAAAATATACTATAAAAATATCATGCCTGAACAAAAGTTCGATCACCTTTTCGCTTAAGGCGTACTGATTTTAAAAATTTGAGGCTGCACTCCGTATCACACATTAAATAAAACAATCAATATGATAATATTATATATCAATATAAAACAATAAAACAATATGAATAAATTAAAACAATCAGCTCTTGCCGAAAATAAAAAATTATAGCCTTTCCATGAATAAGCTATATTTTCCAATTCTACTATTTATTATCATGTGATCTAACAATAATGGTCGATCTGACCAAAAACACAAAATTATAGCACTTCAAAGAAAACGTATGTTTTCGAACTATTATATTTTTTTATCATCATCTGGCCCACCAACAACTTCTCTCTCACAAGTGTAGATTGGTTAGTTAACCTACCTTTCAGTTGCCCAAATCTACCAGTTGACCGACCAAAGAAAACTAGATGATTCCACCTAACCAAACCTAACCTAACCTTGCCTAGTCTGGCAGTGTTACACAATATACACTTTACTTCTTTCGTAAAGTTTCGTTTTCATAAAGTTTGTTTTGGTCGGTCAACTGGAAACCCATCACATATGTTATAATATTTGACAGATTGAAGTATTCATACGTGGAAGAAAAATTGTTCCATCAGAAAACTCTAATTTAAATGCCAAATAAGCGTTGCCCCAGCAAAATATCAGTGTATTATTACTTACTAGTGTGTTTTGAGTGTGTAGGGAAAAAATTGTTGAAAAATTCGAAAAGTTTGGATACTCAATAAATACCGATTATTGCTTCCTGGGGTGTGTAGATGTCCCACAAAAAAAAAATCACCGCAAAATTCAACAAGTAACGTTTCTATATAATTACCCCACATATAATATATATATATATATATATATATCACATAAAAAGTCTATCATTTCATGTCCGTATTTTTATCAACTTGGCTCCTAGTTTTTTCAATCCTTCTCACGCCGGTAGCCCTATACCAACATTTCATCTCCGGACCTCATTTATATCAGTTCCGAACTCCAAACCGAACCTGCTAGAACCACCGGTTACCTCTATATCCAGCTTCATCCTTCATTTTCACTTTATTATTACCCGTCACTTCATTATTACGTTTTTCGCTCCTCTTGTGGAAGCCCCACTCTTCCTTTTGCATTTCGAGGAGGAGCCGTTGCTCCCTGGCTCGAGGTGCAAGAGCCGTGACGGCTCTCGGCTCTAGAGCCGTGAAGGTTCCCGCTCCTCGTCTGGAAGCTACATTGGACTCAATGCATTCTGGTGATGAGAGCCTTCCTCTCTTTCGGGAGCGAGAGCCGTAGAGCTCCCCGTGTGAAAGGGGCCTAAGGGTCTCCCCACCACGAAAAGCCCTACGAATTTTTCTTACTTTACTTTATTATTTGTCTAGCTTCTTCAAATCACATACCGAATTCATTAAATTCTTCTCCTTTCAAAAAATGATTATAATATTCATGCCGCATTCTTATAACTTATTACTAACCACCTGCCATCCATCATGATTGATGGTTGTGTTTTGTCATTGTGATCATCGTGTTTTTGGAAGATTAATATATTTATTGAATCGATAACCTTGTTGAGCCTAATGTCTTTCCGATACGAACACTAGGAAGGAAGTGTACGAACTCGCATGTGTGCGTGTGTGAGTGAATTTGTGAGGGTTGAATGAGATCTTGCACAACCACTATGATACAAACACCGTGACGTTAGACGAGCACTAATTATTATCAAGCGTGCATTGCATATAGGAGTTCTACCTTTGATCGCATTCACAAACACATCTCATAAAGCCAAACTAACTCCGGATATCTTCGTGTAATGAATTGAACAAATATCAATCAAGCTGATATCCGCCGTTTGTGCAAGCTCATGCTTCACATATTCACAGCTTAGAACTTGTAGCTTATTAGAGTAACGTTGGTGTAATTGCTTAGAGTCAGTATTATAGAGGCAATATGAAGACATGTTATAACAGTACGTTATAACTAAACTTGGCAATAACATGATGAGATTGAGGATAATATCGTATTTATCGTGAGTAACTGATGAAGTAGTTGTCAATAGCGAATGTCAACATTTCTTCTATGCGAGAGCGAGATAGAATGCGACTCAATTTCTAGTATTTTACCCGCAAACTATTCTACAAATGATAACCTCTAAGAAATCAAGTTGAGATATTATACGACAATGGTCAGAAATATTAAAAATCCTGAATTTTCAGATATTTTAATATCTTAGTCGGGTATCTGAAAAATCCTAACTATTCGATATTCTAGTAGGCCTATCTTGTTCCTAAACTTATTTGAGGCCTAGCCCGAATGTGGTGTTAATTACAAAGAAAAACAGTCAGATACTTAAAAAGAGTTTTTTATTCTAATCTTCTTCCACCTGGCAACTGTCCCAATTTATTTTGGGTCGGCCTCCTAGAAGTCCTGCGCCAAGCCATCCGGTTGTGGGTTGTCAGAAACAGAAAGAGTCTTTCACTTTAATATTCGGGAAATCATTGTAGCGTTGTTAAATTCGATTGAATTAGTGGACGAATACTACATGGGGTCCATGACCCCCCTCCAAATGAAAATTTATTGGTGAAAGTACCAGTCTCCCTCAAAAAAAAAGGTCAGCAAAATCCCATTTTGTGACTCACCCTGAGCTCCCCATTTGGGACCGCTCTTGCTCTGGAGAGTATTCTCCAGTCAATCAATCAATGATTGGTTTTCTCAGAACGAGTCAGATGATAAGTTTCTATAAGTATGTTGTTTCTTGATTAACTGTGATAAATAGATAAATAAATAAACTTGATAAATTTACGATTAACTGAGGTTACATTTCAATATGTTGTCTTCCATATATGAGCTCCGTATTTTCGAAAGTACCAGCAAACCATATTATTAAGCTATTTGTAATTTCAGTTTGATATTTTTCCAAGCGACGTCCCATGCACTGAAATTGAAACTGACTATGATTGAATAGAAGTATAGAAACTTATTCCCTTTTCTATGAGAAAACTTTGTTCATTTATAAGATCTCCCTCGTGTTCTCGTTCACCACTTGATTGGTTTCGTGGAAGATTCAATCAACTCTGGTATTTTGTTTCATCATACTAGTCATGAAATAGAAAGGGAACTTGATATATCGGTGTAATAGATTGCTCTTCTCTCGTTCAAGAACAAAAAATTATTATCTTGGGGGAGAAGTTCCACGAAATCTCATAATTCTACAAGTTTTTTCTGTCAGAA
This sequence comes from Conomelus anceps, assembly GCA_948455865.1. Taxonomy (NCBI): domain Eukaryota; kingdom Metazoa; phylum Arthropoda; class Insecta; order Hemiptera; family Delphacidae; genus Conomelus; species Conomelus anceps. Next base: position 28,083,681 of record OX418216.1, read on the forward strand.
ATTCTTGTTGTTTAGTTCTCATTCAGTAAAATTTGTCATACCTCTCCAATTTATTGTAATTGGAATCCTAGTGAAGTAATTTCAGTTTTATTCAAATTCCAATTGAAATCCAACTAACAAACAGTTAATTGCACTAATTTCAGATTATGATTTTGGTCATTCTCTGCTATTAGATATTAAACTTCACGACATTCTTCAACTATTGAGAATCATAATTTTTTATAATTTGAATATTACGATATTCATACATGATTATGAATTATGATCAAGATTAGGATAATAAAATAATATTCTTGTATAGTAAATACGATATTCTTACTCATGATTATCAATTATCATAGAGATGGACTCAGGTCTGGTATCAGAGTTATTAGGTTGCACCTGAAAAAGTTTAGGGCCACTGATGTAAATTGACTGTTTCTAGGCAGCCAGAAGTCACAGGCTCAATGTGTCCTCCGAAACACGAGAGTGGTCTTTGAGAAAATTGTTTGATGAATTTCTCGAATGAAATGATTGATGGCTTACTACATACTTCTTCATTTTCACTCTCAATCTAATTTGAGATGCTCACAAAAACCCTCTTTAATATACTTAGAACCTTGTTCTTCCCATTTTATTGAATTAGTGTTTAATAAGAACTAGCGTTATTGTTAACGTAGTTTTGCTCAAACTAGCAATAACGCTAACGCTCATTATGGGCCTTAAACTCTCTATTAATGCAAATATTTAACATGTAAAATGTGTTCTGATTCAATTCTGCTGAAAGGGTTCTTGAAATAGCAGAAATTTACTTTTGGCATTGATAATCGAACGCCTAAACGTGCAACATCGCTTATCCGTTCTGTTCTCTTCGATTATTATGTAAAAAATTACGTATCTCGACATCTTTATGTTAAACTTGAGGTTGAATTTCATGCAACTCTGCTATAATAGAGAAATATTTTCTGTGATCATAAGAAATGGATGACCCTATAAGATGTTTGTCACGGCGGGCTAACGGCCTAGAAAATGGGTTCCCCGACGGCTTCCTCGCATGGCTCTTTCCAACTGCTGCGATTTTTCCGAATCACTCGCACTCTCTCAATCTCTCTCCCTCTACAGCCGGTTCTTTACGGCACCATCAGAAGCAACGATCGGGAAAATTGTTCCGGCAAGTTCATGCTAGAACCGATGAAGAGATACGGCCTAAACGCGTTTTAAAATTCCTTCCATATCTTACTTCGCCTTCACCTCATGTATCAAATCCCTATCAGATCACTCCTCCCCCTACAAAGATAGTAGCTTGTTTTAGGCAGAAAAATATCTCCATCACATGAAGTATGTGTGGATTTTCTCTAACGGCAATATGAAGCTACTATCACTTCTACTCAGGTGCTGTATTATGGGAAAATTGAGTTAGAGATTGAATGAAGCTGAGATGTATGAAATAATAAAAATTGGAAACGTCAATCCCTTTCCTGGGGGGGAAAAATGAAAAGATAGAACAATGTAGCCTTTCAGATTGTGAAGGTTGTTCCGAATAACCAAATCAGCAAATAGCAATCTAATGAAGTTGCGATCAAAACATTTAGATGCCTTAATAAAGCACTTGTTATTTAAGTGTATTTTTTCTTAGTACGATAATCATTTACTTTTGATTCATGTCTTGTAATTTACTCTTTTGCTATTCTCTGAATGTATTAATTATTTTATAAATGTAAAATGTGGAAATTAATTCAAATTCAATTCAATTCCATGATAACCTGAACACGCGCATCTATACATCACCTATACATCTCCTTGCTCTCTAAAATTACTTACAGAGCAGACAGTTGCATAGAGTGTTCAGGTTAGCATTAGCGTTATCGCTTACGTAGTCTTTCCCAAAATCTAATTATTATCACTCTGAATTCAAAATCATTCATTTGGAAGCACCGCGTATTTGTATTGCATTTCCATCATACACTCATAATTCAGTCATTGTGATGATCTACTTGAAAATAGTCACCTCTCAACAATAAGCAATTCGTGTTTTTATCTACGGCTACGTTATAAGAGGTTAGAAAGGGACGTCAAAGCAGCTCACTTCATCCATGGATTATTAAGCAAATTTTTGTATAGCTTTATTTTCAGAAACAAAAATACAAACAGCAATAATATATTTCCGAAAATTACTCCTCTGAGCAAGTCCGAGTTCAGAAGAGGAGCAATTCTCAACAGTACAGCATTACTAAGTGAGAAACATTATTAATAATATATTTAAAGATAGAAAAAAATTGAAAGCTACATCAAAAATATAGTTAAGAAACATCATGAAAAAAAGAAAAATGGAGTGTAACAATTGACTCAAGGATACCAATACACTAGCACATTCAAAAAAGGAAATTGACTACATACAACATGGGTTACTCTCTAATTGTATAATAAAGCTATTTTATCAGTCACTTCCCAGTACAGGTTTAGACCAATCAGAATTCAGGATTTCTTCAAAACAGTGGTGTTGTAATGAATGTTATGTGAATAGTCACATCAGCTGATTTTATAATTTCGAAATCAAACTGGATTTCGAATCGGGACTGTCAACAACAATCAAGCATTGTAGGTTATGTTATATTTTGGGCAAGTCATTGGATTCATTGGTAAGTTGATTTAAACGTAATGTTTTGGTAGTAGGAGTTAAAATATTGCATGCAACGATTGTATTTCGCTTGAAAGCAATTCATAAGATGTCAAGAACACTGGCTCCGCTCTTGTTTAACTTGTATCTCACTCATTGCTTAAAGTCAGTCATAATACAATCGCTGCATAAACTACTATTTCCTACAACTGCTCGTAAAGTAGTTCTTTATGTACTGAAAACTAATTGTAAAATATCTCTTTACTGCTCCGCAAGCGGTAATAGTTATTTATGCATTAAGAGCGTGAAGCGCGACTTTATCGCTCGAGCCAAAACATTTACTGCGCGACGCGTAGCGGAGCGCAGTAATTTTGCGAGAGCGATAAAGAAGCTTCACGCGCGAATTGCATACAATATTTTTCCTAAAACTGCAGTTCTGGATTCCAACACAATAAAACCTTGTAGTTTGTAACATCACAGACGTGCGCGGATTTGGTTAGCGTTCGCCATTTTTGAGGTTATGTGAATTTCACGGATTCCGTGATCCACCAATGAGAAGGCATCAAAATCAAAACAGAAGCGTAAAGAAAACAGCTGGCGAGCGTAAAGTACTTTACCGCTTGCTGAGCAGTAAAGAGGTATTTTACAATTAGTTTTCAGTACGTAAAGAACTACTTTACGAGCAGTTGTAGGAAAAGTACTTTTCATCATACTTGTAGGTTATGGACAGTTTACCAGTCAAGGAATCAATGTGGTAAACAGCTGTTTACAGAAATCAAAAACAGCTGATGTCATTTGATGATTATTACCGTACACTGTGTGGTAAAAATCATCAAATGATTATTACCGCACGCTAATGGGTGGCTACTGGCTACCATTTCACTGAAAAACCATTCGGTCGAAAGCTAGATCAGCTGATTATTGCCCATATTTCACCTTGAGTTGCTGTGATTTGGTGTGTTGAGGTTATGTTTGTATAACAATGATTTATAGTTTCTTATTTCAACTTATCTGCTATTTTAGACTTGTATGACGAAAAATATCGTACGTAACTCGTCCGGGAAGATGTTTACCATACTCGTATGTTAAACACCATTTCCCGCACTTGTAACGTAATATACTATTACGCTTGCCAGCTATTTTCTTTACGCTTATGTTTTGATTTTGACACCAACAGTGGCGCACGCTAACCAAATCCGCGCACGGTCTGTGATGTTACAAACTACAAGCTTTTATTATGTTGGAATCCAGAACTGCAGTTTTAGAAAAAATATTGTATGTAATTCGCGCGTGAAGCTTCTTTATCGCTCTCGCAAAATTACTGCGCTCCGCTATGCGTCGCGCAGTAACTGTTTTGGCTCGAGCGATAAAGTCGCGCTTCACGCTCTTAATACATAAATAACTATTATCAACAAAGTTCTATCTCATCTTACTCTAAACTGGACGACAGTTTACTACTGTTGTGTGTTTACACTAAACTCTACTGAACTCAGTTTATGAGTGAGGGCATACAAACTTACAGTTTGAACAAAGTTCAAACTATCTACATACTAAACGCAGTTATTTTATCATTCATTTATCCAGACAAAAACGAACTTCTTCATGCAACATCAAATCTTTACAAAAATGCAGTTTAATAAACGCTGATTGCCCATAACAGGCCTTGAGAAGAAAAAAAATTCATATGAAACTCAGAGTTTTCACAGCTTATTCCCCCATCCAATAATTTCATTTACTTGAAATTCAAATAATAAAACTCAATTGTAAGCTGTACAATTTTTCGAATGGATACTGAGAAGAAAAGCTTGAAGCTTCTAATTGAAACCGATAAACATTTAGAAGACAATATTATCAAAGTTGGAAAAATCCAATTCAAGATTATCTGCAGCGTAACGCGTTGGAGTGATTCCATAATAATGATCCTCTGCTACTAAATGTGCATTAGCCTTTCTCGATATCCAATTGTAAGCTTAATGGTGTGAGATAACTATCAAAAAGTCCATTTAAATCCAAACGAAGAACGCTGTTCCTTAATGCTCTATCACATTCCAGTCGCAGCTGAGCTAATTAACTCAAAATTAACTTCAATATCAATCTTTGTCTAGTTTAATTTATGTTGGAGGGGAGTGTGAGTGGGTGGTTTTCAGATGGTTGGTCATTGACCCCATCGTTGACCTGAACCCTCCAACTCGCGGACATCTAGCTTAAGGGTGACCAATTTCAACCCTCATCACGCTGTAGGAGCAGTAGTAGCTAAGCTTGAGTAAATTCATAGCACTTCTGTTAGAAAATGTTTTCAATCAAGTCCAAATATCATAATTCATAAACAGTTTTTCATTTCGTCCGAAATACACATTTTTACATTTTAGATAAGTATAAATAAATAGCCTCTCCTTGTTAGAGGTCACTTTCCAAATTAATTTCAATAGAAGTAGTAGGATCAAATTCCATTTTAAAAACATTAATTTACATAACCGAATTTAGGGTAAACCATTAGGGTTTATTAAAGTTTACCATTATGGTTTACTCATAGGGTGAGCGGTGCTTCAATTTATGCAAAATAAATTTTCAAGTTTATGAATTTACCTATTATTTCGAGTATACCTTGGAGGTAATGTCCTGAGGTAAGATCCATGACAATCTACAAACTAATAATTCTGCAATAATAATAAACTCGTAATTGAGTTTACTGAGAAATTTCAATGAAGCTTCTATTTGTAATTTTTTCCCGTAGTTTTGATTCCATTTATTTATTAATACTGTCTAGAATCTATTCATTTCAGTTTGCATCATTCCGTGCCTTCCATTGAGTGATGTGTACCTGCAAATGATATGATTTACATTATATTTATCATGAGAATACATTTGAAAATGTATTCTAAAACTATTGAACCATCATAGGATTTTAACTTTGTTCTATTATGAGCAACTGGAATATAAAAAAATTGTGTGATAATACATTGGCGAAAACAAATGAACTGACAAGTTGGGTCATAGATGCCGATAATTTTTAATCAAACACAATGGTTCCATAAATACAGACATTTCAACTAAAACGATTCCAATTGAAATTCCTAAACATTCTCAATAACCTATAAATATCATTATAGATGTGCATGACCATGCATTAAATTCACTCAATCATGCATCAATAATTTCCGCGCTTTAGGAGAATACCAAGAACAACCAACAAATTGTCTAAAAAAGCAACAATAAAGGCGTTTTATAATAGCGACTGCATTATTGGGGCTGTCTAGGGTGGCTGTATTGAGAAGGCCAGATTCTAATTAATCCGGTGGTGTAAGAACAGAAAGGCGGCTCGATTGAGTTGAAAGGGGATTTAATTAGCAGCGTAATACTCTTTGTGCGAAGTGTGTGGTTGGTGTATGTCTGGCTCCTTCTTGTGTGAAGCAGCGATCGCTCGCCGTGCGATTATTATTAATATTTAGATATGGTATTATTAAATTTGTCGACGTAGTTGGACTCTTCCTCTCACTTACCTCCTTTATATTCCCTCTTTTCCTCTCTACCACCTTCCTCAATACTTTGACGCTGTTTGACGCCTCGAATTTGCGTCTTTCGCCCGCTGCTCGCTCAGACACACGATTGCGTAAAATCGCGAAGATAAGATTGGAGAGGCTTTGAAAGGCTTGGCGGTAGTTTGAAGCCCTGCGACTCATTTCATCCATCCGAAATCCACTTTGCCTTTCTTCTCTTTGCTGCAGCGAGCAACATATCGCCCGATTCCTTTATTAGATTTTCCACACGCAGACGTTAAATGCATGTGCAGTCATGGAAAGTCGCTTTCAACTTTCCATTTCCTCCCAGTGCATCTTGAAGAACTTTGAAAGTGACATCAAAAGCATAAAGTTTTACTCTAAAAGTGAGTAAATAAAAAATCTATTCCTTCAATGCGAAGATGCAATTTAGATGAAAATTGAAACGACAGTGTAGCTTATTATAAAAAGTATATAGTTTTATGGTTTTATGGTCTACAATGCAGACGAGAAATGAAAAATTGATAATTTTATTCAGTGATATTGGTCGTATCAATGTGAGATATGACTGAGTTTTCATAATATAATAAATAATATGAAGCCACTGTGCCACATCAGCTATTTTAAAAAACATAATAAATATTTATGAAAATTCATAGAATGGTGCTACAATATTATAAGATATCAACTAGTGTGTGCATAGACCTATTTAGATGTTACTAAGAGACCCTAAGGAGGAATCTTTGATTTAAGTTTAGTTTAGTAATATAGGAAAAAAGTAGCTCATTAGTCTTAAGACTAGATAGTAATCAAAAATAAATTTAAAAAATTCCTCCCAACTAACTCCGGCGATCAGGCCAGTCAATGGCTCTCCTCTCTTTAAAGAAATAGTATAAGACTGATATTCATTTCAAATGTTGAAAGATGAACGTTCAATCCATTTCCTGATAAGTCTTATCTTGATAACATTTTTCAAAATGTGTCAGCCTAGAAATTCATTTCTAGTACATTATTTTCAGAATCAATGTTGTTAAATACTGTTATCGGTGAAGTTGAATAAACTTGTACAGTAGATGATTGCTTTCTGCTGTAACTCATATCTTGCTATAACTTGACCTCAATTGACGTTTGATCAAATGTTGTAAAATTTGTGATTTTATGCCAATAACCTTGGGAATTGTAATGATGTAGACCTAAAACTGTAGGTCCAACTCATCAATCACCTTCATCCAACTCATTACGCACGTACAGGTCTCAGACCTATGTGGGCTTCATCCTCAAAAAAAGAAGATATTTAAAAGAATAATGATCAAATCAGTTATGAGAAAGTCTTGTGCAGCCTTTCATCGTTTTGTATGGCGAAGAGCTCTCAAATTAAATAGAGTATCAAATTTTCCAAAAGTATGCTTTTACTGTACCGTACCTCAATTTTTATCCATCTCACTGGTCCCATCATTGATAAGTGAATGCTCCACATTATTTATTTATCTATTTATTTATTTATTCATTTAACTAAAATACAGTCAATGTGAATACAACAGGCTATTGCCCAAAACTGCTTTTCACAAAATTATCCCACTTCTCTCTAATGTCTAACTTTAGCCTATATTCCCATTACCAAAGTCATTTTTATTTTTATTTTATTACATGCTCAAGTCAATTCAACGTTGGGTCCACTTATTTTTTCAAAAACCTCTTTCCTACTATAATTTATAACAGACTGCAAATTCAGTGCCGACTCTTCTATTGCCCTTGTAAACACTGAAATGGGTCGTTCCATTTCTAAAAGTCCTCAGCCTGTCTTGAGACTCAGTCAGCGGCCATTAACTGTGGCCTCTTTCCCCTTAGATATGGACACATTTGTAAATACGTTCGCCATTACCATCCAACTTCTTTGGCTTGCCATTATCGAAAAGAGAAATGTATGAGCGAATTGGAGTCGTAACGGCCATGCTTTCAAGGCTCACAGCGTCGGATGAATGCAGTTGGTTTTATACGCCACATTTACGGCGACAACATTATAAGGATAACGCTGCAGGACTTGATCAATGTATCGTATAATTATTATTACGATCGTCGTTACAGGCCAAATAAGTTCCTATTTATATTGAAATCGGAAGCACTCCGAACAGATTTTATTGCGACGCACTTCTAGCTGCTTTATGTAAGCCTTTACAAATCGATATTCCAAGGTAATGTTCGACTATTAAGTTTCCTTCTTCTGAAAACTTGAAAAATGAGACTCTTGTAGAGTAGTGTCTCCAATTTTTATTGCCTAGTCTCTGTCAGGAATATTTTAAAGTCTTCATGAATCATACTAAACGGAAAGAGGACACTACACTATGCAAAACTCTTTCCATCAAAGATTTCGGTAGATGGAGCATTAGGTGGAAGAAGTGGGCTACATTTTATTGCAGAAATTTTTTTGAAAGAAATTTGACTGTTCAAAGTACAATGTTATCAATGATAAATAATTTAGTCAAAATTACTGATTGATAATGTATTTTTTAAAGTAAAAATACTTTGAAATAATGAGGTGTAACGTTCAAACATGTACTGATTTTTTTCCCAAATCTGTACAATTTTTGGTATTATTTTAATTTAGATGTTTTATTTGTAGCCTACTGTTGTTTTATCTCAGACTTTTAGTGATTATCTTTTTAAGGTGTAGTAATATGAAGTAATGAGGTTGGTTTTATTATTATTTTACTTAGGAACAGGTCCTAATTTAGAAGAAGAATTGGTTATTTTGGATCGTTTTTGCTGTCTTCAAGCGATTTTGTATTGTTCTGTATAACTATATATTAGATACATATAGGTCGGTTTCATGTTGCAATGTGTATTCTGCGATAAACTAATAAAGGGAGAAAGCTTATTGTGATCTTGATATCTGTGTCTCTCTTCCGCCGTTCGTATCTAAACAGGTTGATCAGTCAACGAACCTTGTCCTTGCTAGCTTGGTCTTATTACGCATGCGTTGAGTAAATTGATCAATGACATAAGTTTGATTTTATTAATGAGATGACCCCCTCCTTACTTTTTCTTGGCGGAGAGCATCCAGCTTGCTTGAGATCTGAAAGTTTACCAGCCATTCTTAGTATGATTATCAACGTAGAATCTGCGCTCCTCTATTGTCTAAAATCCTTTTGTTGACAAGTATGTGAAACCTAAGTAAGGTTATGTTTGGTTTTTACTTTTCCTCTTCAGAGGATAACTTTTTTTTTAATAATCATTCTTTTAATGTAGAGAAATTTAATTATTAGTGAGTGTACTCAGGAAGGCGCATATAATTATGATTTTATTATTTCATAATAAATGTGATTAACGGCGAATTTATTAAACTTGTGATGCTATCTCACCACTGATTAAGTGGTTCAATGTTCCGGGGATCAATTCAATGTTCCGGGGATCAATTCAATGTTCCGGGGATCAATTCAATGTTCCGGGGATCAATTCAATGTTCCGGGGACCAATTCCTTGTTTGGAGCATATATTACGTTTTGGGGACGCAAATTCCACAAGATCTATATTGAGAACCAAGACTTCCATGGTGTTGACCCAAATTCAATAAGGAGATCCAGTCAAGTGAACCCGTGCTGGACTACGGGATTTTCTACAAAGCTTGGGTACCAAAACGACAGAAGTTTTGGCAGTAAACGGTTTGTGTAAAAAGGAAATTTAAGGTATGAAGTTTTGTTTGTTATTTCATCGTATCTACGAAAAGTGGAATTAGTAGGCGTCGTACCATTGGCCAATGTGTGGGTTATGAACAATCTTAGATTAATTCAATGAAAGACTCAATCGCCCAATCTTGTGATTGTAGTTTATTTTTCTCTTAGACTGAGATGCGTTTTGTATTGTGATAATTTTTTGGATTTTATTATATGCGTCATTCTGAAGAACTATTGAGTACTTATCTTGATAACCTGGTCTATGTTATTTATTTGAGAAGAGTTGTTTTTTGTTGATTGTATAACGTTTAGAAATGAACAACTTCATTTCTCAACGTTTGTTATCTCGCTTTATTATAGCACATCTTTCGTTTTATTTCTAGTTAATGCCTGCAGTTCAAAATTCTCCTTTTTTTTCTTCTTATTTAATACTGTAGCGTTACAAACAATCCCTGAAATCTATTCCACGAAAGATTGGAATGATATACCGTCTACTCAGTCTTTCTACGTTGCTAATTAGGTGGAAAGAAAGATTAACTTATATGAAAGTTATTATCGTATTGTACAGCTACTTATTATTGTAGGACTTTGCAGTCATTCACAAGTAGTGAATGAATACTTTATCAATTTACAATCGATTATAAAATAATAATTCCCGCTATTATTCGCGCATTTAGAAATCCGATAATGATTTCTAGCTGAAGGTTTCTTACTATTTATTTCATACTTTACAAAGGTAAAAACGAAGTGAATTTTCAAATAATTCTTTAAAAATAGACATAAGTAAGTTTGACTTCAAATAAACACGAGAGTGTATAAAAAAGAAATAATGAGTGACGTTCAAACAATCCCTAGTTCTACGTGAATATGCAATTGTTCAATTACAAATTCAATTTTCAATTTCGAATCACGGCAAAATTTTTATCCGATTTTTGTTTTTGTTTTTTACATAAGATCAAATTAAGAGAACTATTTACGTTCATTTTGATTACAATCATTCAATTTTCAAAAAAGTCGTTCTCATAATATACTTTATAAATGGGGAATAATTGAAACTGATCAAAAATATTGTGATAATCAATAAAACCTCGTGACAATTGATAAAAAATAAAAGGAATTGACACATTTTAATTCTGTGATATAAAATCACGGTAAATTAGTCATTTTGTAATGGCAAATGGTAGAAGATCAGTAAAATATCAGAAACAAAAGCAGACTATCAAATTTGATTTTGGGATCAATCAGCTCAAAAATGATTTCCTGTGGTAGTAATAATGTGAACATCTATTACAATTGATTGACTTAATGCATTTCTGCCGGCTATTCTAATAGCATTACAAACATGGAAATATTTCAAACAACTTTATTCATAACATTATACTTTAAGCACTGTCAAAATCAATTCCACATCAATAATTGACCAAATGCAGAGCTGTGCAAAGGGAGACTGGGGTAGAATTTGCAAAATAGTCGCTGTATTGAATTTTAATAGAAACATGATTCATGGCCGAACAAATTCGACGGTGGTTCGAATGGCTACTTTCATTTAGCCTTATTCCATCGATTCATGAAATTCAGCCCCTCCTGATTATTGCTAATCATATTCCGTTTGTAATCAGTCCTCATCGCAACAAACTGTAATACAATAGGAGCGTTGTGTTTGCATGTTATGATTCAGCAAGTTATACTCGTGTAAACAAGCTTCACAAACTTCGCTGTTTGTGTGCTTTGGAAGAGACGGAGGATGGATTCAAGCCTTTGTGCGGTTCAACTCGATCCATATAATATACCAAATACCCATCCAGTAAACTATAATACGAACTGGAATAAATCTATAACTTCAATGGATGTGATTACAGAGGGTCTATTTATGGTCTGATGACGGTAGAATACTGAAATTATACAAATGCTACCAAGTTATCCAAAAATGATCCAAATTGAACCAATGTTTCCTGTTGCGTGATAATTAAAGCGTTAGAAATGCCACAAAAACGCGGGTCAGAGATGGTGTAACGATGGTAAAATTCAGGGACCAACAAAATTTTTGTTCATAGAAGAAAATTTCAAAATGATATTAACTTAGGTGAATATGATGACAATTAAAAAAACTCAAATATTGAGAGATTTCAACAAATTTTGATTTTGGTTGAGAGGACCTTGATCTGATGCTTTCCTGATCTGATCTGATCTGATCTGATCCTTTGATGCCGGACTAGACTCAAGCGACACAAAACGCGCGTTCGTATAAACCCGGACAAACTTGTTTCTTGATCTTTAAATCGCTCCACAAAAAATGCGTCTGTAACGCACAACATGAATAAAACGACACATATGACTAATAGTAATTAAATCGTGGCGTTTATTATCGCGCTACAGGAAGCGCGGTGTATAAAACCGGCCTTAAACTTATTGAATTGGAGAGTTATAAAAATATCGTAAACACAGAAAACATTTGAAAATTGTAAAGGTAAGCTCTATACATAAAAATGGAGGATTTTCAAATCAATTGTAAAAATAATCTGACTGACTGCTACTCCTGCGGTTATGAGTTAGCTTCTCGAACAGGACATGTCTCAGCACATTACTAGTACGCGTTCGTCTGTACTGATACTGTATAATATAAAACATACTTTTCTAGGGTTCAACAGTATACTACTGTTAAAGATCTTGTTTCTCATATTATATACAAGAGAATACACTTAAATTATCATAGTTTAAACGCTCCTCTGATCAGATAAGACTCCCACTAGCTACTGTTCCTTGTCATAATTTAACTCATTACCCACAAACAAGTCTCAGACTCATGTAGGCAAAAATTGTGTTTCCAGAAGTTATTTAAAAAAATATATATTCCACTAAATTGTTTTGATCCAACTCGTTACTTCAGCTTGTACTCTCGTTCGCCATTAATTTCACGTATCGTAAGCGATGAGTCGATTTTCAATGATTCATAAAGTTTTATTGAAACGGCCAGACTGACTCGGATTAGTCGTAAAAGTTAATTTTTGACAATATAGGTCGTTGAGGCTAATTAATAAACATTGGACGACGGCTCTGTGAACTTTTCCCGCCAAAAACGGCTTGCCACGCACGATTGAAAAGCGCGGCTTAATTTTCCGGTTGAGAGACACTGGCGCGGTCAACAGGACCGGGCGCTGGATAGGCAACACGCAGAACAGGGGACACACCAGCAAGACTGGATAAAGGGACGACAGAGAGGATATAATTTTTTACCCTCCAACAAGAGACTCTCTCACCCTCTCCTCTTTCCAATTCCTTCCCTCTTTCTTCCTTATTCATCCCCTGTGGAAATAGGCTCGATAAAGTCTTTGAAAAGGGCGTCGCGAGTGATTTATCAACTAACTGCACTCGAGAGATGATAGGAAGAAGACTAACAATTAGGAACACCACTTCTGAACTGTCGCCGATGCTCTGGGGAAGTTAATTGAACAGAAAATGTATTTTACTTTGTATTAATATTCAATGAATTCATGGTGAAGTTCGCTTTAAAAAAATATTGCCTAATAGATATACAGTTCACGTCTCATCTTGCTTCTAAAAATAATTGAAATGCACAGTCTGTCCCTCGTTATAATTATAAATATTAATTCTTTTACTTTCCACTCGAAGCCGAACAATCTAATTCAGGAATTTTCGATGGATGTGCTTTTATCAAAACGTATTTACTGTTATAAACTTCTATTTTTCCTTAATAATATTTGACTTGAAATTGACTGTAATCTGTGAGTAGGATATTATCTATGATCATGTATGACACTATAGATTCTTTTAAACCATTGGTGCAAGAGCTAGTGATAAACAACACCCTAGGTTCTTTTAAACCATTGGTGAAAAAGCTAGTGATAAACACTCTTCAATAGCATTGGTTCAAGAGCTACTGAGAAAAGCTAATGCATATATAATGTAGCAATGAGCTACATTACACTATTAATGTAGTTCACTACATTGCATACCACTACCACGTCTCAATTTCACAACAGCTCCATATTATTCCATCATTTAACTTGAATCTTTGCTGTAGAAGTTGGAAATACAGTAAGGTGAATAAGAACAGCAAATAGACTACTTCGCGTAATGTCTGCAAGAAGTGGATAACATTATTAATCCATGAAGAATAATACTGACGTTGTATAAACTACTTAAATTATTATTTAAACACGAGAGACTATTGTGTCAACTATTACATCATTATCAATCTCAATAAACTAGAACTAAAATACAGAGTAGCCGAATATTACCTTTATTAGACAAATATTATTGGTTGATAGGCTAGAAACCTCTCAAAGTTCAACCTCTACGATGGAGGTCTGTCATTGGCCGACATTGTAACAAACATGGCCCACCAATAGGAAGCAAGTATGATAACAACTCAGTAAACAAGTGACCAGAAGACCAAACACACATCAAATATCAATAAACTCGGAAAATGTTGAAGGTCAATAGCTTAATCAAGGTCAACTAACTGCAAGAATAATAGAAAAGTACCCAGCTAACCTATAAATAATAAATAATTGTACAAAGTCTTGTTATAGCTAGAATTGAACGATTGACAGTGACCTATTTTATGATACCTAGTGATAATGCTGACAATAATTTCGCAGATATGAACTCCAATCCCACAAATAATATCAATAAATTAGTTAAATTGATTATTAATAGTTTAGTTACACCTGCCAGTACTTCTAAGTTGACAGTTACAGGAGGCCAAATATCTAACAGTAGTTATAAACCTACATCTGCCAATATTATTTGATCAGCATAAATTAAATGAAAATAATTATTTCTTTTCTTTTTTTAAATAATATTCTAATTAGACCAGTTGTATTATTCTTAACTTTTTATGTGAATTCAACGACTTGCAGTCAAATATTTGAATTCACATAAAAAGTCAAATATTTGACTGCAAATCGTTGAATTCACATAAAAAGTTAATATTAACAACGCAGTTCGTCATGGAACAAGAAATCCAGGAATTGTATTATTCGTTGATTTTCCATGATCAAAATTAGCTCACTGTAGTAGCTAAGCCAGAGAAGTAGTTTAACTTAGGCAGTCATACGTATTAAATTGAAGTATAACTTGAAATTTATTGGAAAATATTGATATATTGGAGGTCTTTGACAACCTGTTAAGTGAACAAATAAAAAATATACGGAAAATGAACATCAAGAAGTGTCAGTCTTTTATTTCCGATTACGAATGATCTGATATTTCCAAAAACAAATATTTGTGGTCAATGAGTGATCGAAAACGTATTGAAGCAAATGAAATTTATTGGATTGATTTATCTCATTTGCTAAATTGCTGTGTAATATGAATGTGAAACAAGCTATGAACACAAACTAAATTATTTCTATGTCGTGTTTATTTCAGAGCAATACGATGCCAAGCTCTTACACCATATCAGGTGGTTTCAATAATTGATATAGAAAGATAAACTCGATTCGATTGTTGAGAGCTTTGTGCATCGATAATCGCCTCTATTTATACGTCAATCGTTCAATATTAATACCTCATCGAGTTGCGAATACGGAATTTACATCCGGATTCGAAATTGATAATAATATAACTTGGATTCCGTTTGATATTAAATTTCGAAATTTGATATTCGTATGAAGGTTTGATGATTTAAGCCTATCAAATAACAAATACCATCAAGCTCAGATATCCCTCGAAGGCCATTGAACGTAAAATTTGTATCCAATAATAGTTTTCATTTATATTCATTGATTGTTTTCCTACATTCATTTTGACTGATGGATTAATTTTCAAATTCACCGAATGAATGATTCTCTCAGCCAACCTCTGAAATATGACATGAGTGATAGTTTAGGTTAGGTTATTCATGGTTAATCATAGGCTACAATGGTATTTGCTCGTTCATATGGTGAATTATGAGATGCTTACATTTTTCAGGCTAAAGGCCTGAAAGGTCTCAAATGTTGAAATTAATGTTAAATTAAAAATTAAGTAGCTCACTAAAAAGTCAAACCGAACATACTTTTGGTTTGAATTTCAACAAAAACTGTTAGCCAATTATATTCTCAACATTGTAGAATTTTGTTGTTCAAGCACAAGCACATACTCATTAATGCTTCACTAGCAAGTATTAACTACAATTGTTATTACAATTGGTCATCAAATATATAAATCAAGTGTCTAATGAGGAAAAGTTATGCAGTATGTCAATAATTATTATCATTAACAACTAATCTGTTTAATTTTTGAGTAATTCAGCTGATCTACAATAATTATTAAGCGAGTTGTTCTACAGCTGTCGCCATTTCTGGAATCCTAGCCGCCTCCACTTCTGCTTGTCGAAAACATCTTCCTCTTTTTTGTCTGCATCGTTATCTTTATGTCATTCTTCCAAGAGTGCATCGGTTTTTGAAGTAATATACAAGAAACGTAGTCTTTCCAGTTTATACCAGTAATAAATTATGTATTTCATGGAAAAAAGTTGTTAGTTTCAGCCAAGAAGTTCATGAAATCCCCATTTAAACTATTCTCATACATTATAATGCTATTCATCTGTTGTTTCTCTTGAATCCACCAATACCTTTCGATTTTTACCTGTTTGACGGCATAAATTCAGTAGTTCCTCTACACACTGCACGCAATTAGAATGTAAAATTATTCGAATTTGAATCTAGTCATTGAAGCTTTTGCGCTCAGTTGGCGTAATAGTTTATTCCGGGTTTTAATTAGAAGTGTGCTGTGTGAACCATAAACTAGACAGGACCAGGTGTTGCCTTGCCTTGCCGGCGTTCGCTTTGTCAAGTTTACTGCTAGGCGCAACATAGCAGGTAGGTACATGCTGCATGCTGTGAGCTGCGTATGCACAATTACCCAAGACTACACACGTCTGTCGACAAGGGCCTTACAGCCGACTTGAGTGCTCAGGTTTGTCGTTTCTCGTCGTATTTCACCGGGCAAAGCGATGTGCCTTGTTCCCCTGCAACCCTCCAGCTATCGGTCGGATCAGAGTTAGTTCCCCCAGTTCGGTACAGCACAATATGTTGACAACGCCCTTACTCTCACAGCTCACGACATTCTAGATATTCCCTCGATTCGAGGACATACTTCAATTGTTGCTAAATGTCTCTCGATTCGAGATAGGCCTCAATTGTTGATAAATAATTATCTTGATTGTGAATATTGTTCTATTATTTATTTATAAATTTTGACAACATTTTTACCCAGTCTTGAGGCAGGATATTTTCTTTCTCAATTTTTAATTGAATCTTATCTTAAAAGAAATGGAGTGATCGTTTCCTACAAATAATTCACTGCTAACATTTAGCACTGACAACTACTGCAATAAAATTAAAAATAATTCTTGTCATAAAATAATTTAATTTTTAATTAGTCTGTAAGAAGTAGAGTAGAGAAAGTTGGCAGTCCTTACCTGGCGTTCTATCACTCTCTCTCTCTCTCTCTCTCTCTCTCTCTCTCTCTCTCTCTCTCTCTCTCTCTCTCTCTCTCTCTCTCTCTCTCTCTCTCTCTCTATCTATCTATCTATCTATCTATCTCTCTCCCGCCATTTTATGTCATTGCATCGCTTAGATTGTCATCACTGTACATCATTAAGATCATACAAATATCGTTTCTAGCACTATAAAAAATATAATCTTAGTCTACTATAGTATCTATGAAGAACTGAAATAATGTAGCAAATGTTCAACTCGGTGCATATTATAAAAGATACAGGAATTTATTAACTACAGTGATAGAAAAAGCAAAAAAAATATTTCTCAGACAGGCTAGGAGATTTGAGAGATTCAAAGCAAACGTGGAGTGTGATAAAAGAAATAACCGAAGTAGATAGTGTCACGGTGCAAATTCACCAACCCCAAATTAACAGTAATATCATAATTAATCTGAGAAAACAAGGTTTAACATTAAATACTCACTCAGAATTACCAATTTTATTATTTAATTTTATGTAAACTTAGATGCACAATCATTTGCCTAATTTGTTAAAACAGCGTCCTACAATGGGCTGGAATACAAAAGTTGTTTACTTTAAGTGAAAGGTTAGCTTGTTGACTGTCCTGATAAAACCGGCTTATCAAACAGCTGTTACCGGTTAGTAATGTCACTTTCCTTTTCACAAAAAATATTCGTATTGTTATTTATTTCCTGTATTTATGTTATTTGATCGACTTGGGAAATCTGCTTATGCTTGCCCTGCTAATTATTAATTTCTCTAATTTAATTATTATTTTCTCCAATTTTCAACCTATTTCATTTTCTTACGTATGGTACACCATACTTAAAAACCGGGTGTAAGCTCCTCATTGGAGGAAAATAATTTCCTGCGCTGTTATTGGCGGATTTACCGCATGACGCAGCCTCTTCTTCAAGTACTGTGTCCAGAGCTTGAAGAAGGAGACTTCACGAAAATCTAGGCTGGCTGAGGGAGAGGTTCGGTTTTAAACCTCCCCTACTCAATAATTTTTAATTTTAAAGAAATCCGATCTAGTCAAATTTAAATGTTTTTATATCTGTTTTGAAATCCCGCTGTTTGAGTGCAACCCCAGGATTGCCGAATTTAAATAGTGTATCAGTAAAAGTATCAAAAATATTCGCGAACGACCACGAGGATCAATCCAAGATGTCTGAGGGTGACGCCAACTAGTGACGAGCCAAAGAAGAAATATAATACTTCGACTAGTGCGCGTAAATTGGGCCCAAATCTCTGGTATGTGCGAAATATACTATTCATACAAGGTTTATACAAATAATCGGCATATCCCATTGTAAATTGCAATCAAACCACTCTCTTGGAACTGAGAAATCCTTAGGCGAGAGACGACCTAAATGCTCATATGAACAGTTTTATTAAATATATCATTTTTAACTTCTGAATCTTAGTGGTAGGAATTGAAGGTGACAGTTGCGTCTCCGCATACGAATTGCTACCTTTCATTATATTTTAAACTCCATAATATCAATTTACATTTATTAAAAATCCATTGTAATTTCAAAACCTTAGTTCTGATTTACAATCCTTGCTCGACCCTGGCTGTAGGTTATAGTTATATATTATTTCAGCGGACCATCAAGCAGTATAGCCGAGAGGGATATATCGCCTCAGTAACTTTCTGGTTTGTCCTTATTGAAGGACCCTTGGCATTAAATCTTTCGATTATTTATTGGAAGGATATTTGTATCAGGATTATTTCTTATAGCTTTTCCACCTCGCTAGCATGAATTGCGAGGAGAGTGCAACAAGCAAGAGTTGCATGTTCCGCACTCGATCTCCGCTCGCGAGAGGGACTTAGCTGAATTATTCCTGATTTTTTAATATATCTTTCTTTGTTGGATTGTAGTTGCGTGGGCGTAAATAACAGCTATTCTGTGTATCACCCCGCAACTGCATTCCGCAAGGACAGACATTTTCTCGTATGGGTTTGAGCTGGAGTGGTGTGTCCTCACAATTCTTCGGGAATTTGCCTGACTGCAGCTTCCGGCCATCAAATTTATCTTAAGCGCATATAAGGTACACACCCCCCCAAATCGAATACCATATAAGTGGCGCCCGAACAATCGACTCAGTAGAGAGAGGGGATATTTAGGACATGTGTTATTTTCTTTACAGGAAAATCTGCGGCAACCTGGAAGGAGATAATTAGCTTTTCTATTTCAGAATTATACTGCATCTCCGGTGAACGTCCAACCTACCGTCGAACTTATGTGCCTGTCTGATTTAATTTATAATCACAGCCAGAGTCGAGTAGTGTATGAGCATTTAGGACTTAAAAGCCGAGGGATATCCAGTAGTAATTTAAGAATTTCCGAATTAAGCAGATTTCTCAGGTTGACCGTTATATGTGCATTTTTCGCAAAAATTTGTGATATTTATCCTGCACTGTTATTAGCATTAAGTTTGATTAGAGTCTTTATACAATTTTATTTGATACTATTTTATTATATTGTCTTAATATCAGCGCCTAACGCGCACAGCCTAGCCGAAATTTTGTGTAGTAAATTTTATGTGTATTGTAACCGCGGTACTTGTCTCGCCGTTTCTCGTGTTGTGGGGGCTTAACTACAAGACTACAGCTACGGACTGACCTGGTTTCGATATCCAAATCTCTTGTTCCTGCACTTCACTTAACACTTCACTATTTTCTTCTATACTTTGCTGTTCCTCCGACTCATTCCAAGATCCATCATGGCTGACAACGGATCCGCCGTCAATATATCTACTGATGATGAGCCAGCCTCACCTGAACTTCAGCCTAGACCAGTGGGGAGTGCCACCTCAATCGATTTCCATCAAGGAGCACGCGAGCGTCTATCCTCGACGCAGATGGACGAGAGCCTACTACTGCTCACATCAGTACAGCCGACTCCAACCGCTGATATTGCTGATGGGAACCAGAAGATCAACCAAAAGATGACAAGTGACGAACTAATAACGCCCACAGCTTTGGATATCATCCTGGAGGCCATGACAAAACAAAGTCAACAACTTGAAAAAAATACCAGAGAATTAAAAGCTGATATGACTCACATGGCAGAACAACAGGAAAAAATCAAGATAGAATTAAAAGCTGATATGACTCTCAAGGCTGAGCAACAAAGTCTACAGCTTGAGAAAAAACATGCAGAACTGAAAGCTGATAATGAGGAATTAAAAGCTAGTATAGTTAGCCAAGCTGAGCAAACCAATTCAGAACTGAAGGCGGAAATAGTCCTACAATCCGACAGGTTGGACAAGAAAATAGATGGAGTGAGACAAGAGTTTCAACAGCAACTATCTCAGGCTGTTGAAAATTTGCAACAAGAAATGGCAGTGAAAAACATCGAGATAGTGAAACATACCGATGAACAAGTCCAAACAGTGAGAGCAGAATTCGGCGAAAAATTCCTTGCTCAAGGCAAAGAATTCGGTTCAAAAAATAAAATCATGGAGGCCGGAATTACACAAATAAACGAGAGAGTTTCACAAAACGATATAAAGCTAGGCGATTTAGAAAAGAGGCAGATAACACACACCGCCGAAATTAGCCAACTGAAGTTAGACGTCGACCAAATATCGGCCGGTGACATACAGTCCGAATCGATCAACGAGCTAAAGGCACAATTAGCTCAAACTAAAGCTGACTGTCTTCAAATAAAAAATAGTATGGCCAACATGAATTCGGCTAGCATTAATAGTAATGTAAATATCAGCCAATTATTATCGAACTTGCCGGCATTTGACAACTCAGATTCCGGTATCCAAGCTCGGGCCTTCATCCAACATATAGAGGCTATAGATAATATGGCTAACATTCCATGGCAATCATGGAAGATGCAGCTTTTGATTAGTCTTCGACATGAACCACTCATTCATTTTAGAAGTCGATTGGCTGAGTTTAATTCGCTCAAAGATTTTATTGCTAATTTCCTAGCCACATTCTGGTCATCAGCTAAGCAACGAGCGCTGTTATCGCACATCATTACCTGCAAGCATGATAGGAACCACAATTTATCTATGACTGCTTTCACCGCACATCTACGGTATTTGAATAGCCTCATGGATAATCCTATCGAAATGAGTAATTTGATAGAAATATTAATAAGCAAATTACCTCGTACCATACAGACAGCCATGAGTGCACAGAATTTCGGAACATACGATCAATTTGAAACGTGTTTACACCGACTTCAGGTGATAGAGGACAGTTTTGGATCAAATAATACAAAGATCTGGTTTGTGCAGAGAGAGGAAAGGTTAGCTGGAACTGGGAACACAAGAGGAAATAATACTCAGTATAATAAATCAGATTATCACGCAAACCAACACCCACATAGAGACAAAGAAATTGAAAATAATTCTCTAAGTGAAAATAGATGTGATAATTCATTTATTGCAAATAAATCCAACAACCCACAAAACACTAGGCCAGAAAACAACAACAACTACGATAGAGCAAATGATTCAAGACCACCTCAATCAACCGTAACACCGCCTTCTACATCTCAAGAGCCACAATCTAGTTCGAGCCCTGGAAATAGGAGAAATTTTCGGCCCAGCAACCGAAACAATAATTATCCACGGCGAGAAAATAGTAATTGACAATCATTAACGACTGTCTTAGGCAAAGAAAAAGAAGTTTGCACATACAAGACAGTCTGGAAAAAGTCAATTAATCGATCGGCTGATTGTGACAGTATCGATTTAGTTAGCCAGTCATTCGATCCTACCATCCAAGATGTAGTGTCAGCTGGTAAGAAACAGATTTACCATGCCAGCCATACTAACGGCGCGCGATTCAAAGGTCGATATGCTACAAGCCATAAACTCCCAGCTGAAATTGATTGTGCAATTCACAACCGTGAATTAATGTCGAACGATGCCCGTATTTCCAGCAACATAACGGAGTATGAGGAGAATATGTGTGATTCTCGTCCACCTTCATCTGTAATTGTAGAGCCGATCCTCATGGATAACAATGAACAAGAGCCAGCCGAACCAGCCTGCACCGACGATTCAAGGGATGGAAATGTTAACCCCCTTGATCCTCACTTCCTACAAGTTCAAGAAAATAACTTCACCATTTTTCGCAATGATATTATCGACGCCCTGTTAGAGGATGATGATACCGGTCGTATAGAGGATCATCATAGTCAATATCAGACATATGTGGAGATTGACTTGTACGGATTGAAGTGTAGAGCCATGGCCGACACCGGTTCCCAATGTTCTATAATCCAGGGCGACTTTCTCTCGCGTATACAGGGTGAGAACGAAATTCCAACACTGCCACTCACTGCTACGTTTGTTCAAGGCCTGAATTACGGCAAACGAATTCGAATCAGCACTCAATGCCTTCTGGACGTTAAAATAAACGACACCAGCTTTTCTCACACGTTTTTGGTTGTGCCCACTCGATGCCCACCGGTGATAATTGGAGCGGATTTCCTCAGATATTTTCAAGGTATCATTGACCTGAAGGACCTCCAGCTACAATTACGATCAGAGGATGGTGGAGGAAGAGTAATTAGAACACCACTATTACTGGAAAACCAGAGTGGGCATGTAAAAAATGTATGCTGGACGCAGGCTGACAACTCATATTCGCCACATAATATAAACCTCTATGAAATTGAGGAAAGAATGTGCGAATATGATACCTTTGCCAACTTGCCGAACAAGCAGGTATCTGATGAGACTGATAAATATTTCCAGCAGATGATAGATGGGATCAAGCTACAAAAATGGCCCACTGAAGAGGAAACGACCAATGCTACAAATGCTACAGTGCAACAGAGAGGTGTTCTCCGAACTTCCTGGTCGAGCAACCCACTTCAGCTGTCGTCTGGATGTCAAACCTCATCAAACCTACTTCCACAAGTCATATCCAATTCCGTTTGCACGAAGACAGGCTGCTGACAAAGAAATCCAACGTATGGAAGAAATGGGAATAATAGAGCCATCTTCATCCCAATATAGCTTGCCACTGGTTTGTGTTACAAAGAAGGATGGATCTGTACGCCTCTGCCTTGATGCTAGGGCTCTTAACCAAATTCTGGAGAATGATCGAGAATGTCCTTCTCAAATTGATCAAGCCCTACAGACCTTTCACTTGAGGAAAATATATTCCACGATTGACCTCAGCAGCGGATATTGGCAGATAGAAATTGAAGAAGAGTCACGTGACTATCTGTCCTTTGTATATAACGGCAGAAACATGCGCTTCACTCGTCTTGCCTTTGGCATACGAAACGCCATGGCCTTGTTTATCAAATGTCTCAGACAGGCTGTAGGAGAAGACGTAGCAGACTACTGCACTTTGTATGTTGATGATGGAATTATAGCATCAACCAATAGAATGGAGCACTGCGAACATCTCAACACCATCTTTCAAAGATTGAAGAGGTGTGGCATGAAGCTGAGGCCTTCCAAGTGCGAGTTATTCTGTCAGCAAGTGAAGTACTTGGGCCATATTATATCAGCAGAAGGCATAAGACAGGATGGCGAGAAACTAAAGGCCTTAGAGGATTTTCCATCACCTTGAGACAGGAAGCAGTTACAAAAATTCCTGGGTTTCCTCCAGTTTTACCGCCGCTTCAGCCAACGTCTGTCTTTCTATACTGCACAGCTAAGCCACATTTTGTCTTCCAACAAACCTTGGAGATGGGGAGAGCCCGAAGAAAAGGTCTTTCAGGAAATTAAACAGCAATTCCTGGAAACAGTAATGCTGAGGCACCCTGATTTTTCGGCTCCATTCCATATCAACGCCGACGCCTCCCACCAAGCTATAGGTGCAGAGATCTTTCAGGTTGACTCTGAAGGCGACAAGGGAGTTATTGCTTTCTTCAGCAAATCGCTGAATGCAGCCCAGCGCAAATACTCTGTCACCGAGAAGGAGTTCCTGAGCATCGTCCAAGTCTGCTTGAAGTACAGGACTCTCCTCCTCGGTCATAAGATATATGTCAACACCGACCATCGGGCATTAACTTTCTTGAAGACAGCAAAGACGACCAACAACCGAATATCCAGATGGTTCCTAGCGCTACAAGAGTTCGACCTGGAGATGACTCACCTACCTGGACGCTGCAATCAGACCACAGACTACCTGTCAAGAGAAGTTGATGCTACCCATCACACTGAGCAGACGTACACCTGTTTTGCTGTCGATCCTGCCGCTGCTATACCATTTCCCCAACATATCAGACCTTCAGATCCAAGCAAACTATTGACGTTGCAACGACTCAAAGAAGCCCAGTCTCATGATGAGAAGATCGTCCACATCAAAGACTGGATCATTGCCGACTCCTTTGACGATGAAGCTCATGCAACCCTGTACCAGGTCCACCAAGGAGTATTATTCCATCGATCCAGACCTGATAATACTGCCTGGAGAGTGATGATACCTGAGGAGCTAGTGAAACCAATCATCATGGAGATGCATGAACGAATAGGTCACTTTGGAGCAAAAAAGACACTGAAGGCTCTTAGAGAAGTCTGCATCTTCAAGAGTATGTACCGTCGCATTCGCAAAGTCACCACTACCTGTGACACCTGCCAAAGAACAAAGCATGATCACTTCTTGATTCGTGGAGAAATGCTGCCCATAATTCCCAGCGAGCCGCTTGAACTAATATCAACAGACATTTATGGACCACTACCACAGGGGGCTGGTCAGAAGAAGTATATCTTTGCAGCCAAGTGCGTATTCTCAAAATACACCATGCTCTTTGCCATAGGCAAAATTACGGGTGAAAAACTGGCATCATGTATCACCAAGAAATGGATAGCCAGAGCTGGCAAACCCCGTCGAGTATTAGCTGACAATGCTACATACTTCAGGAGCAATAAATGGCGAGAAATATTGCAGGAAGAAGGCATAGAACTCAGCTACACTTCTAGTTACAGTCCAAGTGGTAACCCAGTTGAGAGGAATATGTCTGAGATCTCTAGATTCATGAGAGTATACTGTGAAGAAGCTCACCAACATTGGGTGAGGTACCTGCCATTCCTAGAGCTGTGCATCAACCACACCTACAATGAAGCTACAGGAACCACCCCACATGAGATCCTCTTCAAAACTCCTAGCAGCAACTTCCTCCGTGATCTCATAGCCTTTCCTGATGACACCGTATATGCACCAGTACCCACCATCCAACTGGTCCAATCAAAGCTCGAGAAAGCTGCAGCTGGTCGAAAAAAGTACCATGACCAACATGTCAAAGTGTACCATTATGAGGTCGGACAAAAAGTGCTAATGAAGGCCCACTGTTCCTCTGATGCATTAGGCAAGCTGACAAAGAAATTCTTCCACCTATATACTGGGCCATACATAGTTGAGAAAGTGTCAGACAGAAACACAGTATTTCTCAAAGATCAAGATGAGAACAAAGATATTGGGTGGACAAATGTCTTGAACGTCAAGCCATATCACCAATCAGCGTAAGAAATCCAGTCAGACCAGCTTCACTGCTACGGTAACTCAATTCTTTTAGACTGTACTGTCTGTGACATAACAAACCAACTTGAGAAAAGTCCAGTCAGACCAGCTTCACTGCTACGGTAACTCAATTATTTTAGACCGTACTGTCTGCGACACAACAAATCAGCATAAGACACAACTTGTCAAATGTCTGCGAATCACAAATTGATGTGAGAAAAACCAGTCAGGTCAGCATCATTGATGACTGCCATGGGATTCCGTAGACCACCTGCAACGATCTGATTTGCTTCACAAATCCTTTAGTACTGGGACAGACATGATGTTGCCGCAACATAATGCCGCACATATGCTGCCAAAGTAAAATTTTAGAAAAGTGCTTGGATGCAACCAACTCCAGAACTTTGAGTTGGGGCATCAACACTTCATTGAGATCTAAGAAGTAGATCAACAAACTTAAGATGTACCCAAGAAACTAATTGCTGGATGCGGAGCGAGCCACCACATTCCTCACCGTATGTATTTGTCCTTGTCAGTGAGCCCGGCATTCGAAGTCATCCCGGCGTATTGTTATGGATCCTGCTGCATCGAGATGTTCCTCTGCGCGCCATCGAACCCTGGAGCTTCACGATGATCATCATCATCCTCAGCCTTGCCACCCCACAACACGAACATGGTTACAATTATGTCTATTTGTTTCATTGTGATATTATGTGTCATAATAAGATTTCTGCCATGCACTGTTATGCATGAGCATAGAGCTCAATCTATATTTACACCCTTATGGGATGAATGTTTTGAATGTTTGAAAATATTTTTTATTAAATTTTATTATTATATAATTTAGAAAATTACCAGACAAAAAAAAAATCATTAATCATTATAGTCAAAGAAACTGAGAAATGTAATCTCTAAAAAAAATATTATATACAAAATTGAATAAAATAAACAGTCTGTGATAATTTCCAAAAAATATTCCAAAGGTGATAGTAAATTATATATTAAATTCGTTATTTATTGTTATTATATTATATTAGGTGTCATGTTTTATATTTTTTATATTGTTGTTTTCTAATTTCTTAAAGATAAATCTCTATCATTGTTATTATTTGAGATTTTATATTATATTATATTATAAAAAGAAAAAATTTATTGAAATTAATTACTAGCTACATTGCAAAAAACATTTAGAAGAAAATTATATGAACAAACAAATCAATTAGAAGCAAAAGCAAAATGAAAAGCAAGTAAGGATAGATGAAGAGAGGAAATAATTGAAGTGGACAAAGCAGAAAAGCACAAGTTGAAAGCATAGAATTTATTGAGAAAAGGAAAGGCAAAGCAAAGGAAATATATACAGCAAGCAAGCACCTTCATGCACAACTGGCAAACCTGCAATAAA
Organism: Conomelus anceps; assembly: GCA_948455865.1. Taxonomy (NCBI): domain Eukaryota; kingdom Metazoa; phylum Arthropoda; class Insecta; order Hemiptera; family Delphacidae; genus Conomelus; species Conomelus anceps. The sequence continues at coordinate 28,110,776 of OX418216.1, forward strand.
AGAAAAATTTATTATTCTAAGCTAAATAAGCTATTATTATTGGCAATGCCAACTACACCAATAGATGCCACCAACTGACACCGCACTACAGATATGCTGATCACGCACCATCACCCAAGCACCTCTGCAATTAGGTCTGTGACGAGGCTCTGGGGGCTTGCATGCTGACCCATCCCGTCATCATAGGGAATTTAGGATTTACAGTAACCCCATGGCTGTCTAGTGCATGTGGCAGAGATCCACCTCTGCACTAATGTATCCTCTTTTTTTTGTCTGAGAAAAATCTCATGACTCTTAGTTGTGGTCCCGACACCACCGCTGTGGCGACAAGTCGAGAATAGCTGCAGTAAGCGCTATGCATTCTAATGCAGACTGATGTTATTGGCTGTGATATTTGTGTGTTGTAGATCCTAAGTCGTAGTAGTTGTAAGGTTCATGTTAGGTTAGTGCACCTTAGATGGTGAAAATTAGAAACACTTGAGTTTCAAATATTTCTAATTTGGGGGCTTTATGTCACGGTGCAAATTCACCAACCCCAAATTAACAGTAATATCATAATTAATCTGAGAAAACAAGGTTTAACATTAAATACTCACTCAGAATTACCAATTTTATTATTTAATTATATGTAAACTTAGATGCACAATCATTTGCCTAATTTGTTAAAACAGCGTCCTACAATGGGCTGGAATACAAAAGTTGTTTACTTTAAGTGAAAGGTTAGCTTGTTGACTGTCCTGATAAAACCGGCTTATCAAACAGCTGTTACCAGTTAGTAATGTCACTTTCCTTTTCACAAAAAATATTCGTATTGTTATTTATTTCCTGTATTTATGTTATTTGATCGACTTGGGAAATCTGCTTATGCTTGCCCTGCTAATTATTAATTTCTCTAATTTAATTATTATTTTCTCCAATTTTCAACCTATTTCATTTTCTTACGTATGGTACACCATACTTAAAAACCGGGTGTAAGCTCCTCATTGGAGGAAAATAATTTCCTGCGCTGTTATTGGCGGATTTACCGCATGACGCAGCCTCTTCTTCAAGTACTGTGTCCAGAGCTTGAAGAAGGAGACTTCACGAAAATCTAGGCTGGCTGAGGGAGAGGTTCCGTTTTAAACCTCCCCTACTCAATAATTTTTAATTTTAAAGAAATCCGATCTAGTCAAATTTAAATGTTTTTATATCTGTTTTGAAATCCCGCTGTTTGAGTGCAACCCCAGGATTGCCAAATTTAAATAGTGTATCAGTAAAAGTATCAAAAATATTCGCGAACGACCACGAGGATCAATCCAAGATGTCTGAGGGTGACACCAACTAGTGACGAGCCAAAGAAGAAATATAATACTTCGACTAGTGCGCATAAATTGGGCCCAAATCTCTGGTATGTGCAAAATATACTATTCATACAAGGTTTATACAAATAATCGGCATATCCCATTGAAAATTGCAATCAAACCACTCTCTTGGAACTGAGAAATCCTTAGGCGAGAGACGACCTAAATGCTCATATGAACAGTTTTATTAAATATATCATTTTTAACTTCTGAATCTTAGTGGTAGGAATTGAAGGCGAGAGTTGCGTCTCTGCATACGAATTGCTACCTTTCATTATATTTTAAACTCCATAATATCAATTTACATTTATTAAAAATCCATTGTAATTTCAAAACCTTAGTTCTGATTTACAATCCTTGCTCGACCCTGGCTGTAGGTTATAGTTATATATTATTTCAGCGGACCATCAAGCAGTATAGCCGAGAGGGATATATCGCCTCAGTAACTTTCTGGTTTGTCCTTATTGAAGGACCCTTGGCATTAAATCTTTCGATTATTTATTGGAAGGATATTTGTATCAGGATTATTTCTTATAGCTTTTCCACCTCGCTAGCGTGAATTGCGAGGAGAGTGCAACAAGCAAGAGTTGCATGTTCCGCACTCGATCTCCGCTCGCGAGAGGGACTTAGCTGAATTATTCCTGATTTTTTAATATATCTTTCTTTGTTGGATTGTAGTTGCGTGGGCGTAAATAACAGCTATTCTGTGTATCACCCCGCAACTGCATTCCGCAAGGACAGACATTTTCTCGTATGGGTTTGAGCTGGAGTGGTGTGTCCTCACAATTCTTCGGGAATTTGCCCGACTGCAGCTTCCGGCCATCAAATTTATCTTAAGCGCATATAAGGTACACACCCCCCCAAATCGAATACCATAATAGATAGATAGATAGATAGATAGATAGATAGATAAATGACTTTTATTTGTGCACTTTACAAGTAATAAAAGTGCTGTGGGCGAAGTTGAGGCATAAGAGCCCCCTCTTCCACTTAACCCACAAGTACAGCAACAAAGAACACAAATCAAACAAATAAATGTGCAAGGACGAGAATTGAAATTGGGAGAAAATGATGTCAACATTGCTTACTCTTTCAACAGGTTTTTCAGGGGTATTGGATCTCAGCTGGCACAAGACATTTTGAATAAAAATCAGCACATCAGAGTCGAACCTGCAGAAATTGATGATGGAGTTTGTCAATCATTATACCTTTCACAAAAGGATTCATTTTCCTGTAAATGAGGAGGAAATTATCAGGATAATAAACAGTCTCAAAGCAGACAGTGCACCAGGCCCAGACTGCCTTAGACCAAAATTCTTCAAAAAAAAAAAATAGTTCAGGTCTCTCTAAGCCCTTAACTCATATTGCAAATAGAATTTTTGAAGAAGGTGTTTTTCCACAACGTTTGAAAGAAGCTGTTATTTTCCCAATTTTCAAGGCAGGAGATAAAAAGGATATGAATTGTTACAGACCTATATCATTAAACATATTATCAAAAATTTTTGAAAAATGTATTAAAAATAGACTAGTGAGCTTTGTTGAAAAAATAATGTGTTGTCACACAATCAGTATGGTTTTAGATCCAGCTGTAGTACCAATGATGCAATCCAACATGTTACCTCACTGACAGACTCAGACATAACAGAAAAAATTAATATAGAAGAGAAACCATTGGCAGTGTTTTTAGATTTGAAAAAGGCATTCGATACAGTGTCACATGAAATCCTACTAACCAGACTCAACGACTATGGTATTACAGGAATAGCATGGGACCTCTTCTGAAGCTACTTATCAAACAGAATGCAGTCTGTAAGAGTGAATGGGTGCATGAGGAGCAGACTTGAGGTGGAATATGGCGTTCCACAAGGAACAGCGCAAGGACCAGTACTCATTTTGCTGTACATAAGCCCATTATGCAACATGCAAATTGAAGGAAACATCACCACCTTTGCAGATGACACTGTCTTATTGTTTTCTGTACCAACTAGGAATTTGATTTGGAAGAGGGCTGAGATTGGGATGAAGAAAGTGTCACATTGGCTCAATCTTCTCACATTAAATTGTGAGAAAATTCATTTTTTGTGCTTCTTGGCTACGCAGCAGGGTCAACCAGTGGAGAATCATCTGACAGTTGACATATCAAACCACACTTCTTACATGGTACTCAAAAAACAGGTGCAAAAATACCTTGGTGTTACATTGGATTCTTTTCTGCACTGGGACCATCACATAAATGATCTAAGCAATAAATTGAGAAAACTTATCTGCAAGCTCCAAATGCTGGGGTCATTGGTTGATTTGAGGTGATTGAAGAGGATTTACTATTCTTTAGTGCAGTTCTTGCTTACATATGGGATAGTAGGATGGGGCGGAACAAGTTATGCACACACATTGACCCGCTTATAAAAGTGCAGAAACTAATAATGAAGTTCATAATTGAAAAACCATTGCATTATCCATCATATCAACTTTTCAGCAAATTCGGTGTGATGGATGCAAGACAGATATATTTTAAAGAAATAATCTACAGAATACACAAAAAGACAGCACATTTTCAACACAGGAACCACAGTCACAACACAAGAAATAGGCACCTTCTTATTGCAAATTTGGCTAAGAAGGCTTTATACCGGAGACACAGCACCAAAACTTCACAATCTGCTTCCAAGAGACATACAGGACATACCGTACAGCAAAAAATTCAAAATCAAAGTACATCACTGGATAATAAACATAGGAAGACAAACCATGGAAACCATAATTTTGAACAATATGTGAGCTCACTAACCTGATATTAAAACACTGAATCCTGAAAAATTTGAATTGCAAACCTGCTCTAGAACATGGCATGCCATAGTAAAGTAGGTTAATTTCCATGAAAAAAATTAATCTTTGGTAGTTTTAGTCATGTAGTCTTATATGTATATGTATTTGTTTAGATTTAGTTTTAAATGGAAATAAAATATTTATTTATTTATGTGATGTTGAAAATTTGGTTTTATCTACTCATATGCAAAATTTGTAAATTTACATGAATAAAGAAAGATAATCTAATCTAATCTCCCTCTCACCCCCTCTCCACTCTATCTCTCTCTCTCTCTCTCTCTCTCTCTCTCTCTCTCTCTCTCTCTCTCTCTCTCTCTCTCTCTCTCTCTCTCTCTCTCTCTCTCTCTCTCTCTCCGTTCAATAAAATGAGATCATTGTGCATTGCTCATTTAAAGAATTATCTTTCTCAACAGAAAACGGCTACAGGAATCCGTAATCTGGAGTGGGCGGGACGAGGATTAAGCTAGGCCCTTCTAGTGATCGTTTAAAGCGAGAACGGTGTGCCTGAGATGTGTATCGTACGTGTTTGTTGGTACTGCTCAACAGCAATCACGGAAATAGCGCGTCCAAGACGGCCGTTTAGTTGAGCCCCGATATTATTAGCCACCGCTGCCCCCTTCCCATATAATAAGCACCGTCAATGGAGCTGTAAGGGGGGCAGACGAGGTCCGTCACGTCTGGTCGGATCTCGAATTAGCGGAATCCATCGGACGTGGCCTCCCGCCACTGAACGACTAATCCCACTCGCGCGCGAAAATGAACACGTGACCAGCAGCTTTCCCGCCAGATTAACTCCCGCGCGCGCCTCCTATACCACTGCAAATTACGCTCAATGAGCTACGATAAACGTAAGCAAACAAACGCGCGTAATTTTGAGCATGCCATCAAATCCCTATTGTGTTTTTATTTCAAGTGCCTCTACTACGCAAAGCACACACTCTTGTGTTTGCCAATGATGCTGCAAATAACCGTAGTAGAGATATTTGAGTGTATTGTATTAGTACGGATTATTTCCGATTCGTACTTGCAAATGCATGTGAGCTCGCATTGGGAAAAACTGGATAAAGAACCTGTACTTACCCATACTCCAGAACACGGCACATTGCATAGCTGTGTATGGAAATTTCCATTGATAAATATTTGGTATATAAAAATAAAAATAGCAAATATTTGGAGTTCTAGATCTAGTCTTAAATTATGTATGTCTTGTATTAAATCTTTTTCTTTTCCTTGGAAATTTCTGTCTTTACGTGCTTAATTCACGTCTTTAATTCCTCTACTTGGGAAGTTACGAGCTAGCATTTAATAATGTAGGAACTGAGAAATCAAACAACTTGAAAATACTTCTGCCGATCTAGTCTGTGGGTTGCACAGTACACTACCTGCATTGGAGTGTTTCATCTAGATGCTACAACTTCCACAACGATCTTACATCCCATTTCTTTCTGAAATTCCCATTAGAATAAATTGAATGTGATGTGCATAATAATTATTCCCCCAATCAAATTATTTGAAATTTATATTATCAGAATATCGAATTTTATGTGGTGACTTAATTACAGCTCTATTAGGCCTGCTGAATAATTTCATATCAGAAAATGTACAGAATTGATTCTGGTGAAATTGGTCAACCATGTCACATTAACATTGAATGGATAACATTTAATGTTGAATTTTTTCTTACATTAAGGACTCCACTATTATAAACTTATTAGCTTAAGTCAAAGATGACTGTGATGTGGTGAAACCTGACCTTATTGGATAGATTGGTCATCTTGGTTGAAGTATAAGATTGAATCAATATTTTGAGTTATTGCCTCTGTGTTCATTCTTGGAATCGCTACAATTTCCCAATTAAAATGGTACTTCACTATTATGTCCAGTCATGTCACATATAATGTACAGATACTTTTCATGAACTTAGTTATTGAATCATCATCCTCATCATCATTTATTTTTATATAGAAAAAAATGCCTTCTCTTTATAGCATCAAATCATTAAAAAAACAGCAGATGTATCATATAGATTTTACATCTGTTCAATGCTATTATATTAAGAGGAATACTCGTTTTTTGAAGGAAAGGAATAAATATATAAGAATGTGTAGTAGAGGTTCTGAAGTTTTTGATGAGTAAAGAATGACAATCTAATATCAAAACTGACACTGTATTTCTATCCAAATTATGATTTTTACTCACTCATACTATTTTACTTATTTCATCATGGAAAACATGGCAGATTTAAATAATGACTCTTTAGAATGAGTTATTTTTGAGTGAATGTCTTGTTTTAGCGCTCTTGGGGGAAACTCATCTACCCTACAGGAAGAGATAATACCTGAGCTCAAAGGTGGATTTTAAACAGGATGAAATAATTTGAAAGACCACAACAGCCCTTCGAGCATATTTAAACCACTACTGGGCTCCAAAAACGCAGAGCCGTTGCGCCTTGACTAAGTCAGTGTTGCTAATGAGTCCATTAATTCCAGGAAAGTGGTACAGAGTACATGCAGATGCTGTGGACAGGTTTCACCGCATCCCACAGGACTTAATAGAAAGTTCCTGCAGCAGTTTTGTCATCGCCATACAATTCTCCCCCTCCCTAACCACACCAGTTGCCCCTCGCAATAACCCCATCCGCGTGAACGCATTGCACAATAATGCGTAACACAGCTCACCGTGGATACTTCCAAGAAAACGATTTAATTGTGCATGGACCTACAGTGTTTGTTTGTTTGCAACGTTCAATCATTATATGAGCTCTCAGATACATTTGACTTTTTATTCGCTTATATTCAATTATCTACATTTGAAATCTATCAGTTTGTTTGGTGTCCGTAACTAACACTTAGCCGAATAGTCGTGAATTACTAATATCTACATTTATCCACGTTCTGGGCTGAATATTATACAATTTGAAAGAAGCAACAGGGGTTTCAGCTTAAAACTGTTTTTTGACAGAATTTTAACTCTAGAATTTTAATTTTGCTTTGACAGAATAAAAAATCATAAATCTTTCACTCGAAAAAATAACTTGATTCCTTTTTATCTGAAGAAGGCTAATTTGAAAGTCCAATTGAAATTGGTCACTGAAAACTGTTCAAAGAGTGTTGATAATATGAAATTTGTTTTTTTTAAATCAAATATCTATTAACTATCATTTAAAATTTTAGCTCGTAGCTGATATGTTCAAGAATTACCCTTATACTGAATTATTCTTGATTAAACTATCAATTTCGAAATAAACCTTCAATAAACTATTATCTTCAACAAACTATCCATCACAGCTTATTTTCTGTTTTGTAATTACATAATTACTTTGTATTGTACATAGATTTTTTCGCACAATAAAACTTTTATTTGTGTAATCTGAACCTATATTTTTTCATAATCCAGTAAGATAGTGGGTGTCACCAATCAACAATTTTAGTGTTGAGAAATTATTTTGAACGTCATTTATTTGATTGCAATGTTTGAATTTATTGTAGAATATTATTATTATTTGACAAAAAAATTCAAGATATGGTCGTAATATATTAGAGCCGTGTTATAGTGTTCCCTCAAAAACTTTATTTGGTTTCAGATCAGTTCGATTCCTTTGATAACAATAATGTCACTCATTGACTGCCTCGAAAAATTTCAAAACACGTGCCAAAACAGTTGAGATCCCATCTAACTTTTTCATTGAAGGTGATTGGCCTACACACTAAGAGCTCAGTTAAGGTGTGATTTCCACCTCACAATCCAAGAGTGATTACCGTTGATTGAAGCAACAAGAACGAGGAGTGGAACGAGCATTGACGAAGAAAAGAGTAATTCGAACTTCAATCTTTTTGAAGGCCACTTATCCTTTTCTTTATTTGAAGTGCGGGAGGTCTTTTCGCCCTTGTCTGTTTTCTCCCTCTTAAAAGGAAAGCTGACATCAGTTGAATTAAGATTGTAGCAGGGAATCAGTCAGCTGGAGGGGAGCTTTTCCTCAAACGTAGTTTGCTGTTCTGTCCTCAAAATACTTATTACATTGGCGGCCGTTTGCCAAGCAGACCATCTGCTCGAGTGCCCGCTACACACGAATCACATCTTTTAAGTAATTGAACGTCGCCATCAATAGTAGTCACACGTGATACAACAATCGAAATGATACTGAAGACATCGTGATAATATGATTGCAATTGTTCAAATAAAATTGATTACTTAAATTAGAGCTTATTGTCATTCAAAGACAGAGTTTTCTCAGCTTATGGAAATGTTAGCTGAAATTTCAGCTAATGGAAACATAATTATTGTACAGTGTTACTTGTAAAACATGTGTAATAATTTGTATTTGCTTTTGTATTTTCATTACGCAGAAATAAAGATATTATTATTATTATTATTATTATTATTATTATTATTATTATTATTATTATTATTATTATTATTATTATTATGTGGAAATAAATAAAATCTTCCACTTATCAAAACTATTATAACTTGATTCCTTTTTATCTGAAACTCGTACGTTTAGTATAAAATCAATTAAAATGAATAGCTGAAAACAGTTTAGTATGGTGGAAAAACATGTAGAAATCACTAAAATCTTCCACATAACAAAATTACTAATAATGATTTTTTATCAGAAGATACTATATACTTTTAGTATAAAAAAAAATTAAACTGAATAACTGAAAACAGTTCAGAATCAAGTATTATTGTGAATAATTAGTTGAGTATCAAATACTGTATCTATTATTTGTAGTGTATAATATCTTCCTACATTGATGGAACACCATTTTGTGTCACTTTTTCTTCCTTTTATCACCTGCCATTGATCACAATCCCTGTGACTTCATTGTCACAAAGAAAGAAATAGTAGATTTATTCATTTTCATGAGAGCTACTTCCAGGCTGTTGCCTATTTTCGAAATTCTTCTGGGTTTTTGTGTATTCTGGAGATTATTGATTTGTGGTATGGCTGTCTTTGATTTGCAAAGCTATCACACCGAACGCTGCAGAAAAAATCTATCAATAGGATCTAATAGAACATTTTAACAAAAGTAATTTGATACTAGGCTACATGCAGAGTAGAGAAAACATAAGATCATGATTTTTCAGCTTTGCAAATCACAGACAGCCATACCACAAATCAATCTCCAGAATACACAAAAACCAAGAACAATTTCGAAAATAGGCAAGAGCCTGGAAGTGGCTCTCATGAAAATGAATTCATCTGTACGATGGATCATCTGCATCGATGATGGGTGTCGAACTGTCGATAATTCTCAGGCAAGCTCTATCCATGAAATGACTGATCCATGGAAATACTACAGACATGGCATATGGTTTTAATCCTACCAATTTTTTTAATCTATGGACTAAAATATGAAAAAATCTGAGAAATTTGCATTTTTTTGGCCAAACATAGCTATACTATTAAATTTCAGATAAAAGCGAAACTATTTTTCTGTTGAAATGACTTCATCAAGCATCATCAAATCCAAGACTAAGACTAGCTATTATGTAACAGTATGGAAACACTCAACGCGAGTGTGGTGGTGCGTATATGAGAGGGCGCTAACATGTTTGATTAGTTAGATGATCTCGGTTTGCTTCCTACAATGAAGCATTAAGATGAATGTGGATGGTAGCACAATAGGCTACATAGCAGCGCCTTCATTTGTGTGGTAGCAGTTGACGCTGACAAGACGGTGATTAGTAACGAGCCTTCAAGGCGGCTCTTGTTTCCAATTTGTAATGCATATCCATGAGCTTGCTAACATCTCAGTTCAATCTACCTAGAAAAATCATTAGCAGAGATACGGATACCCATTCATAGAGAATCAATGAACTTTTAAAAAAATATCAAATGCTTCCATTTTTACAATTTTAGTAATGTTTTTAATCCCATAAGAAAATTTCCAATACCAGCAATATAACTAGATGAAATGGACAATTAAACTGGCATTCTTAACCTCTAGAGAGTTGATCCTTACTGTCTCAAGCGTATCAAAGTTCGCTTTTACAAAATACTTGCATCAATAATTTATATGCATTGTATAAAAACCATGTAAATTCCTCTCATAATATAGCATTACATCTATTAAAAAAATTGTTTATTTGAAATAAATAAACAGGCTAATATATAGAAATAGATACTTGCAAAGTGGGAACTTTTTTGTGTGAGCATCAATGCATAGGCCGTTTAGTTAGCCCTTTAAAACTTCACAACTAGGGGCGAATGTATGAATGCAAAAAGCAAAATTCTCAATTTATATAAACAGTGTATTTTATGGATATGCATAACTTTTTTATCGTAATATTACCAAAACTTTTCATCAGTTGATGTCCCAAAAAAATCTGGATTCGCACTTGTTCACAATAATTATTCATGTATGGCATATATTAAATATTTGCTCCATTTAAATGAACATAATAATTACATGCATATAGATAAATTAATAGTTGTAATGCAATTGAACCCCTCTCGGTAATAGCTAAGTAAGGGCTATTCATATAATTTTATTTACATTATATCATTGTATCTAAATTATCGATACAATAAGGATAACCACAATATTACGCTGTATAATAGTATATTACGTTACAAGTGCGGGAAATGGTGTTTAACATACGAGTATGATAAGTTAACGCACGAGACGAAGTCGAGTGCGGTATTATCATACGAGTATGGTAAACATCTTCCCGGACGAGTTACGTACGATATTTTTCGTCATACAAGTCTAAAATAGCAGATAAGTTGAAATAAGAAACTATAAATCATTGTTATACAAACATAACCTCAACACACCAACTCAAGGTGAAATGTGGCAATAATGGTTCTAGATCAGCTGATCTAGCTTTCGAGCAAATGGTTTTTCAGTGAAGTGGTAGCCACAACCACCCATAGAGTGCGGTAATAATCATTTGATGATTTTTACCACACAGTGTACGGTAATAATCATCAAATTACATCAGCTGTTTTTGATTTCTGTAAACAGCTGTTTACCACATTGATTGCTTGACTGGTAAACTGTCCATAACCTACAAGTATGACGAAAATGTTTTTACGCAATGAATGATTATTTATCTAATAATTCAAAATTATCTAATCTTTTCGTATTGTTTGTTTGGTTATTTACTTTTATTGACTTCAAGTACAATTTCTTTTATAGAAATGAATAATATTATTTTTTCTAGTGAAAGTTGATAGTAGAACTGTGACTTCTAGACAAAACCTTTATTTGGACATTTCTGCATAGAAATTTAGAAGAGGAACCAGTATTGGGCTGTAAAGCCTGTTGCTTCCTCTTCATTCTACTGCAATGTGATGATATACATAGATGATAAGTAAATAAAATAAATAACCACAATACAGAATAATTTTTTTTCCATTTCTGACCACATTGGTTGTGGATTCTACAATATAGGTAAGTTTTGCACTCCCATCAATGTTACTGTTATGGAATGCTAGGAAGAAGAGAGAAGTAATTATCTGCCTTCCGGTCTTCCGGTCGAAGCTATAATTGACACTTGTTGGTTTATTTATAATTTTATAATTTGTTTACTCTTCCTGCCCCCCTCGCCTTGCGGTTCATCTGTAGAAGTCTCGAAAAATGGAGGATGTTCTTATCTGTTTACTTGGAATTTGATAGAAAAATAAAGATTCCTCTTGTTCTTTTAGAATGTTAAAAATGTATGTATTGCAGAAACTCTCATATTATACAGTCGTCAGTTGTGATTCGACCGTTAATGTGATAAAGTGACAGTGACAATTCCCGCTCATACAAACCTGGGTACCAGTGAGCGCTAATACAAACTGCGTAATATGAACTTTCAATGTGTTAAATGATAAACACGGTATATTGTGACAGATTATTATTCAGGCTTCTTTATCAGTCTATACAGTAACTCGTAATTGCTTGTAGTGTTTCAACTGTTATGTTTTAGACGCTTCTTCTTCTAGATTCCTTATAGTTTTTGAACAGTTAGTATATTTGATCGGCCTTTCAACAGTTAGTGATAAGTTTTTAGAACAGTGACATAGCAAATTCATCATTAGCAGAACATTATCGATTTATCTGTTTCTGATTGATTTCTTTTGTGTGAGATTACTTACTATTGCGTTGTGGATAATTTATGTAAATAAAGTGCGATAGTTAATTTGAAGTGTTGCCAGCATTATTTTAGAGATAGAACCCGTAACATTACCTCACTTAAAGTGATACCATTATAGAAAATATTCACATTATCTGGGACAAGTAGGCTACGTCTAGGTAACGTCTTCGTGGAGGACTATTGTTTCTGAGTCGAATCGATGTTACCCATCTTAAGCCAATCCAATTATCACAAATATTCACAATGTCTGGGACCGGTAGCCCACGTCAATAAGGGTCCATTGTTTCATACAAATTGCTACTGGAATTTTTGAAAGCTCTTGAGGGCATTGAAAAAGGAGTAGATCTATGATGAGGAAAGGGGGCTTTTCGAATTCGAAACACGTTGTAGGAAGAGCGGAGCAGAAGGAACGCCCCCAAGTTGGCAGCGGTCGTCATAATTGAGGGGGCCATTGTGAAATCTGATGTCCAAGTGGCCATCTCCTTGTGCTTCTCGCGCGCAACTTTTGGAACAATGGGCCCAAATTAGAGCCCCCGAGGCCCGACGTATCATTAGGGGCTAGGAGGGGGCACTCGTTACCTCTTGGGCAGTGTGTGCTGTCCGGCATCCACGATGCGAGTCCCCTCAATTTTTGGGGATTACACTGGCCGAAACAAAACACAAACTCTCCTCTCGCTTCTCTGACTCCGGCTCAAATCTCCTCATCACGGACAAGTTAACAAAGCACTGTGACTGGCACGCTGGCCGAATATAATGGCGCGCAATTGAACAGGCCAGTTGCCGGTCACCGAATTATCTTGAACGATTTCGGAGCAACCGCATACAACTCTCGCTTTCAATCTGCAACCGAACGCTTCCACTGCACAAAACATGTTTTTCACCTGTTTCCATTACAAAGGTGGTATATAGCTAAAGACAAAACGTTTGTGTCTTTCGTCTGTTTTTTTTTTATCATTAAGTGGTTGCAGTTCCGTATGTAGTTCAGTAAAATGATTGACTGAGAGAATCGATAGTCGATTGTCGGTCGATATGTACCAAACCCAAGGCTAAACCTATCGACTCTCTCAGTATACTTTTCACTGCACTACATACGGAAATGCAGCCCATAAAGCTAGTATGTAGCTGAAAATTATAATCTGCTAATTAATTGAATCGATAAAATCGATTAAACTAACTTTTTTTGTCAATTGAAAATTACCAAAAAAGTTTATATTAACAACGCAGATCGTTATGGAACAATAAATCCAAGAATCAATTATACAGTAATATAGTAATAGTAATTGAATAATGAAGCAAAGGTGATCGGTAGTTACCACAGGACCACAGACAGCATGAATTTTACAGTAGAACCTCGTCTGCTTTGTTGAACTGGGTCTCTTTAATGGCCATGAACTTTAATTCAAGTTAGTTAGTGTGCATTTGCGTAAACTCTTATCTTAAAAATAATTAACCCGGTAATTTGGAACCCACCTAAAATAGTAGGCCTTATCTTAGCTATGTTAGCACTGTCACGATTTCCACCCTACGTAGTTGAATAGAAAGGAGAATAAAAACTTTGAATTGCTACTGATCAATCAAACTTTCCTATCATTTTTACAATAGGCTTAATTTCTCAAAAAAACTGTGCTTTAGCTCGATTATCTCCACGTTTTTGAAGTTTTGTATCAGAAAGTCGTAATCAGACCAAGTTTCCATCTCATACAAAGAAACATCCTTATGGTTGCGTAAAATACAATGAAGGGAATTCACCTTACAATAACAACATTCAGACATCTCTTGCGAAGCTGTTCTTGAACTCTCATTTATTAGAATAAAATGAACTCTCACTTATTAACATTCCTTAATTTCTTCATAAATCACATTTTTATAGTTATCAATTTTAAAGATTTTTTCAAATAGTTATTACAATATTTTTTTAAATGACTTTATGACCAGAAGACATTTTGAAACAATAAAACTGTTATTATCAATTATTTCTACATAACTTATCAAAATATTTAAAACGTTAGCTGGTGAGTCACCATGTCACTTGCAAACCTCTGTAGTAAACAACTGTAGACAATTTTTCATTTTTCCCCATTAGGTTCTATGAACATGATTGGTCCTCTCTTCAGTGCTGTTCAAATTTTGAGTAAAATTTAGAATTTAACAAAATTTCAAGAATTTATTATTGATTTTATTTCTATTACCTTACGTTGCCTTACGTTGACTCACTTTTCCTTTCACTTATCTTCATTATAGCCTAGAGCTCATTGATGCTTATAGTTTACGTTGCATTCTCATAGCAAGGGTGTAAGGGATTGTAAGCATGATATAGGAGTCCACCAGATTGAGGAGCTTATAGTAAATAAATTTTGAAAAAATGCAAATCATTGAATAAAATATAACATTGTATTATAAAGTAGTATCTTAGAAGTCATGGTGGTTGGTGGTAACATTAGTTTTATCGAATAATTAATTATATTGCACTTTATGTTCTTGTATGATATATTTTATAGGCATATTTGTGATGTTAGTAGTAGTTCGCTGTAGGCTAGTATTAAGTAGTTAATTTTTTTAATTAATGCACTACATATAAGAAGAATATTTCTTTAGAAATTTCATGATCACCTCGACACATAGTTTTATAGTAGGGTATCATAATTGGAAAAATAGACATTTTATAACAGTTTCTCTAGTAGAGATTCTCCTAAAGTATTTGTGTGCTCATAAATAGTTGAATAGCGAACTGCTTGTCGATGATTTACAAATAACCAAGAATATTAGAATACAAATGCACAAGAATATTAGAATAAACCATCTATCATGATAAGATATATGGTATTAATGATTCTAATAAATGTTTTCAACAGATAATATATGAAGACAGCTCTCCATGCGAAGGAGCTTAGGAACAATCGATAATTAGGATATCTGTAAGAAAGTGACAAGCCTGGAAAGGGTTGTCAGCGAACTCTAAACTTTTGGTGATAGACGAAAATCTAGGATTAGTCACTCCCATGACATTTCCGTACAATTGAGGCTTCTTAGTTGTCGGCTTTAGAAGCGTTGTCAATTCAATTAAAGCCGGGTGGACGCTCAAGAGGTTGGAAGCCTAACAAGGTGCAGTAATCAGGTGATTAGGCGCTGGACGCAACCACTTCAGCACGAGCGTCCTTCAACAAGGCAGGACTCAGCGGCTGGAGTGAGGACGAAGGAAAGCCCAAATTGAACACAAGACTCGATTTGTCAGTAAATCCTTAGTCTCCTTGAAATTTAGGAAATCAGACAAATCCCCGAAGCCCATTAAATGAATCTTGGCCCTCTTCAATAATCTGAATTGAAGTGTGAGTGTATCATCCCATTAGAAATCTATGAATTGATAATAAACTAATTTATCATATAATATACTATAGTTGATTATTAATCTCAATATTAACATCTAATACTAATATTGTTGTTTTTTATGGCTTGCATTTGTGGAGACTCTTATGGGTAGTTCCACCTCGCCGTTTGGGCCATGTTATGAGGAGTATAGTGGACCTGCTATTTTAGGTGGGTTCCAAACCACCAGATAAGTGATAATAAAGCTTATAACATCAAGTTTATATAATAGCGTCAGTTTGCTTGAGGCTTGAGATACATAGTTTGAGGATTCGTAGTCACATCTGCGACATACTCTAGTGAAAGTTTACTAAACTGTATTCTTTATTGTTCCATAGAATAAAATTCATAAAATATCATAGGAAATATAATATTACAGGGAATTTTCCCCAATTAAATCTAGTCAATTTGAGGATCTCTGAAGTAGCTCCGTATTTACTAGCCTACTTTGAGGTTTCCTTCAAGGGAGCCTTAAAAATACTTTTGAGAGAATGATTTTCAAGTCTCCCTTGAGTAAAGGATGCCTCAAGATAAGTCCTAATATGGATCATGATTCACTTATGTTAGCTGGTATTAGTAATGTTAGTAAATGATTTAATCGACAAAGGAACATTCAAGTTATGTTATGATTATAATTTGGATAATTTTTGACAGAAAAAAATTGAATTGAACAGGACTCTGCTAAGTGATTCACTTTTTCCAATGCAACTTCTGGGGACAACCCTTCCATTTCTGATATTACTGGTTTAGAAAATTTTTCTGAACATGGGATCAGCATAAGGCAAATTCAAATATGGCGAATGCATGAAATTTCTCTTTCGGGAAGTGGACTCAATTTTACCTGTAGACATAGAATACAAACAATAGTAAAGTATACTATTCATCAAGTCTTTTTTACAAATTATCAAATCAACGATGCACTGAATGTACATATTAATTTAATCTACTCTGTATGAATAGTTGAATAGATTGCAACTATTTCTAACTAGTAATACAGTGTAAACATATAAGCAAATCAGTATAAACACATCACAGATGATAAAAAAGTTAAAAACATTTCAAATATAGCATATTTAGCTAAAGAAGATGTAAAGATGCTAAAGAAGATGCTAGCTAATATGAAAAAATGCAATTTTTTGGGGAGTCCGTAATCTCATCTTACTCCCTGTTAACGTTTGTACCTTTTTCTCAGGATCTATGATAGATAGTCCTGCAGTTTGTTTTGTTTTGAAGCTTAGTATTTTCCACATATTTTGTGTGTATGAAACTCATATAGAGGTAAAACTTTATTTTTGACAGTTAAAATACCAATAGCCAAAAAAATTGAATAAAAAAATATATTTGAAAAACTTTTTTCTCTGATAATATTATGTTTTTCGTGAAATCATTCACACAAAATCAACTAATTGATCATTATAACATGTCATAAAAAATCCAGTATCTTATCTCTTATAGGAGCTGAGAAAAAGGTACATGAAGTTGAAAGAAGTACATTCTGAGAAAACGTGGAAAAAAGTGAACGTAATCACTACTCACGTTTTGATGGCAAGTCCTACAGCTAGCAATTTCTCTCATAGTTTTGGAAAAACTATTCAAATTATCCAATATATACTTAAATGCATTGCCCCTGATTCTATTATCATACTCAATAATCTTGTCAGAATTTTTTCATTTGATCTTTAGTACTTGGCACATTGGGTGATGAAGTTGGAATAGTGGATAATGAAGTTGGAGTAGTGGTTGATAAAGTTGAAGGTGTGGTTGGTGAAGTTGATGGTGTTGAAAATTAGTGTTTTATTTTGACGCCTGCTTTCATCTTCTTGGAAACTCTTTGACTTCGTCCCATTGTAGCAATTTTCAAAAATATGAGTCACACTAGTCACAGCACTGAATAATTCTCAAACCACGTTGATAACCTATTCTTGAATATGTCTAGAATTTTAAAAAATCAAATAAACTACAGCTGTCTTAAAAGCCGAAGCTGAAACAGATGATTAGCTGATAGAGATTGATTTTGCCAACATAATAATTATAATAAACATACAACATTGATGAATTGGAAGAAATATAAACATAGTTTATTCCGGACAACTTTGAATAATCCAAGAAATAAAAATTTCAGTGCTGACATAGTATTTTTTTTAAATAAAACAGATGTATTTCTGGTTGTCAAGAAACTTTGTTCATATCTCATATGAAAGCGCGAAATTCAAATATGTTTATAGACCAAAAACCAAAAAATCGATTTTTTTCTATTTTACATTACGGACTCCCCTTTAGACCAATCACGGAGGTGTGAGAAATTGAAGTCAAAAAAGTGTAGCTGACGCTATCTTGTGCGACAATCCGGTGACTTCCGGCGGCTATACTCCACTATAGATACACACCAGTGGTGTTGTAGTTGTTATATAGAGAATATCTATAAGGTCTATCATGGCTGTCTTCAAAGATGGCCGCCACTCTACACTTCGTTATCGGTTGAAGTCATAATTAGAGTTAAAGTGGTATTGCTCACTTAGCGTGATCAATACAACTTCTAATTCTTTATAAATGTTTCCAAGATCATTATGAGTAGAAAATCGTTTTCCACAGTTGATACGCGTAGTTCAAACATTTGAATTGATATGAAAGTGGAATCTTGTAAATTTAATTTTATTCACAAACTATAGTGATTCAAAATGTGTAAGAATATGTAAATGTGTTATTTCCTCGCATTTCCTACACAAGGGAAAATTATAGCCTACAAGTTGTACTCTTTGAGTAATAATTAATTCACAGCTGTGTCTATAATTTTGTTTGTCTGCTCATGAGTAGTAAAATCAAAATGCCGCCTTTATCTGAAGGACGTAGTTTCACCCTGTGAAGTGTAAAATACTACAACTTGTGATCCTTGTCCTGAACGCCCCTACAATGACCCACTGAGACTTATCGCTAATATCTCTTTCGGGATTTTTCGAATTAAATAAATCAATTCTATCAGAAGGTTTGCTATTCATATTACAATGTATCTTTCTTCAAACTACGTTATCATCGTGTGATTTCAGAGCAGCCGAGTTTGTTTCTTCATCGACGTTGTCTTCTTACTAAAATTCATACAAAACCTTTTTTGGTACGGTACCAATTTATCACTTCCATACCTGCTCTTCCCTCCAATGACTTCATGAATTTCAATGAATGTTCAACTGATATTGCTACACATAACATTCAGTTCCACCGTACACAATGGTATCTACAAATATTTGTTCATGCAGCTTATTTAGGTGCGACCTGATAATTTAGAAACAAGACCTGAGCCAAGTCACACGACATTATTATTATTCTGTTGCGCATCCATGATGGTAGTCTATTATTCAATATTTTAGACAGCCGGGGTGAGCATATTCAATATTTTTTTCCAGCGTGCAATACATTGTCTCTGAAGAGAACGCACTAATTAATTGAAACAGCAGCGAGGGGCTGCAGTAGTGAGCGAGCCCTAGCGAATCGTGGCAAAACGTTATCAGTGGTGGCCACTGTTCACTGATTTCACGCTTGACTTGCACGCTTTACTAGAAAGAGAAGGAGAAAGATAGAAAGAGTGAGTGAGAAAGATTGATAGAATGTTTTGTTTATCTCCTGCCAAGGTTAGAACCATCTGATCCCCTCTACCACCTAACCAGGCTAATACAATTACATAAAACAATCAGTAGTATACTTCTACATCAATAATTATCGCTGAAAACAAAATTATTATAAAGGTGAAAACAGTCAAGTAGAAATATATCTCAAATATAAACAAGAAAAAACAATGAAAATTAATTTGAAACAAGAAAAAAGAAAAGAATATTTTTTATGAGAAAATATTCTTTGTAAAAATGATTACAATATTGATAAGATTAGCAACTCTCAGGTCCTATAACTTAGTTATAGTGATATACGATAATTATTATTGATGAGTTAGGTAGTAAAGAATAAGGGTTTGGATCTGTGATATGAATTGCACAAAATGGTGAAGTCTTGACCATTGAAACCATTCCTACACTTGACCTGAGAGAGAGAGAGAGAGATAGAGAGAGAATGAGTGGGAGAGGCGGTGAGAGTGTGAAACAGAGAGAATGAGAGAGAGAAAGCGAGGATGAAAGAAAGATGTAGAACGAGGACAAGGCATTGTGTGATGAAGATAGAAGAGATAGAATGAAGTGAAGAGAGAGAGGTTAGGATTTTGAAGCTCACTTTGAAGAAGAGCTTAAATGATTGTGTTATAGTAAAGGTACGTAAAAGAGGGGGAAAGTGATGAGCGTATGTGAAAGTAAGAGGAGTGATGGCAGAAGGAAGAGCGGGGAAAAGTGAGTGTACAAAATTGTATGATAGTAAACGTGTGTAAAAGAGAGGGAAAGTGACGTGAAAGAAAGAAGAAGCGATAAGAGAAAGAGGAGCGGGAAAAGTGAGTGCACAAAGGCAATGTATGAGCGCGGCTGCTTAACGCCTGACGGCGTCCGTGATAGTCCAATTCGCATTTGCATCGTCTGCATCCGAACAAAACGCCAACTGTGTGCAATCCTGCATTTGTTTCTGTGTGCAACAATGCAACCGAAACGCGAAAAAGAATACGCCTCGCCTGGGAATTCATAACGAACCCTTTACAAGATGGCGGCAGCGGAAAGGGAGGAGGAAAATTTGATCAAAGTGCTCTCCGTACTGTGTCGGCATTTTTTCAATGATAAACGATAATAGAAATGCATTGTGCACTCATAGCGATTGTGCACCACCAATCCGCCACGCGGTCGTAAAGCTACGCTTCAGTCGAGTGCTCGGGCTTAAAAAATGCACAAATGCCTTTGAGTAGACAGACAGACAGACCCCAGAGCAGAGCTTGCCAATAAATTTGCAACCTTCATCCCTCACCCCATCCGATCTCGTAAACGCGGCTAAACGAAATCGTTCTAACGATTGCAGTTTTTATTTGATGGACGATGCTTTTGATTTTTCAACTGTGCTGCCTTTAAGGGTTCGTTTATATTACCGATGCTCCCAGTTTCCACTTCTTTTTTTTATGTAAAATGCATCGCTTGTGTGGAAGGTGCACGCTGTGGTCGTTTGTATTAGCTAGCCATTGCGCGATCAAACTGATTCAGGTGGGAGATCATTTCAACGTGGATGAGTTAAATTCCGATTTCCTAGTTGATTCCCAACCTCAATAAAACGTGATGTAACATCTCAAAGCAATGTTCGTTTTAGTACATCCTATATGATAGATAGCTACTTGCTGTTATCTGTCGACGAGACTCTAAAGCTGCGAAATAAAGGATTGAAGGAGGAGAGAAAGGAGAATGAGGAAAGGAAAGAGAACGAAGAGAAAAATGGAAAATAAAAATAAAAAAATTAAAAAAGAAGAAGAAGAAGCTGAATGTGAAGAATATTGTTAAGAAAACACCCATAGACAATTATCAGAATTGTTGGACCGACAAAATGTTATCCTTTTGTCTTGAAGATTAATAATAAATGAGAAATAATCATACCAATGATTGATAGATAACCTACGCAATAAGCAATAGGATAAGTACAATAGCATCATTGGGAGAGAAGAAGGATATTAGATATTACAATAGCTTTTTAAAAAAGTGTCTTCATACAAATGAAGAGAATGATTTAGAATAAAGAGAACAAAATTAAGTGATTAACAGAAATTTTGATAAACATTGCATAAACATCGAAACCTAACATCATCGCAACATTGGTAAACATAATGATGTGCAGAAAGATGATTGGAAAACTGTTGGTGGGGAAAAAATATGGGGAAAACTAGAATAGTGTAAGATTCAAAATGTGAGAAGATATTGGTTAAAAGAACGCTAATTCAAAAGCTCAACGTAACAATGCAGGACTTTTCCAAAAATCCTCATTATTCAGTGTTATAATTACTGAGCAGTAAATGAGTCATGCGCTTGTCATTGCAAGGATTACTCAGTTTACTGGGTTACATTAAACTAGATCTATGACATTGAGCGAGGGGGGAATTTGCATAAAATTTTAAATAAAATGTCTGCTTGCAGTCGTCCGCATCGACTACAAATTGGGTTTTTAGTTGTCGGACAAAGCAGGCAATTTGTCTGCGTCATTGGACGCTTCTGTAATGCAGTAGTAAATTTTCGGCGACATTATTAACGGCTGAGCCTGTTTTGGCATGTGATGCTGACTAGCTTTGTCGAGGACGACTAGGGAAAGGGGTGGTCGCAATTTCTTGCATCTGGCTTTTGCAAGTACGCTGAGGGAGATCACTCGCTCACTCACTCGCTCATTTGATTGAGGGGTTTGCAACGACGAAATCAAGAAAGAGGGGCGGTATGATCAGTTATTACGTCACGCAGATTCTATGTCGTAGTGCGGTGGTTTAGCGCGTCACGTTACGACGGCCACTCCACGCTTTCCTTCATTAAAACCTCTCCTCATACTCAAGATACCCCTTCACTAGCAGATTCCTCTCTTCTAGTAGGCTACACATTAACATGAATTGTACTTTCTCTCTCAATCCCTCTCTTTCCCTTCCACTCTTTCACACTCTCCCTCCCTTTCTCTTACTCATTCTTTCTTTTTCCCTCTCTCTTTCTCGATCTCTCCCACTATCTCTCTCTATCACTTTATCACTCTCCCTATATCTCCTTCCAACTCTCTGTAACGTACTTTGTCTTCGACAGCGGACGCAATAACCTGTCAATGGTGAAAACAACAAGCCACCGGAAGGCACAACGCAGGAATTTTCATTCGAGTATCTTCTTCTCTTCTTCATACCTGCATGTTAATTTGTTTCAAGACTTCATCAACTTTGAACTGTCATTAGATCATTTTCACGGGAGCACGAAAGTCTATTTGAATTTTGTAGCACAAAATTTACACAGGTATTCCATTCTAGTATGTATACTTTGTATACTCGGTGTGTTTCTTGAATTCTTGCAAATAAATTGATTAATTCAATAATATCTCATGACTTAAATTTTTTCATAGAAACAACTTTCTGAAATTGATTATTTAAATTTTTGTTAATTGGAAATCATTCACAAAAGTACAATAGAATCCTTAAGTTTCATAGTGCAATTACTCAGCTTTTCTAATCTATTCTATCATTTATTAAACTT
This sequence comes from Conomelus anceps, assembly GCA_948455865.1. Lineage (NCBI taxonomy): Eukaryota > Metazoa > Arthropoda > Insecta > Hemiptera > Delphacidae > Conomelus > Conomelus anceps. The sequence continues at coordinate 28,133,508 of OX418216.1, forward strand.
TACACTGTAATTTTGATTTTTGCGTTAAAAAATAACTTCTTCTGAATTATTGAGAAATATTTAAAATTTTCTTTCGATTAATGCAGAATTAATTAATTTTTAAAGGTCATTCCATTAGTAGTATTGAGCCTAAACTACAATTTTAGAAGATCTTAGCATCCCAAAGTGAGTGAATTGTTTTGGAATACCATCTCAAGAAATTGCCACTTAATCATCGAAGAATCCTAATTAAAAGTTCAAAAATTAGCTTACTAAAAGCAACTTTGCAAAAGTATGTACGGTAGGCTACATAATTTGTAAGGACTGAACTTTTATGCTTCAGTGGCAGGATTTCCTTGCGAAGATATACGCTCTGTGGCTAAGAGGGTGCCACCTTCACAGATTAAAGGAGACAAAAATCTGAATTATGTAGGGGTTGTTGGCTGCATTAAGATAAGTGCAATTTTATTACTTTGCGAGTGGACTCTTGTCTTAATTGGAAAGAAAATGAGAACCATATTTCAATCGAAATTATCTCGAAGAGAGAAAAAATTTGCTGAGGAAATATTACTGTACAATAAATTGACATATATTATAATAAGATTGTATAAAATGCAATGCTAGGCCGATTCACCTTAAGAATTCAGTATTGTTTAAATGGAGAGCATTGTTGCCAAGTGTATGTGCTATCGCTAAACAGAGAAATCGACACCTACTTTGAATGTCGGGACTGTACTCCAGCCGTCTCGAGTAGGCTTCGATTATAAACAATAACAATTAGTCACGTCCGGCTCGGTTCCGTGAATAGCATTTGACGTTCCAGTGGAAGTTCACATCAAATTTCGTGTTTTCGCTTTTCGTTGTGTCATTTTTACGAGAACATAATATTTACATTAACAATTAAATATATTTACATGAAATGTTGATTGTGCCATCAACGCTGACAGAGATTCTATTTAATGTTAGTTATCATTTTATGGCAACTGATACGTTTTAACGTACTTTAAACTTATCCATGATGAAGTTATTGGATTTTACAATTATTAAATTGTCAAAATTAATATGTTCAACTTAATTAAATTTTCCAATTCCCTTTCAATGTTATAAATTTCACTGGAGACATCCAGTAACAAATTGACAATTCAGTCAATTTACAATTCAGTAACAAAGTAACAATTTAGTATTCTTGAGAATGTCCTTTCTTGAATTTATTGTGTTTGAAACATGAATCTTAATGAATCGTTGATTTAAAAGAGGACAATAAGATTCAATCAGCAGTAAAAATTTTACGGAAAGTGTCAGCGGTAACTTAGCCGCTGAAAAAACTTCAATAGAGGTCTACAATTTTGAAAGTTGGTCGATTTCGATAAAATTTTAACTCTACTTTGTATACACAAAATAGATATCAATTATGGAAAAAAAATTAATTATCTTCACGCATTCCAAAATTTTGTAGTTTGTAGGTGTATGACGCATCGTTTGCTACCTATCGCTGGATTTGTTTGTGTTACGAGCGGTACATTCTCTGCTGAAAGTCAAGATCGAGCACTATGAGTGCGACAACGTTGGTCAGTGCGAGTGGGACAGATGCATTGTTAACTGCCTTGTGATTAACAAGGATAGAAAGCCTCCATTTAAACAATACTGAATTCTTAAGTTGAATCGGCCTATATTTTTACTTAAGGCACAGACTAATATAAAAACAATTGTAAATCTGTTTGTTCTAAAAGGCTCTTATAATAAGCAAGTCTCTTAATGTTTATTCTTTAAAAAAAAACATGTTTTTTTTTTAATCGAGTGAAATTGATATATGAATTTTATATATGATTTACACTCACTTTTACTGAAATACAGTGTTATATTTGATATTAGATAGAATTTCTTATCAGCTTCATAAAATATTTGGCGCCGACTTCAAAAGGTTACTTGTATGAAATTTAAAATTTTCTCAGTTTAAAGTAACTAATTTATTTTAAACTTTAGTATTTAATGTTTGATTATCATTTCATTGAAGTAGGTTTCTTTTTCTGTTTTAAAATTTGTTTTATTTTCAATACAATTTGTAAAAAGATTTGGTTTTGAAAAATGTTTACTAATGTAAATTCTCTTTGCCAGTAACACATCTCCATTATTATTATTACAGTTAGTGATTATTGCAATGTTATAGTCCTGGTAGTTAATTTATTAATTTACTTCAGTAAATTTAATTTAGTAATTTAATTTAGTAAAAATAATGACATGTTTTAACTAAACACAAATTGTACCTGTATTAACAGGCTGACAACTCGAGTAATGTATAATATATAAAATTATTAAAACATAAAGGAACTTAGTAGCTAATATAGTGACAAATTTTACTGTAATCCGAAACCTGTGAGTTATTAAAATCAGAATTATGCTTTGAATATACAGATGAAGTAACACACTTTTTTTTTACTCAACTTGAAGTAACTACAAGCTTTTCTTCTGGCGAAATACATTAGTTTACCTCATTCTAGTATTTGTTCCGGTAATGTCCACCTTTATTAGTGAAAGCAGTTCAAAGTAGGAGGATTTTGACATTCGCATGTAATTGAAAAACTTGTTTTCATCAGCACAAAGATCGTCAAAAATGGTTTTAAACAATCCTTTTGTTTCTCGAAGTGATAATATCGGATGCACGTGCATTTTCCTTGCCCGTCTCCTTCTTTTCCTCAACAAAAGAGCAAGAAGCAGCATCTCTTCATATGTTTCCGACATGACCGCTCACTACACTAGTGTCAAACAAACTGAACTCGCAGAACACAAAAATACAGTGGTGACCCAACATTGGTGACTGTGTGTAATACATGCCATTTGATTCAATACCCAGCGATAATTCTTGGTCACCAGTGGTGATTCGTCTGGTCACGGGGCAGGGTCACCAGTCGGTCACCAAACGCTGGAGACGTCACCGGTGACCCTAATGTAATAAGCGCCATAAGAACTAGTGCCCAGCAACTAGTCAGATCACCGGTGACGTCACTGGTGACGTCGCCAGGTGACCAAGTCTAATACGGGCCTAATGACATAACGTGGGCTTATGTTATTTCATTAATTAATACTGTATCTTCAAAGCTATTGATTCAAAATTTAAAATGAAATACTGTATTGCCTTAAAATACATTCACAAAATACATTTTTTTTTTCATTACCGTACTCAGATATAATATAATATACCGTACCGGTATAATATGTACCACCCGGTATAACACCCGGTATGTAACACCCGGTATAATATGTACCGTATATTTTTACAAAAATATTGTATTTCCTATTCACGTGTTTTGTCGTTCTATATCTGTCCTGGAAAAATGTTATGTATTTTGTAAATTTAAAATGTCGATGAAATAAATTCAAATTCAATTCAATTAATGGATAATGTTGTTATAGGAGAGCATCGGGAATAATTCGGATGGCTTAATTTTTTAATCGTTATAGATAATTGAATAGTTGAAAAGACACAAAAAGTGTTTGAATTATCAAACATTTTAAAAGAGATGAAAATCCATCGTAACATAATTTCCGATGGCTATCGTAGCGCGTAAAAATAACGTTTGCTTGTGATATGACAATCAAAAGCAGATTTGTGATAATCGACTAGAGGGTTAGTTGACAGAGTTGAGAGCCGAGCACTCCATGTAGTGCTGCTAATTTACAAGCGGCTTAACTTGTATGCAAGCCATTGCTTGGTTGAGAGCCGCTAAATCCGTGATCTGGGTACCACACGCCCGTGGCTTCCAATGTGCCGACCTGTTAATATGCATATGCTTACGTGGCCATGTAATATGATTCATGCCGAATGGGCTACCGTGCTTCCTAATATTAACGTTCAATTGGCAATAATTATTGACAACGGTGATAACAGCTAGTGGAACCCAGAGCTGACATAATCAAATTGTATGGCAGTGTGCAGCCATATTAAGCCGGAATGATTTTTTAATCTCACCAACCGCTAAATTGAGGAGGCACACTTTTGCCTGTTTCATACTCAATGTGAACATCGATAAATCATTATTTGTTGGGTACGAAATTGTATTTATGTGAAGCCAATTCATTTCTGGATCAACAAAGATAACAACGACAAAGTGATTGAAAAATATTTTTACAATCAATATGAACCGTATTCTGGTATTTTCGTCATTTATTTTATTATTTGAGTCATAACTCCTCTTGTCTTCTCTTTATAGGAGAGTACAATAGTGATTTGAGACTATATTGTTACAAACAGGCAGTGTTGCAAACAGGCAGTTAGTCACGCACTTGTTCTATTTAAATCATTCTATTGTTTTCATGGCTGGACATGACTTCGTGACTTCGACATCCAATCCAATCTTCTAATTCTCTCTCCTTAGATGTCTTTGTCATTCCTATTTTTCTGGCAATTCTGCAGCTCTCTCACTCAATTGATTTCTCGAGACTTCTTCAGAATTCTGGAATGATCGAGATCGTGTTTCTTGAAGTTTCTCGAAGCGTCTGGTGAGCTCCAATTCTTGGAATCATACAACTACAACAGCTATATAAAAGGAGTCTACGTGAACTGGTGAATCAGTTTTAGTTACAAAAGCTTGCGTGACAGTTACGTTTTACAACTCGTGTGACAGATTGTATTACAGATCTCGTAGAAGAGACAATCCAGTGCCAGTGGAGTAAACAGTGCTTTATTCAGTCTTTAGACAGTGTCAAGTGCAGAGACAAGTGTTTACTGTTTATGCAGCTTACTAATAGTTTAAAGACGTTGTGTCTATTATTTAGTGATATTATTTGGGACTGTCAAATAACGAATTGGACTGTGTTTTGTAAGTGATTAGTGGCTCTTTTTATCATTTCTTTCTACATTATTGTACAGTTTATTGGACTCTAGTTTCTTTTGTTATTGATCAGCCTGTAATTACTTATTCATTAATTCTTGTAAATAATTACTGAAAATAGCTATTAGCTTGTCATTTGATGATCTGTTTTTATTTAATTAATTGAACTTTCAAATATTTCTGTGTAAATAGACTAATTTGTGTAAATAAAGTGCAAGTGTGAACTTTAGTGTTGCCAGCCTTATTTTAGCTATTAGAACCCGTAACAATATAATTTTCTATCTTACTGAATACCATTTGTATTATTTATCATTTTTTATTGTTTATTTCACTCTAAATAGAAGCTTCTCCTTGTCTACTCTCTGTTATTGTTCTTTCATTTTAGACTCAATTTTCCATATTTAGATTTATAATTTGTTTACTTAAATTCGTTTATTTAAAAATTCAATGGGAAATTTTTTCATTCCTTCTTTACTTCTGATCAAGATAACTTCAAATTCCATAAACTATGTATGCAAGTTTCTGTGATAATCTAACAACTGAAGAGATATCTCTGTCTAGATACAAATGAGCAAGGTTCTTAAACCATGTTTCTATTAACTTTGCAAATGAGATTCCAATAGTAGATAACTAACTATTGCCTATAACGTTAGTTGGAACTATAACTAGACTTTTTTGTAAGAGTAAATTTATATTAAGTTTAGATTTTAGTATAATATAGTGTTGTGTAGAGTGAGTTCCTATTATTGTATTCCATCAAACATCAGTCTCTTTAGAACAGGGGTTCTCAATCTTTTTCAAGGACTGTACCACTTAATGAAAACTTAAAATTTAGCGTACCCCCTAGTTACCGCGAGGAGTTGCTGGGGGAGGGGGTTAAATTAAACGGTTAAATTAAAAAACCTTTTTACATCAAAAACACAGTACATTTGGAAACATATTTGAAACCCTTTACAAAAAATTAATGAGAAGGATGAGCTTACTTCTTAACGTAGTTCCTCAATGCTAGGCTCGAGGTAAAACCTTAAATCGTCCCCAACATTAACCTTGTCTCTGAAGTTCTACGAAATAGTTATACTGTACAACCCTATTGCACTTGTTGGTTCCTAGTAACTCGACCACAAAGTATTCAATTTATTAGATTTCATTATTAAATAATAACCTTGCGTGATTGCGAAACGGAAAAAAATGGTTTCATTTTTCATTAACCTGCCCCGCGTACCCCCTGAAAATTTTCGAGTACCCCCAAGGGGTTCGCGTACCACAGTTTGAGAACCCCTGCTTTAGAAGACAGATCTTAACCATGTAATGTGATAGATATTATTAATAGATAAAGAATGATGATCACTTAACTTTTGAGAAGTTTTCCTCGTGCAGCAATCACGTACATCAATTTTTTATCTGTAAGCACAAAAGATGTGTCGAAAATATTATGTATTGAGAAGCAAGATATCAAATTAGCCTCCATATCATTTTGTAAATATTGAATAAAATTCTCAATTCCATTCATATCGAATGTTTTAATTAGCAAATAGGCCTACAATACATGAAACACTAGCTTTGTAAAACATCTAATTATTTTTTAATTCACATTGAAATGAAAACTGAATAAATGAAATCAGTTTTCAACAAAAACTTTTCCACTTGTCAATGTCTATGCATAGCTACGATTTCCTCTCACAAAAGTAGTAGTCCGGAATAAATGCTCGAACACAAGCATTTTGACTCACCTTTTCACGTGTTCATCTCTACAGGGCCTTCACGTTGGCCCCTTCCAATTTTTTCGCTCCCTTTGCATCCTTTAATGTTATCTATTTCAGGCGAATCGCAAATAACAATCGATCATTGCAAGCGATCATGTCGTGAAGTGTCATCAAATCGGTTATTATTCATAACCTTTCAAAGTTTCTCGTAAAAAGCGGGCTGGATTGATAGGTGCGTTGGCGGACAATATTCGACAACCCCTCTCCCCAAACGAGAGTCAGCAGTCCTCACGCACCGCATTGGTTTGGCCCTGTTTGCTTTTAACGAGATTTTTGGTACCGATGTAAGTCAGAGCGTATTCTTCGTCTGAATATAAAGTAGCTTATAAATTTCACGTTATTTGCACGGCGGCTCTCGATATTATTCGCAGCCTGTCTCCCCCCCCCTCTCCCTCCTCGAATCCCCCCCCCAATCCACCCCTTGCCACGAGCCGCGTAATCATACTCTTCAATAAATTGAACGAAGATTATTCCGACTCAGACGCTTGTCGCATCACTATGCATTCGCCCGCAATATATTTTTATTTAAAATAAACCTACTCGAGAGGATCAAGGACATTTTATTTATATAGCACACGTGTGTGTGCGCGTGTGTGATTGTGTAGGTGGTCGTCTGTGTGCGATTGTTACGCTTGTATGAATCGCATCTTATGAGACTCTATAAAAAGTAACTATGCATTTATTCCGAGCAACTGAATTTATATCTTACGAGGGCATATCCGGCAAGTGAGAAGCGTCTCCTTTTATTACTTCTTAACCGTAGCAATCGTAGCACACACGCGCGTGCGCTGTGCACTTGAAAATAGTTTGATATCGTATTTGCAACTTTTCATCATATTTTTTCAGCACGACAATATTCCGGAAAATGAAATCTCGTAATATTCTGCGAATCTAAAGCAAGAGCAAAGATTATCATAAGATTTTGAGGTTGTTCCTAGGAAATTAAAATTGAAATTGAAATAAAATAAATATATAAAAGGATTATATGTTAAAGGCCGGAGGTTGTATCACTCTTTACTAGTTTTTAAAGTTTTATGACAATGTTTAAATATTGAAGTAGTTTTTTTTTTTTGTTTTCTGTAGTTTTACTTTTATTCGTTCAATTGTTGTATTTCTTCTTTTTTTCGCAAACTTAGTTATTTTTTTGATATTCTTTTCTCGACCAAACAGGTTTTGTAACCTTGGGATTGGAATATTATTGTATGATTGTAATGTTATAAATTAAATAACAAATTTGAAAATTTCATTTGTAATCATGCTGAAGTTGGATAAATAGGATAAAAATTAATAAAAGAGAGTCTCGGAGTTTTCAAACTGACCCAGTGTTTTCAATAAGCAGCATAACGTTCGATAAAGTTCAATAATTTTTTTATAAGTGTTCAATTAACTGAAATGCAATCTCGTAAATGGAGACACTGTTAGTTGTAGAACCCCTGACTACCACACCAACATGGGTTTGATTTCTTTTCCCTTTTTAGTTCGTCATTATATTGGTCTTCACCTCATTACTGAAGTCATGTAGACTTTAAACACCGTATCAAAGAGGAATATTAAACACCATATGAAAGAGGAATTAACTTAAATCTTCTTCAATTTCTGATAGAGGTATTGAATAGTATCATGGATTTCACGATTTAAAAAAAAACAGCAAAGCAAGCACTGCATATTTTCTCATACCAGTAGTACTGGCGGCTCTGGTAGTGCAGTTGGTAGGAGCACTTGTCTGATATAAGATAAGGCTCTAGCTGGCTTCGTTTCCTGCAGCCTTGGGTTCGAATCTCATTCAGCCAAAGATTTTTCTCATCATTCACCCATTCACCTCATTACCCACGCACAAGTCTTCAGACTCATGTGGGCATTATCAGCAATAAAAAATAAACCGACACTCGAGATGGCTTTCATTTTTTTTAAATTGAGAGGGAATATTTGAAAAATTTAAAATCTTCTGGAGTGCCTTGGCAATCTGGCAATCGAGTAGGTATTCATTTCTTTTTTAAATTTGCTTTTGATCATTTTTTAAATTGTAGACAAAATCATATTACTTCAATTATTTCAAGACTTCCTTCCATCAAATGAAAATAGAAATAGGGTTAGAATATTGTTCCCTAGCACCCATCGGAATGAGAAACAGCAAGTTTCTTCGGCTGGCTTTGAATTAATTTCGTAGTAGAATGAACAAATGAACGGGCTAAAGAGAAGAGACTTCGTTCCGAATAAAAGTCTCAACCGAATAAGACAAATTCCTCGGCTTGAGTATTAATGGTGTTATCAGGAAGGCAGTGTAATTCCCCTTTAAACTGGAGGGTGCGAAACTCCTTACATGGCTTTTTGGAGACCCACCGTTAATTATCAGACAGTGTTTCGTCTCACAGTTAAGACGATACTCCACTTCCTTATGCTTCCTCCAGCATTCCTTCTATTCTTCTACTTTTTCTTCAATTCCAATGCTACGGAATTGAGGAATCTGTTCATTCTAATTATGCCCTAATTTATCCTCGTCTTTGCCTCCATCCTTTCCCATTATACACTCGACATTTCTTCTGTCTTCCGTTTTCTCCTTTTCTTCTCCCTCACCTTACTCAACTCATTCAGAAATTACCTCCTATTGTTCCGTGAGACATAAAATCTCGTTAGCCATTCCTTGTTCTCTCCCACACAATTCGATTTCTAGCAAGTTTTAAAATAGGTACATTAGCCAGATGCTCTCATTGAGAATCTGTAGTGTTTTCTAGGAGGCCTACATTACGATTCCAATCCACCGGAGTAAACCTTTTTCTGCTATTCATTCCCTATCTCGTATTGATCATTTATATCACTCACAATATTGTCTGAAATCATTAGATCGAAGGTAGATTATCACTTCCCAAATTAGGTGTTACGAATAACACCTTAAAATATATGAAGTCTATTTATATGGATTTCAGTTGTTTCTTTCACGAAACAGAAGTAAAAATTAATAAATAACATTCCTTAATTAAATATTTAGAATCTGAGAAAGAATTTAGTAAAAATGCTAATGGGAAGTGATAGCCGAGTGCCGTAGCAGGTATCTGTTCAATCAGAGATAAGCTACGAAACTCCTGGGCCATCTTGTAATGGTGACCGATTGGATTGGCCAGCAAAAAAGACTCTGTTCTTCGCTGTAAAATCACTTCCTAGTGGTTCGGAACACACCTAAAACTGTAGGTCCAACTCATCAATCACCATCATCAAATTCATCACCCACGAACAGGTTTCAGACCTATGTGGGCTTCACCCTCCGAAAAAAAAGGGGGGGGGGTGGAAATGAGTCATATTTCAACAAGATTTAATTGTCAAACTACAGTGAGCGTTTTGTTTCCCATCAAAGCTCGTATTGCTTCATAAATCAAATCATTGGAAATAAATTGTTGATACTTCTTGAATTTTATTCAGTAGGGAATTGAATAGAAAGGATTGAAACTCTAATTATTAGAGATAAAACCAGATTCAAGTTAATACGATGAAAATGAGTTTCATAAATTGATAAGTAACAACTTGGTATTTTTTTAAGCTTCAATGAAGTCAATAAATTATAAATTTATTCAGTTATGTTCCTTATTACTACGTTATTAAGCTTGTATGTTATTCGAATGAAGAAATTTTGTTCAATATAATAATATACACGCATTTTTAATACACGTAATACAAGTAAATACACGCATTTTTTATAATTTTTGGCATATTTTGGGAGGCTATGTACCAAACCTCCAAAAATGGCGACTCTTGCCGGAGTTCCATTTAAGAAATTTGACTTAACTTTGATCGATTCAAAGTTTTTTGTAAAGTCAGGAATTCCTTCAGCTGCTCCTGTTTCAGGTTCAGCTTCTGTCAGTTAAAGGCGTTGTTCCTTCATTGAATTGGAGGTTGTTTGGCTGTCAAACGTAAATCACTTGCACAAAGGTAAATAGCAAGATAAACACAACTAATAACATGAGGTTTCCCTCTCATGTGTAGCTCCAGGAGGTGACGTAGGAAATCCTTGATAATATTCCAACTAGATGCTTGAACCACAGCGAGCGGTTTGCTACCCATTTCCACCCCCTCCACCCACACATCAATCACTCAGCCATACCCTCTCTCACCACAATGGAGCTTGACTTGTTCACTAAAAGGTGCAAGAAGCTTGCTTGGGGGTCTGATTGGATACGTGAATCATTCGCTCAAAATGATTTATCTTTGAACAATCAGGATCTCTCGCATATTGTCTTCTAAAGGTTTCTCTTCTTGCTCGATTGCTGGTAACAATAATTTTCTAATCAAATGCTGAATTGAAAGTGCTTCATCGTTTTGAATTACAATGTCTCAGCAGTATTATGAAGTAGTATTTATTATTATAATAAGTATTATAGTAGTATTTATTAGTTTATCAGTATTAATAGCAATATTTATTATTTCAATAACGTAGTGTGAAATGGGAATAGATATTTTTTTCATAATAAATATGATAGGAATAGATATATTAAGCAGACCATAACTGTACATTTCTAATTAGTCAAAAAAAAAATTAATAAATTTTCTCCAGAAAAATTATTTTCAAAAATAATATTATTGGTTGATTCTCAAAGTTTTAAAAATAATTATATTAATTAATCATGGAACTGATTAATTATAGGAATAAGAATTATATTTATTTGGTTAATCGTTGAAATGAGAATAATTGCTGACAATATTTATACAAATTAATTTAAATGGGGCGATCAGACCAGTCATTTTGAATGTGACTGGTTGACGCTAAGCAAATAAAAGTCAGAGGAAAGACACAGTTCCCAAAAGAATTGGAAGCATGACTTAAGTGTAAAGCAATAAAAATAAAGCAAGATTTCTAATGTGGCGGTCAGACAAGTAGTTTCAAATGTGACTGATGGACAAATAAAAGTCTAGTCGGTGACCACTAGACAAGTAGAAAAAGATTTAGTTTCAGAAAAAAATGGAAGCAAGACAAAGGTACCGTATAAAGCAAGACAAAAATTACTGTTCTTCAAACTGTGGTGATAGTTGAAGAGAGAAATTTGCTTCTCTTGAAACTGCGGAATATCAAATGGAAAATTTATTTGCAGTGTTACTATCGGGCATATTGTTGATTTTTTTAAAATTGCACGATTCACGAGAGAGCTATGCTATAAGAAAAATTAGAGGTAGGTTTCCAACTCCATATAAAGGAGAAATTTAGATTCAGAGTCAAAGTTAGAGATTCATGACTTCTTTTTAAGATAGTCAAAAGAAAAAATCCCTTAACAGAGTAGTTCAGTAGACCTTACCAAATTGAAATTTAAACTATTTCAAAAGATTTTACTGCAAAGTAATAGAATGATTCAAGGAAATTAGGAATTTTTTATAAGATAGTGAATACTACACTTCCCATCAATAGTTTAATTTGAGAAAGTAAAGAAGAAAGCAGAAAGCAGAAAGAAGAAAGTAGCAAGCAGAACGGAAAAAGTTCAATTATCTTGACTTTTTATTGTAAATTCAACGAATTTCAGTCAATTTTAATTGTGAATAAATAATATTTCTAATAACTGTAACAATACATTCGCTGGACCAGCTTTATATAGACAACGACGTCACATATTCTCAATTATTGCACCGGATAGCTGGAGCAAATAGGTTGTGGTCGGCTGATCCCCCAAATGTACAGTCACAACAAACTTAAAATAGAAAGAGATATCGACTTTCAGATGGATAGGGCACGGCGAGTAATATCTTTTAATCATAAAATATAAAATCTCAATATATTATATGAAAATAATCAGATAAGCCTCACCGTGACTCAAACCCATAAACTCAAGAACAGGTCTAGGGCACGGCACACCCCCTATCCGTTAGTAATACAAATTATTACAAAAGATCTATGAGTGCACCCTGTCCCAGAATTGCTTCACCTGCAGCTACGACACCCCTATAATACTTAATTTAAATAGACTATAAAAACAATAAATCTTGACCACTCTGAAGTTAATCATTAAAGACTGAGCAAGAGGGGGTAAAATATAACTGCAAAGTAAAAACTGTATATTGAATTTTATTGGGGCGATTTGAGTTATGGTATCTCATGCAAGAGATGCAATGTGAAATTCAATAATACTCTCTCTAAATGTTCATCTGCTGAGAATTCAGCATTAACCTTATTCCAGGATTATATTTGGTAAACGATCTCATGGATAGTTCAACTTTATGGACCACACCTAAGGGTTCGCCAACGTGGATGGAGGTACAATTGATTTGCACGCACAAAGTGAAATATCTTTGCAAAAATCACAGGTTTTCGAAGACACAAAATTAACACTATGGGCCCATATAATAATAAATATTCGTAGACTCACGTATACGTAATTTTCGTTTTCCTGGATGCCTCAAGTAATGTCAATCATCTTGGTCGGCGCCTCGTGTCCAACCGAATTGAATTTTTTTTTTTTATTTAACTGATTTTTCTTGCAATATTCAAAATTTGTACAAATCAATTATAGAGGAATACTAATCACAGCCCTAACTTCAAGTATCACAGAAGAGTAACATAAAACATTAAAGGAACATGAAAATTTAAATTGACACAAAAAACGTGTGTCTAGCAAAAGTTAAGCAAGCATTGTCTGTCTCTCCTTTTTTTTTCAACCCAGGAAGGGGATGAAAAAAAATCGTTCCTCTTTCAAGAATAATATCTGATGATTTGGCAACCAAGAAATAAATTTATAGAATTAAACCCAAATTTCGGGTTGAGTGGGAAAAAAGCAGATTTATGCCAGGAAATACATTACATAATTATTTTGTTATATTAATTTTCAATTAACATCCAGTTGTTGGAATACGGAACATTCCCTATCAGTAAATTTTCGGCAGTCAATTCAGCTGACCATTATCTTTTGCCGACTCATTGAACTGATATAAACAATGTAGGTTTAACCTAAATCAGCTCTGGATGTTATTTAAAAAAAATATATAATGACCAACATAGTGCCATTGTTAATAAGAACAATATTATAATAAAATTTGTGAGTATATTATATTTCTTATTAATTTTGAAAATTTCCTAGTCATATTTATTTGGTCAAACAACACACAGCATATGCAAGAATGCGACTTTACATAAAGCCCCCAAATTAGCAAGCTTTTGCCTAAAAGTTTGGTAATTTCACCATTGAAAGGTGCATTCATCTTTACTTCACTTCAAGAGTGAGACATTGATTGGGACAAGTAGCCCTAACAAAATTTACAATGTGGATATTCCATGAACAATTACTTCACACAAACAACAATCAAGAACCAACATATCACAAGAACAAATATATCACAGCTATCACAGTTACTTAAGGATGTTCCTAATCATCACGACTTCTGGGTGCGTGGAATACCCCTAAATAATCTAAGGTCTTGGGTCACTTTGCCCTTCATGACCTAACATCAATGTAAAGTATGGCCTCAGCTCTCTACTTACATTGTTCCCTAATGTCCCTACGATAACGGGCTGGGTTAGCTTGCAAGCCCCCATCACTCCGTTACAGATCCTAAGCTATGTGATGATGCGAGATCTGTGCTACAATGACAGTCATGTGCTTTTGACCATATTAATATGTTCAATAAGGTAACTTTGTTTGATGCTTTTCTTTCCTTTTTTGCAGGTGTTTGCTTGCTGCATGGTTGCTGTGTGTGCAATGCTTGTGCTTGTACTTTCGGGCTTTCAATAAACTTTTCTTTGGCTTATTCACTTGCTTTCATTCATAATTTCCTTGTTTTGCTTTTCTTTCCTTAATAAAAAAAATTTCTCTTATGTTTTTACTTATTTGCTTGCACCATTACTTGCTTTCTCCTTTTCAATAAAGTTTATTTCATTGTCTTATTTTTCAATTGCTTTTCCTCTTGTTCTTGTTTCTTAATTCAAGTCTTATTTCCTCATTGTATTACTTATATTTTTGTATTTGAGTTCCTTTTATATTCAACATAAATTTGTTATATAATATACATGCTAGTTTGTAAATATATTTTTTTTCTTTTTTCATTGTGCATGCTAACAATATAATATAATTTGCTTAACATTCAACATTAATTTATAAACTCTGTAACAATAATAGTAATATGATTTCTCTTTAAAACATTGATATAAATTTTCTAATTGCACTAATACTAATGATAATAATAAATTCTATGCTTTGCATTTTCCTAATCTAATTTGTACATTTACTTATCCTATATTAGTTACAATAATATCACAGACGTTTTTATTCCTTGAATTTTTCACTAGTTATTTTCAATTTTTTTTTTTTTTTTTTTTTTTTTTTTTTTTTTTTTTTTGTCTGTGATTGTTACAAATAGGTATTTTTTGATTTTATTTAAATTCAAAATAGATTAGTATTTCATATAGCGTGCAATTTCTTATATCATCTGTCATGACTAACATTCATTGACAAGTTTTGATTATTTCTCATCACATAATCATATTATTATGACTTTTCATCAATTTTCGTGAAAATCTCACTAACATCTTTTGATGATATTTGCAAGACAATGTGCTATAACTTATAATACAAAACATGTAATCACCCTTAGTACCATTAATTTATACATTTTATATAATCATAAATTTTTACACTAGCTTAACATATAATACAACATATATTCTTCTCGCGCCTTTGTGCTGGGGGTGTAGACTGATGATGGTCTTGAAGTTGACACAATTCCTATTGGCAGAATGGCGATGGCGGCAGTCGGTGTGATGCGTGGTCTCTCTCTAGAAGACAACGTATCTTGAAGCTTTCTTCTTGACTGAAGGTCTAGAAGTTTGAAGATCTGGCAAGTAGATCGTGAAGTCTGTGCATATGCTACGGTGAAATCAAAAAGGTTATGCAACAAACTCCTTGGTGCTGAATACTGGCAGTGCAGATCACAGCTTCCTGCAGCTACTTGAGGCCAGGCTGGTAGTTAAGAGTCTCGTGAAGCGGGACCAGGTCGTTACAGATGGCATGGTTTACGGATTCCCATGGCAATAGAAAATCTTTCTATCGATCTGACTATACTTGGCGCCGGTATGGCTTGACATTCAATACATTGGTCCAGCCTATGTTTCGGTCTTCAGCCATATTTTTTTAGCAATACTGTATTGCGGGTAGATACCTTCTCAACAATGTATGGCCCTGTGTATAAGTGGAAGAATTTCTTGGTTAATTTTCCAAGGGCATCAGAAGAGTTATGGGCTCTCATCAATACTTCTTGTCCAACTTGATATTTATAAACCTTTATATGTCGGTCATGCTGTACTTTGCGACTGGTAGCTGCTTTTTTCAGGTTTTGGCGTACAAGTTCAATGGCAGGTATTGGTGCATGGATGGTTCCATCTGGAAATTCTACCAATTCCTTGAGGAAATTCATGCTTTCTGTACCAAACATAATTTCATGTGGTGTTGATCTGATGGAATCACTGTATGAATGGTTGAGACATATCTCCAGGAAAGGGAGATATCGAACCCAGTGCTGGTGAGCATCTTTGCAATACACTCTCATAAATCTTGAAATTTCAGACATCTTTCTCTCAACGGGGTTACCGCTAGGGCTATAGCTAGAAGTATAGGATAGCTCTATGCCTTCTTGTTGGAACATATTTCGCCACTTATTACTTCGGAAATATGTAGCGTTATCTGCCAACACTCTGCGGGGCTTTCCAGCATGTTGAGTCCATTGTTGGATTATACATTGTGCCAATTTTTCTCCTGTGATTTTTCCAATGGCAAATAACATAGTATACTTGGAAAACACACATTTTACGGCAAAGATGAATTTCTTCTGGCCAGTTCCTTGTGGTAGTGGACCATAGATGTCCGTGGATAGTAAGTCAAGTGGTTGCTCAGGTATTATGGGTATCATCTCGCCACGGATGAGGAAACGATCATGTTTGGTTCGCTGGCAGATGTCACAGGTGGTGGTGATACGATGGGTGCGTCTATGCATACCTTTAAAGATGCATACCTCCTTCAGGGCTTTCAAAATCTTTTTTGCTCCAAAATGGCCCAAACGCTCATGCATTTCTTTAATAACAGGAGCTACTAATTCTTGTGGGATCAGCACTCGCCAACAAGATGGATTTGCTCTGGAGCAGTGGAACAATAGGCCCCGGTGTAACTTGAAGAGCATGGTTGGGTCTGCTTCACCATGGGGAACCATTTGCAGTTGATCTTTGATCTTAGAGCATTTTTCATCACGAGACTGTGCTTCTCTCAGAGACTGTGTAGTCAACAACTGGTTTTCATTAGTTGGATGGATATGTCTGGGGAATGGCACGGAACTTGCTGGATCAATGATGTAGCAAGTATAAGTTTGTTCTGAGTGGTGTGTTGCATCTATTTCTCTGGATAAGAAATCAGCTGTTTGATTGCTCCTACCTGGTAGGTGTGTCATCTCCAGGTCAAACTCCTGTAATGCCAAGAACCATCTAGATATCCGGTTGTTTGTCATCTTGGCAGTTTTGAGGAATGTCAAGGCTCGGTGGTCAGTGTTGACATAGATTTTATGTCCAAGTAAGAGGGTTCTGTATTTCAAGCACACCTGCACGATGCTCAGAAACTCTTTCTCTGTGACCGAGTATTTCCGTTGGGCTGGGTTTAGAGATTTGCTGTAGAAGGCAATGATACCTTTTTGGCCTCTGGAATCTATTTGGAAAATCTCGGCTCCAACAGCATGATGTGAAGCATCTGCATTGATGTGGAATGGTGCTGTGAAATCTGGGTGCTTGAGCATCACTGCTTCCAAGAAGCGTTGCTTGATTTCTTTGAAGATGTTTTCTTCATGATCTCCCCATTTCCATGGTTTGCTAGCAGACAAAACTTGGCCAAGTTGAACAGTATAGTAGGATAACTGCTCACTGAAGCGCCTGTAGAATTGAAGGAATCCTAGGAATTTTTGCAGTTGCTTCCGGCTATTGGGAGATGGAAAATTCTCGAGTGCCTTAAGTTTCTCTTGATCTTGAGTGATGCCTTCAGCAGATATTATGTGTCCAAGATATTTGACTTCTCTTCGGAACAATTCGCATTTAGATGGGCGTAACTTCATGCCACAGTGGATCAGTCTCTGAAAAATTGTGTCCAGATGTCTACAATGTTCTATCCTATCTGTAGAGGCTATGATGCCATCATCTACATACAGGGTGCAGAAATCGGATATGTCTTCGCCCACAGCCTGTCTGAGGCATTTTATAAATAGGGCCATGGCATTTCTTATGCCAAAAGCAAGTCTGGTGAACCTGAGATTTCTACCATTATAGACAAAGGATAGGTAATCCCGTGATTCTTCATCAACTTCAAGCTGCCAATATCCACTACTGAGGTCTATTGTGGAGTAGACTTTCTTCTGGTGGAATGTTTGCAGGACCTGTTCTATCTGCGATGGACTTTCTCGGTCATTTTCCAGAATGTGGTTGAGCGCTCTAGCATCTAAGCATAGTCTAACAGTTCCATCTTTCTTGGTGACACATACTAATGGCAGGCTGTATTGTGAGGATGATGGCTCTACAATTCCCATATCTTCCATCCTTTGGATCTCTTGGTTAGCGGCTTGTCTGCGGGCAAAAGGTATGGGATATGACTTGTGGAAATAAGTCTGGTGGGGTTTGACATCTAGATGACATTTGAAATGTGTAGCACAACCAGGTAATTCAGAAAACACCTTCTTATTTCTTTGTAGCATTTCTGTCATCTCTACCTTTTCATCGGGTGGCCACTGTTGATTTTGGATTTCATCTATCATTTGTTGGAAATATCTGTCAGTCTCATCAATCACTTTAGTGTTGCGTAGATTGATGAAGGTGTCATATTCGCAAAGGCCCTCTTCAATTTCATATTGGTCAGCAATATGTGGTACACAATTGATGTTAGTTTGTGCCCAATAGATACTTTTAATTTCACCACTGTGATTTTCCAACAATATAGGAGCGCTAGTGTTGATCTCTTTATCCTCAGAGGTTTGCAAGGTTATCTTAAGATTCTTCAGATCGATGATGCCCTGGAAATATCTCAAAAAATCAGCGCCAATGATTATGGGTGGACACTTAGCCGGTACAACCAAGAAGGTATGTGTGAAACAAACACCACTGATGTCTATATCCAACAAACATTGGGTAGAGATTCTGATCCTTTTTCCATAATTGAGGCCTTGTATGAAAGTGGTGGTGAGTGGAAGTATAGGGATTTCGTTCTCACTCTGTATACGGGAGAAAAAGTCACATTGAACAATGCTACATTGTGATCCAGTGTCTATCATTGCCCTACATCTGAGTCCATATGTTTCAATTTCCATATATGTTTGATACTGACTATGATGATCATCCTGGTGAGCTAAATTATCTTCATCCAAGAGGGCATCTATGGCATCATCACGAAAAATGGTGAAATTGATTTTATTTATGTCAGTTGGATTTGTTAAGTGGCAGGGGCGGCCGGAGTCACCTGTGCAGATAAGAGGAGACATTGTTTCACTTTCTGTAGTTGGTTGTATGTTCCCTTTTAAATTCGGCGATGCCTCATCAATAACTATACAATTATCGGAGTACAATTCGAAAATTCCACTCAGATCCTCATCTCTAGATTCAAATTCATCTGATGGTCGACAGAGTACAAACTGGCTGGTTGGATGTTTGAATTTCGCTCGCTGTTGGACGGGGTATCGTTCTTCGTTGCTAGATGGCGTTGGTAGCGGGTGTTGAGAATCTACTGCATATGGAATGTTGGAAATGTCAGTCGGTCTAAGGTTTTTAAATTGATTCATTATATTGACTGCTTTGCTCAATTTATTTAAACTTCCTGGAACATAAGCAGCCGTGCTTGAATGTCAATTATTCTGATTCCTTCTGAATTGATCATTTTGTCTGTTATTCTGACGAAAATTTTGATTATTATTCCGTTCAGGTGGAGCATAGGAGGCATTGGTGGATCCCGAAGGCTGTGATGAAAGCTGAATAACCTTACTTCTTTGATTGGAATTTACTATGCTGTCATTTTCCTCGACATTAATTATATCACTACTATTTTTATTTATTTCTTGAAAACTTCTAGTAGGCCTGTTGTTCCTGTAGTTACCTTGGTGGTGGTTATTGTTATAATTTTGTCTGTGTTCAGTGTGGTAGTTGGAACTAGCATTTCCATTCCTATATCTCTCCTGTGTCCCCTCCTCATGTCGAAGATTAACCCTTGGCGATTTATTTTCTAACTCAAATTGATCATTTACAACTTGCAGGCGATAAAGACATGTTTCAAAATTAATATATGATTCAAAATCATGCACACTCAACGCTATCTGGATATTGCGAGGTAATTTTTGAATGATTATCTGTACCAAATTTGAAATTTCAATGGGGTGATCCATTAGCCCATTTAGATATTTTAAGTGTCCAGCAAAAGCTACGGTGGACAAATTATCATATTTATTATATCTACTGGTAATTAGATATGACAAGAGGGTTCTCTGTCTTGCATTTGACCAATAGGTGGATAAAAACTGCTCAATAAAATTTTCAATACAGCTGAATTCAGACAGTCTGCTTCTAAAAAATATTATAGGCTCACCTTTGAGACTGCACAGTAATTGCATTTGCCAGGCAGGCCATGAGATCTTAGTCATAGAGTTTATTGTTTGGATATGTTGCACAAATGCCCGAGGCTGAATTGTGCTGGGGGTATCATCAAACACAGGTAATGATGTCAATAATTGGTTAGCATTGACACTGTTTCCTCCGCTTATGTTTGCTAAATCACCTTTAATTTTAAGGTATTCAGCTTGTGCTTGCTCCATCTGTCTCTTGATTTCTATAGCGGCGGTAGCATTTATACTCTCATCTCTAATCTGTGTAATATTATTTTCAATCAGGCCGATTTGTGCAGTTTGAGCTTGCTGAACGGACTCAATATCGCTCACTCTCATCTCAACTTGTAGATTTTTATCACTAACCAATTCAGTCACACGAACTTCAAGTGCAGTATTTTGGGTTGCTAGTGTTTCAGTTTGAACACTTAATTGCGTTCCTACCTCTGCCCTCATTAACTGAACCTGTCTGTCAGTATATTTATTAGCAGCTGCTTGCTGTTTGCCTATATCTGACTGTAAACTTTCGACATTTTTCTTAAGCTGGGTTTGAAAGTCATGCTTAAGTTCATTTATTTTTTTATCTAATTGTTCACTCACAATGTCAATTCGCTGTCCTAAATCTGCAGTTGTTTTCTCAGACTGTTGGATTAGCTCAGCTTTCAGTTGAGCTGACTGTTGAATTGACTGTTGGACTAGTTCAGCTTTCAATGTAGCTGACTGTTCAGCTGAGTGTTGAATTAGCTCAGCTTTCAATGTAGCTGATTGTTGTGCTGACTGTTGACTCTGTTGGGCTGATTGTTGATTCTGTTTCCTTAATTCTTCCATAATCACATCTAGGAAGCTGGGAGGAAGTAATTGTTCGCTTGTTGCCGCTCTTCGGCCGACTTCACCTGCCCTAACCTCAACATCAGAAACGGGATTCTCAATAACAGGAGATTGATGGCCATCACTGAATTGAGTAGATGACAGCCTCTCACGTACCTCTTGGTTGAAGGCGACGGATGATGCGTTCTCAATGGCCCTGGGTGCATTCTCCGGGGATGCTGTAGTCGAATCCAGGGAGAAGTGAGTTACAGAGCCTTCTTTAGCCATGGTGAAAATCGACAACCGATAACGACTCAAAGATGTGAATGTCAGGATAAATTTTCAAAAAAGTGCAAGTGTGAGTGCAAGTGACCCAGTTGAAATGGGTAATGTGAAGTTCACGACACGAATTGGATAACCGAAACAGGTCAGTCAGTGTGCAGTAGTTCTCTTGAAGTTCTAGTGAATTGATGATCAGTGAATTCCCCACAGCACAAAAAGATAATACAAACGCGATGAACATAAATTAAACACATATAATACACAATAAATGCTTGCTTAGGTAATGCAACTAATGCTTTTGCATTCAAAATAGTTTTTTTTTCTGCTAGGATGTTCCTTTCTAACAAATATGCAATCATACAACTGTTCTTTGTATGAATTGATCTTTACAAGGTGCTCGTAAGTGACTAAGGGTGATAATATTAACTGGTAATAAATCTGCTTATTGGGGTGTATTTTTCAGTACAGTGGCAAACCCCGGTGGTGTCCTAAACAATCCTAACCTTGCTCAGTCCCTAGTAATTATTTATTGAGTTGGCCTAAGCAATCAGGTACATTCGTTATTACTGGACGTTCTCTGCCACTGGTATACCACTGAAAATAAACATTATTATTACAAGCCCCCAGTAGTCTCGGCCAGGTTGAATAAACGAATCTGGAATACAATATTTTTCAAATATAATGTTAGAGCTGTGCAGTACTCTCTCTCTCCGTCACTGTCCCTTTGTTCGAGGTGCCACTTGTGTAACAATACATTCGCTGGACCAGCTTTATATAGACAACGACGTCACATATTCTCAATTATTGCACCGGATAGCTGGAGCAAATAGGTTGTGGTCGGCTGATCCCCCAAATGTACAGTCACAACAAACTTAAAATAGAAAGAGATATCGACTTTCAGATGGATAGGGCACGGCGAGTAATATCTTTTAATCATAAAATATAAAATCTCAATATATTATATGAAAATAATCAGATAAGCCTCACCGTGACTCAAACCCATAAACTCAAGAACAGGTCTAGGGCACGGCACACCCCCTATCCGTTAGTAATACAAATTATTACAAAAGATCTATGAGTGCACCCTGTCCCAGAATTGCTTCACCTGCAGCTACGACACCCCTATAATACTTAATTTAAATAGACTATAAAAACAATAAATCTTGACCACTCTGAAGTTAATCATTAAAGACTGAGCAAGAGGGGGTAAAATATAACTGCAAAGTAAAAACTGTATATTGAATTTTATTGGGGCGATTTGAGTTATGGTATCTCATGCAAGAGATGCAATGTGAAATTCAATAATACTCTCTCTAAATGTTCATCTGCTGAGAATTCAGCATTAACCTTATTCCAGGATTATATTTGGTAAACGATCTCATGGATAGTTCAACTTTATGGACCACACCTAAGGGTTCGCCAACGTGGATGGAGGTACAATTGATTTGCACGCACAAAGTGAAATATCTTTGCAAAAATCACAGGTTTTCGAAGACACAAAATTAACACTATGGGCCCATATAATAATAAATATTCGTAGACTCACGTATACGTAATTTTCGTTTTCCTGGATGCCTCAAGTAATGTCAATCATCTTGGTCGGCGCCTCGTGTCCAACCGAATTGAATTTTTTTTTTTTATTTAACTGATTTTTCTTGCAATATTCAAAATTTGTACAAATCAATTATAGAGGAATACTAATCACAGCCCTAACTTCAAGTATCACAGAAGAGTAACATAAAACATTAAAGGAACATGAAAATTTAAATTGACACAAAAAACGTGTGTCTAGCAAAAGTTAAGCAAGCATTGTCTGTCTCTCCTTTTTTTTTCAACCCAGGAAGGGGATGAAAAAAAATCGTTCCTCTTTCAAGAATAATATCTGATGATTTGGCAACCAAGAAATAAATTTATAGAATTAAACCCAAATTTCGGGTTGAGTGGGAAAAAAGCAGATTTATGCCAGGAAATACATTACATAATTATTTTGTTATATTAATTTTCAATTAACATCCAGTTGTTGGAATACGGAACATTCCCTATCAGTAAATTTTCGGCAGTCAATTCAGCTGACCATTATCTTTTGCCGACTCATTGAACTGATATAAACAATGTAGGTTTAACCTAAATCAGCTCTGGATGTTATTTAAAAAAAATATATAATGACCAACATAGTGCCATTGTTAATAAGAACAATATTATAATAAAATTTGTGAGTATATTATATTTCTTATTAATTTTGAAAATTTCCTAGTCATATTTATTTGGTCAAACAACACACAGCATATGCAAGAATGCGACTTTACATAACGTAGGCCAAAGGTTTTCAAATGCCTTTGAAAATGAATCTCTACGATTCGAAAACGTTTAGCCTACGCGAGTAGAAATATTATTTATTCACTATAAATAAAAATTGACTGCAAGTCGTTGAAAAGTTTATATTAACAACGCAGATCGTATGGAACAAGAAATCCTAGAAATCAATTATCTGGCTATTCAATCATATTGTTCATTTATTGTGAATCTTGCAACTTTTTAGCTAATAACCTGCGCTCAGGCTCAGCCTTTGCGGGTATTTTATTTGTATTTATTCCAATAAATGTTCACTACATAATTTGTTATATGTATAGTTGAGTCTGTTAGATTTAGAACTACTTTTTCAGATATTTTATTTTCAGTAGAATATGTATTGTATTTGTACACTTTTCTTTTTTTCTTTCAGCAAAGTTTCTTTCAATAAAGTTGAAGACTTTCTGGTGCACCCTGATTCTTCAGAGTGTGTTGGATTTCTCTTTCTGGTTACACCCTGGTTCCTAAGGGAGTGTTTAGTGTTTTCTTCCTCAATTACATTGCTGAAACAAGTTTGCTCCAACCCCTATTGCTTTATTGGAGTTATGCTGTCAAGTTATGCTAGACAAGAAATCGCTCCAAGTATACCGGAAATGGAATGCAGCTGAAACTGGATCCAATTTATTCAGTAGCCAGCGCATACAGCGATTTAAATTCGGGTATTATCATGTTCTTAGTTGCCAGTAGCAGGGATCAACGATGTCGTGTGCAGCGCAGATAGTACACACTCCTGGCACGCTGCTATCTGCAAATGTTTCAAGATTAAAAGTTAATTAGTAGTTTGGGATTAGCGCTGCCTTGAATTACGGACTGTCTCCTGCTTTCTGGCGCTTGTGCAAGCTGAGCTGTTTACATAGAGATTCCCTCTAAATACGGTGTGCTTTTCAAGTCTCCCTCTCTGCCAAAATCCGAAAGAAAGTTTTTCTTTTCAAGTTTCTTGGAAAACGTCTGACTGAAAATAAGTCTCTTTGTATCCTCATGTATCTCTCTGAAAATTAGTCAGTTATCAGTTAGTTAGTTAGGTATTAGTTCAAAAGATAATTATTCTCATCATCTCATATCTTCATGTTAACAAAATTTCAATACTCTCATGCCCCTTAGTACTGAATTAAAGCATTTCATGCTTTAAGAACATTGCATAAGGACATTAATGAAAAAATAGTCGTATTTATTTATTTGTTTATTGTAGATGATGCCTACATGAGTCTGGAGACTTGTGGGTAATAAGGTAATAATGGTAATAAGGTAATAAGGTAATAATAATGATGATAGAAATCCGTGGCTGAATGAGATTCGAACAGAAGGCTGTAGTAAACAAAGCCGGCCAGAATCTTGTCTGATCACAGACAAGTGCTCCAGCCAACTGCGCTACCAGAAAATACCTATTTATATTATATTGTGTGTACAGTATTTATAAAATGATCAATTTCATATGAACAGTCAATACAAATGAGAAATAAAAGAAAGACATTCCACAAATAGTCTTATAATTATTATATAATCAAAACCTTGGTTTCTCTTACCCAGTCTTAACACACTGTTAACATAATAAAACAAATACCACCTGAATGTTTCAATATAGAATCGCTGAGTGCACATTAGTTACTATGACGAAATCTTAATAGTAAGGATGAAATCTTAAGATTTGAAATTTTTATTTTAAATCATTTTGTGAATCCACAACAGTGGATCAGTTCATGCCTGGTTGAAACTTCTGTACTAATATTGACTTTGATAAACTAATGTTCATTATCATGCAAATATAATTTAATTCATCAAAGCTGTTGCATTCAAAGTAAGGGGACACCACTTAAAAAGTAGAATATCTAAGATTTCCCTCGACAGTACTGTTACATAACTTTCGAGAATCAAGTTAGGTATCATCCACTTCTGCAAACGATGAAGATCAGGTTAATCACTGAAAATGGTCGAGATGATGTACAATTCATTAATAATAGTTTACGGTCGAGTTGAATTAGGATGGAGAACATATTTTAGTTTGTGCTTTGATGTTTGCGTTTGTTGATAATCAAATTAGACGTTCTGCAATCAGGAGAATACTGAACAAAGTTGGGAGTAATTGTCGCAAGGAAGTCTATATTATGGCCAGCAGCTGAATGGATGCTGGCAAGTCTCTAGAGTCTGCTGGTGTCGATTTTACCAGTGGCACCATCAATGGAAGCAGGAATGGTGAGTGCACGAGCGTGAGTCCGGTGTATGCCCATTACAGGCATGAAGATGAAACAATCGGCAGCACATTGTCCAGTGGTTAATCCGATTGGAAAGCTTGCGCATTGTCCCTCCCAAAACACGGCAAATCCCTTTGTAGACGAGAACTGCACACATCCTCGCGTATTTACGCTTCAGGAAATCGCGGTGCCATTTGCTTGCCACTCGGGCGTATGTTGTAAATGGACGGAAACCGTGACTCCTCTCCACATGCCCGTCCAGCTATTATTTCGAACATTCTCTTCGAAACTCTTACTCGATCAAACAAAGTGACAAACTGAGAGAGTCAAAGTGTGAGATTGACATAAAGAGAAAGAGTCAAAGTGGATTATTGATCAACTTTGAGTCTATTAATCTTGGCTTCAGAATATCAACAATTATTATCAACAGTCAGATTAGAATAGGAAAGTATAAAATCAATTGCCATTTTCATAAAACAATCATTCTCCTTTAAACAGATTACAACCAATACATCTTATAATAGTGAAATCTATATGAATAAAATTAGAGTTTTGTCTGTACATTTATCAGAATTGTATATTTTTTGGTTATTTTCAAGTTTTATACATTAAATAAGCCGAAAATAGTCTTATCTCAATTTCTGTCTGTCTGTCTGTTTGTCTGTCACGGCCCCAAAGGCATTTTACGCGGCCTTCTCCTGGAAAACGAGAGCATAGATCGGGATTTAAGTTATTTATCAGTATTGAAAACTTTTTGGACAATGTCTTTAGCTATAAAAAACTAAATTAACTTTTTTCTAACAAAATAATAAATGTTTAAAAACCAAGTATTGTGCGATTTTGGAAACATTTCTTCTAAGTTTTTTGCACAGAAGGATGTCTGTAAAAAAACATTAAAAAACATTAAAACCATTATAAGCATAATGTAGAATAGTCTCGAGATGGCTCCTGTGAAGGTTTGGAGTTCAAATGTCCTTGCTGAAGGACACAAAAAGGAGAAATCTATCCTTAAAGGAACAGCTGATAGAAATCAACAGTTTTTAATCATATGGTGGGCCCTTAGCGGCGTTATTCACGCTGTCTGCAGAACTGTGTAGTCGGAGCATTGCAGTCATGTAGGAAACATATGACTGGTAAATCAAAGCTCAGCTTATGTTTCATCCATTATTTCTTTGGTGAAAAAAATATCTAATTTTAATTTATCCAAACAAATATTAACATTTTAGGAAGGTGCGGTTTGTGCTAGGCTCTTGGTAGGTAGGTAATTCGCTAGGTAGCACTATTATAACTAAAATACCGTTGCAACGCACGGGTGAACCGCTAGTTACCACATAAGAACAAATCACGTAATTTATCAATCAGCTGTTCTCAAATATAATCTGAATGGTGGGCCCTTCGCGGCGTTATTTACGCTGTCTGCAGACTTGTGTAGTCGGAGCATTGCAGTCTTTTAGGAAACATATGACTGGTGAATCAAAGCTCATCTTATGTTTCATCAATTATTTCTTTGTTGAAAAAAAAACAAAATTTTCCAAGTTAAATTTATCAAAACAAAAATTAACATTTTAGGAAGGTGCGGTTTGTGCTAGGCTCTTGGGAATTCGCCAGGTAGCACTATTATTACCACATGAGAACAAATCACGTAATTTATCATGATATATCAATCAGCTGTTCTCAAATATTCTCTCTGATAACTGTCACTGAATTGTTTACGTTCTAAGTTTTTTACTAAGCTGCTAACAACTTCATGATCGTTGCTATCAAAAAAGCCGAAACATATTTAGTCGTATTTCTAAACATAATCCGTACGAAGGACGGATAGCTGCTAGTTACAACATAAAAAAGCAATAAATAACTATTTTAGATTGTTACTCTATTTTTCCTAGGCCAACACCAGAAAAGCAAAAAGCTTGTGTGATCTAGGAGAGAGTTGGTGACGTTTTCTTTTGAAGTGTTCAACTAGTAAAACAGGAAATTGACAATACAGATAATTATTTATTTATCGAGACTAAAATGATGCAAAGATGCAGCTTACTTCAAATCTTCAAGTATATATAACCAAAAAAGAAAAAGTCAATATAAAAGGGTTCATTTTATTTATTGGAGTATATTCAAAAAGCGAAGACAAATCTTGGAGTTATTATTCAAGATGATTTTCATCATTTATGAATAAGGGCAATCTTAATAATTATGAATACCATTGAATTATTAAAAAAGGCAATTGATTTTTCATCTAAGTCTCCCCTTCCTCGCCAATATTCAATACGTTATTGTAAAAATAATTCTATTGGTGTAAAGTAGTAAAATATTACATGAGATATAAATGTAATCTAACAAAGATATTTAATAGTCATATGCCCGGTTTCTGAGTTGTTCATTAACTTTTGGACCATTCACTCAATGCTGGAGCAATGGATTAATGATCCATTAAACTTAATGAACAACTCAGAAACCGGGCTAGAGAAGTTGAAGATAGTTCACATCTCACTAATTATATGGAAAATTTCTATTGTTCAATTTGAAAGTTGAAAACTAAAATACAAAGCAGCTCAATTTAGACTTCTTGCTCCAGCATTGAGTTAATGGACCATTAAGTTAATGAACAACTCAGAAACCGGGCATTTAGACGAATACTGGTTCATATGTCGGAAGCCTCTCATTGATTGATACTAGACCCGCCCATTATTAACAAGAAATAGCCTCCCACTAAGGAACAGCCAGGGAAAACGAGTAGAAAACATGTGTCCTATCGACCAGACTCAAAGCAACAATAAAATAAACTTGGAAAATATTGAAGGTCAAACATAATGAAGGTCAAGTAAATGAAAAGTAGCTGATGCAACAAGCAAGTCTTGACATTGACATATTTTATGATTGAACAAACTTGAAAGTATTAAATTGGTTTAAGTAGTTTTTGATCATTCAAACTATCAGCAGAATTTTTCTTTATCCCCTCAGTTAACCTTTCTCATTGAAATGCAAAAATTCTGTATCTTTCTCGACCTTGAACTTGTAGTTATTAATAATTAAATGCTCCAACATGGAGTGCGACTAATGAGTGAGTCCCAGTCTATAAGCCAATAGTATTTGTCGAAGAAGGGTATATACAGTATTAAACTACTCTGTATTTTAGTTTGATAGAAATTGATCATGACGTGACTGTCGAAACTATAGTATCTCGATTGTTAATTATTTCAGTGGTTGTGACAGCATATGTATTATACGTTAGGGATGGCCCCACCATAATATTTCCATCAGCAATACCAATAAGACTGTTTTCTTTTAAATACTTTGACTAGCCTTAATTATTCAAATCTTTGTAGGCTAGTTCGAAACAAAAATTTAGATTTATTGGAAAGTTTCATGCGAAAAAACTAACTCAATAACATTGGGATAAAACTACTGAATGAAGTGGCACATATTTCGGCCCTATCCTTTTTAAGAGTTTTTTTCGCGCTCAGAAAAACCTGTTGCGGTTGAATATTCCATGGTAAACATTAGCCAAACTCCTTTTATTCCAAATCCCTATCCTTTGTCTCTAGAGATATAAATTATCGTAATTTTCATCAAATTCTTTGGCACATGTTCAAAAAACAATGTTTCGTCTATTGAATTCATTATCACCCATTAGTCAAATAGTTTTTACATTTGAACTTTTGTTCTTACAACCTTGGATCGATAGAGCTAGTTTAATCTGAATACAATGGAGAGAGTTATTTATTGTTGGCCCACATCAACTGGAATCTCAAGTTTATTTCTTTGTCGAGCAGCACATCCTACATTCCAATGTTTTTATTGACCTTTAGTTTTTCTTCACTATATAGTTTTTTGGAACTGGATTCCAACAATCTTTATTGCATAAGTACGATCAAATAAGAATTTTATTTTTTAACAATTTGAAGATACGGACACTGAACAAACCTAGAGATGATTTTTTCTATTGTGGGATGGAATAAATGACCAAAATATTTTTTTCCATTGTTGAATAAAATTATTCATCAGATTAGTAAATAAGAATTTCGAAACCAATATGACCATTTCGCTCCTATTCTAATGACAAGTGTAGGCCTATGCTATTCCTGTATTAAACAGAAACTTACTGTGCTTATACATAACGTAGCATCCGATTAAGGGGATATTACTAAATAGATGGGATTAACTTTTCCACTTAAAATTGCATTAATAGGTTGAAAACGAGGAGTTGGTGAGTCACAAGATCATTTGCATGATCTCAGGCTTTTTGTATGAATAAAGTACGTACGTAGTTGAAGTAGTAGGTACTGAAAAGCCCAAATATTATAGCTCTGGAAAATACGATAAAATTAATATACGGTATTAATTCAGTAATTAAACTGGAAGAAATATTAGGAGGAGCTGCTCTGAAAGACATTTTATAAGTTTAAAACAAAACTATGTATTCTCAATCAATTAATCACTCAGTCATTATTTATTCATATATTTATTTACTTTATTTATTTATTTATTGTGAAAAAATTACAATAAATGCGAAGGAACAACAGACTCAAGTCCAAATTGCAAATTTTTAATATGTTAAATTGTCCAAAACAATGAGGTTGATTTTAATGCTGAAAATTTAGATTTACCATAATACTCCACTCAAAAAATAATAAAATGATTCCTTTTCACTCGAAGGCAATTAATTTGAAAGTTAATCCAAAACGAAACTCTAAAACCCGTAAATAATAGGCTATCAAATTCTGTTAAAACTTTCAAACCGAAAAATACTCGTTGCTATGGTAATAATTATAAGCGTATGGCTTTCAACGGTGCTGAGACCCTCACTGTGAGTTTCACCTCGCCGTGAGAGCCATGTTATGGGGAAAATGATGGACCTACTATTTAAGGTGGACTCCGAACCACCTGGTAAATGATAATAAAGCTTATATAAAGCTTTCTTGGTCAACATTTGAGATCGTCTCAATCATATGTCAGACCGATTCATGCAAGAAATCTATGGGGAAACCAATCTTACACATCATCAATTCCGGAACATGATCAATCTCCCGATTGCAGATGGCTTCTACCGCAAAGTGCAGCCTCTACACGCGTTAAGGGGACCTTCCTGCTTACAGGTGCGTTCGATTTGAATCATCGACAGGCAATTACAGTCTTGTCTGAGGTACAAGAACACAGGTTGTCTGAACACACACATATATATGCATAGATTTCAACCATACGGCGCTGACCGCTTACTGTGTCTTGTCGCATGTAGAGCCGCCGGCTGTTAGTTTGGTGATTTGATGGGCGGGGGTGTGTTAGTGGGGAGGTTGGTTGAGTTACAGGGTGGGGGTGTGTTAGAGGGGGTGAGCTACAAGGTGGGGGTGACTCTCGGGACGGCCTTAATGAGTCCGAAAAGGCCAGAGGGCCAGATATCTTCCCCTGCGAATATTAACACCGCTACACTGATACCACTATATCCCACCGATCTCATAAATTTGCTCGACTATTTGCAATAGCCGCTATTTTTCCTCTCCATGTTAATGTACATACACCGCTGTAGGTCCAATGTAATCATCTCGTAAACAAGCGACGATATTAGCATTCCCCGCTTATGCCTCCGGTAACGTAATGGAACTTTATCGACGTAATAACAACATTCGCCTAGCAATAATTTAATGAAATGGACTTGTAACTAACAAGGCAAGATATTTCGAGTGGCTGAATAAATTTATTGCTCGCTACAGATATACAGTGTCAGCTGTTTATCATTTGAAATGGCTCACAACTATCAAGGCTGTGCGCAGGGTTTCTGTTCGTAATTTTTTTCGAACATAAAATGATAATATAAAACTAAAAAAATATATAAATGGCTACTAAATAGAGGGGATTGACTTTTCACTTGAAATTGCATTACTAGGTTGAAGACGAGGAGTTGGCATTTAGGTGATGGCTGTTTAGTTGCCATTATACGTATAAAATAAATACAATATTAGGGCTTTTTGTCAATTGTTTTGTGAAACATGGGGGTTCAAAGTTGAAATTTTTGAGGGCAATGAATCTCACCTACGTGTGGTTTTAAACTTTTGATAAATTTTCTGTAACTAAAATATACCTCCGGGAAAAAAATACATTTTTTAACTCTGATCAAGCAATTAGTTTTTCGAATTTTTAGTTGAAAAATTTCAATTTTTCAACAAATTATTTTGAAAAAGCTATTATTTTGTTAGATTGAAATAAAAGAATATGTCATTTTATTCCTCAATGTGTCTTTTAGTTATGGAAAATTTATCAAATGTTAAAATCACTCAAAAAAAGTAGTAACTTATAAAAATTAACTCAATCATTATTTATTATTAAAAACTAGAAGTAAAAACCAAGAGCAAAGTATGTTCAAAAGAACCGCTCATTGTTTACATTTGTCGAAACTAGGTTATGATTTTCTGTACGGCTGTCAGCTGTGGCTGACACTTTTCGCGCCAAATCAGCCTAGCATAGAGCCGGCAAATAAATAAAAATAATTCGCCAATGAATTAAATTATTATTTGCAACGCCTATCCCTTCCACAAATTGGTGGATTTGAATATTTCAGCTTACTTATTGAATTCTACCCATGACGGTTGTATTGTCCCGAATCACCAAGTTGGGGCAGTATATCTCTTTGGCACGGGAAGTAGTAAGGCTGTGCGCCAGCTACCATGACTCTGATCAAGTCTCGAGTCCCGACTCAAGGCAACAAACAAACGAGTCTACAATCGAGTCGAATCGAGTTTGGTCCGGTTTTGAATCACTCTGGTGGATTAGTTTGTAACTAGCTTTCCATACCCCTAAAACGTTGCCAGATCTCTCGGCTCACGTCTACTCCCCTCTTCGCCTGGTCTGACTAGGCCTTCTTGGGAGGAAGGCAGAGTCGTTCTACTACTCATAATCTAGTAAAGCAAATATAGTTTCCAAGCCTGAGCAACAGATTTTCTAATACCTGAGCTTTCATTCACAAAAATAATCTGATATGTCTGACGGCTAGATAACCTGGTCAGTTTGAGACCTCTGTTCACTTCGGGTGGCATGAGTAGTTTGTACATTGTTTTGTGCTGTGTTTTATTCTTAACCTAATATTGTACAGAATTATAAAATAATAAAACTAATTTTTGTTTTATGACATTAATGTAAGGAGTTTTTTCTTGTGTTGATAATGGCAAAGCAAAGCATTAGTTGGAATCTGTGATGTTTTCCATGACGAAATACTTAATGAACAATCTAATATTAAAACTGACACTGTATTTCACTTATTACTCACATATATTGGAGATGCTTGAGGAATGCAATTCACTTCTGAAAAGAGTTGGGTCAAACTCATTTCACTTCTGAAAAGAGTTGGGTCAAACTCATTTCACTTCTGAAAAGAGTTGGCATTAGTTGGGTCATGACTTTCAATATTTTGTTTTTTATTTTTCAATTCACCCAGGGTTACTCCTAATCCAATCATATCCTCTCTCTAATTTCCTTAATTATCTTCTTAAGTTGAAATAATTTTAGTTATTTTTTCAGTTATTCTATACATTTATTTCCAAAGAATCACATGTCTTTCAATTTTTTGAACAGACATACAGTAAAGATACACCTAATAATTTCATGATTATAAAAAATAGTTTCTGATTGAGTAAAATGGGTGCCATAGCGTGAGTTTTTGGCGCCCGAGGCAAATATCTTAGATTTTGGGGACATTTATTAAATTTGGAAAAATAGCTAATAAAATATAAGAATAAAATTTATTATTATAATTTGGAGAAGGCTTTTTTACAAATAACACTTTATTACCTCATATTCAAAACATACTATAATATTTTTTGTAATTTTCAAAGTCAATTGGCAAAGCAAAGCATTAGTTGGGTCATGACTTTCAATATTTTGTTTTTTATTTTTCAATTCACCCAGGGTTACTCCTAATTCAATCATATCTTTTCTAATTTCCTTAATTATCTTCTTAAGTTGAAATAATTTTAGTTATTTTTTTGCAATTATACTCTCTATTTATTTCCAAAGAATCACGTATATCTTTCAATTTTTGTATGTCTTTCACTTATGTCTCAGTTTTTTAAAGTAAAGTAAAATTCAGTAAAGATACACCTAATAATTTCATGATTATAAAAAATAGTTTCTGATTGAAATAGTTTCTGATAAACCTTTATTGCAGCAACTCCTGAGTTCGTCAAAAGCATTGCAAATTGTCATATTTCACATCAAAATAATTTTGTCTCATACAACATTGCTAGAACGTTAAAACAGATAAAAACACAAAATCACATTCAAAATTAGCCTACCTATCTATAGCAGTGTGTCATTTAAAGCTGTCTATAAATTGTCTACAAAGTCTTGGCCCTTTCATAAAAATCCTCAAACCTATATAATAATGGATTATTCATAAAAAAAAGTTTCAGTCTATGCTTAAAAATTGGATATGGCAGATTTTTGAAGCTCTCTGGAATGGCATTGAACAGTTTTACACTTATAAAAAGAAAAGTCTTTTGTGTGTTTGAATAATTGTAACGGTGAGTAATCAAGTTATTTCTTGTGTTGTGAGTATGTATCACCCCCTATATAGTGGAGTTTTCCAAATTATTTTTCACATAGATCAAACATTGTAAAACAAAGAGGGAAGGTAGGGTCAAAATTTGAAGCATTCCATGTGGAAATATAATAATTTCCCCGGGTCCCTGGACCCACTATTCGATTATGGTGGGGGGGGGGGGGGGTTACTATTCCTTACTTGAAAACCCCCAACATTTAATGTGGGCAATGCAACATTAAAAATATTTTTCCTACAACTGCTCGTAAAGTAGTTCTTTACGTACTGAAAACTAATTGTAAAATACCTCTTTACTGCTCCGCAAGCGGTAAAGTAATTTATGCTCGCCAGCTGTTTTCTTTACGCTTCTGTTTTGATTTTGATGCCTTCTGGTGGATCACGGAATCCATGAAATTCACATAACCTCAACAATGGCGAACGCTAACCAAATCCGCGCATGGTCTGTGATGTTACAAACTACAAGCTTTTATTGTGTTGGAATCCAGAACTGCAGTTTTATGAGAAATGTTGTATGCAATTCGCGCGTGAAGCTTCTTTATCGCTCTCGCAATAGTTTCTCGCCAATGTTTTGGCTCGAGCGATAAAGTCGCGCTTCACGCTCTTAATACAAAAAAAAAACTATTCGCTCATTAGTCAGTTAAAATTAGGTGACTATATAGCCAATTTTTTGTTAACCGATTTATTTTGAAAATTTATTATTTTTTGCCTATTAAATTTAATTGTGTTGTAAGTATAACGTTATTATTCTGTAGCTTTCGACACTCAATGTATACATGCTTTTCTTAGGTTTTTATGATTTTTTAGCCAACCAAAATTAGTGTTTATATTTAGAGTAAAATTGTAAAGGTATGTAATGCTAGGATAAGTTGATTGATGAGTTGTAAGATAATCACAGCGTATTAGCAAAGACGATAACATTGAATGCTTTTTTGTTTACTGCCTAATTTTTGTGTTAAATAATGAACTTAATTGTAATATTTAAATAATTTTCATTTTTTTTAAGTTTTTCATCTCATAATTTGTAGTAAATTTCTGTTTGTAAAGCACCTTTTTCAATTACAGTTCCACGACAGTTTTTATTGAAAGTATCTTTGTTATCTATCAAAAAAGTATTATAATATAATTCCATTCACAATGTAAGCTCTTCAATAATGTAATCATATTTTATGATTAAGATGCAGTATATGGAACAATCGCAAGAATTTCCTATGAAGAAAAATTTGTTTCCTTTGTTTGACACAAGAGCCCACTCAAATTTTGTTCACTCTTTTGATGGACAAAAATTGGTACAAAGCTGGAAGTTTTTTTAATCCACTCTAGGTATTCTAAGTTTGCAAAAGTTGAAATTGAAAAATACGGAATTCTACTTCGATTGATGTACAGTATATCAATATATCCGTTCAATTGTTCATTCACAATCAATTTTCAAAAATCAGGTATTCCTGGGCGCTCTATGTAAGGGTGACCGATTGGATTGGCCAGCAAAAAAGACTTGGTTCTCTGCTGTAAAAATCATTTCCCGTTTGTTCGGACCCACCTAAAACTGTAGGTCCAACCACAGACAAACCACAGACGACGTGATCAATCTGGTTGTTCTGTAATCTGTGGTCCAACTCATCAATCACCATCATCCAATTCATTACCCACTCACAGGTCTCAGACCTATGTGGGCTTCATCCTAATTATTGAATTTTTATTTGTATTATTGAATAATTATTCATTGCCTAATTTTTGTGTTGAATAATAGGGTATAACACAATTATAATATTGAGTATAATAATATACTCAATTGTAATATTTATACATAATTTTTTAGTAACTTATTTCATCTCATAATATTTGTAGTAAATTTCTGTTTGTAGAGCAACTTCTTCAATTACAGTTCTACTACAGTTTTCATTGGAAGCCTCTTTAAATATTATCTATCATAGAAGTCCTACAATATAATCCCATTCACTATGTAAATTATCCAATAAACTATAATGTAACCAAAAGAGTAAGGTATGGAACAATCGCAAAAAGAATAATTCGTTTCCTTCCTTCCAAAACAATTTGGCATATGTTTATTTGAGAGAAAAAGAATGAGGGTGAAAGAGAGTGAAAGAGAGTGAGAGAGCGGAAAGGAATGTGAGAGTGGTACTGGAGACATGTCATTCAAAGCAATTATTTTCGATCTTATAATATTTATTCAAGACTGTAAACAAAATACATTCGGCAGACAGAGCGAGTGCTGGTGTTGCGCGTGAGGGAGCATTGATAAGGAAGAGTAATGAACGAATATGGTTCAAACCGGCAACATAGCAAGTCCTTGCATATGTGTGAGTGAACGTGCTTGCACATTTGCATGAGGAAGTTGACTCTGTAAAACTGAAGAGAATCCAAGAAAACTTTGGGGCAACTTAGCTACCCAACGATTTAATTTGGATTTACAATAATCTCTCTATTACTAGAAGGGATATCAGAGATTTCAATGACATATTTTGTATTTCAATCGGAAATCTAGTTTTTCTGTAATTAAGATTTCAAAAAAATGATTTTTTTTTTAAATGAAAATTTTGTAAAATTAAATACCTCATTACAAAAGCAATACTTTGTTCCATTGATCCTGAAAATTACACTTTTCTATTCACAACCGTTCATGATACTGGTTGCCCCCAAAAATTAACTTTAAGTGCTCATATCTCAG
This sequence comes from Conomelus anceps, assembly GCA_948455865.1. NCBI lineage: Eukaryota > Metazoa > Arthropoda > Insecta > Hemiptera > Delphacidae > Conomelus > Conomelus anceps. Next base: position 28,170,512 of record OX418216.1, read on the forward strand.
AAAATAATTGATGAATTTTTTTTTTATTTATTGCAAAAGACTCTATTTCAGTAGCCTAATAATCTCCAGTCGAAGAGACTTTGAAAAAAAAATATGACCAAAACCCTATTGCACAGCCTGACCAGCACTTGCTGAAAAAATCCTGCCGGAGGACGTCGAACTTTCGTCGAGTCCCAAATAATTTATCCGTTTAGTAATTTTAAATGTTTTAAAAGTTTGTTTAAAAATTACCATTTTTTTTTTTTTTGTTTTTTTTGTTTTTTTGTTCTATGTCCCTGGTAGATGGAATCTGTTTTTAAAAGTAAAATACTGTGATACGCCTGTTAAAAAAGAACTTCACCAAATATCGACCACGAGGGGCAGCCTACGATTTTGTCGACCAAATCCATTTCAATTCGTCAAAGGGCAAAAATTAAGTGAAATATTGGCCAATTTTCTGGTGAAAGTGTGCATCGATAAAATAATATATTTGAATACAACGGTATTCCACGACCGCATTGCGATATACATTTTTATCTGTGTGTAAAGATTTCATATTTCTCTTTATTGCACAATTAGCCCTTAGATCGGTTCAATAAAATTATTTTGCACAAATTTATGAACTTTCAGAGAAAATATTAAAACTAAGTCTGAAAAAGGATTCAAACAATTTTTCTTAATCGAATCTCTATAGCCAAATTTCAAACCATCTCTTGCATGAGACATTTTCTCTTAAAGTTAATAAAAATGCTATATAATATAGCTATTTAAACTTGTGCTTGATTGCGTTGCCCTACGATTAATAGTTGTTAGCGATTATTGTTTATTATTTTTCACTGTGGGTGATCTATGTTGAGGGTCATATAATAATAATAATAATAATTATTATTATTATTATTATTATTATTATTATTATTATTATTATGTTATTGACGTGTGCCAAACATTAAAAAATTTTTAATGCAACTATCAAAATCAAATGAATTTTTTTCTCAATTTATAATTTGGAGTTAAAGGGTTCAAATAAGGTATTTAAAAGATTGGAATATCATTTTTAATAGTGACCTAGAAGTCAATTCCACTTCTAGTACTGGAAAGTGTTTAAATTGTGAATAAATCATTAAGATAATATTTATGAACCATACATAAGAAGAAATTTCTTATACAAATACATAATCTCTTCCCATGACTATTGAATTTATAAATAAATACTACAGCGATTGCACCTTTTCTATATATGTGTGGTTAAAACTTCCGTCATGCTTTTCATTTGATAAAGTAGGCCTAAACTAAAGAGTTATATCATGAAGATTATTGAGGAGATTTTGATTTCAAGAAAAAACAATTTTTTATGAGTTTGTGCATGTGTTCAAAAGGCGAATTGTGTATACTTGATGACTTGCATTCTTAAGATGCCAATCTAGGAGGGTAATGAACATTTTTTTACAGAATTGAGAAATTCCTCTTCTCGTAGTTTACATATATTTATTAATATTATTGAAAACCGATCAGAACACAATTACATTCTTTGAGGAACTTGAAAGTTATTCTTCAAATAAATCATGATAACCAAGAAATGTTGGTAAACTTTCTCATTCAAAGATCAATCTCAAGCTTAATTTTAGCGGTTACCTTTATCTAGCGTTTGAATATTCGTATTTCAGTCTACTTATCATTGCATTCTATAACTGACCTGATTATAACAGTGTTGCAGTAGTTTCATTTTATTCAGACAATTATTACAAACAATTCAATTGACACTAAAATTACTCCTTAATTATCTACGATATTAAAAATAGAGAAAACATCAATGAATAACTTGAATGATCAAATCTACTCCAGCCTTTACCACTCCAGCTGGAGGTACAGCTTTTTTAGGTTATGTTTTACTCTGAGGACAAATCAGTTTGAGAGGCAACATATGCCTATCAACCTTGTTCTATCATAAGACAGGACAATGTCAAGACTTATTTGTTGTATCGGTTGATTTTTAGTTTATTCCTTCTCTGAGTTATTGCATTTCAATGAGAAAGGTTAACTAGGTGGATAAAAAAATTCTGATGATAATTTGAATATCAAATATTACTTTAACCAATTTAATATTTTCAAGTTTTTTCAATCATAAAATGAATCAATGTCAAGACTTGCTTGCTGCATTGGCTGATTATTCGTTTACTTGACAATATGTTTGGTCTTCAATATTTTTCGAGCTTATTCTATTGCTGCTTTGTTTCTGGTCGATAGGACACCTCCTGTTTTCTACTGTTTGTTTATGTCTTTTCCATATTGGGGGCTATTTCTTGATAATAATGGGCGGGTCTTACATCAACCAATAACAGGCCTTCAACGTAGAGTGCGACAAATGAGAGATTCCCAGTCTATGAACTGATAGTGCTTATCTAAGACGGGTATAATGATATTGAAATCTGTGATGTTTTCCATGACGAAATGCTTAATGAACAATCTAATATTAAACTGAGGCTGTCGAAGCTTCTTTTCAGAATTGAAATGCATCCCTCTAGCATCTCCAATATAAGTGAGTAAAGCAATATATAAAAGTGAAATACTGTGTCAGTTTTAATATTAAATTATATTGAGCTATTTATTTCAATAGAGATTGACAATAACTAAATAGAGATTGACAATAACTGAATAGAGATTGACAATAACTAAATAGAGATTGACAATAACTAAATAGAGATTGACTGTTGAATATATTACCCCGATTGTTTATAAATTTAGTGGTTATACAATATTGGTATTATTCGTTATGGATAGCTACCACAATATCACCATTACCAATACTAATAACATTGGAGGGAAAATTGTTTCAATGATGAATAAAATAATTTGTAATTAATAAATTAATATACCCCACTATAATACTATGTGTTGGGGATAATAGAGCAGTGTACTGTGTCCTTTTCTCAATACAGTCTTTTGTGAACAAAAATAATAAAAGCTTTGCTTAGAAGAGGCAAGACAGATAGGTGAGGCATTTTTCAAGCAGCTCAGCCCATAACAAGCCACGCTGAGTAGATTGGAACAGGCTTTTCTAAGTGTCATTCGCTCCATGCAGAAGAGCATACAAGGGACTCTTTTCAATTCAATGCAACTTATCTTATCTGGCAGAAAAGCTAGAGACTGATAGTTAAGGGGTAAGATGAGGTGAAGAAGTCATTTTTTCCGATGTCACCCTATCTTGGGCATTGAGTGAAAAGTGTCTTACTGATGAGCGTCCTTCGCCAGGAATGGAAATTGTCTAGTTGAGTCTGTCAAAGCCCGGCATCGTGTCTACTCCATTATGGTAATCTATGGTAAAAGCCATACGCGAGGATTACACCATTTGTCCCCAACAAGCAACATATACCTCCTTCCCCTTTCCACATGAAGAGCATAGTTCACCCAATAACGTCCGGAAAATAACTGCTCCGGAATTTATGGGAAGCATTGCCTGCTCCAGATATCGGCTCCCTCTGCTTGGAACAGGCTGATCTTCTAAATGAGATTCGTGAATCTATTTGCAGTATTCTCTCCAGTACACACATCTTTAGCATTGAAATGTTCCTCTTAAATGAAGCAGCTCAATAAGTGAAGTGCGTAAGTCTTTGGTTTTTTGAAAAAATGTTCTCTCTTTCTTTCTTTCTTTTCGGAGGATGAAGCCCACATAGGTCTGAAACCTGTGCGTGGGTAATGAATTGGATGATGGTGATTGATGAGTTGGACCTACAGTTTTAGGTGAGTTCCAAACCACCAGGAAGTGATTTTACAGCAGAGAATATAGTCTTTTTTGCTGGCCAATCCAATCGGTCACTTTTACAAAGAGCGCCCAGGAGTTTTGTAGCTTATCTCTGATTGAAACACATGACTTTACTAAATTATTCGTTCGAATTTTTTTCTTTGGAGGATAAAGCCCACGTAGGTCTGATACCTGTGCGTCGGTACTAAATTGGATGATGATAGATTAGTTGGACCTAAAGTTTTAGGTGGGTTCCGAACCACCGGGAAGTGATTTTACAGCAGAGAACAGTCTTTTTTGCTGGCCAATCCAATCGGTCATCTTGACAAAGAGGGCACAGAAGTTTGTATGTTATCTTCATCTGATTGAACTGATACCATCAGATTCCATCAGTTTTCATCAGTTTCTTATTATGAATATCAACTAATTTGTTGAATAAAAAATTGTGAAAATGTCTTAACATCAGCTGAAATTGTTATATTTTAAGCTAGGAGAATAATAGCTCACTGACAAACTTGTAATTTATCATTCTTGTCATGTTAATGACTATGTAGGCTAATATTAGAATATTTTTTTCAAGTTTATCAAATTGAAACAAGACAAAGGAGAAGTATGGGAGGGAAATTGCCTGTTTGGAAAGGTGGAAAGTAACCGAATTTAAATTATTGAATATTAGTATAAAAGTAATAAACTATTGAACACTATCACAATAAAAGATCATTAAACAATGGAAAATTCAGATAAGTTGATAGTTAAATAATAAAGAATATTCTGAAAATAATGATATGCTATTTGCATGTACATGACATCATTTGCTCATTTATCCAATAAAGGCACAAAACAAATAACAGCTGGATTAAATATTATTAAAAATAAAAATTTTACAAAATCTGCATGTTTCTTTCATGATAAATACATGAAAAACATTATTTTAAATTGCAACCTGAATAATTGCCATAGTTATTTATCAAAAACAAACAATCATACAGAAACAATTATGATATTTCAAGCTAGGAGAATAATAGCTCACTGATAAACTTGTAATTTATCATTCTTGTCACGTAGGCTAATATTAGAATATTTTTTCCAAGTTTATCAAATTGAAACAAGACAAAAGTGCCCATCAGTGCTCTAGTAACAGACAATAAAATGCAATGAGTAGAGGAGATGAATTAAGCGATGAACCTTTGTTCCTGGCTGGCTACAATAAATTTCCAAATTTAAAAATGTCTGGTTCCTGGCTCACTTTGTACAACACATAATATCCTCAGAAATTCATTTTCTTTTTTTTTAAATCACTCACTATATTTTATGAGAATAGATATTATAGCTCATGTGTTGGAATAAAAAATGTATACAATTTAGCAATGACGCTTTCTCACTCAGGCCCACTCTATGAAAATCTCGTCAGGGGCCTTGTCAGAGCTCAACTTATATAACACAAACCATATCTCCAGATTTTATAAGATTCCACACTGTGTTCACCCAACAGTGGATGACGTACTCCTTTGACAACTTATGCAGACGAAGAAAGGCTTAATTTGGTTGAGCTAATTCCATTGAAAAAGAAAGAGCCTTTGTCGTCGTTTCTGAGGGGAAGGTATCTTTGCACAGTGTTAGACGCTTTTAGAAGGCATGGTCGATGAGGAATTTCAAGCAAGTGCTGATCTTATGCGGGAGGCAATACTGTAAAATGACGTTCGTATTTTGTAGCAGTGGCGGAAAGGTGAACTGCTCGACTTATTTACATTTATTGAGAGAGCACTTTGTGTGCCGGGTCTCCGGGGAGCGTCAGCAGACGGAATCCTGACTTCTTATTATTACTTTGGAGGAAAAATATTCATCGGTCTGCTATCGTCGAACGAAGAGGAAGCGTGAAATCTCGCCGATTTATCAACAGTCGAAAGGTATCTGCAATGCAGTGCGTGTCTGACGAAGGATGAGCGAATCCTTGAAGAGGGTCGTCGAATACTGGGCTCCGGCCCCGATTCCGGCAGATAATCTTCTCTCGTGTGTCCTTTCTTCTTCTCGTCAAAAAACTCTTCACTTTTGCACTTGTCATTCCCCTCCCCACCCAACCACCGGTCCTCGCTCCAGCGATTTCATTCACTTACAGGGGAACTGCATGTCGTCGCATAAGCACGACCCGCATCCATCAAGAGGCGACGGCTTTATTTTCACTCTCAACAGCGCACTTCACATTCACTCTTTTTTTTCATGACGCAGTGGACGAACACCTCACCGCTTTTCCTAGCCATTTATCTTACTTTTGTCCTACACATCTTTCGATACACTGCCACAATCAACTGACAATCAGCTTACGCAACCGACTGGCATCGTTTGTCTTCAGGGTTTATCCCTAGTCCATAAACTGACTTTCTATCAGAAACTTTGTCTATCCCATTCCATAAACTGACATATCATCAGAAACTTTCGCAACATTATACACCCTAAGTTCTTGGATAGAGTGATCCTCTCCATCAACTATCAATCTTCCTTGAGAGGAGAATATTGCAATTTAGTCATTCAATTTGGAATAAAATTTCCATCTATTTCTAATATTGTTTCTGATATTGCTTTTCCATTTATAAGGAAACCCTGATTATTTCAACCCTTATTAATTTTCTGATATTGCTTTTCTATTTATAAGGAAACCCTGATTATTACATAATTTCTATTTCAGATTTCTTTAATTATTTATTCATTGAAATTGCTATTGAAAAAACAATATATTTTTTTGAGTTCCCGATTTTTGGGTTCTACACAACCAAGTCTCACACTAATTTTTAATTGTGATATTATGTATTTTACAAGAGCATTGACAATTCAGATGGGATAGCATTTAAAGTGTATATCATCATTATAAGTGAGCATTATTCCGATAACATCAATATATTGTCAATGTACTAGATGAGTTAATAAGTGGTCTTATTATTATTACAATAGTTGTGTTCATGTAGTAACCGTAGTAGTATGAAGAAGAAAAAGAAAGTTAAAAATTATGAAGGAAAGTTATTCAATATAATAGAAATAACAGCCCAAACCATAAAAATATAGTCTTCTTATTATCTACAGGAGAAGTATCTAATGAAAAATTATATACGAGTAGAATGAAGAATAAAGCAGCAGAATCATACAGGGATGAAAGCTTCAGAACATTTTAAGTAATTCTAGATTCTTGAATCGAACTATACTCAATATTGGAAAAAAATACTATGACTTTTTAAATAATGGAATCTAAATAATAAAATGACTTTTTAATAATCACTTTTTTTCAATTTTTATAATGTTGTTTTGTTATTTTATGTCTTGGTCAAACTTCATTATTTGTATTTTCTATTTTGTAAAATACTCCCTGAATTATTCTTGAGTTTATGTTTTTATGGCAATTGTGCGCTATCTATTAAAATGAATGGTGAAACCACCTAAAATTTCGTGAGCCAACCCATAACATGGCTAAAACGGTGAGATGAGTCTTTCCGCCAATAAAAGACATACGATTATTTTTATTCATGATTTATACTAAGAATACAAAGAAAATATTTTTAAGATTGTACATAAATTTTCGAAATTATATCCTTATAGATATAGCTCATGCACAAGAAAAGTGACACAACTAAAAAAAAACCCAATTTTCGGATTATTTGAAAAATGCAACTGTTTTTAGTGTTTCTACCAACAGGAAAAGTGTCATATAAGTAACTCAGCTGGCAGCTATAGGCCGATTCACCTTAAGAATTCAGTATTGTTTAAATGGAGAGCATTGTTGCCAAGTGTATGTGCTATCGCTAAACAGAGCAATCGACACCTACTTTGAATGTTGGGACTGTACTCCAGCCGTCTCGAGTAGGCTTAGATTATAAATAACAATTAGTCACGTCCGGCTCGGTTCCAGTGGAAGTCAACATCAAATTTTGTGTTTTCCCTTTTCTTGGTGTCATTTTTACGAGAACATGATATTTACATTATCAATTAAATTTATTTACATGAAATGTTGATTGTGCCATCAACGCTGACAAAGATTCTGTTTAATGTTAGTTATCATTTTATGGCAACTGATACGTTTTAACGCTTTTCAAACTTATCCATGATGAAGTTATTGGATTTTACAATTACTAAATTGTCAAATATGTTCAACTTAATTAATATGTTCAATTCCCTTTCAATGTTATGAATTTCACTGGAGACATCCAGTAACAATTGACAATTCAGTCAATTAACAATTCGTTTAACATCCAGTAACAAAGTAACAATTTAGTATTGTTGAGAATGTCCTTTCTTGAATTTATTGTGTTTGAATCTTAATAAATCGTTGATTTAAAAGAGGACAATAAGATTCAATCAGCAGTAAAAATTTTATGGAAAGTGTCAGCCGGTAACTTAGCCGTTGAAAAAACTTCAATAGAGGTCTACAATTTTGAAAGTTGGTCGATTTCGATAAAATTTTAACTCTACTTTGTATACACAAAATAGATATCAATTATGAAAAAAAAATTAATTATCTTCACGCATTCCAAAATTTTGTAGTTTGTAGGTGTATGACGCATCGTTTGCTATCGTTGGATTTGTTTGTGTTACGAGCGGTACAGTCTCTGCTAAAAGTCAAGATCGAGCACTATAAGTGCGACAACGTTGGTCAGAGCGAGTGGGACAGATACATTGGTAACTGCCTTGCGATTAACAAGGATAGAAAGCCTCCATTTAAACAATACTGAATTCTTAAGTTGAATCGGCCCATACTAGATGGCATTATGTGTAACTTTTCCATCTGACAGGTAGTATACAAAGCCTCAAGAAAAGTGTCACATTTCGAGTTGGGTCGGTTTTCATATACTTTTTTTGTCTATTCTTCTTCTGCAAGTGCCACATTTCGACTTATGACATTTGTCTTGATTCAAGTTATGTACTGTAGACACCTTGGGAAATCGTCGCCTTAGAGCAATTTAAGCCACAATAATGTAGCGTTATAATACATTAAGAGCAACTGATTGACTGGATTTGACTTGCTACGGAAATACGACCGAACTGTTGTGACATGAAAGTTATTTTTGGGCCGTTACTGCATTGTTTGCCTTCGCAGTGGATGTTTGCATAATCTTGGAAAGAGGGTTGGTTAACCGATGGTCGGTTGATCCGAGGTCGGTTAACAGGGTATATTGTTGGTCTGATTAACCTCATTTATCATTGTTTTTATCTATAGTAAGATAGATAAGGGTTGTGTTCATGTGTTTGCAAAACATTTTTGAACTAACAAATGAAATAATTACTTACAAATCTATATCATCTATAAAACAATATTTGGGTGTGTAATTTCCCAATTTTTATACTTTTACTTTTAACGAAAACAAGCGAGGATATCAGGTTCAGCTTGTTCAATCAGCACCACGCATCTCATCCATGAACATTTCAACAGTTGTGTGTAGGATTTAAAAAAAAAGAAATTTTTCCTCTCATCATGAACTTTTTGATTTTTGTATGTAAGATTAACGTCAAACTTGTACCGTATTAATATTATCATAGTATTAATAGTATTAGTATTGATATTATCATAAAGAAAAACCTAATTCATGACGATAATAGACCAGTTAGTATTTGTTGGTTCCTGGTATATGGGTATGCAGTAGACCACTGTTGTAGTCAGTAATAGTCTCCATTACTATTTCCGGGACCTACGTAGCAAAGCACAGGTACATGCTATTTCATGATAATATTGAATACCTAACAAGAATTTTAGAATTTAGTAGAATAATTTTTAGAGAAATACTGAAAATTAAGTGATTTAGAGAAACAACGAAATTTTATAGCTGATTTTTGTAGACTGTTAGACTGTAGTTAATTAATTATGCTAGCATTTACAATTTACTGCCCTTTAACATAAAAGAATTATTTTTGTAGACTACTTTTGTACTACGTTTTTCAAACTTAGGATGTAGTTAGCATTTACAATTTATATTAGAATAAGAAAAGCAATTCAAATATTATTTTTTGCAACAGAGTTTCTCTTGATTTACATTATTTTATTGTTTCATTTAGACTGCCTATGGCTTACATGTGAATCTATTTTTCAAAATAATAAAATTTAAAAACTGATGATAAACTTTTTGATTAGTGTATAATTTTATTGTGATTGTTAATATATCAAAATAAGGGCTTCATAGGAAAAAAATCAATTTTTTCAATAAAATGCTGTTCACTGCTTTCTAAACTTTCCCAAACTCAAAAATTGATTCTATTATAAGGTTTCCATTAGATTATTGTGGAAATTTTTACACAAAGTCTTCTGAATGTGCATTATTATGAAGTTGATGCTGATATCATGTCATAGTGGACATGAATAATCAGAGAAATTATGAAGCAAGAAAAACGTCACAACTCAAATTGGGGTTGAATTTGTGAAAGTGGAGGGGGTAAGTCTAATAAATTTTCTTAATTTCTTTTACGTCATGATTATTTGGGTCTCTATGGTTTGTAAAAAAATTTACCCATGCTCCAAAACCCAACTACTTCTGTGTTTTGGGTTTTACAAAAACACTCAAAACTTCTTTTGCCTCTCCTGTGAAATTGTATGTTTTTGAGTTGTGTCACTTTTCTTGTGCATGAGCTTCTATACTGATAAGATATTAACTATTAGATATTTCGAAGATAAAATCTACCATATTTTACCATAATTCACTCATTTATCGTGATATTTTTCAGAGTTACTCTTTTTCTTAGGTAGTTTTTAGGGCTCTGTTTCAAGTGTTTTACATTTCAAGTGTTTTCCCAACACTTGTTTATTTATTAAGTCAGGAGAGTCACTATAGTCTAGCGGTTAAGGTGACCGACCGGCAATTGGGAGGTCTGTGGTTGGATTCCCGGTGGTGACTGATATTTTTGTGCAGTAGCATTCATCGATTTCCATCAGCTATTCAATGCTGATGCCAATATCCGCCATTGCGGAAGTCTTCAGTATAAATTAATAGCACTTTGAGGAATTCGAAATTTATAAACTCTGTTTATTTATTATACAAATAATTTATTATCCCAAAACAATTTATTACACAAATTTTAAGTAATCAATATTATTCCTGATTTCCAAAGAAACAGAAAGTGCAGATACTGCATTCTGTTTTATACAGTATTTTTTCACACAATATTAAGTAATTTCAAATTTTATTAATTAGCTATTGACCCCCAAAACATGTTTTTGTTGAGATAAATGGTAAAAAAATCCGAGCATTCCATACTATCAGCCCACCTTTGTATAAGGAAAGATCTTTCAAGATTTATCAAAATCAGGACGCATTTTATAGGAATAATACGACACAAAGAACCTGCACAGCTTCAAACTTCATTATACGGTCCTAATAATGGCCACTTTCTTGTTGTGCCGCTCCCTTTGTTGGTCTCCATAACAATATTAGCTACTCAGGCTCTCTGGCATTAAAATGTCCACGTCCGTCCTATCGATGGCTCTCATGGAGCGGCTGCATTGTCCGACCCTATTTGATTACTAGTGCCCACTCAAAACCGGAGAGAAAATGCGGCACGATAGTGAGCTACCTTCAATCATTACAAACGTCTCAAAGCAAGCTATAAACAAACAAAATTAACTAATAATTGAATTATTTTGCACTAAATATTGAATTAGTCAAAATTGAATGATTTTATTGTACGGAGATATTTCAAGTGAGTTTATGGCAGCGTATGTAAGGGCCTTATGTTGAATTTAATGGATATCTATTCATTTCACTAACTTACAATCAATGTGAATACAACATGTTATCTCCCAAAACAAATATCAACTTACTACACGAAAGAAAATGAAATAAAAAATTGAAATTAGACGGAGTAAAGACTATAAAGCAACCTTAGCCAAATATAAATAGTCTAGAACTCACATAGTACCGTAATACCCATATCAATATGTAATACACAAAAATAAGCAATATGCAATATGTAAAACACAAAATTTACAATTGCATATTAATACTAGTCAAAAGTCATTACTAAACATAATAAATAGTATAGAGAAAGACATGGTAAACATCATTAGAAAAATTAATGATATTGCAATGAAAGAAAGACAAAATAAAATTTATTTAATACAAAGCATTCACACAACATTCATACCGCTCACATATCTTCAAGCCGCAAACCCCAACCTCCAAATTATTGTAATAGAATTAATTTATCTGTTGTTTATTGATCATGGATCCTCTAGATTTCAGAAGATATGAGAACAATGAATAATCCAAAGATATCACAATTGTAGAAATATTTTTAATGAATGAAGATAGTAATGAATTTCGAATTCTCAATTTAACTATCAAATGCACTGAAGACTTTTGATATATGAATATCTAGTCTTATATATCAACAGTAACTGATAGAAATGCAAAAATTCAATTCGATGAGTGCTATTATCCAAAAAATCTTACCACTGCCGGGGAGGGGTAGGATTTTTTGGACAATAGCATTCATCAGCTATTCAATGCTGTTGTCAATATCCGTCATTGCGAAAGTCTTCAGTATATATTATTAATAGCTCTTTGAGGAACGAAATTAATAGATTCTGTTTCTGTAGAAATGTAAATTTGAAATACAATTCCCAATTCCTTCCAATACAAGGATATTAGTTAAGAAATTCTCTTTGAAAACGATGCACTGAAACAGTCTTATAGGGTAAAGAATTTTGTTTCAGATTTTAGAGCCGAAAATATAGAAGTCCAATCATTTCAATCACATGTTTATCATGACTGTCTTATTATTATAATGATAGTATCAATGACTTGAATTTATACAATTATTTTTATTTATTCAAATTTCAATACAAAAAGTAATAACCTCATAACACTTGATAGAACCGTTACAAAACTTCTTGCATCAATAAAGCTGGGGTTTCCTAGCTCCACACTAACTTGTGCTTCAGTGTTTTATAGGCAACTGAAAGCTGATCTATAATCACTATTGATTCTGATTTGCATTCAACTGTATTGAAAATTCAAGTTGTGAAGTTGAAATAAATAATAGTCATAATAATGATGTTGCATGATTCTCCAATAATGTAGGTTAATTTCCGAGGTTTGGTCAAATAACTAGAATGTCTGATATTACAGTTTTTTCTATAATAAAGCAGTACATATTCTTTCATTGTATTTCCTAATATACAAGCAACGATCAATTTCTACTTATTTCTGCTTGGTATATCTCACCAATATTATTGTAGAAAAATTAAATTACTCATCAGATCAGAAGGGAATCATACTTTTGAATAAAGGATCTAATAAGATGAGATGAAGATTCTGTGAGAATCTATGATGATAAGATTCTGCTTTAAGAAAGATGGTTAACTAGATAGAAAGAGAAGGTTGACTCTACTTCAAAAAAGAAGATAGCTAGATATAGTATACAAATATTAGATGTATATATATATTTTTTTAATTATATTTCAATTTTGATACATATTCTCCTTTAATTTTTATCTACTAGATATAATACGACGTTGTTACTCCATATTACATTTTCATTTGATATTTAAACACAAGTAATTTAAGACGAATATGCTAGTGTTAAATACACTAGCAAAGTATTTTCAACAATTCTTTATCCATATTATGTTCATATTATAGTGGAAATTGACAGAAACTACTTATAAGAGCAATTATCTAAGTCGTGGCCAAATAAATATAAACTATGAAAATATTTATGAAATCAATTTGAATTGTGAACTTCCGAATGTATTTTTATCAAGTACAAACTTTTATCTTGTATATCAATTAAATTTTTATAGAGTAGGCTAGATGTAGTCTCCTGAGTAAGCTATTGAATTTCTAAAAAATTGTGATCACTACTTTTGAAATAACAGAACTCGAAACAGTATTCAATTTCTCTTCTTCCAAGAGTCAAAAGTTAGAGAACCGTGCACATTTCCACTGGGTTCATGTACACAGCTCTTTCTCTCTCTCTCTCTCTCTCTCTCTCTCTCTCTCTCTCTCTCTCTCTCTCTCTGTGCTGTAAAACTCTCATAACATACATTTAACGGACCCAAACACATATAAAGTTCAATAAAAAGTTTTCTTTGTATCAAAAGCTAACAGAAGTTGCGTATAAACAATAAAATTCGGACATTAGAGCTGTTGAGCAGGAATGGAGGGCTGAATTTCGAAAAGTAGACATTTTCAAGAGAGTGTGTTGTTCTGCTAAAGTTGGTGATGGCCGAATTATGCAGGAATGAAACACAGCAGGGTTATGGTGCAACTTTGCAGACATGAGGATTGAGAGTGGTGCCGCTACTTGGTTAGGTTTTTTTATTCAACTGCTTTACTTTTATTGTATTTCCTAATATACAAAATATACAACCAACGATCAATTTCTACTGTGAACTTAGTTCTGCTTGCTTCCTCCATGAAGCATTTCAATTATCATTCAATTACTTACATAACTTATTTACATTACTGCATTGATTGTTTGATCATCTCTATATTCATAAAATATTACCAAATACATTGAAGTGTCACACTTACACAAAAAATTTAGTTACAAAGTACTTCTATATCACTAATTAAAATCTATACATCATGCCCAATGAGTAACTCCTGCAAGAAGTACAGGGTTCATCTCTACCAAATATTACTTCTTCTTTAAATTAGCACTTTCCTCTAACCGCAGCTTTCTTGGTAATATTTTATTTTTCACCCATATTATTTATTATTTTTTTTTAAGAAAAATTCTAAATTGTGCCTAACCAAAGTTCATCCTCATCTTATATAATAACCATGGGATCTTTTATTTTGAGGTTCGAATTTCTTTTAAATACATCAGAACGTAAATATGTATATGTGCTTAAAATGTTAGAATACCCAGCTTTAAGAAAAAAATTTAAAAACGATTCCACAGCAGGATTTTTCTGCAGAAGTATTTTACCTCTTTCTTGTACACTTTAAAAATGGAAACTGCACTTCAAAGACGAAACATATTATTTAAAAGACTTTCTTTGTAGTAGTGAAGGTGATATTGTGGAAGATATCTGTAAGATAGTGGAACTATCATATGTTTTTAGACAGATGTTTATTATTCTTGTTGTTAGTTTGTTTATATCAGATTCCTTTTGGAAATGGAATAAAGCAGTTGTAAAATGATTATCTTCGAAGTTATTTGAATAATCTTATATTGGCGACGATGAGTAAAAGAAATATATCAAGATCAAAAAACGGGAATGAGCGATTTCCCGAAACGACGAACCGAGATATGAGTAGTAGTATAATAAGACCAGAAGTTGTCGCAACCACATTCATTAAAAACCATATCTGTTGCTCCACCATTATCAATCTTAAACAAACTAAGACTAAAGTACAGAGTAGCTTAATATATACTAAAATACTATACTATAATATACTAAAATACTATACTATGATATACTATATACAGAATGATACTATTGGCTGAGGGTTGAAGTGCCTCTCATAGGCTGACCTTCATTAAAGGTCTGTGATTGGCTGAAGGCCTTGACAAGTCACGCCCACTGGTGGGAGGAGCACCAAGGAATAATCAGTTCTTGGATTCCTTGTTCCATAACGATCTGCGTTGTTAATATTAACTTTTTGTTGTAAATTTAACGACTTGCAGTCAGTTTTAATTTGTGAATATATAAAAAATGTACTCACACGTGGCCGAACGTTTTCGAGTTGTTGAAACCCATCTTGACTGTGAAGGCTCTGTCTGGGAATAGTTTCCTGCAGGCTTAAGTTCGAATCTCATTCTAGATGTTCAGAAATCGATTCACCTCATTACCCACGCATAAGTCTACAGACTCATGTGGGTGCCACCCACAATAAAACGAAGAATCTGACTGTACAAATAATAGAAGAATTAATGAGAAACTGGAAATAATGAATAATAGGTATAAGAAGTAAGAACAGCAATTGGAAATACAAATCAAGAATGAGTGGAGTTTTAAAAGCAGAATATTATTGCGGGTGAAAGATTGTTATATGTATCTGTAGGGAAGGATGAGAAAATCAGAGAAACCTGAATCAAATAAGGAATAAGCAAATGTGAATGGTGAATGGTTCTATAAAAAATATGATGGCAACAGAAGATGCGTCTTATTTATTACAATCCATCTACGAAGACTTTTAAAAAACAGCTGGACCTCTGAAGAAAGCCAACACCTGGAGTTTACCAACTTTGTTTCTGCATGAAGATAGCAGTTAAAGGATAAATTGCGGAAGTGAATCGTCTAATTGGCATTCACGTAGCACAAGGCCCTACTTCCAAAAACACAACATATGGCGTTCAGTGAAAAAACAAGATGTAGGTACCAATAAAAAGTGCATTTGAGAAGCCGAGCTGATTCTCATTCTTGACAGGGCAGGTGCACTGTTGATGCTGCTACTGCTGATCAACCAGCAAACAAGTAAGCCATTCAAAACTGATATTTAATGGAGATAATTCATATAAAGCCTATTTGAAACTGGTTTCTTGCTGATTAATCTTCTATATAAATAAAATTAGAGTTTTGTCTGTACATTTATCAGAATTGTATATTTTTTGGTTATTTTTACGTTTTATACATTAAATAAGCCGAAAATAGTCTTATCTCACTTTCTGTCTGTCTGTCTGTCTGTCACGGCCGCAAAGGCATTTTTCGCGGCCTTCTCCTCAAAAACGAGAGCATCGATCGGGATTTTAGTTATTGAACAGTATTGAACAGTTTATTGACAATGTCTTTAGCTATAAAAAACTAAATTAACTTTTTTTTTAACAGAGTAATAAACGTTTAAAAACCAAGTGTTTTGCGATTTTGGATACATTTTACGCGGCCTTCTCCTCAAAAACGAGAGCATCGATCGGGATTTAAGTTATTTATCAGTATTGAAAACCTTTTTGACAATGTCTTTAGCTATAAAAAACTAAATTAACTTTTTTTTTAACAGAATAATAAACGTTTAAAAACCAAGTATTGTGCGATTTTGGATACATTTCTTCCAAGTTTTATTACCACATAAGAATAAGAACAAATCACGTAATTTATCATGATATATCAATCAGCTGTTCTCAAATGGTGGGCCCTTCGCGGCGTTATTTACGCTGTCTGCAGACTTGTGAAGTCGGAGCATTGCAGTCTTTCAGGAAACATATGTCTGGTGAATCAAAGCTCATCTTATGTTTTATCAATTATTTCTTTGTTGAAAAAAAACAAAATTTTCTAATTTAAATTTATCAAAACAAAGATTAACATTTTAGGAAGGTGCGGTTTGTGCTAGGCTCTTGGGAATTCGCCAGGTAGCACTATTATTACCACATAAGAACAAATCACGTAATTTATCATGATATATTAATCAGCTGTTCTCAAAAAATATTCTCTCTGATACCTGTCACTGAATTGCTGACGTTCTAAGTTGTTTACTAAGGGCCCGTTCACACGATACAGTTTTTGTGCGGTACAGTAAATTTGCTGTATCAGTTATTTTGCAGTGCTTTCGTTTGCATGTACATTTCATATTGTATGTTCACACAATACTGTTTCGACTGGATCCAGTAAAAAAGCTGTTCTAGCCGATTTCTACATTCGGTTTTGTCTTCGAAAACTGTATCACTAAAATCAGCTGTACCGCAAAATAACTATCCGTATCCGGTGACACATGTATTGTACGGGTAATGGATATGTACAAACGATATGCTTATTACGCTGGAAGCAGTCTTCAGATCGTCAGCATTGATCTTCTTCATTGATATTCTTCAGCATTGATCTTCTTATTAGTGAATTCCAGTGTCCAGAAGTGGAAGATATTAATTGTGAAAATTTAATTTCTCTAATATATGAGAGACCCACCTTGTGGGACAAGACTTAAGATTAATATAAAAATAATGAGAGAAAAATATGTAGAATATTGAAACCAGAATTTGCGTACTTTGATCAAAATTTAAGAGAAACCTTCTGTAAGAAACTTATTTAAAAAAATCTTATACAAATAAAAAAAATCCTGGACTGGAATAAATAAAACTGAACTGGAAGCGCAATGGTGGGAGTTGCTGGTCTCCTATCGGGCGCCTCCCCAGGTGGCGGATTGGGGGATGCCTCCTAGATATAGGTGGTACCGGGGAAATGAAATACCCGGGGTGGACCAAAACCAGCATAGAAACTGCTGCCTTGCAGATGGAGGTCAATGGATATCCAAAGGCTAGGGGAAGAAAACCCCAATAGAAAATTGACTGCTGCCTTGTAGTTCAGCATTGGTTTGTTAAAGGCTAAGGAAGGAAACCTGAAAAAATTCCCTGGTCCTCCAGGTTGGGGGTTGGATGTGGGGCTAACTCCCCCACTCCATAAAAAAAAACATTTGTTATGGAAGCACAAAATGATAGGAACAGACGGCCCTCAAGGAATTTAGTAAAGGAACAGACATTTAAACGATCGCTGGATAAGGACCGTTGGCGACAATTACTAGTGCAGGCCAAGACCCGTCCTGGGTTGTAGGGCCACTGAAGAAGAAGAAGAAGGAAGCGCAATGGTAGAAGGAGGAGAGCACAGCAATAAGCAGCAAAGCCGGACCGTGTGAACATCACAGTACAGTTGACGCCGTACAGTAAAAAAACCGTACCGCAAAAAAACTGTATCGTCTGAACGGGGCCTAAGCTGCTAACGACTTCATGATCGTTGCTATCAAAAAAGCCGAAACATATTTAGTCTTATTTCTAAACATAATCCGTACGAAGGACGGGCACAATAGCTAGTATATACTGTAATTATCAAAAATATCTTGTTCCAACTGATTAGTATTGGTAAGTAAATGATACCTTTTCATAGTCAGCTGAAGTTCAGTTTATCAAAAAGTTATGTACAGAATTACATTTCACTAGGGGCTTGTAGGGGCAAAAGCCCCTAAAAAACCAAAATACATAAATTTTTTATCAACCTTCATTGGTCATTTATAAATAAGCAATGATTTTCTAGCATTATAATATAGTTTACAACACAAACTGTATACAATATATTATATACAGTAGATACATTTACATTTAAATGGTGGTTTTTAGGGACAATAGCCTCTAAAACAGTAAACTTTTTTATTTTGAAAATAATAAGTATAAAAAACAATTAAAATTTGGTTTAATTCAAGTTTTATTTACATGAATAGAAATCACTACTTACTTATTGCATTTGATAATTAGTCAGAACCTCTGGATAAACTATGTTTTTTGTATATGAATTGTTTTCTGTATTGTTCTGTTCTCCTGTATTTGCCATATATACTCTGATTCCATCTGATGACCTTACTCTGCTAAATGCAACATATAACTGTCCGTGTGTAAAAACTGGTTTATCTAAGTAAACTCCAGCTTTCTGGAAGGTTTGGCCTTGTGCCTTATTGATAGTTATAGCAAAGGCAAGTCGTAAGGGAAATTGCAGTCTTGACATGTGGAAAGGCATGTTAGGATCTGTTGAAATAAGCTTTATTCTAGGCAAAAATATTATATTTCCCTTTCCAGATCCCGTAATAATTTCTAATTTTATGCATTTCTCAAACATGCTTAATACGATTAACCGCACGCCATTAACCAAACCTGACCTTAGGTTTATATTCCTGATTAACATTACTATGGCACCTACTTGACATATGACATATACAACTATGACAACTCTGTGGCACAGCTGTTTTAATTTCAAAAGATGTAAACAAATTAAACCCCATGTTGTTTTAATGGGAAAAGTTTTATTCTGTTGCGAATTTATGGTGAAAAAATAAGAAAAATGAATAGTTTTCCCTCAAAATTCACGTCAAGACCTTTAAAATAAGACCCCTCCCATCCTTCTACGGCCATCCAGTCACTCACAATTTCTTTACAAAAATTTGACTTACGGAATTATATATTAAGAAGATTGCAAAATATGGTTTAATAGACCATCTGTATGCTTCTGTAATAAGAAATTTACTTTTCTAAGAAACTAGGGCAAATGAATAAATTCAATTAATTTATTCTATTCTGCAATATAGTGTATTGATCAGAAAAACCAAGTACCTTTCTGTCAAATTGGTAAATCAGTTGGTTGGAGTGCTTGTCTGTGATTAGATAAGATCTTGCTTGATTTGTCCCCTGCAGCGTTGAGTTCTAATGAGGAATGTTTCTCATCACTCACTCATTCATCTCATTACCCAAGTTCAAGTCTCCAGACTCATGTAGCCATCATTCGCAATAAAAAAAGAATTCGATTCCATGCACATATTTTGAAACTCATCGGCAATTAATTATTCATTTTCCAGTAACTCATATTTAAAAAAAACAGTCCAAGCTGATTATCATATTGATAAAATTTGAAAAGGATAAACACAGTTGTACAAGTAATAAAAAATAGTAGTTGTACAAGTAGTAGTAGTTTACGCGTTTTAAAAAGCATAAAGTGATAGAACCAGTGGACATGGTTTATTATTTTTCATTTTCTTACCTATCTTTAGATATTTAATACAAGAGATAATCTGAATTGATAAGATTAATTAAGAAGATACAACAGACTTTTAACTCAAAACTAGTTTCTTCGCCGAATTTTGACTGGAGAATTTCAATCTTTTATTATTATTTTTCATTGGCCCCTTTAGCATCCTTCCAAGACTGTGCTGAGAAAATTGAGGTGGATGGATGAAAGCGCTGTATAGTGGAGAAATAAAGGATGATAATAAGACATTTGTTCAAATATAACAATGAGAACTATAAGCTAGATACTGTGCTAGATTACTGCACGTGTATGGTTTTCGTTACTGAAAGTGGAAAATCTTCTATTGTCAGTGAACATTGAACAATGCAAAGAAAGATCGATAAAAAACTTCTGGAAGCTTTTCAAATTTGAGATAATTATATAATAATTTCTATACGCCAGAGCTTCAATTGTGAAAAGCTGATTTCATTACAAAGCGGAAAAATGTTCAAAAGCTTGATACAGTACAGCAGAAAAGTGTATTGTTAGTAAGCAAGACATAAAAAAATGAAAACTTGTTAGGACTTAATAAGCTACATTGATAGAATCTTTCAAAGAAAGCCTGTTTTTTCGAGGGGTAGAATACAAAGCATCCCTGACTTGGTTCTGCGTATAATATACCCAATCCAGATTATGGTTGAGAACTTACGCTTCTTACAGAGAGACTTCTGCTTCTTTTGTGCGCTTCTTGATTCGTGATATCAGTGCTAACACAGTTTATTCAGGCGGAAGCAGAGAGTAAATTGAAGTTTATATTACATTGATCTCCGTCGAGATCTTTCCTGAAACATGAAAATTGGAAAACACAGAGCCAAAGTCAATATTTGTAACTTACTATAGGCTCAAATTCACATATTATATTTTACATTAGTCATTTTTACACATTTATAAAGAAACTAAATTCGTATTTCACAAGAAAAAAACAATTTATTCTAATCAGGGGCATAGCCAAGGGGGGTTCCGGGTCTGGATCACCCACTGGCGATGTCTCAATCACTAGATAAAATTATTTTTGACCCATAATGTTGGTTGTAATAGTAGGATTTATGTCCAGAAACGCTTAAAATGCGGGTTTAAAGATGTTATTTTCCAAATTTCTTTCCCGGATAGGATGAAATTATCTACATAGAAATTAGTCATTTTTTTACACATCTATAGTAACTGAATTCATTCCTATTTCGCAAAAAAGACTCAATCATCAGATTTGCTCGGGAGCATCATATTTATCGTCACTATTGTGAGAGGACACCTCCTTAATACTTTGATTCGTGATATCAGTGCTAACACAGTTTATTCAGGCGGAAGCCTGAGTATGAGCCTAGGGTCCATAAACGGATCCATAAACAAGTTAGAATTGGTAAATTTTAATCACGAAATGCGATGTGAATTAGGCCTGTGTGACAAGTAGGGGCGAATTTGAAGTGCTTCCCCGGGTCCGAACAACTCTCCCCCTATTGGCAATGACTCAGGTACTATTTAGAATAGTTCACTTTTACCCGTAATGTGCGTTAAAATGGAAGGATTTATATCTAGAAACGTTCAATATGAGATTTTAGAGAGGTTATTTCTCTATTTTTTCCCGGGGGAGGACCCCCAGACCACGGTAAGTAGAAAAACTATCTACCGTGCCCCAGACCTTCCTTTTGATCAAGAGAGTAACATATTCCGTCAAAACTGTTGAAGATAATCTCCTATAATTTTAAGGCATGAGTTCACTTATCACAGTCAAGCATAGACTTATTGGGACCTGTAACTTGGATAAAGTGGTCCTCCATTTTTCTTTTGTGAAATGCATTCAAATTATAAATTTACAGCATGAGTAGTCGAAGTTAAAGAAATAATTATTATTAGTTTAATCTGCAGAAGGCAAGTTATTAAGTAATCCAGATTCCAATACATTATATTTCCATTTTTTTTTCTAGTAAAAAATTATACATTAAGAAAAGTAAAAAAAATTTGAAAGAATATTTTATTGGTCGAAATTGTTGATGAAGTAGTGGGTTTATAATTAAGGCAAGAATAGTATCTGAGGTAGTTTATTATCGATGATGATTAATTAATTAATTTGATTAATTCCTAATTAATTTGATGTGGTGACACACACTCATAGAACTTGAATCTTGTACACATTCTTCTCATGAAATGATATGAATTGATGAATGAGGCAGGGCCTTGAAACAAAGAATTAATATAACAATGATTTATGTTTGTCAATGATCAAATTCAGTAGAGATCCATTTGCACACTTCGTCGCTTCAAAAGACTCTAAAATCAGGATTTGTGGGAATAACCAGCAAACGTTCAAATAGAAATACGTTTCGTGCTCTGATAAATAATACAAATTTCTCGTACTCAATCAGAGTGAGAGAAATCGTAATCGCCTGAGTGAACGGGGAACAGCGTGCTTGGATGTAATTCAACGCACGTTGTTTTTTCTTATAAAATGCGCATACGATATCAAATATTGTAGGGCCCATATAAATGTTGGATCTAAAACAAACGAATATTTAATATTTAAGTAACAGATAGGGTTTCCCCCAGGGGTGGTTCGTATTTTTCTCTGGATTCAATATCCTCTCGCGAATGCTTGTCGATTTGTTGCCAAAAGAGTCTGTTCGGGTAAGAGAAAAAAATCAGGGTTCCATGCCGGCCTACTGTCAGTGCTTGTGCTGTTGGGTGATTGCATGGTAATGAGACGCCATGTGCATTGGATGGCTGTGATGAGTAGCAGGGGGTCATTAGAGATGGTTAGGGGGTGGGGGCAACTGGTGAGGGGTGTTTCAGGGGTGCTCGGCCTTTGCGCCTTTCAGTTTTAGGGGGGGGGGGGGAAACCCCGGCGTCGTTACAAATTGGATTTCGAACTCTTCAACAGTCCCAGTTAAGCTTTTCGTGATGTGGGTTTCTTCTTTTCCCTACACTGCCCTCCAAACAGTCATTACATATCCCAAACACACAATCGACGGCTTGCATCTCTCTAAAAACCTAACTGTCTACAAATAAAATTGTTGAATTTATGTTGAAACAATTATTTTGGAAATTAGAATCAATAATTAGTATTATTTACTACAATCTACGCAGTTATCATGAATATTCAACACAATAGTTATTTATGTAACTAGTACGCAAAGTAGTACTCTGCGAGAGAAATGCATTGCGTACAAGCTGCAGTAGAGTGTGGAACAGTTTTTCGAGTGTAGCAACAATACGTTCAGTACAAGTTACACATTAAATTTTTCCAATAGTTGTCGTATCTGGATTGCGAAAAAGTAAAAGAGTGCAGGATTCGGCTGTTTTGCGTATTAAATAATAATTCTGTTTTGCTCAATGAGAGCATAAAAAGCCGCTTTGTTAGGCAACAGTGAGAAAAAATAATTTTAATTAATGATTATTCCAACTTTGACCCCTATTTATTTCTATGTTGTGTTCTCCTCTATTACACATACATATTTTAAAATAACAGGAATATTTATAATATTCAATATATCTTAAAGATAACTAAGCACGTTAAAAAGAAAGTAATTCAAACATAGTGAATCCAGCTATCTTATTTTTTTCTTTTATTTTTTAGATTAATTTTATAGTTTACATTAAGTTTATAGTTTTAGAATACATATATATTTTTCTATTCGAAATATGGTTGACCTTATAATAAGTTCTTTTTGGCCTATACAACCACCAACAGATATTCATGAATTAAGTATACATTACAACATGTATACACATATACAATTTCATGTATACATTATTAATAAAATGAATGGAAAGACACATTACTTATTTCTTTGCTTCCAGTCTATACTCTAAAAGCATATTGTCTGAACATAAAGACTCTTTATGAAATAACACTGTACGAGAATCATAAGAAAATAACACTGTACGAGAACCATGAGAAAAAGTTTTCTTCACAATTTACGCTGCCAAAATACAGGAAAATCAAGTTTGGCAAGAAGTGCAAGGTGTTCAATTAATTAAATGAATTTTTGTTTTTCTGACTTGTCGAATACAGAAGAATTGATATGATTCGATGGTGACAGAACTCTCTTCAGGGGTGGACTCAAGGACGTTCAATCCTTTTAGGGAACGAATGGAGAAAGAATTACTCGTGGGTGGATGACTCCCCTATTAGCCCTGCATTCAAAGGGGAGGAAAGATATCCAACTGAGAATCGGGACAAGAGGAATTTCCTTCATAAAACAATAGTACGTGGGCCTTCAGATGTTACCAATGTATCAAATCCACTCAAAAATCTACCTTACTCACGTGTTGTCTGAATGATTGCCTGAATATTTTATGAGAAAATGTTTCTACTTTCTATGGATCCTAGGCTTAAAACTACCCTCCCGGTACTTTGAGATTGTTGATTTTTGTGTAACACTCTGTAAACATCTGTACTTAATACACATGTTCAGTCGAGACACATGCTAAGAACACCTTTTGAAAACTTCCCAAAAATACTTCAAAAACTGACGGTTTGCTAGCGTTTATCAGCGATCTCATGAACTACTTAGAAAAAAGTGAAAATTTTCGCGAGCCTGCTATTTTATTTGAATTTGTTCCCCCGGATGGTCCAGGACACGAGCGAAACGAACCTACCGGCTAGTATTTTATACTACTGAGTTTTATCTATTGATCCTGTTGACAAATTCATTCAAATTTAGCCAACTATTGAAGATGTCCTGATGAATTCATAATATGAAAACATCCGATTCCTTGAAAAATTATTCATTAGGACTACAGTATGCATTATTATGTGAGTCAATCTTTTATATCGAGTCAATGGAACTACCGTACATTATGATAAACAGAATGATTCTGGAGACCGTCCACTTCTTAAAGATTTATTATTGTCTGTTATGGTACAGCATTTTGGCCGTAAGAATTTTCCTCAATAAATCAGGCAGTCGCAGTGAACCATGATATTAATCTCGAAGAACGCTTCTCGAGACATGAGAGGGGTATAGATTATTTCAAGGAGAACCTATAAATCCTAGTCAGCTGAATTGTATGTATCTGAGTTAAACTAGACAACTGCACCAGATCGAATGGTATGCGACTAAATAAATTTGATTCTTTCTTTATCCATGTAAATATTACATTTTTTTGTAGATTACGTCTTGGAGATTTCTGTTGAGGTTAATAAGGCAAGTCAGATCAACAATTATAAGCATACAATATTACCAATCTTATACACTAGTTAATTGCTAAATCAATTAGCTGAGGTGAGGTCTAATTTTGATGTAAAATAAACTCTTGTACACTATAAAAAGCTATATCAACTAAATATTTGTTCAATTGCTTTTTAAATATTCCTATTTTTTAAAGACTGTTTAAAAACTGCGGTAGCTTGTTGTAGTCACCTACCAATATAACTAGGTTTTTGTTTCAATAAGGTACTTATTGCATATGAGTGGTTAAAAAGAAATTATTAACATCACATACATACTGTTTAGAAAACTTAGATGAAGCTATTTTCATAGTGCTGGATATTTATGAACGATAGAATTATTTGTATCATCTTAATTATACTGTATTCTGTAATGAGAATCGAAGTGATGCAATTTAATGAAAGATACCTTTAGATTCTATACAGTTTTAGCATCAAATTTATTTTAGGCTAAGTAGGCTATGAATTTCTACAAGTATTTATTGTTTATTAAGTTTATTGTACCTATTTCATTGTTGGAGAAGTTTATTTAAGTAAAGCACGATTCGATCCCGACACAATATCTTTGCGATTTCTAAATGAAAGGTAACATTCAGTCATTCAGTTTTTTAGTGGTATTCTTCAGTTACGTTTCCGGTATAAATATCCTAAAATTTATATGTAGGATTTTTTTAACATTAATGATGTGCAATTCAAATAAAGAAAAAATCAAAGATCTGTAAATTTCGCCTCAATCCATTATTTATATAAAATATATTATATTATACACAATTTATATTTATTCACATAAAGACTAACTGACTCACATGGTAAAAAAATGAAATTTATAAAAATAATTGTTTGGTAGATAATATACCATTAAGTAGCTAGTTGGTTTTAATATCACATGAATTCTAAGGATACACTAAGCTTAGTTGGTAAGAGCATTTTCCGCGAAATAGAGGGTTCGATTCCCGACAGTGGAAAGATTTTTTTGATAATAGCATTCATCGAATTTTCCCATTTCTATTTGTTAATGCTTTCAATATTCGTATTCCGAAAGTCCTTAGTAAAATTTGATAAGATGTAATTGAGAATAAAAAAGGCTTAAATATTGATTGAAAAAGAGCAGCAATGAATTTCCAAAACCGCCTGGTAAACAAAGAGATAAAACTTCCTTCCCAAAGTCTACAACTGGAAGCTTTTTATGAAGTCACTTATTTGAATTTATCACAAAATAATGCTCACATTTTGAAGATTTACTCAGGCTTTCTTTCCTCCTCACTTCTGAAGTGGTCTTCTCCTTAACGTCAAATTCTGACATCAAATACCCTCATTAGTGGTGTTACATCTGATACTGACGTGCGAGAGTTTCGCTCCATGATGAGTAAAGTACTGTAACTTGATAAGTTTCAGATGCTTACTGTACATGCTACTTGATCGATTAGATCCTACTTGAGAATATTCTGATAAGGCTACTTTGAGCCATCAGTAACATAAGACACTCTTAATTAGATCGCTCAAAATGAAGTGCTGACACTAATCCTGCCAGTAGATGTTCACATCTAAGTATGTGAACTCTTCAAACAAAAGCGCATCATATAAGTAGAGTTATAGGTTTTTCAAGGCAGTTGTTAGGTCTTGTAAGCTGGAAGCATCGTAATTATTCTACTTGGAAAATATGAGCTTTCACAAATAATTTCCATACAATAACGTCTTCGTTCATAATCACCATAAGAGAGTAGAGAGATTTTCAGCCGTTCAGTCCTTATTAATTACAAATTAATAAATCAAAAAGGTTAGAATATCTTTTTCAATTTTTATATTCATTTCATATCATTATCAATAATTTCAATAACATATTTGAAAAAAGAAGGATTTCTTTTTAAATTCCAATGAAATTTTTTATAGATAAGCTACAGTATTTTGGATTGATGTCATAATAATAGATAATTATAATAATAATGTGTTTCGGAGGACACGTTAAGCCTATCGGTCCCGGATGCCTAAAAACAGTCGTTAAGAAAGTCATTCTTAAGTCAGTCTACGTGGTGTAAGGCCACATGGCCTAACAACTGATACCAGACTTAAGCCAGCCAAGTCACACGATATTATTATTATTATGATTATTATTATTATTATTATATTGAACACACCTTCTTTCTGTGTAGCAGGTACATGTCAAATGGCAAAACGCCTTAATAAAAGAAAAAAAAAATTATTATTATTATTATTGTTATTCATAGTGCTTAGTTGTACATATATGAGCAAAACTCATAAATATATGGCCTATATAGCCTATATGTCCAAACACTCGTCTGTTGCCAACAGTCAAGGACCTTATTCCCTCTTCAACACTGAAGGGACAACTCTTTAATATAACTTATTTTACTTTTTAATACTTTCAAATTATTTTCAATGTTCAAATCGTTTTTAAGAGCATTATATTTAATATGTTTATTCCTGTATATAAGGCTCCCTTCTCATAAGCAGTAAGTCTATGCTTGGGCAAATAAAGATTGTTGTTACTCTAAAATAAGAAAAAATCTGTTTGAAATTGTGATGAATTCACAATGTTTTGAACTTCGCGCTCAGGTACACTCTTTTGTTGGCAGTTGCTAGGTACACTATTTTAAATTTTATGGAAACCATTTGAAATTTTGTATATAAATTTCTGTGAATTAGAATAATTAATTATTGACATTAATATTCGACTTGCTCTTAGTGTATTAAAATAAATATAAACTAATGTAAATCAATATTATAAGTATATCCTGCACTTAATGAGAGATGTGTGATTTAGAAATTTAGAAGGCTGGCTAGCTGTAGAATCACGAGAGGTGGCGTGATCTCCAGTTCTCATTTTTTATTGGTTAAGTCAAGAAAAAATGTGAGTGTTTGTTAAAACTTGCATCTCATCAGGTAGCATTATTTTTTGAGGCTTGGCTTGGTTTGGTTTTGTACTTCTTGATGACTTGAGCTTAAAAAGGGAAGACAAGCAATGAAGTAGAAATTATTTTTTTTTTATTGACGATGAGTTGAAGATATTAATTTTTTCATTTTGAAATGTAGAGTAATAATTACAGTTTGACCTTCCAGTTTTTTTATTTATCTTTTCAAGGGATTGAGTTTGGTTAGTCTTCATAAATGTAATTGAATTAAATATCACCACCAAATATTGGGTAAGTTTTTCAAGTTTCTAATGTCAGTAAATTATCAATTCCTATTGTGTCTTAAAATTGAATTCTGAGATAAATATGTCAGTAATGCAAAGATTTAACCTATAATTACTCTTTAGTTTAATTTCAAAGATTCTTATTTCTAAGAACACTTCAGGTTTCGTTTGAGAAATTCATTTGTCTAAGTTTCTCTGTGAAGGATCTAAAGGTTACCGTAGATGGACCATAAAATTTGTTTTTCTGTTAGTAATTTCGAATGTAATGTTTTTCCTTTTGAGAAAGCCTTTACTAGTTTGTTGTGGTTAAGTATTCTTAGCATAATGCTAAAATTTCAGTAATAGGTGAACTCGATTTAAATAATTATAGAAGTTTGGACTTTTCTTTGGATAGGAATTAAATATGTAATATAAAAGATTAGATAGATGAGATAAACTATGAGTGTATTATTTCTGAAACGTTTTACAAGAAATAACTTGGGAAATAACTTAAACTATTTAATGAAAGTAGCAGAGGTATCTCTATTTTTTATTGAATGATTTTGTAATCAAGAACTTTATGTCTCTTTAAAATCTGAGTTTTATGTCTTTAAAATCTGAGTTAGAAAATCAAAATTTAATGAGAACGAATATTTGACCCATAGAGTATATTGTTGTATTCTTTTATTTTTGGTAAATTGTGAAATTGATTTTAGTTTGTAGTCAAGAGAGTAAAGAGCAAATTGTAGGACAAATTGATTAATTTCAGTGGTCCCAGTGGGAGGTACGAGTTCTGGATCAATTTGGCATCACTAATTACCAGTTAGAAATTTCAACCTGATTTGGGATTACCAGATGAATCCTTAAGTCTGCTAATGGAGGGCAGAGACAGGAATATGAATATGTACCGGTAACTGTAGGATGAGTGTTCTGTGGACCAAATCAAGGTAACATAACAATAATTTCTAGAATTAGTGGGCCCACTCGTCGATAGTGCGATCGATTATATGGACTGACTTGAGGACACATTTGTGGGGGAAAATTTAATAGTTGAAAATACATCAAGAGAAAAGGTTTAGTAGTTAAAAGTTTAAAGTATGCAAGTGATGTTTGCCTCAGGAAGAATATGATTGGTAACAAATTGTGACCTTTAACTATTTGATTGATATTATTTAATTGTGATAAATTTCTGTGATATTGTGTTGTATGGTTTTTGAATATGTTTGGTTTAGACAACGAATTAGCTTTATTTTGTTAAAAAAGAGTAATAAATCTGGAAGGTCATTACTGAAGCTGTGTTTAATTGTCTCTTCCGTTTCTTGTTGATTAGAGTGTTTGGTCAGTCAAGCAAACAGTAAAAATGCTGTTTGGGTAATTTGTTTTATGTTGTCCGTTCAAAATTCAAAATTTACAATTAAAATCAATAAAGGACGGCATAAAATAAATAATAAGGAAACCTGTGAATGGGGTGGGGTAGTTATAGGTAATTATCTCACTATTTATTTTCATGAACATTAAAATGTCAACCATATAATTATAATATAGTGTTAAAAGGTTGAGTCTGAGAAATAAAAAATTACCATATAATCTTTATTTAATTTTATTGTGTAGTTCCAGAACATTAATTGAAAATCTATTAATAATATACAATGGAAAATGATTACTTGTATAAGAGGTTTTAACAGTAAATATATAACTTTGATGAAAGGAACTAAAACTATAATTGAGGTTATTACAAAAAATGAACTATTAATCCATTTAACTATTAAAATTATGTAATGTCAAATTTTTTAATGTTTGAAAAAGTTCTATAGAGCTTTTTGGAAAGATTGCTTACTTTTAAATCTCATTATTTATTTACTCAGAGTATTCAAAATTAATCCGAAATATCCCTAAACGGTAAATTGTGTCAGGATAATATGACGGTCAGTTATATTGAAATCGTGGCATTGTTAGGTCATCATGTTTCTTTAAGTTTTTTAGTAATTTTTTATTCCGATAAGTATTTTTTTATCCTTACTGGATCAGTCAAGGGAAGGTTCACGGTACACGTGAGTTTTCAGGTTTTCAGACGAAATCCAGAAAGCTGGTAATTGATTTTCGAGCTGACTGGTATTGTTCGTATGGTATTGTGTGTGCCACGTACTGCTGGCAACTGGAGGTCCATGAGATTTTTTCTGACGATAATAATTATTAAGCTAGGAGTTTTGGCACACTCCAATTATAAAACAAGAGAAATCGAAGGATGAGGCCCGTTAATCCTTTCTACTTCTCAGAGGCTCGTTTCGCGGAGATAACTGACTCTATTATGAGTTCTGTTATTACGTCACACACATTCTCCCGCTTCCGACAGGGTTGTAAGTGGTTGAGAGGGGTCTTCGAATCGACTTCCGTTCAATATATATAGATAGATATCGCGGAATGTCTCCTTCTCTTCCCTCCAGTCACAATTCACACCAAATTGCTTCGACGTCCATTCAAGAGTAAATGGTCACTTGCACTTATGTGATGTCCTTCCATTATCGCCATAATTACGTTCTGCAGAGTCGAAAGCTGTCGCCATTGCCGCGATTTCTATTTAGTAAATCCTGTTCCCAGGGGTCTTCACTTGATAATTATTTGAACCTGACCCGATCTACACGCTCTTGGCAATCTCCTTCTCCTGTTTACTCAACCCTTATCTCTGGCCCACGCCCTCTTGTTCCTGACGCGAAAAATTTAACGGCAATTGATGAAATTGAAGGAGTGAGTTGGACAAATTTATTTGTCCAAGAAGAAGTGGGAGGAACCATTGAATACGAGAGAAAGAGAAAGGGAAGAGAAGCAGTGACAAAGAGAAAGAGAAAGAGGAACAGAAACTGAAATGTAATAATTATACCGGGTTGACGACTTCTGTTACCCAATGCAGCTAGAAATTTTAAATTTGAAATGTAGCCTCAGTGGGAGGTGACGAATAATAACACCAAAAACCTAGCTTCAACCTTTATAGCCGTAGGAGGTTTAAGCTTGAAATGTTCATTTAGAAGTGGTGAGTAAGAAAACAACAAAGGATCAGGTGGAATAGCTCTAGGACTAACTTCTTCCCTAATAGTCCTAAAAGCTTGAAATTTGAAATGTAACCAAAGTGGGACGTGGCGAATAATAAAATCAAGGAGAATTTTTTATGAGATCGCAGCAACGCTCGTCAGGCCAGCTAGTTCTATATAGAATATAATATATATTTATAGAATATATATTTCTGCTTAATTATTAACCTCCATAATCTAGATGTTCATTCACTGATTGGTGATATTCACAATTTTACTGAAATAAAACATCTATAAAAAAATATTATTACGATTGAAGTAGTTTCTTGATACACTGACGACTGGTAAGACGTCTGACATTTGAAATTGACTAGCTTTACTAGTCCATTAGATGATATCTACAATAAATTGATCAATTGAATTATTAATTCAATAGACAATAACTAGAACGAGATTGCAAAAATTGATGATTGAATTCATTGGAAATAAATTAAATGATAAAAAATAGAATCATTTTTTCGTTTCAAAGAAAAGTTTTTATTCCACTAAAACCATTATTATTCCATAAACTATTAAATATTAAGATTTTAAGCAAAGATTCTGTCTTTGACCAAATGAATGTCAAGTCAACTTTGTATTTTCACTTACGGACGAAATGTGGTGTTAGCCAAAAAAGCACAAAAAGTTTTGTACTGCATTATTTGTAATTATTCTGATAAACTCTTCACAATCAACTGTTCAAAAAAATTCAGAGCTGGCTGCTGTAGCGTGAGTTCTGTTTTACAAAAGTAAATCGACGGCGACATTTTTGGTGTATTTAAAATCCTGAACAATGTTCCAAGAAAAGACTGTCTTTGTGATCGCTTTCCGGATGAAGAGTTATGCGTGCAGGCTGTGTGGCAGGATTGCATTGAAAGAGATGTGAACACACGCACATTTTTGGCAAAAAAAATTCTATCGTAGGAGGGCTGCAGCTAAAAACTGAGTTTGAACAAGAATGAGAGGGAGAATAATGGCTATGGAAAAGGAAAAAGCTTCATGAAAGCTATGAAGGTAATTGGCTACGGCAAGGAGGAGGGACTCAAGCCCTTTCGGCCTGCCTAGAGTACAGAGCGGCTGATGGAAAGGAAGGATGGAAAGGAAGGATGGAAAAGAAGTAAAGTGGAAAAGAAGAAAAGGACAAAGGAGAAGAGCAGAAGAGGAGAGAGATCAACCATTCAGATCACTGTGTGTGTGCTTTGTTTTTTCGTGGGAGAGAAATCGGCAACGCATACTTAAAGCCTACAAATAGCGCTCACGCACGCACCGCAACGCACACTGTTTATGCACGTGGTTTTGGGCAACATGCAAAGCCCTCTCGAGCACACTCTTGACAACAGACTCAAGCAGATATGTAGGTCTACAGTAAGTCCGTTCTTCAACTTCACAAGCTTACTTACCCCGTAACCTGCTTCTTTTTCTATTTTGCAAAGCTGAATTCGTTTGTGGCCAAATCTTTGAACAGTAGTCAAGTTTGGTATTCACATTATAACACATTATTATATATCATAAATTAATGTGAATAATAAATAGCTTTAATGACGCTGTGCAATAGAACATTATTTAAATCATTACACGTTATCCACATTATTCACATATGTGCATAATTACCATGAGAGGGATACTGCAGTTCCTCCTTCGATGCAGCAAACGTGCATATGACAAATGAAATTGACAATTGGTCTCAGAACAATAAATAGCATGAATGTATAAAACCTAGTCATAAAATATTAAAATCAGCAAATGTATATAAACAATTCTAGTAATGATATCAACTAAATTTTAAATAATTTATCCATTTACATTAAATAATTAACAAAAATCATTTAATTAGAAGAGCTCTCATAACATTCTCCAAAAGAACGTTTTTCAATAAGTAGATTAAGAACAGTTTTTTTTATTTTTTGAAAGGCGAATCTCGGAAATGAAAAATGATTAAAATGTTCACTTAAATTTTATTATGTGATTATAACATCAATGCAAATTAATGCTTAAAATGGTGCTTGCAACACAGTGGAGCATCCAATACTCGAGGATAATAACTATAACGAAACCAGGCACATGCTATGAAATAGTTTATGAACCATTGCAACGTGAATTCAGCGTGCATATCAGCATTTCATAGAATGTGCTTGATATTGCTAATTATGTAATTAATTTTGTTAATATCGATATTGAAATTTTACTTTGTTAATTTTGTGATTTTTCTCGAGCAATTGCATGCTCCATGTGCAGCAAGCACCACAGACCAGAGACGAGCATTAAAGTGGCGCTACAAAAATTGGGAAAGAGACCTCCAGTGTTTACCAATGATACTGTAACCTTCTAACCTATCATTTTGTACGCAACGGATAGAAATAAGAAAAAAATGTTAAATATGAGTAAGAGGAATGGATAGGAAAATTAATGTATTGGTGGACATGCTAGTTCCCCTTATCATGCTATTTATATAATATTCTAGTATTCCCAATAACCGTCTCTTCTTTTTTAATTATTAATTTTTATAGGTACCTTTTCTTTAAATTTTGTAAAAAATATTATGTTACGTCATCAAAATTCTCCCGGGAATGCTCTGTGAGCTATTTTATGCAAATAATTTGTTGTCAAAAATTCATTTATGAAAGTAGGTTATCCTACTAGGAAGAAGAACATCAATCATATTATTTCTACAGATAATAAATTAATAGTCATTATAGATCATGCTTTTTCAAATCCGGAAGACTGTGTTTCTGCGAATTCTTGTGAAAAGTCTGGTTAATGCCGTACCTCACTAGGATTTTCTCTGGTCTAAATCATTTGCTGTACAGATGCAACTATAAGACGATGATAATACTATTTTTTAAACTAGGTAAATTTACATAAATAATGCACTCCAATCTAACCTTATCAGATCAAATGTGAATTGAAACGATTGTTATTATTTTATATTAGATGACAGTGAAATCATATTTCAATATGATTCAATAAAATTGAATCATTTCTATACGAAATGAATATATATAAGATATATATTGTAATTCAATTATGAATCATTTTCAAACTTCTTTATTGATCTCTGCTCCCAACATTGTGACTAGGAGTTTAAGAGGTATAAAACAATGCTGCAATAAAAGATCATTCTGTTCTTATCTCACTGAGAATTACAGAATCGTTATTGTTGTGAGGAAACGTGATTACCAACAAACTTTTTTTTTTTTTTTTTGAGGATGAAGCCCACATAGGTCTGAGACCTGTGCGTGGGTAATGAGTTGGATGATGGTGATTGATGAGTTGGACCTACAGTTTTAGGTGGGTTCCGAACCACCGGGAAGTGATTTTACAGCAGAGAACAGTGTCTACTAGAGCAGTAATGTTACAATCTGCAGAGCATTACACGCTTCAATACACAATTCGGTAAAATGATCCGGCTGCAAAGTTGAAAAAAATTGTTTACGAAAAAAGATCTTCGGATTGGAAAGGAAAGTTGAGGCTTTCTTTGAACGGAAACTGGCAATAGCCACCTGGCATGGACCGGTTCCTTGCTCCTCTTTGTTTGTGTCCAAGCAACCGGTTCTGTTTTGTCTTTCTCCATCATCATTATCATCATAATATTCAATTCTCATTCTCTCATTATAGCCCCATTTCTGCTTGGCTTTGTTTTATCTCACCGTTCATTTACTCCCCCCCCCCCCCCCCTGAATTACTCGGTGACATCATTGTGGATCATCGCTTCCCAACTACTTCCTACCACCCACAATACTCACCCCCCCCCCCAAAAACTTTGTCAACCCCCTCCAACACCCCTCAGACTCATCATCATAAAAATCGCAAATTGCTTGCTCTTCCTTAAAATCGTTACACGAAAAACACTAGGATTCGGTCTCATTCTTTCAGTTTCTCCTCGTTTTATAGCTACACATTTCAGTCGCCCATTATGTTTCACCATTGTTAGTGCAGAAATTATTGAGGCTCACACAGTGATTGATAATAATTATTATTATCCAGATATTCTGCAATTTTGGTTTCTTAGTGACAAGGAACATGTTTTTTTATGTTACAAACTAGTAGGTCTATGGATAGGAAAACAGCAATAAACTAACATTTACGTGCTAAGAACGCTTGCTGGCTTCAACCGGCAGTACAGTCAGGTTCTGACTAAACTGCAACTATTCATGGGCAGAGTTGAAAAGCTCGCACATTGAAATGTCATTTTCAGGAGGAGGGATCGAAGAGAGTATGTGTATGAGTAGAAAGAGAAAGAATGAGTGAGTGTATGATAGAGAGTGTGTGTGAGAGTGGGAAAGAGAGAGTGAGCGATTGTGAGCGAGTGACTAGCGGTTTTAGCAAAGTGAACGAGCTATACCCATCGATATTTAAGAACACTTAAATATCTATGGCTGTTCTTATAATATATCGATGGTGTTCTTATATATCGATGGCTGCACCTTGCACACTTCATAACTGACACGATTTTTTATCTTCAACATAACCATATAGTTACCATTTCAATTCATTAAAGTTATCATCACAGGCGATTCTTCACCTGTTTTGAAGTTGCAGAAATAAGATACTGTCCATTGTTATACTGTAGATATCTAAATTTCTTCAAAGATAAAAAATTCTGGTTATGAATTTGAATTTTTATACAAAATAGATGAAAATCATTCTGATTTATTTTTTTCTCCTCTTCTTTTTCCCGCTATTTTCGAACATCTGTACATTCCTCTTCATTCATTTTTATTTATTTAAATAATTATTTTACTTTGTATACTTGACCTACTAAGTTCGGCCAACGCTCAAGCTCTGCTTTGCTGCGTCAATGAATTTTGATCTGGTTATTATTCATTTATTTTTTCAACTTGTATTGTTATTTTTGTGTCAATAAAGTTTATTTTTTATTTTTCAACTGCAAATGGAATTCTGATGAAACTCAGACCAAATGCTACTCCAGCGGTCACGGGTACGATCTCCGTTGATCAGCTTGGCATATCCTGTGTTACCATTCACCCGATTACCCACGCACAAGTCTCGGACTTATGAGAGCATCATCAACAGAAAAGAGATTTGTAAAGTAATACTGCGACTGGATTTATTACCATATGAGTTGACATCAGGCATCGCTTTCTTGTGATATTTGGTAGAATTATTGGGAAGGATCGTACAAGAATATTCCTCGACTTTTATAGGAAGAATGGTGAAAGAAATCATGCGGAAGCGAATGCATGGAGACAGATGATGACGAGCAAAGCCAGTGTGGAAAAGATGAGATAGTTTGAATTCAAGTAGAGTTCGAAAGTTCTGAGCGCCGTATTATTATGAGAGTTCCCATCTTTGAAAAGGAATCCCATACAGAGACGATCAAAATATGTGATTGTAGCCTCTTGGAAACTTGAGCGATATTTCCAGAGTGTGACAAAGGACGATGGCTTCGTGCTGAGAATAAATTCAGAGTATTTTCTGAATTCGACGTCGAACAGGGCATATTTTTGGTTCAGAGCTTGATCCTTGAACGAATGCTTATTTTTAGGGAGTTCGAAAGTTTAAAGAAAACTCGTGATGAGTTGCATTTCTATGGGTTATCTACAATACAATTGGTGGAAATAATCCTGAGATATTACAAAGATACTATAATTAATTAAAAATTAAAATTTTTATAGAGCAATATAGTGTAGTTTTGCAATAAAATGATTAAGTGGGAAAGAAGACGGTAGCTCCCAGCATTGCAGATCAGATCTTATTTATCAGGTCTTATTGCTCTCAGGTCTTATTTATCATTCAGGTATGAAAGTAATTATCGGTTAATAAACAGTAAGCAGTTAATAAAAGCAATTCATCTGCTTCTAGAGCTAATCTTTTCCGTGTATCAGGCATTAAATAATACAGTGGGCTATATATTCATTTCAAATACTCTTCTAAGAAGAAGACTAAAAATGTCTTAATTGATAATCCATCTTTCCCCTCCAAGGCTCAAAATATTGTTCTGAAATATTATTCTTACGAAAGTACAGAAGTGTGGGAAGCAACTGAGTGATAAAATATTTGTAATAAAAAATAATATTTAAATCGATAATTTTGTGTTCAATCAATCACTTAAATAATTGAATTCGTCCCAATTTTTCCCAAACTGAAATATAAATTTCAAAAAATCTAAAATAGTTAAGAATAAGTCAAATATAAATATTGGAATAACTGGTATAAATGAGCTTATATCTTTTGGTATTCAGTTTCCAAGATACTGTAAAATCTTGCACATTCCATATAATTATATCCTATACAAATAATATTCTTTATAATTTACATTTAACATTTTCCATGTTTAATATGGAAACTAATTTTCTATAGACTATGAGTAGACAATCAATTTCATCACTATTCAGGCTACAAAAATTTATTTTGAATGCTATTATCATAACCAACATAAGTACAGTTCATACACATCCATCCCATCAATATCCACATCTTGCCATCATTGACATTCATCATTCCAGACTCTTACCATAACACGAGTCACGAATCTTTTAAAGAGTCATCATGCTATAATTTAGATAATGCATCAGATAAATGAGTCTTCACTAGTTACTACTACTACTTGATCGCAATATATGTGTCACAATATAATAGGTGTCTGCGTATTGACAATGAATACAGATAGTATCTGTATTCATTGGTATTGACGTGCTTCCAGAACAGGTGAAAATGAAAATAAAATATTTTTCAAACAATGTTCCACACTCCATTGAGTTTGCCCACTCAAGTACGCCTTTATCGTTCAATGCTGCCAAACCGAAACTTCGTTCATGAATGCTTTAGTGCTTTCTCATCAGTGTCCACACCTCCCCCTCACCTCTCATCTACCAGCGATGTATTGAAGCGCATCAGACTGTGACATTCTATTCCGTTGTTGTCCATAACACTTAAAACTGGCGTTGTAATGGTCATGAATGTGGTTGTGCATATCGATGAGGGTTTGACCTTGAAAGTACAACATGGAGGCTAGTTGTCTGCAGTCGACTTTGAAGTCCTTTTTGAAACGATCGACTAGAAGAAGCTAAGTACTACTAACAATAACAGCAATAGGAATATTTCTAAGCCTTTACTGCCTAAGCCCGTATCCTGATTACTAAAACACCTTTCGTCTGACCACTTCCCACCCTTATCATCACAAGCAGTTTCCTCCTTCTATCTTTTGACCTTGAAGTGACCGTGAAACAACTGGCAATCTACCTTTTCAAGGTTATGACAAACATTCTTCACTACTTTCTCATAGCGCTGCTCTTGTCACACAGCTCGACTTCCCGTGAGTACTTTTTTCTTCCTGTCGAAACTGCAAACATTTATTTCACTCTGCACAGACATGAGACTGGTTGGCCTTGGCCTACAACACTTGCCACTTGGGTTCTATCTTTCTTCTGTGATAATTATTACACCTACAAACCCACTTTTGATAAAGCATGCGGGTATATAGACAAGTAAAAAATTAATCGTCTGCCTCTAGAGAGTTATGAGAATTCATACCGTGGCAGTTGTGTTGTTTTCCCCGTATCACTTTCTATTATGCAGTTTTTAAAAAACTTCTAAGAGTTTAGGGGCCTAGAGATTGAATTATTTTGGTAAAATTATTATTGCACCATGTAATAAAAAATCGTTATATGCTGCAAATCCTATTTTCTTATTTTTGTTTCATCAAGAAAATGGTTTCTATCAAAAATTGTCCTAATTGATGAAAGGAGTTTCCAATTGGCAATTTAAAAATTTTCAAACCTCATAAGGGTTTATTTCTATCCTAAGAAGAACAGTTTCCAAAAATTGAACATTTCAACAGTTAAACGTTCATTTTGTAACGATTAAGAAATTTAAGGAACTCTACCTCTCGATTTTTCCAACCTTAAGAAATAGCACTTTTACATACTCTAGAAAGAACATGTTCAAACTAGAGGAAATTTGCCCTGAATTGATGGGATCGGTCGCCTTTTGAACACCAATAATTATACCAACTAAAAAAATTCCAATTCTCTGATATAAGTTATGAGAAAGACGAAATTTAAAGTTTCTGAAATAAGCAGATTCTTGCAGAAAAATTTATGGAATTCCACACCTCTTAGACTTTCACATTTGACATTTCAAATTTCTATATTTTTTCTAATTTGAAAGTTTTAGTCCCATTTTATAACATACGATAATATTTTAATACTTCCAAAGGTTAAAAAACCTGTTTGGTTGGAAAACGAATACTAAACAAAAAGAAATAGCTAGAAAAAATAAATGAATCAAAAGAATAAATGGAAGTGAAACAACAGAAAAGAAGGAAATATTTCAATTCAGACATTGTCTCTATAATTCATTATACTTCTGTTAATAATAGTTATGTACCTCAACAAATTAAGAAATCAAGAAGAATACTACGATTACGTACCTGCCTATAACCATATTACTGACGGATTAAAATAAATAATTTGTTCATGATATTATTCTTACAGGCATCTCTCATCTCTCAATAATATTGAGTAATATGATTGCATGAGGTATATTCAGTAAGTTCATCTATTATTTTTTCATTTTTACGCTATTATGTTGAAGGAATTCTATTCCAAGCTGCTTACTAAGCAAAGTATTTCCAAAAGCAGTCAAAATATTCCACAAAACATTCCCCCACATTTTTACAGCTATGCATTGAATTTAGAAAAGTTGCACAAACTCTGTCCACCTGTCAAGTTTTTCGATGAAAAGTCAGTTTGGAGAAAGTGGATTAGCTTGAAGTGAGGGAAGAAGCCGAATGGGTAGGAGAGAGTAGAAAATTGGAAAAGCTGTATTATGTATGGAAGAGGATATTCGTAGCCAGGCAACTTGATATACCTGTTACCTACCATGACAATGTATGGTGAGTGCTCACGCACGCGAGCATTCCAGCACTCACTCGTTTGCAATCTAAGCAAAGCTATCCAAACCAGAGAAGTGAATAGCGTATAATACAGCGCTCCATATATATTATATACGAGATATCTTTTGCTGTGAGGGTAAGAAGAAAAGTTGGCGGCAACTGCAGAGCAATGGCTGGGGATTTGATATGAATAGAGAGGGAGCTGCATGCGTCAGTACAACGTGAGTGGGGCTGTGGGGCGGGCCTATTGGCCAACGGGTATCCAGTGTCGAATATCGTTGCCGACCGGTAAATGAATTGCATGTCTGTTTTCTTCACTTCAAGTTGGACCTGATATGGGTTTTCAAGTTTCTGTAGCTACTTCATCTTCCCGATAGATAATTGGTTTTTGGGAATTTTGACTGTTAATATTCAATATTTTGGGAAATGATTGTGGATGTGTAGCACACTTTATTGAAGATTGACTACCATAATGTTCAGCAGTGACTTTCAATGACTGAAACAATTCTATGAAATAGGTACGAATGTTTGTGCACCTACTTTACCTCCCAGAAAGGGAAGGATAGCCGTGAGCAGGCATCTGTTCAATGAGATTATAGACAAGCAGCGCTCTCCTGGGCCCTCTCTGTAAGGGTGACCGATTGGATTGGACATCAAAATGTCTCTGTACTCTGCTGTGAAATCACTTCCTGGTGGTTCGGAACCCACCTAAAATAGTAGGTCTACCATGTTTCCAATAGCGTGGCTCAAGCGATGAGGTGGAACCACCCAAAGAAGTCTCCCCACGAATAAAAGCAAAACGATTTTACTTTTACCAACCAGAAAAATGAGAAAGTTGACTGTTATTCTTCAATTTTAAATTAGGGTTATAATTGTGAGTTTAAAGAACATTCTATTAAAGATTGATTACCATAATATTCAGCTGTGTCCTTCAATCACTGAAACAATCAAAAAAAGATTTTTATTTACGGGATATCTACCGTAAGAGGTACACATACAATTATTCTTATTCTACTACATTTATTTATTGTTGTTGAGAAGTTGAAAGGAATGGGGAAAACAATTTCCCGGTTCGCTCATGCTGTAATGTGGGCTTCATTTTAATTATCCCTAATTTCATACCTCGGCCAAGACAGATAATTA
The DNA here is from genome assembly GCA_948455865.1 of Conomelus anceps. Classification (NCBI taxonomy): domain Eukaryota; kingdom Metazoa; phylum Arthropoda; class Insecta; order Hemiptera; family Delphacidae; genus Conomelus; species Conomelus anceps. The sequence goes on from OX418216.1 coordinate 28,212,045, forward strand.
AGTCATTGTAGAAAATATGTTCTCTATGTTATTTTGCATTCAGTTTTTTTAGCAAACGTCAAGTAAACATTAGCCCCAGTCTCGTTTGTATACTGTGCACCTAGATGCTAGGGACAAAGAGAAAAATCCATATAAATCTATTTATTAGTAAGCTATAAATATGACATGAGAAAATATTTTTTACAATTTTAGGTAAAAAAATACTGCAGCTTCAAAAATTGTTTGGTACATTCAGGATATCCACTTCAACAGAGTAGAACCTTCACTTTATTAGTTACAATACATAGTTATTCTTCTAGATTACGCCATGAGGACTCTGGACATGAAGTAAAAGACAAATATGTTCAATAGTAATTACCAATACTTTACACTAGCTACCATAAAATATACTTGAAGCTTAAATTAATATCAAAGGAACTTTTCAATTCAAATTTTAATTGTGGTAACTTGTGAATAAGAATGTATTGTATACAGTATAATATTGATCTCACATGACTTCTCTTATACTCCATAACTCGAGACTTCAAAACGTAATCTTCAGAAAAAAATAAGATTAGATTAGATTATTTACTTTATTCATGTAGATTACAAAATGCACAGTCTTAGATTCTAGATTATGATAGTTAAAAATATATATGTTCTGTAATTATTGTTCTATGAATTTTACAAATCTAAACTAAAGAATTAATCAACGATATGTATACAGTATAAGATGCAATTTGATAACGATAATATGATTGTGATGTATCTACATGAAACGGCGAAGTTTGAACATATAAATGTTCATTCTTGGAAGAGGATATTAAAGAATATCCTTCTCATCAACACTTGACCGTAGTTAAGTTATGACTATAAAAATATTATTTTTGGAAAATTCCCCCCTCACCCTATAATATAGCTTATTATCCTGATAATAAAACCCAATATATCAAATAATGCTTCTCTCTTGCACAAACCCTAGAGAAATCAAAATATTCCAAGAAGAAGTTTGTTTATTATTTCCAAAAAGAATCAATTCCAGTTCATAACTAGATAAGTTTCCAAGAAATAATTTGAAAAGGCGAAGAACCAAGAACCAGCTTCCCCTTCGCTTCTGTTTATTTGCAGGAGTTTCATCCATTTACTTTTGAGAATTGAGAAGGAATTGGTTGGGTAACAGTATCCGCCTTGAGACAATCGAGCAGTTGGCAATATGACACGGAAGCATCTTTTTTAAACTATCGTAGTGTAAGTCACTTGGAAAAGTCTGTATGAGTTTTTTTGGGTGGGAGTTGGAAGGGGAGGGGGCAATCTGCATCCTAGTGCATCCAATTCCTTTTCATCTTCGTTCTTATTCAATTTGGAAAGCTCAGGGCAAGACGGGGCCGTGTTATTACAGTAAGGAAGGGCTGAAACGGGGAAGACGCTTATATTTGCATTTCACACCCTTAGCTGTTGCCTTTTATCATGGATGTATTCCATTACTTTTTCATTCTCCGCCCAATTCATCCTATTTTATCTGTATTTCCCCCGGTCTGAGGATAAGCTGTTCTGAATTGGAATTACGTATCTTAACACAATGAAGGTTATACGAGCCTATGGGGTCGAGTCTGATCTTATACGAGAGAACAATGGATGAAGTAGGCCAATTTCAACGCACCCACTAACATAGGAACTCAGGCTTCCGTATAATTTTTACTTTTATCGTGCCGTAAACAAAAATTACGCTACACTTGTTCTCAAGTTTCGCTCGAGCCAATAAAGCGGAGAGGTACAGCACAAGTAAGCATCAACATAAATTCAACGTCTTCATCAGAAGAAGACAGATTGCTATGAAAGGTTTTAAAATTTGATCCATGCTTCAAATGCAAGATTCAAAATGAAATGAAAATAGAAGACTCAAAATGGAAATGGAAGATTAAAGAATGGAAATATAACGGATGAAAAAATTCAGCCTAGGAACGACCTTATTAAAGGCCAACTAGCTCTTTTTCAAATGTGTTTGAGAGGTGATTATCGAAATAACATATTGCACAAAAATATGAAGAAAACAGAAAAGTCAACATAAATGTACCTGCCTCTGAAATTAAAATGTGGCTCTCTAATGGATTTAATGAGGTCATTGGAATGATAATTTATATTGCACAAAAAGTATAAAGAAAGCGGAGAAGTCAGCATAAATATATGAACATTTAAGAAAAATGAAAAGTAAAAAACATCATGAAGCTTGAAAGATAAAATTTGGGAATTTAATTCAAAAAGAGCAAGCTGAATTAGAATTTTGTTTTTTTTTTATCTTGTTAGTTTCATTCAATTGAAATATGAAATTGCATTGAATTGAATGAACACCATTCAAATGTTGGGCAAGGTATTCTTGAGTACAAGTATTGATTAAAAGATTGAAACATATCGAGATGATTTGCGAAATGAATTATTTAAAACTTCAAATATTTAGTACGTATTACCACATCTCTGTGAACTTAGAAGGCCTTCAAATCAATTCAAAAATAATTACTAGCATTTAAATACGTAGTACTATTATATAAGCAGTAACCAAGGAGAAAACAAACTGAATCATAATTTCATTAGTTTGTCATTCTTATACTTGGGAAAATTAAGACAGAATAAATAGTTTAATAGTCTCTGCCGAGGTGCTAACTCAAATAATTGGGAACAAATTAATGAATTTTTTATATATTTTCAATCTAGTCAATGGGTTACAAAGTAGAAGTTTTCGAATTTTTGAAATTAGTCACTTTCAGTTTGATATATATGCTTAAGCTATGACCAAACTAGTGAACACCAAATTGGAATGTACGTCTTTCTAGGTGAGTAGGAGCTCTACTCCTTTGATTGGTGTATCAATTACTAATAACATTTATCAATAAATTGGAATTGTGGTGGACCAAAAATTATTGAAAATGTTGTGTATTAAAATAGGTACAGTAATATCAAATAAGACTTGAAGGTTTTCAAAATTAACGATTTGAAATCCTTGTCAAATTTTATTCTGAGTTCAACTTCTCATACGCCTCAAACAAACAATAAAAATGCTATAAGAGATAGCTTGTATTAGAAGCTGGTAGAAGAGACCCCTCTGAGGGTTATAAATTGGTGTAAGTCTCGTCATTAGCCAGTTTCTATGGGCAATAAACCTTTCTTGTCGCATGAGCCCAGGCATTGTTTTAATAACACATAACTATAATATTATGATGTAAAGGCCTGAGACAAGTAGTTTCGAAAAATTTTACAGCAGCGGATGTCAACTCTATATTTTTAATATCGATAATACAGTAACAACAAATCCTCAATCACGATATGAATATGTAATAAAATGACAAGATCTTGTTGGAGCCGTTTTATGATGTTACAGAATAATCTGGGATTAATATTGTTATTAATTTTTTACGATGGATTAATGCTCCTTCACGTCGTCGAAAGAAAATGTAAGAAGATTGTTCTGTTTTATTGATCTTTGCCATATATGAAGTTAGTTTTTCTTTCTCCTCCTCCTTTTCCTTCTCCTTCTCCTCTTCCAACGCCCTTTCTTCATTTTCATGCTCCTCCTCTCCACCTCCAGCACCACCTCCTCCTCCTCCTCCCCCACATCCTCCTTCTCCTCCACTTCCTCAACCTCCTTTTCCTGCTCCTCCTCCTCCACCACCTTCTACTTCTCCTCTCCATCTTTCTCCTCCACCTCCTCCTCCTCATCCTTGACCACCTCCTACTTCTTTTCTTTATCCTTCTACTCTTTCTCACCCTCCTCCTCAACCTCCTCCTCCACCTCCTCCTCCTCCTCCACCTCCTTTTCCTGCTCCTCCTCCTCCTTCACCACCTTCTACTTCTCCTATCCTTCTCCTCCTTAACCTACTTCTCCTTCTCCACTTCCTTCTTCTTGTCTACCTTCTCCACCTCCTCCTCCTCCTTCCTCCTCCTCCTCCTCCTTCTCCTCCTCCTGCTCCTCATCCTTCATCACCTCCTATTTCTCCTCTTCATCCTTCTCCTCCTCCTCATCACACTCACCACTCCATTTTCTTTATCCTATGAAATTGGTTTTCTGGTTATACTGAATATAAAATTATCTAAAATTCTATTGTTTGATTTCTTCGATTGACTTTTTCAATAACAATTTCAAAATCTGAGACCATACAACATACAACAAACAGACTCATAATACACCTTTAGGCCTATATAATTGAGGAAGTAATGTAGATGTAATGATGTGAACAAAAATAATAATATCAGTGATAAAAAGTCACTGTAGACCTTTTCAGGAACCCTTCCGTTATTTTTCTACAAAACCCAACTTATTAATAGTTTTTGAGTTTATTGGATCATTCAATTTATTCCATCAATGGTCAGATGATGATGGTTTTAGAGATTTTTTTTAAATCATACAGGCTATTGATTCTGAGGAAAATTCTGCATTTCAATTATTAAAAATTGATTTGACACTTTTAATAATTGAAATGCAGTTTTCTATGAGTGTTGAATGTATTTTTAATCATTGCAATGCAGTTTCTTCCCCAGAATAAAAACCTTGTATGATTTTAAACGAGATTAACTAATGCCGGCAAAGATCTTTTGTTCCATTTTCAATAACTATCCTCCTTTAAATTGTTTATCGAATTCAAATACTTCCTCAATGTGCAATACTTCGTAATGTATCAATTGGTTAAATTTTTTACAGCAAGAAAGCTTTCCTTTTGAATTTAGACTAAAATGTTATCACTGTACTTTCGAAATACTTTTCAGCTTGTATAATGAGATCGCTGGAACTAGGAGAACATCTTATGTATTCTGGGTCCTTCAAAGTTTTTCCGATAAGCCGCCGAAATCTTGGCGGCTAAGAATCAAAATAGAATAAGTTGGCGAGGAAGGACTCGTAGCGTGTGGAAGAAAGGAAATGAAATATATTGGCGGTGTCATATGGTATACTGTAGTTTCAGCGGATGAAAGTTGACGAAAATGTTTTCAACTTGAGTTTGGAAGAGAAGAAAAAATGTCGGAAGAAGGTTGAGCACAAAGCAATATGAGGAAGAAAGCGAAGAGAAATGGTAGACACGCTTCAAACGAACGTTATCAAATAGCGTATGGAGTCTAATAATAACGGAATATTGTATCGTAGAGGAGTGTGTCAAAGTAATGTAACAACAGGCTCCGACCTCCTGACCAGCTGTTACATGTGCTCTGTTTTTGGCAAAGCACCTACTGTACACAAGGGCATGGTAACTGGGTTCACCCTTGTCTCGCAATACTCATATAAACATGCACCTCCGCTTTTATCGGGTATTTATTGCGACTTATACATCACGCACGCGTATGTCCAAGCACTTCACCCCTTCTGACTTCCGACGCCAAATTTATGTGCTAATCCTTTTGCCTTTTGTCAGAGCACCAGTTATCTATCACCTGATGTTACTTCATACCGTTGCTTCCTTAGTTCATTCCCGCTTGGTTACCATTACTATGTCACCATTCATATTATGGAAACTTAAATCATTTATGCCATAGAAAGTAGTGCAGATTGAGTAATCATAATTCAATGTTAGCTGCTATTTAGAAACTTCAGTGGGATTGATTTTGCAACATGGGCATGGCTTTAACAAGGACATAATGGTAAATATTGTAAAAACCTAAATTTTCTAAATTTTCAAATTCGAATGAGTTTATACTAATATTGATAAATTTTAAATTTCCATTTTAATTCTATCGATTGCACTGAAGACATTCGAGCATTCTCCGCGAAGATAGGGTCCCGGATTCGGATCCCGGCGGTGGCATGATTTTTTGGATAATTGAATTCATTGAATCTTTGTATAACTATTTGTTACTGTTGTCAATATTTGTAAATCGAGCGTTTTCAGTGAAATTGATAGAATTAAAATGAAGAAATTTATTCAAATTTGCATTGATTTAGAGAAGTGTGAATAATTGTGATGTCTAATTATTAATTCCCCCATTGAGTTTCTATTAATTTATATGCATGAGTGGATGCACGAGTAGCTTTTCAAACATTTCCTTGATATGGCTCGTTTTTAAAATTGGTAGAAATACTTACTTTCGATTTATTTAAGAAGAAATTTTTATAAAAAAAACTATAAGAATTCCTATGTTTTGAGTAGACACTCAATAAGAGAACCAGACATATCAATGATAGCCTACATGAATTTAGTATAGTAAATGATCACGAAATTTTCTCTTGTGTGAATAGAGAATGTAATAAAGTTGAAATAAAAGTAGTAAAATTAAATTATATTATCTAAAAAAACATTGGTGCTTCACTAGTATTACTGTATTGAGGCTAATTCATTAGTAAAGTGTCACCTGTATAGATTGATTATAATCTACCATATCGAATCATATGTTTTTTTGAGGATGAAGCCCCCATAGGTCTGAGACGTGTGCGTGGGTAATGAGTTGGATAATTTAATGGTGATTGATGATTGATGAGTTGAGCTTTCAGGTGGGTTCTGAACTACCGGGAAATGATTTCAAAGCAGAAAAAAATTCTATTTAGCTGGCCAATCTATTGGGTCATTCTTACAAAGAGGACCCAGGAGTTCGTAGGTTATCTTTTTTTGACTGAACAGATACCTGCTACGGCTTGCAGCTATCACTTGCCATAATTTTCCAATTCACTTCAAGTTTTTTAATTTCTTTAACCTTCCATGTTACAAAGATAATTCAATTATTTATTTATTTATTATGACAAAATCACAATGAATGTGAAGGAGCAACAGACTCAAGTTCAAAACTGCTCTCTTTACTATGAAAGAGAGAAATTTTGAATAGAATTTAATCTGATAGAATCCTAACACCACATTGCGTGCCATTCAAGATAACATTTACCGAAATTCACGAAACATTCATTTGTCTGTAGTTGTGGTTTAGTCAAAGGACCACTTCAAGTTGCGACTGACCTCTCGGTACTTACAATACGTCACAGAGACCACTCTCAACCAATGCTTAGCAAAATACTTCGGAAGTGGGCACTTCAAATATCTACAAGGCTTTCGACCTCTCGTAACGTCATGGAGGATAAGCTTCAAGTACTTGAATCCCTTTGTCTATCACATGGAATGAATGGGTTGGAATCGATTGTTTCAAGCTACGAATTTCATTATTATCTACAAATATCCAATTTAATTCAATTTATTCACCTATTCTATACACTAAAATAAATCTATAACAAGATATATTTATCTATAAAAAATAGATCGACAATATGATCGAATTTGAACCGATTTGTCGGAGAACTCTACATGAAAATCATTTCAAAATTATTATAAATTATAGTATTATAACGCGAAATTGTACATTTTTTTTCAAATAAAAATTGCATAGTTGAAGTGGGAAATTGTTGACAAAAATTTGCTGATGCTCATGATTAAAACAATTGATCTGCTTTTCGAAACCTGAGTTCCTTACCAATACTACGTGCTGGAACTATTATTATGCGAGCTGATGGACTGATGCTGTTAATTTTTTTTTTTTTTTGCTCAGCTGAAGTATTTGGCTATTTTCAATTGAATTGAGCAGGCCGATATTGACCTAAATGCTATAGTATAGCCTAGATTTATTTTCATCATAATTATTTCCATATTTGTTCCCTGAAAGCTCAAAATCAATAGGGATTTTATTTGAATTAAGAGAAAGCTTTATACCAAGTTTCAACGGCGTAGAATCTTCTTTCCGGAATATGTTGTTTGAACGGACGGACCAGCGAACACATAAGACTTGGGTTACATTGGTCTTATGGGTTCGTTGGGACGGAAAGACGGGCAATAGCACGATTTCAATAAGGCAACAGAATGAATACTAAATCTCTTGAAATCTCTGCGCCGATTCGCCATTTTGAGACTCAGTAAACAACGCTATAGCTAACATTATTAATATTATATCCAAGGCTAATATTCGGTTGGTGATTGGTTGATATATTTTGAGTTTTCTTGTCCATAGAATAAAATACAGCAATTTGAGAGACTAATAGTCTTCAAAATGGCAGCATGCAGCGATTCTGGTATATTTTTTATCATAGATTTGATCAGAAGTTTCCTTTCTGTTTTGTGTCTATTCTGTGACAAGGCTTTTTCGGGTTCTTCGCACAAATGTTTGAGCTAAGATTATTCTCATCATTTTTTAATATCGTCGTCGCCTGCCAACAAGGATTAGACAAATTGACTGATCCGGTTTCAGCTACCTGTAACCTGATACATTCCTTTTTCTATTGTTGTTTCAATATAATTTGAATTTTTTAGTTTAAATATGTTTCAGAGAAAGCAGTAGCAGTACCTGTTATATCTTTGCGTGAAAGTGTTTTTCAAATGAATGAATAAATAAATATATTAATCCAAATAAATTATGGAATACTCACTCATATGAGAAATGCATTAACGAAATTATTGACCGTGATCACAATTTTTTGTAGATTAATGACAACTGGGGAGATCACAAATCGTTAGTGAGACAATGCTACGTTTCGTTCTCAGAATATTTGTGTTGAACTCACAATAGCTGTGCATTCGCACTGTATTGGATTGACATACTCCCGGAACAACCGCACATCTGATGAGTGCAAATAGCAGTATTTATTAATTGTACTGGGCTACGAGAGGCGGAAAGCCGACGAGTGTGTGATGCTGTGGGAACTGTGGAGCTGTTGACAAAATGCATATATGTTTATCTGCTAACAAGGCACCTCATTTAGGAAGCTTAAAACACTGTTCAGTGTCCAGTGTCGCAATACCACTAACAATGGCCAAAGCATAGACGAAAGCACTAAGCCAGCTCAAAGCTCTTTAAACATTGGCTACACTATATATGAACTGTTTTAAGCTTTCAGCGTGATAGGTTGCTAGCTTTCCAACTCTCGCTCATTGCAATACGAATGCTTTTCACTTTCATTACTTGTTGCATTCAATAGAATAGAATGAAATTCAATTTATTGAAAAACTGGTATCCATTCTGCTGGAAAGTGATTAGTCCATTTTCTAAAGTTTCATACGCTGGACGATTCAACAATGCCTGGAATTTTGGATCACTGAAACAAAATATTGTATTGACTTTCCTCATAAAATGTGAAATTATAAAACACACGCCTCTGACAAAAAATTGATGAATATCCGTGCAGGCTACAATTGTAAAAAATGCACTGAAAACAATATAGTGATGAAATGTTGTAGATAAGAGGATTTTGTAACAAACAGATTTGAAACTCAAATAATATGAACGAAGTGGAAAAAAATGTCAGATATCGCTAACATTGATCGTCGAGTTGACGAGTGGTAGGTTTTATTGAAAAATATTATTCACTGAATTCAAGGAAGAAAAAAAGGATAGAATGGATAAAACAGAGCATAGAAAGCTTGCGATAAAAAGTAATAAATTGAATTTCTCTATTATGCCGCATGCAGCTTAAAACGTTAAAGTATTGGCTGCAGCTTGTGAATGAACTGCAGAAAAATTATATAATAATGTAATAATTCATTGAGTATTTTAAAGGTAGTCTTCTACGGACATTAAATAATAGTCTCGAACACCCAGTAAACAGTATTGCCACTGGATTCTCGTATTGGCTACATTTTTTACCTTTTTTGACAGCCGTATTTTTAAAATGTATTTTTATTGCGGATGATGGCCACATGAGTCAGGAGACTTGTGCTTGGGTAATGTGATGAATGAGTGAATGAGTTCGAACCCAAGGCTGCAGGAAACAAACCAGCCAGAGCCTTATCTTATCACAAACAAGCGCTCCGAGCAAGTGCGCTACCAGAGCCGCCTAATGCGTACTATGTACTATGACATGACTTTTCTCTTTTTTCAGTCATTTTTTTCAACGTTTTATTCTCTGAACTATTTAACAATTCCTGGAGTTTTGGGTCACCTAAACAGAATACTTCATTGACTTCAAGGAATACGAATGAAGCTAACAAAAGCCATGTTTTGGAAATTCCTGTAACATTGATAAGGATAATTCTGAGTCACCGAGACAAAATATTGTGTTGACTTCGTGGAATTTGAATGAGCCAACAAAAGCCATTCTATGGAAATTGCTATAACATTGACGCCATAACGATTCCCCTCAAGTTTTCTCCAATTCTTGACTACAAAAAACATCAAATCATCTATTTCTCTTCATCTTAAACTTTATTAAAAATAAATAATTTTTTATTTTATGAAATGAACATAACTTTTCAAGCAAAAAGCAGAGAATCAACTTCCATAATCACTTAAAAAGAAACTAGACAGAATTCTTCTATTCCATGGAGTCGGTTAAAAGGTTCAAGCTAGAAACAGAGAATATCTACCTTCAACATACGACCCCCAAACATAAAATGCAATAGTATAAAATGAAATAATTCATCATTAATAATTCTAGCTAGGCATTAAAAAAAAGTGTAATATCTAATAATTAACTAGGTAATTACGACTCATTCAACTTTTACGAATTAGACACCGCATCGGTACCATGAATATCGATACAAACTCACCTTTAGAAGATAGATCAGACGAGGTTTTTTGCTACTTGAAGAAACTCGCGGTTATTTTCTGTCTCTGTCGCTGCCAGCTGCTTATTGGCCCGTCAAGACTCATCCAAAGAACTGAAACCTTTACATTTCCAACGCGCGCTTATCAAATATCGTTCTCCCTTAGAAGTAGTATTGCGCCCTTGTTGAATTCAATAGAGACGAATGCATTCACTTTTGGCGGGAGAAAAGCCGCGCCAAACCTTTCACAATCATTAGACCTAGCGCTTGAATCACCCCGCCCATTTGATAAAAGACCAATAAGCCCAGACGAAATTGGCTTTTCACGAATCGCCGATCAGAAGGTAACGTTGTCATGCTGCCTAGCCGCTTTTCAGTATAAACTTTGTCTCCAAAACTCATTTTTTCATCTATACTTTAGAAATTTGAAACTAATTTTAGTCTGAAAAGCTGCAAAAACTTCAGTAAAAGAACAAACTACCAGAAAGACCAAAAAAAATGTATTCTCTTACTGAAACTGTAAGACGATGCTCTAGACAACAGAGTGAAACGGCCGTCACGCCATAACGTAAGTTAATTTCCGCTTAAAGAGTTTTTTAAGTTTATAATTTATTATAAAAACTCTCTTTACTCTTGAAATTAAAATTCATAATGCTCCAACAGATCTGCACAGTCATAAAACTACTAATCGACTGAAATAAACCACTACTGCAACAGCAACTAAATGTCTTTTAGGCAACTTGAAGAGGCCACCACGGATGGATAATTCTCAACACATCTTTGAATAGACAAGGACGGTATAGTATGTATAGAATATAGTATAGTATATATATTTATATACTAGGACGGTATAGTTTACCAGGACGGTATAGTAATAGGACGGTTACTATACCGTCCTGATAGTTTACACTATACCGTCCTGGAATAGGCGAGATGTGTAGGAGCAGTAAAAATAAACAATAGGAAAAGTTTTCGAGGGATGCTATCAGGTAGAGACAGCAAGAAAGATAACATGGCCCCTTTACGTTTGAACCATAACCAAATTTTTCAAGATGGAACATGTTTTCGGGCTCAAGAAAGAAAAATTCATCTTATCAATTTAAAACTGTTCTACATATCAGTTGAAAGCAGAAATGTAGCCAGAGAGGGGCTTGAGGGGCTTCAGCCCCCCCCCCCCCGAAATTTTGAGGGATAATTGATTATTCCATACCCCCTGACCCCCTCCCACAACAGTAAAGGACCAACCAGGTTACAGCACTACCCAAAAGAAAATCTTACCTATGTGCCTTACGCAAAGTGAAAATATTACCTACTCCATTCATACTTGAATACGTAATTTGTGTTATAGTGACTCAATTAACTCATAAAAACTCAAAAACTCATAAATTTTAGTCTTAAAAAAAATTCTATAGAACAAAAGTTATACATAGGCGATGATCCCATAGAGAACACTGACTGTGTTAAATTGCTTGGTCTGGAAATAGACTCGAAATTTGTATGGGATGAGCAAGTAGATGTAATACTAAATAGGGTGAGTAAAGGTTTATTTGTGATAAGAAACATTGTAAAAATTGTACCCTTAGCTGTTTCAAAAATGGTATACTTTGCTCTATTTTATTCACACGTGACCTATGGTATAGAGTTGTGTGGTGGTTGTGCTAATGTAAACTTTCAAAAGATATTCATATTACAGAAAAGAGCAATCCGTTAATGACTGGACTCAAATTCAATGCAACATGCAGAGAAACTTTTGTGAACTCTAAAATTTTAACACTGCCGTCGATTTATATATATAAACTCCTAATCTTTACCCACAAGAATATTTGTAACAGAACCACGAATGCTGATATACACAATTATAATACTAGGGGGAGTAATAAACTAGTCACTGAACAGCATAGGCTAAAGCTTTATGAAAGAATGCCAACTCACTTGGGAGCGAAGTTGCACAACAAATTACCAGCTGAATTACGGGCCTTGCCAGAAATAAATATATTTAAAAAAGATTTGTACAGCTTCCTTGCAGCTAGAGCATTTTATAGTGTAGACGAGTTCAATTGTATATAATTTTTATTTTTCTCGACACACGAGATTTAAAATAATTGTTAAGGCATCTAATAGTAATAGTTTCAGTGTGTTGTATAACTTTCATTATTATTTATTTAATACCAATTATGACTGTAGCCTTGTGTTACCTTTAGTTTGTAATTTATACTTGACGATATTCAACTGTATAACAATGTGCTATGTTGAATAAATAAAACTTATTATTATTATTATTATTATTATTATTATTATTAATTCAGCAGAATATGTTTTCGGGCTCAAGTAAGAAAAGCTTCATGTAAATTTAAAACTCTATATATTTGACGAAAGTGAAAATTCAACTACTCCATAATTGGTTGTTATTATAATAGCTGACCACTGCCTTTTTTCTAAAATTGAAATTAAAATTTTAATTTGTAATTTGTGTTGATGGTGACCCGATTCAGCAGAACTATTAAATTCTTACTGACGATCCCAAAAATGTCAACCAAATTCCAATTTGAAACTGCCCCTCCCCCCCCCTGGACCCCTGGAGGATGCTCTGTCAGACATTGAGTGTTACTGGGGAATTTTAATTTTATCAGCACTTATTAAATCAATGGGTAATCTCATATACAATATTCTTTAGAACAGATAAGGATCATTTTCTGTGTTTTTACCATTATTTTTTAATGATAGAAAAAAAGACTACTCGCGATGAGGAGTGGTGTGAATAAAGATCGGGGAGTCCGATCTTACTAGGCGTCAAATCTATAAGAAATTAGAAACCAATTCGTCAAATCTGCAAGAAGTAGAAGAAAATAGTGGAGCCTGTTAACTCATGCTAAATCTGTAAGAAATTAGAAACCAATTCGTCAAATCTGCAAGAAGTAGAAGAAAATAGTGGAGCCTGTTAACTCATGCTTTTGACGCTTGAGATTCTAGTCATTTGATGCAAATAAAAATTCGAGTCAATTACAGCTGTTTTATCGCCTTCCGATCGGACTCCCATCCACTCAGCAGATCATCAGTCATCCAACTGAGTCAACACAATATTCAGCTGACTCAACTTTATTCACAACACCCATTATCTTGGATTAGTCGTTCTAACTTCCGCTCAAAATCATTCTGCAAGCTGTGATTCTCTTGTAATCACACAAATGCCTGCATTTGCAGAGCAAGTACCCAATGCTGGATTTGCACTGGCCGTTGCCTGCAATTGCCAAGTGCCATAGAAAGAGGTCATTGACGTGAAGTTCGCCCTAAACTCCGGTCATAAATCTTTATGGAGTGGGTCCAGCCTGCTTTTCGGTCTGTCCAAGTATCGTAAAATACCGATCGTAAACAGTTCTGAGTTTGGTGCTTTTCAAAGCCTCTTTATAGCCCGGTACAAAGCTCGCAGGAGGACTCTTTCTCTCCTGAAATTCATCTTAGCCATCGTATTTCTTTCTGTTCTTTGCTTTCATGATGTGCAATTCTGTTGTGTTCACGCTTAGCTTTCAAATCCACAATCACTGTTGGGTAAGACGTATGAGCCTCCATCTTTCATTCTCACCTGTGAACTGAATTATTGCTGTTCTTTTTTCTTCTCTGAAAAAAAAACAACTTTGCTGATATTGACTACAGATATTGGCAACTAAAGAAATCGTGGAAACAGATCTGGAAATTTGATGAATAATTTATTTCGCTGTTAAGAACTAACGTTCACTGGTCCAAGTTATTCCAACCAATTACTGAAATGAGTGAAATCGATGAACTGTGTTGCACACAATTGAATATTGGTGAATGAGAATTTCTCATCCTAGTTCCCTGAAACTTGAAATCTGATTTATTATTTTTAACCATCTTTCAACAAGGAGGAAGTTCTCAATTCGACCTGTTTTTTATTTTTTTTCTATTGTAGATGATGCCCACATGAGGCCGGAGACTTGTGCGTGTGTTATGAGGTGAATGGGCGAGTGATGAGAAACATCCATGACTGAATGAAATTCGAACTAAATTAAAATTAAACATGCCCTCTAAATATTTGGATTTCACTTGTAATTTAATATTGAGCTAAAGACTTTGTTACTGGACGTTCAGTTGTATTTAGTCTCTATGATTAATAACAAATATATGATTATATTTAAAAAAAAAATTGGAAAATAATCGCAAAAATAGTAACATCCATCCCAGTTAATCAATAGGCATTGTGCGTAACAGAATAATATTGGTGGAATTGGTGATTGGTGGTCACGACCGCTCAAGACTGCGCTTGGATGGGTAACCGTGCTTCAATGACTTGATGTTATAAGCTTTATTATCATTTATCCGGTGGTTCGAAACCCACCTAAAGTGGTAGGTCTACCATTTTCCCCATCATATGGCTCAAAGGTTATCCCGAAGGGTCTCCTCACCATTAAAAGCCATAAGCTTTTTTTTATTAGTAGAACTTTTATAATCAAAATTGCGTGGTCAATTCTTCACTTGTTCATTACATTTCTTTCCAGTTCTATATTCAGTTTGTGATGAACTTTCTTTTCTTCAAATACCATGTTGTGTATAATGAAATTTGGTGGAAATTGATCTTAGTTTCTTGTAATAGCTTAATTCCTGATTTATTATATTATGTTATATAGTTGAAACGATTGCTTTTCATGTTCCAATACGGCTCGAAATTTCGCTTCAAAATCATTTGGAAATAAGCTTCCTACGTACCGATAATATAACGCCGAATAACAGTAGGAGTTCAAATAGTAATCTAGCAGAGGAAATAAGGGTCTGATCACCTGTACACATCAGAAACAAGTATTTCAATGGTTTTCACAGCGCCGAAAGGGGAGTGGAATCGAATCAAGATTAGTTCTTGGGCTGGAGTGAAGGTGGTGGGGGAGATGGTAAAGGGAGGACACAGAGGCCCAGTGAGGTCGCCGTAAAATGTTGCTGTCAGCGCCAGGCGACACATGGTCAGCAGGATAAGGAAGAAGAAGAAGACGATGGAGAAGAGAAAGAAGAAAAAAAAGAAAAGAAGGAGGAGAAGGAGGAAGATGGGAGGAGGAGGAGGAGAAAGAGTGGGGAGGAGGAGAAGTGCGAGGAGGAGGTGGTGGGTGGACTGGAGAGGGTGGATGAGTAGCAGGAGTGGCTGGAGGGGTTGGATGAGTAGGAGGAGGAGAAAGAGGAGGAGGACGAAGAGAAGGAGTAGGAGGAGGAGGTGAAGAAGATGACAGAAGAAGAAGATGGATAAAAAAGACATGAGAAGACATCAGTAAATGAGAAAATGAAGATGATGATGAAGATGGAGGTGATAATAAAGATGATGAGGGAGAAGGAGACGACAGGAGAAGATTTTATTTTATTATTATTATTATTTTTTACCTGGGAGGGCGAAGTTAGGGCGCAGCCGGCCCTCTCTTACACTTAAAAAGACATGAAAAGAAAAAGACAGGAGATAACGAAAGGAGAAGAAAAAAAATAAAGAAGAAGAAGAGGGAGAAGAAGACAGAAGAAAAGTACAGAAGAAAAATAGGAAAAAGAAGATGATGCAGAAAAAGAAGACAGGAAAAGACAAAAAGTGAAGAAAAAAGAAAAAGAAGAAGAAGAAGATGATGAAAATGTAGGAGAAAAAGAAGAAGAGGAAGAAGGAAACCCGGAAGTTGATGAGGAAAAAGAAGTTGATGAGGAGGTGGTGGAAATGAAAAGAAGATGAAGACTGGAGAAAATGAAGAAGAAGAAGAAGAAGAAGAAGAAGAAGAAGTAGAAGGAAAAGAAGAAGACGAAGAAGAAGATGGAGAAAAAACTGGAGAAGACAACAGTAGAAGAGAAAAAGAAAAAGAAGAAGATCATGATGAAGATTGAGGTGAAAATAAAGATGAGGAGGAAGAAAAAGAAAAAGAAGAAAACGACAGGAGAAGAAGACATGAAAAGAAAAAGACAGGAGATAACGAAAGGACAAGAAAAAAAGATAGACAGAAGAAAACTACAGAAGAAAAATAGGAAAAAGAAGAAGATGCAGAAAAAGAAGACAAGAGAAAAAAAGAAAAAGATAAGTAAAAAAAGGACAGGAGAAAAAAGGTAAGAAGAAAAGCCAGAGAAAACTACAGAAGAAGAAAAAAGAAAAATAGGAAAAAGAAGAAGATGCAGAAAAAGAAGTGAAGAAAAGAAAAAAAAGAAGAAGATAAAGATGGAGGAGAAAAAGTAGAAGAGTAGGAAGGAAAACCGGAAGTTGATGAAGAAAAAGAAGGAGGTGGTGAAAATGAAAAGAAGATGAAGACCGGAGAAGATGAAGAAGAAGAAAACTGGGAAGATGGAGAAGAAGAAGAGCGATAAGCGACCTGTGGAGGTTGACTGAGTGGGCGCACTGGCGAGAGTTTGTGAAAAGCTGTAAAAAATAGAAAGGAGAGTCCACCAAAAGAGGAGAGAGTCCAGTTGATGCTTGGGGCGCTACCTAGCTTCGTCACGATGACATTCGAATAAAAGTAAATATCTGCACTTTTATTAAGCAACCAACCCTTCCGAAAACTCTCACTGCTCACACTCTTACTTCTCCACCTTCTCACACTGTTATCAATCTCTCTCTTTCCCACTCGGCACTCTCTCTCGCTCTTCATTCTCTCATTCCCTCTCTCATTCTCCGGCATTTACGTAACCCCATCTTCTCTGGAGGGCGTTGACATAAACAAATGGACTTGACAGGTGAAAGCACAAACGGAATGACAATAAAAAGGAACGTTTACTCACCTAATTATCCAAAAGCGGCCCTCCATGTTTTTCGATTTCTTCCCCTATACGCATTTACACACACACAGCATTCTCATTTCAAAACAACAATAACAATAAATGTAGCAATATTGGGCTGCTAAGCGACAGAATAGTCTGTTTGTTCAGCTATTCAAATTGAGGACATTTGCAGTAATAGAATATCCCGTTCTAAAAGAGCATTAAGTTTTTCCACATTGCATGTTTTTACAGAAATAGTAGTTCATTATAAATAATTGGAAAGTAGCATAAAAATTTGTTTAATATTTCTGAATATGGCAAACTTATTTCACTGTTTTATGCCTAAGAGAATATAATAAACAATGTTTCCACTTTGTTTTTTAAATAAATAAATAAATAAAGATTTTTCTGTATTTAAAAATAAAGAGTAGTGAAACCAGGAATTAGAACCTGGTTATATTGGTAGGAAATTCTACAACAAGCTACAGGAGTTTTTAAAAAGTCTTGAAAGTATAGAAATATTTTTGAAAAACAATTGAAAATATGTTGAGTTGATATAGCCTTTTATAATGTACAAGAGTTTCTTTCACATCAAAATTAAGCCTCACCTCAACAAATTGATATATTAATTATGGTAACTAGTGTATAAGATTGCATAATTGTTGATCTGACTTGTCTTATAATCCTTAACTGGAGTCTCGAAGACGTAATATACAAAAAAAGAGAAGAAGATTGTATTAGTTCCCAGTTTGTTTTAACACTGAACCTAGTCCTAATGTTTAAGCTGGGTAGAAACTTTTTGTGGAGCGCACTGCGCACTAGTATTGGGTTCAGTAAACGCAAGTTGAAAGTATTAAGCTTGGCTCTATTACCTATGTAACAAATAAACGTTCAGTAATTTCGAGCAAAATCCCCCACAATTCTTCAGCTTGTATATGGCAACACTGAAACACAATGCACTCCGCAAAAATGTGGCGCTAGAAAATCCTAGCTTTATTGGTGCAAGAAGTAACAGTTCTATCAAATGTTATGAGGTTATTACTTTTCAAATTTAAATGTAATGTAATTATTAAGATTTTAATAAATCAAAATAATTAAAGTTAAAAAAATTAAAGTAAATAAAATTAAATTAATATGACAGTCATGATTGAAAAGATTGAACTTTAAATTTCGGCTCTAAAATATCAAACAAGATTTTTTGGACTATAAGACAGTTTTAGTGCTTCGTTTCCGAGGAGAACTTCTAAATTAATATCCTTGTATTGGATAGAATCGGTCATTGTTTTTCAAAGTGTAATTTCTAGTTATTGCCTTATTAAACGATATAACCTTTTTATTACAAAATTATTATGCCTTATGCAATTTACAAAATAGTTTGGATATTACCGAAAATCAGAATTTTCCAGTTAAAAAAATGTATGAATAAAGTGGGCAATAGCCCATTGTATCTTTGCTGGATTGGTTTTTATAATAGATATAAGAATAAATAAATGAACATCTTGAGTTGAAATATATATCTTTACGACACAGAAACTTGAATAATCAGGATAAAAAAGTTCTCATTTTGAGAGCAACAATAATTTTATGAGAATAATTTCCAATCTACGTTATTCCCCTCCCCATCTCTCACTCTCTCTCGCTCACTCTCTTTCTCTCTCTCCCTCCCTCTCTCTCTCTCTCTCGCTCGCTCTCTCTCTCTCTCTCTCTCTCTCGTTCTCTCTCATCTCTACTTTAACAGGTTGAAACTGTGAAACGAGTTGTAAATTTCATTAATTATTGTATCAGCATGAAAAATAATCATAATGAATTTCAATCTATGCTTATTACAATGCTACACGCTTTGCTTGGAATTTCTATATCATTATAACTTCACAAATATTTCAATGTAAGCTTATTAGGATTACATGAAGGCTTCTAATCAATTTATTTAAAGAGAATTTACTCATAATAAAATTTCATCAACAGACTCTATTCAATATACATCACACTAGGCTATGAAACTCTTATTATTAAGAACCTGGTATTCTGTGGAAGCTAATATTGCAGCGTGCTTTATTTTGTCAGCCACAATGTCCTTTGATGATCAGCGAGCACCTGATCTATATTATTGCATAAACGTGTTAGCTCCAGAGCTGCTCAGAGGCCTATATTGTTGGCTCACAATATATGTTGCAAAAGGAAATTCTATAGGTAAGGCTCAATTATTTAGATCTAATGCAGTTAACCATAGATCAATCTACTACAAGCAACGCTATTAAAATGGGCTGTTTTCAATTTTTGGACATGTAATCCAATAAATACAATACGTATCTCTGATTTTGCACCTCTGTCATTGGGTCAATCTTTCCGTGACATTATTTTCATGCACGTGCTGAATCACACGTGCTACGGTGATAGAAATTCCTTCTACAAGGAAAATTGTACACGTGAGCTAAATTATTAGCTCAAGGAAAAATTCCTTATTGTACCTGGATAATTTTGTTTAGAAAAGAAATCTCTTTAAAAAATTATCAGGACTTTTGAATCATTTGAACAGTTTTTTTATTGCTGATGATCAAAAAAAACACATGAGTCTGACACTTGTGCGTGGGTAATGAGGTGAATAATTCAATGGCTACACGTAGATGCCAGACGGAGGAGCGGGACTCGAACCCACGACAGCAAGCAGAAGTTGCGACGCCCCAACCAAAAAGTTCCTTATACTCAGCTAGCTGTTTAGTACAGACTTCAGACATCAAAATATTACGACTAGATGATGAAATTAAAAAAAACTCCTTTTATTGGTGGAATGTTTCTAATCATTTGAAAGTTGAAAGGTAAAACCATTTTGAGAAAATCGAAAACAAATTAAAATAATATTTTGTTTTGATTTATTTTTAAAAAACAATAACAACTCATTAACTAATAAATAACTTGGACACAAAAATTAGAATTCTAAAATATAATGTAACTGACTTACAAGATCAACAACAAATCCTATTTTTTTTTTTTGAAGCAGGACTGCATACTCATCTAGAAAAATACTTAGATTTTTTTGAGTGAGTAACAGAAATTTGCTTGATCAATAGAAATATCAATTCTTTTTTTGAAATTTTTTTAATTTAAAATTTGTATAAAATTTTTTGAGTAACTGAGAATTGAGAGCACACCTTGATTATATTTGAGATTGCAGGAATATACTGTGGGCAATATCAAGAAAATCAACTATTTGAAAATTATGGTAGGCTATTCAATTGTTATTACAAATATGATATAAATTGGTTTCTACATCAAAGTTTATCCATGGCAGTTCATCCACTGATACTTTTGAATTTTTTTTTCATATTACAGTTCTAGATAATTGAGACTTTGAGAGCTGGAGTAAAAGTAAAAGCATTAAGTCAAAGTTCTTTGATTAATGAATTTGTTCAAAGAAATATAATTTCAAATCGTTTGTTTAAACGTTGGTAATTTCATGCTTATAATGGAAGTCTTCGTGGCAATCGAACAGACCTGTTCTTTCGTACTCGAAGTGGAGAACAAAAGAGACACCGAGGTTTTAGTTGTGAGGAGAACGTTGAGAAATCGACCATCACCCTCTCAAACGAAAAGCCTATTGAAATGAGGTCAATGACCTCGCTCATTTCGGCACATCTGCGCTGTCAAAAGAGGCAGTTGAGAAAAAACTCTCATCCAAGATCTGCTATAGGCTTTCAGTAGATATAGCATATAGCTATGAAATGTATAGGTATAGTGGAACAGCCTGTTTAGTCAATAGACCTACAGGGTATACCGCCATTCGGCGCTTATATTGAGATTAGGCCTATCATGTATACAGTGGCTAGCCAATCGGGAAGCAGGTGACCTGTACGAATCATATCATTTTACTTTCCGGCCTGCCAGCTTACTGACACTCACACCGCAATAAATTCCGGTAATCTAGTCTCAAGACATTAAAAAGAGCTGAGGCACTCCCATATCCTGAAGCTGAGCATTGGAAGAACTGCTCATATTCAATTTTAATGAATTTCCATATCACTATCACTCGAATTATTACACTTGAAACACCTTACTTGTTATTTATTTCACGCAATTAAATATGCAAAAATGCTGTCAGCGCATGCTGATTGTCACAGGAATTTATTTTTGGAGATAAATAAGAAAATGAGAATAATTTATTGTATATTTGCATCCTGAAACAAGCACATGCAAGTTCTTCCATAGTAGGCCCTACTACAAGAACAGGTTAAACGTGGAATAATTTTCTTTTGGAATTAAAATATTAATTTGATTTCCTGGAAACAGCATCTCAAAATATTAGTTTATATAAAGATTGTATCATGGCTTTAATTCAAGTGAAAAGTTATGTGGTAACAAGTGATTTGTTAAGCTAAAAGAGATATTAGAAGTGTCCTACCCGCGGAGTAAGTGTACTAAACAACTTACTAGTAGCTGAATAGAACAAGCCATTGCCCAAAACTGTTCACAAAATTTAAAATTAGAATCGAAATCTTAGGTTAGGTCTGTTTTACTTTGAAGCACAATAACTCACCAGCCTTTTCCGGAAAAAGAATATTAATTTTGATTTTACTTTCAACCAAACATCACATTCCAAAAAAGATTAATATAATTTTGAATTTTTAAATTTCTGGGCCAAAAATCTACACTAGTTACACTAGTTGCCATAGCTACATGGTCTACACGTGCGCACAGAGCTAAATCCGTTACATTGTGGTTTTACGTATGCGCAGACAGCCTATAGCTATAAGTTAATGTTTTGCATACACAGAGAGCCCAAACCGTAATTTCATTTACCTTATTATAACGTGGAAATGTCCATTACTGTATAAGGATTAGAAACACAAAACGATATAACTGAACTTTCAATAAGAAGTAGACTGTGATTGAAACGTATAAAGATGAAAAGATTTCAGGATAGCTTTTGTTTCTTGAAAACCAAAATTGAACCTTTAGAGATGGTACCGTATTCGGATTTCCCTATTTCTACATTTCTTTGTAGTTCCCTCCTATTTCCTTTCCAAATCAAAGGTTCAGAGACTCGTTTAGTTTCCACCACTGAGACAATAAGTATCCTTTGGAAAGCAGAAGAGATGTGCCCTTCGTGAAACAAATATGGTAATGGCAAAGCCCTTTTTGTTCCAAGATAGATCTAACCACAATTGTCCACTCATCTGAACGATAGAAAAAGAATAACGGATCTACCAATAACTCGCATTTCATATCAGTTGCGGTCAAAAGATACTTTCTTGTTTGTTATACAAAAAGATTCATACAAACTTTACCTTCGAAATTCAGAAACCATTGTGTGAGCTATGTGAAATGAGTCGAATAAACAAAAGTTTACTATTAACAACTGTACGATGCAGTTCATAAATATTTTTTGATTTAATCATAACACAATATTATTTATATTTTTTTGTAAATTTTAAAAGAATAGACGAATATCAATAACTGGTAGTGTCAATGATTACAGTGATTAATTAATATTTCATGGTGATTTATGAAAATGTTTTGTGCATAAATAAAATAAGTTTATATAAATAGTTCAAATTAATAAATTATGTTCAAAATATTTGTCAGCTTGATAAATTGTGAGTTCCTTCAAAACCAACTTGTAAAAGTAAGTGCCAATAATATTGATCAGCACTCCAATCAATCTTTGTAAAAAAATCGCATGTGAAGAAATGCGCTTCTTATTCTACCATAATATACAGTGTTTTGATGCAGTAGATATAAGAGAGTAAATTTTGTAGAAATGTTTTCTCATAGGTCTACGATATTCTTCCATAATGAGAATAATGGTTATTGAAACTAAATTATAATTATGATCAGAATAGATGAATGATCATTTATATTATATTTATTTTATAGAATACTTACATAAATTAAATAATAAGTATAAAAATTTTATGTTTATAATCAAGACGGGTTGCTGTTGCATCGTATAGCGTTGCGCCGGTGGATGAAGGGCCTTTGTGGCATACTTGTAATGATGGTTGCATTATCAGGGGCTCCATTTCAAGGTCACCAAAAAAAATCACGGTATCATATTCAGACCAAAGAATATCAATATCGATTGAATTGTTACTTAATTGATTTTATTTAATTCGAAACATAAGACATAGTAATTGATATTGTGTTAAATGTCAGTATAATATGCTATGTTAGAAAAAATGGTTTTTAGAACACGTGGCTGGAGCACAAAGTTTTCTTATCCTGGCCACGCCAATGTGTTTGTTCAAATTTTATTATTCTGTTGTGAACATCGATGACTGTCTTTGTACTAATATACTACATTGAACTATATTACTTATATAATGTGACCTCAAATATATAAACATTATTGAACCTACTTTTTCCACTCCTATTTCCATGATAAATATTTGGATAGGTTGTGTATTTTTTTAGGTTATACTGTATTTTATATGACATAGTGAAAAAATGAAAACATTGATGTCGGCTCTCATTATTGGCTAATCAATATACTGGAAACTTATATATTGTAGACTTAACCATACAAACGTTATTATTAATCCTCCTTTAACCATTTCTATTTTCATGATAAATATTTGGATAAGTTGTGCATTGCTTGAGGTTATTATATTGTGAATAGAATGAACGCACTGATGGCGGTTCTACATATTTGAAATCTTCAATTTATTCATTACCTTTGTTGTAATCAGTAACATTTTCTATTCACCCTACTTTACTCATACCAAACTCTAAGAGGCTTTTTTTGTTATAACATAAATGAACCCTTCATTTCATGAGGACGACATAGATGAGGCATTTATAAAAAGATACTAATTGAGAGACAATAATTGGACAAAAATATACAACTAGTGATGGAGATGAAGGGAAGAGGGAAATATGAAAACTGGATAATTTAGTATTGGTTAATACTGCCTCTGGCAAAAAGGTAGATAAGAAATGAGAGGGAGTGGTTGGATGAAGGGAAGGCAAAAGAAGAAATAACATTTACAGTAGTTTATAATAAATATAAAGAGTGGAAATAAATGTTAACAAGTTAAATTAATACATTATTCAACAGACAAACTAATAAATTCATCTCCAACATTTAAAAACATACAAATGTTTTCATACATTGTACATTGAATTGAAAAGTTAGTTGAAATTATTAAATTAAAATGTTCATTGTAATTATTCAGGTAAGCTTTAGTGGTGCTTCAAATTAATAAAAAATCTTAAGTTATGGTCATCAGAGAAAATCGGCATTAGGCGATTTGAAGAGAAGACGCTATGATAGAAAGGAGTTAGGGGTTGAGGGATTTCACAGAAATTGGAAGACGTGGAAAGGGAAGCAGGACGACAAATTTGACATTAGTTGACTGGCCGTCCGGCAGAAGGCAGCTGTGACAATCACTGTCTGTTCTTTTCGTCTGTTGAAGCGTGCGAACTCCTTTGAGCGTATAATTTCGCGCAACACTCTCGGTTGTTCCTCTCTCATTCCTTCTCTCTCTCTCACTCCATCATTCTCCTACTCTCTCGGTCACCCTCAGGCCACATCAGCCAAGGCGGCAACGGCTGTGGAAACTGCGGCTAGCCGCATCTGCCTCCTCTGAAGCTTGTGCGCTGTAGCAAAGTTCTTGGTCTTCATCGGACAACAGTCACCCCCTCCCCACACTTCCTTCCCTTGCCACCATCACCGTTCATTTCCGGTTCCGTCCTCTCAAAAAGTGAAGACACTATTTCATTTAGAATCAGTCCAGCGAGTAAAGGTCCAGTTGTATTGAATTATTTGCAGCACACTTCAGTAACCATTTCTTTAATCCAAATTTGTCTGGGTGAGAAATTTTTGAAGGTCTTTGAGGACAGAAGGCTTATAATTATTATACAATATTTTTCAGTCTCTTATTATTATCATTATTATTATTATTATTATTACTATTACTATTATTATTATTATTATTATTATTATTATTATTATTATTATTATTATTATTATTATTATTATTATTATTATTATTATTATTATTATTATTATTATTATTATTATTATTATTATTTTCATTATCATTATTATTATTATTATTATTATTATTATTATTATTATTATTATTATTATTATTATTATTATTATTATTTACAGGAATCACCATTGTTGAAATGTCTTTTCTTTATGGTAACAGATAGCTCCTACTTTTACTAGGTATCCGGTAGTTTGTCGCTTAGCAATTTACTCACGACAGATCCTACAAGTTTTAAAACTTCCATAAGAGTTTGAAGTAATCACAGTGAAAGACCTATTAAAACTATTAAGATTCCGAAAAGCCTAAAATGAAATTCTTCAAAGTAAATCCACTCCCCGGTGGTTCGGAGCCCACCTAAAACTGTAGGTCCAACTCATCAATCACCATCATCCAATTCATTAACCACACACAGGTCTCAGTTTATGTGGGCTTCATCTTAAAAAAACATCACGGTTGGCAGCTGTTCACATTCTCATTGTTTTCAAGATATTCATTGAATTAACTAGGGTGTATCGGTGTATCAACTCATTTGCGTGCATGTAGAATTCGTGTTTCAAAGTAAATTAATACAAGATCAATGCTCGTATTATGAAATGCATTTCGGGCGTAAAGAAATACGTCGGTAGTCAGTCCTCCACTTCAGCCTGACAGCAATATAATAATTGTTGTTTATATGTGAAATATAAAATCAGAGAGTTTCTCTTATTCATCATGGGATAATTGTTTGACAGGAAAACAAAGGAGAACAATCTCAGTAATGAAGACAATAAAGATGCACCAATAGATAGGTCACTTAAAACAATGTGAATCCACGGAAGCCCTCGATTGTTATCAATTGCATTGTTTACATATTTTACTACCAAAAACTTCATACGTAAAAATCGTAGGTCCAGACAGTGGAAACCCTTTCTGTCTTCTATATAGCTTTACCCAAATGGTAATAATATTTTTATGTGAATCACGCCGTTTAAACTCACGGTTATTAAGTTGCAAATTGGAATAAATCCCACTAAATACAATGGCTAATAATTAATGTTGGTATCACTTTATATCACGGCTAGAATTAATTGCACATATTTCTTCCATGTTCACAACTCGGTAAATTTGTCGTTCTTTTGTTACTAATCAGACTAGCCGACCAGATATTCCAGACAAACCTTAATTGAGTTCCAGCGGAGCTTCAACTTCATGAATAATTTCGTTATTTAAAATGCGTGAATAACGTGCTTGCTATAAAATATAACAGGAATTTCGTAATTAGTGATGCTTCGAATGCACGTAAAATTGTTTCCAGTGCATTCAAATGAAGACGATTCTCTCCTTTTTTTAGTTAATATGGGACTAAAATGCCTAATTTTCAAGTGATTGGAGATAAAAATGTACTCCTAATCTAGGTCTGTACGTCTGCCTTAGAATAGTTTCTGGTTGATAATTGTCTAGCAGCAACCTGATGTCCAGACAAAAAAAGATGTCTATATATTATGTAATACTGTAGTATAAAAAATTATCCTGGATTATGTTGCCATTCTTGTGCAATGTTCCAGTCGAGTTGTCAAGATATAATTCATTATATTATACAAATACAAATAATAATTTTTATTGTCATGAACAAATACGTGCATTGGAAACGTCATGTAAACGAAACACAGTCCTTATTATAAAAGAGTTCAATTGAAACTTGATATGCATAACAAGTACGTAAAAAAAGTACAGGACAGTGGTAAAGTCCTGCGTGAATTTTAGCAGCCTAATTAATAGGCTGCTAAAATTTATGCCAGGATGTTCAAAGAAATACAATGGTAATGTGTTCTAATTTATCTATTTTGAAATTGCTTTTTCTTTCTTTGTAGTGGAGAAGGTGATATTGGGGAAGGTATCCATAATGAATAATAAAAAGAAATTGTCACAACCACATTTATTAAAACTTTGAGAAACTAGTTTCGGTTGTTACACAATTATCAATCTTAATCAAACTGATTGTTTGAGAGAGACTAGAGTTTGATTGAGATTGATAATGGTGTTACAACCGAAACTAGTTTCTCAAGGTTTTAATAAATGTGGTTGTGACAATTTCGTCTTATTATACAAAATTGCTTTTTTTAGCTTTCGCGTTAATACGTTAGTCATTTATAGAAAAATATGATTTTCAAATATTATGATTTGTTTTTATTTGGCGAATGAATATCCAATTCTTGATGGAAGAATAGCCTCAAATCTCTCAAAGCTGCAATTATTATTGAGTATAATTCAATCAGTAGATTAGTTGTTGTTGTTTTTTTTTAATTTATAATATTATTGTGAACAAGATAAAGGAAACTTGGAGAGTTGGAGTGGTGAATATTGGAAGCTGCTTCGAAATTTGACTGTAAAGATAAAGTTCTGTAAAAAGACTGTGAAGAAATATTTGTGGAAACAAAATCGTGTTTTGTTTATCAATAGATCAAGGTAAAACTTGTCACAATTATCAACAAATAGAGAAAAAAACTAGAATAATATGGTAAGAACATGTTATTTTGAAAAAAAGTAAAATTGTAAACTTTTTAGTGATGAATCAACTACAAAAAATTTAAAGTAAGCACATTTTCACATTGAAATAAATAAGACATAGTTGAAATAAGAATACAGTACATACATTTTATATCTCCCAATTTTCACATTGAAATGAATAAAGCATGAAGCATAGTAAATATTCTTGGTAAAATCTTGATTGCCCCCAAAGAAGTAACTTCAATTTATAGGGCAGTATTTATGAATGTTCCTTCAGTTTCTCTAAACTTGAGAGGCTATTGAAATGGCCACATAAATACGTTATATTTCAAGAGTCCCTCGAGTCAAGAGATACTGAAGGAGCGTTAATAATACGGGTGGTAGTCTTCAGAAACTGAAGCTTCCTGGTTCAAAGCCTCATTTTTTAGAATGAGTTTTTCATGCGAAAACATTTTAGCCCACCATAATTATCGAAGGGCAAAAACGAAACAAGAAGCTGTCACTTTATGAACTCAGCAAACTATCAACTTCCTCAACTAATTTTCTTTCCGCTCAGTTTATCACCTAAGCTTTTGTTTTGTTGCAATCGATGTAACTACCAAGTTTTCGTTTATCCATGTGTTAAAAACGTTACGAGAATACTAATAACGTAGACATTGAAGCATGAAAGGACGGACCAGAACAAAGAGGGACGATTTTCCCATGAGAGCGCCTCTTAACAAGGAGTAGCAGTTTTCGAAGTTTCGTCCAATCGCTTTTATAGGTAACAAGGTTGTTCAAAAGAATAGGAGAGTGTCATCCTAATTGTTTGGCGCAAAATTTCTCAAGGTTTGGACAAGTTGTCATCCGGTGACAAACTAATGCAGAAGCTTCATCTATGGACATAAGATAGAAGAGGTGCATAATCGTACAAAAGTTGTTTTGGTTTCTCCTGTCACCGCCCCAATGTGTGTCCGCCCACTCCTATTAATATTAATAATGTGTAGCGATATCGCTTTTCGTCGTCGTCTAAGAGTTATTGTCTTTGTTTAGCATACAATGGTTGTTGGTCTAACTGTACAGTGTACATCCTCCTCCATTGGTCGCTGGCTTCCGCTAGGAGACACGAAAAACGGTCGTCGCTCCTCAAGATCCTGTTGTCCGGTTGAATTTTTCCTTTCTCTGTCCTCTGGCTCCTACTCCTATAATGCTCAGATGCATTGCGTTTGTTCAATAATCAATTCGAATCAAATTAAATAGTTAGTTTTCTCAAAAATATTGCAAGACGATGAAATAATCTGTTCAATAATCAATTCAAATCCAATCTAATCGTTCATTTCCTCAAAAATGTTAAAAGAAGATGAAATAATCTGTTCAATTACTGCTCAATAATTAATTTACATCAAATTAAATCGTTTATTTACTCGTAAATATTACAAGAAGATGAAATGACGCAATTTGTTAGTGTAGTTCATAAAATTAATAAATCAAAATTAGCCTACATTAAGATAATTTTAAAATGATTATACATGCTCATAGTAGTTTGAAAAAAAGACACTAAAAGTTAATAACATGTCACTATTAGAAAAGTAGGAGGGGTCCTGCATGGGTCGAGACATTTTTAGAGGATATTTTTGACAGAAGATACTAAAGTATTTGATATTAGAGGGTTATTGAGGTCAGTAGTAATAATACAAAATAATGATTAATAAAGCTTAGATGGGTTTGAGGAAACTGAACAGGAAGAGGAATTAATAATGGGGGGGGGGGGGAAGGAGTGAATTAAAATGAATCTATGGAAACTAGGGGATAAGCTGAAACCAAATTAATAATGAGCAAGAGAAGAACAAATAATAATGGCTGAATAATAATATGAACGATAATAAGAATAGGGGAGCTTCGAAAGCAATAATTGATGAAGGACATACAGGGAGTGAAGATATGAATAAATAAAATCAGACCTGGTTGTTAGAAAAGATCATCGTTCGAACTGTAAAATCTGAATCTGAATCTCAAGCAATGCTGTATAGTGTATACACTGATTTTATAAAGTTACTGGCCTCCCCTCTACCAAACTCCATCTTCCATCAAACTATATAATTTGTAGAGCACAGCGCAGTTGGAAAATTGTAATGTAATAATTATGTGGATCATGTGGTATGGATTGGAGATTTGTGATGAAGATTTCACAATGCTAGGAGTGATGATACCAACATTAAAATGCTGTGACGAATTTTTAAATGAAGCTCACATAGGTCTAAGACCTGTGTGTGGGTCATGAGTAGGATGATGGTGATTGATGGTGATTGATGGTGTTGGATCTACAGTTTTAGGTGGGTTCCGAACAACAGAGAAGTGATTTTACAGACTTTTTTGCTGGCCAAGTTGGATAGTTAGATTAGATAACTGATAGTTCTGTTGAAGCTTGTAGTTTTTTAGCTTATTTAGACAGGGAACAAAGAAACAGAAACACTTGAAACAGAGAGGGGGTGAGAAAAGAGTGGGTGCGTGAACACTGAACTGTTTGCAAGCAAAATTTCCCCTTATATCCAAAAACATGATTTTCAAAAATTTGGAATGGTGTTAATAAGAACTCACTTTACTGAATGGTTAAACTGTCAAATTTTTCAGCAATGAAGAAATTTTTATTAATAATAATTATTATAATTTTGCAGGGTTTTGTAGTAATTATGGATTGGTAGTGATGTAAGGGTTGGTGAAATCTACCCAAATAAGATACATCATTTTATCAAGACAATATAACTTCCATTCCTTCGAAAAGGTATGTCCAATTACGAAATTTCGTTCATTTATCAATTTTTGGCTGGAGTAAAATAAGGCTCGTGCTGTGGTAACATAAAGATATTCATGGAAAGGCTCAGCTCTAAACTAGCCCGAAGGGATGTAGAAAAATAGGTAGGTAAGCCAGAGACCGAAGGATTTTCATAACTGACAAACCCTGATTTTTCCTCCAATTTAAAAAAGCGCCCTTTTTTCTTCGGCCCTAATACAATATTCGGACATGTCGTTTTTCCACAGTGAATATTCTATTAACAACAAGCCATTTAGCAAGAAGCAAATCACGTTATTTAGCGTTTCTTTATTTACGGACCGGTAGAGGGAGCTCCGTAGTGAAGAAACGCTCCAAGGCATGAACGAACATACATGCAATGAGAGCAAGGGAGATGGAAGATGGGGAAATGGAAGAACGAAGAAAAATGTATTATCAAGTTAAGCTGCTATGGCACGTGGTTAGCCTCTCTTATCGCAATTATTTCTCATCCGATTAGGCGTGCATCGACTGCGAAATAATCACTTGGTCATTTTCTGACGTTCAAGAGCTGCCCCGACCACCCCCCCCCCCCCCACACATCTGATTGCGCCCCCCCCCCCCCCCCGAGCCAAGGAAGAGCTAATAATTTTTATGCCTTGCGTAATTTAATGATGGACCACTCTATATCTTTCCTGACCTTTAAATTACCACTGCTGGCTGCCTTTTGGGTACTCTTTCAGCTCCAGGCAGTAAAACCTTATTGCTGGCTGTTCATTTCCAATTTATCGTCGATTTTTGATACGTGCTTGTATCGCTGATGAATTTCTGGAAGCTGAAAAGAATAAATGTCAGCGAATTTAGGAAATTCTGGCTCTGTATCACTCCAGTAGCTACTGGAATGTATTGTTACGGGTTCTACTGGCTAAAATAAGGCTGGCAACACTAAAGTTCACACTTGATCTTTATTTACACAAATTAGTCTATTTACACACAAATATTTGTAAGTTCAATTAATAAATAAAACAGATCATCAAATGACAAGCTAATACCTATTTTCAGTAATTATTTACAAGAATTAATGAATAAGTAATTTCAGGCTGATCAATAATAAAAGAAACAAGAGCCCAATAAACTGTACAAATGAATAATTAATTACAGGCTGATCAATAATAAAAGAAACAAGGGTCCAATAAACTGTAGAATAGTGCAGAAAGAAATTATAAAAAGACCAACTAATCACTTACAAAAACACAGTTCAATTCGTTATTTGACAATCCCAAATAATATCACTTAACACAACGTCTTTAAACTATTAGTAAGCTGCATAAACAGTAAACACTTGTCTCTGCACTTGACACTGTCTAAAGACTGAATAAAGCACTGTTTACTCCACTGGCACTGGATTGTCTCTCTCACGAGATCTGTAATACTATCTGTCACACGGGTTTGTAAAAACTAACTGTCACACAAGCTTTTGTAAAACTCACTCACTTGTTCAAGTGGACTTCTTTATATAGCTGTTATAGTTGTATAATTCCAAGAATTGGCGCCTTCTCGAAGCTTCAAGAATGCTTGGAATATAGACCTCGATTGTTCAAGAAGAATGTAGAATTGACGAGAAGATCAATTGAGTGAGAGAGTTGCAGACTTGAAGAATAAGAGTGACAAAGACATGTGAAGAGCAAGAGAATGAAGATTGGATGAAGATCGGTCGAAGTCACGTCCAACCATGAAAACAATGGAATGATATAAATAGAACAAGTGCATGAATAACTGCTTGTTTGCTTTCGTAACAGTATTGTAATTTGAAGTATATTACTGGAGTATATTCAATACACCGTCATATATTTTAGTATATATTTAATATTCTAATTTACCACTGGAGTACATTTCTACATACCGGTACTGGTATTTAGTGTTTAAAGTCTTTCAAGCACGAAGCTGATCTTGAGAAAATAAAAGAGATTGTAGTGATATGTAATAAAATATGCTTCTTTAAACATTACAACTTCTTTTGTTTCTTATTTGCATAATTAAGAACCACTACCTTTCATAACTAGAACTCACAGCTTAGTCCTTTGACTTCATTATTGAAAATTGGTCCTACAACTCCATAATTGAAACTAAACTTATTCTTACAATTCCATAATAGAAACTCAACTATTTACAATGTTTGTTTTATGAAAAGGAATATTATTTCCTTCTATGTATTGTTTTAATTTCAATATGATAGTTTCTCTCCGATCAGCCATGTCTGGTACGCCTTGTCTGATGTACTGTGATATTTTGTATAGTTTACCTGATAGGTGAAAACGGGACAATACAAGATCAATCACTCAATTAAATTACTTTATTAGTTGAATTATAAAACAATACATTAGAAATTTTATCATAATATTAGTACACACTTGTAGTGTATAACATCAATTTCCACTTTCACAATAAACTCAGTTCATTTTAATCTTCGCAATAAGAAAACAGTTACATTTTTTCTGAAAGTTCACGTTGTGAAACTTGGACTATAACTATTACTTATGTATCTATGTATATTATGTATGTATTATGTACTTTTATTATGTTAAGTTGAAAGATTTAGAGGAAATAGGTGTTTAGAAATTTATAATAGAGTTTTTGGGAATGAAGTTCATGGGGAATATTAACACTTAACAGGGAAGGTGTGTAGCCTAACTTGCTCTGATTCTCTTCATTTTATTCTCTCGATTCTCTCTATTGCTATGAAATATGTGAGAAAGGTTTGGTTTGGACAGGTAGCTTAAATAAGAAATCATAGTCAAAATGGCTTGACAAATTCGAAATATATTATCTTAAATATATCCTGAAATCCTTTATAAGGGATTTTGAGCAACTCTTCCAAAATAAATAAGGTTGTAGAAACAGTGAGCATTTGTAATTTTCATAGATTGAAATTTTGTTGAGCTAGGAGGTCATAATCACACATCTTTACTTGTAGCAAAAATTTTATCATTTTTCAAATGAATTTGAACTAAAATTTTAAATGAATTTCTTTTTTAAAATGTGATTTTAAATTAACTTTAACAAAATATCTCCCCATCATGAATGAATATATGTCCTAAATTGGCACAGAGTTCTTTGTTGTTTTTAGGTAATAAGATTATGGAACTTATACTTGACTTGGATCATGTACTCGAACTTGACTGTTAATCGTGAAAAATTTATGTGGGAACCAACGAGAAGAAAAAACTGGTAAGCAAACCAATTAGATGTTGAGACCCACATAAAAAAATATTCAGATTTTTGTAGTGGCGAAGGTGATATTGTGAATGGTAGTGAATAGTAAGAATTGAAGTTGTCACAACCACATTTATTGAAAACAGTGAGATACTTGTTACACCATTATCAATCTCAGAATACTAAATCTAAAGTACAGAGAAGCTCAATATACTAAACACAGAATGATACTATTGGCTGAGGGTGAAAGTGCCTCTCATAGGCTGACCTTCATTGAATGTCTGTGATTGGCTGAAGGCCCTAACAAGTCACGCCCACTGTTGGGAGGAGCAACAAGGAATAATCAGTGTCAAAATCAAGAACAAAAAAGAAATTGTAACAAACAAGAACAATACACAAGTAGGCTAGAATTAAACAATTAAAACATTAAAATTAAATAAAAAATGAAGCTAAATGAAATGCAGTCAAGGTAGAATATGATATTAAAATTTGGATTAGAAACAACTGCTTTTCTAAACTGTAATTGTATTTTCAAACAGGTTTATGTTTTTTCAGCTTGTGAGGTTGTTTGCTGAGATTTGCTTTTTGACCTTTTTCTAGCTCTCCACTCCTTCAACCTTAATTTCATTACTATTTTCTCCTTCCCACCCCCATTTTCCCATCAAATGAATAGCCATTTGGGTAATAGCAAAACTTGGGTAAACATGGTAGGAAAGAGAAATTCCAACTCCGTAGTTTCAACTCGATCTATTAACATTTTGTTATTGTTGCAATATGCATGTGCATGTGTTTCAATTGTTAAATAAATAGATAACATTATTATTTTCCTTTAAACAAAAAATTTTCCAATTGCAATTAAATACTGGTGTAGTAGTTCGTCGGAGTAGCAATTCGTCCAATGTTCAGGTTTCAGTTAGCTTTGGCGTTAGGCAGTTTGGGGTCGTATACCTGGAGTAGTAGCATTTCGTCCTACAAAACTTTTGACGAATAACAACAACAACAAGATATGTTGATGGATACTAACTGTCAACCCCTGTAATCAACCAACAGTATCTAATCAACCTAATAGTATGTAATGTTAGTATATATTTCTAAGAGTTTAAGTCTATATAGTATAGTATAATTATATTATATAGTTCTGAATCATTCTTGTATGTTTAGAGATAGTTATTGAAAACTAAAGAGCCCAGATTCATTTATTTCAGTATCTCCATTAAAAAACGATAATGTCTGCATACCTAAATAATGATTACCTGTGTTTTGTATTCTGGGTGGTAGTATTTTGGCAATGTTATATTCACTTGATCTATGTTGTATTATGCATCAAAGTACGGTACTGAATGTAATGAGGTGATTCAGTCACATCTTGCCGTGTTAGCCACCCAGGAATGGTTTGGTTAGGTGCGCGGGGCGCGCACTGTGTTTGGGGTGGTGGTGTTTTGGAAAAGTTATGTTCACTTGATTTATATTGTTTAAATTTTTTAAAAAGGGGAATATCTGGCCAATGAACAAATAATAGATGGGTTTCTGAAGTCAGGTAGAAGACTCAAGGATCGGACGAATTGCTACTCGTTAGTAATACTCATAGAAGCGTAAAAACCCATCGGACGAAACGCTACTTTTTTCCAGGAATTTGAGTATCAGACGAATAATTAATACTCGGACGAACTACTACAGAGCCTCAAATACTAACCGCCAGAACCTATGGAATTCAGTTGTAGGATTTCTTTAGAATCAGTCACATCAAGTATCAATAGAATTCAATTTTTCAAATTTGAACAAATTTCTAAGAAATATGGTGAAAGCACTCTGATACATGAAAAATCGATTTGCACAGATAGGTGATAAGATTTTCGACGATTGGAAGCCCATTATGAGTCTCCTCTTCATCAGCACCAGAACCTGATTAGTCCAGGTGACTAGTTTTAATAAATACTGATGTGAATAAAAATCAAAAAGTTATTTTTTTTCATCATTCCAATCACTCACTCAATGAAATTAATTTGGAAGTTTTTTATGTTTTTTTTTGTTTGTTAAATATTGAAAAGCATAAAAAATATAACAAATGTGAATAATGTAAAAATAGAAACGGGAATTTTTTTTGGTTTATTTTAGATTGAAAGATATTTTGGTATATTTATATTTTTTTTGGAGAATGAAGCCCACATAGGTCTGAGACCTGTGCGTGGGTAATTAATTGTAAGATGGTGATTGATGAGTTGGACCTACAGTTTTAGATGGGTTCCGAAACACCGGGAAGTGATTTTACAGCAGAGAACAGAGTCTTTTTGCTGGCCAATCCAATCGGTCACCCTTACAAAGAACGCCCAGGGAAGCTTATTTCTGATTGAACCTACTACGGCACTCGGCTATCACTTTCCCGTAGTGAATTTAGTTTGTTGAAAGATATTTTCAATCCAGGGTAAAATTATTTTGTTAAGCGACTCATCCCTCAGCACAAGCGTGGCTTAGAGAGGGATGAACCATTTTCTTATTCTAAAACCATTACTCCTTTCATCATTATTCATTTATTATCCTATATTTACTTTGTCTTGAATATTCTATGATGTTATGTGTTTTATCTATTTATGGGATATTTTTATTTGTTTATTTATTTATTCTACTATATACATATATATTTTGTATCTTGGAATGTCATTGTGTTTTTATATGCAGTTGTGTTGTACATTACGATTGGTTAATTAAAAAATATTCATTAATTTCATAATTTATTAGTATATATTACATAAAATATTAATCAAATGTTGGTAGAATTGATGTAGTTTTGGTAATATAGAATAAAAATAACTATGAGTTCTAGATGACTCATTTCAATATATACAAAACAAATGTTATTTTCATCCATTGTTTCAATCTCTCAAATAAATAATTTCTTTTTGTATAACTATTTGTTAAATTTTGGTAGAAGAAATCTGAATTACAAACTCTTGTTTTTTCTTGCCGAACAGTTAACGAATTTCAGTTTAACAAAATACGTAAGTGAATGTAGATTAGAAGGAGTACTGAGTATGCCTTCCTAATCAAGGATAGGCTTACCCGCAAAGCAAGAAACGGTAGCAGCATCGTCGTTCGCGTATATAAATAGCTACAGCAGGTTCGGATGCAACGCATGCGGTTGTGGTAGTCGAGTGTGCGTGTGAGTTGCGCGCGCTTGTGCGGCAGGTGCGTGCGAGTGGAGAAGTGCCCGGTGGTGGGGGAAGGAACCCCCTCCAGGCAGACGGGCGCCCTTGAGAAGAGTGACGCTCTCGTTGGCGTTCAGTCGGTCACCGAAAGCGAAAGCGGCGACACGCAGAGCGAGTGAGTGGAACAAGGAGCGAAGAAGAGCGTCAACGGAGAAAGCAGCCGGTCAAGAGCAGACCGACGACTCTCGATCGATGTTGTCATCTTGTGTCGTATCGCAGTCGCACACTCATTCTTATCGTTTTCGTTCATTAGCATCGTCCTTATCATATTTTACTATTCGTTTGCCTCATTATACAAACTGAGTATACACCAACATGTGTTCATCATCCTCGTGGTCAAAACCTTCTCGAGAAGATTTTCCCCTAGTGTTATAACATTCTTTTTCAACCCCATAGACTTTGTAGAAAGGACCGTAGTTGTGTGTTCTGTTCAGTTATTACATATATATATAAAATATATATAGACTATCTCAAAGTATTCATATTGTAAAAATCGTCGTTTATTTGATATAGAGATTTATAAAATATGTCCAGTTTGTTGTAGAAGAGAGAAGTAAGAAGATATGGCATTCATTTAAGTCAGTACAAGTCGATTAAATAAATCCTGATCCAGTACAAAAGGAAGAGTAATAATTGTCCGGTGGAGAAATAGAATAGACTGAACCGACAAGTACAAATAGCTCATCATTCTCAGCGGAATCTCAGGATTTCGGACACCGATCTCAGGACAAAACTTAGGGCAACTTTGTGTTAAATTAATAGGGATGGCACCGCGTCGCAATCAGCAGGAGGGTTTGGACGGCGCTGCCATCGAGCGTCACGACGCCTCAACGACGCGCTGCTGCACGCCGGGGGAATGTCTGCGTGGAGGTGCTCTGATAGCAGTTGATGACTTGCGGGACGCAGTGAAGGTGACCTGTAATAATGAGCACTGCAGCGCTGGCCCGTTCATGCATAGGGAGTGTTTTGAGGCGTGGGAGCAGACCGTACTCACCTACCTCAAGAGCTGCGGAAGGGCGAGATCTTGGTCCGAGAGACAACGCCACCAGAATCTGTGGACGAAGAAGGGCTACGACTTGGCTTTCAAGGCATGCGGCTGCCGCTGCGGGCGCGGCCACCTAAAGAAGGACTTGGACTGGACTCCGCCCCCCTGGCCGGCAGGTCTACGTGCTGACGACGAGGCCGCTAAGAAGAAAAAACGCCGCCACAAGCAGAACTCGCGGCCCGCACTGGCCGTCTCCGCCCACCATCTACCACCTGTCGCCTGCAACCCGGTGGTTGCCGCCTCCAATGCCGCCTCCGACCTGAGCCGTGGCCGTGCCGGCTCGCTGTCCTCGTCCAACGGCTCCTCTTCGCCGCCCGCTTCCGCCTCCAGCGTCTCGCCTGTCCATTCGGGCTCAATTGCTGCCGTTCTCGCCAACAAGAAAAAGTCAAAGTTCGACTTTTTCTCTGACAGGTTAGTGAACCTTTTCAATCATTCTGAATTGAATATTTACTTATTGTTGTGTTGGGTGTAGGGCATTTATTCAATTTATTCAGGTCAAATTGCGTGTTATTTCTTGTATAGCCTATTGCTTTGGGCGTTTAATTAAATTGAATTTGAATTTATTTCCACATTTTACATTTAAGAAAAATGTAACACATTTAAAGAATAGAATAGGAGTAAATTACAGGACATAAAATAAAGAAATTAAAAAATACGTAGGCCTGTATTTCAATCATTTTATCAAAATAATATGACCCTTTTTCTATCCGTTTCCTTGGAATAGCATCAGCCCACATTGAACCAAACTACATAGACATGACCTCGATGTAGGATATTTAATTTATTCAAGTTGTTTTCATAAAGTTTTGGTTTGATTTGCAAAACTTTGGTCTAAACTGTTATTTTGAAATCTTTAATTGCTGGTAATTTAAAAAAAATGCAGGTTTATTTTATCAATATTTTATCCCATTATGAATTTATTTTGGTACAAAAAGGTTGTTTACTCTTGCTAGATGACCTCCAGCAATAAATCTTATCTTGCCAAGTAATAGTTAAGTTGGGCGTAATAACTGATATTAAAGACGTTATGTAAACAAAATTAGTAAAAACGTTGCCTGAGTTACAATAAAATACCGAAAAGTTACAGTTTTTCTATTTTTTATAGAACAGCCCAAGCTTAATATGAATTTTAAATGGATCAAATTTTATTTAATCTGAATTGATCTTGAAAATGAAAAGTTTTTGCTCAATCAATAATATTATTCAATTCTAATATCATCTAGAAAATAGTTGTTTGCAGTATTTGGTGTCACTGGAAGAAATTCAGATAGTTAATGGACTGGTTCACTAATCTTTCAATCTAATGTCAGAAATAAATTATGTTTACTTTCCACTGATAATTAGTAGATTCTAATTACTTATTATTTAAATTCAATTCTGTCTTTTAATAATTTATTTATTCATATATTTATCATAGCCTCATATTTTTTATTTGCCTGAACTACGTTTTCTATTTTTATTCCGGAAAGCAGAATATCTGTTTCAGAAAAAGAAAACTCTAATCTCTGTGTGCATGATTTTATGGATTGAACATTCAGGTAAAATAATTATGCTCGACTAAAACA
The DNA here is from genome assembly GCA_948455865.1 of Conomelus anceps. Classification (NCBI taxonomy): domain Eukaryota; kingdom Metazoa; phylum Arthropoda; class Insecta; order Hemiptera; family Delphacidae; genus Conomelus; species Conomelus anceps. Next base: position 28,251,487 of record OX418216.1, read on the forward strand.
AATGCTTTAATTTTGTGGTATCAAATGAAAATAAACCTTCGGCTGAAAGATTGAAAGCTATAGGATCTATTTATACAAAATTGACTCATCTTACTAAGTGGAAATACAAATTATTTTAAATCAATCTAATATTAAAACTGACACTGTATTTCACTTTAAAATAATGTTTTACTCACATATATTGGAGATGCTTGAGGAATGCATTTCACTTCTGAAAAGAAGCTTAGAGAGGCTGACGAAGCTTCTTTTCAGAAGTGAAATGCATTCCTCAAGCATCTCCAATATATGTGAGTAAAACATCATTTAAACGTGGAATACAGTGTCAGTTTTAATATTAGATTGTTCATTAAGTATTTCGTCATAGAAAACATCACATATTTTAAATCTTCCGTATTACAATTTTGTGAAGAATTAACGACACAATAAACGTGCCTAATACTGGCCTATTCATCATAGAATAAAAAATAAAATACGTAATCAATTTTCATAATTTATTTTTATATAAAAGTAATTTAATTTAGATTTAACTTACTTTTTCATAGATGAATATTTTATTCATATGGTGATCTTATGATCTTATGGTCATGAATTTGACCTTCCATAATTCCTATTTAAATGACATCTAATTAAAAGATTAATGAACAAAAATTCGTTGACAGTATATGACTTTCATAATATTATTCATGAGGGTTATGAATTCATGATTCTTTTTTATCTTAAAAAAATGAAGATCATTGGAGAAAATGTTATTTTCCCTGCGTTCTTGAATAAGATTGAAAAAGATGGGTCTGTTTAGCAGCAGGTTCGACCTGCGTAGGACGAAAGCTGCTGCGTAGATTTATAAGCTCTCATAGCAGAGTTGAGTTTGGAAAGGGCGCCAACGACCGGGTTTGGAGGGCGCATGTCGCGGCTGCCAGGAAAGCACGTGCTTAACCCAGTGCTTTTCGTTTCCCTGCAAATTTAATGCCCAAGACATTCACGCACCGACCTTCCTCGTAACCTTCAACTCGACTGCAAATTTTCCCTCATTTCTGACGCTTTTCTTTTGTCCAATTCGCAATCACTTCCCCGAAACATCTTGCCGGAACAGAAATTATTCATTTTCGACCTATTCACATATTCTTGTTTATGAAGAACGCGCTTTGATATCACCCGGTCCTAAATTAGAATTTTTCTCTCTAAATGTATTCAGACCTTGTTAAACACCTCTTGTTACGATCTTTTGTTACCCTTCCTAGAAGGCGTATAGAAAATTTGACCCCTTTCTCACTAAGACTCTCGTTAAGAAGAGCAATATTGTTGAAGATACTTAAAAGTGACGATGGCAGGTGATATCTGCTTTGTAAAATAATCTTCCCCATTGATATTATGACAAACACGTAATGCCTCAATTTGTAGAGATCGTTTTTACTAATTGTACCGCGTTTTTCTCATCTTTTGGTTAATTTTAGAAGGTATCTTTAGGTAGAAAAAAGTTGGTATCTTTATTCCAGGTATCTGAACCAAATTTTAACACAAATAATTATCGCCTTGCATTTATCGCCCTGCCTAGACACAAAAAAGACGATTCTTTTTTTATTGAAAGTAATGTAATTATCCACTTATTATTTATAGGGCCAAGTGACAGGCAAGTGATAGCCGAGTGCCGTAGCAGGTATCTGTTCAATCAGAGATAAGCTACAAAACTCCTAGGCGCTCTTTTTTTTGAGGATGAAGCTCACATAGGTCTGAGATCTGTGCGTGGGTAATGAGTTGGATGATGGTGATTGATGAGTTGGACCTACAGTTTTAGGTGGGTTCCAAACCACCGGGAAGTGATTTGTAAGGGTGACCGATTGGATTGACCAGCAAAAAAGACTCTGTTCTCTGTTGTAAAATCATTTTCAGTTAGTTCGGAACCCACCTAAAACTGTAGGTCCAACTCATCAATCACCATCATCCATTTCATTACCTACGCACAAGTCTCAGGACCTATATGGGCTTCATCCCCCGAAAAAAAAGATCTCAATCTTTTCAGATCTGTCTAGACTCAATTTCAACTTTATACATTTTCGATTGCTTTACACTGTTACAAATCGAATTGAAGACCTCAACAATGGTAGTTAATAGCCTATCTGCATTAAATAGCTCTTGGGAATTTGTTTTATTTCTTGAAAATGTGCATACAGCGTCGGAAATCGAACCAAGGATCTTCTAATTGCCAATCATTCGTATCCACCACTAGAATACATTCAAATTAGTTTCATAAAAACTTAAATACTGTAATACGGCTTACTAACCTACCAATTATTACTCACGCACAGGTCTCAGACCTATATGGGCTTCATCCTCAGAAAAAATCCGTGTGCTTCGATTGCTATCTATAGACAACATAGTATACAGACAACTTGTGAAGATATGTTTATGAATAATAATGTTAAAAAACCTTGTCACGCGAGGAAGTATTATATTATTTACTTTGCTTTATATCCCTAATTGTTTTTTTAATGCTGTGAAACTTCTTCATTGTATCTAGAAAGTTGATGGCTCTATCTACTATCTCGTTCCAGTATGTGAAGTTACGTAATAGAAATAATGCTTTATTATTTTTATTTATGATGGGGTGGATCAACAATTCATTATTCTTATTAGTCTTTTTTTTTAGATCTCGTTACGGAATAGTTGACACGCCAGTAGTTTTGGGCGTCCGACCCACATGTTGACTCAGTACAATGAAATGTCGGACAATTCAATGCCACTGGAAATTGTTAGCGTGTTTTTATTGTTGGGATGACTGTGGCGGGTTGGTATGGGGTTGAATGCGTCCTGTCCCTGAAAAAAAGAAAACAGAAATAGACTGCATCCGGTCAATTATAACTGTCTAGAGGCAACGTTTGATCAGTTGTCCGTGGTAAAGGATGGGGGTATTCTTGTTGTGGTACTGCATTTAGGCGCATTCCGTTACGCATCCAAATCTTGAGTAATTTGGGCACACAATAATGGTGGGAATGGTAATGACAACTTGCTCTACACTTATCTATTCATCTGCCTCAACCCTACTAAGCTCATGTTTGTATGGGTTTAATGTAAGTAATTACTGGTTGAAAAAAAAACTATTTTTGTTTGGCCAAGTAGCCTACATAACAACATGACTCATTAACTGGTTCTTCAAGCACATCAAAAGTTTTTCATCTAACTGGTGAATTCTTCAAACTCAGGAAAACGAAAGTCATGATGGTTCTCATCTCAAAAAAGTATTTCACTACAAAATGTGTATTCATAAAATAATTCGGTTTTATAGCTAGGAGTATCATGATTGTGTTTGTTTTCTTGGTGTTGGTGATCAGAGACTTTCTTGGAGACTATTAAAATAATACACATATATTCAAACCACTCATTACTCATGTTAACAGTTATGTGCACAAGAGACTACAGTTTCGACTGTTACAACAAATTCAATCTCAATCAACTACAACTAGGGAGTTCAGATTATTGAGATTGGATATGATGTAACAGTTGAAACTATAGTCTCGTGTTTTTAATAATTAAAGTGGCTTGGACAATATCAATCTTATTCATTATTGTGATATAGATTGGCGACTAGCTTTTTTTAAACTTACAGTATTACTTTAAAATGTACAGTAAACATAAAGAAAATATAATTATAAGTTTTTAGCAATTTTTCAAACTCATTCTTTTAAAATGTAAAGTAAACAGTTTAGTAAAGAAAATATTATTATGAAAAGTCGTATTATCATGGAAAGGTTTTGCATTATTGTTATAGCTTGTAGCCCACTTCGAATTCATTTTATTCCATGTACGTTACGTTTCGTATAATATTGTAGCAAATACAAATGTTTCACTTCCTAGAATTGTATAGCTCAACCAAATTCAATAAGAAGTTTAAAAGGAATGGGCTTTCTCAAACAACATCAAATGTTGAACTTCTTAGAATAATTCACGACTTTCTAAAAAGTTTGATTAATGCGTGTAAATATATTGACGTCTTGAAAATCTTTTCTCGCAGTTCTTGGTCAACAATCAAATGTTGGTCGTTCAGGTAACATAGCTCAGAAAACACGAGATGGAATTTACAATAGATCAGCAGTTCAAAACTGATAGACCTAACTTGAAAATATCTTGAAAACAAATTTATAATTAATGAGATAAATTATCTACCTTCTTTCAAATCCTTCTCTCGTAAAGCATTGAAAGCAATGCGAAAGACTGAGGACAAATCCTCACGACTTATTGAACCTTTTTCAACTTGTTTACAAGATCAGTTGTGTGTCCTTCCATTGGCTGGTCTTTTAATTTTCTATCTAAATTGTTGGATTCAATTCTAGGAGAGCTATTGGCTACATTACCCGTCACTTGAAAATTTATGAACTTATCATTTCCAACCAACAAGGCCAAACAAACAAAATCGTGAACAACATTTTTGTACAACTGTGAACATGTAGGCTACATATTTGTTTATCTGATCTAGGAAAGTTTTTAATAGTTTTATTTCCAGTTATAGCGAACCGTTTCCTTGTATTTATATCGTTGACACGATCACGCTTACTATAACTATACTATCCATTACCTATACCGAGACTACTTTACTATACCTTTTTAATAATGTTTTGGATTGATAGATTGCTGGTTCAGTTTTATAACTTTCAATGATTGTGTTCATTTGTATGCCACAAAGTTTCTCATTATGCAGTATTTTGATTCCTATGTGAGAGTGGAGTACATTGAATATTGAGAAGGTACTCTTACCTATTTCCTGTCAATCTTTAATAATTGAATGTAGGCTAGTCTACATCACGGGCTTTAACGTCATTGAATGTTACATAAAAATAAGAAAGTTCAAGGCATAAACATTAAGTGATAAAAGTCTTTGTTAAATGTCTTCTTCCACTCCAAACTGCACGAAAACGTTTTAAAATAAGACATTGCAGTCATTTTTTAAAGTCTTCTAACAACTTTGGATTTTAAATAACAAGACATGTATTTTTAACCAGAGAATTGATTAACCGCTTATTTCAGGTATTCGTAAAAATCTTGAAAATTAAATTAAAAAATTTTATTATGTGGTCCTAAGACTATTTTATACTACTCATCATCAAGCTATCAACCAATCATTCTTTTCTTTGATTTGACAAAACTCCATTTTACAACGGAAGTGTTAAAAAATATATAGAAAATTTATAAGGTTCACTGAAGCATTAAAAAAAGTGTCTTGTGAATCTGAGTTGTGAGTAGTGCCTCAGTACGGCTCAGTAAGCATTGAGCTTTTTTTATTGATCATAATATTTTTGTCGGTTGTAAATGATTTTTTAAAAGGCTTTATAGCCACTATAACATCAGCAACTACAACGAAGGTACCAATAACAATCTCGGTGGTGTTTTCGATAGTTGGTCCATAATGAGATTCGTTTTGTTGCCAGAAATAATAATGAACGATTACGCACACCGTTGCTTTGTCAAGGTCGCCTCGGCCTGCTATAGTCCTGGGTTTTATTTTTTTTGTTGTGACTTGATTCGGTAATACATAGTACTCTTCTTTAGTAAAATTTTCATTAACACTGTTATTGCTTCTGTATATGCAGCTGAGCTGCTGAGCCTGTTGGTCTATTCTGTATCCATATATTTGTGCCTAAAGCATTGTGCTTGTCTCAGGGGAACAGAATTTTTTCGGAGTGGATAGAAACAGAAAATATTTCTGCGGGCGAGGATATTATCATCTTAAGGCTGTAAAAGTTTTTTAAAGTTTCTTGTTATTGGGCATTATATATTAGGTATTATTAATAAAATCCAATGTTAATAAATTTATAACATCTAATCCAATATTCTGTGTATGCAGCTGAGCTGCTGAGCCCGTCTATTCTTTATCCATATATTTGTGCCTAAAGCATTGTACTTGTCTCAGGGGAACAGAATTTTTTCGGAGTGGATAGAAACAGAAAATATTTCTGCGGGCGAGGATATTATCATCTCAAGGCTGTAAGTTTTTTTAAGTTTTTTGTTATTGGGTATTATATATTAGAAATTATTAATAAAATCCGATGTTAATAACTTTATAACATCTAATCCAAGAAACTTTGAAATAAAATTTTGACCAGAAACTCCAATACAAGAAACTTTGGAAAAAAATTATGACCAAAACTCTGTCTTTGTCTTTAAAAGGACCTCACTCTCAAAGAATACACAAATAAAGCTTTTTTAGAGTTGGTTGAGCATTTCGGGGAGGATATCCCCCTTGGTTTGCACCTAGGAAATAAGCAGGGCTTCACTGATAGTCGTTTTTTCGGTTTTACCAATTTAATACCCTTTTGTCGTTTTGTCCGACCGATATCTGTAGCCAAGTACGCCTTATACCTGTTGATAGAGAAGATCTTGATAATTTTGAGATCTCAGACACATTCTTTTTTTGGAGGAAGCCCACATAGGTCTGAGACCTGTGCGTGGGTAATGAGTTGGATGATAGCGATTGATGAGTTGGTCCTACAGTACTCAGTTTTAGGATCATTAACCTTGGGTAATTAATCACTAAAGAGAACGTAGACACTTGTTACAAAATTTACTTTGTAGGAGCCAATATTATATTGTAGGTCTCATTTCAGCATAGAAGCCATATTTTCTAGACAAACATAATTATTTCTCTATTTCTAATAATGTTGCACTGGACAAACAAATTACCACAAAGATTCTGAGTAAATGTGAGTAAATGCGAGTAAACTAGCATAGGCTAATTACAAACAAACATAAAACGTTTGCAAACATAATTATTTCTTATATCAGCAGCCTAGTGTAAACAGAGTTTTAAATGCCTGAAAATAATTATCATAAGATAAGCTCTACAGTGACACTCACTTTGCTTACTAGTAAAAACAACTCTGATTTTGGAAGCTAAAAATAGCGTAGTAGTAGCTATGATCGTCATATGTTATCGAACGATTCTTGAGAAACAACATTCATTTCGGTGAAGAATGACTTTGGAAAGCTCTGTTATTATTATCTGTTCTTATAATTTTTCATATTTAGCTCTTCATTATAATCCTAATCCTCAATGATGAGCTATTATTGAAAATATTCTTGATAAAATAATAAATGAAACATATTGAACACGGTTTTAAACAAAATATTGGAACATCCAATTCGTTTGGAAGGGTTGTATTTTCCAAGAAGATTTTTATATAGAAATGAAGTAATGATTTTTATTAAAAGAAAAAGCTTGTTTTTTATATTATTTAAAACGCAATTTATAGACTCATTCTTAATTCTTTTATAATTACTTCGAAGTATTTTAACATTCATTCAAGTTTTTACGATTTTTATAAAGCCAGGGTAATTGCTCTGAGTTTAGCGTTCCTTATTGATGAATAATAATTCATATTTATTTAATTTATATATTATACTGATGATAATCGTAACATATAATTATCCTCGTAAATACAACATTCCAGATAGTTTCAGATGTCAAATATTTTGTTTAGAACTTCTTCAAGAAATTTCATTTATTTATAATATAATAATGCAATTTTTACAACAGGATTATGCAGTCTTTACTTATAAAAATCCTGGAGAATATAACTCTCCATAACGTTCTAGATGTTCAAAAATATTATTTAAAACTTGCTAAAAAAGATTCATTTATAAGCAATATTTTAAATTATAGTAACAGCTCAAATAGATTGCAAATGATGTACCTAATTTTGTCACATAAAATTACATTCTCCTAGTTCCTTTTTCCCCGAAGAAAGCGAGCCTCTCCTCAATATGATATGGGGAGGAATGTGACCATTTTTTTCTGAGAAAATACATAAAACTAAATTGAATATTTTTCTTTTCTTATTTCTTTTCTTCTATTATTCCTGAGCGTTCGGTATGGGCTTCTGGGAATAGTCTTCTCCATTCAGTCCGACATTCAAGACAAAAGAGGTGGAATAAGACACCATGTTAGCCAAGAGAGAAAAAAACAAGTAATCGACCCAGTTTTGTGTTTAAAAAACCACAGACTTCAATGTGGGTTACAGTATTCTATTTAGTTGTTTTCTCTTCAACATAGTTGGTACCCGCCTCAATGTAGTATACATTATTTATTCTGTTCTTCTTATTCTCAAATGCATCCAGCTACATGGGACAGACACTTCCTTTCCAAGGGCGCACCGCCAGACAGGTTTATTTAAGGCAATCCATTGTAGGGTGTCTGTTCTATATTTAGATTTTATTTGGAAATTAGTTGCTGGAAATGACTGAAGCACACTGGAAGCACATGAATCACTCTTCTTGTCATCTATCATCTGGTAAATTGTTCTAAATCCCCAATTCATCTTTTTATACTTGTTTCTTTCTCACATTCGCTTCTTTAAATAATATTTTTTCTGACATCCACATAATTCTTTTCCAATCACTACAGGCTGGGCACAAGGGTTTCGTTTATAATTATTTTTCGAAAATTCTCGTATTGGAAGCTGTTAACAGTTAGTCCAACTCATTAGAATGTTATCTATTGTGAGAATATTTTTCATGGATTACATTGAGAAGTTTGGGGTTAAATCTCAAATTTCTTGTTTTTTTGGCACAATTGATCTCACCTACGTGTTATTTTAGACTTTGGATAATTTTCGTTTTTTTCCACCTAGGGAGTGAAATAACATGATTTTATTTCAATTGAAAGTTTGAATTCTTTGTAATATTTTGTCTAACTATATTATATATTTAAAACTACTGTAATATTTAAAACTACTGTAATATTTTGAAAACTAAAATTTCTCAAGATTTTTAAAAAGTAATTGATCGAAATGACTTTTAAACCCCTATATTTCATGATATAATTGATGAAAATAAGTTTTCCACTACAATAGACATTCCTATTGTGTATTTTATGCACTATCTTCAGCATCCAATACAAGGAACTCCAGAAAATAATGATGACCAAAACCCCCTTGCGCAGCCGTCAAATACTTTTATTAATTAACTGCAGCACTTCTGAGTTCTTTCTTCAAATTTCTCTTTTGTTAGAAAATATAAATATATATTTTATTACTATAAATAAATATTTGAATATATAGATGAATAAATATAGACTAAATATTTATTTTATTATTATATATAAATATATATTTTGATACATCAGTTCCTCTCTGGGTCTTTTTACACCTTTGCAATCATTCTTGAAACGCCACTTGATAATAATTAGTAACATATAGCACAGGCATAGAATATAATTATTGTGAGTGACAATTAAAATATATATATATATATATAAAATATATATTTTGATACATCAGTTCCTCTCTGGGTCTTTTTACACCTTTGCAATCATTCTTGAAACGCCACTTGATAATTAGTAACATATAGCACAGGCATAGAATATAATTATTGTGAGTGGCAATTAAAATATATATATATAAAATATATATTTTGATACATCAGTTCCTCTCTGGATCTTTTTACACCTTTGCAATCATTCTTGAAACGCCACTTGATAATAATTAGTAACATATAGCACAGGCATAGAATATAATTATTGTGAGTGACAATTAAAATATATATATATATATATAAAATATATATTTTGATACATCAGTTCCTCTCTGGGTCTTTTTACACCTTTGCAATCATTCTTGAAACGCCACTTGATAATAATTAGTAACATATAGCACAGGCATAGAATATAATTATTGTGAGTGACAATTAAAATATATATATATATATATATAAAATATATATTTTGATACATCAGTTCCTCTCTGGGTCTTTTTACACCTTTGCAATCATTCTTGAAACGCCACTTGATAATTAGTAACATATAGCACAGGCATAGAATATAATTATTGTGAGTGGCAATTAAAATATATATATATAAAATATATATTTTGATACATCAGTTCCTCTCTGGGTCTTTTTACACCTTTGCAATCATTCTTGAAACGCCACTTGATAATTAGTAACATATAGCACAGGCATAGAATATAATTATTGTGAGTGACAATTAAAATAGTTATACGTTTTTCAAGTTATCATGAAAAATGCTACACAATTAGCTGATAGGTTGCTGCTTTCCATTTAAAACAAGTAAAGTAACTACTATACAAGTAAAAAATATATTTATTTTTGTTATTGAATTGTCATTGTAATTTCATATTATTATAAAATTTAATTACCTTAATATTTATAGTTTTTTCTATATTTAATGAATGTGTATTGTTGGATATTTATGAAATTTACTTTGTATTTATTTGAATTGTATTAATTTTTGTGGAAATTTCAATAAAAAATTTCTAATTTCAAAACTATGCAACTATGTAACCTTGCTATGGCTGCGGGTTCCCTCGACTTGCATTGTCGATTTCGACTTTCTGGTACAATTTATGAAGTAGGCTTCACTATTCAAAATACGAGTGGACTTATCAAATAAACCCAAGTAATTGGTTTGCAATTAATGATTTCAGTGACAAAGACCTCAGTAATAGGACGATTCGCGCAAAGCAGGATTGATAATGGAATACTGTATAAGCCTGCATTACAAAGGATCTGTTAATATTGATAGCCTATTTTTAAGGCTCATCGTCACAGGCTCTCACGCCGGCAGATCGATGTTTAGGCTGTTTTACTCCATCCTGTGAATTATACATGAATCAAGCCCGAATGTTATGTTCCGATAAATCGAATATGCTCCACACATGCGTTATCGGGTCATTGTCAGTATGGTCACATAATATCCTCAGTCTTCGTGCATGACCAACAAGTAACGTTGCAATGCTAGGAGGTATCATTAGGATGACAAAATAACATCATCAGAAATTCATTTTCAATTGTAAATTATGTAGGGTCGACGCAATCGAACGAGATGCCATTGTTTTTGTTACAAGCCCTATTACATCATCCATTGACATAAAATCAACAAATCTATTACGGTAATAATTCTACATACAGTACTTGTAGCCCTGGAATGACTACAGCCATACTAAGACTAGAGCCATCCGAATACTGTTGTTAGTACATTTATTTTGTTTATAATAATTTATGTCTTTGAATACGAATCACAACCAATAAAAAATTAAAAATTTTCAAATCACAATTTATTTATCAACTTTGCTATTCCTTTAAGATCATTGAACATATTACAATATTATAAGTTGATTGATGGAAATGATTATGCTCAATATCAGCCACACGCTTATACCATTCATCTACGTAAATTGTTTAATACACCTTTCAATTTACGAAGATGTTTACTCTTACAATGAATAAAGCAGAATATTAGTACTAAATATTATATATATACATATTGCTTGTCTATACTATTTTGAAAACGGAATTTTCCTTTCCGATATTAGTCTAAATGATTAAAAAATATATTTCACTGTCATACTCTATGCCTTCTGACTACTAGGTTGCCTATTCTCTTATTTCTCCCAAGAGATTTTTTTTTTGGAGGATGAAGCCCACATAGGTCTGAGACCTGTGCGTGGGTAATGAGTTGGATGATGGTGATTGATGAGTTGGACCTACAGTTTTAGGTGGGTTCCGAACCACCGGGAAGTGATTTCACAGCAGAGAACAGTGTATTTTTTGCTGGCCAATCTAATCGGTCACCGTTACAAACAGGACCTACGAGAACGCAGCTTATCTCTATCTGATTGAACAGATACCTGCTACGGCTCGCGACTATCACTTCCCAAATGAGATAATGAGTTCTTTAATGTTAAATTCCAGATTATCAGTTCTAAAATGTAGTGTTCTATAATGCTCTTAATGTTGAATTCAAATTCATAAGCATTGCAAAACCATGATACAGCATTTTATCTCCATGTAAACTTTAAAATCAATAAGATATCTGTTCTCATGAATTTTTCTGCAATTTGTCTGAAGTCAATGGAATTCCTGTTTTTCATCAATTACGATTTTTCCAATTTCTCTAAATTCTATCACTTCAATAATAGAAAGCTCTTCACTCAAAGCTATATAATAAATTCTTTATGCTCAATTCTTTTGTAATAAATATAATTAAGATTATTTTGACATAATAATTACAATGCTTTTAAATAACTATTTGTTGTTGATAGTTGAAGCTAAACTGAAATATGTCCAGGTTCCAAACGGATGTTTTAGATGGTATGCATTCTACTCGTATGTTCAAAATACGTTTAGTTATATGGGAACAATCTATAACGCATATGTATTTACAGGGATATACCAACATTCTGATTTCAATCTTCTCCAGAAATTGATTGAAATTGAAAGTGATATGCAAATAGATCTCCTGGAATACTCTGATTTTACTCAGGACGAGAGTTCTCCTGTTCAATACTTCCTAACAAAATAATGTTGATTGTGGAGTATGAGTAACAATAACATGCACAATAAAATGTTCTATTGGTAAATGTTATATAACTTGTTTTATTGCAATGTTCGTACAGAACATGATAACAATGTTTGTATGACTTCCAAATAAGAATCTGCTCTTCACGGTAAAATTTCCAAGCATAATAGGAGACAAATAACAAATACAATGAATGAGTACAGTACCAATTTTTCAGTTCTGTCCCGAAACAAACATATCATTTTAAATAATCAATTATTCTGAAAAATCCATTTCCAATTCTATAGGATTCTTAGTTGAATGTTTTATTACTGCTTCAACTACGAGGTAACCGTAGAATATATGCTTTTCAATTTTTAAAATTAATTGAAATCACAACAAAATTCATGCAGCCTGAGCGTTTATGAATTCGCATCAGCATATTGGTGAAAAGCATGTATGAATATTGAGGAGCATTGAACTTCACTTTCAAATAGAAAAAATCAAAGTTTCCAAGGAGAATGAGAATGGGTGTTTGTGTAAGCTTGAATCGTATTCAAGGTACAGTAAAGAAATGCATTTCAAGTTCTCAGTATTTCGTTTCTTTTATTTTTTGCTCAAGTGCATTAATGTGCTCAAATTCGAAAAAATCTGGAACCAACTTATTACTGATCTTTCCAGGTTTGTAGAGAAATAAGAAAAGTTCCACCAGTCAACTGTAGTGAATATCAAATCAGGTTTCCATCCCTTTTTAGTCGACTCTCAAATAATAATCACTTTTCTTCACGCAAGCAATATCATAAATAGATTCAATTAATGTATGCTTGCTCTTACAACCTGTTCTTATGCTTTTATTACATTTCGCTTGAATAATAATATTATTAGTGATCTTTAAAAGCAACAAAGTTATTCTGTTCTGTCAAATTGCATGTTCTAAAGCATTCTAACAATGTAACTATGACTAGAAATAAACCTCTGTTCTTATATTAAATATGACCCAATTTCTTTACAATTTTATAATCAATTTATTATTTGATCAAACTTCTTTATTATCACTTTCACAATAGAAATAAACACTAGGAAAAGCAAATAGCAGTTGAAACCAACCAATAAACATGTATGATTTGTATGATGTTTTAAGAAATAGAACCAACCTTCTAATGGAAGAATTAATTGTGTAACAGTTATTCTAGAAATTACTTGAAATTCACTGCAGGAATTAGGTCTTTGCTTGTGTAATAGTCCTGTTCGCCCACACTAACTAAAGAAGTTCGATGAGCTCTAACGAATTCGTTTTTCCGAAATTTAAATTAAAAACTAAATTCTTGGATTTCTTGTTGCATAATGATCTGCGGTGTTAATATTGAAGATGAGTCTCTATGACTCGAAATCGTTTGGCCAAAAGTGAGTACAAATATTATTTATTCACAATTAAAATTCTCTGCAAGTCAAATTTAAAATAGAAATTTAATATTAAAACCGAACTAATTTATTTTTAACGAGCCCTTGTCATCAAATTCGAATAATCATATGATGGATAGACATGTCAACAAAGATAGTGATTCTGTCAATACTTGATATCTTAGTTTACAGTCTACACTAGAGCTACATGCTCCAACCATCCTATATAATAAATAGCTATTTGCTATAATCTGTCAACGAAACTTTGAAGTATAAGGGATTGAAGGTGGAGAGGAAGGAGAATGAGAAGAAAATGAAGAAAAGAAGGGGAAAGAGAGAGAGAGAAGGGAAAATAAAAAAAAGAGAAGAAGTAGACGAAGAAGATGGAGATCTTGTAGCCTATATCAGTGAACACTATTACTGTTAATATTAGTTAACTAGATAGATTAGATGTTATCCTCAAAAATACCTCAAAATACTCTTTCTTCTATCTAGGAAGCAACTGCTTTTTAGTGTTGAAATGATGAATCAAACTCTCCAGTGGACTCATTTCATACAGAAATGAAATATTACATCAAGAATCGTAAGACATCTGACATCTCCAGGTATTTCAAAAACTGAGCGGAAATTATGACGATTGATATATCTATAGCCACTACTGCAGTTCTCCATTAGTTCTTCGGATGAATTAACCGCTAAAACCAGTTTTCCCAGTAATATTGATCGTTCAGTGCCCAGATAAACACACATTTCCAGTTCAAATTGTTTGTTTATGTAGATCTGTTAACAAAATGTATTGAGGTCACATGTTCTCCACTAGACAAGCTACTTTCGTCTTACCTATTTATCTATAGTAACTATAGACACCTTTAACCTTTACTGGCTGTAATCCTTTATGGTGAATTACCGTTAATTTCGAAGCTGATGTTTCGTATTAAAATTGTGGTAAACATTCACTACTTTTTAAACGACACTTTGTTATGTGTGAGTTAGACTTTCCTGCTAGAAACATTAATGTTATCAGTTTTATTGATGATTTCTATTCATGTTTCTTAATTGTTACTGGATGTTTTCTTTTTTATCACTTTTTTTCGTAACCGATCATTATTTTTTTAATCTAGCCAGATTGAATTTACCTCAATGAAACACGACCATAATTAGCATGACCAGTCTCAACAGTGGAACTTGCGAACCAAATCAATATAAATGAAGAGAATTCTCATATCCCTTAATATGTAAAGAAACACAAAATTAAAATTCTTCCAGAGTTGAAAAAGAATTTTTCTTTTATGGCAATATTTAAAAACACTGTAATTGAAGACTTTGAGTTGAAGAGAAATCTACAAAAAGTTTCTGATCTTGATGTTGTAGAAGTAGTAAAAATAGGAAAGAATTTAATATTTAAAGTAGTGTAATAGAGATTGTTATTCGGCTATGTGAGTCAAGTACCTGAACTAATGAGACTACTTTAGTTCTACGATAAATGATTTCCGGATGGGCGATTTCTCGGGCTATGATTTATGGAACAATAGAGGTTGAGCATGGTATTTTGACATCAGCAAAGGTACTGGGACCGGTATACTGTAGCCTTCACTTCACTTGAGCTATATTAGAGTACTGTAGCCTTCACTTGCTTGAGCAAGGAAAACATTTAAAAATACTCAACATAGAATAATCTTAATAGGGAAATAAGTAACATGCCACTTACTAAGAACCTTTAGATTCTCAAAAAATTGGAAGTTCATTTTCGACTAAAAATATATACATAAAAATGTATTAATACAACTTCTCCTGAGAGCTTTTAAAAAATCAAGAAGAAATAATGTATTCGCGTATATTTGAAAATAGTCTTCGTCGAAAGTATTTTTATAGTTTTATAAATCATTTTCTTATTGATTCTCCAGTTTATTTTACATTATAATGTAAATATTATATTGCCACATTGTATACATTGTATTTATTTTTTTGCTTGCTTGCAACCTCATAGGATTATTTAAGTCTATACTTCAATTTCTTTTAATTTGTTTCGAGCCTCAATCCTTTTCCTCCAATACTCCTTCATTCTGTCAGATCGCTGTTTTCTTACTTCGTCTGAAAATCTTAGGGTTGTGTGATTTCTGGTTGCCTTATCTATGTTAAATTTTTTGGTATATAAGATTTCTTTAATTTTTTTCATCTTGTGCATCGTTGATAGTCAATTCGAGTTCTATGAGATCCTTTGAAATTTGTGTTGCATAGATTCCTTGTTTTCTCTTGTTTAAATTTCTAATCACTAGTTTTTTTTTAAATTCTGTTATCGGGCATTCTGAGTATGTGGAAAAAGTGAGGTATTCTACGTTTTTTCATTGTATCTATTATTGGGTTAATTTGTTTACAGGCTAAACCGTTTCGTTTGTGGCGACCCGCCATTCGCCGTCTTTTCTATAACTTTTATTTATGCAAGACCTGATGATTCTGCGATCAGTTTTCAATAATTGGTCGGTTTTGCCGTCATTTTTTTGGAACATAGTTTCACATTTATTTTATTACATTATAATTACGACTTAGAAAAATTTGAATGAAACCAAATTCTAAAAACCTTGCTCGAACAAAGAAAAACATTTTTATAATGAATTTTAAAATACTAACCGTAGACTAATGTAAATTGACAAATAACATAAGTCTCATTCCACTTATTTAGATTCCCAAAAGCATTGAATAATCATTAAAAATTCTCGGTAGTGCCTACTTTCTCAATGAATATCACAATATATTTCTTATGTACTTGTTTATGTTAAAGATTGTTGTATTGTTGTTGTTTATTGATAAATAAAATTATTTATTTATTTTGGTTGAAAAAAAGGTATAAATGGAACTCATATGAGCTTTTATTGAAAAATTGAGAAAAATATATTTAAGAATACCCTACTTCATTTAGAGAGTGTTTTTCGCAATAATTTTATAAATAATTTACTTATTTTTCAGATTCTTTTAGATTACAACTTAATGTAATTATAATTAGGCTACAGAAAAACATTGGTGAAACTCAGCTTTAACTGCTTATTTTTTAAAGCTGAATGTAATAGTTTATAGATTTATAAAGCTAATAGAATAGCATATAAGAGCAATATTTGAGAGTAGGCCTACCAGCATACGAAATATTTCTCTAAGGGTAATAATTAAATAATTTGTAATAATGTAAAAAAGGCTAAATGTAAAAGGTTAAAGGTTTATAGAGGTAATAGAATAGGATGTGTGTGCAATATTTAAGGTCAGGCCAACCATTATATTTTTCAAAGGGTAATATGTTAGTGAAATATTTTCATGCTCCAGTCATTACAAATTGAAAAACACTAGTTTCTATATCATACCCTATTATTTAATAAGCTTTCCATAAAACATTATTAATTCGTTTTGAAATTGATTTTTTTCCAATGTCCTTGAATACTCTTACTCATTTTTTCGAGTGTCCTTGAAATACTCACACACACTTGAAGGAAACTCATCCTCAACCTTATTTTTTCTCACCTCTTGCTTTTTAAGATTACTTCTATATATAAAAATAGTTGAACCGCTTGGTAAGTACTGACAAATAAAGGAGCGGCTACCTTCATGTGATCTTAAGAGTTATTATTGTGATGGCACTTTGGTTGTATCCAGACCCAGACACACCTGTTTCCTGTTGTTGACAAATGCAAACAATAGATGACAATGTGTGCTGTACATTGAAATTGAAGTGAAGTACCCAGCTTGAACTATCTCATTAGAACACGTTGTGCATCAATGCGACTGAATGCAGTACATGAGTTTTGTGTACTTTGTATTCTACTCATGCAGTCAATCCAATTTGGAATTATCTGTTAAAAATTTGAACAAATTTTCATATTCATATTGGTCAACAATAAAACTGTAATAAATATGAAACAGCACATAACCTAACATTGAACCTTGTATTGTTTTTTTAATATATTGCATTTTAAAACAAGTAGGATCAAATCTTGTTATGTTTACCAATTATTATCCATTTTTATTTTTATTTACCCCTCAAACTAGCATCATTCCATTGCTAGCAGCTTTAGAAATATCCAAAATACAATCATTTCACATAATAGAGATGAGCCCAAAAAATGTATGCATTTGTTGATGGTGAATATTTTTTTTCCATAACTTTTCAGGTATAATTCTCACTTTTCATTAGTTCATTGTCTTCTAACATTATTCTCAATTGATATTGTCACAGCACATTGAAACTAAAAGGTTGTAAAGATTATAACTGAAACTATGTTTGTAATGAAAATAATCATCACTATCAACAGCTGTGTACATATTTTTGAACTTTTCTGTGTTGAACGCCATAATAATAGAAACGAAATTATTTATTGATTAATAAGCCTTTCATTCAGTAATCAGTACTATTCATGGTTATAATTAAATATTCATTATTATAATTGTTAAAAATAATTATAATATTCATGATTATCTATGCTACAATTATCTTTACTTTCCATGTACCGTTCTAATCATTTTTGTAGATGTAGTTAACTGTCAAAAACAAACTTTCTCAATCAAAAAGTTAAGATACTTTTTATGGAAAATTCAACGAATTGCAGACGATTTTAATTCAGAATAAATTATATTTTTACTCACCCCGGTCCAAACGTTTTCGAGTCATGGAAACTCATCTTGAAGGCCTTTCGCCAAACTCGAAAACGTTTGGCCTGAAGTGAGAAAAAATATAATTATTCTCAATTAAAATTAACTGTAAGTCGTTGAATTTACAATAAAAATTTGAAATAACAACGAAAATCGTTATGGAACAAGAAATCCAGGAATAAGATCTTATTATACTGTCGCTTTTTTCATTTTTCAACAGAAAAAAATGTAAATGGAATACTATATTTACTACTATATTAAATAATGACTATACTAAATATTGACTATACTGAATATTGACAAAACTAAATATTGAATATACTAAATATTGACTAGTAGATAGTAGAGACCAAGTAGATAGTACCTCTAACTAAAGCCAGGATTATTAAATCTGAAGAAAGGAACAAACTTTTGTGTTGAGTTTATTCCTGCTTAAAAAAAAACAAACATTGAAAGCACTAAGGATAGATTAGTGGGCGGAGGTCTGCTGGCTGATGCTGGATGCTGTGGTGGTTGTGCTGTGCTAGACAAGTAGTACCGATGTTTCAACAATATTTCTAATAGATGTTATTTGAGCGTTTGCTTTCAAAAAAGGCCAGATATATCCAGTTTTGGAGCTGTTTACTACGCAGTTTACTGAAACAGGTGATGTGTAAAAAAAGGAAACCGAGAGAACCGGAAGTTAGATAGGGTCAAGTCACCTGCCATCAAATAGGGAGCCGTGCAGTAGCGAGGGAGCCAACCCAAGTATCTGTAACGGTACAAGGAATCCTCATGAAGGCGAAACAACCCCTGCTTTTACTATGCAATGCTTGATAGCACCACGCTGTAGCTTTGTTGATATTTCCCTCCACCTATGTCCTTGACACACATGCAGAAACGTAGTTGCTTAGCAAAATAATACTAGAATAATAAAAAATTGTTTTAAACTTTGAAAGAGAAAAACACAAAGAGAATATATCTGAATATACTTAAATTACTTATACAGTAGTTTGAAACTCAAAAATAAAGTTAAATACAAACATCCTGATTTTTTTCTAGAAGTTTAGCTTTTAGTTTTCAAATAGGTTATGGTGTAGGCATACCCAACAAAATACACATGAATATTTCGAGGAATTTGAGGGTTTTTTGGCGGATGTAGTGTACATAGGCCTGAGACCAGTGCGTGGGAAATGAGTTGGATTATGATGATAGATGACCTGGACGTACAGTTTACCTGGGTTCCGAACAAGCGGGAAATAATTTAGCATGGAAGTGTTCTTTGCTGTAATCGGTCACCCCTATAAAGACGCCCAGGAGTTCGTAGCTTACCTTTATCTGACTAAAGATAAACCTGCCACGGCTTACAGCCATCACTTTCCAAAGGCTGGCGAAGGATTTGTTAATAATAAAAATGGTTGACTCAATCTTTGTAAAACTACAGTTAATTTTTATTAAAATAAATTTCAACAGTGAAGTGAACTGGAATGTTATCACAACTCTCAAGCTCAAGTATTAATGATAGGGTTTTTAATAACTGGCAGTCGCGGTTGCTTAGCTGGTTGGAGCACTTGTCTTTACAATATTCATGTAGGCCTATATGAATATGTATAATATTCATGAAGTTTTTGAAACCAGAGACTGGCAGGAGTGAAATGGAAATAATTAATTTAAAGGCTTACAAGACTCAAAAATAATATCGTAATTGTGTACATGTGCTTTAATAGTACTTTTTCTAAATTACCATAATTATTACAAGAATGACAACTATTACTGTTCTTAAAGATATGTAATAAAGGATATTGACTACATAATAACACTGGCTGGCTGCTACTCCTGCGATCACGACCTCGATACTTTTTCATCAGTGGATTTTTTGTCTGAATATTCGCCTTATTACTCTGACTTGTCTTATACCTGTTTACAGGAGTTTTCAAGAAGTAATCTTAAAAAAAATCTTCAACGCACGAGTCTCAGACTTAGATGGACACCATCAGAAAACAAATAAGTGACGAAAAAAATGAGAATGATTTATATAATATAACTTGTTTATGCATTTGTTTGGTAGTATTAGTTACGATAGTTTAGTACAAAAACATTATGAAAAACATAAACGAGCTGAGCAGAGGTGGCTTGAGAAATCTTTCTCTCCTATTTTCGGCCCACCAACATTATTGGTTTTTTAATCAAATAGTATTGAAAAGTAATTTCTAAAAAACACAATAACAGTCCACAAAAAATGTGTTGGAAAATGGAGAAATGTCTCTGGAGCTGAGACGTTTTGGTGCACTCCTTATAAGACACGATAAAAGCGGGACAATTCCGTTCTCCAAAAAGAGAGACCTATTTGTCATTGATTACAAGGAGAATATTTCACTTAGAAATGCCAGATATGTCTGTCCTCAAGAGATTAGCGGGACTATCACGCTCAGAAGAACGAGGTTTTGATAAAATATGTTCAATCCTAATAAGTGCTAAAAAATGTTTCCGGAAAGGACACACGTAATACAATAGGAGCTGCGTGCTTGATATGGCGATAAAGAGGAAGTAGAATAGAGAGAGTCAATGGAATAAACAGCATGAGAAAGGATATCAATGAGGAGTGGAAAATGTGAGGGAGTTATTATTTAGGCTATCCTTCTTTTCTGCACGGATTCTTTTCTATAAAATAAGTGAGCGAGTTATTTTTTAGATTTTTTTCAGGCGTTTCTTCTACCAAATTATATCTTGAAATCACATAAAATAATAAAATGATTTAATCCTCCAACTTATTGAATTAATCAGTCCATACTATGGTCAATTTATAATTCGTAATCTAATTTTATGTCATCCAATTTTTAGTGCATTGAAAGTGCATCTTGAATAAATAGTAATTATTGTATTGTCAAGGACAACAAATCTGAATTAAATAATATCCTCACCCACATGATTTGTGTTCGTGGTTAATCCCAATATATAAGATAGGTATAATATAATATAAAAGATATTAGGATAATATATAAGATATTTAATATATAGGCTTAAGATAAGCATACTAAAACACCAATTTTTTTTCAATGGCTCACTTGTTAGCACATTCAGTTGCGGCCTTTTTTTATAGGTCATGCTTGTTGCTTGTTAATTTTCATATCGTATCCGAAAATAGATCAATGATGTTTGAAATAAAAATCCATTTTCATATCAGTTGTCCAACAATCCATATTCTGTGTATCGGAATACATTAAAGTTTCTTCAATCTGAACAGAATACTGGTTCATAAGTCCTTATCAAATGCTATTTGAATTTAGTAGCAATAGCCAATAGCCTGTAGCGTCAAACGATGTTTATTTTTAACGCATACCTTATTTATTGATTATGTTCTGTCAAGGGTCAGGTCAATCTTTTTTTGTTGAATTCATGCAAAAAAAATCTTTTTTCATTCAATTGTTGAATGTAACCAGTAATATTTTATTGGCCAAAAACTTTAATTACTTTTTGATAACATCTCAGAATCAATAATAGATTTTTACGATAGATCTCAACGTAGAGCTTAATTTAATCTGAATTCTCTCATTTAGTTCTAACCCGTAAAAAGGCCCAGTGGATTCCTCAATTTATCGTGTAACATACATAAGCTTAGCTAGCATATTCAACACTTATACAATGATGGCTTCCATAAAGCTACTGAATTTTAAACGTTTAAAATGTGATCATTGAATTTTCCATAGAAAAAATGAAATGAAACACTGAAACCTCTACGAATATGCAAGATAATTACAAAATCATTACAGTGTAGCCTAAGTAAATTTCACATAAAAACAGCATGCCTTCATGTAAGATGAAGCACAAATAACAAACCTCTTAAAATAGATTCTGCTCAATTTATAGAATATTCACATTAAAATTTGCATTTTTCCATCCTATAGAACTTCATATTTTTTTGCAGACGTATACAAGATTCTGATTAATATTTGCGCGAAATGAGGTGAATGATTACAAAATATTTTTAATGCTAAACGGGAGTCGAAGCTGTGACCCAGGAGTAGCGGTAACAATAATAAAATTATAAAAGGTTTTTAAAGCAACGCTTTAATATGAAATGTTTAAGTATTCTATTAAACGTTCAATGAGAAGCGATATTGAAATCGGGAATTTATTAGTCATCAGTCATTACTTAGGGATAGCTGTAATATTATCAACATAGTAAACCCACCAAAAATAGTAGATCCACCATTTTCACTTTAGAATGGCTTGAAACGGCGAGGTGGGACTACCTATAAGGGTCTTCCGCCAATAAATGTGTCATGCTATTGCTATAGTCATGCTATGCTATTCAATCAGCATAGCATTATTATCACTTTCCCGTTGGTTCGGAACCCACAAAAAATAGTAGGTCCACCATGTTCATCATAGCATGGCTTTGAACTTGGCATAACATTATTATTATTATTATTATTATCCTCTTTTCTCAGAATTTTCTGGTCATAACACATAGTACGGGCTAATACCAAGGTACTGCGTGTGGCGAACTCCTAAATATCTTACCGTTCTACATGCCTTTATCACCACAGTTTTCTGCTGTCCAATGTGTAAGTTTGGCTGGGGCTCCAGTGATTCACCGATCGTAATGTTCTAGAAGGCGTCCACACCAACAATGTTCGGCGACATCAGATTATTCCAGCGAACACTGTTCGCCGAACATGTTCGGTTGGTGGAGACGCGGCTTAAAAAGAACAAGAGTCTCATTATAAGTGATGAAAAGCGTGCTATTAAAGCTGTGGAAAATAACAGATTTTTTAATTGATTAGTTTCTCTACTAAATACTGTACTCTGATTAATAAAATATTCATAAATACTGTAGTTATTTATCATATTATTCCAAAATAAATGTAAATTAATAACTCTTGAAATTACAGAGTTTTTAATTAATTTGATTTTTTATTTACTTTGGTTTTTGCTAATAAATATTCAAATAATGGTAAAAATTCAATCAAATCTTATTTATTTGAATTTTTTCAATCTTTTCTTGTTTATTTCTTGTGAACTCCCTTTATTTTGAACTCTCGTTAAATTTAAATTTTCGTAGTCCCTTGAGTTTCAAAATATCGAGGGTCGACTGTATATGGACTCTCTCTTGCCTCCATGTCTCGTTTCTCATCTTTTCAGGGTTTCTCGTATTATTCCAATAGGCTTTCATAGTTTCTGAGAAAGCTTCTTTTCTTTCCTGCGACCATTTCGGCCGGAACTGCTTCTCTTTTGTCTGCTCTGTAATTTTCCACTTGTCTACCGTGTCTGAATATGTTTCTATGAAAAGTTTCAGTTGGGGCTATGTTCGCGGTTTTCAGGTCCTTACGAATATCGTCTGGCCAGGGTGTTTTTGTTACAAACAGTGAGCAATTATTATTTTATTTAATATATTTTCTGCTGAAATGCCCAAACAACTTTAATCTTCTTTTGCGAATGTCAATTTTTATGTTTGAAAAATTCTCTCTTGTTTTAATTAATTGTTTGCATCCTGTTCCCATTTTTAGTAAGTCGAGCTCCTAGAATATTGAATAATAATAATAATAATAATTATTATTATTACTATAATAATAATAATAATAATTATTATTATTATTACTATAATAATAATAATATATATTATTATTATAAAAAATAATGATAATAGTAATAATTATAGTAATTATAATAATAACCTATAAGTACTCTGATCAGTATCCTAAATGGCTTGGTAGTATAACTCAGTAGACACACAGGCTAGGTTAGCAGTCAATAGTAGTCAGTAGGCCTACACAGAGCTTCAAAATGAAGGCAGAGCAGTGTTCAAAGCCAGCGAGATGCATTTCAGCGGATCGGGTGGATGATACAAAGGGCAATAACAATATAGCAGTAGTCCAGTCATGCGGAATCACTGACGCTAGGTTCAGGCCCAATTAAGGACTGCTGCAATTATGCATCGCGTCGACCCTTTGTGTGTGATGCAGCTTCACAGCCAGGGCTGCATGCATCTCGTGGCCGCGCTAACCCCAACTCTTGTTATTCGAATAAAACTTCTATTGCTCACACTCAACCTGATCATGCGTAACGCCTGTTGCCTGTTCAGTTCACTTGTCGCAACCAAATATCAGTTTTAATTTTTCAGCCTACATCCATACCAGTAGACATTCATACAGCCCTTTTCTGGATTCCAAACTGCTCATCTGACCGCTCAGTTTTAT
This sequence comes from Conomelus anceps, assembly GCA_948455865.1. Classification (NCBI taxonomy): domain Eukaryota; kingdom Metazoa; phylum Arthropoda; class Insecta; order Hemiptera; family Delphacidae; genus Conomelus; species Conomelus anceps. The sequence goes on from OX418216.1 coordinate 28,275,979, forward strand.
TTTGTTTCGCTTTCAAGAGAAACAAACCAAATCTGTATTTTTGTTAAAACATTGTTTTTAATTACACTATTATCTATAGTCAACTGCACCAAATTTGGAGGTTCTAAAAATTTAAAATTTATGTAATGAACAGAACTGTAATTCTTACTATTTTGGTTGAATATTGTACTCTTGAATTTTTCACTAACTTTGATAATTTTTTTAATTGTACTGTGCCACAGAAAATGGTAATTTCATCTAAGCTGCAACAAAAGATGATTAAAAGTCGGTACATTGATGGTTGATTCCATACATTTGGTTCTACTGCCGACTGACTGGACCGACCTTTCTTCAATCGAAAATCAAAACGAACTTCAATAGGAGACTATTTTGGGGATTGATGATTCAGTACAAGAATCTGTTGCGTTACTCTGTAAGATAGCATCTGAAAATGTAAAAATAGAGAACGAAACGTAAAACGGGCTTTAAAGTTGAGAAGAGGAGCCGATAAGCAAAAAGAAAGCATGAAGTTCAAGGCCAAGGCTACGCTGCCACCAGACAAAACATCAGTCTATTTCAAGGACATTGTTGTTGCTTTCAATCTCTGGCCTACAGACACCTTGCCTCCTCGGCCACTATATTTTTCAATTATTTTTTTTGACACCATCTGCTCAACACAATGTTGGGTACAAATTTGAAAGATTCTTGACGTCATAAGCTACTCTAATCTGTTGAAGGTTTGCAACAAAAAGGATACGGTAATTCTGAATTTACTACCTCGGCTGTAATTTGAATAATGTACGTGCTCCAAAACATAGATGATCTTTATTCTCTGGACTAAAACATAACTTTGATGTCTGAAGAGTCACCTACAGTCGAAATCCGATGGTTTGTGCATCATAAATCCATGTAAATTAAATAAAAAATGAAATGGTTTTTCCTTGCAAAATCTTGAACTTTTTCAGTATACCGCAATAATTATTCTAAAACTATAATTTAGTATAATTTTCTATGATGTAATACAAACAAAATCATTTTAGATTTAGCAAGGATGATCCAACAATCTTACTGTTTTAATTTTATGAAAAGCTATTGTTCATAATAATTGTCAAAGACGTGCCAATGGGTGGGGCGAATGGCTTCACTGTACCTTTCTACAAATTGAGTGCAATATATAGTTTATTAGATATAAATATTGATAGTTTATTCTATTACAATTCTAGTGCCGCGATAGATCTATATGGTATGTACAGGCACGAATCAAGGGGGTGAGGCAGAGGGGATGTATCCTCCTTTGAAATTCTCAACCGACTTTAAAAAAGAAAGGCCAACACAAGACCCGCCCACTGGTGGGAGGAGCAACAAGTAAAAGTAATAGTCAAAATCAAGAACCAAAAAACAGTGAACACAAAGAAAGTAACAAACAAGAAAAATACACAAGTAGGCTAGAATTAAAAAAATAGTTTTTGCGTATTGCTCCTCCCACCAGTGCTTTCAGCACTTTCTCCCTCAGTCAATAGTATCGTTCCCTGTTTAGCATCTATTAAGCTACTTTGTACTTTAGTTTTTGTTTGTTAGAGATTGATAATGGTATAACAACCGAAATAGTATCTCATTATTTTCAATTGATGTGGTTGTGATAACGTCATGTCTTATTATTCATGATGGATATCCTCTACAATATCACCTTCGCCACTACAAAAAATTTAAAAAAGAAGCTTTATTTGTGTCTTTTATGGGGATTAAGGGCCTTTTTCTAGGTGATACTTAGCCTCACAATATTTTATTACTTGATCTTCCCCCGATAAAAATTTCTGGATTCGCCCCTGGGTATGTTTACCTTGGACTTGATGTCCTGGGCTTCTTTCATCTTCACACTTGAAAAAATAATTAATTTCTTAATTAGATTGAAAACCATATACATTTCAGGGTGGGTTAGATGAAAGACACTTTCTGAATTGGGGGAGAAATGTTTAGAGTGGGAACATTTAAAATATTCATCGTCTTATAATGATGTAGGCAGGGGCGTGTGGACTACTTTCAAGAGAAGTATGGTAACATTATAATTTTAAAAGTGAAAAAACGGACGTGCGCTGTGCAGCTCTTTAAAAGCGGTCGTGAGAAGGAAGGGGTGCATGCCTTTGTGAGGAAATATCCCCTCAACTGCTGCTAATTCATCTGTGGATCTCATCGCTATCCTGGACTGTGGTGCTTGGGCAACCCTTCCTTTTTCTTTTTTCAAATGTGCTTATTTTCTTTGAAGGCTCCCAGAAAAAGCGGCAAGTGGAGTCGAGAGTCGAACTCATCAAGGACCTCTCCAGCATTTCGGTCCAGCAAATGCTTGCGCCACTCGATTCAAAAAGAAGCAAGTGCTCACGTGCTGAGTAAATAAAGAGTCAAACTTTTATCCCTGTCGGGGAACCGCTGGTCTTTTAAGACTTTGGGTATCTACAGTATGTGCTATTCATTTTCAAGATGATTTCATGATTGGAATGTGGTTACAATGGAATGGCATGAAAGCTCGAGTTCGAGAATTTTGGAAACATTTCAGCCTTTGTCTAAGTATACTACATGACTAAGCTATCACTAGTAGGTAGATAAGGTAGACTATATAGGTATACTACAGGTAGATAACCGTAAAAACTACAAAATGCTTCCATGTTCATATAGAGGAACTGACATCGTTCGTTAGTTCGACTGCTCTCACGTTGGGAATATACATTGAGGTATAATTAAGTGGAGTGACCATTTTAGTCTCAAAAGTGTAGCCGACTCCATCTTCGGCGGCTGTATTCCACTATAGGTACAGATCACTTTATTAACAGATCATTTTCAGAGACGAATAGAAATTTTAAGACAATTTCGTCTTATTATTCATTCATTCAGAATAGAAATTCATACATTAATAATAGCTGGTTTCCAAAATTTATTAACACATTATTCTATAGTATTGTCATTTTTTTGTTTGTAAAGTCAGATCTTTGGAGTTGAAAAACCGTAAATTCTAAATGGTTAACCCCAAATTCAGTCAAATTATTCAACGAATTATGATTTGAGAAAGTGGATAACCTTAATATTCATAATGAGCTGTTAAAATAAACCAACTGTAAATAAAATACATGAGCAGTTTGACATTTAATTTGGTGAACACAAACAACCTTCATGAAAGCTAATATTTTGTTTTACTTTCATTTGCTAATTTCCATACTTATTCATTTGCTACTTATACCCAGTAAGTATTATTCGGTAGGTAGGATTTTTTAAAGATAAGTCTGCAGAAAAATAATACTTGCCAAAAGATGTTTCAAAGATAACTCTGAATATTATTTAGAGATCTTCATGATACTATTTCTGTGTTCAGTTGCATAATAAATTGCAAAATTTTATGCCCTTTAGTATTTTAAGCACTAGGCCGATTCGTCTATTAACTGGGATTCATTTTACAACCGTCATTTTGCAATGAAGTATTCATCACTATGTCTTCTCATTACTAAGAAAGATAAATATAGTTTTTATAGTTTGCTAGATGCCGCTATAGACCGTAGTGCCTTGAAACTACTTGTAGTAGGCCTACAGAAATTGCGTAGTATTTTTACGCTCAGACGTTTCAACTGTGCAAGAAGTAATGTGACATGTCAAGAAGCCGTACTTTACTTAAAAATAACTGGAGATCAAGTTGTAAACAAGCAATATAGTTCTGTACATATATATCTATCCTATTTGTTGCAGTCTGTAAAAAAGCTGGTCTAATTTGCAATCTAAAAATCTGTATCTTATCTCCATCGCGATGTTTGAAATAAGTTTTTTAAAATACAAAATCCAAATGTTTTGTACAGTCTGTCCTCTATCTCTATCTACATGTCCTCTATTCCTCTATCTCTATTTAACAGCATTTGGGCAGGCAGTGGGGGGGGGGGGGGGGGGTACCGTGCTGATATGCCAAAATGACAAAAGTGTATTATAAATATTATTATTTTTAACAAAATTTCTTTATTGGAATAACAAATTAACTTGTAAACATAGCAAAACGGAACGAAATTCAAGCAATTTAAATTGATTTTTCAACAAAAGGGTGGACTGAAATGGCGTTCCTATTCTATAGGTATTTCATTTCTAGATGTGTCCATTCAAATAATTTTGATCTTGGATTGAAACGTTTCCGTACGTTTTACTTATATCTTATTTTATACATTATCATGTTAGATTAGATTATCTTTCTTTATTCATGCAAATTTACAAATTTTTCATATGAGTAGTTGAAAACAAAATTTTCAACATCACATAGATACTATAGTAGACTTAGATTATATTTTTTATAGTGCTATAAATGAAGTACAATGATATTTGTATGGTCTTAATGATATAGGCTATGCTATGGTGAAGACAATTTAAGTGATGCGAATTACATGGAATGACGACAGTTAATCATGTTAGTGAGTCGTTTAAAGTTTTAAAGGTAATTTTTCAAACTTTTCAATCAGTAATTGAAAAAAATCGAAGGAAGCTTTAATTGAAAAAAAAAATTGAACAAGAATAAAACTGCAGGAGTAGAAGAAGAAGAGGACGTATAAAAAGAAGATGGAGGAGGAGAAGAAAAAAGAAAAACAAGGGGAAAAGAAGAGAAAGAAGATGTTGAAGAAGAGGAGGAAAAAAGAGTGGACGAAGGAGTGGATGATAATGAGGAAGGAGGAGAGGAAGGAGACGAAGAAGAGAAAGAAGAAGAGGTAGAATAAGAAGAAAATGAAGAACAACAAGAAAATTGAAACATCCCCTACTCTGGGAAGTCAATTTAGGCCAATAATTTTGAATACATTGTTGGGATTCAGGTTCAGGCTTCTTATTACCCAAGTTAGTGTTGCATAATATTTTCGACTACATAGCCTACATGCAAGGTGAAAGAAATCTGTGCAGGGAAGGCGCTTGCTTAAAGCAACCTACGGCTTTGCCATAACGAAAGCATTTGTTTAGTATTGGGAAACATGGCCGGAGGCTATCAACGTTCATTATCATTCAGTTTAGACTCAAGTGTAGTCTGCTTCTCACAACAGGTGGAAGCAAAAGGTTAGTGAATGGGAAATGCCCTCGGACAAATCGTGTTCAGCTAGACTCATTCTAGCAATCTTAAAGAAGAAAAGAACCTGTAAAAATAGAAAGAGAAAAAACATTTTAGAACTCATAGGTGTGATAAATCTCAATAATATTACGTTTGTTGCGTCCATTGTTTAGCACTCTGAAAGTTGGAAATATTTTTTTTTTAGAATTGAATAATTATTCTATTGACGGAATAACAATGAAGTAAAGATACAATTCTCTTCACAAATTTTGACTACGATATGCTATATAATTAATGATTTGCTAATTTGAAATCTAAATTTGAATTGAAATAAATTTAAGAAAATCGAATTGAATTATTCTCTAAATTTCACTATTCGCTAAATTCCACTATAATAATCCATTACATAGGCGCCGACTTGTCAAAATTATTGGGGGGGCTCTAACCGGGGAGTCCGGGGGTCCTCCCCCGGAAAAATGTTGAATTTATAAGACCTAGAAATGCTTTATTTAACTACATAGAACATAGGCACACAAAAAAATCACATTTTACTCTTTTAGACACTATATTAAACTAAAAATGTACAAAACTAAAAATAACATAAAGACTATGGTATAAAATATTATTATTATTATTCAAAAAGTCAAATTTTTGGAAGAAAAAAGCCTACGTCTATTTATTAAAAATACAGAGAGTATGAAGAATAAATTACTGTATTTAACCCAATATATACATATTGATTGGTTGGCCAATGTCCCTAAATCATAGACAAATTTTGAATTTATAAGACCTAAAAACGCTGTATTTAACTACGCAGTATAAAGAATATAGGCACAAACAAATCACATTTTACTCTTTTACACACTAAAATAAACTAAAAATGAACAAAATTAATGAACTAAAAATAGCATAAAGAATATCTAATATTACTCAAAAAGCCAAATTTTTAGAAGATAAAAAGCCTATGTCTACTTACTTAAAATACAGAGAGTATGAAGAATGAATTACTGTATTTAATTCAGTATACATACATATTCATTGATTGACCAATGTCCTTCTCCTTAAACCATTGAAAAAGTATACCTTCTGACTTCATTGCTGCTTATAAATTCGTTTATCACCATACGCAAGTCAACTTCGTCCAGGACATCACAGTGGGCATGAAGGACTGCTAAATTGTTTAGCTGTTTCTGTCCCATTGTTGACCTCAGATACGTCTTCAGTCGACGGAGTACACTAAAAGAGCATTCTGCCGTTGCCGACGAAATTGGCACTACTTGAAGAAGCTTGATCACTTTAACCACTTCTGACAGCATTTCTTTAATGGCTGGCTCTTGTGAAAGATATTTCCTTACATCACGCATTGATTTCAGTTTTGAATTATTTTGCCTATTAATATCGGCTAACATGTTTAGATGTAGTTGCAACCTTTCAACATCCAGGTCATTTTTAATAAACTCTTTTGACTGTTCGAAACTTGAACCTTCTTTGTTCGCCACTAACACACTCAAACACTCTTTTTCGACCGCAATGAGCCGCGACAAGCCTGTGGACTCAAAGCGTTCTTTGATGCAAGATCGCACCGTTTCACACACCTCGATGTAGAGAGCTTTGAAGTAGTCCTTTGGTGTGCTGAAGTTATGTGGTGAGCTGGCTTTGTCGTTTTCATATCTTTTTGGAATGCGCTGTTTCCTTGGAATCGCAGGCTCTTCTACTTGTGAAAATTTGTTTTTTAAGCATGACTTCCAAAATTCCTCAAAGCCATCTCACTTTTCATCTAAAATGCTAATCAATCCTTTAAACATGCCTTCCACTTCAGTTACACTTAGATGAGGGCTCTGAATGTTTCCGTTAACTTCTTCTACTACGTTCATTACATGGCAATATAAATTCAAAAATAAATAAGTCTTGAACAGTATCATAGATTCAAGAAAACCCGCACATTTATAACCTGCTTCAGTTTTGTCTGTTGAGGAAAATGTCTCAAAAAACTGTAGGAGATCTTCGTAGTTTTTCAAAATCCTCTGTATACTTGAAGCTCGCATTGTCCATCGGGTCGGGCAAAGTGGTCGAAGATTGGCTTGATCATTTCCACTTTCGAGGTGTATGTTTCTAAATAAATTAATTCTTTTGTTAGATTCCTTAACTGTATTTATTAGATCTTTGGCTAAGGCCATAACATCCCTCATGCATGAGAGGCAAGAAAGGCTGTCCTGCACTGCTAAGTTCAAACTATGGGCTGCACAGTACACATAGTGTGCCTGGGGCTGAATATCCAAAAGTAACTTTTGCAGGCCTTTAAATTTTCCTCTCATGTTTGCCGCTCCGTCATAGCACTGTCCTTTCATTTTTTCAATTGGTAAATTAAGCCGCACAAAAATGTCCTTAACAATTTTGAAAAGAGTTTGTGCCTTGGTATTAGGAGTCTCATATAAGCCAATAAAGTCTTCATTGATTATTAAATCGTCACTTACAGTTTGAACACAAAATGACACTTGCTCATGAATTGATATATCACTTGTTTCATCCACAATAATTGAAAAGTGTTCACTGCTCTTGATTTTAGCTAGCACTGAGCGCACAACAGATTTGCCCAATATATCAATTATCTCATTTTGAACATCATGTGAGATCCATTTATACCCAGAACGCCCCAACCAGTCTTTTAACTCAGGAGCGTCTTTTTTCCTAAGTTCTAGCAATTGCAAAAAATTTGAGTTGACATCTTCATGTCCTCTAATGGCCAAACCTTGCCGGCAAAGGTACTTAACTGTTGTAAAAATAATCTCAAGAGCCAAACGGGCTTTCTTCATGTCACTGTTCAATTGATCATTTAATTGAGCGGCTATGCTTGGTTTTGCTAAAGATGAAAGTTTTAAAACTCCTTCCTTATGCACAGACGTATTTTCATGAGTACGAAATTTGTCTAATCCCTTTTTCCAGTTAGAAAAGCCAACAGTAGTAAATGCATCTTCTTTCTTGGTAGTCAATTGTAGAAGGCCTTTGGCCTCTGCCTCTTTGCAGGTCTGACAAAAAACTTTATCCATTGTTGCGTCATATTGTAACCATTTATATTTACTCACCCAAGACTTCTGGAACGATCTTCCTCCAGTAGGCTTGTCATTAGGTTTCGTATTTTGCTGTGAAAAGCTCACGCCTGATGTTGAAGCAGTTGTTTCGACATTTGCTGGGGTTGCAGTGTCAATGCGCGGCTTTTTAGTAATAAATTTATCCATTATACAAAAAAAAAATCACAAATGCAGAAGCTGACAAAATAAACACTAAATACACACTAAACACTTGTCACAATTCTAACAATTGCAGCCCTAACAACACATGAAATTAGGTTATTCGCGAACGCAGCCGTGTCATAACTCACTTGACAAGCGACTATCACAAGACAGACTAGAGTGAGTGCAGGTGCAGTGGCGCAATGGTTGGCAAGGGTGTGCGAGGAGGGGTGGGTGGTTGACTCATCGCCTTCTACGCAGTAGACAATAACAGTGGTGCCAGCCAGTGGTTCGTGTCGCAGCACAGTTCCAAATTCTTATAACTATGCCTCCCCTTACCCTCATGCTTCAAAACTCCTCTCTCTTTGGCTAAACTTACTCAGTTTTACGACATATTAAGTTCGTAAAATCATAACACAGTATGACATTGTGTTGAGAGTAATTGGTTTAGTACTGTTTAAAGAGTTTAAAGTACCGTATCACGAAATGCTTTAAACTTACAAGCAAAATGAAATTATCCTTCTGGACAAATTATTGGGGGGGCTCCGCCCCCCCAACTGAATTTTTGGGGGGGCTCGAGCCCCTCGGGCCCCATGGAGTCGGCGCCTATGATCCATTATACTAATCCTTTGAATATTCACACATAAACGAGGACAAAGAATATTGGAGAAATGATAGTCGCGAGTGTCGTAGCAGGTATCTGTTAAATCAGAGATAAGTTACGAAAGTAACGAGCCTGAGACATCCTGAGCCTTTGTAAGGGTGACCGATTGGATTGGCCAGCAAAAAAGACTCTGTTCTCTGCTGTAAAATCACTGTTGAGTGGTTCGGAACCCACCTAATACTGTAGGTCCAACTCATCAATCATATCATCCAATTCATTACCCATGCACAGGTCTCATTCTATGTGGGCTTCATCCTCCGAAGAAGAGAATGATTAGAAATCTTTTATCACAAAAAAATGATTCAATTGCTGATGATGCCCACATGAGTCAGAGACTTGTGCGTGGGTAATGAGGTGAATGATTACACATAAATACCTGACAGTGGAGCGGGATTCGAACCCACGACCGCTTCTTAAACGACAGCAAGCTGAAGTTCCGATGTCCCAACCAACCAAGACCAACCAATTGAAGCCAGATAGTAAAGAGAAGATAAAATATTAAATAGAATCAAAATTTATTGAAGTGAAATAATACAATAACATTTATAACGATTCTATAAACAATACAAAACGTTTAGGTGCTGATGAAAATTTCTCATTTTTGTGTTTTAAATTTTTTAAATCAATCCTCAAAATTTGAAATATCAATTCCACGAATTCATAGTTAGCCAATCTATTTTTAAGAAACTTTTTAACAAAAAATGTTTTGTATTGATTCTAGAAAAGTATGTAGTTGTTATTGTATTATTTTTTCTTGATCAATTTTCATTCTATTTGATCTTCTTCTCCTCTCTATCTGGCTTCAATTGAATCATTTTTTGTGATCAATAATTTTAAAGGTATCACATCATTCAGTTATAATACAGCTATAAAGACAAGTTTATCTGTGAATATTCAAATGAATTAGTATAATTGAATTTAGCTTTTTGTGATAGGAAGATTCAGTTGATTCAATTTAATCTGAATAAATTCAAAGTGTTCCTGAGCTCTAATTATTGTAGTTGCATTAAATGAATAGGATGTATTCAAGTAATTAGTTGGAAAGAATTGATTTCACCCCTCTAGATTCATTCATTGCAGCAATGAGCCTATTTATCGAATCCCAACAGACTAATAAATTGTTCATCAGATTACATTCTTTTTCTGATATGTGTAATAATCATAGCAATGATTGCTTCTAATAAAAATGGACTTAATATGTTCCCTTTTTTTTAATTACATATAATTGCAAATCTTCTTACTTACGGGATAGATTGTTTTTTAATTTTCCTCCACAAACCAATATACCTAAAAATCGTACGGATTACACAGACGGACTACACAGCTAAACAATTGCCTCTCATGGAATCAAAAGTATTTTTTTTTTTTTTTGCAATTCAGAACTGAATCAAGACCCTATTTTGAGTGTCTTTAAACTATTTCGCTAGATCTTAATAAAATTAGATCACTGTCATACTTATTTACAAGATCAATCTCTTAGGAATATTGGCTCTTGGAATCAAAATTTTATTTTTTCTAATTCAGAATTGAATTACTCCCCTATTTTGAGTGTCTTTGAATTATTCCGCTGGATCTTAATAAATTAGTCTAACGCCTTATTTTTTTACGTAATTTATATCAATTTTGAATGTTTATTGGCTATTGTTACTCCATTTACTCTCATTTTGCTTCTTCTCGAAAAGTCCTCATACATCATGCGTTGAATTTTGATATGGTGACTCAATACATAGTTGTTGAACCAAAACTTAATTTGAAGTTAATCAATCAAAAGGTTGATTCAAAATAACCTAGATACATGGGCGTCCATCAATATGGGCAAGGGGGGCTCGAGCCCCCCCCCCCCCCCCAGAATACAGATTTTTGTTTTAAACACAAGTTTACACAAGAATTTAAACACAAGAATCCGGTTTTAAACAAAAAATGGGCTCCCAGGCCCCCCCCCCCCCCTAGATTAAGTAAGATGGACGCCCATGCCTAGATAGCATACAGCATCTTTTCCTATATACTAGGCATTAAATCTAATAAAAAATCTAATCAAATCTAATTAACTACCACATAACTGCTTGGAATAAACCAAGTGTTGTAGTCAACACTATAGTAAACAACAAACAGCCCACTTTAATTTTACTGTGCTAAATATGTTTTAATTAGAAACCTTGAAAAAAGCTTGCTTGTAGAATCATTCCTTGGACCTCGTTTTCAAGAATAAGATGTGTTTATCATATGATAACGTATCATTGCTCATATCCGTTTCCTTTTTCACTATCAAAATGCTTTTTTATAATTGGAGTATTCTTCTATCTTGAATCTTGAGGTCGTATGAAAAAAAAACCTTGAAGCGTGATGTTGGTCATTGAACTGCTACATGAAATATGTTTAAAATCTGCAGTATTGGAGATAAAAATAGATTTTTGAATTGAATATTCTCCTTGAAATTCAATCTTCTGTCAATGTTTTTCAATCAACCTATCTCAATAGGAGATTTTAATTTGGGTTGGGGGAAGAGGGGGCCTTGAGTCTTAACTCCTCCCTTAATAGACAATTTTATCTTAATACCATTCAGCGGAATTAAATTTGAATTTGCCAAAGTTTCAGTTGATAGTCTTGCGCTTGCATCAATATTTATATTATAAATTATAATATTTTGTGTTTTTATTGTGTGTTTTTAGGAGCAATGTCAACGGGAATGGTATCTTCTCAAGACGCCAGGACTTCAGTTCCTTCAATGCGTTGCCTCGTCACAAGCTCAACTCTTATCACATCAAGGTAAGCTACATTTTCCTTAATAATAATTAGTTTTAAAACACTAGTTTCTAACACTTACAAATTAATGGTAATCAATGAACAATTTCCAATCAACAATCAATCAATACTCATAATCTTCCTTATGAACCCCAAGACACCTCATTGATACACTATTTTCGTTTGTTTCTCTTCTTTTGCTTCTTTCTCTTCTTGTACTTATTCTTCTCTCATTTCATCCTCTCTCAGAATTATTCTGCTCTTTTGTTTTGGATGGAGATTATTCTTTTAAAGTGAAAAATAAAATTGGTTGAATATAAACAAAAATGAAAATATTGGTTAAATAGAAACAAACAACATTAGTTGAATGTAAACATGTTTATAGCCTATTATCTAGAAGTAAAATACGATTGAATAATTAATGCTTAGTACTATAAAAAGGTCAGATGAAATCCTTTCATTAAACACCTTCTTGAATCATAAGAATATTTGCCTGATAGTGATTTATCTTTGACGGTTTTTATTCTTCTTGGACCTTGATTAGACTACATTCTTTACGTATTGAGTAAGGTTAGTGAACAATAAACAACTATTAATAATACTTGCAAAAAGACTTTTATTACGTTGACCATAAAACGGATACAGCGTGAGCAACAAATTTTTATATCTAGTTTTATAAGAGTCTTGCCAAGTGAACACTGAAGGTAATAGGTAATAGATTGTAGAACCAATTTATTTTTACGATTTCCAGCAAGTTAGAGAAATCTACGCAGTTGGAAACTGAGTTTCAATTTTTTTGTTACTTGAAAAATTCGTGATTTATTTTGCAGAGGCGGAAGAGGATGGGGAAAGCCCTTTTAGGTCTATTTCTGTTAGATGTAGTATGATGTTCTCAATTAAACTGATTCAATTACGGTACTGTACACTTATACATTTTAAGAAATGAGCGAAATAATTTTTCTTTAAACAGGCAGATGAGAAATTTCTTTATTGGTTACACTATTTTCAATAAACTCTTGAAACCGTAAATCATAGCAGAACAAAAAATATGTTGAAGACAAATTTGTCAAGTCAAGATGAATCACCACTTTGATCAATTCTGTTGACAAAGGAATCGCCACTTCTATTTGAGCTGTCTCCCTTCTTCTTTCTACTAATCATTTTGGCTTTATTTATTAATTGCTTTTTTGACGGATGTTCCTAATTGAAGAAATACTAACAATTTATTTTCGGTTATGGCTTTGATCGAAATTTCAATTACGTTTAATCAAGCTTGTTTGAGCTAACCTTTATGGCTTTTCACATGGTTCTTATAGTTCTTCAATGTGGCGGGCGTCGTGGGCCGTTAAAATAATACTATCTCTGAAATTTCTCCTTAATCCTACAATTTGAGACCTTTACTTTTCTTCATCAAATCTAAGTAAGACCCTCTAGCGTTTCCAGGCAGTTGTTAATATAGATTACATATTTTTGTGGGGGGGGGGGGGGGGAAGGGGGCCAAGACCAGTTATAACAAGTTTGGCATTTCTTGTTTTACAATAATTTAGTAGATAATTTTACTGCTTAATTATCACTTACCCGGTGGTTCAGAACTTAAAATAGTAGGTCCACAATGTTTCCCATAACTTGGCTCAAACGGCTACCCGTAAGGGTATCCCCACCATTAAAAGCCATACGCTCATTATTATCAAATAATTGATACACAAGTTTCTGAGTCTGAAAGTACCAAATTTAACTTACTTCGATTTCCAGGGGGTCGGGGGGTGCTGGGCCCCTTTTATCTAAGTCCCTGTATCCAGGATTTTTTAATAAGTTTAAGGAACACCTTGGATAGAAAAACCTTATAACATTCCAGGGATCCACCATAGATTTTCCTCGACCGCAGTTGATTTTATTTAGCTTGTATTGAAATGAGATCCCATTTGAACACATTCTCTTGTAAAGAAATGTAATTTCTTTCTTGCATAGCAGACAGGAACTCCTCGGTTTTTGGGATATGCAAAGCTCACAGTGTAGGAATATCCAGACATTTTTTTTTTTTCTAAATAAATTGAGGTTGGTAATCAATCCTTATCATTGCAAGGCATCGTCACCAAATCTCTGAAATGAAAAAATTACTGTAGTTGACAGGAATCCATTGGATTTGGGATAATAAAGAGGTAACTGAGTAGGCTTCTTCAAAAATATTTTTTTCTCTATAAATAAAAATTAGTAATAGATCACCCATTGCTATTTTTGGCTTACGTTCTCCATCTTCTGCTGAATTTTGAAAAGGGTTTTCTTTCAGTTTCGTTTTCCTTGCGTACTTTCACTTATTGTTGTTGATCTCTCTCTAGACTTAGTTCTTAGCAAATTGTCATAGAATAATAATAATAATAATAATAATAATAATAATAATAATATTAATAATAAGAATAATTATAATAATAATGATAATGATGATAATAATAATTTTATTTATTTATATTGGTTTCTCTTTTGTCCGAATCATTCAAAATTATCCTCGAGCTTTTTTTTCTAGATTGGAGAACAAATTAACTAATTTTGAGACGAATTATTATGTTCCAATATTTACTGTTCTATCATTATCTGAATTTTTATATTTATTCAAAGTCTGAATAAATTTATTCAATATCAATATTCCCATTATTCAATATTTAAGTGCAATATAAAGCTGCTTCTTTATTGGCTAGGCTGTAAATAACCAGGTTAAGGACTGTTTTAATAAATGGGTAGACCATTTATTGGGTAGGGCTCACAGTATCTTATCTTTGGGTCAATGCAACGAATTCGAAATTTCGTATTCTAATAACGTGTTAACAATGCGGGCGACGATTTGTAATCCTCGATATCATTGGAGAATACTTGTTTTGTTTTTTATTCGAATGCCGTTTCCTTTGTTATTGGAGAGCTGTATTTTTCCAGGCCATAATATTTGGCTGGACCATTGGAGTTTCATGGCTCTCCAGCTGAGAGATCTCATCAAGGATTTCTTGTCTGCCAGGACGAAACCCAAACCGGTTATGATTGTGGAGTCCTTCATCCTTTTTTCATCCAAGATCCATAACTTCCTCCTGTAGAATTGGAGGAATATTCACAGACTGAAATAGTATATTTCGCACCTAGGGCCGAAAATGTGTGTTTGCCGGCTCGAGATCGCGGTTTTCAAGTTCGAGACGAAGTCGAGAACTTGAAGCGTTTGAGAGCCGGCAAAACATTTTTGCCCGTGTTGCGAACGCTATTTTTCGCCACACTACGAAAAAAAAAACAACAATGTTAAGATGGAAATTTTGAAAGCGAAATTTTAAGGCTATGGTACTTGCAAGAATACAAGTAACGGCTATCACCTTTTTATCCAACCTACAGCGCTCTGGGTGGGCATTTTGTCAACTACTACAACTGTTCACCAAAAGGTTAGATGGTTAGGTTTTTTGTTGTTATTCCTGTTCCTGATTAGAAACCTGCATAAAACAACCAAAAACCTAACCAACTAACCTTTCTATACCAACAGTTGCAGTAGTAGTCAAAATTCCTAAAAACAAAAAACCTAACCAACCAACCTTTTGGTGAGAGGTTACCAACATTTGTACGGTAATAGTTGACAAAATTCCCACCCAGAGCTCTGTAGGTTGGATAAAAAGGTTCTATTGTTTGATATCAAAACTACAAAATAATACATATTAAGTTATAAAAAGTGATCATTTTTTACATTTTAAATACTACGTACATATTAAATTATAAAAAATAAACATTTATTGATGGTTTAAATATTTTTGTTTTACATAAAAGTTGGAAGGATTCATTTTTACAATCATGACTGCTGTATCCAGACACGATCAGCTGTCATTCAAGGTCATTTTCTTTTCCGCCCTAGGGCGGTAAACGTTTACAGACCTCGACGGAAACCAAACACTTTCGGCCTCCATATGACGCACGAAAAACAGCTCATTACGTCCTAGTGTGGCGAAAAAAGAATTCTGTACAAATCTATGAACACCTGTAAATGATTTCTCTTCACAATGCCATTTCTTATTGATGGTTTATACTACTCCGCCTAAAAACTGACTACAACATTAAATCAAACGGATCTGTAGTCCGTGTTGGGAGATATATTTTTTCCTATTTTAATTGTACTGCTATTATGATTGTAATTTGTTGTGTGGAAATAAATAAAAATTCAAATTCAATTAAAAATAAAATTAAAAAAATTTATCAGCGGATAATTTCCCAATTCAAAATCAATCAATCAATTATTTAAATTACTGCGAAAAAAAGGAACCTACAACACTTGACAACTAGTCAACAAATAGCTTCTATGCAATTACAGTTTTTATGGAAAATACAATTCAAATTGAATTGGATTTCACATAGAAAATTACGATAGTAGGGTATGAAAGTAGAAATACAGATCCCTGCCGTGACACAAATACAGTTATTTCTTCATCTGAAAAATATTTTCAGATGAAACTATTTAGAAATGGATTTTTTCATCAAGAGTGTCACAAATATATACAGTTATTTCATATTTTTTTGGAGAATTTCGGTGGGTGCGATACATCATCCCCTTATCCTCCTTGTTATAATGCATTTGTCGAGA
Organism: Conomelus anceps; assembly: GCA_948455865.1. Lineage (NCBI taxonomy): Eukaryota > Metazoa > Arthropoda > Insecta > Hemiptera > Delphacidae > Conomelus > Conomelus anceps. The sequence goes on from OX418216.1 coordinate 28,292,244, forward strand.
TTTCTACAGGAGCGATCCCAACTCGCGAGTTTGGGGGTTACAATTGGGATTTTGTTGACTTTTTTTATGACTTGCCACTCCTTACTGCCCTTTCTCCAGTAAATTTCTCGATTTGAAGAGGAGGGGGGGGAGTATAAAAGTTCATGACTCATGACACCCTTCATGACTTCTGTTAGTCGTCATGACGGACTGCGTTGGGTCAGTAGAAAATACTACTAACCATCAGAAACCACTATCAGGAGCTACTACTAATTTATTAAAAAACATAGAAATTTACTATTAGATTCTTATAACTTGCGCCTCAGATTCTACCGTTGCTTTAATGCTGATAGATTTGTATTAAGCTTCTCTATTTTTTACTTGCTTGTAAACTAGATACATTACGGACGAGTGACGACTGAATAGTGAGCGATTCACTCCGCTAACCAAGTGATTGATAACTCACGAGCCTCTTGTTGCAACAAAGTACGAAGAACGATCACTTCATAGATAAATTTTCAGACTGAATAAGTGGAGTCCCTTCCAACAGACGCAAAATGATCGATATCCAAACATTTCACTACTCAACATTTTGACGTAACTCGAAAAAGGCCTATTATATGCGTTTCAACGTATACAACACTCTTGAATTATTTACGTACCCAATCCCCGAAGAGTAACTGCGTTGAATCGTCATTGAACTCTATTTTTGGGTCAGCCTAAGCTTTCGTTAAAAAATGCTAGATACCAGACATGCGTTCTTCACTCTACATTCCCTGATCACTGGATAACGCTTCCAAATATTAGCCATTCTCTTTGCATTCTAATTTTCCCTGGACGTGGGAGGGCCACTGTTTTCCATTCTCTAACAGAAGTAAGTGATATTCTTCAAAGCACTCGAAAATTCACTATAGAAAACAAATGTCATTCATCCCTTCAATGGCAGCTAGATTTCTAGGAATTATAGATGGTGTAGAAACTTGAAAATAAAAATAAGAAAATACTGTGTAAATTAGAAAATATGTTGTAGTTTTTTTTCGAAGGATGAAGCTCACTTTGGATTTTGGATTGAACGCGTGTAATAGACATTTGAGGGCGTGTGAGGGAAATGAGTTGATGATGGTGATTGATGAGATGACCTACAGTTTTAGGTGGGTCCCGAACCACCGGGAAGTGATTGTACAGCAGAGAACTAAGTCTTTTCTTATTAAATGATGAACTTCTATATGATGTGTTTAATTCATTGCATTCCGACAATGTGCACTTTCGTCTTTTTTACAAATAATCTTCTTTGTTTACTTTTAATGTATTAAAATAATTTTTATAAACAGAATAGCTTAGACTCGTCTCCTACTCACAGGTGTGAGTAGGAGACTCTGTAGTAAATCTAGTTTCCAAAGTAGTTATAACTTACGATTCATTTTTCCTTTTTTGGGGAATTTAGTCTTATTTATTGTAAACAAATTTAAATGTATTGTTACGGGTTCTATCTCTAAAATAAAGCTGGGAACACTTAAATTTAACACTCGCACTTTATTTACACAAATTATTCACAACACGCACTAATCAGTTATATCTTACACAAAATAAAGCAATCAGAAACAGATAAATCGATAATGTTCAGCTAATAAAGTATTGGCAATATTACTGTACAAAAATCAATCACGAACTGTTTAAAGGCAGATAAAATATTGGATAATAACTGTTCAATAAACTGTCCGATAATTGAAGATGAAAGGTCTAAAAAGGACAATTAAAGCTTACATAGCACAAGTCCATATTACAATAATAGCTAAGAGTATGAGTCCACTTGTATAAAATGTAAAGGAAGTCTCACTAATACAGTCACAATACACTGCGATTATCACTTTAACAACGAACGTGTGTACTATGAACAGAACTGCCACTTGTTATGTCAACGAAATTCCAAAAATGAATGAAACTAATGTTTACATGAGCGTTCGCTTTATATACATTTTTCATAATCTAGAAAGAACTAGAGCTCTATATTCATCTATCAAGTTCTAAAGTAAACATAAGAAATTCTCCCATTTTCGAGACCATCCCAGAAAGTTATAAGTAAACATTCTAAAGATATTTAGATAAATCGCAAGGCGAGGGGAGAACAGGAGTAAGAGCAAAAAAAAAGACGCCGCAGTAATTACGAAAATCACTGTTTCTTCTTTCTTGCCTTGTCCATAACACTATGTTTTGTTTTCAAAATTCTCTCACATTGTCATAAACCCCACTATAAGAACTATGTGTTGAGTCTATGTAATGAGGTTTATTAGGAAATAAGGGTATGTGATAAATAGTAAGTGCACTTAAAAACTAGCATTTTCAGTTTTCAAGATTACAAGATTAGCTGCACCAGATATTTTATCAGACTTCAATCTCACTTCAAATACAAAATCAAGTCCACTTGATCTTTAACACTTTCCAAATTGTAAACAGCTTCCGGCCCACAATATTAGTATGAGCCAACTTTTCAACATTATTCAGACAATGTGGGTAGAAACTCTCCAGTCTTGGTTGAGGAGACTGAAGTTTTTGAAAATACTGGAGTGCAACTATGGAAATATTGTCATGTTCACTACTAGTAGTATAGGTCTGTTGACGACGTATGACATTTGATGGCAATGCATGCATTCATTCTGTATTCACAGCCTGATGTGGATGTAAACAACACGTAATGCATTATATTATGGAGTCGAAGTATTTGCATTTTCTAACATGCGTTTTGAACCTGGTGAGTGGTTTCTGGTTAGACACGTTTTGTGCGTTTCAATGGAAAATGTAGGTGTCAGTCAGTCTGGCTTGATAGTGTCACTGCAACATTGGCAATATAATATATTATTCAAATTAAATTTTCTAAACTGCACATAGTCTGCTTCTAATCTTGATCGTAGTCAAGGTCCTGGCTCTCTTCTCTTTAAACGCTGTTCACTTTAAAGGTGGAATGATTTACTGTGATAAAAACATGATTCACTATGATGTCCTATTGACGTAAAAATAACTATCAGGCTTCTCAGAGAACTGATCACTCTCATGCCTCTTATCCAACTTATACCAATTTTGCCTCGAATTGAAATTTTTCAGGCTTCTGTTTTTATTTGTATGATTTGTTGGATGTGTAGTCCTATTCTCCGTTTGATATTTGTTTTTTGACGAAAATGCCTGTGAGATGCCTAGTTGGTTAATGACGAATGAGATACAGTGGCTTCACCTCAGAACATGAAAAATAAAATGCACTGCTCATTAAAAAATAAATGGACTTTTTTATGACAGAATAATGAGTATTATGGTTTTTATTTTGTAAACTATTGTATGGGCTAACATCAAGGAAATTTTTCATTTTTCTTATTATTAATTTCAATTAGAATGAGCTCTTTCATTTTTCATTATTATATCATGAATTTATCATTTACCAAACGTTTATAAGGTTTTATTGAAGAAAAGAGGACAAAAAAATTAATAAGACTGATGTTGTCCAGACCACTTTAATTATTGAAACACAAGAGACTAAATTTTCGACTGTTACATCACTAGCAATCACTATAGACTGAAAAATAAAATACAGAGTAGCCAAATATGTAGCCTAATACTATAGGCTAATGGGCTAGAAAGCTCTTTTAGGCCGAATTTACGATGAAGTTCTGCCATTGGTTGACATTGGACACGCCCCCTTATAAAGTTGTTTCATATTCGTAAGCCATTCTTGTTACTGGGGGGCGTGTCCAGTGTCATCCAATGGCAGACCTCCATCATAGTGTTCAACCTATGAGAGGCCTCTAGCCATTAACCAATAATATTTGTCTCAAAAGAGTATGTACTCGGCTACTCTATTTTAGTTTTTAGTTTATTGAGATTGATAACCATGTTTCAGTCGAAACAGTCTCTTGTGTTTTAATAATTTAAATCATTATGGATAACTATCACAATGTCACATTTACTAAAACCAAGAAGATAACAGGATTCATCAATAGGTCTGAAATTATGTATTCGATACAGGATGTATTTCAAATTATGATTTTCTGCTTTATAAGGCACTTATGAATCTATTTATACCTTATGTGAGAGTAGATTATCACGTCATTAATCTTTGAATAAGATTCCGACAATTGACAATTTTGTGTACTGTTTTCAAATAAGAAAGAATATTTAAAAATTCAATGCATATTGCGTGCAATATTTATCAGATATAATTATACATTCTGTACATTGAGCATATGTGTGCATTATTCAAGTAGTGTATACTCAAACACAGTCGGCTATTATATTTCGCTTACGATTATTAGATAACTAGTTTTCCATGACCTATCCCAACGCGCTTCAAATTGCGAAGTTTTTCTAATGAGACAAAAATACAATACAAGGCCATGCAACCATTAAACTAGCTTATTTTACTCCAGGAAATTATCGTGGAGCATTCATGCAAATTACTCACAGTTTTCAGTGTTTCAAAGCAGTATTTCTGACGTCTACAAAGTTTCTAATTTATGATATTCAACTGACCTACTTTCAAATGCGACTTGTTTATTTTTGCAAAACTCAACTGAAATCGATGACCTATTTTTGAGTTTGACTCTTAAACATGCGCAACAGCAATTCCACATTAAATGAAGCTTTTAAAACGTGTCCTATCTATGAGGCAACAATTTTGTAGCAGAATTGCAGCAGCTCTTGAATTGTTGCAGTTTGACCGACCCACTTAAACTGACTTAATTTGTAAAATGCTATGCCAAAACAAAAGCACGCATTAGTTTTTTTTTCAATATTCTCAGTTTTCATTTTTATAAGTAAGACGCTAAGAACATATCACCAACCATAGAAATCATGGGAGCAGAATCAGATACTGACCTGCAAAATCGGCTTCCTGTTTCAAATTATGAAAATTTTCCTGATAAAAAATGTCCTACATTTTTGTAGAATCTGAATTTAAATTTAAAGTCTTTTGAATGTTTCATTTACAGTAGTGCGAACATTAAAGTCTGAATTAAAGTATCTGTAAAGAATATTAAAATCCAATAATTATGAATTTGTATTTTTAACTTTTTCTGAAAAATCGATTGTTTTTTTCCTCCGTTGTTGAAATACTGAACTTTTTAATAAATTGATCTTACTTTACTATCTACCGAAGAGTAGATATTTTTACTTACTATCTTTAAGAGTCTACCGAAGCCCTTGTTTTTAAAATCTCATCTAGACAATACAGTTTCAGTTAAAATTGTTTCAAATAGTGAGTTTGGATCAGTAGCATAATGAGGGTCAGTCTGAGGGGAGGGGATGTGACCAATGATGTTGAACAATGATGGGAGGGGGATGTCGAGCTCTACGCCCTCACCACATATGACTGGAGTATCTTACTTGAAAATTTCTTTCAAAAGAAAGGTCGGGTATTTCCTCGAAAATTTTTTCCCCAAAAAAATAATCCCTTCCTAGTCATATTTTCAGCAATTCCAGACATAGACCTATTCTTTGACTCTTTTATAAAAAAAAAACTATCACACAGAGTCTGCTGAAAATTCTTTTGCCACTGGAGTCTCTGAGGGGTGAATCTAAACCTATCCCTCTGAACTCCCCCATAATAACCAATGGTTTAGATTAATATCATTTAGTTTTTTATTTTATAATCTATAGTTGATTTTAATTAGTTTCAGATGAATATCTATTCCAAAATGAATTCGTGTGAGCAAATTCAATAAATTATCTCCTTCTTCCTCCCGTTTAATTTCTGCGCAAATAAGTTTCATTTCCCCTTGTGGTTGTTTGGAGTGAAAAATGCAAACGTATAGTATATAAGATGCAAGCCCTTGGGCGTAGTATTGTGTACTCTTATCTTTGTCAGTTCGAATTGCATGTGGAGATTAGGCAAGAACGTCCATGGTTCTGGCTGTAGTACTGGTTCTACTCTCCTCGGGTCTCCAAGGATTGCTTTTGCTGTCACTCTCTGCTTTCTGTTTTCCCTGAACTTGTGTTGTTGCTACACCGGCCTCTTCCTCTTCCTCCCTTCAACCCTACATAACGGCTTTCGCCTTCTTGTTTCTCCTGAGCAGCTTTCCTCAAAGGAGAGCAAGATATTGCTTCATATCAGTAGGCTTTAGTCAACTTGTGGTTATTATACTACAATTATTGTGCCCAGGAGATATTTTCAAAATATTCACAGGACAACATGACATCGTTGGTACTTATGCTTTTGAAGGTAAAGAGCTCCTGATGATACTTTTGTACATATTGAGGAATTCAATAATAATAATAATACTAAAACTAGTAGAAAGATTTTCCAACATAGAAAAAGATATGAAGAAACGGCGTTTAAAGTTTTACGGTCATATTCTCAGACTTCCAGAAAACAGGTTAACCAACAGAGTGCTAAGATACCTACTGTCGCTAACTAGTCCGGGACCCTGGTTAGAAAATATTAGAAAAGTTCTAACCACGCTCAACACAAATGAACAGGAGATATTGAACAGGCAGTTATGCGGGGGAAAAGTGGATAAGTGGGAAATTCTCTCAGCTGCGCCCTAAACAGTACAGACCACTATGAAGTGAAGAAAGGAAGCAGCGGTTCTCGCAAAGGATGAAAGAATACTGGGCAAAGAAAAAAAAATGCCATACACCACGAGTCATTGAATACTTATCGTATTCTTCTTGGGAGTTCTATCGACAATAATAATAATAATAATACTAATAGATTACATATTAAAATATACATTTTAATTCGAATACTGCATTTGCAATTTTTTTAATATTATTCAATTATTTCAAATTTATTTATTGTAATATTTTTATTTCAAGTTTATTATTTTATATCATATCAATCTTCATCTCAAAGAAAAATAAAATAATAAAAATTGTAATTTTCATTAAAAATAAAGATTATCAAAATTATATGAGCATTCGTAGGGTTCATGAAGCTTATTTATAAATTTGACTAGCAGGTTTCCTGATTTTATTGAATTTCGATTTCTAGAATGTGTTATTGTCTACTTAGAAATTCAATTCAATATTTTTATACCTATTCTTCTCATTTCTCCTTCTTCTCTTCGTTCTCCTTCTTCCTCTTACTCTTCAATCCTTTGGTAAGCACAGTAAGTAACAGCAAGTAGCTGTTTGTTATATGGGATAAAAAATTTACATCTTGAATTTTGTTGAATCAGACATAATACAGTTGCTTAGACTGCACAGTCATCACCCAATGCGAAAATTTTTGTGAAAATAATCCCCTTGTTTTGACCGAGGGTTGACGTTTTTTATTGTTACATATGGTACATTCATTGATTGATTGCAAGAATATATTGGAATGAATATATATGTACTAAGACATTCCAAATATTTCCAACATCCAAATAACTTGATGGAACCTTCAAATCAATAAAATGGTCATTGTAAATTTATTAATAATCATGATTAATCGTTGATTTAATGAGAGTTATGGATATTTTTCCCCCTTTTTTTTTTTAGGATGAAGCCCACATAAGTCTGAGACCTGTGCGTGGGTTTTGAGTTGGATGATGGTGATTGATGAGATGGACCTACCGTTTTAGGTGGGTTCCGAACCACCGGGAAGTGATTTTACAACAGTCTTTTCTGGTGGCCAATCTAATCGATCACCCTTACAAAGAGTGCCCAGGAATCTCTATCTGATTGAACAGATATCTTCATTATCATCCACTCCTTGTCCGAGTCTCGCGCGGACTCATGTGGTATCAGCACAAAAAAGTCCCAGTCGACTCCGAGATCAAGCACAGATAAGTCAATCAACTGGGGAAGGTTGCATAACTTACAAACTAATTTTATCAGTGCTTTAGTGTTTTATTAGTATTTGTAGCTCCTGCAAAATCTTATAGAAGTCAGAATTTGTTTATTTATTTCTTTAAAGTAAATTTCCCGTAGAGTAATACAATTTAAACCCTCTAGCTAATAGCTATTCGAGGGGATCTCATATAAATTGATAAAGGCTACATAAAATTGTAGTTTGCAATTCGAATTTGCAAATTTTCATGCAACAGGCTCCCGACTTCCTGAAATCGCTCGTGGAAATCTCGTGGAAGGTGGAGCAAATCAATAAACAAATTGAATACAATAAAAAGCATTCATATTTTCTGACAATGCATGATGCTTGAAACATATTATTTGGATCGTATTCAGCTTCGGCAGCAATAAAAAAAATCAGCGTTCGTGAAATGAATTCCGTTGTGGAGATATTTGATCTCAACAAGGCAGAGTCCCGAACTCTGGCGGATAAAGTTCGTCCACTTCTTGGAAGTGCCCTCACACAGAAATTTATTCCGGGACTCTGCAATATTCGGGGTCGGCCATATAAGAGTTTCTTTCCTACGGAATAATGTGACGAGATATTCGGGCTGCGAGCTTAGCTCTATGTATGTTCGTCTTCTTATTCTTCTTCGATTCACTCGATTAAATTACATCAGGCTTTCGTCTAAATTTGTAACCTGAGGCGAATGTGTCAATGGTTTTATCAAGCATGAAATCGTTTGAACATATCTCCGCTGCACTATTCTCTACCAATTGTGAGTTCAAATTGTTCTGCTTTCAATGATAGTGAAGTTTTGGGGAATATTTGGTAATCATTGAGATATCCAGGAATTAGTAAACAGATAAACAAAAATCTAGTAACGATAGTTGACAACTTTGGTTACAACTCTGAAGGAATAGCTTATGATAAGGCTATCGTGAAACTTCTATAGGCCTTCTATCTTACCTTTGCCTGGAAGCAAAATTCTTGAATATAGTTGTTGGAAAACTAAATATTGAACGTTGAACAAACAGAACAGAGATCTTGTATGTTGAACATGATCTGCTGTATTCACAATCATGTCTCTTCCCGCAGACTTCACTCTCTCCCTCTCAATTTGATCCCTGAAACTGTGTGATTCCAAAAACTTAGCCGCAAGATTGGACCAAATTAATTCACATCAACTAGTATTCCTAGCTACAATGGTCAGATGTAATGCATTTTTCATGTAATGAAAATGGATGTAAGTCCATTAAATACTTGTGATAAAAAAAAAAACAAAGAACGAAACATTTCAGAAGTAAACATTTACTGGATCTATGAAAATGATTGTGATAGAACTAGTAAATTTATTAATTTACGTATTAGGACAAAATTACAATAATTTATTAGATAGATGCAACAGACTCTAATATAAAACTACTCTTTGCTACTACTACTTTTGCAAAACTACTCTTTTGAATTTATGCTGTCCAAAACATTGAGGGTAGTTTACACTAAAAATTCAATGTTCACATTGAAAAGATAAAAAATGAAATTTGAAAATAATGATAAAAATGAAATCATAAATAATGTAATAAAAAAATACTTTTCCTTTTATCAATATAATTAAAATATCATGTCTCAATTATATTCATGAAAAAAAATTTATAATAATATGTGTGATCATAATATCAGTATCAGTACTCAAATATCAGTATCAGTAAAAATAGCCTGAGAAAAGGCAATTGAATATAGATAACATTATAATAAATGAGATGACTGACAAAATCTAGAATTCACTAACCATATTTAATCAAAAGAATTTTAATATACTACATTAAAAGCTTCGTATTTGTATTTTCGTATTTAACTAGGAAACTGTTCCGTAAACGATAATTAAGAGGGATCATGATGTATTGTCATACAATTGAAAATGCAATTAATGCATTCAACACATTGATCATGATTAATGGATGCAATAAATTTACATGGACTAATTTAATTCTCATCAGTATATCAAATATCTTGTGTCTTATATTTTTGACTATCACGTTTAGAAAGATTCATTCTACTAGTGAAATTCTCTAGAATAATTTACTTTTTCAACCCATTCGTAAATTAACTTATTCGCTCGTTTGTGGGTTCTAATTGATCTAATCAGTAGACAGCCTCTGTTTAGATTCAGCTCAGACTAAACAACTTAACCTTTAATCTCCAGGGACAAACAAGAGATACAACTTCTTCCAGGGCACATCAGAATAATGTATTGATATCATTCTGTGTACGATCATAGTATGTCCCGTAAGGTTCATTATTGCTGTCCAATCCTAAACGGATCTTATTGTTGGAGATTAGGAGTAATTTATTTCTGGACGTGGGCCATCCGAATGGTTGACTTGTTCACAAGGGTGGCTACAATGACAAATTGGGATGATCGCATCCCATTACATACTTACTCGTATGTTCTAGGAAGTTTCGATCTATCCAGAATTGGTTTTCAGGAGTTAAACTTTGTATAGAACGCTTTCCTGGAGAAAAACTACACAATCCTTTTTCCTTTTCAGTAGGAGCGATTCGTCGATTAGTGAAGCTTCACCGTCCCCGAATCCAGGACCAAACAAATTAGGCTAAAGACGGGATCAACCATTCGGAATATAAAGTCTCCTAATAGCAGTATTTGTCCTGTAAAACGTCTGTGCTTAGTCTGTGGAATTTATTAGTCTCGTAATCCGGAAATTGATCGATTTAGATCTTGCAAAATAGTTGGCTATTTCAAAAGTTTTAAAGTGCGATAATAATTGATTGTTTCTAACTCTAATCTAGAAATTTAAAGAACAATACAAACAATGAAGTTTGTAAATTAAAACACATTCCACATTATGATTTGAATATTGAATACGTAAAATGTTTTTTTTCATGATATTGGGTTTAAAAACAAAAAAACAAAAAAAAATCCAAAAAGGGGTTACTATGATAAAGGTTACTGAGGATGAAGCCCACATAGGTCTGAGACCTGTGCGTGGGTAATGAGTTGGATGATGGTGATTTATGAGTTGGACCTACAGTTTTAGGTGGGTTCCGAACCACCGGGAAGTGATTTTCAGCAGAGAACAGTGTCTTTTTTGCTGGCCAATCTAATCGGTCACCGTTACGAACAGGACCTACGAGAACGCAGCTTATCTATCTGATTGAACAGATACCTGCTACGGCTCGCGGCTATCACTTCCCTGCCTTTCTTTGCTGCCTTTCTTTTTGAATTTTATATTGTATTGTGTAAATGTGTTTTGTTTACTAATTTATCCGGAATATTGTTGAGAGGATTGTCTGAGTGTTATCAGAGAATTGCTCATAATTATTATGAAAAGTAGATGGAACATTCTGTTGTGGTTTTAAATTTATTAGGTTAAAATATCGCAAAATTATTTCTCATTATTCTTAAAATTATGTTTTTAGACTACGGCTTCAATCTGTGTGCGAGAAATGAATTCCAGAGTGAAGAGTAACCTTACTTTTATTTGGTTTTGGTTTTTTTTATTAAATAAATTTTTAAATTCTTATTCCATGAAAATTATCGGATTTACAGTGATAACGCTCGTTGATTATCATTGCCTTACTGGAATGTTCATAAATACTCTGAATTTTTCAATGATTCAGCAGTAAATAAAAATTTTAAAGCAATTTTTCTTTCTAAAAAGAGCACCAAGCAAATTCTTTTCAATTATTTTGATGTCTGTTTATTCAAATGAATACTTTCACAACATGAATATAGGCTACGGTATTTCATCGTAATTGAATTTTTTCTACATGATCCTCTTTAATAAATTAATTATTAACAACAGATAACATGACCAAATCATCAATAGTTGAAATGTTTGTAGAGTCACTGTTCAAATATGCCTTGTTTATGTTCCTGACGATAAGCAATTCCAGATGAGCTTTGCTGGTTTTGTAATTATTGCATTCGATGGCACAATGCACCACACTTTTTACATTGAACATTTTCAATAAAATAAAATGTTATTCCAACAGGATGGCTGGAAGTAAACAGCTATTTTCTGGGAATAAGTTGTTACTGAAGTAATAACACCAGTATTATCTTCATAGCAAAATAATATGAATATTATTTTCAATACAAGTATTGATCATATTAATCAGACTGCATTAATAATATTCTTTTAGGGAGATGTCATTGATTTATTCATTAGGATTTCCAAAGTTTTCTGCGGTTGAGTTGAAGTTGAATAAACTATTTAACTAAAATAAAATTAATTTGTATTGCTGGGTAACTAAAAGACGTCTTGAGATTCTCTTTGACATCACATTATCATCTCGAACTTCGCTCTTGAAAGAAAATACATTCAGAATTGCTCGACATAATAGAATGCAACTTAATTTTGTTGGTTTCAAGTATTAAATCTATTATTTGAATGGATAACTTATGAAGTACACTACCCGTAAAGGTTTCCCCACCAATAAAAGCCATACGCTTATTATTATTATTATTATTATTATTATTATTTTTAACCACACTTTGAAGAATCTAACAGCTAATCCTTATGGGGATGCAAATGTATATTTTCCTTATTTAGAATCCTGAAATAAAATAACCATACATTTAGAACGATCTGTTATCAAATAAATAATATCATAATTTCACGTTTTTCAGTAGAAAGCTTTTCTTTTTGATATTCCAGCCCCCCCCCCCTCCCAAAAAAATTAAATATATTGTTTTCCTTTACATTGGTACTGCAGCAAAATCTGATCTGAATAACGATATTATCTGTTGAAGGATAAAATCCCTAATTATCAACATTTTTGCAATAATGCAAGTCTGAGGTATGGAATATCTCACGATATTCCATGGACTCAACTCAACAGTTTGTTCTTATAACCGTATACCTCATTATTTTAGATCTCACATGTAATGATAGACTCAAAGTTCGCGTTTATAACCGACTCCTTCAGTTTTTTAGGTCTCAGATGGAACGATAAATATTTCTTTAAGATTAACTTTTTAAGTGAATTCAACGACTTGCAGTCAAATTTCTATTAAGAATAAGTAGTATTTTACTTACTCTGTAGGCCGAACGTTTTCGAGTTGTTAAAACCCATCTTCAAGGCCTTGAAGACGGCCTTAAATATAGAGTTAATATTAACAACGCAGTTCGTCATGGAACAAGAAATCCAGGAATTTCTTTAAGATTACGTCTTGAAGACTCCGGTTATGGTGTATAAGACAAGTCAAGTCTGATCAATAATTATATACAATATTACCATTCTTATCCATAAATTACCACTATTGCAATTTAAATTAGTGGAGATGAGGCTTAATTTTGATCTGAAAGGAACTCTTGCAAACCATGAAAGCTTTAACAACTAAATATTTTCCCAATTGTGTTTCAAAAACTTCAATATTTCCAACTCTTTAGGAACTGTGGTGACTTGTTGAAGAATTTCCTATCAATTACTTGGTTTTGTTCGAATAAACTACTGTTGTTACTCACCAAGTCACACAAATTCAAGAGTTCGCTCTTCTAATTGAATCCCTCAGTACTGGAATAGTCCACTCAGTGAATCGATAAACTAAATTTATGGACATTATTCACCATAATGTAGTGTGGACAGCCAAAACAGTGAAGCAGGTTTAGTGTTGTGCGTAATGCTCTCCCCATGACGACATGCGTCCACTTCCCTTTCGACGGCTTATCATCCAGAATGAAGAGGCTTTCAGTAGATCATTCTCTTGTTAAAGATACGCAGATGTCCAAATATTGATCAGACAGGAAGTTTGATATTCAAGGTCCATTATGGCAAATCCCGTGCCTGTTTCAGTTGAGTTTCGTAGTGTGTGAGGGAGCTGAAAAGGAAATGAGCTTGACATTCGAGTGTTGATGAACACTGACCTCCCCCACGAGAAAGGGTCTGCAAGTTTCATCCCCTCGGGAAAATCCCGATTGCAACTGGATCTCAACCAGAAGACTATCAAGTGCATCGCGGTGGGAAGGGTGCATCGAGCCGCTGCACATGCACCAATCAAGATTGCAGATGCAGTCGGCCATTTTGACTTGGCCTTGGTTGGTGTAGTACACTAGTACTACGAAAAGAGTCGGAGGGTGCTGTAGTTGGTATTATTGATCTGCATTCATGTCGGGTGCATTTCAATGTCAAGAGCTCCCCCTCAGCTCATGTTGTTGAGCTTTCCCCTCGCCGACCAACACAGCAGTGGCGGCAGCAGCAGCACCATTACTGACGCCGACATTCGTTTGCAGCTTGGCCGATCCGCTTTGCTACCTTTGTCTGCTTGTTTCCGTGTTTCGTGACGTGACGCACTTTTTCCCGCCAAGCTCTAAATAAACAACGACGCCTTCAGCGTTGCTCAGCCTTTACTGATATTTTCCCCTCAATACATAAATAACTCACTGTCTACTTCCTTTCCACGACACCATCTCAAAACTCTATTTGAATAGTCTTATATTTGGTTTGCATTTAAAAATGTTTCCCTTTAATACATTATTTTATTTTATTTATTTGACTTGAATACATATTGCCCTTGCCCACACATCGAAATCCTGCTCAAGCTATCATTCATCGCACATATGAATAACAAACAGTATGCAAACAGTATGAGTCCAATAGGTCGAAAGAGAAGAGGGACGGTAAATGGGAGGACCGGCGGTGATAGAGAACTCGACTGAAAGAAGGAAGGCAGTGAAACAACAGAATCCTATACATGATATATGCTGAACAGTTGCATTTATTGCATTGAGGTCCTTTATTTGATTATAGGGCACATACATCGATATTGGACGTTTAAAAGAAATCCCATGTTTATAATTGCCCAAATAAGTCTGAAAACTTGTGCATGGGTTGAGGTGAATTGTTGAATGATGAGAATCGTCCATTGCTGAATGAGATTCGAACTCAAGGCTGCAGGTATGAAACCAGCCAGAGCCTTTATCTAATCTCAGACAAGCGCTCTAACCAACTGCGCCTACAAGATCACTATTTTGTTTGCCCTCTTGATAGAAAATGTAGTCATAACTTAATATGAGGTAACCAAAGACATCAGATGAAAAAAAGGAATCATTAAAAATAGAATTCGAATTATTGACAAATCAAACCGAAACAAAACAGTAGGAGCTAACAAATACAAATCAACAAGAGCAGAAAAAAGTAGTATGGGTATTCGATTTGATGCGAAATAGATTGACATTGTCAGAGGATTGGGGTCATTTGTGTCAATTGAACAATGTACAGTGACTCGGGACTAGTTTGGTTGACGGTGAACAATATTTCGGTAGGCGTAGGAGAAAGAAAGGCAAGCTGGAGAAGAAAGGGGCAGATGGTTTGAGAGAGAGTTAGAGAGAATGATAGTGTGTGTGAGAAGTGTGAGAGAGAACGTGCGGACGAGAGTGCGAGAGAGACTGTGAGTGATGGGTGATGGCTCACAGCGCATGTACGCCATCCGATAGGGAAGCAGCTGTGTTGGTTGCGCGGGTCAGGAACAGAACCAGGGTAGGAGAAAGGTGTTCGTAAAAGCGGGTAGCTGCCGAACAGATAGAATGAGAGAAAGATGCTCCTATGCGTGTGTGTATGTGCGTTAGTGCGCGCACGGTAACGAGAATGGTAATGTAGTGGTAGATCGGACAAAGAACGCCTGCTTCAAAAACCACAACGCGCAGCTACTGAGTTCAGTTGGATTATTCTGACTATCCTTCACTCGATTACTCTTGTAACATTCTGTATAGTAGGCCTACAGTGAATCCTTTGATGATCGTTTAATTTTTGATCATTTGTTGGACACGCAGTGGTTCGAATGTAACGTTCTGTAATACTGATACCAAAAGAACTTGAACATAAATACTGTTCTCTCCTACTGATATGCTCCTATATCAATATCGCTATTTAAAAATAATATCGCTAAGTTATGTGTATTTAATCAAATTGAATTGGAGTTAATCCATGATCATAATGTTTTACTGAACACAAGGTACCATATTTAAAAAAACACAACTAAATAAATTCTGAAAACGAAAGGTTACAAGACAATGTATTCTGACGAAAAAGGAAAAATAAATTGTAGAAATGTATGCTAATATACCGATCACTTTATTAATAAAGTTAAAAGGTAGAAAATATCAGATTATTATGAAATAATATTCACCCTTCTAGAGCTATTTGGCCTGTTCATATATTATCATTAGAAAAAGCTCAACAATTAAGTCTAATCAATCAAGTCTAAAAAATAAGTCTAAATAAATAGTCTAAATAGTCTAAATAAGTCTAAATAAATAATCTTAAGTCTAAAAAATCAACAATTAAGTCTAATTTTTTCAAATCTATGAAATTTGTACTGTAGGCTAGGTCTCTTATAATACTATGTGCTCTCACTTTGATCACTATTTTTTTTGTCTTCAGCAACTCTTGTTACCAAGTTTTTGATTCATTCCACTCTGAAGTTTCAAGCTCTTTTCATTCAATATAATATTCTTTATTGCCTTCAAATTATATAATTATGCAAATGCTAAAATCTATTTTCATATTAATTAATTATAGAGAACTGATATTCATTTGGCATTAACTATTTTTTAATTCAATCTTTAGAACAAAAAACAGTCGAAAGATATAAATTAGAAATTTTTAACATTTAGGCTTCACCAGTAAAATAGTAAAATGAAGCATCTTCGACCGCTGGTGGGAGCTGTGCAAAAATATTAAATTTTGAAGTTTATTGTGCATTAATTCTTAATTAGAGAATATTAAATTTAAAAAAAAACCTGCTCACAAGTACAGTATTGGATTGAACGAACTAAACAGTCACCTCCAGCGTTGGAATTATTTGTGGCCTACAGAATTGTTTTTCTATAATTGTTCCTGGTGCTATTTGGCAGCTTCTAAAATTCCAATTACTTTTCCTGAGGGATCTTTTTAAGCCTCACCAGCACACACATAGGCCTACACAAAATACTATCTACTATTGACTGTCCCATACTAGATTCAAGGTTACTGTTACCATACCGTTCGATTAAATTACATTCCAATTGTGTTGATTCATTAGATGGTTTTTTAAAAATTTGTTTTTGACATTCGGCAGGCGCTCTTTGAGTAACATTCGGCTTCATTGTGTCCTTTTCTGTTGCGTAGCAGCACCCTTTTTCGGAGTGTCACTAGCGTTATTGTTCAATCGTTCCTCTCCTACGAAAAGAACTATTGACGTAGGTCCTATGCCTGCATAGACCAGCTGCATTCTCTCCCTATTTTTTGTCACGTGACGTGAAGGTTCCGGTGGGTTACTTTGGTCACAGCAGAGCGACCTATACTCCAGAATTCTTTCAACACCTTTCATTTCCTTCTAAATAAAATAATTCAGAAGGACTATTAGAAAATTTTTAATTTTTTTAGTCTTGTGGATGTTTTCAATCCATAATATGGGCTGTACTATATCTGTAACACAGCGTAATAAATTATTAGTCCATTCAATTTGAAATTAATAAAATATGACCAGCATTGCAACAGTTTGCTCATGATTAGTCTTTATTTTGGCCTACTATCACTAAATTATAATTTGTTGATGTAGGGACATAATTGATAGGGGTTAGTGAAGCAATATGGCGTACCAAATAGGCAAAATAAGTAAAATGTTGGCAGTACCTAAAAATGTATAGTCTACCTGTATAGATCTGTAAATCTATAGTAATGTGACCTACCTCTCAATTAGGTCAATTAAACAATGATAAGAGTTGTATACCAAGCTTGATTCGCATCGTTACGGATATTAATATAAATAATTTATTTAAATTATCAAGAGCTTTATAGCTAGATTCATCGATTTTGTACAATATTTTAGTTTTTTGAAACTTTATTACTTGCATTTCAGAAGTATTCCATTCGTTGAAAATAATAATATCTCTTCTTCATAAAATCTTTTAATCAAGACGTAAAAACACCTCATAAATATGTTGATGATGCTACTAACTTGTTATCTTATATAATAAGCTTCATTAACACTTACTTAGTGGTTTGGTTCCCACCTAAAATTGTAGTTCCATCAAGAACATGGCTCAAATGGAGAAGTGGAGTTACCCATTTTCTCACTGATAGAAGCCCTACAGCTAAATAAAGCCGTAATATGCTTATTGTTATGGCTCCCAACTTATTGTTTTTTGGAATTTATTCAATAAAACTAATTTTTCAATCTAATTTCTACGAAATTTTATTGGTAGGCCTAATTATAAAAATTAATGATGAGTTTCAAATGATTCAGATATCTCTTCAAAGTGATGGGTTACTAGTGGTTGGAATCGGTGGGTTATTGAAGAAACAGAATCTGAGAGATCTCAACTTGAAATGTTTTCAGTCTGTCTTGAGCAATCATCCAAAGTGTCTGAACTCCTATTTTGAAAGGCCTGAAAGAAAACATATCACGACAATCTTCGGTAATCTGTTCTTCATCAAGAACCAATTGAGAGTATGGACAACTGAGTATGGACATACGGATCATTGAGAAATCCTCCTAACCGTTACCGAAACCGTTGCTCTCGTTTGTTTATAAGATGATAAATAGAAGCAAAACATAGTTTTCATTCATAGCATCACCACTCTACATTTCAATAGTTGATGGAAATTGTTTCTTATCTAAATATTTGGCACGTTTTACTTACATTTCGATAAACTTTCATTTAAATTTTAAATAAAGACAAACTACACTATCCACTCTCAATCTTAATATTTATTTAATTCACTCATCATTCGCTTATCACTCACCACATCCAACTCATTAGTTATTACCCAAGCACCGGTCTCAGACCTATGTGGGCTTCATCCTCCAAAAAAGAAATCCATAGTCACATTCAAACCGTAGCAAAAAAACATTAAATAACTTGGTTGAACACCTAGGGCTCCGATGTATTACAAATTATAATAATTATTATTAAATATTTATAAATACTTATAAATAATATTATAATTATTATTTAAATATATTTAAAATACATATGCTTTATTACTCTGGTCGACTGCAGTTCTGTAAGCTTCCGCCGAAATAATCCAATGAAATATTCATTTTGAATGAATATAAAATTTTCATTTGAATGTTTCGGTGGAAGGATACGGAATTACAACTCTTTGATGAATAATGCTCAATTCCAATAAACTGAAAATATTCTAATTGACCCTTATTTTAATTGAAAAGCTGAGGGTTTGGTACTTTTGGGTATGGAACAAGTATCGGTCGTTGGTTTCATTTCAACTGAACACAATTTTTTATAGGCTAACTGATTATTCATTCATTAACTGATTATTGCAGGCACTAAAGAGAGTGAAGATCTTGATGTTGAAGTATTTTGGATGTAATAATGAACTTCAAGGAATATTTTAGAAGAAAATCAGATTGATATAATATTTAATAAATCAAACTTATTAAGAATCCATTGATTCAACAACTGATAAATTTATTAGATTGCATTTGTTATTCTAGGTACACAAGAAATTGATGTTGATCTACTGTTGAATGTAATAACTGGCTTCATAATAAATTCTAGAAGAAAATTAAATTGATAGAATCGATTAATAGAGTATTTAATTTTATAAATTGTATTAGAATTAACTAATCATACTGGAATAGCTGTGATCATTGGAATATTTGGATGACAGAAAATAGTAGCCTATTCGCACAGAAAACTAGAGTGAAAAACAAATATGTCTTCTTGTTTTCTGCTTCTCTCTTAAATTTGAGTAGAGCTTGGCTTCATAGAATATTTCAAAAAAATGCCACATACGCTGCTTCCACTCTAAATCAATGAAGTAAGATTGAGTTTCTGTGGAAGGAGTTGATAAGGAGAGAGGAATACTCTCAGTTTTGAAGAAAAATCGTTCAGATCATTGAATTTAAGAGTGGTAAGAAGGAGCAGGCAGTGATTCGATCACACAAGATTATATTTTCTGTGTGGAGAATTTTTCTGGCGGCGATAGTCTACGGGAGAAAGTGTATTATTTTTGAAGGAGAAGCGGCAGCGTGGCTCGAGTAGCTTTTTGGAGGGACTGTAATTCTCCCCGACCTACCTCAACATGGGCAACCCTCGCTCGGGCTGTTGCTAGGCGGAAGGACGTAAGAGGAGGGTTGATACCGACCCACCCTATCACAACCCCTATGCATTAAACCCCGTAGCAAGGGCCTTGATTTAAAGATCCCATTCCACAAGATGCGCACTGGGCCTCCGCTGAGTTTCAATATCAGCATGGCACGCTGAACCGTGAACCAACTCAACATTCTGCACAATACTTTTCGTTCATTAAATCCACACCGGTCCATTAAGGCAGGGTAGGGGGAAGATTGTGAAGGTTAATTATTTTCAGCTGCTATCACGTCCCGCTGCCACACCTATCAACAATACATTAAATCATAACAAAAATCATCTGAATATATTGAGAATGACAGTTATTAAACTCTTGTACGCGTCAATAACATGTATTACTTGAAATCGCTGTATAGTATTTGTGAAATTGATATAAATTTCTTGAAATCGCTGTACAGTATCTATGAGGCTGATATGAATTACTTGAAATTGCTGTGTAGTATTTTATATAATATCTAAGACTCCTGGGCCATCTTTGTAAGGGTGACCGTTTGGATTGGCCAGCAAAAAAGACTCTGTTCTCTGATGTAAAATCACTTCCCGGTGGTTCGGAACCCATCTAAAACTGTGAGTCGAACTCATCGATCACCATCATCCAATTCATTACCCACGCACAGGTCTCAGACCTATGTGGGCTTCATCCTCAGAAAAAAGTACAATATATTATTTCCACTCACAGTTGTGTTTCTAGAAGTCTAATCTATTAGAAATGTATACCACGAGGCTGAATAAATTAATGAGAAATAAATAACTCCTCCACAAAAATCATCTAAATTATTACCCAGGAAATAAATGATAATAATTAAACTCTAGTATGTGTCAATGATTGAATTACTTGAAATCGCAAATGAAGTACGATATGTTATCGTAACTCACGTTTCTAATCTAGTAGAAATATATACCAGAAGGCTAAATAGATTAATAAAAAAAAAAAATGGCTAAAACATGACCTCACAATTATTGAATAGCACCTGCGCAATGTGCGTACTTGCATCCAATAGTCGATGAAAATCTTAATCGAAAAATCAAACAGTAAAACACATAGCTACACATAAACCCTATAATCCTACACTTAACCTTAAGCCCTAGAAAACTTACTTCAAATAAACCTCGACTCCTAAACCCTAAACACCTAAATATTGGTGATGAATTTCAGCTAGAAACTACTTTATTTTAGATAGGACTCCAGCCTCCATATATTACTCCCTAAAAGATATTTATCTATCTAGAAGTATCGTATATCTATATAATCTGTCATTATGTTACAAACCTAGAAGATATCTAGATTACTGACCTTGAATCTAGGTGAGATATCTTGTTGCAATTTGAAATTATTTAGTTAATGTATGTAAAATTGATAATATCAACTGTCATTATGGCTTTTTGTGGATTATTCATTAAATTATATTAATAGGAACGGTTATAGTTCTAAAGTCTTTGAACCCCCTCATTCTTCAAGTTCAAATTCTTTTGTAAAAACAAGATGTTAAATTTATGTGACACATAAAAATTTGAATCCAACCTTCTTAATAATGTATTTATATGACTCACTGTAACTTTATCACTGTGTAATCTGTGTAGGAAACAATCAGGAACTAGAATGATTTTCATTTTTGTAACGCTGCAGGCAGTACCTGTAATATAAATGTTAAATGGCTGTAGAGACCAAACTCTTCTGTTGTTTTTCGTGATTTTTTAAGCACACTGGCTATACGTACTGGTGAACGTGGCCATTTAAATTTCCAAGCTTTTGTTCAAATGTTTTGTTCTGTATTTTTTTAAAGGGAATTAAATTAATTATTTATTATTAATAATAGGGGTTTTAGCCTACTCTTGTACGGTAACAAACCAACATTCATTTAGTTATGATCCTTTGTGGATCAGACTCAGCTAAGGACTAATCAAGCTGTTTACTAATTACTCGAAACTAATAATGTCGACATATTATTTTACACTCTGCATGAACCAGGTTCACATAGATGCCTAGATGCCCATAGATGCTCATGCCTAGCCCCTGTCACATCTCAAATAGAGCCGTAGTTGCGATATGTTTTAATAGTATTCTTTGTATTGGTGATAGTGATGTTAAACTAGTGAGCGACAGCTTCCTGCGACTTCCGCGTCGGTTGGGTTTGAAACGTCTATCTAGGATTGTACAGAGATGACGCGAAATCCGTTTCCCGTTGTAGATGTTGGAGGGAATTGTACTCACACACGTTATCACAGTGCAATAGATGGACAGCTGCCATTGTGATTTGTGGAAGTGACCACGGCGACTATTGTGGCTACGGCACGTGCCACTGACACGTGGAGCTGACAAGTCGGTTGTTATCGTACGCTAAAAAGCTACATTTCACATGAATCGTGTGTCGGGTTTTTTAAATCATTGATGATTATGTTTCATTGTGCTACGTGTAATCCAATCTAAGACACGAGTTTTGCTCAATGGTGACAACTAGGGCTTATGCTACAATTACAACTTATTGTTAGTTCATGTTTGTATAGTTAGCGTAGGCTTATTATTTTTATATCCTTGGCTCACCCTATATCTATAGTATTATGGTGATAAGTTTATAGAGGTACAATCCACATTAAAAATGGGATGCCCCTATTTTAAACAGAGGTTCTTTCCCACCCAAGTAGCCTACATTTATTTTTGGAGCTATTCGTATAATTGGAAAAATATGGAAGTAATGTGATTAGAGGATCTATGATTCTTTAATAAGAAACAGGGCAAAGAAATAGACCAAGACTACACAAATAGAACAACTCTTTTTGCTAAGGGTGTAAAAAACTTTAGAATTTATCTCTATAACATTTTAACAGATAGTTTCCAACCACTAACCTCAAATAAATTCAAGATTGAGTTGAGAAAGTAATTTAGAAGATATTGTTTTCATTCTATTGAAATATTTGTGGGTCATTATGCCAATACAAACACAAACATTATAAATAACACCCAACTTAAACAGTTTTTGAGAGTATTTTTAAGTTTAAACCTCCTTGACGAATCCACTTACCCCTTCTACAAGAGGTCAATAGATGCCCTACAATCTATCTAATGAAAACTGTCGAAGACTCCAAGACTTAGCAAAGTGATTCCATAGAATAATAATTATTCTTATAGGTTATGATTTATAGTAGTGTTACAGGTTCTAATAGCTAAAATAAGGCTGGCAACACTAAAGTTCACACTTGCACCTTATTTACACAAATTAGTCTATTTACACAAATTAATTGTAAGTTCAATTAATGAAATAAAAACAGATCATCAAATGACAAGCTAATAGCTATTTTCAGTAATTTACAAGAATTGATAAATAAGTAATTACAGGCTAATCAATAATGAAATAAACAAGAGTCCAATAAACTGTACAAATAAATAATTAATTACAGGCTGATCAATAATTAAAGAAACAACAGTCTTATAAACTGTACAATAATGCAGAAAGAAATTATAAAAAGAGCAACTAATCACTTACAAAACACAGTCCAATTCGTTATTTGACAGTCCCAAATAATATCACTTAACACAACGTCTTTAAACTATTAGTAAGCTGCATAAACAGTAAACACTTGTCTCTGTACTTAACACTGTCTAAAGACTGAATAAAGCACTGTTTACTCCACTGGCACGAGATCTGTAATACAATCTGTCACACAGGTTTGTAGAAAACTGACTCACTGGTTCACGTGGACTCCTTTATAACTTTATATAGCTGTTGTAGTTGTATAATTCCAAGAATTTGGAGCTCACCAGACTCTTCGAGAATCTTCAAGAAACATGATCTCGATCGTTCCAGAAATCTGAAGAAATCACGAGAAGTCTCGAGAAATCAATTGAGTGAGAGAGTTGCAGACTTGAATAATAAGAGTGACAAAGACATGTAAAAAGAGAACACAAGCATTGAGAACATTTTGATGCATTTTGCGCTTCAAGTCACGTACGATCATGAATGGAATGATCTATGTAGAATAACGTAGTTCTATGTGCGTAAATAACTGCTTTGCTTGCTTTCGTAACAGTAGGCTATAATAATCATCATACTTGCGGCCCATATTTCTGATGAGTTGGACGGTTTGAGAGATTTTTGGTGCCATACTGATGAGTCCTTGGGTATGCTATTTGGATGGACGGTTGGAGTGGTCTGCACACGCGGAAAAACTGTGTCCAAGATCAACTCTGCTTCTTTTTCTTTGCGAGTGCACCTTGAACACCTTGAGTTTCAATTCACTCCTGACAGTTTTTTTTTTTTTTTTGAGGATGAAGCCCACATAGGTCTGAGACCTATGTTTTAGGTAGGTTCCGAACCACCGGGAAGTGATTTTACAGCAGAGAACAGTATCTTTTTTGCTGGCCAATCTAATCGGTCACCGTTATAAACAGGTCCTACAGTTTAATATGGGTTTCTTTTCCCATACCTCAAATATGGTATCACGGTCTGGGGAGGATCCAGATGTGCATAAAAGGGTTTCAAAGTGCAGAAGAAAGTGGTGAGAATAATCTTTGTGAAACTACCAAGATTTAGATGTCGTGAACTCTTCCGCAGAGGTCAAATACTCTCACTGCCATCATTGTACATTATGATGGAACTCTGTACCTACATCCACAAAAACGTGGGTAAATTCAAGCGTTATTTAGTTCCATAAATATAATACTCGGCATTCGGCCTTTCATTGGTGGTTCACAGGACTTGCTTGTTTGCAAAATCCCCTCAATGTATTGGGCCAAAAATTTAGGTTACGTCCATTTCGCGACCGTCCATTTGATGACCGTGCAAAAAATAGTCTATTTCGCGACCGTGTACCAGACGAAGGGCTCTATTGTTCAGAAGAGACGGGTGGTATCCTTTAGGACGACCTAACAGTTTGATCGACCTACTGCTAGCGCAGCCATAACTGCATAACCAAACCTAATGTAACCTGGCTAGATGTGACTGAACCACCTTTGTTTACTAGGTCGGTCAAAACGACAGTCGTACAAATGGTGTCCTCCCGAAAGGGAATGAATCGACGCTGTTAGTGATGACGTAATTCGTTGCTAGGGAGCCATTTTTGTTTCCAGACAAACCTCTTCAAATTTCCTATTTGACAGCCTCTATCTTTCTAACCTCAGTACGAATTCCACTCCAATTCTTTCAGTAAATAACCATAGTTATAAAAGTACTACCATGGATGACATTTCTAGGGAGTACTTATTGATAGGAATTGCCACTCCTCTTATTGTTCTTCTGAACAATAGAGCCCTTCATCTGGTAGACGGTCGCGGAATGGACTGTTTTTTGCACAGTCGTCAAATGGACGGTCGCGAAATGGATGACACCAAAATTTATAACTTGCTATCACAAAATATAAAAAATATAGAGAACACTTAGCACGTATTATTGAGGAAACTGCTGATTGATAAGGCCTATTACTCAATGTTAGAGCTTCTTGAAGAATAAATTTACAAATTGTTATGATAATATATGTGTTTTTTTAATGTGTTATCCTCTGTTTGGTTTATACCAAATGTTTTCAGGATGTAATTATATATCATAACATAATTTATATCATATCATATATCACATGATATATCATATATAATATCATACTTGATTTATACTTGCTTAATTCCTTAATAATTGTACTTTGTATAAACTTATGCTCAATGAGTTACACTGTAGTATAGTTTGATTAGAGCGCCTATTCTGACTGCTACTCCATAGGTCATGAGTTCAAATTCCATTTACCATCATTTACCTTGCTACCCATATGCAAGTCTCAGACTTAAAGGCATCATCATCAGCAAAAAATACAACAAATAAAAGTATAAAAGCGGTTATTATGATTTCCAGTGTGTGACGAATAAAGTAGAATAATTGAATTGGTACTTTATGTATATTATAATTAATTTCTATGGAATATAATTCATACATACTGGTATATCATCCTACATAAAGTATAAAGTGCTGGTCCTTTTAATAGAATATTTACAAATTGCTTTATTGTTTATGCATAAAGGTATAGTAATTAGCTGTTATTAGGGGAGTATAGCAATATTTTTAACTTTTTCTAATACGTGAACTGGAGTTTGTCTCACTCGTGAATTCGCATGGGTAAAACGTGTGAAAGGAATGTGATTGTTGAAAGAGAACATTATTAATCTAAGTTGAAATTCTCTGTCGGTTTATTTACAATGCAAATATTGAATGTGTTTTTCAATGCTCCATATGAATATGAACGAAGCTCAGTTCTCTTTATGCAGTGAGCTATTGATGAAAAAGGAATCCTTTGATATATCAATCAATTGTTAACCTTGGTTATCAATATGACCGGATGAGATGAACATTTTGAATACAAAAATTCAATGTTGGAGACTTGTACATAGCATTTATCTGGTCCTCGATAAAAATACTCCACGTTTCCTCTATTTGCACACCTGTGTTTACACGTTTTCTTCCATCTACTTTACATAGCTTTCACTATGAACGATAGTCAATAAATGCTCAATTTTTTATTTGTTTCCTAAAAAGTACACATCTATTTCGATGTTTGATATTTTTTTCATATTTATTCTAGTCTCTCATCTCTCGTGATTTTGATGAATTAATTGTATGTTTATTGGAAGTAGATTTGTAAAGTTCAAAAGATCCAGGTTCACTTTTTACTTGTAATTTATTGTTACAGTTTAATAAGTTGTGCCAATTTGGGAAACTAGTCTACTGAAAAAAATAACTGTTGTTGTTGAAAGCTCGTTTCACTTGAAGCTTAGACCATCCATCAATATTATCCCTATTCTAGTTATTTACTGGGATGAGATATTTTGTAAAATTATTTTTTTTGCAATTCAAATAATGAGAGGCAATTTTATATGAATAGATTTTGGAACTAAACTGACCACCATTCAAAGAAATCATTTCATTCATTTAGCATTATCTCCAATATGAACTCTTATCTAATAATTTCAAAAATTATCACTCAGGCTGAATCTTTAGTTGATTTGAATAAAATATTATTTGAAAAATGCATATTGATGATTGTCACTGGAAGAACGGGTTCTTCATCATCCGTATTATTTTCCCCTCCTTCAACTTTTTTTTATCAGTAAAGTTATTTATAGATACAGCAATACAAATAAGATCCACAGTCATACAGCAGGGAAGATAGATTTGGGGGCCCCTGGGGGGTCTGAATACCCCCCAGAGCGAGGGGGGTCCGGGGGCCTTCCCCCGGAAAATGTTGATGAATAGTCCCTCTAAAATCGTACTCTAAGTGATTCTAGACCCATGACAAGAAAAGCTTAAATCCATTCATTTTAGTCCACATTATGGGGAAATTTTTTAATTTTCGATGTTGAGAGCTTGATTTGCGGCTTAAAAACAGTAATTTTATACAAGTATTTATTAAAATGAAGTTTATAAATTGGTTGTACAAGTATTATTATTAGAATGAAGATTATAAATTGGTTGAAGTGAAAGCTTAAATTCAATAAAACATTGCTTTTATGAATCGTTTGCCTAAGAGCTTGAACCGACTTTTCGTATATTGCTAGTAAATTAATTAGTTATGAACAAATTTTAATGCATAAAATCCAAAAAATACTACTTTTATAAAGCCAATTCAACAATTTATAGTGGTTTCAAATTATTATTAAAATCAGGGCCACCGAGATACATTTTAGTGGCCCAGGGCAGAGTTGTGGCTGGAGGCTCCCTTAGATTACACACCTTCACCCCAAACACCAAATTGCAATAATTGTGAATTATTAAATAATTTTTTACTAATTGGATAATTTAATTATTAATTACTCGATTTCCCAACTAGCATTGATTATGTATTCCAGCTATGCCTAGTTGCCTACTGTACTGAAAAGAATCTGTATAACTGATTTGAATTGTTTTTTAAATTTAAAGATAAAATTTTATTTGAGTGTAAGCCAACTGAAAACCATTCCTTGAGAAAGTTGTGGAAGCTAGGGAAAATTGCAATGATTGGCACCAGAGAGAGCAATAAACTTCTCTTCAATTTTTGTGTAATCTCTTGAATTCGCATCGAACTGATACTGGAATATGTAAAATGTGTAAAAATATAAAAATTATGACTTTGAAAGAAACTTGATTCAACTTGCAAAGAGAGAATGAATTAACACCACATCCAATTCCAAACTTTATAGTAATTTTGCATTTACATATAGTGACGGAACCCCAAAACATTGGGGATTCTAAGGGTTCTCCACCGTAGAAAAACATTGTTTTCCAGGTCTTGAAAGGGCAATTCTAAGCTTTTTTGTGGTTATAAAATCTTCTCTCATATTATTTGTTGATTGATTCATGGCCTGACAAATTTCACGATCACAATAAACTCTATGGGGTATCAGACCTGAACAGTAACAGAAATGAGAATTTGAAGCCCGTATGCAAAAATATTAAAGATACCTTTTCTCCTTGCAAGCCTACTGTGTCGACTTCACTCAAGAGGTCTGGGGACCTTCAAACCCATGTTTGGGGGCTCCGAAAATACTGGGACCGTCCAGCATCGTGGGACCTTTGAAGGCACACAGCCGAGACAATTAGGGGACCCTTGTTTATAAACGCTGAAATCTGAAATATTCTGGATGCAGCCTACTTGAATCTCTACTTCACATGACTATACTAGCAATAAAAACGGGCCCGCTGCTCCAGGGGCCTCTA
The DNA here is from genome assembly GCA_948455865.1 of Conomelus anceps. Taxonomy (NCBI): domain Eukaryota; kingdom Metazoa; phylum Arthropoda; class Insecta; order Hemiptera; family Delphacidae; genus Conomelus; species Conomelus anceps. Next base: position 28,320,770 of record OX418216.1, read on the forward strand.
GGCTCTGTTAGGTTTCTAAGGGGCCTCTAGAGGTCTAAACTGGAGAAAAAAGGGCCCTGGGGGCCCTAGTTGGACAATTTGGGGCCCCTTATTTTATTTTTGTTCTATCACTTGCTTACATTTGTTGTAAAATAATGTGACCCCTTGGCGTTGAGGTCCAAGAAAACGTGCCTTGTTCGCCCCATATTCTCTGTAACCTCAATGAATTTATTATTTTTTGTTAATTAAAGTATTTAAAATATTAAAATTATAGTATTTTTTTCTAGCTGTAACACTTCATGTATAAAAACTTTTTTACCTCCAGTAACCGATATCGTATTGATGCCTTCCTACTCAATTTTGGGGCCTCTTTTACAGGCTCAAGGGGGGTAGTTGTAACCCGGAAACCCCCCCCCCCCCCGTCACTACGGCACTGGAGTCATAGCCAGCTGCTGCATATATTTCTTATTTTTATTTTATAGAATAAAGTAGGCTACCGTATTTTCAGTACCATCAATCAATTACAATACAGTAAGGTAACCTACTGGATTTTTTTAGGAGTGTAACGAGAATTGTTTTTAAGCCAGGATTAACATGGCGCTTATGATTGAAAAAATCGAAAGAGAATATTTCAAGTAGGCTTAATATCCAGAATTTTCATTTTTTTCAAAAGCTTCTCCTGGCGTATAGATATTATTTCGCCAAAATTATTCTCACAAAAGCTTTTACTTTCATGAACAACCTTTTTTTCTGATGGTTTTTAGTGCCATCAAAGCTTAAAAAACTCAAGCGTTTTACTTCTACTTTTAAAAGAAATAATTCATTGTAGAATATTTTTCATTGGAGCTTCAGAATAAGATGCTTTTCAAGTTTTTTTCTTAGGGCAGGAGATTATTACAAAATTCACGAAATTCGTGTATAATTAATAAAAATTCTCATCACACTCATTACCAAGTTCAGAATCAAACCAAGTTATAGCTTTTTAGAAATGATTTTAGTTGTCAGATTTTAAATGAAACAATATTTCTTTGTCTTCAATTCAATAGCGTAATTTCAACATTACAATTCCCATACCATTTCACTGATCGGAAACTAAAAATATGAAAGATAACTTCAATGTACTCTTTTTTTTTAATTTTTAAGAAACATGTACTCAGGCAAACAGTGTTACAGGCGCAAACCGAGGGAGGAGTGAAGGGAACCCCCTCCCATCACTGAAATTCATTCTCAACCAATACTAAAGAAGCTTTATTTGTGTCTTTCATGGGTGTCTTTTAGGAAGGATCAATTTTTAGGTAGTATCCCGAACAGTTGATGCCAAAATCCCCTATACCAAAAATATTATTTTTATTGTGGATGATGGTCAAACGAGTCTGGAGACTTGGGCGTGGGTAATAAGATGAATAATCAGAAACGTCTATTGCTGAATGTGATTCTAACCGAAGACTGCAGGAAACGAAGGCTGCCAGAGCCTTATGTCATCACAGACAAGCGATCCAACGAACTGCGCTACCAGAGCCGAGTTTATGCAAAGATTGTACTATGGCTGACTTAAAGCTTGAATGAGATGTAACTCAGGACATAACCGAATGTTCTAAACATCTCACGTTGGCTTCAAGTCAAAATAAAATCGTTGCATAAACTTTTTTATCTACAACTATCAATAATTTATGTTTATATTAACTCACAAATCTCTTGGATTTATTACTGAACTTCCACAACCTATCAATCCAACCCCAATCTAGTTGCCGATCAGTCAACAAGAATTTGATTTCGAAATGCTCTGATCAGCTGAATTTGGCTATTTGATAATACTCGTTATAACAGAAATCGGCACAAATGCTGGATTCCCATTGGTCAAGAGCCCATTTTATAAAGTGACACACACTGCATAATAGTTTTGTTATAGCAGTCGTGAATAAAGTTAGTCTGCTGTTATAATGTCAACATGACATTACTTCGTTACTTTTAATAACTAATTAATAATGTAATTGAAACATTTTGGGCTCACCCTGCAGCATTATTTGAACAGTGACAATGATTATGGTATTTCAATTTTGTAGTATTATTAAGAGCTGTAAATTTCTTTGCCTCAATAGGTAGTACTAGAAATTCAATTCAATCAAAAATGAATTTTTATCATATCAAAAATGTAGAAAAAATTCATTTATCATGTCTTAAAATGTGAAAGGCAAACAATTCGTTATTTAACAACACAAATTAACCATGTATAGTAACATAGGTAGTAAGTTATTAGCCTAAACTTAACATCAGTTGAAAATTGAAATGAAAATTTAGGCTTATATTACTGGCCAATCACCAACCAATCACAAGCTCTCAAAGTTTGCTAGTGGCTCTTTCAAGATTTCCACCTAGACTACTGGAGGTTCCGCAGTACTGTATGGCTACAAAATCGATTTCATTTTGGATAAGTGGCATCAAGGGTGTGTGTTTTTGTTTCCTATTCATGTGAACGTCAAAGCCCCCTGCACAGTACAACTTCATTAAAGACATCTTATACCCTCAAAATGTAAATAAATTGCTATGTTTTATTACACTTCCGACATAATATTGGTGTATATGCCATGCCAGTTTGCGTTATAGTTAGTACTATGCTTAACGCACGCCCGCCATTCAAACAAGAGACGAATGTAAATACCCTCGGATTAAAGACATTCTTAGAGTTATAAAAAAATCATTTGTATGCTCACGAATTTTATGTAGCCTATGTCGTCGGATGAACGGTGACTTTCTCCTAGCTTTACCCTGTTCATAATTCAGCATTATCGTGTTTTTTTTACCCTCCCAGGCTTTGATTATGATTTTCGTTCACACAATTTCCGAGCGAAAATGGAACCAAAAATCAGAAATCTCCCTTTATCTTCAATATTAGTAGAATGGCTAATTATTTTATGTTATTTATAGATCTAATAATTATTTATTAATCCTGACAGCGAAACAGATTACTTTGACTGAAATGCTCAGCAAATCATGATTTAAATCTAATATGAATACTGTATAATAAATATTATATTAACCGCTTTCTAACCGTCTAGTTAGAGGGCTCCTCCGCCCGCTGGAGCCCCGGGGAAACAAATTATTATAAAACCTGGAGAGGTAAAAATTTTTGCAAGAAAATTTCAACTTTTTCGGCCACCAACCTCATAAGAACGCTAAAAAACTGCAAAAACGTCAAATTTAGGCGTATTTTAAAAAAACTTTCCTCGCTACACGTCTGGCTCAAACTGTGCATGTCTATCAAATTTTAATTTTTTCGTCCACGTTGGAAAGCTGAAAAATATGGTATGTTTTCGTTTTATGGTATGTTTTATGCTGTTTTCGAGAAACAGAAATATTTAGTTATAAATACAGTGCGTTAGTGAAATTTGGCTTTTATATAAATGTATGCTTTACAACTGATGTCCTACAGCACTTGTACTAGGCCTACGTACATTACATAGGCCTACGCTAAATAAAACTTGAAAATGTGTTACCGTTTAATAAGAAATTTATTTTAGTACGGAAATAAATAAATAAATAATAAATAAATGATAATTTAATTTCAATTTTTCAATATACAATACAAAGAATTAACCAAGCGGTTCAAGAATTATATTCAGGTAATAAGATACATATAATGAATAAAACATATATTTTGGAAATCATCCTACCCCACTATGGCATGCCAAGTTCTAGAGTATGTGTTAGTAGAGGAAAAAAGAGGTGTAGTCAAAAATAGGATATAGGATTAAGGATTGGTCAGTTTTCAAAATTACAAGTTAATTGTATGAAAAAATTCTCTCTGTCAATCTTTATTAGCCAGTTATGAAGCTGTTGCTTGAATTTTTTGATATGTCCTATTGCTTTAATGTTTTCAGGAATTAAAAAAAAATGAAAATAATCTTTTCTCTTGAATACACCCTTTTTCTAAAAAAACAACTATTAGAATTTTTGATTATCCAACCACAGGTCCAAATTGATTCGGATAAAAATGGAGTTCTACAGTATAAGTATTAGTAAGCTAATGTTTCTGAAACGAAAATCACTGATTTTACCCATACAATAATTGGTTTGCAGCTCTCTGTAGGCTACATGGAAATTTACAACTCTGAATTCGCAAATTGTAATTATTCAACTGTCAAAATCAGATTTCTTTGAGCTGAAATGCTGAATGAAGCGGACGTGTAACAAATCCCCAAACAAATATTTATGAAAATGGAAAATTCAGATCCAACATCTGCAATGTGCTACCTGTTGCTCTTATCCATTATGAAAGGTTATAATATATGGCTTCGCGGCCCTTTTCCCAGAAGACACATTTCAAGGAATCGTATATAACTTACATGTCTCTACCTTATCTCTTTCGCTTTGAGGCTACAAAGCACTTCATCATTTCTCTGAATCTGAATATTGCAATTTTCTTTTATACCTCGTGGAACTCAACTGATCAAATATATTTAACACAGTCTACATCTCTACATCCCTCTCTAATCATCCTTGTTCCATGACCCATTGTAAAAAAAATATATTTTGATTAAATAAGTCTTCTAAAAATAAGAGCTACATAAAAATTTCACAGGCTATCAAAATATTCATCAATGATAACTTATTAAGCCGAATACATAACAAGTACAGTATATAAGGTTCTGTATAGAAAGGATTACTATCATCAGGAACAAATTCTCTCAATCACAAACAGGGATCACTCTACATAAGTCGGTAAATAACTGATCTAATAACTAAGAACAGATTCAGTGAGGGAGCAACAATCAAATCATGTACAGTGTACAGTAGTCTAATCCATTAATAACTTGTGTACTGTATGTAGTTCATGGTTCGTCAGTTAGATAAAATAATTACATAGGAATTCCGTAATTCCTCAAGCCTATTCGAACAAATAATGAGTGATATTCCTGAAAAGCTCATTTGGTGCTCTAAAATTTCATGGATAAAGTATTCAACCAGTCTAATTTTGGGTTTCAACGTAACTATAAATGTATTGTAGGAGATGAATATTGTAAATGAAAAGGGGGTTGAGAAAGTTATCATGAAAGAACTTTATCAAGAATCATTTCTGGGTTAAACCTCTCACTGATGGCAGAAGATTTATTACCTGTTTTTGAGGTTAATAATGTTATCAGAAAAATGAATATCATCATGCAAAACATTTTTATTGTAATGTTTTTAGTATTCAAATGGTCCCTCATGGAAGCTTTCTTTTCAGTTGCGGTAATTTCCCAAATCTCTTTTGTAATCGAAGCCGCTAATATATTATTTTGAATCGCTGTGTGAAAAAAACGATTGCTTTTCATAATATTATTTTGGGCGCAGGAAGCAGAGAAAGCACATAGAAATGGTTGTGTAGCGGCGAGCTGGCAAGAAGTTCGATTTGGAAGTGTAATTTCGGGCGTTTTATTGGCAGAGGAGAAAGAGATAGAGAAAGAGAAACAGAAAGAGGAATAGAAAGAGAAAGCAAAGGCAATCGAGTTGCCTTCTGCCAACTCAGTTGCGAGAGAAGAGTAGATCTGCAGAAATGAGTTTATATATGAGTTGGGTAGAGTTGCTAGTAGACTGGAGGATGAGAGCTGAGGTTATTTGCCACCGAGATGTGGGGAGAAAGAACACCGATTATACGAGTTTGTTCTTGGCCCATTATGGTGTGTACGGCCGCGAACCAAGGAGAAAATGTAAAAACTTCGGATCAAACTCTGATTGCTGTTCTGTTTTGGTATTTGAATTTTATGGACCGAAATTCCGCCCCCTTCTGGAATTATTTTGGAGAACGGAAGGAAGTCTTGCTACTGTTCTTACCCTACCCCTCAGCCAGAAGACTCTCTATTGCCTGGCACCTTCCCTCTTTAATGAGCCTCTGAGGGGTTGGAATTAACTGACAATTACGCCTAATCTCCCCGGGGTGCAAGTCTCAGTGAAAAAATCTGACTCCTTCAAGATCCCATTCTTCTGCTCCAGTTATTCCTACAGCCGCGCTCACTCCATAAATCCCTGTGAATCTCGTTTTGAGAGTGGATGATGCGCTTTACAGTGAATCCGAATTAACGAGCCTTTCACTCGAATTCAAACAGAGCTCTTCAGCAATTGAATCTTCAATGAAGATCCGGCGAAAGTGTTAATATTCTTCTTTGAACGCAAAGTCGGAACTCCTTTGAAAGCAATTTCAATGGATCTATGACTTGTTTCATAGCATAAACATTGATATTTCTTGCTTTCAATAAACCTTCCCGTGCCAAAAGATATATGTAAAAAATAGAATAATGTGGATCATTGAACGCAGGCTCAATAGAATGAAATGTGATGATCATAGTTGTAATTCATAAATAGTAGGCTGTTGTTTGCATACAACCATACATCATTTCTAGTGTGAAATGAATAATAAGGAGTTTTAGCACAAAATATCATCCTTATGATTTATCATTAATGTACAATAATAGCACCTCACTATTTTCACGTTTATTCTCAATAAATATTTACCACTCTATAGACTTGACTATAGTAGCTGAGAGAAATGCATTTCTCAGCACAGAAGCCGCACCTTGTGATAGCAAGGTATTGAAAACACAAATAAAACAAGTAAGATTTAGTTATTATTCAAGTCAATGTCTTTACAGCTCTAAAAATAATAAATCACGATAAAAGATGAAACATTGGTGAAATCCAATTCATACCGAGTTTGATACCCGACTTGATCTATTTTACATTACAATAGCATGCAGGTGCACCACAGTATTAAGCAAGATTTTTCCTTCAAATCAGTTAACTGTTAATTTCTAGCATGTTGACTTTTCACGATATACAAACTGATTTTATGCATAATAAGTATTTTTAAATCTTTAGTTTGAATCTCTTTTGTCATAGTTATCTTAAAAATCCTTCATTTCGTGACGTGGCGTAACGCTGATGGAAACCCCCTCTCCCCCTAGAGGCTTTGTTTAGGGATGCCCCCATATTTAAATCCAGCTCCCTAAAACGGAAATAGTGATTCAAAGCATACTTAACTTCCTCAAAACTTCTCACCAAACATTTTTTAACTGTATTTTTTCTAAAGTTCGTTTATTAACATTGACAATGACTGGTAATTTTTTAGAAAACTTACCATTACTAAGTACTTACGTCCGCTTGCTCTGCGATATGCATACGTTGAACTGATGAACTGAAACTGATCTCATCAAGATAATAATATACGTTTTGATAAATCTCTGTAATAATAATAATAATAATAAATATAAGCCTCACAATGTTTTAGAAAACGAATTAGTCAAAATGTATTTGAACAGAGACATAACAACTGACAGAACGATAAAGCATAACCGGCCGGATATTACGCTCATTGATAAGACATTAAAAATAACATACCTCATAGACATAGCAGTACCAAATACTAGCAATCTACAAAAGAAAATTTCTGAAAAAAATAGTCAAGTACCAGCCATTATCAGAAGAAATCAGATGTGGGTCCAAAATCAAGTGTTCACAATACCTATAGTGATTTCTTCAATTGCTGTAATTACAAAATCCCTACATAAATATATCAAGGATCTTGATCTTCCACGTAATATTTACATTGCCCTGCAGAAGTCAATAGTATACAATAGAAGTCAATTGGATACATGCGCGATAACAAGAAAATTTTTAAGCATATAAAAAATAATAAATATAGTGATGATAGTAGACTAGAAAAAAATTAGTGTATATGGTATAGTAATGATAAAGTGAGATAAGTGAGAAAAAACACTAACTGTAAACACAGAAAACACAAAAATGTAATTGTATAGTAATTGTGTGACTAAATGTATATGAGCACCTTAGCAGCTTGAGAAACAATATCAGGAAACTACTCTTACAATATTTAGTGGGTACATACTTGATCAATGATCCGTATGTAGTCCTTATACCATCCATTAGGCTGTGAGGTCGGCAATAATAATAATAATAATAATAATAATAGTAATAATAGAATAGAAATATATTTTATTTACTCAAAATTACTTAACCTTAATTAAGCTAACCTAAAAGGCTGCTTGACAAGGTTCAATACAACAAATTAAATTATTTTTTACAATACAAAATTATGAAAAATAATTTATTCAGTACTCGTATCTGGTAAAATGCAGTAGAAGATAAAATTGGTAAACTTCATGATACTTTTAAAAAGTAATGTTTGAATAACTTTCACAAATTAATGATTATCATATTTTTTTGGAGTATGAAGCCTGAGTGTCTCTGAGTGTAGGTAATGACTTAGATGATGGTTATTGACAGTGGCGAAGCTATCTCTAACTACTAGGGGAGTCTAGAAATTTTCAAGCTTACCTTAAATTTTTCAATATTTTTTTTTAAATTTCCATTACCGCCTTTCAAAGCACATTTTTCTTCAAAAAACAAAGAAGTTAACAGAGTTCGAAGCAAATATGTGACAAAATCATTACATTCATTCATTGCTTAAATATACTAAGCTGTTTTTATGCTGTATAATATGCAACTGTATCTAACAATACATGAAGAAAGCAACACAGTATGCAGAAGCAACACAACACACTAGAAACCAGAGCCTGGAGTCTAGACTCTTGGCCACGCTACTGAATGAAACAGGTTACATGGCGTGACGTCACGTTGCCATAGCAACTATCCTAATAGCTCCGCCCAACACATAGGAAGTCAGAGTCTCGCGTTTCAGAGCCTCACTCAGTACTCAGAGCCTAACGAGAGGAAGTCAGGCAGTTGGGTACTTGGATTCTCGGTTCTTTTTCAAATTTGTAGCAGAACATGCATGCTTATAAAAAAATTATTATTTATATTTATTTTGGGGAGTCTCAGACTCTTAGATTCCCCTCCAGCTTCGCCACTGGCTTATTGATAAGTTGGACCTACGCTTTAGGTGGATCCGAAACACAGGGAATTTTACAACAGAGAAAGGAGCTTTTTGTGCTGACCAATCAAAGAGGCCCTTATGAAGGGGGCCCAGGAGCTCGTGGTTTATCTTATCTGACCTGCTACGGCAATCACTTCCCCAATTGCCGAAGTTAAAAACCTGCTGTATGAAAATTATTTCCAATAAGTGGGAGTATTTTTGGTGTCTTGCCTTGAAACAAGTCTTTTCAATGAACCAGCTCTCCATTTCTTATTTTCAAATAAAAGTACACTTCTTCCCAGCTCATTTCAGAAGAAATTTTTTGGAATAATAGAACAGTAAGTAATTTGGAATGTGAAACTGGGACCGAATACATAAGCTTGAATCGTACAAGAAAATTTTATCTGGTTACTTCAATTTTAGATTATTATTGAAAAATATGTAGCTTTATTATTTGAAAAAAATTCTCTCCGTCTCTATGATTTCCTATCATTCCACGGTTGGCTGCCTCTTGAAATTGTCAAAGTTTTTAGACGTCGGCAACATAGTTCGTTTCCCCATCACGTTCCCATCAACTAAATATTAGTATTCTTATTTCGGATTTCTCAACCTCAAAGATTTCTCCATAATGATATCCAAAAAATAGTTTGAGACAATGCTCCTGTTAATAATTTCAAGAGTTGTTCAATTTTGTATAGTCTTAATATGACGCTTGTTCAACCTCTAATAGAGGATTCTTCAATCTTCTCGAAAAATATCATTTTTTTAGATATTAGTTGAACAACTAAATGGAGCTAATGACAAAAATTACATCATTTTTAGAAAATAGGCTATTTTGATTTTGGTGATTTTATAGCAAATATAAACATATTTAGTATTGTACATATTGTTATTATGTGAATTTTATATTATATATATATATATATATATATGTGGTTAAAGTTAGGTGGTAGAGAAGAATTTATAGTCTTAGCTCTGTCTAATAAAAAATATTTTCTATTTCATTTTCCTTAAAATGTAAAATCCCTTGAATCATCTGTATAAAAAAATAATAGTTCATTTGAAGTTTATATTTGATACTTGTTCTGAAAGTAAATATCTAGGTGATTTTATATAGAATAAGTGATTTAAAATTATATCTACTTTATAAATTATTATATTCGATTATTAATAACAATATTGCTGATAAAATGAGAGATATTCACGGGTACATGGTTAACACTTACACACTTTTTTTAGAAACAACAGGCTAATATCAATGCTGCCAACATAAATTTAATTGTATTATTTGATTTTCATATCAATATTCTACTATAAATATTTTTGAAGTATTGATACCAATATCAAGATAGACTTCATATTAATGATTATATTGATTTATGTTCGAAATATGCAACTCATTTCTATGAGCTAAGGATCTATAACAAATTAAATGATTATTCAACTATCAATCAATAGAATAATTCCCAATCAATAAAATACTATAAACTATTGAAAAGTCAAATTCTATTTTCAATTTTTAAATACAGACTTATGCTACCTACTTATTCTAATCTCTGTTCAAAGAAGAAAGTAAAGCTTGAAGAGAAGAATCGGTTGTGTTTCTGATGTCGAAAAGTATTTTTTCTCCAATTTTTGATTAACTATCCATCTAATTTAGTCATTTCGTTAACTAATCTTTGTAAGTGCATTTCAATAAGAGTGATAACTCAAAATCTGAATGTTCGCTAGTTATCAAAACTTGCAAATGGCCTGAAAACATGAAGGCATAAGAAAGTGAAAGGGTTGTTCTTGTATCATTCTAGAACTGGAAATTGAAATTAGGTTGATGGATCGTAACGTTTCTGTTGGTGTAGCGTTGTTAGTCAAATAAACAAGTCAATCTTCGCTTTTGTCTTTCATCGTATTACCCAAATTTCCATGATGAGCTATAATAACAGCTTGAACTACTTTTGGGACCTTTTTTCGCTTTTAAAGCCCTAATGTTTCTGTAACACGAAACAACCTCAATCTTCGATTTAGAGTATCAAATGTCATCCACTGTTCGAGCAATCCATTATGTCATTGCATTTGATCCAATAAACAATCTTATTCACGGCCCTATTGGATTCGAATTTCATCAAACAATTCAAACATTGCTATGTTAATAAATTATTTGATTTGATTTTTTAAATAATGTGGATTACAACTCTTTATCACGTAAAAGGTGTCTTCTTGGCATAGTATTGGCGATGGTGATATTGTGATGAATATCCATAATGAACAGATTTAGATTATTAGCATACGAGTTACTGTACTACAGTTTTGACTGTCACGTCATTTTCAATCTCAATTTTATTGAGAATGGAAATAGCATGACAGTGAAACTACAGAATCCAGTGTGTTAATAACTTAAGTGGTTGTGACAACATGTGTATTGTTTAAAACATGAAATTGATGTGATTGAATATATTCAAAGATTTGAAATCTTCTTTTACAATTTTTTAAATGTATGATGGTTGAAAGTTCAAAACTATAATGTAAAGGGATTAACTTATGCCTGATAGATTATTTTACTCTGTGCAGACATGGGCTTTTAACTTTAATTAAATAGAATTCTAGTTTTAACTTTCACCACAACTTTATTAAGGGTGCATTGCAGTAACATAAAATTATATTCCAATTTTGATCTCTACCATAATTTTATTACAGTGAAACAATGCACAATACCCATTTATTGAATATTCAGAATATTATTTATAAGATTTATTGATTGGAATAGGTATCAGATTAAACATTATTATTGGAGAAGCAGTGAGTTATATTTTTAACTGATAACTTATATATCATTTAACTAATAATAAACTTGATACAAATAGATTAATACCTGATACCACAGTTGAACAGATTGTATCTTGAAAACGGAAAACGTGGGATGTAGAGAGAAATATTGAGGAATTTTCCTCAAGGAAGCGTGGGAGACATAGAGTGAGAACCAGAAAGAGAGATGGGAGAGAGTGATAAATGAGTGAGAATGTAGGTAAGTGAATGTGTGTTGAACAGTTTCCTTTGATAAGTTTGTATGAGTGCTGCTCCCAAAGCACATCCGATGATCTGATAGAATATAAGAGGAAAAAAGAATACGAGAGGGAAAAAAGAGTGGCTAGGGAATGCTTGGCTATTGATTTCTTTGCTCCATAGAAACAGGAGAGAAGGAAAAATATAACAATTGGAAACGGACTGTGATGTTCAGCCCTGCTATTGGCTCTGCAAATGAACGTATGTATTCAATGGAATTTCCATTTTCCTCATGAAAAACCCAGAATAAACAATGTATCTTGTTATAAGCTTTTCCGTGAAAAGAGCCACCATAATATCCTGATTAAAATTTAGAACGATGACTGTGATTAGTACATCATTCATCGAATCTATTAGGTTATTGGAAAGGTCATCACGTCGAAAAAATCATCGATAAATTACAAAATTTTTGTTAGCTCTTGACTCGACAACGATGCTCCGTTTTTATTAAAAATACACTTTTATAGAAAAAATTACCATTTTTGAACAAGAAAAATACATTTTTCCTTAACAATTTCCGAACAATAACAACATAAAAATATAATCTGTGATGTTTACCATGACGAAATACTAGGTAAAACTGACACTGTATTTCTATTAATATATTATTTTCACTCACTATTCTGGAGATGCTGGAGGGATGCATTTCACTTCTGAAGAGAAGCTTCGTCAGTCTGTTATATAAAAATATAGAAAATGATAAACGATGTTATGATAAGGATATTAATATGTGATTAAACACTTGATGCAGGTAGGCGTTGGAGGGATGCAGGGTGGTATAGAGTGAGCTTCCATCATCATCTGCTCATCTACTCATCTGTTTCATCACATAATAATACTAATATATATTCTCTACAATACTAATAGGTTCTTTCCAAAAATCTTCAGATAAAACACACTAAAATTTGTTGAAGTGGTTGACAAGATTGAACTGAGAGAAATTCTAAAAATGATTGGGATAAGTTAATAGATATCCTCAGTAAGAAAGATTGTTCTCTGGTTTATAGTTCTCTAAGTAGCAATTCAGCTCAGGATTGGTCCAAACTCGGGTGTTGGGGGGGGGGGGGGGCACATAAAAATCTGTTTTTCTACCTTTTTTTTTGAGATGGCCCCTCCTTTCTCCAGTAGATTTCCGATTTGGTGGTCATGACCTCCCTGGAACCGCTTTTGATTCATCTAATAAAAAATTTCAGAAATCTCTCCCACAATAACAGCCAATTTTCCAATGGTCACCATTGTTAATCATTTCCTTATCTCATGTACTTACACTCTTTCATTGTAGCAGAAGTAGAGTATGGAGAAAAATTAGTTTTGCATTATGTTGTGAGGTATGCAGCTCCAGTTAGAACTTTGTTCTGCAGCTTTGGTTAGAATATTGATTTTTGCTGCTGTGATGAATGTTTTGAGTTACAATTAATTATTTAAATCAGAGCTCGATACTTGAATTTTTTTGATTTGAGGTTGAGGGCGGTAGCTTCAACTCATTGAAATGAAAATTTCTAGGGGCCAGATTTCGGTCAGGTTTGTCAATAGAAGAGGTTGCATGATGGTATGAGAATAAGAGTCCGAAATAAAAAGAAATGGGGAGAAAATGGAGAATAAGAAGCAGGCAAGTAATTGCTTGGAAGCAATACACCTAACAGTTCTGCTGCAAATGTTGACATTAGAATGCATTGGACGACAGAACGTGCTGTACAAAACGCAATTGGAAGATTTTCCCAGTTTTTCCGTTTTGAATTTCATATTTACTCTGAAAACTAAATGGTGCGTTCCATTCAGTAATGGGCGGGCATTGGATGTTCTGTGGTTTGGAGGGAAGAAATCCAGCGTCTCCTCTCAGCACTTGTTCCCAAATGGGGGCAACTAATTCGTTCAAATGTCCCGGACCCCAATAAAGGGGTGAATGCTTTAAGGGTTATCATCGGATGGGCTCAACAGAAAGTGGTTGAAAAGTGAGCTCTTGGTGACTATTTATGTAATTTAAAAACAGCAGTAATATCCAGATAATATTGCTTCAATAATAAATAAGAAAAACAGGGATGAAACATGATGACATAAATTATTGTTGTATCAGATTGTCACTACCAAGCACAGGGAAAGTATTCATTTATTGAATTATTTATGCACAGAATAATAATGAATGTGAAGATACAGCAAAGTCTAAAACTACATTCTCGAATTTCTTGATCCATTACGATGTTAATAATTATTGACTTTTTATGATAAATCAAATGACTTGCAATCAATTTTGACTGCAAGTCGTCAAATTTATCATAAAAAGTTCATATCTAAAACTTCTTTCACCAAATTTTGACTAAGCTAAATTGTCCAAAAAAGTGAAGTTGAATTACTCTTAAAATGCAGATTCACTAAAAAAACTTCACTTAACAAAAAAATGGTTCTTCACTTATTAGTTAAAGATTTCACTGAAAACGAAGTGTGCGCTATAGAATGACACCTGTCGTTCCAAATATTTTAAATAATTATTTACTTGTTAGATGTGAATATGCTTCCCAGGCATTAGTCTCTTTCCACTCTTCTAGTTAGATTTACAGTTTTTCCACTTCAGTTTAATTATAAGAATATTTAATTCATCTATACTATCAGTGAATGACATATTTCCTTCAAGATTTGATGTCATTAATGAAGGCTATCCTCAGTCTTTTATTTTAATTATTGTGGGGTGTTGAGAAATAAGTAACTTGGAGCAGTAAGGAATTTAGATATTGTGATTATTTGAATTATTATGATCAAATTATCCACTTATTAAATTTGAATTTAATATTGATCCATCACTGAATGGTCAGCTAGAAGAATGTTCAATAGTCTTCACTAGGCTACACTAAAGCTGGATGGACTCGTATTCAGCTTAAAGAGGCGGATGGATTCTCAGACTCTAATAAAAACTTGAAATTTTTCTAAAATTTCTCTTAAGTCCGTCTAAACGGACAGACGGTACAACATAGCAGACTCCAGTGAACTGACTCTGCTTTAACGAGTCTCCGAATTGTCCCGAACATCCCTGGCCGCCACTAAAGCCTGCATCCGCAATCTTATTGACAATAAATTATTAAGTAGATTTAATTACCCATTTAAACGATGAATGGGTTGAGAAGGGCAACATGTGGTTGAAATGAATTTGATAACAAAACATTACTCAACTTCTACCGTTATTAATCATCCATGTTAGCTAATTGAGACTGATTAAGATTGTGTGAATTGCAGCTACCTGATACAACATGACTGTTCATCCATTGACAACCCAACTTTTCAATCCAACTCTCTCTGGAATATCTTATTACCTTCCATAGTCCAGGTTCATGTTGATTGTTTAAAGCAGTTGAGGCGGCCGTGCCACCTTTACCCTTGAATATGTTCCCAGTGTTCCATTGTTACATCAAAGCTAACAACTTGAAATGCATTTGAGAGAGGGGTTTATGTGTTGATTCGAATTCGACCTAAGACATTTGAAAACGTAATTGAAAGCTTGTTTTGAGGATGTTCTGGATGGGCGAGCAGGAAGAGGGGTGGGGGGGTGAGTGGGGCGCTCGGGAAGAGAATCAGACAGTTCGAGTTCCGGTAAGTTTGCTAATTATGCAAGTTGAACAGAAGTTAGGGAGAAGCGGACCATGGTTTGGTTTTGACGCCAGCTGGTAGCAGAGACTTTTCTGTGCGACCAGACTCTACGAACAACCGCAGGAAGACAATTGATTGTAACTACTTGTTTACTACTGAAAATCCTCAATTGCGACGTAAAGCTCTGATTAAATTACAGAAATCTAATTTTCACAAATGTTTACAACATAACTAATGATGTGAAACAGTAGTTTTCCAGCCAATTAATAGGTGTTCTGCATTCTTCGTCAATATTTCGAATTATATAATAGTTGTCTCTCTCTCTCTCTCTCTCTCTGGCAGAATATTATTTGTTAGTTTATATCTATTTTTCCTAAATAATCTAAATTCGTCATATTTATTCTAAATTCATAAGCAAGAACTAGTTATATTACCTATGGTTAAACTAAGAATGCCATTCGCCATTTTATGTAAATACGTCACTAGGATTTTCTTTGTTCAATATTATTTGATGTATATTTGCTAACTGTGTGATATTAATAATGCTATTTCAAACACGTTTATGAAATTTTGTAAATTCTCATAAATAAAGCATTCTGATGTCTCTCTCTATAGTTTTTCTACTTAAAAGTATTGGTATTCTTGTAATCTAACATTTCTCACAGTCCACCATTGTATCATTGCTTATTAAGATCTCGACAGGGCCATATTGAAATTGTGCCGCTGTCCGTGCCATAGCGCTTGGAAGAAGAAGGATTCTAGACTCTTGAAACTTGGTATATAGCTGCCTCACTCCATGTGAGATCATTATCGATTTTAGAGTTTGGGGGTTGAATATAAAAATAATTATGATATAAAACAGATCACCACTATAAGCTCTAGGTTATTATTTGGTCATGAAAAAGTCCAGTAAACATTACAAGTAACCAGCTTATATTGGGAATTCTGTGTTCTGAATCACCTACAATTGACACTTATTGTAGATAGGCTTCATGAATATCACTTACATTCCTCATTCCCAAGATTTACAATAAAAAATGTCAAATCCTATTTATGCCAATTTTCAGA
The DNA here is from genome assembly GCA_948455865.1 of Conomelus anceps. Taxonomy (NCBI): domain Eukaryota; kingdom Metazoa; phylum Arthropoda; class Insecta; order Hemiptera; family Delphacidae; genus Conomelus; species Conomelus anceps. The sequence continues at coordinate 28,337,316 of OX418216.1, forward strand.
GACCGACCAACATTATTTATCTATCATTGATTTCTTACTGACCACTCATTGATAAAAATTCATTACCAACCGGCCCCACTTATTCTTATATTCTTATTCTTGTACTCTTATTCTTAATATACAATTTGAACTTGTAACCGAATTTGAACAGTAGCCGACGCACCGAAGCATAATTTAGACTCATATACTGTACATAAATGATTCGTACAATTTAGCTGAATGCAATTATATAGTAAATAATGTAATAACTGTCCGTAAATTACGAGATAAAACAAATCGTCAGCCTGATTCCCAAATGCAGGAATATAGATTTCATCATTGATGAAAGCTCGGAACACTCCACTCATCTTTCCATTTCTAAGCAGATCCACTTCCCCATTAATACTTTTCGAACCACTTTTATAAATACCTTTCGAACCACTTCTTCAGAGTCAGGTATCGGCAATTGCATCGAGTTTCGATGGCTGTTCTGAGCCTGCTGCTCTACTCACAAAGAGGTGATATATTTTGGGTGAAGTTGATAAGTGTGCAGAACAATGCCTCTAGCTGTTATATCGATCATTCGAGAGATAAATGGGAAGCTGGATAATACAAAGAGAGAACAAACGAAGGAATTAATTTTTGAAGAAGCCTTTTGATTGGAACGCGTGTGCCCCAGCCTATATGTGCCAGTGCACAAAGCGATCACGTTCTATTTCATCGGCACATATAACCTATCGCACGTTTTTTCCGGAAATTTGCTTCATCATCGACAAAAAAGAGAGGATTATCTGAGCATTAATTCTTTCCAAGTATGTTCTTTTCTCGTTCTCGTTCCTCTATGCTCTACCCCTCCGATTCAGTTATAATCCCCATTATTAAGAGTTTTATCATCCAATTCTCTTCCAAATATTTGTGAGCAGCCATTTGAAGATGCATGCGCGCGTGCGTGCGTGTGTGTGTATGCTTCGAGCTTTACTCACGAAAAATTCTGAAAAAGTTGGCCTCTGTTATGATTTCACGAAAATTTATATTACAGTTTAAACTAATATATTTTTTTGTAATGGTAGTTAATCGATTTACAAATGAACTCAATTTGATAAAAATACAATTCAATAAAATTCGAAAAAAATATGAGGGCTAACAAGAACACAGATGATGACTAACTAGTAACTTAAATCTGTAAACAATTTAATCGTGGAGTTGGCAATACACACTAAACAAACTCACATCCTTGTTTAAGTTTAGAGAATAATCATTACTAATCGAATGCCTTTTTGATGATGAATGTATGAAAATCTGAGCGTGAGCTTTTCTATTATTATTTTTAAATTCATTCAGTAAAACATAAATTTTATTGGATGAATGTACAATGTATGCATTTATGCACTGAATCAATTTCATAATTGTGTATAAAGACTTATTGAAAGAAGTAGTTACTGAAAAAGAGGTAACAAATAGGTTTCCTAGAAATATCAAGTCAGATCTTCTTTTTTCAAATAATGGAGATACTCCAAATGAATCAATCAAATCAATCAATGTAATTTAAAACTAATATTGGGGTTAGTTCAAATGTTATTGGAAAAAGAATAGATATGAGAAAGGCAAAATTCAATAACGATATATTCCCTACAGAAATGAACTAGTTTCAAATTTAATGATTGTAACTGAATGCATCTATTTTATTCCCTCCATATATAGACTACATTCCCTCAATTAAGTATTGCAGCCAATATGACTTGTACAACATAATAATATAATATTCATTTATAAAAACAGCAATTACTTTTACATAATCATCACGTGCAATCGAAAAAGTAACAATTCAATACAAAAACAATAAAAAATACTGTATAACAATTTTTAGGCTACAGGGAATTTTTTTAAACTATGTACGTAGGAAGTACAAAGCAATAAAATTACTTTAATTATTCGTGACAAGGTAAGGTGCAGGAAATAATAAAAAAATAGAAATAACATTTTAAAACAAATACAAGAAAAACATTATCACTAATAATTTCTCAACAATCGTGATCATGCTAATTGAATGCTCTTCCCTAAATTGATTTTTTATCCAATAAAACAAAAAATAGTCTATAATCTATAATACAATGCTTTACTATAGCCTATTCAGTAAACTTGTCAAATTCCAAATAACATGATATGTTTGTACAGTTTAAGTCGTAACTCCGTGTACACACTGATAGCTGAGTATTTGATAAGGCAAACAGTGGATTCTTTTAGAACCGGCAGCCCACGTCGCTGGGTAAACAGCCGGAGCAGATTAGTCCAAAAAGATACACTCAAGCAGTATAATGGCTGTTATGTCGTTTTATGACAACGGTACTAAATGGATGCTCTGGTACAGACCATAAAAGTCAGTCATGACAGCCAAAACGGTTGTTGTCAAAATACTAATAAACCTCAAAACCCATGAGCCTCTTCCTCCAACTATTCCTGTCAATTTTTTTTATTGCTCAATCTCTTGTACAATAAAAATAATATAATAATAGTAATTCTGTGAACAGTAGACCTCACGCTCAAGAATAAGGGAGCTTGCGCAGAGGAACATACTTTATGTACTCTATGACAATCATCATCGCAAAATTAAACATAACCATCACGTTCAGAAATTTTTCAGATCGAACACAATTTATTAGACACCCTTGCCTGAAACGAACCCTTCAGGAGTTTTGGAGGTAGCCTACACAACTTGAAAAAAATGTAAGGTGAAGGGGTAACCACCTGAAAAAAGCTTCTCATCCCTATTAAAAGTGTCACAATAGAAATGGCTGTCTTCAGCTGTTATTTCTAGTAGCCTATTGCTTGCAAAAATATTATTCAGCTTTTTTACTTTCTGTAGCAGGTTTGGGGGCACAGATGTATAAGATACACAATCGCCAAAAAATAAAAATTGTGTATTTTGTCTATAGAAACTATAAATGAATATTCCTTTTTAGGTTACAGAATAGCACTACTCAATTTATTTCACAATATAACATTGAATTGATATCGACTAACTCATACAATTTATTCTACAGACTATATTAGTGATGTGATGCAAGATGAATTTTTGTGGAACACGTAGATGAATTAGACTCAACCCTTAATTCAATTTGCGTAGTCTATTTCATGTTATATTATTCCACAAAAAGTTTTATTTCGTTTAGTTTTATTTCACAAAAAGTCATTTTGGAATCTGGAAGCCCGAGGGCTATATATTCAATTCCAATTACATATGATGGATAGGCTTATTTAAAAAATCCTATAGATTTAGGCCTAATAGACATAATTTTCCTTTTAAATATTTTTTAAATGCATGAAAATTTCGAAAATCCTTACACATACATCGCTGGACATTCCTTGAAGGAAGATCCATGCAAAGTTTCATTGAATTTGGTCCACGTGTTAAGCCGTAAATGCGTTACAAACAGACAGGCAGACAAATGCAAAACGGTCGACTTGAAACAGATTCCTCTCTTTGTTCAACTATTACAGTTTTTATTTAAATAGAACTATTTATGATTCAACAGAAATACAATTAATATTATTAATATAATACTGCTTTCATAATACAGGGCTGTTTATTGAAGCAGTTTTGTAATAACATAGATTTAACTCTTAAATATATCTTGATTCCTTCCTCATATTCAACACGGGTTAATACTTGATGGGCTTTTACTCACAAAGAAAAATGAAAAAGTTCCTGTAAACATGCTTTGAAACTTTCCCATGCCTGAAAATGCTTTGTTACAGAATTAAAGATGGCAGAAGGTTGCAGCTTTCCTATAATTAATTTACTTCAGAAGTGTGTTTATTTTACTTGTAATTTGGTTAGGTTTTTATGTATATTGAGCTGAAAATCGATAAAACAAGTTGGGCGGTTATAACTACAGTATTCTTTTAGATATTCAATAAAATTGCTCAAGAAACACACTTTTTCAAGTTCGAATTATATAAACTTGGTTCTATTCTACAACAAACTTGTATTTTTTGACAACTTGTAGAGAATTTAATCCTGCAAACTAATAGCAAAACACACCCTGATTCCTTAAAATCAGCATTTTTTAAACAAAGCAATAATATTTTGCTTGCTTTTCTATGTGGTTCGACTTGAAAAAAAATCGTAGCTCCATGATGTTTAGGGGTTTTTTTTGGCTATTGAGAACTGAACATTTTTTCTTCGGAATTAAAAATTCCCTAAAAGTTTTTTTAGAGAAAAAACAACAGTTTGATCATTCTAATAAAGCCTGTGATTGATTGTTAAGATCAGTTTGTCAAATTTTCAACAAAAATAATAGATTAGTATAGCGTTGAACAGATTTTTATTTGGAAAATCTGTTTAACGCTATCTGCCAAAAAATTACAGGTTGATCGTTCCAATAAATCTTTGCATTGATTTGAAGATCAAATTGTCGATTTTCAACAAAAATAATAAATTACTACAGTGTGAAACTGATTTTCATTTGAGAAAACTAGGACAGAATTTGTGTTAATTGCGAGAAGACCCATTATCGAGCTCCCTGATGCGTTTATTGTTCGGTCAGTGTTATATTGCTATTGTTGTTCTTTAGCAGAGCAGTGCTAATTCACTTTCAAGGACTCTGGAGTTGCCACTATACTATCTATTCTCTGAGTCCTTCTAGTCATTTCACAATTAGCCGTTTATCTCCAAATCCTATCAAATTTCCTGCTTTAGTCTTCCAATCATTTTTCTACCGTCATTATGCTCATTTAATTCCACTGTAGATCGCTGTCAGAAAAAGATTATTGCGTTGAAGAAATAACAGAAGTAATGATGGAGGTAAGCAACGTAGTTCCCTCTTTTATATCAGGAACAATTTTCTTTCTGGAACACTTAAACAAAGAAGAATCGTAATCTATATTGTATAACTTATGCATAGAATAAATACTAGAAGGCAGGCTCGCTTCGCTTAGTTAAGAAAAATGTAAATTTTGGAAGAATATTTGAACAATATTACGCGCTAGTTCCAAATTTTGGACGTATTTTAAGAGAATTTTAGAATTTTTTTAGCTTGCATGTAGTACTTCAACTGAACGTGTGCTATTTGAATTTTTTTTCCAAAGCTGAATGATGAAGAAGGATGAGTCAGTGATATTCATCTTTTATATTATATCCTACGAAATTTAGATTTATATAAAAAATTTTAAACTAAATTCACTTTTAGTTTTAATTCTAATTCGAATTTCATTTAGATTTCAATCATAAATAGTGCAACATCTCTCAATCCCGGCAACTATTTCATCATACAATACATTTATCTTGGTAACCATCATCATCATCATCATGATCATTGGCATTATTATCATCATCCATCATCATCATCATCATTATCATCCATGATCTTCATATAAGATCTTATTGTTTCATGATGTTTATCAGCTATAAATAATATTTAATGGAATTTAATTTAGTATTATAAATAGACAAAAAACATCGTATTGCATTTTGTGTGCAAGTAACTTATTGAGTGATTCAAAATTGAAATATTCTGAAAGCAAAACTGATTGTCATATATTCTCTCACTATGTCTCTCTCTCTTGGAAAAACTGACCTACGATATCTCATCTACATCATGATAAATCATTTGAAAATCTGTAAGATATACGGGTAATGAATGGTAGAAATGGAAACTAGCTGAAGCTTACCAACCGCTTTGTTTGGGAAACTTGAGCTCATCTTTTCAGTTACGAACACATTCATTCTCATCAGGTGCTCTTTTCAACAATCAAAAGCGAAACCTACCAGTTACGTTCACATAACGAATAAGTAACTGAAGTTACAGTAACTGAACAAAACAATGTGCTTTATACCCAAAAGAAAATCCAATTATTACGTTACAGATCTGCGGATCCGGAATGGGTCAGGGCCAATAAGGTTGTTGACCTTTTAAGAGATATAACCGGCATCATCTATCATCACTTCCATTGTCAATTCTTTTCCTCACGTAGCCATCAAGTCTTCCAATGTTGCCTCTTATCACGTTCCATGGCAACATTTGATTGTGATTGAAACGCAATGACACGCTTGGTTTCAAATGTCACTGCAGCAGAATTGATTGATTCCCTTTTGATTTTCTGCCATTTTGAATCAGTTAATGTACTTTCACTAATCTTGCGTCAACTGCCCTATTCTATATACTTTTAATTTTGATCCAATGGACACATATTCTTAACTCTCCACTAAAAAAAAAATTTCAATTTTCATATTCCTGATGGTGATCTACTCTCACTGTCTCAATCCTCCATTATCAGAAATGAAATTGAATAAATTTATTCATCCACAAGCATAATGCAATAATGCATAGACAGAAAACAATCTCTTATTATAATAAATTTAAATATACTATACGATATAACCATAAAATAAGATTCTTTTCCAAAGATGAATAAATGAAAAAAACATCACGAGGCCTAGCTTGTGTGGGATGGTATGCAAAAACTTAATTCCTTAAAATAGATAACTGAATACATAAGTTGATGCGACGGACCGGTCTTCTAATATTACAATTAAACTACTAGACAGACAAAAACAACAATTCATAAGATTAAATAAAATGAGAACACAAATTTTGTCTTTTCTACAGTTTTATTTTTGGTACAAGGACCATGGTTTCATGACCACACAGGTCACATCTTCAGCTTGACTAAATTGAAAATTTTTAATTTAGTCAAGCTGAAGATGTGACCTGTGTGGTCATGAAACCATGGTCCTTGTACCAAAAATAAAACTGTAGAAAAGACAAAATTTGTGTTCTCATTTTATTTATCATGGAACAGTTCTACAATATCAATCGTGACTCTTTAGAATTTTTTATTCATAAGATTATTAGTTCACAAAGTATATTTGTTTATTGTGTTGTTTTCCTATTCTTTCTTGACTTTCATCAGGTCTACAATATTGCAGGCTCAAATTCAGGAGAGATGAAGCTGATATAACATGATTTTACACTTCTCACAACTTAATATCATTGATATTTTATATTCCTTGTTCTTATTCACCCTCCTTTCTTATTTGTTTCAGGTAAAAAGGCATCTTCAAATCATTATCCTGAATTACTCTAGATCTGGTAAGATTGTATCTTTTTCAATAATTCACTGTTTCACTCCTTTTTTTAAGTCTCAGTGGAATTTTGCAAGTGGTACTCTTAGATTTGATGAGTGATGTTTAAGATTTCAGTAATTGTTGACTCCAGGGGAGATGAATGTGATTCTTCGGTTTTAACAATCCACTGATTTTTCATTGGTTCAATTGGGATTTCGCTAGTAGTACTCTATGAATGTTCTCATGATGTTCAAAGTATTACAGGCTCAAATCCACGGGATTAATGGTATGTCCATCACATGGGAGATAGAAAGTAGGCTATTTTTTTGTTTTCCCACCTCAAATTAAATTTCTGAGTTTCCTCATGTTTATAATACTTCTTGATTACTTCTCTTCTAATACTTCTTGATTAGCAAGATTTGTCGAGGATATTCAAGACTAATTTGTTTATAATTCCTTCTACAGTAATAACTGGAAAGTGTAAAACACAATAATTTAAACTTACATTTTTCAGTTGGACAAAGGACAATAGTCCTGAAAAATCGTGGCCTGATGTACATGTTATATTATGTTCAATAAAATATTTATGTTCCTATTTCTATTCAGAATACCAGCTCCAAACTTCTCCAAAATAATTACAATCAAACCTAATTAATGAGATTTCATTCCTATTTCTATCGACAATAAAGAAAATAACTAAGCCGAATACTATAATAATGTATCTCAATATGAGTGCATTAGACCTATATTGTTGGAAAACAGTGCCATGAGTCTGTTTTTGTGTTCAATGAATGAGTACATCGAATCTACATTATGAAGTGCAATGAAATAATGGCCAAAAATAGTGCTTTGATTCTTCGTGCAAACAGCGATTCGTTTTTAAAGTCTACTTATACTGTTGGTATGGACAAAAGATGGACGAAAATACTCATTCATCTGTGTCTGTTGAAATCTCTCCATTCTACTCTGTTATGCTCTCTGATAATGGTTTTAAAATCCATGACCGATCAATCAAGGATAGCCTTCGTTCTAAGGAGGCGTAGATAACACTAAGCTGCCCCAATCTTCATGATAGGGAAGATACCGAACACCTAGTAGCCTAAAAGTCCAATTCGTTTCTATTGTTACGCTTTTTCTCTGAAGGACTTTGGGTTAACGAGATTTATTCTTCGTTCAATTAATGTAGTCTTCAGTATTATCTGGCTCCTTTCATTTTTTCTTCTACCAGACGTTTATTATCTTGTTGTACATCAAGCTTGATAACCAGTTTTTTTATTGATATTGATAGACTCCATATTTCGCGGATCGAAATGGCAAGCTACATAAATTCTCATTAGTCTGCGACCCACGGTTCTTTTGACACTCAGCTGGCTTGAATTCGAGGTAATGATCAACAATTTATCCTTACATTTGGCATGTCCAAGGACATTCGAACGTCTCTGCTTATTTTCATTTACTGTTGTGAGGTTGCAATACAGTAGCACTAAATTTCAGACATTATTATTATTATTATTATTATTATCGCTCAATTGATTGATAGCTATCAATCAAAGCATTGGTTTTGAGCTCACGACGAGAAAAATTATATCCCAAACGTAGTACAAAGCCTTGATTGATGATATCACTGATATTCAAATATTCAATTTTCCAATTCAAATCATTCGTTCTGATGAAATCATCATTCAACTCGATGCAATGATTCTAAATTTTATTTTTGTATTTATTTGTTTTCATATTTGTTCAATTTTTTTAAATTTTTCTGCAAATTGCTCATACAGGAATTTATAAGTCGGCCATGGTCTTATTCGTCCTAATATAATCATTCATCTCGATGGAATTTTTGAAATGATTCTATATTTTATTTGGAATATAGTAAGTAATTAATTAATGATAATCAAAAAAATTTATTTTACAATTCGATGGTATGATTCTAAATTATCATATCTCGCAGGGATATTTTTTTTATATTCAATTTTTTTATAATTTTTTCTTTTTATTGTTCCAAGAAGAATTTATCAGTCTGCCATGGTCTGAATTTGGGCTGACAGTCTCATTTGAATCATTCAGTGAGATGAACACATTCCCCTATACACCCCGGCATTAATAAATCGTAAGCTACATGAATATGATCCAGCTTTCTGACAATGGTAAATTCCATCCTTCTTTTTCGATCCCCCAAGGTACTTCAGCAGCCATTCTGATGCTTGTTTATTGATAACGAGTAAAATCCGATAATACTCTAACAAAATTTATACTCTGTTTTTGACATTACGCCTTCGGCTAGAGAGAATGTTCTCTATTTTGCATTTTATATAATTTCCAATAAAAAATATGTATAAAAAATAGGAAGAATTAATTTGATACTGCTGAAGAAGCATTCCATTATTGCTGCATGTTTCTGCGGTGTGAAGTGGGATTAAAAGTTTTCAAACGAGCCTTATTTCGTTTTATAACTCGTCACTATTGAGCAGTGGCGTAGCCAGGATTAGATTTCGGGGGGGCTCACCAGGGGGGGGGGGGGGTGTGTGGGCAGTGGTTTAGCCAGGATCAAATTTCGGGGGGGGGGCTTACCAAGGGGGGGTATAGGAGGGTCCGGATTTTTTTTTAAATTTAGTGGTGTGTAAAGCTAATCTAGACAACTTGTTAGGCTCTAAAGTTCAAAAGAAAGTTTTAAAAAATTACTGCCCAAGAACCTAGGTGGCCAGATTTGAAATGTGATAAAGTTTGATGTACTGATATCTGTGACTATTTTGAGTCAAAACCCTTGAATTGGAACTAATCATACTTAACTTATGTACTGAATCTCAAAATTAATACTAATTATTATAAGTTTCATATAATTTATGTCATTAGCCTAAAATGCACCCAACCCAAAGTTCATGAAATCGGAATTTTTTTTTATCATAGCACACTGATTTTACACGCTTGCATAGAACTTGCATTTATTTGTGTGTTTTCATTTATAAAATCCCGATTTTATGAACTTTGGGTGCGTTCAGGCTAGTGGGTTATACTGAATTTTAATTTCAAAACTAAATTTTGTACAAGATGAGTTTATTCAAAAAGGTGATTTATCAATAATTAACAAAGTTAATCCACTTCAAACTTGAAAATTTCATTTTATTTAATGTAATAAATAAATAATTATGGTAGTCACAGTTTTCTAACATGTTGTATTCGATTTCGTAGCTCATTTTAAATCAAAATTATCCATTTGAGCACCTAACAAGTTTCTATATGAGTAAATATTGAGGAAAGTTTGAAAAATGCATTAATCTGACTATAACTGTAGCTATATTCCATTACACAAACAGCGTTTCTGTAATCTGTTCGTTATAATACAGCAAAACAGATAGAACCCTTCGCCTTTAATAAGTCCTTATCTATTAGTTATTTGAGAATTTTTTATTTCTTAAATTTCGGGGGGGGGGGCCGGGCCCCATGGGCCCCCCCTGGCTACGCCACTGCTATTGAGTGATTCATATACTAAAAAATCAAACTTAAATGCCTACAGGTGTTTGAAAAATATTCCAAGATATTGATCATAAGTTCTGAGAACACTCTAAAAATGCCAGGTTCAATCTCTTCAAATATATATAAGCTTTAAAGTGTTTATCGAACACTCTCTTCGATGTGGAGAGTTGAAGTACCTTTCCAACAAGCTGAATCTGGATTAAATAAATTATTGCTAAGACTTCCATTTCATTAGCAAATTAGCTCAGGTTCATTGATTTTCTATTGTTTATTCAAGAATATCTATGATCACAATCTCGAATTTTTCTCTTTAAAGTTCCACTAATTAAATTTCTAACGATATGACAAAATGCAATCAAAATCTATTTTCCTTACCTTATTATTTGAATACTCGAAACTTTGTTTCTTCCTGATGAAACCTCTTATCCAGAAGTAGTTATTCTGAAATACTTATTTTGAGATTGTTCTACTCACTGAACGTGGAAAATGATTATAGCAGTGTGCCCAGCTTAATGAAGCAATAAAACAGCAAGCTTAAAAGTTCACCTGTCAAGTAGTATCTTACTCAGAAGTATCTGCTCAGGTAGTTAGTATCTTACCAGATACTACCTGAGTTGGTGGCTGTAAATATTTCATCGCACACCTTGGTTTTCTTCCTATGTGAATGCAAATTTAATCGACAAATAATATAAGATTAAGGGACACTATTAGATAGCAAGCAATCCATGTAGCATCAAGATTTGCGTTAATGAAATAATAATACATGCATGCCAAACAAATTTTCAATAGAAATGTATTTTGGAAGAAAATCAATAAGTTGAGAGTTTCAGGAGATAATAAGATTACGAAGAGCAGAGAGAGGAAAATGTATCAAAAAGAGAAAAAGCAACACTCGATAAAAGTGAAAGCTGTATGGGCCAGTATTCTGATTCAACGTGCTCGTTAATGGACTATTCTAATAATACTAACAATTATATAAACGAAATAGAATATTAAATAGAAAAAATGTATTCCTGCAACACTTACGTATTTCCTGTATGGTTGCAATTACTATAATTAATAATGAAGAATTTTTGGAAAAAAATAAACAAATAACTATGATGAACAGAAATCTCTGGAACCCCTGTAGTAAAACTGTATTTGGGTTACCTAGACAAAGAAAATGAGCAGGTTAAGCCCGGTACTCTAGATTAGCAGGTTATAGTTTGATACAAACCAGAACAGAAAAGTTTCCACTTATTCAGTACATTCAACCTAATTATTTCATCCACTTTTCAATTTCATCTATATTGAGAATGAATCGCAGTACAAACCTTTTAAAAATACTTATTGATTTTAAGTCTGCCTCATTTGGTTTTATTTTGTTTCATATTTTTGGAGCTAGATAATCTAATTATTTTTTCATGTGCATCTGTGCAGTAATACTGCAGCTTTCTTGGGTTGTTCAATTTTTTGAAGTGAAGTTTCTTTCTACTTCTGATAAACTTCCATGAATACGGGCAAACATTTTCAAATTTTTGAGCTGTTTCAAGAAATAATTATGAAAGAGTTTCCGTGAATCAAGTGAAAATTGATTATTATACTTCTGAGTTTAAAGCCGGCCGAGTCGGGGCTGTTATCATTCTTTCTCCCATTTCAAGTGGCGGCGCTTGGCTCTTCGTGGAGCTGAACCGCATTCAACGTTTGACTTGCATTATTACAAGTACGGACTATTATTATTATTCTGATTTATTCATCCATTTCTATTTCGTCGTTCATTACCTTGTACCTTACAAGTTCCGTCGCCAAACATTATGAATCGTGAATCTTGCTCGAACCGCTTCGTCGGTTCATGAATAAGTGAACAGAAAGAGTGGTGAAGTACTCCGGAGTGGGATGGAGAAGGGGTTTGAGGTTTGTGGTGAGGGAGGCTAACGAAAGGAGCCGTAGAAAGTGGTGCTTAAAGGAGAACTGTCGTTCGGAGGCCGCTAAGTCCCGGCCGTTATGACTTTGAACTTGAAAGTTCTATTATTACTCTTTTAAACGTTGCGCTGCTTACCAGGCTGTGTTCTCGAAATCTTTCAGTTCGCTGCCTGGTTCTTGAAAACCATTTGCCCCGCGTTCGAAAATTCCTCATTCCCACTTTTTGTTCAAAAATAACCAGCTGCTCTTGTTCGTGATCCTTTCATCTGCTTCCACTCCTTATTAACAGAATTTGGGTACAAATGAAACTCAAGGAAAAGCAATTATACCTTTCATTTGAATATCTGACATCATTTCATCTGTCTTTCAATGAATAGCGAATCTTATCTGAATATCAAAATATCATTATGAATAACAACAATTTTGCTAATTATCACTATCAATTCATATTATTACGAGGAACACTATCAAGTAAGATTGGGCTTAGCCCAATACTGCTTTCTTTATAAGTTTTTGATTAAAAAATAAGTTACTAATTTTAGGTTATGGCCAAGATCTACTAGAAATTTCACTTTGAAGTACAATAATTACTAATTCTTTCCAAAACAAGAATATTATTAGAAGTTCACTTTGAAAACAAAGCACTAAAACCGTCCAATAGTCAAAAGAAATTGGATTTATATCATTTTGAATTTTGTTCCAGATTTCAGATTTCATTTCAATAATTTATTGACTCCCTCAACTAATGTTTGTGATGTTTTGTCAAACCTTTCGTGATTTTAGACGCGGAGGATCTGCAGTGTTTTCAACAAAGGCCCTGAGCTGTACTTTTGCACGTAGAAACCTCTTTTTTGAAATTCTATTTATTTTTGTATGCATTTTTTAAATATTAATAGAGACATCTATTATTGTTAATATAATATTCAAAGGCTGTCAGTATTACTGCATTCACCCACTTCTTACTTGTTTTATCGATTTTTCAGCCCATTTTACATAAAACTGACCAATTGACAAAGAAATGAAGGTTCTGAAAAAGTGATATGACAAAGTTATGGAATTGAACCACCAGAAAATAATTAGCCGTGTGTTAATATTATGTAGAAATGAATGAATTATCTGGTAGAAATATTCTGCAACTACCTGAGTGACGAAGTGGATAAATTTGGGGAATTTCCCATGATTCAGCGACATTTCGTCAGGTCCTAGAAATTATTGGGTGGAGTGAAAGAAAATCTTTATCAGTTCAACAACTTTAGTATCTTAATGTGTTATGAATTTGGGAGTAGCCCAAATTTTTTTTTGTTAAATTACCTTGAATAACTTACTTGTTTAGTATCATTTTAAACGTTATTAAATTTTAAAGATATTTTTTTATGTAAAGTTTTCTGAATTAGGACATTTTAAGCTAGTTATTGGAGAGTTTACATTTTAATTATTCATTTTCAATAAAAGTAATTGAATCGATTGGGTTTTCATGTTGGAATTGGTAGTACAGTAAAGCATTGTTTTGAGATTCAGTATCGAGCAGGATTGAGTCCCATGTCCCACGCTAGTCTAGTAAAAGAGGATAGAGCTAGTTTCTCATTCTTTTGCTCTATCTTACACTCACTTTGCCTGTTCATTTTTCATTTGCGGAATAGGCGTTCTGCGCAGGCCTGCAGGCAAAGCTAGAGTTTTGATTCGATGAAAGTTACATAGTTTTGTAATCCCCGTATTATTTCTGAACATCGATTCCCACCAAGAGCGAGGAGTAGTCAGAAGGCAAGCAACAGGCTCAATACTCGACAAAATTGCATGGAGCAAAGACCACGCTAGTTTTGATGAAGTTACAGTCGATATTTGAGGTTATGGTGATGTGAAGTTTTGTTTTTAGGCCCTTGTGCTGGGCAATGTTCATCAGTTAAATTTATTTTATAATGTGATTTAAAGTTAATTTCTAGGAAACCGCCACTCACCTCATCTTTGTTTGAATAAGTTTGTTTGGTTAGAGGATAATCTATTATGTACTTCGCCGCTTTATAAGGTAACAACAATATTTTTTTATATGAAATACTTTGTTTGTGAATTTATATCTCTAGCTTAATTGTTCTCATGTACGTAATTGATGTAAGCAATTGTTTGTCAGAATTAATAGGCTATGGATAAGAAGTTTAGTATAAAAAAGGAAGATATTAAATATTCAATTTAAATCAGTAGTAAAAGTTAGTAGTTAGTTGTGATAAAAAGATTATGAATTTGATGATGTAACTAAGAAACTCAACTTCCTTATTGCTATAGATTAATGTGAACTATTTTGAATTCTGCGATGCTGTGATACTTATGAAGTAAAGGTTAGGTTTGCTTAATTGTTTGAATTTTAGTAATGTAGATGTGTAATTAAGCGACATAAATGTTTGGGATTTGTGGTCGTGAAAGTAAATTGGACATAGTAGTGTTCATCTCAAGTTAAGGGTTTATTTCATTATCAAAATAGGAAGTTACAAAATTTGAAATTTCAGCGGTTCCCGCATTGGAGTCATTCCCGAATCGCAGAGTCGTTCCCGAATTGGAGTCATTCCCGAATCGTAGAGTCGTTCCCGAATTGGAGTCATTCCCGAATTGGGGAGTTACCGAATCGGAGTTCCCGGGTACGAGAGTCTTCCCGAATTGCAGAGTGTTGCCGAGTCGCAGCATTCCTGAATTGCAGTCTTCCCGAATTGCAGACTTCGAAACTTCGAGGCCTGGAGTATTCCAGCATTGGAGAGTACGAGAATTTTGCTGTATTAGATCAACAGACATGAACTCAATACCTTGGAAGTAGTAAGGATTATCGAACGAGGTAACAAATTTATTATATTTCTTGCTTCGACCAAAGTGAGTGCAACGAATTGTGGGGAACTATTAATTCAATGGGATAACGAAAACGACGATATAATTTTGTAAATTAAAGTAATCTTCGAAATGCGCAATAATTTAAAAGACTTGAAATAAGGATAAGTTTAGACTGTAATGTTGATTGATATGTATGATTTTTGATTTGGTTATTTTGAGGTTAATGAGGTGTGAATATATTTTCGAGTGGTTGTTTCCTAAACATGCGCTTCATTTGGCTTGGTAACCTAGTTCCTCTTGATTTTGTATGCATGGGTATTTGATGGTGTTATGGTGTACAAGCGCGTAGAAAGGAAATGTTTTCCTTTTTCCGCGTTTCGCCTTCTAAATTTTTGGTTGTTTCCATCGTTCTCAATTTATTCTAAATTAAAACAAATTGATGGGACAAATGTTATCGGAGCAACATAGCGTATCATTTTCTCAAAACAATAGTTAAAAATAAATCAAATCTAGATCAGATCATTTCAAATCAGATCGATTTGCTTGTTACATATCAATTTAAAAATACGGTACTTGTAATTATTACAATCCACAAGTAGAAACTTCTATAATATTCTGTACTTATCAAAACCATATGTATGAATAAATTACATTATGAATTGCAAAGCAATTTACAAATTACAACCACAATAAACAAGTTACGTTTAGAAACGTAAAAAATATTCTGTAGTATTATTACTGCAAATTAATACAAAAAATAATAGAAATAGTTTGTACAATGTTTTGCAACAAACAGGCCTTTAGACACGCAAACGAACAAACATGAACTTTCCTATGAGAAGTGAATAATGAAGTATTAAATGAGAAATATCGAATGTTCTAAATACTCGTATTTTTTGTTTCGAATATAAACTTTTTTAACGAAAATAAACTTTCCTGGGAGAAGTAAATAATCAAGTATTGAATGAGAAGTATCAAATGTCTCCAAATACTCGTAATTTTTGTTCATATTGAGAATAATTCGTACAGGAAAAGAGCAACCGTACATAAATTCAGCTGACTTGTTGAACTACCATTTGTTTCACTTTTTAGAAGTGACGGATTCTACTAGGATTGAGAATGCCAAACAAACCTTTATTAATACGGGATAAATTGGTTCAGAGTCTGCAACTTCCCGAGTAGCGCAGAGGATGAATTCAAGGAATTTCCTATGAATCAGCAGCATATGCCAGGTCCTGGGGATTGGTAGATGAAGTGCAAGGGGCTCTTCGCGAGCTGAGTCCACGACTAACGGGGATGCCCGCTTTAAAATATCGATTTTCCACGCATAAGTTGCCCTTGGCCCCTCCCAACATGCTGGTCGTTCTCCCCCGCAGGTTCAAACTCTGTCCTATCAATAACACGACTGCTACCTGAACTCTACAATATTTCCTCGTATTTCTCTCATTCATTATCTCTCTCACTCACTCTTCAACACCCTGCTCCCCCTGATATCCCCCTGACAATCATCTCCTCAGCTCTACCGCACTTCCCAACGCTAATATCCTGCCACGCACTTTGTTCTGCTTTTCCTCCTTCATCCCTTCACTTCATCCCTTCACTTCATCCCTTCCTTCTGTTATTCACCCCTCAACCCCCCTCCCCCTCCAACCTAACAGACACAAAGACGACGAGCTTCGATTTTTAATCTCCTCCGGCGCCAAATCATGTCGCGGAAAAGTGAACCCGACTCCCGGAATAAAACATCACGCACATCCAATAAACATTCCACTCTATACACCTTCCAAATTCATATATATGATCACACCTCTCTTTCAGCCTATCTAACGCATTCAGTAACAATCTGCTTTATCTATAGATTTTTCATTGTTCTGGTGATCGTCAGACATTGATGGCTCCGGGGCAGAAATTTCGGTTTCTAAAATGTTTGCAATAAATCCAAATATGTGACTCAGCGTTCTTGAACTCAGATTTGTCGAAAATAAGAAAGGCAGGCTGAAAATATTCCCAGATCCTTTACTTTTGCTTTTAAAGAAAGACTGGATATTATAGAAAAGACTGGATTAAAGAAAGACTGGAATTTGGTTTTCTTCGAAAAACATTTCAAGCTGTATTTCTTTTCCAATAAAGTTATAAAATTTTGATTGAAATTCCTATTGAATAAAATTTGTAAAATAATGATCATAAGAATCCATATTTTGATGAACCTGATGTTTTAATTTTGATTTGTATGTTGTCAGTACTGAACCTAAGTAATGTTCAACTTTTAGGATGAATAAATTGATCGAATTTCATTTAAAATCGTGAAAAGTTTATTAATGTATCTAAATTTATTGAATCCAACAAAATGAAGAAAATTCATAAATGTATATTTTCTATATTAAGTCTATCTGATTCAGCCACTCTTTCAAATATACAATTTGCCAGCTTTCCCTCAACCATGAGAATCATTAAACACAATTTTATTGGAAAATTTATCAAATCTATTCGATTCAGCCACTCTTCCTATTCATACCTTTTCTTTAGCTCATCAAAACCCATCTGTTCAAACTTTGACGTTAACATTTGTTGGGTCAAGCATTTTATTGTAATACAGTAAATCACCAAGAAAATTAATCTAGTAATCTCGAAAAATATTACTACAATTACGTCGGACCTGCATACTTTCTCTTCAGCTGCATCAAAGATGCAGGCTCTGCTAGCGCGTGTCTGTGATTAGATGTGACTGGCTGGCTTCGTTTGCTTCTGCCTTGGGTTCGAATCTCATTCAGCCATGGATTTTTCTCACAATTCAACAATTCACCTGATCCCACAAACAAGTTTCCAGACTCATTTGGGCAATAAAAAACATGGGACTTCCTTTTAAACATTCAACTCATGTGGACATCATCCGCAATAAAAAAGCCGATTTATTTAACCTTGGACGTTCAAACATTGGAATTCTCTAGTAGTTGATCATGATCAAAACCGAATTCAAGGAAACTCATCCATGCTGCAATAAAATTGGAAACAAACACGGAAGCGACCCCCAAGAGGCACGTGACAGAGTGATAATGGCGGAATAGTCGAATGTTGCCAAAAGAGACAAATGAGTGCGGTAGCAACCACTATCCGAAAAGTTTCGCCAGACGGCAGACAGACACCCCTTATTCGTGCGTCGTAAATCGACGCTAAAGTTTACGGCGACGCTTCTGTACCGACGCCGGCTCTTTTCACTTTACGACGACTTAATCAGCGTCTAGAGACGTCGGTATCTGTCCGTTGCCACCATCGTCCGACATTTTATCTGGCAATAAACTGGCGCAAAATCTTGGCTGCTGTTTTCACCTGAAAGTCGCGCCCGCTACTGATTCGTGACAAGCTTCGAAATTTGTCAAAAGTGCGTCATCAACATCGGACACTTGTCGCAGAAACCGCAAAAAGCGCACTACGCGAAACCCCTTCGTCTTCCGATCCTTATAGCATCTAAAACACAAAAAGCCTTTCCCGTCATTTACAGCCTGCGCCCTCACCACCATTTACAACTTCCCTTCGTTCCACCTTTACGTGAATTGACTGTTGAACGTATACTTTTCTTCACATTTGAGTGAAAGCTCTCGAAAAATATCACTACACTTGGGCCTGCATACTTTTCCTTTATAAAAGAATTTATGACGCGTCAACTTGCGTTTGTTGAATGCTTGATTGTGATTTGTTGAAACGAGACTCGTGTAGAGAATAGAATAACATTTATTTACATTCTCATAAAATAAACAAAAATGAACATTTTCATTTATTTATTTTATTTATTAATATTCATCATATATCATTGTATTATTGCAACAGAGGTTTACCAAACATGCTAATACAAAATTCATACAATGAATGCGTACTAGTCTATGTAAAACAATTAAAATATTTAAAAATGATTATCAAATTTTAAAAAAAATTCCTCAGTTTTATATGAGCACTTACTGATGAGGTAACAGCTTAATCTACTAAACAATTTTCCCATTAATATATTCATGTCTCTAAACAGACTACAATTTTTATTGGATAAAGCCCACACAGATGTGATACCTATGCATGAATAATGAGCTGAATTATGATGGGCGCTGTTTATGGGATGAAAATGGATTATTAATGAATTGGACCTACAGCTTTAGGTGAGTTTCGAACCACCAGGAAGTGTTTTGTACAGCAGAGAACAGAGTATTTTTGCTGGACAATCCAATCGGTCATCATTAAAAAGAGGGCCAAGGAGTTCGTAGCTTATCTTTGCCTGATTGAACAGATTCCTGCTATGGCTCACCGTTATCACTTCCAAAAATTCATACAGAATATAGTAGTAAAATTAAATAATAGAGGAAAATGAATCCCTGTTTTAAATTGTTACACCATTTTTTCTAGGCGCCAACTATAGTAAGCTTGTGATGTAGGAGGGAGTTTGTGACTTTTTTTGAAGTGCGCTAAAGCAAAGCAAGAATTTGACAATACATGGCGGTATTATGATGCACTGATCATGTAACTAATCAATAACTTAGTCTCCATAGAGGTGTGAGTGGAAATTCCTAAAAACGGAACTTATCACCAAAGATAAGTAGAATACGTAAAATACAGCACACAAAACGGGAATGTACCCCATGCCCAACGAGATTTTTTAATTAATTAAACTTTGTAGAAGTTATTCGTAAGGATAATAATAGGCCTAATAATAATAATAATAATAATAATAATCATCGTACGACCTGTCTGGCTGGCTCAGGTCTAGTGTCAAAGTTATCAGGTCGCACCTAAATAAGTTCAGGGCCTCTGACGTGACTTAACAACACTGTTTTTTTAGTTATTCGTGTATCAGATATATACATGATAAGTTGAGAGTGAAACTTGAAACTTACCAAGAAATTTATAATTTATTTGTGAATTGTATTTGTTTTGAAATGTTTCCTATGTTAACTTGGCAATTTTAACTGCTGTAAGGCTAGAAAATTAAATAAAGAAATGTATACTCACCTAATTGGGATCTCCAGTTGAAGTTTTGTAAAGAAAGCAGTTTTGGTCTATTAGCCTGTTCTAATGATTGTATTCTAGTCTTGATACATAAGTACCTTCTCATCAATATTTTTAATGCACTCGCAATCCAAATTTGGCGGAATGTGTTGTTAATAGTAGTTTTTAGACTATTTTAGACTGAAGGACAATATGTTTTATTCTTTCATAATTTGTTATTTCCAATTGAGCTTTGTAATTATTTAGTAATTATTTGTGAATTGTATTTATTTTGAAATGTTTCCTATGTTAACTTAAATTATTGATAATTTTAACTGCTGTAAGGGACTGTTCGAATAAAAAAAAATTATTTATGCCTTCTCTAAAATTTAAATAATGTTTTTAGTTTAGTACCAATGCCGCAATCTCAAATCAACAAGAGTCGTTCATATAAGGTTCAGATTATCTTCAGCCTGATATCTGCAAGATTCTAGTCTTCTCGAACGTATTGATAACAATCTAGCGGTATAGTTGGTTGAGCGCTTGTCTGTGATAAGATAAGGTGCTCTGGCTGGCTTCGTTTCCTGTAGCCTTGGGTTCGAATCTCATTCAGCCATGGATGTTTCCCATCATTCACCCATTCACCTCACTACCCACGCACAAGTTTCTGGACTCATGTCGGTATCATCCACAATAAAAAATCGTGTAATTGGGGTTTTCGTGATTCCAACAATAGCTTTTTGCATGGTAGGTGAGTAGGCCTATCTTTCACCATTTCAATAATAATTCCGTAATTTATTTATATCTTCATGATTTAACCCTAACAATCTTCATAGATGCAAACGTTTCGACCATATACTGTAGATCTAGTAGGCCTACGGTGTAGAGTAGACCATAAATGGTCCTCAATTAACTCACTCCTCGATTAAGTTTTATATTTGAAAAATGTTTCTCAAATTCATGATTGAATTCGTTCTGATTCATGAAGCAGTAGAAAGCAATAGACATTCATTGAATAGAATTTGGGCCAGAGTTGGAAAGCACCAAGTTCCGAGTGGGTAGAAGCGTGGGCTTGTCTGAAGAAGACATTTGAAACGCGTAGGTAATAAGCTAGTACAAAGTCAAACCTTGAATTCCATAACGAATCGGTCCTGATTCCTCATTGGCTTCGCGATCGAAGCTTCATGATCGAAGATTTACCTCTACAAAATGAATATTTTGCATGGAACCAATTTATAATAATAATAATGATAATTTAAAAAAATAATAGTAATAATAATAATCATAAAAATTTTATTTCTTGTACATGATATTTAAGATGAACTTAAGTTTAAGTATTTTTACTTAGTAATTTCTTGTTTTCTCACCTAAGAATTGTTTGTTTTATAATTTTTATTATTTTTTATCATTATCACACATTATTAAAAACACAAAGAAAACAATACACAGAAAAAAAAAGATACATGATAAAAAATAATAACAATTATGAAACAAACAATTCTTAGGAGAGAAAACAAGAAGTTACAAAGTAAAAATACTTAAACTTAAGTTCAACTTGAATTTCATGTACAAGAAATGAAATGTTACAAAAATATAACTGCAGAAATAATATTGCATGCAATTACTATTCAACATTATCTTTTGTTTTAACATGAAGCCTTGGTGAACATCTTTTTATTTCAATATAAACCTTTGGAACAGTGTTTGTGTGTGTATGCCAATAATTATGTGTATTATTTGGTTGGAAAAATGTGTTGCTTTCTTTCATGGAATAATATGGTGTATTGCCACCACAGGGCCTCAGACTTTAACATACAGATACTCTAGTTTTGTATTTTCCCGGGACAATTTCGTTATAAGTGGATCGGAGAAGCAGTATTTATGAGTTAGTATTTATGAACGTTTTAAACTAATGCGATTTAATAAATTGCAGGCAAAACGTCTTTGTTAGTTCTTCAGGCCTTCAGGGTAGTAGCCAGATGATTATGGAAGGAACAAGTTTATGTGAGAAATATATTTATCCAAGTTATGCCCTTGATATTGAGTCCTGTCAATCTTAATTTTGAAATGAAACCAAATAAGAATAAAACAAAATGAATAAAGTTGAAATAAAAAATAACAGTAGCCCAAAGAACGAACAAAGAAAAAGCAGTAGAAAGAACAGTACCAAAGAAAGAACAGTAGCCCAAACTACAACAATTAAAGTTCCAGTGAGCAGGGGTATAAGGCGATCAGCTAAAGATACGGAAAGACATTCTCAAAAATGATTCCTAATATAAAAAAAGATTTCTTGGGTTAGACTTCAATAGATATTCAAAGATTTAATTGCGCTGGAAGGAAGTTGTCAACATTGCAAATTTCATGTTTTTCATTGTTATTCATGTATTTTTGGAAAAATCTACTTTTTCCATTAACTTGAGGTTTTTGAACATTATTTGTGATTCTTCCTTGAAAATGTGTTTTTGGGAATGAAGTGCAGTAGGTGTGGATTTATAAAAATGAAGAGCTTTTACGAATAAAGTACTTGATTGACGTACTCTATTAATTGCCTTGAAAATGAACCCCGTTCCTTATTACTCCAACAACGAAGAATTCAATTTCCAGCCTCATATTTTTGATAATTGGCCGTAATATACTCGGCGCCAGCTATAATTCAACAAGTGTAGCAGCAAATTTAGACGTTAATAACGGCGTAACGAGGTCGTTACGTTGTTTAGCGAAAAGTTAAAAGCTTCAAGGCATCGAAAAAGACTTTTTTATCATTGGCATAGAGGTGGAGCAGTGCTTTTTTCCTTTCCTTGTTCTCTTACTATCGATTAATTAATCCATTAAAACCTGGAGTAAGGTATTGAAAAGTCTGTTGTTTCCTAAACCTTGTTGAAATTCTCCATGAAAATTTTATTGGAAGCTTTCCGAGTCACACCTTCCAGGAAAAATTGAGTAGCTCTGGCTCTTTTTTCTTAATCTTTTTCTTAGGGTACGGTATTGCTTCTCTTGGAAGTCTTAGGTGGTAAGCCTCTTATTATTGTAAAAAAAGCAAAAAATTAATTCTGGATGAAAATGTGAGTTTGAAAAGTTCACTGTGGAGTATGTTATTCTCTACAGAGGAGTGTTACAAGACATCTTGAAATTACTACCATAGTTTCACCATAGTGTTTTCAAGAAAAAATTAATACTGTACAATAAAAACCAGGAACCACTCACAATAAACTATTATCATAGACGCTGGAAAGCATGATTTCATCCTTGATGAAACCAAGAATCTCAACTTGATTGTTGAAATAATTTATCGATTACTCAAATATTAATAGTTTTTGTTATAATTTTAAACTATCATTGTTGAAAATAATATTAGTTGAAAAATTTTGAACATAATTTTAATAAAACAAAAGAAAGAAATTTATGACTAAATACATAGAGCTCAATGCTCAGTGCACGTGTTTAGACTACTCATATACCAGATACTTCAATTGATAAGAAAATAAGTTCAGTCCATGAATACTTTTTATTTAAAGAATATTTCAATGTATTAATTTGATGAATCCTCCTAAATTGACGTCCTCGATTCATTGATTTGTTGGATTTTAAAGACTGCAATAAAGCAAAATATGATAATTATCAAACTGATTAAGGTGATTAATTTGAGTTTGTCAAGTTTTTCGAATCGCAGCAATGTACCTGGTTCCTGGTAGTGATCCTACCATTTATTGCACTAAACTGCATGCATGAGCTACGAACATTTGAACTTTAAAAATATTATCACTGTGGAGTACGTTATTCTCTGCAGGAGTGTGATAAACAGGCATCTTGAAATTACTACCAGAGTTTTAAAATAAAAATTTTTAGAAAAAAAGTAATTTGAAAATTTGATGATTTTTAAAAACAAATACTGTATAAAGTTGATAATAAAATAAAAGTGAGACAGTACTGTGATTGTGATTGTGAACAAAGGTCTGTGGTAGAAATGATGGGAATAGGACGACCAGAAAGAGATAAGTGGAAAGACAGTCATAAAAATGATTATAAGACGATTATATTCTAGCGAGTTAAGAGAAAGGAACGTCCAGGAGTAATAAAATCTAATAAAGAGTCATGGGATACGCTGTCCCTTGTTAAGCTCGGAGTAGTCTCTTTGCTTTAGCCCAGTTTTCAAATTCTGAATGCTCTTAAATTGCGGTTCACAGAAATTGGCGAAATACGCTGCCCTGTAGAAAGAGGCCAATGATTTCTGGTGTCAGAGAAATACGGCAGAATGAATTACTACAGAATGCTTCGTTTTATTACTGGCACCAGTGATTAGACAAGAAAATTATTACTTGGCCAAATTATTGTTACTCGCCTATATAACGAATCCAATAAACGGTTCACGAAAAAAGTTTTCTTCTCTTAGATTATTCTCCTTTGTCTAGATTGGGGCCATATATTTTTCAGTTGATTTTCACTTCAGATATTGGTAGAAATATGCAAAAAATATTCCTAACATGCACAGAATCAGGGACTAATCCAAGAATTACTTCGGGAGGAGAGAATATCAAGTGAGAAAATATTTTCATTTTCCCCCGGGGGGGGGGGGGGGGGGGGAGAAGTATCTCAATAAAAATAAATATATAAAAGATCCTAACCCCCATAAAAAACACAAATACTAATAATTAATTTCGTAATAATACTTTAATTTAGTATTTTTTTTTGTGCAGGATACATCCCCTTTATATCCCCTCGTTCTTGCCCAAACAATAGTTCATATTACATTTAAATTCTGTAGTTTTCAGAGCGTACCAACAACAAAAAACTAAATCTTTGCTTCAGCTCTGTGGAAGGCGAATGCAAGATACCGTCCGCTACTCAACAGTTTATTGCCTCGATTTTGTTAGAATTATATCAACAACGATCTTAACGTTTCCAAATTACATTGCTGATCCATTAAACCATTCTGATACACTTCTAGCGACCCTGACAAATGACTTTTCGCCAAATAATGATGTGACCTTTGTCAGATTTTTTGATCATTTAAAAGACATTTCGTGGCTGCGGAGCATTGTCGTGTTTGCAGACAATTTCTGAAC
Source organism: Conomelus anceps (assembly GCA_948455865.1). NCBI lineage: Eukaryota > Metazoa > Arthropoda > Insecta > Hemiptera > Delphacidae > Conomelus > Conomelus anceps. The sequence continues at coordinate 28,362,579 of OX418216.1, forward strand.
AGACAGCGATAGGATTTACTGTATCCGTATCGAACGTGAGAACTGAAGCGTTGTCCAGCTGATAATCACGACATCTAGACGTCGCGTGTGATCATTATTTCAGGACCATTTTGGAGGGAATGAAGAGTCGGTCACGAGGACACTGTGAACAGCAACGTCAAGGATAAAAAAAAGGAATAGAAAAAGAATGAAGAAAGTCGGTACGAAAGGAAGGAAGCAAATAGTCGGTGTCGTTTTATTCCCTTGCGTATTACATCTCAAGGTCAGACATCTTGCTTCGCTGGAATCCTTGTACTGTGTATATATATAATCCTTGGATTCCTTGCAATAGTAATCTATATCCACGACCATTGTACGAGGTAGCCTCCTGTAGAATCGTTACATCAAGCTCGTAGATACAGCTGTATTCTGTTTTTTTCCTTTTCTAAATAGAACAATGCTTTTTACACCCAACAATATTTCAGGCATTCAAATTATTATAATTTTTTTAATGAATAAATGCATAGCAACCGTGATTAAATTTCTAAGATTTGCATTCCTTTTTCTAAGCATACTTCTGATTTGATTTTTCTTAGGCTTGTCATCCTATACCTCGTCTTAGTTTTTCGCATATCGCATTTGACAGTGGTTACACCTACTTATCGTTTTGTCTATAGTTTAAGCCACCAAATTGGGCAGCTCTGGATAATTGCAGTGTCGTCAGATATGGGACCGTGCCTGCAACTGATAGTAGAGAATCACCAACTTCAATGCACTAATTGACCCTACTCGTAACATGTTGTCTATATAGTTGTCTCACGCTGGTAGTCACATGGTTTGTCACCACAGCGAGTTGTTTTTTTTTTTGCTGCTCATAATTTTGTGGTGGGAAGTATAGTAGTTGTTACTTTCGTCGTTTTACACAACATTGTATTATACCGTAATTGAAATCACTATTTTCATTTCTATTCAATTTCATTTCTGATTTGCATTTATATTTTCATTCTCCTAGCATATTTTTATTTATTTAGCAGAAATCAAGCAATGTTTTCTTTCAAAATTCAACATTTTGAGAGTCACTATTTACACTCGTTGATGATTCAAACATCAATTTCGATAATTCATATGGTCATAAAATAGAGCTTAGATATCGGCTTCCTAATACACCTGAATACACGCTTCCATATAAATGCCATTACTTCAATACTAGTAACAATTGAATAATACTGTATAACAATCAATTTTGAATTAAAAATTATACTTCTTTTTTGATGATACCCACATTAGTCTGAGAATTGTGTATGAGGGTAATGAGGTGGATGATCACACAAAATATGCCAGGCTGAACGGGAATCGAACCCGTTACTGCTGGAGTAACAGTACAGAAAAGAGGGCCTTTTTGATGCTTTCTCTTACTTTTCAGTGGTAACAGCATAGTAGCAGTCAAGGCGTGTAGAATATAGATATATTTTATATTTCTATAGCTTTCTAATTTTCTACACCTTGGGTAGGAGTCAGTCAGATAAGTAACATTGACCAAGTAACTACAGGTTCGTGTGTGAATCAAGAATCACAAGATGCTTGAAAGTTCCAACTATAAATTACTATTGAAGCTTAGAAAAATATAGGTAAACATCTTTTTCCATTCATTTGTTGGCATGAGGAAAACCCAAACTGTCAAGTGAAATTCTACTGAATATTCAGATCGCTGTTATCGACACGAGAGTATCATTTATGAAGTTGTACTTTGAATTATAGTTGAAGTTGAATTGAATGCTTATTCCCGAACTTTGTCTGAGCTGGTAAACATTTCAAATTTGGCCTGACGAGAGCATTGTAAGCAGCTCTCGTTTACGGGTCGAGTCAAAACGCCTACAGCTTTTTTAACAATGTAGAGTAGACGAAAACATGGCCAACATTCTGTTTTATTGTTCGACTTCCTGCAATACTCGTTTCGGGTTTTGTTAATTAGTCACGGGCTCCTAGTCATTTTCAAAAACAATACATCTGTCATTCACCGTCACTTATAGAACATGGGAAAACCTTATCCAGCTTCCAAAACAGCAAAACTCCATTGAATTTGCTTTATAATCTATGGATAATTTACAGAAAAAAAAAATGCTTCTCAGATTGTCGTGTGGTAATAATGACAGATATAATCAAGTTCCTGATTTAATCCTCATTCAATCGTCAGCGTGAGTTATTGTAGAATATTGATACAGTAAGGCTCCCACAATTCTGACATTACAAGTTAATTAGGGCTGAAGGCAGCTCGTTTCACAAGGAAAACATTGGAATTTTAAACTGCATATGCTCATAGAACTTCATCCTTTTATTTCATCCTTATTACTACACATTATTCAATGAAATAAAAAATAATTTACACTGTAAAAAATATTTAAAAATAGCCTACATAATTAGGAAATACTAAAGAATGCAGGCAATACTAAAGAGCAAGCTCGAGCTTGGGGAAGAGGCTCGCCGTACTTGGAGGGCATGCTGAAAAAAATGAGTCAAATTTAATTAAAACATACGAGGGTACAGATAAAGTCGAGTTTCAAGTACGTTTAATTTATTCATTCAAGCCGACTCAATGAATACAATCAAATTAATAGGATTTAATAGGGGAATTGACAGGATTTCAGCCCAAAACTGCATCGTTCACAAAATTTCAACTGAAGACTCCAAATATTTGTAGATATAGTCTGAGTCTTACTTGAAATTTTCACTTAAAAAATATTTAAATTTATTCCTTTTTGGTTGAAGAATAGTATATGAAAGTATATTAAGATGAAGCAGATCAAGCAATCTTTGAAACAGTACAAAGAGATTGAAATTTTATTGGAACTTTAATAATATTGAAAAAACTCTTCAAATCTTCATTAGATAGATTTTTTTCTCAGTTTAATTCCATGATACTTTGTACATTGAACTGCGCATTATTTGGAAAAGAGGCTACAAAATTTTCAAATAGAATTATTCTATCTCTGTGGCTGATGTCTCTGTTATTTTTAGTAAGCCCCCCCCCCCTTAACTTGAGCAAAAAAGTTTATTTTGTTTATAAAACAATAGATTATTATAATATAACTGATAATTTGTCAGAATATTGGACCAAGTTGGGATCGTGCTTTCATTTTACTCCCATGAAGGACCGAGAACTACTACAAACTAAACAGATGAGCCCTGCGTTTCAAATGAGCCCTGCCCATGTGAAGAATGGAGAGCACAGTAGGCAGTTGGCACTCCAGAAACAGACACTGCAAGTCTGCCAGAAATGCAGCTGTTCTCCACTCTTTCATTCTATCCTGTTAGGAAAGCTTCATAAAAAACACAGAAAAACAATACAAAACCAGAACAATGAAAATGTGCTGCAAGAGCTGAACATACCTGGGCTGTTCTTCAACCTATATGCAACGCTGCACTCGATGCATCTATTCAGTAGTTTTTGCATTTCCTCTCAAAGTGCATAACCTCTCATAGTTTTTATCTTACTCAGGTGGAATAGTTGAAGTAAATACAAAAGGGTCTACGCACTCACTCAAGGAGATCATTCTCCTCTTTCAATGCAGGCAAAGCCGTTCAACTCTACCTTCAATGTGAAATCAATGATATCACCGTTGTAATTGAAATCACACGCTATTGTAAACTGAAGTTGAATGAACGAGCTACAAGAAGCTGCGGAATATGAATATAGAATACGAATAAGATGGAGCTTGGATATTATTATATTGGATGATCTGTGCTGTATGAGACTTTAAAACTTATAAAAACGTATAAAACTCTATACGTACTCCTATTGAACATACCATTCTATAGTATTTCCATACGGAAATAAGAATGGTTATTAAAAATGATAAACTGAGCATTTGAGATTGACTCAAGGAATAAAGGCTTAATTTCGAGTAACGAGTACAGTAAATCTTTTGGAAAATGAAAAATAATATTAATTTAATAATAATATTAATATTAATTTCTAGTAGCATAGTCTGTAAAATATCACGATCTTTATTTATCTATTTATTTATTGAGTATACATTCATGAAAGCAACAGGTGTAACCCCAATCCTGCCTTCCCAACTTAAGAGTAATGTAAAAAAACATTAAAAATCGTAAGATTAATTCTAATTCTAAAAATGTTTAATAATAATAGCATAATGGTGATGATGATGATGATGATGATGATGATGATGATGATAACAATGGTGATGAAGACAATAATGATGATGATGATGATGATGATGATGATGAAGGTAGTGGTGGTGATGAAGATGATGATGATGATGATGAAGATGATGATCACAATAGAACTTTAGTAGGTATTGAACAACACTTTTAAACAATTGCGTCTGAAATAGCTTATAATTATCTTGACGATATATTAATTAATTATAGAATGGATGCTACTGTAACTTTATTGATTAATCGTTTTATAATTAATATAGTTTCAAATAATTATGAAAGTTAATAGAACATTCTTCTTTTAATGATTTTGTTAGTAAAATTTAAAAACAAGTTGAAGTTTCCAAATTTCTAGATGGAAGACTATCTTAAATGATAAAAACATGAAATATTCAATTGTATTCTTATTAATCATAGTATCAGATAGGTATAAAATCAAAACAAAAACAAATTGATATAAAATGAAAATCTAATTTGATAGGAAATAAAATAAAATGTATTAACTATAGGATAATATTCAATCAACATGATTAAATGCACATTAAAAAGGGAAAACAAAGAAAGCGAACAAGATAAACAAGAAAGTATAGAGTAGTATGATAAAAAGCGCCTAAGAATTAATTTTAATAAATAAATTAAATGATAAATAAATGAATTATAAAAAATAATGAAGAATAAAACAATATAATAATATCCATAGAATAATAATACTAATTCCTTATAATATTCTCATTCTAACCATTTTTATCCTCCCCATGAGGCTGCAATATACTGTGTACATTTTTTTCTCTCAAAACTCCTTGTAGTGAGCACTTTCCCACTTCAATTCTGTAGGTTTATAGTAAGATTTGAACTGGAACTGAAAGAAAGCTAAAATATTCTGTATCAAATCAACATTTTATTTTAAAACCCCTTGTAGTGAGCACTTCCCAAGTCCAGTTCTCGAACTTTATAATAAGATATATGAGCTGGAGCTGAAAGTGTATATTGAGCAGTGAGCAGCGCATATAGTTTTTAATGAACAGCACTGTTTTGAGCGCGACCCCGGTCCGGGCTGGAGAGCTGGCTGACTTCCATGTGCCCTCTAAAAGTTGTCAAGGTCACTAAGGATATAAGCAGCTCAGGCGGCCAGGATTCCTCGTATCGCCAGGACCGGCCAGGCCAAGCTGCAATGCACGTAGGAAGGAGACTCCGGCACAAAAATAGTAGAAAACAACGTCTTTATTGGATATATTTTATCTGCCGCTGCAGGAATAGCAGTGGTATTTTTAAATCACCCTCTCCCTGCTTCTCCCTTGCCCAGTCAACACTTTGTCCTAGGTTTAACCTTGAATCTCCGGGAAGCTGGAGCGGCATACTGAAAGCATGATGAGAACACTGCTTCCTGTCATTAGTTTTTTCTCACTCTTCCGTTTATGTTGTGACTGTTCTTTTTCTAGACTCACCCTTTCGCTCTTACTTTCCATTTAAATTCTTGTCTGCTATCTGCTTTCTCAGTCAAGGTCTGCCACTTTGCTTATAATTGAACCACTTTGATTTGAGCAACGCTTTTTGTTTCTTTTAAAGGAGGAACACAATTTAGGTCAAACAGTTTTTCAATTCAATTCGATACTCAATTCAATTCGACAGTTTTTCAAAATAATAATAATAATAATAATAATAATAATAAAATAATAATAAGCGTATGGCTTTTATTGGTGGGGAGACCCTTACAGGTAGTTCCACCTCCTTACTAGGTTATGTTAGTATGTTATGGGGAACATGATGGGCCTACTATTTTGGGTGCTTCCAGTGATAGACGAACGTGACTCAAAGCAAATGTAACTTGAGTATTTGGTTCTTCTCTCTCCTTGGATGTACTTATCGCTTATATCAGTCAGATCTTCGTCTCTCGCACTCAATCGAGAATCTTGCAGAATGTTCTGGATTTGGTTCTACTATATGACCTTCCACGGCCTTCTCGAAGCATCTCCATTTATCTGGTGGCTTCCAGTACTTATGGGATTACCTATTTTAGAAGTCCACGTAAACAAGTTCAGCTGAGTTGGTTGTTTGATCTGTTCAAGGTTCGTGCTCGCGTGACAGATTACGAATCCCGTGCATGTAAAGACAGAATACGATTCCAGTTGGAATAGACAGTGCTCGAATCCAGTGTAGTTGCAAAGACAAGTGTATACTATCCGTACGGCTTATTGACAGGAAAGACATTGTGCTTTCGCATATTGAGTGATATTATTTTGGATTATCAAATTCCGTATCAGATTGTGTATTGTAATTGTTTAACTGTTCTTTTTGATATTTCTTTTCACCTATTTGTACTGTTAATTGGACATTTGTTTATTTGATTATCGATCGGCCTATAATTAATTAGTAATTAATTCTTGTACAGTTACCAAAAATCAGTACTAGCTTGACATTGACTGGTCTGTTTTCTTTCTTATTCGTTTTTATTGCAATTAGTGTGTGTTAATAGACAATTTGTGTAAATAAAGTGTGACTGTTAACTGCAGTGTTGCAAGCCTTAGCTATAGAACCCGTAACAAGAATATTCCAATATTTGGAATATAAGTGATAGCCGTCAGCCATAGCAGGTATCTGTTTTATCGGTTTTCGGTTTTTTATATCGTTGTTCTTTGTACCTTTATCTGACTGAGCAGATACCTGCTACGGCTTACGACTATCACTTCTCTTAATTACTGCAATTTTAAAAGAAGTATATTCTTGATGAATGGTTAGATGACTACACGAACAATCCGTTCTGTCTATTGATCCTTAGAAAATGTAAGTTTTAATACAATGTCTTACATTTGAACGATGCAAGTTAGTATATTTACGGCTGCCCTTTGGGCAACCCCAGTACAGAGTAAATTAATGAGATGGTCACTTCAGCGCACTGCAGAGAACAGTAATTATCCAACCAGTTCTACAATTCATACCCTTCTACAAAGTAACTCACTTGTACAGTCTTACATATTCTATGTTGTATATTGTGTTTTACAACCATCATAATTTGTGGTTTTGAATAATCATTACTACAATTTTTCCAATAGGCTATTATATAAATGTTAATAATGATTTTAGTTCTTCCAAAAGACCTAGAGACTTGAAACACCAAAAATATTGATTGTTTATTGTGAATAGAGAATCACGCTTATTTTAGCATGCTGAAAATTCATTGGTTATTTCGGGGACACTTCGTTATTAGTCTACATATTTCTATTCACTATTTTATAAAATTCTCCCCACCATAAAAGTCATACGCTGATAATAATACTATTTAATGCATTCATAACTTCTGTATTTATTATTTGAACATTAAAGCAAACTTTAATTTTTATTAAATATTCCAATCTTTATTTCAAAGTTCGGGTTGCTTGAATGCTCGAGGCGGCTCTGGTAGCGCAGTTTGCTGGAGCGCTTGTCCGTGATAAGATAAGGGGCTCTGGCTGGCTTAGTTTTCTACAGCCTTGGGTTCGAATTTCATTCAGCCATTGATATTTCTCATCATTCACCCATTCACCCCATTCCCCACGCACAAGTCTCCGGACTCATGTGGGCATCATCCGCAAAAAAAGGCTATGTAGAAAACGAATCAATCCCGTTATCGTATATCTCTCGTCCAATGTTGAATCATTTTTTGATACATCCATTGTCTAACTCCAACTTACTGAAACCCGTTACGGGAAAATGGGGGGAGCCAGGATTTTGTTGTCGGGAATTTATGGGAGGTGGTGGTGAAGGAGGAAAGCCTGATTATCCTGGGGCAGATAAATTGTGTTATTTTACATTTCAGAAATTTTCCAGAATCTGAATTTCACCCCAAATCGTCGTGACAAGTGGCCAAATTAATGAATGCCTATTGCCTATAGCCTGTTTTAAAATAATTGAATTATAATAAATTCTAAATTCATGATTATTATAATAAATATTGTTTTAAACTATATAATATGTATATTTTCAACTAGCTTTCATGCTTTATTATTTCTCGCACCATCTCACTCCACCCTTCTTCAAAAGGCCTGCATGCAATAAAGATGCATATCGGCTTATATTGGGGCAAGTACTGGGTGTCGAATGTTGGTGCAGAGATGCAAATGAGAAGGAGAGTAGGCCTAACGTCGTCGTATCTTATTTCTGTAGCGACCGAAAGCTGACTGTCTTCTACTGAACAAGTAATGGAAATCATGATTTTGAGGGCGGAAAAATGACAACATTCCTATGCAAATCCGGCTCTGCTCACAGATCCGAGAGTGATTTCTTTTTACAGCTGCAATGGCCCATTATGGACTGCGCATTGTCAAGCCCAGAAAACTGCAAGATCTCAGCGTAGGCCTATTCCAAGTAGCTATAAAACGATATGTTTCCATCTACGCAGATTTATAATGGCTATTATTCCATAAACTGGAGATTAACTGATACGAATGGTGGGGTGTGCCCTTGCTGTCGGCTATGCTAGCAACATGCTTTCTCAATTTCATATGTCAACACTGGAATAGAGTAGCTCTGAACTACTTCTCATCCGCAAATATATCTGCCCTTCTCTACTGTTCACTTACTTTCTTCTCATTCATGTGAAGAACCAAAACATATACAGCTAAATTATATTCATTTGTCATTTAGAAGGGTTTCACTCCGCTATCATGTAAAAAGCGGGAAAACTTCCCCTTCCACTGTCATAATATACACTTCCCATTTACCAATATCAGATTTTTTAAGTTGGATAGTTGCCAAACTACAACTTAATATTGTGCAACAAACGAAATTATTTTTCTCTGCAATCAACTGTCTTCAACTTGCTTGTGGAATAATATATATGCTACATTTTTATTTCCTTCAGGCTATTCAGAGTGTGGATGTACTATGATTCCTATATATAGGCTAATAAGTGAGATTGATGTCCTAACCATTTTCATTAATGAAACGCGAGAGACTACAGTTTCGACTGTTACGCCATTACCAATCTCAAATAACTAAAAAATAAAATACAGAGTAACAGAAAATTACCCGTTCTTAGACAAACGCTATTGGTTAAAAGGCTAGAAACCTCTCATAGGTCTAACGCTACGATGGAGGCCTGTAATTGGCCGACACTAGGCACACCCTCTTGTGAAAATCTACAAATTTTGTCCCAAAACCAACTACCCATAAAAAATGAATAAACTCAAAAATATTGAAGGTCAATAGTTCGTTCAAGGTCGAATAACTGCAAGAATAGAAAAGTAACAGTTGAGAAACAAAATAAATAACTGTAGAAAAACATGTTACAGTTATAATTGAACGATTGATTTCGATCTATTTTATAATTGAACATGATTAGTTGTGATGAAGTGGTTGAAATTAATTTAGTCTAGAAGTATCATAGGTAGAACTGTGTACGATGGAGGTCTGTCATTGGCTGACACTAGACACTCCCCCTAGCAAAAAGAATGGCCTACCAATGCGAAGCAAGTATGAGTAAACAAGTGACCAGGAGACCAAACAGAGACCATATTCGGCTACATCGTATTTTAGTTTTAGTTTTTTAATGATGTAACAGTCGAAAATATAGTCTTTCCTGTTTTAATGATTGAAGTGATATGGACAACATCAGTCTTATTCATTATAAATAACTACTACGATATCGCCATCACCAGCACCAAGAAGATTGATTGAATAAAATTAAAAAAATTATTTATAGCAACATTGGACGCCTTGTATTTGTTCTGAAGAGTACTTTAACAGCCCTGTTTTGTTCAGAATACGGCTTTGAAATCCTGTTCTTTAAACAGAGTTATTTTGTAAATAAAGTTTCCGAAAGATAGTTGTAATAAATTGATGAGACATGATAAAATTACATGGAATGCACAGTTTAGTAGCATTAGGCGTCTTGCTCTGGTATTTATAACTCTGCTTTAAGAATACCCTATTTATTTAGAATACTTTAAGATTCAAAATACTTTTTAGAGAATACTTAATTAATTGTTGATTATTTTGAAAAACTTAAAAAGTATGATTTTGTAAACTGAATCTCAAAAGATTAGTGGTGATATTCAGTGACAAAATAACTTTTCCTGATGTGTTCGAATTTCAAACTTCTATTTTGGAATTATTAGAGAAGAAGAATTTTAGCTTTCCACCTCTCAAAACAAAGAAAGGTGAAAAGGTGAGTCATTGAATGTTATGTAGCTCAAGTTGCGGGCCACTAGACTTGTTCGATGCCGCTGCTGGCCTACAGTTTGGTTCCTGAACAACACAATATATCACGATTGGCCTTGTATTTTTGTTTACCAGTGTGGGTTGCTCACTGATGCGTGCCTTGCTGTTATATCCAGTGCTGCCAGCTGAATTTCGAAGCACTAGCTGATAACTTGAACTCTAAAATAAAACTATTCTTCTCTCGTGACGGCAGGAACAAGGAATATATCATAACTCAATCAGAATTCGGCTTCTATAGGCCTAAACTTGATAACTATCTGGTCCAAATGTCTTTCTGGGCGTAGCCGATGTGTATTCCTCAAATAGAATTGAAAAATAAAAAAAAACATTGCATAAATTTATCTCTCTCTTGACTGTTTAACATAAACACAAATCATTATATCATGTCTGTGTTGCTTGTGCATAATGTGTTAAGTCCAAAAATGCCAAAAATGGGATTATGTGACTACACTATCAAATGAATGTTATAGAAACGTTTGTGCATAGTGTGGTAAGTCCATATCCTATAATTGAATGTTAACTCATCTGTGCAAATTGTGATATGTAGTGGATTCTACTGACATGCTAGTGCAGAGTGTGTTAAGTACATATATAGCATTTTGCACAAATGACAATGCAGTTCCATTTTAGTGTAAAGTGTGTTAAGTCCAAATTTTATCAACTTGACACATTCTGCACTAACGACAGTATGAGCACGTGTCAATAAATATCAAGTTATAACCAGGTCATTGTCTTATCCGCTCTTAACCAGCTCATCATTTCTTATAAGCTGGTATAAACTGAATATTATTTTATTGTTGCAACATATTCAACAAAGCAGTGGGCGTTTTGATAGCTTACAAAGTAGTTCATTTATGTGAAACAATGTTTAGAAGAGGGTGGAAACTGGTTAAACTTGCGAAAAAGAAGATCAATTTGAAAGCTGTTTTCAACGAATCCAATGGAAATAAAGGTGAGATGATTTTCTATCTATATAACATTATTTATGCAGACCAAGGCTTGGCAAATTCACAATTTGTGAAGTTCTAGCCTCAAAACTTACATTGTTATAGTCTTAATATTATAATATTATGACAGTTGAAAATTCTTCATAATAAAATTTTAGTTTTGGTTCAATTTCTTTTAGTTTTATATAACTTCTTTGGAGTGTGAATTGTATTGAATTGTATTTTGTAAAGGAGGCAAAAAGGGTTCTACCTGTTGTCCCCAGCAATAAACAATTTATTTATTTATATTCACTCATGGATTATTGTTCTCCTTCCAATGGATCATATGGTGAATCTACCCATGCCATTACTCTGTTGCGACAGAGGCTACACAGATGTCACACAGAAATCTATGTAGGCTAGTACTATCAACACACAGATATATTAATAGTACTCGTTTTCTCTCTATATGTGTATCAACAATGCATATAGGGTTGACACAACAGTTGACACAAAAGCTTGAGACAAAAGTTCATTTTTTACTTTCAATAGTATATGAGGCTGAACTAGCCTTTTTCTTGACTATAATAGTCTATTCTTATTCCAATGTATCTCATGGTGTTTCAGCATAATCCAGACCTAAAACTGATATCGATTAGATTATTAGGACTCTGTCTTTTAATTTTAAATAATTTATGGTTGAGTTACACAAAGAGTAATAACAACGAGATAATAAAGAGAATAATAATGATGTATAATGATAATATAATTGATCAATATAAAACTGATCAATATGATATATTGACAATATGAATCTTTGTCCAAATGTAATATTATGCTGTGAATAATAAATTATATGTGCTTATTTTTTAGATAATCATGATGATAACATTGGAAGAACTTGATAATATGGACGATTCTGATGCAGATCCGGACTATGTTGATGAGACCGACTACTGTCCATCCCAAAGAAGATCCAACGGTTATCACATTTTTATAAAAGGAAAATTTCCTCTCAAGGTGAAACTTTTAACTTGCTTAATACCATTGAATCTGCTTCTACATCAAGAGTTATTGAGATTGGCAGCAAACCACCCTGTAGTGAAGATTTATTAGTGAAGGGAGGGAAAGACGCAAATTTAGATGAATCTGAAGAAATTTTACCTATTATTGAATCTACATCAACATTTCCAAGAGTCTATGAGATTGACAACACTCCAGCATATAATGGGGATTCATCAGTGATTGAGGGTAGAGATGCAAATGTACATGAATCTGAAGAAATTCCACTCACCAAGAGAGGGCAGCCAAGAAAACGTGGTATGAAAGGTGACACTCGAAAGTCAAGAGAGGAACGGAAATATGCTTTAAATTGGGGTCTAGAATACAAAACCTGTACTGAGGAAAAAAGTAGTAGCACGAAAAATGGAGCAATTCAACGCTTGTAGGAGTAGAGAAAAAATCATAAAACGTTATTTGAAGAATATTGGTCTATTGGAAATTTCAATAGAAGGTTGGACCTCATTGCAAGCTTAATAAAAACAAGAGACAAATCAAGGGTGAGAGGCACAAATACAACTAGTGAGAAATTTAGGCAGATAACTGTTGATTATCATGTGAATTTTGATGGAGATGAAGTGAAATTATGTAAGTCATGCTTCATGAAAGTTTTTGGTTAGAAGAACAGATTCATTGAAACAGTAATACAGAAAAGACGATTTTCCTCTTCTGGTATTATACAGTTGGACAAGAGAGGTTCTGCTGAACCAAAAAACAAATTATCCAATGCTGTAATTGAAAAAATCAAGGCATTCCTAGTATCAATACCAGCATATGAAAGTCTACTCATGTAGAGATAGTGACAAGAAATACATACCTTCACACTATACTTTAGTTCAGCTCTATGAGGAGTTCAAAATTAAAAATCCAGATGTGAAGGTGAGTCACTGCATTTTTGAAAGGGAGTTTCATAATAGGAAGCTATGTATTAAGAAATCAAAAGTTGACACTTGTGCCACATGTGACAAGTTGACTCTAAAAATTCAGCTGGGGGGTGATGAAAAATTAATTAATTTTAATTAAATTAATTTTCATTGATTTCTAAGACATTTTCAGTTATGGTTTATAGATTCGTAATAATGATAGTTGGAGAAGTTAAAGTTGAATTGTATCTCGATATTATTATTCTTCTGTTTTCTCATTTTGTATTTTTTTTTATTTGTAAGTTTTGTGAATTTTTTTCTGGCAATAATGATTTTCAACTTTAACCTTATCTGTAGAGACATTCAGAAGAAGTCACTTCTTTTATTAATATTGATAACTCTTTTCTAGCAGTGATTGTAAGTGTATGGAAATAGTATGTAGTATGTAATAGTGGGTGTATGCAAACAGTATGTAGTGAAAATTCAAGAAAAAGGTTCTGAGTAAATTGTGGAATATTTGAAGGAAGAGTATAAATTTTTCCACTTTATTCAACTAAACCTGAAGCATTACTTTTGTTTTTGCACCTCATTCCAGATATTATTAAACCTCAAATGACATCATTTTATTCCTGAACAAAAAAAAAAATGTTGATAGTGGAAAGCGTGTTAAGTCCAAATTTTTATGTACTCCGTGATAAAACTTTATCTTTATTATCATAAATGATTAGGTAATTTCCTTTTGATTATTATTTTAGTAGCAGCATACGTGGAGGTCAGTTGTGAGCTAGTTATATCACAATAATTCTCAAAACCGGATTTATGGTGGGTGAGTAAACTTTCAATTGCATTTATCTAAAAACTATGTTTTTGGACTTGACACATTATGCACAAGCAACACAGATGTTATTCACAGCTTGTAAGGATTGATAACTTAGTGAACATCACAAAATTTTGCTAGAACCATAAATTCGCAACACAATCTCTTGTGACATGTAAAGATTGTTAGTCCATTAGAACAGCTATGCTGTAGTGCTGTCCACTTCAAGAATACATTATTTAAATGGGAACATTCTATCCTTGTTAATCATAAGGCAGTTGCTAATGACTCTGTCCTACTCGCACTGAGCAACGCTGTCGAATTTTGTATGCTCGAGTCTTTCAGTATCGACTGTACTACTACAACAAACAATAATTAATATAATTTATCCATAAATGTGTATCGGAGCAAATTACAGGGTTATTCCTGTTATTACATCAAAGTGGAGAGCATCTCATACTTTAAGAATTTTCTTCGACATATAAGTGCAACATATATCAGGATAACTCTAGCTAATCTCCTATTTTAGAATATGTAAATAGTGTTATTTCAATAAATATATAAAACTTACAGTATCAAAAATAATTGAACTATGCAATAAATTGGTAATTTTTTGCAATTGAATTTTGGGATTGAATAATTGAACAATACATTGATCATTTTTATTCATTCTCTAATAAAAAAAGAAAATGTACAATAATGAAGTCATCACTATTTATAAGTGCAATCTCTAGATTGTAACACGTTCTCCAATGATTCATCTCAGTCAGTTTGATGATTGATTGCAATGTAATGCTTTGATTCTCAAAGAAAATTATTTTTAATTCTACGTATAGAAATTGTAACATCTCATCTTTCTAAAAATGTTGTAATGATTCTGTTCAGGCTACATCGTAGTTATAGACAGCATAGCTACATTTAGTTTTCTATTTTTATAAATTCTGTAGGTAGTCTACGTCGTTTATTACTAGTTTTATACTACGTAGGTCATTACTAGTAATAAAATACGTATTAATAATGGTATCATTTATTATTATTATTACTACTTCGTTTATAACTTGTCATGAATTTTCACTCACGTTGACGTTTCTCTATTATTTCGTCTAAAATGAGAGAAAAACAATGATGCGTCATACTGCCAGTCTCCACTACAAAACTAAAAACCTAAAGACGTTGTCAAAAATAAAAGTAGCTATGTTGTTTCGAACACTAGAATTAAAAAATTGAGTTGTCCATTCCACCATCGGCACACGCTCAATCGTAATCAAGTTTTTGTATGGCATGTTGATGAATAATCATTTTAAAGCATCAAATCCATAATTAATTCTACTATTCTACTATAACTTTCACCTGAAATTGAAACATGAAACGGTCTAAAATTCCAGTTTCCGGTTACCGGCTAACTGTAGCCTATTTTATCAGTGAATTTTATCTAGTGGTGTAAAACAATGCTGTAAAATGAGTTGATTCAGTCAAGCGCACGCGCATTCATTGTTAATTGTTAGCTGACGAACAGAGCAGTTGTCAGAGACGATGTTTTATTATGTTTATTGGAAATTAGCATTTCAGTGGCTTGAATGTTGCTGTTGACGGTGTGTACGGCTTGTTAATTTTGAAACTGTAGAACAGCACCAAATTCCAGGCGATGTATGTTGTTCGGCAGTCATTTTGGCGGGATAGGCTTTCAAGAGGTGTGCTCGCGTGCGTGAGAGCATTAGTGTTTAGATGTCGTTACGAACGCCGACTTTGTCTTTGCCGTGGAAATGATAACAGCAACAATAACAGTAATGGTTCGTGTGCTCTCGCGGATTAATTGAAGAAGCTGTTGGGATTGGGAACGACTGACAGAAGTGCTTCTGCTGGGGCCAAGTAGGATTATGCAAATGCTAGGAGCGAGAGATCTGCAACAAGAGTCCAATGCTTCTTGGAAGACACAACCGAGGTGTACGGATATCTTCTGTTGAGTAGCATAATTATTAGAGCACTACAACATCCCTTTTTGGACACCCTGTGTCCTATTCACAACCATCAACATCTTGTGGGATGTTGCGAGGAACGAGCCACCTAGGCGCGGGTGGAAGAAAGAAGGACATAACTGATCAGTATCATAATCATCATCATTTCACGATTGTCACCATTGTTCTTGGAATTCTGCTGGCGGCTTATCTGCCAGCTCTCTGGTACTCCTTCCTCTTTCCATTACAAGATAAGGTTACTGTCTGTTAAATGGTTATTTTCGCGTTGGCAGTGCTCAACTCCAACGGGAGTCTGTGTGCACCTTTCGTCTCCTCCGAGGTGATAAAAACATATTACCGAAACGAGACGGGCCCTACTTCACCCCTTCATCTACAACCCTCAACTTTCCGGACACCCTTTGCGTCAACAAGAGTTCTCCAGTGCACCCACTGGAAACGTGATGAATATTTAAGCGCACCCGTTCAAGGTTTGTTTCTGTGACCTTTTCACACATTTTTTACTCTATCGTGAATGCCTCACTCACCACCAGAATCTATAGATGGAATGCTTCAGAGGTTTTAAGGGTAACAACATCTTTTTTCGAATCGATGATGGAGGTAAGATAAGAATTGCGAGGGAAATAGTTATCCGATCGAATCAGCGGGATGTTTTGTATGAAAAGGTGGCTTATCCAACCTTTCATACATCATCCCATTGATTCATTCAGATTAGCCTACCATTTCCCTCGTAATTTTTATCTCACCATAAATGTTGAAACTTTTAAACCCTCTCAGACATTCCTCACCTAATCAAAGTTGGAAAACTTGTTCCACCTAAAACTTCTCTCATTACTACCTGTTAGCATCTAATACCGACAACGGACCCTTTATACAATTATCCTATAATAGACTGTAATTTCTCCTTATTTACCTTTTAAACTTCATCCTCCACCTTCATTAGTTACTTAAATTAAGGAATCAACATTCGTTCTTATTGTAGCAGCAAAAACAATATACTTTCATTTCAAGTTTTGAGCTTGTGTATTAAATTCATTCTCATCATCAGATAGAAAGTCTGTTTTAAGACTGTTGCTAATAAATCGTATACCATGAACAAAGGTTGAAAGTTGTACAGGCTCGGGTCTTTAATCTCGAATAATGTATTTCGATAAAAGATTGATTAATCACATTATTGTTAAATAAATAAGTTTTTCAAGAATATCAAATACTATCCACTATCCAAGCGAATATTTACTTGAAGTTGATGATTTAAAATGAAGGCTGTTAACAATATTATTAATACTGACAATATTATTCTATTTATGAATACATTAATGGCCACACTACTAGGAAAAGTGGTTAATTTTCATTTCTCAACATGCAAAATGACGTTTACTGTATGATTTTGCTGATAGAAATAAATTTATATTATTATTGTTATTATGTTTTAGGTTTGTTGCATCCTTTTTAGAGAGTTCCAAGTGGTTAACTTGGAAACAATTGTTTGCAAACAAGTCAAATTGGTTTACTAGTGGAAGAAGTTGAATAAATTTGAATATCAATTCAAAAATATATTGTAGTACCAATGGTATATTCTCATACAGGATTCTCAAAACATGCATTCTGTTATAATCTTGATATCAGAATTGAAAAAAGTAAGGTACAGTCCCAAAGCGGAGGTCGGTTGCAATATCTTGGCATTTAATTTAAACTGGATGCAAAAGCATGCTGCCACTAGGTCTCCATGAAGCCTTATAAGCATCGTCTAACTGGCTTTTGCCCCATGCTTGCTCCCCAACTGCCTGACTACAGAGAGATAAGCGGTCGTTTTTTGAATTTATTCAGCTTGTTTCAGCCTTTCTTAATGCGCGTCTTAATGTGCTTACATAATAGTAAACATACCGACCCTGCTAGCAACGACTTAAAACTGCTTTTTATTATATCTTAACGTTGTCTTTTGGTTATCAAACATGTTCTTTTATTGCTCATCTGAACCAACTTTTCTCCTGATAATTAGCAATGGTTATTTTGGCTTGAATTGAAACTGGAGTTTTGTTGAAACCATTTACAGTCATGTTAACCAAGTTTGCAATAAGGTTGCAGTGTTGTGAATATCATTGTTGCAGGCAATATACAAAATCCATTTGTCTTAAACATTTCACAAACAGGTCACTGAAGATGTGAATAAAAAATGATTAACCGTTGCACATTAATATGAATTACGATAAATCATAGATAGGTTTAACATTTTTGGTGGAATAACCTCCTTTGCAATAAGATTGCATACAATTCTCTAAATATTGTTACAGGCAATACTAATATAATTTATCACTGAGCACTTTATAAAAAGGTCACTGAAGATGTGAATAGTATTGAACTGCTTTAGTGCTACGTTATTAAAGTGAACTTATAAATTGATAATTTTGTTTAGAAAAGAATCAGTAATTGCACTTCAAAGTGAAATTCCTAGTTTGACTTGGACATAATCTAAAACTTGAATCTTTCATTCAAAAATGTGTAAAGAAAGCAGTATGTTTTGGCTATGCCTGTTGTATCTTTACTTGGTTGTATTTTGTTTAATAAACGAATAAATAATTACTTTTTGTACATCAATTGATTAATTGGAATAAATAAAAAATAGCTGGAATATCAGTGGTGGAATCACATCCTTTCAATATTGCATTGAAGTTATTATTTGTTACTGTAGACTATATCCGTAAGTCGGAAGTCTTCAGTTAAATAATATCAATAGAATTGGATGAAAAATCGAAGATTATTAACGTCTAAAGTTGTTTGGTGTTTGATGGAAATTCAAATTAAAAAAATATGTTTATATTGATTTTTTAAACTATTCATGTTCAAAGAAGACGAAATAGAGGAAATACGTCCTTGTAGTCCAGACTGCATATTGGAATTTTATTATGGTGACGAAATTCATTATTGAACATTTAAAGACCTTGCTCAAAATATCAAATCTAATTTCAAATTATCATTGGTGAGCGCATGGAGGGTGAACGCTTTCTCAATTAAGCTATCAATAACTTGAAGAATCAATTTCATATTCAAATTCAATTGGGGCAAAATCGATGTGTGTCTAATGCTCAATAAATTCCACTTTAACAACTAAACTAAGTCCCTCCTGGATATGTAGAGAGCTCACTTCGAAGTGTAGCTTCCCAAATGCAAGTAGCCTAATGTTTATTATTAGATTGTGATTCCAATTCAACCTTAGTGTCCTTATAGAGAAGCTATAGTTCATTATCATACAAATAGTTTTATTGCAGTCCTTTCAATTACAAGGGTGAACATGCGCCGCTATCATAGTTTCTAGAACATCTGTCGTCTTACACAACATGGGTTTTCAATTTCATTCATATGCAAATTATGGTACGAGGTCTTGATAAAGTAAGGATTATATTATGGGTACTTGTTTAAGATTACAGTTCAGTAAATCTTAAGAGTGATCGTAAATAATGATTTCAAAAGAGGAATTCATTCTTTCATTCAATTTTAACAACTACTATTATATTTATTGAAATAAGCTAAAAGTAATGATCCATTATCAAAACGTATACTTTTTAAATTATGATTTTCACTCTTATACTGAAGGGATGCATTTCACTTCTGAAGAGAACCTTCATCAGCCACTCCTTAGAAGTGAAGTGCATACATCTAGTATCTCCAGTATGAGAGAGTAAAAGTAATAATTTAAAAATAAGTACAGTATAAGTTTTGATATTAGATTGCTCATCAAGTATTTCAGATAAAAGTAATGAACGACTTTATTAAACATTAAAAGTCAGAAGAGATTCCGGCAATTTTTACACAGAAAGTATCCAAGTAGGCATATTATTAATAGACATGGATTTTCAATTCCAGTTGAAGAGATCACAAATAAACAAAATAATGATCGGAAACAACATAACCAATAATAAGTTGTATAATACAATAATAGCTGAAACTTCATTTAAACCAGTTTTTGGGTTTTAAACGTCCAGAATTATTCATCGACGATTTTCAGCTTTTCTCTGGGACAAGTAACTCAAACTCGCAATTCTACTCACTAACTTATATTACTTCAACATGTGTAGATCCAATTTACATAGCCATTCTCCAGTTCATAAATGAGAAAATGAATAACCTTTATTAGTCGGAAGTACAAAACATTTCTTACATAATATAAAATCTCTTACAGCTAATAAAAATGTTTGCATCCGGAGGCTACGTGAAGCCTGTGTGGGATTTCGTTTAATAGTGGATCTAGTAAAATAGTACAGTACAGTATTTGTATTGACAAACAAAGAATTTGAAATTACTAACTAATAAAAAGGTTTGCATCCGTAGGCTATGTAAAGCGTGTGTGGGATTTCATGTAATAGCGGATCTAGTAAAATAGTACAGTACAGTATTTGTATTGACAAACAAAGAATTTGAAATTCTTTCGATTCCTTCCAATGAGTCTATCATCAGTTCAGAACCATAGAAACTTAAAAACTGAACAATAGCAGAACTTTTATTTTCGTCAGGTCCTTGCATCCCAAGGAATTTAGGAAACACGTGAAATGGGTTGTGCACGAAACGTAAAGAATTTGGTAACTTTCATTTCATTTATAACTGGAATTATAAATTTATCTTGTTACATTTATTAACAAAGAAGTGAATGACTGTTCGCATTGATGCGTTACTTATGTTAACCAAAGTGTTTGATAATCTTATTCATGTTTATGCGTCCCATTGTCATTGTTCATTAGGAAAATGCCTGCTCTCATCTGTATGAGACTTGAGTCGACGCAATTCTGTGTACCCCTATGTGTAAAACTTGAGAACTGGTAAGTTACACAAGTTTAGACAAGAAGAATTTTTGCAACAGATAAGCTCCTTTATCCTTATCTCAAGCCAAAACTCCCCAAGCTGTTTCTCTTTGTTGTGAGTTCTATTCCCAATTCCAAGCCGAGGGGTTGTTTCCCTTTCTGTTCTACATAACCACTGCTCCTTTATCCTGTAGATCTTTTCTCTCATTTCTACTCCTTAATCCTTTCACAAATACTTCAAACATTTATTTCCTAATCATTATTAAATTGCAAAATCGAAATAAACAAATTAAACGAGTTCTAGGCGGAAAAAAATAATATCGTGTGGCCTGGCTGGCTCAGGTCTGGTGTCAGAGTTATCAGGTCGCACGTGATTAAGTTCAGAGCCTCTGACATGACTCAACGACTGTTTTTGGGCACCCGGGACCGACAGGATTAACGTGTCCTCCGAACACGCAAGTGGCCCGAGGTAAAATCTTCCAGTCATAACTGGGATCGAACCCGGGACCATTGGTCTAGCAAATCAGAACTTAACTAGGCTGAAAGAAATAAGAAAGAAAGTAAGCAAGAAATTGCTAAATCGAAATAAATAAACGAGTTGAAGGGTAAAAGAAAATTGAAGCGAAAATTCGTGAATTCTATTTATTCCCATACAATTTAAATTTTTATCATTCGAATTCTAATTAATACAAAACTTAAAATTAATAGGTGAGTCAATTCATATTAATGATAAATTAGACCACATAGATAATATGACAATTTTCATATTAAAAAAATTAAGTGCGTATGGCTTTTATTGGTGGGAAGACTTACGGGTAGTTCCACCTTGCCGCTTGAGCCATGTTATTGGAAACATAGTGAGCCTACAATTTTGGTTGGGTTCCGAACCACCGGGAAGTGATTTTACTCCAGAGAACAGAGTCTCTTTTTGCTGGCCAATCCAATCGGTCACCCTTACAGAGAGGGACCAAGAGAGCGTTGCTTATCTAATCTGATTGAACAGATACCTACTGCAGCCGTGCTATCTATCAGTTCCCTACTTCATAATAAAAACACTATAACGAGTGATCACTGATGCTCACTGTACGCTGCAGAAAACTAATCTCAAATCGTTATATTCTAGCAAAAATAGATTTTAAAAGCAATTAGTACGTCATAGATTTCCTGGAATATTCAGGAACATTTTCAGTATATATAGGATAAAAATGAACTTTTCATACACTAAGATCCTTTTTTTTTGCTGTTTAACGCACAGGGTTTCAAAATCCAGTTAATTTTCTAGAATATTCAGGAAATCGTTTAATAACTAGGAGATAAAAATAAACCTTCCATACACCAAGATTTTAACTTTTCTTTTTTGTTTGCTGTTTGATGCACAGGGTTTCAAAATCTTTACACATGTCAGTTGTTCCGTGATTCTGCTCGATTTTTCCCATCTTTCTACTGTTATAAATTCTGCAATATTTGCGTTTAGCAAGAGCATCTTAATGTTCTATTTTGAGTTTTATTTTGCGCATAACGGTCGGGAAGAGTATAACCATAATGTTCAGCCATCTTTGTATAATCTGCTCCGGCGCCTAGGCCTTAGTTGCATGATTTTGAGGACAGGGGAGTTCAAAGATGCCCCTATGTTTGGGATGTTGAACGAAGGGGATGCCCATATCTCTGTGACTCAAGTTATCTCTGCTCATAGTTTGGCACATCAAGTCCATATTTTTATTGGCTGCTTCGACAGAATCCGGGCTGTAGCCAATGCAGGATTCGCTGCCGCATCACCGTTCTTAGACTTCTTGTTTATTGCTATTTTACGATCAACCTCGTAATGGTATTTTTTATTTCGTGGACTTCAGCAGGTTTTATGTTTTATAACAGATAAGCGATATCTTCTCTAGGTTCGTGTGGCAAGTTTGGGGTAAGCCATGGAATAATGAAACTCAATTCATGAAAATCAAATTCAAGTCTGAATAATATATGAAACACCTTTAAAAATTCATCACTGAAAGATGTATGAAACACCCACAAAAATTCATGTTAGTCTGAATGTTGTATGAAACACCCACAAAAATTCATGTTAGTCTGAATGTTGTATGAAACACCCACAACAATTCATGTTAGTCTGAATGTTGTATGAAACACCCACAAAAATTCATGTTAAGCTGGGCATTCACGTTCCAACTTGCAGTACTGCTATAAATGGTCGATTACATTGGGATAGTTACTCGCTAAGCGAGTAGCGAGTAGGACGTTACTAACCGACCGTGCTACAGCAGCTCAGCATACCAAGCCAAATTATATTAAAAATTTAATTTACAGAATCACCCTCATACTATGGAATTTCAAAGACAATAAACAATATTGCAACACAAAATAAAATATGAAGTTTACCAACAATTATTCAATAAAATTTCATCAAAACAATCTACAATATATTTCATCTGAACTGTTATGCTGGCAGCCTGCATGATTAAATGGCGGCTTTGGCCACAATAATATTGTATTTTGGTGTTCGCTAATCTGCCAGCAAGTATCAAAGTGGCCAAATTCAAAGTTGAGAGCCTGTCCACTTTGAATTTGGTCACATTTGATACTATCTTGCAGAGTAGCGAACACCAAAATACAATATTATTGTGGCCAAAGCCGCCATTTAATCATGCAGGCTGCCAGCATAACAGTCCAGATGAAATATATTGTAGATTGTTTTGATGAAATTTTATTGAATAATTGTTGGTAAACTTCATATTTTAATTTTGTGTTGCAATATTGTTTATTGTCTTTGAAATTCCATAGTATGAGGGTGATTCTGTAAATTAAATTTTTAATATAATTTGGCTTGGTATGCTGAGCTGCTGTAGCACGGTCGGTTAGTAACGTCCTACTTGCTACTCGCTTAGCGAGTAACTATCCCAATATAATCGACCATTTATAGCAGTACTGCAAGTGGTACTGCAAGTTGGAACGTGAATGCCCAGCTTTAGTCTGACTGATGTGTGAACCATTTTCAAAAATAACATGAGAACCGGATGAACTCTGCATCTGCAATGATATTGAATGCTCTCCTCCATAGCACTCTTGATAAGACAATTTTTGCCAAATTCTCAAAAATTAAAAAAATAAATAATTAAAATGTCTCAAAATTATATGGATGTGAAAGAATTAAAAATAGTATTTCACTGATTGGAGTGAAATAGAGAAAATTAGTATGGAAATGAGTCGAAATGGAATAGGACAAGAACAAGAGTAGTGAATTGGTGAGAAATTAGTTGTTTGGAATGGGAATAAATGAGTTATAATATTGTTAGTTTCAGTTACGTATCTTTCCCAAAATACAATCAAATAAAGGAAGTGATAGCCGTGAGCCGTAGCAGGTATCTGTTCAATCAGTTAGAGATAAGCTGCATTCTCCTTATTGCACTTTGTAACGGTGACCTACTAGATTGGCCAGCAAAAACGACTTTGTTCCCTGCTGTACATCATTTCCCGGTGGTTCGGAACCCACCTAAAACTGTAGGTCTAACTCAAGGTTAGTATACAACCTATATACTAACCTTGGGTCCAACTCATCAATCACCATCATCCAACTCATTACCCACGCACAGGGTCTCAGACCTATGTGGGCTTCATAAAAGAAAAACTATAATAAGAAAAATGTTGATAATCGATGTCTGTACCAAGCCCAAAGCTAAACCTAACGTTTATTTCATATTATCTATCGATTCTCTTAGGCGATTCTTTCGTGGGGAAAATATTGAACTGCAGCCATATTATTTTATACTGTATATTTAAATATAAAATGACGATTTTATGTTCTAAAGTGTTTATATTCTAACAATCAAGAACATATCAATAAAAAAAAGTAATGGGTAAGACCTCTGTTTATATCAATAAAAGTTGAACTTTTCATTTCGCTACTAACCATTATATACGACCAAATACGATTACATTCAAATGCTTCGTCTATGCTTTCTTGAATGTTTCGTCTATGATACGATCCGTGATAATAAAAAGTTTTAAAATTAAGATTTCCATTCAATATTTTCATTAATTGTACTATTGATTTGATTTGACATGTAATCTCCATATTGGGGAATCAAGAAACATCATAGAAGAACTCCTTTATCAAAGATCTATTCAATATTCACACCCTCTGAATCGGAAGCGGAATTGAATAAGCGGAAGTTATAAATCCAAAGGGTGAAGAAAATTGTGATAAGGGGAACCAGTCAAAACGTATGCTTACGCAATAAATATAATATCGACATATCGCTTGATGAATTTAAGTACAAAGTTTTCCTCGATCTATTCCACAGACTTGTGCGTTTCCCTTCTACGTTGGTAGGATCATGGATCTACATGGTTTTCTTCTATATTCTATACTGGTGTAAGAATTTCAACTTTACAGCAAGGTATATTTTCCATCAACTATGCTCTAAAGTGGATTTTTTGTTTATTTGATTTTCGCTCCCCTTGTTGCATCACACAGAAAATGTAATCAGTGAAAATTTGTTACATCGTGTGTTGTCTCCTGCTAGATAGGTAGATTTTCATATCTCCTTCGGGTAACATCTATTACGAGTTGAATTGAAAATCTGGTGTGAAATATGAGTCAAATAAGTTGTGTTGGGATCTGCTCTTTTGAGTTACTGCAAATTGTGTAGTCTCAATTTTGTAATAGTTGGTACGAATAGCTTTAGAAATTCGTTGATTAGAACATAGTGTCACAATATTATTGAAACAAATTTTGATCTTCTTTAAATTGTATATAGCTAACAGCTACTTCCAGTTATCTGTCGACAGTAGTATAGTTTGGAGACCTCTGGGACACCCCCTCCCCCCCTCCCCCCTCCTTAAAAAAAATTAAAAAAAAATAGAAAGTATTAGAAAAAATTCCCAAAAAATTCCGAACGATCGGGGGGGGAGGGGGGGGGTGTCCCAGAGGTCTCCAAACTATACTACTGTCGACGAAACTCTAGAGCCAGAGAATAAGCGATTAAAGGAGGAGTGGGAGAAGGATGAAGGAGTGGGAAAAGGATAAGGAGAAAAAAGGAGAAGGAAAAGAGAATAATAATGAAAAGAATATAAAGAAGAAGAGGGTGAAGAAGAATAAGAAGAAGAAAAGAAGGATAATAAGAAGGAAAAAATAATAAGAGTAGGAACAAGAAGAAGAAGAAAAATAAGCATAAGAAGGAGGACAAGAACAAAATGGAGAATAATGATAAGAAAGATATGAAGGAGAAGAAAAGGATGAAGATGCAGGAGAAGAAGAAGGAGTAGGAGAAGAAGAAAATGGAGACAAATTATAAGAAAAATATGAGGAACAAGAAGAATAAAGAGACTCTAAATCAAATTTGTAGGTAGGTTATAACACATTCTAGAAATCCAGATTCAATTGAATCGAGCACCTGCTAGTAACACTATAATCAAAATGATCCTGCATAATCCAGTATAACCCTATAATACCCACCACTTTTCCCAAAAGTAATAAGAAACATGATCCACGAGGGAAAAACTATCGAGTGATGCAAAGTTCAGAAACATTTTCCGGCTCTGTCATTTATTGCTAATATATTCGCATGTATCATAGCGTTGTGAGTAATTCAGTAAACTGTCTTCAGGTTGTTGTGCGTGAAAGAAAACTGACATTTTTTGCGACGACAGGCCGAGTTAGAGTAGGTAATTTGCGTTAGTGAAAATGAGGCAACGGGGAATTTTTCATTCACTCTTCATATTCTGGTTGAAAAGTTTCGCACGGCGCCAAAAAGAAGCGAAAAAGCTCCCTCAAGAATTAGGATGGGCTAAGGAGAAAATTCCGTTTCTCATCTAAAACCATTGCATCCTCTTCCCCTCACCATACTTCCCCCTTGGAAACAACCGTACAGCGCCAAGCCCGTGGGGCAAATTTCATAAACTTGTTTCTTTTTCGTCGTTTGCGCGGGAAAAAGGCGCAAGTATATTCTTTTTCCCTCCAAAAGTGCGCCCATATTTCACCAGCACGCAGCAATTTCAATTTTCTGTTTTGAATCCGACTGAGAAACCACCTGACATCTTCAGTCTCGAGCAATGGAAGCAAACTCCTTTCCCCTGCTCTGATTCCGTTCGCTTATTTTTATCACTTCTCTGGGTGAGATTGTCTCCTGATTAAGTTCGGTGAAATTAATCTCCTGGGCAATTTCCGTTTCTAAAGGATGCATCGTTTCCTTCATATAGCTGTCTCGAAAGACTTCAGTGAATGTGCTAACTGGAAATGATAGACTCATTGAAATACTCAAAGGATGAATGTGATGCCGTTACTGTAATGTCCATCACATAATCCAGAAGGACATGAAAAAGCTCCGTAATTACTGCTTTGAAAAAAATTATCAAGATACCTTTATGTATTAATTAACTGTAGCATCCAATTTTTCTCCAGTTTCCCCTTCTTATTTCAAAGAGGTTTTGATAGCTCATTACTCTATCCCCGTGATATCGTTTATAATATAAACGTTATCTCTGTGCTTCTTTAAGCATCGGTTTCGTAGAACACGGATTTCGACTGAATGGACAGCGCACAGGGCCGCATACACTACAATATTTATCTAGATTTGCTTTCGAAATGAAGTTTATAAAAATAAATTCAATAATTTGATTGAATAATATTCAATAATAATATTATATTTATTTATAGGAAAATTACAATCTGTGGTCTATTGCACCAGGCAGACTCGATTTTTGTCCTCATAACACAAAATAATTATCCAGTTGAAAATAAAATATAAGGAAATTGAAAGTAAACAAATTAAATAGATCAATGATAAACAAGGTAGATAGTTACATAATAGATAAATAACTAGGTAGATGAATGAATAAACTGTAATATAATTAATAATAAAAAAGATACAGGTATTCATATATTTTTTATTATACATAATCTGCTTTCAATAATTAGTTATAATTTCCAAAATCACGCCATCTTTATCTGTCCATGAGTAGGTGAGACCTGCATCATGGTAACCTACAACATTACAACAGTGGACATACGCCAAAGATGAAAGCTTCATCTCCAGCGTGTTTCCACTATCGTAGTTATCAGCCTATGTCTCGCGGGACAGATAAAAAATCAAGATGGCGTGTTGTTTTGGTAATTATAGGTCAAATTTCAACTTAAGCAGATTGTGTGTGATAGAAGATAGTATGAATAATTATAATAGCAGAATAAATACAATAAATTAGATATATTGTCATATGTATTTATTTATTTCAAATACATAAATGAAAATATTGTACAGTATATATATTGCATTATTATTAACTATATTTACATTAATATGGAGAATCTTGCTGTGCTGAACTGAATTTTTTGAGTCGCGGCGGACGCGTTTCGAACTATGTGGTTCTTCTTCGGCGCTTGATTGCAGACATTCACAACTATATTCCAAAACGAGTTATATATTGCAGTGGATGCGGACCTGTCCAACTTTCCATTTGAGTAGGTTATCAACAGTTTGAGTAGGTCATCAAATTCATATTGCATTTTAAAAATATTTTGAATTACTCCTTTGATACTACGGTAAAAATATTGATAACCATTTTACAATGTACACTATCCCATAAGTGATCGATCAGGAAGAATCTTGATTCTGATGAGGCCACATCATCAAAGACTATTCCACAAACTCCTACATTCTACCTCAGAATAATCGTACATGGAAGTAGGGCAGGGTGAGAGTTCTGGCTCAGTTTAACGGCGGTTAACTAACCACGGTTAAATTTTAACGGCGGTTAAATTTAACCTAACTTAATTTAACATAGGAAAACCTAATTTAACGGCCCAGTTGAATTTTAATGGTGGTTAAATTTTAACGGTGATTAAATTTTAACGGTGGTTAACTAACGATGGTTAACTAACGATGGTTAACTAACGATGGTTAAATTTTAAAGGTGATTGACTAACAAGGGTTAAATAAACAGATTCTAAAAATTTTCATTTGAAATTAAATGCATAAATGCAGCTCACCAAGGTATTCCAATTGCATTCCAATCACTCCGATGAATAGAATAAAAAAAAAATAAAAATAAAATAAAATAAAAATTAATTATCATTAATATTATCATACAAGTAGGGCAGACTGGTGGTTCTGGGCCAGTTTCTCTTTAACCTTAAATTTAAGGTTAACCTAAACCAACTATCCAACCCTAATTTAACCTGAAATAGGTAAGTTCATGTAGAATCAACGCAATCTATCCGATCTCGAAAATTCTTATTTTCAGGGGAGCTAAAAATCACGAAAAAATTTGAACTTTTTAACCCGTGAAGGGAATTTCAATTTGAAGACGCCATCTTGTTCAGCCTTTCAAGGCATCCCAAATTCATGTATCAAATACAATTTTCCGATCACGATTAATTGAGGAAAAAATAATAAAATTTTTGGGCGTGGTCGCCTCGCTAAAAGCAGTGGTGGTTCTGGGCCAGTTTTTCTTTAACCTTAAATTTAAGGTTAACCTAAGTCAACACAATTAAACCTAACCTAAATTATCATAGGTAAGTCAAAGTTGAATGAACGCAATCTATCCGATCTCAAAAATTCCCATTTTCACGGGAGTTAAAAATCACGAAAAAATTTGAACTTTTCAACCACTCAAGATAAATTGAATTGGACGGTACCATCTTGTTCGGCTTTTAAAGGCACCCCAAATTCATGTATCGAACACCATTTTCCGATGATAATTAATTGGAAAATAAAGATTTTCCCACGCTCACACATTTTTTCCCACGCTCTCTCCAACCCAACTAGACCCGCCAGCTTAACCAAACCTACCATTAATAATTGGGGAGAATAATAGAATTTTAATAGCATAATTTATTGAAAAAGAAAAAATAATAGAATTTTTGGGTGTGGTCATTTATACTAAAAGCACTGAGGATTCTGGCTCAGTTTAATGATGGTTTTAACACTGGTTTTAACGCTGGTTTTAACGGCGGTTTTAACGGTGATTTTAACAGAAATTATAGCGGAGATCTAACTCTAGTATAAAAAAAATGAATACAAGAGAAGGACTTGCTCGAGAATTACATGCAAGTGTTAGACACAATTTTCCCACACGTCGTACAGAAATCAAAGGCGTAACAGATCTGTACCAGGCCGATCTTGTTGATATGTCAAACTACAGTACCATCAATAGAAATTTCAAATTCATACTGACAGTAATAAATTGTTTTAGTAAATTCGCATTTGCAATACCATTGAAAAGTAAATCGGGTAATGATGTGGCAAACGCCCTCAAACCAATACTTGAACAGAATAAGATAAAGAATTTCCAAACTGATGCTGGTAAAGAGTTCTACAATGCTACTGTTCAAAAACTCTTTAAAATGTACAATATCAATCACTATAGTACTTTCAGTAATAAGAAGGCGGCAATCTGTGAGCGTTTCAATAGGACCCTGAAAGAGCACATGTTTCGTGAATTCACTGTACAGGGAAATTATAAATGGTTGAATTTACTCCCAAAACTGTTAGACAAATACAATAACACCGTTCATCGAACCACTCGCATGAAACCGAGTGAGGTGAATACTGAAAATGAAAAGTATGTACTAATGAATATTGATAAGGCTACCCTGCGTTCCTTCAAACTTAAAAAGCAAAAGTTTAAAATCGGTGATAAGGTTCGAATCACTCGTTACAAGCGAATATTTGATAAAGGATACCTACCAAACTATACTAATGAGATTTTCACTGTACACAATGTACTACCAAGCATTCCCCTCACCTATCACCTCAAAGACGATAACAATAAAATTATTAAGGGTGCATTCTATGAGTATGAAATGAAGAAAACCAAGTACCCAGATGTGTATCTTATTGAAAGAGTGCTAAAGAAGAAAGGTAATAAATTGTATGTGAAATGGCTGGGTTTTGATTCGAAATACAATTCATGGATTGATAATAATACATTAAAAAAATGAAGCTAAAACAGCACAAATCAAAACTGCCACTGATTAACTTTGACAAGTATTTAAATAAAAAGCAACAAATAAGACACAGTATGCTTCTACCAAATAGTGTAAGATGTATTGTGTGTGGACCGTCCAATGTTGGAAAAACAAATACTGTTTTTAATTTATTATTTGCTGAGAATGGTGTCAAGTTTTCACATTTATATGTATTCACGAAATCTCACCAGCAAGACA
Source organism: Conomelus anceps (assembly GCA_948455865.1). Classification (NCBI taxonomy): domain Eukaryota; kingdom Metazoa; phylum Arthropoda; class Insecta; order Hemiptera; family Delphacidae; genus Conomelus; species Conomelus anceps. The sequence continues at coordinate 28,393,531 of OX418216.1, forward strand.
AGTATCAACTTCTCAAGGAAATTATGAGTCAAGTAGCCGAGGTTGGATTCAATCTGTACCAGCATAATGAAGAAATACCACACCCAAACGATGCACACCCCAATTCAGTTATGATTTTCGATGATATTTGTATGGAAAAACAACAGAATATTCGAGACTATTTCAGTATGGGTAGACACAAAAACATCGATAGTTTCTACATTTGTCAAACGTACTCTAGTATTCCTAAACAATTGATTAGAGACAACAGTAATTTGATTGTTATATTCAAACAGGATAATCGTAATCTACAACACATATATCATGATCATGTATATCCAGATTTGAGTAGGGAAGAGTTCAGTAGAATGTGTGCTCAAGCATGGAATAATAATAATTTTCTAGTCATAAACAAAGATTGTGCACTGGATAACGGAAGATACAGAGTTGGATTTGATAAATTTATTCTATTATAAAAATGATACTGAAAAAGGATCTAAAAGAATTGACAGCCATTAAGAATAATATAAAACAGCTGCGTGACTCTATACGTCGAAAACATCGAGAATTATCGTATGATGCAATTAGTGAAGAAGAAAATTTACAGAAACAATATAAACCAATTACAGAATCATTGAATCAATTTAAACAACAACAACAACAATTTGATGTTAAACAGGAAATGAAAGAGGAGGAGGATGAGGAAGAGGAGGGGGAGGAGGAAGAGGAGGGGGAGGAGGAAGAGGAAGACTACCCCATTCTAGACTCCACTAATTTAGACACAACAAACATTTTCGATTCTTCCAATGTTCCCAGTTTTTTAGACTCTTCCAATTTAGACACCTCCAATGTTCCCAGTAATTTAGACACCTCCAATGTTCCCAGTAATTTAGACACCTCCAGTGTTCCCAGTAATTTAGATGAAAGTAGTAGAAGAGACAGTAGAGAGTCTAGTCGGAAATTTGCATCTAGAAATCGTATAGGTAAATACATTGATAATTTTATGAGAACAACAAAAGGTCAAAATCTGTATGGAGTTCACTTTAATCCCACAATCAATGAATGGCAAATTGGAAACAAAGTTATCAAGTTTGATGATAAAAAAATCATTATTGATGGTAATAAATCATTCCCGCTTACACATGGTCTACTAGAGCTGCTATTCAAAGCAATTCCAGATACATTCATCTATAGGAAAGGTGATCTTGTCGACTATAAACGTATACTTGAACTAACTGGAGTTCATCTTGATGCATTGGGACGTGTGAAAAGAAATACCAGTTATAAATACACTCGCATAATTAAAGATTTATTTCCACCTAAACGTGTTAAAGGAGTTGAACAAAAACTGGGTAGTGGAATACATGATATGCAAATTGAAACCTCACCTAACAGCAACGTCTACACCTATTGGGATAATCCAAATGAATTATGTGAAAGATTGGAATTGTTGATTAATTCAAAACTTGCCGGACACACTGGTCATGATTCAGAAATTGCATCAATAATTGAAGAATTACGTGAAATCGGTATCATTATAGGTGGTAATTTAGTATTATAAAAATGACTATTGATAAATTTGGACGACATTTGAATGCAAGTAGAAAGGCAAATATCAATGAAGAATTGAAACAGTTGGTGCAGAATTTAATTGATATCCTACAATTGATACCACTTGCGGCACACCATCTTCCAAGAGTTGATCTCAACAACATTGATCAGTGGCGAGCAATGACAGATCCAAACCTATTTGATCAGTATAGAAAATATTCAGAGGAAACTGAAAATCCATGGTTTTTTAGAGCATGGTTTGAGAGTAAATTTATCTACAAACATGAATTATAATAAAAACAAGCATGACTATTGATAAATTTGGTCGACATTTGAGTAGAAAAGAGACACTGGACTTGGAGAGAGAAGAGATGATAAACTTGTTTCAAAACGCCATTACTCTAGCACAACAAATAGATACAGTTAAAGATTTCTACTTACCAAACATTGATATTAGACAACAGTGGAAACACATCACAGATCCACAATTACTTACCAACTATAGAGAGGCTGTAAAGGATCTCTCCATCTATAATTCTTCATTTAAAAGATGGTATGAGAAAAATTATCTATATAAAAATGAATAGAAAAAATACTCCGAAAAAGAAGAGGTCGATGAGAAAGAAGTTGGGATCTGGTATATTGGGTTCCGTAATTAATAAAGCAATTGATTTACTGCCCATGGAGCTCCATATTCCCGGGTACGAATTCTGTGGACCCGCGACAAACTTGAAAAAACGATTAGCAAGAGGAGATAAAGGAATAAATAGATTAGATGAAGCGTGTCGAGAGCATGATATAGCCTATAGTGACCCAACACAAAATCGAACGGAAGCTGATAGGAAACTTGCAGCACTCGCGTGGGAAAGAGTAAAAGCAGCCGATGCTAGTCTTCCTGAACGAGCAGCAGCCTATCTAGTTACAAATCTTATGAATGCAAAAGTGAAATTTGGTGGAGGAGGAAAGAAACTTGGCAAAGGTGTCTATTTGAAACCGTACAAAGGTTGTGGTATAAAGAAGAAGAAGAAGGTAGAGAGTGCATTGAAAGCCATTTTAAAAAAAAATCCCCATTATCAAATGTAGATATAGTAAAGTATGCAAAACAGCTTGACTTACCGTTACGTGGAATTTATATGAGAGATAAACTACCAAACACACCACTCAAACACCTAGAACTGGGTGTAATCAATCTGGATAATGAAATTGGTGAGGGCACTCATTGGACGTGCTACTTCAAAAACGCTAATCTATGTGACTATTTTGACAGTTTTGGTAATCTAAGTCCACCACTTGAATTTATGAAATATATGCAAGGTGTAAGAGTTCGATACAACTACAAGAAATATCAACAAATGGAGCACTCATGCGGACATCTGTGTCTATTGTGGCTGTATAAAAAATATAGTGATTATGTTTACACTAACAGCAAACAAGAATCCATTGGTTAGTGAAATCTTCCCACCAGTTGAATTGGATAGCTTTGATTATGAAGTGGGTCTAGTAAACATGTACACATACAATACAATTCCAAATATTGAAACAAATGTAAACAATAAGTTTGTGTATGATGGACGTGTGGTTGAAATACCAGAAGGATCATACGAATTGGAGGATATTCTAAATTATATTCGAAATAATCTTAAACTGACTAGCAGTCAACTGAGAATCAAAGCCAACAACAATACACTACAGTGTGAGCTGTATGCAGATAAAGATATTGATCTAACTATGAAGGACAGCATTGGTCCAATACTTGGATTTCAACATGAAAAATTACTAGCAAATAAATGGCATATATCAACAAAACCCGTTCATATAATGCGTGTGAATAGTATACGTGTAGAATGCAATATTGCACAGGGTTCGTACAATAATGGCAGTGAAGGTCACACAATTCATGAGTTTTACACAATTGTACCACCCGGGTATAAAATAATTGAATCACCCACAACTGTGGTGTACATGCCAATCAATACAAACACAATAAATCAAATTTGTATAAATATAATCGATCAGGACGGGAATGTGGTAAACTTTCGTGGAGAAACAATAACAGTACGCTTACATGTAAGAAAAAAACCAGTTGGGGTATAATTACATATATAAAAAATATGCTAATATTTACAAAAAATCATCAATCACAACAGCATGATGCAACAGATAGGAAATTACTTACACCTAAAAATAGACAACTACTACAAAGATTAGGTTTTTTTGTATATAATAAAAATATAAACAATGAATCACCAAATTCCTCACGGTATGCAAATTGATTCAATATTCAATGTTGGTGAGAAAGTACAATTCGATGAGAGTATAACCCAATTCGAGTATCACACTCACACACCATATGCATCACAAACATACAAAAATAATGATGAAATTCGTATCAATGTAAATCAACAGGATGTCTACACACTACCATGTAAAAGCTATCTTCTAATAGAGGGTAATATTAAAGTACAAAAAGCAGACAATACTGAAGTTGACTTTGTATTAGTGAACAATGGAATAGCCTATTTATTCGATGAGATTAGATATGAGGTGGGTGGAGTTGAAGTTGACCGCACACGTAACGTTGGCATGACAACAACAATGAAAAACCTCTTGTGCGAAACTCCACAAAATAAATGTATATGGGAGAATGCAGGATGGAATCGAGATGGATGGGCAAATAAAAAGAAATTCAGCTTTTGTGTACCACTGGAAATGTGGTTAGGTTTCATGGAAGATTATAGAAAAATTATTTTGAATGTAAAACAAGAATTGGTTCTGCTTCGATCCTCATCTGATTTAAATGCAATTCAAACCACCACTGGTACTAAAATCGAAATTAATCTAACAAAAATACAATGGAAAGTACCCTACATACATGTTGCAGACACAATTCGTCTTAATCTACTGAAATTATCTCACAATGATAAACCAATTAGCCTTCCATTCAGATCATGGCAATTACATGAGTATCCTACCCTACCAGAAAGCACAAGTCATCAGTGGACTGTTAAGACGGCATCACAAATGGATAAACCAAGATTTGTTGTACTAGGACTGCAAACTAATAGAAAGAATAGCCTTCGTAACGATATATCTCAATTTGATTTTTGTAATTTGAATAATGTTCGCTTATATTTGAATGCACAATACTTTCCCTATGATAATATTATGGCTAATAAACATACATTGTATCAGATGTTTGCCGCCTTTCAACATGCCTACTACAAACAAAGTGATTCGGGAACATCAATAGCATTTGATAAATTTGAAAAAACACCACTAATTGTGATAGACTGTTCTCGTCAAAGTGAACTTTTGAAATCGGGTGCATTAGATGTAAAACTTTCATTTGACACAACAGCAAATATCCCAGAAAATACATCTGCATACTGTCTCATTATATACGAAAATATCTATGAATATACACCATTGAGTGGAATTGTTAGAAAAGTAATGTAAACGAATTAACAAAACAAAATGATAAAGTAGTATAGTAATTTAAAAGTATAATTAGAGTAATTTAAAAAAGTATAAATCAAATAATAAAAAATATTTTTTTTTTTTTTTTACCTACATACATTAATCTAGGTATAGGTACCTACACCTACACACCTACATAGGACATACATTAATCTAGGTATAGGTACCCACACCTACGCACCTACGCAGGTACCTGCACCCAGGTTTACATAGATTGTATTTTTTAGATGAATTCTTCAATTTATCATTTCAATATAAACTAATTCGATAACAGTTACATGATATTTTTTTACACAGTAGTACAACAATGAAAAAAAAATTAATACTTCAAATGGTTCGGAACCCACCTAAAACTCTAGATCTCAGACCTATTTAAGCAAAAAAAAAAAATTTTTTTATTTTATTTTAAAGTTTTCAAAAGTTTCTTTATATTTTAAAGTTTTTCAGGTTTTAAAGTTTTTGTACTTTTCCTTGAGATGGTTGCTCACGAATTTTACGTTTTCTTATTGGAATATCTTTGTGGCCCCAAGCTAGAGTATCAATTCGGTTTGGTAGTATGAAACGTTTATCGTCATGAGGTTGAAGAGCTAGTTTTTCACGTTGAACAGTATAAACATGATGCAGTTTACTTTCAATTGCTGATGATGTTACATTTTTGTGTTTTACATCAAACAGACATTCTTTATAATCTTCAAATCTCAATTGATTTCTATTTGCACTCTTGGGAATTCCCTTTGCAACCTTCTTCTCTAAATCACCGATGCGAATTGCATACATTTTAGCTTGTAGTCCAACAAACCCAGAAATTATTTTTCCTCCACACTCATCCTTAAATTTACCTAGTTGTTTTTTATGTTTTGTGCTGTAACATTGATGGTCTTTTGGATAGTTAGATGTGTCAAATAAGTCCAAATTTCTTTCAATATCTTTATAAATATCATTTGTTTGAATCAGATACATAAAACTATCTGTATCGGACATTAGCAGTTCAACATTGGGATACATTTTTAGAATTTCATCATAATGGAATTTGTACATTATTGCTTTACTTGACTCAAGTATTGCCATACCCACATAAATGGGACGATTTAGATGAACCTCAAGCTTATTTAGACATACACCAGCAACATCATCGTTAAATCTGTACCAGTGTTTCATTCTTGGATATGCAATCACTCTATCAAGTTGCTTTTCATCAGTTATAATCCTAAAATCATTGTGATTCCTTACATTTTCCAACGTTTTTCCATAAATTGCATTAGAACATAGCTTGTATAGATCTCTATCAAAATCATTATTCGAATTCTTTCTCAACTCGGTATTTAATGATATAAATTGCTCTAACCAGGCTGATTGATTGAATTGCATCACTCTGTGTATTTTTGTTAATTTCAAACCTAATCTCATGTAAAGTTTCAAATTTTTATAGTGTAGAATGTAATTTTTACGATTTTCAAAAGTTGTAATCAATTTCTCATATCGGCCTGATGGTGGTGTGGCTTTTACTGGTGCCAGGGGGTAATGATTGTGCATATCATGCAGACTTTCTGGATATTCAAGATCGACTTCTAAAAAGTAGCCAACATGTGATTCATCTGAAATTTTTGTAACATCGAAATTTTGAATTTGCTCATTAGATAGCCACTTGAATCCAGAGTGTGGTAGTGATTCACTCATGCTTGTACCATATAAATTGTTTGCATCTAAGTAGATTATAAATGTGGTTTTGGAATTTTCATCATATGTAGATAAATATTGGTTGTTGGCTTTTGCATATCGTTTGGGGATTACACTTAAACCTCCGCGAATACCGGACTCTACAAACAGGTGCATATCTGGATCACTTAAAAGTTCAAGTTCAATACCAGTCATTTTCAACATTGCATTCCATGAATAGTGTGGTAGCGAATAAAAGTGGGATGGATCAAGACTGTATGTTTTCTGGAATGTTGATCTGAAAGATTGAAATATATCGGCGAGTAAGAGTATATCGGTGGTTAGATAGAGATCGTGAAATTGACCAAGATTTTTCAAGTTGAACGCATTCCAAACGGTTATAGCATTTTGATAGTCAGTCTCACTTACATCTGAATCGGTTAGTTTGTTGTAGAACTTTTCCCGGGAAGGTAATTGTGTTTCTTCGAATTTCTCAAAACAATCCATATATTCGTATGGGTATATTTGTTTTTTCAAGAGTAAATTTGTATTATTTGGAAAATGTGCTGAAATCAGTTGGAAAGCATTTGATAATATATTTTCTGCTAATTTTGAAAGAGATGAATTCAGAAATTGTAGTGAATCGATAAATCTCAAAGTGTTATTTAGTGTTATTGAAATTATTTTTTCACTTGTCCTAGCTAAGCAACTTATTCTCTTTTTATATTTATTGAGTGATTGAACAATGAAGTGTGAGTCGTAACCGGTGAAATTGTGGAATATTACAGGAATGAACTCTACTTGTTTTGCATTAAGATTACACGTTTGATGAGCAGCTCCAATAAACTTTCCAGTTGAATGTGAGTGGTGTCGCACACGATCAAACAATAGGCTCTTATTACACAGGCAACACACGTCTACCATTTTAAATTTGTTTTCTTCTTCTACTGTTATATGTATTGGCACTTGTATTTTCAATCGCTTTTTCAATTCATTTCCATGCTTATCTAATTCATCTAGAAACTTTTCTATTAAATTTGATGATTCAGACAGGTTGGATGCTCTAACTATCCTTGGTCCATAATGAATTGATCTACTTTCATTTACTATTACATATCCATAACCACATGGTATATGTTTTTCATCTTTAATTAAACATTCAAAGTCAGCATATATCGTGAAGGGTGTGGGTAGGGTGTAGGAGAAATTTGTGAACTTTAAAACAGTGTTTTGTTCAGGAATTTTAATGCGTTGTGTTTCGTGTGATGAGCACAATTCAATATGTTTTTCTAAACTACGTTTTGCATTTGATTTGGTGAATCTTTGGAAACAATGGGGGCAAATTTCTTCTTTACCATTATGTTTTGTTAGATGTGATAGTAGTCTGGATAGATTTTTAACAAGAGTGTAGTGTTTTTGTTCTTCTTTGTTAGATAACAACAACAGTGTGATTGTATGCTCTCTCTTTCTGTGTTTGGATGCAAAGACTGGATAGAACATATCTTTCTCTTCTTCATATGCAATAACATTAACAGCTATTGTTGTGTTTTGGTTCTCAAATTTAGGTATGTGTTGCAGTTTTAGTGGGAAGCATAAATTTTCAATATTAATCATATGTTGTAGATTTCTAAGTGCAGATACTCGATAATTATTAGTGGTGTTGAAATAGGAGAGGATGGACCAGACAAAGCAGAGATCATCTTCATTTCTCACATTTATAACAGCTTTCCTATTTATAATTTTAACTGGGGTAGGAATGTATGAGCCAGAACCACTTATTGGTCTGTATCTAACCATATTGAAATTGAATTGTTTGAATATGTCTATAGTCCAACCACTCCCCAACTTTATGAATTTATCTAAACCTTCCATAATTTTTCCCTCTGCCTCCTCCCATTGTATGTTGAATTTATCAAGATTCTCATGGACTGAGATTACAGACCTCGATTGTCCATGGAATGTTGGTTCAACATACAACTCTTTATCAGCAGAAATCTTTTTCAATTTAACTGTTAAACTCACATACCATTTAATATTGTGGTGGAATTTTTCAGAATTTTCAAGTATTATATCAATTATATGAGGTTTAAGGTTTTCAAACAATATTTTCACATCAATTGTTTCAAACGAATTCCATATGAAAAAGAGGCAGTTTTTGTTGATGCTGTGTTGGCAGATTGGTGATGAGTAGGTGGATGAAATTATTTTATCCATTTTTATATATACAAAATTTTTTGTGGTATTGCTTGATTCTGTTGTTTGATAGTTGGTTGTGTTTGGGACCCTATCTGAAAATAGGAAGTGACTAGTCTCCGTGGATGAGCCAGAAATCTCTGGTGGGAGTATAGCTCGTTGACTATTTTCAGCCTGAACTAACATAACTCCTTCGATCCAAAGGAGTGAGAATTTTCTGCTTAAGCACCTCTATTTATACCCAAAAACTGGGGGTGGAAAAGGGGAAAATGAGAGAGGGGGGGGGGAAATTAGAGAAAAAGGGGAAAAAATTAGAGAAAAAGGGAAAAATGAGATGTCAATTGATATATAAGAGTGTTTGATACATGAAATTGAATCGCCTTGGAAATTTGAACAAGAACCATCTAATAAACTTTAGTTTAGGTGGGTTCCGAACCACTGGGTAAGTGATAATAAAGCTAGTACAAGATGGCTAATCAGTTGGTGACTGACCTCCGCTATAACCACCATCAAAACCACCGTTGAAACCAGCGTTAGAACCAGCGTTAAAACCAGTGTTAAAACCATCATTAAACTGAGCCAGAATCCTCAGTGCTTTTAGTATAAATGACCACACCCAAAAATTCTATTATTTTTTCTTTTTCAATAAATTATGCTATTAAAATTCTATTATTCTCCCCAATTATTAATGGTAGGTTTGGTTAAGCTGGCGGGTCTAGTTGGGTTGGAGAGAGCGTGGGAAAAAATGTGTGAGCGTGGGAAAATCTTTATTTTCCAATTAATTATCATCGGAAAATGGTGTTCGATACATGAATTTGGGGTGCCTTTAAAAGCCGAACAAGATGGTACCGTCCAATTCAATTTATCTTGAGTGGTTGAAAAGTTCAAATTTTTTCGTGATTTTTAACTCCCGTGAAAATGGGAATTTTTGAGATCGGATAGATTGCGTTCATTCAACTTTGACTTACCTATGATAATTTAGGTTAGGTTTAATTGTGTTGACTTAGGTTAACCTTAAATTTAAGGTTAAAGAAAAACTGGCCCAGAACCACCACTGCTTTTAGCGAGGCGACCACGCCCAAAAATTTTATTATTTTTTCCTCAATTAATCGTGATCGGAAAATTGTATTTGATACATGAATTTGAGATGCCTTGAAAGGCTGAACAAGATGGCGTCTTCAAATTGAAATTCCCTTCACGGGTTAAAAAGTTCAAATTTTTTCGTGATTTTTAGCTCCCCTGAAAATAGGAATTTTTGAGATCGGATAGATTGCGTTGATTCTACATGAACTTACCTATTTCAGGTTAAATTAGGGTTGGATAGTTGGTTTAGGTTAACCTTAAATTTAAGGTTAAAGAGAAACTGGCCCAGAACCACCAGTCTGCCCTACTTGTATGATAATATTAATGATAATTAATTTTTATTTTATTTTATTTTTATTTATTTTTTATTCTATTCATCGGAGTGATTGGAATGCAATTGGAATACCTTGGTGAGCTGCATTTATGCATTTAATTTCAAATGAAAATTTTTAGAATCTGTTTATTTAACCCTTGTTAGTTAATCACCTTTAAAATTTAACCATCGTTAGTTAACCATCGTTAGTTAACCACCGTTAAAATTTAATCACCGTTAAAATTTAACCACCATTAAAATTCAACTGGGCCGTTAAATTAGGTTTTCCTATGTTAAATTAAGTTAGGTTAAATTTAACCGCCGTTAAAATTTAACCGTGGTTAGTTAACCGCCGTTAAACTGAGCCAGAACTCTCACCCTGCCCTACTCATGGAATTGGATAACTTAGATCTTAGTTATCACATATTATTAAAATAATTTCCAGAAATGTCTCCATCTCTTTGAAACATCAATCACCACTATGAAAAAAAATTATGTGATTTTATAATCAGATTAGTAACAAGTTTGTTTGATTTTTTGTTTCAGATGGAGGATGAGGGCAATCACGGAAACGATGACACGCGTTGCTTCATTCTTTCGACGCTGGCGGCCAATCACATGTCTCGTGTTACCTGTATACTCTGCAATGCACCGATGCTTGTCTTCGACAGGTACCCGCTTATCGATGGCACATTCTTCCTCAGTCCCCGTCAGCACAGCAAGGCCTGCATAGAGGTGAGCCAACAATTCATCAAATTATTTTCAAGTACTTGGTCTAAAAAACCAATATATACGTAACAATAGAGAGAGAGAGAGAGAGAGAGAGAGAGAGAGAGAGAGAGAGAGAGAGAGTGAGAGAGAGAGCGAGTCGGGTGTGTGTGTGTGTGTGTGTCAGTCTTGAGGATTTCACAAAAACGGCAACGATTTGGAACACTAAATTTGGCACAAAGCTTCCTCTCAACTTTCTTTGTAGTAGCGAAGGTGAATTGAAAGTAATGAATAATAAGACTGGAAGTTGACACACTACATTATTATTGAAAACAGTGCGATACTAGTTTCGTTTGTTACGCCATTATAAATGTCAAACAAACTAAAACTAAAGTACAGAGTAGCTTAATATGTACTAAACACGGAATGATACTATTAGCTGAGTGCCTCTAATAGGTTGACCTTAATTGAAGGTCTGCGATTGGCTGAAGGCTTAAACATGCCTCCAAACTTATAATTCAGTGCACCTCGAAGCCAGATTTCTCATTTTCTATTTACTTTTTTCAAAATTGATGTTTGAATTTGAGCATTTTTGTGAAATAGGTTAGATGCAGAAAACACACAGCTGTGATAACATCAGCTGCTCTGAGTTACTACGAAGCTGATATAGATGATACAAAGCAACAGATTAGTTATGTATTAATATTGCAGCTGCTTATTACCCAGCGTCAAAAAACACAGCTTTTGTGCGCACTTCTCTTTTCAAACAGTTCAAACTGTATGGCTAGCAGCACTGCTAAGCACCCTTCCCAATTTCGTAATTTTGTTTTGACCACGACCATAATTATGTATTAGGAAAGAGAACTCCAAACTCCATGTCAAAACCGAGTAAAATGCTAGTTTTAAATCAAATTGTAATCGTAGAATAAAAGACCGAAATATAAATCAGTCTAGTAATGTGGTATAATCTGGATCAACTAGCCGGGTTTCTCGCTTCGCTCGTCTCATTAGCCTCGACAGGGGGCTCTACCACCTGTATCCCTCTGGAAGGTGGTAACATTTCCACATTACAAAATTTTACCTTCTTGATCAGCAGTTATCAAAGCTACAGGCTTAATTATTACTAATCCACAACAATCTACAGCTCATATTCAATCTAAATAATCGTTAATTTTTGGGAAATTTTAAAAGCCTCATTAGCCTCGACAGGGGGCTCTACCACCTGTATCCCTCTGGAAGGTGGTAACATTTCCACATTACAAAATTTTACCTTCTTGATCAGCAGTTATCAAAGCTACAGGCTTAATTATTACTAATCCACAACAATCTACAGCTCATATTCAATCTAAATAATCGTTAATTTTTGGGAAATTTTAAAAGCCTTTTCTCAGCCCTTGGATTTAAAGTGAACATTACATGGTGAAATCATTAACAATATTAATGTCAATTCAACACTTCAGAACTGCTTCATCATGCTAAAATTCCATCAATAGAAAATGACAAATCTGGCTTCGAGGTTCACTGAATTAAGTTTTAGAGGTATGTTTTGGTCTTCAGCCAATCACAGAACTTCAATGAAGGTCAGCCTATCAGAGGCACTCAGCCAATAGTACGGAATGGTGTTTAGTATAATATATTAAGCTACTCTGTACTTTAGTTTTAATTTGTTTGAAATTTATATTAGTGTGACAACCGAAACTAGTATCTTACTGTTTTCTATAAATGTGGTTGTGATAACTTCAAGTTTTATTAATCATTATGGATATCTTCCACAATATCACCATCGCCTCTACAAGGAAAGTTTAGAGTAAGCTTTTTGCCAAATTTAATTTGAAATTGTCAATACTTTCATCGCGTCATGTCTGCTTAATGTCTCAACTGAACATGTCCATCAAATATTCCCTCATATTTGCACAAGTCCATTAGGGTGAAATCTTCGGTTATTATAATCTCACAGGTCGAGAGGTAACAAAGTCGGATAATTACTGAACTCAATCTGTGAATTCAACAGTGTTACTGATGATGATGTGGTCTTTCGTCTCCGAAAATCGTTGAGCAAACATTGAATTCTGAGCGGGTTCTACGTGATGGCGAATTGTCACGTAGTGTCACGAAAGACTAAATCTCTGTACACAAGCCAAAATCGTGAATGGAGATAGAAGAGGTGTAAACGACTCCCCTCCCCCCTCCGACACCCCAACCCAACCTCTCCGGCTATTTGTCCAGCACGCTTCCGAATACATTCGAAAAGCAAATATTAATTTGTCAAGCCTGAATATTGTTTCCAGTTGGCAAACTCCTCGCTTTCTGACATTTTCCTTATTTCATTGTTTATTGTGGGGGCGAAAACCAACCAGAGAAAGATGTGAACTGTAGGACTAGATGGTTTTGTAATAACTCAAATTCATTATTAAGATGCAAAAGAAATAGAAGATAATGTATTAAAAATTCAATAGAAAATAGGAGAAGAGGAATAATCTATCGATCTATCATAGTATTTATTATATTGTCATAATTTCATATACTGCATTAAGCAAATTGAATAATTTTCTATTAGGTTTTGGAGGGACTATTTTTTCAAAAATTTCTGTTACCTCCGAACCCCTTTTATAAAAAATAGTCAATTACGGTACTGTATAGTAGACTACTCCAATAAGGTGAGGTGGGGGATCAAAAAAAGCGAGTGAAAGTTTCAAGAAGGCCTTCAAATTTCTTATACTAATTCAGTTCGGGTCTGGGCCATTTACCATTAGCAATAACGTTGCACAAAAACGTGCGACCATCTTTCAGAAAATTTGACACCAGCTTCTCGTTTGTAGTACCTTTTATCTGCTTTCTTTACAAATCACGGGAAAAATAGTTATTTTCTATGTTCTCAGTGGTGTAACAAGGAAGGGGGGATCAGGAGAATAGATTCCCTCAACCCTAGAGACCCAGAGACAAAAAGAATTGAGAAACTTTAGCAGGCCTTGTGAAACAATTTTTGACAAGAGTCGAAAAAGATGTCCTGAATCTTTAAAATGAGGTTTAGAGGGATATTTTTCTGAAAATTTCAGGTCGAGTACTCCCAAACCCCTTTTTTTAAATAAAATTGTCATGTATCCCAATCAGATGATTTGGGGGATCAAAAATAACAGAGTTAAAGTTTCAAGAAGCCCTTTTTCAACATTACGCCTTTCTTATACTATGATATACTAATACAATGAGAGTCGGGATCTCCCATTGACAATAACGCGAGAACTAGATAAAACTTTCTTTGACACAAATAATATCGTGATTTGAAATGTTAAATTGAATGGAGTCATGCCTTGAATCACTTAAACTGTGGGTTTATGAAGAAGTTATTATTTAAAAAATTCCCAGAACACTTCTTTTAAAAGAAATAGTATATTGTTTTTTTTTCATTGTGGATGATGCCCGCATGAGTCTGGAGACATGTGCGGGGGTAATGAGGTGAATGAGTGAATGATGAGAAACATCCATGGCTGAATGAGATTGAACCCAAGGCTGCAGTAAACGAAGCCAGCCAAAGTCTTATCTTATCATAGACAAGCGCTACAACCAACTGCGCCACCAGAGCCGCATTGTACATGTATTGTTAGTATTGTAGTATGTTGTATTATTGTAGTATGTTGTATATTGTCTTAATTTATTTTTAAGAGGACTCCTCCTTTACCCTCATGCTGTGTACCCAAAGTGCCAAGAGCCTAACTCCCCTCTTCCGGTAACACATCATTGGTCACCCACCCCCCAACTGACCCTCCAGTCACGTCAATTTTTTCTCTTTATTATGAAGTCATGTTTTTCAATATAAGTTACGATTGTTTGTGATCATTTTTGTTTCAGACAAAACTGGAGGGCCGTACTCAGTACCTGACCGCCGTTTGCATGGGCTGCCTGGAGGCGTGGGCTCCGGGCCGGAGGCTGCTCTGTCGCTTCTGTCACACGCCATGGGATGGCTCGTCCCTTGTCCTGGGTACCATGTATTCCTATGACATTTTCGCTGCAATGCCCTGCTGCACAGAAAGGCTAAAGGTTCGTTTACTCATAAATTTATATTGCTAATTAGTCAATATGGTCCTTGATTGTAATTAAAACAAAAACATCATATATTCATTCTCCAGACATCAAGCACTTAACATAACACCGTTCACATCATTACTTCTTTTCTGTCAAGTGCTGAAATGAAATATATTATCTATCTATCTATTGAAATTTCTTCGTATTTCTTATTTGAATATTTCGTTATCACCAACTATTCGATGATACGATCACTATGTTCAATGATAATGTTGTTGGCTGTTATTTTAGTACTAGCGGGTTGCCCGATTCAATTGAATGTGTAATAACCTATTTAAAAATTTAATAGCCTCTTTCTTCTAATCACTTCTTCTTCTTCTTCTTCTTCTTCTCTCCTCCTCCTCCTCCGCCTCCTCCTCCTCCACCTCCTCCTCCTCCATCTCCTCCTCCTCCTACACCTCCTCCTCCTCCTCCTCCTCCTCCTCCTCCTCCTCCTCCTCCTCCTCCTCCTCCTCCTCCTCCTCCTCCTCCTCCTCCTCTATAAATAAATACACTAACAGATCACATTTTTCTTCTTGACATTTTACATTTGACATTCACATTTTACTATCTTTTTTTTCTTGTTTTTCTCTGTTTTCCTTCTCCTTCTTTTCTTTTTTGATCTCATTCTTCTGCTTTTTCTTATCTTTATTCTCTTTTTCTCCTTTTCCTTCTCTTTTATCTTCTTCTTTCTTCAACCATCTTTTTCTTCTTCATTTTTCTCATTCTTCTTCCAATTCCTCAAAGTTAAGAGTTTCGTCGACAGATAAGAGCAAGTAGCATTGTTATATAGTTTGAAGTAGTTTTCATGATTTTTTTAAATTTACAAACTGGAATATTTCTGTATTGTACAGTGTGTAGTTATTTTTACACCCACTCAACAAATGGAACGTTTTTGAGTAGCACTGATTGATAAAAATCCTTTAAAAGATTGATTAAAAGAACTCTATGGAAATCTTTTTTGAAGAAGATGATTGGTTTGATGATGAAACCCGTGGAAAAGAAATCAATTATGACATGAAGAACCCGTAAAGAGAGAAGAGTAACCGGAGAGGAGATATTAAGCAATTTCTTTGGGGAAGTTAAAGTAATAAGAAATCATGGTGGCACCGTTTAAGCGTGATCAAGGTTCTAATCAAAATGGCGGTTCAAAGGAAAATCACGGGTTGAGAGACTCATTTGTTGAAAAGTTTACAAAGGAAAACGATCCTGGAGTGATTAAATTTATTCGATTTCATCTCTCCGACTTTATCGAGTACCTGGACGAAGAAGCACTTGAGAGTATTCTCCACAGCAATTCCCTTATCGAGGTTGGTTGCTAACGTCCTTCGGGGGAAATTCTTCTGTCTCTGCCATACTTCCTGATGCTAAATGAAATTCTTTATAGTTTTTAAAGTTGTGAATTTTATAAGAAACTAGGTACTACAAAAGAATCTCTCCACCTATTTGTCCCCTGATTGATTCTATTGATTGCTGAGTTATCGTTGACGCTAATTTCATTTGTTGAACATTTCCAATTCTTTTTCAGTGTAACATACAATTTCTCGAAATGATTCACTGAAATCAGAAACCATTGAGTCAAGTTTTTCAAAATGTAGATAACAGTGGAAATGGACTGACTATTCAATGTTGTGTTCAGAAACCACATCAGGTTCATGCTTTACTGAGAATTAGCATTCTGCGAATCTGGATGAGAGCAGAAAGCACACGAATCATTGACTAATGTTGTTTCTGTTATCAGAAAAAAAATATTGAAAATGTGACTCATGTGGTATCCGATCTCAACGATTCAATTTGAGTTTTCCTTTTCTGGGGCAGGTTATTCTCCTTACAAATCAATATGAACGCTTTATACTTTTTATAGAGATATGCTTTTCATATAGGGATTGAACGACATTTATTTGTGGTCATTAAACAGTCGGAGAGGATTAGAGTCTTCGTTTTGAAGGGTTTATAAAGGATTGGGGACGTAAGTTTTCCTATAATATTCAATATTACCTATCCAGGATTCAGAATGGCAGTTGCACGGCTGAATAATAATATTTTTATTTTTTTTTAAATAAAAATTATTGCCTATCCAAGTTGAAAATTTTTTTTGCATTCAATTTTACAAAATAAATACGAAAAAACTGAATTTTTGTTTGAAATATTATGAATTATTGCTTTGCTAGCCGTGTATCCAGGAAGCTTTATTTCCTGGCCTTAGGGGGGGGGGGGGGGGAAGAATTTGAGTGATTGATTAAGTAGGATCGCTTTACTTGATTTTTGAGTAGTTTTCGTTTAATAATCCGTTAATTTTTTCAAGCTAAAATCAATTTTAGACCTATTTTTTGGAAACAATTTCTTGAAAATCCGTTTTAGCACACGTTTATGGTCTAACACTATGAATCATATTTTAATTTTTTAACAGGGCCGTAGCAAGGACCAAATGTATTACTCCAATCAACAACCCTGGATCAAATTAGCCCATAATTTGAATATTTTGTGTTCTTTATTGTTGCAGTAATAAAAAAAAAATAATAGTAATAATTATAATAATAATAATAATAAAAATAGTAATAATTATAATAGTAATAATAGAATAGAAAAATCTTCTATTTACTCAAAATTACATAACCTTAAATGCTAACCTAAAAGGCTGCTTGACAAGGTTCAATACAACAAATTAAATTCTTTTT
Source organism: Conomelus anceps (assembly GCA_948455865.1). NCBI lineage: Eukaryota > Metazoa > Arthropoda > Insecta > Hemiptera > Delphacidae > Conomelus > Conomelus anceps. The sequence continues at coordinate 28,411,228 of OX418216.1, forward strand.
TACAATACAAAATCCTGAAAAATTATTTTTACAATTAGAATTTAACAAACTAAATTGAAGTAATCCTGTTTTAAAATTACAATAATAATAGTATCAATAATGACAATGATAGTAATAGTAATAATAATAATTTTATTAACGATATAATATTTATTTATTTATTCATTTAAGCTAAATCCTAAGAAATCAAGAGTCCTCATTTACTTATGGAGAGATGACCTGCTGCCCCTTCCTTCCCAAATCAAGTTACCCCAAATTAAATTACCCCTTAATTTCAACATTTTGTGTTGTTTTATTGTTGCAGTGCAACAGTTGCCAGACGGCACTGCTGATGCCCCACCAGAGGCTGAACTTCTTCAGCGACTACAGTCACCGCGTGGCGTGTCCGCGATGCTCCGTCCAGGACTTCCACTTTGTCAAGACGCTGTCGTTCTGCTACTCGCGCGAGTGGCCCTAACATCCGGCTCGCGCAGAGACTGTGCGCGTATCGGCTGTCGAAAAGTTTCTGCGCGACTCTTGGGAAAGCCAGCAGCAGAGCTCCTCCATATTCGATATCGCTGCCATCAGTGAACTTGGCATTTTCTGAGTTGAGCATTAAACTTGTGCGTTGCTGAATACTCAAAAGTCGTTCTATCACATTTTCCCCACCAACAGACCTTCCACTTTCGCCAACTGTGCATCGCAGTAGTGCTATTCTATTGTAAGATATTTTATTTGTTGTTTTTCATTTAGTGAATTTGTACAAATATATTGTTTATAGGTTTCGAATTCAACCTAGAGTATTGTTTCTCAACGCGATTCTAAATTTGTTCGAAAGGATAATATTGTTAAGAATTTAGTGAAATTTTAGTTGATTTTTTTGATAACTGTACATTAATACAACTTAACTTAAGTTTACCCATTGCTTTTAGAATAGACCACATCATTTGTTCCAAGAGAAGTTGCAGTTAGCAGTGCTGGAATAACGTGTTGAAAGACATAATATGTTTTAGTTCAATCAATTAGCAAGCGATGTTATCGTACAACTGGCGTTGACTTAGTGGTCCGTGAGTAAATCTTAAGTGTATTGAATAAAGATAACCAGTTTAAAACTTTCCTAGTGAAATATGGAATTTAAAAAATAATGAATGTGTGATAGGTTTCGTTGCATGTGCTTGTCAATTTAAAAATACTTATGATGGTGAGTTTTTTACTTTTTTCGAATTTGGAATGCATTGTGTTATGATTAGTTGTAGCTTATGAGAATTGTTATCATAGACTGTGCTGCGTTGAAAAATAAACTGGATGATGTATTCTTGGTTGTAGCTGTTGGGGTAATGGAATGATAGTTGGCCAAATGCTTCAGTTGATTGTCCATTGCTTCTAGGATAGATGTCATTTCTGTTCCAAGAAAAATTGCACTATCAAAGTAAATTTTTATTTCAGCAGTTCCAAGAAAAATTGCAGAATAAAAGTAAATTTTTATTTCAGCAATCATCAGTTAGACAGTCTATCTCTCAGGTAATAGTTTATCCTTCCATTGACCATTCATGAGACTCACTTCAGGATCTCTACCATCAATCCATTCAATATCTGTGGAAGATTATTTATGTATTATAAATTCCCATTTTTGAACAAATTTTTTTTTTGCACTTTAGGTTTTACATATTGTATTGTATGTAAACCTTCAAAAATTGAACCTCACATTCAAATAAACTTTATGAACAAGTCTGGGAAATATAAATATTGTTTGAAGTTTTCGAAGAGTGGTAGTTTCTCAGAGTAGAAACTCATTAATAATTAAACTACATTAATGGATCGTATCCTTCTAAATAATATAATAAATACTTTTATTCTCACAAACATGATTTATTATTATTATTTTTATTCTAAAACGTAATTTCTTTTCCAATATAATATTTGTACAACAAATTGAACACATGTAGAATAAATTAGAAATTTTGGTTTCACCTTTTTAAATTTGTCATTCATGACATTCACTTTTTAGAGGGAGAGAGAACGTTTTAGAGGCTATATTTGAAAAAAAAAACTAATAACCAAGTATTCCTGAACATTTGTGGGTTTTGAAATGTAACTATAAAGATAAACTATTTGAATTCCTCTTCCATGCTCAATGCTATTGTAAAATTTGTGTTTACGCAAATGTAACTAATGTTAATTCCAGTCAATTCTTATCTATCCTGTCCATCCCATATAATGAATAATATTCCACTTATTTTTTAAATAATGCGAATAAGTTACATGTTAGGAAACCAATTTCACAGCCAAATAAAAACTTATGTAAAACTTATAGAAGTTATGAAAAACTTTATTTTATGATTGACCTTATCCAGTAATACAGCTACAACCAATGCATCCATCATTCAGTTTCTAATCAGGCCTACTGATATTCCTGACTGTAATTTTTCAAGTTAATGTTAATGTAAATATTTGAACAGTAGTTATTTGTGGAATGCATGTAATTTTTCGACTGTTTTTTTCTATTGCATGGAGCATAAGTATGTTTATGCCTGTATGTGACAAGTCAATCTATCTTCCTATATTGTAAACCTTAATTTCATATTTTCTAGTAATCACCTGTTTGATATCGATACGTTAACACATAATTATTAGCATTCATATCAATATTTGGTTCCGACAGTTTAAAATAGATCTTTAGTTGTATAAGTATCAGTGTTATATTTATTGAACTTTCAACATACGTTTTAAGTACCAACTGTGGTCAACTCTGTTCATCTACACCTATCTACATGCACTTTATTCAAGCTGCTCAATTGACTGCCTAAACATGGATTAATACTGATTAGAAAAAAATACAACACTATTGTTGAATTTATTTCGAACTACGTATTCTCAATAAATATTATATCATAAACGATAAATTTGTAATCGTGGTTGATTTGTGCTGTAATTGTAAGAAACAGCGACTGAAAACTTCATCCTAGTTCTAAGTACGGCTGAATAAGTCATGTTCCGTAAATCCGTATCCATAGATTCGTTTTAGCAACATGAAAGTAGTAAAAATGATAAATAACCAATTGGAAATAAATATAAATGTTGCATGATATGAAAATGAAAGGTATGTTTGGCTTATAATCATACATTTTTTTATTAGGATGTAAATATATTTTTTTTGAAAATTGAAATGGAAACTAGCAGTTTTTACTCAAGTGTTCATTCTTATGGATAATGATTGATGCTAGAAGGGGTTTGTCCTCAATATTGTCCTCGCCATTGATAAAACATTCGCTCATAATGAAACCGTTTTAAATAATTAATTAGTAGGTTTTGCATAGCTTGCAATGAAAGTATATCTTCTAAACATCTTGCACTGAAAAATTGTTTTATATGGATTATCAGGTTCTCAACTTGAATCTATGATCAACTGTAAGATATCATTTTCAAGATATTATCCCCATCATCATTATTATTATCGCTTCACAATGTTAATGGAATCTTTAGAAAAAAAAATATATTAGTATCAGAGCAACCTAGGCGTTTCAAATGTGGCCCTTTTTCTATTCCTTTCCGAGCTCTTTTTTGATTTGGTATCCTACTTGTAGCTTATTAGATTTATATTACTGTAGCATTCTTTGGGTGTTGAATGAAGCTTTGTGTTTATATTTTACACCTTATCAAAATTATGTTTCACTATCATATATTTTTCAAGTTTTTTGATATTCGTAGTTTATTTTAGCGTAATTCTTCAATTGTACATGATATTTCGAAATTAAAGTCACAAGAGAGATTTGAGCCTGTAGTAAAACTTCATAGGAGAGAAGTGCTTTTCCAAATTGGTGTTACTCGAATCAATTTTGAGCTTTTAATTGAAAAATTTCAAATCTTTTTCTCCATTGACGATTTAAAGTTTCCCATAGTTATTCATAGTAAGTTCTACTTGAAGTTAGTTCCAGTATTTTAGCTTAGTTCCAGTATTTTAGCCGCAAGAAAGGTTTGAGTCGATTAAAACTTTTATTGGAGAAAAAGTGTTTTGCATTCTTGGTGATACTCAAATCGATTTTGGGGCAATAAAATCTGTCATTAAGAGTTTTCTTTTCGTTTTCAAGGTTATTTATTTTGAAAGAGTGCATAAGAGTATGTAAAAGGGTCACAAATTATGTTTTACTCCATCTATAGCTGAAAAAATAATTCTGAAGTAGTATAGTGAAATCTTAACTGTACTTCTATAATATCTATGAATGTAAAATCACCATTTACTCTCATGATAATAATAATAATAATAAAAAATAATCATAAAATTAACTGCTTTCAAAACGGATAGATGTAATATGAAGCTGCTTGGAAGGACCGTAGGAAAGACTCCCCATTTATACAATAGCCACATGAATAAAATTATTACTCTTAGTCAGGTGTATTAATTGATAATGCTTCTTTTTTAGTTGAAACAAAAATATTGGAATACTCTTCAACGGTTAGTTTTTCATCATGGATATTAAACAACACTTGACTACTTTAGAAGCTCAGCTAAGACCTGGTAGGTAATAGGTATTTAACTATAAATGCAAATTTTTTTTCTTCCATTACTGAAGTGGAAATAGAAATAAAAATCCTTATTTCCATGATTAATCCAGTATTATTTCAAATCTTATCAGTACTTTGTGAAAACAGTATTATTCTTTATATAATTTTCTATACGGTTCCTTATTCTTTCATATCTCACAAAATCATTAATTTTTTCTCAGTACTATTCGGTTTATTACTATTTTTTAATGTTCAAAATAAAATTTACAATTGGCGCCTAAATCAGTTGTGAACCAATAACCCCTGAACATGTAGGTACTTCTTAAGAGCACACTATTTTCAACCCTTGAAATGTGTATCAACGTTTTGAATAGTGTTCCTCCAAAAGGTAGCTTAATTTGGAAGTTTAATTTCACAAACACGTTTTTCCTGATTAACAGCTAGGTCATTTCAGTAGAGAAGTCTAGTTCAAGTAAGGTTTATTTAAATTAGATGCACGGGGAGTGCTTTTGTTATAAATTACCAAAAATATTGATTTTGTTAACATTTTTCATTTTTAATCTGGTGTTAGAGGACATTATCCCCTTTCCTAGAATATAGGTGAATAGGAGATTTTGCTTTAATATTTGTATAATCTTATCATTAACTAGAATACTATCCACTTTGTAAATTACACTAGCTCTCACTAAATTCTTGTTCCAATTGTCGATTTGTGATTGACTTTTTAAAAAATTTTGTAACCCTATTCTTGTGCATAATTAGTATAAAACATTCAATGTCTTTTCTAATCTTATTAAGGTATTTTTATAAAAATTTATATACCCCACTTTATGAGCTTAGTATTTTATAGATATATTGGTGCTTACTCCTAATATTTAAGAAAAATATAATTTGATGTAGGGTATATCATTTTAGCCTACTATTATATTGTTTTTATGCATTGAAAATAATCCAATCTATGTCTGTTAGTATTTTTAATTTTCTTAATAAGTTTCAATGATAAATTTTTATGAAAAATTTTATAGGCACGAATACTGTTCCTAAACATTATTCCATAATGGAAATAACAATATTGTTGTTGGAGATAATGACAGAAATCAATTTTAAGATACAAATTCTGCCAAAAGCTGAAAATTAAACGAGTTGGCCTAAATAATTCTAAGTCAGGTCTAATGGTGATTGTCACCAGACTTTTGTATACAATTCAAAACGCTCAAGGCATCTTTATCATCTGTTCACCGTTTTTATTGAAAAGAGTTCACAGTTTTAGTTTTTCTATTCCCTACATCGAAATTGTTGAAAATGTAAATTTCTATTTTTAATTATAGATGGCCAGTTGGTTTTCGAAAATTATACATTTTTTCATAACTGTATCTAAATAACATTTATATTTTTATTGATGAAAAATATGTGCTGAAGAGCACAAAGTATATTCAAATAGGAGTAGTGCATACATTTTGATGGAATACTATCTTCCACTCTAAATTTAAAAATAAAATAGTGATTGAATGGTATGGAAGAGTAATGTCAGTTGGATGCAAGAATTCTTATTTCAAATCTTAGCTGGTAGAGTGGACCAATCTTGGTAATTGGAACTAATATGGTATTTCCCAATAATCTTGGAATGATGATTCTGTGTTGGAGATGATTCATTCCTGTAAATTTTCTCTGGAGTAGCAGAATACTGTCGAAAAAATGGTTTCAAAAGGAAGGATAAGCTTGAGTCGAAGTTTTAAATTGGTTTCTTCAAGTCAGCCTGTTAAATTACAGTGATAATTCACATTATGATACCATGGAATAACAATTGACTCAGATTTGAAATAGTTACATTGAAAATTATTCATTATTAATTGTGTTTAACTTTGTAATAACCCATCGCTTTATTTTGATCTTCACCATGTAGATATTGCTTCACATCCTTGTAGGTTTCGAGGTGGAAACCGTTGTAATTTAGAACTCGTTGATGCCTCTCCTTAAGAGTATAGTTTGTATATTTATTCAACAATAAGTAGTTGTTAATATTGTGCAAGGTTCCATTATAGGCCTAATTAAGCATAATTAGGCATAATCTATCACTAATTATAAGGTATTGTTAAAACAATTCTGAAAATTTTAGATTACTCACCTAATTAAGTATGTTTTGTTCAAATACTGTTGAACATACTCATCTATTTTTAAAAATGTTTTGGTTCTATGATTTGATTCAATATCATTATACTACAATATAGTTTTTCAATCAATAAACAAACTCCAGAATAAAATGATGACTATCTCTTAATCTACTTTAAATTTGCATCGGATGAATCAATCATTTTGGGCATTTTAAACTCATTTATTGTAGCCTACTGTACATCACGTCAATAAGGCGTTATTTGAATAATTACATGAATGGTAATAAAATTCGCAATTAAAAAAAAAGTATAACATTAAATATCTCTCCTGACGATCCAAAACTTACAATACATATTCCTTGGACTGCAAAATTCAAATTTTAGTTTTTGCTGCGTATCTTCTTAATATTCAAGCGAATTGCTATTTGAACTAACCCTCTCAATCCCTACAAAGTGTCAATTCACCATGCAAATATAATCACTGACTTTAATAAAGAAGGCTCATTCAATCAAATAATTCTCATCTATTGAAATAAAAATAACTATTCCAGCATCTGAATTCCCATCGGATCAAATACAGTTGATTTGCTTATAACATTTTTGTCCTCAGAGTTTCAGAAGATAAAACCTATTGAGATTCACATTATGAAGAAATATTTTTGAGAATTCTTGCTAAATGTTTTGATGGGATGGAACACATCTCACTCATGTTTATATCTATAGTTACGTCAATAATAGTAGATAATTCATGTCAATTTCCTTTCTTTGACTTCAAAATATGAATCAAAATATCAACACTGGAAGACTCATAGTGCAAGATAAAATTTACAGCAGCAGCCTTATCTTGAGAGGTGGTTATTCTATTCTAAAAATATATTTCAAAATTGTTATCGGATTAAAAAAACGCATAGTCAGTTTTTAGTTCATAAGTAATCAATCGCATAATATAGTTGCCCTGTCTTTCTTGGTCCCTGGAATTTGACTCTGCAGTATGGTAGACAAGCATCCTGTTTAAAAAAAGGTTTGAATATTGTCCAGCTGACTTACAAGGCAAACTGTTGCATTAGTAGATTGATGTACCATGCCAATTTTGAAAATTAATGACAGATTTTGTAAAAAATAAGACATTGATCAAGTAATTCTTTTAAAACTGATTCCATCAAGACATGAATTATTATGTGATTTTCTCATTAAGGTTCTACAGTCACTGGAACTCATCGCTAATTATTATGTCAATTGCACAAATAATGAATAAAACGTGTTGATGCTTCAATATAAAAGATGTTATCAGGGTATTTTTATACTGAACCATTAAGTGTTCCAATGAATATTACCTAAGAGTGGGAGACTCTAGATTTTTCAAATTAAAAGAAATAATAAAGTAAGATTTTCTAACTTTTCGAACGAGATTTGTAACAATTTTTCTATTAAATTATTGAATAATGAGTAAAGTTGTTTGCAAAGTTATACTTTTTGATGAGAAATGTGAAGTTAATAATACTTAAAAGTAGATTCATAAGCTACTAATATTAAAATATTTATGAATTGATGTTTAAAAATTTTTCGAAATTTATGAGCAACTTATTTTTATTGTCAGAAAGTATTTTAATAACATTCTTGTTATATTTCTACAGAGCTCCTTACTTTTCTCTTGATGTTGTATTTTGATGTTGTGGAATCTTGATGTTCTAATTTTTTGCATGTATTATGTAGCTTAATATTTTCTACCTACTAATATCGAAACTATTTATAAATATTGTACATGGTTGTAATAACTGTTACAGGATTAGTGTTAACGCAGGAATATTAAAAATTAATATTTGTTACAGTATTGGTGTTTACACAGAAATATAGCACAGAATGCTTTGTAATATTGTCAAGACAGAAGGCCAGTAGTTTTGTAATTTTATGTGCTCCTGTTCATTTATCATACTTTGTAGGATCATGCTAAATTTCTCATACTTTAATCAATTAATATATTCCTCTAATATAATCCCTCTTTGATTAGTGTAACCAGCAATAAGTGATTGTATAATTAAAACCCTTCAATTTTTTAGTTATATTATATAAAAAGGGTACTGGTTTGCATCCCAGATGCAGTTTGTTTGATTTTGTGATACGATAGGAATCAAATTATTGAATGAGCACTAGAGTGTTATTGAAATGTATTTTAATCAATGAAAATTCTGTGAAGCTATGCATTACTTACTAGAGTACATAATAAAACCATATTATAACAAATAAAAAATTAATATTACAGTTTAATCAAATGAATGACATTTGATCGTATTGGTTTCTAAACGCTAAAGCTCCTTTTTTTTCAAAATAACAGTAGATTCATATGCATTCAATAAATCAATGCATTCAAAGTTGATTTAATAGTGATCGATGATAATGGCTCGTTTTGCATGAATGGGAAATGTATTATATTATGCTTGTATTTTGTTGATTGTTGAGTACCTAGGCTGTATAGTTTCTTTTGAAATAAATTTCCAGGCTTGTATGAATATCTATCAATCTAATTTACCTTACACTGAATGTTATTAATGGACCCACTCCAATTGGCCCCTCTGTGCGTGAATGGCAAATGTTTAGGATTGTTTTACTACGATGGTATAAATGTATAGGTAGGATAAAAGATGTTATATTTAAATCAAAGAAATATCTATATGCAGTATGTATTGGTATCAATCGAAAACATGGATACATAAATTTGTAAAAATGAAACTAGCTTTCTTGCTTCTCATTATTAACATGAATTCTACAATAATATACTGGACATAAATATTTTAGGGAGAGATTTAAGACAGTACAAAATAATATGTGCACCATCCATTAACAGAAATATTAAAATAACAGAGTTTTTTTTTTTAAAGATTACTGTTGAATGTTCCATATAATTTATTCGATATTCGCAGAAAATATTATTCAATATACTAATAATACGATTATTACAAGTTTGATCTATCAGAATGAATCCTATATGACAAATGTACAATTTTTAGTGCTTGTAGTGAATTTCAAAGGCTAGTTAATAATTAATCTGATGATGATTTTATTCATTTGGTGGAATATTATCAAGCGATAATATCGATTATTGATCATGAATTATTATAAACAGAAAAAATTGTTAGTTTTAATAATGTAAACACGATATAGATCAAAGATAATATTGCTTTTTGATTTTAATACCAAACTAAAGTACTGGACACTCGTCGTAATTCAGAGTTAGTTTATAGTGTGTTTCGGTGTTTGCAGCAACTTATTATAAATGCACAGCTTAAGAAAAATATCCAGAGCCATTTTCTCCATAGGTGGAAATTGAAATTTTTTCAACAGAAATTTCAAATGTTATGCCCAATTTTTCAATGTTGAAGGCTACTTTGATTGATGGATTGATTGTTTCTTATTAAAAATAATAGTATTAATCATGATGTAAATCAATTTAAATGTTGTGTGAATGCTAAATCATAAAACTACATGGTTTATGTTGATACAGTAGTTGATTGGTTCAGTGGATAGAATGATCAAATACTAAATTATATTACATGAAATACTAAGAAATAATAATATATTATTATTGGTTATTCTACTTAACCCTACCTCGGATGTATAACAATTATGGTACAAAACATTAAAAAAGCGAGTAAAACGTTTTTGATTACAGATTCTCAATTATATCAAGAAATATCCATATTATATTGATTGTGCTACCTCGAAAATTGCTATTCAATACTCAACAATTCTCAGTGTCAGTGACTACCTCGATAGTGAATATACATGATTATCCCCACATGCATTACGTTCAACCAACGGTCCTGATGTTTTCCAATAGAAGTTTTTAATGAATTCAATATAAAAAAATTAAATTGGATAATTATTGATCAAAATCTTGTGTTTCAATAGTATACTACTGTTTCCATTTAAGACTTTCATATAATTATCAATTTTATAAGATCAAGTAATAGAATCAGGTAATCTAGTACAAACTGAACACTATTTAACACCCACCTAAATGATTCTGTTTGCACTTACGTTATTCTACCAATGAATGAAATGATAAACCGTGAAATAAAATTAACAGATATGAATTTAGCTATTATAAAGTACTAAGCAATAATGTTGTAAACTGTATTTTTTTAACTCAACTTCTATCCATTGGCGATGTTGCTATTATGATTTCATTTCATAATCAACATTATTATAAATGCGATACATTTGTGTTTTGGTAGTCCCAATCTCAATAAAATTCCTCAATTAAAGTTTCTCTGGAAATAAAAATGTTTTTTGGTATCTGCTTTTAAACCATAGTGCTTTGTTTTTATTTCAACAAATGAAAAATACCATATTTCATTCCCCATTGAACTTTACTTTGAGTTTCATTCATTGTTTTAATTCTTCACTTGTTTGTTTTTTTTTCAACTAATCAACGTTGAATTTTCAAATAATTTGTATTTCTTCTTAGAATCTTAGTTGTACAGAATTCATATTCATATTGTGATTCAACTACTGTGCTTGAAAGATACTATTTTCTCTAACTAGCAATACTTTAATTGAGTACAAATATGATTTGGTTTTCAATCGCTCATAGAATGATAGATTCATTCTTATTTTTCAAGCTTACAAATATCAATTATGAATAGTGTTGATATAACACGGTCTTGAATTAATAGTGCAAACAGAATTAACACGACATTTAAAAATAATTTCGTGTTTTGTTTCAATTCCTTGAATACCCATAGGTAATAAATTCAATATTGAATGGAGAATTCCATTTTTGTGTGTTGAAGTACGTTTTATTCACATTACAAAAAATTATTGCATAAAATAATAGTACAATTGCAACCTACATCGTACAATAACCGAAAAAATAAGTAATTTCTTGAATGTTGAAATGTCTAATATATTATAATATTATGTTTTAAGCTCAGATATTTTATTCAATTGTTGATGTGGTGATTTTCTTCAGTTGAAATAAAGAGGAGTCTTCTTAATTCTGTTCTTGATGAAACACAATGTATTCGAGGTATTTTTATTATTGACTGATTCATGTCCAAAGAAGAATGAATGTTTCATTTGTAAATAATCGATAAAAACATAATTTGGCCATGTATGGAATATTGAATTTGAATATGGAAAAACATATAGAAATATTATTATATCTTAGGTTCGATCATTTTTCCTACCTCTTCTTAATATATAGTACAAATTTATGTGTAAAAATATTGTTTTAATCGATCTATAGAGAAATTTTATATAGCTACGATAAACGCAACAGTTCAAATCATTCGTTTTATCTGTACCTCAGAACAATGAATAACTGTTATTATTATCATGTTTATTACTCATGTATTGTCTTTGCAAACTAGTGAATTTTATGTAAATTAATTATTGACAGTTTTAATTATAGCCAAATGAATGTTTGGATGGCTTGTTTCATCGATTTCTCAAATTTGCCAAATTTGTTCACTTGATGATAGCTTGAATTATTCCAATAAATTAACCTTGTCATTATCCCATATAGCTAACTAGATGTTTTAATTAATGTGTTCCAGCCAGTAGGACATTACTGGCTTGCATTGATGTTCAGCATTGACTCTGTGAATAGAAGTGTTTAAATTGATGTATTTATTTTTTATCTTTATCAGAATTTCGTTTGAAAATGGAAAGTCTATAGCAAGTATTTTCACTACTCAATAGTAATCAACGACCATTGTTATAGAATTCAGAATAACAAGCCTTCCAAAACTAGATTCCAATCTGTTAGGCCTACATATCTTCATCGATGTTAACATTAGTTGAATTTTTATTGATTGTGATTGCATTTTGTATTAGTAAATTATGATGCATTGTTTATAGTTCATTTATTCTAATTTTTAGAATTCAAAAGAGACAGGCCTATTTAATTTAACCTTAAAAATGTTTTTCTATGTTTCAAGTGTTACTGAGCTATGACATAAATGTTCAGGTTTAAAGGAGTTTTCATAGAAATTTCCAGTCAAGAAATTGGAAGAAATGAAGAAAATATGAACTGTGTTTAAAACTTCAATTGTACCTTGTATATGCATCCAAACAAAAAGATTATTTCACATTAATCTCTGTTCCAATAATACGCTCAAATTTCCTTTACTTTTGTTGTAATGTATTTCCATCAAAAGTATACAGAAGCCTTCAACTGAAATATAATTATTTCAAAACTATATTCGTACGAACTACACTCTCAAAATAATCAAGTTCGATGAAATTTAAATTAACATTTTTTATAAATGTAGAATTCCAATACTGTATGACTATTAGTGTATAAAACATAATTGATTGTTAAATATAAGAACAATTCTGCCAGGGGGAAATATTATGAGTATGTAAGGTGATGTTGTTTGTGATCATAATTATTATTATAATTTCTTTTTAACTAGTAAGGTAGTGTTATAATCGTTACTCAGTTGTGTTTTCAAAAAGCATGATTGATTTTAAAAGTTGAATATTTGTTTATTCTTACAATTTACGATATTTTCCAGTAATGCACCTAAAGATATTGTATTTTTCAAGTGTTGACTTACACTTATTGTATTTCTTTTTCAAGTTTTCTCATGACATTAGCTTTTGGTGTCAACTTTCCATATTCATAATAGTGTTTCTATAACTGGAAAACGAGTTGAAAAATCATAGAAATAAATGATGCATTATTATTTAAAAGTTGTTGAATTTTTTCATACCCTCAACCCCCCACTATTACACTTCTCTCGTTTCCATGAAAAATATAACCAGTTCACAACAAATTTCAATTAGGCTTTGTTCACAACCAAGCGATACGATAGAATATGATACAGAATCAGCTGTACGTATCATCGTCGTGTACCATTGTGCCATCGTTTCATAATTGTGTTTATAGTGTGCTGTTGCGAGACGATGATACGAACAGCTGATGCTGTGTATCGTCTTCTACCATATCGCTTAGGTGTGAACACCGCCTACTATAGTGCCAAACAAAGAAAAAAATAGAATTTCCTATATTTGAAGGTGAAGTGCTGAAAATTGAACAGTCAGGCTACTCTTGGAGATATTGAAAAGTAGATGGTACCACATTGTTTCATTATTAAATGGGCGATTAAAGTTTAGCATATCATAACTCGCATGAAGTATTCTCTAGTTTTTCTACAAGACTGGGGAGAGTTGATGAATAAAGAACAAAAGAAGAGAAACTCATGATAATATTATTAAATTTACTATGAGGTAAGTAAAACCCCAGATATAGATGATACGGTGCCCAGTGCTTACGGCTACCAGATCAGAAGCTGCTGTGTAATATTTAGATCTAGAACAAAACCTGTATTGATTGAATTTTTTACAAATTTATAACTAGATGGACAGAATGAGAAGATGGAATTATTTTTTAAGATGTTACAATTACATGAATCGCTTTTTGTTCACTACATAATTGTTTTCAAATATCTTACTTAACCCTATAATGATGACCTTCGCTACTACTTATATTGACTACTGCATTGAACAGTTCATGTTCATGGGAATCAATATTTCTGGGAATATTCGTTTTTCTATAGTGGCATGTATCAATTTCCATAAGCCAGCCATTGATAGAGTTGTCAATGTTTATAGTAGCTGAGTAACTGAAGCCTTCAGCATAAATTATAGCATTAAAAAAGAAAATAAAGTAGCCCAAGAAAAAATATGGGTATACAGAAATACAGGTGAAAAGAATGAGAAAATATTGTCTTATAACAGTATATTCTAAACTCAGTATAATCAGTATTGTGAATGAACAACTAAACCGATTTGGTATTGTTATACATGAATCGACGTAGAATTTCAAACTCTCCAATTTCAAATAGAACAACATTTTCAACGCGGTAAATACCGTAGTATTCAAGTTTAAGGCGAAAAACTGAAAAACTTGCCAAATTTGAGGGTTCTTTGCCTCTTCAGCCCAGAAACTCTCGCAAACTAGGGAAGTGATAGCCGAGTGCCGTAGCAGGTATCTGTTCAATCAGAGAAAAGCTACGAAACTCCTGGGCGCTGTTTGTAAGGGTGATCGATTGTCCAGCAAAAAAGACTTCTCTGCTGTAAAATCATTTCCCGGTGGTTCGGAACTCACCTAAAACTGTAGGTCCAACTCATCAATCACCATCATCCAGTTCATCACTCACGCACAGGCTTCTGACCTATGTGGGCTTCATCCTCCGGTAAAAAACAACTCTGTGAACTCTTTCTTAGGATGCCTAGAGTGGAAAAAATTCATACCAATTCTTGTCCACCGCGGCCCTTTTTTGATTTAATTTGCGTGGGCTAATAAATCATCTACATCACTTGTAAGTGATATACGCTGAATAATTTGTAAAGTGTTGCTTTTGTATTTAATAATTGAAAAATGCATTTCAGTAACGAAAAAAGCTCTTCTTCTTTAAAATACACTTTTTTCTGAAAAATCCAATTAATTGTCTTTTTTGATCATTCGACTGGGGATCGGTCTCAATTGATTCGGATATAATTGGAGATACTGTATATTTTGCACTTAGCTGCTGCACACAGTGCAGGCACTGTTTATTATTATATTTCCAGTTCTACTAATTCCAATTTTGTATTAATTTGACATATTTTTATGCTATTAATTCTGCGATGTTTCCATGATGAAATACTTGATGAAAGATGAACTATCTAATATCAAAGCTGACACTGCATTTCTATTCCAGAAATGATGATGACGCTTCTCTTTAGAAGCGAAATGCATCTGTTCAGTATAAGTGAGTTAAAATCATTAAATAGAAATACAGTGTTAGTTTAGATATTAGACTCTTAACTCTATTATACAAAATAAATTAAAAAATTAACTTGAAGCATGTGGAAAAAATTGTTCTGTGATTTCACTAAAAGTTAACTCACGCCTAACCAACAATCAGACTCGAAATGTGATAAAAATTGGTCCTAATAATAGTTAGCACACCGCTACCTGGGGAGTTGTGAGGTGGTGAGTGCGAGCGAAAACAAGACACAAATTTGCGTTGTTTCACCGTCTGTTTGCTATTCAGCACAGGGACGTCTGATCGCAACGACCGCTACGGTAATTCGCACGCAATTTCACTGGCACCGCACCGCTGTCAGTGCGTGAGAGGGGGTCCAATATCACCGCGTCAAAATTACCTCCCCAACGGGGAATTCGACGTGCTCCGTTATTATAGCTTGCCGACTGAATAAATCTGGCAATCTTCACCTCGCACCGAGCTAGTCATCTGCAACATACAGATTCCACCCTTAAGTTGGTCAACAGGGTCGATTCTGACTACCCCCTTCAATCAAAACTGTGATGCAATTCATTTCACTCCATTGATTGAGACATACTGCTATCTAGAACGCGTCCCAATCGAACATCTTATTGTGTTGGAGTGCTGTCGCTTACCAGGGTCGACCCCAGAAATTTATTACGGAAGGAAGGGTGGGGATATTTGATAAGATAAAGGTTCTCAACTCATAAAATATACACAGCCTTTTTAGTATTGTTTGAATAATTAGGGGCCGATACATCACCTTCAACGTTTTTTTTAGTGGCGAAGGTGATATTGTGGAAAATATCCATAAGACATGAAGTTGTCACAACCACATTTATTGAAAATAGTGAGATACTACTAGTTTCGGTTGTTATACCATTATCAATTTCAAACAAACTAAAGTACAGAGTAGCTTAATATATACCAAACAGGCAACGATACTATTGGCTGCGGGAGAAAGTGCCTCTAATAGTCTGACCTTCATTGAAGGTCTGTGATTGGCTGAAGGCTAAAACAATACCCGCCCACTGGTAGGAGGAGCAATAAGCAAGAATAAGTGACAAAATCTAGAACCAAAAAACCGTGATCACATAGAAAGCAACGAACAAGAACATTACAAAAGTAGGCTAGAATTAAATAAATTTAAAATTAGCAAATTGAAGCTCCCTGAAATGCATTCAAGATCAACCGAGAAAAATGCATTCAAGATCAACCGAGAAAAAAAGGAAAGTAACGCTACTAAAAAGTAGACCAGAATTATAATGAAACCATGTTAGTTGTATTGAATTGGTTAAAATAAATTTGATCATTAATTTAAATTAGTATTGTAATCGTTTTTTACCAAACAAGTTATCTACAAAGCTTCTAAAATGTTCAATTGTCTGCCTTAGCCAATCAACTCCTTCCGCTCAGTTCAAGCCTATTGGAGACAATGTGTATTGTAGAGTGCTAGACTCCTACTACAGTCTATCTTCATAGTCCAACTACAGTTCAGTTTCAGTCTAGATCTAGAGTGTAGTCTACCTCTACTGGTCTAGACTTGCTGTACCAGTCCACCTTTAGCCTATCACATGTTTAAGCTATTGAAATAAAGAAATAATGTAGAGAAATCTAGGCTCTACAAAAGGTTCTTTTCCAATAAGTTTGGATGGGCTGTTGGATGAGGCCTCTTCGTAAAAATATGTTCTCAGTCGTGATTGTGAAAGTAATGTGGTAGATAGTTCATTATTGATGAGACTCATGTCTCAACCAATATGAAATTTTTTAAAAGGGAGATAGAGTGAAGAAATTGCATATTAAATCTTCTTCTCTTCTATAATAAAAACGTCAACTACCACTGACTGATTCATCACCGTTTTTTGAGAACCACTCGACCAAAAAGTTTAAGTTTGATGAACATTTGTAATTAAGACCCTAAACACGTGTTAAGAACGGATTTAAAAAAAATCCAAAAATACGCCCAAAAGTAACAATTTTTTTAAAACAGCTATTATTTTCACAGCTTTCACCAAATAACATAGGAACGAAAAAAATGAAATTTTTGATAGCCTATATGTTTGTTTGAGGGATTTTACGCTTCTCCCGCTTTAAATGTAGAATTAAGGAACATTTTGAATTGGAAAAATCAAAAAGGGGATTAAAACTTTGTCAAACATTGATAACAAATAACCACAAGTTCAAGATCGAGGAGAATGTTGAATTTCTGCATTTCAATGAAAAAGGTAGTCTATTTAACATTTTCGAAACTATAAAAATAAGTAGGGTAATAAAACGATTCTGCTGCTAATTTAAATGACCAAATAAATTTTAATCAATTCATCACCACCATAAAATGATAGGTCAAGGTCAATCTTTCAATTTTAGCTATAAAAAGAATTCGTACAGTTATTTATTTTATTTGTTAATAGGTTAGCTTTTTATTTATTAGTCTTTCGTTTGTTTGACCTTGATTGAGCTATTGAATATTTTTCGAGTTCATTTATTGTTGATGTGTGCTTTGTCATCCGTTCGCTTGTTTATCATACTTGCATCTTATTGGTTGGCTATTCTTTTTACTAGAAGGCGTGTCCAGTATCAGCCAATGACAGACCAACATCGTAGTGTTCGACCTTTGAGGGGCCTTCAGTCTATGAATGAATAGTATTTGTCTAATAAGGGTATACATTTGGCTATTCTGTATTATAGTTTTAGTTTATTGAGATTGAAAATATCGCAACAGTCGAAACAATAGTCTCTCATGTTTTTAATAATTCGAGTAGTTTGAACAATCTCGGTATTATTCATTATGGATAACTACCACAGCATCACCATCAACACCAAGAAGATTGATTTATGGGTTGCCAGTGGCGCACCCAGGGGGGGGCTTAGGGGGCTTAAGCCCCCCCCAAGAACCCGAGCTCCTTAAAAAATTGTTAATAATTTTCAAGAAAATTTACTATATAGAGAGTATGTGCGGCAGGCTGATTAGTGTTGGTACATGTCATTTATTCACACTTTTCAAGTAGAATAATGTTCATAACAAGTGGCTTCACATGGGGGGTTTTGGGGCTCAAGCCTTGCCCTCAGGTCCTGAAATCCTTATCAAAATGTTGATAAGTTTCAAGCGAATTGACTGTGTAATATGGACTCTAGGCTGTACATTTAAAACTTGTTTAAATCGGATGACAATTAACAATATCGTTATACTATTAACAGGAATACTATGAGTGACTACCATAGGTGGAAATAGAGTTTGTAGCCTTGCAGAATTAAATTTGACTAGGTGGCTGGGTAAAGATAATAAAAATAATTCGTTTCACTCATATCAATATGGCATTCATTTAACCAATAAGTACAGGACCTCTACCCTCTAGAACCTCATAAACCTGTAATACATTTCACGGTAATAATGTAATTCCTTTCGGAAGGTGGAGCCGAGATAATTCTGAGACCTGTGCGTGGGCCCACAGTTTTTGGTGAGTTCCGAATCATCGGCAAGTGATTTTATAGCTAAGAACCCTTTTTTTTGGTGGCTGATCCATTTTGTGGCAGCTTGCCTTATGTGACTGAACAGGTACGGTACCTGTTACGGCTCGCGGCTAACAATTTCCTAAAAAAGGTTTACAGGTTTTTGCGAAAAAATTTCAATAAGATTGCATAAGCTTATTCCTTCGAAAACGCTTCAATACAGAAGTAAATATAGCAGAATAGTGAAGCTATCTTTTTCAATAAGAGATCAATAAATTAGTACTCATCCCGAAAACTCTAGGCTTCTAGAGCGCTCATTTAGGTGGTAAATTGAATACATTTGATGAGAAATGAACTGAAAACCCTAATGAAACATTAACTACCGTGATTATACTACGGTACCGTGAGTAATCCTATGAAATACACAAAAAAGGCCAAAAGAAGGCATTTTTAATATTGAAATGTATGAGCTTGGCTATTAATTGTGAATAAAGCACCCAGAACTTACAAAACCATAATTTAAATTTGATAAAAAGACAAGAATAGCAAGTGGAAAGCATATGTGCAAAATCAGTATGCTTTGATTCAATAAAACTCTATAAACTTTGGGACCGTTCTTGACTATTGAGTACATTCATATTTCATCTCAAAAAATGAGTTGGCAAGTTTTGAAGGAGAAATTGTACAAACTTTTTGGTTCATTTGCAATTGAATTGGTTAACCACTAGGTCGACAGTAAAATAACAACGCAAAAGTCTCAGAATGGTGTAGATATAAAAATTTATAATAGTAGATGTAGCACGTTTCAGATAATTTTACATTGATTCAATTTAATTCACACCATTTATATGAGTCACCAAATATCCTTAGTCATTTCTGAATGGATGCTGGAATAGCTGTAATCTTTCGCCCTCTTTATTTCTGTAACAAAGCGTTCCGGACCTACATTGATTCTAATTTTTTTACCCTCATGAGAAGTTGCTTAAGCAGTCTGGCAGAATCATTTTGAACTCCTGAAACACTGTACAAAAAATACTCATGATGGACACATTTTGTTTCCCCATAGCTACTCTAATACTAATACTCTTTAAAAAGTCAAGTAATGAATCCCCGCCCCCTCAATAAACTTTATCGGGCAACAATCTTGCAAAAAGTCGTCTGAAAATCCCAATTTACCCCCCCCCCCCCCCCCTCCACTCCAAAATTTTCCTTGGTAGGACGGGTAAGCCCCCCCCCCCAAACCAAAAGTCTGGGTGCGCCCCTGTGGGTTGCCAAAAACGATTTAATTAAATAATTATTATGCGTAGAACTAATTATTCAACTAACAAAACTGTGATCAAGTTTATTGAAAATGTTACAATAATCTCTTTGAATTGAATAAATCTGATCAATGGAAGTTATCTGGATATTTTTTCATAGTTAACGACTCTCCACCCAAACACATAAAAAGTCTTTATAGAGGGTCTTTTAGTTCTTCTAAATTGTATTATATGATTTTCCTGTGTTTTATAAACTGTGTTTTGTGTAATTAATATGATTGACCTCTTTTGAATATTATAAAAATATTTAGAGAAAATTTGAAATTTTTTTTATAACAATTTCATCATTTTTCTCCAATACATTGGGAAACTAGAAGAAAAAGTAAACCTCTTTGAATAAGTGCAATTCCGACGAGACCCTTCAATCCTGTACTTTGGGAACAAACATATTTCTGGATAAAGACTGTTAGCTCTGTTATTGAAACATTCAATTCTCATTTTTCAGCGCAGCTTTTGACACTTCATCTGCTTTGATATGAGACTATAACTGTTATTTGACAGGTTGTGAATATTCAAACATATCAGTAAAGTGCTTGACAGATTTTCTTTCCATTTCGGAACGCATTATTTCTTGAAAAAAACGACACTTGCAAAGTGATTCGTGATATGCCCTCTCTAGTAACAAGAAAAGGTCGACGAAGAAATTGAATTTTGTAGGATTATCGGGAGTTTGCCGAGTTGCCTTCACAATCGAAGCGAGGAGCTCAGTCAGTGGTTTCTGATAGGGTTAGGGTAGCCGAAAACTACGGAAGGTATAGACTATGATTATTCACTGCACGAGCGAGCCACCTCCCCTCTGGTCGAGAAGACTATTTGATATTTAAATTCCTACCGCGCGTTGTCTTCTTACGCGGGGCTCTTTTCTTGGAAGACGAAGGGGAGACTTCTGTCCAGACGCTTTATTGGTCACATCTTTATCTGTTTGAGGTCTAGCGGACTAACCTCTGGCTCTTCACCCCTTAACCCACCAAAATTTTCTCATTTTCCTCTCGCTCCCCTTATTTGGAGCTCGTTTGCGGCATACCAAACGAGGCCTGCCCCTGATTTAACTAAAATAAAAGACCTAATGCCGTTATCGAGTTTGGCTGCGTCGCCTTGCCAAGTCGTGGCTGATGACGAGAAAAGAAATACAGACTCATTCTCGATTCGCGTCAGGTAGGCAACGGACAGACTGCAGACACAACCCCCTCCCCACTGACAACCCCCCCCCCACTCCCCATCTAACAAACATCTGCACTGTATTTGGCTTCTTCTGATTTTCTTTCTTGCTTTCTTTGTCAATGTCTTCTTCCTGTTTATTCCAAATAGGTACTCGAAGTTTTCAAATCCTCCTCGAAAGTAAGGCGAATCGAAATTCTGAACGGGTACACTCCTCAACTATCCGTTGAATAATTTATTTTCTCTCTCTTGTCTTTCAAACACTTTCCTTATTCATTAGCCGTTTCGTTAAATCATTTAAGACCTCTTTCAGCTTGTCTTTATCATATTAATTCGGCTGCGTTTATATTTTTTAAAAGTCGGTCAATTTGAATATTTCAGGTAAGTTGCAGTTTATGCATGGTTGTAAGCTATTTCCGTTTAAACGAAACACTAGGCTGGAGAAAATGCAATTAGTGAAAGTTCGAGGGTAATTTAATCATTTATGAACAGTTTATTTTTTAGTCCTTAAATGTTTTTGAATATCTCAGGTAAGTTGCATTACTGCTCGGATTTGAGTTATTCCTGTGCAAACAAAAACTTAAATGTTTCTAGACTAGGAAAAATGCAATCAGTAAAAAATTAGAACAATTCAATCATCTATAAAATTTATTTTGGATGCCTATGTTTTCACTGACAGGCATCTTCTCTGTGATCTTGTGAGTAGCGTTTCTAATTGATATTACATTATTTTTGACAATTTATTAAACTCATAACTTACATACTTAGTAACTTATTTGATTCTCAAAAAAAAGTTGGCGATCACTTTGGTTAGAATTTAGAAAAAAAATTATTGAACTGAAATTTTTGAACAACTCTATTTGTATCTAGTTAAAATTGCATTTTTGTATTTATTTTACAAACAAGTTGAAACAAGTTGTTTCTCTATTCATTATTTTATAGTTCCAGTTCCTGATCGTTTGTGAGTTATTCCCGTTCAAACAAAATTCCAACTGTTTCTAGACTTTTTATTGCATTTTATTTCGAATTACTATTACCTTTCTTTGTTTGACAAAGATGTGAAAATCTTCATGAGCACCGAAGTAAATAATGATCTGGTAATTACCGCCCCAGCCCTGATTAATTGTTAAACTGGGCATTTTTTCTTCAAATTAAACAAGCCACAACTTAATAATTATAATGTCATAACATTGTAATAGTGTTTATTAAAGTTTTATTTAGTCGCAGAACTATTCAAAAATTTCAATACATTTTTTACCTTTCAAAATTTATAGGAAATCACACAAATGTAAAAATACAATGTTACAATCGAATTTTCTTGGGAGAAGAGAAACGAAAATGTAGGTTGAAGTTCCAATACTAAGGCACCTCCGGCCCCAGCAAAATCAGAACATTTTATCAATGAATGCAGTACATTCTCATATGATGATTTTATTGTGAAATGAAAGGATCAATTGATGAAAATGTTTGAAAAGAACCTATGAAGAAAGAGCCTGCCAAATACAAAGAAGCTTGAGAAGTGGGAAGAGTACTGAAGAGTAACAGGCTGTACTGCAATCCAGAATGGACGTCCTCGATGTGTCGATTTAAAAAATCGATAAAGAGAAACTATAAAAAGCATTCATATCACATTGAGGTTGACAGAGCTCCGAAACAATCAATTTTGCATTGAGTAAGAAAAACGTTTTTTAAAGGCGAACAAGGATCTTGATTCAGTTGTTTTGAATATAAATTGAATAATACATTTTATGCCTCAAAAAAATCTCGAACGGTATATTAAAAAAGAGGGTTAAAGCTGGTGATAACGAGGTAATTCCCGAGAGTTCGATGACTTTACAAGCGCACTCCACTTTCCAACCTGCCAGTTCATTATAGGCTCATTTTGGTTTGCTCCAGGCGGCACCAGATAGCGCGCCTATCAGTCCAACTACCCCACACTGTGACTCGCCTCTAGCTCTGCGTCAATTCCCATGGTCCAAATAAATCTACTCTATCAGGCCGAATGCTGGGTACGAACTAAATTTTTATTTTCCATAGAACTGACTGTAACTGTATTTACAAATGCTCTACAGTTACAGCTACGTTCAGATATTCTCTTTATTTAGTGGACACAGTCTCAAAGATGATAGGCTCGGAAAAGACTGTGAATATAATTGGTGTATTTAATAATAATAGGGGAAGTTACCAAACCCTATCAATTTTTATTTGCTCTTTTTTCAAAGTTATTCAATCTTAAATTGAAATCAAAGTTTCAAAATTACCATATTAATTTATTACTATAACTCTAATAGTTCAGTAGAAAATCTTTTTAATAATTAAATCACAAAAGTAATATTTTTTGTAACATAAAAACTCAGTAATAGTGATTAACGCGGAATAAAACCTGTCGCACACTACATCTTGTAGCCTGCTTTAATGGTAATGGTAATAACGCAACCTAACTGAAGAACAGCGAAATAAAGGTGAGATAATAAACTATCTAACACTCACATCTAACTTGATTTAACCTTCAGTTTATTAATTTATTTATTAAATTTTACAATGATCACACGTGGCATCTAACACAATATTGATATTATTTTGATTTTTCAATAATTCATTCATTCAATTTCACATAATATATTGGGTTTTTTTCTATTTTAATTTAATACTGTTACTAGTAAGCCTTCTTAGACTTAGTAGTAGATCAGGTTTTTCTGGTCTATACTAAGAATTGCAGTTACTTTACTAAAAGAAAAGTTTTTTAAACTAAAATAGCCAAGTAACTTCACTAAATCTCATCAGTTTCTATCCGCTTAAATTTTATGTAGGCTACAAAATTTAATAAATGTATGCAATGTGCTACTATACAAGCTGTATGTTATTTATTTATTTATTCATCACATAAGTTTGTGCAAATGCAACAGAAGTCTATCATACAATGACATAATTTATAATAAAAACACTTTCAAGTGAAAAACTCATGCCTTAAATCAGTATACTGTGGATCGCCTGACACGCCATAACGTGATTCACAATTTCCGCTTAAAAGTTTTTTTTTTTAGTTCTACTAGTGGAAACAAGATGGATATTTCAACGCATCATAATTCATAAAATGGATACAACATGTAATTCTATGCTATAACTACAATTAATTCATGTTACAACCCAGCTTGCATCCTTAATATAGTATAATGTTGATTGTTTCCAGTACCTGTTAACTGTACACTATGCCGCTGTGTCAGATGAATAAATTTATTCCTAGTTTTAAACAAATTATTTCGATGGAACGACGACGGTAACGGGCTGCATACTGCAGACTGTTACAACGCACTGACCGATTGCACTATCGCGTTATTAATGTCGTCAGCATTTTGCAAAGACAACAATTTATTGAGACTTTAATTTGGTAATTGCGTTCGGGGTGTGATGGACGGCATTTCGGCGACCGCATAAATTGTTCGCCGATCGCATTTTCTGAGTGATTTGTTCGCGGGGAGAACGCGGCATCTGTTGCGCGACTCGATTTAGTAGTGGCGGAAAATTTAAACGCGGGCAGCGCAGTTTTGAGTGTATGTTTCATTAATAATTAGATCTTCATGGACTGGGAAGCGCTGGCAGTGGTGGTGGCTCCTCAATAACAATTAATAACGCGACCGCAAACTGCGGCCGGTTGACTGTACTGCCTTTAGCGTGACTGTACTGCGTTTAGTGACAGTGACAAACGAGTGTCGGTACTGTGCTTAGACTTTGTCACCGGCACATGTGTTCTGCGCCGTCCGAACATCGTCTAATGACACTGCTCTCTATTGGGCTGCTCCCTAAACTACCGCGTTTTTGTGCGTTTAATGCGTTTCCATACGAAATTTTAATATTGCACAGGCTTCGGCCCATCATTACTCAGAAGGAACTCTATATTGAATACTCCATCTCTTTCCCACACAAGACCCGACCCACTTACACCCTCCTGAATATTAAACTTCAGTCGTGGTCATTAACTCAACTCACTCCCCCCACCCTCACTAGAGTTTATCTTCATCATTTACATGTATTCCTACACGTAGACTCGCTTACGTATTGCACAGTCGTGATCTTCGAACTTCATATTAGTCTGAAAAACATGTTGATTCAGCATCCCCAAGAAGGGAAAGTTTAATAAAAATTCTTTTTCGTTTGTACATGAAATAGCAGGCTCAATAAATTCGGACTACATGATGATATCAAGAAAACATTCCCAAGTTTTCAATATTGGATATGAAACAGCCCTGATAAACCCTCTTAAAATGGTTTCCAAGTGTTTATTGTGTATAGTGAAAATGTTTAGAGCTTTTCATTCAGACTGGAGCTTATGATGAATGAAACCAAGATATAAAATTGAGCTTAAAATATCATGATTAATAAAAACTACTTACTGCAATAGATAAATATATAGAGGTGGGTTGACTATATAAGAATACACTCTCTATGTTCAGTGATAGCCGTGTGCCGTAGCAGGTATCTGCTCAATCAAAGATAAGATAAAATTACATTATTTACGTAAATTTACAAAATATAATTGTAACTGATTAAAAAGAGAGATAAGCTACGATCTCTGTGCCCTCTTTGTGAGGGTGACCGATTGGATTGGCCAAAAAAATGACTCTTTTTTATCTGATGTAAAATCACTTTGCAGATGACAGGCCTTAGTGCCCGAGGGCCAAACTTGACTGTTACAGATCAATATTGAGCACAAAATTCTTTTCTGTAAAATCGATTCCCGGTGGGTCAGAACCCACCTCAAACTTTAGGTCCAACTCATCAATCACCACCATCCCATTCATTATCCACGCACAAGTCTCAGACCTATGTGGACTTCATCCTATAAAAATAATTAAGCGGTTTCATACAAAAAGTCTGTAATGTAATGGCACATACGGGTATGGTGATGAATGAAGAATTCAAGACTCAGGAAAAATAGGAAAGAGATGGGACATAAAACTTAAAAAAGTTGAAAAATCAAAGATTTTACATTTTATCAGTTTATTAAATAAAGAGGATGCTGTGATGAACGCGGAGGTGTGAATTGGAACGTCTGCGTGCTTGGATCGTCCCATACGTCGCGCGCGCGTTACGTTACGTTTGGTTTGAAACCGCCTTAAACTGTTACAAAAATGTAAAATGGTTCATGTTAAAAATGTATCCGGAATCCATGAATCCATTGGAAGAGTAATAATGTTACCTCGTTGACAACTCAGGAAAATCAAATTAATAAGTTGAACGAAATTATGGAATTAGCTTCTCAAGTCTTTTCAAGTGTTGGGAGCAACTTTTAATCTACTAATAATGTGAAAACATCTTGTTACACGAGCACACAAACTTTATATTAATTTTCTCGGCATTAAAGCTCGAATAAGACCAGAACAATGTAATTAAAGTAGGTCCATTGAAGTTTTCTCGGTGTTTTAAGTGAAGATCTTGGGAGACGATGAAAGCTCAATCGGCGAGGAAGGAAAGGGTTTAATTTGGGTGATTCTCTAAGAGCACTTTAAAGAGAAGGGCGGTTCGAATTTGAAACAGGAACGATCGACACGCAAAAGGGCGGGGCAATTAGCGAGTAGTCTTTGGGAAATATACGGCAACGAATTAAATTCCTGGACCGAGTTTCTGATTGGAGCGCCAACAATTAAAAGCTGCATGTTTTTGGGAGTGAGAGCCTCCTTACTCCTGTAATAAGCGTTCCAGACAAATGAGAACATCAAAATAACATCAAAAAAGTTTAATTCCAGGTTCCGCGCGCGCGAGTCGCCGTGTCTTCAGCCGGCTTTTATGGTCTAAACTTTAATGTGCGCGAAATGAACAAGTGCTGGAATGCGAATGCCCGGCATTTTTCGAGTAACTGCTACTGCTTCTGCTCCATGTCCGGATTAATTCTGTTTCCATTCATGCCCATAATTTCTCGGCGCTCGCCAAGCAAAAAGGGTTCAAGATCCCGCTGTTCTCTCATTCGGAATATCTCACATTAAGTTTACAGAGTTGAGAGCTGATGATAAAATTTTGAAAATATCAATTCAAATATAACTTACACCACGAAAAACATTAAAAAAATATATAAATTCAGAGATGCTCCACGAAATAATATGAATTTAATGTAAATCAAAATGCCCAACTATGCTTACCAAAAAAAGGAAGTCCGATCTAACTAGGGGTCAAATCTGTGAGAAAGTAGAAATCAATCTACCTGTTTTGAGTATCAAAACTAATAAACTTCACTTTCCAATGCTCTCTGAGGATCTCTGAGAATTCTTCATTGGTGTCAACTCTAGCGAAAAGTTTAAAAAGACATGTTAGTGCAGCACAGTGATAATTGATGGTATGTAAATCATTAATAAATAAATGAGCAGTAAGTACTGTTTATAAACGATGTTTCCTATGATCAATCCAACTTAATGTTTTTTATTTTTATCGAAGGCCCATGTAGGTCTGAGACCTTCGCGTGAGTGATGAGTTGGATGATTGCGATACATGAATTGAATCTACCGTTTAGGTGGATTCCGAACCACCGGGAAGTGATTTTACAGAGAGAACAGTCTTTTTGCTGGCGAATCCGATCGTTCTCGTCGCCTTCACTTCCCTTTTAATAAGAGCTTGAATTTGAATATCGTTCAACTATTGGTTACATTCGATATTCGAATATCTCTTTTTAATATAAATAACGCTTATTGTGAACTTATCAGTTGATTAGTCGTTCAAAATGAAATAACTGAAATTGGGGAATATTGATGACGTCATCATGATGTGATTTGTACTACCAAGGAAGTGGAACTGCTGCAGACCGTGTACCCTATCTATCACTTAGGACTACAGTAATGTAAATTCAAAATGCAATAGCCGACCGGGTCGCCGCCAGTGGCCTAAAGGGTGAACCCTTCGCGCTCCTCAATCACGAACTGGGGAATAATTTAGACGTTTTCACGCTCTGCCCGCTCTCTGCATGCTCAACTGCTTTGTTAACGCTCTCAAACGCTTCTCACTCTTGCTCATACTTACTCATACTACATCCATCCTTCTCTGGCTCACTATCACCCTCAAAGTCCCTAGTTTCTGACTGTCACTCAGCGCTTCCCACGTTTGACAGTCCGCGAACAAACTGGGATCAGCGAAACGTATCACATGTCGATAATGACATCAACCGCAACAAAAGCTTATTGGAAGAGTTTTCCTCAGGGTTACCGTACATAATTTAAACCCTATGGATGAATTTTTCCAAATAAATCAAGAAAACATGATATTTTGGAAATCAAATAAAACATCTGTTGGTCCAATAGTATAATACTTCAATCCAACTCATTAGGCTAGGCGTACACCGGTTAGTCAAGACTAGACAAGACAAGATTAGTCATGTTTAGTCACAGTACATCACTTAGTTGCTTATGAAGCAACACACACCAATACATACATACAAGCGTATGGTGCCGCAGTGGTCTAGGGCATTAATAATATTTCTTTTTGAAGGGATAGTGGTCACAAAACTGAAATGTATATTATAAACATTCACTTACATACATACATTCATATGTACATAGGTGCCTACCAGTAAATGGATTTGTCAAGATAATAAGAATAAATAAATAAATAAAAAAAACATGCAAACAAATAAATAAAGTGTAAGTCAGCCCAAGAATGACGTTACATGCTGCTCATTTTTTCCAGCCAGGTTATGGCCTCTTCATCTGCCAGGTGCAACTTGGGTAGCCCTCCAGGAAAGCAGTACAGTGGACACTCTGAAACAATATGGTCCATAGTTTGGCTCTCACCACATTCACAATTGGGAGAGTCAGCAAAACCCCATAAATGCATACTTCTCTGACATCTCCCTTGTCCAGTTCTGAACCTGTTTAGGCACACCCAGTGTCGTCGAGACAACTCAAATCCAGGAACTCTGCTGCTTGGGTCTGACACAAGCTCTTTGTTTCTCACCATTTGAGAATTCCAAGTGTCTAACCATTTCTGCATGGTACTATCAGTATACCCCGGTTGGTGTGGGTAGAGCCATATAGGTTTTCTGGACTTCAAACGCAGTGCAGCTGGAGAATCCGGTTTCAAGTCCTCATGGATTGGAAGTGCTGGCATTTCACTTATTTTTCTTATTTCTCTGCCAGCAATTTCCTCTCTTCTCAGCTGTGGAGGTGGGATATGACTGAGCACTGGAAGCCAATTGATTTCAGTCTGCATCAGACATCCATTGACTATACGCATTGCACTATTAAGCACTGTGTCAACCAGGTGAGTGTGACAACTTCTCATCCAAACAGGAGCACCATACTCTGCAGTACTGTAGACAAGTGCCAAAGCTGCGGTCCGTAGTGTATTAGCACTACTGCCCCATGATGATCCAGCGAGCTTCTGCAGTAAGTTTACCCTGGAAGATAGTTTTTGTAATTAGACGTGTCTAAATGGGTCTTTTCTTCGTGTCTAATCAAATGGGGCATGCACTATTTCTATAAGTCATCATCAGACAAGTGTTGAGTTGTGAGGTTGAAGGCTATGGCATAGTGAAACCACTTTTTTCTGGCGGGAAAAGGCCAAATCGGGCAAAAGTTCAAATTTAACACAGGCTTGTATGGGAAAAAGTCAATTTTCATTTGAAGATTTCTAGCAACTCCCTTGATGGATTTCAATAATTCTTTTTTTGAAAAATAGCCCATGATTCTGTCTTACATATAGTAGTAATAATTTGGCACCAGCAACAACTCTATTGTCTGGCATCTTGTTCATGACTGATGTGACTGACTGGTGTGTGTTGCTTTCACATGACTAAACGTGTCTAGTCTAGTCTTGTCTAAAGTTGTCTTGTCTAATTGTGTCTTGTCTTGTCATGACTAACCGGTGTACGCCTAGCCTTAGAGATTCATTCCATTTATACCGACAAAACAAACTTTTTCATACAACCTCGAATCCCTATAAAGCTTATACAGAAGAGTGAATTCGAAAATTAATTAACATAAAAGTAGTTTTCAAATCTCTAGCTGTTTTGTAATAAAGTATTCAAAAAATGATGGTAAGCATTTATGTCATTTATGTTAAAATTCGGGCTTCGGCCAGTACTGAGGGGCTCTGTCAAGTGGCCTACCAATGATCTCTGGCGAATAGAACATACAACATACTCCAACAAAACAGATTTCGAAGAGTAATTCTATTTTTTACTTTATACTATTTTATTCGCTAAGACTGCTAAGATAATTTAGTTGATCGTCGCATAAAAGTTCATCCGTCGCATTCAGTTCATCCTTCAATATTACAGAATTTCTGGTTAATATCATTACTAGCAGGTTACCCGATTCAATTGAATCTGATATCTGACTTTCTAGAATGTGTTTATAACCTATCCAAAAATTTAATTATCACTTTTCCTTATCTATGTTCTCGTTATTTTTCTTCTTCTTCTTCTTCTTCTTCTTGATCTATTGCTTCTTCTTCCTCTTCTTCGTCTCCTCCACCTCCTCTTCCTCCTCCTTCTTCTTCTCCTCCTCCTCCTCTTTCTTCTTCTCTCACCCTTCCTCCTTCATCTTAATTTTTTCTTCATTCTTCTTTCTCTCCTCCAATCCCTTACTTGTTCTTCAGCGTAAGAGTTTGGTCGAAAGATAACAGATATTAGCTGTTTATTATATAGGATAGTCATATGAGATATATATTCGACCATGCACCCCAGTAATATAGTATCTTATAGTATGATTGTTAAAATGAAGAATCATCATTTGCAATGATATTGCAATGAAGTTAACAATCACAACACAAAACCAACACTCTCATATCCCCTGCTCTACACACCTCTATGGCCATTATTAAACAGAGCCACTGCAGTCACCACAGACTAAGTCACACCAGCCGGGTGAATTTGATTCAATAAATCAGCTGCTGGCTTTAAGAAGTGTATGCCTTTGTGTGCTTTGAAATTGTTGAGCTCGTTCACACGGTCAACTGATGTAATTAAGCCTTAAAGTGTGACAAGCGACGGCGACTGCAGTAGCTCTGTCCTGCTAAGGGCCTACCAAATCATCTGTAGTGAAGTGATAGCCAAGTGTCGTAGCAGGTATCTGTTCAATCAGAGATAAGCTACGAAACTCTTGGGCACTCTTTGTTAGGGTGACCGATTGGATTGGCCAGCAAAAAAACTGTTCTCTGCTGTAGAATCCTTTCCCCGTGGTTCGGAATCCACCTAAAACTGTACACCGCACTCCACATTTCATGCTCTCTCTCTCTAATAAATACTCCGCCCTAATAAAGGCATTTAATCAAACAATCTCTCTCACACACACACTCTCTCTATTTCACTAGGAATTTCATTAGTTAATTAATATCATTTTCTGTACATTTGCTACCTATGTAACGGTAATAATGCTTTTTTAAACTCGTTTATAAAATCTTGTAAATTTACATAAATAAACATACATAAACTATTCTAATTTAATCTTTCACTCACTAAAAAGCATGTTTCTCCAAAGCATGTCTCAACTAGATGTCCGAAACATTGTGTCACCAACAGCAAATCCGAAATTGAATCGCAGTAATCCAGGGCAGCTCTGCATTACACGATCCTCCTCGATTTATGCCCTATCAGATTTAATCTATGACCTTTCACTAAAACAAGAGCGGATGATCGAAAAGCCTAACAGATTCGTGCTCTTTCAGCGTGCTGTTAATACCTTCGCATTACTACTGAACAACCCTTTCCCAAAGTGTAATAAAGTCCCTCATAAAAAGGATTTTGTTGTGCGTGAAAAGTACAAAATCCAATTAAATTTCGGATGGCTCCCTCTTAGAATGTCAATGTCGTTCGAAAATTGCACTAAAGCTCATTCACGCGCGGCAATGCATGTGCTCAATTTACGGATTCGTTTGTGAAAAAAATTAAGTGCTTTCAGATTTTTTCTGGCCATTACCAAATTGCAATGTAGGCCTTCTCATATATTGGAGTACTTTGACAAAAAATTCAACGTTAAGGATCTATTACTATCCATGTCCAAAATTGTATTTTCGGAACATAGGAAAAATCATCAACTGTTTTCAATAGTAGAATCAAAATATTTTATAAAAAATCGTATAAATATAGTATTTGTATTTTCTTTATATTATTGATGCAAATTATTAACCGAATTTTAATATTTGATAAAAAAAACTAAAGAGATGAACTGAGGAGAAGAAAAACTTAATAGTTATAATATTGATAAAATTTGACTCAGCGCTGGGTATTCTTGTTGAGTCAATTGCAGATGTTTTTCACGCCTTTCTATCGGACTCCCGTCGACTCAACAAAGTCTCAAACTCCAAAAATCTACCAGCATTGTATATCTTGTAGCTGTTTTGTCTGTAATAAACAAACTAATAATCACAATTGCATTGTCCCGAAAATTATGAAGGGGAATTAGCTTTTGAATACATACAATAACTATCAGGAGTGGGGCTCAAGTGAAGATTCTGTTTTTCATTTTAGGGAGAGCAATTTAAAATTCCAGAACGTGTCCAGCAGATCAGAGGGAGTGTACAGTGAGGGAGAGGTGTGAAATGTCATTGAATGCACGAAACAAAATTATAGGCTGCAATCAACAGTGAACGCTGAGTACAAGGGGGCATTCGGGAGGGGACTGGTCCAGTCTGTCCAGCTGAGATAGGTGATGAATTTAAAGTCGGCTTGTTGAAGCTGGTCTGACTGTAAAATTCCATAAATGCGCCCTATTCACCATTGCTATTGAAATTGCGCATCCCATCATTGACCATCTCGTTCACTCTCTATTGCCAGAGCTTGCCAGCGATTGTTCCGAAAATACGACACTAAAAATCCACGTCGGCCGACTGAATCATCTCGCATACTGACGGCTTTGTTCAATCAATGCTATCATTCATTGCACTCTGGAAAACTTAGTCACTCCCACAAAGGACAACTTTCTCCATTGCAGGCCTGAGGCCTTTTTGAAAATTCTGAAATCAAAAATCGGGTTTCGAGATGCACTAGTGGAGGAGAATGTGGGGCTTCTACTCCAGATGTAGGTATACGTAGGTGTAGGTAGCTATACCATGTAGGTATAGGTACCCACACACACCTACATGGTTTAGTACCTACACCTACCTATACCTATATCTGGAGTAGAAGCCCCATATTCTCCTATACTTGCACTGAATCGAGTTTAGAGGAAGATTTGTGCCAATTCTCGTGTTCCAATTCATTGCCGTGTTTATAAAATCCGTAAGACTGACATACACATACACCTACTTTTTGTAGTGAAATCTTACAACTCTTTATTGAACATAGAATATTCAATTAATCAATCATTTATTTATAAAAAATACAATCATTCAAAATATATCATTCAATCAGTCTCGCTAAACCATACTAGGTTTTTCAGCAGGTGCTTGTACTATAAGACATCACAAAATTAAATTAAATAATAGCTTTTCATCAATAAAATTACTTTACAAAAATTAAAGATGGAAGAGGAATTCAACATTCAGGTAGTTGGGGAGGGTATATGTTACTGTTATGTTACTCTCTTATTATGAAGATTGGTCATGCGGTGAGCGTGGTGTTCAAGTGGTCGTGATGTTCAGTCACGACCGCTCAAGACTGCGCTTGGATGGGTGACCGTGCTTCAATGACTTGATGTTACAAGCATTATTATCACTTACCCGGTGGTTCGGAACCCACCTAAAATAGTAGGTCCACCATGTTCCCAATAACATGGCACAAACGGCGAGGTGGAACTACCCGTAAGGGTCTCCCCACCATTAAAAGCCATACGCTTATTATTATTATTATGAAGATAAACTCTACTAGAGAATTCAATACTTACTTTTTCGTGTTATGTCCATTTCGCAATGAGTAAGGAAGCATTCCAACAATGCAAAATGGCCATCACACGAATATTTTTCAAAATTTTTATTATTTTTGATTGTCTTTATAGTACAAACCATGAACAATTTTATGCGCTATACACTTTTTAAGCAATTTCACATGCTTAATTTTCTTCAAACGCACACTGAAATTACAACATATTTTTACATAAGCAACAGAAAATTACGTACTTTTCAAGGATTCCGCATTGTCTGAGGAAGCATTCGAATAATGCGAAATGGCCTTAGCACGAATAAGTAAGTGTTAAATTTACTAGTAGTTAAATTTCAATAGAAAATTAAGTTGGCCTTCAAAGATTCGGAATTTTTTAATAGAAAATCAATCCATACTCAATTATTGACTGACTCAGAGCTCAACTACACTTTTTATTCTCCCAATTTTTCTTCAAACTAGTTTAACATTGACTGAGTTCAACAACAAATAGTTATCTAAGTGCAGTAACTAACTAATCAAAAACTACTATTAGTCCTCTGTCACGAGTTCGATATTAAGTAGTTGAATACTAGTTCCAGGAAAAGAAAATTACTTAATTTTTATTCTGAATTTTCTGTTATTTATGTAACATTGTAATTTCAGTGTGCGTTTGAAGAAAATTAAGACATTAATAATTCACCACATTACCCTTGCACTAGTCTCACTCAGACTCATGTGGGCATCATCATAAATAAAAATACTTTTAATGCCAATTATTTAGTCAGAATTGAATTCTGTAGCATGAAAACAAAAGTTTACAGTCCAAGAACTAGTGGGCAGAATTCCAGTCACTTTCAGCACTTGTCAAGTATTTTATTACTACTCATGAATTTTATCCATTAGAAGACATCGCCGAAAAACAAGAGAATCCACAATCTGCATAAATTTAAGAGGGCTTTCAATAATTATTATCTACGAATTAGAATTTTTATCTCTTCAGCCAAGCTATTTGCAGAAGTCTTCAGACACTTAAAAATGCTGTTTTTCTGCTAGTGGCTTTAAAGAGAACAAAGAAACTAACTCCAGTATGCAGAAGGCTGTGACCAATTTTTGGATCAAGTCTGCCATATATCCTTCCCTTCCATTTGCTGTCTGCGAAAAAAGGCACTCGAAATAGCATTTCTTATGTGGCCCGGAAATAATAAATTCTTGTACGTTTCTTTTGCTTCTACTATAAACTGTTTTATCTTGGGATGCATTTCCAAAATACATTAAAAATGGCAAGATTAAGGAAATGCACAGCAATTAGGATGCTCTCTCTAGAGAGTACTGAAAAGGATATATCGGCATTGTTTTGAAATTGTTAAGGTATAAGATATATACGATATACGATATGATATACAATACTGAAATAACACAGGGATATCCTCTAATACTGTACTTTGAAATAATAAAGCACTCATTTTTCTTTGCTAAATTGCAATTCACTAACGTCATTATAGAGTCTGTGTGAACTCACTTTAAAAAAATTAAATACGAATTTGCATGTAGCAGGGAAGTTTTAAGAAAATCACTAACAATTTTATGGTGAAATTAATTAATAGACGTACAATTTCCAATCATACAGATATAGAAAATGTTGACTTTCATACAAGTCGATCTACTATAAAATAGATTATAATGTAATGCAATACAGTAAAAATAATGAGAACCAATTATCATGTTGGGCATAGTTTTTCGTCAATATTTCTTTTGAAATTAAAAGTTCTTGAATAATTTCTCTCAAATAGATCATTTAAAAAAATCTATTATTAAAACAAAATTATTTGAATTCAAATTAAATAAATATAGAGGAAATAAATGAAGAAATAAACAAAATATAGCATTTATTTTTTATATCACAGATAAGAAAGATGAATAATGAAGCTAATAGTGGATAGTACCCTCTACTACTATTTGAACCCTAGTGGAATTATTATCACTCAATAGGTTAAAGAGAACCTTCTTTGTCTACCATGTGGGAAACTCTCAAAATAATACGTTCACTTTTATTTATCTTATCAAGCTCATATTATTTGCCATATTAATAATACTTGATTATAAGGTTTCTATGTCAATTCAAGTTTGAAATAATGTGTAGAGTGGAATATCTTGGAGTGCGGATTAAAAATAATGCTGTTCAAAACAAGCAAGTAAGCATGAAAAATTGGTTAACCTACTTTTTAAATCGACTAGTAGTCCAGTCAAATTGGCTTAAAATAACGAAAAAATTCCAGCACGCTAAAAATCAGGATATAAAGCCAGAAAAACATGCTGAATAACATACTAAAAGTCATCAAGAATCCTAGCTCCAGAGAATTCTCCACTATCTTAAAAAAACCATGAAATTAACCGATTTTCTTGTTTTTTTTTTCAATTTGAGACTAAACTAAGCGTCGATCAAAAAAATCACTCAGCCTCTTCTCAAAAAGACCTCGAATAGGTCTCAAGATAGAATTCTTCGAAGTTTAGTTGAACTTCCTGGGAAATTTATGATTTTGAATAATTGAGACGGCTGTATCGTAGCAAAGTGACCACGGATAATTTCACAGTTTTTTCAAGATGGCAGCTGATGCGCAGCTAAGATTTTTGGGGACTTTAGGAATGTTATTCAGCATATTTTTCTGGTCATATACTCCGTTATGATTTTTCTCCGTGTTGGATTTTTTCGTTTCTCGTCCGAAATTTTCGCTAGTTTGACTGGATTATTGCTCTGCAGATAAAATTTATGTGCAGAGAATTAATAAATCTTTTGAACTCGAAACATCATTGTTTACACACAGCCTATGTCAAATAATTATTGCACGATGGATATGGATATAAGTATTAAATACTTTGAAATATTTTTAAGTTAATGTACAAAAATGAGAAATTGAGGTGTACGGTGAATATTTGGTAACAAATAACCAACCGTTGAAAAGTACGTAGCCAACGTGTTTTGAAACCTGCAATCGTTTTTTAATGAAGAGTTGGCGATGCATGCAAAACAAAATTATTTAGACTGCATTAAAAAGCCAGCACCACGGATTGCATTCGGGGTTTTTTCGGTTCTCATCAAGCTGATTCTAATTTGGATTGTAGCTAATGCACTCGACGTCGTGAGGAAGGAGGGAATACGGTGAATCACGCCTGCATTCAAATTGCATCCAACCCCACGCTGCGTTGAGGGGCTTCCCATTCTGCTATGATTGCATTAGCTACTTGCATTAATTAGGGAGTTGTCTTCGGACAGACAGTGCCCAAACTGCAATGACAAGGTAACATTCCTACAACCAGGCGCGACATAATATTCATGTGAAAGCATTGAAGGTGTTGAGGGCTCTCTTGAGAAGGCCTACTGGTGCATGTCAAAGGAATTAATTTGATAATAGTGCCAGTCTCATTCAAGTATGGCGTGATGAGACCCACGGCTCATGATCAATGCACTTTTGAAACTAATCAAAAAAGCCTTATTCACATGC
The DNA here is from genome assembly GCA_948455865.1 of Conomelus anceps. Lineage (NCBI taxonomy): Eukaryota > Metazoa > Arthropoda > Insecta > Hemiptera > Delphacidae > Conomelus > Conomelus anceps. The sequence continues at coordinate 28,448,803 of OX418216.1, forward strand.
AGGAAAACTCTAAAATTCTCACAAAAATTATCATATTTTTTCCTTGGAAAAGTATTCCATTCTTTATCCAAGTATAGAACTTATTTTAAGAATAATTTATTGCAATAAATATTTAAAATTATTCTATTCATAGAAATTAATAGTATAGCACTTTTACAAATAATGAGGAAACTAGATAACGTGTTTATTTTTCTCTGTTTTGAAGCAGATGAATTACCAATGAACAAGTAGAACTTGATATCATACTCCTATCAGTAGATACCAAAATTCCTTTACAACTAGCTCAAAAATATTAATTGCAAAGTAGCTAAATTAAAATGTGTTTTAATTGAATTAAAAACCTACATGGTTTTCAACAATTCCGAGCCCCTCCCTCTTAGCTCTCACGTCTCGCTAAGCTTGAATAATGAATAATAACAAATCCTAAGCATAACTATTTTAGGTAATTAATATTCAATAGTATAATAATAATAATAATAATAAATCTATTGTCATTGATATTGACATTTTATCTGGTGACTTCGTAATATATTTTTGAATGTCGTCACGTTAAACACGGTTTCAATCAACTTTACCCCCCAAACTTTTTTTGAACCCCCCCCCCCCTCAATAACTTCAATGACTCAGTCTGCGTCATAGCCCCCCCCCCTCCCCTGTAGACACCCCTGGTTATTCTATTATTTATTCCTTATTTCATTCATATCAATTCTCATTTGAAAATGATAAGTAAATTTATGAACTGTTGATAGAAGAGATTGAATATTCATTAGTTACTTGACTTCTTAGCTGATGATTGATGAACATCTTTTTATCAAATTAATTAAACGCATACTTTGTTATGGAATTTGATCCCCAAGTGAATTTTTCGCGATAATGATACAATACTACGTGTCTCCCCATGAGATGTTTGTATACTCCTCCCTAAATCACATTATTTCCGAAACATCATTATTTAGAACCTCAGTGATTAATTCAACGTGCTTGAAAACAAAGACTTAACGTTCCTTTTTATCATGTTATCAGCGTTATGATACTGATACAGGATAATAAAATTTATATTGGATGCTGAATAGTTTGAATAAGGCGCTGAAACAAGTGGTGCTTCAAATCCATTTCAATTTAGGAGACTGTGCGAATAAGTTGTTATTTCAAGTTTAATGAAGATAAAGCTATCATATTATTGCAGGCCATCATTTTACGACACAAATAAAAACGACGAAAATGGATTCAGAAACGCAGTAACTTTTATTGCGCCATTTTGAAAGGTATAAATTTTGCTCACTCAAAATCTGATGAGATGGTGTGGAAGGGGAAAAGAAGAAATACTTATAACTGCAGCAGGTGGATTACGCCTGTCTTATAGAGTGTGAAGTGACATGGATACTTGCTTCTTATGATCTGAAATATAAAGTATTGTATTTACTGAGGCGAACCCAAAAATTCAGAGGGGTTGTAACAATTGCCTTACTTTAGCCTTAATCATATATTAATCTCACCCCTAAGCGAAGATATATAGTTATTTTTATCATATTTCATGAAACATTTCAAAGGGGGATACTGTCCTTTATTGAACCCTGATGATTGATGAACATCTATTTAATTATGAATAATAAGACATGAAATTGTTACAACCACATTTATTAAAAATAGTGAGATATAGGTTTCGGTTGCTACACCATTATCAATCTCGAACAAACTAAAACTAAAGTACAGAGTAACTTGATATATTGAACAGGGAACGATACTATTGGCAGACAGAGAAAGTTTCTCTGATAGGCTGACCTTCATTGAAGGTCTGTGATTGGCTGAAGGCCAAAACAAGACCTGCCCACTGATGGGAGGAGCAACAAGCAAAAATAAGAGTCAAAATCAAGAACCAAGAAACCGTGAACACAACCTGTTCACATAAAAAGCAACAAACGCGTACAATACACAAGTAGGCTAGAATTGAGTAAATTTTGAATTAACAAATTGAAGCTCACTGAAATGCAGTCAAGGGCAATCGAGAAAAACAGGAGAGTAACGCTATCAAAATGTAGGCCAGAATTATAATAAAACCAAGTTAGTTGTATTGAATTGGTTGAAATAAATTTGATAATTTAAAATAGTATTGGATCCTTTTTTTACTAACCTAGTTATTTCCAAAGCTTCTAAAATGTTCAATTTTCTGCCTTTGCCCAATCGAATCCAGAAATTCAAAATTTTCTTCATCCTTGAACATTAGGCTCATGTCCATTATTACTTGATGTCTTATTAAGCATTATTGATATCTTTCACAATATCACCTTTGTCACTACAAAGGAAATCTATTCAATTTATCAAATTAATCGTACTTTTTATTATATTACATTAATTAACTTAGATTGTGTAAATCAGGGGTGCCCACCCCCCCTAAGCCTCATGACGCACCCCCCCCCCTAAATTTAGCACCAACCCCACCTCCCCCCCCAAAAAATGCGAAAAAAGCCCCCCGTATTCTTTCTAAAACTAAAAGAAGATTTTTATAACTATTGAAAAAATTCAAACTCAGTCGATAATATACAAAATGTATGTACAGTATATTTCTTGAGATTCTTTACATAGGTAACATTTTTTTGTAAAGGTAAAAAAGAAATATCAATGAAATGAATATATGAACTTCTGCTCAATAAACTTAATTGAAAAATAGCTAAATAAGAATTTGAACCTAAATGGTTTTTAAACAATAAAATATTATAACAAATACACAATGTTCAATAAAAATGAAATACCTATAAGTTTATGTTCGGTGTACCAATTACATTAAGGTTAAATAATTCTACAAAGTTGTTCCTTTAAAGGAAGTGAAAACAATGAGTTAATAACTTAATTTGTAAAACACAAAAATTCAAAATACCAAGACATTTATTGGACAGTAGTTAAACAACAGGTTATTTACTTAGTGTAGTATCTTGGGAGAATTTATGCATGAATGAAGTACATAAAAGGCACACATTTCATGTATAACACACAATCGAAAGAAGTGTCTTTCAAAAACAAAATAAAGACATCGTTTTGAAAAATTACTGAATTTTTAGTATTAAGTAAGTTTTTCAAAAGCAGTTCTTACTTATTAGTAAGTAGTTATCGTAAAATACATGGAAAACATCAACAGTTTGAAGTCAAACATTTTAAATTTGTAGGTTGTGACCATCTACAAGTTAGCTAGGCACCTTCTATGCTTGTTAAATCTATCTCTCTAAACCCCACATAGAAGTTTTTGTCTTTGGGATGAGGAAACAGAAAACCTTTTAATTATTTCTTCGTTAGAAATAGACTCAAGTACATCTTTTTCTGCAGCTAGAACCATTAGATTGGACAACCATGAGTCTCCCATAGCTGATCTGAGTCTGTTTTTGATAATTTTAAATCGACTTATTGCTCTTTCTGCTGATTAACTAGTAACTGTTAAGGAGAGTAAAGTTGTATAAACCACTTTCAGAGCACTCGCTTAGCGTCTTGCTAAGTTTGAATAATAACTACCTGCACAAATCCTAAACATAACTATTTTAGCTAATCCATATTCAATTGTATAATAATAATTATAAATATATTTTCATTAATTGACATTCTATCTGGTGACTTCGTAGTATATTTTTGAATGTTGTCACGTTAAACACGGTTTCAATCAACTTTACGACCCCCCAAAACGTATTTTGGAACCCCCCCCCCCCAAGAATTTCAATGACGCAGTCTGCGTCATAGCCCCCCCCCCCCCCTGTGGGCACCCCTGTGTAAATTGAATTTGATTTGATACACATAGTCCATTCATTTCTTCAAGGCCTTCTACGATAAACGGTTGGACCATAATTTATTGCATGAAGATCTACTTATTCTAGCAATTCAATAATTATCAAAACGTTCTTATTTCCTAACTACTATTGATACCTTCTATTAATTTTAAAAGTAGTTATTGAGATTGACAGAGATTTTAAGAAGTTCTGGGGGTGCATTATTATACTGGCTAATAAATACATCAAGTAATTTTTTATATGAATGGAATATATCGTATGTTTAATTTACACTAAATGCATTATTTGATGCATTTCAAATCTTCTCAATAGAAGCCCTTGGAACTAAAACGGTTGAACCATAATTTTATCACATGCATGGTGCTTGACTCATAAATATAACAATTGAATTGTATGCAGTCCTGGTGCATTGCTGCATTTGGTGATACAGTTTATGTTTCTCAACTATAATTTTTACTATGGCAACAAAATGGTTTCTAAGTGATTAATTTGGAGGTGAAAGAATAAACTATAGAAATCTATCCATGGAGATTCATTCCCTCCATCTTTCTTATCTTACTCCCTTGCAGTCATTGAGAAGTTATAACTTTGGAATGAAAATTAAGATGAAAGCCCACTAAGTAGTACTTCCCTTATTTTTCATGATAAGGGCAACAAAAACAGCCCTACTTTCATACCAATATACAATTTATACAATATACAAAGATTATAATATCCAAATACTCAACATATTCATGGTTTAGATAACTTGTTAACTATTATTATGTATAGTACTCCACTGTAATACTCAATAATTGATTCTTGATATCTAAAGCCTGTAATGTGGAGCACCTCACTATGTGTCAATGCACAATAAGTGAGTTCACTGCGCTGGTAGTCTTCTTTCTAGATCAAGGATGAACATCTTTTTCAAAGTGTAATATACTTATCACGCGCAGCTGCGTTAGAAAAACCTTCAAAAGATCTTTTGTACTATATTGTAACATTGGGCAAATTCCGTATGGGACCTTGCTATCAAAGGAATCGTAAAGACGCGGTTGAGAAACACTTCTCACACTTTACGAGATGGGCAACATCATCTGTCCTACTGCTACAACACACGTTCCACTCCCGAAAACGCTTTCGTCATATTAAAAGGGGAACGAAACAACGTCGAAAAAAACTCAAACGAATACTAAGTATGAACATTTGGAACGGTGGAGAAAGATTGGAAAAAACATAAACAGAATGTGTGAAGCTTTTATTGCAATCTGTGACGCAATAAGAACTGTGAATGAGTATGACAATTCATTCTGTGTCGGCTGTCAAGAGCAGTCCCTATAAGCGCAAACACAAAAACTAAATCATCGATTCAATTACAGAATATGATAGCAATTCAAACCAATTCATAAATATCTTGACTACAAAATATTCATTTATAAAATTTTCAAGTGAAACCATGAGATGCATGAAATAGCTACCAGCAGTTAAGCATGTGTTTCCCTCAGTGTAAAATATGCTCGCTTTCATCAACTCTGTTCAGTGGTAACAATTTTTTAAACTTCTTGTAGCTCATAGAAACAGGTTATGAATTGCTGGTGAGTTTATTGAGGACGATTATTAAAACCCAATAAGAAAAAAAATACTTTAGTAACAATAATAATAATAATGATAATGATAATGATAATAATAATAACAATAATAATAATAATAATAATAATGAGTAAATAGGGAAATAAATTTATTAATTTTCAGTTGATTCACATGATTTACCGATACTTATTAATTTATTAATTATTATTATGTTATTTATGTTGTCTAATAATAATATTACGATAATCTGCTTCCATCTTTATATTATTCATGAAAACTGCCGGGGGAAACGTTAAGTCTCAGTATCAAACTGAGATTACACATTACTGTTTCTATGAATTTCGAATGACATTCGAGAGTTTCTGATTCTCACACTCAAATAATGCCGGCTACACTTGTGAGTAACACATGCAACTTTTTTCACACAATAAACTTGATAGCAGACACTAATATTGGTAATTATCACTCGAGAAACCAATAAAACAAACGAATAGTCCAATACCGTTCAACTTACAAAGAATACTTACAAATAACTTACATTTCGCCCTAACAGGTTAAGTTAACAGTTTATGGGCTTATTTTTCAGAAAAATTGTACTTGGTTAATATGTAGTTAAGTATAGGTATAGCACAGTACATATATATTATTACGTTGTTAATACTACAGTAGAGATAAGATGATTATTTCATGTATAAATTGTGTTAACTTCAAATCAAATTAAATTTATTAATTTATATAAATTTAATTTGATTTGAAAAAAAATATTCTAATAAACAGCTCAATGACTGTCCAAAACTAATCAATAACTGTCAAGTAGTCTGATTAATAACAATTAATAAATGGCCAATAAATTGATGAATAAATCAGTAACTGTTCAATACTTAATAATAAACTATGGACTTACTGACTCTAGGCCAAAGAAGTTTGTTGATCACTAATAATCTTATTGGAATTACTGTCACAGTTATCCTCACCCTAATCGCCGAAATGCATCGACGTACATTATGTCAACAAAAATCTGTCAATCAGGAATTGTTCTTCAAAGTGAAATTTCTAGTTGAACTTGGTCATAATCTAAAATTTGGACTTTTTAAATGAAATTTTGTAAAGAAAGCAGTAGTGGGCTGTGCCTGTTGTATCTTTACTTGATTGTGTTTTGTAATAAATAGTTAAATAAATATAAGCACATTGAAGGTCATTCTCCTAACCGAGCGCCCGTGACTAGGGTAGACTAGAGTTCCTGGGTTTACCGGTAACTGTTAAATGTTGCCGGTGGTGTCTGATTGATCTACTCGAATTCATAGACGTTAAAAAATTTGAATAGACAAATCAGACGCCACCGGTAACATTTACCAGTCACCGGTAAAGCTCCCAGGAACTCAATTTATTATTAATGTTGCTTAGAATGATCTTCAAGGATGGCACACTGACCTTTGCAGCCTTGTAAAAAATGGCTGCAATATATTTGAGAAGCCGTTATAACGAAATCACAAATTTGCAAATAATAACTCTTCAACTCTTTTATTTTACTCTAGACTGATTCATTATAAGCTAATGCGACGAAGCAAGGCGAAAACGAGAGTAATTCAAGGATGGGTGACCTGATAGCGGTAAGAAACGTGGAGGAGTTCGAAAGAGGTTGGAGTAGGATTTTGAAACTTTCGTTTACCCCTCGCGTGCAATCGGAAAACCTTCCCCCACCATCCACCATCTTACTTACTACTACTGAGTGTAATAAATCTGTAGACAAAAAAAGAAGGTTTTGTTCGTGATATTGTGCGACAACACGAAGCAGAATGCATAAGGAAACCTAATTCAGTGTCTACAATCTTTTTTCTCGTGAAACGACATTCATCGTTAGGGCACGTGACACCATATTTAAGTCACCACTTTCCTTTGCAATAAAATTTTCCTCCCACTCACTTTCTTCAATGTCAGTGTGAAAAGCTTCAAGCAGAATATTTTTCTTTTTTTAATTTGGTTCTTTCAACTAGATTCCATCAGAAATATAATGAGATGAGTATTCATTTCAATCTTTTATACAAAAATACACTTACAGTCAATAAAAGAACACCAATTATTATATTACAATTATTTATATGATTTATAATAAACTGAAATCATAATTAGTTACAGAATTATAATTAGAGGTAATTATAATTTAGTAAATAAAACTTTTGTGAGTTACAATCAAGTTCATTAGTTTTAGCTGCAAAATGTAATTTGCAAAAGTAAAATGATTGTTTTTATTAGATGGAGCGTTGTAATTATTTTTGGAACTGAAAACGTCCTCTATTGCTCCCTCTAAATTCATTTAAGAAAGGCTTCTTTTATTAGCAAAACACATCGCAGAATCTTCCAACTTCGGAAAAGGACTAGCGATTTCTATGCACAGTAAGTTAAATAAAGGAACATGACTTAATCACAAACAATAGATAGATAGGCCTGTTTCGGCTGTTATCAATTTTAATAATAATAATAAAAAAAATAAAAAATAATAATAATAGGCTAATAATAATAATAATAATAATAATAATAATAATATAATAATAATAATAATAATAATAATAATAATAATAATAATAATAATAATAATAATAATAATAATAATAATAATAATAATAATAAAATAATAATAATAACAATAATAAAAAATAATAATAACATTAAAATAGGTCAAGGTAACAGGTTATAGGTAATAAAATATAATAGGTAAGGAAATAGGTTAACCTATTAAGAAATGTATTTCCTCCTCTTCTTCTTTTTCTTCTTCCTCTTCTTTTCCGTCTCCTCCTCCTCCTCCTCCTCCTCTTCCTCCTCCTCCTCTTCCTCCTCCTCCTCCTCCTCTTCCTCCTCCTCATCCTTCTTCATCTCCACCTCCCCTTCTCATTCCCATCCTTCTTCTAGTCATCCTCCATTTTCTTCTTCGCTCTCTCTTCAGTCTCTTCTCCCTCTCAACTTATTTTACTCTCTTTTTTCTCTCCTTCATTCCCTTATTCTCCAGCGCTTCTCCTCCCTCCTCCTCCTTCTCCTCATCATCCTCTTCCTCCTTCTCCTAATTGATCTCCTCATTCTTCTTTGTCTCAATTTTTCTTTCTGTCCTTTTTCATTCCCTTATTCTCCAGCGTCTCGTTATTATCTAGAGCTTTGTCGACCGAGACAGAGGACAGCATGATAACATATTATATTACATACTGCACGTTTGTAGTAACGCAGACCAAATCCTCTAGTTAAAGGATAGGAAAGCATCGAATAGTATCTCTGAGCCACAAAATTGACTTCGCAGTCGGATTTAATAACTAAAATGTGGTTTATATTACGGTCAAATGAAGGTAGCTTGAAGGTAAACGTTCAAAGCTGGTATTCGTGGACATCAATGTGATTGCAAACAGGATGCAAGTGCCCCTAGCAGCAGTGCTAATGAGAATTTGGGTTGACTCAGGACAGCAGCATTTCATATAGACTCACTGGTTATTGGACTTGACACAGCAGACAGAGCTTTCTATCCCCCGGTTCGTAAAGTGTATAATAATGAGAAGTAATATTGTCCTACATACACTCACACACACACACACACACAACACATAACACACATATTACATCATACTTACTCCAATTCATATTCACTTCATCCTTTCCAGGACAGACCCATTTGTATAGAAAAACAAAAACATTTACACCTTGTTCTACACTTCCCCTATGTTTCCATAATGCAACTTCACGATTTAGCCACACCCTCATCCATCCTATTGTTGTTACTCTGTTACTCTTCTTTTTATCTCTGTTTTTCTCATCTATCACTCCTCTAACTATACTCTTACTATACTGAAGTGTCAAGAATGGACGAATCTTTGTCCAAACTTCGCCCTTCCATGTAATTGCATCACTTGGATTGTCATCACCATAGTTAATATCATTATGAGATCATTGAGATCATTGTACTCTAATATCTTGCACAAAAAAATAGCATTATCCAAGTTTACTATTGAATCTATGTGATGTTGACAATTTTGTTTTTAACCATTCTTTTTCCGGTGCCTATCCGCTATCGAATGTTGGCAATCATAATTTTGTTAGCTGCTGCTTTAAAATGTCAAGTGGTGGATGCTTCAAACCAGGACCTCAGGTTTTTTAACCAGGGTATGCGTCTTCTTCCTACTCCTCTTCTATCCTGGACTTACCCTTGAAAAATGCATTTCAGCAAACTGTGCTTTGTTTCATTCCTGAAGATATGTCCTAAATATTCTAATTTCCTCCTTTTCATGGTGAATATTATTTCGGTTTCCTTACTATGTTTTTGTTTGTTATTTTGTCCATCTAAGATATTTTAAAGGTCCTACTGTAAGACCACATCTAAAACACTTCCAGTTTCTTTGCTATTGCTTAAGTTAAGGTCCAAGACTCCACTCCATACAATAAGATAGAACATATGTAGCATCAAAGGAGTCTGATCTTCAAGTTCAACCTCAAATTGTGTGTTTAACCATTGATATGCAAAATTTGTAAATCTACATGAATAAAGAAAGATAATCTAATCTAATCCCCAAACTCTCTTACACTATTATGAGTAGAACATATTTTTATTGAAAATAAGTCCGTGTAGCCTCTATTGAAGAATATTAAAAATATCATGGATAGACACTAGACAGATCTTTGAATAACCAAGTATTGGAGGTGACGAAAAAACGTGTTGAACACAATGAAGAGAAGAAAACTAGAATACTTCACGAAATTAGCAATAGCTGTGAATTCCACCTTCTCAAATTAATCCTTCAAGGTAAAGTTCACGGCAGGAGTAAACCTGGAAGAAGAGGCATTTCTTGGCTAAAAGATTTCAGAAGATAGTTCTCAAAAACATCCCATGAGTTTTTCAGAGCTTCTGCAAACAAGATTGTAATGTTCACCATCATTCGAAACGAATAGACACTCAAAGGAAAAGAAGAGGTCTCCATAGGAAAGCTTGTAAACCACGTATTAAATATATGTATATATTATTGTTTCATCTATTAATAGATATTATCATTATTATTTATTGCGGCTCTGGTAGCGCAGTTGGTTGTAGCGCTTGTCTGAGATAAGATAAGGATCTGGCTGGCTTCGTTTCTTGCAGCCTTGGGTTAGAATTCCATTCAGCCATGGATACTTCTTATCATTCACCCATTCACCTCATTACCCACGCACAAGTCTCCAGACTCATGTGGGTATCATCCGAAATAAAAAAAATGCTAGATTTTTGTACATGAATCTCATAGGAGTAATCAACTATGTTATTTCTTTCAACTTAGATTTAAAATAAATTTATCAGAAAAATTAAACCTATTCCATTGATAAGTTTTGACTGAAGTTCAATCTCTCTGCAATCTCAATCTCATACAGTCAATGTGGGTCTGCATGGCATCATACCTACACGATCTTTATCATGGAAGACCAAAATGAATTTTTATTTATTTGAACTAATCCAACTTAAAATTAATTTCAATTTATCAGTAAATTAATATGATATTAATTACTATATATGATGTAGGGTAGGTCATTTCAGTAAACATTCAAACATGTGATCGTGTTATTACATATGAGTTAGTTTCCATTGGAAACTGAAATAATAAACAGTTTAGTTTGATATAATAAGCTCCACACGTAAGTTGAAAAAGTACTACTGTGAAAGAAATAAAAGAATGAATTACGAAGAGTGATTTTGATTTTAATTCAAGAGTTATCCTATATTAATGATGTTTAAAATGTGATACTCTTGCATCTATTATGCAATATAATGGAGAACAACTCATAAGGGTGTTACTCCCTTCACTAAAAATTAAAAAAAAATTAACTTCAACAATTTAATTAATTTTAATAATCTTAAATTTATTTCAGTTTAATTATGAAGAAACATTATCTTCCATTCCAACACTTTCTGTTATAACAACGTGGCTTCCAAAGAGACTTAGCTTCCAAAACTACTAGTGAATCTTTAATCACCTTTAAATCAACATCTTAGAATATATTAGTTATTCAGGTATATTGATGATTCCAGAAAGCCTCTAATGAATGACTATCAAAGCCATAACTAAAATAATAAACAAAATTCCCAATCAATACCTCAACAATAGTGAAATAAACAAGAAAATGAAAAATGACATCAGCAATTGGATCAAGAGCAACTACCTTTCTGATCTTTAATTTTAAATAACAGTTTTACCATTCCTTCTCACCCATTAAATTCTTTAACCTTCCCTTTCTTCTTCTTCTTCTTCCTCTTCCTACCATAATATTATGTGAACCCCTCCCTAGTAAGTGGGCAATCAAAGTTGGAAGGGATTTTAATTTCCACATATAGTTCAGTAATATTTTTTTTAAATAGTTTAAGGATTTTACTTTTGTATAATATTGGATCTCAGCTTTTGTATTTTTTTTTCATGTATCGTATATGTAGTTTAATTAAAAAATATCACGAATCCAAGCTAAGATCAGAGGCGTGTGAAAACACAATCCTAACATAAATCAAGAAATAACCGGGTCGTTGATTATTCTGGAGCACGAGGGTTGGTTGAACTCATTCGAGAGATTCCTTCCTTGAAGCCCTCAGAATGAGTCTTGGTGACCTGATTTCGATCAGGAAATACCGTTGCAGCTATTCCTAGGCGACGATTGACCAAAGAAGCCCAACACCCCGTGACATTTGTTCCGACGTTCCTTAAATAATATCGGCTCGTAAAATATGGGCGCCTTTGTGCTCGTCAGGACATTTAACAACACGTCAGCCTGATGTTCTGTCGAGCAGCGGGCAACGAATGGAACGAAAGAGCAGTGCTGATGGCCACCAAGTGACAAGTGCAAGAATTACGAGCGAACAGAGAAAACGGAAGGCTATGGTGGCCCATTGCATTTCACCAACAGCAGTTGCCACCGCCAATATAACTCACCTCGCTAATAAGGACACGTTTTAAAATAGAACGCATAAGGAGAGAGAGTCACGAAAAAACGAGCGGGCCAGATGGCGGTGCCAAAATATGTCCGTCATTGAAAAAAAGGTCCTAAACTTGTAAAAGAGTAAAGTGTCTGTTTTATCTACTTGTGTTTCTTTCTTACTGATGGCTCAAAATTGATTGCACGTTTTGCGATCCTCGAACTCTAGAAGCCAGACGGAAGTGTTCTCACGTTACATTAAAAATAATTGGTAGATGTTCAAATAGAAGACTTGATTAATTATTTCATTGGATCATCTGGTATAAATCATCTAGTTTTAAGTGGTCCAAGTCGATCTTGAGTCCTTTTTGTGTTGTAAACTTTGGTTTTACTGATACACTAAAAACAATTGAAAAAATATGTAGCTTATAATGCTTTTTATAGTGTACTTGAGTTCCTCTCACATCAAAATCAAGCCTAATTAATATAATAATTAACTAGTGTATAAGATTGGTAATATTGTATGCATATTATTGTTGATCTTACGTGCTTTATACTTCCTAACCTAAGTCTCCAAGACACGTAATCTAAAAAAAAACTGTTTCTTCTTCAATAGTATTTTTTTCTTTAAAGAAGTCCTAATGGATTGGATTCATTCGTACTAGAATATTATAATATTACACAGGGGTGCCCACCCCCCCTAAGCCTCATGACGCACCCCCTAAATTTAGCACCAACCCCCCTATAAATTAGGCCCCCCCAAAAAAATGCGAAAAAACCCCCCGTATTCTTTCTAAAACTAAAAGAAGATTTTTATAACTATTGAAAAAATTCAAAACCTGTCGATAATATACAAAATGTATGTACAGTATATTTCTTGAGATTCTTTACATAGGTAACATTTTTTTGTAAAGGTAAAAAAGAAATATCAATGAAATGAATATATGAACTTCTGCTCAATAAACTTAATTGCAAAATAGCTAAATAAGAATTTTAACCTAAATGGTTTTTAAACAATAAAATATTATTACAAATACACAATGTTCAATAAAAATGAAACACCTATAAGTTTATGTTCGGTGTACGAATTACATTAGGGTTAAATAATTCTACAAAGTTGTTTCTTTAAAGGAAGTGAAAACAATGAGTTAATAACTTCATTTGTAAAACACAAAAATTCAAAATACCAAGACATTTATTGGACACTAGTTAAACAACACGTTATTTACTTAGTGTAGTATCTTGGGAGAATTTATGTATGGATGAAGTACATAAAAGGCACACATTTCATGTATAGTTATTTACAACACACAATCGAAAGAAGTGTCTTTCAAAAACAAAATAAAGACATAGTTATGAAAAATTACTGAATTTTTTGTATTTAGTAAGTTTTGCTATAGCAGTTCTTACTTATTAGTAAGTAGTTATCGTAAAATAAGAATTATTTAAAATACATGAAAAACATCAACAGTTTGAAGTCAAACATTTTAAATCTGTTGGCTGTGACCATTTACAAGTTATCTAGGCATCTTCTAAGCTTGTTAAATCTATCTCTCTAAACCCCACATAGAAGTTTTTGTCTTTGGGATGAGGAAACAGAAAACCTTTCAATTATTTCTTCGTTAGAAATAGACTCAAGTACATCTTTTTCTGCAGCTAGAACCATTAGATTGGACAACCATGAGTCTCCCATAGCTGATCTGAGTCTGTTTTTGATAATGTTAAATCGACTTATTGCTCTTTCTGCTGATTAACTAGTAACTGTTAAGGAGAGTAAAGTTGTATAAACCACTTTCAGAGCACTCGCTTAGCGTCTTGCTAAGTTTGAATAATAACTTCCTGCACAAATCCTAAACATAACTATTTTAGCTAATTCATATTCAATTGTATAATAATAATTATAAATATATTTTCATTAATTGACATTCTATGTGGTGACTTCGTAGTATATTTTTGAATGTTGTCACGTTAAACACGGTTTCAATAAACTTTACGCCCCCCCAAAACGTTTTTTGGAACCCCCCAAGAATTTCAATGACGCAGTCTGCGTCATAGCCCCCCCCCCCTGTGGGCACCCCTGTATTACAGGTATTGTAGGATTGACTGACGGATACTTAAGGAACTGAAGTACTTACTTTTTATACGGAAGCCAATATTCAAGAAATTTAACCTAACCTCGCTAGATCGTGAATTCCATGATTTCGAATTCGATAATGAAATGGTCCAGCACAAAAAATCTTCAGAACTTTCCAATCAACGAAATGTCACGATCTAGAGAGGTTAGGTTCAGCTTGCTAGAGTAGTGGCCTCCGTATAATATGTAAGTACCGAATATTTGAATGGTTCAAGTACTATGTTTTTTAAATGGGGAGAGATTTCAGAAAATCAGGTCTCGAAGAAATTAATTGATGTCACCAACTCCTTACACTAAACTGAAAAAAGTAGCTCTCAATTTCATATCAGTTTATGTCGTAGAATAGGATTGATTGCTACTTTAAAAATTATGAGAAAATAATTATGTAAAACGAGTAAAATGAATCGTTATGAAAAACTACTAACAATTACTTTCTCCTCCATACAGAGTTTTATTCAGGAATCAGGAGCGATAATCTGACCAATAAAAAGGAATTTCAAAGAGAAGAGCTTCCGTGAAAGAGGCTTGAAGAAAATAAAAATATTTATAGAAACATATTTTAAAACTTGCTGTAATTCGATTGACGAGTAGAATTTGATTATTTAAAGCTTGATAGATTGTTCTTATGAAAAGTGGGTACTGGTTGGTACTCAAACAAAACATTGTACAGAAGTATTTTCTAAGTAAAATGCTGTCTTTCTATTTTAATACTGTCTTTATAAAAGTAGTCCCAATCTATTATTTGTGTTGTAGAACTCTCTTTAACGTAGGCCGAATTATTTTTACTCAATTCACTGAATTTATTTTGAAAATTTTCAAATATTAAATTTTTGTAGTCTAATGGTTAAAGATGTTCGTTTCCTGTTAATCTATATATTTATGTTTTATTTATTCCTGCAGTCTTGTCTTAATTTATTCATGAGCACCGACCAGAGCATTTCCTATTCCCAGCTTGTAATGTCTTCCTCAACAAGATTATGGGGGAAGCCAAATTTTTCGAATGATATTAATTTTCTTTGTAGTGGCGAAGGTGGTTGTGGAAGGTATCCATAATGAATAATTAGACGAAATTGTCACAACCACATTTATTAAAAAAATATAAAGAAACTAGTTTCGGTTGTTATACCATTATCAATCTCAATCAAACTCCGTTTGAAAATTTCGTCTAATTATTCATGATATAATTAATAAATTTACTTCATTTTCTCCTTTTATACACATATTTACAAGATGATTTAATTCGCAACATTACCTATAATTAAAGGAAATATTTCATAAGTACCAGGAATAAAAAGATACGGTAGCCTATTACGCTTCATTCTAAGTATGTTAAAAATTGAAATTTGATAATAGAAACAGGAAAATACCAAAAATTAATAAAAAATTGAGTATGAAAAAATTATTTTAATGGGGAAAAGCTCATTGTTGTCTGGAGTACCTTCTCACTTTGAAGCATATTTTCAATCATCAAGGGCGAATAATTGATAATAAAAATTCTTTCTGAAAGAAGAGAGACGATCGATATATTTTACTCATAATAGTAAGGGTAGGCATATCAATGCTTCATCACTATGACGACAAATTCTTTCTTCTCTGAAAGCTTTCCTCTGTTGATCTGTATTTCTTTCCTCTTCAAGAATCTTTTCATCTTTATATTCATTCAAGGATATTCAATATTATATTTTTCACTCCCTACCACCATCCTATCAATGGTTTGATAATAATTGTTACATGCCTTTCCTATTCCCTGTTTGTTCTGTTTTCCACAACAAGATAATGGCAGATGTAAAACCCAAATCTTTTGAATAAAATAAAAAAATTTCAATAAATGCTCTTCATTTTCCCTTTCATAGAAATATTTTCCTGTTTTCCTTGACAAGATGATGGCAGATGTAGAACACAAGTCTTTCGAATCAAATAAAAATATTCAATAAATTCCCATCATTTCTCTTTTTGCGACACATATTTACGTTTGAATCATATTTGATATGCTACGTTGAGCTACTCCAATAAGCATGAACAGTTATGTAGTCGGCACTAATGAAGACGTTGATGTTACAGCCTAGTTACTTACGTAAAAAAAATGGGTTTGGTGTAATGATGACTCCTGCAAATGAAAAAAGAAAATGAAGGAGTGGTATAAATATATTAGTTTTCCCCAGTATATTTATTTTTGCATTCTCCATTTTAGGACTTTATGAATTATTTTGTAAGGCCTATTTGCCTCATGTTTGTTCTTGATATCACTTTTCTCTTTTTTGAATGACAATTTACTTTCAAAAAGAATCAGCGGAATAACTTTCATTAAATTTCGAAAATGTTCTCATTCTAAAAAAAAATTAAATACAGAAACACTTCCCCTTTGTTAAGTCCTATTGCAATCCGGACTCTTATACTAATTTTTAAAGTAAGTTAGTAGTTTCAGTTCATCTGCTCTTCTTTTTATGATTTTATTTTTGAGTGAAATATCCATATACTTTCATTTCAAAATCAGTCTAGCTAGAAAATCAAACTTTTCAACATTCATTTGCGATCTGCTCGTAAAAAGAAATACGATATTTTCCGATTACGTATCTTATAATCTATCTCTCTATTTTCTGAATGAAATGTATGATATTCATTCAAATTAACAAATAAGTAATACATAAAACCTCGAATAAGTTTAATACATGGGACAGGAACGCCATTTCAGTCCAAGCTAGAGTGTGGGGAAGGGGTCAGATTTCTTGAAAAATCTATCAAAATTGCTTGGATTTTTGCTCAATTATGTTCCTTATTAATATTTTTTCAAATTAATATTCAAGTCCAATGGAGAAATTTTATTCAATTTAATAATATTAATATCCATACATTCGTTTTTTGTATATTTGCATATCTTAGCGAGGGGGGGGGGGTTGTAAATGAACACATGGTTTCTCTGCCCTTCCCAAATCGCACCAATGACATGGGAGGACCTCTCAATTCAATTCATGTCAATCAATTGATTGATATTGAACTGATCATAAACATCCCAATTTGATTTGTTCCTCACTTTTTATTTAATTGTATTTATCATTAAATTCTAATTTAAAATGACGATATTTTTAGCAATAACGATATCACCGTAGTTTACCATGGACGCTGAATGTTGCGTATTATTTTTTCTTCTTAATACATCGACATATCTGTAGCAATCAGAAATCAGAATGACATTTTCTGACCACAAGATCCTCTGAATAGGAACACACCCTAGTAGCACGAACTTAAATCAGAGGGAACACACGCAGACTCCTTTGAAAACTTTATTTTCGATCTCCTCAAAGAGATTCACTTTGTTGACAGAGTAATGAAGTTCAATTTCAATCTCGAGTCGAGAAGTGAACGAACGTGAATTTAATCTTCTCCTACGTATCTCTATCAATCTTGGACTTCACAATGAATTCTGAAACCATAATAAGGAAAAGTGGACATGAAAGTGATTCAGTACCGTTAGGCAAGAAAAAGCCCATCTTCATGAAAAGGGGAACTTATTGGTTCCAACTTTATAAAAAACTTCGTGTATAACAAGGAAGTATGGCATCTTTTGACTTTGTCGTTCTGATTACGTGATAAGGTGATACTTCTTCGTAGAAAAGTAATCATTTTTGTGTATTAAGAAGATATTATTATACTGTTCCTGTAAAATGAACTAATTTAATTTATAGCCGCTTATTTACTTCATTTTTTCTTCTTATTTTTCTTCCTACTCCTCCTTCACCTCCTTCTCCTCCATCTTCTGCTTCTCTTACTTCTCCTCCTCCTTCTTCTTCTTCTATTCCCTCTCCTACTCCTCCTCCTCCTCTTTCTCCCTCCCCTTTCCCTTCTTCTTATCCTTTTTCTACAGCTTTCCTACTCCTCCACCACCTTATAATAATAAATTGTTATATAATTTGTGAATACAAAGTTGAATATTGACTACAAGTGAATACGCAGTTGAATTTATTGATTTTTGACATTACCATTTTTAACTTTGTGACATTTATGATACATTGCACAAACTCATGATAAAATAATAATTATAAGTATCAATAGAGGTGAATTTTGTTTAGTAGGACCTAAGTTTCCAAACCTAGAGAAAGCTGAGCTGATGACTTCCAAAATTTTGTTTACAATTCATTTAATTGTCAGGCTGAATAGTAGTTAATCACTTGGCATTCTCTGGTCCCTTCCCTGACAAGTGAATAAACCAGCAGGACGTGTCACCGCATTAAAAGAGATGCACTGATTATAAATTATATAATCTGCACGTTTCACCAATGTGGTCGACGCGAGAAAATTATTCAAATTTTCAGAATTATTCGCCAGTTGAAAAATGCATTCCACTGCATTCGTCTAAATCAGCTTTTGTGTGCAATCAGGCTAGTCGCTGAAAATTCGCTCCAGTGCACCTGAAATAACGAGCGCCCACGTCACTCAATTCATTGGATTTTTCAGTTCGAAGAGTTTTATTCAAATTATTATGTCCAACGCAATATCCTAATTCCGTGAAGTACTCCATCCTTACAGGCATGTGTTCGTTCACCAACTCGTTCGAATTGTGTTTATGATAATTAGTGAAAGAAACTTCCGTCTTTTTTTCATTCTCATAATATGCATAAATAATATGGTTTCAGGTAAGTGGAAATCTAAGTCATATAGTAAATAAATTGCTAGAGGAATAATTTTTGAAATATCATTAAAGGTCGAAATGATATGATATATCTTTTTTAGGCGGAGTTAAGACTGTACAGTCTTCCCTACCACTCTCAACCTTAGCTAAATATTAATATAAGATTCACATAGTACTATAATAACAACTATATCAATTAAGCAGCAGACCATTAGTTTTAGTACAAATTTTACAAGTTGAATTATAGATAAATACTAGTCGAAAGTCAATACAAGACCTAATAGATACAATGTAATAATTACAAATAAATACTAATTGAGAGTCAGTACAAAATCCCATTTGAAAAAATTGTTAATAGACCTAAATGATTAAAATGGATAGATTGAGAAATAGTTTTAAATAATCAATCAAAAAGTAGGTAGTGATTAATTGTTTACTTCCAGTAATTGAGCTACTGAAATTTAGTGAACAATATACTGAATATGAAATAAATTTTTGTACAGAAGACAAATAATTTTTTGGGGAGGATACTTTTAGGAATTGAGGATGAGTATTCGATACAGAACACTACATGTGCTGCGAGAAAATTCATTTTTTAGGTGAACAAAATGAATGTGTCAAGAGTCACTGGGGTGGGCAGTGTATAGTGTGTGTCATTGTGATAAAATACTGTGAATTGTAATACTAATAATAATCAGAATTAATTCTGAGTACTGATTTACCTGTTTCGTGTTTTTCTTGTAATAATTACAGATTGCATAAAAAACATATTAGCAGTAGCAAGAGCTGCTCTCAAAGTGCACTCACATCACAATGATTTCAATAATTTTTCTACAGTAAATACCCAGTGGAAGTGAATTTTGTTTTTCAAACCCCAGAATTGTAAACTCATTTTGTTGAATCAATAAACCTTCGTGATTTGGAACTTTTTCATCATATTCAAAATTATCAAGAGATTGTGGAAAATGCTCAATGGAAATCCACAATTTCTGTGTTCGTTCGAATTCTCAGTAACTTTCAATCCACAATAGATTATTTCCAACAACTCTGCTATTGAAATCTGAATTTTTGGTTTGGTTATCATCTCTATAAATGTTTACCAAATACGTATATTATTATTATTGTTACGGGTTCTATCTCTAAAATAACGCTGGCAACACTTAAATTCATCACTCGCACTTTATTTACACAAATTATCCACAACTCACACTGTTCAGTTATTTCTTACACAAATTAATGAAATCGGAAGCAGATAAATCGATATTGTTCAACTGATAAAGAGTTTTCAATATTACTGTACAAAAATAAATCACTAAATGTCAAAAGGCCGATCTAATATTATATAATAACTGTTCAATAATCCAAGGAGAAGCGTCTAATACGTAACAGTTGAAACTCTAAGCACTTACAAGTCACTGTATAAACTGTCAAGTAAGCTTGAATATTAATCTGTCACAAAATACTGCAATTACACTGTAACAACAGGCGTTTGTTTATCACGGTCTGTATAAGCGCTTACTGGTAAACAGGAACTGTCACTACTCCCACATATCGCATTAAAGATCGAATTACAACTGGACTAACTCAACTAACTTTCACAAAAGTCTCTCCTATTTATACATTTTTCCATGAACTAGATTTCTCTCCATCTTTCTACCAAATTCTAAAATAAACACATAAGAAATTCTCGCATTTTCCACAATATTCCATTTAGATGATAAATTTCTATAAGGTTCTAATTAAATATCATAAAAGTGTCACAATATAAACTACAAGGCAAGAAGGAGAGTAATTATTAATTGCTTCAGGAAATCAATATTGACACAGCAGTTAACACTGAAAATCACTGTTTTTTCTTTCTACCTCCACAACATTATTGATTACTTTAAAAATAGTTATTTGTCTATTAAGAGAGTAATGAGCCACTTTATCACTCGAGCTAAGTAGTCACCACACGACGCATAATAGAGTGCGGTAATTTTGCGAGAGTGGAAGAACCTTTTGAAATACTTACAACATTTTTCCTACAACAGTTTTTTACTGTAGTTTTAGATTTTCATTCAATGATTGCATGGAATTATCATTACTGTACAATGCACCATCAATGATTCTATGAAAAATTTATCTGACAGTAATCAGCTGGCAAGCTTCACTATTGTCAACCGTATGAGAACAACAATATTATACTTTTGTACGATAATTTGGTGTCTCGTAGATCTGGCCATGCTTTGGTACAATAATTTCAAAGAAATCTCATTCCAAAAAATATTTTCAAAATAATTAAAAAATATTTATTTTTTATTGAAACATAAATAAATGTTTTATATTTGAAATATATCACATTTATAATATATGTTTAATCTAAATATTTATTTGTATCAAACGTAAAAATAGTTGAATACAATAATTTCGGACGTCAGGTTCAAAGGTCAAGTAAAAAGTAATAATCATAGAATTCAATGTTGGCAAGCAAAAAAGTAAGCTATGATGTCATCCAGTGAGCTGTAAATCAGATTACTGCTTGCTCGTTTGTGAGCAGTGGTTTTACGATTAGTTTTTAGAACATAAACTAATTATTTAGGAGCAGTAGTAGGAAAAAAATATTTAAATCTAAAACTTTGATTGGGCTATCACCTCTAAAACTGATTACCAACAACTACGTATCTGATTATTATTATTGATTACTTGGAAAAATATATTAAAGTCAGTTCCATTGTGATCAATACTTTTTTTTTTAATAATAAATAAGAACCACTATGGAAAGAAGGAATCACCAGCTCTGACTCAGGTGTCAACAATACTATGGATTCCGTTTCCATTGATGAGTATTTTTTATTGTTCTTTGAAGAAGGTGGAAGTGCTGAATTGTGTTTAGTACTGAGATGTTCCTCCATTTTCATACAAATGCAATTAAAGCGGACCTAATTCAAAAAACTTAATTTCTCTGGAATGCCCACCACACCTCCTGTCCACCAATTTCTCTTTATTATTTAACATCTACTCGCCTTAGATCTGTATCGGGGGATCATTTGAAAAGAAGGGCCTTAATAAATTCTTTGAACGGCAGTCAAAGAAGTGAGAATATGAAGTGAAAGATCAGAACAGAACAAACAGCATGGCTGCATTTTTCTTCAACAAAGGCATGCTTTTTTATTGCATTCGTCTTATTAAAAAACTTGTATTAAGAAGAAGGGTGAATACCTTTTCATACTTGAGCATTGGCTTGACAAAAGTGACAAACTTTCTGCTTATCTGAATGATAAATACAGCAAAGCACACTCTAACGTGGGGAGAGACTACCGAGCGAGGGGAAGCGGGACTTTTCATTTTCTACTTTGCGAAAAAAACTCTAATTAGGGGAAAAAGAGTTCCAGATAACGAGTTGTTACTGGGGAGAGCGCATTGTTGCAGTTGGTTACTGGTAGATCTTCACAATGAGACCGCCCAACTTCACCGATGCACCGGCCTAGCATATCCGCTTATCTCAATCGGGGCTCTGATTGCAATACTAATTGACGTACAACAATACAATCGGAAAACTTTTCAACCAATCGCAATCAATCAGCTTGAAATTTCCCTGTCAAAGAAATTTTCAATCAGTAACTTTCCGAAGCAGACAAGACTTTACAAAAAATAATTCAGAGCATGTAACAGGTCTCATTGTTCTCATTGATGAATGCTACTTATGTTGAATCAAAGTTTAGTACGAGCTCCAGTTCAGGATTCCCAACTCCTGGTAAGAGTTGAATGCTTTTCCAAATTGGGGACTGAATACTTAATTGGTAAATGTATTGGTTTCTCAATTACCAAATGTAATGGTTTCTTTTTTACCAAAGTTCTAGTTATAAAAGAACCTGTAAACTTTTCTAAAATCTGATTTTTTCAGTCTCTCACGACCATTATTGACCACTATTTGATCATAAAGTTCATGTTGATGAAATTTAAGGTCGTATCAGAGGCTTATATAAGGGAGGGGCCCAGCCTCCCCCCCCCATGGAGATAAATTTGGTAAACAAACTTACAAACACATTTGTGTTGCCAAATATTCGATTTGCTTGAGCCCTTTAAAAATAATAGTTTTTTTAAGAATGTGTGTCTTTTATTCGTTACATTTTTCAACCTATTTGTCAACAAGATTTGAATCAAAATGTGACACAATAATAATATCGTCGAATTAAATTTGTTCAAAAGGGAACAAGTTATGTGGATTCTCCTGCTCAACTTTGAGTCTTGAGCAGTTATTTGCTCTTCTCATAATTTGGCCAAAATCTGAGCTTTTTGTTTGTTCATTTTTATTGTAAATAAATATTAACAGAAATGCAAAACTTGTAATTTTTGGTCTTGTAATTTTTTTCATCACCCAGAATTTGATCTATATTCATCAATGGGACGTATGTTATAATACACGTGTTTCCAAACAATGACATTAAAATACTGTAATGTTAGGCAAGCGATCAATGAAATTTAATCTCAATTTCTTCAATAAAAATTTATTTTTTATCAATGAATAATTTAAATCAAAATGTGACTGAAGAATAATAACGTCGAATTAAATTTGCTCAGAAGCGAACGAGTTAAATGGATTCTATCCATTGAATTTAACGAGTTAAATTCAGTTAAAATTCTCCTGCTCAGTTTCGAGCTGCTTATTGCTCTTCTCATAATTTTCGCCAACCTTTGCGTTTGTATGACTTTAAAATTGAGATTTTTCATCACCCACGAAATTATATAACAAGAAACATCCTTAAATTTGAGGAGACTTCTCACATGGAGAAATAAATAATAAATCTTCTGGCCTTTACCGTTTATTAGAATGTATTCCTGTTCACGTGAAAAACATAAAATCTTCAGTTACTACAGAAAACATTAGCTGCAGTATTCATTTACTGTAATAATATTATTCCAGCTGCTTATTTCAGATGTTGTAAGAATTTAGAAAGATACTAATGTATCCACAAGCTTAGAAAAAAGAAGGAAATAAATTTAAGAATTAAAAAAAAATTAATTAAGAAATTCAGTTAAATTCAGACTATTATTTTTAAAAAATTATATGAATGTACTAACACGCTTGAAAGATTAATCCGTATGCTGAGAGAATTCCATTTGTTTATTAATATATTAGAAGAGATAGACATATAGGTATATGTATAGTAGAAAGAAATCTTTTATATTCAAGTATACATGAGAAGAAAAATAAAATATTAAAAATAAGAATGAATAGATGCCATTGGTAGGAGTTTATACTTTTTCAAACAATGATATTTCAACACATGGGAAAATGTAGTTTTAACTTAGCACGGCGAACGTAATTTCTTCTAAGATCGCAGTCATTGATTTGCTGTGCGCGGCAACTGAAGATCATTATAACAGACCAGTGGCTATCAATATGCGGGTGGTACATCGTACGTGCTCAGTGATACCGGGCTACGCCTAAAACAATAACAGTTTTGGAACTGTGAGTGATGAAACGATTCTGGTTAATGTGATCCAGTGCTAGGTGTGTTCGATGTGTTGAGTGCGTGTGATTTAATTCAAGTAAGTACCTGGGTGTGATTTCACTGCGAATAATGGTTGAGTGTTTAGGTAAATAGTGGTTGGTTTTGGATGAAATTGCTGATCGGATCGGGACTCAAGCCCTCTCCATATCCAAACACAAACGACAAACGATCTCAATGAGTTAAATTTATTGTCACCTGATAACTGGCTCGAAATTTGACTCGGAAGTTGGTCCCGTGGCAAAAAGGGCACGTGTTTGGTCCCCAACGTCATCCTAGCTGTTTGACCAATGTCCACCCCTCACCATACCCCGGTACATCTGACCGACGTTTAGCCGTAAAATATTTATTGCCCGAAGCGAACAAGAGCAAAGGGGTAGGCTAGCCCCGGGGCCTTCCGCACACCAAAACTGAGAATCAAAATATTAACCCTTGAGAACGAAACGCCCAAGGCAAGCATAGAAAAGGATAGCTAGGGTCAGGATATGCTACTCGGTCGTGCATATTATAAACGAGATTATGGCTCTGCCATGTCCATAGGGAAAAATAAAACACGAAACCAATATAAAAGCGTTCGCATTTTGTAGCCCATAAAATGTATCTCCCCATACGGGGTTTTTTAATATCATGTTTTGTACAATACGCTCGAAGACATTAAAAAAATCATCCATCTGTAATAAATTCGGTCAGCTGTCGAAAAGTAGTTTCTCACTATTTAATTTCCTTCTCAAGGTGCTGAAACTAGTTATCTAATATTGAAAGTGTCAAAAGTGTTGAGTCTAACCAAGACATTATAATAAAATCCACCAAGTTGTGACACTTCAGTACCTTTAAAACTGACCTCAATTATTGTACTATAATTCAAAGCTCCTAACTATTAATCTAATTTAATGAATTCTGTGAATAAAGTTGAGTGAGTGGACTCTGTTGAGTGACTGGAGCGGACTGTTGATCAGTTGAGTCGATGGGAGTCCTAATGGAAGGCGTGAGAAACAGCTGTGATTGACTAAAATTTCACATCAAATATCAAGAATCTCAAGCTCCGAGTCAAAAATATGTGTTACTCAATACAGTCAATTTTATACACACCACCCAGTGATTGTTGTAGATTCTAGTAATCTTCAAGATTTATGATATTAGATTAAAAAATGCTGGTAGATGGGATGAAAATGTTGATAAGATGACCTAAATCAAATGAATGAATACAGTTCAGTTGTTGGATATTTGAGCCTTTATAGCCAGAATAGCAAAAGACAATGTCAAAATTGTTCCGTCAGATTGAGTAGATCAGATAGAGATAAGCTTCATTCTCCTGTGCTCTCTTAGTAAGGTTTCAACCGATTAGATTGGCCAGCAAAAAGACACTGGTCTCTGCTGTAAAATCACTTCCTGGTGGTTGAGAACCCACCTAACACTGTAAGTCCAACTCATCAACCACCATCATCCAACGATCCAACGATCCAACTCATTACCTACGCACAGGTCTCAGAACTATGTGGCTTCATCCTCCAAAATAAAAGTAATCGGTTGGAACTCCTATAATAATTGTTGGTCACTATTGAAACGATGTCGATCACAAACTATATAATGTAGGTAATCATTTTATATGTATTGTCAGGAAATCGTACTTATCAACCTTTTGTTAATAATCAAATGTATACCACAAAAAGCTTAGTCAACAAAATATCATGACTTCCCAAACCTTATTCTACTTTTTTCAAAAAATCTTTTGTATTTCTCAGAACAAAATTTTTAACATTGTTTCTGACAAGATTTAAATATTAAATAAACGTTTTTTAAAAAGAAACTTTTAAATGGTTTGTTCGAAGCCTTTCGCCGGAAACTATTGAGAGTAAATTTACAGTTTCTACATAAAGTCATCTATACCAATATAGTCTTATTAATCCATTTGATTTTTACATAGTATGAGAGAAGTGTAATTTTTTCCGGAGGATGAAGCCCACATAGGTCTGAGACCTGTGCGTGGGTAATGAATTGGATGATAGTGATTGAAGTGTGTGTGAATGTTGTCATCATAAAAACTTTTTTCTATATCTCCTGTTCTCCTGCTTGCGAGCAAATTGCGATGAAATTTAGCAAGTACAGTAGTAATTATTTTGGCTTAAAAAGTGTTTGTAATGTTTATTACTTTTGTCAAAATAAAGAATTATTTGATTTGATGATTCATATTCATGTTCTTTGTTGTATTTTCGTCAATTTACCAGGTATTTAATTATAATTTTACTCGACTCAATCCTTTGTATAATTAGTTTAGACATCGGATCAGCGATCAGGGCACGAATTGATCACAAAAACGCAACAATAACACGAAAGTTGTTATTCTTGTTTGTAGTCTACTTGTTTAGTGATACATTTGTTTGAAAACTTGAGTCTATTTTTTTTGTGAAGAAAACAGTAACGTAACAGGTATTTGTGTGAGAGGAAGTCGGTCAACGGGAAGGGGTTGACGGAAGAAAGAGGGAGCTTTAGTAACCGAGGTGCACTGCATTGCAAGATGGGGGATCGTGTTGCCCAGTTCAATGGGTCCAGATGGCATTACCCAGGGTCTTTGAAGGAGTTAAATGTTTATGCACGTCAATTCAAATTTGCAACGCTGTCGGTCGAAGCTCGGCCTTCCCTCTTCTTTAGTTTCGCGAATAGTGAGCCGGATAAAACGGATTGAGCCGGATGAAGAGGATATTTTTCATTCGACGATAATAAATAGAATGGTGCTCGAACGCGTGAGGTAGGATGAAGAGGCAGGGAATCCTTTTGGCAACAACGGCCTCAATTCGAGTAATGTAGTACTGCAAGGGTGGGCTGCATCCAGTTGAGATGGACGGACGGATGGACGTCCCTTGCGAAATTCATCGCGGACAAAGACAGAACATAAAACGTTCTTTGTTCCCGAACCCCGCAAGCGACCTTCATTGTATATAACCCCTTAAAACTCCAGTTTTAACCTACATAAACACACGTTCCCACGTACTCCAAGTGATCTGCCTACTTATTCGTATTTTTCATAACTCTCTCACTCTCTTTCTTCCTCTCGAAACTTTGTCCAGTACGATTAGTGGCACGTTCGTTGTGGAATAAAATGCTGATTGTAATCTAGGTGCAGCGGAAACACTCAATAGATTCCTTGCATGGGAATTCCTTGCATTTCTGGCATGAGAATATTTTTTTCAGCAAAACCTTCGTTAGGCCTATATAACTTATAGAACTAATCAACTACACAACTAAGCAAACACAGCTAAACCTAACTGACCAACTAAGCTACTCATCACTCCTCACATTCAATTAATCAACAGACTTGGACAATATAGAATAATTTTCATATTTGATGTTCATATTTATTTGTTTATTGTGACAAAATTACAATGAATGTGAAGGCGCAACAGACTCAAATCTGAAACTGCTTTCTTCACAAATTTAGAATATGTTATATTGTCCAAAACATTAAAGTTAACTTTAATGCTAAAAATTTAGATTTATCAAAAACTCCACTCTAATAATAATAAAATGATTATTTTTCACTTGAATTAATTTGAAAGTTCACTAAAAAACGAAACACTAAAAACCGTAAATAATAACAAATTTTGATGTTAACTTTCAAGCTGAAAAATACTATCTCATTAATATTAATATTGACTTGAATAGTAATTACGAATTAATTATCGACTTTATTAATCAATGTTGACTTTACTAGTGAATTCAACTCTTACATATTTGTGTAATGGCCATTTTGCATTACAGTAATGGAATGGAATGCGTCCTCATGCACGGGTGCTTCGTTTTCTGCTTTCTGTAGGGAAGAAGTTGGCCATTTATCATTCATTGATGGCAATTTCGCATTGATGGAATGCATCCTCAGACAAAGCTAGAGGCCTTCTCCAGAGAGGAAATAGGCAGCATTCCATCAATGCGAAATGGCCATCACACGAATATCTAGTATCGATCACTAGTAAAGTCTATTTTCAATATTTATGTTTAAATATCAAGTGAGAAGATAATATGGAACTATAAAATAAAACTTAATGTTCATTAATTGTGTCAATTTTAAATTAAAGCTATTTATTAATAGAAATAAAATAATCAAAATACAAAGCTTCAATTAGTTCACTCATGAAATAATTTTGAAGATCGCAATGAATTCTGAAAATAATTTTACCTTGAATGAATTTCTCACATTGATAAATTAGAGCAATTCATTAAATTTGATAAAAAGTAATCGGTTTCACGCAAATCATCTATTAGGAAAAGGTAGTTAGTCGCAATAATTTTGGAATTGTTGTGCATTTTTCAATGCTAGGACATTCCATTATCTAAACATTATAACCTTCTAATTTTAACTCACGCCATCAAATCAGGTGGCTTCAAAAAATTGTGGTTTTGCCATGAATAGGACCATACCAGCAGCTAATAGTAGAGAATCACCAACCTCAACGTACAAATTGGCAATACTAGCCGTACCGTTTTGCCTAGTCTACAAGTCTGACGCTAGTACTGCGCTAGTAGTAAGTTGGTTTGTCACCGCAATCAATTATTTTTTGTAATTTCTTCTAGCCGCCTTAATTGCCGCCTAATTGATGGACAGGCTCAAAGAACAGGTTCTGATCTTGTTATTCTGTTTAAGACACTATAAAGACCAGGACAAGCACCTGACGGTTTGGTTCCAATAGTTATTTGATGGTTCCAATCTTATCATGGTTCCAATTCTGAACCAAAATAATCCAGTTGATCAACTCCAAAAAAAGCAGATACAAAATTCTATATAAATTTAAATTTGCCGCAATAGAACACAATAGAACCAAAATGTCAGGTGCCAGGTACCTGATATTTATAGCGCCTCAGTTCTTTTTTAGTATAGTTTAGCAGTGTTATGTTGGCAGCCTGCGCGCTGAGCAGGTGACACAGTAGGTGGGGACTATGTCGTCGGTTTGTCTGTAATGAGTAATGAGTCGTCTAGTGCAATTAATTGGGCTTTTGACGTGACTTGGCATCTGCTTTTAGGCAGCCTAACTATCTGTCACAAGCACGATGACGTTCAGTCATTACCTGGCCAATTCAGGAATTGTCAAACTGTCAAACTGTTTGATTGTCTTGTATGTTGGTATATAACAATAAAGAAGTTTCAAAATATAAAAAAATGTGAATCAAAAATTTGTCTGAGTATATCAGACAAATTTTCAATTCATCTACATAATTTATTATTGTTTATTTGAAAAATTTAACAGTAAATGTTCAAAGAATACTTTTAACTGAAAGGTTAGTTAATTATTCTTCAAATGAAACAGAATGTACAATTATATAGATGAGGCGCATTTACTCTAACAGGTATTTCTTCTTAGTATTTGAATGGAATCTGGGGCTGAAACTCCTGCAGGAAAAAACTCCACTAGCCAATATTTGTAGGACCAAAGCGCCACTTGATCATTAGTATACCTGCAAGATCGTCTGACGTGAACTGTCCGTAGCTAAACTTCCCTCCCGTTTCTCTCTCACACCCTTTCACTTACTTTTCTCTCTTTCACGAATAATGAATCTTTCTTTCTCGATTTGGACAGTTTTGTCTTCTATGCATTGGTGGATAATAGCAGTAGATTTTGCCCACAGCAAAAACAATATACAGCCTATTCGTCTAAGTAATTAGAACTTCTTTCAAAACACCTAGAGTGAGACAGGCTCTGGTAGCGCAGTTGGTTGAAGCGAGCACTTATCTGTAATAAGACAAGGCTCTGGCTGGTTTCGTTTCCTGCCTTGGGTTCGAATCTCATTCAGCCATGGATGTTTCTCATAATTCACCCATTTACCTCATTACCCACGCACAAGTCGTCAGACTCATGCGGGCATCATCCGCAATAAAAAAGGAAGAGTGTAAGTAGGGTTATTTGAACTCAATACCCACGAATACGCTTCAAAATACTAACTTCCTAGTCTATATTAGTTCAAGTTCAAGTTCACGAGTATTAAGTATTTACTTGTCCTATAGTACTACAGTGGCCGATACAAGTACAAGTCTGTATCTTGAATGCTAGCCGTCTAATTTACTAGCTAGTATTTTGGAACAGGTATTTGGAATTGGTATTTAAACGTACTAGTACCAGCAATACTAAGTTTTGAAAAAACTTAGTACGACCCATCTCTATATAATACTTCAAAGATCGTCAACGAGCTCAGCAATATGTGAATCGACTATGCAAAATAAAAGTGAGCCAATGAAGGCGATCGTATAGGCAACCAGCCCATCCCTCTCGCTAGCTGCTCCATTCTTTATCGCCCACTCACGGCCGATAGTTTGCCAGTTTTAATGACAGTGTTCTGCCGCTGGCTGCTACGTAGCAGGAAACAAAATCACGCGTACGCACTCTCGCTACTCGCACAGAAGCTGTAAAAGTGTGCTGCTGCTGCTGTCTCTGACAGAATTCTGGTGGTGATGATGATCGTCGTCGAAAGGGGGACGAGAGAAGCGCGAGTGGGTTGTGACACAACGGAGAAAGTGGTTGAAGGGTGCAGAAGCATGCTGCTGAACAGAAAAAGAAAAATCAAAGGAGACGGAGGAACAAGAGAAGGAAGTGGTGGTGGTGAACGAAGAGAACGAGGAGGGGTGGAAAAGAAGGAGGAGGGAAGGAAGAAGGAAGAGAAAAGAAAGTAGGAAAAGAAAGAAGAAAAAGAGTAGAAAGAAGTTGAATGAGGGAGTGGAGGAGGAAGATGGAGAAGGAAATTATGTGGAATAGGAGGAAGGGAGAGGAGGAGGGAGAGGAGGAGCGAGAGGAGGAGGGAGTGGAGGAGGGAGAGGATGAGGAAGAGGAGGAGGAAGTTGATGGTTGGAGGGCAGGAGTAGAATAGAGGAGATGAGCGACGAGGAGGAGAAAAAGGAGAGGGAGGATAAGAATGTGGTGGAGGAGAATAGGTGTAGAAGGAGAAGAAAGAGAAGAAGAAAGAGAAGAAGAAAGAGAAGATGAAAGAGAAGAAGAAAGAGAAAAGAAAGAGAAGAAGAAAGAGAAGATGAAAGAGAAGAAGAAAGAGAAGAAGAAAGAGAGGAAGGTGGTAGAAAAGGAGAAGATGGTGAGGAAGAAGGTGAAAAGGAGAAGGAGAAAGTGGAGAAAAGTGGAGGAGAGAAAGAAGAAGACGATTATGGAGAAGAAGTAGTAGTAGTAGGAGTGGAACTGAAGGGAAGAAGAAAGAGAAGAAGGGGGGTGGAGGGGAAGAAGATGAAAAAAAGGCGCGGAGGAGGAGGAATAGGAGAGGAAGAAGAAAGAGGAGAAGAAGAAAAAAAAAGAAAAGAAGTTGAAAGATAAGAAGGAGAAAAAAAAGTGAATAAGGAGAAGAAGGAGAAAAGAAGTAGAAGATAAGGAGGAGAAGAAGAAGGAGAAAGAGGAGAACAAGAAGGAGGAAGAGGAGGAGAAGAAGAAAAAGACGACGATGAGGAGGTGAGTGGAAGAAGAGGAGAAATATAAGAAGCAGATGATGGAGAAGAAGCAGGATGATGAAGAGAATGAGAAGGATGAGATGAAGGAGAAGGAAGAGAAGAAGGACAATGAGATGATGAAGGATGATAAGGGGAAGAAGAAAAAGAATAAGAAGAAGGAGAAGGAGGAATTGGAGAATCTGTCTCTTACTCTCTCTTCCTTCAATTGCCAAATAAAGAGAACGTATGAAAGGGAAAGAAACGAGGTAGTAAAATAGTCCTGCAACCGTGCTTAGCGGGATAGAAAAGGTGGTAAGTTTCCCTCTACTCAACATAGAACCCCCCTCAACGCAGCACCACGACAGACTTTAACTAGTGGGATTTCATATGAGAGCTCTAGTTTTACGATCCACATGCGTTTTTACACCTTCTTAGTCACCCCTCGTCATTGGTTTTAGTCTCCCAGTCTGAATTTTCAGTGGTAAGGGTGCCTGCGTTTTTATTATCTTTTACGACGTTTTGTACCTCTCCTGCAAGATCTCCAACCACCCTTTCACCCCCAGAGACTCACACTAACACACACCTAAGGCTTAGAGGAGAGAGACCAGATGAAAGAGCTTCCGTGCGAAAGTATTACGAGTGAAAAGGTGAATACAGGAGTTACGACACTTGTGTTATGACTGTTGTTTCCTGCCTAGAACGTCTTGTGACTGGCGTCGTCGTCTTGAGACAACTGTCCCCGTCATTTTAGGACGCGACGTGATGAAAGATAGCAAACGGTATAGTCACGGTAAAGAACGCAGTTTACGTAGCGAATAACCTAAACTCTTTTAGTTCACACCCTAGTCCGGTATCCATGGAAATGCAGCTGGAATGAGAGAAGAAATGGTATTTTTAAAATGTCCCAAGAATGATATCACTGTTTTGTGACGTTTTACAGAAATGGAAAAAGAGATTTAGTACTTTATTTATGAACTCACCTTGAGGAATCCTTTTTTCTTCTTTTATTCCGGAGGATGAAGCCCACACAGGTTTGATACCTGTAATGGTGATTGTATAAAATAATTATCTTATAGCAAATCACTTCTTTTTCATAGCAGCCCCGTTGAGCATCAGGTTATCAAGCTCCAAACATTAAAACTTTTTTAGTATATTTTCAACCAATTTATTTTTCTCAAGTAAGCTTTTATTGAAGCATAGATTGATAAAAAATCTTCAATAGATGAATACCTCATGCCTATTCTGTGATTGAAGGAATGTGGGGAAGGTCACCAGCTTGGTTCAAGGACACATATTCGATTTTCAGAAGAGGGAGAATGACAGCTCCTCCTCAAAAACCAACAATCGATCATTTTTTCTTGTAAATTTTGTCAAGTGTCGAGAAGGGGTTTCGAGTTTTGATGAAAAAATTGGGTTGGACAGGAAGGAACGGCTGAAGGGTAGCAATGGAATGGAGGGTAGAATAGATGATAACAGTTGGTTGGCAATTAGGATAGAAGCGCTAGCGAGGCTGTGTAGATGAATAGCGGTGCATGTTGGCCGCTGATAAGAAGTCAGTTATTGTTGGCGACGATCAAAATTCTCTAATCATATTATTAACGGTAATGGAAGAGCGCTATTGCTATATTTTCGGCATTTTAGTTCAGCCCGCTCTCGTACAGGCTAACAGAATTTTGTCCCAACAACAATAAACTCAACAACTACTAGCTCCTGTTGAACTGCAACCACTACCACTACAACTTTCAATGTGCTCGCCAATTCAAACATCGATCCAAAAATGACAATAAACATTGTGCTTAGTCCATTCAGTAATTATTATCGACTAAGTTTTGTTGACAATAATTGCTTGTAACGACCAGAATAGACTCCATCAAAAATCTGTAGGTGGATATACTGTACATACGGTTTTAAGTTGAATGGAGCCAGATTGTATCGAACAATCGATGCTGCTGCTTTTGAAATAGGCATTGAATTATGTTGTTGATGTGAGTATTTGTACACAACATTATCTCCAACTCTACTCGTGAACGTTTTATTGTTACTCAAAGATACATAATAGAAGAGTTAAATTATTGTTGCAGCGGATGAGGTGAAATTATTTTAAACTGTTTGCATCTTAGTTTTTGTCCCATTTCCGTTCCATTAAATGAAACACCAAATATACTATTAATTTTTGTGCCACCATCTAAAGAATGACAATGATGTATAGCCTAAAATGTCCAGTAAAGAGAAAAATTGGAACAAATTAATGACTGTTTTTGAAATACAGTATTTTGTTTTCTTACATTTTTAGAGAAATTTCCTTGAATTAAATTTATTATTTCGAATTCCTCAGAGTGCTATTGAATCTCTTGAACTCTCCAATTTTACTCTCATCCAAAGTTTCTCTTCCTTATTTCAACGAAAATAAAGTTATAAAACAAATAAAAAGTTATTTTAATAAAATTTTTACAGTTTAAAAGAAAAATCAAATACATCAATCAATAAAAGTTTCAATAATCAATAACTCTTCAAAAAATAACTATTTAGTAAAATATTTTGGATTCGTATTCTACTCACAAAGTTTTGTGAACATTTTGTTTCTTGATTGTAAATTTGTTATATTGTACTTTTATTGAAATATTAATTCTCCTACACAGCATTGGCAATGGTAATTTGCTTCAAAGGCTGTACTTGAAAATCATTTCTAAATTTCACAATCTACTCAATCATAATAAAAACTGAAAAATACAGTATTTAAATTTTTTCGTGGAAGCCATCTACAATCTATTTTTTCTTAACTAAAAAAAATGTTATTCTCACCTCTTTGCATACAAATATTTCTCATTGAATTCTCAGCAAGCAATAAACATTCTATAATAATTGATAACTAATATCAAGAAATATCAATGTAATAAAATACCTGAACTGTAGTAGCTAGTGACTAAACTGTAATAAATATTTAGATTGAACATCTTTAAAAGTTTGTTCCATCCCTCTTTAAGCAAATCTTGGGATGAAGGCATTGTTATTATCATCAATTTCACAATCAAAATTCCCTTAAGTGCATTAGCTATAGCTAGAGTGGTGTTGGAACTCTCCAAATATGATCACTAAACTAATTCCACTTAAAATATTTGATTTTCGATAACATGTATTATATACGATTGGTAATTGCAATTCTTATCACTGTTAAATATAATTAAGAGCTCTGAAGAAATCTAACAGCCAGGACTGGCACTGATAAGAAACCCCAACTTCAGCGAAAATTTTTGGACCAGAAATATCAAGGCAAAGCACTTCATCGGCACATTGTGTTTATTGACACGTAAACCTGGTGTGCACTGCAAATTTTTATCGGGACGTTCGGTTGATTGATTTATTTGTTGGCGGGAAGATTGGCGGCTATCACAAGTGGCGGGAAATAATCCTCGGTGGTTCAAAGAGGGGCGTAAAGGAGAAAGTGCCGAAGACTTCTTCTTTACGAGCGTGGTGGCAAAGCGGATCGAGAACGTTATCAGGAGACCTTATTGTGCCTGCGAAATGGCCAGGCAAACGGCTGGGAATCAGTAAAGCCACCTGAACCACAGTGATTACTTAAGCGGGATAACTGCCCCCTTGGAGGCGGCGATAAACTTGGTGATTGACTGGCTCGGTTTACACCTTTTCGTCGCGACGCTTTCCACGACGACGCCTCCATAAATTTCCACCAAATTGGCGTCTACTACGCGAATGAGAAACTGCCAAGCAGCTGACTCACTGCTCAGCGACTTACTTTAACCTAAAAACTGGCAACAGCGCACGCTCACCATTCTAGAATCTTTTCATTACCCCAGCAACACTACCCCTGCCTTAACTCAATCAAGCATGCTGTTATTCCTTGTTACTGCGTTCCTTATTAGTCACTTAACCCCCACAAGAGGATAATCTTGTAAGATTGAGCTATGTATAGCTTAATTGACAAAATATGGGTGCAATCTTACCAGTTTGGCCAGATCAAGGGTGGATATCATGGAATCTGGAAATACATCTCTAATTTCTACACCTCTTCTACGCCTCAAGATAGAAATGTATGAAAGGATTAATTTATGTCTCATGAATCCACTTATACTGGGGTTAAGTGGAAAAGAGGGCTGTTTGCGCCCAATTTTGCCCCCAAGGAGAATAAAGTCAACCATTCTTTTCTATTTCTTCTTCAATTTATTTTCTACAATTTAGTCTGCACGTTAGGCTAAACAGCCCTATTCAAATATTCCTTCATAACATTGTAGCGTTAGTAGCATTATGCCCACATCCAAGGCTATAATGTAGGCTCCATCTGTAGACTATAATCTCTATAGTACTGCAAATGAAGTTGTAAATAATTGACTAATCAAGAATTTTTTCATGTTCAAGTGTAATAAAATCTCTCTGGAATACTTCAAATATCATTTTTAACTACAATTTGACAAATAGCAGTACTTTGATAGTAAATATCGATAATTACTCTATGTGTGTGATTACCATTTCGAACTGTTGTTTTTGCTCAGATACAATTCAATTTAATTAAATTTTAAACTACAATTAGAGCAAATTTCATTTAAAAAAATACATCAGAATAGTCACCTTACAAATAAAATTACAGTACAGTACATCAAAAATACATTGTCACAAACACTAATAGTTATAAGCAAGAAGATACATGGATACTACTACAGTAATTTATTAAAAAGCAACACCTTTCGGTAAACATGTAACATTTTTTTTTTGAAAAAATGCAATAAAAACGTTAATTTTTGACAATAACCAAGAACTAATGTTGTATTCAAAGTACTCCTATACAGAGGAGCTATGGTTCAAAAGGAATTTCTTTACGACTGGAGGCCTATTCAACGACTGATTAATGAAATTCTTGTTACATTTAATGAGTGGAAAATGGAATCCCAACATAATTTTCGGCTTTTCAAAGACATAATAGATCCTCAAAAAAAAACAAGCAAAAATTGAGTTACTTAAGAATAAAAACAAGTGGTAATCCAGAAAAAGTAACGACTTAAGAGTACAGATGACGGAGCAGGAGGTCGGTAGGATAAAATTATTACTTTGCTGTTACAGTCATATGGGGTCAAAGAGTATTCATATTATAAAATATTCACTAAAGTTCCTTAGAGGTTGGCCGATTAGGTGACGGGGAGTGACTTTCAATTTTTAATCTTACACTCGCTTATGGGCTTTTGATGACACAGGCCATTATTTTGGAATGGGAAAGTGGATTACTGATGACTATGAGAAAGTACCGTACAGTAAGTACAGTAGGTACAGTAATTGATTACAAGGATGGAAGGCACATAACTATTAATCTTTTTTGGACTGCGATGGTGTTTTGTTAAGAGTCAAATCGAAAATAATATATTTTTTCTGAAAACGACTTGTGAACTACTGTGTTTCAGGGTGAAATTTTTAGTGAAATGTACCTAACTTAAGATTTCGATTCTTATTTGAAATTTTGTGAAAAGTAGTTTTGGGCAATAGCCTGTTGTATTCACATTGCTTGTATGTTAAATGAATAAACAAATAAATAAAATGAAGATAACTATATGAGTAAGCTTGAATTTATCAATGAATTACAAGAATAAAATTTATATCAATTCAGATTTGCAGGTAACTCATTTTATTCATTATCATAATATAAAAAAGTGGAATCAATCTACCTTTCGGTAAATTCAAAGGGGACCTCTCACTGTCCCGACGGTATTTTTTGAAAACATTTGAAGGAAAATCGATTTTATTCTATAGGGAAATAGCTGATACAGATCAATACAAATTTTCTAATTCACTAGAACTGAGAGAAGGCATGCCTCAAAGCGTGCCTCAAAGCCGTGCCCCAAAACTGTTAACTTCTATCAGCTGTTCCTTTAAGGATAGATTTTTCTTTTTTGTCTCCTTTAGCGAGGACCGGCAAACTTAGTTTTAATTTATTTTTTCTTCTTATGAGGTGCCTAATACCTCCTAAAAATTTGGTACCTCTACCCCCTATAGTATTTGCACTGAAGTTTTATGCGTACAGCCAGACGGACGGACAGGGCCTCCGCATAATGTTCTCTCCCTATGTACTTCGTACAGTGAGAGCTGAAATGGAGAATTCAATCTGATAATAAGCAACCTGATAAATCGAAAAACTAACGTAATCGCCGTACTAACTGGATAGTTGGTTTTTTCAATATTCAATTCTTTAATATTTCAATTCCTAAATATGACACTGAGGATTTCTCCCTTTAAATATTGTTAAATTGTAGAAGATATTTAAAAGTTTAAGAACGTTTTTAAAATTTAATTTTGTTAAGACTGCTGTTTTACAGGAAGTTTTGGATTCGCTAGATGGTAGGGAGATCCAATCTATTCAGAGCAGGAGAATTTTTATGGACAAAGCAAATAACCTGCCACTCCCAATATGGAACATAGCTGAAGTCGTAAAACAATGGCCCCTATAGCGCTAACAGTCGTTATTGGGTATGGTTTTCGACCAAGCCTGGCAATTAGGGGTAATAGCTCAAACCTGTATCCCTCCCATAAAACTCAGCGGAAGTTGACTGGTGAACCATGATACTGAATTTCGGAGGAGCTGATCACAACCCTACACTTGTGTTATTTTGGAAACAGCTAGCATATTATAGATTTCAAGTTTTCCATTTATTGTTTTACGTTCAACTTCCTTGGCAACAGTTGATTCCATCTGCGAATGTGAGGCAGAATTTTAGTGGTGACCTTCCTGTAACAAAAAAGTGAATGGAACTTGTACGAATTTATTCTTGCAGGATAGTAGTTCAAATTTCGTAAATTTTCAATTTTTAGAATTTCGAATAAAGTACTTTGAAATTGAATGATTCATCGGAATATATATTTTTTTGGAGATTATGTCTTGGAGACTCCAGTTTAGAAGTACTGTATAAGACAAGTCAGATCAACAATTATACAATCTCATACACTAGTTACCATAATATCCTATAATATCAATTAGTTGAGGTGAGGCTTGATTTTGATGAGAAAGGAACTCTTGTACACTATGAAAAGCTTCAACTAAATAGTTTTTCAATTTTTTTAAAAATATTTCTATATTCTCAAGATTCTTTAAAAACTGCGGTATCTTGTTGTAGAGTTTCCCAGCAATATAACTAGGTTTTTGTTTGAATAAGCTACTATTGTGACTCACCAAGTACGTCAAGATTTTGGTTAATATCACTCTTTTTTACAGATAAAGTAGGTTAATACACATATTATAAGCAAGGTGCAGTTAGAAGACCAAGTCTCTTGAACGACGGCCTACATGAATCTATTTACTCTTTCCATACAACTAACAGCTTTCTTTTGGATATGAATGGACATGTAACACACAATTATTAAGCTAATTCAAATTGTTGATTGGTTGAGTGGAAGAGAAGACTTTGTAGTCTTTACTACATCTCACAAAGAATTTTTCATTCTATCTTCATTTGTAAAATAGTCAATTCTATCTGAGAATGTGAATGTTCCTTGGCAGAATTTTTGGTGACCTTCCTTTGGTGAAATAATTAATGGAACGTTCACGAATTTAGCAGCTTAGTTTTTGACTTTTGTGAAATTTACAATCTGTAGAATATAAAATGGTTTACGGTACGAAAAATTTAATCGAAATGGAATTTACTACTATTGAAAATTG
Source organism: Conomelus anceps (assembly GCA_948455865.1). NCBI lineage: Eukaryota > Metazoa > Arthropoda > Insecta > Hemiptera > Delphacidae > Conomelus > Conomelus anceps. The sequence continues at coordinate 28,488,369 of OX418216.1, forward strand.
ATCAGCTATAGAGAAAAAAAATTAATTTAGAGCTCCTGTTCATAATAAATTATTTACTGTAAAATTACTTTTACTGATTAAATAACATTTTGTGATAGAAGACTTTATTTAGTCAGTTTGTTTATTTCTTCGTACTATCACGAAAATTCTTTTTCCTCCTAATCCTCCAAAATTAAGATAAAATTATTTAGATAATTTTTCTAGATAACTTTTTATTAGATTATTTTAAATTAGATAATTTTCTTTTATTTATTTTAAAATACTGTTTCTCGTATTAATAAATGATTTTGTCCCTTATTGATCAACATATATGGATATTGGGTTTGTTACAAATTCATGCTTCATGCTTCACCAGGTTCAAGCCCAGAGAATATTTTGGGGCGGGGTATATTAACTGATATTTCTCCCAGTATACAGCTAACTGATAACTGATACATCTTACAGTATATCAACTGACAGAATAATTTGAAGAAGGAGTACCTTCATAATGACAAATCTCTCCACTTCCCTTCTATAAATGACACAAATAAAATATTTATGTGTGCTCTCAGAATTTCTAGTGTTGTTGAGATAAATTCTCTCATCACGTCTCAATTTGCGCTTAGTAAATGCTGTAACAATAGCTATTTCAAGTTCAAATCGCATCAAATGCAGTAAAAATTAAATTAAAATCAGTGAAAAAATTGTAACTTTAATGGATGTTTTATAAAGCCAGAAACGTTATTCTAATTTGTTTATAAAAGTAAGTGCCTAAATAAGATGATGTAGGAACTGAATCAAAATGTGAGCCGCTTCGGGTATATCTCGTGGCTTAGTATTATTATATAATTTTTATTTTGTATAATTATGTGAATAATAAATATGAATATAATATAAAATGTGCAATATGAACTATGTTATTCTTCAACAGTATACTCCAGTCCAATATCATGAAGTTGGCTTTTAATAAGGGTCTGAATTGCACTTCAGATTTATCGATAGATAAATTAACAGATTTTAATTATCTTTCATTAAGATAAAACATAATTAAGATAACAGATTATCTTTATTAACGACATATTTAACAAATTTATCGTGAATAGCTTGTAAGAAGCTTTCTGTCTGCTAGCCTGCTTCCTATATTGTTGCTAATAATGAAGACAGCCTTATCGTGCAAAACTCAGAAACCTATTTTCCACACATTGCCGCTATCAATTTTGAACTTTGTAGTGCAGTTTGCTCTTCATGAAACGATGTCGTTCCCAAAAGAGGAAATCCGAAGCAGGGGAACAGGGGAAGCCAGATTTATGTGCACAAACACTGTGACTGAAAGAGGGGAGTGGGCAATTGTATTACAGGACAATATGGACCTCTGGCACACTACATCATACTTTCTTGTGACGCTCTGTCTTATCGCAGCAACAAGAAATTTAGCGAAGCAGGTTTGATCGTGTTCAGAATCTCTTATAATAGGATTACAACCTGCACTGCTGTGGAACGCGACTATATAAATCTTATATATTGTATCTTATAATGAGATACAATACGGGAATCGGATGTGATGAAAGAAAAGGTTGCTAACAGTCACAGTTGTAAATCATCCATGATGATATTTCACTCAGTGAGGATCTATTTCGTTTTGAAGCTCCATCGAATCTAACTAAGTTGAATACATAATATATTAACTGAAATTGAGATCTGATCAGATAACTTCATCGCATGATATATACATTTAATTTAGGAATTGAATCACTGCTGTGAATGGTAAATTATTGGAGTGAAAACCCTTAGAAGGTTCAGGCCTTATTGAGCAGGATGTTTGATGTGACTGACAACCTGTTTCATATAATCATGGACCAACTATCTAGGACTTACCCTATGATATTATGCTTCTACTGAAACAGGAATGAATTTACATTATATCGAAATAATAAATTTGAATTGGGATAAGAGAAAAGTTTAGAAAGTTTTAAAAGAAACGTGAGGAGTAAAGTCAACCTTCAACTAGGAAATGTGCAGGATGTTGAAATCAATCAATAAGAGGCTCCTCTTGTAAGATTTGGTTCACAGTCATAAAAAAATGTTCACGAGTCATTAGAAAATAAGTTAACAAAATAAAATCAGAATGTTTGGAAAGGAAATCAACAAAAAAAAAACAAGCCGATTAATTTAGATAATAATCAAATAATTATCATCAATTATCTCTACTGCATTTTGCATTTTTCATTCATGTGAACTGCCCTTGTCTACTTGTAAATAATTAAAGGCCAATTTAAAGGAGACAATGGAAAATGTTTGGAATATTATTACAATGAGGAAGGAGATCTGTTAGACAAACTAAACTTCCTTGAAAACTCTTTGATATCTCATCACAAGTATTCAACTACTACGCCAACCTAATCTAACTTATACTGGAAATGAAATTAAGCGGCACTTTTACCATCTTACCATCATTAAAAAATAAGACAAGTCTGTTTTAAATACATTTATTCGTAAGACTGGTTATCACTCGATTAATTAGCAAGAACATTTTCATTCCTATTTCAACACTTGACGGAATGTGCAGGGAACAAGGACCGTGAAAGTGAACACGCAAGTAGGCAATTTGTAGACGTAATTAGGAAGGAAAACGTCTACTTCACAGACTTCTTTGACGACTGCACATTTCAACGCAGACATTACTTATCTAAATTCCATGATCTTTCACAATACGAATACTTTGACCATAAAAAATACCTTATCAAAATGCTCTATATATAGTCTTCAACCATCAAAAAAAGGTCTTATCAAAATGTGATATATGTTCTAAATAGCTTTAGTTTTATTGTTATTCTTTGAATTTCTGCATCAGTATCGGCAAGGCATTTGGAACGAAATAAAAATCTGAATATTCAGCATGCTGGAATTGTAGAGGGATTGAAAGTATGCTTTGAATGCGAGGCATTTGGCAATGCGTTAGCCTAGAGCAGTAATGTGACAGGAAACTCAATGCAGTTACTGTGACCCTGTTTGGGTGCATTTGCGTGCATAGCCAATGACTTATTGCGGAGGGTTGTCGCTGAGTTGCGTGCGTGCATGCAAACCCATTTATTTGCGTGTTTCCTTTTTGCTTTTGGTAACTAATTTTGAGAAACAAACAGCGGGAGAAAAATTTGGCATGTCTCTTCTTTGGCTAAACAATAAATCCTTGTTATTATAAATGAGTGACTCACCCTCCATTTTTTACAACCATATCTATGTGAGGAGGCTCTGCAAAAAGGGGTATTATTAGCGGTTTGTTAAGTTGGTAGTTATAAACCAAAATAGTATACTTCATTCCTATTAATTTGAGTTTTGGGTTCTTTTAAGGAATCTATCAAAATTACTTTTTATGTATTCGTATTTTACATTCCAGCTTAAGCGAAATGCGAAAAAAGCGAATAAAAGTTAAATAAACAAAAAACAAAATAAATGAATAAAACAAATAAATATAAGAGCATACTGTTTTCAATAACTTATATTCTGACATACTAATCATCTAATATCAAATCAACTTATTATCATATCGTTTTTCAAAATCCTTATCTTTATTGGAGTACAAACAATATTATTGTAAATTTATTCTCAAACTCTCCTATTATTTTTATTATATGGCTACTTAGTTTTTGAATTACTTTAAAAATATTATTAAATATCGAATTTTCAGAAGTCAATTTACAAATTCTACTTCGTTGTTTTCATCGCATACGTTTTACATAATCCACAAACACGCTTCAGAGGTCACGTTAAGCCCGTCGGTCCCGGCTGCCTAAAGAACTAACTAAAGTCAGAGAACCTGACTATGTTCAGGTGCGACCTGAGAACTCAGACCACACAATATTATTATTATTATCACTATTATTTATCATATAATTATAAATATGAACTGTCATTTCTATTCTCTACTTAAAATAACTTGACTTGCAGCCTATTCTTTACTTAACATAATTTTTAATGTCCTTATAGTTTATTTATTCATGTTTATTTAGTGCCCAAGCATTTGGATTGAGCTGTGCTGTAAAAAACAAATAAATAAAATTTATCTATCTTTTTTAGTGGCGAAGGTAATATTGTGGAAGATATCCATAATGAATAGTAAGAAATAAAATTGTCACAGTCACATTTATTGAAAATAGTGAGAGAATAGCTTGGGTTGTTACACCATTATCAATCTCAAACTAACTAAAATTAAAGTACATAATAGCTTAATATATACTTAACACAGAATGATACTATTAGCTAAGGGTGAAAGTGCCTCTTATAGGCTAACTTTCATTGAAGGACTGTGATTGGCTGAAGGCCGAAACAAGACCCGCCCACTGGTGGGAGGAGTAACATGCAAAAATAAGAGTCAAAATCAAGAACCAAAACCCGTGAACACATAGAAAGCAACAAACAAGAACAAAACACAAGTAGGATAAAATTAAATAAATTTAAAATTAACAAGTTGAAGCTCACTGAAATGCAGCCAAGGTCAACCGAGAAAAACAGGAGAGTACCACTATTAAAAATGTAGACCAGAGTTATGATAAAATCAAGTTAGTTTTATTGAATTGGTAAAATAGATTTTATCATTTAAACTAGTATTGGAATCGTTTTTTACCAATCTAGTTATCTCCAAAGCTTCTAAAATGTTTAATTATTTGAAAAGCTATTATCTTGACTAAGAATTAAAGAAGAACGGTTTTGATGTAGTATTTTAAACAAAACCTATTTTAAAGAGTGTTTTTGGGTGCAGTAAAGATAAAATTGATATCTAGGATAAAAGTGAAGTTTATAAATTGAATAGCGGTGATTGTAATGACTGTTATATGGGCAGACCGGTAGAAGTTTCAAACGTAGAATAAATTAACATATTAAAGATAAGTCGAACAGGAGACTTATATTTGACACTCATTAATAAAGGACACAAGTTCAAAGTTGAAGAAAATATTGAATTTCTGCATGCAGATTGGCAAAGGCAGGCAATTGAACATTCAAGAAGCTTTGGAGATAACCATGTTGGTAAAAACGATTCCAATACTAGATTAAATGATCAGATTTATTTTAAACAATTCAAAACAACTAACTTGGTTTCATCATCATAATATGGCCTACAATTTAATGACGGTACTTTCTTGTTTTTCTCGGTTGACCTTGACGGGATTTCAGTGAGCTTCAATTTGTTAATTTAAAAATGATTCAATTCTAGCCTACTAGTGCATTGTTCTTCTTTGTCGCTTTCTAGATTTTCACGGTTTCTGATTCTTGATTTAGACTCTTATTTTTGATTGTTGCTCCTCCCACCAGTGGGCGTGACTTGTTATGGCCTAATTAGCCATTATGGCCTATTAGCCAATCGCAAACCTTCAACAAAGGTCAGCCTATTTCTCCCTTAGTCAATAGTATAGTTCCGTGTTTAGTTATAAACCAAAATTAAGCTACTCTGTACTTTAGTTTCAGTTTGTTTGAGGTTGATAATGGTGTAACAACCGAAACTAGTATGTCACTATTTTCAATAAAAGTGGTTGTGACAACATATTATCCAATATAAAAATTATTCTGATTTATTTCTCAAAGCATTCATGGAACATTCTAGTGGTTGTTAATGTTTTGATATTATTACATATTCTGGTTTTTGTTAACGATGCGCTAGTTATTATAATGTTTCTAACATATATATAATGTTTTTTGTATTAGGCTATGATTTTATTATTATGTAATAACTTACAAATGTGAAAATTATTGTTTTTATTTATACAAATTATTGATGAAGAGGATTTCTTTGTGAGTTGTTCAGGAAAATAGACAAGCTAGACTTTAATAGATGATAGTACAATTTTGCATAGATTGAGGATTTTTTTAAAAGAATAAATTGGAAGAAAATAAAATGATGAGTTTTGTGGGGTATTCTTGTTGATGTAGCAAGTGAGAACAATTATCTCTATTTCTTGAGTCACTCTTGAAAAAACTCCTGACTTTCATGAGAACAGAAAAAACAATTAATTCAGACTGGAGGCTCATGAAATCTAGTCTCCCCTTTCAGGTTCATCCCATGAGATTCGCGAACCTTTGAAGTGTTTAGAAGATTAGCTACTTGGAAGATTGAAGTCATCGTGGCGAATTTAATTAAAGACACCGGCTCGATTTGAGCAGGCTTACATTCGTCCCTTCTCTGCAAACCCTATCGAATCTAGAGATGATAATATTCCGAACGCGTAATGATAACAAAAGCTGAACTCTGACCGTGACATAAAACAAATATTAAAACGCGCCGTTTCATAGTTTATAGTTGTAGCAAAGCCGCCGCGGCTCCTTTTCAGGCCCGGGAATATATAAAGCGCTCTGTTTGGTGATTTATACACGGACTGGGTGAACAATGGAAAACGGCGGTGTGGTGTGAGGGAGTGGGGGGAGAGGAGTTTACTGCTTTCGGGGTGGAAGCGCATTAAAACCTAGTAATATCCTTCCTGCGACGATCGTAAACCGGACCGCCACGCCCGGCTGGCTTTTGGCCCATCAGCGTCACTCACAACTACGGCGAATTCACCGGTGAGGCAGTGGCTGATGATGAGGAAGAGGATGAGGAAGATGATGGAGAAAAAGGAGAAAAATGAAGAAGAAAAAGAAGGAGGAGGAGGAGGAGATGAAAAAAGAAGAAGAACAGAGAAGGAGAAGGAAAATAATAAGGAGAATAATTAAGAAGAAGAAGGGAGACAACAATTTATGAAGAAATTTACTTCGAAGAAGAGGTAGATGCAACCCAACCTTCCAGAATGCAGCCTCAGTAGCACTGAGTGCACTTGCATTGACTGCACGCAACACTGCCAAAGACGCCCTAAGCACGCAAGATCTGTTCTAGCTTCTATTATTCTCTTAACAAGTCGTCAATTTATAAAACAAGATTTGTCTTCATTATTACAGTTTATTTCTCTTACCTAGGCCTACACACTAATTAATCTTATACATAATTCCATTCTATAGCCTAAAATAGCCTAATTCATCTGTCACATTACCAAGCTTCACTGTGTTACACATTTCAAGTGATAGTAAATTGCAGCTTTGATAGAAAATTATTTGTGTAACTAGTGCGCAAAGTAGCCCTTTGCTGCATGAGAGAAATGAATTACGCTTACACACGAGCTCAATGCGATTGAAAAATGTTTCTTGAGTGCAGAAACAATACTTTGCGCTCGAATTACACATTAATTTTCTCCCACAGTAATGTATAAAGTAGCCTAATTTAAATAGAACACAACAGGACATTCATAACCTGACAATTCCTCACATACCCTATCTTCGAATAAATCGATTTCAGCTGACTATATTTTGTAGCTGAACCAGAGTAGTCAACCTATTTTTGAATGCAGAAAAGGGAACCTGCGTATTACATGCTCACTATTTTGTGTCGTTAGGTTGCAAATCTGGAGTGCGGAAACAGTACATCACGTTACTAGGCTGGAAAGAAACGTTTTGCCGGTCGAGCATATATGATAGTTCATGCACGGGGTGACAGCCGAGTGCAGAAACGTGAATATGCAAAAACCAGCAAATATTTACAGCCGTGTAATGTACGATAATTTTTGTTACACTTGATAGAAAGGCATGATACAATCAGCTGGATAATATGCGAGACATTCAAAAGTATTCAAAACAATTAAATCAGCTGCTTTATTTAGATTCAGAATTTTTTTTTTCTTGGGGATGAAGTCCACATAGGTCTGAGACCTGTGCGTGGGTAATGAGTTGGATGATGGTGATATATGAGTTGGACCTACAGTTTTAGGTGGGTTCCGAACCACCGGGAAGTGATTTTCAGCAAATTTGAGATTTGATTGAGATTGGTAACGGTGTAAAGTACATACTTACTGTTTGTACTAAAGTATCTCACTGTTTTCAGTAAAAGTGGTTGGAACAACTTCAAGTCTTATTATTCATTAAAATATTATGTGTTAAATAGCTTATTTTGTATCTCATGGAATTGGCCTATTATTTATTACTTTATAGCCTCTTCAACTGAAAATTTATAAAAATAATAATATCTGTGGCTCTCTGGCCTCTGCCTAATGTGCTTTTTATCGGTTCCCCTCCCACTATTATTTTAGATAGTATATCCCCCTTAATTATTTTCCTGACTGATATCTCCCTGGAATGGATTCGTGGTTAGTCCCTAACAAGAATGTTTAGTAAATTGTAAAGCCGCGTCTCCACCAACCAAACATGTATGCCGAACATTGTTGGCGAATACAAAAAACAGACAAACATTAAAAATATGGGTCACCAAACATGTTCGTGAGTTCAATTGAAATGTTCGGTCTGTGAGCGAACAGTTCCTGCCTCACCACACCGATCATATGTTCGAGAAGGCGTCCACACCAAACCAACATCAAACAATGTTCGGTGAAAAGATAATTCAAGCGAACACTGTTCGTCGAGCATGTTCGGTTGGTGGAGACGCGGCTTTTAGAGATAATAAAAGTTCATTAGAATGAGATAATTTTTTTCTTTTAGAGTAAGTTTTAAAAGAAAGTAGCTGTCTTTTAATGTAAAAGTATTCTAGCTTTGAGTTTTTGCTTGGACTACTGTTCACGGCAATACTAATAACTAAGTTTGCTTATCAAAATCTTACCTGTTTAAACTATTTGAAACAAGATAGAGGTCACGAATTTGAATAGATTGAATTCTCCTTGACAAGCAACTTGTCCATCAGCAGAAGCTGGAAGTTGCATAAATAAAATAATGAAGGAGCAAGCAATTTCTTTTTTTGTTTATTTCATAACCAAACCCCTTCATTTTAAATTAGTTCTCCTTTTAGCCTTTTATATTTCTCACTCTATGTTCAATTGATAGTTGATATTGATATTACTTATATTTTTTCTCATATTGCCAACAAAGCTAACAATGACTGAAATTGTTATAGATTATTCATAATTAATCATTTTAAATTATTAACCTATACAATTTTTCATAGCTTGCCAAACATTGATTTACAGTTAGGCTCATTAATTTGTTTTTAGAATTTTATTGACAAACATCTTGAATAAGACTATCAATATTTTGTATACCATATAGTCTTATATCTTTTCCAAATTTAAAATGAGAAACGTATGTTCACCATCTGTTTCTAGCTGAAGTTTCGTGTTTCTCTTAAAAAGGAGCCAATAACTTACATTCTCATTCTAGATTCTAGAAGAATCTTTACGATAGCAATATTTCAAGAGTCGGAATATAATTTTGGCTGACAGCAATATATTTCCAGGGATGTCACCTCTAAACAAAATTAAAGTTTAGAAAAGCTGTTATCAAACCATTTTGGCTTAAGAAACACTTCTACAAAGCACTAAAGGCCTGATTATTGTTACTGGGTATAACAAGTATGCTTGATACAACGTTCTGTCAAACGCATGGATGTAGAAAGATGTCTTTGTACATCTGCGATCGAATGAAAAAAATTTAGATCGTTTTTAAGCGATAGAAACATATTCTTTCTGGAAAACTCTCATATTAGTTGACTAGGAATGCTCAATCTTTTATTTACAATTATTTAGTTTGGTTACCTTTGTTGCGAATTATTTTGAAATAATTGAGTTGATAAAAGTGTAAAGTTGATGATCAATTCATATTTTTTCAAAATAAAGAACAAAGAAAATCATTCGAGTTTCACAGTATGAATCAAGTTTAATGACTAGATAAAAAAAGGGGAGAATCCAGAAATTACCTAAAAAAGGACATCCCCATAAAAGGCACAATAAATTGAAGCATTTTCCCCGTGTTGGTTGAGAATTTGGGGGGATCCCCAAATTCCCCCTTGCATTTGCCCCTGTGAAATGAAGTTCTTTAATTTTCTCAATTTGAAGACGAGTTTTACAAATTTTTCCAAACTTTCTTTTCCACCAGTTATTTATTCTTGGCTTGTCATTTTTCCAATCACTAGATTATAGATTAGAACGCATTGGTGCTTTAACACGTTTCAAATGAGGGACATAATCATAATATTTTTCATGTAACATGATAATATGAATTTTATTATATATTTAATATGTTTTTTCATCATTAATCATTATATGATTTCATATATGATTTTTCACTTTTTACTAATACAGTAAAACCTGTCTAAGACGGACGCCTTGTAAGACGGAAACCTGCTGAAACGGAATGTTTCATCCGGTCCCTAGGAATTTTGTACATAGTTACGTATAAAAAGACCTTTCTAACGCGGAAACGGAGTGCTTAAAAAGTCCCTTGCAATAATTAAAACTGTGTAAAACGGAAATTTGATAAAGATTTACAGAAGCTGTTTGCTTTTGCAACGCACTGTATTCCGGATTATTTTCTGTATAAAGTAAATATAGAGTTCAATATCTGTTAACTTTTCATGTGAAATTTAACGACTTGCAGTCAAATTCAATATTTGTTTTTAAAACAGCAGGATGTTTTTTAACGTATCAAGTACACTACGATACATTATTCTTATTACCGGATGTCTTAGAAGGTTATTGCAAAATAAAAAAGGCACAGTGTCCCACTCGATTTTATATGCTTCTCTCGCCCGCGTACGTATTGATGGCTAATTGTTACAAAGAATCGGAGCGATTAGCAACCAAACATTCATTGGGGATAGGAACTGAAAGTCTGTACACATGGTGTTTTGACGCCATAGCATCAATCACATAGTCATAACATCCCTGGCGTTTTAATTTTGAATTGGAACTGTTTCTACATTAGTTTAAGCAAGTCTTTCGTAGGCCTATGGTACGTTCTTTGCGATTCATTCCGAGTTCTGTCATTTAAAGTAATACGTGATTGTTTCATCAGTGTTTAATGTTTATTTATTTAAAAAAATTGTGTTTAATTGCTGTAATTGGTAATTGGTAGTGTTCTTTAATTTTGAAATGGCAAACCTAAAAACAAAAACTTTGTCTTTAAATATGTGGATGAAAATGAAATAGGTTAGTGAAGGAAAATGAAATTGGTTAGTGGAGGAAATTTTTTTAATACAGTAGATATAATAAATTAAAAAACACTTAAAAGTGTTTTTTAAGTTTTTATTATGGGAAAACAAGATCTTCAACGTCACAGTAGGTATAATTTATAATTAATTTCACAGCTTTTTCATGAGACAAAATTAAATTACAGTAATTTTTTACCTGTCACATGCTTTTAATATAATCACCCTGTCTAACCCGGAAACCTGCCAAAGCGGAAATTTTTTTTCAGTACGGTGGAGTTCCGCCTTACACAGGTTTTACTGTATAATTGAAAATTAATATCTCAAATTAATTTTTTTTCACAATAATTATAGATTAATGTTTTTAAACTCACAAACCAGTAACAGCAACTCAAGACAATTTATCAAGGGCTGAATTTGAATAAATTTTATAGAATAAAACACTATGTGCTCTCATACACAATGTGTGAATTTATACATAAAATAAATTTATTTACCTGAATACTTTTAGTTAGGAAATAGTATGAATAGAAAACGTAAACCAAATAGCCTACTATGAAAAAGTTAACCAAATAGTTGAGGTAACAAAGCAGATAGAATGAAATGAAATTCCGATGTGGACATCAAGAGTCTTTTGTGAAGAATGAAAAAGTAATGAATAAGAATGTAAGCTGTTTCATGCTGAACCAATATAATTGATTTAGATCATAGTCAGAGATGAGCTATTCAATGCTATTGTTACATTTTATTCCATCAGGACTACAGTACCATCAGATTGGAGGGAGCGCACTTTACAACAAGTGATCCATTGGATTCCACATGAATTCAGATCACAAATCCTGATGAGGCGATAACTATTTCGATCGAAGGTATAAAATTCACAGTCCACGACCATCTCAGCCTTGCGATTGGCGAATATTTTAATAGCCTACTTGATGACCCTGCTCTTCAACAAAGTGAAAACCATTTTAAGGAGGTGCGTTTCCGGGAGAGATTCAATGAAAAAAAGAAAACGCTTCTTGGGATTTTTACTGCTCGAGAGAAAGCGCCGAGTTAAATGTAGCTTGATGGCGGGGGTAGTGGTCGGGGAGGGTTATCACACTAGACAGGTTCCCGGGTTTATGGGCTCATGCCATAAAGTATCCACTTCATAGCAGTGAATGGCATCAACGGCAGTTGTGGGGTTTGAGAGGATGTGACAGGAAGAAATAGAAGAAGAAATTGAAATCGAAGACGGTTGTTCATCCCTGAAGTGACGACGTAAGGAAGAGTGTAGGGGGGGGGGGTTTGGAAGAGAGAAAGCCTCATCCCCATCATTTATCATTTTGGTGAAATTGAAAAGTTCTGGAGTGTTAATTACAATCGCATTTACTCATTTATCTGGATTTGTAGGGTACCGTATAAGATTTAGCCATCCAATCCTTTTTTCAATCTTTATCACTTTTCCTCCGTCATTCCTGCAACATAAAGAACCGTAATATATGAGGAACCAATTTTCTCATAGCTGTCAGAACGAAAATGAAAATTTCTCCCCAATCCTAAGTTTTCTCAGTAGAGGATTGCTGTATTGGGTTTATTTAAAAGCAAGTCTGCTTGAAAACTGATAAACGGGTGTGTTCTTTACTTGACGGTAAATTTAAATGAAAATCATTATTTATTATTATTATTATTATTATTATTCAATTACAATATCCTGATTGGGGCTTTAATGGGAATATACATTATGCTCAACGTGAGTGACTCAGTTGAGAGATTATTTGTGTGTTTATTTGGTTTATAAATTGCCTCTAATAGAAGTAAACGCTGATATTTTTTAGATACAAATCCAGGTCAATCTCGTCACCATGTCAAAGTTACCAGTTGGTAGCAGCGAAACAGCGGTGAAATGCACAACAAAGAGACAGGTGTACACTGCTCTAAAAATTTGAAATTAATTTTTATTTGCAAAAAATTTTGAGATTCTAACAATCCTCCTTAATTATTTGATAGAATTACTACAATTTAATCAAATCAAGGTAACCCAATCATCTCTATCCCCACTTCTATCAGCAATATGACTACATAATAATACTGATTTCCAGCGATTATGACTACTATAAAGGCATTTATTTCTTTATTGCTGTTTTACATTCACGTGCAGTTTTGAAGAAATATATAATTATAAATACATGCCAAATTGAATAGATATATCAATTACATACAATACTGACTATTATATGAATACATAAAATATTAACTATTTTAGCAATACATATAGAGTACAATAGCAAATAGCTATATTTATACAGTCATCGTAGTACAACATGAATGTAAGCCCCACTAAAGCAGAGCTTGCGAATATAGCCGGACTTTTGTCGGTTCAAAGCTGTGATGTGCTACACAGCCTGGCACAGCTTTGCTCCGGTTGTTGACCGTTTATTGAAAACCTTAAATTTCGTTTTAACTGCTGTCCCGATACAGTACAGCACAGCAGAGCACAAATTTTGATGCCCGGTAACCATAGGCTTGTTTTACACATATCCGGCATACCAGTGTTGTTTACTCCGCTGTAGGGACATTGAATCATATGGACCGCTTCACACTTTTTTGACCGATTTAAAAATTGTATGATACAATGTAATTATGCCGGGTAAACGACACCGGTTACCCGATGACGGCTATTTGTGAAACAAGCCTGAGTGATGTTGATATTGACAGTTCTTCATTCAGTCAATAGCACCAAAGAGATGAACAAGCTTCAAAATATGACCAGTAGATAGCGGCAGTAGTCGTCGACGATGAAAGGCAGCTGGCTGTAACACGAGCCATCGGCTATCGGCGCTGGCTACTAGCAGCCTGTTAGTTAGGCTAATAGCAGTAATTTAATTGGTAAGCCAAAATTAAATGTAATAATTTTAAAGTTTGCATTTACAAAATCTAAGCTTTCATTCAACACTGCCATTTCATTTCATTGCTTATAATTTTTAGCTTTTTTCGGAGGATGAAGCCCATATAGGCCTAGGCTGTAGATCACTGTGCATGTGTAGTGAGTTTGACCTACAGTTTTAGGAGGGTTCCAAACCTTCAGGAAGTGATTCGACAACAGAATACAGATTTTTTTGCTGGCCTAACCAAAGCTTTGTGTAAGCTGTTTCCAGCTTTGTTGAAATAGGTAGCTCAGTGCCTAGATTGTTCTCACCACAGATCTATGGATAACAGATTTTATTTAAATATTTAACAGACCTCTATTTTCAAATAGTACTTCAAAAGCTTTATGAAATCTATATGAATCAATTTATTTATCAATGAATGTTTTCTAACAGCAATTTTTCAAATAACTCTGAGGAATTCAAACTCATGAAAATTGCAATGTTAGGACTTCAATACTCTGAAAGGTTTAACGGGTTTTTTATTTTGAACTCATATATTTTATTACATGGGGTCCTGTTATAAGAAAATGCATAGCAATCGATATAAGAAAATAAATGTGTGCTACCTTGTCACTCAAAAACTTCGAGGCTTCTGCGAAGGGATTTAGCTGGCATAACCATAACCTGTTTTAAGAACTGGTGCACATTTTCATGTTATACCAATGTTAAGTCCGATCAAACATAGTTACAAGTTCTCGCTTGTAGATAATAAAAGAGGCAAACATAAAAACATTTTCCAATATAAAATAATTGTTGGAAATGTTGAGTTTCACCGTGAGCTCCAATAGGCGGTATTCTAGTAATATAAACACTGATAAAAATTATCAATGAGACAAAATAATGAAGATCAGCATTGATAGAACTAATGTTGTCCATAGCTTCCAAGAAATAAGACAAATCATGCATGATATGTTCTCATCAAGTCCTTTTACTCTGATAATGAATCTGCAATTCTCGATTATTGGTTCCTGGATTTTTTCGTTTAAAATTGAGTTGAAGCACTTAGCACAAACATGCAACTCATTAGCTTCAATTATTGATTTGATTTGATTTATCCGTCCTTACTGTCACAAATTTGAATTTGATGAGTTCCGTGATATTCAGTGGCGGATCCAGAAAATGTTTTTGGGGGTGGCTGGTTTGCTACTGATGATGAGGGGGGGGTGTAGAGGTGAACTGAAAACAAGTATTGTGAAAGCTTTTGAATTTTTCATAATCAATCATACCCAAACTATAGCTATTCATATGATTGGGCAATAAAAAATAGCTTTACTAGTGCTTTGAACCATATCGGCGATAAAATTAACTTAAATTTAAAGTATATTGGAAAATTTTGATTGAATTATGGCTGAATCTGGTGTGTTCAACAGTTTGTCAAGGAACATACACCTAGTATTATTCCGGTATTACGGTCATATTATTCAATTTTTAAGAATGAAAATCAATGTGGGAGCTTTAATAAGATACAAATTTTTCAATGAACTAATGTTTCATCAAGATTTAATAGATAAACTTTGTGTGAATTCCACACTGTAAAAAGAGATGTTTTTCTAAAGTTTTTATCTGACGATTAGTTTTCCTCTTATAGAAATATGGGATCTAATGTTACAATTGAAGACTTAGTAGTGGAATTAAGTAATTCTTGCTATAATGAATATTCTACGAGCTTCAAACTGGAGGTTTGATTGGAAAAAATTTACACTCTGGAGGTTTTGGGGGGGGGGGCTTCAGCCCGAAAGCCCCCCCCCCCCCCCGTAAATCCGCCACTGGTGATATTTTATTGAACTCCAAAAAATCGATGGCTAATCATGAGAAATAAACCGTTTCCTCTCGCTGGAGCTCGAACCAATTTCTTTGAATCAGCGTCAATCAATTAAATCATTACATATAGAATAAATTCATGATATTAAGACGGAATGAAAAATCTTTGATATATTTTGTAAAATATATAGTACAATAAAAGCTTTTATGCATGCAATAAGTTGCTTAGCTCAAGACTCCTCTCACATACATCAAAACTAAGACTATACAAAACCATCATTAGACCAGTACTGCTATATGCTTCAGAAACATGGATACTGAATAAAAAATAAGAAAAAAAGATCCTTGTTTTTGAAAACAAGGTACTTAGAAAAATCTTTGGTCCAACACTAGAGAACGGAGTTTGGAGGATAAAACACAACTGTGAAATACGCCAGCTATTCAAGGAACCAGACATAGTGGGTGAGATTAAAAGCAGAAGGTTACGGTGGACGGGACATGTTTTGAGGAGGGAAGGGGACTCACTAACAAACAGTGTACTGAGGAACAATCCTATAGGAAGGAGACCAGCTGGAAGACCTAAAACAAGATGGTGGGACCAGGCTCGGAAAGACATGAGAAAGATGGGGCTAAATGAGGAAGACGCTGGTGACCGGAATCGTTGGAGAGGCTGTGTTGATGAAGCCAAGTACCGACTGGGGTACGAGTGGCCACTACAGTAAGTAAGTAGGTAAGTATATAGTACAATAATTACTATGCGTATGCGCATACATATAGACGTATTTAGGATAGCCGAATGGTAGGGGGGTTACCACAGTCTGGTGGTAAGGGATACCCTTCAGAGAGAGAGAGAGAGAGAGAGAGAGAGAGAGAGAGAGAGAGAGAGAGAGAGAGAGAGAGAGAGAGAGAGAGAGAGAGAGAGCGAGAGAGTATGAGGGGGATCCGGGGCCCCTCCCCAAGCAAAATTTTGAAATAAAACTTTGAAAATGCATTTTAAGTGTTTCCAGATTCATGTCTAGAAAAGACAAATCCATTAATTTTAACCCACATAATGGGCCAGCCACATAGAGGACTGGACGCAGGAAATATTTTGAAGGATTGTAGTAAAGTACCTTTCAGTGTTTTCACTCATTATTCACCAATGCAGCCAGATCGTGTAATGAGAGTATACTGTCCTGCATTTGGAACTCCAGCATTTGTTTCAGTGCTCGGCTATTCAGAAAAAAAAATTCCAAGTAGTTTTCCATTATGCGAAACCAGCTCTCTTACTATATAATAATTCGTTTATTTCACTGCGAACATATACAAACATTTTATACATGATATAGCATAATACAATCAACATGACTTATACAAAACAGTAATACAAAATGTATTTGCAGTGCATCCCTCTTTAGGTTATACCTGTGTGGGGGAGGGTTCGCACTCTATATAAATAAGTCAACCTAAATAATAAAAGCACAGACACTGTGTTCGATTGAAAAAATTATAATAATAAAATAATATAAAATGGTCCTCAAATTCAGTTACTTCCTCACTCACACCAAAACCTATTTCAGTAATCTATCTTAAAATCTTGACTAATCAATAAATCATTCATTAGCTTTTAAAACTAAAGCTCGCCATGATTTCCTAGATTTTTCCTTCACCCTCAAACTTTAACCCTTAATAATACAAAACATTATTATCTCTTACCTCTATTGTTGGGTTTTCATTTTTCCCTGATAAATCTCGAAGTAGTTACAATATTTTCAACAGCATTCCAAGTGATTACAGTATTTTACATATTCCAATAAAATACTCACATACTCCCTTAAGAATGGGACATGTTAATAAAACATATTTGTATTTTTCAATAAATACAAGGAGCTTCCGTTGTTCAGTGGATAACTCAAAGGCTTTTTTTTCGAATTCTACCAAAATACCAAAACTTTCATTAATAATGGGTGACATGGCCCGATAAGCCTGCAAATAGTTGTTATAGGCAAACTCAATAATAAACCAAAAGGCAGACATGGACAAACTTATAAAGTGGAGGGTCAGATTTATTGAGAAATAATTATGAAGGCCAAAAATTGAGCAAATCTCATTTTTATAAGAGATAAACTTAATTTTCCGTTTTACTTCAATACAACCTTGCTTGCAAACAGGTTCGGTGCAACAGGGTATCATGAATTTAAACTTTTACCCTCTAGAAAGACCTTAATAGTTCAAAACATGTAGTGGAAAAAATCTTGTTTTTTTGCAATACAAAGAAAGAAGAAAGGAATCTAACGGTTCAACTAAAAATATTAACTTATCAATCAATTTTTTAAACGAACAATCAAACTTATTATAAAGGTGAAGGTGGACTTAGTGTTTCCCCCCAGAAACTTTTTGGAAAATTAGTTTTAAGCATAATATATTCAAGCAATTCTTGACATGAATCTATCCATTTTAATGCACATTATTAATGTGCATCTTATCTAGCGTCCGCCAGAAAGGGGGTGTTATAACCCCTAAAACCCCTACCTAGATTGAGGAGCGGGCCAAGCTCAGGGGTTAGTGTGGGCCAGAAATGGGATTTTGTTGACCATTTTTGTGAGATAGCCTCTCCTTCCTAGCCCTTCTCCAATAAATACCCAATTGGTGATGAGGAAGGGGTCATGACTCTCAAGACCCTTTCCTGGGACCGTCCTTGCCCTAGATACGCCTGTGCGTGAGCGTGCGTGCATGCCGATAGAAGCATTTTTGAATCTTTATTATGATAACAAGGAACTATCACAGTCGATATTATTAGCACTATAAAACTTTCCAACAACATTAAAACTAATGGTATTTAGTATGTGCTTATCAAAAAATACTTCCAGATAGCTAGCTGTACTATTAACAGTATTGTCGTATTGTTTCATTCTACTGCTGAGCCGAAATCAACACCTCATATTAAAACATTGTTTGAATTGACGAGTGGTTTAATAATATGTTACAGAGACGTGCAGGTATTCACGCTTCAGAGAGGAAGTGGAAAACTTCTCTAAATTGTGATCTGTTGCGCATTTTTTAAGGTTAGTCCAGCAAGACTAAACGCTGCAACGATAGCTTCAAAGAATTCCTTCGAAACTTTTCATTTCACTTAACGGACTCAGCAAGACCTTGTCCTTAGAAAAAACTTTTGTATTTCCGCATACCTTTCTGAAGGAGATCAAATGAGTAGTTCCTAATAATGTAGGCAGACGTCGATCTGTTTCCGTTATTGCCAAACTGGTAGCCAATAATGTGAACTAATTGCTATTGATATTGTGCCAAACAAAATAACAATTGTTCATTTACTCGTATTACATTTCCATGATCGCTCAAGACTGCGCTTGGATGGTTTACCGTGCTTCCATGACTAGATTAAAAGTTTTTTTATCACTTACCCGATGGTTTGGAACCCTGTAACCCTCCTGGAATAGTAGCTTCAAGGGCGGCCCCAGGGTGTGGGGCATGGGGGTCATGCATACCCCCCCACCCAAATAGGAAATTCACTGGTGTGAAGGTAGGAAGGTGGGGTAATCTTGCAAATAAAAGGTCAACAAAACCCATTTGTGACCCCCCCCTCAAGAGCTGGGACCGCTTCTGAGTAGGTTCACCATATTCCCCATAACATGGCTCAAACGACGAGGTGGAACTTCCCGTGAGGGTCTTCCCATCAATAAAAGCCATACGCTTATTATTATTATTATTTTTGTATGATGAATCTCTAAGTAGTTACAATATTTTCAATACATTACCGCTTAAGAATGGGACATGTGAATAACCAAAAATACTTGTATTTATCAATAAATATGTTGAACTTCCGTTGTATGAGGGCAATAAATTATTATATAGGATAAATTAGTATAAGCTGTGTTCTCCATGAGTTTTCATTTTAATCCCTGAGGAAATGAAGTGACTTCTCTCTTATCTTGCTTTCTATTTCCTTCTATTACAGTGTATACAAGATTTACCAACAACTCTTAATTGGATATCATTGGTTGAGTTCATGGGATCATTGTCGTATAATTATGATATAGGATGAATTAGTATAAGCTGTGTTCTCCACGAATTTTCATTTTAATCCCTGAGAAAATGAAGTGACTTTTCTCTTATCTTGCTTTCTATTTCAGTTCTATCACAGTGTATACAAGATTTACCAACCACTCTTAATTGGATATCATTGGTTGAGTTCATGGGATCCTTGTCGTTTACCGGTAAATTAAATTATAGTCTACTAATAGTTGTGAATTATTAATAATAAACATGTGAATTGAAATGTGCATTCCATGATACACAACCACATTTATTCCGAAATTGCTCGCTATGAAGCCCTAGATAAGCAGAAGTTGAATGTTAAATATAAATATAAGGTATGGATCAGGAATGCCATCCCAGTCTGACCTAGGTGGGGGGGTCAGATTTCAGATTTGTTGAAATGTTTAACAAAAACCATTAAATTATGTTCATTATTACTAAGTTATCATGTTAATATGTTATTCCAATGGAGAAATTTTGTTCAATATGATAATGTATAATTACACGCATTTTTGGCATGTCTTTGCCCCCCCCCCCTGACCTTCCCAAATGGCGCCCTTGGTATTGATTGGGAAAAGTGATATTGAACTCATTTGTGTTCATCATGAAACAATGAGAAATATCTATTCAGCTTGTAGACTTGTATATTAATCTTGATATGTTTGTATTTTATTTACCTCGACTTAGTCTATTGAAAAATGGGCTTATTGGTCGAAACTCTACGAACTTTACAATGTCAATCAAATTAAAAGGAGTCATTTATAATGTTGCTATGGGCACTATCACTAAAATAATACTGGCAACACTAAAAGCAACACTCGGACTTCATTTACACTAATTACAACACGAACTAATCAGTCATATCTTACAAGAAAAGCCAATAAGAAACAAACAGATCAATAACATTCAGCTAATAATAAATTTACTATATCTATGTACAAAAACTAATCACTAACTGTCAATAGGCCGATCAATAATTTAATAAATAACTGTCCAATAAACTGTTTTATGACGTAAAAAGAAATGTCTAAAAACAGTCAAGGACTCGATAAATAAACAGAACACTTACAAAGCACAGTATGTCACTGTAACACAATAGCAATAGCACTACGTATGTGCATTTCTATACTGCCACCACAAACAGTCAATCACACGAACGTTTTGAAGCACAAATAACTAATGACTTTCTTGCTGAATCAAATTTGATTTGATACGATTTTTTTCGTACTAGTAATATCCAGAGTCTTCTAAATGTTTCTATTTACACACAAATCATGATCTAGTAGATTCTTTATTATGCTTGAATGTTCTAGAAACGCATGTGACAAATAGGAGTGAGAAAGACATTCGAGGATAAAGATAAACAACAATAGTTAATTGACGACCTCTGCAGTACGTGTTATCAGTTAAAACGAAAGCGCTGTTAACAAAACGAGAAGTGCAGAATAATTTGTTATTCTTTCTTGCGTTCCTAGCAATAATTTCTTATTAAGTGCTGATTGTGCACTGCTCATGTACCATAGATTATCTTATGGAGCACATACTATTTGTTCATAATTTATTTGTACTGCCTTTGTCAGTAATTGGCTGTCGACCTTGAATAGATGCACCAAAAGGACGAGTAGGTCCATTCCTTGACTGAGTAATATCGCAGATGGGGCGCAAACGTCTGCTTTTACTTCCTCTGTGGTAATCGTTGTCAGGCCAGTCATAAACAGCTGAGATTAGGGTCAAGACTGGAGTGTGCAGTTACTGGCGCAGTGATGCCAGCCAGGTGCAGCCGAGTGCCAAAGCAGAAGGGGTGGTGCTCTCTCTCACCTGGCTGAGAGAGCGTCGCGAACTACGCTGGAGAGGAGGAAGTACTCCAAGGTCAAACAATGTTCTGGAGGAAACAGATCGCCTCTGGCGGAAGTGCTTGCTGGACTCCAGTCGACCGAAAAGTGTCAACAATTTGTCTTTGGATTTAAATAACCAGAGTTTAATAGACAAATAGAGTGAAAATCCAATTGCAACAATGTCTTTTCAACTTAAAAACTTCGTCCTATTTCCATGGTATATTGAAAAAAGTATTTATGAACTATTAAAACGTTAATTGTTGTTAATGGATTGAAAATGGATATTTGACATTGGCTAGTTACAGTATTTGTTCTAGTATAACGTCGACGTCTTCTTTGTACAATTCAATAATATATGAGAGTATTCCGACACCCTCATTCTTTTATTTTTTTGACATACTGATACTCTTTTTTCAGGTTCGTCTGTGTGATGATACAATTTATGTATTAGGTGTTGTGATTGTACTCGTATCATATCTGTATTGTGTTGTATTGTGTTATACTGAGTAGCGTAACTATGGGGGAGGGGTGTATGAGAAAGATAGAGACCCAGAAACAATAGAAATTTTGGAATTTTAACAAGCCTTGACAAACATTAATTTTTGACAAAAGAGTAAAAAAGTTGTCTTGAATCGGATTATTTTCAAAAATTTCCCGGCGTAGTAGACCTGAAAACCGTTTTTGAATAAACTATAGTTAAGCCTCTGATTATGTATATTGTTTTTTTGTTGTTATTATAATGTGTGTCTGTATTGTATTATAATATGTGCGTTGTGTTGTATTCAGATGTGTATCAAAATAATTCATGAAGGAGACTTGATGTTGTCTCCTTCGATTGAGATTGGGAAATATGTAACTGCCGAAACTGGTATTTCATTTTTGCAAAAATTTGGGCGAGACCACCTAGCCATTATGGATATCTATTACACCAGTACAATAATTGGTTCTTCCTTTACCCTCTAGTTTTTTTCTTTGTTTAGTTTTCATTTTTCAATCAAACAGGTTTTGTCCTTATAGGATCCTTACAGGATCTATGCAAATATTGTGTTGTTTTATTGTTGTGAAGTGGAAATCAATTTTGATTAGAATAAAAATTGAATGAAGCGATTACATGAGAATTACTCTTGTAATTGAATATTTTGATGACATGATTTATTTCGTTTCATCTTGGATGATTCTTGAAGAGCTTGTAGTTGGTGAAGACAGGAAACAAACTTTGAAATGACTATTTTAAATTATCAAGGCCCTGTTGCAAAACAATTCTTCAAATTGCAATTCTAATCAACAAGTGAAAACTTCTATAAGATTTGCAGTAAATACAAATTTAAGCACTAATAATAGGGCAAACGGCTTCAAGTGGCAGGTTTTCTCGTCAGTTGAATGAATACTATTAACTCTATATCTATATATTATTGTAATTAGATAATTATATTTTCTTACAATGTGAAATAAACGTTATTAATGAGAATAATATTCACTTGTTTCTTTTCCAGAATATAATATAAATAATGGACATGGAGGTCAACATGCCCCATTCTGATTTAATTCCCTGAACCACATTGTTGAAAATGTAATAAACTAGTATAAAATTATTACCTTCAAGCCCGCATAGAATAACAAGCTTTAAACACAACTAGTGTTAGTTCTTCAGATCAATAATAATTATTCTACGATTCATTCACCAGTCATTATGATTGAGAAAATCAACTAATTCTCTCCAGGAAGTTGTATGCTAATTACCATGGAAGTGAGAATGCTATCAAACAGTATTTGATTAACAAGATCAATGTTATTAAAGAGTTTGTACACATTACAATCGCCTGTAGATGTAATCTAATAAGCTGACTGAGAAAGGTAAATTATCATTCGAATTAGTCTAGCCTCATTGTTTCACCTGCAAGGTTGAGAATTAATTCAATTAGACCGAAGTTTAGCATAGAAGCGGAAAATTGACTCAACATAGGTTATTTTAGTAGCTGGTAATATATTTCAGAATAACCTATAATTTATTTTGAATCAACTCATTCAGTGGTGGTAAGCTATGACGATTCAGAAAACTGCCGGAAGAAATTACTTTTCACTTACGTGAAATTACCATAATTATTTGCCATGAGTCTGAAATTTATCACCCTATAAACTTACTTCCAGTAACAGCAATTTTGTCAATTCTTCCATATTTTTTGCTACACCCTCTGCTTGTCCTCCAAAGGATCTTCTAATGATCGCTGATCTCATGAATGGCCTTGAAATCTTCACCTTGTGATTTTCTTATCGATATTCTCGACTGCAGAATGCTATGATACTGTGAAGTTCAAATCTGAACAAAAAGAAGGAAAATCATAGTCAGGAATCGATCCACAGTGTCATCAGCGATAACAATAGTCTAGTTATAAGCAGTTATCAATTACTTATCGATCACACTAATTAAGTGAATGAGAAAAAATGATGTTTGAAAGAATTGATTTACAATGAAGGGTGTAGAAGTAATTGGGATTATCCAGTAAATTGTTTTTTTTTTTCTACTTAAACATTACTTTTGGAAGTCATTGCAATGAATACAGATACTATAGTATACGATAGTATCTGTATTCATTGGTCATTGTCTACATGTAATTAATCTCGACTACTTAAATAGTGGAATTGAACAAATATTATTAATTGAAGCTGCCGAAAGTGGAATGAGGAATGGAATGGAGGTGGAAGAGAAAGAGGAGGTTGAAGAGAAGCAGGATGAGGAGGAATTGGTGTAGGAGAAGGTGGAGGAGGATGAGTAGAAAGAGCTGGAGGAGAAGAAGGTAGTGGATGATGAGGAGGGTAAGAGGAGGCGGAGAGGGAGAACACTGCTCAGAGAACTGCTCGTTCAGAGAACTCTGAAAAAAGTTATTCTAAATAAATCAATAAGACACCCAACAGAACAGCTTTTTTCGGACTTTCGCGTTTTTAATATCTGACAAATCTATTTCGTAAAACTATTAATTTTCATTAAAACTTACAATTGAAAATACAGTGTCGATGTGTACAAGAGAAGGGTGGGCAAATGGCTGCTCGCCATCGGAAGATAAGCAGCGGAGGAGTTGATTCAGTCGGCTTATACCTGATATTACCTCCCGCTATAAATACAAAATGTTTCTTTTTTTAAAATATTAGTCTGAGATCCTTCCAAACAGTCAAACACTTATAACCTATTAAGTTTAATTATAAAGATAGACAATTTATGATTCGTTTTCCTTAGAAATACCGAGTAATATATTATTAAAATAATATCTCAAGTTTGTATCCTACTGGTCAACTGAAAATATGTGAATCGCACAAAAGAAAACAAAAGAAATATATGCAGATACAGAGCTCTTTTCCCGCAGACAGATTGATAGTCTAAGCGGGAAAATATATTTCCTTGATTTTTTATGTTTTGCTTTTGTTGTATTTATTGTGGAAATAAAATAAATTGAATTGAATTGAGAAAACGGACGAGTTCACAAAAAAAGAAGGAGAAGCAAGAGAAGCAAATTGAGAAGGAACCGGAGGAGTTGGTGATAAGGAAATAGAGAAAAGAAGATGTCGAAGAAAAAGAAATAGAAAAGATAAAGAAGAAAAATAAAAAGAGTATGAGGCAACAGAAATTATAAGAAGATTGGATAGAAGAATGAAAAGTGGACGACTGTAGAGCAAAGAAAATAAATTATGTGCTAGAATCAAATTAAACAAGGCTGTAATCCCAGTGTGTCACATAAATTGAATCTAAGTAACACTTGGAACCAATTCGGATATCAAAATCACAATATGGTATAGTTGATGGTACATTGGTATGGAACCATAATGCAATGAATGGATAATGAAAATAATCGGACTGGTACTGTACTGGCCATTATTGAGCTTACGTAATCTGGAGGAAGGAAAGACAACTCTCATTGTCATGGCCAGTTCAATTAAATTCGTCACCTTGTTCTTTTAATTATTATTGTTGCGCTGTGCAAAGACTCCTCAATTTTCCTTACTCTTTGTACATTACTATAGTTACTGGTAATATAGTAATAAAACTACTAGTTACGAGTAGCGTCTGTGGCACACACCACTGCAAGGTCACTATGATTCATCACACTTTTAATTTCTGTCTTGTGATTCCGTTAATTAATTAAAGAGTTTATAGAAAATTAACATTATTGAAATTGCTATCATAAGCATAACAACAATTAGAAACACAATAAACAAACAACAAAAATGGTTCACATGCGAAATTTATCGGATTATACAGAGTGATTACAAAAGAATTTGCCCCAATTTTGATAGGCTCTAATTAATGAACTAGGATACTTACAAAACTTTTTGATCATTTATATGAATAATGAAATTCAAAAGTGTCATAAATGACCAATACTTTCCATAAATGTTCAATGTGACAGAAACCAGAAACGTTATTTACGCAGTAATCTATTTCTTACCATACTCATAACAACAAAATACTGGTGCTACGGTTTCAATGACTGCAGTTACTTTATATTACTTATCAGCTGATTGCCTTATCAATTAGAAGGAATATTTTCAGCACCACAGAGTTCTTGGATGATAAATTAGCTATCGTTTCAATGGATTAGCTGCAGAGGAACTGACACTGCTCTCCAACAATCTATCATTGAACTTCCTGTAATTTCATTTCATGGATTTATGTGAAAAAAGAAGTGTTTATTCTACATTGATAGACTTAGAGATGTTGTTACAAGTATGGAAAGATTCGATTATTGCATAGATTTCGTGTAGATTTCTGGTGACTTACATTTTGAACATTGATGAAAACCTTTGTGAGTGATTTTTAATATGAATGGTTAAAAACTGTACGCGGTTTAAAAATAAAGCACTTAAAAATTGGGACATTATCTTGTAATCACCTAGTCCTTTCAGGTTACTCTAATAAGACTTATGAACATTAATGAAAACTTTTGTGTGTGATTTTTTATATGAATGGTCAAAAACTAAACGCGGTTTGAAAATAAAGCACTTAAAAACTGGGACATTCTCTTGTGATCGCCCAGTCCTTTCAGAGTAATCTAATAAGACTTTTTATAATTATAAAAATTTGGTGTGTGATACTTTATATAAATGACCAAAAGTCTCCTAACTATAAGCGGTTTGAAAATAAAGCCCTTCAAATTTGGGACACTCTTTCCAGAGTCTTTTCAGCCCTTTCAATCACCTAGTCCTTTCAGAGTAATCCAATAAGTAATCTAATAATAATCCACTCGTACACTGCTATAATTTTTTTCTCAAGAAATTCGAAACCGTTATTCAGTAGCCTATGATGATAATATAAGCGATAAAAGATTGCTGAGAGATAACAAGAGACCAATCAATCTTCATTCTAGAACATAACTGCACCCAAGAGGAGCACATGTTTGATACTAATTATTTCAAAGGCCTCCTCTGAGTAATTAAAAATGTGATAAAACAGGGATGCAACTTATAAATTATTATGACATTTGACTCTCCATAGGCTATGAAACAAGGGGCTATATAACCCCAACGTCTATAAAATAAACTCTTTTTTTTCTAGTAGAAGAATCATATGACTAATCGTCGTAATAATGTTCCATGAAATTTTCTAGTAGTCAGTTTACCCAAGGTAACACTAGAAGTTGAAGCCCAAGATGATAAAAGGTCATTTAAGTAATATCTATTCTCACGATTAAGTACTGAAATTAAGAAGCATACAATGTTTTAAAAAAAAATCCTCTCTCCATAGTAAATTCTTGAAATATTGTTGAAATGATTGGCTATCAATAATTACTAATAAGTATTGATTGATAATATCTGATACCTAGAAACTGCAGACTGTAAAATAAGGAATGTAGCCGGTTACAGGCAGCCTTAATTAGATTTTCAACAGCATAAATTAAAATCTCTTTAGATTTTCAATCAGATTTTTAAGGTATTTATGAGAATAAATAGGATTGGGGAGTCCGATCTCACTATAGACGTCTAATTAGAAGTCAATCCATCAATTAGACAGTGTCAAAACTAGAAGAGAGCTTCACATAAGTTTAGGAAATTTAAAATTATTATAACAGAGTATCAAAGAAATGTAAAAAAGAGCGGATAGAAATACGATTTACCAGGACTGATTTCTTGTCTGTCAGTTGTAAGAAGTACAGGATGTCCTGTGATAAAGTTGAAACAGTCAATAATTTACCTAATCCTTATGAATCCTTATGT
This sequence comes from Conomelus anceps, assembly GCA_948455865.1. Lineage (NCBI taxonomy): Eukaryota > Metazoa > Arthropoda > Insecta > Hemiptera > Delphacidae > Conomelus > Conomelus anceps. The sequence goes on from OX418216.1 coordinate 28,516,034, forward strand.
CGGAAGACTACAACAAGAATCTGTAGAAGTGTTGCATTTAAAACTATTGCATAATAATTACTATTATATTTTTTGATAATTCTTCTTCATTTCTGTCTTTCTGTTTTATCTTCTGTATCTATTTCTTCCTCACTTTTAACACTTTTTACTTTCTCAATATTCTGTTCATTTGAACTAGCTGTACGATTTTACCTTTTGATTGGAACCAAATAGAATTAGATAACTGCTTTAGTATAGCAGTTGATACTTTATGGCCGTTTCAAACTTTACGTTGCCCAAGGTCATAAGTTTGAGATCCGGCAAACGTGTATGTCCTGTTTGAACTATCTCACCTATCCTCATAGTTCAGTGGACACTTGGATGCTTAATCGGTCAACGTTCAAGTCTACTTCATTCTGTTGGTAGATCATATAATAATATCATGTAATATAATAAGCAATCAGTTCATAACGTTGTCAGCTTGAGTGGTTCATGTTACTACTAGTGGTATGAAAAGTGGTTGAATTGTGTTATACCCCATTCCAGGACGATTTTCCACAAGAAATAGATCCACTTTTTTTAACAAGCTGTAACAATAATTAATTTATAATTGTTCACCCATTTAACATTCCTTAAAATAGAACAATGACTAAGAATTTGAGAAATAAAATCTCGATCTTAATTTCGACGTCATTTGTACAAGCTTAAAATGTTCTTCAAAAGTTGTAAGATGGATGTAATGCATGTGTTTTTGAACAAAATGCATAGATTTTTGGAAAAAAATGATTTTTAAATGCAAAAAAATTAAACTTATACTGTCAACTTGAAAACATGCATCGATTTAAAAAAAATGACGGAGTATTTTATGTGCACTTCTATCATTATTATAGACTCGTGAAAGTATCATGTTATTGCAGCATTCCTAACCTTTAGTTCTATGATTATCGAACCTGATGTCCAAAATTATCGTATTTAGGGCAAAATAATATTGTTTTAATAAAAAATTACTATCTTTTAATTATTGAAAAAAAATTATTTGTATGATATTTATTTTAAATTATCGTACAAAAGGGCAGATCTTACATCGTACAAAACAGGAAATTATCGTATGGTTGGTTGGAAAAACTAGGTTAGTGCCTGTTACAACTCACAAGAAGCTTATTCATTTTAACATTTATTTATTTCAAGTCCTTAGTCTTATGAGAATATTTTTCTTCTGTAACTAATAATAGGAGTATAATAATTATGGTAGTACTGATAATAAGAGGTATGTTATTGAAACTTCTATTGCTGATGAAACAATATAATGAGCTCAGCAATAATTTTAAGCTCCAAAATTGAAAAAATTTAAGCTCAATAGGATAATTATGAAATTCAAATTATCATCAACTTTTATATTTTTCTTTTGTAACTGATAATAGGAGTATAATTATGGCAGTACTGATAATGGGAGGTATGTTATTGAAACTTTTATTGCTGATAGAACAATATAACGAGCTCAGCCATAATTTTGAGCTCAAAAATTGAAAAATTAATTGGATAATTTTCAGTTTCAAATTATCATCAACTCAATTTACATTTAATGATAACATATAATTCCAGGTGCCTTGCAAATGTTATAAATGCAGTACTTCAAACTTGAAATTTTATAAATAAAATAATTAATTAATTTATTTAAAAAAATATTATCATTGCATTAATAAATATTTGTTATTCTGTTATTGCTGATCAATTATCAAATATTTTGTATGATTAATTTTGATTCAACAACATCATTCAATAATGATTGATTACAACACTGTTTGAGTACTCATCAAAATTGCAAACTGAGAAAACTATTATTTGCACAGAGTGAATACCCATCAAATTTATGCAAAAGAAGGGTGGAGCTTTCAGCTTTCATTACATCCAGTTTACGGCCATTTTGATGATTAGAGCTAAAAACTGGATATGTTTTACGGCAGGGAGGCCGCCGCCATTCTATTCCTCCCCCATGACGATGACGTCAGAGGAAATATTACTACTCGCTATTCATACTAATTTTGTTCCCCTTTGGTAACATAAAAGCCACCGCTAGTTTGAAGGGAGTGCCAAAAATACTATTCAAAAGATGAACAATTATTTGTCTGCAACTGTAGTCTGGTTACACTTTTAAAATGAATGCTCACCAAAGATGTACACTGATCTCTTTAGAAATTTAATTGAATTAAGAACAAATGAAATAGAAAAAATAATCTATCTGTCTGTTAAATACACTGGAGCAGTGAGTGGCGATGATGCAAATTTTATTCAAGAGCTAAGAGTTTGATTGAAAATGAAAAATGAAAAGAAAAAAATTATTGGCAGCAGAAATTCATGAAAAATCTTGAATTCAATATTGGAGCTAAAGTCGAATTAAAAGTAAAAGAGTACTGGCACGGGGCTGTGGCGAAATCAGCCGATGTGATTCGGGTCGGTTCGGGTGAATCTCCAACAGCATGTCCAATCACAGCCAAGCACTATACGGCCGTGTAGCTAAAGCGTTGCCAAGTTTCAGTGCTACTGATACCTGCATCGGCCTGGCCTTATCACTTCAGTTCTAAAACGTGTCGCACTTGTCACTCAGACTTTTCTGTCCCCTTAACTCGATTAATATAATAGTAATAAAAAAATATAATAATAATAATAGTGATAATAATAATAATAGTTTTAAAAATATATATAATAACAGTAATTAAAGTAGTAATAATAATAGTAGAAAATATTTATAATAATAGTAATAATAATAATCTAATAATAAAAAATAATCATAATAATAATAATTGCTGTTGAGTTTTATCTAGAATACCTAATAAATATTGCCATATTATTATTGTTGTGACATTGAGGAATTTTATGTGAATCTCGAATTAATTATTACGATTTAATTAATGGATTGAATATTGAGTTTTGTATGATTTGCGGAATTTTTTGTATTATTCGAATTTATTTGTGTAGTTATTTTTTTATTTTTTTAAGTTGATTGCCTGTGCAGCTAAAGTAACGTACGTTCTTATTAATTTTTATTGTTCATTAATTAATTATGATTTTATGTGATGTTCTGTCGAATTGCGGAATTAATTGGGTAGCCTAATCTTGGCTTGAAGGTTAAAAAGACTTTGTCTATTTGAATGTTTTTGATACAGTTGTTTCTTCAGACATATTTTTTTGTACTGGACAATCTTTTCCTTGCATAATTGGGTTCATTAAATTTATTAAGTGTTACTGAACTCTAAATTATTGTGTTATTGTGAAGTCAGTCGCCTTCTCTGGCAGTGGATGTGGTTATGTGTTCACCCGGCAGAGGCAAGTCGTCGACTGACTGTGACTGAACAACTTGGCAACAGTGTGCTGGATTTAGCCGACCAGTCCCAAACGATACCGAACACTGCCGAAGCACCACCAGTCTCCAATACTCTTTTACTTTTAATTCGACTTTAATATATGAGTTATCTCCAATGTATTAAGCAAAATGAATTGGATATTGACAAATAGAGAAAATATTTCATGAATTATTTATTAATGTTCATTCTTTACCTCAATAATTATTTTCAACATTGAAAATTTGTATTTTTATTTCAAAATCCTGTCAAAAAATATGCTGAGTTTGAAAACCAGATATCTCCAACAATTTTGTAGACTCCCTGTAAATTGTGACAATGACTCGTATTAAGTGGACAAGCTCCTTGAGCTTATTATATTCAAATATTATTGGTCATTTTGTTATTAATTTAGTATGAGTTTGTTTGTATTCCATGTTTTGTGTCATGACTGAAATTAAATTATGCATTTAATTCAATTACTTGAATTTATTTATTTTTAATGACATTCATATTCAAATGCTCTTCTTTTGTACCAAGGGTTATTGAATTTCTCACAGAAATTCTATGTCAACTGCTTTTGTATTAATGAGTCTTCAACATTGAGCTGAATTGTAACGCTAGAAGAATCAGGCAATATCATAGATGATTACCGTGATATCATAAGTAATGATCACTCATATCAATATACTATACGATTACCACCCTCAATCATGAATACGGTAGCCGAGGATGATCGAAGAATAAAACTACCAGATTCAGTTTTCAGTCATGTCTGAGGAAGCATTCCAAAATGCGAAATAGCTATCACACGAATAAGTAAATGATGAATTCACCAGCAAAGTTCAATTTTAATAATTATTCATGTTCAAATATCATGCGAAAGAATAAAATGGAACTACAACAAATAAAACAGCTATTATCCTCACCGGAAAAGTTTGGTAGTATCGACAATTTTGAAAATCAGAGGTTGCATTTATAGTGAACATTATTTGCCCCTTAAAAATTTAAATATCTTAAATACCTATTTATTATTGAAAACATTAATCGTTATTCCATAAGAATGATTGAAAATCAATCGAAAATACAATGAAATGGGTTTTTTTTTGCTTCTTAAAGCTGTGCGCAGGGTTTTTGTTCACATTTTCCCGAAGTTTATTGTATTTGATGTTATTAGGGGTTTTAAATATTATTATTATATATATCTATTGCTGTGATAAAAGGGTTTTTTCATCAATTATTTTGTGAAATATGGTGGTTAAAAGTTGAAAATTTTGGTTTTTGTGGGCAATTGATCTCACCTATTGATTTTAAACTTATGATAATTTTTTGTAGCTAAAAGACACCTCGGGGAATAAAATGACATATTTTTTACTCCAATCAAGCAATTATTTTTTTAAATGTGTAAAAAACATTATTTGGAAAAACCTTTTGAGATAGGGATAAAAAATATGCCATTTTAGAGGTGTCTTTTAGTTATGGAAAATGTATCAAAATTTAAAATTACCCATATGTGAGATAAATTGCCCCCAAAAACCGAGAAATTTTAACTTTGAACCCCCATATTTCACAAAATAATTGATGAAAAAATGTTTCCTCACAGCCATAGATAACATTTCAAAGCCCTAATAATATTCAATTCACGAAACTTCGAAAACAATTATGACCAAAAACCCTGCGCACAGCCTTAACAAATTGAAACATCTACAATATTCAATATCAATTAAATTAATATTCACTCTACAGTATTTATGAGAAAGCAAACAAAAGCAGTTCCTACCGGCTTATTTTCTCTCCTTGTTCTTGATTTCAAAAACAATAATCACCTTACCAAAGTCGTCCGCAATATTAATAGAAATAAGTAGCTCAAGTTGATTAGATTTTATTGCTCCCATTGTTAAGAGGTTGAACAATGAGTTGTATGGTTTGACTCAATAAACAAGCAATAAACAAACATCAATGTCATAGTCAAACAATAAGTTGGGAGCGATCAGCTGATTATCGACAGCAATAAACCAAGTAGAAGAAGAGAGAAGGCCTACAATTGGTCAGTGGCTATGACTGACTATTACGCCAGATGATCTGCTTCAAGTCTTCCGCCTCATTTCCATGAGTTTGAGTTCAATGTCATCATCGATGTTCAAGATCAACCAACAATAGAATTGCACCAATAAAATTTCAGTTCACAGAAATTTTATGATGCTGCATTTATTCCTACTGAAAATAATAATTGTTTTGTTCTTCAATCCTCCAGCATTTTTCCAAATTCAATGAACTCAGCATATTTTTATATTCCAGAGTGGTGATTTTTTGGATTTTATTTTGGCGTTGTGCTTTGTTTATCTCTCATCCAACATCTAACTTCTTTGGGTGTCACATTCATAAAAATCTAAGTTATTAAACATCAAAATAATTAATTCAGGATTAGGTGAGCTTTGGATAGTTTAAAGTAAGACTTTCCTTGATATTCATGATTCTAAAAATATTTAAAAATAATATTCTTTTTTTCATGATGACAATTCTCACTGTAACTATTTTTCTTCCGTATGATAATCCCTACTTTCAAAATATTAAATTCTTTATTTGATTATTATTATTTAGCTATATTATTTCATTAGTCTATTTTTATAACAAGTAGCATTGAATATCATAATGAATATGAATATTTTATTAGGTTACTAGTTTTAATTTTTCAAACCAGCCAAATTAATACTTGAATAATGGTTAATAAAATGTCTCGAACAAAAAATAATCATTCGCAGAAAGCAAAACGTTGATTATACATAATTATTATTTTAGTCTTAACTATTTCCAATCATTGTAGCAGCCTGTTTGTCTGTTCAAATTTGACTGTTAATAAACCACTTCCAATACAACTATTTTGAAGGAAGTGATTGAAAAAATATCAAGGGAATCAAGAACGTAATGAAGCCCAGCATATAACGGTTCCGATGAATGTCCGGAGGGAAGTATTACATTAAACAAGTTGTAAACAGTAGGAAGAATATTTATTTCTACTTTGAAGTTGAAGGGTAAACCTCTCACTAATCCAAATAAGTCCACTAAAATATCTGTGAATAATTATTAGGCAACCTCGTGGAAGATTCCAACTCACAGCCATAGCAACTTAGTCACTTTTACTGAAGCGCGAATGCCAGCATATAAGAAACTTGTTTTATCTTCAAGTGGAAGTAAGAGTCGTTTGATCTAGTGGTGAACTGGAAGTAACAAAGTTGCTCATATCTGGCCATACTTCCTAGCTACTACTCACTTAGAGTTATACTACTTTGCTGTAGGCTATAGTAGAATATTATTGATCTGCCACTTAATCATCAGTATTTTGAGATTTTTATCTCTTAACACATCCGATATAATCCGAACTACCTATATAATAACACTGGCAAGTTTAATGACAACATAGATTGCTGATTTATGCTACAAATTATTGAAATAAAATCTTGTTTCACGCTTCTTCTGAAACAATAAAATACGATACCGGTACGAAGGTTATAATTTTATACACAACTATTCTTTCAATTATTGCAGTGATGTATCAATTTTCAAGTTAAAACCTTTTTACTACAGCTTGAACAGTCTTCAACGTCATAATTCAATAAGAAAAGCATTGAATGGAAAAGGATATAAAAGTTCAAAATATCAGCAATAAATATATCTATTTAGAAGTAATAGGTAGCCCTATCCTCTAACTATGAATCAGATACAATATCTGTTATCAATCATATGATTTATTTTATTTTATTTTTCCAAGGGTGAAGCCGTCAGAGGTCTGAGACCTGTGTGTGGGTAATGAGTTGGATGATTCTGATTGATGAGTTGGACCTAAAGCTTTAGGTGCGTTCTGAACCACCGGGAAGTAATTTTACAGCAGAGAACAGAGTCATTTTTGCTGGCCAATCCAATCGGTCACCCTTACAAAGATGGCCCAGGAGCTTAATCTTATCTGACTGAACACATACCTACTACAGCTCGCAGCTATCACTTCCCCACAATATCGTTGCTGGGACCACGGACCACGGCTCACGGCTATTTCTACTCCCATTTTACTCATTTTCCCTTTTCTTACAATTTCCTTTCAATCGGTTATAGAAGTGAAAAAATACTCGTGGGAAAATTAAGATGTACTTTTTAGAATCATCCACTCATCCACACTGTCTGCAATATTACTATGTAGTCTATAATGGTACCGTGGTTTGAATAAAGGCGTTCAGAGTAAGAGGTGAGTCTGATTGAGAACTATTAAGCTGGTATGACATAGCTGCACTGTAGTCCAACAGCTATGAGGTACTGCAGAATGACAGAAGGCTGCAGTTCCAGACGAAAACTGCAGTTATGTCATTTCAGCATAATTGCTTGGGTTTGGATTAGTAAAAACGGAGATAATTGAATCTCACAAATATAACTTAATCATTTATGATTTATTAAAATAGATTCACATGAAAATGCGTCTTTAAAAGTCTTTCAACCATAAAACGTTGCATCAACACATTAAATTGGTGAACAGAACTTAAGAAGTTGAGCTCTGTACTCTTTGAAACTAAGTTTTTTTTAAGAATGAAGCCCGCATAGGTCTGTAATGAGTTAGATGATGGTGATTGTTGAGTTTGACCTACAGCTTTATGTGGGTTCCAAACCACCGGGAAGTTATTTTACAGCAGAGAACAGTAATTTTTGCTGACCAATCCAATCGGTCACCCTTTCAAAGTTGGCCCATGAGCTTAATCTTATCTGACTGAACTCATACCTACTACAGCTCGCAGCTACCACTCCCCCACAACATCGTTGCTGGGACCACGGAATGGTCCAACCTTACAGAGGACGTTGTTTATCCAATCTAATTTAGTATTTCCCATCATCCTGAATACCTTATTACTATTTCTTAAAGTATCCAGTAGACACTTTTAATATTACTAGAATAATCAATCTATTCTGAAGCTAATTTCAGTTGCAATACCACAAGTAATGTCTGTTGCATGATTGCATTGACATCATAATGCGAGGTGCAAGCTTACGATTTTGCCAATCCCCAAGAGTAGCGAGGCAACTTTATGGCGATAACCTGATCAGTATGCACAGCAGCTCACAATGTTATAGGAGACGGCTACGAGATTACAGCTATAACAGTCATGTGCCGAAATGATAACGTTTCATACGTCAACATCAGTGTGCATATAAAACCATTTTATACGGCCAATATCATTGCTGCAGTTGACTTCGTGACCATTTCCAAGCTACATATTACATTTTGAGGAAACGTCATATTCAGTGCGTGCAAATCTTTGTTGCTAAGGTAATAAAAAACGACATTCAAAATGAAACGCATTGAATGAGAAAGTAAATTAAAGTTCAAAGCTATTGAAATTCATCCACTATCCCGTTGATCTCAGGTTAAATTCCTGGCTGGGACTGACAACCCAATGTGATTAAATCAACCTATCACTTACGCACAAGCCTCAGCCAAATATTTGTGGGACTCTTCCGCAATAGAAAAAGCTCCATTGATTTACAAAAATGAAAATATATTAATGGTGGAAATACTCCCACGATATTACAATTTTCAACAATTTTTGTGAGTAAATGTAGATGTGGCGTTGCAGTTCCTTATCTTCCCCATAAAACAATCAAATGAAAATATTAATAATCGATATCTGTACCAAACTCAAAGCTAAACCTAACGTTTCCTTCATATCAACTTTTGATTCTCTCGATTAGTCGATTGTTTCGTGGGGAAGATGCGGGACTGCAGCTAAATGGAGTTCAAAATTTATTACCATCTAAAGTAAAGATATTTCAATATGCTGATGATACCCGGTAAGCGTCGAAGGTGCAGTCAGGTGCTCGCCAATTACATGGTTTAGTATTCATTTAAGATTTTTGTGATAACATAAACGTGACAATGAATGCAAATGAAATTCAATATTTGAATAAATTGAAAATATTACTGTCAAATGTTGGAGGTGATGAATAAGAGGGTTGAGCTGTTGAACACAGTGAAGAGAAGGATCCTGGAATACTTTGGTCACATTATGAGGAATTTACTGTAGATACTACATCTTCAAATAAATTCTCCAATGAAAGGTTCACAGTGGAAAAACACTTTAGAGAAGTATAGTTTTTGGATTAAAAAATCAAGAACATGGTTATCAAAAATATCCAATGAGCTTTTCAGAGCCGCTGCTAACAAGATTATAATAGCCGGAATGATTGTCAACATTCGAAACAAGTAGGTAGGTCTTTACAAGGAAGAGGAAAAATTTACTTCCACAGTGATTGTGAGAAGTAAGTTTTAATAGTTATGGAAGTGCCTCAATGAAGGAAATATGAAATGTTCTGCAATAAAATGAGTCTATTGAAAAATGAATTTTTAAGAAGTAGATTAACTGGAGAATCCATGAAATATGATTACGTTAGGGTATGAAGGAAGAAGTTCAGAATGATAAATGATAGGGAAAGTGTAAGATCTGAAGAATAAAATTCTGGATACATTTCTCTCAATTTAGTTTAGAAATTTCCCTCATCATGTTGTGCGTGTTGCATTCAGTGCGCCTTACATTGATTCTCTTGGGAAATATTGTGCGAAATTTTCCATCTGATATAGTCATTAATAAATACATTTTTTTCGTATTGTAAAAATCGTTCTTCTCTAATATTTCAATAAAACATCATATGAAAATTGACTTTGTAGAATAGATTCTCAAATACTGTCTTATGTCCTGAACTAGTATGTCTCTTGTGCACTGAATATGTATAATCGGTGCTTCTCTGCTCTTCCAGGCAGTTACTAAATGTGAGACAGACAGTAGTAGAAGCTATCTGGAAAAAATAGACAGAGAATAAAATATTTTATTTCCAATACGTATACAAATTAATATCAACTAGAACAAAGCCTACAAATATCCAAAATATCAACTTCCTGCCCTCTGTCGAGGCTGTTATAATTCTACTGTAATTGGCACTTGTGCAATAGCCTCAATGAATTCTATGACTATCTAGTCATAGTTATGTCTATTCTATTTTATAAACATTATTATCTGTTCATCTAATGCTAATCGGTGAATTTTTAGTAGATTAAATTTTTTGCAGACCTGTTCTCCAAAATCTAGGTTTCATGAAAAAATCAGGGAGGTTGATAAAGCATATTTTTCGTGATAAACAACAAAAACTTCACTCAAAGTTCATTTTTAAAATTAATAAATAATTTTTTTTTCATAAGAAAAATGATTTTTGAGTGAAGTGATTTTAATCAATTAGAAAACCTATAGTAGTTAACCTATCAACGTCTTGGTAATTCTCCAAAAATAAAAATCCAGTTACATTTTGTATTAAATTGATAATAATTACCTACATAATTCTTCTGCATGCCAACAGGAAACTTGGCTGCTTACAACATTATAGCTAGCTGCATATGCAGAGGCAGTATAGAGCTCACCGAAGTCCAAAATGACCTTGGGATGGCTCCTATGATGACCTTGGATTTCCTCTCTTGTTCACTAACTCATTATTATCTTTAGCATCATCATGATCAATATCACTATTTTTTACTGATTCCTTCATGCGCCCTCAATTAACTCGATTATGTTATGTAATCATACATTATTCATACCAATCAATCTTGGACTGAGCCGTATTCATTGTATGAGCTGCACTAAATCAGGATTAAATCTTCTTTTTGTTTTGAGTAGGCTACAAAAGGACTCCATAAACAGGTGGCATGGGAGATCAATTATTGAAGTAGCAAACAGGTTATTGTGAAATCACTTGAATGTTTTTAAAGAATAGACTATATTTGTATACTTTGCTACTCTATTTATTTTCTACTCGTCAAACAACGCTGGGCATAATTACATGTCGATATTAATTTTCTATTTCTCATGATAAAAAGTCGTTAAGTTGTAACGACTGCTGTCGTTAAAGAGTTTAAAAAACCAGATCATGTCAATCTATGTAGGGGAATGACGATCGAATACAGATTTTTAACCTTGATCATGGAAATTTGCCTTTACTTTTACATAATTCTGGAATCTGGAAAGCATGTTGGGCCTTTCAAAAACTTTAATAATATATTTAGCTATAAAGACAAAATAGCAATGAATGCAAAGAATATGTAAGAAATGTAATGAAGTCATAAAGGTCAGATCGATGGTTCAGAGTAGTTTTTCGGAAAAGAAATAAAACTTGAAAGTTCCATTTTTAACGATATTTCATGTAACATTTACGATACATAACTACTGTATTTCAAACTGTAGTCAATATTTTACTTGTAATTTTCACATGTACTAAACAAAAAAGAAGAATCGGACGTGTAAAACTATTTTCGATCCATGAAAATGATAATTTCAACGTTGATTGATCCAACCTTCACAGACAAAACCTTTCCATTAAAAAATAAGCTAATGGGTTGAGTAGAAAGTAATAATTCTGTATGTAATAAGTGATAGGTTGATTGGTAGTGAAGAATCTAATATCAAAACTGACAATGTATTTCTATTTAAATTATGATTTTTACTCACTCATACTAGAGATAATGGAGGGATGCATTTCACTCCTAAAGAGGCTGATGAAGTTACTCTTCAGAATTAAAATGCATCCCTCTAGTATCTCCAGTATAAATGAGTAAACATTTTAATGGAAGTATAAATATAGTGTCAGTTTTGATATTAAATTGTTCATCAAGTACTTCGTCATGGGAAACATCACAGGTAGAGAAGACTATAGTTTCAACTCCACCTAGTAAAGAATGTCTTCATTTCATTTTAATAAAACCAAAAAATTTTCTACATTAAAATGAAGGAAAAATACTTCAATGATTATCAATCTTGGTTCGATTATCTGTGGCAATATTTATATTTTTAAACAAATCCTATCATTTGGAATGAAGGATAAATCTCATTTGATTCGATACATCTGGTCATAAGCTATAGGTAATTCAATTATAGCCAGTCGTTTTTAATGTAAATGAGATATATGGAAGCGGATACAGAAGAATGTATAAATGTATAGCAGTAGCTTAACAAAACAGAACTCATATCATGGTTATTATGACGGCAAAGTCACAATGCTGGTTCATTTCAAGTAGGAGTCTATAAGTGGTAGTGTGTCCATGAACTTAAATAGATTTAAAAATTCTCACCTGGCCAGTTTTACGCTTCTCCATGCAGCAATAAGGAGGATAATTCTGTTTCAATCTAGGCTCTACTCTCTGTGTGCAGTAACCACGCCTTTACGCAAGTTATTTTTGTACGTAAACGCAAGGACAAAGTTCGACTTGAATTGCTCTATTTTACAAAGTTGCCCTACAGCAAAGGTCCCGATATAGCCTGCCACCGCTATCGCATACAAAATCGATAATTTTCTGGATTCAATGGTAGCCCCAGGCTAAAATTCATGACTTTGCGGATGTACTTACCAATCTATTAACTTAACTACAAAATTTGAGTCGAATAATAGCGATAGACAATAATATCAATAGACTGCTAATTAATTATTTACGTACCATGAGTTTATGTTAACACTATTCTTAAACATCCAAAAAGAGTATGAATTATAAAATAACAATCTTGCTACACATTCAAACTTAACATTCATCTCATTTACAGTAGCCTAACCATTTTCAATAAAATTTATGCATAAAATTCATACATGCATACAACCCTTTTAAGCCGATTGCTGATGTAGACACCACTTTAATCTTCTAGCTGATAGAATGACATATAGAATGCTACATACGATGAGCTTGACCGAATGACAGATTTTAGTATAGAAAGCAAACTAACAACATATGATTGATGAAAATCTATGTAATAAAAGAGAGTAGGAATGTGTCAGTCTTACGGATTTCACAAAAAACGGCGATTTGGAATACTAAGTTTGGCACAAAGCTTCCTCTAAACTCAATTCAGTGAAAAAAAACCCCATTTCTCATTTTTTATTCACGTTTTTCAAAATTAATGTTTGTGTTTCAGGTGGAGAAACTCATAGAGCAGCTGATGCATAATATGTCACTATAATGCTGATATAGATGATACGTCGTTTTGTCATAAGCCAAAGCAACAGATTAGTTATGTATCATTATTCCAGCTGCTAATTGCCCAGCGTCAAAAACACAGCTTTTTTTGCTCTTCTCTTTTCTAACGGTTGAACTGCTTGGCTAGCAACATTGCAATTTCACTCGCCCCACCCTTCCCAATTCCGTAATTTTGTGACCGCTAACATAAGTGTTATCTACCAGAAAAGTGAAACTCGAAATTGGATTCCCGTGCAAGATCGGATTGAATGCAAATTAACTCATAAAGTATCACTCAAATCAAATTAATCACAATCATTGATAAAAACCTGAATTTTCTTAAAAAATTTCAACAGTTATCTGCGATAAATTCTCATTGAAGATAAGATTATGAGTGCTACAAATTGTTTCCTTTTATTAAAATAAACTATAAGAACATAGTTTATGAAGTATCGATGTATTTTTAACATTCTACAAGCAAATAATCACGTAGTCACTTATCAAAAAGGTCATTCGACCTGTTTCCAACTGTAGTAGCAATTAGTAACATCGATACGCTTCAGTGCAGCTAGACTGAATGTCGCCTTCGACTTATTGTATTACTATATATTTTGTACCTTGAATGAATGTGTCTGATAGTTGATACAACAAATGAATGCTGCCAAAACAATGCAGTCCAAAACGAAAGAAAATTTAAAAGGAGAGCTAAACAACAATAAATTCATCTGGGAATCAAAGTTTGAAACCATAGAAATTGGTATGCTGTGTGAGAATGTCATAATTATGTAATGTAATAATAATGCATAGAAAATTTCAATAAAAATTGTGCTTGAAAACTCAAGGTCAAATTAAGCATCATGATTGAAGCCACCAATTGAGTCCTAAATTTTGGTAGTTTCCATCTTCTGTGATCTGTGACTATCTTTGGGGTACGCTATTCGCCTAAACAATGAGCAAGAAACAAATAAGTAATAAGGATGTACCTATCTTTTAAAGAGTATTGAATGCCCCTTTCCAGGGAAAAAAGTTTGCCAATTTAGAATTGCATCCTGATTCTCAAAATATCATTTCAGGCTGTAGGGCAACCATCTAGGGCACCGACTCTCCAAATGTCTAACAACTAGCAAGAATAGCAAAGATTATCAATTTCGTCTTCTTATCAAGTGAACATTTAATCCTCAATTATTGTTAATTCTACAGTTATTGAACAAAAGGAAATAGGTTAGAATCTTTCAAAGTAAACTCATTGAAAGAAAATGTGCAATTAAAAATGCTTATCGCTTGGTTACTACTGATTTGAATTAGTAGCTAGAAAGAAAAGAGTAGCTACTGTCACGGTGTAAAATAACACCGGCCCACTTTATTAAAAACATCTAAAGAAAAATAAAGATAAAGACTAAATCTAGAAAATTAATTACTCACTTGAGATCACTTTCATATCATTTTTTTTATTGTATTAAATCAGGGCACACATCTTTTGTCAAATGAATCATGTTTTAGCGCCATTCAATGATCGTAGTACACAACGAATGTTTACGTTATTCAAAAGGGTTAAATTTATCCAATGCTTGCGCTAGCCGGCTTATCAAACAGCTGTTTTTCGATTTATCTCTGCCGATTCTTTCCTTAAAATTTAATTATTTTTCGAATTGTTCTTTCTGTATTTGTTTTTAATGTTTATCTGCTTATTCAAATCCCATCAATTATTCAATTTTTTAACTTAAATATTATTGCCTCCAAATTTTTTGTTTTCTATTACGCAATAATGTCAAACTGTAAACTCGAGACCGTTGTATAGCCTTCCTGTTGGAGGATTTCACCTAAATCTGCTATGATTGGTGGATTACCACATCACGCCACTTTTTTCTTTCCAAAACTCTGGCTTCAGAACTTGGACAAGAGGAGACCAATTTAGGCAAGCTGAGGAGGAGGTCCGTTTGCAAAACCTCTCCTACACATATTTTTAAAAGTTTCAAAATTACCATTTTCTAGTCAATTCTATATGTTATATGTTTTATTCCCCTATCGCTTCCTACTCTGGTTGTAGAATATTTTAGTAATTTAATTCAGAAATCCGACAGCCGGCTTCGTCGAGTTGAGTTGGTTATTTGGTAAATAATTGTATGCCCTTGATAGAGGACATGCGTGTTAACTCAATATTTATTCACTTTTTGGACAGTCTATGACTTGATTGTTTCGTAGCTTTTTCACCTCGCTGGCGTGGGTTGTTGGGAGAGTGCAACTAGGAAATATTACACATTCCACATACGGCTCTCGCTTGCGAGAGGAAGTTAGCTTGAGATATAATAATTTAGTTTGAAGTGAATGACAATTGAATAAACTTTTTTTTATATAATAATTTGTGTCATATTATCTTTCTTTGCTGGGTAGGGTCGTGTGGATGACATTTATAGACATTCTATATCTTGTTCCACGATTCCGTCTAGCGGAGACAGATATTAATCTGTATAATTGTAGATTGAGATGGTGCATCTATCATCGAGATTTTCATAAAGAATTATTCATGACTGCAGCATCCGGCCATTTGAATCATCAAATTATATTTAAAAAAGGGGCACCCCCTCGAGCTATAGCTCAAAATACAGCTTACCCTACTCAATTGAGGAAAATGTACAAGAAACATGAAAATTGGATGGGAAAGGAAAGCTAGAAATTTTTGTGAGGAAGGGGTTATTGCAAGCCCTGAAATTCAAGATACAGGAACTAATGGCATTATTCAATGCTATTACTGGAACAGTAGGTTTCACGCCCAAGAATAAGGAAGATTTATGCAGAGTTTGATAGAATTTGTTACTTGCGTTTAGTCGAAAATGCGTTACCAGACAGACAAATGCAAAACGGTCGTCTTGAAACGGAGACCTGTCTTCGTCCGGTCATTTAGATGAGGAATCTTATCTTATATCATGCATAGATTTTCCAGTTGGTGGTTGGCCCATTTATTTCAAAATCTGTGACGGTTTTCTAAACAAAGAGGCAAACACTAATTATCACAAAATTAGAAACATTTTTTATAGGGAAACATCTATCTTTTGAAAGTAAATGATTATAATTGGATTGATGTCCTAGGTCCTAGGTTGATACTGAAATAGGTTAAGCAATGAGTGGTGAGTAATATTCACCTCAGGGTTTTTTAACGGAGTAACGGTACAAATCGTATAAATTATTAAAGCAAAGTCCCCGTTCAGGGGTGTCTTGTTTGAAAGGGAAGTAAAGATGATAGGAATGAAATTTGACAATTTTTATCAACGAAAAAATGATGAGTTTGAGTTAACTGCTAAATATTTTCTGGATACATGTGGGTTGAAATGCTTCCAAGGTTCTCAACTACTGATCTTGAACGTCCGTGAACCCTGTGACTGTGCATGCTCGTCGTTAATCTGAGCAACCTTGATCAGTTGCGGGCGCTTGTGAGCTCTCTCCAGCTCAGCTTCCTTATTATTTGATCACCTTTCCAGTATTCCTGATTCATTTCCAAATGACAGGCCAATCTTTCCTGTCAAGGATGGGATTTCAGATAAAATGCATCTCAACTCCAGATTTAAATACGTTTAGGCTCCAGTCTCATCTTGTATCCATAATAGCTGTCGGCTGTGAATGCCAGTAGCTTTAGCAGCACCTAACTTCTGGTTCAAATCTTTCCTTCCATTACCATTCTTTACAATTTCCTCTCCCTCGCACTCATTCTGAATTGAATATTATGAAAATCTTATAAACAATTCCTAAGAATCTTAAAAATTCGAGAAAATATAATGGGTGGTGTGAATATAGTTGAGTCTGTACAGTAACTCATATTTTTGACTCGGCGCTTGGATTAAAACTCTTGTATTTAATGTGAATAAAAATTGAGTCAGTTTATGTCAATAAAAATTAAACTGTTTCTCCGACATCTCGATCTGACTCCCGTCGACTCAACAGATCAACAGTTGACTCCAGTCACTCAACAGAGTCCACTTACTCAACTCATGAGTGCATGCTCAACTTTATTCACATCACCCATTACCATATTATGAGTAGCCTATGAACTTCATTTAACATTTTTAATTTTTGGGCTGACGGTACCCAGATGAGCTTGAGAATTGGGCGTGGTTAATACGGTAAATTTTTACTCAAAAGAGACCAGGTTGAACAACGAGTGTGGAGCCCGTGCCATAGGATTAGAAGTCAGCTATATACCTATCAGAGATTAAAGCTCTAACTGACTACACCACTGCGGTAAGTATAATGTACCTAGCATGGTATAATGAAATTCAACTCAATAGCGAATAAATGTTCTAAGACTTATGTAGTCCAAAATACTTCAATTAGAAAAAACACGAGAGACTTTGGTTTTGAGTATTACATCATTATCGATCTCAATGAACTAGAATTTTCTTTGTAGTGGCGAAGGTGATATAAAGGTATCCATAATGAATAATAAGACGAAATTGTCACAAATAAATGTGGTTGTGACAATTTCGTCTTATTATTCATTGTAACTAGAATACAAAGTAGACTGATAAATTCAGGCTGACGAAGCTTCTTTTCAGAAGTGAAATGCATACCTCAAGCATCTCCAATATGTGAGTAAAACATTATTTAAAAGTGAAATACAGTGTCAGTTTTAATATTAGATTGATAATCACATTTAGTCGTTCATCTTATAATATTTCTGTAGTTCTTAGATAGATCTTTGTTAGTATTTTTACTACATTTTGCTTGTTTTGTAATGTGTTGTCTGTTTTTCATAATAATTTATCTGATCTGTTTAATCGACTTGGCCCATGTTAGATTGATTGTATTTTGGCTCAATAAAATCAATTATCCCTTCTTACACAATATTATACCCTTCTTACACAAATACTATTGGTTAATAGGCTAGAAGGTTCTCATAGGTCGAACTGTACGATGGAGGTCTGTCATTGGCCGACACTAGACACGCCCCCTAGAAAAAAGAATGGCCTACCAATACGAAGCAAGCATGATAACTGCGTAGTAAATAAGTGACCAGATGACCAAGCACACTTCAAAAAAGAACAAAATTCCAAAAATATTGAAGGTTCATAGCTCAATCGAGGTCAAATAATTGCAAGAATAATAAAAAAGTAGCATTTAATCTATTAAGAAACAAAATAAATAACAACAAACTGAACGATTGGTCTTGACGTCTTGACCTATTTCATGATAGTGCAAGATTAGTGCTGATGAATTGGTTACAATTTATTTGATGATTTAAACTAGCAGTAGAATCGTTTTTCATTCCCCCTAGTTATTCCCAAAGATTCAATAGTTCACCTTTTTAATTGAACAGCAGATATTCAACATTTTTTATAATCAGATGTTCGGCAAAGTTTGAATCCATTTTTTGGTTTTCCAATCTTCAGTAATTCTATATTAAAGGGTTTTCCCGGTTTGGCCTACATAACAAGCATAACAGTCCCCACATTTCAATTTGTAAATCCCACTCTTGTTGCAGACAACAATAAATTTCATCCTTACTGCGACAGAATACAGTCTTTAAAATGTGTGTTGTTTTAAAAGCTATATAAAATCCATTTTCCTCAATTCTCTCCTTATTTTATCAGACACTGAGGTAGAAGATTTTGTTATCCATGACCGTTCCCCAGTGTCAGCTACAGAAATACTAGAGTTGATTGCCAACGTTCTACTAATTCTATATAATATTTTAACAACGATCATGTCCTTATATCCATTTGAAACATCTATCTACTTAATGGTCCTCATATTTTTGGCATCATAATTTTGGTTGTAAATCGGTACCATCAAAACTCTATGAATCATAATATTCAAAGCGGTAAGTTTATGAGAAATTGGGTGACACGAATGATAGGGGATTATAACGTCTATGTAAGTTTGTTTTCTAAAAATTGAGAAATCAAGGACTCCTGTATTAATGATCGATTCTTAAATCTAGAAAATTCAAAACGTTACTTACTTTCACCTCTTCTTTCTTCTTCATTTTTCTTCTTCTTCTTCTTCTTCTTCTTCTTCTTCTTCTTCTTCTTCTTCTTCTTCTTCTTCTATGCCTTTTTCTTCTCCTCCTTCCACCTCCCACTCATCCGCTCCTACTCCTCATTCCACTCCTCTCCACCATCAATCGCCTATTCTCCAGCGTTAGATAGACAGATAACAGCATTAGCTGTTTATTATATAGGATGCTTTTTCAACCAAGAAGGGCTAGACCCTATAGTTCTCTTTCACAGTCATACCTACAGCCCTGTTTCTCAGTCCTCTGACTCCAGCTGAAGGTCGTCAAGATATTCAATCAAGGTCGTTCATTTCCAGAATATGTAACATTCCATACAGAAATCCGCTCCTGCTATCTCAAGGCATATGAACAACAAGGCATATGAACAACTAAAAGTCACGTGTTGACCATGCTTCTTATGGCGAACCCCCGCAGGTAGACTAGGATTTGCAATTATTTCAGTCATATTGGATTTGTCGCTTTCCATCATTTAAGCAGACATGAATCAAATAAATTTTCTTAAATATTAATATACTAGGAAACGAATAAAGGCTATCAATAAATTTATCGGAAATATATGATAATAATAATAATAATAATAATAATAATAATAATAATAGTAAAAATAAATGCTACGAGCAGTGAACAAATGTAGAGAACTGTCAAGTATGAATCATGCGGCTCAATAGAAAATCAATAAATAATGGGAATACCAATGTGTTAACAACTTTTTCAAAAAACTCAGTTCAATGGCTAAATTAGTAAGCACATGGAACTTCTTTTCCTTCCTCTAGTAGCCTCGTAGGCCTGAAGAACTTCCTTCCTACTGTTTTAAGACTAGGTGGGCTTCCTATTAACATAGAGTTCTGTCAACGTTCAACACAACCTACAATAAACTAGTAATTCAATTCTGATGGTTTGTTTGATAGTGAGATTCAAAGTCAAGTCTGACTCAGTTTCCAGTTACAAATAGACCTTTACTCTGCAATATGCGTAAATTTTCAGTTTTTCTACCTCTGAATAATTCCCAGGAAAACATTGATCGTTTCTTTGTTGCTTGCCTTCTGTTTTTCGATATATTAGGAAGAAGGAAGTGAAGAATACGAAATAGAATCGATTGACTCATTCATTAAAAGTTTATTACTTCATATTAAGTAATTCACAATACTTAGTTAAAGTACCTTAACTATAAACAGTTTAGTACCAATTCCTATAAACACCAATAAGCTTTCAGGAAAGCAGAATAGTATTGCTATATCGTTCTACCTTGATCTTGATCTTTGAATCAGTGGTGAACTAACATGAGACCGGCTGAGTTTCGCAACATGGCCGTTTGATTAATTCTGCAATCTTGAATTTATGCAACTTGAAACTAGTTTTTTACTTTTAGCCTACCTCAACGTCCATATCCGTTCATACCGTACATTCAATACGGTATTTTGTGGGATTAATTCATGTGAACCGGTATCAAGAACCAACTGCGGTAACTGTTGACAAATTTTGCAATCTTTTTACACTTCTGGTTTGAATTCCCTACTTGGTGACACTTATCAAACATACTCTGAAATTATAATAAGCAAACTCTGGTAAGGTGATCTAGTTTTTTGTAGCTTCGCTCTTCACTTCTGGATGATAGCTTGCAATGAGGAAGAAATTTGACAATCAGATAGCGGACAGAGACAGAATAGGAATACACTACGAATGATGCTTTTGGTGTAGGAAACTATATCGAAGGCATCAATATACTTGTATTGCATTCCTGTCTTGTGACAGCGGTAAGAGCAGGAATACACTACAATAATTGACGTTTATATAATTGACGTAATAATTGGTATAGGAAACTTTATTGAAAGCATCTTGTGTGCATTCCTGTCCGCTGTCACATTCAAATGGCTTCAGAATGGAGTATAATGTAAATTTAAAGGAGTAGGCTATAATGTAAATTTAGAGGAGTATAATTATAGGTTATAAATTAAGGTGGCAAGTGCATTAGAGAATGTCTGATTCCAGTTAAAAAAAAACTATGAAATAACCTCATAAAAGCTTTTCCTATTTACTATTCATTTAAAATTATGCTTTACAGCATTATTACTTCCTGAGCCAGAATATTGTCCGGAACATAGTTGATATTGAACTCGTGATTTTTCAACTGCCAGACGTCAAGCTTTAGTGAGAAATATATCACTGAAGCATGACTTAGCAGTGAAACATCTCGCTGTGCTAATAAAAATGACCTTATCTAGTTTTACTACTTTTGTATACTTCCTTCAATAAAACTACAACCTTCGTTAAACGGAAAATTGGAATAATCAATATTTGAAATTCATTATGGCTAAGGTACATTTGTGAAGGTTCAAATCGAGTCTTCATTACTTCCACAAGTCATTAAAGACTTGGGATAGTATTTCCAGTTTTTACTTTATTGCTGTATAGTTTTCTCATTTTACACTATATTTTTATCGGTGAGAAAACGGCTAATGATTCACGTTGAAATGAATGAGTAAATAAATACATTTTTCATTCAATGAAGATGAAAAATTGCAAAAAGGACAATATTTTACTAGGTTGGATTATATGCACCGCTAAGAACAGTCATCGAATCAATCTTGCTTGCTAAAAGAAAAATCTGTCTGCAAACAGGAGTATATAAAATAATTGAGCTAACTGAAAACAACCTTACTAGAATTATTACAATTCCTAGAATTTAAGATCAAATATTGATTGGAGTGATTCTTTTGAAAGAGTCTGATTGGCAATACTCATATCAAATTATTGATTTAAATTTCATAAACCTAATAAATTTTCAAATTATTTTTTTAGTATTTTAAAAAAAGAGAAAAAACTCCAAATACACAAAATGTATTATGAACAAACTTCTTTCTACAAAACTATCTTATGAGCAACTTACAAAATAGCAACTCTTTCTTGCGAGGAAGAGAGTAAATCATCGAAAAAGTTGTTTGTTCTTGTTTATGACCGGGACATGAATTCATTCAGTCACAGAATCCAGTATACGCGACCGTCTTGAAAATATTAACAAACTTTGGTTCAATACGAAATTATTTCAATTAATTTGCGCTTCACTAATGCATGCTGTAGAGCTGTTATGAAAACCAAGCGGCTTAAAAAAATTTCAGTTGTTTATAATATTAAATCACTTCAAATAAAAGCAATAATTGTATTAGGATGTTTCATTTCTTGAAATAAACTTGTACTAGCCTGAAATTGGAAAAGCTACAGAATAGTTCCTGCCTATGAAAGCTGAAACATGTTACTGCAAGTGATAAAACAAGAATTCAATTTTTCCTGTCATCTGTAAAACACATTGAATGATTATGTGCAGTTATGTTTTGCCTACATGTATTCATGAAAAAATCAATATCAGTAAGTGTAGTTCACGTTCATTTTTTCCTTTAGGAAATAATACAGAATAAGAAATAATTGATGTAACGGTGCATTGATGCTTGATGAATAATATACAAGTAAATTATAACAGCTTTTAGTGATGTGCTTGATGTATTATCGATCAAGCTGCCTTACTAGTCTGTGTCAGAACGTGGTTGAAGGTCTCAAAGTAGTTTTTGTTTGTAAACTAAATACTGTTCTTAAATTGTACTATATTGCACTACTAGTTCCTTTCACTTTTGATTATGGTTCCTATAAGTCCAATACGTGAAACAGCTAGAATTTAGTTTTAGTAAGCTCAAACTTGTCAGCAACAATATGGAAAACCCCTATTATATTTTATTATAGCTAGTAAAAGGGAGGTTGAAGCAATAATAAATTTTACATTTGTTTGACGATTTTTACTTTCAATTACTTGAATTTGTTAGTATCTAATTTGATCTAATAAGAGTATATTTCACTCAAACAATCTGGCACTTTAAGCGTGATGATACGACTAGAGGTATTTCCTGAGCATTTTTTCCAATAAAAATGTATGTATAATGAGAATATTTCGACAAATAAAACTAAAATTAAGAGCTAGCTACAAGCGTATAATGACGAATAATTGTCATTGACAATTTCCAATTGATCGAGTCTCATTATGTCCGTTACCACAATTTAATATTTCATTAAATTCCAAATGATTTACATGGAGATAATAATATTATACAAAGGAGATAATATTTCATCAATATATTATGATATTCCAAGAAGATAATGATATTATTATTAAATAATATTAAAACAATAGTTTTCATAGAGTTAATAATATTTTCATGTCAAAATCTGTTTTCTGGAACAAGGCTTACATATGCTATTGTCAGGCTCTTTATTGTGGCCTCTCATTTGATACGAATCATATCGAATTTATTTCATTTAATGTAACTCATAATACTTCTCATTGAATGTTAGTAGATTAGAACAGTGAACTCCGTTCTCTCTTACTTCTGAATACAGCAGAGTCAAGGAATTTATGATAAATAATAATAAGTTATATTAAAGTTGTATGAATGATATTTGAATTGGAAAAAGATAGTATCACAGACTATTAAAAGTGTTGAATTTTTGTGAAAATTCAACGACTTGCAGTCAATTTTAATTGAGAATAAATGATATTTTTACTCTCTTCAGGCCAAACGTTTTCGAGTCATGGAGACTCATCTTCAAATTCCTTTTTAATGAGTCTCCATGACTCGAAAACATATGGCCTGGAGTGAGTAAAATATAATTTATTCTCTGTTAAAATTGACTGAAAGTCGTTGAATTTACCATAAAAAGTTAATATTAACAACGCAGATCGTTATGGAACAAGAAATCCAGACATATTAAAAGTGATTATTTAATTAGCCCTAGTGGCTAATAAATAAAAGGATTGTCATGAGACCAACCCACTTGTCCAAAGATGCCATCATGTACATGTAATCATGACCATGTCATGATTGCAATATTTACAATAGATATGTTTGGAAATTTATGTAAAGCTACTCATGGCATTGGGGGAATGTGTAGTCACAACCTGAATTATTACTATTGATAAGAGAGGAATAAATTTTAAATAATTTGGCAATTCCCAGCCGTCCCTGATAAGCAACCCGAATAAATTAAGAGGCCTTATGTCCTCAATTCTAAAAATGAAAACGTAATTCTACAAAATTGATCTAAAACCCACTGATAAGCTCCTCAATTTCAGTTATTCACATATCATAAACCCTGAAGTATAATTTGATAGAACAAAGCAATACATATCAGTAGCCAGGATGATTCTCAATATTGCATTAATGAGATCATTACCAATTTCTGCAATAAATTGATAGGCAGGTTCTCAAGACAACTGAGGAAAAATATAATTAATATGAAATAGAGGTAATGAGAATGAAAATAATAGGAAACACAGGAGCTCAGAATAAGAACATATTATAGAACTATATAGACAGTAACACAAAACATTTTTAATTAAAGTCATTCTATAAGTAGAAGCCTCTCCATTATTATGTTCTTCTAATAATAATGTTACTAGTTATAATTTAATAATAAGATTAGTTAATATTATTCTTCTACTAATAATGTTATCATTCTGATAATAACAAACCATCGGAATCTAATACATATTATTCGATGTAAGAAAATGTGATGTTGGACACACTTAACCTGATATTGGATAAAGTAACAGTATTTGAGCTATTTTTGACTGTCAATCCAATGGAATATGATAATTTGAGAGAATCAAACGTCATAACTCTGCAATTATTGAGTAGTACAGTCATAATAGAAGTAGGTTAAACTGTGAGATACATGTGAGAACTACACTTCAGGTAATAATTATTTAGTAAACTCTTTGTTAGAATTCACAACACAGCTTGACATTGGATGCAATTAAAGGATGCAGTTCTTTCCTTGTTCAACAATGAAATAATTACCAGAGCCAAAAACCAATTAGTTCCTGTAGTAAGCAGCGAATAACCTGCTTTTCCGATACAAAGCGATTCAGTTGACAAGACATCCCAGTAAGTATTTCTTTGTGGTTTTGGTTGATGCTTAAACGGAACAAAAACAATATTTATAACAGAGCAATCAAACTAATTTTTTACCACAGATTTATGGTTTTTTTGTCAACTGCCATCTTCAATATTCCTACCAATTAATTATCTAGACCTGCAATGAATGCATAATAGGCAAAATAAGAAAAAAAAGCAATTACCAAGTCGAATGCTCCAAGGATATTGGCGACTATCGTGCGTTATGTGTAGGCTACAATATTGATTTCTAATAATATTATTGTCGCAATGTGTTTTCTTGTTTCCCTTGGAATATTCTCACGCATGCATGTATGCAGAGCTGATGAGCATTTGTATAGGAAGTGTTTATAATTCCGCTTTATGATTGTGAACCAAAACTTATTAGCAAGGCAATTATTTCAAAAACTGGTGAAACTGTATTCTGCTATATTCAATTGCGTAACCGTTTTTTTGAATTTTTCATGTCTGGGGGGAATTAATTTGTGAGATCAGAAGTTTGGCTTACAAGTAGGTGTTTCAAAATTATTGACGTCCTGTGTATTTCTCTTATTGAAACTGTAACTAGGATTAAAATTGCACAAAAAATTGACATTCACAATCTCGTAAATGTAAAGTGAGACTTGAATTTAGAAGACATGTGGGATTTTCAATTTATGAATGAACCAAAATCCAATACGGAAAAAAATTATCAATGAAATTTTTAAACACCAACAAATAATAAAAACCCCACTTTTAATTTGTCAATTTTTAATCTTTACTCAATAAAAGCCTTTAAATGAATGAGAATTGAAAATTCAGCAGATAGCTTGTATTCAAAACGTTTACCAAAATTAAGAGTTAAGATTATTATTGGTTGTAATTTATTTCTTGTTGAGTTATATTTGATGATACACGAGTTTCTCAATTTTCTAATCCACTTACAATAACAATCAATACCATGGGAAAGATAATGACACAAATATGACCAATAATAATAACTTTAGATGATAAGAGTTGTGCTTGTACAAAATTATTACCACTACTACAAAAAAATAATAACACAAGAAGTACGGTACGATACACAAGAAAGGAGAGTGATTGAATAAACAATATAGTATAAGAACTAATGAGAACAATATTGAAAGTCCGGAATACAATACTGAAAATTAGGCGGGAAAAACAGAATGTTTCTCAAAAGAAGTTGACAATAAAAATGTAATAAAGAAAAAAAGACAAGAAAATAAAGAAGTAGTCATTTTATACAATTTAGCAATATGAAGATCGCTTTGGTTGGCGGCATATGACAAAATCAATAAGTTTTTTTTTATACTCTCTCATATTCGCTATTTGTATGAATTTTAACTTATATATATACATCATCATCATCATTCATGAGTTACGTACTATATTATACAATACTATATAATATTTTTGATTGATTGATGTAAATATAGAGATATACGTTATATTATTAATTGCATTGATGTTCAAAATATGCAACTCATTAGTATGTGCATCAAAGGCGCTACTAAATGATTGATTATTCATTTAGAATACTATTCGACATAATAGAAGTATAATCTTTCAAAATACAGTAATGGAATAATGTAGAAATCCTAAATATTAAGCATTAGTTTCAAGTTTGTTGAGAATATAGATCTCGTATAAAAAATAGCTTGGTTATAGTTTCATAACGATTTCAGCTGTAATGACTACGTTATGATTTCTTTATTTTGGCTCTTATATCTAAACTAAATTCAAAATTATATCTACTTTCTCTGGACTATTGAACTGTGTTAGTGCTATGGTTTAAATTAAGCTCCTAAATTGATATTTTTGTATTGGAAAGAATCAGTAATTGTATTCGAAGTGAAATTCCTAGTTCAACTTGGACATAACCTTAAATTCGGATTTTTTATTTAAAAATTTGTAAAGAAAGCAGTAGTGGGCTATGCCTGTTGTATCTTTACTTGATTGTGTTTTATGTTATGAATAAATGAATGAATGATTAAATGAATAATATGCACTTACCTGTCAGATATTTTTCAATAGAAAAGACTACATAAGTTGACATTGACAATAATGCATTCAACAAAATTTTATATTAGTCATTACCCTAAAAGAGCAGTAATAGAATTTACAAAATTTGACATTAGTCATCAGATTATCACCTATGAGTCACCATACTATATTTCACAATACTATTAATACCATGAAAACCCAGTTTTGATGTTCTGATAATGTAAATAACAGTAATAACGCTGTGAAAGACGATACGGTTGTAATTTGTGTGCAGAATGATGCATCGCGCCAAAGACAACGGAACAATCTTGATAGCTTTTTTCTCAAGGAAGTTTGTTTTTGCTGCCCACTTATCATTTAATAACTTCTGGTTTGTTGTGGATGTCGTATGCTTGCGGAGAGTGAGTGAGCGGAGGGAATCTGGATGTTTCCTTCTCATCTCGTCCTTGCATTTTCCGGGGGTAGTGAAGTTACGAACGGGAGAGGCGTCTGTTTGGAAAATTAAATTTCAAGTTCAAGTTCTCGTCGCTGGACTGCAGCTTACCGGTCGCAGTAGGACCGGCCGACCTTCGGACATTATTTGCCGGAGAAAAACTGGAATAGGAAGGAATAAGCGGATATCGACTGCAGCAGCGGCAACTATTATGACGATTATCACTATTGGGTAGGCCGCGCTGAGACTCCACTACCTTTCCCCCGCTTCTACTATATAACGCCCCACACCGCACAGACCTATAGTCAGTTATATTTGTGCTCCATTCCCTCCACTATCACACAACTCCCGTGTGCTAACACTACCCCTTCATCTAACTTATTTATTTCATCTCTCATCACTCATTTATTTATTTTACGCAAGTCTTTCGACTCAACATACAAACAACAATGTCTACCTACAAGCTGTTTCTCCTGGTGAGTAAACAATCATTTATTTGAGTGATTTCGAGTTGATTTTGTTACTCATCTCACAAAACGTTTAAAGTAACAGGCTCCAATTGAGCCATAACTGTAAATTATTTTTGTGTCTTGGGTTAAACAAAAGTTTCACAAAAAGTTTGAAATAACAGGCTCCAATTGAGCCCAAAACTGTTCCTTGTAGATTATTTGTTTTTGTCCTGGGTTGATTGAAAGTTTGTTCAAGTTATTTTGAGGTTAATTTGTTATTTATTTAAAAAAAAAAAGAGAAACTAGAGGCTCTAATTAAGCCAAAACAGTTTCTTGTACGTTATTTGTACCCTAGGTTGAACAAAAATTTATTTTGATTTTATTCAGTTATTTATCTCCTACACTAATTGAAAATAGCACGCTTTTATAAATACCAAAAATGTTCCTAACACTTCATTTTATTCGGAGTTGAACAATAGTTTGTGTTATTCTGCCATCTATCTTCCATACAATTGGAAATAACAGGCTCTAATTAAGCCCAAAAATTGTTCGTTGTAGATTATTTCTATATCCTGGCCTTCAAAAAAATTTGTTCAAGCTGTTTTGTGTTTATTTTGCTAATCATCTCACAAAAAATTGGAAATAACAGGCTCTCATAGATCCCTAAACTTGTTTCTTGTGCATTATTCTCATACTAGGTTATCTGAGCAACTGTCTGTGGCAATGTTTCCAATGAATAAAAAAAAGATTGAATAGATTTAGGAGATAAAATTCATACCTGCTCTAATGTTCTTGTGTACTAACTGTATGATGCATTAATTATTGAAAATCAAGTGATTCGTTGACACTGCAATATTTCAATCCAATCTCTGTATACAATATAAAAAAATAGGGGTTTTTCAACTGAAACTTGAAATGATCAAGACAAACCTGAGTACTGCACATCATATTCGGTTGGTTGTTCTTTAATTGACTATTCCCTAAACGAATAGGAAAACTGAGAGAGGAAGGATTTCAGAAAGTTTTAATACAATCAACTGTGTTCACAGCTGTCCTGTTTGTAACAGTCTATACTGAAAATTATTGTTATCAGTTCATTCTAGCTTTGTTTGTTTGATGATTGCATTTTGTACTTGACTGTGTATTTAGATAGAGTATTCAAATTATCTTCACAGCTCAATCAAAACAATGGCAGTCCTAATAATTTTTCCGCTTGAGATGAACTTTGAGTCGCGCAGAAATGGGCACACGATTGTTTGTTTTATTATTTATTCATTGGATTACAAGGATTGTTTCAACTTTATAACAATAGTTCGTACTCAGTTATAAACAGTTTAGACCGGAATAGATCACTTGTATGTATAACAAATTCATAGACTGTTGCATTAATTGAAGAAATTAATAACTTAATACAATATTATTGTTATTATTGATAAAACTGTATTATTGCTAAAATATATTGATGAGTATATTACATTCAATTCTCCAATCTAACTATTGTGAGAGAACAGCAGTTCCCATGTAGGCTAAGTTGGCATTTTACTGAGAGTATGAGTAGTAAACACATGCAAGAATTTCTGTATGAAAGAGACAAATATTCACACTGTATATATTCAGTAAATATTCACAATATTCAATATAAAAATATTCAATTTTTTATATTCATTCAATAACACAATGCATTACATTGCAACCAGACAATTCATGAATTGAAACCTCTTTGAATTTGAAAAAGATAATCTTGAACTGAAAACTCTTAGGGGAATTAAAAACTCTATTTGGGGAAACATAATGATTTATAATGATCTTGACTTTAATGACAGATTATTTAGATTGTTCTCATAAAAAGTATAATTATCTGAATGAACAAAGTTATATTGAAACATATGAATAAAAATCAACTACAGTATATTCAACACAGCAACAGTCTATGAAATGTTGAAATCTTTTCTAGTATTTGATACTATTGTAGGCCAACTATCATGCAAAATTCGCTGAAATGACAATGATAAATTATTATTGACAAGCGGTCATAACGGATTTGGAATCTCTAATTGTGAATTACAGTAATTCTACAGTTTATTGATTACAAACTCAGTAATTTACCGCATCATTGACTTCATCATTGATGTCAAATTATAAGAAAAGTGGATAAGCTTCTGCTGCCCATTAAACAGTAAACTGACATTTCAACTGGCGTTCGCTATTATATTATGTATTCACTTTATCACAGTGATAAAAGGATTATTCGGCCTTGCTTATATTGTTTATAAACAAAACTTTATTATTGTTTATTATTTATTTTTAAACAAAATTCAATTATTGATTTTCAAACAAGATTGTTTGACCTTAAGACTTTTCCAAAGACGTGCAAGCTCCACGTATTGAAATACATTATAGGTGCGGGAGTGAAAACTTTCAATCACGCCTAATGATTATTAGCATCCTTGGATTAACTCATAACCCAACTGTAAAGCTTCTGTACGGCTGTTGATTAATTACGTAGCTGTCATGCACTAAATATGAGCGTTAAGCTGCTACAAACATGCTAGTATCGTTAACAATTTTGCTCTCCAGTTGTATTGGTAATGCAAGTGGTATTAATAACTTGATAATTATTACTTTCGAAAAGATTCTTGTGGAAGTGAGGTAATGCTAATTACCAAGTGTAGACGGTTATTGAGCTTCCTCTATCCGGTGTAACGAATTTTGGCATTGATTGGGCACACATAATGTATTGAAGAATTTAGTGAATCTGGTGAAGTAGTATTGTGAAGCAATTTTTACGGGGTGTGCAATAATCCCAATCACAGACGATCAATGAGTTTTGGATTGAGATAATCAATATTTAATGATTGAAAGGGAAGTTTGATAAATGATCAGAGAACAGATAAGTAAATAAAGATGTGCACCTAGTAGACTACCTATTAACAGACATAGTTTTGTGCTCTTGTAGAATTTTTGAGGTTAGAGAACTAGAAAATTAACATTTTTATCGTTTCTTTATTCAAATATGAATATGTCAATTATTACCAACCAGATAATTCTGACACCTAACCTCAGCCAGCCATACGATAATATTGTTAACATAGTGTTCTTTTTAAAGAGAAATTTCACAAAAGAGGAGAAGAGAGAAAGATGATAAGAATAAATTGAATAAAAACGATTGAAATGAAAAGGGAAAAGCAAAGTGGTGATAATTATTTATAAGAATGAGATTGATATATTTGATTTTAAATTCGTTAAATTTTCTAATGTTCTAGGCTTATTTTTCTTTTAAGTTAGAGAAGGAAGAAAAATGAAGAAAGAAGAGCGGGAAAGGAAGTTGAAAGATGGAAAGAAGAGCAAGAAGATAAGAAGAAAAGAAAGAAGAAGGTTAAGGAGGAGGAAAAGGTCAATGGTGAGGGAGGAAGAGGAGGCGGAGGAGGAGGAGGAAGAGAGTAAGAAGATGAAAAAGGAGGAGGAGGAGGAGGAAGAGAGTAAGAAGATGAAAAAGAAGAAAGTAGGAGGAAAAAATGTAGATTTTGTATAAATTTAATATTATGGAATCTTAAAAGTACGGTAACTCAATACTTGTAAAGAACTGTTGAATGTACTAAAAATGAAGGAAATCATCCAAAGCACTCAATTATTGAATACACAGTGAAGAGTGTCATATTCCATCAAATTGGAGCTCATAAATTTTCAAATAAAAAAACGATTTCACCAGATAAAACCAAAATAATTATTATAAATTCAGTAATAATATTGACCTGTGGGCTTTGGAACTTCACCTGCGCCATTTCCTTTCAAGTTTGCACTTGAACGATAAGCAGTGACAGAGTTATTGTAGTATTAATTGAACAATGCTATCACTCACAACACAACAACATTGCTTTCTCACATGAGTTACATGGCACGTGATATTTTTCAAGTTCAAAGTCACGTGTGATTACTCAGCTTATAAAAACTGAAATAACTAATCACTTTCAGCTTGAAAATCTCGTGTTTGAAAATCGTCCAAAATTATTATTGAATACAGACCATTCATTGAAGCCTTCCTTACCTTTTACGTGCTCCAACGGTTAAATTTTGATAAGATCAAAGAAAATCGTCAGTTATTTAAATTAGAGTGACAGAGCTTACAGTAGCCATTTTGGTGTTCAGTCTGTGCTGACATTCTACCGACTGTCTCAAATAAGGAAAAAATAGGCATCAAAATTGAAACACATACTGAAAATTAGTGTTCAACTACACGGCTATGAAAACCGTGTAGTCGGACCCTGAATTTTAGTATTTTTCAATTTTTGATGGCTAGGAAAACTCTACGTGTAGATACTACATCATGCCATTTTATACACATCTGTGAGTCTATCGTTTCTTAACATTACACTTACATGCAGATAGATAATCTCGATAAGTCTAAGTGAATACTGCAAATGTCAGGCAGTCACTCTCCATTGAATAGGAGTTTCCCGGGAACCTTAAAAGGAGTTTTTCCAGAAAGCTTTACATCCAAGTATTACATCATCTCAATTCCAAATACACTTAATTAGGTCATCGACCTCCTATCTTTAAAAATTTTACATTAATTTCGATAGTCGACTTGATAGTCTACTACAAGAAGTCAGAAGGTAACTTCCTTCAGACTTTGAATAGGGGGCTTTTAGTAACCTGAACTTTTGATGAAAGTTGTAAAATGTTTGCTATCATTTTCGAGCTCTTTATCAATAGTAGAATTTTGAACAGGTTAGATTAGATTCCCTTTATTTATTTGTAAAATTTTACAAATTTTGATAACAAACAAAATCATTAACATCACATACAGATTGCAGACTTAGATTAAGCAATTTCAACATAGTTCTGGGAATTATGAACTAGTTAAAGCCTCTGTAAGCCGAGAACAAATAAAATGATTATTATTATATTAACACTTGTAATGGGAATCTAAGTGATGCTATTACATGAAATCGCGGAGTTTGGGCAAAGATTCGTTTCACTTATTCTTGTAATCTCTTGACCAGTAGAGGTTGTATTGGAAGTTATGAACTTCTTAAAATCTATATTAACTACTGTAAATTGAATCTAAGTGGTGCAATCACATAAAATGACGAAGTTTGGACAAGATTCGTCCATTTTTGAAAACTCTCAACCATTAAGGTTTAGAGACATCTCACCAAAAATAAGAATCTAATTTTTCTCACGATCACCTTCTTGCTCATAATTTGACGAAGTTTGGACATCAATTTGTCTATTCTTGTAAACTCCTAACCTAAAGGGTTAGAGACGGATGGAGACATCTCACCAAATATGAAAAATCTTACCTTTCACACGATCGCCTTCTTTCTCATAATTGTTAGGCCCTTTTATTGTCGAGTTTGGCTGAGATCGTGACCATGTTGTCTAGATAGTGCATAGAAAGCAAGCACCCTTGCTGCCGTGTGTTGAACTGTCATGCCGCTTAGTCGGACGTAGGCTAATAATTATTTGCAGACGCCGTCGATGAAACAAGGATAGATTTAGCTGCATTCTGAATTATGGTAATTTTATTTGCGTTTATTAGAGTGTGAAGCCGTGTTTTGCGGTGGTTGCTGTGAGCATTCTGTCTCCTATTGCTGCTCGCAGCTGGCGTGGGAGAGACGCTCTCCTTTAATCTCTCACTATCTCTCTTTCTCTGTTCTCACTCTCTCAATCTTCCTTTCTGTCTTTCCACACCAAAACCACCCTTTCTCCCGAACCAAGTTGAGCAACACACCAAGAAAAGTACGATTTTGCCAGATCCTGATCATAGATCACAAAAATGACTCCGTCGCTTGGTCACCCGGTCTCTTTACAAGCCAACAATGTTCACTTTCTTGTCTAAAATCTATAAGATCTTTGTCTGTGCACCAAAGCTCATTTCAAAATATTTTTCTGCTATCATATCTCATATTGTCAAATAACTGCTATGGAATTCTGTAAACGAGATCATTTCAAATTGTTGTTGTTGTAGACTCTGCAAATTTTTCATCTCTTTATATTGCGGGATAACTGCGCTATGGTTAAAAAAAATATAATAATTGTTGTGCAAAGACCTTGAGTAGAGTGGTTGAGTAATGGCTGAGAATGTATTTAATTATAAATTATTGTTTATGAAAAAATAGCTAGAGAATTTACCTTGAATACTTGTTAGCTGAAGGAGTTGAATTGCTCTTAATATATTGATGAGAAAGTATATTTTTGATAATAAATAAATAAAAGCTTTATTCCTCAAAAATACATAATAAAAACACTTATTTCAATTCATCATACAACTTTAAGACAAAATCAGAAATATAAATTTACAAAATATTGCCTTTGATGAAAAAAGAAATGCAAGTGAAGCCAGCCAAGAAAAAAATAATAGGATTATACACACTCAAAGAAGGTGAGACAGCAAGTCTTCCTTACATATGTGCGGGAGTTCAACATAAAACAATTTTATAATAATAATGCAAACGATTTGACAGAAAGATGAGTAATGTATGGAGAAGGATGACAATGAGTTACTGAAAGGAGGCTAAAGAGAACAAAAGGAGGCTAAAGGATGAACAGAGAAAACATCAAAGCTAAAGAGAAGAAAAACTGAGAAGGAATTCAGAAATAGAGGCATATAATATACAGTTTATTTACCAAAACAACTACAAATAATTTTACATAATCAACACTTTAATGAAAAAAAGTAACAGTTCAATACAAATGACAAAATAAAAAAATAAAGCAATTAGATGGAAAATTCAAAATATGGTAAAAACTTGAATGTTTAAGATGGCGAGAGGATTACAATATTTATGGTTTCCAGAAGTTCAGACGCATAGAAATGAAAAAGAATACATATCAACAGTACATTCATTTGTTTACAACCATCAATTTAACATATTATTTCAATTCACATCAAAAGAATTGAGAGTAAACTCTTTACTTACGTTCAACTATTTTCAAAGCAGATAGTCAAGAATGGATGTTCATATTATGAAGCATATCAGATTTTATTTGAACTTTAATCGAACAATCAATATCTAATAACGACTATTCCAAGCTAATAAATTTGTAAAGGATGTGTATAAAAGCTGCAAATTCAGAATAAAACATAACATTGGACTTGCATTGCAAGATCGAAATACCCTATAGAAAACCTACATAGAAACAGCCTATGCAAATTAAATGTGAATGAATAACGGATTTATCAGTCAGGAAGAATAATACTTCCATTTTTGAACTAGTACCTCCAATAAAAGTAAACAACACACACACAGAGATCGCTGTAAATCATGTCAGATTCTGTCATAATTCAGTCAGCTTGTGTCTCCCTTGACATTGATGCTGTGTAGAGTGGGTAGTCCCATTTCAACATGGTATTTACCTTAGGTAGAAAACGTCATAGAAGAAATGTGATCTCCGGCTTCAGTACAATACAGTATTATATAGTTATAATAGTATAGCAACCAGACCAGCCACCTTATGGTCTTTTAGTCAGCGACCTTGCTAGCACCGACTGAGTTCCGTGCCACTGGTAATGAGGTGTACCGATCTAATTCCGTAAGCGGTCGCATTGAATAACGTGGCATTGAATTTTGTTGGACACTTAAAACTATTCTTGTTGTCGGTCGTACTGAAGCAGTCTCCAGTCTATAATCCATAGTCAGTAGTCATTGGTTCTGTATCCAAGTGTTCGTTTCGTTAGCATGCAAACAAAGAACGTTGACAGTCGGACAAAATTCGATTTGTAATTCAGGCTTTGGCCTGATCAAATAAGTTAGGATATGTTTTGAGCTCTTACAAGTTCAAGAGATCTATTCTCATTTCAAATCAAATCAAATCAAATATGGTTTTATTTCTCCTTCAACAAATACAATATGTATAACGGTATATTCGTATGAAATACAAAATAAACAAAAAAAAAAAAAACCGTATACAAACTATTTAATACAAAATATAGTAAGAGAACAAAAATTCCTCACATGGGCCTTACGCCTGTGTGTGAAGAAGAGTCCGCATCATAATTACATAAGAGAAGAATAATAATTATAAAGGAATAAAAAATCTGTGTTGAAAAAGAAATATTACTATAAGCTAAAAGTAAAAAAAAAAAAACGGCGGGGAACATAAAAAAGAAATGCTTCTGGAAGCAGGAAGGGTCCCCCATCCATCAAACACGCGAATTATGGGCACAACTGGGAATAAGTGATAATTAAAATGTGGTTGAGATTGAATCAATGATAACTTGTGTTTTGAACACAAACCTAACATATTTTTTTATAAATAAATATTATGGGAAGTAAGTAGAGATCCATAAGTGGCCTTTCTATAAGCAAGAGCATTTCATCGTTGTCAGTAGTCAATAAGTCGATAGAATAAAAATGTTGAAAAAATTTAAATATAAATGCTTTTACAATGCTAGTACAATAGAGACAAATACAACAGTCACACGCTAATAATAAGTTATCCCAAAAAAAAAACACCAGCAAGGATAAAAACAAAGCTTCCTCCAACAATGTTCCTTGGTAGCTAAATAGTAACTTAGTTTATTGTCTTAGTTATAGGTTATAAGTTATAGGTTATTAGGTTATAGGTTATAGGTTATTAGTTATAGTAAAATAGTTTATTGTCTTATAGCTGGCATTAGAAAAATCAATAAATGCTCATACAAAATAGATTGTTATTGTCAACATCAATCATGTAAGTAGTCTACTGCACGATAATAGAGATAATACCTGCAGATTGAACGATAAAGATTTGTTAGGTAAATCTATATCGCCCTGAGTCTATGAGCCTTCTAACTCTTTGCAGTACTAGTATCCGAAGAATATTAAGCCTATTTACTGATCTATTGACGATTGTCAATCTTAAACCTTCATAACGTGAAGAAAACGACAGAGTTAGACCCTTATAGCTGTGACACATGTAACTAAACTCATTATAGCGATAATCCATGCTTTGTGATTTCCAGTGAAAACAAAAAGTGTTTCAACAATAGTTACTTTGTGGACATCCCATGTTTAAAAGCGAGTCATAGCTTGGCAGGTCTTTTGAATGAAAGAAGCTCTAAAATTCTTGACCCTCACGAACTGCGTTATCGGCAATCTTGACATTAATGTTTTAGTTGTTACATGAGTACATACAATCGTTTTTTTCCTACTTCATTTGAGTTTAAAGTATAGAAGTTTCACTGGACTAAAGCACCCTGGGAAAGGGTTCGGAGGAATCAAAAATCATGCTTCAAATTCCAAATTTTACATGAAAAAAATTCACAGAATGCCTTTAGTTTTTTTGAATGAAGTCATCTCTGAAATTCTATTTAATGTTTGTGTCACATTTTTCAAGAATATGTACACAAATTAAAATCACGCATTTCTAGCATGTGTCACAATCTATGGGGGATAAAAGGGATGTAGCCTCCCGGAAATTCTCAAATTCCCGAAAACATAAGCTTTATTTGAGGACGAAAACCTTTTTTTTGGTGATATCCAAACTTTTTCTCAGTTTGATATCCCACGGAAAAAAATTCTGGATTCGTCCTTATTCCTAGTGCTCTATAATCCTCCATAATGTCTCATCTCTCAGAAAAAATAATGTAGTTCTTTCTTTATTCATATGTTTTTCTCCCTTTTCTAATTCTTTCTTCCAATTTGTTTCTACTCAATTCATCTGGACACTTTCTACTAATTTAATTACTTGCTCCTTGCTATTGCGCCCTTTGATGCTTTTAATCTCATCAATCTCAACTTCATCATCATTCTCTTTTCTTTTTTTTTCTTTTCTATTTCATAAGTCCATTGTACAATTTGTTTCCCAGTTATTCATTTTTATTTTCACTTCTTTTTTTGCTACATACATTTCATGAGTTATGTTTTATCATTAGCAAATATATTTTTTTTTCTTTTAATTAATCTTTTTAGTTTATTTCAACTATAATTACTTAATGTAATGTAATATTTTATATTTTAGGTTATATTTATTAGTGTTTGCCATAGGTCTTACTAGACCTGGCAACGTAAGATGTTATAAATAAATATCAAATAATGTCTCATCTCTCAGAAAAAATAATGTAGTTCCAAAGTAGCTTACAGCTTCAAACACAGCATCATTG
Source organism: Conomelus anceps (assembly GCA_948455865.1). Lineage (NCBI taxonomy): Eukaryota > Metazoa > Arthropoda > Insecta > Hemiptera > Delphacidae > Conomelus > Conomelus anceps. The sequence goes on from OX418216.1 coordinate 28,554,291, forward strand.
TTTTAAATAAAGAGCACTTATTGTGAAATTTGTCATTGAAAGCCGGATTGTGGACTGAATTTTGCCTTGATTCACAATTTTCAAAGGATACAGAATCCTGCAATAATTTTCTGTTGACAATGAAGAACAACGGAGACTCGTTTGTCAATCAAAATAATTTCGGTAAGACTCGTGCATGTCTAAAATTGATATTCCAATTTTATTGTTCACCTTGAACCTTATTCGCGTTATTTGTTGAGGAGATATGGCGGCTGATTATAAATTGTCCTGTTTGTCAGTCAATTATTCGAGTTGGAATCCGTTAGATTTCGCAACTTAACCTTATTACTTCTTTTTTACTGTCTTTCGTTCGCATTGAGCTATTAAGCAGCGGCCTCCGTTAGAGCGCCATCATTGCCGTTATGTATATGAAGAATTTTACATTCTCTTATTAACTGACACATGACACATCAACTACTATGAAAAATCAAGCTATGAAATGTCTGCAAAAAAACAATATGGTCACGTTCACAATAAAGTAAATCATCAAAAGAGGCAAAATCGTCTTTATAAAAATAATAGATGACTATTCATTAAGATTTCAAAGTCATAGCGGCATAACGATATTCAACTAAATTGTCTCTTTCAAACCCACAAAATAGCCCACTTATAGATTTCAAAGTATGAAACTCTTTCATGTAAACATTCCCAACATTTAAAATGATCCAAAAAAGGTGACAATAATGAAAAATACATTTAAATGCAGGGTATTCTCGATGATTTTTTCAACATTTTTTTAATAGTAGCATGCATTTGATATGCTATCAATTTTTTTATCTTAGACATTATCGCAGTCCAATGTGTGCAATGAGGTACAATCAATCAAGATTATACTATGGGAATTTCCTTGCTCTCTTACTATTTGTATTATTTTGATAGTGCTCATGAACTCAATAATAATTTATATAAATAGGGAAAATCAATTCTGTAATTGGGGTCATAACTAATGAAAATAAATGAAAAAATAATTAATTTCCATATCAATTGCTACATACAAAAACATACCAATTCATAGAAACATTGTTAAAACATACCACAACAAAATCAATATGACTATATACTTTAGTCAGTACCAGTAGTATAAACTAGGATAACACCACATTCATCACATTAGCTCTTTGATGATCCTCCGTTGAAATTGATAAAAAAGGAGATTTTATTTAGGTCACCAAATAATACTATATTTTTGTACTAAGAGCCAGTCCCATCTATCACTCCCACTGAGTTAAGAAAAGGTAACTGCTGTAATAGCATTATACTGAACGCTGTATCTCTTTTTCAGGGGCCAGTACTCTCAATGATAGTTCTCGCAAAAATGCGTTGATAACATTTAAAAAATATATAAATGTATTTCTAAGTCTCACAATATTACATCCTTTTCCATGTTCATGGAATAATGTAATTCAACGTGGGTTGATAAGAACCATGTCTTTGAGCATGTGAGCTACTCCATTAATAGGTGAAAAAATTATTTGTGTTCCGTGAGAGGACAGAGCTGGGTGATTTCACAAGTTGTGTCACAGGGCTTATTAGCCGGGCTCCGCTGGGCCCGATTGTGCAATCCACCTTGAGTGAGGTATACCTCTAGATAACACATGGCTTCGTTCTGTGATAACCTCTACATTCGCTCGAAGCAAAATATTTGATTACCTTCTCATATTCAACATACCCGAGAAATTACGAATTATTCACTTCGATTTTACGATTGACAAATACCGTACAGAATTCATTGTGCGCCTATGAATTGATAGCATGCAAAAACCAAATGCTCAACATTAGCTTGGTGTCTGAAAATTCTATTCATGGCCAAGAACCAACAGAATACATTGTATTGATTATGTTGTTGGTATCATAAAGTAATTTATCCATTTCTATCTATGACAGTACTATTAAAAAATTACAATTGATGGTGATTATCATACCCAATAACCTCTCAGTGAGTTTCCTCAATTTCTCCAGCTATTATCACATTTGTTCCACACTCTTTGTTGACAAAGATTCTCCTATCAATATTAATGTAGGCCATGCAATACAAACTTTCTCCCTACATTATTAAGGATTATCGGGATATCTTCTACCGTAGATCAATGATTTTTTTCATATTGCTATTTGAATAGCTATATTGAATATTTTTTGCAGTAGGCAGTGATGCAACTAATTCATAAATTAGCCGAAAGGAAAACTCTCTTCACTTTTCAGAATTTTCCTAACAGAAAACATTCTCATTTAAGTCATATTGATTAGAAAACTTTCTGGTTACCGTGGTACTGAGTACAGAGAACGAAACCCTATAAAATTAAACAGCAGCCCAACTCAAATTTTTAAAGCTCTATCAGTTTGAAAAAATCTTCAGATTCCTGTGAATTATTAATAATCAAAGAAAATCATTATCAAAGAATGAATGATGCACTGATCATCAATAGGAATTATAATTAATATTGTTATCCAGGGATATACAACGTTACAAAAAGTTGCTGAAAAACGTCATTGTTTTTTGTTTGCTCTCAGCCTGTTACATTATTTGTCTGGCTCAGTTGGATAAAACCTTTCTGAAAAAAAATTATAGCAATAACAAACAGGGAATAAATGATGAAATTTTTTTCGAGTCCACAATTCTGTGAACGCAAGTGCATTCATTTGATTGGGTTCAGCACTCGTATTTTCATTCCAATTCCAGTTGGCTGATTTTAACTAAAGATTTTTTTCAAATGTGTGCAACTTTGTTGCATTGTAGGCTGCAATTTTCGTCCACTATTGGCAACGGCAAGAGCCCGATAAATGGGTGTGGGGTGGGGTCGTTGATGAAGAGGGGAATAGGGGTGCTTTGCCCGGGGGTTGCAATCATTGCACCCGATAAAGGGATGACGCAATTTGAGGGGGGTAGAGCGCGGCGGGTGGTGGGGAGAGAAAACATGTTGCGCAACATATGATCCATACTCAGTTGCGTTGCTTCAAGGAGCACCACGTACTTGAAGTCATATTACTATAATAACACAGTTCAAAAGAAGGTTAGTTCTCTATTGAGAAATAACGAGATGTTCAATTGAATGGAAACTCCTTTTTACAATCGATTTCGCTTGTGACGATAATGTTTTCCAATAATAGAATAATCATCGAACATATTTCTGATATATTGAATCTTTCAATGAAAGAAAGAGTGAGAAAATTGAAGAAATAATTTAGTACAAGTACGGTATATATATGATATGGCCTATAATATATTCATAAGTTGAGAAATTAATGTAAATTACGAAATTGAACAATATTTGAGAAGACTCATTTCCCTATTATATGAGATTATAATTTATATTCACTCATAACTATTTAACTCACATAACCCTCTGTAATGTGATCGATCAGCCAAATGGTGTGATTTGATTATTTATAAACCGAGGAGAAAATAAATACGGAAATGATCATTTTAATTCGCAGATGATAAAAAATAATATTTTCCATTAGTATTCAATCAATCTGAAAATTATGAAGTATTTAAAATATTCCAATATTATGAAATCTGTATTCAAATTCAAAGGAATAAATATTATTTCAAACAGATTATCAAGTAACATTGTTCAATAGTTCAAATTCTAATTATTAGGCCACTCTGTTATAAACTGCTATAAACAACTGGCAAAGTGTGCAACTTGCAGCCCGTGCATCTTGCAACTTGCATTTGTGTAACTTAATCGCATTAATGGGAATGAAATATTGTGTGAATTTCCAATCTCAGAAAGAACTTATCTCTTATTTCAGTTTAACTTCAACTACGAAATTTTCTATTGTTTCAGATCGCCATCTGCATTGCTGCCCTCCTCAGCATGGTTTCAGCACAAGGATTTGATTACCTTGGCGGTTACTTCTCACAAGCCCTCCAGAGAGACCAAAGAGCAAACAGAGGTACGATTGATTCCCATATCAAAATACCGTGGTTAAAAACGTCCTATAAAATAATTACATACAAGAGATAAGAGAAATATATAGTGTGAATATAACAATAAATACAATAATAAAGCATAAAGTTTCTTACAATCAAACCATATTAACGAACAAATTGAATTTATCGATGTGAAAATTTAATAAAATTTTTCGTATTATAAACTAATTACGTAATAGAAATAAGAGATATATTGTGTAAATAGAACATTGAATACAATACTGCATAGAGATGCTTAAGAATCAGACCATAAAAAAAGCGAATAGACCAATCTATCATTGTGAAAACTTGATATAATTATTTACATTTTAAACTAATTTCATGGCAGAAATAAGAGATATACATTGTGAATAGAACAATAAATACAACTAAACATCAATACCAACACAAATAAACATCAACTAAGCATCTCTACAAAGAGATGCTTACAATCAGGAAATAGCGGAAAGAACAATCTATCAATGTCAAAATTTCAGACTGTCTTTGGTTTTTGATCATACAAATTTATCCGAAGTTTCTTTTACTGGATATTATCAGAGTATTGAAATGTTATCGATTGCCGTGACAATTTTTTCACAAACCATTTTGTGAAATATGGGGGATCAAAATTGAAATTTCTTGATTTTTTGCGGCAATTGATCTTACCTACGAGTAACTTTAAACTTTCAATAATTTATTCATAGCTTAGACACATTGGGGAATGACATATTTCCATTCGAATCGAACTATTTGAAAAACTTAAAATTTATTGAAACTTTCAAAACTTTATTTTGAAAAACTAATTGTTTGATTGAAATAAAGAATTTGTAATTTTATTCTCCAATTTGTCTTTATACAAATAATATCAAAAGTTTAGAATAACTCGTGAGATTAATTGCCTCCAAAACCCAACAAATTCCAACTTTGAACTCCTAATTCACAGAAGAATTGGTTCAGTTTTTTCTCATAGCAATAGATAACATTTTAATAACTTCACATCCAATACAAAAAAAAGTTCATTATTTTATTTATCTATTTGGAAACGCGGGTTTTGTTTTTGTTTTGAATAATGGCTTAATTATTGCGCCGTCTGCTGCTGCACTCTTCCGGTCGAAGGTGGAAGTAAGCAGGCAGGGGTAGATTATGAATCAGATCAGTGTTCGTTCGTTTTGCGAGTTGAGATCGGTAATTGAATGAAGAAGGCAGGAACAAGTTGGTTTTGTTTCGATTGTGTATTTCTTCAGTAATAAATTACTTTATGTGAGTTCGTGGTCACATATAATTAATTCATTTGCATTTTCCCAAGTTGGGGAAAATTCGATGAAGATCGCTTTCGTTAGTTTTATAATTATTATTTATGCTAAACTATCCACTCGGTGGTCGTGAGTGTAAGTTTCAGTTATTTTTTGTGTTATTTTATGAGCGATTGTTCGCTCATGAACTCAGAGTTATATTCAAGTGCAAACTAGCAGTGATAATTAATATAAGAAAGTCTTATTAATTGAAATATCATCCCGTATTTGTCGGAAACCATATAAGTATCTCACGGGAAATTCTACATCGGAGTAGCACGGATACAAGGAGACAGCCAAGCAGGAGTTCGGATGACACATAGCCTAATAGCTGAGTATACCTGTCTCAATCCTTTCTCAAATTCCTATACCTCAGATCCATCCAAAACCCTGAGAATCAGTATTGGTCTGAGCTTCGACAGAACGCTAAAAGGGTGAGTGAATTTTTCATTGTATTCTGTGTTTTTCGATGTAATTTATTTTCTAGTGAGATGCATAAAATTTCTTAAATTATTCAAAATATCTATACAGTCCACTGCTCTAAATTCTGGCGCTACCATTTTGGTCCTCCGGGCCGGATCATTATATCCAGCTTAGTTTTTTTCGAATTTTGTAAATTGTTTAATGCTAGATTTGCACTGTACAATTCTGAGTTCAGATTGTCGTAGTCATGTCGATGTTGGAGTAAGTTAGTCATGTCAGCAATTGTCTGCTGCAATGAGCTTGCTTCATTCATGTCTGTCTGCTATTGCGTTGCAACTATTGTTTGTTGCCGATAAGCTATCTGTTCGTCTAATTGAAAAACAAGTTTCTAGAATCGTTTTTCTATTCTATTGGAAATAAAATCAATTCACAATGGATTCAGACTTAAAGCTGTCTTCGTCAGCTGAGAAATCGTTACGAATAAATAGAGCAAAATTAGTTCAATTATTCCAACGAATTCAAAGAACCTATGATCTTATAAAAGATGTATCGAATAGTAAAATTGCTCAACAATTCTTAACATTACATAGATTGATTCCTAATACAGTAATAGAATATGATAAGACTGAGCTTCTTATCAATGAGTTAGAGCTAAGTTTGAATGATAAATTTACGCCTACTTTCAATGATAGTTATTTGGATTTGGTATCGAGAATTTATGAAACAGCTGAAACTCTTAAAAGGAAAGCAGAACCTGTTGTGTCAGCACAATCGGCGCAGACAACTCCTACATGTTCAAATGAAATGCTATTACCAAAAATTGAGTTAACAAAATTCAGTGGTCGTCAGTCTGATTGGGCTGTTTTCTATGAATTATTCAAAACACTCGTTCATGAAAATAAATTATTGTCTGAACAACAGAAAATTCAGATTCTAACATCAAAACTTACAGGGGACGCATCGAGTATTTGTAGGCATCTACCTACCGTAGCTGCAAATTATAGTATAATTTGGAATGCTCTAGTTAATCGCTATAATAATCCAAGGGCACAGTTGGAGTACTATTTAGATGAAATTTTTCAATTTAAAGGGCTCAAGGTAGAATCCAGGGAAGGTTTGGCTTCAGTATTGGATAAATTTTGTAACTCTATTACCGCTGTAAAAAGACTGAAAAATGATGGACTTGTCGATGCTATATTTTTGCATTTTGGTTTAAAAATTCTTGATCCTGTAACACGTAGAGAATTCGAAAACGCTCACAGGAATACAGAGTTTCCAACTTACCAAGAATTTGTGAGTTTCATTGAAAAACAACTCAGATCACTGCCAATTGACAAAAATAAGGGTGATAATTTTCATTCTAACAGTGGAAAACAGGGAAAGGTCCCATCAAACTTTAAGAATTTTGCAATCCATTCGGGAGATAATGTTAGTGATAGTCGTGGGAAATCTCAGTGCCCAATTTGTAAGGGAAGTAAACATAAGTTGACAGAGTGTGAGTCTTTCTTAAAACTTTCGCCATGGGACAGATTTCGACTTATAAAAGATAAGTCTCATTGTTTGAAGTGTTTAATGGGAAATCATTCAGCTCGTGACTGCAAGACTAATGTAAACTGCACGCAGTGCAAAAAACTGCATCACACTTTGTTACATTTTAATTTTCAAAATAAATCAACTGAAGAGGGTGGTGTTAGTTGTTGTTCTAAATTGGTTATGAATGAACCCGAAAATAAGAATACAACCGTTTTGTTGTCAACTGCTGTTGTTCTTGTAAAAAATAAGAGAGGGCAGGAATGTCGCCTGCGTCTGCTGATCGACTCTGGTAGTGAGAAAAATTTTGTGACTGCGCGTGCGTGCAAACGTCTAGGCTTGTCTGTTAGACCACTGGTTTCAACTGTCACTGGGTTCGGAGGTCACTCTAGTCAAGTTCAAGGCCGTACAGCGTTTACATTCTATTCTCATGTTGACAATAAATTTTCGTTCGCCGTTGATGCTTTGGTAGTGGAAAAAATAATTGACAGATTACCATCTGGTGAAGTGGATATGTCTAAGTTGTCATATTTGAAAACGTTGAAGTTGGCTGATGATAAATTCTTTATTCCTGGAAAATTAGATGGTATTCTGGGTGCCGAATTCTTTCCCGATTTAATAGATAACTACCAATCTCATCAAAGGGTAGGATTAGTCAAATTGGTCGACAGTAAGTTGGGTTGTATTGTCATGGGTCGCGCCCCAGTTTTGGATTCGTCACAGGATAATCATTCTGATAGTTGTTTGCTCGCTTGTAATCCATCTTTGAATGACTTGATTCAAAAATTTTGGGAGGTTGAAGATTGTCCTAAATCGGGGAATAATCTTACTTCTGAGGAATTGGATTGTGAAAATAAATTTCAGTCGTCAGTTCGTCGTTTAGAATCTGGTCGTTTCATCGTATCTTTGCCGTTTAAAGAATCAGCTGATTGTCTGGGTGATTCATATTCTATGGCTAAACGGAGACTGTTGAATTTGGAAAAACGTCTCGCTCGTTCGGAGGATACTAGGATTGCATACCACGAAATAATGTTGGATTATTTACGCCAGGGCCACATGACGCTAATTAAAGATCAGGAAAATAAACAAGGTTATTATATTCCTCATCACGCAATCGTCAAGGCGCGGAGTACGAGTACACCTTTGAGGATTGTTTATGACGCTAGCGCAAAAACCACGAGTGGGTGGTCATTAAATTCCATCTTGCATATAGGCCAAAAGCTGCAGACTGATATTTTCGTATTATTAATAAACTTTCGACTGTTTTCCGTCGCAGTTACAGCCGATTTGAAACAGATGTATCGTCAAATATTTGTGGGTGAATCAAGCCGTAATTTTCAGCGGATTCTATGGAGATTTTCGTCAGAGGATCCTGTTGAAATGTATGAAATAAATTGTGTCGTATTCGGTATCACTTCCTCCCCATACTTGGCTTTGCGAACTATTCATCAGTTGGTTAAAGAGGAGGGCGAAAATTTTCCGGACGCTGAAGCGCGCATTCCACAGGATATGTTCATGGACGATCTTGTAACGTCTGTTCCTACCATAAGTGATGCTAGTAGATTGTGTAGTCAGGCAAAAGAATTATTTAAAGCTGGTGGTTTTGAATTGACTAAATTTGCTTCTAATTCGGTGGAATTGATGTCGGGTTTCGCAGATAAGGAAAAGTCATCGTTGTCTAAGGAATTTGATAGTGAAAATTCATTAGCCATATTAGGTTTGGAATGGCAACCGTTTATCGATTCGTTTCGTTTTTTCGTCACACAAGACCACTCTATTGCTACCAAACGGAATATATTGTCTACTGTTGCGCGAATTTTCGATCCACTAGGGCTGTTGGCGCCGTTAACATTGTTCTTGAAATGTCTGATACAAGAATTATGGCGTATTGGTTCAGATTGGGATGAGGAACCACCTAATTCTATTGCATCTCAGTGGGAGATATGTAAAAGAGAGTTTCAATTTTTATCGAATCTGTCTATTCCTCGTCATTTGGGAGTGTTTATTGATTCGATGATCACGTTGATTGGCTTCTGTGATGCAAGTGAATCCGGTTATGGAGCTGTAATTTACTTAAAATCACAAGAGGTGGATCGTGGTTCACCGACGATAGCGCTGTTGTGTGGAAAATCCAGGGTTGCACCGAGTAAAACTATATCAATACCGAGATTGGAATTGTGCGCAGCTCTTCTCCTGGTTAATCTACTTGAGTCTGTTGTCTCAGTCCTTGATCTTCGTTGTAAAATCGTCCGCATAGTTGCTTTTTCGGATTCAACTGTGACTCTCTGCTGGATTAGAGGTTCGCCGTCGCGATGGCAAACGTTTGTTGCCAATCGAGTTACGAAAATTCAAAGCTCACGCATCGATTGTTGGATGCATGTTTCGGGCGAAGAAAACCCAGCCGACTGTGTATCGCGTGGTTTAACACCACTAAAGCTTATTAATCACAAGTTGTGGTGGACAGGGCCCACCTGGTTGACTTTGGAGGAAGATCGTTGGCCTGTCAAAGTCGAATTTGAAGAAATAGAGTGTCCACCTGAAACAAAATCTTCTAAAGTTATCACGGTTGTTCAATCAGAAAGCGCCACTGATAATGTAATATATAATTTGATTGAAAGGTGCTCGGATTATCAACGTTTGTTGCGTATCGTTGTCATAGTATTGAAAATGTTGCGAATATTACCGAAAGCAGGTGAACTGGATTTCGATGTAGCGGAGAAATATTTGTGTAGAGTCATACAAAGAATTCATTTTTCACATGAGCTCAATGAATTAAAGAAAGGAAAAGATTGTGTATCCAAATTCCAGCGTTTGTCACCGTTTCTAGATAATGATCTAATTCGTGTTGGTGGTCGTTTAAGGAATTCAGATATGGAATTTGACAGTTGTCACCCAATTGTCCTGCCTAAGAGTGATCCTTTCATCACACTTCTAATTGATTATTATCATAGAAAGAATTGCCACGCTGGCCCTCGTCTATTGGTGTCGTTGATAAGGCAGAAGTTCTGGATTTTTTCTGCTCGTGTTATCATTCGAAGTCGTATTCGAAAATGTAATAGGTGTTTCCGATGTCGTCCTAGTGTAATACCCCCCAAAATGGGTGATTTGCCGTCATGTAGGGTATCCCAGTGTAAACCGTTCGAACAGTGTGGGGTCGATTACGGTGGTCCTGTACGCATTACAATGGTCCGACCCCGAAATCCAATTATTCTTAAAGCATACATCTGTCTGTTTGTTTGTATGTCAACGAAAGCTGTCCATATAGAGCTGGTTTCCGATTTATCCACGCCTATGTTTCTATCAGCGTTTCGCCGGTTTTTGTCTCGCCGCGGACCTTGTCGCGTGATTTATTCAGATAACGGAACGAATTTTGTTGGTGCGCATGCACAGCTAGTGCAGTTGTCGCGATTGTTGGATTCGTCTGAATTTCAAAATACTGTTATCAACGAGTTGGCTGATTATCGAGTCGATTGGAAATTCATTCCCGCTGCCTCCCCAAATTTCGGTGGGATTTGGGAGTCGAACATTAAATCTGTAAAATCACATTTGATTAAGGTGATTGGCACTCAATTATTGACTTATGAAGAGATGAATACGGTGATGGTTCAAGTGGAAGCGGTATTGAATTCTCGCCCGTTGTGTCCATTGAGTGACGATCCAAACGAGCCGCTCGCTTTAACGCCGGCTCATTTCTTGAAGTTAACACCTTTAACGGCTTTTCCAATGAAAGATGTGACAGACATCCCAGTCAATCGTCTTACACGTTACGAACTTGTGGACCAACTCGTTCAATCGTTCTGGAATAGATGGAGGAAAGAATACCTCCATGAACTACAAGTACGTGGAAAGTGGTCCAAATCGTCACCACCTCTCACAGTTGGAACGGTTGTGATTGTGGATCAACCGAACCTCCCTCCATTGAAGTGGCCGCTAGGAATCATTGAGGAAGTGTTTCCTGGAGCCGATGGTGTCATACGAGTGGCGATTGTACGTTTGGTCACTGGTCGTTTCAAACGACCTGTTACCAAATTGTTTCCGTTGCCAACCCAATAAATTGTTGAACCCCAATTTTTTCTTTTTTTTGTTTGTTTTTTGGTTGTTTAGTTTTTCTTTTTTTGAAGTTTTTTGTTGCCTAGTCTCGGCTGAAAACTATGTTTCAGGGTTGGGGGAATGGAAACGCGGGTTTTGTTTTTGTTTTGAATAATGGCTTAATTATTGCGCCGTCTGCTGCTGCACTCTTCCGGTCGAAGGTGGAAGTAAGCAGGCAGGGGTAGATTATGAATCAGATCAGTGTTCGTTCGTTTTGCGAGTTGAGATCGGTAATTGAATGAAGAAGGCAGGAACAAGTTGGTTTTGTTTCGATTGTGTATTTCTTCAGTAATAAATTACTTTATGTGAGTTCGTGGTCACATATAATTAATTCATTTGCATTTTCCCAAGTTGGGGAAAATTCGATGAAGATCGCTTTCGTTAGTTTTATAATTATTATTTATGCTAAACTATCCACTCGGTGGTCGTGAGTGTAAGTTTCAGTTATTTTTTGTGTTATTTTATGAGCGATTGTTCGCTCATGAACTCAGAGTTATATTCAAGTGCAAACTAGCAGTGATAATTAATATAAGAAAGTCTTATTAATTGAAATATCATCCCGTATTTGTCGGAAACCATATAAGTATCTCACGGGAAATTCTACATCGGAGTAGCACGGATACAAGGAGACAGCCAAGCAGGAGTTCGGATGACACATAGCCTAATAGCTGAGTATACCTGTCTCAATCCTTTCTCAAATTCCTATACCTCAGATCCATCCAAAACCCTGAGAATCAGTATTGGTCTGAGCTTCGACAGAACGCTAAAAGGGTGAGTGAATTTTTCATTGTATTCTGTGTTTTTCGATGTAATTTATTTTCTAGTGAGATGCATAAAATTTCTTAAATTATTCAAAATATCTATACAGTCCACTGCTCTAAATTCTGGCGCTACCACTATTTATTACAAAACACAATCAAGTAAAGATACAACAGGCACAGTCCACTATTGCTTTCTTTACAAATTTACAATTAAAAATTCCAAATTTTAGGTTATGACCAAGTTCAAGTAGAAATTTCACTTTGAAGAACAAAATTCTTGACCAAAAACCCTGCGGACAGCCTTAATAAATTTTTTTATCAATGAGAACACTACTAGTATTGTTACTATTGAATTAATTTGCATCGTAAATAATAATCATGAAAGACGATTGATAGTCTGGCACATGCGTGACTTCCTTTGTGGCTGAACGAAAGGGTTTCTGTTTCTTCCGCCTTTATCTGTGGTTGTCGTCCGATAATAATTACCGAAGGCCAGCATAAAAAGAAACGACAAAGACCACGACAAATTGTGGCCCACTACAAAGCCGGTCTATGACGAAAGCCAGCAGCGAATTGAGGAAGAAGAGTCGTCCTGACCAGGTGCAGTGAGGAAGCGGGTCAACTCGCTCGTGCCTTCTCCGGTGGAACAGCTGCTTACCGCATTCCGCTCAGTCTACGACTGACCTTAAACTTCGCCAAGGTCATTTATTACACAACCGGTCCGGATATTTACGCGGCCGGCTCCACTGTCAATGCTGTCGGCAATTTCGATCTATTTATAAATATTCGATAGAAATGAAAGTGCACTGGCCCTTGCATACATTACTATAGTAGATTGTTTGGATTTGAAATTCGAGGATGCAGTGGTAACGTGATTTAAATAGTGAAATTATTAAAGAAAAAATGAAAGTATGACTGAAAAAATAAAAGAACTGAATAAAGAAATTTAAGGATGGAGAGACGGTGGATCAGACACTTGCGGATAGTTTCTTGTGTTACAAAGATAGATGAAACAAGGAAGGAAAGGAAAAAGGTGTTTAAATGTGACTTTTGTAAGTCCCGATCACAAAAACAATCAGTCAATGTTTTGTCTCATTCACAGTGAAATATTCTGTCGACTCGTGTTTCGATTCGACTCTGAATCGTTTGGTCTCCTGTTCTTCCAGGAATATGTTTGTATTGATTATTAGGTCATCCAGCTATTGCATTCAATATACTGTATAATTAATAGCTTTTAAAAAGAATCTCAGGCTGGACTTTTCTGAAAAAAGTTTCTCTGAATTCTCTTCTTGACCAAAATAGTACGGAAATCCTGTAGGGATTTTTGTACACATTTGTTAGGCTAATATAGAATGATATCCATGAAAGGCAAAGTATGGCTTACAAAATGATGAAAATCAATTCTAGAAGCAAAGCTGAAAAAACACAAACAATATTATGAACCAATGGAAATCATCGATTTACTTTCTTTACTAGAATATTCATCTGATGAAGCAAACAGCTAAAAAATCGCTTATCAAAATTGTAACAAAACAATGCACTGAAAACTTTAAACGTTAAATTAGCAATACATTTGAGAATATTTTGAATTATTTCACCTTTGAATAAACTCAAACGGTTGTATTGAACAGTATTGTATGGTGATGAGTAAGTAGTGAGTCAACACGGTCAAACTGACTGATCTCTTCAATATAGGGTTATGTTTTAATAACATTGTGCTGGGGGAATCTTTGCTCCCGTTTCCCTAAAGGATCCCCTTTGTAGTTCCCCTTCAATAGTTCTTTGTCGGCGTGATGCAACGAATTGGTGTGCCTGCCTGGGGGATATACCAGTTCTTTAATAACGGTAATGTATTAGTTCTCTTGTTCATCGGTCTGAAAGGGTTACAATTTTTCAACCCTGTGAAATTTCATTCGCCTCTGTTGGCTGCACTGCTAAGCAGCATTGGAAAATTGATTAGGAGGCGTGACCTGAGCGTGGAATACGTCCTGCGCATTGGTTGCCAAGCGGGGAGCTGTGTGCCAACGTCCAATACGAAGTCACCATCTAGAACCCCCGACAGTCATCAAAGGGGAACCCCTTTTACCCACGAATGTATCCAATTATCTCTCTCTCACTACGCCATCTGCCTCTCCAATATTCTGTATGTGCACATACGCAAACACCCTCAAACAAAACACACACACATATATACGAAGGGAAAGGGAAAGTGACAAATAGAAGAACGTGTGATGTGTTACATAGGTATGTGACAGTTTTAGAGAGAAATATATAGATGGAAAGACGAAAGGAGAACAGAGTGTGTTTAGTTGTACAGTCATTGGGAGAAAGAGAATGACGTGGAGAGGAAATATGTGATGTATAGGGGGAATTGAGAGCCATGAAAGAGACGAATGGATAGATAGACACAAACATGGAATGGTGAACAGGACGTTAGCACCCTCTGCCAAGCCACTATGGCCGACACTTTCGAAAAATTAAAATTGGGAAACTCCCATATTGTTGTTGATGATGTAGACAGTAATGGGAACCAGTTCATAACACCCATGTATATTACACTAGCCTCCAGCATCCAGCCTCGCAAATTAAGTACTCATACTGTACTGAACAAAAAGGTTGATCAACCATGGAGCCCCCTTGGCTAATCAATATTGACTCCTGAACATGGTATGTAACACTGATGGCAAATAACACTATTCAATGTTACATGGAGCGTACAGCTCCCCATAACATTTTGGAGAGAGTATAATTTTGATGTGTCTCCCCGAGTTAGATTATTAGGTTGACTGCAGCACCTTTGTTCCATTATGTAGCGAAAATCAGGCTAATAGTTGGATTATGAAGCACTTTCATTCGTCCATACTCTCATTCTATGAATTCTTGTGATGAAATTGAATGTGATAATTCCCGATACGACTACTGAAAGTTCATTTTCAAAAACTTTTGCTTGACTGATACTAAATGAGACATGTATTTGTTCTATTTGAGCTGTTTCTGAAATTATTTCTCTTATTAAATTATAGCTGTTTTGACTCAAACGTAATAATTACATCTGTTCCTACAATTCTAAAAAAATTTAAATAATTGTTATATGATCTATGGGAGAAGAATGAAGGAAAAAAGCAAAGTAGGCGCCATACCTAAAATAACATAGAATTTTAAGTTTTATGAGTCACTTTGAGGAAAATGCTATACCTATTGTTCTCTTTGTGCTATAAAGGAGTAGGCTAACCTCATCCACCGATTTTACCAACGGCTACCCTCATTCACCCACTTTACCAAATTTCTATGCTCTTGTATAAAGTAGGACTACAATGAACATTTTATACATATTTGAATAGTCAGCTTCAGATTCGAGAGATAGCCTCTAGTGAGAGATAGTAGAAACGTTTCCAGTATTTTTCGAATCCCTTACATTGGGGAACAGCTTATGTTCAGTAGATTAAATCCAGCAGATAGCCTCTAGTGTGAGGTATCGGTAGTATTTCTAGTTTGTTCTTGGGAGACAAACCTTTACAATATTTACATTCAGGGGAAGTTGAATAAAATATTATGTATCCTTCTTTGCCTTTGCCTTCCCTTCAATAACTTACTCCTTTTGATTTCTCTTGATTTTAGATGATGCTTTTTTCTCTTCTTCGAGACTACTTCTAGTATTCTATTCTAATCTAGTAGGCTATACTAATCTTCTTTTATTTTGAAATCAATATTGGGAACTCCATATTGATTTTTTAGTATTACAATTAAAATAATAGTATTTCAAATAAAACACAAATGCTTGAAAGCGATGACAGTATTGTTCATAGGATGCCTTAAAATATTCTGTATATGAAGGGTGAATTATCTGCTTCATTTGTGAATGATTACACACAACATTGTCTTGCTGTTTATTTTTACTTTCCATTTCCAACTATTTGAGGAAGACGTGGTAAAATGTTTTCCGATTCTAACTTTGATCTCTCCAGTAGATATTAAAATTGAAGACTGAAAGTTTCAGTATTCTCTTTGTTGTAAGACTTACAGCCGCTGGTTCCACAAACGATGATTAGAGTTCGTTCATAAGACTCGTAAGAATCACTGATAGGAGATCAAAGTGTTGTGATCAACGTTCGCGCAACCTGCTGACAATATTTCTCAAAAATTCGATTACTTTCTCAATTTACGTCATATCATTATTTACATATATATATATATAACTCAAACACGATTTCCCTTTACTTTCAGGGCTAGTCAATCAATCGGAAGCAACGTTGCCAATAGTTTGTAACGTAAACTAGCTATTATAACAATGAAAACAGTGTACTCGATAGACTTTATACATTTGTTATACATGAAGTAAACACTACAACGGGAATGAACTGT
Source organism: Conomelus anceps (assembly GCA_948455865.1). Classification (NCBI taxonomy): domain Eukaryota; kingdom Metazoa; phylum Arthropoda; class Insecta; order Hemiptera; family Delphacidae; genus Conomelus; species Conomelus anceps. The sequence continues at coordinate 28,570,700 of OX418216.1, forward strand.
ATTCGGTCACTGTGTATTTGCTTAATCTGGCAGCAATGGTGAACATTCCGATTGGACAATTTACCAAGCAGGCCAGAGCTAATCAGCAGTGAAAAACACTACAGGATTTTTCACTCTTACGTCTATTCTTCCTTTTCTTTTTCTATACTAATTTCCCCCTTTTTATGTATAAGTTTGTAACTATATTCAGGATAATAATATAATGTTTTTTTATGCTCCAGTGCGCGGACAGAAATTAATTTCTTTGCGTATCTTTTTTGCCATGAGGCTTTGTCTTTTGTTTGTACAATCTTTTCAAGAAACCTATTTGAATTTTTGTTGTATTTCTATACTGTTGATTTGCTTTTGAATGGCAAATATATTTCTATAATATTCTGTTCCACTTCAATCTCTTTGAACCATTGCTATTTTAGTCTGTTCTTTGAGCTATTTTTACACAATTTTGATGAATTTGCTTTGTTTGATTGTCAGCAGGACCCGTTCTGTTCCCCACCAACGCTCCAGGCACAGAGACCAGCGGAGTGCGTGTGGGCGCTTCTGGCTACGGATTTGTGCCTCCAGGAGGCGCCACCGGTCAGTTCTATTAGACACAGTAGCACACACATTATGTTCATAGCACTTTTCTACTTCCTAAACCGCACAACAACTCTAGCACAATCTGTAAGTAATGAACAAAATTATCTACTACAAACCGTCAAATGGTGAACTGAGCATCGCGCTTTGGTCTCTAATGCCTCTCACACTCTTCCTGCTTAGCTGGTGATCATGGTAAGAAACTAAACTGTAATATAGGTTTAACTTTTTTATTATAATCTCAATATTCAAATAACTCAATTCTAACAATAGATTTTACATAATTTGCTTTTCTCCCTAAATAACTCTATATTTAAGTTATCTTATAATAATCTCAACTCTATATCCTAAGAACTCTGTTCTAACAAAGATTTTTAATATTATTTATTTTTCCTTCTCTCTAAATAACTATTCACTCTCAACTCTTAACCCTTAAAGCGGAAATAACACTTTCTGGAATATAATATAGGTTTAAGTTATTTTGTAATAATCTCTACTTTTGTATTCTAATAACTCTGTTCTAATAATAAATGTTGTATAATTTTTCTTTCTCTCTAAGCAACTCATACACTCTCAACCCTTAAAGTGGAAACAACACTTTCCAAAATGTAAACTCAACTAAACTAGAATGGAATATGGGTTTAAATTACTGCATAATACTCTCAACTTTATATTCTAACAACTTTGTTCGAACAATAAATTCTATATAATTTTTCTTTCTCTCTAAATAAACTTTTTTCGCTATACATGGAAAGCGTTGATGTCCTTTACACTTTAAATAATTTATTTTCTCTTTACTTTCCATAATATGAAAGCCTTCGAACAACAAATGTTAAACTTAGTCTATATGCACCTCAAGGTGTATGACATGTATGTCCAACTGTGTAAAAACAACTCAAATTTTTTCCGAATGGCTGAAAGTTTTTGAACGCTCCAACTTTTTATTCAAAGATCACATAACAGCAGACTACTTAAAATATTAATAATAAAATCTCAATCAACTGGAGATTCATTGAACATCAAAATCAAAATATAAAATTTCTCCTTCGTGGTCTACACTTGTTACAAAACAAGCATGCATAGCTTTAAATAATTGTTTGAATTGAAAATACAAGGTCGGGTTGAGAAAAAACAGTTCGGTGGCTTGGTAGTAACATTTGATCATGCTATCATGTTTTCAATGAAAAGAAAAAATAACAGAATAAGAAATATCCAGCCAGTCATAAGTGGTTGATATACTGTATATGCTTCAAACATAAAGCTAATTTAAAATTATTTATTTTTGAATTTGTAGGTGGTGTAGGTGATGTTAACTGATGATATGGTATATGGATAGTGGGAATAGAATTTATGTGATGGTGAATGTCACAGTAACTATTTCCAACCATCACGAAAGGAACTGAAGGCTAGTCATTGCCGAAAGAATAGACTTCTTTTTGTCCAACTATAAATACTAATAAGAGCGGTTTTTTGTTCGATACAATTATTGGCACGACTATTGGCTTTGTCTGAGCCGGTAGCTGATTGTGGCAAAAACGAGAGCGAACAAAGAGATTTGCAGACAGTGGAAGGGGAAACAGATACAATTGCAGGGATTCGGATAGTAAAAATGCAGAAATTGAAACTTGCCCAGAAGCAAACGGCTATTTTTGATTGGCCGGAACCCAAGTTTCCAGTTTGAGATCAGTTGAAACCTTTCTTGCGCCTTTGGCAATTCGCTAGTAGCAGTAGCGCGGGATTAAGCTTAGTCTTGTCAAATTGATTCATTTTGGGTGTTTGTTTTTTTGTAGAGTGAGAAGGGGCTAGACTTTGTCTCAATGCTCTGCAATCACCATCTCCTTCCGTCTCACGTTCTGACCATGAAACTGCTTAGATTCTGACCTTGATAAGATCCGATCCACTTTCATTTTCAGTGTACCGTTCAGTTTCCTGCTGCTAACACGTGCAAATTTAATCCTATCGACATGCACTCCGATTAAAAACATCAAACATGCATTCTCTCCCACTGTTACCTGAATTGCACTAGCAAATTTGAAGTAATCTCTCATGAAAACATCGTGTTTAAAGGAGATAATCCATTGATTTTGATGTTGTAGTTCCATACTACATTTTCTCTTGATATTTAAACATGAATATGAAAATAAACTTTACTAGTGGATTCAACACGTACTAATTAGTGAGATGGCCATTTCGCATTGTAGGCTGGAGGCATACTGAACCAGTTTTTCTAAAACTACTATTAAAAACAGTTCATTAACTACTATTTCCAACCATCACGGATGGACCATTGATTTTTTTGCTCATCTTGAACTAACCATCAACAGAGATCTATAAATTTCAATATAATTATCTTCATGGTTAGTGAGTTATGCTTTTTATTACTGTTTCAGCTTGAGTTTTTCAGATGAGTTCATTTGTTTTCCATTAAATTTTATGTTTTACTGCATGCTCGACGATAAATGTTTTCGTAACACAACTTATATACTTGAAAAAGAATAGCCTACGTTTATTGAAAAACTAATTACGTATGAGACAATATCTCCAGCATTGTGTGTATTAACAAGCACTGAAGATGTAAAAAAATTACACTGAAGAACGTAGTCGATGACAAATTGAATTTCATTGATCGAGCCGCAAGAATTTACTAGAAAATAAACAAGTTCGAATAATTTAAAAGTATAAATGTTTTCTACATTCTAAATTCAGGAATGTTCATAAAAACGCCAAATCTTCAAATTAAGCCACTCACAGGTTCCAGCATAACAACGTTACATAGCATAACCTAATTTATCTCTTTTTAACTTCGTATGACATTTTAATCCCTATTTATTACTGGATCTGCTTAACTTTAGCTAGACCTTTGTGAAGTAAATATTCTATTAGTACAAAAACAAAATATTCAAGACAAATATATGTTGTTTTTTCTTTTCTTTTTAAAGATGAAGCCCACATCGGTCAAAGACCTGTGCGTGGGTAATGAGTAGGATGATGATGACTGATGGGTTATACCTACTAACAGTCTTAGGTGGGTTCCGAACCACCATTATAATTTATTTACAAAAATCATAAGGAAGCAAACAGGTTACAAACCCAAAATCAGTGAAAATAGATGGCATGTTGATTAAGTGATTGGAATTTCAAACAGAATTTAGGTCTATTGTTCTGAGTTGAATGTCATATTTGCTGGGGCATCAAAAAGCGAGCCAGTAGAAAGGAAAATTGGTTTCCAAGTCTGGACTGACCCATCCTACCAATTGTTTTCAAACACTGGTATACACCAAAACTGTGCCCCTAGGAGAGTGCAAGGCAAGCACTGATTACCCTCCAATTTTCCAAAAGCAGGGACAAAGACTTCCTATCACTCCTACTTCAAAGGAACTTTCCTCCAGATTTCTAAACAATTGACTTGCTCTCACAGTTAGTTCCCCAGGCGGAACTTTTACTGTCTGATGTACCTCAATCAATAGGGTTTGTAGTCCAGGAGTGTTTAACCACCGAATCTGGACAAAGGACTCAATTTGGCGCATTTAAATTGCACCTCCAATACACACAACACTGCCCTAAGAAGCTGCAAAGGATTTTTTGAAGATAGTTCATAAATATATATTCAATAGAAGCAATATAGGCTACACCTACTTTTTTAAAATATTTTTTGTGATCTCATCTATATACTAATACTAACTTATTAATCGTACAAATTCTATCGCAAGTGGAAACTTCCGTCATTACGGTAGTAAATAAGTTATTACGGACAACCATCAGTAATATATAGTCTACCAAATATTCAATAAATGCTATTGGTCAAAATGTCATATCACCGCCAGGATCCGAACCCGATCTGTGCTCAGTTTTAGTGAGAACATTCTCCACGACAATAAAAGACTCGGGTTCGAATCAGGGAAGTGGCATGATTTTTTGATTAATTGCGTTATCAAATTCTTGTGAAACTATTTGTTACTTTAGTCAATATCTGTAATGAAGGGTAGTCTCCAGTACAAAATTAATGAAATTACATGAGAATTCGTAAGTTGTTAATGTCTGTTTTAAGATTAATTGCAATCATGAAATGACATCCTACCATCAATATTTCTATCGCCCTTGACTCATTAAGATATTTTATGTTATGTGATGCGTTAATATCAATTTTGGATAGAGTACAAGCAATTCAGGTGGATAAAAATATAGATTAAAATAAGTCCCATCTTATGACCCATCCACAAGTAAAAATACTCTAATGCTCGTAGACAGACTCACGAAGATTCTTGCCTGCATTCTGAACGTTTTGCAAGATTTTCATCCAATTAATTAATTTTCAAGTTTAGTACCGATATCACTTTCGTTAGAAAGTAGTTTTATTCAGATGTAACAAAGTAAATGTGTATGGCTTTTATTTGTGGGAAGACCCTTACGGGTAGTTCTTCTCGCCACTTTAGTCATGTATTGGAAACATGGACCGACAATTTTAGGTGAGTTCCGAACCACCGGGAAGTGATTTTACAACAGAGAACATAGTCCTTTTTGCTGACCAATCCAATCAGTCACCCTAACAGAGAGAGCCCAGGAGAGCGTTGCTTATCTAATCTGATTGAACAGATACCTGCTACGGCTCACGGCTATCACTTCCCTCCAGATGTAATGCCTGGCTTTGTGGTTTCAAATTAATGTATGATCCTTATTCAACAGGCCCTGATAATATTATTAAATAACGAAACGTTGGTGACACAATTAGTCTTTGTATTGACGGATAGCCGAGGTTACACCCACGATATAATTATAATCACTGTTTATCATATCTCGAACTTTTCTTAAAGAATCTCTTTTCCAAGTAGTAGAATGCTCGTACTTGGGTATTTGCTACATTTAACAACTGCATTAATTTGTATAATAATTTTAAAGGAAATTCGTTACGAATGACGTTAACTTGATCTTCCAAATACTAATTGCTAAATGGCAGAAATTTGGATTTTGCAGTCGATACAGCTGGTATTGTGTGTCCTGAGCTGTCTAGTATAGTTGCCGGTGTCAGTCAGGCCTGTTGGGCTGTCACGCTTGGTCGATTGTGAGACCAATATGGCTCGTGCAGGAGCATGCGCGTCCCGTATTTATCTGTCACGCCCCAGTCGGCAAATTTGATTGGAATCCAGCAATAACGAGAGATTTACGAACATGCTCCAGAACAATACCCACAGCTGCTGTGGTTTGTTGAAACCTGATCAATTAAAATAATGGAAATACCATTTTCAAAGATAATCGTGAAAATTTGAATCCGAACAAGCGTTGTTAGTTGGATTTTTTTTGTGTTTGGAACACTAATGAATCAAATTCCGCATTTTCTTGACAAGGGTAACCTACTTTCACACGAGTTAACTTTATGTAGGCCTACACTTCACACTTCGGAAATATTTTCATTAGGATTTAATTGTTTACATTCTTATTTTGACATTGTGATTCAGGAAATTCCGTCGTTTTTTTCTCAACAATAGGCTATACTAATTGACATTTATACTTTTGTTTCGTAACTAAGTTATTTGTTTCAAGATGTATCAAGCATGTGCTGCATGAATACTATAGTTTTACAATTTATTTTGATGTAGGTAGCCTAGTGTGTAGTTTAATTAGAACACATATTGCCAATTAATAAATTCACTGTTTTCTTGATTTAAGATTGATGAGATCGATTGAAGATAATCAATTAAAGAGCCTAGTTTGCAGTTTCATTGAAACTCAAATTGACAATTAATAAAATTCTCTGTTTTCTTAGATTATATTGATTGAAGATTATTAATTAAATATTTCATTTAGCCATTTAACATACAAATGTGATAGGATACGGTACGTCCATTTAATTGAAGCATGTCTCTTGAAACAGTTTAAACTACTGTAGTTGTGGACTAATACCTTTCACTTTGAAACCCGTATCAATTATTCGTCTCTTGTAATAAATTATGCATACATTTCTATATTGTATAACTTAATATTAATGGATTGTTCTTAAATTTATTTATAAATTATTCCTAGTTGACATTTTTCTTTGATTTTCTGTCTTGATTTTCCAGGTCCAATAGTAGGAGTTCTACCAGGCGCTGGTCCCAATATCGGGCATGGAATCAACTACTGGTAGAATTTCTAAAACATCTATGACCCTCGACTACCTCCGCTGATTCATCGATTCTTCTTCGAGATTCTTCGCAGGATCATCGAATACAACTTCTACCATCGATGATCGAAACCCCGAATGGAGAGCAAACAAGCCTTCGTTTACAAATTTATTAATTCGTTTTTACCACTTCTTTAAAACCAATCAAAAGATTGGAATAGATAAAAAATAATTTTGCCATTCATCCGTTGCCATTGAGGCAACGGATATTATCATGCACTTAGTATTTGATTGAAAATTAATCTGAAATTTTGTCCTTTCAGATTAGATTCCAATCGAATAAGCTAAATTTTGCTTAATTACCTATATATTTTCTCTGGAGGAGAATATTATTTCTTCGGTTGAAATATTCCCCAGAACTTTAAAATACAGATCTATCATATCCATTTATCCGTCCTAATGAAATATGTACTGTGAAGAGGAAATTGCTTGAACAATGTTCGGAAAACGATGTATAATTTAGTCTAAACATAACTTATACCTAAACAATTAAAATAATACAGTAATATGTGACAGATATTATGTAATCAAAGCCCGAATCTAGTCTTCAAACTATCAGTGCAATCCATTCGAATTACAATATTCAAAGTGTAAAACTAGTCAAATTTACACAAGAATAAAGCTGCTTGACTCGAAAACCTGAACTTGTACAAGTTCCTCAAACAATTAATAATAATAAAAAATAGCTACAATTATTTTTTTTCTTGAAGTTATGTTTAGACAGCTAGCTAGAATTCATGTATGTATGCTATTTCTTCCATTCATGAAGTTGTTTGTATGTGTTCATATAATGTATGTGATTTGTATGAATGCTGTATTGTGAGAGATGAACGTAAAATCATAATATTTATTTGAAATCGTATAGTTGTAAGGTAATTTAATTTATTGAAAAACGCTACCGCAAAATTACTCGAGCATTAAATTAATGCATTATATTTAATTTAAAATTAATTAGAACTCAGTAATTAATAATTGTATACACTCGAAAATGCCCGAAAATGAACAATAATTTTTTTAATTTAAATAATTTATAATTTCAAAAAAATTTCACTGGTGGAATTACTGTAAAATGAAATTTATTTTTTCATTAGAAAATTTTCATTTCGAAATATATTTAAAATATATAATTTATAATTTACGATTTTTATCTCTAGCATTTGAACATTTATCTCCTTTCTTTGTTAATTAGTTTGTTCTAGGACATTTTCGATATATATAAAATTTGTAAATACGAATTTAATGTTTGTAAGGATCTCAAAGTTCAGTACATGCGTACTCAACTTGACTGAGCATTGTTCAAATCCTTATGAGTTGAATGTAAATAGAACAAAATAAAATGATCGATCATTAAAATAATTGTATTTGTAAATCATTTATTCCACACCCATGTTTACTTCTTGTGAATTTTCAATGTCAACTGACCTACGACATGGGCCATGGGCCATCTGCAGTTTCATATTGCATTAAATTGCAAAGCGCAAGTACAATTATTTGAGGATAAAAAAGGAATAACGAATTATAAATTATTATTATGGTTGTTATTCTACACAAAATTTAAAAAAACTAACTTTGTCAACATCGTCACAAAACTGAAAATGTTGTTGAATACTGTGTGTGGTTTTCAGCTAAAACTAGCATTGATCCAGCACATAAGAAGACCGTTCTAAAACCAAATACAGTATGTATTTCCCTTTTCTGAAATAATACTATACAATTTGCAATTGAAAAAAAATGGAACTGATTTGAACAATACCAACTAGAAAGAATACTGAAAAATAATATTAGAAAGAATACTAGCGTACCTTAGAGGATTACATTAGTCTACATAAGTCTTACAATGAACGATAAATGAGAAACTCACAGTGTGTGCAATTTTTCGAGAATATAATTTGTCTGATGATATAAAATTAAAAATAATTTATTAAATACTCAATACACTACTTGAAGATTCTGCACATACTCAACTATAGAAATAGAGCATTAATATTGAAGAGATGGAAAAATATTACAATATTTTCATACAATAAATATTATTGTATTGCTCAAACGTGTCTAATGACATCTTCCCACTTAGGGATATTGTAGCTGCAGTACAACCTCGATTAACGGAGTAAATGTGGACCACGGATGATCGAAAACTCGGATAACTCAGACAATGTTGCAGTAAAATGAGGAAATGGATAAAAATGAGGCCAATGGTGTGAAAAAGACCTTTAATTGCCAATGGTAGCGAAGTCACACTGTGCTGTGTTTAAGACAATCTAAAAAAAATCCATTCACATATTTTATCGCAATGCGCTGTGTGATACAATCCGAAAATTTATGTTATTTTAATTATTTTGATACTTTGATGATCTGTTGTTTAAATTAGCGAAACACACAATATTCTGCACCTAATCTGAAACTCGGTTAATCGGGAACTGGATAACCGGGGCTTTACTGTACCTAATATTTCAAATAAAGTTTTTAGGGTAGCCTACGATCTGTTTTATTATCGCTTCGAATGAATTATAGCATGCATATAGTCATTACTAGTCCATGCAAGAATTTTGGAAAAAAATAATCAAGCTATCACAAGAAGAATAAAAATGATATTTACAGTTAGAAAAATGACAAACCTTCATCTGCTTATCAATCTTATCAAGAAGCTGCGTTGTTTACAGGAAACGGAACCGGTTCCATAGGCTTATACACAGGATCAAGGTCCAAATCACTATTCGACAGGCTTACAAGTTCAAGCATGTGATTTATTCTTTCAATCGTCACTTCTATTTTATTTTATTTTTATTGTAACTCTATCCCACGCTCAGACTCAAGTCTTTGTGGGATATTCCACTATTTTATTTTTTGTATCTAATCATACATTTATATTTGTTTTTTTTTTCTGTGGAAATAAAGTTCAATTTCATTTCACTACTTTTCTTCTTCGTAACAAATGGGAGAAGTCTATTAGCCTGGTATCGCGATCCATATTGTCTGACATGCAAAACTGATAACATGATTGACAGTTTTTCAGCGTCTACACACCACAAACTTTGCCTCAGCCTTTTAGTTAAATTTTTACACAGTCTCATTGTAAGCAATGTTACTGTACTGTTTTTAAACTCATGTTACTGAATTCTTCTCAAGACACATCTATTGCTGTATAGCAATAGAAATTATTATAGAATGGTAATGTTATGTAAAAAATTCAGCACCCTATTCTTCTATTTTTGTATTGTTCTTTTATGTAATAGTTGTGTTATCTATTATTTGATAAATAAATAAGTGTCACCTAAACATTGAATTTTCAATAGCAGGGGAAACTTGAAAATCAATGATCCCACTAGAGAACTGTTTTGAGTCCATTGGCAAATGTCTGATGTCTTATTGTATGGAATGGTGTAGGAGGTACAACACAAAGAGAACTGCAGGGGAAATAGAACCCAATAGTACCCAAATACAGGGAGATTAATCAAAGAATGAGTCATCAACAGCAAGTTTCAGCGACAACATGCGTCAGGAAAACTTTATAGCTGGGCAGAATAACTTGCCCAGGGGTCCAAGGAGGGTGTAAATTTATTTAATAAATGAATGCATTCATCTTGGTATCAAAAGTGCATAAAAAGTAGGAAAAATTAAACACTGATGGTATGAAGTGAATAATTCTGTTGAATCGTTGGTCTTTTTACAACATGCAAAAGAAGTGAAGCATATTGGATAGATGTCGTGACTAGAATAGGTAGGGTAGTGAAATATTTGGGAGTCAGACAATCAAGGACTGGGTTCAAGATCATCCAGAACAGGCGCATCTAGTAGGGGAAGGAAGGGTAAAGTGGAATAATTAACTTTAACCTTACATCAGAGGCTGTATTTTTGTTTAATTAGTATTAATTTTAGTGTTTTTAGTTCATTTCGGTTTTAAACTCGTGTCAACACTTATTCATACTAAATTTCCTCCACTAGAAATTATTGAAATTTAGTTTTTAATTAATCCTGTAAATATTCCACTTTACCCAACTGGTTGGGTAAAGTGGAATGCATTAAAATGCACTTATAAGAGCAATTATCAGCTCATCTGCTTTCAATTTGTGATGAATGATGATTGTATAAAATTAAATATTTCGTCAGTTATTTAAATTAGCACTTTATTGAACATTTTCAAAAGTAGCCTAAGTAAAGTAGCTATTTTAAAAGTAGTTTACAATAAAAAAAGTTGAACAATCATTGAAAGAACTGAAGCTGGAAGCTGAAAAGATTAAACAAACATCAAAAGAACTGAAGTTGGAAGCTGAAAAAATTAAACAAATATTTTGAGGTTGGGGCTTTAAAATAAGTAAACAGCATTCAATAACTCAATGTATCAATATTGATGTTGATCCTTGTTGAGGTTAGCCTAATTCAAGGTATTTTGATTTCAATTTATTGATCAATCAGAGGTGAGAACCATAAAATTGTTACAAGTTAGTTCAAAGTTACTGACAATTGAACAAACTGACAAATTTACTTAAACAGAATTTATTAATTTCGAATTCCTTTAATTGCTATCAGTTTATACTGAAGACTTCCGCAAGTTAAAAATGGCCAAGTTAAAAATGAATGCTACTGTGCAGAAAGGTCTCCATGGTCTAGTGGTTAAGGCGCCCGACCGGCAATTGGGAGGTCCGTGGTTCGATTCCCGGTGGTGACTGATATTTTTGTACAATAGCATTCATCGATTTCCATCAGCTATTAAATACTGTTGTCAATATCCGCCATTGCGGAAGTCTTCAGTATAAACTGATAGCAATTAAAGGAATTCGAAATTAATAAATTCTGTTTAAGTAAATTTGTCAGTTTGTTCAATTGTCAGTAACTTCGAACTAACTTGTGAGATACGAGCCGATATGGCCAAGTTAAAAATGAATGCTACTGTGCAGAAAGGTCTCCATGGTCTAGTGGTTAAGGCGCCCGACCGGCAATTGGGAGGCCCGTGGTTCGATTCCCGGTGGTGACTGATATTTTTGTACAATAGCATTCATCGATTTTCATCAGCTATTAAATACTGTTGTCAATATCCGCCATTGCGGAAGTCTTCAGTATAAACTGATAGCAATTAAAGGAATTCGAAATTAATAAATTCTGTTTAGATAAAATTGTTATTGTTTTAGTATCAGAATAACATGATGAATCGTTTAAAATCATAAAATTGTAGAAAATCAACCTGGCACATGAACTAGGATTACACCAATTTTTGGGGGTAAAGTGGAATGATGTTCTACTTTACCCAATACAAGGTATTCCACTTTACCCCAAAGTGCATCTTTGTAAAATCATAACAAAAACTTTAATTTCATCAATAATACTGGTGCAATCATGAATAGAAACTGTGAAGTGCCTATCTCTTTCAAAGTTCAAACTGCAGAAAAACGAAATTCTTCAAAATTATAACTTCCACTGATTTTATAATTGCACTGAAGTATTACAAAAAAATCAACCTCAGACAAGATGTACTCCTTGTGAGAGAAAAACAGCTGAGAAGCGCCATGACACTTTATGACAGTTTAGCCAACTACACAAAAAGAGGATTAATGTTGATACACATCTGCTCCCGATGAAAGTAGGAAATTTGAAAAGCTATTCCACTTTACCCTACCATTCCACGTTACCCTTCCTTCCCCTACAAATCAGGGAATAAGACTAAGTTTATGCAATTCTCTAAATCAATAAATCCTACCTTTTCCTGTCTACGTATTCACAGTCACAAATTCTACAAAATTGTAGTTTTGTGGAGCTTGTAATGTCAAATATATATTATGATAATTAACCATGACCCGAACAATGTTTATCAGCTTCCTGGTTGGGCAAAAATTACCTCATGTGATTTGGTATATTGGAATATTCTAAAGGAACTGATGAGTGTTTATGATAAAATTTGAAGTAGCCTGTATCAACTAGCTTATTTTGCTACAATTACTGCATCAGTCATTGATTAGGATGAACAGTGGTGCATCCAGAAATAATCGTAATGTAGGTGTGTGCTGGAAGTGAAAACTATTGGATTTGTCAGTGTGTCTTCCCCCCAGAAAAGGGGAGTCATGAGACCTGCTTCCTAACAAAGTTCAAATTAATAGTAAAAAATAATATTAAGTGTATCTGTATGGCTATTATTGATGGGGAGACCCTTACGGGTAGTTCCACCACGCAATAGTATTAGTACTTGTAGTTACTGCAAAGAGCTACAAGGGTAGCTGCAGGTGGGTGCTGTTAGTTTGTCAGACAGTCCATTATAAAATAGTCCCCTTGAGTCCTACTCCCTCACAAATGCTTAGAAATAGTCCCCTCAAAACGAAGCTATTCGTTTTCTTTGGTAAGGATTAAGTAATAACAAAACTGATTAATAAAATAACCAAAAATCAGCTTGATTAGTAAATGTTGAATTGTACAAATTATAATTTTTTATTCCATAGAATATCATTTAGTTGAGACAGAGTAAGAATAGATGAATGAAAATAGCCTGTTATTCCAATTAATTACTTCAATAGGCCACAGCAGACATTGACACTAATTTAGACACACTACACCTACACTTCACTCACAAAAGCCAAAAACTCAAATCTTTAGAACAATAATGATTTACAAACAAGATTTATAAACCTACAAATCAGCAGTCTGACAACATTTTAAATGAACAACTTAGTTCTTCTCACATATACCCTTTTTGACAAAATAATCCCAATTTCAAACCTCTTGCCTACTCATCCCCTCACCCCTTCACCATTCCAACATCCATAACCCTCAAATTCATGCTTTAAATCAGTGTACTTTGGTTCGTCTGACGATGGTCTTGACAACAGAGTGAAACGGCCATAGCGTGAGTCATAATTTCCACTTAAGTGTTTTTTAAGTTTTTATTATTGTTACGAAAGCAAACAAGCAGTTATTCACACACTTGTTCTATTTATATCATTCTATTGTTTTCATGGTTGGACATGACTTTGACTGATCTTCATCCGATCTTCATTCTCTTGCTCTTCACATGTCTTTGTCACTCTTATTCTCCAAGTCTGCAACTCTCTCGCTCAATTGATTTCTCGAGATTTCTACATTCTTCCTGAACAATCGAGGTCTATATTCCAAGCATTCCATGGCCTTCTCAAAGCGTCTAGTGATTTCAGTTCTTGGAATTATACAACTACAACAGCTATATAAAGGAGTCCACATGAACCAGTCAGTTTTTACAAAAGCTAGCATGACAGTTATGTTTACAAACCTGTGTGACAGATTGTATTACAGATCTCGTGAGAGAAACAATCCAGTGCCAGTGGGGCAAACAGTGCTTTATTCAGTCTTTAGACAGTGTCAAGTGCAGAGACAAGTGTTTAATATTTATGCAGCTTACTAATAGTTTAAAGACGTTGTGTTAAGTGATATTATTTGGGACTGTCAAATAACGAATTGGACTGTGTTTTGTAAGTGATTAGTGGCTTTTTTTAATCATTTCTTTCTACATTATTGTACAGTTTATTGGACTCTGGTTTCTTTTGTTATTGATCAGCCTGTAATTCATTATTCATTAAATCTTATTCATTAAATAAGTATTAGCTTGTCATTTGATGATCTGTTTTTCTTTATTGAACTTACAATTAATTTGTGTGAATAGACTAATTTGTGTAAATAAAGTGCAAGTGTGAACTTTAATGTTGCCAGCCTTACTTTAGCTATTAGAACCCGTAACATTACAATTACTTCAATTGAGTGGGTTATGATTTTGAAAAGTGAAAAACCAGGAAAATATTGAAGCTGGTGGATATGCCTTAACACAAATTGGTTATTTATTTGAATCTTCAACAAATAAAAAATCAATTAATCTGTCACTGGATGATTATTGTAGTAAATATGAAAATGGAGAGAATAGAGAGAAAGAAGGCACAGTGGTTCTTGGCGTTATCTGCTATGTAAATGTTTACTTCTAAGCAATTAATTACTCTTCTTTTGACACTTTCATGGTGTTTACTTTGTACTTTGTAGAACGTTCTAGTTGTTTGATTAGACATTAATGGAATCTTATCGAATATTGTGGAGTGCGAGTTTCCTTATCTATTTATTCAGAAGTTGATAGAAAAATCGAGAGATATCTCAATTGTGGAAAATTATATAAATAGAGCATAAGCGCATTATCCAGAAATTTTTCAATGGGGGTCCACTTTAACAGAGTTGTCCTCTCACCTACATACAACACTCCTCCCCCCCCCCCCCCCCACCACCAATAATCAAATCCTAATACTTTTATTCACTTTGTACTTCGTAACTACAGCAAGTATGACAGCAGCCGCAGTTCACCAATTTTAACCTAATTCAATTTATTAATTAAGTATTATACTGTACTACTTATTACACAATACATATACTTATGTTTTTTTAAGATGTTAAAAAGTTGCATAATCCATTTTGCAATTTCCAAACTCCATGTTTTTAAAAAGACAACATATTTTTCGATACCCATCCCGTGTGAGATGAAAGGTGGCGGGAATAGGTGGAAACAACAATACATTAAAAGGGTGCATTCTATGAGTATGAAATGAAGAAACCAAGTACCCTGATGTGTATCTTATTGAGAGGGTACTAGAGAAGAAATGTAACAAATTGTATGTGATATGATTGGGCTTTGATTCGAAATACAATTCATGGATTGATGATAATAATAGTGTAGTCTGAAAAAATAATTATATTGTCTCTGTATTGAAAAATGAAGTTGAAACAGCACAGATCGAAACTACCATTGATCAACTTTGATAAGTATTTAAATGAGAAGAACAGAAAGCAACAAAGTAACAAAGCAAACAGTGTACTTATGTCAAATAGTGTAAGATGAATTTATTGTGTGTGGACCATCCAATGTTGGAAAAACAAATACCGTTTTAAATTTATTATTTGCAAAAAATGGTGTTAAATCTTTACATTTATAATTATGTACTTACCAAATCTCACCAGCAAGACTAGTATGAACTTCTCAAGGAAATTATGAGTAGAGTCTCTGAGATTGGATTCAATTTGTTTCAACATAATGAAGAAATCCCACGCCTGATTGATTTCTGAACTATCACAACTACTGTTTGAGGATGAAGTCGATGTTTCTTTAATTATTAATGTTTTAGCTGTTTTTGCGCAAAAGTAATGGATTAAACGCGAATATTTTCTTTTTCCAGCCAAAACAAACTTTAAACGAGAATTCAAAAATCCAATTTAAAAATTAAAAACTAATATTAAACGGCAGTAATTATTTTAATCACTATTAAAACTTGCATAAATGCACGATTGTATGGCATTGTACGAGGACCGAGAACGAAATTATTAATTTTACTTAAACACCGACCGTGATCCACGCAGAAACTGAGATTCTGGACAGTTGAAAAGCTCAAACGGAAGTAATTTATATAAAATCATGTTGTTTTTTATCATGGAAAAAGAATTCACAATGTCAACATTTGCGAGCTATGCTACTTTAATAGGATTTTTCTAGACTACCGTAATGACTTCTCCCAGTTTTGTTTTGAAATTCTAACCCACTCTTTCTCGATAATGTACCATAGTTCTATTGTATGAAAATAGACTAAAAATGCTACAATAATGGCTACAATAACAGCCGCCATGCTCAGTTCTCAACACTCCAATATTGTAATATTAATTCCGTCTAGATTAAATGTTGTTCACTAAGATTATTTTCACTGGTATAGAATTATTCTCAAGAACCTTTCCTACAGAAAAAAAGCATTCTATCTAGTGCTTAGTCATATCGAATGGGGGGGGGGGGGTCCGGACCCGGGGACCCCCCCCCCCCTTGAATACGCCCCTGAAATAGAGGGAGACTTTTGCAAATTAGATCA
The DNA here is from genome assembly GCA_948455865.1 of Conomelus anceps. Taxonomy (NCBI): domain Eukaryota; kingdom Metazoa; phylum Arthropoda; class Insecta; order Hemiptera; family Delphacidae; genus Conomelus; species Conomelus anceps. The sequence goes on from OX418216.1 coordinate 28,587,275, forward strand.
GTCTTGTTTAAAATTCGTCGTGATAAACAAGTAGTTCAGTTGTTCTACCTTGATAAGTGGCAGTAGTCACAGTTCCCGTTAATACGGACAGTGCAACCCCGTTGGGTTCTATAGTGATAATTCTTTTACCTATTACTGTATTACAGACTTGTGCTACGTAAGTTAATTGTTCTTCCTCGACGTTTCTTTTTGAATATTATTGGACAGTTTATTGTACAGTTATTATTTAATATTAGATCGGCCTTTTGACATTTAGTGATTGATTGTTGTACATTTTATTGAAATCTCTTTATTAGTTGAACAATATCGATTTATCTGTTTTTAATTGCTTATTTTTCTGTAAGAAATTACTGATCAGTGTGAGTTGTGGATTATATGTGTGAATAAAGTGCATAAAGTGCATAAAATAAAGACATACAACCCATAGCATTATATTTTAGTAAGACTAAGTGAGCACAGACGCATATCATGATTTCTTAATTATTTTCTATGTTATGATTTTGAGAAAGGAAGAATGATAGGTGCTGGAGAAAGTGTTTCATATACAATCGGATTATTGATTTGTTAAGCCTGTCAGTCCTGGCTGCCTAAAAAACAGTCATTAAGTCACGTCACAGGCCCTGAAAAGTGTTAAGAAGAGACCTGAGAACTCTGACACCAGACCCGAGCCATCCAGGTTATAAGATATTATTATTTTGTTTGAGTTTTTCAACTATTAAATCAATTATTACCTTCTTCAGGTTTGCAAGCTGGCACTACTGCCACTCTACATTGCTATTCATAACTATTACTACTTATGCATAACACTATATATTACATCATATTTATTAGATATAGATTAACTATTACATCATATCTATTAGATATAGATTAGTAATAGATTGATCTCCTGATAATTGACTGGTTCATGATTTTGAAAATTCAAGATTATTAGGTGTTTATCCTGGTTGATGCTTGTGAATGCTGCAAATTATATCATGTAGATTATGAATGAACAATAAATTATGGTTATCAGTTTATTAATGGCAAATGGGAAATGGCAAGATTAAAAATAGGATATAAATTATGATGTAAATATAGATATGAGAAATAGGAATAGGTGGATGCAGTTAGACTAAAAAGTATTGATTTATTTGAATCTGAAAGAGACCTATAATTCAATCTATTACTGTTATTTTTCTTACAGTAAAACAGTACTGTCAGTGAGACAGAATGTGAGCAGATGCACAGAATCCTTTGATTATTGTCAGGTCAATGATTTAAAAAAGGCAGAGTGATATTAAAAATATCAGATGAAAGCAGCCTTAAAACAGATTATTAATTATTCAAATTCTAAATGGATCTATAATAATTCAATCTATCACCAGTATATCGAATTATGATGAAACAGGGTTAGCTCCAATGTCCAACAACATCCTCTGAACCATTACTACAGCAGCCTCCACCAGTGTAATTACAGTACCGTACAATAACTTTTTTCCAGACTGGTGCCATAATGGACGAACCTGCTGATGTCCTCCTTCTTGAATAGGAACCATTTTCAAGCTCATTCTTCCCAGCTGATTGATGTGATTAAATCAAATTTACATGTCAAGTTCCAACCATAATCGAGAATTTCAGTTGAAAAGGTATACATAATATACATAGATAACCTTATACTTGGAAAATTATGATATTCCAATATCGAAGTAGCTCTGAATCAAGAACAACATGCAATAAAAATGTAAGGCTTGTCTCAATTTGCGTAGCTAATAGCATTTACTTTGATATCAGTGTCATTAGAATCTCTAAGTTTTTTTAAATTTCACCATTTTGTGACAAAAAATTTAAAGTAGGCTATTTGAAAAGGTTTCAGTTTTTCCAATATTTCAACCAAATGATATATCTTGGACAAGATATATGATATATATCTTCTCAAAACATTCTTATCGACAATTTGAGCCCCTAAAATATGGCACCTAAAATATTCTCCTAGCATTCATAGATCCTAAGTTACAATAATTAAAAAAAATCAAATTTATCATCATTTAGAACTTTAAACATTGTAACTTAGAATCCATGCATGTTAGAGGAATGAGATTGGTGCCATATTTTAGGCTATCAACTATCTGCAAGAATGGTTCTCAAAGGAGTTGTCTGACACATAATTTGGGTGTAATATTGAGGAACTGGAACCTTTTCAAAAACTTGTGGACATTTTGTCACAATACAATAGGGTTCAGATTGATTTAAATAATTTTTACAAAGGTTTTGATGTCAATGCTATGAAAGAGAGATGTTAGAAACAATTTGAGACCAATTTTGCAATTTTATCTTTGATTTGTTAGAAGTATTAATTAAAAAATTTTAATTTTCCAAGTACAGTATAGGGAAAGCAGAATTTAAGTGGAATTCCAAATTTTAGGTCAAATGTGACATGTTTAACGAAAACAAAATTGCCAGTTAGTGCTTTAATACACAGAGTAAGTGCTTTAGTTTGGTGGTGTGCAACTACAATGGAACTATAACTTTAATGATAATCATCAATAAATACATTATTTTAAAGCTAATTAAATTATCTATGAGTTTTGTTTGGAACATTTTAACAAATGATGCGAATACTTAAATTAGTTGAAATTTTTGTGTCTTGCGGTAACAATTTTTTGTTTATATTCAAATATTACAACGAAACTAAGCTTTATAAAGAACATAATTATTTAGTTAAGAATGTTTTTAGGAATAAAACGATATCAAAATCACATCGCTACCTTCATACGTTTTTGAGCTGTGAAATGTACTAAAGTACTGTCCTCTTTTTGCTGGAAATGATGGAGGGTGAAGCAAGTGGGTTGAGTATTAGGAATTGTGTTTTTTCAACAACTAAGTATCTTGTGTACTAACATCATAGTAAAATTCAGTTACAACAAAAATATTAATTGACTGAGCTCATGTAAAGTGCTCCATATGCTCCTTCCATTTTATTATACTGTACCTCCATAGCCTTAACTAAAAGCATTGAAGCATATTTTAGCATTTAGCATTGAAGTGATCAACAAGGCTGCTAAATCTTGATGAATGTTTTCAAAAAACCCATCCTGAGACGTGAATTGTTCTCTGAAAGAGATGGGTGGTTCAAATTTGAAATATCATAAAAGTTGAATCTTAAAAAAGTAGCCCGAGGAAGGGTGGGGGGCAATAGGCAAAAATTAAATTACCTTTTCTCAGAAGAATTCTAAATAGGAGCCTCTATATCAGGCCGTGAAAAATAAGAACATTATTTCAAAAACAGATTTTGACAAAATATTTCCACTTTATTGTCTTCATTGGTATTCATCTATTTTGGAAACAAAATTTCATATCGTCTATTTTTTTAAATGTTTGAAATTATTTTGTATGGAAATTATTTCATTCTTGCCAAACTCAAAAATGGGAATGTGGACTGATTGTTAGCAATGGAAAAATATATGTACTGAAGTGTGTTTTATAATTATTTTTTTAAATATTCTTGATTAAGAATGCATTAACATTTTGTACAGTCATGTGTGTGCATATAGTTTTGTACAAAGGTAAAATTCAGGTTTGTATTATCCCTTAAAATGATTATTCACCTTATGTAAAATTCAATTGGTTTTAAGGTAGAAGTGACAAAAACAAATTTTCATTATGATCATAGTTTGGATTGATAATGAGAAGTATTATTAGATTTTTTAACGACTATGGTTTTTAGTTAACCAATCAGACGCCACCGAAAACATTTACCGGTAAATGAGAAGGCTCTCAGAAACTCAACCAATACAATGGCATCGGCCTCATAACACTACTTCTTGTCAGCCGAAGCCATTCTCGTGGTGTGCCACCTATAAAAAGAAACTACTCAGTTTGAAATTTCGCCGTCTATGGCGTAAAGGGTCGATTACATTGGGATAATTACTCGCTAAGCGAGTAGGAACGTTACAGACCCTCCGTGCTACAGCAGCTCAGTATATCAGACGAATTATATAAAAAATTAAACTTCCAGAATCACCCCCATACTATGGAATTTCAAAGACAATAAATAATATTGCAACACAAAATTAAAAGTTTACCAACAATTATTCAATAAAATTTCATCAAAACAGTTCACATAAATACAATATATCTTAACTTTTCAAGTGAATTTAACTATTGCAGTCAAATTTTCATTAAGAATAAGTCGAATTTACTGGAAAATGGATCTCAAAGATTTGAAAACGTTCGGCCTACAGAGTAAGTAAATTCTACTTATTCTTAATGAAAATTTGACTGAAAGTCGTTAAATTCACTTAAAAATATAATAATTCACTTAACAACAAAGTTTGTCATGGAACAAGAAATCCAGGAACAATATATTTCATCTGAAGTGTTATGTTGGCAGCCTGCGTGGTTAAATGTTGGCTTTGGCCACAATAATATTGTATTTTGGTGTTGGCTAGTTTTGGTCTGCCAGTGAGTATCAAATGTGACCAAATCCAAAGTTGAGACAATCATTTGGTACTCGCTGGCAGAGTAGCTAACACCAAAATACTGTATTATTGTGGCCAAAGTCGACATTTAACCATGCAGGCTGCCTACATAACAGTTCAGATGAGATGTATTGTATTTTATGTGAACTGTTTTGATGAAATTTCATTTAATAATTGTTGGTAAACTTCACATTTTAATTTTGTGTTGCAATATTATTCATTTTCTTTGAAATTCTATAGTATGGGGGTAATTCTGGAAGGAATTTGTTTTATATAATTTGGCTGGTATCAAATAAGGTATAATAATATTCACTAGAAGGAGCAACAGCGCTAGAATCGCTCTGCAAATTGAAACTGACTTGTGATGCCATTTTTCCGGTGGCGAATTACCTATAGTCTGTTCAGCGAGCCTATGGAGTGGAGTAAACAAACATGTGCGTGCGTTCAAGCCGAGACTCAACAAAGTCCGATTCACAGATAGCCTAGTTTTTGAAATGCATCGAACAGGCAACATGCCTACCCATTGAAAACGACTTTCAATAATCATTTTCAAACAGCTACAGTACTTGGATAATACTTATTATTTATTGTAAATGGAAATGGACACATCAGCTTAATGAATTATATGAATAAGATGGCTATTTTCATACCTTCAATGCTTAGGTAATGTATCCAAACATTCAGCAATCACTGGTTTCACTATTATTAGAATTGTTCATAAATGTATTGATTGAATTATTTTTACCTTTTCATTTGAAATGAAAATACCGACTTGATAACTGAATTTAAAATCTAATATGTTCTTGAAATTTAAATTAGTGCATTATTTAATAATGCAATAATAATTATTTATTTCACAAACTGAACTGCAACAACAGCTGTTAAGAATGAACTGTAGGTGGCAATGATTGTGAATAGGCCAACCGACCGATGCCAGTACAATTCTTAGAATTCCTCACTCACACACATGCAAAGTTTGTTTACTTCACTCCATAGGCTCGCTGAACAGACTATAGTAAACAAATCTCAAAATAGATTTGTGAAACAGCCATGGAGTTTGGAGCTATACCTGTTTGACAAGAGTAGTTGAGATAAAGTAGTGCTGGCAATAATAAAGTGTGACTGAAACAAACTTGGATAAGAGTTATTGAATGGAAAATTTCAATGCATCAATAAATAGTATCACATATTTGCTCTCCTACAAAGTGTAGGCAAGAATAACTGAAACTTCAATGAATAGTATCAAATATTTGCACTCCTACCATATGTAGGCAAGCGTCACTACAATATTAATGAATATTATCAAATATTTGCACTTCTACTAGGCAAGCACCACTATAATATTAATAAATAGTAAAACATATTAGCATTTCCTTGAAAGTGTTGGAGAGCACCCCTATACTACCCTGTATTATTGTTTTCATTAAAATGTTGAATTTACCCCAGTCAACTCTATTCTCAGTGTGATAGAACTTATGCCATTTTCACTGCCAAAACATTGCCAGTGAGAATGACATAAGCTCTAGGCACAAAGCCAGTAGCTGAAGCTAAAGTGAGAGCCACTTCTGACTTATGTTGGAGACCTATTTGTAGGCAAATGCCACTAAGATAACAATGAATAATATTATCAAATATCTGCACTCCTACCATAAGTAGGCAAGTACCACTAAAATATTAATGAATAGTATCAAATATTTGCTCTCCTACTATTTGTAGGCAAATGCCACTAAGATAACAATTAATAATATTATCAAATATTTGCACTCCTACCATAAGAAGGCAAGCACAACTAAAATATTAAAGAATAGTATCGAATATTTGCACTCCTACCATAAGTAGGAAAGCACCGCTAACCCACTAATAAATAGTAAAACATATTTGCACTTCCTAGCAAGTGTAGGAGAGCACCCTGATACTACCCTGTATTATTGTTTTCATGATTTAAACTGTTGAATTTATCTCAGTGAACTCAATTCTCAGTGTGATAGAGCTCATGCCATTTTCACTGCCAAAACATTGGCAGTGAGAATGATATAAGCTCTATGCACAAAGCCAGTAGCTGAAGCTAAAGTGAGAGCCACTTCTGACTTCTGAAACATTGCCAGTGAGAATGATATAAGCTCTATGCACAAAGCCAGTAGCTGAAGCTAAAGTGAGAGCCACTTCTGACTTATGTTGGAGACCTATTTGTAGGCAAATGCCACTAAGATAACAATGAATAATATTATCAAATATCTGCTCTACTAATAAGTGGCTCTACTTCCACAAATATAAAACAAACCATGCAATTTAATCTCTTATCACATTTACCAAACATAGAGGTGCTAACACCAGTACTCAACATATGTTGGAGACATCATTACTCCAGGGTTTGCACCTGGCAACCGGCATCTCTTGATCACAAGTTAACACAGTCCATGCACAATGAATGTGATATGAGAATCAGTAGCGGCGTGTCAAGTTTTTCACTGGTGGGGTAAATTTTTAAATACACCTGTGGGTCGGTCGTGAGGTCTATTTGAGTCAAAATATTATCAAGACCAACCAGTATTCAAGAAGAATCCGTGGATTTTTTCAAATCATCTGTTAAAATGGTACTGTCTATTCCCAACAGACAAGTTAAAAAAACTCATGTTGGGATGGCCAATTTGTAAAAAATCAGGATTTACAGTATAGTGCTATCTTTCTTTGTAGGTAAGAAAAAAGAAATGGATAAAAATACTGGCAATAATTACTGTGCAGTACAGTTTTTGAGTGTTTCTGTGTCAGTGATTATATTGACACAGTCAAGAGGGGTGTAGAGAACAAGGTCAATGAACTAAAATTCAAATATTGAAGTAATAACAATCTTACAATTGTAGATGCAATCTTTGGCTGGATATTAAATTGCATTAGTTAAATTAGCGTTACTTTCCTCATGTTTTTTAATTTTCTCACTCAAGTGTTTGAAATCATTACAGCCAATTTCCATCCAAAGATCATAATTTCCCTTATGATTATTATTATCAAAACATAAACAATTAAAAAAATAAAGCTTTTTTTTCAATGTTTGGAGTTAACCATGGCGTTTTATTGAACCATGAGGAACAAAAGTATCTGTTTTGCTTTTTGTATGTCTAACTATGCCTAACTCTTTAATTTGTTTTCTACCTCCAATGGTAAATTGTGCAAAGTCAACATGTTGACATGTCTTTACAAAATAAATCTGTCAACATGATTTAAATTCATTGTTTACATTAACTTACTAACAAAAAGTAAGTAATAAATTATAAGAGTTAATTAATAAATAATGCTGTTAATAGTTCACTTTCCATCTGGGTGTTGTCCAGACAACGTATTACAAACTCTTCCAGTGGAGTGCAAACTGTGGAACAGAGCCACTGGTCAACGTAATTACAAGACTGCTCATGTGCTCACCAGTCTTGTGGGATGAGCCCTAGAATCAAATGTCTGAAACAAATGAAGCTGCAAAGTGGGGGAACTGGCAGTCTGACGTCACACGTCTATAGAGCCAATGTATTTCAGTTCTATATTGCCAGGGCTACTTGGAAACTAGCCCAACTGGCCCAGGCCATGGCTACTCATCTCAATTGGCATGCAAATTAATGTACTTGCCTTACAAATTCATGTGCTGTTTTCTTATTAATTCAGTGTTTATTTTAATGAACTAATATTTTTCTTTTACAGAATTATTGATGGGGCTCAGCCCTATCTGCCCTAATGGATGCACCACCTGTGATGAGAATCCCGACAGGGGCTTAACAGCAAATCCCTATTTACACTTGTTAGTCATATACCACATCCCACCAGCTGCAATAAATAGTGTCACTTCATCATTGGCAGACATATAGCAGCTATATCTGACAACTATGGTCATGAACTCTACAAGAGATACACGGGCTCTCAGATGCAGACCCTGCCATTGAAACAAAAAACTATGACTTTGTGGCACAATCCAAGAGCATGGTTGAAGAGTGTAGCACTTGACTAACAACTGTAAACACCCTACAACCCAATTACCCCTCCTAGCATATGTAGGAGAATGATGGGAAATTTCTAACCTAACTGATATTATAAAAGCAAGATACTCAATAACAAATCTGCAGAAACACATCCTGGCCAGGTTGTATTCTACCATTTTGATCTGCTGTGGAGGCTATCTTGAAATAAAGTCCTTCCATGTCACCTTGTTGAAGTGGATTAAACTGAACAGCCATCCTGTTGAAGAAATAAATTGTTAAGGATAAAGATTAAAATTAGAATTAAATGAGACTGTGAAGAGCAGTTTGTCACTGAGAAGAACATGGATTGATCATCTACAAGGATTGGAAAAGTTTTAACAGAACCAATCATAGACCACATGATTCATATCAGTACCATAGCTGCACATTTCTAACAACCATTTCTTGTTTGCATGAGTAAATTGAATTAGCCCATGCATTCAAGTTCTAATAAAGCAATTATCAATATAGGTATAAATATAAGCTTATTCAAAAGCCATTAAGAACTTACTGATTTAATAATTTGAATTAGATTATATAACATCACTATTAAGTCATAATGCATTTATCAGTTCTGTAAGTATTTGACAGATACTATTCTTTCAAATAACTTGTTCAAACAATAACATATACTCAAACATGTAAAAATAAAACAATGGTTTGTTCAATATATAAATTATTAATTTTATAATAATTTTGATTTATTTGATTAAACTTATGTAGTCCAATGTGGCTTAAAAAAAATTATTACTTTATACCTCCACTAACAAGAGTTACTAACTTATCACTACCAAGTACTTGGACAGAGACATAAATAGTCTAATATTAAAACTGACACTGTATTTCAATTTAATATATTGTCTTTACTCACTTATATTGGATCGAGATGATGGAGGGATGCATTTCACTTCTGAAAAGAAGCCTGCCGCCAGGGGTCAAGCTTTGTTGAGGTTAGGATGAGCGGGCATTATACATAGTATAGTTAAAACTTGTATTAGATTTGAATTGTGTTGGATCATTGAGTAAGTTGGTTCTATCTTGTCTATGGTGTTTGAATATTTCATATTGCTCCAGTGTATTTAGTTTGTGGCTTTTTTGGAATGTGTGTAGAATTTTTAAGTCAGTTTGGATGTTATTGTATGAGTGTCCAATGTTGTTTAAGTGATCTACAAATGTTGAGTCAGAATTGGAATGTAGGGCTTCTTGATGTGTTCTTTGTATCTTGTGTTGAATGATCTGCCTGTTTGTCTTATGTAGTATTTGGGGTATGTGTTGCATTTCAGCTTATATATTCCTGGTTTGTTGGAAATATTAATTTCTAATGAAAATAATGAAGGGAAGCTGAGAAATGATGAAGCAGTTTAATAGAAGGGTGAAAATGAAAACAAATTAATATGAAACTGCCTACCTTGTAATAAATATTCATAACGGTTTTCACAGAATCAGTTGAGTACTAGATCAGCAGTATACTGTTCAAAACGAATTCAAGACACTGTTTTGTGATGCTTGTGATACACAAAACACATCTACACCCAATGACTACTATAGTCTGTTCAGCGAGCCTATGGAGTGAAGTAAACAAACTTTGCATGTGTGTGAGTGAGGAATTCCGAGAATTGTACTGGCATCGGTTGGTTGGCCTATTCACAATCATTGCCACCTACAGTTCATTCTTAACAGCTGTTGTTGCAGTTCCAGTTTGTGAAATAAATAATTATTATTGCATTATTAAATAATGCACTAATTTAAATTTCAAGAACATATTAGATTTTAAATTCAGTTATCAAGTCGGTATTTTCATTTCAAATGAAAAGGTAAAAATAATTCAATCAACACATTTATGAACAATTCTAATAATAGTGAAACCAGTGATTGCTGAATGTTTGGATACATTACCTAAGCATTGAAGGTGAGAAAATAGCCATCTTATTCATATAATTCATTAAACTCATGTGTCCATTTCCATTTACAATAAATAATAAGTATTATCCAAGTACTGTAGCTGTTTGAAAATGATTATTGAAAGTCGTTTTCAATGGGTAGGCATGTTGCCTGTTCGATGCGTTTAAAAAATTAGGCTATCTGTGAATCGAGCTTTGTTAAGTGTCGGCTTGCATGCACGCACATGTTTGTTTACTCCACTCCATAGGCTCGCTGAACAGTCTATAGTTGTTCAACAAAATATGTCATATTCAATATGACGTGGAAGCAGTCAGCTAACTGTGATAGGGACTGATAGCCATGACCATTGATATATATTACTAGATGCATAACTCCGGGATCCGCTGTGAAGTCACAGCGCTAGCATCGCCCGCTTCTAAATCGGGCAGAACCACGAAAATTTGTATAGCGGTAATGGAAAAAACCCGTATTTGTCAGTGCTAAAATGACTTGTTTTGTGAAATTATTTTTTAACATGTTTGTTTGATGTAGTGATTATGGATGTACCAATAAGTGCAAGTCTGGTGGAAATATTTATTTTCAAATAAGTAATTTTATCTTTTTATTGTCTACGTGCAAGCGTAGCTTTACAAGATTGTTTTCTGCTTCTTTACCTTTATGTTTTTTTTCAATTAAAAATAATATACTAACATATTCACCACTTAAATCTTGTTCTCATAAGCATTAATTACTCATAATATACCGTACAGTAATTTATTAAATAACTATTTTAATCAAGCGATTTTGCTTGAACTGCAATGGCATTGGTGAGCATTCTTGGGATTCTCAATGTGAATTTTGAAGCATGCGGTATCTAAATATATATATTTATTCATACAGTACATTTATATTTCCTTTGGTGTTGCAGTTCCATAATATTACTTTTTCACTTGATATTTAAATGTTAATGATATTTAGAAAAATCTTCACTAAAGAGTTTAACATTTACATATTCGTGTGATGGCAATTTCGCATTGTTGTAATGCTACCTCAGACACAACTGGAGGCCTACTGCTGAATCAAGTTTATGATGTTTTTTATAATTCAGTATGTCTGCTTCACAAGATAGCCTATTATTGTTATTTTAGTCAAAATTTGAAAAAGCTGGACTTTGATGTTTGCTTTATTAAAATATCTTCTATTCACGAATTTTCTCAGAATAAAAATCATATATTCGAAATCAGGGAATCACAGACCACAAATAATATTACACTAGAATTTTTTCTCCATAAAGATTAAGAAAATTAGCTTATGAAATTTTGGCCGCCATCTTGGAAATATTTCGTGGAGCGAGCGTTTTTTGAGGTGCGAGAGTTCAGATTCGGATTCAGTGCATCAAAGTACATAGGAATACGCTGAGAAAAAAATTACTGTATGTTTTTCCTGAAATCACATACTTATGATACTGCTTATGCACTGCTCTGAGTTTGAAATTGGCTTGAGCCAGAAAAAATCTGGAATGTTCAATTATTACTACTATATATAAGACAAAATCATGGGCTATCTTTCAAAAAAAGATTTATTGAAATCCATCAAGGGAGTTGCGAGAAATCTTCAAATGAAAATTGACTTTTTCCCATAAGAGCCTGTGTTAAATTTGAACTTTTGCCCGATTTGGCCTTTTCCCGCCAGAAAAAAGTGGCTTAGGGGTCGATAGAATTCGCTAAGTCGGAATTGGCTGAGTCTATGTTAATACTGCCATAAGAGTCGAAACTGCATCGAGCGGAACTCACCAAGTCGGAATTGACTGTTTCTGCAAAACCGGAATTCGCTGATTCGGAATTCACTGTATCGCGTGCTTTTCTATCAGCAGTACCAGATAAAATCAGTTGTTGTGGGACCGTATCATATTTTGATACTGTATCAAAACTGCGTATCATCATTGCGAGTAGCGGTTGCAGAAATGGTGAGATTAATATACTCTACTACCGGTACTGCAAAAGTCACTGACTGATTGATATTGAAGATTTTGATGATGCAGGTTGATTTTCGCGGGGTTTTCTATCAGAAACTCTTTTTGAGTGAGATTCGACAGGGGAATAATTCCAACATTGTTGAAAAGGGGCCCCTATTTTTTTAAGGGGGGCTCAATTTACCCTCGATTTTTGGAGTGTTTTATTTTGATTTTGGTGATTTTAAATGAAATTTAACTTGATTTTAGTGGGGGTTTGACTCTAGAAAAAATTTTGAAAAACTTGATGGGGGTGTTTTAGAGGGGGGTCAAAAAAGTAAAAATTTCAAATATTGAGACATTTTGAAATTTATTTTTTTAAATTTGTTGTGCTTGTTAAGCTGAACACATGGTAGTGAGAAATTCTTTTGGTCAGGCTGTTTAGGGGTGGTGGTTGGGAGAAATTTGCTGAAATTGTTTTTTCAACAAAGTTGTTTTGGGGAAAAATAATGGTTTTTATGGTTGATAATGGGAGGTAACTATATTTTGTGAAGGATGAGATTGAATGGTGCTACAAATTTTGATTAAGGGGGTTGGCAGGGGAGGATGAAAAATGGGGGTAAAACTAAATATCAAGATATTTGAGAAATTCTCTTTTCCATTAAATAGAGCATAATAAACTGTAGGTGCCCCGATTTGAAAAATTTCGAAAAAATCATCTCTCTTGGAGTAGGGGGCGAAAAACGTCATTTCACTGATTTTAGGGGGGGCAAATGCAGGAAATTGGATTTTGAACTTTTTTGTTGATCGATACTATTGCAATTTTATTGGTGGAGGTTCATTGTAGAATAAGGCTCATGCTGAAAATCTATGAGAAAGTGTTTTTTATTATCAGGGGTAGTTTGTATAGGGGTAGAAAAAATTTGAAATTTTTGAATATTTGTTTTCTGTAGATTTGAACGATAGGGATTGATAAAGCAATAAGAATCAAGTGGAAAATATTCGTGAATATTTTTCGAAATAATCATCCCCTTCGGAGTTGGGGTGCCCAAATAAAGGCATATTGGAAAAATACAAATTTGAAAAGTTTTGACTTTTTTGTCTGTGAGAAATTTGAACCTTTCCTGATAGCATGCTGTTATTAAAACTGAGTTTAGAACAGTAAACCAAAGAAATTCCTAATTTCTTCATGAGGGTGATTTTTGCAAAATGTTTTAAATTTTGGTATTTTCAAATATTGAATTTTTCAAACTTTTATCTATGAGAGTTGATTAACAATGGAAAAATAACTCAAAAGTGTTCATAATGATTTTTCGAATAAATCACCCCCTTCAGAGTGAGGGTTGCCCAAACTGAGGCATCTTGGAAAAATGCAATTTTGGAAATTTTTTGTCTTTTTTGTTTATTAATAATTGAGATTTTTTCTGATTGCAAGCCAATATTAGAACCAAGTTTAGAACAGGAAACCAAAGAAAATCCAAATTTTTTGATAAGGGTGGTTTTTGCAAAATGTTTTAAATTTGGTATTTTCAAATATTGAATTTTTAAAAATTTTATCTATGGGTTTTACAATAAAAAAAAGTCAAAAGTGTTCTTGAGAATTTTTTGAAAAAATCATCCCATTCAGAGTGAGGAATGCCTAACTTAATTTGAGGCATCTTGAAAAATTGGAATTTTGAAAAAAAATCGTTTTTTTCTCCAATTGGTTGCTCATATCAAACTCAATGAAGAACAAAATACCATTGAAATTCAGAGTTATTTGATAGGGGTGGTTTGATGAGTATTTTGAACTTTTCAAATATTTCATTTTTACAAATTCTACTAATGGGAATCAAATAGATATGAAAAAATGAATCGAAAGTATTAATGGAACTTTTACGAAAAAAGCATCCCCTTTTGAGTGAGGGGTGTCTAAAGTTCGAAATCTTTAAAAATTTGATTTTGAAAACGTTTGCTCTCTTGTTCATGGAAAATTAGAACTTGTTTGATTGATGGCTAACATTGAAAACAGGATGAAACAGGAAAATAATTGAAATCTTCCTTCTTAGGATTGGGGTGGCTTTAAGGAGAGGCTGAAAATGTATGAATTTTGCAAATGTTGATGCCTTGCAAATTTTATTGATGAAAATCGATTAAACATAGAAAATTCTATTTCAAAACTAGAAATATGCAGAAAGTCTATTCACAAACCAATGTGTTTGAAAATTGCACAAAGAAATCTGCAGTGGAGTCAGGCATTTCATCACCGACATAATATCACAAACCCAGTGGCGGGGTGCAGGGGGTGCAACCCCCTGCCGAACGCAAAGCGCAAGTATGTATTTAGTGTGCAAATCGACCGGAAACGATAATTATATTGATGGATTATTTACATTTGATTTTGAAAAGATAAGGAAATATTTCTATGAGAAAGGAACAGTATTCAGTACAGAAAGTATAATAAAGGAAAACATAAAGATAAAAAAGTATTTACAAAGTGCAGGTTCACTTTTCATAATATTGATATTGCCAAATTAATTGAGACATTGTTTATAAAAGTAAACATTCACTGGAGACTTTTGTGAGAATATTTCCTGCTGCTAAGAAAGTCGCAGGGCCGGATTTATCATATTGATGCCCTTGGGCCCAATATTTTTTTCGCCCCCTAGTCTGGCCAAAAAAATATAAAACTGATAGTGCATGTTTTCTCTGAAAAATTAAACTACTTTCCAAGTACTTCTAAATAATTATTGATGATAAGTTTCTTCTTTGGAGCCTTTCAAAAAATAATATTAAGCTTATAAGCAAATTGGAAACATCACTTTACAAATGGATTTCATCATTTTCAAGGAGTTAATTCGGTTCTCGGCAGTGGCGTAGCCAGGGGGGGGGCCCATGGGGCCCGGGCCCCCCCCCCCCCGAAATTTCAGAAATAAAAAATTCTCAAATAACTAATAGATAAGGACTTATTAAAGCTGAAGGGTTCTATCTGTTTTTTTGTATTATAACGAACAGATTACAGAAACCCTGTTTGTGTAATGGAATATAGCTACAGTTATAGTCGGATTAATGCATTTTTCAAATTTTTCCTCAATATTTACTCATATAGAAACTTGTTAGGTGCTCAAATGGATAATTTTGATTTAAAATGAGCTACGAAATCGAATAAAACATGTTAGAAAACTGTGACTACCATAATTATTTATTTATTACATTAAATAAAATGAAATTTTCAAGTTTGAAGTGGATTAACTTTGTTAATTATTGATAAATCATCTTTTTGAATAAACTCATCTTGTAGAAAATTTAGTTTTGAAGTTAAAATTCAGTATAACCCACTAGCCTGAACACACCCAAAGTTCATAAAATCGGGATTTTATAAATGAAAACACACAAATAAATGCAAGTTCTATGCAAGCGTGTAAAATCAGTGTGCTATGATTAAAAAAATTCCGATTTCATGAACTTTGGGTTGGGTGCGTTTTAGGCTAATGACATAAATTTTTGAAACTTATAATAATAATTAGTTTTAATTTTGAGATTCAGTACATAAGTCAAGTTTGATTAGTTCCAATTCAAGGGTTTTGACTCAAAATAGTCACAGATAACGGTATATCAAACTTTATCATTTCAAACCTGGCCACCTAGGTTCTTGGGTAGTAATTTTTCAAAACTTTCTTTTGAACTTTTTTAGAGCCTAACAAGTTGTCTAGATTTGCTTTTCACACCACTAAATTAAAAAAAAATCCGGACCCTCCTATACCCCAGACCCCCCCTTGGAGAGCCCCCCCCCCCGAAATTTGATCCTAGCTAAGCCACTGCCCACACCCCGCCTTGGTGAGCCCCCCCAAAATTTGATCCTGGCTAAACCACTGCCCACCACACCCCCCTTGGTGAGCCCCCCCCCTCCGAAATCTAATCCTGGCTATGCCACTGGTTCTCGGCTTATAAAAATTCCGTTCTATAACACTTTCAACAATTCTATATATTCATATCTAAGACTGTATCTAGATTATAATTATTTGCAAAGCAATAGATTTGGTTCAATTTAATTGAAACAAACAAAAAATGTAATTTATTTAGTTTTAGCCGCCAGAAATGAGATTCCTCATTTGTGAGAAATCCGCCAAAAATGAGAACGTTAGGAATTCAATAAGATGAAAGAAATTGGTGCTGTAAGAGACAATGCAGTAATATCATTGTCGAAGCAGGAGAGGATGTCAGTCACAGTCAGGATAAAGGTATAGAGAGAGGAGAGTTTTGCAAAACTCATGCTTTATGTTATAATTAAATAAACAATGGAATAAGAGATTCAATGAAGAATCATTAAATTTCGCAGAATCTGTAGATGCACTCACAAATTTGAGGCAAGAAAAGTCTTTCTTGAACAAAAACTAAGTTAACTTATTATCTCAGAAAATTAAAAAACTTGAATAAAATTTCTGAGTCCAAGTCATCTAAAAATGATTTACTTGTACAGTTTTTAACAATGTGGAAGGCAGTTATAATTCTCATCTAGAAGAACTATTCATAATGCAAAAATTAATTATCAAAACCATACTTAATACGAGGTTTTTAAAAGCCTAGGACTTTTCCAACCAACTTAATTTCTGATGAATTTGATGTCATGAGGTCATGACAGTTATACAGTTGTATGTAACTAGCAGGTTCCCATGCTTCGCTAAGGAGAACATAACGGAAAAGGTTCTTTTTAGATAAAGATAGATTTTTTCAGTAATAAGAATAAGAATAAGAATAAGAATAATATTTATTTCATACATCACATAGTCATGATACACTTAACAGTGAGAAATATATGAAATTATTCATCGCATGGGCCAAGGCCTGTGTGCGAGGAAGAGCTAATAAAGTGATCAGCCAATACAGACGATAAATAAAGATATTGCTTTACAATGACAAGGTACAACAAATGACAAAAACACATACTATGATTATTATTTATGAGATACTTATAGAAGAAAATTTATGCTTAAACACACTATGGATAAGACTATGCTCAGTGTAATTTAGACTATAATCCTAACCGAGACCTGAAAAACCCAACCCCCACACACCCCCCCCCCCCAAAAAAAAACCACACACACTCACACAGCACACATGCATAACGATATGGAATGGAAAGAAAATGATGAAAAAAGGTTAGAAGCATTGCTTACATATTTGTAACTATATTATCTCAGTGTAAGAAATGAAGGCACTCTATAGCTGATGTCATGTGACATAGTCAGAGATAGTGTAATTGGCTATATTCTCTCTGCCAACTGTCAGAAGCCATCTGTTGATGTGATTTTTATATGTTTGCGGGGAACACATATCAAGGATCTTTATCTGAGGAGGAAGCTTGCAAAATAGAATATTTGCCCTATGAAGAGGATCAGTGCGGTTGATAGACCTACCGACTATGGGTCTTATAATACCTGCCCTTACTGCGTTCCTTGTATGATAATTATGTGTGATATTATTGAAGATTGATGTCTTATTTCTATGGATATGCATGGCTAAAGCACGGACATAGAGTTGGGAAATATTAAAAACCGTGAATTCATTATATAAAAGCTCTGTTGAAAATCTGGAATTTTTCCCAAGTGCTGTCTTAAGTATGCGAAAGCAATACTTCAATATGCGAAAGCAATGATAAAGTAATAAGGGATGATAGGGAAGTACCGGTACTCACTGTGTTCCATCAGAATATTCAATACATTCGTAACAAAATAGATAGAATCGAAGTATTTTTTAAAGAAGAGGCTCCTGATATAGCTATTTTCACAGAGCATGGTTTAAAAGAAGATGAATTGTCACAACTTAATATTCCAAACTATTCATTGAAAACGTCGTATTGCAGGACATCTCATCGAAGTGGGGGAGTAGCTATCTTCACTAAAAATGCTAAGAATATGTAAACATTTAATTTAGAATATGTAGAGAAATTTGCTGTGGAAATGGATTTAGAAGTTACTGGTTTGAGAGTAAAAATCGACAATAATTTCGAAGTAGCGGTGTTAGGTATTTACAGGTCACCAAATGGGGAATGGAACAATTTTTGTGAACTATTCAATAGGCTTTTAGAGATTACTACTACTCGTTTTACAAACGTTATTGTAGCGGGAGATTTCAATACAGACTTTGCAACACAGAATAAAATGACAGAAGATTTAAAGGATATTATATGCATGAATAACTTGGAAATAAAAGTTCATGAATATACCAGAGTCACAAGAACATCACAAACAATAATTGATAACATCCTTACTAATATAGATTACTCTAAAACAATATTAGGCGGCTCGGAACTATCTGATCATGACTATCAAATCTTAGAGGTGGGGTTGCAAGGTCATAAATCAATTAAAAAGAGTAGAGTAATGAAAGAAATTCAACAATGTGAACAGGGGAATATCGATTGTTTGAAGCAGAATCTGCTACAAGAAAACTGGAGTAGGGTTTACAATAGCAATAGTTTAAATGACAAATATGATAGTTTCATTAATATTTTAAGGTTTCATATTACTATGAGTTGTCCAGTTAAAAAAGTCCCTGTAAAGAACAAATTAGACAAGATTGAAGAGTGGATAACTGATGATATCCTTGCAGAAAGAAATAGGGTTAAAGATGCATATGATGAATTCAAACTATCTAGAAATATGTTAAGTGAAGATACTTATAAAGCTCTAAAGAAAAATTATACAAGAGAAGTGAAAAGAGCGAAATGTAAGAAAACAGCTGAAATTTTGAATAATAGTGTGTACTTTAACACAGCAGTGTGGGATGTAATAAACAAAAATAGGCAAGTAGCTCATGTAGATGCTTATACTAGTGTCCCCAGAATAATTAACGAAAATAACAAATATATTGATGATAGTGTAGACATTTGTAATTTCTTTAACAGATATTATCAACTGGTTGCTAAGGATCTTCAAAAATCTCTTAATACAGGTATTAGTGATGCATACATGAGGAATACTGAGGGGATTCAGAACGAATTAAAATTCCACCCAGCATGCCAAGACGAGTTGTCAAATATCATTGATAGTTTAAATAATAAAAAAACTGTAGGAATGGATGGGGTATCCAGTAAAATTCTGAAAGAATGTAAAGATCAATTGTTAGACCCTTTGATTCATCTGATCAATCATTCATTAGAACAAGGTGTTTTTCCAGATAACTTAAAGGAGGGGAAGATCTTGCCAATCTTCAAAAGTGGTGATAGAGGAAAGGTAGAAAACTATAGGCCCATTAGTATTTTAAATGTAATAAGTAAAATTTTTGAAAGAGTAGTTCTAAATAGGTTACTTCTGCACCTTCAAGAAGCTAACTTTATCTGTGATGAACAGCATGGCTTCCAGAAAGGGAGTTCAACAAAAACAGCCATAGTTTCTCTAGTTGAAAAACTAATAGATATAATAGATTTAGGTGATAAAGCTACTGCAATCTTCTTAGATCTGTCAAAGGCATTTGATTGTGTTAATCATAGAACTTTATTGGAAATACTGCAAAATGTAGGTGTAAATGGGGTTGAACTGAAATGGTTTAAATCATATCTTATTGGGAGAAAACAATGTGTAGAACTAACTACAGTAGTTGGTAATAGTATAGTAAAGAATAAATCTAATAAATTAGAGGTGCAAGCTGGAGTGCCTCAGGGGTCAATACTAGGTCCATTGCTTTTTTTGTTATATGTCAACCGTTTACCTAAAGAATTAATTAGTGGTAGAGCCCTCTTATTTGCTGATGATACATCACTCATTTTCAGCAATTCCATTCTAGATAATTTAGAAATAAGTGCCCATATAGGTGTGCAGTCCATTGTCCAATTTTTAAATCAGTTGAAATTAACTATAAATAGTAAAAAATGCCAATACCTTCAATTCAAAAACAAACATAATTTAAATGAAGATAGGGCTATAAACGTGTTTGTAAACGATAATCAATTAGACCATGAAAACATTGCTTAATATGTTAGGGCGTCTCCAATTATTCCTTGATCGTACCATTTCATAATGAGTATATATGGTATCCTTTTGGACCCTTAGAGACAAAAGATCTTAAAATCTGTTCTCAGTGTGCGTCTAGTATGTATGAAGATATTTGTGCGAAATTTCGAGTTTGTAGCCTTTAGTAGTTCGGGCTGTGGTGTCTGATGAGGTTGATTTTTGCTGAAAAATTGCGAAAATGCCTCCTCCTGGACCCCCCCTGTGAACCCGGTCGGAATTTTTCTGCATAGATCAAATATTCATCGATTCCCATCAGCTGTTCAATGCTGTTGTCAATATTCACAATTGCGGAAGTCTTCAGTATAAAGTAATAGCAATTAAAGGAATTCGAAATTAATAAATTCTGTTTATGTATATTTGTCAGTTTATTCAATTGTCAGTCACTTCAAACTAACTTGTGAGATACGAGCCGATATGGCCAAGTTGAAAATGAATGCTGCTGTGCAGAAAGGTCTCCATGGTCTAGTGGTTAAGGGCGCTCAACCGGCAATTGAGAGGTCCGTGGTTCGATTCCCGGTGGTGACTGATATTTTTGTACAGTAGCATTCATCGATTCCCATCAGCTGTTCAATGCTGTTGTCAATATCCGCAATTGCGGAAGTCTTCAGTATAAAGTAATAGCAATTAAAGGAATTCGAAATTAATAAATTCTGTTTATATTTTATCTTTTATTACTATTGGGAGGAGATTCTATGCAGAAGGACATTACTATGGAGAAGCATTTTCTATGTATCAAGATTTGCAAAGTATGGTCCCCTCCTCTTATAACTCTACCATGTACATTTCTCATTTAAGTTAAAGATTCAGCTTTTAGATAATATGTTGGTGAGTTGAATTTTAGAGAGAGATAGATAAAGAAATAGCAAGCGAGAAAGAGAGAGTGAGTGAGAGAGTGTGTGTGAGAAAGTAATTTAAAACAAAAAATACCTACTAAAAAAAAGAAAAATCAGATTAGATTAATTTTTGTGTGGAATGCCATTTTCTGTCATAGATAATAGACTATGTAATTATGATAAAAACGTCTAATTTTATCAGTTTAATAAATCTATGACGTATTGTCAACAATGAAGATGATTCATGATAATGATTATACTATAATGGGCTACGTGTTGTGTGTATGTGTGTTTGAGAGAGAGAGAAAGATTGAGATTATTTACTTCATTCATATAAAGATAACAAAATAAATCAGCTTGAGTCAGTGGCGGATTAATGAATTTTTATGGGAGGGGGCGACATACCCCAAAAATACCCGTTGGTGGGGGGGGGGGGGGGTATGGAATAAAATTTTTGGAAATTTAGTAGCCTTTAACCGCATTTTACACCATTCTAGCACATGTGGAATTAGGAATACAAATTTTTTCATACAATACAATATGTCTTGAACAAAAATTGCTTTGCTAGCTTAATTTTTATCAAAATTTACAGAGAAATGAACAGAGTCTAAGCAATTCATTCGTGTTTGTGATGATTTTTAGACCTATATATATATATATATATATATATATTTAAATTAATCTCAACATTCTTTCATGTTTCATAATACCAGTACTACAATAAATATGTATTAGGTCAAAAACAAACAGAGATTTATATGCCCCTACCTATTCTATAAAAGATTAATCTTATTCAAACTAATTTCACTTGATATAAGATTTCCTTCATTCTCTGTCATTTGTTAATTCGTCATTGAATTAAAATCATGTCAACAGTTAAAGATAAAGTAAAGGTAATATAGAAAATAAGGCAAAATAAGTATTACAACATTTGTTAATTCCCGGCCGGCGGAGGCGGAGTGGTAAGACAAGTTGGAGGTATTCCGTCTGTGGCGGGACAATTAAAATTTAACCGTGTGCATGTCACAAGTGTTACTCTTTTTAATTTTTTTAAATGTGCAAGCCCTCGGGGGGGGGGGGGGGCGGTCGCCCCCTTCGCCCCCCCCTTTAATCCGCCCTTGGCTTGAGTTCTAGATTATGCAACTTGAAAGAAATAAAAGTAATTATTTCAGTAATTTTACGGAGCTCAAGCTAAATAACTAATTATTATACAACGACAAGAAGATAAGATGTGATTTGATATGATTATGATGTATCTACTACATAACAGCGAAATTTGAACGTGTGATTGTCCACTCTTGGAAAATTATATTCAAAGATACCCTTCCCAATAATACTTGACCGGTTTTTGTAAAATAAATTTTTAATAAGTGAAACTAAAAACAGAATTAAAATTCCGTTTCTAAAAGAGAGAGAGAGAGAGAGAGAGAGAGAGAGAGAGAGAGAGAGAGAGATCGAGTGAAGGAGAGTCAGAGAGAGAAATATTGGAGATCAAAAACAGAAACAATACTGATGTAGCAATAATGTGTAGGAGGCACTCAAGCGGTAATTAGAAGAAAAACAATCTTAAAATATTTAAATCATTAACTTTTTAAGTGAATTCAACAACTTGCAGTCAAATTTTCATTAAGAATAAGTAGAATTTACTTACTCTGTAGGCCGAACGTTTTCGAATCTTTGAGATCCTTGTAGGATCTTTGAGATCCTTGTAGGATCTTTGCAGGATCGTTGTAGGATCTTGTAGGATCCTACAAGGATCTCAAAGATTCGAAAACGTTCGGCCTACAGAGTAAGTAAATTCTACTCATTCTTGATGAAAATTTGACTGCAAGTCGTTGAATTCACTTAAAAAGTTAATATTAACAACGCAGTTCATCATGGAACAAGAAATCCAGGAATTTAATAAGAATCTTCATTAAAATACGAATTACTGTATTGGTAAAATAAGCAGATATGTAGTCAGCGCGATCGGTATATAGTAGCATAATTTTAGGGTCAGAACTTAATTTATTATGGTTTATACACCATCATCCATCAAATGTAAAATAATCAAGCATTTTTATTTCAACATCTGTAACTAACTTTTCAAAAAATTTTACCTACAGCAGTTTTTCTTCCGATTGCAATACGAACTTTTCTAATCTCAAGCTTTAAAAAAAAACTTAAATCAATAAAATAAAAATATATTTTATAAATAAATGAATAAAAACAAATAACATTTCATAACTAAATAAATTTTTTGGCTAATTATGTATGAATAATCTAAATTCAAGAATAAAATAATCAAAAATTTGCATGCGGTAGACATTTCAAACGTAGAGGTACGAACGTTAGGTAGGTATTACCGTACGCATCACCTAGCGCGTAGACATTTCAAAGTAGAGGTACGAGCGTACGGTAGGTATTACCGTACGCATCACCTAGCGCCTGGCATTGCTGGCCAGAATCAACGAGTTCCGAGTTAGCCAATTCCGCCGGCGACAGAAACAGCGACTTCCTTACTTGGCCAATTCCACAAACAGACTTAGCCAGTTCCGAGTTAGCGAATTCCGCGTTCCCTGCCATAGCCTTCAATGTTAGAGTTACGCATCTAGTAGTATACTAGCTATTGTGCCCGTCCTTCGTACGGATTATGTTTAGAAATAAGACTAAATATGTTTCGGCTTTTTTGATAGCAACGATCATGAAGTTGTTAGCAGCTTAGGCCCCCCCGTTCAGACGATACAGTTTTTTTGCGGTACGGTTTTTTTACTGTACGGCGTCAACTGTACTGTGATGTTCACACGGTCCGGCTTTGCTGCTTATTGCTGTGCTCTCCTCCTTCTTCCATTGAGCTTCCAGTTCAGATTTATTTATTCCAGTCCAGGATTTTTTTTATTTGTGTAAGATTTTTTCAAATAAGTTTCTTACTGAAGGTTTCTCTTAAATTTTGATCAAAGTACACAAATTCTGGTTTCAATATTCCACACATTTTTCTCTCTTTATTTTTATATTAATCTTAAGTCTTGTCCCACAAGGCGGGTCTCTCATATATTTGAGAAATTAAATTTTCGCAATTAATATCTTCCACTTCTGGACACTGGAATTCGCTAATAAGAAGATCAATGCTGAAGAATATCAATGAAGATCATTGCTGACGATCTGAAGACTGCTTCCAGCATAATAAGCGTATCGTTTGAACATAATATGTTTAAACGATATTAATGGATATTATCCATTACCGGTGTAACCCCTAATGTATTTAAACACTAGTTGTTAACTATTTGGAAGGTGTGAACCCTCAGAGGAAGGTAGATCAATGAAACATCGGTACTATAGGAACACTCAGAAAATTCGAAAATTAGAGCCAAAAAATAATATAATCTGAGATTAACAAATTTATAAAATATGAAATGGAAAACAGAAAAAAAGTCAGAAAATAGTACAAATTCATGGATTGATGAAGGCAGTCGAACAGTAGAGTTGAACGAAATGTTAGTTATTGAATTCGAAGATATTAAGACGTAGGCTCGTAGTATGTACGGAGAAGATTTTGATGAATTATTAAATTTCTTTACTCACGTAGTAATCGAAGAGTCCATTCATAGATATATATCGAATTGTTACCATTATGTAGTGATGACAGATTCATTCTTATTTGTCCTTTGATTAATATACTGCTGGGCTATTTCATTGCTATTTGTCCATAAATAATTATTTAAGCTGCTTCCATTTCATTTAACCAAAATATAAAACCTGTTGAGAACCGATATGATTAGTACAAAATATAATATTTAATTT
Organism: Conomelus anceps; assembly: GCA_948455865.1. Lineage (NCBI taxonomy): Eukaryota > Metazoa > Arthropoda > Insecta > Hemiptera > Delphacidae > Conomelus > Conomelus anceps. The sequence continues at coordinate 28,612,172 of OX418216.1, forward strand.
ATTGAGCAGAGGGCTCTTATGACAAGTTTCATTATGCAATAGCAGGTTGAGTTCTGAAGACAGAAAGATATAATATTATTAATAATAAGTTAAATTACAATTTTATAAATAACAGACTTCATTGATACAAGAGACAAAATCAAAGAAAGGAATAAGAGTGAGATTTTTTATAGAAGATCATTAACAATTCAAACTATATCAACCCTTTAAAAAAGTAATGTCTTAATAAGTCATTCACAGATTAAAGAAAGAGAAAGGTTAGAAATACATTTGAAAAACTTACCCAACTGGGTTATAAAGGATATGGCTCTAAATATATGACATTAAAAAGTGAGTCTCCTCTCACATATTTGAAGAATTATTAAATTTGGTGCTTAGACCATATTTGATATAAAAATCATTGCATCGTAAATTTTGTCTAGTAACTTCTACAAAAGGCTGGATGCAATAGAAAGATCGAGTGGTTCCTCTTTTTTTTGTTAGCTATAAGACAGGAGCGCCAACGCAACAAAAAGGAAACACTCAATTGAAATCATCCGTTGCCAACGTAAGAATTAATTTATTTATTGGAACCGCGAGTTATGAAAACACTAGAACTGATAAATACAGGACGTTTAGTAAATAAAGAAGTAATAGTCAATTATGGATATTAATTCTGGTACAGAACTCCTTGCCTGGGGAGGCTTAATTTGGAACATACAATAAAATATGTACCAGAATTAAGACTAATTAAAATTTAAGGTGTACATTCAGCTGGCCAGGCGAAATGACACAGGGATAAAAATTTAGAATAAGAAGAAACTATTTCAGGGATAGATGTCAAGTGTACAGCTTGACACCACTTCCTTTTTTTTTATATCAGTGCCTTCACAAATCGCAAGTCCAATAAAATACAATATGCATAAATAATTACAAGGAATGCACCAAGTAAATAAAATAAGAAGACTAAAAAGAAAGTTACTCAAGATAAGAAAACAGACCAAGTTTCGGAAAATAGACAACGAACTTGTTGCAATAAATTCACAGGAAACAGAGTAAGTGAAGAGTACAAGCAATCTAAGCATAACAATAATAAAATGTATAGCAAGATTGATTAATGACTTACGTACAAATATATTCATACAAAATCAATTATATTTAAGATAACTTAAGAATAAGCTTAGATATAAAAATAAGAAAAATATCAAGCTAAACTCTAAGTAATTCTAATGACTTAAGATTAATTTAATATCAATACTTAGTTAATTCAAGTATGATTTAAAATTGAGACTAATCCAGGTAATAAGTTTATTATTCTGAGTTGCAACTCATTAAGTACCTATTTACAAGTAGCATATAAATGCATACAAGTAGCATATGGATGCGTCCACCACATATGTTACTAAGGACAAATCAAGAGTAAAAGTCAAAATGATGAAGTAACTATTTAGAAATAGTACCACTCTTTAATTGACTAACATGAGCTCTGCGCACAAAATCTTTACCGTCAATGGTGAAAAGTTTAACGCTAACAGGTGTAATCCATTCCTTGATTAAATATGGACCTGAATATCTCGGCAACAATTTTGCAGTAATTTTATCTACAGCTTTACTTATCGGGTTTGTTTTAAGATAAACTGTGTCTCCAGTTTTGAATGGAATTGGGTTACGGTACATATCATACCTTTTCTTACTTGAATTATGAGACTTCATCAAATTCTCATAGGCTGATTTCCAAATTTTATTAGTGTCAACTACAAACTTAGTAGGAAGGATCTGGTCGATTTTCCAAATATTATTTAGGGGATTATTCAATTTATGCCTAAACATTAGTTCATGAGGGGTATATTTACTACTTTCGTGGAACGCACTATTGAAAGATAAAGGAAGCCACTGCAACGTAAAATCCCACCTGTTCTGCTTATCAGAATTGAATGCGATAAGACAAGACTTCAAGTTGCGGTGAATCCTTTCAACTTGGTTAGGTTTAGGATAATATTCGGTAGTCGTAACATGAGCTATACCTTTCTGGAAACAGAAGTTCTTGAACAAGTGTGACTTAAATTGAGGACCGTTATCTGAGACTATGGTTTTTGGAAACCCAAAATTCACAAATATTTTCTCAAGCTCCTTGCATAAAATTATAGAAGTTGCTTTCCTGATCGGTATCAACCAACAATATTTACTGAATGCATCTACACAAGAAAATATCATGGTGTTACCACTTACAGTGCGAGGGAGAACACCAACAAAATCAATAAATAATTTCTCCATAGGTTGGGTTGCTACAGAAGAGGCAAGGTATCCAAAATTGGTTTTTTGTGCAGGCTTGCTCATAGAACAAATTTTGCAATTCTTAATGAATAAACTAATATCTTTAGATATTCCTTTCCAGAAAAATTTTTCCTTTATTTTATTTAATGTTTTCAAATATCCTGCGTGTGCTCCAAAGATAGTTTCATGATAGTATTTGAATATCATAGGTTTTAGAATGTGAGGGATAACAACCTTAGTTTGATTGTCATGGCGACAATTATAGAGTAACATTCCCTTAGAAATTGAATAAGGAAAGATATCCTCACCACGGGATTTCTTATTAACAATATCAGAAATAAATTCATCCTGTTTCTGATATTGTAATATGTCTTCAAAACATAAGGGAAAATCACAGAGTGTGATATTACATGAAGGAACATCATTTTTATCCTCTTCATAATTGTTATCTTCAAACATTCTGCTTAGGGCATCAGCAATAATATTTTGAGTACCAGGAATATGTTCTACATCAAAGGAAAATGAATTTATTCTAAGGATCCAGCGTCCAATACGACCAAGAGGTTTAGGATTTTTTAGTACCCACTGTAAAGCAGCGTTATCAGTATGCAGAGTGAATCTCGTATGTTCAATGAAAAATTTGAACTTTTCGATTCCAAAAAGTACCGCTAATGCTTCTTTCTCATATGCCGAATATTTTCGTTCTAAAGGTGTTAAGGTGCGTGAGGCAAAGGCAATAGGAGCGAGTGTATCTCCATAATATTGACCTAATACACAACCTAAAGCTACAGAGGAGGCGTCAGTCTGAAGGACGAATCGGCGGGAAAAATAAGCAGAATTTCTGTCATGAACTCTAGTGTCCAACACCTTTTTATTAGAATTAAAATCAAATGATTTAGAAATAGCACCTAAGGCAACATTACTACATGCTCCAGTTTGATTATTGACTGATTGTAGAAATTACAGTATGAAGCAACAAAATATTATGGTAATGCTCCAACATTTTATTGGCCATGATCGATAAATCATCCAAATAATTATCTACTTGGGTTCTTGTAACCAAAAAAGGAATCATCATACGAATTCGGTTATGTAAGTGAATAAATCTAGATTCAATTTTATTTAAAGTTTTCCTGATCTTATCCCTTTCTTCACATGGAATTTCTTTGAATTCAACAATAGATTTGGATAGGGAGGGTAGTCCTTCATTAATTGCATCAGCCGATTTTGAATAAGTTGAAATATCAACAATCATTTGAACTTCATTATTACTGTGATTATTTATCACAGAACGGTACTTTGTACGTAAGGCATTTACATCAAGGTCATCAATAACTTCACCGAGAGATAATAACTCAAAAACAAGATTATCTTTAGATAAGTGGTCTGGATTAATCCTGTGAGCGACAAACTTTTTCAAGTCAATATCCTGATATACGATTTGCGTAATCAAGTCCATATTGACAAAATAAAATTAAATTACAACAATAACTCTAAAATCAAGAAATAAATTTCATGAAAGTAAATTGAGTTAAGCAGGCTACAATACAAAGCTAGCCTTTGCAATACCTCAGCAAAGTACAGTTAGGTTAGGCTAATGGGTACAATTAGCCCAAAATTGAATACTTACATATTTCAAAGAATTCCTACAGCACCGATTATTAATTTTAAAGATCTAATTCCAAATAAAACCACGTTCTGCTACCAATTGTAACCCCTAATGTATTTAAACACTAGTTGTTAACTATTTGGAAGGTGTGAACCCTCAGAGGAAGGTAGATCAATGAAACATCGGTACTATAGGAACACTCAGAAAATTCGAAAATTAGAGCCAAAAAATAATATAATCTGAGATTAACAAATTTATAAAATATGAAATGGAAAACAGAAAAAAAGTCAGAAAATAGTACAAATTCATGGATTGATGAAGGCAGTCGAACAGTAGAGTTGAACGAAATGTTAGTTATTGAATTCGAAGATATTAAGACGTAGGCTCGTAGTATGTACGGAGAAGATTTTGATGAATTATTAAATTTCTTTACTCACGTAGTAATCGAAGAGTCCATTCATAGATATATATCGAATTGTTACCATTATGTAGTGATGACAGATTCATTCTTATTTGTCCTTTGATTAATATACTGCTGGGCTATTTCATTGCTATTTGTCCATAAATAATTATTTAAGCTGCTTCCATTTCATTTAACCAAAATATAAAACCTGTTGAGAACCGATATGATTAGTACAAAATATAATATTTAATTTATTGAGCAGAGGGCTCTTATGACAAGTTTCATTATGCAATAGCAGGTTGAGTTCTGAAGACAGAAAGATATAATATTATTAATAATAAGTTAAATTACAATTTTATAAATAACAGACTTCATTGATACAAGAGACAAAATCAAAGAAAGGAATAAGAGTGAGATTTTTTATAGAAGATCATTAACAATTCAAACTATATCAACCCTTTAAAAAAGTAATGTCTTAATAAGTCATTCACAGATTAAAGAAAGAGAAAGGTTAGAAATACATTTGAAAAACTTACCCAACTGGGTTATAAAGGATATGGCTCTAAATATATGACATTAAAAAGTGAGTCTCCTCTCACATATTTGAAGAATTATTAAATTTGGTGCTTAGACCATATTTGATATAAAAATCATTGCATCGTAAATTTTGTCTAGTAACTTCTACAAAAGGCTGGATGCAATAGAAAGATCGAGTGGTTCCTCTTTTTTTTGTTAGCTATAAGACAGGAGCGCCAACGCAACAAAAAGGAAACACTCAATTGAAATCATCCGTTGCCAACGTAAGAATTAATTTATTTATTGGAACCGCGAGTTATGAAAACACTAGAACTGATAAATACAGGACGTTTAGTAAATAAAGAAGTAATAGTCAATTATGGATATTAATTCTGGTACAGAACTCCTTGCCTGGGGAGGCTTAATTTGGAACATACAATAAAATATGTACCAGAATTAAGACTAATTAAAATTTAAGGTGTACATTCAGCTGGCCAGGCGAAATGACACAGGGATAAAAATTTAGAATAAGAAGAAACTATTTCAGGGATAGATGTCAAGTGTACAGCTTGACACCACTTCCTTTTTTTTTATATCAGTGCCTTCACAAATCGCAAGTCCAATAAAATACAATATGCATAAATAATTACAAGGAATGCACCAAGTAAATAAAATAAGAAGACTAAAAAGAAAGTTACTCAAGATAAGAAAACAGACCAAGTTTCGGAAAATAGACAACGAACTTGTTGCAATAAATTCACAGGAAACAGAGTAAGTGAAGAGTACAAGCAATCTAAGCATAACAATAATAAAATGTATAGCAAGATTGATTAATGACTTACGTACAAATATATTCATACAAAATCAATTATATTTAAGATAACTTAAGAATAAGCTTAGATATAAAAATAAGAAAAATATCAAGCTAAACTCTAAGTAATTCTAATGACTTAAGATTAATTTAATATCAATACTTAGTTAATTCAAGTATGATTTAAAATTGAGACTAATCCAGGTAATAAGTTTATTATTCTGAGTTGCAACTCATTAAGTACCTATTTACAAGTAGCATATAAATGCATACAAGTAGCATATGGATGCGTCCACCACATATGTTACTAAGGACAAATCAAGAGTAAAAGTCAAAATGATGAAGTAACTATTTAGAAATAGTACCACTCTTTAATTGACTAACATGAGCTCTGCGCACAAAATCTTTACCGTCAATGGTGAAAAGTTTAACGCTAACAGGTGTAATCCATTCCTTGATTAAATATGGACCTGAATATCTCGGCAACAATTTTGCAGTAATTTTATCTACAGCTTTACTTATCGGGTTTGTTTTAAGATAAACTGTGTCTCCAGTTTTGAATGGAATTGGGTTACGGTACATATCATACCTTTTCTTACTTGAATTATGAGACTTCATCAAATTCTCATAGGCTGATTTCCAAATTTTATTAGTGTCAACTACAAACTTAGTAGGAAGGATCTGGTCGATTTTCCAAATATTATTTAGGGGATTATTCAATTTATGCCTAAACATTAGTTCATGAGGGGTATATTTACTACTTTCGTGGAACGCACTATTGAAAGATAAAGGAAGCCACTGCAACGTAAAATCCCACCTGTTCTGCTTATCAGAATTGAATGCGATAAGACAAGACTTCAAGTTGCGGTGAATCCTTTCAACTTGGTTAGGTTTAGGATAATATTCGGTAGTCGTAACATGAGCTATACCTTTCTGGAAACAGAAGTTCTTGAACAAGTGTGACTTAAATTGAGGACCGTTATCTGAGACTATGGTTTTTGGAAACCCAAAATTCACAAATATTTTCTCAAGCTCCTTGCATAAAATTATAGAAGTTGCTTTCCTGATCGGTATCAACCAACAATATTTACTGAATGCATCTACACAAGAAAATATCATGGTGTTACCACTTACAGTGCGAGGGAGAACACCAACAAAATCAATAAATAATTTCTCCATAGGTTGGGTTGCTACAGAAGAGGCAAGGTATCCAAAATTGGTTTTTTGTGCAGGCTTGCTCATAGAACAAATTTTGCAATTCTTAATGAATAAACTAATATCTTTAGATATTCCTTTCCAGAAAAATTTTTCCTTTATTTTATTTAATGTTTTCAAATATCCTGCGTGTGCTCCAAAGATAGTTTCATGATAGTATTTGAATATCATAGGTTTTAGAATGTGAGGGATAACAACCTTAGTTTGATTGTCATGGCGACAATTATAGAGTAACATTCCCTTAGAAATTGAATAAGGAAAGATATCCTCACCACGGGATTTCTTATTAACAATATCAGAAATAAATTCATCCTGTTTCTGATATTGTAATATGTCTTCAAAACATAAGGGAAAATCACAGAGTGTGATATTACATGAAGGAACATCATTTTTATCCTCTTCATAATTGTTATCTTCAAACATTCTGCTTAGGGCATCAGCAATAATATTTTGAGTACCAGGAATATGTTCTACATCAAAGGAAAATGAATTTATTCTAAGGATCCAGCGTCCAATACGACCAAGAGGTTTAGGATTTTTTAGTACCCACTGTAAAGCAGCGTTATCAGTATGCAGAGTGAATCTCGTATGTTCAATGAAAAATTTGAACTTTTCGATTCCAAAAAGTACCGCTAATGCTTCTTTCTCATATGCCGAATATTTTCGTTCTAAAGGTGTTAAGGTGCGTGAGGCAAAGGCAATAGGAGCGAGTGTATCTCCATAATATTGACCTAATACACAACCTAAAGCTACAGAGGAGGCGTCAGTCTGAAGGACGAATCGGCGGGAAAAATAAGCAGAATTTCTGTCATGAACTCTAGTGTCCAACACCTTTTTATTAGAATTAAAATCAAATGATTTAGAAATAGCACCTAAGGCAACATTACTACATGCTCCAGTTTGATTATTGACTGATTGTAGAAATTACAGTATGAAGCAACAAAATATTATGGTAATGCTCCAACATTTTATTGGCCATGATCGATAAATCATCCAAATAATTATCTACTTGGGTTCTTGTAACCAAAAAAGGAATCATCATACGAATTCGGTTATGTAAGTGAATAAATCTAGATTCAATTTTATTTAAAGTTTTCCTGATCTTATCCCTTTCTTCACATGGAATTTCTTTGAATTCAACAATAGATTTGGATAGGGAGGGTAGTCCTTCATTAATTGCATCAGCCGATTTTGAATAAGTTGAAATATCAACAATCATTTGAACTTCATTATTACTGTGATTATTTATCACAGAACGGTACTTTGTACGTAAGGCATTTACATCAAGGTCATCAATAACTTCACCGAGAGATAATAACTCAAAAACAAGATTATCTTTAGATAAGTGGTCTGGATTAATCCTGTGAGCGACAAACTTTTTCAAGTCAATATCCTGATATACGATTTGCGTAATCAAGTCCATATTGACAAAATAAAATTAAATTACAACAATAACTCTAAAATCAAGAAATAAATTTCATGAAAGTAAATTGAGTTAAGCAGGCTACAATACAAAGCTAGCCTTTGCAATACCTCAGCAAAGTACAGTTAGGTTAGGCTAATGGGTACAATTAGCCCAAAATTGAATACTTACATATTTCAAAGAATTCCTACAGCACCGATTATTAATTTTAAAGATCTAATTCCAAATAAAACCACGTTCTGCTACCAATTGTAACCCCTAATGTATTTAAACACTAGTTGTTAACTATTTGGAAGGTGTGAACCCTCAGAGGAAGGTAGATCAATGAAACATCGGTACTATAGGAACACTCAGAAAATTCGAAAATTAGAGCCAAAAAATAATATAATCTGAGATTAACAAATTTATAAAATATGAAATGGAAAACAGAAAAAAAGTCAGAAAATAGTACAAATTCATGGATTGATGAAGGCAGTCGAACAGTAGAGTTGAACGAAATGTTAGTTATTGAATTCGAAGATATTAAGACGTAGGCTCGTAGTATGTACGGAGAAGATTTTGATGAATTATTAAATTTCTTTACTCACGTAGTAATCGAAGAGTCCATTCATAGATATATATCGAATTGTTACCATTATGTAGTGATGACAGATTCATTCTTATTTGTCCTTTGATTAATATACTGCTGGGCTATTTCATTGCTATTTGTCCATAAATAATTATTTAAGCTGCTTCCATTTCATTTAACCAAAATATAAAACCTGTTGAGAACCGATATGATTAGTACAAAATATAATATTTAATTTATTGAGCAGAGGGCTCTTATGACAAGTTTCATTATGCAATAGCAGGTTGAGTTCTGAAGACAGAAAGATATAATATTATTAATAATAAGTTAAATTACAATTTTATAAATAACAGACTTCATTGATACAAGAGACAAAATCAAAGAAAGGAATAAGAGTGAGATTTTTTATAGAAGATCATTAACAATTCAAACTATATCAACCCTTTAAAAAAGTAATGTCTTAATAAGTCATTCACAGATTAAAGAAAGAGAAAGGTTAGAAATACATTTGAAAAACTTACCCAACTGGGTTATAAAGGATATGGCTCTAAATATATGACATTAAAAAGTGAGTCTCCTCTCACATATTTGAAGAATTATTAAATTTGGTGCTTAGACCATATTTGATATAAAAATCATTGCATCGTAAATTTTGTCTAGTAACTTCTACAAAAGGCTGGATGCAATAGAAAGATCGAGTGGTTCCTCTTTTTTTTGTTAGCTATAAGACAGGAGCGCCAACGCAACAAAAAGGAAACACTCAATTGAAATCATCCGTTGCCAACGTAAGAATTAATTTATTTATTGGAACCGCGAGTTATGAAAACACTAGAACTGATAAATACAGGACGTTTAGTAAATAAAGAAGTAATAGTCAATTATGGATATTAATTCTGGTACAGAACTCCTTGCCTGGGGAGGCTTAATTTGGAACATACAATAAAATATGTACCAGAATTAAGACTAATTAAAATTTAAGGTGTACATTCAGCTGGCCAGGCGAAATGACACAGGGATAAAAATTTAGAATAAGAAGAAACTATTTCAGGGATAGATGTCAAGTGTACAGCTTGACACCACTTCCTTTTTTTTTATATCAGTGCCTTCACAAATCGCAAGTCCAATAAAATACAATATGCATAAATAATTACAAGGAATGCACCAAGTAAATAAAATAAGAAGACTAAAAAGAAAGTTACTCAAGATAAGAAAACAGACCAAGTTTCGGAAAATAGACAACGAACTTGTTGCAATAAATTCACAGGAAACAGAGTAAGTGAAGAGTACAAGCAATCTAAGCATAACAATAATAAAATGTATAGCAAGATTGATTAATGACTTACGTACAAATATATTCATACAAAATCAATTATATTTAAGATAACTTAAGAATAAGCTTAGATATAAAAATAAGAAAAATATCAAGCTAAACTCTAAGTAATTCTAATGACTTAAGATTAATTTAATATCAATACTTAGTTAATTCAAGTATGATTTAAAATTGAGACTAATCCAGGTAATAAGTTTATTATTCTGAGTTGCAACTCATTAAGTACCTATTTACAAGTAGCATATAAATGCATACAAGTAGCATATGGATGCGTCCACCACATATGTTACTAAGGACAAATCAAGAGTAAAAGTCAAAATGATGAAGTAACTATTTAGAAATAGTACCACTCTTTAATTGACTAACATGAGCTCTGCGCACAAAATCTTTACCGTCAATGGTGAAAAGTTTAACGCTAACAGGTGTAATCCATTCCTTGATTAAATATGGACCTGAATATCTCGGCAACAATTTTGCAGTAATTTTATCTACAGCTTTACTTATCGGGTTTGTTTTAAGATAAACTGTGTCTCCAGTTTTGAATGGAATTGGGTTACGGTACATATCATACCTTTTCTTACTTGAATTATGAGACTTCATCAAATTCTCATAGGCTGATTTCCAAATTTTATTAGTGTCAACTACAAACTTAGTAGGAAGGATCTGGTCGATTTTCCAAATATTATTTAGGGGATTATTCAATTTATGCCTAAACATTAGTTCATGAGGGGTATATTTACTACTTTCGTGGAACGCACTATTGAAAGATAAAGGAAGCCACTGCAACGTAAAATCCCACCTGTTCTGCTTATCAGAATTGAATGCGATAAGACAAGACTTCAAGTTGCGGTGAATCCTTTCAACTTGGTTAGGTTTAGGATAATATTCGGTAGTCGTAACATGAGCTATACCTTTCTGGAAACAGAAGTTCTTGAACAAGTGTGACTTAAATTGAGGACCGTTATCTGAGACTATGGTTTTTGGAAACCCAAAATTCACAAATATTTTCTCAAGCTCCTTGCATAAAATTATAGAAGTTGCTTTCCTGATCGGTATCAACCAACAATATTTACTGAATGCATCTACACAAGAAAATATCATGGTGTTACCACTTACAGTGCGAGGGAGAACACCAACAAAATCAATAAATAATTTCTCCATAGGTTGGGTTGCTACAGAAGAGGCAAGGTATCCAAAATTGGTTTTTTGTGCAGGCTTGCTCATAGAACAAATTTTGCAATTCTTAATGAATAAACTAATATCTTTAGATATTCCTTTCCAGAAAAATTTTTCCTTTATTTTATTTAATGTTTTCAAATATCCTGCGTGTGCTCCAAAGATAGTTTCATGATAGTATTTGAATATCATAGGTTTTAGAATGTGAGGGATAACAACCTTAGTTTGATTGTCATGGCGACAATTATAGAGTAACATTCCCTTAGAAATTGAATAAGGAAAGATATCCTCACCACGGGATTTCTTATTAACAATATCAGAAATAAATTCATCCTGTTTCTGATATTGTAATATGTCTTCAAAACATAAGGGAAAATCACAGAGTGTGATATTACATGAAGGAACATCATTTTTATCCTCTTCATAATTGTTATCTTCAAACATTCTGCTTAGGGCATCAGCAATAATATTTTGAGTACCAGGAATATGTTCTACATCAAAGGAAAATGAATTTATTCTAAGGATCCAGCGTCCAATACGACCAAGAGGTTTAGGATTTTTTAGTACCCACTGTAAAGCAGCGTTATCAGTATGCAGAGTGAATCTCGTATGTTCAATGAAAAATTTGAACTTTTCGATTCCAAAAAGTACCGCTAATGCTTCTTTCTCATATGCCGAATATTTTCGTTCTAAAGGTGTTAAGGTGCGTGAGGCAAAGGCAATAGGAGCGAGTGTATCTCCATAATATTGACCTAATACACAACCTAAAGCTACAGAGGAGGCGTCAGTCTGAAGGACGAATCGGCGGGAAAAATAAGCAGAATTTCTGTCATGAACTCTAGTGTCCAACACCTTTTTATTAGAATTAAAATCAAATGATTTAGAAATAGCACCTAAGGCAACATTACTACATGCTCCAGTTTGATTATTGACTGATTGTAGAAATTACAGTATGAAGCAACAAAATATTATGGTAATGCTCCAACATTTTATTGGCCATGATCGATAAATCATCCAAATAATTATCTACTTGGGTTCTTGTAACCAAAAAAGGAATCATCATACGAATTCGGTTATGTAAGTGAATAAATCTAGATTCAATTTTATTTAAAGTTTTCCTGATCTTATCCCTTTCTTCACATGGAATTTCTTTGAATTCAACAATAGATTTGGATAGGGAGGGTAGTCCTTCATTAATTGCATCAGCCGATTTTGAATAAGTTGAAATATCAACAATCATTTGAACTTCATTATTACTGTGATTATTTATCACAGAACGGTACTTTGTACGTAAGGCATTTACATCAAGGTCATCAATAACTTCACCGAGAGATAATAACTCAAAAACAAGATTATCTTTAGATAAGTGGTCTGGATTAATCCTGTGAGCGACAAACTTTTTCAAGTCAATATCCTGATATACGATTTGCGTAATCAAGTCCATATTGACAAAATAAAATTAAATTACAACAATAACTCTAAAATCAAGAAATAAATTTCATGAAAGTAAATTGAGTTAAGCAGGCTACAATACAAAGCTAGCCTTTGCAATACCTCAGCAAAGTACAGTTAGGTTAGGCTAATGGGTACAATTAGCCCAAAATTGAATACTTACATATTTCAAAGAATTCCTACAGCACCGATTATTAATTTTAAAGATCTAATTCCAAATAAAACCACGTTCTGCTACCAATTGTAACCCCTAATGTATTTAAACACTAGTTGTTAACTATTTGGAAGGTGTGAACCCTCAGAGGAAGGTAGATCAATGAAACATCGGTACTATAGGAACACTCAGAAAATTCGAAAATTAGAGCCAAAAAATAATATAATCTGAGATTAACAAATTTATAAAATATGAAATGGAAAACAGAAAAAAAGTCAGAAAATAGTACAAATTCATGGATTGATGAAGGCAGTCGAACAGTAGAGTTGAACGAAATGTTAGTTATTGAATTCGAAGATATTAAGACGTAGGCTCGTAGTATGTACGGAGAAGATTTTGATGAATTATTAAATTTCTTTACTCACGTAGTAATCGAAGAGTCCATTCATAGATATATATCGAATTGTTACCATTATGTAGTGATGACAGATTCATTCTTATTTGTCCTTTGATTAATATACTGCTGGGCTATTTCATTGCTATTTGTCCATAAATAATTATTTAAGCTGCTTCCATTTCATTTAACCAAAATATAAAACCTGTTGAGAACCGATATGATTAGTACAAAATATAATATTTAATTTATTGAGCAGAGGGCTCTTATGACAAGTTTCATTATGCAATAGCAGGTTGAGTTCTGAAGACAGAAAGATATAATATTATTAATAATAAGTTAAATTACAATTTTATAAATAACAGACTTCATTGATACAAGAGACAAAATCAAAGAAAGGAATAAGAGTGAGATTTTTTATAGAAGATCATTAACAATTCAAACTATATCAACCCTTTAAAAAAGTAATGTCTTAATAAGTCATTCACAGATTAAAGAAAGAGAAAGGTTAGAAATACATTTGAAAAACTTACCCAACTGGGTTATAAAGGATATGGCTCTAAATATATGACATTAAAAAGTGAGTCTCCTCTCACATATTTGAAGAATTATTAAATTTGGTGCTTAGACCATATTTGATATAAAAATCATTGCATCGTAAATTTTGTCTAGTAACTTCTACAAAAGGCTGGATGCAATAGAAAGATCGAGTGGTTCCTCTTTTTTTTGTTAGCTATAAGACAGGAGCGCCAACGCAACAAAAAGGAAACACTCAATTGAAATCATCCGTTGCCAACGTAAGAATTAATTTATTTATTGGAACCGCGAGTTATGAAAACACTAGAACTGATAAATACAGGACGTTTAGTAAATAAAGAAGTAATAGTCAATTATGGATATTAATTCTGGTACACCGGTACAATACATGTGCCACCGGATACGAATAGTAATTTTGCGGTACAGCTGATTTTAGCGATACAGTTTTCGAAGACAAAAACGAATGTAGAAATCGGCTACAACAGCTTTTTTACTGGATCCAGTTGAAACAGTAGCCTATTGTGTGAACATACAATATGAAATGTACATGCAAACGAAAGCACTGCAAAATAACTGATACAGCAAATTTACTGTACCGCACAAAAACTGTATCGTGTGAACGGGCCCTTAGTAAACAACTTCGAACGTAAACAATTCAGTAACAGGTATCGGAGAGAATATTTTTTGAGAACAGCTGATTGATATATCATGATAAATTACGGGATTTTTTCTTACATGGTAATAATAGTGCTACCTGGCGAATTCCCAAGAGCCTGGCACAAACCGCACCTTCCTAAAATGTTAATTTTTGTTTTGATAAATTCAAATTAGAAAATTTTGTTTTTTTTTCAACAAAGTAATAAAAACATAAGATGAGCTTTGATTCACCAGACATATGTTTCCTAAAAGACTGCAATGCTCCGACCATTGATATATATTACTAGATGCGTAACTCCGGGATCCGCTGTGAAGTCACAGCGCTAGCATCGCCCGCTTCTAAATCGGGCAAAACCACGAAAATTTGTATAGCGGTAATGGAAAAAACCCATATTTGTCAGTGCTCAAATGACTTGTTTTGTGATGTTAAATGATTTTTTAACATGATTATTTCATGTAGTGATTATGGATGTACCTATCAGTGCAAGTCTGGTGGAAATATTTATTTTCAAACAAGTAATTTTATCTTTTTATTGTGTATGTGCGAGCGTAGCTTTACAAGATTGTTTTCTGCTTCCTCACTTTTATGGGGGTTTTTAATTAAAAATAATGTACTACCATATTCACCACTTCAATCTTGTTCTTTTAAGCATTAATTACTCGTGATATACCATACAGTAATTTATTAAATAACTATTTTAATCAAGAGATTTTGCTTGAACTGCAATGGCATTGGTGAGCATTCTTGGGCTTCTCAATATGAATTTAAAAAGAAGCCTACTGAATTTTGAAGCATGCGGTATCTAAATATATATATATATTTATTTATTCATACAGTAAATTTATATTTCCTTTGGTGTTGCAGTTCC
The DNA here is from genome assembly GCA_948455865.1 of Conomelus anceps. Taxonomy (NCBI): domain Eukaryota; kingdom Metazoa; phylum Arthropoda; class Insecta; order Hemiptera; family Delphacidae; genus Conomelus; species Conomelus anceps. The sequence continues at coordinate 28,627,539 of OX418216.1, forward strand.
ATAATATTATGTAGACACCCACTTCCCCCACCACATCCACTCCTCCCACTACCTTCCTATGACCGACCTTACATACTACTCAGTCTGCAACCAAGCGCCGAAGAAGAACAACATAGTTCGAAACGCGTCCGCCGCGACTCAAAAAGGTCAGTTCTGCACAGCAAGATAATACATATGAATAGTATTACTTTCTCACTTGATATTTAAACGTTAATGAAATAAAGAAAAATCTTCACTAAAGAGTTTAACATTTACATATTCGTGTGACGGCAATTTCGCATTGTTGTAATGCTACCTCAGACACAACTGGAGGCCTACTGCTGAATCAAGTTTATGATGTTTTTTATAATTCAGTATGTCTGCTCCACAAAATAGCCTATTATTGTTATTTTAGTCAAAATTTGAAAAAGCTAGACTTTGATGTTTGCTTTATTGAAATATATTTTATTCCCGAATTTTCTCAGAATAAAAATCATATTTTCGAAATCAGGGAATCACAGACCACAAATAATATTACTCTAGAATTTTTTCTTCATAAAGATTGAGAAAATTCGCTTATGAAATTTTAGCCGCCATCTTGGAAATATTTCGTAAAGCGAGCGTTTTTTGAGGTGCGAGAGTTCAGATTCGGATTCAGTGCATCAAAGTACATAGGAATACGCTGAGAAAAAAATTACTGTATGTTTTTACTGAAATCACATACTTATGATACTGCTTATGCACTGCTCTGAGTTTGAAATTGGCTTGAGCCAGAAAAAATCTGGAATGTTAAATTATTACTACTATATGTAAGACAAAATCATGGGCTATCTTTCAAAAAAAGAATTATTGAAATCCATCAAGGGAGTTGCGAGAAATCTTCAAATGAAAATTGACTTTTTCCCATAAGAGCCTGTGTTAAATTTGAACTTTTGCCCGATTTGGCCTTTTCCCGCCAGAAAAAAGTGGCTTCACTATGCCATAGCCTTCAACGTTAGAGTTACGCATCTAGTAGTATATTTATCAATGGCTCCGACTACACAAGTCTGCAGACAGCGTAAATCATGCCGCGAAGGGCCCACCATTTATATTTGAGAACAGCTGATTGATATATCATGATAATTTACGTGATTTGTTCTTATTCTTATGTGGTAATAAAACTTGGAAGAAATGTATCCAAAATCGCACAATACTTGGTTTTTAAACGTTTATTATTCTGTTAAAAAAAAAGTTAATTTAGTTTTTTATAGCTAAAGACATTGTCAAAAAGGTTTTCAATACTGATAAATAACTTAAATCCCGATCGATGCCCTCGTTTCTCAGGAGAAGGCCGCGTAAAATGTATCCAAAATCGCAAAACACTTGGTTTTTAAACGTTTATTACTCTGTTAAAAAAAAAGTTAATTTAGTTTTTTATAGCTAAAGACATTGTCAATAAACTGTTCAATAACTAAAATCCCGATCGATGCTCTCGTTTTTGAGGAGAAGGCCGCGTAAAATGCCTTTGGGGCCGTGACAAACAGACAGACAGAAAGTTAGATTAGACTATTTTCGGCTTATTTGATGTATAAAACGTAAAAATAACCAAAAAATATACAATTCTGATAAATGTACAGACAAAACTCTAATTTTATTTACATAGATATCAATGGCCATGACTGATATAGGCGATCAGAAGTTGGCTGAAAGATCGATCGTCGCGAACTCTGGGCGGCATAAATCGGCAGCAGTGTAGTGAGTTAGTTGCATTGTTTATAATGGTCAACATTCGGAAAATTATCATAAAAAGTCAATTGCGATTTTTTAAGGAAATCTAATCTAGAAAAAGGGAAGAACCTTGTAGAGAGTAATCATGTTTTTGATGTGGAGGAGTGCAAAGGTATTATACATGGAAAAGTGATGAGACAAACTAGCATCAATGCTGTTTTACAATCTTCCTTGTCAAAAAATTTCCACTCTGTTTATCAAAAGTCAACTGCCTAGAGGTGTCAACTGCCTAAATCCGCCTCTGCCTACAATAAATTAATATTTTGCAACAATAACAAAAACATAACCTCAAAGCTGTTATTAGGATTGATTTCTTTAATTACAAATATCAATCACACAAGTGCATAGAAAACGTCTAATTTTCATCAATCAGCAATCTTTCACACATAAAATAATTTGTAAATATAATATAACTCACTTAGTCCTTCGAACATTAGAGATCCATTTCTCCCATCTTTCCTTTTTGTAAGGTCGATCAGGAAATGAATAAAATAAAACACCTTTAATTTCTGTATTCTCATAGGTGTTACTGCACCCATATACACAACACATAATACGGCTCTAGGGCATTTTTTGTATGTTTGTCTAAAGAAATATTTTTTTGAAAAAAACGCATTTGAAGTGAGACAATTTAGCACACGAATCAATAGCGATCAGATTTTGTCTCACCAAGTTAGTACAAGATCCTCCGCTCACATAATGCAACACAAAATTAAAATATGAAGTTCACCAACAATTATTCAATAAAATTTCATCAAAACAGTTCTCAGAAAATACAATATATCTCATCTAAAGTGTAATATAATCTTAATAAAACAACTTTTGAATGGAAATTAACTCACGTTATAGCGTGACGGCCGTTTCGCTCTGTTGTCTAGAGCATCGTCAGACGACCCACAGTACACTCAGTACTCAGGAGTGTGTACTGTGAGTTGTCTGACGATGCTCTAGACAACAGAGCGAAACGGCCGTCACGCCATAACGTGAGTTAATTTCCATTCAAAAGTTTTTTTATTAAGATTATATTACATATTAGTGGAAACAAGATGGATCTTCAACATCATCATCTAAAGTGTTATGTTGGCAGCCTGCGTGGCTAAATGTCGGCTTTGGTCACAATAATATTGTATTTTGGTGTTGGCCACTCTACCAGCAAGCACCAAATTTGACCAAATCCAAAGTAGACACGCTCTCAACTTTGATTTTGGTGAAATTTGGAACTCGCTGGCACAGTAGCCAACATCAAACTACAATATTATTGTGGCCAAAGCCGACATTTAGCCGCGCAGGCTGCCAACATAACACTCCAGATGAGATATATTTATTTCTTGTGAACTGTTTTGATGAAATGTTATTGAATTATTGTTGGTAAACTTCATATTTTAATTTTGTGTTGCAATATTATTTATTGTCTTTGAAATTCCATAGTATGGGGGTAAATTCTGGAAGTTTAATATTTATATAATTCGGCTGGTGATGCTGAACTGCTGTAGCATGGTTGGTCTGTAACGTTCCCACTCGCTACCCAGTTAGCGAGTAACTATCCCAATGTAATCGACCCTTTATTCTCCCTCCACTTTTTTATACACTCATCCACCAAGGCTGCTATTGTGTTTTTAGGTTAGGTTGATGTATTACTATTACTCTATGAAGAACAGAACAGCACAAGAGCGGGAACTGTCTCAGGATAGTCAGAATGAGATGCAGATCGGGTGCGATGGGTATTGGAAAGGTGGTATGACATCGGGTATAACTTTGGGGCTCTTAAGTATTCTCGTGGTTGAGCAGTTAAATTTGTGTTTAGTGTAAAACATGGTCCTCTATAGATAATTATTCATTAGTTTACCGTCTTTTGTGGTAAATCCAAGTGGTAAGTTGAAGTCTATATTTCCTTCCATCCCTTCAAGAAATTTCATTCACTAATAACCTATTTCTTAATTTTAGAATAACTGGAGATTTGTGTAATTCTCTCAGTTTTAAAAAGAAACTTCTGGTTTTCCGAAGTTGAGTTGTTAAAAGGTATCGACATAGGTAGACCTACATAGGAATTCTAGCCATCTTTTTTTCTTATTGCTTTGCTTAAATGATGTGTCATGCTGTTGTGATGATAATACTGATTTTTTGGCGCTCACTATCAAGTTTTAAAATATGATATTATTCGCTATTAAAGTTATTTTTATATTTCTCTTTAATACAATTTATAGAGAGCTGGGCATGAAGTTTGCTCCTGAACACATCAAGTAAAAGTGGTAGTGTATAAGGTCAACATACCAGTTCAGGAAACATTTGACTATATTTTTCAATATTTATATTTTGGATACCGGTATGTCTAAAACATTATCTGAGGCTATCAAAGTAAATGTCAACATTTTCTTGACTTATTCTCACCATTTGCAACGAAGCAACTCTTTAGAAATTTATATTAAGTCATTACTTACTTTTTTCAACTCATGCCCATAATGATAAACTTTTGATATCGATTTCCCAATGCCTTTTTAACGGACAATCGCTCAAAACTTAAGATCCTTCAGAAAAGAGCAAATTTTCAAACACAGGGAGATTCACTTAAAGCTAAGCAGCTAATAAAGAGTTCGAGTAAAACTACGATATCGCTAATAATTCTAACTTGTTCTTTAAGTTATTATTCAGCCTGATCTACAGAATCTTGCATTTAGAGCAAGCGGAGGCAAGTCATGATCAGGTTAGAATTATTGTTATCGCTGAGCTTACTCTCTAAGGTTAAAACAACAAAATTGCTAGGTTATGGTACTGTAGCTAAAACCGAAACATTAAAATATCTTCATTCTGTATCTAATTAACTTTCCAATGTTATAATCCTGCTCGGATATAAGAATATAATCATATACATTTTATCCGTACAGTATTGAGGTCTGTCACACACTCATATTCCTAAAGAGATTTACAAATTCAAGTCAATTGTAGTATTTCTTTTTCAACATATTTGATTTTAATTTCGACACTTCAGTCAATTCAATAGAACACAAAGTTATTGGGTAATAAGCAATTAAATTATTTCAAAATACTGTACAATGAATGGTGTGAAAGTTAGAGTGCAACTGGAAGCAGAAAAGAATCCATGGCGTCAACGCCTTTAGAACATCTTCCACTTTGCCAAAGCTTTAAAACCACCAAAGCAAAGACCACCCAACAAAGCTTTGTTCAATCTTTCAAGAATAACAATACAAATGTATCACAGTCACCATATTCTATGATTATGTTTTCCATTTTGTTTTTTTAGACGAAAATGTTGAAAAAAATAGTTTTGAAAAATTTTATGTGTCATGATAACTTTGAAATAACCCTAAATCCTAGGGTTAATTTCATAACCGGGCAGAATGGGAGTGGCAAAAGCGCCATTGTTGCTGCCCTAATGGTGGGATTCGGCCAAAGAGCAACTGTAACCAATCGTGCGCAGTCTGTGAAAGGTAAGTCAAGTCCAACGTTTTTTTTTTTTTTTATCAATCAGTTATTAATTAATCATTTTTAGTTTACCCGTGCGTTATTTCCAAGAAACTTTAGTGCCGAATTGAGCAGAATTTGAATTCGGACATCATGATAGTTCAATCAAATTCCATTGAAAAATATGGGTTACAATAGGCAGGGCCGCCCCGAGGTTAATAGGCGCCCGGGGCGAGATTTTGATATGCGCCCCCCCCCCATCACCAGTATAGCGCGGTAAGGTACAAAATAGCACCCAACTATTCAAAGTATTTGCAAAGTATTGTAGTTATTGAGCAATTGTATTTTTCAAGCAAATTTGTACGACCTTTCGCACATCTGCGCTAGAATGTTCCTTCTTTTGACAGTTCGTTTTCACTCTGTGATACCTTAGGTTTTCATGTTTATGTGTTGAACAAGTCTTTTGAACTTCTTAGTTGCTTTTAGATGTTTTACTCTTATTTTTCTCGGTAAAAAACCGATTATATTGTGACTAGTGATGGGCGACTCATTCCTTTCTGCAAGTCGACTTGTGAGTCGGTCTCAAGAGAGCAAGTCGACCGAAGCTAAAGTCGAGTCGAAGAGTTGCAAGTCGACTCAAACACGACTCAAGTCGGGTTGAGTTGCAATTTCAACGGTTTTGTTTTTTCTCTTGGCTCTAATTTTGTCGACACTGTCAACATATCAGTCGTGGGTCGTTCATGCTTTTGAACTACTGTAGTTGAAGATAGAAAAAGAATGAGGATTCTTTAGTATATTCACCAAGACGGGAGTGATATAAATTAACAATTCATTAATTCGGACAAAGATCAATAGCATATTTATAGGGCCAACAATTTACAATAGAATTCTACTGGAAATGAAAGAAGGCAATATTAGCAGATTTAAAAAAAATAGGGATTGGTTTTATAATATTGGAGTCTACCGTACCATAGATAGGTTCTCATAGTGAATAGGATGTGAATAGAAATACGATTTTGCATACTTTAGGTAGTTTTAGGTACCGTAAATAGTTTTTTGTTATTGTTGTATTAGTTATAAAGGCTAGTTAAGAATAGTATTAGCTTGATCTATCTCGAGTCTATCTTATATTGATGATCACCAGCACACATAGTTTAAAAGTGAGTTTTATTTTTTAAATTTAGCAATCAAATGACTGGGTTTTCTATATAATATATTTGTAATGTTTGAGCTTATATCAACAAACACGTCCTCTGGATGTGCTTTCCATCATGCAGAAAAATAATAATTATTATTAATCATTAATATATAAATATGTAGGCAGTAGAGAATATCGAACTGAGAAATGCTTTTCTAAAACAAAAAATCACAACCGAAATTGCACTCGCAAGTCATACTCTTATGAAGTCGTTAACACATCTCGACTTACTATTCTAAAGGAATGTCTCATGTCTTGAGTCGACTCAAACTAGACGACACGACTTTATATTAGATGACACTGAACCGAACAACTCAACCATTCAATGATACAACTCAAGTCGCAAAGTGCATAGTGAGAAAAACGAAAGTCGTGTCGACATCATGCATGGCAAGTCGACACAAAGTCGACTTTTGAGTCGAAGTCGCCCATCTCTAATTGTGACTCACAATAATGTCGGGGCGGTAATCCTTATACGACCGCGGCGCCCCCCTGGCCGCGGCGCCCGGGGCGGCCGCCCCGGTCGCTCTGCCCTTTGGGCGGCCCTGACAATAGGTATACTTTTACTGAATCATGCTTGATAAAAAAAGTAATTCTTGTTAATTTTTATAAATAAAATTTGGTTTTATTTACTGGGCATTATTGTCATCGATTGACTGCTAGTCGTTGAAGTTACCTTAAAAATTTAAGAAATAATAATAATGTATGGGTTAAATGGTGTGAATTAATTTTTTTTAAAGTAAAGTTTCTGTTTCATCACATTTTGCACATTTTTACTATTTTTTGCCCCATTTGACATCAAGTTTTAAATTCTGTAATCAATGAATATCTATGATTCCGCATTATTCATGCTACTTCTTAAGGTTCGTTCGCATGGACTTAATTTGAGACGCTTTATTGCCTTTCTCAATAATATAGGCCCATTTATCTCGAATATTAAAAAGTTAGTAGAACTTCAACTATAAAAAATTAAACTTTTGATACAAGTAACTTACATCAAGTGCACCAACTAAATAAGAAACTCTTTGTGTAGTAAGGAACTCTTAAAAACATAGCAAAAACGATTAAAAATTTTTTTTGATGCAATTACACTGCTGATAATTGCATTTGCTTAAGTTTGAATCTCTTTTGCTTATTTTCAACTATTTTTCATTTATTCTGTTCAAAATATTAATTGGTCTTAAAACATGTGTTATTCAGATTTCATTAAAAGAGGGAGACACTCTGCGGTTTTGGAAATCACACTCTCTAACGACGGTGAAAACTCATTTGAGTATGAGGAATACGGAGACGAAATAACAGTTATAAGAAAAATAACTGAGAGCAGTTCAACCTACTCACTGAGAGATAGTCAAGGTATATATTTGCATGATTCATAATATTTAAAAGTAAAACGTTGAAGTAAGTCACCTCAGAAACCCTGAACTTCGTTTAGGTGTAACCTGAAAATTCTGACGCCAGACCTGAGCCAGCCAGGTTACACGATTTTATTATTATAGTTGAACTTGTAACAGTGATAGGAAAGATTTACAGTAATATAATGCAATATAACTTGAATACTATGTATAACTAATATATTTATTATTTGACTTGAATTTAGTATTTCGTATGAGAATGCCTGTTTTTTCAACAGAGTTAATTTCCCATAACTAAAAGATGACATGAAATATGAAACTTCTGACATGTTAGACCAGTGCAGACTACACAGATACAGGATTCTATAGACATTCTAGTTGCATTGAAAATGGTATAACTTACAGATGTATTCACAATATAAAGAGCAGCGGTTATAAGAATTTTTGGTAAATATATCAATGTATAAGGGCAACCATGGACGCAATTTTCAATATAATCAGTATATCTATAGAATCCTGTATTAAGGTCTGAAGAGTCGGTGCTATTTGACATTAGAAAATTAGTTATATTATATAGTGAGTGACCACGAGGAACAAAATGTTTTTGGCTGGGTTTATACAGATGAATGCATGAGGTAGGCTGGGTTGCCGGCCCAAAATGGATCAGTGGTCTTTACAACATCGATGATTTTTAAACGATTTTGTTTAAACTTAGGTAACAGCAACCCAATGTCTTCCGCTGTTGTTTCAATGTTAAGCGAGTAGATACAGTCTCTAACCAATAAAAGGACAATTTAAGAACAACAGAATCGTTGATGAAATGTAAACCTCTAGTTTTGTATGGACAATGAGGATGTCAGAAATTGTAAGAGAGGTAGACCAGGACTGTATTTATCGCAATCTTTTTTTTATTGCTGATGATGCCCAAATGAGTCTGAAGACTTGTGCGTGGGTAATGAGGTGAATGGGTGAATTACGAAAAACATCCATGGCTGAATGAGATTCGAACCCAAGGCTGCAGGAAACGAAGCCAGTTACAGCCTTATCTTATCTCAGACAGGCTCCAACTAACTGCGCTACCAAAGCTGCCTGTTCGTCGGCACTCGTTTGCTTTACGCATAAGACATTAATCTGTTGAAAAAATAGAAAAATGAATTTCTACTCCCATTTATAGTAATAAATTCCAAAGGCGAACATTTTACCATATTTTCATGTTGGTCAATGGTTTTTTCTTCAACATTTACTGAGCATTATTATTTTGAAAACGCCCTGTTCCTTGTGGTCACCTTGTACTCCAATCTTTTCAAGATGTCAGTGACTTTTTTACTTATAAAATGATGCTTTGTTTTTCAGGAAAGAGTCACCCCTGCAATGCTAAAGTTTTGAATGCATTGCTGCTACATTTCAGCATTCAGCCCAACAATCCATTGTGCATTCTCAGTCAGGATGTAGCCAGAACATTTCTTCAAAAGTTTGATCCCAGATCTTTGTATAATTTATATACTCAAGCTACTCTTTCGAAAACGATCAACGAATCTTTTGCTGACAGCCAGGATACTTTGAAGAAAACGCAACTACAATTGGAAAGGAAGAAAAAGGTGAGATTGAATTACATTCCAAAGTGTGGTTGCGGCTCTGGTAACATAATAATAAAGTATCTCGTATAAAATCAGAAAAAATAGTACAAAAAATTATTGTAATAGCATAACTATCTAATAAATTACATATTTTATAAATATTTCTTGTGTTGAGCGCTGTAATATCATCCCTTAGCTTTCATAGGAGGAACATAAGCATCTATTGACCTATTTCTCTAGCACTAAATTATCTGATGGCCATAGCAAACTTTGTATTATTTCTGCACTAAAGTATATTTGGTGATCTGGTGTGCAGTTGGTTGGAGCGCTTGTTTGTGATTAGATAAGACTCTGGCTGGCTTCGTTTCCTGCAGCCTTGGGCTCGAATCTCGTTCAGCTGAGGATGCTTCTCATAATTCACTCATTCACCTCATTACCTACGCACAAGTCTCCAGACTCATGCGGGCATCATGAGCAATAAAATTTTTTTTTATCATGACATAAATAATATTTTATTGTTGAAATCACGCTTTTACCAGGAGGTAAAAGATTCGATTTATAGTGTACTCTTAAACATTATATTAGTATATAATATACTCTTATTAGGACAGTTGCCTACGTGATATCTACTATTAGCTGTATCTCAGTTACAAAAAAAGAAATTTAATTAGATTAAACTTTTCAGTATAATTCACGGCATTGAAGTCATTTGTTTTAGAAAATACTGATAATTATTCACTTCACGAGATCTTTCGGCTGTTACACCACCTTTTGGTTGTCCATCTTACATGAACCAGTAAGATGGCGTGACAGCCAAAATATCTCTTTGTAAATGTAAGTGAATACTCATCATTATTTTCTTATAAAAATTATTGCAATTCGTGGATTATTCTAAAAGCTTTACTTAATACGTGTAGTTCGTAATGGAAGAAGAAATTCAACAACTTAAGATTTTTTCTTGCTGATGAAGCCCGAATGATATTATGTGCGTGATGATACGAATGAATGGTGGACCTCCACCACAGTAGGCTCCTAACCATCAGGTAAGTGATAATAAAACAGAAATTCCATGTTTCTACTACCAGTCACCTATCCAAGCGCAGTACAGAGCGCTCGTGACTGAATATGACGTTCTCCCTTATAACACAATTACAAATTAATGTTGTATGGTGCATTGTCAGCGATTAGTGACATCGTAGTTCTCCCCAATTCACTACTGGCCAAACCTGGTTATTCAAACACGTATTTTCTTCCTGTTTGACTAGGATATTCTGTTGCTTTTGCAGTATCTAGATGAGAATGTCATGTTCACTGGGGTAGCTTTTACAGAATCAAGACCATTAAAAATCCTCACACTACTAGGAATAGTTCAAGATTCAAATAGTCTTACTCGTGGTGTGTTTATTCCTATATTAAAACCATAGGCGAAAGGCATGCGTAGTTTCTTATAATTTCTTTAAAACTGATAGTTTCTATTTTTCTTTGCTGAAACAAACTATTACTGTCTTCAAGTTATTGCTTTTGTAACAAAGTGTATAAATAAATGTTTCAAAGAGGCAGTTTTCTCTGATGAGATGAAGATATTCATATGTTCTTGTGTGTAAGGATTCTAGTACCGTGGTAGGTAATTTTCAATCTGGTTCTATTCTTCCGTTGTTTGCCAAGATCATGCTTGTTCCTATCAGAGATCAGATTATGGAGTAAGCCTATTTCAGATCTGTTCATATCTTTTAATAAAATTTATTGATGTAAAACGACACTTTTTTTTATCAAACATCAACAACTTTTGTCAAAAGTTCCTAGCCGTTTCTCCTGGATTCAGAATTTGTGCGCAATTTAAAAAAATGGCTCAAGCCACTTCACTTTCATGTATAGGGAGAGGTTAAAAAGTAATTACTGACAGGCCCCAACTCATTCGACCTTCATATATTTTCATTTTATATTTATTTATTACAAAAACACAAGCAATGATGCAACAGGCAATTGCCCATAACTGCTTTCTTAGCAGGTTTTCTTATTGAAGAAATCAAATTTCTGGTTATATGCTAATTTGACTAGAAATTTCACTTCTTAGTACCTGCAATTATTAATGTAATTATCTGTGAAATCACATGCATCTTTTGTTAACCGTCACGAATCAAATTCTTACGAATTATCTTTATTTCGCATACAAGTCTGTTAGGTTGCCTATTATTCAAAACTATTTAAAATTTCTTCCATCATAATGTTCAGTAATTCGTTTTTTTCAGGACATTGAAACTCTGAGCCAAGAAGTTCATGATGCAGAAAAACGAAAACAAATGGCTGAAAAGTACAGATATTTGATTGAAAGGCAAGAAGAAGTAAAGAATGAATTGGTTTGGTCAAAAGTAAGCAATTAAATTACTTGTTCGTTACACTAAAAATTTAAATTTTTAATGTGATCATGCATTGTTTATCGCTAGTTTAGAGCGCAACTCAAAATCCAGGCATTACCTCTATTGTTCAAAGAGTGACTACTAAGACAATTTAATTTATTAACAACATAATTTAAATTGAAACATGAAACATAGTTTCCCAGTTTTTATAATAACTGTCACGTGTATGCTTTGACCTATACATGATAAAGTATTTCTTCTTGATTGAAATGGTAATGAATTTCAGATAAAAGCTCTAGAAGATGCTGCTCAAAAGAAGGAAACAACTCAAATGGAAATTGACTCGGAAAGGGATAAAATTTTGCATAAGATTAAAAATAGCAGTGAAGATGCGTTGAAGACTAAATTGAAGTAAGTTCTAAACTCGAAGTGATTAACAGTGGGATAACTTCCGTAATTAAACCTGTTCTTTTGTATTAACTAGTTATAATATGCCATTCAAATTGAATAAATCTGTTTTTTAAACCGTTGCACCATCAACGTCTTTATAAGAGCATGACAGAATTAATCTGGACATTCTAGTACTAGAGTAACATTACAATACGATAGATCTGCTTTTGACAACACAGATACTTCTGCTTAGGGTGATTTGTCACAAACGCCCTCTATTTCCATCGATACAGTTGTTTAGGGATTAAAGGGTGCTCAGTATTAGACAATTGTACATTTTAGTAGTGATCACTTACATAAAGAGCTATCCAACACATATTCAATACGTTGAACATGAACACAACACCAGGGGCCGCAACAGAGATCTTGCACTACCCAAGGTCAACACAACTTTTGCACAAAAATCTGCATTGTATGTTGGCTCCAAACTCTTCAATAAAATGCCAGGTTTTTCGAAAGATGCAGTAAATTAATCAACATTTAAGAGCTTATTAAAAACATGGTTGATAGAAATCAGTTACATAGAATGTGAAGTATTGTATAACACTTGAAAACTTATATAATTTATTTTTTGTTCCAATATTGTCGTTTAGGTTGTAGACTGAATTTAAGATAATACTGGGTCAATTTATGTTTAGTACAGTAGTGGTAGTGGTATTAGTATAAGTATTTGTAGTGGTTAGTATTATATATTAGTAGTAGTCGTGCTGGTGGTAGTAGCTTAGTAGTTGTGGTGGTAATAATTACTATTGTAGTACTGAATTCAGCACTATATGCATATGCATAGTTTGTGTTGGATTTCTGAACTGTTCACCCCAAAACATATTTTATATATTGGGGTGATTATAGCTATCAACATCGTCTAATATAAAACCAAAAAATTGTATTCTCAATTTGTTATATTTTTTTGTTTCATTTGGTTCAATAAATTTCCCTGGACAATTACAATTTTCTCAGAGAAAACATTATTATTAGGGATTTTTTCTAGAAAATTAGGTTCAGGAACTGTAAAATTTTCGCCACGCATAGTCTATAATCTATGGGGTAGGCCTACTTATTTGTCGACTATTTTCTCTATGTAGGCCTAATATAAATGAATAGTCAATTTTTGTACAAATATCTATATATCTACAGATCTACTTGACATTTCAAATTTACAAATATAAATTTAAAAACAAATTAAACGATAATTTACATAACTAACCTTATTTGAAAATGTTCCATAGTTCTGACATGCCCCTGTTTCCTTCTTCCCTGTTGCGCACTTTACTTTTCGTATGTACAACAGAATGGTGTCCTTCAAGAAGACATGACTTAACATATTTTGTGGGCGTTAGTGGAGGTCCAACAATCCCAATGAAAAGAAGATTGCTTACAGTGTTAACAAGTAGAGCTGCCCTCTCTGGTGACAGTATTAGATTCATTTGCAAAAAGCCTCTCTCACTCGCTGGAAGATATTGGAATGGTGTTGAAAATTCTCTTCAACTCCAAAACACCTTTAGGAACTACTTCTGGTGTCTTCACATAGTCTAAAGACTCGAACCATTTCCTTTTCAGAAATGCAAAATCTGCGAGAGTGCTTACAAATTTCTTCTCCAAAAAGAATACTCTTTTCTGAAGGTCATTTCTTAGAGTACAATGGCAAATTTGGACAACTTCAGATCACCAGGAGAAAGAAGTCTTCTTGCTATGGCGTTTTCAGGCGTAAAAGTTGTATGGGGAAATTTCCGGATCAGAGACTTTTCTGTGTTGTGAAGATCAATACCACAGAATTTAAGACATTTGGCAGCTTCAAGAGCCTGTCTATATGTAATGCCTGCAGTCGTTTTTCGTTGCTCAAACAGTTCAACTGTGCTTTGAATTTTGTTGTGAGCCATATACAGGTCAATATTCCTTTCTTGCAAGTCGGAGCTAAGTTCTGACAACTCTTGAAGAGCATCAACTATTAACCCTAGGTCCAGAATGAAATCAACAGAGCTTATTTTCCTATACAGACCTTCATACATATAACAATCTTTTTCCCCACGGCTTGTATCATCTTTCGACTGGGTGAAGTGAAATGCTAGTTTCATAGCTCTGCCATACTGCTAGAACAGTGTTGTAACTTGAGGCTACCCACCTTGTTGACAATATTCTTCAGAAGCTTGTCTTCCAACAAAGATGCACACATCTGGATCTCTCTTGCATTATTTGGAGAGGCATGATAGGTAACATACAGTTTACCAATGAAAATTTTGAATCTATTCACTCCTATTTCTTTCACAGCATCGTGAACAGCGAGTTACAACCTATGACTGGTACAGTGCCACACAACTATGGATGGAAATTTAGTTGCTTAGAGACTCCGACTCTCAATCCAAACATAACAGCAGCACCATCGCAAGTTAAGGAAACTAAGTTGTTCCTCAAAAAGTCCTCAGTAAAGCCAAGTGCTTCTAATTTAGACATTAAACGTGAAAATATTCCACTTACTGTAACAGATTTCAGTTCAATAAGGTCAAGGAAACAGTTAATAGTTTCTCTCATCTCGGTTCCAAAAAACGAAACCCGGAAGTACACAATTAAGACTTATTTTTGGCTTACAGTTGAGGCTTCATCAATAATCAAGGCAACTTTACAATTAGATTCAATGATCTTACTCACCAAAGCTTTCCTCATTTCTGTACCAATGATTCTGCCCATATCTAGCCCATTCATTTCTTGAAGATTGATTTCATCTTTGAAATTGTAGAAAGATTGATTTCTCTTGGCTACTTTGTAGGCAGTGCGGAAAATGTTGCTCGTTATTTCACATTCTTGGGCAACACCTTTAAACATGCTCCTTCTAGCTTTTGTTTCCTTGCCTCCTCCTGAATTATGATTGAGGTCTTGTGATAAAGAACTAGTTTCGTCTGTACTAAAGAACGTCGTCTGTCAGTTCTAGAACGACAGTGATTTGATTTGTTTCTATCTAATTATTCAGTTTCAAATGATGCCAAGCGAAAATGGAGTTTTATTGAAATCAGTATCAGATAATCACTAAAAGCAAAGAGTCCTTTTTCATTTCGGTTCTATTCATTTCAAAGATTTTTTATAATAATGTGTATTAGTAATATTTGTAGTGAAGTAGTAACAATTGTGCTCAGGTTTTGAATTAATGAATTCTGTCTAGTTATTGAAATCTATCATTGCTACAATATTGTCACATTGATTCATCGTAATATTGTTAATTGATAAAATTAACTTATATGTCGATTTCTTCAGGGAACTTCAGGTAGAACTGGATCAAAGTCAAGACAAGCTAGGCAAGCTGGAAAGTCAGCAGCATAGAGAAAAAGATGCTTTAAATAACGTTAAGGAAGAGCTGTCAATTCTTAAACAACATTTCAAAGAGATTGAACAACAAATTCAAAGAAAAGACCGGGAAATAAAGCAGCTAGAAGAAGCTTCAAACAAAGTTCTAAAGTAAGTAATGAGATGTTTCTTGAGAAATTGAGTTTTCTGTATGTTTGTGAAACGAAAGTTATCACTCTTTATTTCAACTTCAATTTTCAATTTGCCTTGGTTTAGATCGAATTCCAATGTTTTTAGTCGGATGATGCCTATATGAGTCTTGAGACTTGTGATGAGGTGAATGGTTGCAAAAAATATCCAAGGCTGAGAGAGAATCGAACTTGTGACCGCAGTAGTAGCAGCCAGCCACAGTCTTATTTATAATCAAACAACCTTGAAAACTATTGGTTTGCATGCAGGAGGGATGAATGGAAGGAGTTGAGAGTTGGCTCATTCCTCCGGGTTTTCTCAGTCTTATTAATATTCAGTTTTAAGACTCAGCTTTCTGTGTTGTTACTTCTAGGTTATCTGACAGTTTTTTACGATTCTGGCAGTATGAGTAATTAATCAACAGCGCTATTTGGCTTTCTCCAATTTTTGCTTTCTTTCAACAATGTATCTCCTCCCATTCAGAAGTTGTAGTTTTTCAACTTTTTCTTCTTGCAATTTTAAAAGTAAGTTAATTGCTAGTATTACTTAATTAATAAATTATATTACTTATATATTTAGACCTTTTTTACATGAAATTTAGCTAAAATAAGTGTATAATAATCGATAAGTACTAGCATGTTATGCACATGTTATTTAGTGTGCCCAAACCCCAATTCATTTTCTTGTAACTCCTAGTGAAAGTTTTCAATTTACTATCTTGATATTATCAGATCGGTTACATGTTTCAACTGTTTATCCTGTGCAAAGCAATCATACTTGGTCTTGGTTTTTTTGTGATGTTACCATAATTACATTTTTTAAAACCATATATGAAAGCTCTTGAATTTATTATAGTTTTGCCAGTTTTTTCTTGTGATTACAATACTAGAACGTATAGGGCTTCTTTTGGACTTATTTGAAATATGCTTTCTGAGAATCAATTTGATCAAATTCATCAAGGTATTAAATATATGTTTCAAAATTTAATACCTACAAGCTGCATAAAACACATTATTTTGTAGATGAATTTTGATTCTCTATTCACATTAGGCTATTTAATTATTGCAAATAATAGTTTGATATACTAATTGGGGGTAACTAGCTACTCTGAATGCCGGTAACTAGCAAAGTTTTAAAGAATTGTATTTTCTGTGCTTCAAATCACTGACTTTTACTTTTTTACCGACTTCCAAAACAGAAGGTGATTCTCAATTCGACCTGTTTTTTAAAAACTTTGTACATTAACTATTAGAACACTATTGAACCGATTTCGATGATTTTTGAATGAAAGAATGACAGCGATGGTTCCATCCAAGTTTCGCAAGGATCGGCCCAATACTTGGCAGTATTAAACAAAAAGGAGCATTTATCGATGTCTTCTTTTCAATTTCGATCGAACAGTATAGTTTCACACATAACCGCCAGTTGAATAAACGATGTAGTTTACCAGGCCGATCATTGATGAGTTGGACCTACAGTTTTAGGTGGGTTCCGAGCCAACAGGAAGTGATTGATTAGAAATTCTATCTAATATCAAAACTAACACTGTATTTCAATTAAATATGTGATTTACACTCACTTTTACTGAAATATAGTGTCAGTTTTGATATTAGATTGTTCAATTATTATGTCATGGAAAACATCACAGAGTAATTCTGTTATATTTTAGAAGATAATGGGAAATTTGGCACCGACTTCAAAAGATTACTTGTATGAAATTTAAAATTTTCTCAGTTTAAAGTAAATACTTTATTTTAAACTTTTTAGTACGTGAGTATTTTATCATTTCATTAAAGTCGGTTTCTTTTTTTGTTTTAAAATATGTTTTATTTTAAGCTTTTTAGTTGAATTTTTAAACTTTGGAAACATGAGAAATTTCTTAAAGCCTACATTATGAAATATTTAATTAATCCAATATTTAATTAATTTATAACATCGAAAGTTAAGTAACTAAGAATCCACTTATAAGAAAAGATAAACTAAGGAAAATTCTACAACGTTTTATTTAATGTGGAATATTGTATTTAGGAAAATTATAATAGAAAAAGGCTTCTTAAAACTGAAATGGCTTTTGATTCATTTTGATGTGGTCCCTTTCAGAATATACCTACACTGAAATAGTAGGCCTATATTACGTTACAAGTGTGGAAAATTGTGCTTACTGAAAATATGATAAGTAAACACAGGAGATGAAGTTGAGTGCGGTATTATCATATGATTATGGAAAACATCTTCCCGGACAAGTTATGTACAATATTTTTCGTGATATTAGTCATATATATTTTTTTAATATGAAAAACATAAACTTTGAGCTAGTGCAAAAGGATCATTAAACATAATCTCAAAATAGCCTATTGTACGCACATGTATGATAATGGCGAATAAATATTCTTAATCCATCACAGCAGCGAAACTAGAAATACTTCTGAGATCAGCTGTTTTTCCAAATTCTCCAACTTATGATTGAAACTAAATAACCTTATTCCTATGACTCAATAACATCAACTAAATTATTTACAATTTTCATATGAACATATGGACAGAAATATTATATTCAAATTAAGTTCATGTGATTGGTCAAAACGGGACATTAAAGGCTTGTTTCACACTTAACCAGCTTTGGGTAACCGATGTCGTTTACCCGGCATAATTGCATTGCATCATATGATTTCGAAAACCGTCTAGATGTAAAGAGTTCCATATGATACAATGATCAGCCTGGTAAACGACACCGGTTATCCGATTGGCGGTTATGTGTGGAACTATCATATTCAAACTTGATTGAAATGAAGACATCGAAGAATGCTCCTTTTTGTTTAATATTCGGCTAAGTATTTGGCCGATCCTTGCGAAACTTGGATGGGACCACCGCTGAGCGATGCTCTTTCATTTAAAAAAAATTCATCGAAATCGGTTCAATATTGTTCAAATGATTGATGTACAAACGTAAAAAAAAAACAGGTCGAATATAGTAACCTTGTTTTTTTTGGAAGTCGGTTAAAAAATTACAAATAATACAGCTAATGCCAAAACAAACCTCAAGCCTGTAATGTCTCCTTTTTCAGGCGAACGAAATTAATCAGGCGAACTTAATTTGAGAATAAGAAGTATATATATTAATTTATGTTCATATGTTCATTAATGAACATTGTAAATAATTTAGTTGATATTATGGAGTCGTAGGAATAAGATAATATAGTTTCAATCATGAGATCGAGTGAAAAATGTTTTTGAGTTCATTAATTTCAAAAAGATAATAAATTGAACAGTACTCTTCAAAATTATTAATTTTTCAGTGTAGGTATATTCTGAAAGGGACCGCATTAAAATGACGAATCAAAAGCCATTTCACTTTTAAGAAGCCTTTCCCTATTATAAATTTCCTATATACAATATTCCACATTAGGCCTAAATAGAGAGTTGTAGACGTTTCCTTAGTTTATCTATTCTTATAGGTAGATTTTTAGTTACTTTAGTTTGGGTGTTATATTGGCTTGCTAATTTGATAAATATTTCATAATGTAGGCTTTAAGAAATTTCTCATGTTTTCAAAGTTTGAAAATTCAACTAAAAGACTTGAAATAAAATACATTTTAAAACAAAAAAGAAACCGACTTCAACGAAATGATACTCAAAAATTGAATACTCGCGTACTATAATAATAATAATATCTTGTGACCTGGCTGGCTCAGGTCTGGTGTCAGAGTTATCAGGTCGCATTTGAATAAGTTCAAGGCCTCTGACGTGACTTAACGACTGTTTTTTAGGCAGCCGGGACCGACAGCTTAACGTGTCCTCCGAAACACGGGAGTGGCCCGAGGTAAAAACTTTCGGTCAGAACTGGGATCGTACTCGCGTACTAGAAAGGTTAAAATAAATTATTTACTTTAAACTGAAAAAAATTTAAATTTCATACAAGTAATCTTTTGAAGTTTAATTTCCCATAAACCTCTAAAATATAACATGAAATATCTTACCAATTTCATAAAACATTTGGCACCGACTTGAAAAGATTAATTGTATGAAATTTAAAATTTTCTCAGTTTAAAGTACCTGAATACTTTATTTTAAACTTTTTAGTACGCGAGTATTTAATTTTTGAGAATCATTTCGTTGAAGTCGGTTTCTTTTTTGTTTTAAAATTTGTTTTATTTAGCCTATCGTTCTTATTAGAATATTTAGAGTAGAAAACGATTATAGTGTTGGAGCCAAGTTTTGTTTACTTGATTTTCTTTGCAGTGTTAATGTACCAGAGATTCAAAAACAGAAAAAAGAACTGCAATCTTTAATGGCTAAAATACAAGAACTAGAGGCTGCCAAGAGAAATTCTGAACTTCATCTGACCCATTTAAGAGACACCTATGAAAACAGCTCGCTTAAATTGGAGAACTTAACGTCAGCCATGGCACCCGTTAAAAATCAAATAAGTGAGTAAACACTAAATTACCGTGTGTATTTTGTGGAAGTAAATTGCAGATATTTTCCACTTGTGCACAAACTGTGCTTTTGCATCTTAAAACGCTTGGACTCTCATTCAAATATCTGTATACAGTCGAACTTGACATGAGTGAAATATTAATACACTTTCTTTTAGTAAAGCTGCGCCTTTAAAAGTTGTGGCCATAAGTTATGTATTTATCTACATTATATAAGTAGTATATATATATATATATATATATATATATATATATATATATATATATATATATATATATATATATATATATATACTACTTATATATATATATATGTATGTATTTGGTCGTTTCTTGACACCATTATTGATAACATCTGTTCTTTGGAATTTGTGTGTCTTCATGTATAATTTTTTTATTCGGATGATGCTCACTTGAATCTTGAGACTTGTGCGTGGGTAATGAGGTGGATGTGCAAATAGTGGGAATCATCCATGGC
This sequence comes from Conomelus anceps, assembly GCA_948455865.1. NCBI lineage: Eukaryota > Metazoa > Arthropoda > Insecta > Hemiptera > Delphacidae > Conomelus > Conomelus anceps. The sequence goes on from OX418216.1 coordinate 28,648,018, forward strand.
CACAGAATAGATACTATAAATAACATAGATTATGTAGATATAACATAGATATTTATACACAGAAGGGAAATTCTCTTGAAATCTGAGCCATTCCGCTATTAATTCAGAGACAGTAAACGAGGCATCAGCTAACTTATATAAATATATCTATGGCTAGCATATGGTGATTTTCTTGTATATTTTGAGTTTTTCGAACATAGAATGAAATACAGTACTTTGAAAGATTATTAGTTAAAAAAAAAAATGGCGGCATGCAGCGATTTTGATATTTTTTAATCTTATGTCAGATTGGAAGTTTACATTTTGTTCAGTATCTATTCTGTGCCATGGCTGAACGAGATTCAAACTCGAATTCAACAAGAGTCTTATCTAACCACAGACAAGCCCTCCAACTAACTGCGTCACCAGATATACAGGGTGATTTTTAAGTATGGAAACGGCTTTATATTGTGTAACTGGTCATATGACACATCCTTTCGCTGTGAAATTTCAAGAAAAAAACAATGGCGTAAACCATTTTTCAATAGGTGCCTTTGTTTTAAATTGATAAGCATTTAAATTTGCAATTTTGGGAAATTGCATTTTAATGAATTTTTCAATTTTAAATTATCTAATAACTATGTTTAAACGGTGGTAAGACTTGATAATTAATAAGTAATTATTTTTATTATTCACTAACCACATTTCAGCTACCAATGTTAATATCAGCCAGTAGGTATTAGGCATTAACAAAAAAACAAAAATGATGGAAATTTTTTTTATGATGTTGGTATTATTAAAAATGAATTACATTTCAGTTGTAAGAAAATTTATGAATGAAAAATTCAATAAAATGTTTTATGCAGTGCATTCTACATTTTTCATTGCTAACACAATTTTCCTAAAATTGCAGATTTAAATTCTTATAAATCGAAAACAAAGGCATCTATTGAAAAATGGTTTTCGCCATTGTTTTTTTATTGAAATTTCACACTGAAATGATGTGTCAAATGACCACCATCCCATTGAAAAAAATGAAGTTGAATCCAATATGGCGGATTCAAGATGGCGGACAAAAATTTCAAAACCAGCAAAATGTTGGATTTTTAAAACTATGCAGATCCGCAAAAGCCTCTTTCGCCAAGAACGTCTCAATTACGGAAAAAAGACGTTTCCATACTTAAAAAATCACCTTGTATTTATTGAGAACTGATGGATGAAAATCAATTTCATATACCAATGCGCATTAGGTATCGAATATAAACAAAAATTTAATATTTATTTATTAAATGTATGATATTATGATTATAATCAAACATTCATTAAGACTAAGTAGTGCAGTCCTTGTAATGCTAGAGAGTTTAAGAATAGCTATCCGCTAGATTTGTAAATAAATAATTAAGAAATTAGGGTCTTTATTCAAAATTTCTTCAAACAATGTAACAAATAAATTGAGCAAATTTGTCAGCAAATTTCCAAGCAAAGTGCCGTCTGGAGGAATTAGATTTTGAATATGGACAAATTATTAAAAAAAAAAAAAAAAAAATAGAAAATATATGCGTTTGGCTAGCTTTGTATGTGCAGTGTCTGCAGCTGATTCCGGCTGTGGGTGAGTTTAGTATGTGTTCTTCCAAAGAGGGGACTACGCAAACGAGAAGTGAGGAAGGTTGTGATTGCTTTCCTCTCTGAGCTAACAGAGTTATTCCTTAATTCTTGATCAGATCAGATACCATGCGCCGACTTATCTAAAAAAAAGACAAGGGAGTCTTTTTCGTATATTGGGATTGATTTAATCCAAGACATTGTTGCTGCAAACCCCACTGAAGACCCAAAATAATTAGATATAATTCAAGAAAAAGTAATGAATCAAAAAGGAAAAACAATTCCCCATTGTTATTTATAATTTCATAACAGGCTTATACCACGTCGAATGCAAAATGAGATGATCCATTCCTATTTTAGATAACAACTCTGATAATATCGTGATTTTTTTAATAACTATGTAGGCTACGTTAGGACTGAAGTTTCGCAGGTAAACCAGGTGTTACCTTAAATTTCAATCAAGAAAAATAGTGTTAGGTGTGCTAAAAATATTGAAGAAGACACACTCATAACACTTATCATTTAGGTACCGATAGGCTGTAAAGTATTTCAAAAGTGGTATAGGTCGGCCAACCGCGTGTGTCCTTCGTTGGCACTTGGAAATTATCATTCTTTCATAAACCCACACAGCCCTAAATTGTAGCCATCTGCTGAGTGAATGTTAATGTTTTACTTGATTATTTTGACTGCTCAGTTGTGAATAGATAACAAAATATTACTAATTTTTGTTACTTTCTAAATACTTAAACAATTCTGATTGGTCTTACATCTACATGTTCCAAGGACATTTGATTTGTAAACTACTTCAAATTAAATTAAAATTATAGCCATTTTGGGCTGCAGTTCCATATCTTCCCCACAAAACAAGCGACTGAGAGAATGGATAGTCAATATGAAAGGAACGATAGGCTTGCTTACCTTTGAGCATGGTACAAATTTTGCTTATTTTGATATTGAGATTTTTATAAAATTGCTTCATGGGGAAGATATGGAACTGCAACCCTTTTTGGTTTTATTTCATGTCTGCTGACGGCCTTTATTGTGAGTCAATATTTTCTAATAGTTGGAAGATAATTCGAGTGTGGTTCTTCCAGATCGCACTTGTTACCATTGAATCAAAACAATTAGTAAAGTTTGTTCCTGATTCTTGCTAAAAGGCTTTTTTATCAACTTTCTCCCAGTTATTATTTTTTGTATAAAACAAAAATGTCTTTATCTTGAGGTAAATTTGTATTGATGATTATTTGATAGTAAAGCATTTCTCTGTTTGCTCTTTATTTACAAATTCCTTTACAGGTGATAGTCGTAGAAAAGTAGATGCTTTCAAAAAAGGGAAGAGCTTAGCTATATATGGTGGTTGGATGCCTGAATTCATCAACGAAATCAATAATGCCTTTGATAGGGGTCGTTTCTTTAAGAAGCCTAAAGGCCCTATAGGTAAGTGCTATTATAGAAATAATTCTCTAATGTAAACGAATCCTTTGTAAGCTAAGTCGACATCCATCCAATTTATATAGCAAATTGAATTCAATTTTCTTTAGATTACAACTAATATCGTGCTGATTTTTTAATGTGATGTTCCTTTAGAGTAGAATGCAATAGAGTAGTTTAAAGACGATTTGTTTGTTTAAACGACAAAAGCATTGTTTATTTATAGTGTAATAATTGAAGCTTCACGTCCTGTTGACATTTAACATTGACATTAGGTGTTTACATTAGTATAATCCGACCACAGACAAAAGAACCTTCACGCATTGTATCACTGCAGTGACCACTCCCATTTGCGAGTGATAACGACAGCTTAATTCCCCCCCCCCCCCCATCTCACTCACTTGCTTGACCGATCACATCATACCCGAGCGTTCTTTTCAATACATACATTGTTAGTACCGACGTTCACTGTAGGACAGACAAGCGTTGACTGACCCCCTCCACTACTCTAGTGAGCGAGTGAGATAAACTGCAAAACGTGCAGTAGAGTTCATATTTTAAAGGTTTTTTGTCTGTGGTGGGATTATAGCAATTGTATTTTTCCCTCTGTCAATGCACTCTCTTACTCTTATTCATTAGATGTGACTATAGGTGATTTTATGTTGTTCCAGTAAATTCTCGTTTTTTGTATGAACAGAACAGTCTGGAAAACGAAGGTTCTGGATCAATAAAAGCCTATGTAAGGGGCTGGGTTTGCCAGTTAGCTAGTTTCATTCAAGTGTCCATCGAGAAAACATTGCACCAGTTCTCCAACTTCGTTTTACATTCTACATTCTTTATAAAGTGTATTGTGACTGTTTGGGCCATAAATCCACTATTCGACATTTACTTTCTTGAGAGTTTCGAATTGTTCAATGATTGGCGGTAGTTGCATGCACTGTACGGTGCTGTTACCTGACGGCAATTAGAGTAATTGCGATTGATCGATTAATCCATTTTTTCCTCCCCAATCAGTTCGATTCGAATTTCTGTATGAGCAAGCCGGACAACTCACTCGTGTTTTATCGCATACCCTATTTTGTCGAAGGGGATCTTGTATGTGTATATGTCGAATTTACTTGTATATTTGTGTAGGCTAGTTGAAAATAGTAAAGCCTTAGATTCGCCGTTTTGAAATTAAATATTGTAGAAACCAGTGCATATAGTAGAGCCGTGTATATCGATCAGGAGGTTTCCTGTAGCCGCCAGATAGAATCCAGCAACAGATCGCCGAATCGTTAATTCAAATTTGAGGTATTTAAACCTTCCTGTGATCCTAGCCTTTTCAGTTTTATCCTTTCCTAATCCAAATACCCAAATTGATTTCGACGCTTCATATCGGCCGCATAGATGGTAAGATCGTTCTACTTTTCTTTCTTTCTGTGCTCACACGGGGGAACTTTATGTTCGACATATTTGGCTTAAATTTAAATAGTAAAAAATTAAATACAGTCCACTTAAAAGCCAATCCAGTGACTATAAACAGTACAGTGCATTTTTGCATTTAGTGTGAGCATAACTGTTACTGTGTTTGTGATAAGATAATTAGTGATAAAATAACTTGTTTTGACTATCACCTACTGTTTATCTCAACGAATACAAAATCACGCATGAACTTTGAGAATAATAATAAATATATTTCATTTCATTTCATTTCAACTGCTTTGACATGAAGAAATTTGTTATGACTAATAAGAACTATTATCCTCATCACTTCCAATAACTAACTTACCTATTGTTTGTCAATTATTATTTCTACGAAAGCGTTTTACAATATGGAAAAGCATCAGAATGGAACGATAGCTGAAGTGTTCTTGAAAATAGGACTAGGGGCTGTGTCTGTAGTTGAAAAAAGTGTCTTACGATGCTTTCAATACATCTGAAGCTTTCCTTACTGAAGGATCAAAGGGTGGCTTACTGAAGAAAGGGTGGCTCCTTGAGCGGACCTTCTATTCTGTGGCTGATTTTCTGCAATGGAGTAATTAATGTTCTCTCCATGTGCCTTTGTCATTGTGGTTTTTTAATTTTTTTTTATTTTTTGTTTATGTGTTGTCTATACACGTCTTCCACATTTGACTTGTCCCCAGTTTGTGCCTCAGATGTTTGGGATATATATGATATGATATCAATATTGTTGTTATAAAGTGAGAGTAGTGTTTATCATTTTCAACCATTCATTTCATTCAAATATCCATTCATTGCTTTGATGCCATTGTTCTAAACTTCTATTGCATTGTTTAAGTTCTGCAATTAGTGTGTTTACTATTAGATATGTGTTTAATATATTACATTATGTTTGTCATATTTCATTTTATGTTTAAAATCATTTCAATCGCATATTTTCTTTTTAATCTTTATTTCAACAAACATTTTGCTTTTAGAAGGATTTGAAAATAGAAATGAGCACATCAAGATAGTTTATCTGAAAACATAGATTCTTGGAGAGTGAACCGATTCAATAATTATCTGAAATGGATAATATTGAAATGTCCATTGTGGATGGATGAAATCATATGATCCCGATATAATCTTATGAATAAAAAATAAGTTTAAACTTTTACTTGCAGTTTCCAAAGCAAACCTTACCCATATTTATAAAAAATAGAGAGGAAAACCTTTTGCTCAAAGGTAAGAGCAAATCCTTCTTTGATGAATAATAAGACGAAGCTGTCACAACCACATTTATTAAAAATCGTAAGATACTAGTTTCGATTCTCATACCATTATCAATCTCAAATAAACTAAAACTAAAATACAGAGTAGCTAAATATATACTAAACACAAAATGATACTGTTGGCTATTTTCAAAGAGATAGGATGAGGATTGACGGTTTGTGATCGGCAGAAGGCCATAACAAGACATGCCCACTGGTAGGAGCAAGGAAAAATAAGAGTCAAATCAATAACTAAAAACCGTGAACACCTAGAAAAAAAGCAAAGCAGCACAATACACAAGTATGCTAGAATTGAATCATTTTTAAATTAAAAATTGAAGCTCACTGAAATGCAGTCAAGGTCAACCGAGTAAGACACGAAAGTGCCGTTATTAAAATGTAGTCCAGAATTATGATGAAACCAAGTTAGTTGTATTGAATTGGTTGAAATAAATTTGATCATTTAAACTAGTATTTGAATCGTTTACCAACCTAGTTATCTCCAAAGCTTCTAAAATGTTTAATTGTCTGCCTTTGCCAATCAAATGCAGAAATTCAACATTTTCTTCAGCCTTGAACATGTGTCCATTATTAATGAGATGCTCTTCAAAATTAGAGTCTCCTTTTTGGGTTTTCCAATCCCTAATATGTTCATTTATTCTTCATTTGAAACTTCTACCAGTCTGACCCACATAATAGGCATTACAATCAATATAATTCAATTTATAAACTCCATTTTTATCCCAAATATCAATTTTATCTTTACTACACCCAAAAAAAACTTTAAAATAGGTTTGGTTGGGAAAGCTACATCAAAACCGTCCTTTTTCAATTATTTCCCTAATTTATCAGATACTGAGCCAAGATAAGGTACCGTTATCCATGACCTTTCTCCAGTATCAGTGACAGTAATGCTAGCACTAATTGCTAGTCTCCTTCTTATTTTATTTAAAATTTTGTCAACAATGATCTCATATCCATTTGTAATAGCTATCTGTTTAATAGTACTAATCTCTTTTTCAAAGTGATGTTTGCTCATAGGAATAGTTAAAGCTCTATAAATCATACTATTGAAAGCTGCAAGTTTGTGGGATATAGGGTGACATGAGTGATGGGGTATGATTACATTGGTATGAGTTACTTTTCTGAAAATTGTGAAATTGTGGGTTCCTGTGCTATGATCTATTCTTAAAACTAGAAAGTTTAAAACACTAACTCTATGTAACACTTCTCTTCTAACTCTATGGTAAATTTAATCTTATGGTGTAAACTATTCAAATAGCTAGGGAAATTATCTAATTGCTTATTACTACCCTTCCTCAAACAAATAATATCATCTTCATATCTAAACCAATAACAATCCTATCCTTGAACTGATTATTATTTACAAGCATTTCACATTCAAGGCTATCCATAAATAATTCAGCTAGTAGTGGTGAAAGTGGTGAACCCATCGCTAACCCATCTTTCTATTTATAAATTTTATTGGCAAACTTGAAAGAATTATATTCAGTACATAACTTCATCAATCTTAACAGCTCAGTTCTAATAGTAGTTTCGTTAATTGTAGTTTCCATGATCTCTTCAGCTCTGTTAAGGCTTTCTTCAACAGGTATATTTGTATAAAGATTAGTTATATCAAAAGAAACAAGTTTATTAAACGAATGATTAGGAATATTTTTGATTTTATTGACCAACTCCAATGAATTTTTGATGTCGAATTCGGGTTGAAATTCCGTCAACGATCTGAAGCTACTGTTGAGTTTGTGGGCCAATTTAGAACATGGAAAATTAAAAAATGACGCTACTGGTCTTTTTTGAATATTATTCTTGTAGAGTTTGGGCTGACCAAATAATGTGGGTGGGTATGGGTTCATAACAGTTGAATATTTGATTTCCTGCTTGTCTATTAACTTGGTGATACCTGCTAGCTTACTTTTAACTAATTTTTTAATTTTGTTGGTCGGATTGGAATTAATCTTAATAAAATTATTATCTGAGATGAATTCTTTAACTTTACCTATGCATTCAGGTTTCTCTAATATAACCATGGGTCCTCCTTTTTCAGCTTTTAATGTAATCAAGTCATTGTCTTCTACTTCCTCTTTTACTTTTACTTCTTAATCTGCTTCACGATGTTGAAAATAGTATAGATTGTTAGTTTAGCGTGAATTTTGGTTTGTTTTGGCAAATTTTACATTTCTTTAGGTTTCCAAGTACTAGATCCGGCAGTTACCATTGGTGCAGGCCAACTCAACACTAGCCCACAAGTTTGACTGAATTCATTGGAAATGCTATAGATCGTTAGTTTAGCATTTGTTTAGGTTTGATTTAACAAATTCAACGTTTGCTTAGGTTTGTAAGTACTAGATCCGGCAGTCACAATTGGTGCAGGCCAGATTCACTCTAGCCTGCATGTTCGGCTGGAAAATGCTGAAAATGTTATGGATCGTTAGTTTAAGTTTGTTTTGACAACTTTGACGTTCATTTAGGTTTCTAAGTAATAGATCCGGCAGTCATAATTGGTGCTGGCCAACTCCAAACTAGCCCGCATTTTTGGCTAGAATTAGATGAAAGGGGAATAGATCGTTAGTTTAGCTTTAGTTTTGGTTTGTTGTGACAAATTTGACGTTTGTTTAGTTTTTTAAGTACTAGTTTCGGACATCACCATATTGGTGCAGGCTAGGCCAGATTCACACTAGCCCGCATGTTGAAAATGGTATGGATCGTTGGTTTAGTGTTAGTTTAGGTTTTTTTTTGACAAATTCGGCGTTGGTTTAGGTTTTTAAGTAGTAGTTTCGGGCATCTCCATATCGTAGCAGGCCAGCTTTACACTCACTAACCATGGAGAATTAAATAGCCCTTTCAATCTATTAGAATAGATTGAATATTACTCATCTTTAAAAAATAAAAGAACTCGAGGTTGAAAAATATTGAATATAAAAGCAAACTTCTTTTCAATAGATATTTCTTGAGTACCGTGTTACATTGATAATGTTACATATCATTGATGAGGATAGCGTCAACATGACCCTTGAATAAGTATTTTTATGTACATAAGCCCTATCATAAATCCATCCTCAGCGTATGTTGAAAAAAGTTTACATAGAACAAATATTGAAGGACCTTCAAGCACAAAATAGTTGAAATAATAGAAGGTAACTGGATCAATTCAATCTATTTCAAAACACCGATTATGTTTGTAAAGTTCATGCAAACAAATTTGCAAATAGAATTTTATTCATTTAAGCTCTCTGGAATAATATAATCAGCTGGAACGAAAAAGGTCGGACATGAAACTAAAGCCGCTCCGCTCCGGCATTGTCCGAAAAGGACCATTTCAAGCATTGAATATGAGGGAGTGAAATTTCAAAGAATATATTCTTACAGGTTCTATCTTGATAATAATGCTGGTGACACTTAAAATTAACACTTGCACTTCATTTATACAAATTACGTACAACACGCACTAATCAGTTGTCACACAAAAGAAATCAATAATGTTCAGCTAATAATGAATTTGCTATTTTACTGTACAAAAACTGGTTAATAACTGTTATAACCCGATTAAATATTCAACAAATAAAACTTCAATTGTTCAAAAAGAAACGTCTAAAAAATAACAGTTTAAAAATCACGAAACAGGTCAGTCACCGTATTACAATTATAGCAATGAGAATGTGTACACTTGAACAAAATGAAATTTTTAACAAAAAGATACTATGTTCCTTACAAAAAAGTATGTTCTAAGCATTGTCAAATGTTAGCAAAGATTACTTGCCGTTTGCTTCAAATCAAATAGATTTATTGCCAATCAAAACAAAATTATACAAAATGAAAAAGCTTTCACAGCTAGACAATTAAACTTAATATTGGCGTTGCCAGCAAAACAAATGTTTGGGCGCTGGCAACGAGTAATCAGTAATATAGGAAAATAATTAATAAGAGAAACGTAAGAAGTCAAGAGAAAAGAAAAAAAAAGAAGATAAAAGGTATTGAAATCTAGTAAGAATGATACAGAAGAGTAAGCAAGAAAATAAAAAATTATTTGATATTTTAAGAAAGAAGAAAGACTTTGAATATATATACATAGTGATACATAGCTTTATATATAGTAGATATATACATAGATTTGTACATAGTGAATGTAGTTAGTAATTATATATGATTAAAATAATTATTGATCTCTAGTTTAGTAATAATTATAATAAAATTAATATAGTAATAAAGTAATGAAAGTATGTAGTAATGAAATAGAAAAATTCAATGATTAACTTTTTTCTGAAGTATTGAAAAGAGAAAGAGTTTGAAACAATATATAAAAGTATAGAATTTGAGAGGTAACAACTTGTAAGAAGTGCATAAGTAACAGAGGAAAACATCAAAACTAAAGGATTCCAGCTGTAACATTTTCGGTTTTGATCCAATTTTCAATTTTTATTTTAAGTGCTTTTGTGGGTTTGGTTGCTATAAAATGATCAGGAATAATAATAATCAGTTTGTTCGATGTGTAATTAAATTGTCTTCTGCATATAGTCAAATTTGTTCTAGGAGTAAGTTATCTTGATGCAGATCGGAAAGTGTAATTAGTTTGATGTGGGGTGAAGAGATTTCTATGCTTGCTGATGTATTTGATTAGATTTCTCACATACAGCTGTCTAACTGACATAACACCAAATTCCACAAAAAGTCTATGACGTCTGTCCACTCCCAAAGCTGCTTTTAAAATAATTTTTTGAATTATATTTATTTTATTAATATGCGTAATAAATGCACCACCCCATACTCTAATGCCGTATTGAAAAATTGAAATTTAAATAAGTTTTATTCTCCATAAAAAATGCAAAATATAACACAATATGATATGTAGGAGGCTCCTCACATGGGCACATGCCTGTGAGAGAGGAGCGAGTTCTAGTAGATTGTAGAGTTATACTAAACAAACTAGTATTTATTAAAGCTTATTTAACAAGACAAAGTAAAACACACACGAAGAGGGTAAGAAAAACAGATAACCTTCTCATAAATACAATATTTGTCAAAAAATATGGTAAGTAAGGTATAAATGTATGTATCAAATTAATGTAGAAAAAATGTGTTTGAAACAAAATAAAAAAATAAAAAGAATGATTGATTGTGCATATGCTAGATAGACCATTCTAATTAGGCATTTATCTTTGAGTAAAGTTAATTTGTGGAATTTATAAATAATAAATTTTATTTTGCTACACATATTATCTATGCTCATTCCACCTTAAATGTGGATCCAGAGTGACTCCTAAATACTTTGTTTTATTTCAAAGTAACTTTGCATGTTATTCTCATTCTTGATGTTGAGTTACTCAACAAACTCAACTTATTACCACAATACTAAACAGAGACCTCGTCAATTCCAACAAACCATATTCTCTCGACTCATTTTCAAAGGCGATTCGATTATTAGGCCACAACTACAGACTTTCTGGAATCTTGGCTCATTTCCCAGGACATTACATCGCCTGCATATTGAGTTGTACCTGCATATTGTAGTCATACTTCTGACTACACTTTGTAAGTTGTTATTATAAAAAAATATTGTGTTCAGTAAAAGTAATTTTTCTACAAACTGCACATGAACACATTAAAAAAATACTAATGTGTAAGAGTTCTACAAAAATTACTAAGAATTATAATGATGATGATGTTAGAATAAATGTGAATTTAGATTAAAATGAAAAAAAAAAATTTAAATTATAAATTATTCATAAATATTTTAGCTAGCGTTTTGTAGCTGGTCTGCTCCAATATAAAGACGCCCGAAACTAGTACTTAGAAACCTAAACAAACTTTAAATTTATGGAAACAAACCTAAACTAACGATCCATACCATTTTCAACCATTTTACCATGTTCCAGCGGAACATGCCGGCTAGGGTCAAGTTGGCCCGCACCAATTGTGACTGCCGGATCTAGTACTTAGAAACCTAAACAAACGTCAAATTTGTCAAAACAAACCTATACTAACGATTTATAACAATTTCATTTGGGGGGCCATATCATGCAGGCCAACTTCACAGACGTCACAATATCACCTTCACCACTACAAAGAATATCTTTCTTTGGTTGAAAGATGCAAATTTATGAATAAAGCTTAACTCTCACTGCTAATGTAAAGAGGGTCATTACACCTTCACAGATTGTATATCCAGTCAGTTGCAGAATATCAGTGGAATAATTAGACGATTTCTTGCTATTATAGCAGATTCACTTCAAGTGCATAGTGTGAAATATTACAAACCTCGTTTAAATCTATAATTATTTTTCTATTATTTATTGTAATATTTATCACATATTATTATAATAATTATTATTTATTATTATAATAGTATCATTTTTCACCTTTATCACCCTTTTTGGGGTATATTAAATCAATTATTCTTCTTTTGTCGATATTCCTTGCGCTTCTGCCAATAGTCTCATTTTCTCCGATGTTGCCTTTTTACTCTCCTCAGACTCTACAGTTTTCCTAGCTTTTAGGTTTTTCTTGAAATCGTCTATTTTCATCCTTCAGCAACGTTTTCAGATGTCCAGTATTCTTGATTATATTTTTAGTAATATCTAAGTCGTACTTGAGTACTTAGTATCAAGTTGTCCTTGTTTAAACCAGTAACAAATTGTCTTTCTTAATCCGAAGAAGTCAAATACATTTGCTCAGTTATACGATTTTTATTCATTCTTGAGTTGTGACCCTATAAACGTATTCTTCTTTTTTTAACAGTATCCAAAAGCCGCTCTATTTTCTGACAAAGAATCTTATTTGAAATCAAATGCGCTACATTATTTTTAAATTTTGGTCCGAATATTTTGTCTCAAAAACTTTCTTTCTTCAAGTTATCCTGCAGTCATTTATTTGTGAGGCTAGTGTTTCTGCTGCATACGGCCAGTTGCATGAAAGAAAATTAAATTCAACCACCGTAAGATGACGTCAAAGAGAGTTTTTATTTTGCAGAAGTTTTTAATCAAGGCAGAATTGGGTAGACCTAGAATTTATCCCAGTAGGGCAATATTCCAAGAAATTAACGTTCTTACAATAAGACAGCAATATATAAAAAATATATTATACATTAACAAAAATAAATATTGTTCTCAACCACGTACACTTTTTTACCACACTCGTCCGCTAGTCACAAATCAATTTATTACAAAATTTTCTAGACTTTCAGTATGTCGGAGACAATTTGAACACTATTGCAATACCCTAATAAATAAGATACCGGAAAACTTGACTGCTAATAACATTAATAAAAAAACAGATCCAATTAATTGAGGAATGGGTTAGAACAACAATTTTCTACAAAATGACAATTTAAAGACAAGTTAACAATAACTTATGAATAAAATAGATGATTTAACTAAATAATATAAATTATTAATAAATATTAGCTTTAGCATTGTCATATAATAAATTTCCAGGCAAATTCAGTGTATTAACTTGAGCAATGCTCATCTGTGAGGTATGAATGATCTTGGTATTATTATAATTGCTATATAAAAAAGGAAAAAAGTGGCATAATATATGAGAGAATTGAAGATTATTAATAAATCATTTTACCGATTCACAATTTATATACTTTCTATACACGCATTCAGTAAATTAATTTGTGATAAATGTACTAGCTCAACTCATTGCTAGCGCACAGACAATTGTCTATGCTAGCAATGTCATTATACAGTTTTCTCTTTATATTGATCACATTATGAAATTTACAATGATCCAATAGTCTGTTCTTAGTTTTTACTCTTTTGAATCATTAAGTCAATCTAATATTTAAATTTGTAATATGACTTCATTTGTGTGTTAAATAGTCTAACATGTTGAATGAATAATAAGACGAAATTGTCACAACCACATTTATTAAAACTTCGAGAAACTAGTTTCGGTTGTTACACCATTATCAATCTCAATCAAACTGAAAACTGAAGTACAGAGAAGCCTTATATACACTGTGCATGGAATGATACTATTGGCTAAGAGGGAAAGAGGCTGACCTTAATCAGACGTTGTGATTGGTTGTCAAGTCACGCCCCCTGGTGGTGGGAGGAGTAACAAGCAAAAATACGAGTCAAATCAATAACTAAACACTGTGAAAATCAAGAAAGTAACAAAAAATTGTAATAAGGCTAGAATTTAATCAAACTAAAATTAAAATTTTTTTAAAAATTAGAAGCTCACTGAAGTGCAATCAAGGTCAACTGAGAAATACACATAAGAACTGCTTTTTAAAAATAGACTGGAATTATAATGAAACCAAGTTAGTTGTATTGAATTGGTTAAAATTACTAATGAATTGGTTACATTACTAAGAAAGTCTAACATGTAATGTAATATAAGTTATAACATGAAACATTTCGAGGCTTAAAATGAAATGTATTATACGAAGTGTTAAATTTTGCTGATCGTTAATTTGATGTACAAGTCATGTAATTATGTTATTTTGTATAGAAAGAAAATGGCAATAAATAATTCTAATTCTAATCTTACAGAGCTCAATAGGGAAGTTGTTGCACTGGCTTCATCTTATGGTGGTCAAATTTAATTTTCTTTCGTGCAACTGGGTTTTTAGTGCTATTATTAATAATAATAATGCATTTATCTAAAGGCGGAATTGAAAGCAATTGTAGGCAATCAAGTGAAAATGCAACAAAGTCCAAAACTACTCTTCACAAATTACAGGATATTTCAAGAGCTTATGTTCATTTAAATAAGAAAAATTTTTGGTTAACACAGGTTTCTACGTTGGATAAAGAACAGTAATAAAGAGTCTGAAATCTTCCATCAGGAAGATATGATATGAACAAATAAACGGATAATTGCAAGATTTTAATAAGGCTTTGCCAGGTCCTTGAAATTGTGTTTTCATTTCTTCTTGAAATGCGGTAGAGAAGCATGTGTGCATGCTAGTATATTATATTAGTTCAATGCTGTTCATAGTTTATCATTTTTGATGACTGCTTTTGTGTATGTTTTAATGAGAACTTCCCCAATTATTAATAGAACACCTTCAAATATTGTTGGCTTATTAGAAAAGTTGATACATTTTCAGGTTCCTATTTACAAGTTATTGATTCTCAATGGGCTCCGGCAATAGAAGAAATACTTAAATACCAACTTTCTGTGTTCTGTCTGAATTCTGCTGCTGATAATAAGGTCTTCAATGAAATCGCTGAAAAATGTATTCCAAGGAACAAAATTCCAAGTACGTCTACTAGCAAATTTTTATTTACGGTAAGTGAGAATTATCTTACTGGAGCATTATATTATTTTTACATAACGATGGAAAATCATATGGTTCGGTAAAAGAACAAAGTTACAGTCGATTAATAAATCTTCAAATATTATTTGGAGAACTTTTCTCAAAAAAGCACTGTTTTCGTGTTTAAAGCAGAAAAATGAAACGTTTACCTTGAGCACCTGTTTTTTGTTGAATTATTATTTACGTTTTTTATAAGGCTTACCCACTACAAAAACTGAACTGCAAAAATTGGAACCTATTTTTTATTACTTACAGATATAATATGTCTACTACACCCCCCCCCCCCCCCTAGTTTTAGATATATGTCTACTACACCCCCCCCTAGTTTTTCTGTCTCATAATTTACTTCCTGAATTTTTTCGTTTTTCATGACTTGCTGGACCTGGAATCAAGAGGATCAGCAGGCAAACTACTTTATAAAGTCGCGATCCTTTTTAATTGAAATTTCTTGAAATGTCACAAAGTTCCTATCTTATTTAAAATGTGTGCTCTTGTTGAAATTTACGTTCGACGGTTTATTTCAAAACTTTGTAAAATTTCATATTGAATTCTTTCTTAGAGGTCTAACAAAGGTTCATAAGCCCGATGTTCCAGTAAGACAACTTCACATTAACTTCACGCCTGTGCCAACATACAAAATAGCTAAAAAACTAGATAAAATTATCAGAAAAGAAAGTGTTAGAAAACAGCCAGGGTCAAAAACAGCTTGGAATTAATTGAGAAGATTAAAGAACAACATATTGAAACAAATTACAGATTAGCGTCTTGTGACAACATCAATTTATACTCGAATGTACCAGTTCAAGAAACCATTATTCTATTACATCAAAATCTCATTAAACATGCACCCTTATCACGAGAAGCAATAGATGAAATAATTACATTAACCAGAATCGTGTTGGATCAAAATTAATTTCAGGTTCACAATAAATATTACCAAAAAGAAGGTCTGGGTTCCCCTCTTTCCAGGATTTTGGCTGAAGTATTCCTAAATCATCTAGAGAAAAAAAATTTGCTTTCTGAAAATAACGAGACTAGGATAAGATTGTTTTTTATTACAGATATGTTGACGATACTTAGTTTTGTTTAATGACAATAGTAGACAGTTATGTTTATTGAACACATACTTAGGCAATATTCACAAAATGTATGTAAAGTCTAATGTATGTAAAGAAAAATAAATTAATCTAAACAAGTAAGAAAAAAGCGTAATAAATAAATTACTATAAAAATAATTGGTCGCTCTGATGTGGCGGCGGTGTAACATAATTATTATTTGTTAACTAAATTTCTGAAAAGAATATGAAATCGCCAGTCTCTGTAGAAAAATTATCTTTTGATATAACTTGTCTAATAAACCTGTATAGATCTAATCATTACTTGTCTTTCTATTTGGGTCACCTTGCACAAAATACACATGTATAGTTTTAAGCAGGTCAAAACGGCAGGGATTGGCGAATATCGTCCTGGACTTATGCAGATTGCAGTAACACGGCACTGCAAATTTTGGGGAGGTTCAGGGCATTTTTGTCACCCCTATTTGTGGATATGTAGGAGCCAAGCTGACGCAAGCGCGCGGCCACAAAAGGACCTAATTTTCGGAGCAATTGTCCTTTTCAGACAAATTTATTAGATCTCATCTTCTGCCAAAAAGGGAACATGGCAATATTGTTTCACATTAAATAGTTTATAATCGTCATTATAATCTCAGATTATCTGCTTTGTTCAAAATTATATATATAATTTTATCTACAACATCAATAAATCACATTTGATTCAATCAATTGGACACCCAAACTAACATAACCTAGAATTATTTGTTGCCCAGACTATACAATAAATACAATAGTATCTATTTTGTGATTGTGGGATTGAAATGCTACTGAAAGTTCTTTTGAAACTGCATTAGACAATACAACAATGATGTTGGAGTTTTCGTGACTAAAGCTTATTCTTATTAGGTCATGCATTAAGCGATACCACTTGTTAAGCGACTGCAATATTATTATAATGATGTACTCATGAGATTTCACAAGTTGTAGTGGCAGCTCTTATAAGAGGCTTTTCCAGCTCTGACATGACGTTTTCATTCATTTAGTCTTTCTAGTTAAACCTATACATAACCTAAATTTTTTTTTTCTAGTTGAAAATTTGTAAAGAAAGTAGTGAGCTGTACCTGTTGTATCTGTTCTTGATTTTGTCTTTGTAGTGAATGAATAAATGAATTAATTAAATCTACATAAGATTTACTTATAAATTGTATTTTTGTCTAGATTCATAAGTTGTAGGAAATGCAATTTTTGTGTTCACAGGCTTACAATTACTCAACAAACGAAGTTCGACATCCAAAATATTCTTCTCTTATCGGACAGTTGAAGTGTTCTGATCCGGATATTCTCAATTGCCTGATCGATGAAATGTCTATAGAACAAATTCTTCTTGTTCCCGATTTGACCATTGCTTGCCAACTGTGTGAAGAAAGAGGGAATGCTCCAACGAACCTTAGATATTGTGTAACTAAAGAAGCAGATAAAGTTTTTCCTGCGCCTAACTACAAATTTTTCGCTAGTAGAAAGAGATCGATGGTGGCAAATTTTCTACAAGTTAATCCTGCACAGCATCTCACGTTAGTATCCTTGACAATTTATGACAGTAAATGAGAAAAATGTAAAATAAGTTACGCGTTGGTCCCGGGCTTGATTACTGGCATATTATTTTTAAGTCACTATCTCTAATTAATTTCTCTGGTTCGATTTCCTTTCACAATAGTTAGTTCATGTGTTTTGATTTAGGTTCAACCAACATAACTCTTATTTTCCATTTTCATTAAGTTTATTTTGCTTTTAAGTGGTCATTGGACCACTTAAATCCATCATTCCCTGGTCTTCCTAGATGAGTTCTCCTTCAGCGTTGACCATTACTTTTTTATTCGTGCCATTTTCAAATCAAGGTTTGAAAAATTAATTGTCAATAATATACGTGTAAAATATATCTAATCTGTGATGTTTTCCATGACAAAATACATGAACAATCTAATGTAAAAAATGACACTGTATTTCTATTTAAAGTATGATTTTAACTATTTAAAGAATGATTTCGTGTGTTGAACAATATATTATTCTGCAAATAATACGAATACGTCGTATTAATTCGTCGTATAATACGCACGCTGGCTATGAATAAGTCAAAAGACCCATATATTACTATCCTATGTTTTGTTGTTCTTGTTTTTTCCCCTTACATTTCTTTCTTGTATAGGGCTACTTTTAAAGTACCAACTTGGGAAAATTAGGCTTGGTTGTAGAAATTATAGAAATATTGTTATATTTTTATTTTATACTCTCCATGGAACTCTCCTCCGCACGCAGACTGATCGTCTTTGTGGAGGAATTCCTATAACAGGGTGTCTACTGGTCGGGAAAAGTCGGGAAGTCGGAAAAAGGTCGGGAATTCTAATAGGTCGGGAAAAACCGGGAAAAGGTCGGGAATTTTGAATTTTTTTGAATTTGGTCGGGAAAATGAGAAAATTGACTGTAAAACGTATTTTGACATACTTTTGTTACGAGTGCATAATTAAATTGGCTAACAAGGAAACAAGAATAATTCGATGTGTAGCTGGGAACAATAAATTAGTCAATAAATTTTTGCAATAAAATAGTCAAATGCCATTTTGTACGTAATGTGTGTTTTGCTATTGTACTGTGATTCTCCATACCCAGTGGCGTAGCCAGGATTAGATTTCGGGGGTATAGGAGGGTCCGGATTTTTTTTAAATTTAGTGGTGTGAAAAGCTAATCTAGACAACTTGTTAGGCTCTAAAGTTTAAAAGAAAGTTTTGAAAAATTACTACCCAAGAACCTAGGTGGCCAGGTTTGGAATGATAAAGTTTGATATACCGATATCTGTGACTATTTTGAGTCAAAACCCTTGAATTGGAACTAATCATACTTAACTTATGTACTGAATCTCAAAATTAATACAAATTATTATAAGTTTCATATAATTTATGTCATTAGCCTAAAACGCACCCAACCCAAAGTTCATGAAATCGGATTTTTTTTATCATAGCACACTGATTTTACACGCTTGCATAGAACTTGCATTTATTTGTGTGTTTTCATTTATAAAATCCCGATTTTATGAACTTTGGGTGCGTTCAGGCTAGTGGGTTATACTGAATTTTAACTTCAAAACTAAATTTTCTACAAGATGAGTTTATTCTAAAAGGTGATTTATCAATAATTAACAAAGTTAATCCACTTCAAACTTGAAAATTGCATTTTATTTAATGTAATAAATAAACAATTATGGTAGTCACAGTTTTCTATCATGTTTTATTCGATTTCGTAGCTCATTTTAAATCAAAATTATCCATTTGAGCACCTAACAAGCTTCTATATGAGTAAATATTGAGGCAAAATTTGAAAAATACATTAATCTGACTATAACTGTAGCTATATTCCATTACACAAACAGGGTTTCTGTAATATGTTCGTTATAATACAACAAAACAGATAGAACCCTTCGGTTTTAATAAGTCCTTATCTATTAGTTATTTGAGAATATTTTATTTCTGAAATTTCGGGGGGGGGGGGGGGGCCCATGGCCCCCCCCCTGGCTACGCCACTGTCCATACCATTAGTTCAATTTATTTAACCTAATATATTTTTTGTTCAAGGTTATAAAAACTTGAATTAGGTAATTTAAACAAGTATAACGCATTTTTGCAAGCAACTGTTCAGTCTCAAGCTATCTTTAATTTTTTCTAAACATGAATATGATTACAAAGCCAACAATGCCATCTTTAATATAATTTTTTAACCTTATATAAAGTTAAAATAAGAGTTATAATAAATATATAGAGTATAATAAACCTCAAATTGTGTGAAATAGCTAATCAAAGAGACTTATAGAAAGGGCTCAGAACTCCCTGGGTTTAAAAATAATGTTATTTAGAAGATTAACACTCTTCGATTTTCTTTTGTACAAGGTCTAAGTAAATTATGTAATGGCTTGAATTTCTAAACTGCCTCTACTAATGTTAGAACAACATTCCTTAACAACTTGCAATATGTAGCCACTTGCTATTTTGATGGAGTCATCAGCCTACATTGCCCCGAAGTGGGTAATTTCCTTTTAATTGGCAGGTCAATTTTCCCGAAGGGTGGCTGCTACATTTTTTTTGTCGTGTTTTATAAGATTTTTGTGTGAAAAAAAAGATGAAATGTTCCAATAATTTAGTTATTAGTGACCTCTTGTATACGCAGTGACGGATCCACGGTGGGAAGGGGAAATTCCCCCCCCCCCTAACACAGATGAAAAAGAAAGAAAAGAAATAGAAGAGGAACGAAAAGAGAGAAAAGTAGAAAAAAAGGAAAAAAGTAGAATTCTTAAGGAATGGAAATAATAAAAAAACAGTGGAAAGTGAAGAAGTGGATGACAGTATGTTGAAGGATAGAAATTGGTAGGACAGAGATGAAAATTAAAAAATACGAAAAAGGGTAAAAAGAGAAAAAATAAGGATAAAAAAGTAGAAGAAAATAAAGGAGAGTTTTCAAAGTTGCTGACAAGGTAGGAAAGTGAGACAGCAATGCCTAACCAACAATTGATTTTCTATTGCAAATTATTGTGTACTTCAGTACTTGGTCTAAAAATTGAGCCTATTCTAAAAGGTTTTTCTGGATTCTGCAGCTTATCAATACATGGCTGAAGACTGCCATGGCAGAAAAAGCAGACTTGTTTTATTAGCACTACTTTACATTCACTCAGCTATCACCCTAGAGCCTAGATCCTGGATCCTCAAAAATTTGTTGGGAGATTTTGGCTGATTACAGAATAATTATTCAATTGTGGATAATATAAGTAATTTTTCTTGTGAATTTTATTTTTCATAACAGTTTGTGCATTGGCGTAACTATTAGAAGGAATTAGGGGGATATTACCCCCCCCCCCCCCCCGACAAAAAATATGGAATTTTTGAAATCCATTGTGATACAATTTTTGGCAAAAGTCAAAAAAGATGTCAGGAATTGCTAAATGTGGTTTTGTATGAATTGTTATTTTAAAAACGTTTTCAAGGAGTACACCTCAATTTTTTGGAAATAAATGTTCAAGTATCGTACGGTACTCTATGGTACCCCAATCAGGAGCAGTGAGGGATCAAGTATAGAAAAGTAGAAGCTTAAAGTAATCCGATCTCCCATTGACAATAATACAAGAACTAGATAAAATTTGCATTGACCTATAACGTGTGTTGAAGTGTTAAGTTAGAAGAATTAATCCGTAGAATCACTTGAAATGTGGCTCTAGAGAGGTAATTTTCAAAAAATTTCTCGGGGATTACCTCAAACTCCTGTTTTTGGAATAAATAGCCATGTATATTGCTTCAATTTATCTTTAGAGGACACTACTCCAAATTACAAATTACTATTGTAATTATTGTACCGAGAGTCTAACTCTCTCAGCAACATCATTGGTCATCCTCCACCCTAGACTGACCCAATAGTTATGATACTGCTTTGTGTGATGTAACGATATACATTAAAAGAAGGTTATTAAAATTTGTGTTTCGTAATTTTTATACTTTCTAGGTCAAGTACCTCATAATGTAATTATTTTTCGAATAAATATCTATTGTTTATTGAACAATAGTTTTATAGCAGACAGTTGACAGTCAAGAGTCCCACATTTTTGGACTAAGGATTTAGGGTGATCAATGATTGTGTTATCTGGATGAATGTAAAGCAAGGCTAAAAGGGAACAATGGTTGTCCCTGGAAACAAGAACTCTGCCCAATGATAAATTTAAAAAGAGGATGAAGGGATTTTTTAGAAGTAATTCTTATGTGTGAAATCTAGTCAGCTCCCAGGATTCATATTATCTATTCATAGAATATCATCTTTCAATTCAATTGATAGCTGCTGTCTTAACCAATAACATAATTTTTTTGTAGTTAAGTTCATATTATGAACATTTCATTGTGATATTCCCACTCAATGTTTATGTTGGATACAAACATTAATTACGGTATGCGTTAAACTTGAAATTTTTGCTACATTGATTGCTCTATTTACACTCAGAAATTAACTTATATTCTATTTACACCCATTAGTTAAAGTTTCTGGTTTTTTTTTGGCAGTATAGGACGTAAAGGCATTCAATCATGAATCATTTTGTATTAACAGTATAATATTATATCATTACAGGCAATTAATAGTTGAAGAATTAAATTTGGAAAGTTGGTTTCATTTCACCTTAAATTGCTTCAAATTCACGATTTTAGGCCTCATTTTAAAACACCCCCACCCCCATCCTGGTGCCTGGTGATACATATCCACTCAGGTATTCCCCCCCCCCAAATATTTTGCTGGGTCCACTCCTGTGTATGTAAGAAATCAACTTTACAGACTAATTCACGCTATGGGTGTTGCATCTGCCTCCGCTGTTCTTAGGTTCTCATTCTCGCAAGCCCGAGGAGTCCCGTACAATGTCTAGGTAAAAGAGTCTTAGTTACTACCGCTGTTTATCGAAATGTCGTGGAATATATTACCTGAAGTAAAATTGGTTTTATAGAACTTTAGAGGTCGGGAATTTTGGAAATGTGGTCGGGAAAAGTCGGGAATTTTACAATTAGGAACTAGTAGGCACTCTGTATAACCATTTGTTCATTTAGATTCTTGTATCATTTGAAGGAGTAAAGTTTATTTTGAATTTGAATAATTGTCAGACTTGTTTAGGCTTGATTTAGTCTAATTGTTCAATGAGAATGGTAATGATATTAAACTCACTAAGTCATATCATCCTGTATAAAAAACAGCTACTTGTTATCTGTCGACGATACTCTAACGCTGGAGAATAAGGAATTGAACGAGAAGAGAAGGAAGAGTGAGGGGAAACATGAAGAAGGGGGAAGAGAGGAAGAAGAAAAAAGAGAATCAAAAGGTGGAAAAAAGAAGAAGAAAACGAAGCTTGAGGAAGAAGAGATGAAGAAGGAAGAGGAGGAAAAGAAGAAGTGGAAGAAGGAAAAGTAGATCAGGACGAAGGAGAATAAGTTGGATGATGAAGATGAAGAGGAATAGAAAAATAATATTAAATAAAATTTGTAGATCATTACAGGTTATTACACATTCTATAAATCCAAATTCAATTATATCGGACAACTTGCTAGTCAAGGATATCCACAACGTATACTTTGAAACCGAGAATACAATTCTAAATAAACCTGAATAACTTATAACGAATTTTCTGAGATAAAACTACTACTTTAACCATAAAAGTAGAGAACAATGTTTAGGAATCGTAAAATGTTGATGTATTAATATCACCATTTGGCGTTATTTTAAAAATATGTTAATACTGTATATTTACTTGAATTTTGTATATAACAATATTTTGTTCAAATAAACGTGTAAGTATGTTTTTCTATCAATCAATTGATTTATTGCATATCTACTTCTACAACTAAATAAACATATTTTGTGAACATCTAGATAACGAAAATAAGCTGGGCTAACGTTGACATTACTCACCACGAGGTAGCAAATCTTGATTTTAGATTTTTTGAAATCCCCTGATATTTGTCATAACAAGTTTTCATTGTAATTACAAAAAAAAAAATCCAACAAGACTGGTAATTTCGAACATTACAGGTCTACTGTTTCAGCAATGTTTGCTGAAACTGTTTCCTGTGAAGTCGCGTCTCCACCAACCGAACATGCTCGGCGAACAGTGTTCGCTGGAATCAGCTGATGTCGCCGAACATTTGTTGGAGTTGGTTTGGTGTGGACTCCTTCTCGAACATTATGATCGGTGTGGTGGGGTTAGTGGCGGGAATCTGTTGTTGGTCATCACTGTTCGCTCACAGACCGAACATTTCAATTGAACTCACGAACATGTTCGGTGACCCATATGTTTAATGTTTGCCCGTTTTTGTATTCGCCAACAATGTTTGGCAGACATGTTCGGTTGGTGGAGACGCGGCTTAACATTTTCCCCCAGATCAATTCAAAATAAACCTTCTAAAAATTGACTTCTTTCAATTTTCAGATATTTGGAGAAAACTATTGAAGAATCTCAAGAAACATTGTACTCTTTGCAAAACGAAAAAAAAATGACTGAAGAGTCAAACCTTTCGGTTAAAAATGACATTGTTGAAACTCAACAAACATTGGGTGTACTGAGGCAACAGCTCAAGCATTTCAATGAGAAGAAATCGGAAGTTGAAACGACAATATTTGAGCCAGTCAGTGTCGATTTGTACAGGAAAGACATAGAAATGTGCCTCTCTGAAAAAGAAAAGGCACTCCAGAAAAAAGAGGTAAAGTACTTTCAATTTATTGGTGTTATCTGTCTACTTTTTCTCATTAGTAACTCGTTAGAACTCTAGAGCTTTTCTCTTATAGCATTGTTAATCATTGCTTATTTGTAATCCTGTAAATCTGTTATCTCTGTAAAAATGTCTGCTACAATAAGAAATGGTCCCCGTTCTGTAAGAATGATGTTTTATATTTTCTTTTCTTTACTCACTATGTTGATATATTTTTTTTTAATTTATTAATTTAGCAAGTAAAAACATTGATTCTTGTGTTTTCAAAATCTCCCTTTATTTGTTTAATTAAAAATCAGATGAGATCATTTTAAACAATTAAACTGGAATAAATTTCTGTTGAACTCCAACTTCCTTTTTAACCGACTTTCAAAAAGAACAAGGCTCCTATATTCGACCTGTTTTTTTTATGTTTGTACATCAAACACTATCTCACCAATGAATTTCTATGATCTTTAAATGAAAGAGGATTATTTAGCGGTGGTCCCATCCAAGTTTCGCAAGGATCGGCCAAATACTTAGCCGAATATTAAACAAAAAGGAGCATTCATCGATATCTTCATTTCAATCTGGTTTGAATAAGATAGTTTCACACATAACCATCAGTCGGATAACCAGTGTCGTTTACCAGGCTGATCATTGTATCATATGGAGCGCTTCACTCCTAACCGATTTTCGAAAACATATGTAACTATATCGGGTAAACGACATCGGTTACTCAAAGCCGGTTATGTGTGAAACAAGCCTGTAATGTCCCGTTTAGGCCAATCAGCTGAACTTAATTTGAATTAAGAATAAGAATATAATATTTCTGTTCATTATGAACATTGTAAATAATATTATTTTGTTGATGTTATGGAGTCGTATGAATAAGGTTATGTAGTTTCAATCATGAGTTAGAATGAGAACTGTTTTTGAGATCGTTAATTTCAAAAAATAATTGATCAATGTTTTCAAAGTTATTAAATTAAAGTGTAGATATATTCTGAAAGAGACCGCATTGAAATGACGAATCAAAAGCCATCTATATAAATAAAATTAGAGTTTTGTCTGTACATTTATCAGAATTATATATTTTTTGGTTATTTTTACGTTTTATACATTAAAGAAGCCGAAACAAGTCTTATCTTATTTTCTGTCTGTCTGTCACGGCCCCGAAGGCATTTTACGCGGCCTTCTCCTGAAAAACGAGAGCATCGATCTGGGTTAAAGTTATTTATCAGTATAGAAGACCTTTTTTACAATGTCTTTAGCTATAAAAAACTAAATTAACTTTTTTTTAACAGAATAATAAACGTTTAAAACCAAGTATTGTGCGATTTTGAATACATTTTACGCGGCCTTCTCCTGAAAAACGAGAGCATCGATCGGGATTAAAGTTATTTATCAGTATAGAAAACCTTTTTGACAATGTCTTTAGCTATAAAAAACGAAATTAACTTTTTTTTACAGAATAATAAACGTTTAAAACCCAAGTATTGTGCGATTTTGGATACATTTCTTCTAAGTTTTATTACCACATAAGAACAAATCACGTAATTTATCATGATATATCAATCAGCTGTTCTCAAATATTCTCTCTGATAACTGTCACTGAATTTTGTTTACGTTCTAAGCTGCTAACAACTTCATGATCGTTGCTATCAAAAAAGCCGAAACATATTTTTAGTCATTTCTAAACATAATCCGTACAAAGGACGGGGTACAATAGCTAGTTTGACTTTTAAGAAGCCTTCCACTATTATAATTTTCCTAAATACAATGTTCTACGTTAAATAGAGAGTTGTAGAATTTTACTCAGTTTATTAACTTTTCGTTTAGTTACTGTAGTTTATATGTTATTTTGATCATATTTGTTTGCTAATTTGATATTTCATAATGTAGTCTGCAAGAAATTTCTCAGGTTTTCAAGGAAAACTCAACTAAAAAGCTTAAAACAAAAAATGTAACCGACTTCAATGAAATGATGCTCAAAAATTAAATACTTTCGTACTAAAAGGTTTAAAATGAAGTATTTACTTTAAACTGAGTATGATTCTGAAACTGAGAAAAATACAAGTAATCTTGAATTCGGCGCCAAATATTTTAAGAAGTTAATAAGAAATTCTAAGTTATATTTTAAAAGTTAATAGAAAAATTGGCGCCGACTTCAAAAGATTACTTGTATTAAATTTAAAACTTCCTCAGTTTAAAGTAAATACTTTAAACTTTTTAGTACGTGAGTATTTAACTTTTGAGCATCATTTCATTGAAGTCGGTTTCTTTTTTTGTTAAAAATTTGTTTTATTTACTTCTGAGCTATAGTTTCTCAAACGTGTCTATATTACGTGTGTAAACGTGTATATAAACGTGTGTATATATTAAGTTTTTATTGATTTCTACACTACAATATTTGAATTTTTTGAGAAACAAATATTATAATTAATACAGTTGAATAATATTTTTAAACTCTAATTGAGTATTTTTTTTGTCAATATAAATATGTCCTCTTATAACAGGCTTACTATATAGCCCCATGAACAATTAATAACTTTAAAAATGTTACATTCTGCAAGGATAAATTTTGCATTTTCCATCATCTTCGATACGGTATACTGTACACTTTTTCACATAATATTTTATCAGTGATACAATTTTTTAAAGTTATTTATAAGACTTATAGCTTGAAGACAATGTACTTTTAACCAACATGTTATAAATTCAGGTCTTTTTAATTTTTCCAGGCGATTGTCAACAAAATCACTAAAGCTGAAATTTTAATTGACGAGTGCATAAAAAACGTGAAAAATGTATCTGAAGCGTTGCGACCTATTTTTGAGGAAAAGAATAAAATATTGGTGAGTACCTCAATTTTCTATTATTGGTCAGTTACTTTATTTCTGACAAATAACAATTACTGTAGTAATATTTATTTATTTTATTTTTTTATTTATTTATAAAATACAAAACATACATATGCAAGTCATGCAAAAAATGAAAAATATTTAAATCCAATATCATACAAAAGTAAAATCTAGGAACTACTTTAAAATAATAGTGTTGTACTATATTTGGAGATGGAAACTCCTACCAACTATGTGTTGGAGGAAGAAGGAGAAGAAATGAACGGTTAAAGGATTTAATGGACGAAAAAAGTTAAAATTGCTATTCCAAAATTAAAGATCAGAAAAGTAATTGATCTTGATCCAATTTCTGATGCTATTTTTAATTTTCTTGTTTATTTCACCATTGTTCAGGTATTCATTGGAAATTTTGTTTATTATTTAAGTACTTATGTATATTAGCTGTCTCCAAATTGATTCAATATAGGTTTTATAGATCTGAAATTTACGTGAATTTTGTCTGAAACTGTATTGGCTGCTGAAAATGTTATTGACGTAAGGGAAAGTAGTTTTGTTCTTACCACATTCATAATATACAGCTGTCTGACAGTCATTAACTAATATCATAGACGAACCATCAAGTTCATTCTTACTATCCCTGATCAATGCTAATATTAACTAAACGCAGTCAATTCTACAACCATACTTGCTGTGCAAATATTTATTTTCATTTTTGGCGTTCGCATTGTGGCTGTTGTGCTTTTTGTCTTTTCTATCAAATTAAATGTTCATAACAATTTTTTGGAGGATAAAGGTAATGATTTAATTTTGTAATGAGTTGAATGATGATGATGATGATTGATGAGTTGGACCTACAGTTTTTGGTGGGTTCAGAACCACTGGTAATTTTCCAGCAGATAAGTGAGTCTTTTGCTGGCCAAACCGATAGGTCTCACTAACAGAGAGGGCTGAGGCGCTGGTGACTTATCTGACTGAACAGTTACCTGCTCGCGGCTATCACTTCTCTTTTCTTGTCATGTAGATTAAGGTGCACATCATGCTATGCTTTGTGGCTTCATTCAAGTGGACGTAGTTCATATTTAGATGATAAAGCTTTTTATAGTGTACAAGAGTTCCTTTCGCATAAAAATTAAGCCTCACCTCAACTAATTGATATAGTAATTATGGTATCTAGTGTATAATTGTTGATCTGACTTGTCTTATACTCCTTAACTGGAGTCTCCAAGAAGTAATCTACAAAAAAAAATGTTTTGTACAGCCTATTGAATAAGCATCGCCCAGATAGTGCATAATATGCATCTAACACTCACCCAAGTCGAACTAGTGTAAAAGTGCCTTTGAGTAATGGAATGTTGGGGGACAGAATTTGCATGTTGATCCTTCCATTATAATTAATATTTCCATGAATAATAATTTCCATTTTGTTTTCTTTATTTTTTTCTTTATAAGTAGCATAGTAGCCCACTGTATTTTATCCAAGTGTAGACCTATTCTTTAAATTTTTTATTTTTCTCATTATTATTGAAAATTTAACTTCCAATCGCATTAAATAGTATTTTATTTGTTAATCCACTCATTTGTTGGTGTGCAAAAATTTATGTATTTCAAAGTATGATTGTATGATTACTCTACAAAATAATTATTCAAAATGTGCACTTGACATATCAGGTGATAACATTAATTCCTTAAATTTTATTTTAATTTTTTTACTCATTACTAATTAGGTTTAATTTATGGATTTTAATTCGTAAAATAGATGTACTTTGTGACTAAATTTTTGGTAAACTGAGACACTATTCAATGTACTTGTAAACTTTTTGTGAATAAATATGACTCAATCAACCAATACCATTGCTATTTTGAATATTTGTAATATTCGATTCCATTGCCAGTAACGAGCTGCATTTTTTTCAATTGAATTGAATTTATTTGTTTCCAGCATAATAATACAGACATAAAAATATCAAATACATTATTGAGTACAAATCATACTATTATTGAATCAACACTCACATGGACCTGCTAGTCTGTTTGTGAGTTGTTTGAGTTCGTTTTAATTTATTTTTATGATTATTTAACAAATTATAATAATATAAATTTATCTATCAATTAACAGAATCACGGAAGAAAAAACAATTTCCTAACTCACTTACGCATTCATTTTATTTATAGAAACATAAGAATGCAAACAATTAAAATATCCTCTCCAATTAAACTATTACTGTGCATTCAAATGAGATGGTTGATCTTGAAATAAATTATTTGAGAGTACTACAAAAAATAAAATATTTTTTGCAGCATCTGATCGATTGCACCGAAAAGGATCTACGCGATAAAGAACGATTAGGGACCAAATTAAGAGCTCATTTCCATTCTCTAACTGAAAAAGAGAAAGCTCTCAGAGAAGAACTTCAAAAAATTAGGAAATCTATTCAAGAAAAGACAGAAAAAGCCCAGAATGCAGCTTCGGAAATTGAGGAAGTCAGGTGAGATCAATGTTTTTTTCCCATTTGTTTTTTTTTCTCTATAAATTTTAGTTTTACTTCCACTAAATATTACGGCTAATTGTTTCAATATTATTAATTTAGATGAGTATTTGTTATTATTATTTTCTTTACTAAGAAAATAATAGGGGCTTTCTGTATAATTTACTTTTTATCTATCAATATTGTTCGAATAGAATGATGATATAATTTTCAGGTCATTGCATAACTTTCTGTTGATTCGAGAGTTTCATTAAGATTTAAATTGTGGTATGTGTCACTTTCTCTTTTCATAATTTCTCGATTTCCAATTTATTTTACATCTTTATACCTATTTATGTGTCCTGTAATATAAGAGTCAGTTTCAGTAAATCAATATAGCTTTGCAGGGATACTTCATATCACTAATGTAATCTTCCCAGTTGGGTAATGCTGAGTATTGTTTCAAATATTGCATTATTTATTAAAATTATGGGAAAAGTACATCAGAGTCATGCTCATATTTTTCTAAGAAACATTGTACTAACCTCAATAAACTATTATAATCAATATAACCTGAATATAACACTCGAGCAGTTACAAATGTAATACTGTACTTTACAAATTTAATACTTCCCGGTTGTTCGGAACCCACCTGAAAACTCATTACCCACGCACCGGTCTCAAACCAATGTGGGATTTATCCTTTAAAGAAAATGGAAATTAATAAATAGTCTAGAAATATGTATAGATACTGATTTTTTTGAGTTGCGGCGGACGCTTTTCGAACTAACTATGTACCTACATATGAATATTTATACTGCAGCTCACGAAAATGGATATTCACAACCAAAAAAAAAAAAAAAAAAAATTGTCATTGTAGAAAAATGAGTTATGTGGAGATTATGCTGAACAAGGAAAGTATTGGACAGCATAATAAATTGACTCCCCTATCCATAAGCTAATGAAAAGCTATAGTTTAAGAGAGAAAGTCAATTCAATTCTTAATATAATACAAATTCACGTCAGAAAGGAACTGTGATTTTGTCTGTCTCTTTTCAATTTCAAATAATTTTTAATTCACAACATTAAGTTGCAGCCCACCAATATTCATTAAAAATCTCGCCATTTTGAAAAAAAAATGACTATTGAGAATCTTTCCAGACCTGACAGCTCATGAGATGTTATTTTCATATTAAAATTTAATAAAAAATTATTTCAGGGATTTACCTGTAGTAGAAGAAGAACTTAAGAAAGTGAAAGACGACCTTTTGGGACTGAAGAATTTCTGCGAGGAGAATACAATTGAAATTGCCGAACAGGAATTTTTGGATAAAAAGAAATTGCTTGTGCAAAGTAAAAGATTCATGAATCGTTTCGAGAAATTAGCTGATGTAAGTTTATGGGGTTTTACTAGTATTTTATCGTCATACTAATACAACAATATTGTATCATAAATTATAGTTAAAATACCAAATAAGGCGGCTCTGAAGAATTGCGCTGTTGCAAGATATGGAACCATGCCAGCAGCTAATGGTAGCCATCACCTACCCCAATGCACGATTTGGCATCACTAATCATTCCGTGTTGCCTAGTATATGAGTCTAACGCTAGCAGTCTCATGGTTTTTCACCGCAGTCAGTTTTTTTAATACACCACAATTTCTTTGAGCCGCCTAATTTCTTGGGGTGAAGTATAGTAACCTCAAATAATGTAATTATAATCATAAATAATTATTGTATTTCGGCTATACCTTGTATCAAGAATCGTAGCTGATTATAAAACTACTAATTCGTCCATTATTTATTTATTTAAAGAGTTGCAGAACAGAGATAAAACTCCAATTACTCTGCAACTGAACAAATGATACAATTATGAGCTATGAGACTCAATTGAACTATATACAGCTGTTGTAATATAACTTATAACGCACATTATATATGCTACACTACTTAATTCTGTTGAACCCAACTAAAAATTTGTCCGAATAACATATAGTTCATCAGTATTTAAATACTTGACAAGAAAGCAGATTAGTCGGAAGCAATAATAATGTAGATCCATTTTAATTTAATTCATATATATTTTTAAATAATTCATTTTCTCTTGAAACAACTCATTTTCACTTTCACAGTTTTTATAACCCACTGACGGTATTTTCACAAAATTCTGATGAATGATATCATCATCCAAGATCCTATGAAAATATCCTAGTGAAATAACTCTGTGATACTGACAATTGTCATCTCTGCTGATAGGGATTGCGGTATGTCAATTTGAAACTTGAATTATTATTTCTTCTGCTGTTCTAATAGTTATGAATTGTGGTATCAGAATGCCATCTTGAAAAAAAAACTGTATAATTGTTCGAAATCATTTTGAGATTTTTTTTATTTGAGACCAAACTAAGCGTCGGGCAGAAAATATTACTGTGCCCGTTTTACAAGGAAATTAAATTTCAAAGGATTTGATACCAGGCACACCCTTGTACTTTAAATAGGTCTCAAGTTGAAATTTCTCGAAATTTTGGTGAATTTTCTGGAAAATTCAGGCAAGAATAACATTCTCTGTCCGACGATTAGTTCGTCTCAAATTTGAAAAAAACCTAAATGATGTCGGAAAATTTTATGGTTTATTTAAATATGGCAGCTGAAGCACATCTAGGATTCTTGGGGATTTTTAGTATGTTATTTAGCATGTTTTCCTTGTCTTATATCCCGCCGTGTTGTAATTTTTCTTTCTCGCCCAAAATTTTCGCTAATTTGACTGGACCATTAGTTTGGAGCTGAAATTTGTTAGTTTATGATTTCCACGGTAGCTTATTTTGCAAGTAAAGTAAAAATTGGTTCTATGATGTTTTAGATGACCTCTAAAAAGCTTGACGAAGACTTGAAGTTGATCAATATAAACGAACAAAGGCAGCTGTCAGTGGCAAAGGCCTTATTCTCGGAAGTACTGAAAGAGCGAGATCTTCAGGTGACGAATAAATTATTTACATTCACTGTGCTGATACTTTTTTATCCAATTAGTACATTTTATATGAAATGATAAATCATGTTTATATCACTTATCTTTGAGCCTGAAATCTACCATTTTCTGGTGAGAATTTGCACAGATATTCAATAGGACCGTGTTTGAGAAAATAATTTTCTAATAAACTAAGCTTTATTTACATCACTTTATAATCTCTTATATCTACTTTATAACGTAGCTGTAGATGAAGATTTTTTGAAATTGGTGGCAGTATTACAACTGCTAGTTCATAAAATAGAAATTCATAGTTTGAGATGTATTGCTAGCCTCAAAAGTATTTCGAAACTGCTTTTTTTCATAGCACATTGAGAAACGCAGGGCAAAAACAGCTTTTGTAATCAATGGAAAAACGTTGCTAAAATTTATATATGGAATGATGTGTCGCTTGAGGCGATTGCGTAGGTAATCGTAATATATTTCATTATCATAATCTAATATATATGTTAATGTTAATAAGGCTTGGTGAAATTTTTTATACGTGTTCTAGGATAAAATTATTTGGTGGTGATATAGTAGTTTATGAAACGATTATATAATGACTACCTTTAAGCCACAACCAAGATGTAAGTTAGGGCAAGAATGAAACGAGTATCCTAAACATCTTATGGGTGGCTTAAAAAAGAAGTGAAATCGCTGTATAAACTATTTCATCTACGACTACAAATAAATTACTTTTACTTACCAATTAATTGTATAATTTCCTCAAACTAACAAAGCCTAGAATGCTCAATGTGCTTTTGAAATTGAATTCAAACTGAAATTGATTTCAAAATGTTCAGCTCAGCTGATGTGTTTATTCTATGATTCTCATTATAATGTTGATTGAGAATGCTTAATTCTGATTGGTCTAGCTCTAGAGCATGTATAGCAAAGTGAATTCCGTTTATAAGAGCTTCATTTTGCAACGGTTTTGATTAGGCTTGAATAGTCAGATGTTGTTATATTTAAACTTTAATTACTACTTTATAACTATAGAGGTAAATAAAACATATTTAAGTACACTTCATTTTCCAGTTAGTAACATTCGTGTATCTTATACTTTAGAAGTAAAAGATTAATATTGAAATTCGTAGTAAAATTTCATTCGAACCGTGCTCTTTCTCTTTTCACCCTAGGGAACATTCAACTTAGATAATCACAATCAAATTTTGAAAATGCACGTTGTCCGAGGTAAAGAAAAAGCAACAGGCAAAAAAGGTGAAATATCTTCTCTGTCTGGAGGCGAAAAATCGTTTACCACAATAGCATTCATCATAGCCGTGTGGGAATCAATGACTGTGCCTTTTTTCGTCATGGACGAATTTGATGTATTCACTGTGAGTAGTCTTTTTTTATTCTCATTTACAATTTCCTTCGTTCATTGAAAATAATTATTGTGTTCATGCTTTCATCATATTATGGCTAAGTCCTAAGTCCTAATATATTTTTGAATTATAAAGGCAGAAAAATTGTCACTCTTATTTCGCATTGCCATAATTTTTTTGTATTCCTCACATGCAGAATTAATTACCATCTAAAGACTATATTCCAACTCAAATTTCACAACTATTTGAAATTTTTTTAATTTATTTACTTGAAGAAAACAGTACATAAGTCAAAACAATTTATTGGATTATCAGATTGTAGTTTGTAATCTAAAATTTACAATATTGTGTATCAGGTTTTTTCATTTCAAAGTTTATGGGTTGACGCTTTCAATTGTGCTTGCAATTTTGAAGGAATTTCTAATTCAATGGTAGAGTTAAGTTTTTGCAATATTGCAATTGATAATTAACTGATTGCAGTGGCGGTCCCAGGGGGGGGATGGGAGGTATATATATCCCCCCCCCGATATAACAAGATGGATCCCCCCCCCCAAAAAAAAAAAGAATTTATTCATAATTATGTATGTATAGTTTTAGCAAGAAATAAATTTAATCTGTTTCATTGTTACTTGTTAGCTAGAAGAATAAACACCCAGCCAATGTATAAAAAGAACCCAGATCCCCCGGTGGTCATCCCCTCTCCCCCCCCCCCCCCCCCCGTAATAAAATCCTGGGACCGCCACTGACTGATTGTAAAAAAACATCAAATATTTTTAATTGCCTTCTAGAGACTGAGCCTGATAATTAATAATTTCTTTCTACAGAGTGATAATGAAAAATATTAACTAATTTCGAATTACCTTAAAGAGAAAGGAAATCAAACTGGAGACTTTACATCAGTACGAGCTTTGTTCACTTTACCAAATAGTGGCGAATTTTCGATGAATGCTATTGTACAAAAATCTGCCAGAGCCGAGAATAGAACTTTCTTTTTTCACGAAGACTGCTCTAACCACTGAGCCGTATTGTCGCTGGCACAGTTTTTTGTCTAATAGCATTCATCGACTTTTCGTATCTGATGGAAGTCATCAATTCATTTAATAGCGTTCAAATTTTTCCAATTTTTGCCAGATGAGGCCCACATAAGGCTTGAGACTTGTGTGTGGGTGATAAGGTGGATGATGACAAGGTGAAAACATCCAAGTCTGAACGAGATTCGAAATCGAGGAACAGCAGCCAGCCAGAGTCATTCAATTCATTTCAATTAAGTTATAGATAGGATTTTATATTAAAATAACAGAGAAATATGTAAAATAAGCGTATAAAGTCTCATAGATTACTGTCCACCGCTGGTAACTTTGCTGGGAGGAATGCATTCAATATTTTTTTTCCTGTTTACTATTTCCTGTGTAATCGCTCTTCCTGTTTTACTGGCTACAATCAATATTGTACTGGCTTATAAGTGAGGCACAGTTGTAGTCACACTACCAAGTTGTTCACCATTTATACATTTCTCTTCCCCGTCTCATACTTCAGAGGCCAAGTTATCAGCGGTGAACAGTATCTAGTTTCTAATGAAATATTATAAACTTATGCAATAAATACAAAGACGTTCTACTATTATACAGAGTGATCATTAAGAAGGTGATCGAATGGTAAAAAAAGAAACCAAATATATTCACAAACATTGATTTAATTACATTTATTATTATAAGCACAATATACAAAAATTACGTGACTTTTACAAATGCTCAGAATGGCTACCTCGCACAGTACTGAATGTATGTATTTCATGCTTGATTTTTGCTTTTAAAAAAAGATTTCTTAACAAAACACTAAACTCAACAATACTACAGAGCTTATGTAGCCAGTAAACTCAATACTACAGACATGATGTAGCCATTATCCATTTCAATGGTGTGTAGATTTGTTGTCGGTACTATAGTTGTGGTCTGACAAGTTGATCCCTGGTTTTTCGGTGCGGGAGCGGGCGGCGGTAGTAGGAAGCCAACTGCGCATGCTCTATTCATGCTTTACTCCTAATTTGAAAATTACGGCCAGAGACAAACAGGTTTTCTGTGCTTCAGCCAGCTTCAACTAAAGTAGTTGAGTCTAGGGCTAATGTCATTGCAACGCACAGTAGCGGTGAGTTGGAGGAGAAGGGGAAAAATCGGCCATGGATCAACTCGTCAGACCACAACTGTACATGGGATGCTACCTTGCAGAAACCATCTTACTACAACGATACTGCATACTTACTATTCAACGATACTACAATTTACAGAAACGTTTATTTACATGTGCACGACGTAATGATCACTCTATACCTATACTCACTACAAGTGCTGTTAAGTTGGCAAAAATTAAACATTCTTGCGCATCCGCCATGTTATTGGCTACTACCGCACGAAATACAAAGCTTATGCATGAATAACAAAGTAACATTCAGAGATAGATAGTGTTAGATTGTTTTCGTTATGACTACATTAATTATGAACTTCATAATGCCAATGCATGTAATGTTATCTATAGTTCTTGAGAATTGAGACAGAGTTTGTGTTTTAGTTGATATTTTGTGATAATCATGTGAAAATATATTAAGCATGCCAGTATGGTACTGTATCTTGATAAGACTCAAAGCTTTGAATTTCGTGCCCAGAGTCGCCAATAACATGGTCGGTTTCAAATTGTGACATTTTTCATACTCTGCGCAGCCAGAGGTATGGAGACTTGATGTCGCAATCTTCTCTGAAAATTTCATGTGAACTCTAGTTATTCTAAATAGAAATTCTAAGTGTTATGCTTACTTCACAGGATGTCATAACCAGGAACACAATCTTGAAGATGTTGTCGGAATACGCCTTACAAAACTCTGCTCAATTTATATTCCTTACTCCACATGATTTGAGTCGAATTGACACAAACCGAGACGATGTCGCAGTGCACAGGTTGGTGGTGCTTTCGTATTTTTTTATCAAGCTAAGGTTAATTTGCAACTGATAATAGAGTTTGAGCAAGATACTAGTTTTAAATTTACCACTTTTTGTCTGAACCAACTCGGTAGCATTTTCCAGAGCAAGTGCAGGCATAGAGTGGTCAGGTTAGAATTAGTGTCATGACTAGATTAGTTTTGCTTTAACTGTTATAATACTGTATATCATTAGCCAATTATCTACCAGTATAGCTAGCTACCAGAATATAATATTTTAATACCTAAAAACGTTGCAATTAGTTCGTTCAATTTTTTATAATATTATTGGTTTGAACTTGCAGTTCTTGAAGTGAACTGCATTGATACTGTATCTATATCTTGAATCTATGCATTGATATACTATAGTTCACGCCACAAAATTGGGCGGCTCAAAGAAATTGCATTGTAGCAAAAAAAAAAAAAACATGTGACTGCTGTGACAAACCATCATAATGACTAATAGGACTAGCAGACCTGACGACACGTTACGAATAGTATTGTAAATTCGTGCATTGAGGTTGGTGATTCTCTACTATCAGCTGCTGGTATGGTCCCTTATCTGGCAACATCGTTTTACAACTGCCTAATTTGGTGTCGTGTAGTATAGAGGTTTTTATGCGTCAACATTTCTCAAACATACAGAGTTGTGGATTCATGATTTCTTTTTAAATATTTATGAATTTTATGTGAAATTTTTTTCTTTATTTTGACGGAATGAATGAGCTGGAACAGTATGACAGATTCTTCCTGAAACACTCCGAAAATTTATGTATAAAAATATTCAAATGTTTATATATCTGGGATTTTGGTGCCTACAAATGTTGCCTTACAACTGTCTGATTGATCTTCATTGTAATCAAGCATTTTAAAGCTGGGTTTTCCTAGCTCCGCTCCTTTTGTGGAGCACACTACGCATCAGTGTTGCCAGACGCAAGCCAAAGAATTGTGGGGGATCTGACTTTAAACTACCGTAAGTAACAATAAAATGTAAGGTAACTAGAAATAAATCTGCCAAATCTGTCACATAACTATAATGTGGCTTAGGAAAAATTGGCTTCAATTAAAATCTGGTTTGATAGGAATAAACTGACTGAACAGTAAAAAGACATTTTTCATGACATACTCTCTTAATAAGACAGGCCAGCCACAGATGCAAAACTTGAAGCTGAGATCTGGAGGATGCAAGAGTAAAGATTGTTATTGTTGTATCAACCTAGAAAAAGTGTACTCCTGTAAATATTTGGGTGTGACAGTAGATC
The DNA here is from genome assembly GCA_948455865.1 of Conomelus anceps. Lineage (NCBI taxonomy): Eukaryota > Metazoa > Arthropoda > Insecta > Hemiptera > Delphacidae > Conomelus > Conomelus anceps. The sequence goes on from OX418216.1 coordinate 28,686,212, forward strand.
AGCATCTTCGTTGGGATACGCATACCAATCATCTCACAAAGTTGCTAAGATATTTGATGATCCAGATTTCTAGACTGAGAGACCTCCTCCCAAGTGGGACCATGCGGCAAGTGTATATGGGATTGGTTCAGTCAATTCTCCAATATGGCATAGTTGCATGGGGAGCCGCATATCCAACAACAATGGAGTCACTAAATAGAGCACACAGGATAATTCTGAGGTTGATGTTGAAAAAAGACCATTTCTATCCCTCAGGAGCCCTGTTTGATGAGGCGGCAGTCTTGGCAATAAAAAGATTATTCATTAAAGGATCAATTTTGTTTATGATTAAGAAGCAATTTTTGCAAGACTGCCTCAGAGTCAACAAACCAGAAGGGTGTTATCCGGCATGGTAATGGAAACTAAATGAAATACAGCAGCCGGACAAAGGCATTTTTATTACCTAGCCCCAAAGCTGTTTAACAAACTACCTGAATGGCTGAGAAATATGGATTACATGAGGGAATTTAAATGTTCACTGAAGGGCTACCTATTAAAAGTTGAAAGGAATTCAGAGATTGAGATGGTGATATAATTGAGCACTTCTCACATGTTCTTATGAGTAGACAGAGTAGAGAGTAACCAGTGTTGTATGTAGTCAATTTCCTTTTTTGAATGTTTTAGTGTATCAGTATCCTTGAGTCAATTGTTACACTTCATTTTTCTTTTTTTTTCATGTTTTTCTTAACTATATACTTTTGATGTAGCTTTCAATTTTTTCTATCTTTAAATATATTATTAATATTGTTTATCACTACTTAGTAATGCTGTACTGTTGAGAATTGCCCCTCCTCTGAATTCGGACTTGCTCCATATCAGAGGAGTAATTCTCGGAAATATATTATTGCTTTTTGTATTTTTGTTTCTGAAAATAAAGCATTAAATAAAAAAATTAATTAATTTCTGAAATAAATGAAGTATTGTACGCAAAAAAACGTACGGTAATTTTGAGCCAAATCCTCCACAATTCTTTGCTTGCGTCTGACAACACTGGTGCGCAGTGTGCTCAGAAAAAAGTGTGGAGCTAGGAAAACCCAGCTTTACTTAGTAAAGATTGTAGTTGCTGTTTTCGATTTCCATTACCCTCTGAACGCCTATCATTTTTGAAATCTCACAGGTTTGTATTTTTATAAAGTTCTTGAATTTTCTCTGTGAATACTCCTAAATTCAATGATTCAGAATCAAAACCTTGAAAAAATCATGTATTATTAATTTATAAATTTAATTTTCAGGATCAATAACCCGAGAGCTTGAACCCTATTGTCTACTGCCTAATCTTATTATTATTATTTGAGTGAGCTGAAAAATAATGCAGCCACCTTGAATTTAAGCGGCTGTGATCTCCGGACCAAACTTAATTTTGTTCTAACCATCACCAACTCTATGTAACTGATAAATTATTGTTATTGTATGTGAAGTCTGTAACAAAATACTTTCTTACTACGAAGGTTATGCATTTTTCATGTCCAATATTTCATCCTTGGTTTATTAAACAATTAATCCTTCGTTAGTCTAGTAATTAGTGCTTGTTTAAATAATTCTTTATCTATGGTAAACGAAACCAGTAAGCAAATTAGAGAGAAGTAATGAAAATCTTCAAGTAATATTTTTACTATTGTAGCTTATCAGAAGGATTTACTCAATTTAAAATTTACAAAATCACAATAAACGTGGCCAGTTTTGAAAGATTTACTACTTTCGTTGAATTAGGAGGTTAAAACATGTCATGATAGATTCTTGGAGCCTTATTGTACAGAGCCACTGCAGTCGCGGTCGCGTGCCATAATTTAAGGCTAAATTACACCAGCTGACCGAATGAGCGAGCTCAACAATATCAAAAGTACACGTGGGATTACTTATGTTTAGAGCCATCAGCTGGTTTATTGTAATCAAATCATATTTATCCAGCTGGTGTAATTTAGCCTGAAAATGTGGCTCGCAACCGTGATTGCAGTGGCTCTGTATAGTAAGGCTCTTCGTTTATGGCCCAAAACTTAATCCCATAAGATGCTGAATCTGCTGTCTTAAAAATTATGGCTCACTCCTTGTAAAGGTGTCCATTAAATTATCTTGCACACTAGTATAAATTCAAGCTGTGCTACTGTATACTTGAATTCATTGCACAATAGGACTGGTGCTCCATTGCGGCGTTGCCACATTAACGGTTTGGCTGCAAGGTGGTGACTGAGGCAGAGCTGGCGATCATCGAAACTTAGCAACAGTGTAGGGTTTACTTGAAGCTGATTGGTCCAACTCGCCCATTCGCTGTTTCCTAGTACCTATTTCAGTCCTATTTTGTAATGAATTAAAGTATACTTTATGCTCTGATCAGAAAGTAGTAGGACTGAATTAGTTGAAGTTTTTCTAACGCACAAATCAGAAACCCCCTTAGTAATTCATGATATAGCATCCTGCTGCTTTCATTCAACGTGTATAAAACGATTCCCATAGCAGTTATGCCTTCAGGAATTCTCTTTCTGGGATCCCCTTGAAATGTGACGAGATAGCCACTTATAGTGGGGGGGGGGGGGGGGGGTTGATGAGGAAACTTGGCAACCCTGTGGTTGGCGGCCAGATATAGAGTACAAAATGATTTTTTTTTGTATGTCACGGGTTTGACTCTTTATCTGATCAGCTGGCAATATGGGCTACTCAATCCTATTTATTTGTCGAGCTCGTGGAAGCTTTATTGATAAATGGTAAATGTTACCGTTGGCGTCTGATTAGTCCACTCAAATCCGTTAAAATTTTCGTCAAAAGACGTTAAAAAATTTGAATATACCAATCAGACACCACCGGTAACATTTACCATTTACCAATAAAGCTCCCTGGAAATCAACCATTGTTTTTATTAGCCTTGGTCCCAGCCGGTTCACGTCCCATTTTCTGATGAATTGAAGTGTACTATGTGAAGAGCATCAATTTATTTATCTAATTTAAAAATTGATCCTGCATTTCTATTTAATATATGATTTTCACTCACTTATGCTGGACGGATGCATTTCACTTCTAAAGAGAAGCTTCATCAGGCTGATGATTCTCAGGCTCTTTGGATTAAATATAAATACAGTGTCAGTTTTTATATTAGATTGTTCATCAAGTATTTCGTCATGGAAAACATCAAAGATCAATTCATTATCAGTCAAGTAGCGTCAAGTACGTTTTTCTATAATTGCAGAGCTATTGTCGTTTGATTCCTTGTGATTGATTTTCTTCTTCTCTTCTGTTACCTCGTCATAAATATCAGATCCTAAAGGAGGTATGTCTGCAGACGGAGATGGAGATGGAGTGGAACTAGCACTAGTATTGTTAGCTGGCGGACTTTCGTCAAGATTGAATCCGTCCTGTCCAATTTTAAAACAGCGGAATTGAAGCACAAGTAGCGGAATTGTAGCATAGTTCGTTTCAAAATTAACACACATGTGCATGTTGTTTGATGCGGGATACATGTCATGGAAACGAAGACAAAACGATAGGCCAGGCACCATTGTAACTGGTATGCATGCTGGAGGTGGATTTTTACCTGAAAATAATAATGATTAAATTGTTGAAATATTTTTCTGGGCTGCAGATTTACTTGGTGATTAGTGGCGAATAAATAAGTACATTTTATTCAAAAACAACAACTTTAATATTACAATCAAATAAGGATGCAAATTAAATTTTAAAATTTTTCTGTAGATTGAGTCTTTGAGACTCCAGTTAAGGAGTATAAGACAAGTCAAAGAATTGGTGATACCCACTATATAAATATGTGTTGGTGTGCCACAAGATTATTAAAAAAATGTAAGTTTAGATTGTAGAAATAAAAGTTTTATCGAGCGAAAAAATTCATGTACACTAGATAATAGTTACTGGTATATATTTACAAAAACAGAATATAGGCTATAATAGAGAGTTTTCTGAATGTACTGTTTACAAATCCAAATTTAATTGTTTGTGAAAACAATTTTTTGAGGCTTATGAAACAAATTGCTCACTGCGGTCCATTCTGTGATCTGTTAACCATATCTTGATTTTTTTCTTCAACTGATTTCTCTAATATCTAAGATTCCATTTTGGGGGGGGGGGGGGGGAGACCACTAATTACAAGTTTGGCATTCCTTGTTTTATACTTTTTATATAATAGTTTTTCTAGTATAAATTTTAGAAAATTTGACACATCAAATGACACCAGATTCTTATTATTTTTAAAGGGCTCAAGCAAACTAAATATTTGACAACTCAAATTTGGATTTGTAAAAATTTGTTTTATTAAATTAATTTATCTTTTCGGGGGAGGCCTGGGCTCCTCTCTGGGATTCATAATTGATCCAGAACACCTTTATGTATTCCTATATATTCATGTAGGCCTATATATTCGATTGTATGATTTTGTTATGAATAGATAAACTATAATATTATAAACCGTCATTCACGTGCGGGTTTATAAAACCTTCGTTCCTGCATATTTATAAAACGCCAATGTGTCATCATTACATGTAGGCTATTAAATTCGTCCTCGTCTCTTTTCATGATTTTTCTTGAAAAGATATTTCTGGATTTCTTGTTCCATGACGAACTGCGTTGTTAATATTATTAACTTTTCATGTGAAATTTAACGACTTGCAGTCAAATATTTGTTAAGAATAAGTATAATAACTCACTTAATCTGGCTGAGTACTTTCGAATCTATGAGATCCATCTTCAGAGGCCGAAGATATCTTTAATGAAAACATATGTCTTGTTCAACCTTCGTTTTCTTTTTAAAAATCTGATAAAATGTCAATCTTAATAAGATTTTCATAAAAATCTTGGAATTGTTAATTGAAATAACTAGTTATTAAAAAAATTCTAGTCCTACAGTAAATTGATAAAATCGTATTCTCTCTCATCTATAATAGATTTTTACTTGAAAAGCTGTTTATATATCAAGCACCAATGAATATTCACACGATATACTTATACACATCCTTCATCTGAACCACAAAAGGTTCAAAATCATGAAGTTTTCAAAAAATAAAATACATGCATCCAATACTAAAAGAATATATGAACTTGGTATTTGTTGATCCATGACAGATCCAATAGCAGATATTTTTACTTACACAACATGCAAAACTATTTAAAATCAATAAGAAATTTGGATTTTTCTTTCAATTGAGGCAGAACATGTTTTCGGCCAGGATGCCCATCGTCAGTGCCTCAAAACAAAACATAAGAGACACTAAGGATGAGCATCCTGGCCGAAAACATGTTCTGCCTCAAGTAAGAGAAAAAAATCCTAATTTCTTATTTATTTTGAAATAGTTCTGCATGTCGTCTAAGTAAAAGTATATTTACTGTGGTTGTTCATCATAAAGAAGAAACATTAAAATCTAGTTCTTTGCACCCCATATCTTATTTATTTATTTATTCATTTAACTAACATACAATAAATGTGAATACAACAGGCTATTGCCCAAAACTGCTTTTCACAAAATTTCAAATTGGAATCGAAATCTTAGGTTAGGTCTGTTTCACTAAACATTTCACCTCGAAGCACAATAATTCACAAGTCTTTTTCAAAAAAAGAATATTACTTTTGGTCTTACTTCAACAAAACATAATCTTTTCGAGAAGATTAAAAACTATACGGATTAGGAAAATTTTAAGTCTTTAGGTCTAATTTTAAGTCTTGTGAGCAATACGTGATTCTAATGTACTGTTCTTTTTTTTGAAATTATTGTGTATTTATTCACAGAACAAGTTGTACAAGGAGTCAATAAACTCTTTATAATTTCAGAAATGAAATATTTTAATGTTGACTTCAGTTTTTAGTAATGCTATCTAAAGGAACATGATAATCAATCTAATGTCAAAACTGACACTGTACTTCCATTTCAATTATGATTTTTACTCACTTATACTGGAGGGGTGCATTTCACTGATGCATCAACATGATCAGGCTAATGAAGCTTCTCCTCCCTAGAAGTGAAATGCATCCCTCCAGCATGAGGAAAAATCATAATTTAAATATAAATAAATACAGTAGGCCTATTAGTTTTTATACGGTATTAGATTTTTCATCAAGTATTTCGTCATGGAAAACACAGATTATTAATGTTCATGCCTCTTTACACAGAAAGTAAACACTGATCCCAATTGTCAGTCTGAAAAATATTTTGTATGAAATTTTATAAATCCTTGGCTACTCACCTGAAATACTATTATGGTAAAGAGATTGGTTGTCCAATAACATGTCCATATTGATTGCAAACTCTTTTGACACGTATGTGAAATTCATGCAAGCTGAAACATACAAATATATTGGAGTAATTGATGCATCATTCATCGAGCGTAAAAAAAACAGTACAAAATAAAAAGCATATAAATACAGTTTGTTGTACAAGTTTGCTATTACTAATTTTGAATCCAACCCTATTTAGTTTAGTTAGAATTCGGAATAAGAATTAATTCTTTAAAATTATTCAATAACAATTTATTGACGTGTCAAACTTCAATTAATTATTTTACCGGTATTATGCCAAACACCCTTCATCATTGGGTATCTTCTACTTAATTTTTGTAAAACAATGTATTATACATTTAATACAAAATTTATATATATAAAATAAAATATAGATGTATATATAAAAAAATATAAATAAAAAAATATATATATATAAAAATATTATATATATATATATATATATTTATTTATATATATACAAGTTTGTATTAAAATTTCATGCATTTATTAGTCATTTAACAAAGTTATTGTACTTCAAAGCTGAAAAACGTGTTTTTAGGCACAGATTTTTTTTGTTTTACATCATAATATCATAAAAACTACTGAAGATAGAGTTCCGAAACCTATTTTATCCGTTTTTCCAGATCGAAAATCATAAGAAATAACTGTATTTGGTCCTTAATCTACCTTCCCAGAATTTTAGTATGACTCTTTTCCCGAGGGTACCTGATTTCTGTGCGAAATCTTTCACTCGTAAACGAAGCGTTTCCGGACGTATGTTTATTATGCATTTTTTTTATTTTCAGATCTAGAATCAGTTGCCAAAGTTTGAACCTTTCCTCCTACAACACTCTGTATATCACAAAATAATAATTTAAAAAAATTCTAATGGCAATAATAGGTAATATTTCAATACCATAACATTGAAAAAAAGAAATTTCGAAAAAAATTATGACCAAAAAACCTGCGTACAGGATAATCGTATGTCTTTTGGTTGCATAGAAGATAAAAAATTTACTCACCATCGCGATGAAAGTTGAAGGTGCTCACATTCATATGAGCACAGCAGCCGCATATAGATTCTTGACAAGAACACGGAAGCCAGCCATAATTTAAAGTTTGAGCTTTCAAAGATTGAGCGTTGCCGGGTCGACTGGATATGAATGGAACTGGCTTGCCATTCATGTCATAGTATATCGTTGTCAGCTCATCGAAAACTTGCGAATCTAAAATGAAAATATTTTTTATTTATTTCTCATCAAATATAGAATAAGAGTATTATAACATATGTTGATGCGTTACCAAAATGTCATTCTTAAGTCAATGATTATGACATATGTTGATAGAAATAGACAATTAAGTAGGCCCACAATGAGCAAATATGATTTTATCGAAAATAGGCAATTAAGAGATATTGTAAATACTTCAGAGTCAATAAAGACACTTGTGTGTACTATGGCTGTTCCGCAATGCTGTATAGATCCGTCAGACTATTTGAGTAGACCGCTGACCGTGTCTGACGAAGCACTATAACAGTGAGAAATAGCACACAAAAATAATAACTGTATTCCCTCTGTATGTGTTTATATCCAATCTGAAATACCTTTTTAATTATCGATTCTAGATTAAATTTTACATTGGAAATGTAACTACAACAATGAAATGTTGGAAAAATCAACAGGTTTGAAATTAATTTCATTTGTTTAAAAAGTCCAAATACAGTATTAATAATTTCGCTTTCCAAAAGTTCATATAGCAAAATTACTTTTAAGCTGAGGGAGTAGCGCACTACGAAATGAGAGATGAACAATATAATCATTTTGAAACAACACGCTTACTCTAATTATAAGAGTAGAACGTATCAATCATATAACTTCTAAACGCTTTCAATCATCTTGGCATAGGACTATATTTAGATAGACGAGCAATCAAAAACTATTCACTTCTCTTTAAATTTCCCCATAATAGTCGCTCTTTGTACTGAAAAAAGTGTTGAACGTCTCCGAACGTTTTGAGTATGGTCCAAAGTTGTAACTATCATTATGAATTTATGAAATTATCTAGGCATCTAGCTAGGCTATAGAAAATGGAAACGTAAATGAAATTTGGCGGCTCTGGTAGTGCAGTTGGTTGGAGCGCTGGTATGTGATAAGATATAAGGGGCTCTAGCTGGCTTCGTTTCCTGCAGCCTTGGGTTCCAATCTCATTCAGCAATAGATGTCCTCATTACCCACGCACAAGTCTTCGGACTCATTATCCGCAATTAAAAAAAAATAAGAACTTTCAACCCATATACCGTACTTTTAGTGTAGTCTAAATATATATATATATATATATATATATATATATATAGGCTATAACTGACACAGTTTTCCACAGTTTTATATCAAGCTAATTGCTTTCCAAATACTTTCATGAAGTAGGCCTATATTATTTATGTGTGCCCGGAAAATTTACTGTTTTTGCTAGCTTTGATTATTAATAATAAAATAGTTATTTATGTATTAAGAGCGTGAAGCGCGACTTTATCGCTCGAGCCAAAACATTTACTGCGCGACGCGTAGCAGAGCGCAGTAATTTTGCGAGAGCGATAAAGAAGCTTCATGCGCAAATTGCATACAATATTTTTCCTAAAACTGCAGTTCTGGATTCCAACACAATAAAAGCTTGTAGTTTGCAACATCACAGACCATGCGCGGATTTGGTTAGCGTTCGCCATTTTGAGGTTATGTGAATTTCACGGATTCCATGATCCACCAATGAGAAGGCATCAAAATCAAAACAGAAGCGTAAAGAAAACAGCTGGCGAGCGTAAAGTACTTTACCGCTTGCGGAGCAGTAAAGAGGTATTTTACAATTAGTTTTCAGTACGTAAAGAACTACTTTACGAGCAGTTGTAGGAAAATGTATTTTTAGAACCAAATCCGCGCATGGTCTGTGATGTTACAAACTACAAGCTTTTATTGTGTTGGAATCCAGAACTGTAGTTTCAGGAAAAATATTGTATGCAATTCGCGCATGAAGCTTCTTTATCGCTCTCGCAAAATTACTGCGCTCCGCTACGCGTCGCGCAGTAAATGTTTTGGCTCAAGCGATAAAGTCGCGCTTCACGCTCTTAATACATAAATAACTATTATGTCACATTGAATGGCACTTCAAATGATGGTGATAATTATTGAATTTACTTGGAGTCAAATAGAACTTCTTCAGACCAAAAGGTGAAAACATAGCTCATATAGATTCAATGTTGAAAATAAACATCTTGCCATTAAAATAGTTTTGATCAATAGAATATTGTTCTATGTTAACTTGACTTAGCACTATAAAGATATTTTTGAATAGCTCTCAAAAGCATTGAAATATTCCCTACAATAATATTATTAGTATTAAAAGAAAATGAAAATATAATAAGCGTAACTTGCGTATTTTATAGTGAGGAGTGAGAGTTATACCGGTATAGTTATACCTGTTTACAATTCTAAAAAAAAAAAATAAAAATAGTTCTACCTCTTTGTTGGAACTAATTCTTACAAGAGAATTTGGTGGACCTTACTCATCCTTATAGACTTTAATCCACCTATAATTTGATAACTTCATTCAAAACTAAAATTATACGTTACAAACATGCTATTCAAGTTAAATCAATAGTTTTTTATACTAAAAATTTTCTATTCTTACCTTCAGTGCTGTTATCATTCTGCGATACGATTTGCTGAGTCTCAGAAGTTACACTTGATATAATATTAAACGTTATTGTTGTAAGAAGGACTTTTGTAAAAGATTCCACATTGACATACATTTCAGAACCTAATCCAATAAGGCATCAGTAAAGCTACAAACACCTGTTGGGAAAATATATAAAACACTTTAAAGTGAAGAGGAACTGCAGATCTAGCGTACCATGCTTAAAAACTACCTGTTGATGAGCTTAGAGAAGTGGTTATAAAGCTTCTGGCAACAACTATCAAGAGTACCGTATCTATGACCCAGAGATTACAAGCAATCTGGAGAAAGTATTTCTCTGATTATTTTTCCAAGATGGAAGCACTTTCTGGAAGTAGAACAAGAGAAAGAACACAAACAACAGGCGAGTGTTGAATGACAGAAGAACTTCCTGTCAAATAAAAGTTGATGAATATTATTTCAATCGCTATAGTACTTTTTTTTTTAAAGTTGGCATCTTAAAACTACAAAAAGATTTTATAAAATATACAAGAAAAAACAGGTTGCATTGAGAACCTCCTTCGTCACAAAAGTCGGTTAAAAGTAGGGGAAAATTCAACCAGCTATTAGCTGTTAATAACTTTTTAATAAGAAGTAATTTACCTATCAACAGGTGGGACCATTTATTTTCTCATTTCCATAAGGAGATATTTTTCATTTATTATAATTTTCAAGAGATTTTCAATAAAAAATAAATAAAAGAATAGTTTTTTTTCTAATAAAAAAGAAATTTTTATAAATATTGCACAAAGGAGATAAATTCAAGGAAAATAGATTGGATCAAATTAATTTTTATAACAGTGGAAGGAAGTAAAAAAAGTGCAATGATGGAAATGTATTAATTGAAATTAATTTTTCGATATAAATTATTTTTTATATTCATCTACTGTTCCATCAATTTATTGATATGAATTGATTTACTTTTGATATTCACCTACTGTTTTGAGTCAGATGGGGAAAACAGGTATTACATTTATGAAAACCTTTTCTATTTTTGAGAAAACTACATAAATCGGAATTAAAATCTTCAAATCATCGCATGAAAACAAAAGAGATGAATATGGCAAACGCTTTTATTTTTGTCTGAAGAGATTGATAATCAACATAACAAACAAAAACATTAACAAGTCAAAATGAAAAACATTTGCTACAGTATCGTAAAGATTTCACAATATTCTTCCATCAACAAACCTCAATAAATTGTTCACTACACACTCATGTCTTATTTTATTACAGATGAGCGAAATAGGAAGGCTTAAAGGGCCTCACACTGAACACGAAACTAGAAATGTTCAGTAGCCTCTAGTGTATTTTTTATGACTATTTGCTCAATTCCGAATTAGAGGGAATATGGCGTCTAATTTCATGATTAATATTCCATAGATAGTATGAAATTAAGATTAGTGTACGTCAGGAAGTGCATTGACTTCGTGCCAGACATTAATAATATTACTAAGTTACTTTCAAATATCTTATCACGTTCTTGCTTCTCACACTAATTCATGTAGACTTTATACTTTATATCACATTTAAATTCTGTGTTGATCATTGTGCAGCTTCTTATGATGAATTCTAATCACTTTCTCAAATCATTACCTATGTAGGATATGTAATAATAAGATGGAATTCAAAGCTATTGGAAGCAGGTCAGATACTGAAAGTGAATATAGTCACTATGAGTGGAACCAGAAATGTCACTTTGAATTCATTGCTTGATACTCCATTGCATGTAGATGGAAATTTTTAATTTTAATAAAGTATCTCTCTCCCTCTGTCACAGATGGTAAAACAAAAGAGAACAGTTATAGATTATAGTTATCAGTTGTATTATTATAGTTATAGTAGTAGATTGTCTTTGTTAAAACCCACAAGGCAATAAGAAATCTAATCTTTCAAACAATCTAAAAAAGGAATGATAAAAAAATAATCTATCAATATTATTTATCAACACTTTTTATATTCAACCTTCGTCTTAAAAAAAACATTTTCTGGAACCGCAAAGTTTTTACGAGCAGCTTACTGCTCATTTTCTATAAAAAATAAAGATACGTATCCAACACAAATTATCGATAAAAAAGTCTTTTTTTGGAGTTTAATGAGTTGCTCAAATTTCAGTTACAGTCATCTCGACCTCTAAATAAATATTTATTTATAAAGAAAAAAACAGTTTATTTAGTAAAAAATACACAGCTATAATAGTAATAAAGTATCTTTAAAACTCAAAATTCAATTTACTGGGATTCTAAAGGCTGAATAAAATTTGATTGAACCCACAAGGCGCAAGAGCATAGAGAATTATATTTTGTCTTAATAAATACTTGTTTCATGTGAAGACCAACTGTTACCTATATCGATGTTATATTTAAATTAGGTGAATTTGGAATAAAGCAAGTTTTCTATTTCAAATAAATGATAGTGAATTCTATCTTGATTCTGCTGATGACAAAAATAAGCTTCAATGACACATGCAAACTAAGACTTGATTCCATCAAACACCAAAAAACAACAATATTGTATCTTTTTGTTGAAATCTCTTGTAAAGTACTTACTAAGACAACAAAGTATTTTTTTCTCTGGAAACTGTATATACCTTTAACAACATTATACATTATTTTGCAAATTTTAGACCAATGATTTTGTAACATTTGACCTATTCTTTGCAACATATTTCTGTCAAGCAGGGTTGAATTCAATGTATTCTAGGAGATTGAAAATACATAGCTCGATAATCAACAATAAATTATCTTAAGGACTTCTAATTCAAATAAATCGAAAGCATGAAGTTCTTCATTCAAATGAGTAAAACTTCTATTTTTTATAAATTTTATATTTATTCTTGGTATGACGGTGAACAGTTCAATTCACTTTCTCACAAATAGAAGAGGCTGAAGTGCAACCTGAAAGTGATCCTTTACAGCAGAGGGATTCTTTACCTGAAAATCTTGCATTCTATGAGGAAGGGAATATATTAATGATTGTTTAGTCATAATGAAATAGTTTTTAATTCATAATAACTTATATCTTACATTCGTGTATGATTCATTCAATATAAAATAATAAATAACATAATATACAATTCTGGAGAAAACATTTCTCAGCTAACAAAACATTACTAATCTCGATATTTATATCATCAATTTCCCTAAATTAAATCTTCAGTATCCATTTACATAGAGACTGAGGGACATAATTTACATCAAATGAATAAATTCAACAAAATATCAGATTTTATTTTACACAATTGCTGAATGTGTTGAGGATGTGGTAGTGAAAATTGCTGCAACCTTTTCAATTTATCCAGTCATTACTGATTGATTATTTTTATGTAAATTTGTTTTTGGTAAGAAAACCTATATAAATTTCGTTGTTCAACAAAAAACATATTATATATGAGCATAAACCACATTGAAATTGCTTCATCAAACCATTAAAATTCTTATTGTTCCAAAAGCTAGTTGATTTTACATTTTTGCAGTAAAATGATACATTATTATTTAAAAATATATTTACTGAGAAAATAAGCTCGTGGAATTTATGAAATGATACCTAATATTAATTTAACTAATTCATTAATAGGCACTTGAAAGTATAATTTAAATTGAGAGAATTCCTCCTAGAATCATAAGTGGATTACATTAGGATCTACTGCAGGATAGTTGGATGAGATTTGATGTAGGTAGTTCTGTATAACTTGGGCATCAGGTTTACTGATTTTTGTCTCAGATTTTGGTAATCCAAAACATTATTGTTCATCCATCCACTTTTTTAATTTATAGTACCAGCCTTTCTGAATGGCCACTTTATTAAGTTCATATTATATTGAGTGATAAGTTATTCGTAAACAGTTTGTCATCTTAGGCCTTATAACGATGTCGCTATAAGAAGGTGTCTCCTTGAATCATATTATAATGGTGATTTTCATTGCAAATTAACCTTGATTGGTAATGTTTCATAGATCTGTCTCACTGCTGTGTTAAAAATAATATAAAATTTTATTTTCAAGTACCGTTCCTCATTAAAAATATATTTATACTGAATTATGTTTATGATTCCATAGTTTGACTCTTTTGAAAATAAATTTGTTTTATTCATTTCTCATATTCGTCATATTTAATCATTTCTTTAGGGCGATTCCTTTTATTATGTCTTCTTAAATGATAATCTCAAGAGACAAGTGGGGATATGTCAACTCAAAAGATATATATCTCAAATTAGCTTATACTTTTCTATTCTGATGAGGCAGTAGTCCATATTTAGTTTACCTGCCCTCAATAACACAAAGAATTCATCTGTAATGTTTTCCATGACAAAATACTTGAACAATCTAATGTCAGTCTGCACGAAGCCTACTCAGTCTGCTTTAAGCGTACTCAGTCTGTAACCAAGCGCCGAAGAAAAGCGACATAGTTCGAAACGCGTCTGCCGTGACTAAAAGAAGGTTAGTTCTGCACAGCAAGTTTATACATACGACTAATCTATAATGTCAAATCTGAAATATCAAAATAGGTGTCAGTTTTGATATTAGGTAACTTATTTATCATTCATGTGATGACAAAAAAGATAAACCCTCTCTGCAAAATTCATAACTACACTACTTCTGGCTGTACCTCCACACAAAAAACAGTAGGTTAGGTTGGGTGAGATGAGGTAAGGTAAGGCCAGGCAAGTTCTATGAACACTCTATGTAAAAATTAGGCAAAAGGGTGCTACAATTAACTTTTCAAACTTTATTATGCCACAAATGTCATTCACAGCTATTTCACACTCATACATTGCGGTCAATGCTGCCAACTTCATAAGCTTAGGTGAGGTAAGGTATCTGTTCAATCAGAGATAAGCTACGAAACTCCTGAGCCCTCTTTGTAAGGGTGACCGATTGGATTGGCCAGCAAAAAATACTCTATTCTCTGCTGCAAAATCACTTCCCGGTGGTTTCGGAGCCCTCCTAAAACTGCAGGTCCAACTTATCAATCACCATCATCCAATTCTACCCACGCACAGGTCTCAGACCTGTATGTGGGCTACATCCTCCGAAAAAAAAATGTTAAGTCAAGCTGATTCCAATGCGGTAGCACTTTCAGATCTATGTAAATGTGGCAAAGGGGTGCTACACAATGAACTTGGTAACTATATGTATTATATGAAGGCCTATATTGACAACCTTAACCGAACTTTCTAGATTTTGTGACAGTCTTCTGTGACTTTTAGATTTTTAATTGGTATGTTCTGTATATATTTCTCGTGTTAGAGCATTATTTTATTGAATTAGATATTGGTTAAGCTTGTTTAGAGGCCGTCATAAATACATATGAGTACCATGAATTTTTCAAACTTACGATGTCAAAAATGTCAATCACGGCAATTTCCCCACATTCATACATTATGGTCAGTCAACTCAAAGATGAGAGTAAATTTGGTCTAATTTTCTAGCTGTATCGTCGTAGTCCTCTTCGCCAGGTTTAAGCACGTCTTCCTCGGGTGGAGGCGGGAGTCCCCCACCATCTTCCGGCTTTACAAAAGCGACGCCACTGGTGCCGATGCGAAAACAGTCAAACTGGTACTTGAACAACTCCTGCGTGCGCCACTGACCGTCAACTGACAAGCACGCATGCACGTTGCGCCCCACCATGTAGACATTGTTCAAACGCGCACAGAATTTGAAATTCAACGCTCTAATTGGCACGCACACTGGCCGAGGATTCTGACCTGCAAACATGTCACGTATGCATTAGAATGAGAGCTTGGCACTAGCTGTGTTTGGATATCAAGGCAAATGAACCAGTGAAATTTGGTTAGATGAATATAACATTTCTGATACTAATAATAAAATATATTTTCCATACAGCTTCACAAACAGAGAAAAGTGACGAATAGCTGTGAGCTGTAGCAGATATCTGTTCAGTCAGATAAGGATAAGCTACGGCGAAGTCCTAAGCCCTCTTTGAAAAGATGACCGATTGGATTGGCCAGCAAAAAAGACTGTTCTCTGCTATAAAATCACTTCTCGATTGGTTCTGAACCTACCTAAAATTGAGGGTTCAACTCATCAATCATAATCATCCAACTCATTACCAACGCACAGGGCTCTAACCTATATCGGCTTCATCCTCCGAAAAAATGGTCTTCTCTGGGCTGTCAAGTGCTTTCCTGTAGCATCAGTTAAATAAGTACCATACCTAAAAACTATAGTATATTTGTATATATATATGTAACAATGAGCTAATTCCACAAGAAATCAAAATGTCAAATTACTTGAAGAAATTTGCTTGAATTAATATTTTTTTAAATTATCAGGGTAATGCACCGTTATGATGGATTTAAAATGATAAATCAAAACAAACTTTGTTAGATTTCAGTAGAGTTCAACAACATTCCATTCAATTTATCACTTTATGAAAAAGTTTTACAAAATGTCTAGAGTTTCACAATATGTACTGTAGTTTTAATAAATTATTATTGTTAAAATAAGTCTTCCTACCTAGAGCTAGAGTAGGGTGAATAGCCTATTTTAAGTAACAGTTTGTTAGTTTAATAGGAGAGGAAAATGAAAAATTCAGGATAATCTGGTTCAGACATTGCTAAGAACTTTTATTGTGAAATTTTGAGGGATATCTTTTCTTGATTCATAACATTTTGGTTCAATATAGAGGAAAGCGTTCTATTATCATACCAGCCTGAATCTGGCTGAAATATCAGCTGAAGCATCAGTCTTACTACTTTGCTGAAGTACCTCATGTGGAAATTGAGCTATATGCTACTGCATATATTATATTAATAACTTGATAATATTGTTCTATCACTATACTATAAGATCTGCAAATAGTTTTCTGTTGAAAGTAATTTTATAAATCAGAATTCCATTAGAAAAAATATTTCAGCTTCAAAAGGTTGGATTAATGAATAAGAAACTTCTTGTTGATAACTCCCCGAAAAATTATTTATTATTATTTTTTTTTTTTTGTAGATTACGTCTTGGAGACTCCAGTTAAGGAGTATAAGACAAGTCAGATCAAACACTAGATACCATAATTACTTCAATTAGTTGAGGTGAGGCTTAATTTTGATGTGAAAGGAACTCTTGTACACTATAAAATGCTTTATCAACTAAATATTTTTTCAATTGTTTTTTAAATATTTCTATATTTTCAAGACTCTTCAAAAACTGCGGTAGCTTGTTGTAGAATTTCCTACCAATATAACCAGGTTTTTGTTTGAATAAGCTACTATTGTGACTCACCAAGTGATAATCTCCTCGGCGTCTTGTATTATAATCATCTACATCAAGATTTTGGTTAATATCATTCGTTTTTACATATAAAGTAGCTTTATACACATATAAGCAGGGTACAGTTAGGAGACCAAGTCTCTTGAACAACGGCCTACATGAATCTAATCTATTTACTCTTTCTATACACCTAACTGCTTTCTTTGAGCTTTATTACGAGTTTGTCCTGTAGCTTCAACTATTATAATACTGCTTATTAGGCTATTCAAAGCGTTCTTGCATGAGCTTCCTGACAGAGAGTTCAAATGGAATTGGAACATTGGAATCATCCTTTAATTTTGTTCATAATAGCTAATAACAGATCAACAACTGAACTCATAATTTTTTCCCGAATTACTTATCTGTGTATAAAGTTTAAGATTTGATTCTGATTTTTTTAAAAATCTAGTTTTGAGTATTGTAATGTGCAGATGTGAAGGAGCCCTACAGTTTCATTTGTTCTACTGTAGTTTCATATAACTTGGCAGCAGTATATTGAGTTCAGATGTAGCATGTCCCATCTGCTACACGCTGTCAAGTTATATGAATATTAACTTTTCAAGTGAATTAAACGACTTGCAGTCAAATTTTATTAAAAATAAGTAGTATTTCACTTACTTAATCCGTTTAATTCACTTGAAAAGTTAATATTAACAACGCAGTTCGTCATGGAACAAGAAATCCAGGAATTTATATGAATACTACAGTACCCTTCTGATGAATAGTGTTTTCAAACATTCCTTGCACATTAAACTCTGAATATGATCACCTATATTATTTATCAACATTTGAATGGATAATATACGTATGAGTAATCAACAAGATAGAATGCTAGTTCTTTACTTTATTATCAATGAATATATCATAGTTAATTTATTACTGTAATTGGAACTGTATGTAATATTATTTTGGAATTGATAACAAACAGATACGGCTCTGAATATTAATATTTCTACAATTAAGAATAATTAATTAATCTTCTCCCAAAAACAGAGGATATTGATAACATTATTTATTGTAATCTTGTCAACATCTTGATTTGTTCTCAAATAATGAAACAAATCATAATATCATATGTCTTTCATACTATTTCATATTTAAAAAATTTTTAACTGATGGAAATTAAATTTCAGTTTGAATAATACATGAACAAATGAAGAAGGAGTAAACGCTTTTAAATAATAATTGTGAACACGATTGTGTGAAGCAGTACGTAGATTTCATCTGAAAATATCACAATATTCAAAGCTTTATATTCATAAGCAATAATTTTTTCACCTGCAATACTTTACGTGAAGCAAAACAACAACTGACTGTGGTGTGACAAACAATATAACTGCTAGCGTCAGACTAGTAGACTAGGCAACACGAAACGAATAGTGGTGCCAATTTATGCATTGAGCTTGGTGATTCTCTACTATGAGCTGCTGGCGTGGTCTCATATACCTGACAACACCGCCATTTTTCAAGAGCCGTCCAATTTGGTGGCGTGAACTATAGAATAAATTTCGACAGATTGAGTGAGTTCTGTCCTATAACTGTACCCTGCTTATATGTGTATGAAGCTACTTTTTTGTAAAGCGAATGATATTAACCAAAATCTTGACGTACACGAATATAATACAAGAAGCCGAGTCGATTATCACTTGGTGAGTCACAATAGTAGCTTATTCAAACAAAAACCTAGTTATATTGGTTGGAAACTCTACAACAAGCTACAATAGTTGCTTTCACATAAAAATTAAGCCTCACCCCAACTAATTGATATAGTAATTATGGTAACTAGTTTATAAGAGTATAATTGTTGATCTGACTTGTCTTATACTCCTTAACTGGAGTCTCCAAGACGTAATCTAGAAAAATAAAAAAATAAAAAATAGTAGTAATAATACAGCACCAAATACTACACGTTTCGTCATTAACCCCACTGAAACTTATAATAACCACAAATACGTTTAAAAAAAATTGTATTTCGTAAGTTAAGAATAATATTGAATTATTAGTAAGTGTCATCGAATTACTAATGAATTACCGTAATGGCATTACCTGACATGGACGTTTGATAGACGATTCTCTCGTTGAAATACATTCTCAAGTAGAATCTGAATTCATCCGGATCATAGGTGACATTTGTACAGGCAATTTGTCCAATCGGAAGTACGTTTCCAGTACAACAGCCACACTGGCCCTGGCCACAAGTGCATGGGTACTTTATCAGCGGCTGAGCAGGGGTGGTGGTCTGCACTGGAATGGGAACTGTAACAAAGCAAATTGGTATCGAAATCTTGATACTTATTTATTGAAATTACAAAAATTTGTAATTTGCACCGGGATAAATCCATTACTGCCCACATGACACGAAAGTTTAGATACAATTAAAATATACAAAAAGTATATAAATCGTA
The DNA here is from genome assembly GCA_948455865.1 of Conomelus anceps. Classification (NCBI taxonomy): domain Eukaryota; kingdom Metazoa; phylum Arthropoda; class Insecta; order Hemiptera; family Delphacidae; genus Conomelus; species Conomelus anceps. The sequence continues at coordinate 28,705,854 of OX418216.1, forward strand.
AATAATAAAAGAAAAAGAAAAGAAAAATCGTAAATAACTCAATAACAGAAGCATTAAAGATGAAATAATGCAAAAATAAAAATAAAAAACAATTGAACTACAATGTAAGATCATTTTCAAGACAAAACTTTTCGGTACATTACAAAATTGAAAATATAATTAAAAATTGAATTATCATTAAAATAAGAAAAATAACAGCTTTATAATAATTTGATAATTAATATAATTGGGAAGAATTTTAGGAAAACATTAATTTAAATATTCAACTAATCAATGAAAATTCCTTCTAATGCAGGTTCAAAAATGGTAGGATGATATCCAACCACTCAATCCACTCAATGTCTCTTTGAGACCACTCAATGTTTGAGATAAATGTTATATTGGAATAATTTAGTTTTGATAAATGTTGTTGGAGGAGTACTTTTGAATATAAATGTTGAAAAAAATAGCAAACAGGTATCATAGTTGGTGTATAGGTCAATTCTCAGATCCAGATAATAAGAATAAAGCTCTATTGACATTCATTCTAGAACAAAAACCTCTCTTTCGAGATAAAGGTTGGCATATAATACACATAAAATGCAAATCAATATTTCTGTCTTCCTTAAAACAGATCCTAGTAACTGTTGGATAAATAACAATAAAATACATGAGAGTTGATGTAAACAATCCAATTCTACGAAGTGTAAGTTAATATCAATATGATCTCAATAAATAATTGAAATTTCATGGATGTTCCGCAATCAATAAAATTTAAAAAATTTAATTTTGAAGTGTGGTCTGGAAATTATTTTACATTATTCTCCAACAATCTATGTGTTATATGAATTATTATTGGAAATGATATTTCTTTACAGAGCAGATAACTCCTTGATTATAGTCAATTGCACGATGAATGCACGAATTGAACAAAAATAATTTGAACCGATTATTTAGAAACTAGAAGCTTCCCTGATATTATACTAATAAGCTTGATGGGAGTAGAGATCCCTCTATTGTACTTCAAAAATACATTTATAAGAATTTCCATTTTTTGTATCACGACATTTCTTATGAGTGTTTCAATTGACATCTAAAAAATGAGAAATTCTTTATAAATAATCTACATGACTTTGAATTACAATCAATATTGGATAGGTAGAGTGAGCTTAAAAAATCAATTAATTTTACATTGGAATACAAACTGAAAATGTTACAAAAGTAGAATATCTTATTACTAATAATGGAATGATCTCAAAATCGGCATCCATATTCAACAGATATTAGAGCTGGAAATACATCTGATTAAAAAATATGTGAAGTAAATCATCTTTAGAAATTAGAATATTTGGAAATTGGAATGTAATTACACTATTGCAGATTATATGATAATTTTTCCATATCATTTATTTAAAAATTTAAATTATAAATATTGTGAATCATATTCTAAAACTAGTCTATATTAAAATATTGTGAAATGATAAATCCATTTCATCAATATCATTCTAATAAAATAAAATTTAATTATTCACATTGAAGCTTGACTTATGAGTATTAATGTGCGACAATAAACAACGTGAATGATGGCAGATTGACTTGGCAATATTCAGCTCACACTCCACTATAAACTCTCCGAATCTGAATAATTAAGGTTGCAGATAATAATGATTTGCTATGACAATAAAAATGAGCATTTTCACTCCACTTATGGTGATTATTCTTCATTTTTCTTGTAAGGGGGAATTAACAACCATCTACTTTCAATTAATCTACTATATTATAGTACCGACAACGTACCTTACTATTAAAAAAAATTAAAATGTTTTTGATAATGTTCTATTCCCTTCTGAGTTCAAGGTTCAAGACTAAAGAAACCGTTAGGTATGAAAAATAATGAAAGTAAAATGAAAGATTTTGGGGAGATACACCCACACAAATTATTATTGTATAGGGACAGTATTGATATTATTTTCCAGTTGAAAAGTACATGAAGAACAATAGATATCTCAAAGCTCTCACATGAATTCATTTTACTTATGAAAAAATTACAGTACACTCACTTGCAGTTTGTGGCTTGGTGGTACTCTGCTGTGTATTTGCTGGTGCTATTTCGTTGTTCTCTGATGATACAGAAACTTCATTGTCTTGTTCCAAACTTTTGTTGACCACTACAAGAATAAGTACCACAATTACTGAATACTTCTGAAACATCTTAACTTGGCAGATCAACCGTTTATGTACAGTTTATGAAGGTCCAAGACAGAGCTTTGGATGTTCTGGCTGCTTCACTCTTGAAAGAAAATTATTAACTGTAGGTCGCGACAGCTCTACGAGAAAGTCCCATAAAAACTGAAACTTGAGAGTACGGTACTGTCGCTAAGCTTTAGATGCTTTGTAGAGGAAGCGCTTAGCCACAACTGGAGTCTATGAGTTTGCCGATACCTTCACTACCACGAATTAATCAGAAACCATTCGACCGGTTTGAATCGTTTAGAAAATTGTTTCACCGCTTTAAAAAATTGAAAGAATTTTCAAACAATCAGCCGCAGACGACCGGATCTATTTTAAAAACTGTTTTACAATTTTTAGAACTCAGATAAACGATTATGCCCTGCTCTATACGGCACACGAGTAGAATGATGTAGCCCGGTGAAATTCTCAGTGAAAGGGAGAGAAGATATTTTATTGTTGTTCTTGTTATTATTGAAACTGGGTCATCGAGTCTTGTGAGGCGGGTCTCAGCGTCCCAGCCCAGATTGGTGTGGCTCATCATAATGTCAACAGCGTATACACAGTTGTAAAAAAAGGAAAAATTTTAGAGGGCGAGCGAGTGAGAGTGAGTGAGAGAACAATGCGTTCTTTCTATCTTCATAGTTTTTAGTTCTACTTTAACTTTCACTGTTAGTAGCTTAGCTTCAATGTCATTATACATTTTATGGGTAGGAATCATGCAGGTCATGGGAATTTTGGTGGACTATTCGACAAATTTGCATTTTTAGTCAGATTTCAAATGCCTCTCATGAAGAGAAATTCTTCATTTTCAACAAAGATGGAAAATGTATTGATTTCTTATGTTTTGAGCTAAAAGGGAAAGTGTAAAAAAATTTATTTATTACTTATTGTTTGTTTATGAATGTGAGCCAAGAGTTTCTCAGTATAGATATCCGAAATATATAAGGATTTTCTTTGGATTTTAGGTAAGTACCATTCCCATAGTCTACAGCTATCCTGTATCACTATAATTATTTTATGAAATAATTGTATTACTTTGTAATTCATGTATTACTCTAACCTAAAATTTTATGTTCGGTGAATTGAGTCTTCCTTGATATTTTTCAGCAACATATTTATTGATGGCACTACTGTATATATGCTACTGCTACTGTACATTATTACTACTGCTGTATTTGCTTTGAACTTTTTACTATTCAGCTTCTATACTTCTATGCTCGTCATTATTTGATGCAGCAATTAACATCAAATAATAGGTATTATTTGGATAATAATTATAGTGATACAGGATAGTTGTAGACTATGGGAATGGTACTTACCTAAAATCCAAAGAAAATCCCTATATATTTCGGATATCTATACTGATAAACTCTTGGACTAAATGGACACTTAGTGAGAATAGAAGAAAGATAAGGATGGAATTGAATATTGCAGATATCGTGTTTGATGGAGACTAATATCGTGGAAGATGAATAGAAAGTTATTTGATATTATAAATTATCGAATTAATGGGTTGGAAAGGAATCTTTCTATGTAATGAATTCTTTACCTGCCAATAATCATCTCTTGTCCCATATATACCGGTGTTTTCATTACTATGTGTATTATAGTAGACACAGTGATCTTCCTCGTACCGTACCTAATTACCAAAATAGCAAGAGTTATTGCTTTATTATTTTGAGAACGAGAGGAGCAAATTTTTCCATCTTATATAACTCAAACCTAAAACTTAACTCCAGTACTGTAAAATTGAGAATTTGAGTATTTCTCGACATTTATTTTAGCTTCATTATTTTGTTAATCATTTATTAATGACGCTTATGCATAACTTATACTAATATTCAATATATTACATTCAACTAATCTACTCTTCTACTATTTTTGCTCTTCTATTTCTCAGACTAGCGCTAATGATGTCATTTTTCCCCTTGGCACTTCGATCTAGATCAAATTACTGATAAAATTAGCAGTGATCATAAGTTTTGATTCCTTCAAATGAATTTTAATTAAATTGCAACAAGTATGAATATAATTAAAACAGGAAATAATAAATCTAAGATCAGATATTCATTTATCTATTTATTACAAATCACAATCAAATAAAGATAAAACAGGCACAGCCCGCTACTGCTTTCTTCACAAATTTTCAATTAAAAAATACAAATTTTAGGTTATGACCATGTTTAACTGGAAATTTCATTTTGAAGAACAATTCCTGATTAGATCAATATGATAGGTGATACTGTGAATTTGATATGAAGGTGATATGATAGGAAGTATTGGATAAATCCCTGAGAATTTAAAGCCTGAAAAGTTGGAAAAATTGTTCTAATATTGATTTTCTGTGATGTTTTCCATGAAAATTGTCTAAAAAGAGAACTACTTAATGAACAATCTAATATTAAAACTGACACTGTATTTCACTTTTAGATAATGTTTTACTCACTTATATTAGATAAAGATTCTTTTCAGAAGCTAAATGCATCTCTCAAGCATCTCCAATATAAGTGAGTAAAACATTATATAAAAGAGAAATACAGTGTCAGTTTTAATATTAGATTGAGTAATTTTCTTGTGATGAAAACCATGTTAATAGGTAGGCCTACTGTTTTCCAGTTGCTCTAAGTCTTCCTCTTCCACATTCTCGATTTCTATTCTCGATTCAATCAAGAGGAGAGTGTTTCCTTTACAGAACAAAATATAATTTTAAATCATTAGATTTTTCTCAGCAGATAAGAAAAATAATGAAATAGGAGAGAGAAGGATGACCGTAAATTTAACGCTGTATTGCATAAAATTATCACAGTGAATAGTCACATTTTAGAACAGAAAAGCCTATAAAATCCACTAACTTATATATGACGATTGATGATTTGTCTATTGCCTGAATTGGGCTGATTTACTTAAGATTTGATTCTGATTTTTTTTTAAATCATTTTTGAGTATTGTAATGTGCAGATGTGAAGGAGCCCTACAGTTTCATTTGTTCTACCCTTCTACCCTCCAGGCCTATTACTTTATGTTTTATGAATTAATTGATGTATTAGAAATTTTATGGTTTTAAAATTCTTTGTCATTTTCATTTTCTTGAACATAATGTGAGCGCTTAACTAAGTTACAGCAGGATCTGATTATTTACTAATTCCAAGAAATCAAGCTTTCTAACAAAGGAAAAAGTGATGAGTAATAAGTGTGATCAGCTAATTTGGGATAAGCAAAATACAACAGTTCAGTTTTGAATTCTGATAGAAAAGTACATTCCAATGCTATTTTTTTAATAATATCAATCTCTCGAAACAATCCAAGACTGACCTACCCTTGGCAAGTGCCATCTTACTATATCATTGCAAAATTTGATTTGAATTATTAGTAACTTATTCTTCTTGTCCTGGTAGCATTTATCAGTATCAATAACAGCCTAGGCTACATTCTTATTATTTCAGGTGTTATTATTCTAATATAGTATACTATATTGGCTGTTAATGGAATATATTTTTAAATGGCAAATACTATGTAGTATAACCATAACAATATCTGGAATAATAACTGTATAGCCTAGGCTACTTTATTAATCGATTATTAAATATATTTTTATATAATAAAATAGCAACGCTTTTTGTAAGTTGCCCACGCTGTTTTCTACTTATTATCTTCTTTGTCCCTTACCTTACAGAAAATTGTATGTGGCTGGTACTGACCAATCTTTTGTTTTGACTGACTATTAATACAGGATAATTATGAACAATAATTATTAATAAAATGAATTTTGTAGCTGAAATCACGTTTATAATATTGTGTGTAATCTGTAAAATTGTTTCTATAAGTTTTACTCCATTGTAAAGTGTCTGTTATTTTGTCAAAATAAAAAAAATGAATGATTTGAATGAAATGTTTTATCAACTTAAGATTACAGGTAATATCCGTTATCAAATGCCACTTTTCAATGATCATATTTTAAAAGTTATTATGCTGCATATAGTTGTTGTATCAAATCGAGGCTATTTACAATGGTTCTTTGAAATTGGCAGTTGTTAATGGTGAATTTGTTCCACTGACCTAAAACTACATTTATTTATCATCATTAGTTAGCTGCAAAAACTCTTAAACTGTCATTTTTATTACTGCAAGTGCTTCCATTACTGGAAACTGGGTATTACATTTTGGACCCTAGGAAATCATTATCATGAATATAATTACAATGACAAAAACCAACTAAAAATTTTTGTAATTGAAAACAAAATTAAATGCAAAGGATGAACATATTAAAAAAAGAAATTTTACAACAAATTGTTTATTGTGAAACAAAAGTATTTACATAGTAACAAGTCTCATGATACAAATGATAATAAATTAATATTTAAATTACAATTACATTCTCAATTACATCAGGTTTCTAAGAAATATATTATATTTTAATAGAATAGGAAGCTTTTAATGTGATGTGATTATCGGATTTTTTTAAGATATAAAATTACAGCACAGTACTGAGACTTGATAATAGGCCTATTATTAGGCTACTTGACTACCAACTAATGGAACAGGAACATTTACTGCCATATTTTTCCTGTTTCTTGTTAGAGAGCATGAGCAGATTTTCTCTATCATTTATTAATACCAACAATCATTCATTAATATCAAATAAACTATTTTGGTAAGTCTACTCCATGAGCCTGTGCAATTATTTTATTCCTGTGTCTACAATGAAGAATTATTAGGCTGCCCAAAAATAGTTTTAAGTTTTTATTTGCCAATTTTACTAATTTGCCTGTTGACATTATTTTTCTTTAGCTTCCTATCCTATTCATTAAGTGAAAAATATTTGAGAAGGTATTCCTAGCCTAAGTATTAAAGCCCAAAGTGTTTTTCCTATGAAGTAATGGAAACCTGTTTCCCCTCGCAAAAAAGTACTATATTTATTGTGATTGGAAATCATATTAACCTTGCTAAATCACTACGGTAGTGTAGGCAATGTTAAATGAGCAGAATAGATTCGCACTACTACGGTATTATGATAAAACATTAGAATCCATTATGAGAAAAAATAGAACTTTTGGGTGGAATATGATTTTAATCTACAGTAATACTGGTAATAGGTCTAATGCAATAGTCAAGTGACTTATCAAGCATGTTTGTTGTTCAGTAATATGAAAAGTAATAACCATAACCAAGGATTTGTTTGACAAGTTACATAAAAAAGTAAAGGTAAGTTATAAAGTTTTTGTGAAGATAGCAACAAACTTATTACTACACTTAATTACTTCATGCGTTATTGAGCTGACAGTATTAAGAGATGGCAGTGATTGTGGTCAGTCTGGTTTCTTAGAATCACCCTCCCCACTATTTAAATTGATTTCTTACAACATAAATAGATTAAATTGAATCGCAGTGAGATAGTTTTTGGTATACTGCTGGTAAAGATGTTTCGACTTTAATAACATATTGATCAAATAAATAAGTAGATAATATTTACAAGACTAACGTATTCTTAAGGCGAAGTTATAAATAAAGCAATAAATAACATTCACAGTCTCTTGAAGGAATCAGTTACGATTTTTGGTGAAGGATGTCTGGCAATTTGAGACCGCAACAAATCATGAGAATGTGGACTCCATACCAAGTGGTGGTAGGCGCATGCGCCTGTGGGCACGTGAACTTCTTGCATACTCAACCTTGTTCCTGGAAGGATGTTTGGGGTCCATCACGAACAGCCTCATGCCTCCCAGTGGAGGCCTTGTCACCTTGATTTCTTCAGTTGTGGTCGAGACACTTGGAGGTTGGTACATGGTGGTTGGCTGCTCTAACTCTTTCACTGTAGTTTCTGGCTCTTGTCTCACAACAGAAGATGGTTCAATCAAAGTAATTGTCCTCTGGTTCACTTTTTTCTTCTCATTTTCCCCTTCTTCCTCCTCATCATCGTCATCATCATCAAGAATTCCACTAAGTATGTCCTCCTCCTTCTTTTTGTTTGGTTCTTTTCCATCCACATTTGTCCCAAAATGATCAGCATCTTCATCATCATCCAGTAGAGTTGTCACATCTACCATGGAAGCCACATCATCGTCCTCTTCATCGTCATCTTCCTCTTCCTCATCATCCTCATCCTTAATTTTTGCTGCTGAGACCAACAATTCTTTATCATTTTCCATTTTCAATTCCTCAACTCTGTCTGACACTGTTACAACACGCTCAGTGTAAGTTTCTGTTGTGTGCTCTGTTGTCATTTCAGTTGTTGTTGTTGACAGTCCACCACCTCCACCACCACCACCAGTTTTATCATTTTCTTCTTCCTCTTCTTCATCCTCTTCCTCTTCTTCCTCTAGCTGTTGCATTGAGGTAATCGAAACCATTGTTGAAGTTATCACATCAACATTTCCATCCTCCTCACGAGTGTTTTCAGTGGTTTCTACAAATGGTTGAGAAGTGGTTGTTTCAACAAAGACAACTGGTTCAACCGAGGAAGGTGTTGCTCTCTCTGTGGTTGTTGTGGAGGTTGTGGAAGGGGAGGTGACCTTTACCTTCACTCTGTTGCGTACTGGAACTGCAGTTGGTTTTACTGGTACTTTTGCTACTGTTGCAATAACAGGTTTTGCACCATTCACAGTGGAAGCTACACGCGTGGGTTTTGCCTTGTTCACATTGGGGCGCTGTGACATTGTCTGCATATTTTCATGTTTATGAGTCATGACAGGATCCATTGAGCTTTGATGTGAGTAAGGCTTTTCTTTCACCTGTGTCTTCTTCTTTTTCTTAGAAGAATCAGATCCAAAGAAACCTTCCAAGAATTCGCTACTTAATGCACTGAACCCAGTGTAGTCAGCTGAGTCTACATCATTATCTGCGGCATCTTCTGAGTCATCATCATCGTCGTCATCATCAGAGAGCCCGAAATCGTCATCATCGTCATCGTCATCATCATCTGAATACTCATCTTCGTCTTCTTCCTCTTCCTCTTCGTTCTTATCTCCTTTCTGCTTGACGACAGGTGGAAATGGTTCAGCTGCCTCCACCTTCAGTCCCTCAGGACCAAACCGGAAGCAGGAAACTCTCAGAGCAGCTTCCAGATTTTCCAGTGCTCTCAGCTCTAAACCTAAGCAAGCCTTGAACTGCTCTCCATGCTTCTCAATGTTGTACACTCTGCCGCAGAATTTGGAAACTCCTCCAGGTAGACGCATACAGACCGGCTGTGGCTTTTCACCTTAAATCAAACAAAAGCAGAAAAAATATTTACGAAATTTTTATTTATTTGAAAAAGAAGGAAAATTGTTCAATAAATATGCTCAATAACTTTAAAAAGTTCTAAACAAGACCGTTCTACGTCATCTGTTCAGAGAAAAATAGAAGGTGTAAAATTTTAGAGTGCTTGCACAGTAGAGCATACTCTAGGTCAAGTCACTGGCTTCAAAACGGTTAACTAAGGATAATCACCATCACAAATTGAATCACATGCTGTGGAATGGTAGTATTCACACTGCTCCAATCTGTGCCAAACACCAATCCCCAGCATGTGTTTGATTTTGCGATGGTACTTATCATTAATTATATCCGTTCTTGAAGCCAATTTTCTCAAGCCAGTGACTTGAATGCTCCACTGTGCAAGCACCATAACAGCCATCCCACTAATCATCATCCATTCAATAATCACTAATAAACTTACAATATCACTAATCAATAATAATCTCATTGAACCAACTAGGAAAATCTGGCCTATGTAAGGTAGATTGAGAGAAATCATATTTCTAGGGAAAATTGTGATTTTTCTCTGCATTGATGAACTTTTGATGGCATGTAATAGATTGTTTTTCTAATTCTTTCAATCAAGTGACTCAAAGAAATGGAAGGATTTGAAAGCCGTTGTCTGTATAATAACTGGATAAATTATGCCAGCCTGTTAGCAATACCCCGTCATTTAGTTATAATGCTACGGTATTCTTGGAATGATACACAATGTGCATTTACAATTAAAGCATTAAAAAAAACAATGGGCGTGGAGAATTTTGTATAATAAAAATTAAGGACACCTAAATCATGTTCCATCATCACATGCAATACATTAAAACATGGAAATCTACACTTTAATAATTTTAAATTGAATTCCAGCTTTCATATTTCATTGATTTTAATAATTCTATTTTTCTGTACATATCTAATTTCTTTTACAAAGGAAAATTATCCATCTCTAACTCATTTATTCTGGATGGCTATCTAATTATTCAAGTCTTAATGGATAATAAGACTTGAAGTTGTCACAAACACATGTATTGAAAACAGTGAGATACTAGTTTCGGTTGTTACAGCAATATCAATCAAACTGATAATGGCGTAACAACCGAAACTAATATCTCACAGTTTTCAATAAATGTGACTGTGACAACTTTAAGCCTTGTAATTCATCATGGATATCTTTCAATATCACCTTCGTCACTACAAAGAAAGTTATTCAAGTCTTCTACTTTTTGCTTCATTTATTATCATTTATTCTAGAGATTCTTCAGTTGTATGGTTAAACTTGTGAAATATGTTAATATTCATATTGATTTCTAATATCAACCCCTTAATTAAAAAAAATCAAAAGAAGTCCGTATTATAAAATCAAAGTAAGCCATCCGGTCTATTATAAACGGTATATATTTTACAGCTTAAACAGTTCTACAAATCAAAATAAATAGATGAGAAGAGATTTGAATTTCTAATGATTAATAGAAATAATATAGCGTGAGATGTACTTTCAATACAAATTTTGATGTTCAACGTAAAATAAGAATTTTTCAGCTAAAATAAATCACCTCCTCTTGCGTCTAGCTCCCGATTCGTCCCTGCAAAAGCTCTTCTTGTTTAACTTATTAAAACATCACAATACTATTGCATTATAAAATAGATTTTTACCAGTGATTATTTCTATGTGTATATACCTAGTTCTATGTATTTATATTATAGTTTTTGGTTATGCTAATTTGTTTCTGCTGTTTATCAATAGAGCTGTTCCCACGGAACTCGTGATCCGAGAACAGTGTTTGGAGAAGTGTGAACGATCACTGAACTCTAAACGCCAATCTTGGTGGCTGATGGCCCGTTTCAAAGGCCATTCTTTGGTCGAACCTTGACATTCAGATTCAGATTCGTCCATCTGCACTACTTTGCATTGTCAATGCTTGCTTAAAATACAAATAAAGCAATGCCGCCGTTGGAGTGACTCAGCTGTGAAGCTACTGCTGGTAACGGAACTTATAGTTGAAAGACCATGCAAATTGTTTATATTTGTATATGCTTCACTTGCCTGTAGTCACCATTTGCGTTTTTGAATGATTATGTTCAATGATTACATTTATTTTCTAATATTCTTGTGAACTCCACATTCTTTACTATTAATATGTATAAACTTGCTGTGCAGAACTGACTTTTTTTTAGTCGCGGCGGACGCGTTTCGAACTATTTCGTTCTTCTTCGGCGCTTGGTTGTAGACTAAGTAGTTTTCTAGTATGTAAGGTCTGGTGGTCGTAGGAAGGTAGTGGGAGGAGTGGATGTGGTGGGGGAAGTAGGTGTGATGGAGGTGTTTTTAGGAGGGGTTTGTGATGATGTTGAAGAGGGTATGAGATTTGAAATTAAGTTGGTCATCGAGTATGAATTGAGGATGTGAAATGGAATGTTTTAAAATTTTGAATTGTTCAAGAGTATTGAGTTTTCGACTTTTGGGGGCAATGTAAAGGATGTGGAGGTTTAGATCAATGTTTGTGAATGAATTATTTTTTGTGAGTAGATGTTCAGCATAATTTGATTTGGTCTTTGGTTGGGTGAGGGCTTTTATGTGTTCTTTGAATCTGGTTGTGAAAGATCTGCCAGTTTCAATATAGAAGCTGTCGCATTTGTTGCATGTCAGTTTGTAAGAGCCAGAATGATTATGAATGTTGTAGGTGGTGGTGGTGGTGGTGTAGTTGGTGGTGAGTTTTCTTAGGTGTTTTTGGTTTTGAATGCGACTGTGTAGTTGAGCTTTCTGAAGGTATTTGCTATTGTTTGTGTTGTATGATTGATATATGTTAATATGATGTATTTGGAGTGTGGTGGGGGTTGTGTGGATTTTTGTGGATACGACCACCAGACCTTACATACTAGAAAACTACTCAGTCTGCAACCAAGCGCTGAAGAAGAACGACATAGTTCGAAACGCGTCCGCCGCGACTCAATAAAATTTTTTTTTACATACATATGAATAGTTCTACTGCAGTTCACGAAAAATGGATATCCACAACAATAACCATATTTTTTATTAAATTGAAGTTTATAATATTCTTACAATAGCCTATCATAATTCCATTTTTGTATTTTGTATTCTGGTAGTACATTAGAGCCGAACTAAAATGATTGTTAGTCGCACTACTAAATAATAGCAGTAAACAAGCAAGACATTTCTTATAAGAGAGTTTTAGTAAACCGCAGTAATATCGCATAACTCCATATCATTGTCTCTTTACTTACAGATTTTTACAGGTCTTACAAAGCTTTTTATTAAAATAGCAAAATATAATCAAGTAGACTATATGATAATATGTTTACTAAATGATAACATGATATATTACTGAGTGTTATATGAAAACAAATGAATGAATGGAAATTTAAGATTGTTTGTGATAATCTAAACAGAAGATAATCCAAGAGACAGTATTGTTTTACGTTTTACATGTTAGGGCGAAATTAAAGCAATGGTCCTATCTTAAATTTTGTAAACTATTTTGCATTCACCCCAACAATAATTCGTTAAAATTGGTTTGTGGAAACAAATATATTAATAACAATTAACTGTTGATAATAGAACTTATTAGTGTAATTGAATATTATTTTAAGTTTCATGGTTAGTTCTAGTGGCTGTTGGTGCTATGGATAAAATTTGATAAATCAATGTTATAGTAACAAGTGTGATAGGTAGTCAAATTATGCCAATGTGCAACTGACATAAAATTTTTCTTTTAAACTTGAAAAATGAGACGCATTGATAGCTGCTAGATTTTTTCTGAGGATGAAGCTCACATGGGTCTGAGACCTGTGCGTGGGTAATGAATTGGATGATAGTGATAGATGAGTTGGACCTACATTTTTAGGTGGGTAACGATCCACTGGAGCTCACCTGTTATTGTAATGTTCCTCAATATCCGGTCTCCATACTTCATTGAAATGCCAAATTCGTTATCTTTTAAAAATGAGATTGTAGCACAACCTGGAAAATGAATAATTCAATGTATGAATAACAAAAATAATAATAATAATATTAATCATTATTGTTACAATAATTCAATGCAGAGTTGAATAGCTGTTAACATGTGCATTTGAAGGCAGCGAATGTCATACATTGCATTAATTTTATCAATCTATATAAATAAATTGTACATGAATAGATCTTTACTCATTTTATCATGCCAATAAATTTGATAGAATAGAGCATAATAATAAAGGATCTTGTATGAAATCATAAGGAAAATAGTACAAAAAAGAAACTATTGTAACTATCTAATGTACACTTTTTGTAAATCTAGCTTGTGCTCAGGGCTGCAATGTCATCCTTGGCTTTCATAGGAGAAACATAATCCTATCTCTCTAGCACTAAATTATCCGATGGCCACATCACACTCTGTATTATTTCTGCACCAAAGTGCACTTAAATTTAGAAATGCCATTTTGAGGTGCAGCCGTCTCCCTTTATTCGCTTCATTAATTAGCCTTTAACACTAATATAAAGTAGTTCAATGATTATATCCTCTTCATTCACTTCAATCTATAAATAATTGATCATCTAAATTCCCAATTCCAAAAAAGTTATTGAAATACAAAATATTTCTTATTAATTTGTACAATATGAATGATTTTTAACAAATAATTGGAAATTCTGTATCCACTGGATGTCAGTTACTGTATCTAGGCTTTTTCATTTAAGGGGCGAGTAAGCTAGACTGATTAAGGTGTCCCCAAAATGGTTGAGTATGAGAAGGTCCTAAATTTTCTAAACACCAGAGTTAAGGGAGTATCCCTAGAAATTTTCATCGTTAACTATATGTAGGCCTATGTGCGCCATTTATTGGAGGTGACAAGCGTTATTTTTCATCGCTTTTAGTTGAAGGACATAGAGTGAGTTCCTCCTCAAAAATCTGAGTTCATCCTTGATGCTCGTGTCACATTCTAGTAGTATATCGCCAATTAATAGTATTCAGAAAGTCTAAGTTCAATACAATCTCATTACAACACATATTCAATACAATTCACTAGTATTACACAAGTTGGTTTCAAAGGAACTGACAATTAGTCAAACTGTGAAGTATATAATAATTTATTACACGGTAATTCAAATTCCTCAAAGTGCTATATGCTGGTATTAAATGAGTCAATAAGTTATATGAGTGAAATCTGCTAAGAGAATGAACGCTGCTATTCAGAAGGGCCACTGCAGTCTATCTCGGTTAGGACGCCTGACCAGCAATTAGGAGGTCCGAGTTTCGATTCCCGGTGGTGACAAAATATGTTTTTGCAGTAGCGTTCATCGATTCCCATCATCAGCTATTCAATGCTGTTGTCAATATCCGCCGTTATGGGAGTCTTCAGAATAATTGACAGCACTTTGAGGAATTCGAAATTAATAAATTATTATGCTCTACTCTAATATTTACTCAAAGTCCAATGTGACTTAAATCTTATCATAAGACAATCTTATCAATGCGGAGAGCTCAAAAGAGTTTAAGAGTTGATGGTACGGTACAGAAAATTATGATTGCCATTGTTGAAAACTATTCAGTCAATATTGCTTGTTGAATAACATTATTTTTTAATAAAAATTACCAATCGCCCTATTTTCAAAGCCAGCGCACAAGGTTCCGGTTCATGAAACACATAATGATGAATAACTGGAGTTGGCCGATTCTGAGAAACTGTTTGAAGATCAGGGGCGATCCAGTGAACGCTATCTGCCGGCTTTAGACGCAAACTGCTGGCGCGAAAGTGTGCCGTGCCGGCTTAGCTTTGGCCTGGGAGTTGGAGTTTTATTTCGCGCGTGGCTAATTGGCTAAACGACTGGACCGTTATAGGTTTTAATCTCAATAAACAGCGATCTTCTTCGGACGAAGAATCGGCCTACTGCACTCCTAGGTTCTCCGATAATCGTGGAAATCAATTCAAGCGGCACCACGATTCCCAACCTATATGCTTCTTAGTTAAAACGGAATACTAAAAGGAATAAAGCTGATTTGGTAGCAGATAATCAAATGCTAATAAGAGTGTAATCACTGTGCACTGATTAGAGAGTCACTGGAGAATCCTTCTAGGCTGTATTCATCACCGGAACCATTTAGTAGCCCGGGGAAAAGAAAACTATCCGGACACTTCCACAGGAAGGTTTAGTTTGAATCAAAAGTGAGATCGACTTTCTTATTGCAAGTAATGTTCTATGAATCACTCATGAACCAAATATATTTCAAATATTCAATTTAGTCATTTTGTAGAAAATTATCTACAAATATTTTTAAATTTTATTGAAAGTGATAATGAGCATTTTATTACATTTTTAATGTGCTACAATTGAATCCATTAGTGAATGACCAAATACATTTAAAATATTCTGTTCAGTAATTGTTTAGGAAATTATTCATAAATAATTGTAATCATTTAAATTTTTTAAATTTTATTAAAAGTGGTAATGAGCTTTCTTATTTTTCATGACCTAGTCACAAGATTTTATGACTGGCTTATTCTTTAGTAGAAACAATATTTAGGTTTCAATAATATTGGTTTGAGCAGGGAGCTCTGGGACACCATGTTCTTTTCGAATATTTCCCTCCAAAATAGACTTTTAGGCCCACAATGCATTTCCACACCTTACTATAACCTTAATGTGTTGAAACACTACAGAGATACTCATTACTACAGAGTTTAAATAAAGGGCATCAAGTTAAGAATACTTTATGTACATCAAGTAAGTAGGCCTACCCCATTTTTTGCAGCACGATAAGATGTGGGCTAACTCAAGAAAGATACCAAGGAATTATACCATTTTCAATATGCTACATTTGAATACCCATTAAAGAATGACTGAATATGTTTCAAGTACAGAAGAAAATCTAACATCGTGCGCTGGAAAAATAATAGATTACTAAAATAATTAAAATTGAAATTTCAATTTTACAGTCCAATTACCTGGGCCTTTTGATGAGACGACTGGTATGTTGAAGTCTCTACAGCAGTTGCACATGGACGAAGAGCAATTACAGTACTTGGCTGGTGAATTTGAAGTTTCTTTTGTTGTTCGTTTTGCATTTTTCTCAACTTTTTTCAATAATCTCGCCCTGTTCAATGTACTTGGATCTGGAAACAGACATGAATAAATGAATAAAGGCGACAAAATGGAATTTTAAAATTATAATTATAATTTCTATAGAAAACTTGGGAAGACAAAAACCGAAAAAGAATTTTTACAGCTGGGGTGAAATACAAGAGTATTAAAACCTGATCGCAGAGCATATCATTTGATTATATTCAATTTCTCATCGATTATAAAAAACCCGTTTTCATTGTAAATTTTATCAATCAAGTGTTTTTGTTTTTTGGGTTCTAGTTTTTAAATTCAACACTAAATTTATACTGATCATTTCGATCAGCACAAATTTTTTACTGCTAGCAAGTTTTCTACTAGTTTTCTACTACTATTGTATGCCTGTGCATACAATAAAATGTTTCAACTTTGCCATTTGCACATTATTCTGAAACATCAATGAACACTTCAAAGCTCCAAGACCTTTATTACTAGCTTACCCATTGAACCTATCATAAGAACTGATGAAAATATAAAATAATCAATTAATTGAATATGGAAGTATTCAATTCACCAACTTATCATCATAAGAGTTGATGAACATATAAAATAATGAATATGAAAGTAAACGAATTTAATATAGATGTTTTAAATTCACTAAATTATAGCTTTTCACACTCCTAATGTGATTCTGATCAACATCACTTTCCACTGTGATAAAATTTGTAGAACCAATTTTCATTTTCATGCATTTGTCAATGTAGATCTTGTGTTCTAGTTTACTTCAATGTAGTGCTAACGCGGTTTTGATTAACTTTTAATTTTTCCGCAGTACTATAATTATAACAGCGATACAGCATAAAAATATACAGTAAACTGCATGAAGTAGATAAAAAGAGTTTAAAAAACTGTAATCTTACCTCTGATAACGTTGCTAGCAGCAAACGCTATTATGAGAAGTATGAGAAGCAACTCGAACACGACGGCAAGCCGCATTCTGCCTCTTGGAGTTCAACTCCTACAAAAACAAATAAAAATTTTAAAATAAAAATATATAAAATAGAAAATAAATATGAAAAAAATAGAAAAAGAAAATGGAAATAAATAAAATAGATATTGAAATATATTAAATGAAAAACAAAAATAAATAGAATGAAAAAATGAAAATAAAAATTGGAAATTAATAGAATAAAAAATGAAAATAAATATAATTAAAAAGGATGGAATGAGATAGGAAATGGAAAAAATAAACGAAATTGTTCAGGCTCTCTGTAAATTAGAGTAAAACTAGTGTTAATAAAATTATGTAAAAGATGTTCAAAAAAGATGTTAGTGATCAATAATATTGATTTTCGTAATAATATTAGGCCAATTATGAAAATTTACATTTTTAATTAACGTGCTTTTTTCTTAATTCTTTCTCAAATTCAACCAGTCATCATTATTTTTTCTTTAATAATAGATTATTTTTTATTAATAATAATGGTTGGCGTGAATAAAGTTGAATACGATGAGTGAGTGGAAAAATCAAATGGCAAGAGTCCCAAGCATCGAGTCCAACATAATTATGATACCCAGCTAAGTCAACTTTATCTACACCACCCATTGTGTCAACATAATCCATCTATTGTTGAATTACTAGGTGTAACAAGCTATAAATATTTAGAATAACCTATTCTAAAAAAAGGCGCAAGTGATTCTCAACTCTGTGTCATCTCAAGATATCTTTTATTTACATCAATTCACGATTATTTACTTAAATTCACGATTATTCACTCAAATACACGATTATTTACTTACAAAAGACGAAAGTGATTTTCAACTCTCTGTCATCTCAAGATACCTTTTATTTACTTCAATTCACGATTATTCACTCAAATAACGTACACGATTATTTACTTCAATTCACAATTATTTACTCAAATACACGATTATTTACTTCAATTCACGAGAAACTCGAAGGACATTCATGGATTCCATCAGCTATTCAATGTTGTTATCAGTATAAGTCTTCAGTATAATTGATACCACTTTGAGGAATTCGAAATTAATAAATTATTATGCTCTGCATATTTGGCAGTTTGGAAAGTTGTCAGTTCCTTCGTTCCTTCACATATCTATTGTGATACACACCACTTGCTATTATTATGATCAGAAGCTCTTTCACATGACAAAATGAGAGGTGTGAGTATCAAAGAGGTGCTCTTTCTATGGATACAGAAGCATTAATTAGTAGGAGTGAGTGAGTAGGATGAGAAAGAGTGAGTGGATTGACAGTTTATAATAGAAACTAAATGAGTGGGAATTCACGAGGATGAGGGTACTCGCGCTTGTAATGAGGGTATTTGAGAATATGGCACGGTATGTAGATGTGAACTGGTAAAAAAAGAAGCGAAAAGTTATGTGCGTGTCTGGGCGCAAGTAAGAGTGAGAGATGCACGTTTGAGAATGAGGCAGAGTGAGTGAGAGAGTGATACAGTGTGTGAGTGAGAGTAAGTGAGAGATACTGCCTATGGAGTACTGTTATATGGGCAGCATCGTCGCGACCTCCTTCGTTAAACCGGATGTCCGGCACTGGGCCAACTAAAAGGAGTTCAGCTAAGCCGGTCTGCTACCTCCGTTTTTACCTGCAGCACTTACTCATCAATCTCGCTTTCGTAGAGAGCCATTCATCATTCATCATTATTCATAATCGGGGTTTCCACTGTTTATGAATTTCGCATCCCATAGCCCACTCCTATGCTGCAATTTATATGCGATTTATGTATGCATTTCCTGTTTGGGTTTGGAACGAGGAGAAATTAGAATCAAAATTGGAGGAGCAGGAAAAATATTTTTTTGAAGAGGTGTGAGAATAGTAATGTGTAAAAAAATGGTACACAAAAGAGACTAAGAAAAGGAGACAGAAA
This sequence comes from Conomelus anceps, assembly GCA_948455865.1. Classification (NCBI taxonomy): domain Eukaryota; kingdom Metazoa; phylum Arthropoda; class Insecta; order Hemiptera; family Delphacidae; genus Conomelus; species Conomelus anceps. The sequence goes on from OX418216.1 coordinate 28,725,255, forward strand.
AAGAAAAAGAACCGCAGACCAATTGGGATAAAAACGGAATAGAAGTTCTTGGATTTCTTGTTCCATAACGATCTGCGTTGTTAATTTAATTTTTTTTTTTGTAAATTAGAATACGAATTAGACTTGCAGTCAATTCTAATTGACCTTTTAAAATGAATCTCCACGATTCGAAAACGTTTGGCCTATGTGAGTAGAAATATTATTTATTCACAATTAAAATTGACCGGGAGTAGAGTTAGAAGAAAAAGTGACAAAATATATGAAGAAAAAAGAGAATAAGAAAATGACTCAGGAAAAGAAGAATAAGAAGAAGAAGAAGGAGAAGAAGAAGAAGAAGAAGAAGAAGAAGAAACATAAGAAAAGAAAAAGAAGAAGTAAAGGATTGAAGCTTTTATGCATAATCTAGTAGGCTACATTATTGAGGCCTACTATTCGATACATGAAGAGAGCACTATCAGATACATTTTTTGCTGAGATAAATGAATGCTGTGTCGATGTTTTATGAAATTGAAATATACTGTGCTTAGAAGGAAGAAAGGGGGGTTTATTTCTAGTGGGGGTTCTTTACCGCTTTTGATTGGCATGGAGGGGATATCTTGACTCAAACCTGTGTCCTTCAACTCTGAGTCAGCAGTGGGCCTTGATATATACATATTTTTCTTATTGCTGATGATGCCCACATAAGTCTGAGGCTTGTGCGTGGGCAATGAGTTGTATGATTACACATAGATGCCAGACGGAGGAGCGGGAATCGAATCCACCAACTGCGCTAAGCGGCCCGCCATGTTGTTGCATTCAAAGTATTTCCCCCCCCCTTAGGCTTATTGTTTAGCATTAATAGTTTTATACGGTTAACAAGAAATGGTAACTGGCAATAAGGAATTTTATTATTTCATTCTTGCTAAGGACTTATATTCAAACTCACTGAAATTCAAAATGGTGCCGAGTGTATCGAATGGAAAGGGGTGTCCAGAGTTCCTCACTCAAGAAAATGTTGAATTTCCAACTCTTTTAAATGAAACTTTGAGTTGTTCTTGTGAGGATCACTCTTCTTTGATCTTCCGCCCATTCCACCCTTTAATGTGGGGTAATACTTGTCTTTGCATTAATATTCACTATTTTTAAAATTGAGTTTAATGTTATTTATCTTTGAACAATTTTTTAATAATTATTTATAGATTTATTAAGTAATTATTAGTAGGCTTATGATGTATGAATTTCCTGTTTGAATTGGGAACGAGGAGAAATTTGAATCAAAATTGGGGGAGTAGTATTGGTGAGATAAATATTGAATTATTATAAATGCTACAAAAGCATTGAATTTCTCTGTCAATTTAATGTCTGCTAAAATATTCAAAAGTCTGCTGAAATGTTTTTTAGATTTCGATTCGATTAGTGTAGGCTACTTCATTTATGTAAGTTCACAAAGTTTTCAAAAACCAGATTGAAAACATTATTATAAATGTCACATAGATAGTTATAAATCTTATCTGTACAGCAAATGAAATTAATTAACCAATGACAATTTAAGTGAGTTATTATCATGCAATGGTGAAGTTTGGACAAAATTCGTCCATTCTTCGCAACCTTAATTTTCAATCTTAGTAATCTGTGATCTTCACAACCTTAATTTTCAATCTTAGTTATCTGATAAAAAGTAAAACAATTATACTAGATAATAATCTTTGGAATAATTTTTTTTTAGAAAATAGTGCAAAAGTTTGGATATGAAATTTCAAATTAATATGCAGAATATAATGCAGTATTTTTATGTGTTTTGCCACTTAAAACTAATGCAAATCAATTTCATGCTGATCAAGTTTGGGATGCAGTAACCCCGGGTTACTTAGGTCGTAAAAGTGTCTGCACATTCACGTAGGTTATTTTTCAATATCTTATAGACTTTTTTTGAAAATTTTCTACTAGTTTATCAATTTTTGTTTCCATATAGCATGTTTTGAAGTAGAGATACCCAAAGTCATCATGATTCGTCTCCGTTGCCTTATTGCCTATAATGGGAATGTCAAACCAGACCACAGAACCAACCGGTTTTCACTAAAAATATTTCTGAAGGAAGTTCTTTACTGTACCGTTACAAGAATGAGGTGTGAGGAAGTTTGCTATTTTTTGTGGGACACCTGCGTAGGCTATTGTACGAAAAAAAATTCTACTGGCTTATTAATATTTGAGGTGTGTATTGAAGACTGTGTTTTGAATTAATTCTTAATTATTGTTCTTGACAATAATAACCACTCTCTCAAACTTCAATGGAAATATTGGAAAGAAGTTGTGTATTAATTGTGTAATATTATTGTATTATTATTGTGTAATACTGGATTAATTTTTGATAAATAAACAAATTAATCAATTCTTTGTCTACTCAGCTATCTTTAACTATCCACACATTCTTGGCATCACTTCACAGAATTATTTTAATCTCATAATTTATAATTATCAATAAATAATATTAAAATCTTTCAAATAATTTCTATCAACTCAGAAAAATCTGTTGAAAAACTCCAACTATCCCTATTTGAAAGGCCACAGAGGTAACTGAACATAGAAAGATTGCCTAAACAATCTAAAGTTATCAGTATATCTTTAAATTAATATCCATTCAAAGATTCTTAAAAGTTGAAAAAATGTATGAGCTCATCTGATAAAAAACTATAGCTCAAAGGAATCTGCCTAATGAGTGAAAAGTTTAATAAATAGGGGAAAAGTGGCTAATACTATTATACAATGCAATATAAGTTATTCCATATAAATATGTGATGTAACTTTCTTGAAGAATACATTAAAACTACTTTATGGAAGGACTCAACTCGTCTTTTCAATAAGTGAGACAGTGAGACAGTCTTTACAATAAGGACTTGTCATGCATCATAAATTGCTATGTTTAAAAGGTGACTCAAGGAAGGGTTCAATTATAGCTCATCTAAAAAGAATTAAAGGTGCAAATTTTATAATTCCATCTATAATATACGTATGATGCTCAACAATTAACCAGAAGTCAGCTATATTTTTTGGTATTTAGTCTATAGGGTTTTATGTTGTTCATGGGGAATAGCAAGTACTTTTAGTGTGTGTATAGTGAATAAAAAAATTAATATTGTATAGTAGATACTAAATCAATGCAAAGACACAATTTAATATAATGTTGTTATTGATATAGGTTACACGTTACTGAGTATAGGTAATGTGTTTAATATAATGCAAATTTTGATACATTTTTCCAAAGTTTTCTTTTCACTTACTCGTCATTGTAGACTATATAATACAGTATTTTATTATAGAATTAATCGAGATTAACAGTGGGTGCTTAGTCTTCAGGCTTTTATGTAGTTAATGGATGATAACGAATACTCTTGTAGTTTGAGTATAGTATTTTACAAAACATATTAGTTTTGTGCAGTAGCCTATATTATACCATTATTAATACTTACATTACACATACATTTGTGCTGTGTAGATCTATACTTGAGTAAAATACCACAATAATGTCAATCCAGACCACAACCAACATGTTTTCAAAAGCATATCCATTATTGAGAAAAATTATTGGTAAGTGAGATTTTCCTAGTCTTAGAGTAATAAGTAAAAGCTGAGTTTTTTCTGGTTAGAGTAAAGTTGTTATTACTTGAAAGGTATTGAGATGGTTAAGGATACATAATCAATTTTCATAGTACAAAATCTCATTAAGATTGAACAAAGCTCAGTACTAAGCCGCTTGTCATTATATCATACATGGAGTGCAGAACATTTTTCAAATTAATTACGAATTACTAACTGAATAGGATCACTAGGCATAGGCAGTGCTTAATTTCTAAAATTTTAGGTGTGGGAACGCTAATTTATTCTTATAAACCACCCTCTCTATTTTCTAATGAGAGTTAAACATTCCCTCACTATCACCCCACCACGTTAACATCTCGGCGCCTACTCTAAATTTCATATAAACTTGTTTCGATTTGCACCAACCATTTTGTATAGAACTTACAATAACCAAAACCAGTATACTTTTTTTAATGAATGGTAAAGTGAAAGCAAAAAAGTGATCTTTATATTTTTATTTATATACAGTACGATAACACAGTAATAATATATATCAATACGGTACGTAAACAGCCTGGTGTTTTTAATATTTTCTGAAAAACAAGTAAGTCCAAGTGCTTATTGTCTATTTTTAATGTCACAGCTTGAACTGTAATTTTTTATATTTTACAAAAACATTTCGCCTATCTTAAAAATTGCAGAATAATTTTTATATTTTCAAAATAGGCCCACTTCTTGAAAAAAATGAAAAGAAAGGACAACAGGCAGAAAAATAAAAAGGTTTGATAGCCCAATTATTATTAAATTAGAGCACTGAATCCGAATCTGAAATCACAAGTTCTCTATCTCCATTTTTACGTGATTTAGGTTTCGGTGGAAAGTATGAGTTAGGCTATACATTCTATCACTGCAGATGGATTCTTTCAGCGCGCTAGCTACCCACAAAATATTACAGCTCGTCTGCGTGAGGACAGTCTGAACAGCTTTTCTTATCTAACACGGTTTCCCCATTTAAGCTAATGTGCTTTGCAGAATTAGCGAAAAACTGCTGCAGAAAGTGAAGAAAGTGTGAATGCAGCATTTAAAGGTTGAATAAATAGCGAGATGAGACACCTTTGGAATCAGATTGGTGCAAACTGTGCGTTCCCTTGCGTTCCGGCACTATTGGGAGGTAAGGGAACGCCGTTCCCTTACATCCCACTAAAATTAGTCCCTGGTCATAGGTTCATGTGAGATTTGTCTAAATAACAGAAAAATACTCATTTCCCAACTACTCATTTCCTAAGAATATCATACACTTTTAGTTCACACCGTACCGGTGAACATGTTTATGATTGAAGCTGTTTGTTCCACTACTAATTTGTTCCATATGATGTGACAGTCAAATCACATGGCGTGGAACCCCATTAAAATCACAAAGGACAATGGACTCATGGGTCTAAAATAACAATAAGTTATCAGAAACAATACAGCACATGATAATAATTGTATTACTCTTGTGTTGAATAATGTTCCACTTGATGAATATAACAGTTGCTGACTTGCATCGTAGTGACGTTTTTTATAGTAAAATATTGAGTTATGCAGGTACGTAGTACAAGCTGTACTTGTAACTACTACTTCAATGTTCAACAGCTTCAATAAATTAGACTTTATAGTGGTCTCTATCGTAAAATGAATAACAAACGGAAATAAATACAGTTCAATTTAATTATTGAATGGTATATGACGTTGAATAGTGACAATACTTTTCTGTTCTCTTCCTGAAGAAAACAGCGAATAAATAAATTGTAAAATACTGGAACACTAGAATAATCGTAGGGTTTTAAAAACTAAAAAAGTGAAAAATTAACTACTCTTTTTCAACATTCAGAACCACATTAAAAACTGCATAGAGACAGTTCTGTGCCTTTGTTTCACTCGACTGATCGGAAGCAGGATTCATAATTGACAAATCCAATCGGCTGTTTCCAAACATTTGAACAGTCTTGTCTATAGGACTATAGGCTTTTATTTCAGTGTGGCACAGCGTTTGATGACAACTTATTGATGCATTATATTTCATTTTACAATAGCTAAACTGAACTACTCATTATAACTCTTTTTTCTCATCTCCAACTTCACATTTCTTATAAATTTCAATTTTTATTTTTGAATGTTTTCAAACTCATAAGCTGGTGCAACACCGAGCAAGGAGGCAATACACAAGTGTTGCTTGGATGCAACAGCTTTCAATATAATTTGAGTTTAGTTGAGATGAGCTGTAGGAGCTGTCTTGCTAGCAGGGTTTTGATTGCTATCTGTTTGTTGCCCAGTGTTGCCTTTTTCATTTTGCCTTTTACCTGGTGGTTTGTTTCTGCTTGCCTTGTTGTTTTTGTTTCTTTTCTTGTTGCTAGTTTTTGCTGTTAATTGTATCTGTGCATGCTGTTGCAGTTTTTTGTTAGTTTTTGTATCTATCTGTTCATCAATATTTTAAATCGCTATTGTTATATCTAAATTTTTGTGTTGTGTTTCTATGTAATAATGGTTAAATTGTTAAATTCGTTATTACATGAATAGATAGATAAATTTACAACTGTCAAGTAAATTTTACTCTGGAACATGGTTTATTTTGTATAGAAGATACAATATCTAATTCAAATCACAATTGGAATTCTCCAGCCAAAACATGTTTAGTGTTCAGTAGCCAATAGATTTTATTATACGTGAGTGAAAGCACTTCGCATCGAGTCGCCAATTCGTTTTTGAATCATGGTCAAGGTTATTCATGGAGTCTGCTTATCAAGTACAACTTTCTATGTAAATGAAGTTCAAGTAACAAACTGGTGTAGAGTGTAGAAATGACTCGCAACGTAATAACTCAATATAATTTTCAGAATAAAGCTTTCTTTAATTTAAAATTTGAGTGATTTTTTAATACAAAAGTATTTTTATGAAATCTATATAGGTACCGCAACTTACTACGTACTGTGTGTCGTGTTTGTGTTTTCATGCCAATTTTAAAACAATTTTGTGAGGAGTAGGCCTAACAGAACAGTGTAATCATTTAGTTACTGTTATTTAGTCACTGTAGTTATTAGTTATAAAGTTTACTGGCCATTCAAGGTTCGATTTCCAGCTAGATCTAACGTATCAATTTGTCATACATAATAAATAGTTCATTGAATCTAACAGTAGTTAAATGTGCAATACTTTTTTAAAACTCTGATTACTCACGTATACGTTTCAAGATCAGGAAGATGCATTGACAAATATTATATTTTCTAAACATCTCTCTTTAACCCTTTAACGAATTCATTCTATGTTGGGGTTGATTATTGAGTTGTTTATAAAAATCAAACTACAGCAGATAATACAGTAAAAAGTCGTACAAATATTGTCCGAAGAGATTCCAGAGTTTTCAAAAGGGGTTGAAAACTTTGAAAGAGGGGTTCAATAGTTCACACAAGGGAAAGAGAGAAAAATAATCATTAATTCAATTGGAATGTCTAACTAAATATCTCAATCTGATAGGCTGCTAGCTCTTTTGATTGATTGTCAAAGTAAAACTGGTAGCTCTCCATGACGCATTTGAGTTCCACAAATAATGTTTTGCTTTGTTCTGACAGACAGGACGGTTTCTACTCTCTCACTTGGTTTTCAAGTCTAGTTAGACTCCCCAATAATACGCTATAATAACTAGTAAATATATTAAAGGTTACTAAAAAGCAATTTGATAGAAAATTGTATCAGCGCACAAGTTTGCTTTGCTGATGCATGTTTAAATTAATTACAAATTTTATATAGGAATGTTTAAAATATGTATATCGGCGTATTTATTTATTGTATTTTTTGAGTTAAGATAAAAATGGAATTGAATTGAAAAGTGCAAGATTACATAATAAGATACATTGATGGGATTAAAGCCTATTCGATTAAAATAGTTAGTGACACTGTAGGCCTATTCTTATTTTATCATCCCATCACTGTATTTTATTAAGTATTTGTACAATGTATAATGTATTTTTACTATCTTATTATGTACTATTTCTCTCTGTATAATTGTCTTTATCTTTCTGTTATTCTCTCTCTCACACATACTATCTTCCTTTAACTCTCAGCCAATTCTCTATAAAATAAGAAGAAGCTCTGTACTGCAAAATGAGATATGTAGACATTGAAATTGAAAATACAGATTGAATTATACAGCAGTATTATGAATTTGATTTTATCAAAAATTCAATTTGAGAGTTTGAGAGAAATAAAGAGATAATGATTTGAAAATTGTGGCTACCTTCCTCAAGGTCGAAGAAAGTTTTTAGACGTTGGTAGTCTATTTTAATGATGTCTTATTGATTCAAGCTCTGGTAGCCTTCCAAAAGATGTCTCTCTTGATAAATCGAGAAACGATAGACTAGGTCTGCATGTGGGACCGCTTACCAAAAGATGATTAACAGCTGACAAAGCGTTTTGAAAATACAGTGAAAGGATCAAAGAAGCGGTTCTGACACTTTCTCTTCTACGCTGTTATAAACATGCTTTCCAACCGATCTAGTAAATAAACAGAAAATCAGAAAAATATCTACAGCGTCGAGGTACGCAGAGGCTAGCTAATAAACAGCTAAGAGAAATCACAGAGGCCAGAGATTGGTAGCGTAATCTTGCGTATCTATTTTGGTGCTCATCGCGCATAAAAAAGAAGTCTAGTTTGATAGCTAATGGTGTGACAATGTCCTCTCTGTAAGACCACAAAAAATTCATGTTCGGTATTCTGTGAAATGGAAAGTCACGTAGACCTACTATCCAAATTTTAAGTGATTTACATTGGGCCTAAATGTGGCTTCGAAGTGGGCTACACTTTGTTGCCTATGCTGCAATATGGAAAAGTCAAATATCTTAAATAATAAGGATATAATTTTTTTTAAATAAAAACCAAATGCTTCTTGTATTCTGGTGAATCTTATAGAATACTTTATGAGGTGCAAAACCGTTACCTGGATTTTGACCTGATAATCCCGGTGTCGCTCCGGGCCAACCAGCTCGAGTCGGCGGGTGGTCGGGATAAGGCGACGAGTCCAACACTTCCTTTTGAGGCTCCCGCCGCGCTTGGGGTTGCCTCACCGGTTGGAAGTACCGTCGTTGGGCGCCGTTTAACTTTCCCGCTCGCCGCGTGGCGAATTCGGGATTCCGCGGCCGCGCGGACCGGCCGCGACCTAGCGAGGAGCAGTGTTTGCTCCCTCGCTGAGGCGTAAGAAGGAAGGGAGGGGTTTCCTGGGGATAGGGAAGGAAGGGCCGAAATATGGCTACTCCTGCCCCTTTACAGCGGAGGCGGCAGCCTCTGCTGCTGCGGGTAGGAAAATAGGGGTTTTGGGAAGGGAGTCGGGAAGGTACCCAGCCGGGAGAGGACGCCTCTGCCGCTTTCCAATGGGGGCGGAAGCTATTACCCCCTGCTGGTCTGTGGCCGGAGTTCCAGGCACTGCTAACCTTAGCCGTTCCTGGTTCTCCTGCCCTGTTAGGTAAAGTGAGGTGAGGGATGGAGGGTGACGAGGATGCGGCGGAGCACAAATCACCTGCCTGGTTAAAGCGCGGGTCTTTGTTCCTCTGCCGCGGGATAATAGGGACGACTGGTTGGGATCGGTACACCCCTGCCCAACACGAAGTCGGCCGGAATGGCTTGAGCTTTCCCAGTCGGGGAGAGAGGAGGAGAACGACAAACTCCGGCAGGTACACCTCTGCCGCGGAGGCGGCGGAGATTGCTTAGCCTTCTACCGGTCGGGGAATAAAGGAGATGACTCTACGACCGTGCGGAACAAATCTCCCTCGGCGCGACGTAGCCGCGGGCCGAGTCGAAATGATTCCTCACGACCGAGGTGGAAGGAAGGGTTTAGGAGGATGGCGGAGGGTCGCGGAGGTTATTATACCCACTGCGGATATCAGCGGGGGTATATTGGCCTCTGCGGACAGGAGGTTAATGGGATGAGGGATTCTAGGAGTAAAAGGAAATAGGGAAGGAACGGGATCGCGTTCGAAACCACGAACCGTTTGGAAATTGAGAATTCCCAAACCCACGTTCACGGATTGCGATAATCCGTGACCCGCGCCGCGACCACCACTTCAGGATTCAGTACTCGCTCGTACTTCGTCCTGACCGAACTAACACACGTCACTCCGCGCACAAGTTCGAACTATCGGCCTAGTGAGTTCAATTTTCACCACGTGAAAATTGACTGCAGTACAGCTCCTGCTTCACGACCGATCAACTCGAGGACTTCAGGAAGGAGTTTTTTTCTCACTGCTCGCTTGTCAGCAGACCCATTCCCCGATGGCTAAGGAACTGGTGGGGGAGGCCTCGGCGCAGTAGTGAGCACTCCACCGGTCTAGATCGTTATCAACGTTCTATGACTTGACCGGTGGCTGCTCCTCTCTACTTGGCCGGGCGCCCCAACAATAATTAATTAAATAATTAATCATTTAATTAATTATCCGGCCGTCACGGCTTTGCCACGTGACACACCCGACCTACTAGGGGATGGGGGGGGGAAAGAGGTAGGAAAGCCGAAACACTATGCCCCTGCTCATAGGAGGAAGGTTAAGTGGTTGGGGAAAAGAGAGAATAGGCCGGAGCGGAAAAGCCACTGCCCCTTAGAGGAGTGGGGTGAGGAGGGGAGCTAGCAGAGTGTTCCTGTGTCGTGGGTGGCGGGTGGCTGGGTGGAGTTACCTTAAACTCAGCAATCTCGCACCCAGATCCTTCGGCCGTCCGCGAGCTTCACCCTCACACGTGGGCGTCCCGCTCGGTGCCTACGGCCCATCGTGTACGATTGTCGTACACGACGTCGTTGCGTTGGTTCCGCGGGCTTGGGAACCGCAACAAACGGCGCCGAGCCACTACCGGGTTCGGCCGCCTCCGTCATCGTTGAGACGGTCCGCACTACCAGCGACCCCGTCTCACGATCGTCCCTTTCTCGGACCTCGAGGAAGGGAACTAAATCCGCCTCTTCCTCCATCGCCACGTCGGAACACCCCGGTCTTTCCATCTCGGAAGGGGTGCCGACCGCTGGCTCCGCGGGGGTCGTAATAACGGCCACCGCGCCCATCACCTCCTCGGAAGCCTCCGCCGTCGATTCGGCGGGGTCCGCAGGTGATTCCGCCCCGTCTTCCTCCCCTAAGGGATCTGGAAGCCGGAGCGGCGGAAGGCAAAGCTGCTTCCGTTCCTGGGTCATGTTGTCCCAGCCCTCGCACATCTCGACCCACGAGGGTCTCTCCTCCGCCCGCGGCAGGGCAGGAATGAGGTCTTCATCCTCCGCGTAGTATGACGGGGACAGCGAGAAGTCTCCACCTCCTTCGCCCAACAACGCCTCCTCCTCCGCGGCGCTCAGCGGAGGGAGGCTGTCGAAGGGGTCGGCCGCCGCTAAGATGTCGCCGACGGTCACCATTGTCACTGCCTGAACCCGGCGTTGATGCCGGTCGCCAGGTGCGGCGACCGTGGATGATGCCGCGGGATCCCGCGGGCGCGCTAAGGTGGGGTAGGAGGTGTGGATCTCCTCGACGGCCTCATCAGGGTCCACGGAACCACGTATTGGGGCCCCGCGGATTAGGTCGTCGATTTGACACGCGATGACCCGCTCCGCTTGCCACCGTGGTAGGTCCGCGTCGCCGTTACGGTAACGGGATTCGTCGTAAGACTCCCACTGTCTTACCTTCTTTGCCCTGCTAAACTGGCGGATTAACGCTACCAGTCTAGCGCGCTGGGGCCGGTTGATGATCCTAAGCGGATCAAACAACCGTATCCGGTGCGTGACCGGGTCGACAACGGCGACGGCCGTCTTGTCGTCGACCTTGACCGGCACAGCCCAAAGCACTCCGCGACTAAGCCGGGAGAGTGGACTGACCAGAGCCTTAATAGGGAGACTCCAATGTCTCGTCTTCAGACTCTGGAATGGCGCGTACCGCATGCGGTTCGTACGCGGACGTGCCTCGGCTAGGCCGAGAAACGTGTCGAGAAATCCGAGGCGTTTGGACGGCATTGCACAACACTACACGGCACGGCTGACTCGGTGATGATCCGGAGTAGACTGACGCTTGTTATTCAGATAGAACCGATCACCGGTTTCTACCTGTACAGATAAGGCTCGGTGAACGAGGTACCTTATCTCCCTGACCGACGGTCAGATTCAGGTGGACAATTGATAATTTCTACCCCGAAATTTATCAATTGTCACCGACCCGATATCTCTGTGATATCTCAGAGCTACAATAACGAGTGCTTGCCAGGCTACTCGTTATTTCAAGCTTACAGCTTTAAAATTCTAGGAATAATTTTCCTCAGTTATTTTCAGTTTTCAATTGAAAATAACTACTTCCTTAACGAACAGCCCCGTTCGTTAATACATAGCCACGGCTATCCATTATGCAAATATTTATTACATAATGCCCCCGAATAACACGACACAATATTCAGGGTATCATCCGAATAAAGAAAAATACTTTATTCGGATTATCATCTTACATTATGTCGTAAGACAATACTTAGAAAGAATCACCCTTTCTTCCTTCGATAACAATAACCTTCTGTTATTGTTATCTGACGCTCTTTGCTAAGCGTTAATAGGGGGAACGATTCTCTCTTGTTATATTTTGAGAACGGAACGCTGGGTGTGTTGTTCCGCTCTCTCACCTTAGGTAGGCTATTATAACAAGTCCGGCCACACTTTATGTGGGTGAGCCTATTACACCGCCATAAACTTATGGTGTGTAATCAGGTTTTTCCCGCCTCGGAAAACCTCTAGCCTTTCCCTTTCGGATTCGTCCCCACTCTGTCTGTACCGACAGGTGGTGACGTCATTCGCTCGGGGGGGTTTCTCGCACCCACCCCTGCGAACCCTTCGCGCGGCAACTTGCTCGCCTCGCCCGCAGTTTACTGACATGCAGGTCGAGGGGGTAGTTACCCTCGCCCGCACTATTTCTCCGCAGTTTACCGACATGCTGGTCGAGGGGGTAGTTACCCTCGCCCGCACTATTTCTCCGCAGTTTACCGACATGCTGGTCGAGTAGCTTCTAGCCCGCTTGTCGCACCGCCAGAGCGACTACTCGCACCGGTGTTTCCTCTTCCTCTTCATCCTCTATACTTGGGGGAAATAGCTTCACATCCTTGGCGTGAATGACTATTAACCTTCCCCCCTCGGTCCTTAGCTGTACCGTTGTCGGACTCAACATTTTCACGACTTCGTACGGACCAGAGAATTTCGGGGCCAACTTAGCCGCGAATTGATTCACTCCAGAGGATAAGTAGTGTTCCCTCTTAAATACCTTTTGCCCAGGTATCACTCTCAGAGGCCTCCTACGCAGGTTATAATACCGGCTGGTATTTTTGTAGGCCTCTTCGAGGTTGTCTACCACTATTTCCCGCAATTGTGATAGGATCTTCAACCTCCTCAGTTGGGTAGGCTTACTACCCAACTCCGCTTCAAGGCGAGGGTCGTCCGTGTACCCGCCTTCCAAAGCGCCTGGCTCGCGTAGCTCGCGGCCAAAATTCAAGTACGCTGGGGTGAATTTCGTACCTTGGTGTACTGCGGTGTTCATTGCGAAACAAAATTCGGCAATGTACCGATCCCATTCCACGTGACTTTCCCCGAGATAGAGTTGAATCATGTTTTTCAACACTCTATTTACCCGCTCGGTCGGATTGCAACTCGGCGAATATGGCGGAGTAAAAAATGGCGTTATTCCGTTATCCTCACAGAACGACTTAAACAATTTGCTGGTGTATTGGGTACCATTATCGCAAATTAACATTTTCGGAACTCCGAATCTTGCTATAACCAGCTCCCTAAAAGCTCGGAGGACCGACACGCTATCCGCCCGTGCTATGGGCCGCGCCTCCGTCCACTTCGTGAACTGATCCTGGAACACGATGAGATATCTATTCCCTCTCTTGGATCTTGGCAGGGGACCTACCAAGTCTGTGCTAACCGTCTCCCACGGATGAGATATCCGCCGCGGTTGCGTCATCTGCCCGTACGGGGCACGTTGTTCCACTTTATGTCGGAGACACGTCTCACACTTCCGTACGTATCTTACTATGTCCCTGTAGAGTCCAGGCCAATAGTAACTCTGAGCTACTCGCTCGTACGTACGGTATACGCCTTGGTGACCCGCGGTTGGCGCATCATGGCTCTGCTTCATGATTTCCATTCGGTACTCGCGCGGAATACAGAGTTTCCATCCGTCGCTGCTATCTTTGTCCGGCTGCCGCCGCCTGGACCATACGTGACGGTAAAGCAGTCCGCTGCGTACTGTGTAATCGGGGTACTTTGCAGGAGTCTGAGAGATGCCCCTCTTTATTTTTCGTACCCAGTTGTCGTCTGGAATACGGTCGCTAGTCGTCGCCACTGGATCTCCTAGCTCTGACCTATTGTCCTCGCCTTTCTCGCTCGGTATAGAGCGAGATAGTGCATCTGGCACGACATTCAACTTGCCGCGCCTGTACTTGATGATCAAGTTAAATTGCTGCATCTCCATAATCCACCGCGCCAAGCGTCCGGAAGGATTAGGGATGGCCCGCAGCCATGTCAACGACTGGTGATCGGTAATCACCGTCGTCTCGTACCCCTCGATATAGGGCCGAAATTTGCGGAGGGCGAAAATTACCGCCAGGCATTCCTTTTCGGTAACGCTATAACGTGCCTCGGCTCCCTTCAGTCCGCGGCTCGCGTAGGCGATTACCTTCTCCTCACCGCCAATCTCCTGCGTCAGTACGGCGCCTAGCCCGTAATCTGAGGCATCCGTTTGGAGTTGGAACGGTAACTCAAAATGCGGGTACGTTAATACCGGCGATTTGGTGAGTGTTGCTTTTATTTTGTTAAAAGCAGCCTCCTCTTCTTTACCCCACTGCCACTTGGTGTTCGTCCTCAACAGGCGGTGTAGCGGGGTTGCTAAGTCCGCGAAATTGGGGACAAAGCGCCTGTACCAGGATGCCAAGCCTAAAAAGCTACGTAGCTTTTTTATCCGCTGAGGGGTTGGAAAATCTACCACAGCCCGGATTGTTTCGGGGTCTGTCTGTAGGCCTTGCTCCGTCACTATGTGACCTAAGTATCTCAACTCGGACTTGAGGAATTGACACTTTTCCACGTTGATGATCAGGCCAGCCTCCCTCAACCGCTTAAAAACCTCCGCAAGGTTTTGAATATGTTCTTCCAGTGTTTCTCCCAACACTATAACATCATCCAAGTAGGCAAAAGCGTTGGGTTCGAGCTTCGGCCCTATTACACGGTCCAATAGCCGCTGAAACGTCGCGCCCGCCGAATGTAGGCCGAACGGCATGACTTTGAATTGAAATAGGCCTCTACTGGGAACGGTGAAGGCCGTTAACGGCTTACTCGCCTCGTCCAAGGGTACTTGCCAATATCCATTTTTCAAATCGATAGACGATATGTACCGGGCCTTACGGAGCCGGTCTAAAATTCCCGTCATATTTGGGAGTGGATAAGCATCCCTATGCGTTATTTCGTTCATTTTCCGGAAGTCAATACAAAATCGTAACTTTCCGTTCGACTTCCTAACTAGCACAATCGGCGAACTCCATGCGCTACTGCTTGGTTCAATGACCTGTTGTGACAGCATCTCATTGACCTCCTTGTCGATCACCTCTTGCATCGCAGGGTTGCGAGGGTAGGGGCGTTGGCGGAAGGGTTCCGCGCCGTCCTTTAGCTTTATCCGGTGGGATAACATATGAGTCATACCGGGTATGTTCTCAAATTTTTTCAGTTCCGCTGCTAGGAACTCATCAAAACGCACTCGTTCTGATATTGTTGCTGCCGCCTTCCCTGACCTGGAAGTGGGTAGCTGCATCCTCCTCTTGGGGATATCAATGCGGGCTCGCATCATTTTCAAGTGACTGAAACCTAGAATCATTTCCGACTCTAGTTCGTCACTTACCGCAACCCGTAAAAAAAACTCTTTTCCACAAATTTCCGCGGCTACTCTCAACTCCTCAGCGACAGGTAGCACCTCGCCGTTTATCAGAGTAGGTTGATGAGTGGCCGCCCGCGACTTACTGTTTCCAGCCGCCTTAATTTTCCTGGCTACGTTGGCCGAAATGTACGTCCATTCGGCTCCCGTATCGACCAGAGCGTTGAGTTCAACTCCTTTGAACCCAACTCGCATAAAAATGCGGTCGTCCTTCTTGCGGCGCCCTTCGCAGTGCGTCTGGATAGGGGCCATTCCGGTTTTCACCTTATCACGGCGCTCCGCCGGTGTCCGCGGGGGTTCCACCGCCTCGCGCGCGGTCGCGCGCGGTTCCCATTCAATTTCTCGAATGTCCGTGTGAATGTGAACTTTGTGCTCACGTAAAAACTGCATTCCGAAGAGCAAATCAGCGCCGAGTCCTTCCATGATAGTAGCGCTCAATGGGAGTACTATCTGGTCGATCGTGACGTCTGTCACTATTTTCCCTCTTAGCCGCGCCGCTGTCCCGTTGGCGAGGATCGCGCGGTGCTTCGCGGGTTCACTCCTCACGAGTCCTGTCTTTCGAAGACTCTCGAACGTTTCCGAGCTCACATAGTTCGACTCCGCGCCAGTATCTAGCAATGCTTGACACCTCTGGCCCGCTATGTAGGCGGTAATATACAACCGGTTATCATGGCTTAGTTCCGCGTCCAATTCTAACCGCCTTGTCGACCGCACCACCGCAGTCTCAGTAGACTTTTTTGTCTGCTTTCCACAATTACAGTCCTTCCGCGGTTTCCCGCATCGCCTACACGGAGCGTTGTCTGGGCAGTCTGATTTCCAATGCCCTGGTTTTCTACACTGCCAGCACACTGGTTCCGTGGTTTCAGGGATAGGTTTAACCTTGCCCTGGACCTTTTCAGCCTCTGCCTTGGGCCTTGTCGCCCGCGGCGGCTCCTCGATCTTACAATTTCGTACACCTTGCCGAAGTTGCTTTTCCTCGGACTTAATCTGCTCGTACTGCCGTGCTAAGCGTAACAGATCGTCCAACGTCCGTACATCCGTCTGGTGGATATACAATTTATATCGAGGTGAGAGGTTTCGATACAACCTCTGTATCCTACTCTCGTCCGAGTAGTCGCCTCTCCGCCTCATCAGGGTGAGTAAATCCTCGACATATTCGTCGATTGACTCGCCCTCGCGCTGTCTCCGCGCTAAAATCTGGTTGTCTAGGTCTTCATCGTACGTCAAAGGGTAGTATCTAGCCTTGAAGTCGTTCATGAAGTCGCCCCAGTTCCTCCATCTGTCTCTCTGGTTCCTCATCCACAAGGTGGATCGGCCCGCCAGCAGCTCGGGTAAGGCAACTAACAACTGATTGCCCTCCAACCCGTAAGCCTGCTGTAACTCGCGGAGTCTCTCAACAAAACTGGGCGCATCGCCCTGTCCGTTAAATGAGAGTTTCCAACTCCGGACCTTGTCGCATACCGCGCCCGGGTCCATGAATGAGTTGGAATCGGTCATTGCCCTTATCCCAAGTCTGGGAGTTCGGTCCGCTGTATCAGGATGCCTTTCTGATACAACATTTCTTGAGCCCGCTTCTCCCGCGGCGCTCCGGCTAGTCCCGGCCTCCTCGCCTATGACCTTAGGGTTGGTCGGCGGGGTTGTAGCCCTCCGGTGGTATTCAACAAGAATCCTCCGAATTTCCATCAGGGTACCTTCTGTTGGCAAATTGAGGAGTCTCAGTATGTTCACTGCCTCTTCTTTGCGCAACTTGTACACCCATGACACGCGTGGGTCATTTGCCGACTCCTGCACGTCTTCCGCGGCGGCTTCCGGCCTCCGCTCGTCCTCGGATTCGCTCCGCTCGGCACGCTCGCCGTGCTCACTCATCCTGACACTGTTGTCCTCGTTACCGGCCCCACGCACGGGTGCCAATTTATGAGGTGCAAAACCGTTACCTGGATTTTGACCTGATAATCCCGGTGTCGCTCCGGGCCAACCAGCTCGAGTCGGCGGGTGGTCGGGATAAGGCGACGAGTCCAACACTTCCTTTTGAGGCTCCCGCCGCGCTTGGGGTTGCCTCACCGGTTGGAAGTACCGTCGTTGGGCGCCGTTTAACTTTCCCGCTCGCCGCGTGGCGAATTCGGGATTCCGCGGCCGCGCGGACCGGCCGCGACCTAGCGAGGAGCAGTGTTTGCTCCCTCGCTGAGGCGTAAGAAGGAAGGGAGGGGTTTCCTGGGGATAGGGAAGGAAGGGCCGAAATATGGCTACTCCTGCCCCTTTACAGCGGAGGCGGCAGCCTCTGCTGCTGCGGGTAGGAAAATAGGGGTTTTGGGAAGGGAGTCGGGAAGGTACCCAGCCGGGAGAGGACGCCTCTGCCGCTTTCCAATGGGGGCGGAAGCTATTACCCCCTGCTGGTCTGTGGCCGGAGTTCCAGGCACTGCTAACCTTAGCCGTTCCTGGTTCTCCTGCCCTGTTAGGTAAAGTGAGGTGAGGGATGGAGGGTGACGAGGATGCGGCGGAGCACAAATCACCTGCCTGGTTAAAGCGCGGGTCTTTGTTCCTCTGCCGCGGGATAATAGGGACGACTGGTTGGGATCGGTACACCCCTGCCCAACACGAAGTCGGCCGGAATGGCTTGAGCTTTCCCAGTCGGGGAGAGAGGAGGAGAACGACAAACTCCGGCAGGTACACCTCTGCCGCGGAGGCGGCGGAGATTGCTTAGCCTTCTACCGGTCGGGGAATAAAGGAGATGACTCTACGACCGTGCGGAACAAATCTCCCTCGGCGCGACGTAGCCGCGGGCCGAGTCGAAATGATTCCTCACGACCGAGGTGGAAGGAAGGGTTTAGGAGGATGGCGGAGGGTCGCGGAGGTTATTATACCCACTGCGGATATCAGCGGGGGTATATTGGCCTCTGCGGACAGGAGGTTAATGGGATGAGGGATTCTAGGAGTAAAAGGAAATAGGGAAGGAACGGGATCGCGTTCGAAACCACGAACCGTTTGGAAATTGAGAATTCCCAAACCCACGTTCACGGATTGCGATAATCCGTGACCCGCGCCGCGACCACCACTTCAGGATTCAGTACTCGCTCGTACTTCGTCCTGACCGAACTAACACACGTCACTCCGCGCACAAGTTCGAACTATCGGCCTAGTGAGTTCAATTTTCACCACGTGAAAATTGACTGCAGTACAGCTCCTGCTTCACGACCGATCAACTCGAGGACTTCAGGAAGGAGTTTTTTTCTCACTGCTCGCTTGTCAGCAGACCCATTCCCCGATGGCTAAGGAACTGGTGGGGGAGGCCTCGGCGCAGTAGTGAGCACTCCACCGGTCTAGATCGTTATCAACGTTCTATGACTTGACCGGTGGCTGCTCCTCTCTACTTGGCCGGGCGCCCCAACAATAATTAATTAAATAATTAATCATTTAATTAATTATCCGGCCGTCACGGCTTTGCCACGTGACAACTTCAATCCTTTTAATAGTCCAGTGGGGTCATTTGGGGATGGTATTTGGTATCTTGGCCCCCAAGATGTGACAAAAATGCTTATAATAATAATAATAATAATAATAATAATAATAATAATAATAATAATAATAATAATAATAATAATAATAATAATAATAATAATAATAATAATAATAATAATAATAATAATAATAATAATAATAATAATAATAATAATAATAATAATAACAATAATAATAATAATAATAATAATATTTTGAACAAAATTTCTTCATTTGGATAACATATCAACTTAATAACATAGTAGTAAGGAACTTAATTGAGACAATATTCAAGCAATAAGGGTAAATTTTTCAACAAATTTAACCAATTTTTGCGTCCCTCCACAAGCATGAAAGGTTGAACTGAAATGGCGTTCCTGAAATGGTAAATTTCTTATACCTGATGTAAATTTTCAGAGGTTAATAATTAATAAAAATAATAATTTATTGGTAGGGAGACCCTTACCATAACTTGAGGGTCTCCCTACTTATAAAATCCATACGCTTATTAGTAACAGTGGTTTATACCATTAGAAAGAAT
Source organism: Conomelus anceps (assembly GCA_948455865.1). Classification (NCBI taxonomy): domain Eukaryota; kingdom Metazoa; phylum Arthropoda; class Insecta; order Hemiptera; family Delphacidae; genus Conomelus; species Conomelus anceps. Next base: position 28,744,792 of record OX418216.1, read on the forward strand.
CGTAGGTCCTTCAGGCTTAAACATCCGCAATTGAATTATTGAAATTAGTGCTTTTATTATGGAATATGGACGATGGTCATGAAACATGGCTGATATTAATAGCCTATAGACTAAGGATGGCACCTGTGCTCTAAAACAATCTTTCAAACGCAAAGTATTATTAGTCAATCAGTATGTGAATTGAATTCTATATAAGAATAAGGATGAATGATAAAATTATTGCAAAAATAAAAATTTCAACGGAATTTACATTAACAACAGACCTATCGACCAAATATTTTTAACAGGAATCGAGTGATTCAATAATCTGGAAATAAAAAAGCAATCCAACAAGGGAAATACCCGTCTTTAATGTCAAGCAAAAAGTTATGTTAGGCTTAAGAGATGAAAATAACTGCAGGCAACAACTTTCACTGACACATACTAACTTTCTATCTCGTAAAAGTAACTAATTATAACAGAGGTTGACTAATAATGTAATCTGGATTCGCAAGTTCACAAAGAAGAAAGGTGACTTCTTTCTTAAGAACGTCCTTCCTCTTCAAGATTTACATAACTGTTGATTGACTCTTATTGAATAATTTCCAGAAAAAACGCATGATATGTTTAAAAGGTGAAAGATTCACACTATTATTGATTTTCCACAGCCTAAAACTGTCCAAGTAAGGGGTATCACAGTCTGGAATTGTAAGGGTGAAAAGATTTTTCTTGTTGAAAAAATCCCTTTAAATTAAGGGCATGTTTACTACTTGAAAATTGAATTTAAAAGATTGGATATACAAAGTGTTACGGAAGGAACGGATTAAAGACCTCTTAATGCTAATTGAAAAATATCTACGGTACTGATATAACAATTTTTTATAAGTATAGGTTTGGGAGCGCTTCGTTTTATAAAATGGAGGTGGCGGAAGATTTCCGCTAACTAACAATTCCCATATCCTTACAATGTAGTACTTTCATGCAGGTCGTTAATTGAACAGTTTTTTTGTGACTTGAGCTTGAAAACGTCTATGAAGTTGGGATGAATTTTTGTTTAATTATTAAAATTTCTTACGTCCACGATAATAGGAGAAGGAAGTCGAACTAAGAAAGGAATGGCTCGAGTTTTACAGAGGAGAATCTATGAGATGAGGTGAAATAATCCGAGATAGAGGTGTCGAAGTCACTATTGGATAGCTTACGAGGGTGCATTCCCGATAATTATTGTTGTTCAAGTTGTAGAGTTTGAGAGTGTGACTCTCTATACACCCAGCTAAATCAGATATTTTTCCAAATCCAAACTGTTGACTACAATATTTAGAATTGAGTAGATCACAAGAGGTGCTTTATCACGAGATACCTGCAAAATTGTTTTATAATAGCTTTTTTCAATAATACATCTCAATCCCTATCACGTGTCATCCAAGAGGTCTGCTATTATCTTTTGAAAACAGAGAACTTCTTATCTTTGTTGTTAGATAACTGTCTTGATTTTCGAATGAAATTTTAAAAATTCAACTGGAAAACTCTACTGGAGTGAGCCACCAGAGTAAGGAACTTCAAAAAGTTTGATTTGGCCTATTTACTTTCCAAATAGGTTCTTAAAAGGGCTTCTGAAGATGTTTGATACAGCTTCCCTATTTTATTTACAAACCTTATCCAATTTCAAATCATAATAACCAGCAATGATAATAATTTAATGTTTGCGTTATGAATTTTTACAAGCTGAAAGAAGAAACAGCAGATGTTTCTCCATTTTGAATTGAGCGTTCAAGTCTCTTCTTAAAAGCTGTACAGTTATTAATATTTAGAATCTTGCTGTGCAGAACTGACCTATTTGAGTCACGGCGGACGCGTTTCGAACTATGTGGGTCTTCTTCGGCGCTTGGTAGAAGACTCTTGGTTGCTGGCGCTTGGTTGGAGTCTGCAACAAAGCGCCGAACAAACACCACATAGTTCGAAACGCGTCCGCCGCGACTTAAAAAGGCCAGTTCTGCACAGCAAGACTCTACGTATTAATAGTTATACTGCAGTTCACGAAAATGGATATTCACAACAATTAGTTATCTATGGATTTGGTTATATAGTTATTACAGTTGGATTATCTATGAATGAACTAGAAACTTCAATATTTAATATTTACTAAGAGATTCTTCAAGAAGAAAAACAAAGTTATGACCACTGATCCCCTATCCATCACGTGTGCAGCATTATAGTCTGATGTATTTTCGTTTTGATTCTAGTAGGTAAAATCCATTACAGTATTATTTTGCTATGTTTTAATATTCTTAGTTAGTTACGTTTGCTTGGTGTTATGATATTGAGATTGGTTGAGGTTGAAATAGATATTACTGAAACTCTAACTAATCATAATTTGAAATAACTTAAAGAAATTTATTGCAATTTGGGAGATGAATGATCGCATCATTGACATTGAACCCAGAGAGATCAACATGCTTTTCTACTCCCTCTAATATTAGACTATCTACTAATAACTTTTTTTCACTAAAAAGTATATATTAAAATACTTTCAAATAATTTGATTAGTTTATCAATTCCCACACTAGAAACCACAGACTGATCAATGTAAGGAATGGTAAGCAACATGTAAGGAATGGTTTCTGTTCTTTAACGAGAATAAAATAAAATTAACTTCACACTCCTTTTTAAACACTTAATAAAAACGTTAAGAAAGAGCAATACTCTTAAATAGCATAGGTTACGACGCTAAGTTAAGTTTGGACGCTTGCAAGCACAAATTCCTAGCGGGAAGCTCAAATTGGTCCAATTTGACCTCACAAAAATTCCAAAGAAAAAACAGTGTTTAGTAGCAAAAATTTCTGTTACTGCTCCATCTAGAGCTAGTTTTACATGCATTTTTTACATGCTAGTTTCAGCTTCAGATCATAGAAATAATATTTATGTAAAGTTGAGGTTATCTGCGTTACCTGTGCGAAGATAACTAAGATGAAACCAGTTGCCTGAAGCTCGTCGAACTGAAGACTGGAAGCGTGTGACGTTGGGACCACGGAAGTGGGGCAGTGTATGTCGGTCAGTGGCCTGTGGGGGTCACGGCAAGGCTCCTCTCTCAATACTAGTATACTATTGTTGTACCACTATATACGAAGAAACTCAGCAGAAGACACACTGTATCTCGTCCTGGGACTTGGCGATCGTCGACGTTCCTTTTGTCCGCAACTGATAAGACTGATCGCTTGCACCTGCTCCTTACTGCCTTCCTGCTTCAGTGTCCTCAGCCTTTTCCTCGAAATCGATGATGATTTTCTCCACTACCGTCGACAAATGTCCCCACCTCCTTTCCACCCGGACTCACGGACTGAACGTAGTCTGACGCAACGCTTCAGTTTGTTCCGGCAGCATAAACGGTCCGCGACTATTATCCTCCTTTCTGCAAGCCATCTTCCAACAATCCTTTTGGCCTTCAAAGAGATCGCGTTATCAAATTCAAACGTACAACAAATGTACGTGACAATAGCGTGGAAGCGATCTCAGCCTTTGAATTGAGGAAGAGCAATACTCACAAAGACAAATACCTAGTGGGGAGCTCAAATCGGTCCGTTTTGACCGGGTCTGTTAATGTAACAAACTCTAATAGAATCTGTCCAAATGAATCTTGTTGAATGCGACAAAAATTAGAATTAACTTTCTGAGGTAAATTTTACTTCAGTCAATTTTAATTAAGAATAAATAAAATATTTACTCACTTTTGCTAAAATTACAGCTGCTAATTGCCCAGCGTCATGCGAGCTTACTTATTGTGTTTATTGAGCTTTTTCTATAATTCATTATTCTAAAGAACTAAACACAATACTTTGCAGGTGGGTAGAGGTGTGGAGGTGAGCCTTCCACCGGCCAAAAATCGTCATTGCCAAATGGGGGAGAATTTCGATGTCAACAAATCTGTAATTTCATAAGTGCAAAATTGCATCCTCGAAATTTTTGATTCTTTTACGAAAAATAAAGGAGCTGAATGTTTTCTTTTTCAATAAAATTGAAAATTTGCAAAAAAATATTTTTCCGAAATATCACTTTGCTCTGACGTGGTGTTTACTTATATGAGTAGAATTCATATCAAAATAAAAGGTTAAATGTGCGTGTTCTATTGGTTATCTTAAATTCCGCATCCAGCTCGTTTTGTTGTTTAAATAATGTTCATCGATGTTGTGATGATTGAACCAGGAAACATTGAATTTTCGACATGCTAGATACGTTTTGTTTCAAGAGATATAGATATAGATTTTGTTTCAAGAATATGGTAAGTGATGTCAGCGTGAAAGTTGTTCAGACCTATTTGAATTTATTTTTCCAAATGTCAAAAGTAGTCCAATAATCCATAAAATCCATAATAATAAAAATATCCATATTCAAGTCTTTTAAAAACTCATACGCTGAGGATTGCTTAGAGCCTAATCCCATTTGCATAGATTTACCAATAACTGCAATTCAAGAATGAAATATTATTATCTAATTTGTTTCTGTACATAATAAAGTGCAATATTTTTTGAACAATATGAAATTTTCAAAATGTATTCCGTGCAGAATGTATGCTTTGCAATACTCTGTAGGAAAGTTGAAAAGTAGATACAACCTGATGGAGCTGCCCATGACTAAGATTTGTCTGATAACATGTAGCCTATGACGTGATAACGTAAGTGATGCGTGAGTCAATCTTGTGAATAATTACCATGACTTGAGGACATAAGGGAATCGAGTGTAAATAAAGTTGAGTATGTTAAGTAACTCATATTATTTATGACTCGGCACTTAAGATTCTGTAACAGCTATTTATCACGCCTTCCTATCGGAATCTCGGACTCTCGACTCAACAAATCATTAGTCGACTCGTCTTGTATGACGACTCGTCACTCAACAGAGTCCACTGAACCATTTTTTTTTGGGTGAAGCCCAAAAAGTTTCCGAAAAAAAATTTATTAACTGTTTGTTTTTTGAACAGACCTCTAAATTTCATTGCATTAAATAAAATCAATGTGGACAGATTCAGTTACTGTTTGCTACATTTATGCCCTTACTCCTAGATTTTGACGATTCAGCAAAATCCATCTGGACTCATATATTTACGGTTAGTTACATGAACAGACCCCTAAATTTTTACGCATTCAACAAGATCCATTTGGAAAAATTTAGTTACTGCTTGTAACACGAACAAACCACTAAATTTTGATGATATAACAAGATTCATTTAGCCAAATTTAGATAATACATGAACAATCCCAAGCATGCCCTAATCTTTCTTGAATTTCTTGATTCATAAAGATCTGCGTTGTTAATATTAACTTCCTTTGGTAAGCTTAACAACTTTTAGTCAATTCTGATAGAGAATAAATCAAATATAAATCTATGGTATATAGATCTTTTTCATTGTGATAAGAGACTGTTTTTCTGTTTATTGTAAATTGTTGTGGATGAATAACATTTATTTCATTTCATTTCAATATTTACTCATGTAGGCTGAAACGTTTTCGAATCGTGATGATTCATTTTCGACAGCAGACTTACTCGTCAGTGTCAGTTTTTGGTTAAGCCGGTTTAGTTAAACCAAAAACTGACACTGACGATCAAGGATGCTGTTGAAAATGAATCATCACGATTCGAATTTTTCTCTCTTTCACAGCTAATCTGTTGCTTTGACTCAAGTGACATCGGCCTATCATCTATAATATAGATTCTATATTATCAGTTATCACAATAGTCACGTATCATGTTATTAGCTGTTCTATGAGCTGCCTGCATTTAAACACATTTTGAAACAGTAATAGTTCCATTAGTGACATTTGAACAATTATTTTGAAAATTCCGAAAGGAAAATAAAAAAACGGGCTTCGAGTTGCACTGAATCGAGCTTAGAGGAAGCTGTGTGCCAAATTTAGTGTTCCAAATCGTTGTCGTTTTTTTTTAAATCTGTTAGACAAAAAAAAACAAACACCAACACACCCCTATTCGCTCTTATTATATAGATTTTATCGCAGAAAATTGGCCATCCATCTAAACTGCGAGGAAAACATTTCCTACTGATACTCCTTACAGCACTCATAGTGAACTACGTTCTGGCATTGACACAGAGATAGCGCTGCAATCGGAAAACAGTTTTCCTCTTTAGAAGGAATCTCTCTCATTTACACCGTGTATCACCGGTTGGTGTGAATAACGTTGAGTAATAAGTTGAGTGGGTTCTATTGAGTGACTGGAGTCGATTGTTGATCTGATGAGTCGGCGGGAGTCTGGTTGGAAGGCGTGAAAAACAGCTGTGTGATTGACTCTATTTATTTTTATTCACATCAAATAACAAAAATCACACGAGAAGGATAATAGTAAAAAATGTGAGATACTCACCTGGCTGGACTTTATTCACACCTATTCTCTAATTCACTATTCATTCTCTTTAAAATAATAAATTCTGAACTTTATTGTTGAAATAAGTAGCCTATTGCATGAATTCCCTTTCTGGAAGTCACTTTTGAAAGTTGAAGAAATCAAATTGATTATTATTAATCAAATCAAATCCAATGCACTGTTAAAACTAATTTAAAACTTAAGACGCACAAAAGGGTTTATGAAATATTGAATGCTTATTTGAGAACAATGAGTGTAGAAACAAAAATTATTCCATCGTACACTATTTTATGACAGTAATTCCAATTCAGGGAGCTTGACTATAGGAGGTTTCATTGAAAAGAGTTAGGTATTAATCTCAATTGATGATTATGGCAGAGGTCAAAAAAATAGTAAAAAATAATCTTGAAAACAAAGTAATTTACGGTAGCCTACTTGAAAAAGGGACCCTTTTATTCCTGCGCCCGGCCACCAGAGAAAGGTCTGCGTGGATTCCCTGTTTTCATTTCAATATCCTCACTTTGATAGACCTACAGTGAATTTTCTTCAGTAAACATGTATCCTACGGGCTTCTCACAAAAATCCTCCTTCAAATTTCAATTATTTATCAAAATAATCTTTTCTCTACTCTATGCTCATTTTCATCTCTAAGTCTACCATTTGTTCACCTTATTTTGTGTTATCTATGTGTACACACTGCAAGGAAATTGTATACTAATCTTATTGCCACTTTTAATAAATTCAACTCTCATTTCATGGAATTTATTTTTTCAGATAAATCCATCCAATTCTTCAACATTAATTGATTGGCTGACTGATCGGCTATATATTTAACAATCGTAATGGAAAACGTACGAAGATGTTGACAATTTTACGTTTAATTTTAACCTATCATATCCAGAACCATGGTATCAATGCTCATAACTCAGTCAGTCATATCATCCTCAGTGGTATTCCTTGTTTCAGTATAGTTTTTAGATGAGTTGATAAACTCAAAAATTAAACGACACCAAATTCTTGGAATATTATTATTTTCAAAGAGCTCAAGCAAATAAATATATGAAAGCACAAATTAGTGCAAGAAATGAAATTTATTTTCATTTCTAGGGGGGTGTCCTAGACCCCCGGGCCAATGTCCTCAGTTGAACTTTGAGTCGATTCTCGAAAGTTTTGAGTTCAGTAACAGTAAGTCGTAAGATAGTTACAACTCAACATTCAATTTAATGATTGAGGATGATGCCCTGAGCATTGAAACCATGGTTACGTTTGTTTTGTAAAAATATAATGCAGGATTGTTAATATCATTGAGATCTTTTTTTACTATGTTTAAATGATGTTAAAATTTAGCGCCGAGTATTTAAAATAAACGTCAAATACTACATTTCAAAAGAAGAGATGGTAAAAATCGAATTTAATATGAGTATACACAGGTTATCACTGTACGTATAACATTTGTAAAGGCGCCGTTATGAAGACGTGAACATGGGTTTCCACTTGGAGGTGGGTCAATGGCCATTGACTTAGTGACCTTGACCCACTGACTGACAACAACACAAACATTTTGTTGAGGAGAACGTTCAAGGAGAAACGGTGTCGCTCACGTGATCTATAGCATGCATTTTTCAAGTGTTATCACAATGCATTCCAATATAACTTGCAGATATCTTTAGCCACCACATGTAGCCAGATATTTGAATTCGCTTTTATTGGGAGTGGCTAGCTCACTGCAGACTTATTTGTGTAGGCATAAGAATAACTTTATAAAGCTTTTAGTTTGACTTTTAAAATCTTTGCACTGCTATTTAGGCCTAAATACACTTGACCTGGATTGAATAATGTAGAAAGCTTTTCTAATTTCTATAAATTATTTATTTTTTAATTCGACTTCTATGATTTAATCACACGACCTGCCTCTTTCCAGTTCGAAAGTGATAGCCGTGAGCCGTAGCAGATTAATCAGATAGAGATAAGCTGCGTTCTCCTGGGCACTCTTTGTAAGGGTGACAAAGACTTTGTAAGGGCCAGCAAAAAAGACACTGTTCTCTGCTGTAAAATCACTTCCCGGTGGTTCGGAAACCACCTAAAACTTTAGGTCCAGCTCATCAATCATCATTATCCAACTCATTACTCACGCAAAGGTCTAAGACTTGCGTGGGCTTCATCCTCCAAAAAAAGTTCTACTGCCTAAATAGTCACTCAGATACCATGCTATTTCATTATAAGAGTAAAAAGTTTTTATCCAAATTTAATATTGTAAACTATTTTCAACAGTATTTACTATTTTAGTGTTTCGTTTCGAGTGAACTTTTAAATTGACAGCTGTTAAGTGAAAAAAAAATCAATTTGTTATTTTTCAAGTGAAGTTTTTTAGCAAATCTAAATTTTTAGCCTGTAACCTTAATGTTTTGGACAATTTAACGTATTCAAAATGTGACGAGGGCAGTTTTGGATTTGAGTCTGTTGCTTCTTCACATTCATTGTAATTTTGTCACAATAAATAAATAAATATAAAACCTTTTGCTTATATAAGTAGTGATATTGACTTTCTTTGTTGTGGCGAAGGTGATATTGTAGAAGGTATCCATAATGAATAATGAGACTAAAGTTGTCAGGACCACATTTATTGAAAACCGTGAGATAATAGTTTCGGTTCTTACACCATTATCAATCTCAAACAAACTAAAACTAAAGTACAGAGTACCTTATATACTGAACACAACGTTTTACTATTGGCTGAGGGTAAAATTGACTGTCATAGGCTGACCTTCATTGAAGGTCTGTGATTGGCTGAAGGCCCTATGTACTAAACAATGTACTAAAAGGCTAGAATTAAACAGTTAAAAAATTAAAATAAAGTAGAAAATTATTAAGCTAAATTGAATGCAGTCAAGGACAACCAAGAAAAACAAGAAAGTACTGTTATTAAAGAGTAGGCCAGAATTATGATGAAACCAAGTTAGTAGTATTGAATTGTTAGAAATAAATTTGATTATTTAAACTAGTATTGGAATCGTTTTTCACCAATATACCTTCAAAGCTTCTAAACTGTTCAGTAGTCTGTCTTTGCCAATCAAATGCAGAAATTCAACATCTTCTTCAGCCTTGAACTTGCGTTCATTAGTTATGAGGTGCTCTACAAAATTTGGGATTTCCAATCTCTAACAGTAAGTTACTTTCTTGTTTTTCTTGGTTGTCCTTGAATGCTTTTGAATTATCTTCATTCTTTATTTTATTTCCATTGTTTCATTGATTATTTCTGTTTGCTTCTCCTACCAGTGGGCGTGACTTGTTAGGGCCTTCAGCCAATCACAGACTTTCAATGAAGGTCAGCCTATGAGAGGCACTTTTACTCTCAGCCAATAGTAAAACTTTGTGTTCAGTATATATTAAGGTACTCTGTACTTTAGTTTTAGTTTGTTTGAGATTGATAATGGTGTAAAAACCGAAACTATTATCTCACGGTTTTCAATAAATTAATGTGGTTCTGACAACTTTAATCTTATTATTCATTATGGATATCTTCTACAATATTACCAAGTTAGTTGTAATCAATTGTTTGAAATAAACTAGCCTGGTCATTTAAACTAGTATAGGAATTGTTTTTTACCAACAAAGCTTCTAAAATGTTCAGTTGTCTGCCTACTTGTGTATTGTTCTTGTTTTTCACTCTTTAGTTCCTGATTTTGTCACTGATTATTCCTTATTGCTCCTCCCACCAGTGTCCATGACTTGTTTGGGCCTTCAAGCAATTACAGACCTTCAATGAAGGTTAGCCTACCCTCTGACACCTTTCACCCCTGACGGTGGAAGAGGCACTTTCATTCTCAGCTAATAGTATCATTCTGAGTTTAGTATATATCAAGCTCCTCTGTACTTAAGTTTTTGTTTGTTTGAGATTGATAATGGTGTAACAACCGAAACTAGTATCTCACGGCTTTCAATAAACATGGTTGTATCAACTTCAAGTCGTTTTATTCATTAGTAATATTAAATCCTACAACTTCTACATCTCTAAGAGCGTATTAATGGATGAGGAATCTAGAAGGTAAAATTGTGCATTAGGTTATGGAAAATGTTGGGAATTTCCAAGACAAAATGCTCTGATCTCGCAGTTCCTGAAACCTAAACAATGTACAGATTTCTGATATTCATTTTCTATAGCATCAACTTTTATAACTTCTATTGAATGTTATCTCAATATTAAATGTCTATTCAATATTTGAATATTGCAGATAATTTGATGTATTTTAACGCATTTGAAATAGGTTAATTTATGAAGTTGAGTCTTTTAAGTAATATTTTTGACTCAGCACATGGAATTCTTGTTATTTGATTTTAATCAAAAATTGAGTCAATCACAGCTGTTTCTCACGCCGTTCGATCAGACTCCTGTCCACTTCAGTCACTCAACGGAGTCCACTCACTCAACCTATTCAACGTTCACAACTTTATGAACCATACAATAAATGAAACAGCAACACACTAATCCCGTTGATTCAAAATTATTGTACAAATTCCATAAATTAAGTCCAGTTTAGTGGCAAACTCATGTGCTCAACATACAACGCTCAATTTCAAAATACAATCTATTTTTAAAGCAGGTGAGCTCAGTTGCCACAAGAGACTGGGTTCAGCTCTCAGCTACAACTGTAATTTTATTAAAACAAGAAAATAAACGGTGGCAAGGTGATCTTGTTCTTTGACTTTTCCATGCAAACTAGTAATAAAACGAAGCTAATTTAAAGTAATAACGGCGTGAATTTCACTTTCGAAAAGAGTCTCTGGCTGAGAGCATCAGTTGCATTGCGAACGTTATCAGCGTTGCAGACAGAACGAAATTCAACTGGCGTGATAACTGCGTTTAATGACAGTGATACCGCATCAACCAACGAGTTTCACCAAGTCATTCACACTGTATCGCAGCACCCCGTCCGTCCACCATCCGTTACAAATCATCAGCCTCTCCTCTCATCATTAATTCGTCACCTTTTTCGTTTTCGACTCTCAATTCTCCTTTCTCTGACATCTCCACATTGACACAACGTCTTCAACTGCACCTTCACGAAAATGCCAATAAATCTTTTCCATCTCAGTAAACCATATATAATGAGTTTTTGCTAGCTTCAAGGTGAAAATGTCAATCCCAAATCTTTTGTCTGTTAAAATGAAATTGTCACACATTTCAGTTAGATTTTCATAAAACAACATATTTTCTCTGAGATATAGGACTGTTTGAGTTGGACAATTAGTTAAAATCAGGTGTAACAATCACGCAATGTGTATGCTTCGAACATTCCCAATTAATTGCAATGCTGCATATTACTTTATAAATAGAAAGATCGATTTTTGTTTAATTTAGATAATTTCTCATGTTAGTCAGTTTCACTTTATTGGTAAGATTATATTAATGAGCCATTTTATTGATTAGTGCTCAACAAAAAAAAAAAAAAAAACCAACAGAAGGAAGACATGAAATCCTACAGTAGGATTAATAGGTAAGTCGAACTAGATAAGAACTAGATAAACGGATAAACAAAAGCATTCACAGCCAATGCGCATGCGCCATCAGCTACCTTACTCTACACCACGACCCTGTCACCCTTACACTTAAACCAGGCCTCCCTGCTCCAACTCATATTGATTCTACTGTACTGTATTATTAATATTTTTCATGTAAGAGTAGCAAGAAGTCTATGTAGAACGTTGTGTATCTATTCAGAAGTGTATATTGGGTAGATCATGTTGTGTGATTGAAATTATTAGACAATTTATCAAACTGTTAATTGGGTGAAAAAGTTAAGAATATCAAGAGAGTTTTGTTTGCCATGTAATTTGTGTCCCGTCTTTTATTAAATATCAAATATTGTATTCAGGAAAATGTCACTTGAGTAACACATAACAGTTCAACATATAAAAGAATGTTGAAAATAACAAGTGGAATTGGAAAAGTAGAGAAAATTTCACATTTCAAGTTAAAATAAAGTATTTAAGTTTGATAAGAATTATAGTGATCATCTTAAATAGGAATCTCTACTCTATACTTCTTGCTAAGCATGGTTTCTAAAAAAATGAGAAGAATAATGCAGGAATTTACTCTCAAGTCTTCAAGAACCTAGTATGAAAATTTCAAGTTAATTGTGTTTTAGTCATGCTTGAAAATTTGATTTAAAGTTTTTTTAAATTTAAGTAGTTTTTATCAATTAGACGCTCTTATGTTATAAATTAAAATGTATAGAATAAGGAGATTACAGGGGATCCTGCCTTAGGTTAGTGGGTAAAAATTTCCAGAGTAGAATATCCATTTGACAAAGTATCCTCTGAATACCTCAAAAGTTAACTCAAAAGTTAATACCTAGAGATGTACCTGGGCAGTCCTATCTCACTAGGCGTCAAATCTGCAAAAAAGTTTTTTTTTGTTGTTTGTTGTTTTTTTATAGACTACGTCTTGTAGACTCCAGTTAAGGAGTCTAAGACAAGTCAGACAATTATACAATCTTATACACTAGATACCATAATTACTATATCAATTAGTTCACGTGAGGCTTCATTTCGATGTGAAAGAAACTTGTCTGTCAGAACAAAACATTTCAATTCAATACAAATGTATGTATACCTTTGTGTACCGCAGATCTTCCTGATAATGTGCTTTTTTAAGGATAAAGCTCACATAGGTCTGAGACCTGTGCGTGGGTAATGAGCTAGATAATTAGGATTGATGAATTTGACCTACAGTTTTAGGTTGGTTCCTAAGTGATTTTACAGCAAAGAACAAGCAAAGAATTATTGATGCGCTGTATCTGAATGACTTCTCTATTTGAATTCATAAAGCAAAGTTAGGACTAACAGGTTCACTGTGCCACTCAAAAATGTTGAGAAAAATAAGCAATGAGCTTAGGTACAAGAGAAAATAGATACAGAGATAAAAAAGAAAATGCTGCGAATTTATGATTATGAACTCTATAATGAAACAATTCTAATAAAGAAAAATCTGAGAAACAATTCTTTAAAATAAGGCACTGAATTGAACAAAAATAATTATTTTGAAATTTTCCATGTAATAAGATGATAAATGGTTTATCATAATGCAATAAGCATGTAATGCAATGTGCCCTTGCAAGGTTAGCAGGAGACGAACAAGTTCAATTTGAAACTCGCCTTCTCATCCTGGCTGCCAACAACAACAACAACAACAACAACAACAACAACAACTCTTCGTAGTTAATCTTGTTTGTGCGAACAAGAATGAAAGTTTTCGTTTAAGGAGAAGAAACTGCAGGATAAGTGGTGTGGTGACGCGCCTGATGAGTCAGATGTGATGAGCGCGAAGGTGTCTTTTGGGCGACACAAGAAAGGGGAGAGAGAGAGGAAAATGCGTGGGTACGCAGAAGGAGAGAAAGTGGAAAAACTGAGTTTCCACGAAGTGCACGAAGAAAGGGAAGTGGGTGACCTACTGTGGATGGGTGGAGGGGGAGTGTAAGCTGAAGAGCAGAGTCCGCGGCTGCTGATCAGTCTGTTCTGGTTGCTGAGGATGACGCACTCAACGATCATGGTCTGCTACAAGCAAGTGGCTGCACTGGCACTCGTTTGCGCCTTGGCTGGAGTCACATGCGCTCTCCCGCAGGTTGTTACAGCTCCTGGAAATGGATTTTTCGGTAAGCAACCATTTTAAACAGAGGCAGTAACTCTTGAAAATATCATATTATTCAACCGAAATACCAGTTTAATAAAGGTTTAAATGCCTGCGTTTTGGTATCCAATAATTATTTGTTCACTGCCGGTTTCAACCCTTCCATGGGGTCATCATCAGGTGGTTACAGACGTTATTTTACCATCGCCGAGACCCAATGGAAGGGTTGGAACTGGTAGTGAACAAATAATTATTGGATACCAAAACGCAGGTATTTAAACCTGCATTGATATTAACTGGTAGGCTATCCGGAGACTAAAGAATCCAATATGAAAATACCAATTTCATTCTAGGGCTACTTACGATGCCGGCCCTGTATTTTTTCAGATTGCCGCATAGAAACAAGCACAATTTTGTTGATAACATAGTCACTTACCCATATAACACGAAAAAGCAGATTCGTTACTTCGGTATCTCATACTAGTCGAGAAGGCGCTGTATTCTTATTATTCGGGGATAAAGATTCTAAATTGAATGCCTAATGTTTTGAAGGATTACTCTCATGTAAAGTTCGTGAAGGAGCTTAAGAATCTGCTAAAAGTGATGCCTTTCCTTACTCGCTTGCTGATTGTTTTGACTTTTTTCGAATACAGAAGGTTGAGTAGTGTAGGATATATTCTGAAATCTCTTACTGTGTATTCACAATTCATGTGTCCTTTTTTGCAATTAAGGTGCGAAATACGGACGTGTGAAAGAGAGCAAGTGATTTCTAAGTATTTCCAAGTATATTATTAGTATTATATTTTCAAGTATAATCAAGTACTCACTTATTAAGAAGGCTTTGGAGCTGTAGATTTCGTAAGTGGAAATGTAAACATCTGATAAATCTTCCCAGGAAGCACGTGATAATGTGTTCAATATTACCCAATTAGGGCATTCGTGAATGCATATGCGACTATATGCTAAACTGAATAATCTGATTATTACTTAATCCGGTTATCCTTTGTCCGGTTAGAAACAAAATAGGCGTTATCTCACGCATCAATCTTTCATTTGTTGTGCATTATGCATGTGTAATAATTTTTGTTGTTACTCAAGAAAATTGAAAAGACCTATTGCTCTTCAACCTGGTGAACAGCTGATTTGAACTTGGCAATCGATTGTAAGGTTATTTGGCAATCGCATTTGTTGCTCAAAAGCCTGTTTATTCGATTACGAAAAAGAGAAACAACTAGTGCAGGGCAACTCATGTATTGTCTTTGGTTTAAAGGGAGACCGGCTACGATGACATGGAGTTATCAGCCTTATCATCACTTACACGGTGATTCGGAACCCACCTGAAACCTGTAAATCATTCATAATATCCATTGTGCATCACTTACCTCAAGATACAAGTCTTCGATTCTTGTGAGCTTTATCAGCAAGTAAATAAAAATAACAGGTAATGCTTAGTTCCTCGGTGCTAGATTCTTCATAAAGTTCATGATTTCTTGAATGAGAAAAACCACAAAGATAAAATACATCACATACATTATTCGGTACTTGGTACTTGCGTGACAGAAATCATACATTGAAAAATCAAGAGCACTTGAACCGCTTGTCACATTTTTATTCCAGCCTTCCCAATTCGAATCTGTCACGATAATTTAAAAATATTCGAATAATTTTTGAAGATCAAGAAAACGCGGTGATGTAGTCGGTTAGAGAGAGTGCTTATCTCTGATAATAATCTGACTGCTACTACTGCGGACACAAGTTTGATTACCGTTCAGCCTTGGATATGTTGTCAAGTCATTCAGCTCACTATGACGCGCAATTATCAAACTCACGTGGGCATCATATTCGAAAAGTTTCGTATTGAAAATGTTATTTCAAATTGTTTGATTTGCTAGGGTTGAGTGTCTTCTCAACATTAGAAAAGAATTATTGAGAAGGGTGTCTTGTATAGAGTTACCAATATTTGGTAGTCTTGATGTACTCGCTAAAGTAATAGAAAAATTCATACAAATATCGGTCCGGAAATGCTCTTTTACAGAGTTCCGCCATCTTAATTCGGAAATTTGTAATGCCTTCGTTTCACTTGCAAATGTGTCAAGCTTTATGTGAAAAGAGCTGAAAATCGAATAAAACAAATTAGTTAATAGTTATTGAAAATAGATCTTCAGTAAGATAGTAGCTATGTCGGAGCATTTCCTTAAGGTGATTTCATTCATGAATAAGCCAACAATTTTCTTGCTATTACTTTCCATTTCAAAGAGAACTCAATAATTGATCAGTAACACTACAGGCATTGCCTTGACATTTGCTATTGTCTTCAAAGTGAAATGAAATAATTAAGCGCAAGATATGATAATACGAAGTCATTTGAAACATTATTTTCACATAAAATCTGCACTTTATTATTTTTTCTCGTATGGCTTTTGTTAGTGGCTAGATCCTGGGTTCATTGTTTCTTTCTGCCTCGCAGCGTTGGCTTCTCCGACGCCTCAGTACAAAAAAAATGTATTTGTACATTTACGATGTATTTTGTACATCTCTTTCAACTGTTCCTGTCTAGAATTATTTGGAGTGTAGTGAGACCCATTCTTTTCATTCCATTTTTGTTCTTTCCTCTCTCCTGTCTCACTCGATCTATAAATATTATTAAAATATCACGGCCTTCTCCTTGGTCTTCCTCCTGCGGACTATACACCTAGGTCACGTATTGATAGGTACAAATTACTTTTAGGTTCACTGATACTACTATACTTTCGGTAGTTGCAGTTATTACACTGTATTCACTAAACTTTTATAATTTTGTGAAGTCTCTAAATTACCTCTAGTAGATGCAATGTCGTAGCAAGAACTTTTGGCACTCAGTGCGGTATTTCAACTTTTCTTACTATCTCCCCCCCCCCCCCCCCCACAACCAACTCAACCATAGTTAACAAACAACACATTATTCATAGCTGATTCTCATTTTGAATCACGCATTATAAATTTTTCATGTGTATACTGTATATAGGCGTCACTCCAGAGAAATTTTGGGTTTTAGGTATTTTGAAAGCTATTTTGTTGATGTTTATCTTGATATTGGGCTCTACACAATTAATTAGCTTAGGCCTGCATATCATCTACCTTCACAGTAGCCAATAACTCAGAATATTAAGGTGTATTTTCACAACTTTGACGAACTATATGACTCTCTTGTTTGAATGAGGGGTCCTCCCCCCGAAAAAATACCCCCTCTAAAATAGAATTTTTAACGTTTCTATGCAAAAATCCAATAAATCCCTTTATTTTGGCCCATATATACATTTCTCTGTAACAGCCGACCCAAAAGTCGGCTCTCATTCAAAAAACCATATACATACAATTCATGTAAACCCTGTATTTCAACCTACATTATGGATCAAATTCTATTAAGTGCTTGATTCATCGCTAATAGAGAGTGTCCGTACCCGAGGACGCCCCTTTGCTACGCTCCTGACACCTGCACCTGCATCAACAAATTCACTGATTCTCTGAGAGTGGATGGCAGTGGCAGTAGTAGAACAGAACAATTTTTTTTGAATAATGAAAATGAATTTAACTGATAAGTAACCTCTGTGTCACACATTTCGACACTCACTCCTCCTGCATCATCACCCATATGACTAAATTTCTCCTTCTACTCAATTGCACTCAACTTAGTCGCCTATCATGTCACCTTAAACTAGAATAATGTTCTCTCTACTATTTATTAGAAAAAATTATCCATTAAAAAAAAATTCATTGCCTTTTAAATTCAATACCTTTGGCTTACCTAAGCCAACTGTTTCATTTTGTTCAGTTGCAGAGTAATTGGAGTTTTATCTCTGTTCTACAGCTCTTGTAAATAAATAAATAAAATGAATTACTCGCGAAACATCATAATCTAATCAAATGCAAATGCATATTGATTTTGAATGAATGCATTTGAAGATGGGAAGGTACAAAATCGGAATCTACACTACTCGTAAACCTCAATTTGAAATAACAGATTACAAGGAAATGTTTACTACTGGAAATGTTTATACTGTGAAATACGGGCTTGGCAGAAAAAGACACTTTCACCCCATTTAACTCTGACAATGGAAACAATGTGAATGCCATTAAGCTACTTTCAAACGAGATTGTTTGAAAGAGCAGCCTTCTTCCTCATTCAAACCACTTTTCAAGTGCTCGAAACGAATTGATTAACTCTCATTTCAGTAACAGTCAACCACATTTTCAATACAAACAAATAATTCAATGTTTTGAAAAATAGCTGTAGTCTGTGCAAACCTTAGCTTGCTGTACAGAGTCTTATTGTAATGCTATCTCATATTATATGGGAATATGAGCGAGCTGTTGCCATTTTTTGTTTACATTTTGTCAATAATATGATATATAAAAACGTAACCACTTGACTCAAAGAAATGGCGGCTCAAAGAAATTGTGGTGTAGCGAAAAAACATAACTGACTGCGGTGACAAACCATATTATGACTGCTAGCATTGGCAGTAAATGCGTATGACTGGGGAGACCCATTTTATTGGTGGGGACCCTTACGGGTTCCACCTCGTCGCTTGAGCCATTTTATTGGAAACATGGTGTTCCTACAGTTTTAGTTAGGTCACTGGGAAGTGATTTTACAGCAGAGATCAGAGTCGTTTTTGCCGACTAATATGTAACCCTTACAGAGAAGGCCCAGGAGAGCATTGCTTTTCTTATCTGATTGAACAGATACGTGCTACGACTCACAGCTAACCCTTACCTTCACTAGCATCGGTACGAGTAGTGTTGTCAATTCGTGCATTGAGGTTGAAGATTCTCTACTATCAGCTGCTGGCATGGTACCATATCTAGAAACACTGTAAATTTACAGAGCCTCCTGATCAAATTAGTGTTTTAATTGTATCCCAGAGGATATCAGGTTGTGTGGTAGCTATAAAGTGTTTTTATCAAGGATAACTAAGAATATGGTTGAGGCATGTCCCTATACCATGAAGGAGTGCTACACTGCATTCACAGGACTCCGGTCTTGAACTCGACATGTTGCATGCCACTTGAGCTCTGCTCAAAACTTGTGGCTCTATGCAACAACAACAACAACAACAATAATAATAATAATAATAGCATTGTGTACTCCATAAGCGTAATACTGCAACTACTGTTTGCATAGACTATAGTCATTTAAAGTCAATTAATAACTTTATTTTTTAATATTTAATATTTTAGTAATTAATATTTTTTAATATTTAATATTTTAATAATTAATATTTTTACATACTTGCTTATTTTTTCACCAAATGAATTTGACATTTTTGTAATGCTATGTCTGCAAAGGAGACAAATTTGGGGAAACCCGTTGTCTCCATAGTTAATGAATAAGTAAGTAAATAATAATAGTGATGGTGTTTATGAAACAATACTATACAGCTTGTGTCCCAAACGTCACAGCTTTACCTCATAATTGATATAAACCTGGTGGTTCTAATAATATTAGCAATAAATACTGAAAAAGTATAACTATAAAATTAAAGCAATAACATCATAAAATCACAATAATCAATATCGAATCAATGAGCTCAGCGATACTAAATAGTATTAGTCTTAAATACTGCCAAATTAATACTAAAAAGCAATAACATCATCGAATTTAGCTGAAATTATAAATTACTGTGTAAATTTTAAATATTGTAACAGCATACTAAATAGGCTGACTATGGTTGATTAAGAACTTTTTCGAGAATTGAGAATCCAGATTTTGAAAAATTGGAACAATATAATGTACAGAAAATATTAAATATTTATTTTTATTGGTAGGAGATTTAGAACAAATAAAATCATACAGACCTATTATCATGTTTGAAAAGTTATTCAGTCTAAGCCGTGATAGCAAATGTTAGCCTATAACTTCAGCATTATAAAACGAGAAAAGACCCAGTAAGCACAGAAAAAAACTTGTTTTAAAATAATGTAGGCTACTATCAGTTCAAGGCTTACTTGTGCAAAATACAAACTTAGAATAAAACTGGCATCATAGCTATTCAGGATTGCTTATGAACGATTATAGGAAGTAGGTATAAGAATATAGTATTCACAGTTACTATAATAAAGACACTCATAAATGCTCATTGCTCAAGGAAAGTCAATGCCTTTGTTGTTTTCATGATCAATTATTTTTATTTTTCTAAAATTTTAGAACTTTCCTATCTGAAATTTCAATTTTAATAATGTGTACTGATATTTGAAATTGATGAAAAAGTATGATGAAGTCCCTCGTCTCTGGTCTCTCAGCTTGAAAACGTAACAACTATACACTTTATTAAACATTGAAATGAACTAGCATATTCTAGAAAAAATCCTGAAAGAGAATGCTGAAAATTACTAATGAGAAAAAAGCCATCCCCAGCCTATACACAAAAAAATATATATTAGGCTAGTTGAAAAATTTTCAATTTTTGACTGACATGTAGAACAATTTATTATTTAAGTTAATAAGTTAATTTTTCTCACGAGAAGCATAACATATATTTGGGCTGGGGCTCATCATCAGTACCAGGAATAAACTCGTTATTCCGTTATGAACTAGCATGTAAGAAAAATTTAACTTCTTATTAACTTAAAATTGTTCTGCTAGTCAATCGAAAAGTAATAAAAAAAAAAACTATTCTACTCGCAGATCGTCATGGAACATCAAATATTGAGTTCTATTCTGCTATCAAGAAAACAGATTGAATATTTCATTCAACTTTCCATAAAACTATACAGTATTGTTGTTCATGAAAATTTAAATCAGAAATCTTTTGCAATAGGTCAATATCAAGTTTTATATCAAGGTGTTGCAACTACCGGTATACTCTACTAAATTAGAATGATTTTTTCAGTGTGAGATGACTTTGTCCTCCAAATTCACTTTCAATTAAGGAAAGTTGTCTGCCAAACTAGTCTGAACAGATGAAAAATGCGAATGTATTTCTGTTGAATTAATTCATTCATCTGGAAACCTCTTAATTAGCTGAGTCGGCAAGTCGTTCACCTTGACATATGTGTACAAATGCACTTATAATAAGCTATACTTTAAAAAAGTGGATCGAATGAATTGTACAGATAATGGCTTGCTCGTGTTCAACTGCATAACGGTTTATTGAGCTGCTAAGAACATATGTAATAATTTATAAAGATAGCTTTATGATCTGGTATGATCTTTATGATATAGTTTATGATCTGGGCGCTTGATTGTCAGGGTCTGGCATTTCATAAACTGAATAGTCTACTCCTACTGTCGTTATGGCCTAATCACTCTCTCATCAACTATGACTTATATGATTTAGCTACCAGTGCAGCTATCAAGGTTGCCCCTTAATAGATTCTGTGTAATAAAAAACAAGAATTTGTCTGGGAAATCGAGATTACATCAAGTTATATTAAGTTGTTTTGCCAATGATTCAACAATTACAATAAGTGGGGATTTGAGCATCATACATGATCACCCACTCAGCGAATCGATACTACTGATATGTAATCATGAATATTACTGAAACAATGGTTGATGGTGTCACTGAGAGGAATAATAGAGATAAGAGTAGGTAATGATTCTCTCAAAGATTGCAACTTATAAGTTATTTATTAACAACAAAAAATTAATTTTCAATGAAAGTCCGAAAATCTAAAATTGTATCATGTAACCTTAAAAACCTAATCATGGTACGATGTTGAATCTGATGAATACAAGGATTTTCATCGAAATCCAATATGTTAATTTTATATTTTTCAAAGTTCTATTAATCATAGAAATTGAAAAATTAGAAGAGTTTGGTGTCTCATTTTCTTTATTTGTCCATCAACAGAAGTCCTTTGAAACTATAACTAGTTTGTCAGCTCCTGGAATTACAAGTCATAGTTTTTGTATCTGATGGGAGCGAAGAATCGAGTTTTAAGTTCAATTTATATGTTTCATTTTGATTCATTGCTATTTTAAATCTAATATGCCGGTGTTGAAATTCACTAAAATGAGTAATTTCTGGATTACCGACTATTGTCTACTCTTAATAATTTTATGATATCCTTTTTCACAGAATGTTGAAAAATTATTAGCGATTTTCTAGGAACTCGTATATTGTTTTCAAGTACAGAAACAGAGTTATCACTGGCGACATTAACCATTGAAATATTGAAAGCAGTGATTATTTGAGCTAATAATATAACTGAATTATGCAAATTTAAACTGGTAGGTTGACAAATCAATTTACCCCTTCGAGAGGAGGCCAGTGACTGCTAAATTATCTATCTAGCTAAAATATGTTGAAAAGTGGGCGATTTTTTAATAAAACTCGTTTTCAATAATAGAAACAGACTGAAAACACAGAAACAATTTAAAAACATAGAAAAACTTTCCGGAATGAGGTGTACTTCTAAACTATGGACTACTTTGTTACAACAGAAAAAAAACAGCTTTTTCAATAACTTTTGAAGTCTCATTTCAGGTAATATGTTGAAAAATTGGTGGTTTCAAACTGGAACTCTTTTAGTGTTTTCAAACACAGAAGCACATAGTCATCACTGAAAACATTAATCATTGAAATATTGAAAACAGTGACTATTTGAGTTCAGTTGTTGAAATTACTTCAAGTACAGCCACTTAAGTAGCATTTGTGAGCAGATCCATGTTCTAAGTATAATTGTTATTGTCAAGCTCCAAGAAGGCGTTCCACTTTTTCAAGAAATGTCATTGAACTTGGCAGGCTGACTTATTGGGATGCAGTCGGTCTGAGCATTTAACAGCTTGTCTGAGAGAAGAAAATGGCTGGTAACGACTAGGTAACTTAGCGGTACAACAAGATTTAGAGATGTTATCTGTTCTGTTCTCCTTGTGATAGGGCCGGCAAGTAACAGTCCATAACTACCCATAGACTGATTTACTGTGCTGTGAACATGTAATCGATACTTCATTGAACAACCGGTCCTGTCTGACTCTTCGACAAAACGAATTGGGGTCTTCAATCTTCTGTGAAAAAGGTGGTATCGTACGGGATTACTAGCTGGACAAGCTCTAGTTGGGGCATTGGCTTCGATTGAATTAAAAGTCTTGAAAAATCCTGCTCGAAAATTAATCTTGGTTGATAGCCTAATATTGAGTAACTTTTCTCAAAATAACTATAATTTATCGACAATATAATGAACATAATTCAAACTCTTAAAATATCCCAGGCGAAAATTTATGTTGTAGATGAATATAATGTGAACAGTAAATAATTTCATCCAATACTTATGGAATGCTATACAATTTATAGACTGTTATGTAATTTTAAGACTGACAAATCTGCAAAACTCTTGGCTTTTTATTTCATTAAAACCATTTCAAATCATAAGATCTAGGAGGGCCATAGGGTCTGACCCTCCCCCCCTCCCCCCCCCCCCGAAAACTGAAAAAACAAATAAGCAGTAACTAGAAAAAACACGAAAATTATTTAGCAAGCTTGCGTCAATTTGCTCGTTAACTCACAAGTACAAATCACGTTTACATTAGAACTAACTCACCTTTACATAAAGCATGGCAAAATATGACAATCAACTGTAGTGATTTTAGTATGTAGCTTTAAAAATGTATAATTATTATAGTCATTTTCACAGTATTAGTGTGTATTTTCAACTTTTTTGCCGTATTTGAGATTTATATCAAGCGCAGCGCTACACCTGTTTAGAAGCCAAAGTGCTTTTCAATACTGAAAATTCAAAAAAATCGGTGGAGGTCCTGGATATTCATGTAAGCGAGAGACGGAGGGAGGGTCACCGAGCTGGTCCTAAAATATGTTTCTGGACCCACTCTTTTATCTAAATAATTAATAAAAACTGAAATGTCTACTTGAAGCACTCACAAATTATATTTCGGACTTGAATGCAGTGAATGCAGCTGACAGGTCTGATCAGTTTCTTCGGCAGCTTGTATGTTTGGATGCATCTCATATAAATCTCAAGCAATTAGTTTTCTATTCAAGTTTTTCAAGAATAACGTTCATACTTCTCAAGAATTATCATAACAATTAAGCTATTATTTTTTAGCAATAATTTTCAGTAATAATATATTAACTTTTATTGATAATTTTGTTTTGAATCCACAGATGTCTTCTCCTGGGGCTTTGATCATCTTGGTTACGGTGGTCCAGTTGAACCTATACCGATCCCAATCGGTGAAGGAGCAAAAAGTGATAACGGAGGAAAGCCTGAAAGTGAAAAGATTTGTACATGTCAAGGATCCGATTGCCAATGCTGCATCGACATGAGTCTAGCTTACATTGATATTGGAGGACCAAGTAAGCATACTCTTCCTCTGTACCTATCAGAGAATGTACAGCTTAAACCGACTAAAGAAACAAAGCAATAATAATTATTAAACAATTAGAAATACACGTTTTGGTAAAAACATTTTTTTTTGTAGAAAATCCACTTTTTTAGATTTTTCTATTTTTAAAATCATTTGTATCTTTTTGAAGTTTTGCTTTCTCAGTTTCAAATTTGATTAACGATATTGATACAAGAATAAATTTGATATCTTGATAAGGTAAATTCAATACAGTATAAAGTCGAAGAAAGTTCTGTAAAATGATTTAATTATCCATTCTATAAGCTTCCTAATTATGTTCATCTCAGACAAGCAGTTCAAAATCAATAATCTGTGATGATAAATATTATCAAAATTTAGGAGAAATATAACATTATATGAGATGAATTAAATGCCTAGAATGTAAGTTATTCATTCCTTGTTTCCAAGATATATTTTTTCTAAATTTTGCTACAAAATGTTTGACGGTAACAGATATCTGTGATGTTTTCCATGATGAAATACTTGATGAACAATCTAATATTAAAACTGACACTATATTTCACGTTTATATATTGTCTTACTCACTTTTATTGGAGATGCTTGAGGAATGGATTTCACTTCCTCAAGCATCTCCAATAAAAGTGAGTAAAACAATATATAAAAGTGAAATACAGTGTCAGTTTTAATATTAGATGGTTACAGATATTTCACAGTACATGAAATCTTGAGGCCCAATCTTGAGTTTTTAAAATAAAGACTAAACTTTTCAACCGCTTATTAATGGAAACCTTAATTCCTATAGCTCAAACCAAGTTTACAATTAACTCTCATTCTAATTCTACTTTCCCAACATTATAATTTGTTTTCTGTAAAATAGTGTAACCACAATGTTTTTCCCAGACTCAGTGAAAATTGGAGTCTAAAAAAGCAACAAATTCAATAACTTCTAGAGATTTCTATCAAAGATCAGCGTTCAGTATTTTATCTATGAACGTTCTTTCAGTTTCTCTTGACTCGGGGATCAAAGTAATGTAGGCATTTAAAGAGCCCCTTCAGACAAAAAAAACTTTAGAGGAACGCTCTTAAATACGGCCCTTAATTATGATTCATCTATCCTATTTGTTTCATTAAACTATTCACCTGACATTTTTAAAATTTCTATTAGTCATCTCCCTTATTAATAAACTGCTACCAATTCGTATAATATTTATATTTATTTCTTATTAGATTTTTCAAGAATATATTTTTGTGAAGGAGAGCCTCATGTTGATTTGGTGCAAGGTCCTTGTTTCGAGGAGGTCACAGACTTGTTAATTCCACACAGAGCTGGCAAGAGAAAGCGATGATGAGGTGAAAGAGAGTTTGAGAGGGCCAAGGTCAACCCACCTAGCTATTTCACCCACACGCACACAATGTCACTGTCTCACTCATTTCATTATTTTCCCCACTTTGCCTTCTATTTAGAGATCTTTTTGTGGTTTCATTTCAAATCACGAACACAATAAAACACTTTCATTATTAATAAGGATTAATTGGACAAGATTCAGGCAGTACTTTCGCGTTTCACAGTTTTGCGATGAAAATAGAAGTAGTCGTCTCTTTCAATTAATTATTGTATCTAAGCACAAACAAATAATTATAATCGTTGTAAGTAGTCTGTGATCCAAGAAAGCAGTGTACTTGGCTACAAGCTCAGCGTAATTGACTATACTATAAGATGCAACCATATGTATGCTATTTCTTCAATCCAATCTCTGACTTCCAACACAAATTTAATAATAATTTTCTTTGGTTTTTGATTTAAAAAAATATTTTAAATCAAATGGTGAAAGCTATATACTTTGAAAATACCATTAAACATTTGTACCTCATTCAAATGATTTAAAATTCAACAGCGATATTTCTGTAGTAGATTTGCCACTATGAGGTACAGTAGAAGCCTACTCGAGTTGGCCTACAACTTATTTCTATTGTATTGAAAATAACCAACAGAATTTGAAAGTGATGAATTTCACCCCAGATTATAAATTTTTATTAGTTATTGTCACTAATATAAATTTTATGTCATATTGTCATGTTATGTTATTTAATTAAAAATGTTCTATTCGTTATTACCTCAACTGCAACTATTGCATTCTGTAAAAGCTGCAATTGATTTGCAAATAAATGCGCCATTGAGCACCCTGGAACTGTTAGCCTTCCCTCAAATAATCAATTTTTTTGAAAATGTCATAATTTCATTATTAAAGCGTTTACCATACTTGAAAAATAATGAGAATATTAGCTACCTATTCTGTAGGCTATAGATTACTGTCTACTCAAAACTATGGTGTTTATTGTGTATGCATATAGGTAGTATGTGTTATAATGGAGCTATTAAATGGAAATAAATGGCGATAAGATTAAAGATAAACTTATTTATTCCTGTATGTAACTACAAAAATCTGTTTTAAATCTGTTTATATAGTAGTAATTCAGGCTAAATTCACAGTGAGAAAAAATATAGTCACTCATTCATAGTCAGCTATACAAGAAAGTATCCTTCCTATCATATTGCTTTTTCTGTAATCCTTTTCAGTTTCCTCTCACCCTGAAAGATATTTTTATAATTATCTATTATCAGAGCAATAGCTAATAATTATTATGACTTTCTAGGGATCAATTCTATGAATATTTATTATTATATTGTTTTTTATTTAGGTTGCGTTTTCTTGAAATATGTATCACTGGATGAGGGCTTGAAAATGAATATCTCCTATGGAGACAGCTTATTGCATGGAGCTACAGTAAATGGTAAGTAGAAACAATTATTTTTCATTGTATAATGTTAATTTGCACCGCTTATTGAAGGCTATCAACTTTTTAAACTGCATTACTTACAATAATGGAAGTGTAGTCTGTAGTGGAATGCTAATAAGTCCAGAGGCTAACTATTACAGTTATATTCGCATTAATAATAGAACAACTTTAAGAAGACAAGGAAGTGAACATTTTCAAGCTCTATATTTCTTTTTAACTAGTAGGCTACTCAACAAGAATTGTAGAATTCATCGATAAGAAATAAAATAATAAATAGCTTTTCTCTCTGACGAGAGATCTGTGGCAATTGAATTGTTCAAACTGGCTCAGTATAAAGAATTTGGGAATTTGTGAAGAGCATTGCAACTTTTATTTGATGAATAAGTGAAAAAAGATGTTTTAGTTCCAATCAAAATCTAAAATGCGAAGACTAATGAAAAACCATAAACTATCCAAAATATTACTATTTTTGTTGGTGATGGAATAAAAATTATTAATTTAAAAAGTTATGCATAATGGAATAAAATACAAAGATGAATGATTGATATTACATTGTGAAATATTATTCAAATTATAGAAAAATGGGGTTTAATCTTAAGCTTTTTTTAGCTTTTGTCAGAAATTGAGATTTTGCCAACGTCTTGGTTTTTGGCAATCATAGAATCTTTGTTTTCATTTCTTTTTTGTCAAATTAACTTATCAGGTTCAATTCTACTGATAAGTCGTTTTTTAAAGGAATTTATATTAATTATATTATTGATCATTAATATCATTTGTCATCAATCTCATAGTCATTCAATCCAGTGTATTTAATGAATTTCAATTCCGTGAATATAATCTGTCACAGTTATATGAAATAGTTATTTTATTTTTAATGGATTCCACTAAATCAAAGTTGATCAAAAAACCATGTACCTTAGTAGTCATTCAAGAGAATGCACCTATGCTATGTAAATGGAAGTTTTGTATAGAACCAACCATTTTGTATATTATTCCATTATAAACCTAACTCATAGCTGTATTCTCTCAAGTCCAATTTGATAATGATAAATAGAACAGTAGAATTTCTTCTTTCTTTACGACTGCACTTATTAATTAAAATTTTTAGAATACTTTTAAAAATGTCGTGAATTTCTGAAAAGTTTAATATTATAGAGCCGTTTTATGATCGACACTTCCTGCTGCACGAAGCTGATTAGGGAACTTTTTTTAGGTAGCTTCCAAGCTTTTATTGTTTTTCTTAATGCAGAATTTTGCTTCCACAGAAACAAATCCGGGTCCGATCTGCATGAACCTTCTGTCTGACTTGGCTCAAGTATGTGCCTCAATGAAGAGATTAAGAAAGGATGGCGATGGATTGAAAGGCTGCGCCTCCATTGAGCCAGCAATTCTTGGCGAAATTCAGGCTGAATATCCCTTAAACTGTTTCAAGATGACGCCTTCAGGGATGGTTGTCGATGAAGAAGAAAAGAGGTAACTATTGAATAATTTTAGAACACAAAAATACACAATCTACACAATCTACACAATGCTAGAGCTTGTTTAAGTATCTAAATATATTGTATTATAGGCATGTCTCATAGATGTATTAAAAGTACAGTATTATGAAGATCAATATTTAAATTGAGATCAAATCAATCATATTACGGTATATTGATTAAGATTAATATTTGAGTTAAGATAGTTTTTAATGAAACTCTTTATCAGTAATAAAACATTCATCCGTAGAAAATGAAATAGTATAATAAATATTCACTAGTATATAAGCGGTGAAAAATAACATACTGTGGTATAATTCGTTAATAAAAACATCAGTGATCAGTTATGATGTTGAAGATCCATCTTGTTTCCACTAATATGTATTATAAACATTACTTGAAAAACACTTTTGAATGGAAATTGACTCACGTTATGGCGTGACGGCCGTTTCGCTCTGTTGTCTAGAGCATCATACTGAGTGTACTGTGGGTCGTCTGATGATGCTCTAGACAACAGAGCGAAACGGCCATCACGCCATAACGTGAGTCAATTTCCATTCAAAAGTGTTTTTCAAGTTTATAATCAGTGATCAAGTTAATAACTTAGATGCAATAACTGGAATTTTCTTCTTTAGAAGATCCTGCTAGCATGATCATTGTTTGCTTGACAACGGATAAACTCAAAACATTGAAAAAAAGGTGCAAAAATCACCTATGATTTATTTAGAAACCACTGGTTTAATTGGTTAATTATTTGGAAACTTTTGCTTGACAATTATATGGGTAAGCTCAAAATATCGAGAAAGGGGCTCAAATTTAGCAGTTGATTATTTTGAAGCCGCTTCATTAGAAAGCCATGTCCTATTAAATTTGCTTTATCCACCATAAATTGAATGATTACGGTATGCTTGATTTATGATATTGATGCTTAGATATTGTTGTGCTTTCCAATATATCATGATCCTCTTACAATCTTATCCTCATACACTTGATTCTCTTGTTGTAAAATTTGTTCTTGTTTGTCAAAACGTTGTAATGTCTTAGTCCAGCTTATTTGATTCCTGCCTCTGTCAATAGAATTCCAAGCATCTTCAGTGGATTGATTGAATATTATAATATGATTTGTTTCATGTCTTCTCCCTCATTTAAATTACTAATCAAAAAGTGAATATTGAATTCTCTGCAAGTAATAGTTTACAACATAAAATGAGATTCATTGTTTAATGGATGTAGAGACAGTACATCTTTTTGTAGATTACGTCTTGGAGACTCCGGTCAAGTAGTATAAAACAAGTCAGATAAAATGTCTTACTTATTCTATAAGAATTTAAGTCGAGCTACACCAATCAAGATTCGGGATCATCCATGAACTAGGATTGAAAAATCATATTAAAAACTTACAAATTCTGGAAAAATCCTTGTTTTTCATCAAACAGTTATTTTATTAATAGAATAATTATCTATGTATTCAACAAAATTACAATGGATTGTGGAGATCCATACAACAGGATCTTCCTTCACAAAACCTTGACTACAGAGTTCAAATATTTTTGTGTAGTCTAGGTCACCGACAAAATTCAGCCTCGAATGAAAATTTCACTTGGAAAACTTGGAATTTGTTAACTTTGCTCCAAAAATCAATGAATCTCATAAGAAAAATTTTTGGTTTCTTAACCTAAACATCTACTGTGCATTCAATGTTTTGCATGTTATTTATGTATTATATATTTAAAAATATTTATACATTTTAAACATATATTTTTTTTAAATTTTCAACAGCAGTTTGACAGAAACAACAGAACAGAGCACAGAAGAGAACGTGGGGGAGGAGACCTCGCTTACAACACCAAAGCCTGATGTCAGTGAAGAGGCACTTATAGCTGCGGTCAATGAGTCAGCCGAGGAAGGCATTGCCTGGTTTAGCAGTCTTTTAGGATTCAGCTTTGGAGGTGGCCAGGGAGCCGGCAATGCTACAGCTCACAGTGCAAACAGCACTGCACAACTGGCTGTACCACAATCCGCACATGAGCAGGAGACCAAATCTGACACTAATAGTGAACAACAGAGCAAACAGCAAGATGATGCAAGTAAAACGTCCGAAGTTCCTTAAACTGAATGTTGTGTGCTCTGCTCGGAGCTAGATTTGTGATTTGATAGACAATGGACATGGGGAATGAATGTGAACATCCAGTGAATGTGTAACTTATAAAAGAATTTTAACTGAACTACATCAATCAGGATATTTTAACTGGGGTCCATTAATTATTTTAAACAATTTCATTATAATTGATTCTGAATCATTTTTGATAATGATGAGTTCAATATTATAAAAAATGTGCATTGGGGACATTCAAAAATTCCATAAAAAACAGAGATCTTGTTTCAGAAACAACATATAACTCTAGAGGATGCAATTTAGGATTATCTACAGAAAATAATTGAAAAATATATAATTTTAAAATAATTTTCAGTCGCAGTGTTAAAAGGCTAAATAAGTCAAAGATTCTGTGAACTCGATATGGGAAGTGAATGATAGTTTTCATTTCATTTCACATGAATGATTTTAAAACCAGATATTCTATTGTCAGCTTTGTACTGAATATTGGACTGCCAACAGCTTCTCAAAAAACGCTTTTCATCAGGCTTTCTGGACGATTAATTTATTGTTTCTGTATCTACTTTCATTTTTTACTTTATTTTATAGAGTAAAATTTAACTTTTAAATCATTAGGCTACTATCACTCTTTCCTTTCATTCGTTGTAGTAACTGATTTCCAATATCAAGCAGCAATAATTGAATATTTCAAGAGGGATTCGCTATGCTAATATCAGACTAGCTAAGATTGTAACATCATTTAGTAAGACAGAATTTTCAAATTTAATTCCTCTAATGAAATAATGTTTTAATTTGTCAAGAGCCTAATACATTCTAAGTGGAATTATAGTGGAATTCAGTATTGATGATGCAACGATCATGATCTCCTATTTTATGGGCACAGCAAATGAACCATTGTATTAGGTTTGGAGAATAATGATTCCTGTATCAATTTTAAAGTCTTTAAGATGTTTTTCACTTTTTATTGTAAATAAATCATTTAAGAATGAACAATAAACAATATGTTAGCATGCTAGATTCTGTACGTTGCATGGTGATTTGTAAAATTTCGAATTCCTAGTACATTATTGAAAAGAATAATTATATAATTTTTTAGTGATTTTGGAATAAATCTTTTGCTGAAAAATATTTGAATGCTTGATAATAATTCATTATTTTCAATCATCATGCTGAGTGATTGAATCTCATATTCAGTTTAAAAAGATATTACAAAATCTGTATATTGTTCTTGCTATATTTTGTACATTCAACAAGAACCTGTACAAGATTCACTTTAAAATCCTGCACTACATTCACTGTTAAGTGCTATAATTTATTCACTGTGCAACATCTTTATACTGTTGTACGGAATAAGAATTAAAAATTATCAGCCCGGAAAACATTTATAAATTTATAAGATATTAAAATTAGTTATGCATATTAGTTATTGTGAATGTTTTAGTTAAGTAACTGTGAAAAAATATCAACATAAGTTTTTATTATAATACTTCACCAAGTACAATATTTAATATTTATAACTATGAAATCAATGAAGAAAAAAATTGTGTAGGCTAGTCATTTTTTTCAATAAAAATCTCACTTCTTATTTTTAGCATTTATTTTGACTGAAATTAATACTGTCTACTGGATTCATACTATATGTAACTCCCTCTTTCAAATAATAGGCTACAGTTTCAATTTCAACTCAGATAATTATCATCAATTGTCATTCCTAATGACAAGATTTTTCATTATGAACACCGAATGACATTAGAATATATAGAGAAATTTGCTGTGGAAATGGATTTAGAAGTTACTGGATTGAGAGTAAAAATCGACAATAATTTCGAAGTAGCGGTGTTAGGTATTTACAGATCACCAAATGGGGAATGGAACAATTTTTGTGAACTATTCAATAGGCTTTTAGAGATTACTACTACTCGTTTTACAAACGTTATTGTAGCGGGAGATTTCAATACAGACTTTGCAACACAGAATAAAATGACAGAAGATTTAAAGGATATTATATACATGAATTACTTGGAAATAAAAGTTCATGAATATACCAGAGTCACAAGAACATCACAAACAATAATTGATAACATCCTTACTAATATAGATTACTCTAAAACAAGATTAGGCGGCTCGGAACTATCTGATCATGACTATCAAATCTTAGAGGTGGGGTTGCAAGGTCATAAATCAATCAAAAAGAGTAGAGTAATGAAAGAAATTCAACAATGTGAACAGGGGAATATCGATTGTTTGAAGCAGAATCTGCTACAAGAAAACTGGAGTAGGGTTTACAATAGCAATAGTTTAAATGACAAATATGATAGTTTCATTAATATTTTAAGGTTTCATATTACTATGAGTTGTCCAGCTATAAAAGTCCCTGTAAAAAACAAATTAGACAAAATTGAAGAGTGGATAACTGATGATATCCTTGCAGAAAGAAATAGGGTTAAAGATGCATATGATGAATTCAAACTATCTAGAAATATGTTAAGTGAAGAAAATTACAAAGCTCTAAAGAAAAATTATACAAGAGAAGTGAAAAGAGCGAAATGTAAGAAAACAGCTGAAATTTTGAATAATAGTGTGTACTTTAACACAGCAGTGTGGGATGTAATAAACAAAAATAGGCAAGTAGCTCATGTAGATGCTTATACTAGTGTCCCCAGAATAATTAACGAAAATAACAAATATATTGATGATAGTGTAGACATTTGTAATTTCTTTAACAGATATTATCAACTGGTTGCTAAGGATCTTCAAAAATCTCTTAATACAGGTATTAGTGATGCAAACATGAGGAATACTGAGGGGATTCGGAACGAATTAAAATTCCACCCAGTATGCCAAGACGAGTTGTCAAATATCATTGATAGTTTAAATAATAAAAAAACTGTAGGAATGGATGGGGTATCCAGTAAAATTCTGAAAGAATGTAAAGATCAATTGTTAGACCCTTTGATTCATCTGATCAATCATTCATTAGAACAAGGTGTTTTTCCAGATAATTTAAAAGAGGGGAAGATCTTGCCAATCTTCAAAAGTGGTGATAGAGAAAAGGTAGAAAACTATAGGCCTATTAGTATTTTAAATGTAATAAGTAAAATTTTTGAAAGAGTAGTTCTTAATAGGTTACTTCTGCACCTTCAAGAAGCTAACTTTATCTGTGATGAACAGCATGGCTTCCAGAAAGGGAGATCAACAAAAACAGCCATAGTTTCTCTAGTTGAAAAACTAATAGATATAATAGATTCAGGTGATAAAGCTACTGCAATCTTCTTAGATCTGTCCAAGGCATTTGATTGTGTTAATCATAGAACTTTATTGGAAATACTGCAAAATGTAGGTGTAAATGGGGTTGAACTGAAATGGTTTGAATCATATCTTATTGGGAGAAAACAATGTGTAGAACTAACCACAGTAGTTGGTAATAGTATAGTAAAGAATAAATCTAATAAATTAGAGGTGCAAGCTGGAGTGCCTCAGGGGTCAATACTAGGCCCATTGCTTTTTTTGTTATATGTCAACCGTTTACCTAAAGAATTAATTAGTGGTAGAGCCCTCTTATTTGCTGATGATACATCACTCATTTTCAGCAATTCCATTCTAGATAATTTAGAAATAAGTGCCCATATAGGTGTGCAGTCTATTGTCCAATTTTTAAATCAGTTGAAATTAACTATAAATAGTAAAAAATGCCAATACCTTCAATTCAAAAACAAACATAATTTAAATGAAGATAGGGCTATAAACGTGTTTGTAAACGATAATCAATTAGACCAGGAAGAAAAAATTGCATTTCTAGGAGTTACGTTGGATAGACGATTGACCTGGACTCCATACATTGAGAAAATATGTAGTAAAATTTCATCTGGGGTATTTGTCCTGCGACAGCTTGCTAGATTGAATGACAAAAAGTTACTTTTTACAGCTTACCATGGGCTCTTACTGTCACATATTAGGTATGCTATCTTAGTATGGGGCAATTCATCAAAACAAAATCTTGATAGGGTGTTTAAGATCCAAAAGAAAGCGGTTAGGTGTATAGAAAGAGTAAATAGATTAGATTCATGTAGGCCGTTGTTCAAGAGACTTGGTCTCCTAACTGTACCCTGCTTATATGTGTATGAAGCTACTTTATATGTAAAAACAAATGATATTAACCAAAATCTTGATGTACATGATTATAATACAAGACGCCGAGGAGATTATCACTTGGTGAGTCACAATAGTAGCTTATTCAAACAAAAACCTAGTTATATTGGTAGGAAATTCTACAACAAGCTACCACAGTTTTTGAAGAGTCTTGAAAATATAGAAATATTTAAAAAACAATTGAAGAAATATTTAGTTGATAAAACTTTTTATAGTGTACAAGAGTTCCTTTCACATCAAAATTAAGCCTCACCTCAACTAATTGGAAGTAATTATGGTATCTAGTGTATAATATTGTTGATCTGACTTGTCTTATACTCCTTAACTGGAGTCTCCAAGACGTAATCTACAAAAAAAACAAAAAAAAAATTGATAAGATCGATTTAGCACATCGATTTAGTTGCTTCAAGTATCATAAAAATTAAATCTTGCAGAAATACTGTAGTATGTGTGTTAAATTTGAGTAAACAATTACTAGTTCTATAAATTTGAGTTCTATAGTAGTTATACTGTTTTTCAAATGAGTCATGTTCTACAATAAATTAAGCAATGGCTCGACTTCATAACAAAATAACCATTATTGGTACAGTATATATTTGTCATAGCTCGTAATGTTGAGAATGAATTGGTAGTACCATAGATTAGGGAGTGAATTATCTGGATTTTAGATTGAAACTGTATGGGAAACTTTTAATTAGTGGAAGTAAATTAAGGTATGAACAAATATTTATAGCTCATTATTTTTATTCAAATTAATCACACCCTTTTACAGATAACAAATCGAACTATATTCTTATTGAATAGCTATTTCTTATGTTTAGGCCTGCTTCTTCAGATAAGGCTGGAGGCCTACTAAATCAGGTTCACAAACACGGAAAAGTTTTAAATCAATAATTCTTCTGAATTTTTTCTATTTATTAGTTATTCTAACACCCTGAACTCTGAATTCTAATGTCAACCTCGAAGCTGTAAAAATATACCTCAGGCTTTCGTTCGCAATGGATGTAAATAAAGTTCTATTATTATTATTATTAATGTAAACTTAAAAAACACTTCTAAGTGGAAATTAACTCGCGTGACGGCTATTTCACTCTGTTGTCAAGAGCATCGTCAGACGACCCACAGTACACTGATTTAAGGCATGAGTTTGAGCTCAAGAACGAGTCACGCCATAACGTGAGTTAATTTCCACTTGAAAGTGCTTTTTAAGTTTATTTTCCATATTAGTGGAAACAAGATGGATCTTCAACATCATACATATTATTATTATCCTAGCTCCAATTATTCTGAATCTACTATTTCACCCCCATAACGGCAAACGTGATTGTGTCGTCCATTTTCATGAAGTTGATAACAGTAAATACTGGTCTCGAAGGGCTTACACTTTATTGAGGACCGAATGACCGATTTCTACTAAGTCCTTGATAATGAGCTCTGTTGCGGGAATAGTTGGTTAATACTTAATATCGTTGATGAGCTGAGGATGGAGGGGCGGGATTGAAGGAGTGGTGGGGGAATTGATGGGGTTTTAGGAAGGGATTGATAGGGTAGAGGGGAAGTATCGAGGGGGAAATGGTGAGTGGGTGAAGACCTTGTTAGGCGTATTGGGAAAACTGTGCTTCAGCATCAGACATCCAGTTTGCCGTTTTTCCAGTTAGCGTATTCGACTCCAGCCCGAATTACGGGATTACAGCCCTTCGCTTGACAGTCGAAACTCGGCGATGAGGCAAGTAGAAAACCGGCTGTCATGACTTTCAAATTAGCAATCAGTTACAAAAAGCGCTTTCCGGGGTTTCTTTTTTGACACTAAGAACTCTCTAACAACCCTCGCACCAGAACAGTGCGTGCCATTCCACGTGCGACCTTCTAAAGCAAAAGCTCCAGCTCAACTTTCCCATTTCCACATATTTCATTCGGTACTTTATCGTACTCATTTACTGTATCATCCAGCATGTTATTTCCTAACGAATATAATATAAGAAAACGGTGAATTATGATTGATTGATTAAGAGTTTTAATTCGGTGATTATTATAGCAATAATAATTTTGTTACTACAGTAATATTATCAATAATGAAAAAAATATTAAATTTAACCGAAATTCATAGCACAATAATGTAAATGATACAAAAATAAACAAGAAGAGAATACAAGTTGTAAAGAATAAATACTAATCAGATCAACATTCATTGGTGCAGCAAAGCAAAGCTTGAGTGCTTGAGCGCTGGTCAACCAGCGCTAATTATATCAAAAGATTATAGAAATATTACCATGAAATAGTAATGATAATCATAAATATAATAATATAAATAATAGAAAATTAATAATAATAACATGAAGCTTTATGATTTAATTAATGAATATAAATGAAGAGAAATGTACAAAACATTAAAAATTAGCGACAAAAAATTAATCAAGCAAAAATATGAATAAAATAAATCAGAATGATAATAAATAGTACGGTATGGTAAAATTATTGCCTATTGCAAATAAGCTCTTTTCTGTCAAATAAACAGAAATTTTTGGATTCTTCTTACTGGTTAAGTAAGCTTTAAATAGATATTAACCAGAAAATGATGCTATTGCTACATTAGTAACGATAATTTTGAACACAATAGATTAAAAACTATGAAGCAGTTCTCCTCAGTGGGGTATCATCCGGGCTTGAACAGTCGCGGGGTGAGGGACTTCTATTTTGATCTTTAAAATCATGTAAACGGTAACTAAAATAGACGTTGCTATTGTAAATCATGACGCAAACACATTGAGAAAGGAAATAGTATTGAAAAATTTATAGACACATGATGTTGCAGAGGAGTCAGAAAAATTGATTTCAGCTATGTATGTTACGAGACGTTGAATATCCAAATATTTGAGCTTATCAATAATAATTAAATTGATTTAATCAATTTACAGTTTTACAAAGGGTTCTTATCTTGCTGTGAATCTGAGGAAGATTCTGAAGGAGCCTCCGTGTTCGTTTATTTATGGAAGTTTACAACATTTTCCGCCTTTCCCGTTTCCAACCTTGCGGAAATGTTTGTGTTACTATAGGCTTGGTTTGCAGGATAGCACGTCTCTAATTATAAATTAGGGAAGAAACGGTTGCATAAAATATTCAATTTTTTCTATTGTTCAATGTCTTGCATGATTGCTGAAAGAAAAAGGATAGCTAGTTCTAAATTAACAAAAATACTGTTGGAAAGCATTTTTTCATTTTCCGATTGCTTAATACTATGTCTTCGCTAACTCATTCACGATAATTATTTTGATTTTGTTGGATTTGTTATATTGTTGAGCAAACGTTAATGAAGAATCCACAGCCTAGGGCCGGATTTAGAATCTGTGGGCCCCTAGGCTCAAACTGTGGTGCGGGCACCTTCCCCCCGTCACCTACCCCGTCCACAATGGGGGCGTGAGTTTAAGAATAAAAGAACAAAATGTATATGTTGAGAATAATTGTGATATTTATTTGTAAAATTTATATTACAAAAGAATGTCCGGATATTGAAGACGGGGTTCCTAAGAATAATGTCGTTGATTATTGGAGCTTGTTATTATAGGTAATATTCAGCGAGATGGTTAATAAGAATGATTGTGCCAACAAAGTTCGGTCCTTATTGATCATTTTCGCTTGGTATTGCCATTATTATTAGGAGCCGACGAAATATCTCGAGATTAATGGAAACGTACTTACACAAATATACATTATCTAACCAATGTCATTAATGTCATGTCATTAATCTAAAATATTTTGGATCTCGAAATATTATAAATTTGGAACAGATTTATATTTTTGTGGTGCGGGCCCCTAGGCGCGCGCCTATAAAATAGCCTATGCTTAAATCCGGCCCTGCCACAGCCATTATACTAAATATATGTACTGTACTTAAAATTATTATACCATATACAGTATAATTAAGTTATATTCAGTAACCATAGCCAAAGCCATTCATCAAGTTGAATGGTTCATTCAACTTGAGTTCTTTGTCTATACTATAGTAGTGTTAGTCTGTTACAGTAACGCTCAGGGCTGGAAACGGATGTAATGGATTCGCAGACTTGAAGATTCGGAGTCTGATTATGGAGGGGGGAAGTGGTGGATTTACATACTTGGGTGTTCATCGCACCTTCGCTTTTAGGGGTCCCTTGTCTGAAGTTAAATACTACCATTTTTTATTTACCATGGGAATCAATTTCAATAAATAAGATTTTATATAGTGTAAAATCAGGGAGGCAGCAGGCCATAAGCCAAAGAGCTCTGACCGTAGACCGTACCAAGAAATGAGATGCACCACATAAAATTCTAGACTCATAAGACTCTCTATTCAAATCTTTTATCAGTATTAAATATAAAATAATTCACACAAGACCAGAAAATTCTTCTCACATCACCAAAAAAGCAGTAGACTTCAGTGCAGTCTACCACTAGATCACCCTTATTATTATTATTATGCTTTTACGGCCACATGGGACAACTTTAAGTTCTGACATGGCTAATTCTTTCGCTCCAGATGTTGTGAAGCGGTTATGCAGATCACCCTCAATAATAATAAAAATCAAGTTGGCTCAGGTCTTGTGACAGACACTTGACCCCAAGTATAACCCACGCAAGATGTAAGTGTAAGCCTATTCGTTCAAAGGCCTATTGTGATTTCGAAATCAGTTCTAGCCGCTAATATTAAATATCACCAAAAAATGAGATGTATTTCTCATTATAGAATAGTATGATTTAAAGCATACCCACAGTCACAGAGTGTGGCGACATTACTGTAGTTGCCCATAATCGCAACAAAGCACAAAACAAGTAGTTGAGCGAATTTTGAATAGCATTGTTCTAAGTAAGGGACTTGTAAAGCACATTCCAGGCCAGCTTAAGTCACCAGCAGGACAAGCAAACTGGAGTTTGCGCTTCCTTTTGAGTAGCGGGCCGGTGACAATGGGTCACCCTCCCTCTAATTCAGTTAGGAAAAGGCTCTTTAATCCTTTTCATGAAAATCACGCCGGATTGAAGGGTGCTACCCCTTCCACTCCTCCCCTCGACAGTAGATCTCGCCTTTCTCTTACCCTCACGCTTCAACCCGCGTGACACCAGATCAAAGATAATAATTGACTCCTCTTTTAACGCCAAAAAGCAGATGTTGTCGATTTTATTAAAGCCGGACGAGTGAAAGCACTAATAATCCAATAACGGACAGAGAAGTGCGTTCAAAGAACTGCGGTTATTACATGCAGAGTAGTGCTCAACAAAGCCCGATATTACTGTTTTTCTATTGTTGTAGATTGGCCTTTTTGTTTGACAGGACGTTCAATCATAATGCAACCTGATGTCAAACTAAAGGGGAGGTGAAGGTTCGTGCACTTGTTAGGGTACATTTCAGTGAGCTATTTTGTAACAAGCAAAGATTCTTCACGTCTATTAGCTCCTATAAAATATCATGGTATCATGGACACTACCATAGACAAAACAGTGAAAATGTATTATAAATCAGCAACTTCTAAAAACAGACCTGAGAATACAGGATCTATAGAAATACTAATTCCATTGAAATTGGCACTCATCGTTGCCCTGATATATAGAGATAATATAGGGATATATAGTTGAATACAGGAATCGCTAAATGTTAAAAGGGCATCAGTCACAAGAAGTAAATTTGTGGGAAACAACAAAAAACTGCATAGAGTGAAATGTGATTTTTTTGTCACCATTTTTGACTACTGTAGGTTATTCTCCCAGGAAACCTGAATCATTTAACGTGGAGAATACCACTATAAATCAAATTACTATTATTGTAAGGTTATTTAAAAATTTGTAAATGATGCCCTTTTAACATTTATCAATGGGCATGAGACAGGAATGAATAAATTCCAGCAGTTATCAAGGTGATATTACATAAATTTATTGGTATTGAAAAATTTAAAAGTAATAAAATGAAAAAAATTGATTATATTGATGATATTAATTATGTAAAATGTTCACAGTTCATTACTAAAAGGAATAAAATGAAAAATAATTGATGATATTAATGATATCAAATGTTCACAGTTCATTACTCATCATCATCAGCATCTTGAAAAGCTGAAGATGGCCAGTTAATCAAATCTTTATAAAATTCCACATTATTATGTGGAATGTACTTAAGCACTTTCCCAATGTCAGTCAGCTTTGCCACCTTGAGCGGAACTTTTCCTAACGGGTAAGCTTGGTTAGGAGGTGGTAGCTCAGCACATTCTCGTGTAGATTTCATGAAGAATGAATTAGAATCAAGTCCATTGATGAAACGGTGGGCTGTGATGTAGCCTTTCTTGTCGGATTCATATAAAAAATGATACAGTGCACTTATGCCAAAATTAATTCTTTTGCTTCTTTCTTCTTTGGCAGTTTCGATGGATACTGTTGTTTTCTTGTAGTATTTTCCCCACCACTTCTTGAAATCCAAGATATTTACAGCCTCAATTTCTCTTACAATGAATTTCCCAGGAGTTGAACAATTCACAATAAGCTCAGTGATATCACGAATATTGTACAGTCGATCATGCTTGCGCAGTGAGCGTTTTATTAACCCAAAGTCACGATCGCAGGGGAGGAAACTATGACCTCTTATAGGGAAAAAATGTTCTATTTTTTGAAATTTTCCGGAATCAGTTAAAGCCAGGAGAAAAAGAGATATTGTCTGATTTTTATTCTGCCCTGGGCAGTTGTCAGAAAAGAGTCTGACTTTTTTGATGTGAGGAGAAACTTCACTCAAATATTGGAACAAAAAAGAGCATACTTCATCTGGTCCTCTTTTACCTTCTCCCTCATGGTAAATGAAAATCTGACTATTATTCTCTTTAATATTGTGGATTCCAAAACAATTCACAGATAACTGTCGCAGATAGAATAGCTCTTGTACAGGAATTTTGGGTAAAGATATAATCTGCATATAATCAAATGCGATTGAAAGAGTATCCTTTTCATCCCTGCCTTCTTTTGTCGTCTCATACTGTAGAGCAGCATAGAACTTATTACTTCTCCTCTTATGTATCATCAACTCCGCCACTGCCGCACGTTTTGCTACATCATTCAGATGGGGAGATTTTATTTTCAAGTTCAATTCTTCACAGGTGCAACAAGTATCTACTTGTGGTCTGCCAAACCTATAGTTGAAATTATCTTTGAAGTAATTGTAGTAAAACATATAACTAACTTTCATTCCTGGATTTTTTTCTAGAAATAGCCGGTACATAGTTTTAATATCCAAGTCTGCTGCAAGATATTGTAGTTTTTTACCCGAATAATGTGACTGCTTCAATGGAAATGATTCAATATGTCTTCTTATTTCCATTTTGATGTTGAATGGAAGGGTGAAACTCACATGTTTACCACGCTTGTCTTCTGGTGTATGGCCTGACATCTTCAAATCTCTTATCCTCCTAACTCGTTTGTTGCTTACGTTGAGTACTAGCAAAAATGCTTTGAAACATACCTCGGTTCTGTTGACACCTACAAGAAGATGGTATTTGAAGCTACCCGAATTTTCTCTAGGATGTTCTGAGCGTGCTCGCTTTTGCTTCACTGGGAACACATCAATTAGTCCTTGAAGATACAGATCCTGCTCATTTTTTGTCGGTATGCTGTAGAATGTATGATGAATTTCTTGTGCATTCAATGTTCCAAGTGCTTCCATACAATTCCTTTTGCATCTGTAATAGGAACATAATATAAACAGTTGATTAATAAAAAGTCGTTTTTGTCACCATTTACATGTTTAAATTGATTCACATCAATACCATACTGAGCTAACAGCTTTACTATATGCCTATATAGTAGTGTTATAAACCCATACTATAGCAACCGGCGCAAAAAGCAACACTAAAATAATAAATAATTGTCTTCATCCTGATGCATCCAACTACAATGACTTTGTATGACAACTCAGTCAAAGCTAGCAAACAATGATGGGATAGTTAGTGGAGAAGATGGACTCTGAGTAATAATAATGACATGTGGAAACATGGGAACTGATGTAGACTACTTAACATATTGTCTATTCTGCCTCAGTACCTACCTAATATAATATTGAAGAGATAAATTAATAGACTACTGATATTAATTCATAATAATGTTCTTTACTTACCGGCATGAAGAATCAACATCATATTCCTTAGCAGCAATGTTATTTCCTTTATGATCAATGTAGCTCTGGCCTTTGATTATTGCATTTTTGATTACATTTCTTTTATAATTATGTGGATTTCTTCCTCTTCTTTTTTTGGAATATTGCATTCACTTTCACTATCACTCATATTATTAAATATTTCGATTTGGCTAATAATAACACAGTGACTCGACAACACTAATCTTGTGAGAAATAATAATTATTTGCTATAGGTTATGTTGTGGGATCGCCGGTACGCGCTACCAAGATCTCGTCCAGTTCCTTCACTGCCAACCGTATCACAATAAATGTTATACAGGCATCAGTCACTGACTGATGCCCTTTTAACAAAAACCAGTTATTTCCAATGCCTTCTGTGACTGTAATAATGCATGGAATGATGCCGTTTTAACACAAAACATTAGCTCGAATATCAAAGAACCAGATTATGTCAAAATATGAAAATCGAAAAAAAATGACTGATGCCCTTTTAACATTTAGCGATTCATGATAATCATAACAGCTGTTCCTTTATGTGGTAATTAGTCTGTATATTTTATCAGGGCAACGACAGGCGTCATTCTCACTGTAATTACTATATCTATAGAAACCTGTATTATACATGAACAATAGTCACGAACAAAAAAAAAAAAGAATATTGTTGACAACAGGTGAGATTCCAAGCTGAGTACGGTACTATCTAAAGTAGAGACAAGGACAAGGATGAAAGAGGCAAGAGAAGTTGAAATAATGAAAATGAGGGGGAACTTAATTAGAAGCATTGGCTTTGCTTAATAAGAAAGCAAATTACCAACAGGCTTAATAACAGAGCAAACCATCAACAAAATTATTAACTTATTTTATTTTTAGTAATTGATCTCATGTGCCTAGATGTCCTTTATCACTGGA
Source organism: Conomelus anceps (assembly GCA_948455865.1). Taxonomy (NCBI): domain Eukaryota; kingdom Metazoa; phylum Arthropoda; class Insecta; order Hemiptera; family Delphacidae; genus Conomelus; species Conomelus anceps. Next base: position 28,788,670 of record OX418216.1, read on the forward strand.
TAGATGAAAAGGCCTTGTTTATTCAAATAAAAGGTCTCTTCTTCAACAAGTGTTCTTTCTTTCTTTTTTGAGGATGAAGCCCACATAGGTCTGAGACCTGTGCGTGGGTAATGAGTTGGATGATGGTGATTGATGAGTTGGACCTACAGTTTTAGGTGGGTTCCGAACCACCGGGAAGTGATTTTACAGCAGAGAACCGTGTCTTTTTGCTGGCCGATCTAATCGGTCACCGTTACAAACAGGACCTACGAGAACGCAACTTATCTCTCTGATTGAACAGATACCTGCTACGGCTCACGGCTATCACTTCCCTAGTTGGTACCTCGAGATGTATCAAGATATTGTTGGTATGATTTGAGAGAACCGCTTTGAGAGCACTGCATACGGCAATGACAAATAATTATAATTCAAAATTATACAACTCTCCATCATTTATCCAGCCAGTAGCTCAGAACCTCGTATGTCGCTCTCAAAATATATTTATGTTATAAGACCTGAAAATTTCAAACTTTTTTTGTTCTTTTTGTTCTTTGCTGGGAGTACCCATTCGCCTTTTAGGTGATTGTTTTGTTTTCAAAATGAATGGGGAATTTCATTAATAAATTGATTATTTTGATTAACAGTCATCCTCCTGCCTTGGACCTTTTACTTTTGATGTAATAGAAAACTAGACTTCATGAAATTTGCTTTTTCTATCCTAACAAATTTCCTTTTCAACCCCTTCCACCACTTCCATTGAAATTGTTACTCTGATATACTATATCACTATATATGTATAGTGATGATACATAGATAATATATAGATGAATAGTTAAATACAGATAATTATAACAGCTGTTCCTTTACGTGTTTACCGTTCTCAATTGGTGTATTCCTGCCCTGTTCGCTGTCCGCTTGTCCAAATCCACGCCGTTTGAAACCGAAACTTAAGATGAAATATAACGTATTTATAAATTATTTATCCAAATTTGTTGATTAACTCAATAGAGGGACTTTCTCCCATTTCCCAATATTTCAAAATCCCTAAACTGAATCTAAACCTAAACATTTTAAAATCTTTAGCGTTTTCCAACTAATTTCCTCTCTCAAATACAAAATAGGCTTATATACAAAAAAGCCTATTCGAATCCAAAGTCGGACTAAACACAAAATTTTAGGTTCGCATCATTACCCAATTTGTCAAGTGTCACAATTATGAAATCATTATTATACTCACGAGTTAGCTTGAAGTAACTGAAAATTTAAATAAGTTAATAGCACATCATACAGGAATTCGAAATTAATAAATTCTGATTATTATACTCTTTGTTCTACAAATTCAGTGGAGATTCTCATCTCATCAGTCTGCTCCATCAATTCTAGTAAACTCTTTTGCTTTTAAAGAACTCTTTGAAGAACTGATCTCATCACTCTACCTCAACTCCCCTTCCCAATACACACCAATGCAATGCAATAAGAAATTCAAGTAGTAGACTACACTCTGAAGTACACTTGATTTCCCCAATCACGGCTTCCCATACAAAGATAACAAATTTCTCGTATATGAACTCTTAGGGGACCAGTAGCTGAACATTAGAGGCTATATTGGGGTGTAAAGCACATCTTTCAGAGATTGAAAGGGAGAACAGAGACTGTGGAGTGATGTAGGCGTTCGACGAAAGGTTTGACAAAGCTGTTAGCAAGAGTTGAGTGTAGATTGACAGAGCAGTAGTTTATGAGATTAGGCGGTGTTCATACAAGCTCACGAAACCCAATCGCCGTTGATCAAGACTGTAATAGTATTTTTGATTGTTCGCCGCGCCACGACCAATTAGATTAGACAGAAATCGGATTTGACCACCACGTGGAGGACACGTGGATAACATTGTTTGCCGACATTGTCTGTCACGAACGTCGTCCTGTAATTTGGCGGGAGAGAGAAACAAAAGATAGAGTGGGCGGTGAAGGGGTTGAGACCGCCCTCTATTTGGCAACGTTTCATCCCCTTCGTCGTCGGTGCAATCAAGACCTGAAAATGAGCGTAACAAATTATTTCATTCAATATCACGCGCGTGCCCCGTAATGCGTCAAGCAATCAGGCGTGCTTCTCAATATGAATTTGACCCGCTAAAACTTTATTAACTGACTCGTATGCAATTTTGTTGGAGATAGTTTCTGTTAGTTTGCTCGTAGCAAGTGAGCTCCAGTGCTTGTTATCGGATTTCTAGTTCAGTAGCGGAGAGAAAATGAGGTAAATGAGGAAATTGAGGAAGTCACGAGGAAAAATAATGATGGTATCGATCACCCATAAAACTATTATTCAGTAATGTGGAACACTATTCACCACGACTATAAATTTTAAAATTGGACAAATCACTGCGAGAATTAAAAGGCGATATACAACGTTCCATCAGCGTGTGCAATTTATTCTGACTTCTTCTTCTTATAAAAGATCTCAGAAGTGTGATTTACAACAAATTTGTTTCAAAGTCTTGGATTTCTTGTTCGATTACGATCTGCGTTGTTAACATTAGCTTTTTTTTGTAAATTTAAGTAAATTTTAATTGCCAATAAATATTATTCCTACTCACTTTTGGCCAAACGATTTCGAGTCATGGAGACTCATCTTCAAGGCTATTCGAGCCTCTCGATGAGTCTTGAAGATGAGTCGAAAACGTTTGGCCAAAATGAGTGGGAATATTATTTATTCACAAAAATTAAAAATTGACTGCAAGTCGTTAAATTTACAATAAAAGGTTAATTTTTTTCATATTTGTTTGTATTATTTAATAATTATGGATGTTTTGGATTAATTTTGAAGCTTTTAAAGCATCGGTTTCCAACATCGAGGCTTCGAACGGATGGATAGCGGGCAATTCACTACAAAAATTAATGCTTTTGGTATTGGTTTCTAAGTATAAAGCATCAATTGTAGTGTATTCCGGCCCTGTTCGCTGCCCGTTTGTCCAAATCCACGCAATTGGAAATCGAGGCTTGAGATGAAATATAACTTATTTATAAATATTATCTGTCTCAATTAGTTAATTAATGTAACTAGCTCAACAAATACATAATTTCAACTTGTGAAGCTCACAAAATAATAACATCTAATGGTTCAAACACGGAAAAATGTGGGTTCTTCTCGACTCTGGAATCTTTTAAAATTCTTAGTATTGAATCCAAATATTTTTATTCTTCGTATTTAAATACTTTCATCTCGTATACAACTATCTTTGAATCCAAAGAAAAATACTGTTATTCTTCTTATTTCAGTACGTAACTAAATGCAATATCGTTCTCTTGTCTGATTGATACTTTTGCATAAAACATTCTGTCTTTTGTTTGATAGAAAGAGCAGATAATCATATACTGCAAGTGTCTAATAGGTCTAGAAGACCCTTTATGCGTGAGAAACTCTTCTGCAATAAGCTCACATTACTCTGAAACGTAGCAAGTACAGAAAGCATCATGTTTTGAATTGATCGTTATAAAGTTGAGAGTTACGATAACTTTGGTAAAGGAATTAACAAAATGACTTTGATTTTTCAAGTTTTATTAACAAAATTAACAATAGCTTTCCATAGTACATACTGTTCTTATATATACAACATATTTACTGCACACAAAAAGATAAACAATTAGACTAATCGTAACATAAATAAATAAATTAAGAATGAATTATTTCTGTATTGAATCTGCGGTCTTCTACTGTGTGTATTTCTGTTGTACAACCATTATTATTCATTTATTGCAGATTTGATTTAATGGAAATTAGAATGAACGAAATAATTTCCTGTTTTATTAGTGCGGAATTGAAAATAAAGTGAATGAGAGCGATCACATCATACTATTTGCTTATGAAATTCTGTGAACGCCGCTCATCCTTAATACTACAAGGAAATAAATGGTCATTATTTTATTCTCAGGTTTGACTAGAATAGGGCTGTCATTTCCATGGTAACATGAGAGCTTGGCACAAGAGGACTCTGAGTTGAATAGCAAAGGGCCTTTCTTATTAGAAATATTTTTAGTCAGTTTACATTTTATTATACATTGAAGAATATCGATTTAACTGGTCCCATAATGATTGGGATTCTAAAAGTTTTCAAATGAAAATCAAAATTTTAACAATAACAAATAGTGGAGCTGGAATCTTAAACTCAACTCTTTACACCAGAAGTAGACAATCGAAATAGCCAATATACTTCAATAATTTAACTTAGCCACAACATTGTTAAATATTTACATTAGTTCATTACATCCCGGTTTTACATTAGTTTTACTTTAGCTTACCCAGTTTTCCCGTTCATTCCCATAAACTTGTATTTCTATACAATTATTGCATCATGATTATCAGAATTCAAGGATCAACATTATTTAGTACGAGTTGATCACAACGACTCAAAAGCAATGAGAAAAACATCATGTGCTTCAGCTTCAGCAGCTTCGTAAACAAACTGAACTTCATTGAAAAATGTTTGCATCATGGGAAATACTCAGAATAATTTGTTACAATTTTTTTAAATACGTACTCATAATAATATTTTAAGAAGTTTATTATTTAGAATCGCTCTACCTTGGAAAACCCCTTTTTACTTCTATTGGATTAAAACATACAAAATAAAAATTTATTGATTCCTTTAATGTTTTCAGTTTAATAATATAGATTCTCTACAATTTCTTCAAAAACAGATTTCAAGATAGAAATCAAATATGGTTTCAACTGTTTTACACTGTAATGTTTTTGTGAAAACTTTATTCCACTTTTTAATTCAACGACATTTTTCAAGGACTTATCAGTTAACCTAACTTCCAGCATTTTCGTCACAACTATCGACGTATATAATGTATCTTTTTATTGATGATAATGATGATGACATTCAAAGTGAATAGGACTTTATGTTGACGCAAGCACATTCACGAATTATTCAAACACGTCATACTATAGTTCCATCAGTAATGCAATCAAACTAAAATTGTAATATAGTGCAGCTTCTATTACAGTATTCCCTACAGATAAATTTTATTACAGGAAGAGATCCTCTCTTAGGCCGTACTGGGCCGAGGACATGGGCCTGTCATTGGCTGATGGCTGAGACTGGCCACACCCCCTCAAATATAGGTGGAGCAAGCAGATGCAGGCCTGTCATTGGCTGATGCCTAGACTCAGCAACCAACTAATGGCAGGGCTCCAACTTGGAGTAGTTCAGCCTATCAGATGCTCCGCCTATAAGCCAATATTATTCATATTTTTTGGTGGGGAGGGGGAGGAGGTAGCTTTATAAGCTCATATTTTGGTTTTAGTTCGATTAGAATCCAGCATTTTCTTACTGAATAAACTACTGTAGCTCCAATTCCATGACTTCCCCAAGAAACAATCTGATTGAAATTTTGATATCAAAATAATCTATAACTGTAGTTTACTGTACTAGAAGCTGCTCTGTATTTTGCTTTTAGAATTTTGTTCTGAATAAACTAAAGCGGTTGAAGTTCAGTATCTTCTCCACAAAACAATCGAACAATTGTGTATTACAATATTTGTACTATATTATACAGTATATATTGTACTATATTTTCATATCGATTCTCTATCGACTGTCTTAGACAATAGTTTTGTTGGGAAGATATGGAACTGCAGCCACTGTAAAATCTTGCGTAATAAATTATAGGGGTATGAAAAATTAAGTCTTATTCTTCGTAATAGGCTGCAGTAGCCAAACTATTTTTGGTGTTGAAAATACCGTTCTGTAACTGCTGTTCAATTCAAAAACGATTTATCATTGAATTTTGTTTGAAAAAGAATAAACATCACCGGTGAACTACTGAAGAATTTTAAATTTTAGGATCCGTGATCAGGTTGTGCATGGGAACAGCCCAGTAATTAAGTTCTGAACCTGGATGCTGGTTCTCCCACAATGTCAATAATCTCGTCCTCGGAATCAGAAGCCTCTTCGCCGCTGCTTGATGAGTGGCGGGTTCTCGGAGACGATGTGTTGTAGATACCGGGGCCCAAATAATCGACTCCCCCTGATCGTTGTGAGAAATCCATTGGTCTTTCTGTAACAGAATAATCACAATTAATCAAGGAATCAGATTTCAAAAAATAATAGACATTGCTAGAGGTTACATCATTTCGCCTTTTTACAAGATGTTGAAATCCATTTTATTTAAAAGACGTTCCAAACCCACCTAAAACTGTAAGTCCAGCTCATCAATCACCATCATCCAATTCATTACCCACGCACAGGTCAGACCTATGTGGGCTTCATCCTCCGAAAAAAGGAAAAGGATTTGTTTTTCAACGAATGGAATGAGTTCTGTTTTGTTTTGTTTTGTCGGGAAGTAACCACTCAAGGATGATTGGGGACTTAAATATTTTTTTTATTATATGGAAATTTCATTATTATTTGCACTTTGCACTAATAAACGGAATCCAGCTTCTCAATCTGGCAACTGGCATGCAAAGACACAATAATGGATTGATGATTAATTATAGGCTACGAAAAATTAAATGTATGCACTAAATTAAATGAATCCAGCTTTTTACTTCTGGCATACGCAGTCACAAGAGCTCGAACTAGGAACTTGACGTATCTTGAATCACATTCTTAATTTCATGTGTTGAAGGTTCTTGATCTAGTTCCCAACGCCCAAAAAGAAGTACATAACGTCTTGTTATAATTCCATCAATTAATTTAACATTTATTATTTAACTTATTAAAAAATATTATTTGTTTACACCTGAGGCTCAAGTATGTTATTCTAACAATAATTTATGTTTTTTTTTATTAAATGGTTTATCATGTTTTTATTTTAGTACAATATTATGTAACGTTATACTTATTTCTCATACATAGCTTGTTAGTTTATTCGATTGTTGGCTGTGTTGTGCTTTACTTTAAATCATTATGTGAACTACACTCATTTGTATGTTCAATCCGAAAACAAATAAAATTATCATATTATTAATGTGATGATGATGATTATTATTATTATTATTGGCGATAGAACTCCCGAAGAGGAAGACGCTAAGTAATGTATGATTCGTGATGTCGTGATGTAGGCCTACGATATCTCATGTCATGGGTTTATTAATTAATTTAAATTATTTATTCTTCTTTTCTGCCCAGTACTATTTCATTCTTGGTGAAAATTTTTGCTTTCTTTCTTATTATTATTATTTTAATAAAGGTGTTTTCTTAAAAGGGACATCGGGTATTTAAAAGTTTCAAATTGAAAATCAATTATGCTGATAACTAGTTCATCAGTGGATGACACATTGAAATTTCTATTATTATTCAAGATTCAACAGTAAGCAGCAGTATTTTCCAATAATTTTATAATTTTTTAAAATTTATCTTGTGCTCTATATTTCCTCATTCCATTCTATTCAAGAAAGTAACATAATTACCAGCTCAGAAACTCATCTTCTCCTTCCTATGTCAACTACAACCTCAACTTGTTACACAGCTCTAATGCACTTGCAATTGGTGTGTTGAAAGTAATTACAGGGATGCCTTATCAAATTGACTTGACAGCATCGTTTCAATGAAGCGAAGGTTGGCAAAAAGCATGGCTGAGACTGTAGATAGCGGAAACTGAATTGGGTGGCAGTTATTTGAAGCGACCTCAGAATGGGAAAGACCTTTGACAATCGAGTAACTAAACGGCAACTGGATGGCAAATTATTCTAATCAGTAAAATTCTTGGCGAAGTTTCTTGTGCCATGAAGAGACCGTTACTTGAGTGCACTTGGAGATCTTGACTCAATTAGGAGGCCTACTCGTCTTGCGCGCACCACCCTTCTTCACCTTTGAAGAGTTTCCTCACAAGACGGAAGACATCAACAGCAAAGTAAGTCTGCAAGAAAAGGGGCGATCCTTCTGTAAATTGCTTGCGCAAGTTCTGTTACGCCTCCCTCCTCTTTCGTACAGCATTTACCACCCCTCATCGGATCAACAATCTGCCCACTGTCGCAACCTTTAACCCAAATTGGGAAAACAAACGTGCAATCCATTAACAAGAACTCATTTGTTTCCTTCAACGAGACTTGGAAGATTAATACGTTATAAATTAGGCATTAATCTGTTTGAGAAAAACTCAAAAGAGTGCACTTTGTCCTCCACTGTTTTGAACGCTAATATTTTACTCGTTTAAATGGTTTTGCAATGGCCGAACTATGGCTGTAGTAGCACAGGTGACCTTAACTGTAGTTTAGCCATGTCTTTATAGTTGTGAATTAGCAATGCCTTAATTTAGTCATTGCATATTTACCATAGTTTTGTAAATATTGATGTTTAAGTGTTCTATGCCTGCCTATTTGTCCTCTTGTTTTATTTCAATCTATGATGACAATACCAATAATTGGTAAATTATGTCCCCTTTTGCCATACAAACATATACCAATAATTGGTAGATTATGTCCCCTGTTGCCATACAAACATATATATAAAATTCCTTAATTAATCTAGATCTAAGTTTCAATTGTTGGTCACTCTTATCGAATCCTAATCTTGGTCTTGATAATCACGTGTAAAAGTTGATCAAACTTGATCAACTTCAATTGAATTGAAAAATAGCTGTTATAAAATTGAAAAATTGTTTTTTCGAAAGTACGAGAACCAGTTTTAAGATTTCTCTGCGTTTCATAAGATATAATAATGATGATATTGATAATTATAAATGTTAGTAATAGCAATAATGTCAATAATAAAATGTTTTAATGACTATTATTACTATTGATTTTCCTGGTCAACGAATGAAAAATAGAGTGCGAAACAGTAGGATAAAGAAAATGCTAACTCTTGGACAGAGATATAAACTTCAATATAAACTGACAAAATAATTTTATAAATCCTATTTTTCTAGAAGCCTTAGATCGTCTAAGCTGATGAAAAATATTAATATTGAATAATGAATTGCTCCAAGATGAGATGAATAGCTAGTAAACAAGGAATATTCATAAAATAAGTAATGAAGCATAATCTCACCAGGTACCAAGCCAGATGGGGATGACGATACTGGCTTGTTCAACTGTGAAGTCTTTTCCTCGCCCATTTTTCTCAGTTGCTTCTTATGTTTCATTCTTCTATTTTGAAACCACGTTTTCACCTAGAAATTCAAAGGAATCGAACTTATTACATCACATTCACCTGATTTAATTGCAATTATTCAATCAACTACAACTTCATGAGAGTTCCATGAGAGAATTACATTCTCTCAAATCTGAGTTTATTGTGAACCCAGTTGCGAACATCACTGCGTTACAGCTGGTCGTTAACATCGTTCCGTAACAGCACACCATAAGCACAATGAAAAGATGTAACGTGACGGCACGATGTGCAGCACAAATTTTTATGGAGTGATGCTATGCTTCCGGGTTTTGTTTGCTGTTAGGACGCACATTGAGAATTCAATAATAGAAAAAATGTAAAATTTGAATATTCGGAACACTCTATGTCAACACCATGTTTTTAGCGGCTTCTTTATATGCTACCCTTTATCTTGGAAACGTAAGACATTTTATTATTTGTAAGCGAATTTCTGAGTACTTCAGCTATTGAAAAGTGAGTTTTCCAGTTGTTTCAAAGAGAGGATGTTACATAGAGAGTACACCAATAGTCATCAAAGTGTTAAAGATATTTCCAATTGTTCTCATTGAATCATGAGATCAGTTGAAATAAAATCCAACAAAATTGAAATATACTATATTTTGAAACTGATATCCCACTCTATTTAAAAAAAAAATGAGAATAGAAGCTAACCGATTAGCTTAGCTTTTTTTCTAAGTAGGCACCTGCCATAAACCTTTATGAATTTTAGCGGAATTTTTGAATGCATGCATCTTTGTGAATAAATATACAGAAGTTTGATTGATGAGACCAAGACTCACTTCTCCGTTTGAAACATTTTAAGGGAAACATGCTGCAGCTGAAGGTAGGCTCGAAAAAAGTTTTTTTTTTTGTCTAACATTGGAAATATTCTTTATTATTGGATATTTTTCAAATAAAATACTGCGATAACTGACAAAATGGAATACATAATATATAAATGAATGAATATATATATTTTTCATCGTATCTTCTTCATGGCAATAAATAAATTCTATTCAATTCAAATAGATGTGTAGGTCAATTGCTTTGAATAGTGCAGTTATATAGTTGCATTGAATAAACGGCCGATTTACCATCATACAAATCATACATTACATTTCATTCATTAAGGATCAACTAATACATGAACAATGTGGGATCAATGCATGAACAATGTATGTAACGTAGCTGAACATTCTGATCAATACTAGGCCTACTTACTTGTGTTTCAGATAGGTGAAGAGCATTGGCAAGCTCTACCCTTTCCGGGGTGGAAAGGTAGCGCTGCGCCTCGAATCTTTTCTCAAGTCCTGTCAGCTGATGGTCGGAAAACACAGTTCTGGCTTTTCTTCGCCGACAGTGTTTGCTGCCGTAGTCAGCCGATGTGCCACTAAACAGCGATCCAAAAGGCAAACCTGCAACACATTAATTACGATAGTAATTTGCAATAATTGTATGCTACACCTATCAATCGAGAGGTGATGCTATGGACTATATGGACTATGGACTCAATTCCATTTGAATCACAATCATAATGACAATCTTTTTTTTTTCTTTTTGTAGGATGAAAGAATCGCTCAAATTTTGAGCAGAGTCTACTACAGTATATCTATCTATTCGTATAAATATTAGAGCCAATCCCCACTTACTGATTCACTCACTCACTCATTGATCACCGTTTTTCGAGAACCACGCAGCCAAAAAAGGTTTCAATTTGGTAAATTTCAGTTTAAGCCCTAGATGCGTGTCCAGAAAGAGTTTCAAAATTGTTCCACAACGCCCATAATTAACGTTTTCATTTTTAAATTGACCTGTTAAGTGAAATTTAAGCCGGGGTAAGCTTATGCAATATCGTTTGATTTCCAATTGAATTTGTTTTGATAATCTATTTATTTAAAAAAAAATTTCCATTAATTGATATTGGAAATGTAGTTTTTAAATAACTTATTATTTATGGTTTCTGAATCCATATTCCCCAGGCAAATATTATGAGTTTTAGCACAACACTGCTCTTTTCCAAAGTGTCATCTAGAGACTAAAACCGAACATCAAACTACATAACATAAGTAGAGCTTACGATTAAAGAAGTTCATAATCGCTCTCTAATTTTTCACCAAAGCAAGTACTACATGACAACAGTACTACAGTACTACAGTACTACAGTACTACAGTACTAACAGTACTACATGCAGTTTTCTGGAACGTGGACCGTTTTAATATTTTATTTTCCCGTACATTTATTTTGCATCATGAAATAACGTAGTTACATTATAGGATACTCAGGTATGATTAGAAAAATCATGTCTTTGGTAAAAAGTATATCATTTCATTATCAACAACAACAATAACAACAACATATTATTAACATCGAATCCACTCACCAGGTGTTGTGAAGAGGAATGGATCCGTCTTGTGGAGATATGAAGCGGGATATGTGAGATAGGCGGCAGCCATTGCTGGAGGTAGAAGAGGATACACCTCAGTGGCTCTAGTCGCTGCTAACCTATTCATTCCATTGCTGATCTGTAAGGGGAAACAATTTTCTTTTCTGGAGACATCTCAAATGCAAGTATAACACTCATTAAAAATGCAATAAGTAAGAATAAATTAAATGAACGTTCGATTAAGGACAAAGAACAAGTTGAAGTTATGACTATTGTTTAAATAAGCTTGATTTATTTCTAATCTAATTATTATCAGCGCAGATTCGAGCTCAATAGGAATCTTAGGAGTTTAATAATAAATGAGTAATAATATAGGAATCTGAATAGGAGTTGACAGTCAGTTGAAGTTCATAAGCAGTCAATTGCTTAGTATTGTAATACTATAGGAATAAAGTAATATAAATCAATCAATCGATAGTAACGTAGTAATCTAAGTCATAAGTAGTGATAATATAGGAATCTCAATAGGAGTAATAATATAGGAATCTAGGAGTTCAATAACATAAGAGTAATAATATAGAAATCTAGGAGTTCAATAATATAAGAATCTCAATAGGAGTTGACAGTCAGTTGAAGTTCATTCAACAGTCAAATGCTTCTCAATAATAAATATGATCATAACGACCGTCTTTATTGAAAAATGGTTTATTGGCGTTCTCAATGTGGGATAGATCCCTCCCAGAAACTAGGAATGAGAATTTAATGGAATCAGATTTCTAATTTAATCTGAATTTCAAAAAGAATTTCTCAATAATAATTAGAGAATACATATTTTGTAACATGGCTGAAGCGGCGAGATGGAACTACCTGTAAGGGTCTCCCCACCAATAGAAGCCATACGCATATACTATAATTGATTTTATTTACACAGTTTCCGCTCTTCAGATAAAAACCTGATCTGAACTCTTTCTTACTCAAACAATTTTTGCGGAGAGTTTAGAGTCTAAACAGATTAATCAATTGTTATCCTCCACAGTAAGATTATTGATCGTAATCAATAAATGTTACTTGGTCCTATGTTTCAATGAACAAAGAGGTTTCAAACCTATTCTAAATAAGACTGATTAATTAGTCTATGGTGTCCTTCCAAGAATATATAATTTCAATAACAAACCTAGATTGGGATTGAGAGTTTTCCAAGAAGCAAAAAATGAAGAATAAAAAATGGCTCAGAAGCTTTTTGTCGCCATTCTTTAAGAATTGAATTTTATGTATCTTTCTATTTTCTCTTGTAGAGCACACATTTCTCAGACACAGTCATTGCATCAAGAGAAGCCCAGTGGCGGATTAATGAATTTTTATGGGAGGGGGCGACATACCCTAAAAATACCCGTTGGTCGCGGGGTGGGGGGGGGGGGTATGGAATAAATTTTTTTGGAAATAGCCTTTAACCGCATTTTACACCATTCTAGCACTTAAAATGTAGTAGAAATATAATTTTTTCGTGTTTAAGAACAATCAAATTTCCCCTAGCTGGAGTAGTTTATTTCTGTATATTCATGTGGAATTAGGAATACAAATTTTTTATACAATACAATATGTCTTGAACAAAAATTGCTTTGCTAGCTTAATTTTTATCAAAATTTACAGAGAAATGAACAGAGTCTAAGCAATTTATTCGTGATCGTGATGATTTTTAGACCTATATATATATATATATATATATATATATATATATATATATATTTAAATTAATCTCAACATTCTTTCATGTTTCATAATACCAGTACTACAATAAATACGTATTAGGTCAAAAACAAACAGAGATGTATATGCCCCTACCTATTCTATAAAAGATTAATCTTATTCAAACTAATTTCACTTTATATAAGATTTCCTTCATTCTCTGTCATTTGTTAATTCGTCATTGAATTAAAATTATGTCAACAGTTAAAGATAAAGTAAAGGTAATATAGAAAATAAGACAAAATAAGTATTACAACATTAATTCCCGGCCGGCGGAGGCGGAGTGGTAAGACAAGTTGGAGGTATTCCGTCTGTGGCGGGATAATTAAAATTTGAACCGTGGGCATGTCACAAGTGTTACCCTTTTTAATTTTTTTAAATGTGCAAGCCCTCGGGGGGGGCGGTCGCCCCCTCCGCCCCCCCTTTAATCCGCCCTTGGAGAAGCCTGGTTTCTCTTACTGGAACAATAAGGGTCCAGATCTCCAATTGACAATAACGCAAGAACTAGATGAAATTAATGTAATATACTATGGAACATGACGTGAGGAAAATGCTGAAATGGATGAATTCATGTGTGGAATCATTTAAAATGTGGTTTTAAAAGAACTTTTTTCAAAACTTATGTACCCCTGAACGGCCTTTAAAGAAAATTTGTCGTAGTCTATGATATTATTGTCTCCATAATTTGTTGACCTGACTCTTTCTTTTTTTCTCTTTACTATAAAATTCAGGATGGAATCACTTGACATCACCTCCAGTTCAAACTCCTAGTTACACCATTGGTGATGAAATCACCATACCAATTGAATCTTAACAATAATAACCAGCGCAGAAAAATGCATGGTCAATTTTTGCCCACGGTTGTAGCATGTACAGAATTCTTGGCTACATGAGAAACTGTCCCATGTTCAGAGATGGTTTCGAAGAGTCCATTGTTTGACTGATAATAAACTTTCTTTGTAGTGGCGAAGGTGATATTGTGGAAGATATCTATAGTGAATAATAAGACTAGAAGTTGTCAAAGTCACATTTATTGAAAATAGTGAGATACTAGTTTCGGTTATTACACCATTATAAATTAAAATTAAAGTACGGAGTAGCTCAATGCATACAAAACACAGAATGATACTATTATAGCTGATGGTGAAAGTGCCTCCATGGCCTCCTCTGTTAGAGGAGGCCATGGTGCCTCTCATAGACTGACCTTCATTGAAGGTCTGTGAAGGCCCTAATAAGTAACGCCCACTGGTGGGAGTAGCAACAAGGAACCAAAAAGGAATCAAAATCAGGAACCAAAAGTAACAAACAAGACCAATTCACAAGAAAGCTTGAATTAAACAATTGAAAAGTTAAAATAAAATAAAAAAATTAAAAATTAAGTTAAATGAAATGCTGTCAAGGTTAACCGAGAAAAACAAGAACGTACCGTTATTAAAAAGTAGGCCAGAATTATGATGAAACCAAATTAGTTGTATTGAATTGTTTGAAATAAATTAGATCATTTAAACTAGGATTGGAATCGTTTTTTACCAACCTAGTTATCTCCAAAGTTTCTAAAATGTTCAGTTGTCTGCCTTTGCCAATCAAGGCTGAATAAAATGTTAAAATTTCTGCATTTGATTAGCAAAGACAGACAACTGAACATTTTAAAAGCTTTGGAAATAACTAGATTGGTAAAAAACGATTCCAATACTAGTTTTAATGATCAAATTTATTTCAAACAATTCAATACAACTTACTTGGTTTCATCATAATTCTGGCCCACTCTTAACGGTACCGTACTTTCTTGTTATTCTCGGTTGACCTTGACTGCATTTCATTAAGATTTATGTTTTATTTATTTTTTCAATTGTTCAATTCCATAGTTTTCATTTTTTTATTTTATTTTTTATAATTGTTTAATTCTCGCCTACTTGTGCATTGTTCTTGTCTATTATTTTTTGGTTCTTGATTTTGACACTGATCATTCCTTGTTGCTCCTTTCACCAGTGTGCGTGACTTTTTAGGGTCTTCAGCCAATCACAGACCTTCAAAGAAGGGCAGCCTATGAGAGGCACTCTTATTTTCAGCTAATAGTATAATTCTGTGTTTAGTTAAATATATCAAGCTAATCTGTACTTTAGTTTTAGTTTGTTTGAGATTGATAATGGTGTAACAACCGAAACTAGTTTCTCATGGTTTTCAATAAATGTGTTTGTGACAAATGCAATTCATGTAAATAAACTCCATATCATCTTTAAATATAATAAAGAATATTACGATACAAATGGAATGAATGTTGTGGCCTGTGATGTATCTTTTATTCATAATATTGTTACGGGTTCTAAATGCTAAAATAAAGCTGGCAACACTAAAGTTCACACTTGCACTTTATTTACACAAATAAGTCTATTCACACAAATTAATTACAAGTTCAATTAATGAAATAAAAACAGATCATCAAATGACAAGCTAATACTTATTTTCAGTAATTATTTACAAGAATTGATAAATAAGTAATTACAGGCTAATCAATAATAAAGAAAACAAGAGTCCAATAAACTGTACAAATGAATAATTAATTAGGCTGATCAATAATTAAAGGAACAAGAGTCCAATAAACTGTACAATAATGCAGAAAGAAATTATAAAAAGAGCAACTAATCACTTACAAAAACACAGTCCAATTCGTTATCTGACAGTCCCAAATAATATCACTTAACACAACGTCTTTAAACTATTAGTAAGCTGCATAAACAGTAAACACTTGACTCTGCACTTGACACTGTCTAAAGACAATAAAGCACTGTTTACTCCACTGGCACGAGATCTGTAATACAATCTGTCACGCACGCTGGTTTGTAGAAAAACTGATCCCCTGGTTCACGTGGACTTCCTTTATATAGCTGTTACAGTTGTATGCAGTTGTACAATTCCAAGAATTGGAGCTCACTAGACGCATCGAGAATCTTCAAGATACATGATCTCGGTCGTTCCAGAATTCTGAAGAAGTCTCTAGAAATCAATTGAGTGAGAGAGTTGCAGACTTGGAGAATAAGAGTGACAAAGACATCTAATGAGTGAGAATTAGAAGATTGGATGAAGATGTCGAAGTCACGTCCAACCATGAAAACAATAGAGTGATATAAATAGAACGAGTGCATGATTAACTGCTTGTTTGCTCTCGTAACAATATTTATATTATTTTTGTTATATCCAAAACTAAGAAGTAATAATTTTACCACAGCTCAGCTCCAGTTGAAAAATTCTGTTATTACTGTCATGATTAAATGAAAAATTATTCACAGAAACATCTGACACAGGAATTTGTAACTCTTGTCCATTTATTCCAAGAAAGCGAGAAACCAGAATATAATTTTCGTGGAAAGCTTGTTACAAATGAACAAACTATAATAATCAGATTCTAGAGTGGCATTGTAATATTTGAAGCACCGTCCGCTACTGATATTCACTTTCGGGGAAGCTACCACAAAAAGTCTACTGAGAAGACCAATCAAGAATTTTAAAAATTACGTCTTTCTCAACTCTATCGATGGAGTTTGGCACCCGAATGTACAATTTTTTTCCACTGGAGGTAGATTCCCACAAGAAATATTCCTTGGGACTAGTCAGTCTAGTCTTCATGAGAGATCGTTGTTGAGCTCATTCAAACATCCATCAGTTTGAAATTAATACTGTATAGATTTCAAATTTTGAGCTACTTCCAGTTTCAACAAGATTTAACAAAATGCTATTGGTAACAAAATTCAGTGGAGGCGAGAACTTGAAGTTTAAGTCCCTTTATGATTTATTTTCATCTCCCGTTCTCTCTCTTTCTCTCTCTCTCGAAACGCTCTCTGAGGATCATTATTATATCAGCAGTATTGCTTAATTACCAAGAGGAATGAATGCCAATAATAAAGGAACTAAACAATTTTTACATGTTGAATCATGTCCTTTCAAAAATCTAAACTTTTGTTTCAATAGGTGAGAAAAATACGGTAGATCAAAACAATTATTCAATAGCCAAATCCAATAAACTCAGTAGAAAAAACATATCACCTATCCATGACCCGTAAGGGTCTCCCCACCACGAAAAGCCATACGAATTTACTTTACTTTACCTATCCATGAAGTTCCTTCCATTGGAAAACTGACTTTTCATTCTCCTTGAAATATATTGCTAGTTAGACGGTTGTAATTGAGAAATATTCAACTGCTGATAAATTATCCTAAAAGTTAATCCTGTCCAGCTTACTTCTGTTTCACTCAATATGGAAAATATTTTGTAGTTCGGAATTCATTATTGAAAAAATCAACACTCTATTGATGAATTATCCTGAAAGTTTAAGGTCTAAACACTATCCAGCCTACTTCTTTTTTACTTGAAAGGAATGAATGACAATGCAGACAATTTTCTCATCTAAAATCATGTTCTTATGAAAATAAAGAACTTTCAATAGGTGAAACGAAGTATGCCAGAGCGAAACAATCACTCAATATAAATAGATAAATTCAATGAATACAGTAAAAAATACAATGTGTATCTACTGAATATGTCATATCAGCCTTTTTACTTCCATTGAAAAACTGAGATTCCACTCTCCCTGAAGTACATTGCTGGTTGTATTAAAAAAATATTTAACTTCTGATGGATAAATTATTATCCCAAAAGATAAAACTTTCTAGCCTACTTTTTTTTCACTGATTAGAGAAAGTATTTTCTAGTTCGGAATTCATCCTTCAATCCTTTTTGAAACAGGCATAAAATAATATTTCTAAACCGGTATCTCTAAATATTGTACGGTCATGTAGTAATCCTTTACAAAAACTAGGTCTGATATTCATTTAATTTATTTATATATTTGCACCCAATAACTACTGCCCTTCTTTATCAATTATTGCTTTCGATGTTTCTTGGTCTTATGTTAATTATTAGACTATTTTAATTATTGTTTGGTCCTTAATTGCTTACTAGTCTATATTGTCTCATCAGCTTATTCCCTAGTTTCCATAGATTAATTAATTAAAATATGAAATTCATTGTTTCTTCCTCAACCGTTATTATTTTCTTTTTTCTGTTCCATTTTCTTAATCCTATCTAAGCTTTCATTGATATGTATTTGTTTTCTAATAATTTATTACTATCTTCGTCAATAACCCTCTTTTATGAAATAATGCCCAATGCCAAATATCAATGTAGGACTTGGTACGCCGCGCACTTGTTAGTAACTTTCACTGTTCTTTTTCTGTTACTGTGAGCTTGTATTATTAATTCTCTTATTGAAATATTGTGTAAATGGTGTACTTTTTATTGTTTCTATGTACTACAAAAACAATTGTGTTCATTTTATCTTCTTCTAACATTCTTGAGGATTAAACGATTCGACTTATTCGAGGTATCACTCAAAACTTGATATTTCTAAACAGCTATCACTCAAAATTGATATTTCTAAAAAGGTATCACTCAAAACTTACCTGAACAGAAGGTGGCAATGCATGACCGGGTTTGGGACGAAAAAGAATGTCTTCGATGAGGAAAGAAGTTCTCTGCCCAGCTGAGGTATTCCGTTGTAGGTCGGATGGTTTCTCCATAGATTATAAAGTCCGTACACAAATAATTCAACAACAAATCCGTAGAAATTAATCCATATGATTTTGAATTAGATTGGAGTATGTTAGTTAAATAGTTCTGGAAAGTTTATTGGATGATCGGTGCAGTCCAAACACAAAGGGTTTATCAACAAAATGCTTAAAAATTTTTACATATGATTTTGAATTAAAATATGTTTGTAGATAAATTTGAAAAGTTCGAAATCGGGCGTTTAATTGGCCGAATTTGAGTTACATTAAAGTACGTTTGCTAAATAATTTTGGAAGGTTTATTAGGTGATTAATTGATAGTAATTGCCTTTATTAAGGGCGAAGTTGGGGCTTATCGTCCTCTTTTACACTCAACCCTAAATCGGTGATCGGTGAGAAATCGCGCGTTTAGTTGGCCGGTAGCAGAAGTACAATAAGGAAGCGGTCCGTTCGAGAAGGGGCAAGCGCTCGTTAGTAATTAGTGAGTGTGAGCGGCGTATCGCGCCTGTGTGAAACGTGTCGTGAGGAACGCTGGAAAACATCTGTTCGTCCTCCGCAGTCCGCAGGCGAGACAACAGTAGTTGTCGGTGGTAGGTTAATGAGCGATTTCTGCCCTGACTGCCATGTTAAGGGATCAACGCGGATGCGGCCTCCCTATTGGTCGATCGATCCTCGAGCAAAGGGCGTCCTGAAAGCCCATTGGCTTCTCTTAACAGGCGTTTAGTTCCCTTGGCAACCGCCATCGTGCTAAGGATTCAACCGTGGGGTAATATGGAAATCACGGGCCGGATTTCGCTCGTCTGATTCACAAGACGTCTTATCCACTCGCTCAAACCATTTTCCCTGCGCTATAGCTGGGAAATCTGTTTATTCCCGGTAAAACGTCAATGCACTAAAAGCTAGATGAATTGGCAAATTGAGTTTTTCATTTTGTTTTTACACAATATATTACAATAATTCTATATTATAATTCTAATATTATAAATCCATATTACAATAATAGTTTACACAAATGTAATTCTTATTTTGAACAATATGAATGATAGATATTTCTAAAATAATTCATCTCAAATACTAAAATCATTATTGTATGAATTTTTTCACAATAAATAAATGAATAAATCAATTTATTTGTATGGTTTGAAAAGATTATGCCATGAGGTGCAATGCATTGCCCACGTTGAAAGTTATTGAAAGTTTCAATATTTATTTTGCACATAAATTTATTTGTTAGTTTGAAAAGATTATATAATAGAAACATAGTAGTAGTTAGAGTTATTTGAAATTTTTACTAATTTTAAATTATTATAAATCCCATGTTAACCAAGCTCACATATCATTATCGTTGCGATTTATTGCGAAATCACATTAGTTTCCAAATAACAAGTTTCCGAATGAAAACCTATGTTTTTCCTTTCAAACCCTGAAGTGAATATCGTAGTCGATATTCGATATTTTGTTTCTCACACAATTACATGTTTTTTTAAAAATATAATATCAATTTATGTATGACATTTTCCAGCAATAAATGAATGTTTCTTCATTCTGGCTGAGGAGTCTTTCTTCCGCTGTAGCTGTGTTTCTCTTTGCACAGTCTGAAACATCAGGCCTTTTATCACTTAATACCAAAATAATGAAGTTTTAAATTATATTATCCTCAGCACATCAACACAATGCAATTTTTCAAATTATATTAAGTCTTAACACATCAACACACAGATTTTATAGAGGATCTTATAAAAGAGAATCTCGATAAATATTCTCTAAGTTATTCTTATTATTTTATTACTATAGAAAGATTTTTGGATAATTTCGATTAATAAATATTGAATTTATTAACTGCGTGATGAGTGAACTTCTATTTCCAGATCACATAATCATAGTCAATTGTCTTAATATCCTCTTGGCTTTTGCACTTCAGTGAAACATTTCAGCTTAGTTTTTCTTCTTAAGCAGAAATTTAAGATTTGTTTTAGGCTATCTGCCTTCTGTTTTTTATTATGCTTAAGTGGAGAGAAAATTGAACTTTTTCTTAGAAATTTACAGTGGTCCAAAATTTCTCTTAGATTGAAAATCTGTTCCTCATAAGATCTATTTGTCCTGAAACCTCCCTTATATCCATCAAGCTGATACAGTTTAGAAAGATTTCTCTACAATTATTTTGATCAGTTTAAGAGTCTTTTTCTTAATAATTGATTGAATGAATTGATGGATTCCTGTCTCTTTCAAATCATCTGGCATTTCTTTTCAGTCCAAATTCCTTTTAATATTTAATATGACTCTACTGCATTTTTGGATGTACTCTTCATTGCTGCAATTTCAGTGTTAGGCTTGCCGCTTGCAGTGTTAAGTACACAATTCTCAAACAAACCAGCTAGTTTTTTAACTTTTTTTAAATCTGGAGAAGTATACTTTTGTGAATCATTATCGTTATTCACCTCAAGAATAAAACTTTAACTAGGCGTATCTCAGAATTTGATTTATCTGTGAAATCATTGGGCTCAAACTCTGTAAATGGGTTCGGAACCCACCTAAAACTGTAGGTCCAACTCATCAATCACCATCATCCAACTCATTACTCACGCACAGGTCTCAGACCTATGTGGGCTTCATCCTCAAAAAAAAAAAATGGGTAATATTTTGGAAAATAAATGAGTTTTATCAGTTTTTTTTAGGATGAAGTCCACATAGGGCTGAGATTGCGCATGGGTAATCGGATGATGGTGATTGATGAGTTGGACCTACAGTTTTAGGTGGATTTTGAACCACGGGGATGTGATTTCACAGCAGAGAACAGACTTTTTTGCTGACCAATCAAATCGGTCACCCTTACAAAGAGAGCCAAGATATCTGATAAACTATCACTTTCCTAAATTTGAATGATAGCTAATAATTCAAGCACTATTTGTTTTAAATCAATCCTTCCTCAAATCTATATGAAAGAGCGTAACAGACCATCGGTAACCGGAATCAACTCTTTATTGAAACGTTTTGCGTGATAATCCATTCAAGATATTATGATAAATTGATTGATAATAGTGAGATTTTAAGTAGTTATTTTCAAATAGCTCAACAATCTCAATTTCTACATTATTTTAGTTCAGTGAGAGACAAAATCCATCTAGAGATATAATTCCCACTGATTTTCTCTTCATGTCACTCAACAGGACCAATCATGGCAACCGCAGTGTTCTAATCATTTGGGGCGTTATCACTGATAAGGCTCTGACTGACTGCTACTATTGCGGTCACATGTTTTATTCTCTTTCAGCAATAGCGAATAACACTCACTAAAAACACCAATAATTTCATTGTTTGAAATTACTGAGGATTTCCACTATGAAGATTTTTTTACTAAATCACTATGCGTGTCAAAATAAATCAGCATCGATTATGGAGGAGGAGATAATTTAATCAGGAGATAATATTTATATCCTTTAATGGTCGCAAATTATACACTACGCTATATGCAGGCACATAGAAAGGAAGGATTTTCTTTCGGGTGGGACTGATACCGGGTTACCCTATATAGTTTTTTGTGCGGGGGGGGGGGGGGGTTAGATTAGATCATCTATCTTTATTCATGAAAATTTAAAAATTTTGCATAAAGTAGTTGAAACAAAATTCTCAACATCACATAGATATTATAGTAAATTCAGATAATGCTATTTTTATAGTGCAAGATATTATGTACAATGATCTCATTTGTATGATCTTTATGAGATTAACTTTGGTAATGACAATCTAAGTGATGCTATCACATGACATGGCGAAGTTTTGACAGAATTCGTCCATTCTTGACAGGGTGGAAGAGTCAGAAGGCATGAAATAACCAAATATCCCTCAAAATTTCCGTGGGTGGGGCTGAATCCCCTTAAGCACCCCTGGCTATGTGCCTGACTATATGTTACCTACAACTACAGTACAACTAGTAAATGTAGTACAACTACAACTAGTATTTGCTACACTACACACAACCTTATACTATAATTTATTATGTAACCGTTTTGAACTTCTCTCACTGATGCTCAATATTGCGAATGATTTACGTGGAGAACGAGAGTAATGCTGAAATACCTCAACCTTGCAAACAAATGAAATTTGAATAAGTATGAGAACTTGGTTCAAAGACTGACTGTGAATAGGTCTTTGTGTGAAGTGAGTAGCGGATATGAAGAGGCTAAAGGGGCGACAAAAGATGAGCTTATTGCAGAACGACAATAGCTTATGTGTGGGTGTGTTATTGAGAGAGGGGTTATCGCAGGCCGTGGAGAGTGACTGGAAAGGGAGCAGCGCCACAAAATAGCTGCCTTTATGCCAGCTTTATTACATAAAAGATGTCTTCATTAGAAGGATGAAAGAAAACGGCGCCAAAATGATTGAATTTTCCGTACGACAGTCGCAGCTAGGGGGAGCAGGGGCAGGGGCAGCATATCGAGTTATCCCAAGATATTACCGTGCTTACTCCTCGCTCTAATTGGATTTGGCTGTGTTTTGGTGCGCGCTCGATTCTCGTCTATTCAGCGCCAATTAATTGACTATGCCCCCCCCTTTGACCCCCCCACGCGACACGACTCGAAAATTGAATGATTAGGCATTCCAGTCCGCAGACAGTTTCCAGTAATGCACTCCCCTTCTTCACGCATATTCATCTTACTTCCGTCTTCTTCTCCTTGCACTTCCTTCTCTATTCCATTCATTTACTCTCTTACCTCTCCTTCATCTACCTATCAAAACCAAACTCCCCGTATTAATATACAAAACGCTCCCTTCGCTCCCCCCCCCTCCCACCACACCCGATCGTCACAACTGACGCAGACAAATCTCGTTTCCTTGTTGACTTTCATTCTGGTTTGAAATTGACTTTACCAACGGAAAGTGGCTAGGAAATTTCCAGTTTTAGATATCATCCGTATCACTGTAGACGAATCATTGATGTTATGAAATCCGCAAAATATCAAGTGCGAACTGATTGGATTAAAAAATTAATTAAATTGGAAAAGAAATTCAAAGGAAATTAGGCATCTAAATAAGTCGGAGAATACAATGAACAGAGAGTAGACAAAAAATTGAAAGGGAGAAAACAAATTAATCTACAAGAACTTTTAGAAATTCTGCCTTTGAAAATTCTTCTTGAACACTTGCTGAATACTGTGCGGCGGTGCAAGTTTTCTGAAAGCCTTTTTGCTAAATTCTCTGTTATTTGCGTCGAGTAAGGCAAAACTGATTGAAACAGTTCTTAAAACTTTAAACGGAGGTCTATTGTTTGAAGCATCCTCAGCATCCTTTCTTGGTGAACAATTTTGTGATTCTTACTTCTTTCTTATAAAATCAGCATCTCATGGAAACCGAGTGATTATTATTATTCTCTACAGGATATTTATATAAATTTATTGGTTGTAGCCTATACGATACTGCAGACTCTCATATGGTCATGAAGATATTTGTTATATATTTTGTACAGTAAAGTAAAATATTGGTACGCCAATTTAAGTAAGGAATTTACAGTCTGCACTTTTTACGCTATAGAATAGCCCACTAAATTAGGCATAACTATCCATAATTTCAAATCCGTGGCGAATATAGATTACATTTTTGGGGAGGATGGCAAGACCAGTAATATCAAGTTTGGTATTCCTTGCTTTAGTTTAGTTTATAGTAGATAATTTGATGAATTCAAGGAATAAATGACAGCAGATCCATGGAATATTGTTATTTTGAAAGGGCTCAGCCAAATTGGGTATTTGATAACAAAATTTGTTTTAGTTGAAAGTTTGATTTATTTACGTTATCTTTATTAAATAAATTACATTACTCATTTATTGATCTCTAATAGTCACGGAGAAATTTGTCAGAATTGGCATAATAGTTGCACCTTCGTATGTAGTCCAGTGAAATAATCTACTGATAAGTGAAAGTATCGATAGTCGACAGTCGGTCGATATCTGTCCTAGCCCAAAGCTAAACCCAACCTATCGACTATCGAATCTCTCAGTCAATTATTTCACTTAATACATCATCTTCGAAAATAAAAAGCTTGGATACGTCAATTTAGGTGAAGAGAACCACTCAGGTCTACATTAATCTATTATAGTTCAAAAAGTTGGAAAAGCTGATGAATATGGAAGTGCCTCCACACTTCTTCTCTTTTGCGCGCTCTCCTTCTATTTACCCTGCCACGAATAACCGCAAATGTCAGGGGTAAATTGGCCTTTTTAAACGACCATTAGTCGGCCGCACAGCTCTCAATTTTCGAGCCTTATTCCTTCCTTGATGGATGACATTTCACAATACACAGCTAGTGATTGCGGACACATGCATCTGTGGAAATTGGTTCTCAGCTAAGACAATAAATTATGAAACTCATATTCTCTGTTAAAATTTATCATAATTAAAATGAAATAATTTCTTATCGGGTCAAGTTGATACTATTTAGTCTTCTTTGCCACATAATTATAATGTTTGAGTCCAAAAGTAAAACAATATTATTCGTTTCACATTATTTTATCAAACGTGGTTGGGATATTATTCCAACAAACTTGATTCTAATGTGATTGCCATATTATTCCAACAAATGAGATGTCTAGATTGAGTCGGCATCAGCTAAAGGGTAGAGGTAGGCTAACCTATTACAGTCTAAGGCCCTTATTATACACAGCCACTTCAGTCGCGGTCGCAAGCCATAATTAAGGATAAATTACACCAGCCGGGTGAATTTGATATAAAAACAGCTGATGATTCTAAAAATATTAATAACTTCTTGAGCCAATAACTTCAATACCACATTGTAGAGCTCGGTCAGACGCTCAGCTGATGTAATTTAGCCCAAATTGTGGCTCGCGACCGCAGCTGAAGTGCCTCTGTATAATGAAAGGGCCTAAGTAATAAGATGGGAGCAAATATTTTCATAGTATCCTGTAAGAGATGGAAAAGTTCATATTGAAAAAAGTAGGCAATATTTACTTAAAACATTAACTCCATGCCTTTCATATTTATAACATTCATTTATGATAGAAATAGTCTCTTTGGACATCTCAAAATACAACACTTCATCTGTAATCTGTGAGGATTTCCCAAAACGTTTTGACTCCAGTGTTTCACGAATGTTTTTCGAAAACGAAACTCAGGAGCATAATAATAGACGTTAGGGAATGTAGGGGTTGTAAATACTGAACATGAAAATAAGCCGTTAGAATTTTTATTTCTACTTCAAATTAGTTTCATATAAATCCAGGCTCTGTCAATTAATCTTTAATCTGTTTATTCAGTCGCGGTGCTGTAGTCGTTTCAGGCGTTGCCTTAGATAAGACTCTGACTGACTGCTCCTCCTGCGATCACAGGTTCGATTCTCGTTCAGCCTTAAATTTTTTGTAATCAATAACCTCATTGCCTCAAGTCACAAGCTCATATGTGAGCATCATCACCGAAAAAAATAAATTAAAATTCATCTCTATAGATTCGAAAACTGAATTTTCGCCAGATATGCTGAAAAAGTATAATATTACAAGATATTTCGATAGCCTCTGAACGAATATTCCATTCAATTAAAGAATATTATTCATCCAGACGATTCTCATGAATTTTCTAGTTATAGACCTACCGTGGAAGTTTCAATTAGTTTACTTAAATTCACTATTCTTGTGTATCATCTATTTTTACACTTCAACACAATTCATACTCTTATTAAAATACAACAGAGCTACATAATGAATTCCAGTAACGACTTGTTATAGGATTTATTATCACTTACCCGGTGGTTCGGAACCCACCTAGAATAGTTGTTCCACTATGTTCCCCATAACAGCGCTCAAACGGTGAGTTGGAACTATCCGAGAGGGTCTCTCCACCAATAAAAGCCACATGTTTATTAAAACAGGTTTATTCCAGCTAGCTCCGATATTCAATTATTCAATAAAATAATAATTCTTAACAATGATTCTCATGAACTGTCAAATTATAATGGAAATTCAGAAATTTCCACAGTATTGTTATAAATGCAAGAAAACAATAGTCTATTGTTTTGTAACAAGACTGCCATTCTCATTGACAGAACGTGCTTCAGAGATTGTAAATTGACTCTTGTTTCTTCACTCTCCTTGAATGTCTCTCTCACTCGTATTTGTTAGATTTAGTTCTACTGTTGAGAACTTGCCAGAATGTTCTAGATTGTGCTACCGGCTTCCAGAGTTTCTTGAAATTCTTCCAAACACTTTATAAGTAAAAGTCCATGAAAAAAGGAGTCAGTTGTCATTTGCTCTTCACAAAATTCATATCTAGTTCCAGTTTAGTGAAAATGAATATTATCCAGTGCCAGTTGATTGACAGTGTATATTATCCAGTGCCAGTTGATTGACAGTGTATATTATCCAGTGCCAGTTGATTGACAGTGTATATTATCCAGTGCCAGTTGATTGACAGTGTATATTATCCAGTGCCAGTTGATTGACAGTGTATATTATCCAGTGCCAGTTGATTGACAGTGTATATTATCCAGTGCCAGTTGATTGACAGTGTATATTATCCAGTGCCAGTTGATTGACAGTGTATATTATCCAGTGCCAGTTGATTGACAGTGTATATTATCCAGTGCCAGTTGATTGACAGTGTATATTATCCAGTGTCAGTTTATTGACAGAGTATAGACATTGTGTTCACACATATCAAGTGCTCGTGATCAGCTTATGTGGTACATTCTTCGACAATATTTGGTGCTATTATTGGGATTATCAAATACCGTAACAGAATGTGCTTCGTATTTCTTAAGTGTTCCATTTATTGATTATTTGACTGTTTTTAGACATTTCTTTTTTTTTCATTGAACGGTTAATAGGATAGTTTTCTATTTAATTATATTCATCGTTAGTATTAATTTTTGTACGGAGATATCAAAAAATCATTATTAGCTGAACGTTATTGATCTGTTTTTCTTATTGGTTTTTCTGGTGATTGGTGCGCGTTGTAAAAGTAATTTGTGTGAATAAATTGCGAGTGTTAATTTCAAGTGTTGTCAGCATTATTTTAGTGATAGAACCCGTGACAGTATCATAGCGAATTGATTCAAAATATCTCAAGTTGAGATGAGTTGCGTGCGGGTATGGTGACTGGAAGAGCGACTCAATGTGAAATTGGATGGTGATGTGACGATTTGCGAGCCAAGTGGTCTTAATGGCAATTACTACGCTGTTGACATTTACTCGTTGAAGGGAGTGCTCTGCTTTGTTCAACGAGCCGTGTAACGGCCCTCCTGAGGTATACAACGAACCAATAACTCGTAATGGATGCTACAGCTACTCACGGTTACCTAAGTAGCACCTCTCTTTTCATAGGAGAGGCCACAATCAAAAACCATTAAACTACAAGAAATATCAATAGCTCTTACCACTTTGGATAACTCTTTTTAGTATCCTCACTCATACCAGATAATTATCAAAGTGGATCTGTGATGTTTTCCATGACGATATCTTCAGTATCACCAGTTTTAGTGAGTGAAAATCGTATAAAATAAATAGAAATTTAATACAATGTCAGTTTTGAAGACAAATTATTAGATTGTCAAAGCGGATCTTACAATTCATTTAAATGAAAATCTCCGAAGTCATGTCGGCTCTGGTAGCGAAGTAAGCTGAAGCGCTTATCTGTGATTAGATAAGACTCTGACTGGCTTCGTTTCCTGCAGCCTTGAGTTTGACTCTCATTCAGCCATAAATATTTATCATCATTAAAACACTCACCACATTACCCGAGCACAAGCCTCCTATTCGAGCTAACTACATGGATCAACAAATATTACGTTTAAATAAGTAGTCAGTTGATTTATTTCGAAATCATGTTCATTTTTGCTCTATTTATTAATTTTTTTTTCTTAATTGCTGATGATGCCCACATAAGTCTGAAACTTGCGCGTGGGTAATGAGGTGAATTATAACACATATATGCCAGATGGAGGAGCGGGATTTGAACCCGCGACCGCTGAAGCGACAGTAAGCTGAAGTTGCGATGCCTCAACCAACTGCACTAAGCGCCTCGCCTTAGCGGGCTTTGCTTTTTTAGAAGTGAATAAATTTCATTATTCATTACTCAATTGGAATTGGTTGATTTTATTCATTTACGATGAAATGCAGTACGATTTTAGACAAGAATATTATTCATTGCTAAGTAGTACAACATAAAACTAATGCTCACATTTATTTTTAAAATTTAGCGTAATAAGTTGCCATAGCTGAACTCAAAATTCAGTTATGTGAAATCGTTCTCATAAGTTTCTTTGTATAGTCAGGGGAGACATTTGTTGACGAGCGGCTTATGCATAAGTGTTGGCTCTTGTCACTATAATGTCTCCATTATCTAGTCGTGTTAAGGCTTCTGTGAGGTTGAGCTGCATGTTTGAGACTCGATGTTCAAGTCATCCAACTTGGATAATAATGATTGGGCTAGTTGAACTCCATTGAAAATTAATTTCCGATACTATTCTACTCATAGGATATGGTATGCAATCAATTACTGATGAATTCAGTAAGGAAACCGTTAAATTGATAATTATTATGCAGTGCGTAGCAATGGAGTGATGTACTCATTGGCAATTGGAAATTAGTCTTTGATAAATTGTCGAAAATCGTTTGAAGAGAACCAATCAAGAGAGCAGGGATGATAAAGAGAGCAGGGAGAGGGTAATCAATCTAATTAGCTTCCCTCGATTGAGAATCAAGGCTGCATTATTCGTAGCTTAGGGGCAGTTTCCAGCAAATATTGGTGCTGCCTATCTGAATTCTGCTTATGTTTCTCATGGAACCCCAGTTTCTGGCGAAAGCTAATGGATAGAATCAATCACTCACTCTGAATATCACTAATCCACTTTCATTTCCCAGAAATTTGAAAACATTATCTGATGCTTCGTTGAAAACTGGTTATTTTAAATGGAGTTTATAAGATTATCTATGTAGTAGGCACGTGCATGACCTTCCAAATAACCTGAACTCATATTCGTAGATTATTGGTTTAAGTAGAAAAGAGTCCTAACTTCACCTTAATAAAGGCAATAAATCAATTTATGAATCGGTATAGTTCTGGGAAATAAGGAAAGTTATTTCGATATTTACAGTGAAGATATTGTTCGGTCAGAATATGTGGCTCAAAGTTGAAGTTTATTTGGCAGTCTATTGCTAAGAATTCGAGAATTCTTAATTCAGAACTAATTGGTCATTGCAGACTGCTTCAAAAAGAAATTTCTTGTGAGAAATTGACATAACCTATAACATTTGGATTCTTCAGCATTGAAAATTTATGAAGGGGATAGTTGTGGGCATGGGAGTCCATCTTACTTAATCTAGGGGGGGGGGGGGGCATGGGAGCCATTTTGTGTTTCCAACTGGATTCTTGTGTTTAAATTCTTGTGTAAACTTGTGTTTAAAACAAAAAACTGGATTCTAGGGGGGGTGGGGCTCGAGCCCCCCCTTGCCCATATTGATGGGCGCCCATGGTTGTGGGCGATAGAATGTTACATTTTTGCTTGATTGTATTTTTGGCATGGATAAATGAATAAATTTTTCAGAGCCACTTTTCACAATGTCATTCTCATTCAAGTCAAATAAATATGGAAAGTAAACATTTTTATGATTTGAACACTTACATTCTATAAAATTATCATGGAGAATCATGAAAAATAAAAAATTGATTGAAGGTAAATTAATTAATATTTTTCATATGAGTAGCCTATTAGAAGTTTTGAAGCATGTGAATTTAATAACAAATAGCACCTGTCGTTCCATAACACCAGATTTCTTTTGAAATTATACACAAACAGCTCAAGTGAAAATTGAACCCCAATTATTCTAGAAACGAATTCTGTATGATCGCAGTAATTGGGAGTATTAGATCTTAAAAAGTCTGAGATTTGTAGAAATCCATTGCTACGGCATGAATGGGCATATGAATAATATTATAATATGTTTGCATAAGTCAGGGCCCAAGGGAGACTTTAGTGAATGTCCGCTATTAACTGATGTCGGAGAAAGCATTTTCAAATGGGGTCTGGATATTATGGGGTCTGGATATTATGGGGTTGAATTGATGTATAGAAACAATGTTTTACAATACAGATAGGGTGATAATATTAGACCGCCTTCAATGTTTCATAGGCGGGAGCAGACAATTTGAACCTCGGCTTTTCTAAAGAGAAGTCCCTTGATTTCTTCCCATCTTCTATCTTTTTCTCTTTCTTTCCCTCTTTGTCCGTCTGTCTCTCCTCCTACTTGCTTCCCTTCTTCCCACTTTCCCTATCAACACAAAATGTTCTCTCTTCTTCCCTCTCATTCTTCATCCTCATATAATTGTTTTCTACTAGCCCTTCTAATTGTGGTATTTATCCAATTTCACTAATAACTTATAATTCTAGGGGTAATCAACTCACAGCAAAATCAAGTCTTCAATTAGAAAGTTAGTCTCTCTTCCACTAGCTCCGTTTTAGTTCGAAAAAACTGGAAGAAGCTTGATTACAAAGATGTGCCTCGGTTACCTGCTATGCGGATTTAGGCTAAATGGACAGTGTAAAGGGCCGAAATACACTACAATTGATGCTTTTGATATAGGTTTCTGTACCTAAAGCATCAATTATTGTATTGTATTCTGCCCTGTCCGCTATCCATTGAGTCTGAATCCGCGAATTGAAAACCACAGGTTTAGAAAACTCTCTCAATAGATTTATGACAGATGGACAGATAATGGAGTTGAGGAAAAGTAAGTGAGAGATGAAGTTGAATGAAGGATGAGGGCGGGGTCGGTTTAGGATGGTTTGATTTAATTTACAAATAACTTCATCTAATTACGTGAATGTAGAGAGTGCGGGCTGCTATGTTGGTATTAGCAGAGTGTAGTTGGGGAGTTTTGGAAGGTGATGGTTTGATATATTGGAAGTTGCGTTTTGGTTGATGGTGGGAAGATAGGAGGGGTGTTGGGGTTGTGGCAGGAGAGGGGGTTGTTGAACAGCGGTGGAGACGGAGCCTTGAGAACGAGCCGCTTTTCAGCTAGACGAGTTCATTAGGAGGCACTTCTTGTATCGTCGTTCGTGCCCTATCAGTGCGTGGATACGTGTGAGACCACCTTAATCAGCGGTCCCGGAGCGAGCAGCGCTGATCGATATCGCGGGTTTTCCATAGAGCTGCGTTTTGGAAGACGCCGTGAGAGAGAGAGAGCAGAGGGAGAGCCAGATCATCCACAGACTCTCCCTGCTCAGCGTCTGAATGCTCTCTCTCAAACGCTGAGAAATCAGACAGCGCCTGTTGCCCATGATGGTGCTGCAATCTGCTGGCAATCTCCACGCCATTAAATACGTTGCATCTGCTTTGATTTGATGAGGGAGAAGCTCCAGTGTCGTGGGACTAATCGCATCAATCTCAATCCTCAAACCTTGATTATTGCTCCAATTAAGGACTGTGTATTATTTTGACGTTTTGAAGGGATTGACGTTATTTTTATTCATTGAGGTTTTGCAGTTAAAAGATAATACGACATCTAGGTGAGACCGGACTCTCCAGTGTTATCTCTCTTGAAATCTATTGCTGCTTTTAAACTAGAAAAAAATTCTATTTAATTCATTCTTGTTTGTCAATCAATATATCCAGTTTTTAATATCATCTTCTCAGCCTAGAAGATAGAATGAATAAGAGGAACTTAAATGAATTGATGATTAAAAAATAAGATAAGTTTAATTTAATTTAAAAGAAAACAATATGGAAAATATAATTTATAGATCAAGTTAATAGGCATATATAAGTTAATGAGGTATGACATAAATTTGAAGATATAATATGAAGGTATAATAAGG
Organism: Conomelus anceps; assembly: GCA_948455865.1. NCBI lineage: Eukaryota > Metazoa > Arthropoda > Insecta > Hemiptera > Delphacidae > Conomelus > Conomelus anceps. The sequence goes on from OX418216.1 coordinate 28,821,252, forward strand.
TATAATAAGGTATAATATAAATTTAAAGATTAATGGAGAAAGGGCAGAAGCCAATGGTTGAAACAATTGAATCGGTCACAGGAAAATTTAATTGAATAGTTCCATCTAGTAGGTTTTATAGTATACGTGTAATCAATGAGTGTCGGAAATCAAGTATTGAACACTGCTAACTGTTGCTAAGCTTGGCTTTGTAAAGCGGTTTTTGTAAACGTTTGATATATGGAGAATGTACCTTCATCGAAACCTATATTATTGTAATGATTTATTTTTTTAATTTTTCGGATAAACCTTGAGTCTTGAGCGTGAACCAATGATTACACGGAATAACCAAGGCTGAACGAGATATGAACTCGTGACTGCAGGAGTAGCAGCCAACCAGCTGAATCAAATCAGAGACTAGCGCGTCAAACGATTGCGCTACCTACATAGTATTTTTAACATGGTATTAAGGTGAATAACGCAGCTTTCTTCTACTGAATAAACTATTAGAATTTGCGATGAGCGTCATAACGAAAACTAACAGTACCGTATTTGTGGAGGCCCCTTGAAAATAACTGTAAATTTCTAACAAAACTGAAAATTCATTAAAAAATACCAGTACTCTTTGAGTAAAGCCAACGGAAAATGCAAGTATTGATGTTTAGCGATGTTTGACGGTATCTTTTGAGTTATAGCAGATGTGTCCACGGAACTCAACAGTATTTTTCGAGTTTGTTCGAGAGTAATTATAGTTTTTGATTTGAAGGGACTATTTTCTTGAAAAATAATGGTACTTTTCGATCAAAATTGACGAAAAACGCAGGTATTGATAATATTTCTCGATTTATAACAGACAGTTTCTAATCGTAACCGATGTGTCCACGAATTGTAACGGAATATATTGAGTTTGTTCGAAAATAACGATAGTTTTCGACTGGAAAATACGATTTTTTCAAAAACAACGGTACCGTATACTTTTCAAGCAAAATCAACAAAAAAGGCTAGTTGTAACTTGCAGTTGTAGTTTTAGAATCAATGCAGTTGTGTCCACTTGAGTTAATTCAACGGTATTTATTAATTACTCCATGAATAACGGTAAAGTCTCCGGCTAAAACGACGAATTTTTCAAAACAATCTAGAACTTTACAAGCAAAATTGAAGAGAAACGCAAGTATTGAAGGAATTTCTTGATTTAAAACAGTAGTTTTTGAGTCGCAGCACATGTGTCCGCAAAATGCAACGGTATTTATCAAGTTCCTTCATTAACAACGGATGTTTCCGGCAGACTTTTCTTAAAAAATGACGTACTTATTAAACAAATGTAACGGTGTTTTCCAATTTTGTTCGAAAATAACTGTAGTTTCGAAGAATTTTTTGAAAATAATGGAAATTTCCTAGTCAAATTAACGAAAAACCGAAGTTCTAATGATACTTTTAGATTTGCAACATTTTTCTTGAAATGTTTTGTATTGTGCAGATTGATACTGAAAACTGCAATGAGTATAAATACTTTATATATATATATATATATGTTTTTTATATGTTTTAGTGTTTTTGAGAGTCTGTCAATAGAAGCAAAACCTATTGCTTTTACCTATAAACCATATATATATATATATATATATATATATATATATATATATATATATATATATAAGATACGTTCATTGACTCAATGAAACCGTTTTTAAAAAAGAACTTTATTTTCACACATACAGATGTTAACAGTTCAAGTGGCTAGAGACGACTGACTAACAAAAAAGGTGCTGGAGGTATTGCAATGGAAGTTTATAAAAATGTCTGTCAGCACTCTTATTGTTATAGTACACATAACTCCTCCACCCTTAAGATTTTTCGTCCCGAAAAACAAAAATAAATTTTGGGACACAAAATTATGCAAGTACAAAGTATTAAATAAACTAAATTCTAGGTGGTACAATATAATTAATTGGAACCTGTATTGGTACATTACTAAGTTTACTAGTCTTAAGCTTAAAATAAACAATAATAAAAATAATCAAAACGACAATTAAAGAGATAATTCCCACATCTTTAGGATGAATAATCATTGAGTCATAGAAAGATATATCTTGATTGACTGGTATTTCAAAATCTTCGAATTTTTCCAAATTACTTAAATCTATTTTTTTCTTATGAATAATTTTTGGAACAAATGATAACTTTTGTGCAAATGTACTAATCGAGGTATAAGGAAGTCTCATATCTGTCATTTGATCATATTGCTCAAGATTTAACAAAAACGATGATGGCGTATTGATCTTATCATTGTTAATTCCTACTTGAGTAATTTTAAAACCTATAATACAATTACACTTTTCATAATATTTTAAATAAGGCTTAACATTGATGAGTTCAATCTTTTTACATTTTTTAAGAGATAAATTCTGTATCAAAGCAGTATTACAAGTGTCATTAATAGAATCAATATTCTTACAGAAAGAGATTGTAGAAAAATCATGACAATTGGTCATTTTCCATAGCTTCTCATCTTTCGATACAGATATTACATTACTTTGCATTTTCATTGTATAGACCTTTGATTCGTTCTCAACAGGATAGGATAAAAGATCATATCTATTGAAGAACTCATTAGCTTTTGGCAAGTGGATTACATAAATCAACAAATTTTTTGACAACATACAAGAACTATTACTAATTTTCCATAATAAGCTTAAATCACTACTAGCTAAAGAATAATTGTTTTTATATACAACATTGTGCAAGTCTTCTACTGATAATATTGAAGGATGAAGCTTTCCTTCTTCACAAAATGTTAAGGAATTTATTATATCATTAATTTCATCATCTAAAAGTTCTAAAGTAACTGAGATGAGATGAACTGCTTGCAGTCTCTCTAATAAATTGACATTTTCGGTTGTTACTTCTTTCAGTAATTTATTATTCAAATTGATACTAGATACATCATCATTAAATTTCTTGATAAGATTTCTGTTAACAGCAATATTCATTTTGTCATTATTTGCAAGATGCAATTCATTGTTTTCTATTTTTTCAATAATTTTGTCATAATGGTCTTTGTCATCAGCAGTCATTAATCCAGTAAACCATGATATTACGTTTCCAAGTCCGTTAAATAACCCTCTTTTAGTTTTCTTCAGTGGTAAGTCATTAAAATTATTTTGCGAAATAGAATTCAACTTAAATAAAAGATTATTTGCTAATTTATCTAATGATGAAACAATGTCATGTGCAATTGAAGTATTTTGGAGGTTTCTGATAGAATTTTGTAGGTCGAATAATTCATATTTCAAATTGGTTATGTTTGAGTAGTGAATGAGTTTGTACGTCTCGTTTATAAGCATTGAGTGTCCAGTCTTAATTGGAATTATTCCCGCCGAGTCGGTCAGGTCGATCAGCCGGTACGTTAGCACTGGTACTAGGAAGAGGAGCATTATTGCGGTCATTGTTGTCATTGACATCTGCATCTGTAACAATCGCATTGTCTTTGAACTTGCGAGGTATTTTCATTCTGTTTGGATGGATTTTAATTACACGCTTTTTTAATTTGAACTTGTCTCCTTGTTTAGTAGCTGTATTATATCTAGGCACATTTTTATGGAATTTAGGATTCTTAATATAAATCTTTTCAGGTATTTTAGGGTCATCTTCCCGGTTTTTATTCAGATTTTCTGTACGCTTTTCTTTTTCGTGAATTATTTTTTTGTAAATGGCATCATTCAATGCTTGAATTTCTTTGAAGTATTGATTTGCCAGTTCTTCTGTAATTATAGCAGGATTATCTTGATTTTTCGGCAAGTAATTTTGAACACCAAAAGTTAGTTCATTTGGAGTTAGATTGAATTGGTCCTTTATTGAATTATTATAGGTTCTTAGAGCGAATCGAAGTTTATACTCTAGACTCTGTTTTGGATGTTTTAATTCAATGCCTTGTAGAATCTCGATTAGTGTTGAATGTGTGCGCTCAATTAGTCCTTGCGATTGAGGGTGATAGGGTGTAGTAAAGTAACTTTGAATATTATTTAATTCAACAAATTGCCTATACAGAGCGTTATTGAATTCTAGTCCGTTATCAGTCTGTATACGTTTCGGTATGGGAAAGATAGATAGATATTCATTTAATTTTTTGACTATTTCGGTACTGTTTGCATTTTTTAAGATGTATGCTGAAAGTCTTTTGGAAAAGCTATCGACAATAGTTAGAATTTTAGTATTGTTATAAGTGAATGTGTCCATTTGTAAGTCTTCAAATGGTTTTGTTGGTGTTGGAGTAAGATTGAATTTAGTTTTTATTGGATTGCGTTCATATTTGGTTCTGAGACAAATTTCACATTTATTGACAAATTCTGTTACGTCTTTATGCATAGCAGGCCAGTAATAGGTTCTCCTAATTTGCTTATAATTCTCATTAATTCCTCTATGGAATGTTTTATCTTCATGACATTGAGCTATTATCATTTGCTGTTCGTCCTTGTCAGTTATGTCAGCGTTCATTTTTTTATAAATACGGAATTTAATTGACGGAATTATTTTTACAAGTTCGTTTGTCATGGCGTTAAGAATTTCAATTTTTAGTGTTTCAAAAAATGGGCTTTTGTTTGAAAACACAATGCCGTACACTGTGTCAGGTTTCAAGTATTCCCTTATTTCTTCTACATGGTTCTTTATATCCTCTGAGTCTCTATATGTGAAAATAATCCTATTTTTGTTAAATATTTTTTTGAATTGGGGTTTCCCTTTACCTCTAGAAATTATAATTTGGTTAGCTTCTGTATTTATAATACTATTATCGTCCATTATGCCTATTCTGTCATCTGAACTTTCTTGAGAGTGTTGAGTAGCTAGAGAATCGTTATCATTGTTATTATCATCATTGATTTCGTTCATTTCCATATTAGTGCTATCCTCATTCTGATTATTATCATTATTATTTGATACTGTGTTTCCTTCAAGAAGTTCATTAATTTCGTCTATAGTACTACTGTTTAAGGAAGGAGGGGCGTTGTTGTTGAATCTGATTAGATCGTCAATGTCAATGTTGTCAATTCCAGTAAGGTCATCGTCCTCGTTTTCCATCATGTTTACTGAGAAGGGTCGAGATAGGGCGTCTGCTACAACATTTGATTTTCCTTTAATATACTCTACTTTGTAATCAAACTCTTCCATTAATAGTTTCCAGCGCATTAATTTAGCATTTGGTTCTTTTAAAGAGTGAAGCCATTGCAGTGGTTTATGGTCTGTCCTTAAGGTGAATTTTCTTCCATATAGATAGGGTCTAAAATGTTTTACTGCCCAAGTGATTGCGAGCATCTCTTTTTCAATAGTTGAGAGGTTTTGCTCTGCAGGGTTTAATGTGCGAGACGCAAACGAAATTGGAAGATCTTTGTTGTCAGTTATTTGACTGAGAACCGCACCTATGGCTAAGTTGGATGCATCAGTTGTCAGAATATATGGTTCATTTAATTTGGGTAATTGTAGTATTGGTGCATTAGTGATTGCTTCTTTTAGTAAGTTAACAGCATCGATGAATTTTGGATCTTTTGGGTTAATGGTGGATGTTTTTCTTAATGCATTTGTTAGGGGTTGAGCTATCTTAGCGAATCCTTGAATCATCTTTCTGTAATAGCCTGCTAGACCTAAAAATTGTTTTATTTGTTTTGTTGTTGTTGGAATTGGAAAATTTTTGATAGCTTCAACTTTTTCGGGATTGGGCCGTATTCCTTGGTCAGATATGATATGACCTAAGAATAAAAGTTCCTTTTTGAAAAATTCTGTCTTGTCAAGTTGAATTTTTAGTTGATGAGTTTTCAGTCTTTTGAATACCATATTCAAATGTTTCATGTGTTCAAGTAAACTGTCACTGAAAATGATAATATCGTCAAGATACACTAGAACATTTGGTAAATCACTAAATATTATGTTCATGGTGCGTTGGAATTGGGGGGGCCCGTTCTTAAGCCCAAAAGGCATGCGAAGGAACTCATAGTGGCCATTTTCAGTACTAAAAGCCGTTTTTGGTATTGATTCAGGATCCATCTCAATTTGGTGGAAGCCTGAAACTAGGTCGATTGCTGAAAAATAAGTGGCTCTACCAATTTTGGAGAACAAATCTTCAATATTTGGGAGTGGGTACCTATCATCTTTTGTTTTCTCATTCAGCTTCCTGTAGTCCAGAACAAGACGCACTTTGCGTTTGCCAGAGGCATCAGGTTTTTTGGGGACAACCCACAAAGGCGAATTATAAGGAGAATTAGATGGCCTAATTATTTTTTGCTCCAATAATTTGTTTATTTCATTATGAATATCCTGTCTGAATGAGATAGGGTAACGATAATTTTTAGAATAAACAGGTTCTTCATCAATAGTATTTATCTTGTGCTTGAGTAGATTAGTTGCTGTTAATACATCACCTTCAAATTTCAATATTTCAGGATATTTCAACAAAGAACTAATAATACAATTTTTTTCTTCAGAGTTCATATGATCAGTTCTTAATAAAGAAGTGATTTTTTCAATGGATATTGGATTACTGATCTTTTCATCCATATGGTATAGATCACATTCCTCTACTGATACAGTTTCAATGTTTAGAGATTTATTTTCACCAGAAAAATAGTTTATCTCAATAAAGCCATTCCTATTCACATTAGTAACAATATTATTTAATTCTAACTCCTTAATATTAGCTATACACAATCCATCTTTTTGATTATTACAGTAATTTGTTTTAATTTTCAATTCATTCCAACCTTCATGGATTTCGATGTAATTCATTCCTAGCAGTGGTATTTTGCAATTGCTTGTTTCTAGACAATTGGTCTTGAAATCAATATTTGCATTAACCTTACTCAAGGTTTCATGGCCAATGAGAATGTCATAGTTATCACTAAAATTGTAAATATAAAATCTTTCAACAGTATCAATACCAAACATATCATTAACATTAATATTTACACAACCTTCACCATTGGATTCACCAGTAGGTGTACATATTCTAAAATTACAATAATTTATTTTTGAATCTGATGGAACAAATTTGGGCTTAATAAAATTATATTTACTTCCTGTATCTATTAAAACTTTTGCATTATTGAAATGAATGTGAGGCAAGTCTAGAGATATGGTATTCAAGTCAAATATTAAGTTTTCGGTTGATTCATGTTTGAGCTTAAGCCTAAAAAATGATTCATTTTCTCACACAATTCACCAACAGCATTTTCCATAGATGACATTCTTTCATTCAAATCACTATAATATTCTGGCTCATTTTCGGAAGATTCAATATTGTGAACTGGAAATTTTTGAAAATTTGGAACAGTTCTCATGCTTACAGTATTTGAATCTCGATTCTTATTAAAATTTTGATTGTGGGTTCGATTTGAATTATTTTGATAGTTGAAATTGGGATAACGATTTACATTCTGATTTTGAAAGCCCTGTCTTTGCTGAGAGAATCTGCTCTGATAGTATTGTCCTCTGTTAAAATTATTATTATGAGGCTGAGAAAATTGTTTTTGGTTGAAATTATTGCCTTGAGCCTGTGAAAAATGTCTTTCATTGGAATTTAGATTAGAATTGTGACTGAAATTTGAAGAATTTTGTTTTCCTTCTGACTTGCTGTTATTTTTGTGCATTTGAGTTACATCTGCAGAAAAACCAAGATGTTTTAGATGCAAACTACTTTTATTGATAATTGCTTGTCTAGCACTAGTAAGATCGTTGATTCCCAGCGTTTGTAAGTGAGCTCCAAGTTGGTGATGAACTCCCTCAACTAGAATAGTGATGATTTGTTTGTCTAGTTGATTAGCTAGAATCTGAAGCATTGGACCCTGTATTCCATCTAATTTGTGTCTCGAAATTATTGTGGTTCTTTTTTGCTGAAGTCTATTAATAAATTGAATAGGGTGCTCTCTATGGTACGATTTCATGGCTAAAAGTTCCATGGTCAATTGTTCAACAGTTCTGTTATCAGCGAAATTGTTTTTTAATGTTTGAATAAAATTTGTAAGATCCTCTACTGTACTATTTAGGATAACGTCTTTTGCTGGTCCATGTAACTTATTTTTACAATGACAAAGTAGAATCCAGTGATTATCAGCAGCTTCTGCAACAAGATTGTTACAGTAATCATTTTTGAGTTTTTCTACCACTTCAAGAAAGCTTATAAGTTCTATTGGATTGCCAGTATATTCAGGAATTACTAGTAAATGATGTTTAGCAATCGGTCTAGATATAACTTGAGGAGCGTTTTGTGTTGGATTCATTTCGATGTTTTCACTGTCACTTATTGATTCACTAGATGAAGTTGGAGAATTATTACCTTGGATTGAGGTGGAGGTTGCCAAGAAAGATCGAAGTCTAGGCCTGTAGTCGATTCTTAATTTCTCTTGGTCAGACCTGGTCTTGGTTGGTTTATTTCCTTTCTTCTTCCCCAGGATGCCTGTTGATGAACTGGTCTTGGTTGAGTCACTGCTACTGCCACTTGATAGAAGGGTTGAAGAGAGTTCTGTTCACGACCCCGATTTCGAATTTTCCCACACAATAATGACTGATAATTGATCAGAAAAAAGTCGGCTGTCAAATTGACAGTATTACAAACTCCAAATATCGCGAGAAAACCGTCGGAGTCCCTGTTCGGGCGCCAGATACGTTCATTGACTCAATGAAACCGTTTTTAAAAAAGAACTTTATTTTCACACATACAGATGTTAACAGTTCAAGTGGCTAGAGACGACTGACTAACAAAAAAGGTGCTGGAGGTATTGCAATGGAAGTTTATAAAAATGTCTGTCAGCACTCTTATTGTTATAGTACACATAACTTATATATATGCTATGGGGATTTGCTTCTATTGACAGACTCTCAAAAACACTAGTCTTCGGTACCGTACTCAATGGAATGTCCACATCAAGAACTTTTGGCTGGCGATATTAACTGCGACACACTGAATGTTGCGCCCGGCTCTGTTGAGGAGCATTACCTGGATGTACTGAGTGGCGTGGGGTTTGTAGCCTGTCTGGACAAAGTCACACGGCCGGCCAGTATCGACCACTATTTTCTCAAACTTCCCCGCTTCTTCAAGGCATCATCTGTTATTTTACAGTCATCAGTAACTCATTATTATGCCATATGTTTGAATTTATTATCTAACAAAGCACTTGAATCTTCGAATATAGATAAATGTGTCACAAAAACCAATTGGAATGAAATCCAAAAATCCCTAAGTAATCAAAATTGGGCTAGTATAATCGAATAAAATGATGTCAACATGACTGCCGACCAATTTTCAGATATTTTACATAAAATTATTGAATCAAAGTCGTCCAGAGTAAAACGTTCTGCCAAAAAAGCCCAAATCAAGCCGTTGATCAGTGCGAGACTTGTAAATTCTATCAGGCATCATGACAAACTTTGAAAAAAACTTAATAGACAACATTCCAATCAAATTAAAAAAATGAATTCACTCAATATAGAAATTTCTTACATTCGGCAATAAAACAGGCTAAACACATCTATTATAAAAACAGAATTGAGGAAGTTTCTCATAGTCCGAGAAAACTGTGCTCTTATAAATGACATTTCATTTCAGAGCATTCAGTTATTAAGCAACCTTTCCCTGTAGGAGCAATCTGAGGAAATGATCAATTCACATAAAACCAAAGAAATCAGTAACAACTTTAATCAATATTTTTTGGAAGTTGGAAAAAATTTAGCTAGCTCCATGGTGCACCGGGAGTAGAAGACGAGGATCATGCCATGGATGGTGTTTGAATTACATCCTGTGTCTAGGCAGGAACTTGCTCGTGAGATCAAGAGTCTAAAAGGCCGATCGGCTCCCGGTTGTGATGGGATCCCAACTAGAATTTTTAAAGATAACTTAGATACGCTTATATGCCCCATCCACCATATAGTTAATCTGAGCATAGAAGTGGGCCTTACAAAATGGCCAAGGTGATACCCATATATAAATCAGGGCCAAAAAATGAATTTTCTAACTATAGACCAATTTCGTTGTTGGCTACTATGTCTAAAATTATCAAGGAATGTGTAAAGCAACAGTTGTCAAAGTATCTTGAAGAAAATAATTTGATTTCTAAAGATCAGTATGGGTTTCAAGAATGAAAGAATACTTCTGATGCCCTTTTTGACATGACAAAGTACATCTCAAATAACATGGAAATTAAAAATAAAGTTGTAGTAACATTTCTTGACCTGGCAAAGGCCTTCGATTCCATGGACAGGACCAAACTTATCTCTAAACTTGAAATGATAGGAATAAAGAATAATGCTCTTGAGTGGTTTAAAAGCTACTTCAATAATCGACAGCAGTTTGTTTTCATTGATGGAGAAAACAGTGTAAAAAAGACTGTTGAATATGGTGAGGTTCAAGGAAGCACTCTAGGACCATTATTTTTCTTAATTTATATTAACAATTTATCAAAACTTAATGTAAATGGAAAAGTATTTTTGTTTACTGATGACACAGTGATGGTATCAACTGGAAGTACTTGGGAGGGGGCCTATGATAGTGCATCAGTGTACACAGCAAGAATTAAAACTGGTTTGATCACAACTGCCTTACTGTTAACATTACTAAAACAAAGTTCATGCCAATAGTAACAAGAAACCAAGCTGATCCCGGCCAATTGATACTAAAGATGCACTCTTGTTACAACGCAAGGTCACTTGACTGTAATTGCAGCAAAATTGAGCATGTGCATTACTACAAGTATTTGGGTGTTATAATGGATAAAAAGCTAAGTTGGGGGCAACATGTTCAGTGTGTCAAAAGTAGGCTCAGAAAATTAATATATGCTTTTACTGAGCTGAGCAGGGTGATGAGCGTGGAGCAGTGCAGGGTCGTGTACTTTGCCTATGCTCAGTCACTGATTCAATATGGTATTCTGGCTTGGGGTGGAGTTTCCTCCACTGTCATGGAACCGCTAGCGGTTACCCAGAGGGCAACAATCAAAACAATATTGCAAAAATACTTCAGATACCCAATCGTTTTGCTATTTACTGAATTTCCAGTTTTGAATATAAGACAGCTTTTTATTAAATCATTACTAGTTCACATTAAAAAATATAAAACACAGATCATAGGAGAGATTAACTATAACTACCGGTATGCAACTCGACACAGGATTAATTACAATTACGAAATTCCCCAGCTGATACATGGGTCTGAGCAGACAATTTCATTTTATTTGGTTCTATATTAAGTTATATAGAAACGTGCCGAGTGATATTAGAGAGGCAGAGGTGTGCAGGTGGCTGTATCGCATTGGCTGGGAAGCGGCCTTGCTTCGCTCACGCTATATCTGATGACCAGCCCAAGCAGAGCGAACACTTGTAATAATTCAATTCTTTTAGCCTACACATGTGCTTGTTCTAAAATTTAGAAAAATTAATATAAATACAGTTTTATTTTTTATTTTCATTGATTCTTTTCATCTGTTTGAAGCCCGTGCGCTGCGATCCCATATCCTTCCGCATTTTATGGATGATTGTAAAGCTTTTTTATTTCTTAGAGTTGTTTAAAGTTTCTTGAGAGTTATTTCTTCATATAAATTATTTTACAGTACATTTATTTATTTTTAAAATAATCTGTGCTGTCCATGGAACTATCCCCCACACGCAGACCACTGGTCTTTGTGGAGGAATTCCTTGTATGGCATTTTGTGTAGAATTATGTTATTTATCATGTCTTTTTGGAATAAAAAATATTTGAATTTGAATAACAAAAGGTAAATTTACAAATGCTTTCATAATTTTTCAAGCATCGCATAACGACAAACTTGATTCTATAAAGGTATTGTGTATCAATTTCCGTGATTTAAAGCACACTAGATGAGAGGAATCATTGGAGTTAGTGGAACGCTACATGCAATACACTCCTAATTATGTTGTCTTCATCAACGACATCATCATCGTCGTTTTTAATTTCAAACGCTAATTGCAGAGAGCATAATCAAATTATCTTTCTCTTTGCAATTAGTGATCGCATTTAATTTTTGTAAGTTTTCCTGCAGCCTTTGTGAGGGGTCAAGGGATGAGGAAGTGTATTTTAATTTAGCGAAATAAAATACTGTATGCCACAATCTCTTCGTCACCGGTCGTTTTTTTCTTTTTTCTCCAGCACACTGTCCTTGTCTACCTTCACCCGCCCTTCCTCATGCCAAGAGTAATTCAGAAGGGCTGTTTAAAGGGCGAAGGATTGAAAAAGTGGTGCCCTTTGTCCTCTACAATGAAATGTAATTACACGACGATACGACCAGCGTTCGTCCGCCGTTCAACGTCAGGTTGAGATTTTTAGAAAAGTTAATAATAAAAATTTGAATGAATAAGCTGCTTGCCGTCCGTTCACTGCTTTCAGTTGCTGAACGCTCACAAAAAGAGAACGCAAATTATGATGAACAAAAAATCGATCCTCGTAATTCAATTTATTACATTTTCTGCCCGTAGACGGCAAAATAAAGGAAACACGTCGACGCTGGAATTTGTGAAAAATTGTTGCTGCTCTGAACGAATAATTGTAATCTTATTAACTCGACTACTAGGAAGTCTTTTTCAAACACGTTTACTTTGTTTCTGATCAAAATCTCGATATTGGAGCTCGCTTTGATGTTGTCACATTGCAAAAGTTGGTTAGTACACACCAAAAAATTGTCTTTTTTCTAATTAAAAGTTATAATACTGTATAAATAAATATACATGTCGTTTCATGTTCGATTAACTCGGATTTTGCATTTAGTTTCTATTAAAAATCTAAATAAGTATCATCATGAACGAAGCTTCAGAATGTTATGGTATTTTACATCATGTACAAAACCTTAAAATGGTTTTACATGTACGGTATTCCATCAAACCTCCTGTAATTGACTTATAATATTGTAGTCGAGCTGTTCTACTGAGAGAACAATGCTTGGAAAATTTGTAACTGAATAATTCACTTCCATCCACTATAAGCTTAATTATGAGCCTGTTTTATAATAGAGCTAGAGCATATGGTTATTTTAACTGCTGCATCTGCATCATTTTGATATAATGATAAGTAATAGTGATAATAGATTAGTAATAATGATAATATTGAATAGTGCTTTCAAGTTGAACTGATTACAGGGTTCAGGTGCACACATTACTCCTTTTTGGAGGCGTCTGCACGGGATAACAAGCGCATTATGGATATAAACGCAACAATAATAAATAAATATAGACATCGATCATCAATGCAGTTTTAAACACACATTATAAATTCAAGATCTATCAAACTAACGTTTATTCATCAGGAGGCAGCTTATTTACACAAGTTCATAAATCATAAATGAAATTTCTGAGCAGTACATTAGGCCTACCAATATAATCAACGTCAATGTCAATGAAATATGACATCAGTATCATTCGGATTAGGAGCTACTTTTCTGATCTGTATTTTTTTTTTTTGTTGAAAAATCGTATACTGTATTCTGATTATGCGCTTGATTGCTAAGATTTGCTTTTTGACTTTCTCTGGATTTTCACTCCTTGAAGTAAGTCCTCAATCACATAAACCTATTACTAGTACGTGGGTAACCATAAAGGAATTGTTACTGTTATTCAACTCCACTCCCTACCATTATCATCTCTACAAACTGTTTGTGTATTTTTGTGCATAGCCCTATTATGGTTTTACATTATTATTTTAGTTTGCTTATTATTGTGTGAGAATTTAATTTGAAATGTCTTCCCTTTTCTTTTATTTCTCAGCCCTCCTTCTTGAAATGAAAATCCTAGAACTTTGGTAAACATGATTGGGAAGGGTTTCCCAACCTACCTGCACCCTACATGTAGGATTTTGTAACACCCTACGCCGACCTTGCTCTGCAATTTTTTCTAAATTTATATTTTCTATTGATATCATTCATTTTTATATATTTTTTCAATTTTTGTGAGTTTTATTATTTGAACAACGTAAATGTTTGCGGAAAGATGTACACTCTTATAATTTCGCCTATGTACAACAGCTCTGCACCTTGACCGTACATTTATTACCATGGGTTCAGCAGTTATTGACGTCTATGATAAAGATATACCGGGTTTATATAAAAGAATATCGGAGCTTCAACGCTTTATACTATTTATTACATACAACTTATAATTGAAATCATTACATCAAATGAAAGAGAAACTCAAACAGTTTTGTTTTTGTTTGTTAGCTTCTGTGTGCACACAATTGCAACTATCCTAAATCTAATGCTTTTTTTGTGTAATAACTCGGCGAAAAGTTTATGGGCCTTTATTTTTTGGAGAAGCGACTACAACTGGTAACTAACGACATGCTCCAGAGCTTTGGCTATTTCCTCAGTTGGAAGAGGATGAATTACAGAACTTCATTTGACAGCAATATGGTGCACCGCCTCACTGGCATCACACTCTATGTTATTGGATGAACGTTACTGCGAACTGCACCGCTGTCTGCGACCGCTGGTTTGACCGGAAATAGCCCGATGACAAAGCTGATTTCGCATGGCCTCCACGTTCGCTAGATTACGGCATGTCTTTTGTTCCTTGTACGTAAAACAGTTTGAGTTGCTCTTCTATTTAATGTATTAATTTTAATTATAAATTGTATATAATAAGTAGGCTACTATAAAGCGTTGAAACTCCGATATATATCATAAACACCCGATGTATTTTACAACTTTATATGAGTTAAATCACATATAAATCTTGCCTGTGTTGGAACAGAAACTACAAAACAAAAATCATCATTTTATTAACTACGATGAGCAGAGAGGCGTTTTCAGATTAAAGTAGTTGCGCCAGTGAAACGTGTGTATGATCATTTCAGCTTTCAACCAGTGACAGCCACCCATTTTTGCAAAAGCAGGTCTCATTGTCGGCACTTACACTTGAGCGGTGAGTGCACTTTGTCAAACGTTTTGTGGCATGACTGCTTTGTTTTTGAACGGCTCTGTTCATCTCTGACGTCTCAACAAAGCTCTCCAATTAAAACGGCGAAGGTTCTCTTCTCCTTCCCGCCCACCCCTATTTCATCAGCAACTCCAACGTAGGCTATCATCTCTCCCATGAGACTCCCTAATGACTCCGTCATCACAACATTGCCGCATTTTTGCCAGCAGCTAGTCTTCTCATTCCCCAAATAACGGATCATATTACCACCATCTCAAACTTAAACAGCAAACCCTTCGGCAAACAGCACGTTCCACATATTACAGACTGAGTAATATCTTGTCTCGATTTATGAGTAATCTTTTTTAGAAAAGATGAGTGACCCTATTTTTATGCATGCAGACTTAAGTGAATAATTAGAAATCCTTTGGTATGAAATCCTTGAAGCTCAATCCTTTTCAACTTCTTCTAGTTATTCATATGTAAAGATGTGCTATGCAGCGCTGACCTTTTGAACCGCGGTGCTATATCTATATACCATATATTTTATATATATATATATATATATATATATATATATATATATATATACAGTAGTTCTTCCTCGGCGTTATAGTTCTTACTACTTACTAAAGTTCTCCTCTTACAGTTTTTTATTCCAAGTGTAGTTAGTCTTATGTTGTTGAGTAGACAGTGATGGAATCTTATTTTGTTTTTCAAGAAGGTATCTTTTAATTTTAATTGTTGATTTCTCTTACAAAAAGGAGTTTTGGAAATTAACAATAGAATATTCAAATTTTGACTGAGTATGATTGAAGAAACTTTCTTTCACCAAATTAATTGAAAATGATTGCTGCCTACCGTACTGTTATTTAAACAAAGGTTGGAATTTGATTTTGTTTGGAGGACATAGAATTTGCATTGAGTACTACGATCGAGTGTAGCCGACAAACCGACTTTGGGGTTGCAAGTAACTGGGATGGCTATAGAAGAAAACCAAAGTTTCATTTATTTACTGATGTGAGATAACATTTTGAGGAGTTTTTATTTGCACAATTCCGAGTGTGTTATCTTATTAGGAATATCTTAAGAAAATAACTTAAATACTACGTTATTTTTCAACTGGAAAGATGAAAAGCATGAATTGATCCTAGAATCATTGCTGTAACAAAATTAATTAATTTGAAAAGAATTTTTTTTTTTTTTGAGGATGAAGCCCACATAGGTCTGAGACCTGTGCGTGGGTAATGAGTTGGATGATGGTGATTGATGAGTTGGACCTACAGTTTTAGGTGGGTTCCGAACTTGTCTACTTCATGCAGTTATTAAGCAGATGAAAAGTCAATTTATCAGTGTTTTCTGGTCGTTTTTTAGTATTCGAAAAATGTATGAATAAACTATATGTTCCCTGCTTCAAGTTTACACTTATTACAATGCACATTGAGTTCAAACTTCGTCATCTTATGCACAAAGTGCTAGTCTATGTGGAGAAAATTGTTTTTCTCTCACAAAACAATCCTAGATCCTATTTTACTGGTGCGGATTTAGTAGTTAATTGATTTAGCTTGATTTATGAAATTCCGTGATTAAATTGGCCTATTATATGACTGCTTATGATACAAAATAATCAGCTCAGGAATCTTAAAAATGATTGGATATTACTCATATCTTTTCACATAAAATGTCACATGAAAAGTATTGTGTCTGCTTATATGAACTGAGCTAGAGACGAGAGTGAGACAGAAAAGGGTGTTTCGAGGACACTGCTGTAGTACCCTACGAGTATTATCGATATTACTGTATAAGTCTACATGTAATACTTTCAAATTAATTAGCCTAAAATATTTTCCACGAATATGTGAAAGAATAAAAAGGTTATCATATCATGATTTAGAAATGGAAGCTTATTTGCAGTTATAATTACTTTTACTATTATTGCTACTCTTACTATTACTTTTTTTTGTTTTTTTTTGTAGATTACGTCTTGGAGACTCCAGTTAAGGAGTATAAGACAAGTCAGATCAACAATATTATACACTAGATACCATAATTACTTCAATTAGTTGAGGTGAGGCCTAATTTTGATGTGAAAGGAACTCTTGTACACTATAAAAAGCTTCATCAACTAAATATTTCTTCAATTGCTTTTTAAATATTTCTATATTTTCAAGACTCTTTAAAAACTTCGGTAGCTTATTGTAGAATTTCCTACCAATATAACTAGGTTTTTGTTTGAATAAGCTACTATTGTGACTCACCAAGTGATAATCTCCTCGGCTTCTTGTATTATAATCATGTACATCAAGATTTTGGTTAATATCATTCGTTTTTACATATAAAGTTGCTTCATACACGTATAAGCAGGGTACAGTTGGGAGACCAAGTCTCTCGAACAACGGCCTACATGAATCTAATCTATTTACTCTTTCTATACACCTAACCGCTTTCTTTTGGATCTTAACACCCTATCAAGATTTTGTTTTGACGTATTACCCCATACTAAGATAGCATACCTAATATGTGACAGTAAGGGCCCATGGTAAGCTGTAAAAAGTAACTTTTTGTCATTCGTTTCGTTCCTGCTACACCTACAGTTAAACGTTTAAATCTCTCCTCATAATATGAAAATACATGATTATTTCAAGTTAGTGTAAAACAAATGAGATATGTATGGGGTAATTAGGTTAGGCTATCTTAGTATGGGGTAAATCATCAAAACAAAACCTTGATAGGGTGTTAAGATCCAAAAGAAAGCTGTCAGGTGTATGGAAAGAGTAAATAGATTAGATTCACGTAGGCCGTTGTTCAAGAGACTTGGTCTCCCAACTGTAACCAGCTTATATGTGTATGAAGCTACTGTGTGAAAAAACAGGTCGAATTGAGAACCTCCTTCTGTTTTGGAAGTAGGTTAAAAGGAGTAATATTATCAAAACATTGACATATACGATTATAATACAAGAGGCCGACATGATTATCACTTTTGGTGAGTCACAATAATAGCTTATTCAAACAAAAACCTAGTTATATTGGTAGGAACTGTACAAGCTACCGCAGATTTTAGAGTCTTAAAAATACAGAAATATTTTAAAAGAAACAATTGAAAAATATTCAGTTGATAAATCTTTCTATAGCGTACACTATGTACACATCACATCAAAATTAAGCCTCACCTCAACTAATTGATATAGTAATTAATATGGTATCTAGTGTATAAGATTTTGTATGGCTTTTGATCGACTTGTCTTATACTCCTTAACTGGAGTCTCCAAGAAGTAATCTACAAAAATATCTACATTTCAGAATTTATTAATTTTGAATTCCTCGAAGTGCTATTAATTTATACTGAAGACTGTTCTAACTAACTTGTAATCTACATTTCCATGAGAAAATCTTCAGTGCTTTAGATATCGGTAATTGGGAACTTTGAAAGCAAGCGCCGACGAAATGACAAGTTTTGAGTGATTCAGGAAGTATGTGAAGGGTTGAAAGGGTGATGGTTATTTTGCGAAGACTGAACGAACGTACTTGAACCTGGTTTAGTGAATAGGGGCACTATGGGAACGGGGAAGCACATGATAATCCAGAGATAGGCCAGAGATCATGTGTCCAAGATA
Source organism: Conomelus anceps (assembly GCA_948455865.1). NCBI lineage: Eukaryota > Metazoa > Arthropoda > Insecta > Hemiptera > Delphacidae > Conomelus > Conomelus anceps. Next base: position 28,839,737 of record OX418216.1, read on the forward strand.
ATACAAGTCGCTTGCTACCACGATAGAGAATGTGCTCCATGACAAAACAATGGAGTCTCCAAAGTTCATCCATCCTCCATGTACCAGTCTCATTGAAAGACACTTAGATGCTGTCACTTACCGCTAAAGAGGCTCCATTGTTTCTTTTAACAAACTCATCCTCTAGACTTTACACACCCTTTTGATTAACTGGGTTCAGCCGTTCTCCCTCCTCATTAATAATGCCTTTATTATTCCCAACACAACAGTTGAACTTCTCTTGACATCATCATATCCTACTTGCTGGAGATTCCTAGCCAAGGAGCTGTGACCGATTTGAACGGGATCATTACCTTCGTGGAAAGCTTCAAACTTTTGAAATATCAACTACAATTTATACAATAAAAATAACAATTAATTTGAAATAAAAATAATAATTATATGGAGACTTTAATGATTTGTAACGCTTGTCAATAAAGTAATACCTAAATATAAAATAGGTATTCCCATTTTTTTTTAACAATAAATAGAAGAAAGCCGGGATACAAATTGAAAACTTGAAACGACAATAATTTCCTAATCCCATATAATAAACAGCTACGTGATGTTAGTTATCTGTCGACGAAACTCTAACGCTGAAGATATTCTGACATAAGAGGAATCATTGAATGATAGAACGACAGAAACTAGAAAAAGTAGAAGACATTGAATGATAGAACGACAGAAACTAGAAAAAGTAGAAGAATAAGATTGAATTAAATTTGTAGATAGTTAATTACAAATTTTGAAATTCGGATTCAATTGAATCAGGCAACCTGAAAGTATAATAATAATTGACTGCAAGTTACCATAAAAAGTTAATATTAACAACGCAGATCATTATGGAACAAGTAATCCAGGAATTTGATAATTATTTTTATGAAAACGAATTTCAAATACTGTACGTTTTCTATATTCAATTTTAAATCAACAACGATATTCTATTGTATACCTAAATAGGCGTTTATGCAATAAAATTCATGAAATTATTTTTTTCTCAATTCCATTTGGAAAACAATAGATATAAACCGGGAACTGGAATTGAAAATTTGTAAACCATAATAGTTTTAATATAACATCCTGTATGATCTCTTTATTCAATTGAAAATCAACAACTTACTGTATACCTGAATAAGCCTAAATGAAACACAACTTATGCAATCATTTTTACTAATTCTGTTTTGAAAATGAAAAATAAGTTAAATGAAAACTGGGAGTAAAAATTGCAAACTTGAAACTATAACAATTTTAATGGATTTTTATTATCGAAGCCGGTTTGAAGAACTGCATGTTCTCTAACATACATTTCAAAGCTGTGTCAAGTAAGAGCACAGACTGCCAGGATAAATAATATTGTCTTTGATCAAGGTGGAAAAATGAACAATTTGTTAATTTTTTAAAGCAGCTCCTTCACATTGAATAATCATTGCATATTATGGAATAGGCTAGATTTTGCCTTCAAAGTGTCACTTCTAGTGAGACGATTAATAAAATTTTTTATCAAGAGTATTTTAAACATTTTTATTTGTTTCCATTATGTTTACCACACATCCACTAAGGTGGGATTATAAATAATACAGATTAAGTAGAAACAGGCATGAAATTTTCAAAAGACGGCAAAATACCCAAAGATACCAATATAATTCTTCATTTGTCCAATTTATATAAATATTTTTGCAGCTACTATATTTAAAGTTTGAAGATTTCATAGACGTAATGATTCTATTCAAATGGCTACATTATATGGGTAGTCAACTAGGCAATGATCCCATTCAGAAGACCTTTGGCATGAAATCTCCAGAAAGAATGTTATGATTTCAAGAGAAGTTCAACTGCTGTGTCGAGAATAATAAAGTATATTCATAAGACAGATTTTCTGGCGAATAATGGTTATACTGAAAAATGCACAATGGCACTCCATTCAGAGTAGCCTACTATTTTGCAGACTAATCCGTTACAGTGAATAATTACAGAGGAGCATAGAATTTAAACATATAATGTATAAAAATAAATAATGGACTATAATATTCATGAATAGAACCAATATAGTCGTGAATATAGTCAACTTATAATGTGGTATAAAGTAAATGCGTGTGGCTTTTATTAGTTGGGTCCGCCGTTTGGGTCATGTTATTGGAAACATGTTGGATCGACAACTTCAGGTGGGGTCCGAACCACACCATAATGTGGTGAAACCAATATACAAGAATACTCATAAACTTGAAAAGGAAATCATAATGAGAGCTGATGAAGATACTACATAACATATATTAAAAAAAAACATCAAATTATTTTGAACTTGTTTTTCCTTCACTTATAAAGGAAATTGCATTTTCATTAAACCATTAATAAATTGTACGAATAATAGTATACGGTATTATATATAATAGCATATATAATACATTTTTACAACTGAATAATATACTGCCTGGTATAAAACTATTTTATAGTGTATCTTTTTCTTTTTGATTAGTTTATGAACTTATTATTGCACACAAGTGCATAGAATAGTATTCAAGCCCTTATTCACTTACCTTGAGCCTTCCTCAACTCAAGGCAGACTTAAAACATATTCCAAGTACATGTTTTTCTAGTCATCCTTGAATTTAAGGACGCCTCAAGGTGAGTTTATACATACGGGTCTTATTGTTTATGCACAGAGTAAACAAATACCGTACAAAAACTTGGCTCCAACAAACGATTTACGGTAACAACGGTTGAGCTATCAACTAAAAAACAATAATATATTTAGAGAATAATCATGCGAATTGCCTAAAACAATAATAAATATACATTTTTATTATACAGCTAATGACTTTGGATATTAAGAAATGGTATTATCACAGTTCACTATACTTTACATCAAGTCTTAAATCTCTTGAGTCATAATCAATTTTCAAAGAAGCAAAAATTAGTTTTCACTAGTTTAACTAAAACGTATTTAAAAACAATCAACTTATTGTTCAAAATGACAACTTGAATATCTAGAGCATGAAGATTTCAGTTTGTTCAAAATCTTCTATTTCTTTTACTCCTTCGTTGCCGGATGGCTTTTCTTTGTAAATAGAAGCCTGTCACAACTAATGTGACAACAATTATACCAAGAAATAAGACAATAACTATCATTGATGTACTGGATATTAATGTAACCTGATGTGGATCAGCCTCAACACACAGAGCTGCTTCGGATCGGTTATACCAATGAACAAGGCGTGTACCAGCTAGATACACTGGCGATGCACACCTAAAAATATCGAAAATTGAAAAAAATTAAAATATTTTTAAATTAATAATAAATAAGTATTAATTATTAATAATAATATGACTATTTTCCTTGAATTACTGTTTCAATTGAATCATCAAAGAATATTAATCCATTTTTTCAACTAATACAAAATTTAAAACTGAAAAAAAATATTGAGCCATTATGAGGATTACAAGGAAATGCTTATTGAAATCCCTTGAAACTTTTGGAAATAAACTGGTCATTTTGTTCAATTGCAGTGAAATGTTTAAATTTAAGTTACATATTAAGTTGAAGTTAAAATCAAATTATACCAGATCTGTTTTAAACAATTCCAATAACAACTAGGCTAGTTGATGTATTTGTGGTACACTTTTTTGTGCAGTATTATGAAATATCTCTTTAATTTTCATTAATACACATCCATCTGGTTTTGTTACATAATATTTTATCACAATATCAGTAGTAATCTATATAGCATGATTATTGTGCTCAACTTTGTACAGTACGGTATATGCATTTTATAGTATAGGATTACACTAGCATAAGAATCTGTCCTTAGAGCACAACTACATGAGACTTTACATTTTAACATCCATTTTCTATTTATGGTGTCCTATTCATGTAGACTTTAAAAATATATTTTATTCAAATCAAAACCATCAACAATATAATCAGCTCATTTATGAGTATTTGAAGCATCTCCGTGAATAAGTAAAGATGCTGAATTAAAACTAGTGAGAATAAACCATTTAGAATTCAATTTTCTCAGTGGATACGCTATTAAGTAGTGATCCATCTTTTCAAATTCTATTTCAAGATTTTCTTTTCTTTCTGTTTGTTTTACAGTTTGTAAATAGATGATAAATTGCAATACTCGAATATTGAGAAAAAGCTTTATCAGTGGAATTAGTTAACAGGTGAACAGTTAAAAAATTGATTAGATTAGTCTAAAAATAACAAAAAGTAAACTAGAGTATTTAAGAAAATCTTTTCTGTAAGTTTTAATAAAAAAAAACTTAAAATTCAAATAATATAAATCAGATTTCACGCTTCATTTCCTTAAAAGGATACAGTATACATGTCAGTCATTATTTGATAGGAAAAAATGCACTATTTAAAATGTATTGAATTTCTCCATCTTCCCAGATTTTGTACAGTATAAGCAAAAGAAACAAGGAAATATGTTGGGAAATATGCATAGCAAGCTTGTGTATGGACACAGGAACAGTACAGGTAAATAATGAGTAATTTTTAAACTAATAAATTGTTTAATTCAACTATCTAATAATTTACCTGATAACTAATTAAACTCAACTGTTAACTAATTCAAATTACTTGAATTACTAACAGGAGGTCTACATGTTGATAATTAATCTTACAATTGACTTTTCTATAGATTAGAGAGCATTCAGTCACTGTGACAAATCTGGGTAGATGAAGGAGTTTAATAAATTTCAAGCAATGCTTTTACAGTAATATGATTGGTGTACTGAGTGGTGTGAAGATACAGTACTTCATTTATATTTTGCGTACCGGTAGCCTACATCTAATCAATGTTTACTTAAATTATTTGTCATCTAAATCTTTTACATAAAAAAAGTTGTAAAAACTTACCTTAGTTCTTCTAACATCTCCTGATCTGTATGGTATAGCTTTGTAACAACTTTGTTCAGTAGTTTCTGCATTTCGCAAGTGCAGTGCCAAGGGTTATTCTGCAAATTAATCTTCTGAATTCTATCCCAATTGATAGCATTTCCAGACAAAGCTGTGAGCTGGTTGCCACTGAGGTCAAGCTGAAAATTTGTAGGATTGTGAATTTGAAATACAGTAATAATTGAAAATTTCCTTTCTATTGCCTTTGGTTTTCACTACAATCAATGGTTTCACTATAGAACTGTGAATTTGTAAAAAATTATTTCCATTAATTACTATTATTTTTTTAATAAATTGAACTCTATAAAACTTCTATAAATTTTAAAGATAAGATATTCCAAACAATTCACAAGAACCCGATGCTGATGAGTGGATTAATTTGTTTGTGTATAGAATATAATTATGTCGAAATTGATCTTTTTTTAAATTATTCAGTAATTCAACAAAATCAATTGAGTTGAGGTACTCCCTATTAAATTAATTTATTATTAATGAAGTTAGAAAACTTAATAATATTATGACCCCAACACATAGTATTATAGTGGGGTATATTGATTTATTAATTACATTTTTATATTTAAAAAGACTTGAGGCATAAAATTATTATCAAGTAATTCAATAAAATCAAATAAGTTGAGGTTCTCCCTATCAAATTAATTTATTATTAATTGAGTTAGAAAAGTTAATAATATTATGATCATCTACACTACTATGATTTACACAATGGATAAAATGAACACATCGATGTTATCAATTCTGCTATTACGTTTAGCATATTATAGACAAGATTCCGATAGGAGGTATTTGTAAAATAATTATAATCAAAGGACAAACAACAGCTTTATCATTGTTTGTCAAGAACGAGCCAAGAATAAATTATTTTTTCCAATCAATTTTTGACAATGGATTTGTTTATTTCTTTGTTAACCTTTGGAGGATGAACTGTCAAATTGGGCCATTTCATGTGAGTGTGTTTGTACAATCTGATTATACTACCGTAACTGATGGTTGAACATAATGATTATTATTATTGAAAATACTTTACTAGTGAACTTGAACACTGAAAAATGTGTGTGTTTGAAATTGACTAGAAATGTATTTTCAATAATTATTCAGGTTTTTGTTTGTTATTTATGTTTAAATTGAACACTGAAAAATGTGTGTGTTTGAAATTGACTAGAAATGTATTTTCAATAATTATTCAGGTTTTTGTTTGTTATTTATGTTTAAATATCCAGTGAAAAATTATTATGAAACTACAACATCTAACTAAAAGTTATTGTGATCATTGAGTAAGATCAAATAAGCCATCGTTGGTAATACTAGCTTTTTATCCAAGTAAACCAATATTTCTCACTCTACAGTAGGCTACATGAAACGGCCTTAAAATGTTAAAATAAGTGATGTAACATTTAAAAAAATGCAAATCCTTGATTTTAAGTCTTTATGTTCAACATTATCAACCGTAAATAGTATTATACTAGATATGTCAGATCCCAGTAAATTGTTATTTTATCATTAAATGAAACAAAAATTTAAAAACTTACCTCACAAAGATTTAATTTCTGAAGTGCTGTCATCTCAATGGACTTCAAGCCACTATTGATTATCTTGAGTGAATTACAAGTTCCATTGCCTGAAAAAATGAACTTTTTTAGAACTTAAAGCAATGTATAAAGCCTGTTTTCTAATAAAAAAGTTTTCCTTTAAAATTTTGTTTTGACGAATATTGCTCGAGTAAATTGTTTACACAGTTTATGTCTTCTAATTTTTTCAACGCAGCATTCCAACAATATATTGTGATTTTCTATATCCTCTCCTACATAGGTATGAAAGTACCAATCTAATTTATTAATTATGGTAATAAAAAACAAACCTGCAGAAGTATATCAGCGTTTTTGTAACCAGATATCTCATTTAACCAAGAAAATGAATCAAATCAACGGTATAGGCTAGTGTATTCAAAATGGAACATATTTGTTCCCAAGATTGAACTACTAGCTTTCACTTTGATGATAAAACAATATACGCGCACAATAGCATAATCCTACTTGTAACTATGCAGAGTGTACTTGCTAAAATAATGAAGTACGGTATTAAATTACAATACCATTTTGTTATATTATTGAAAAGATACCCTTTTGTTCTCTTAATGCATCATGCTTGATCGAAGTATATTATTGAATATTTTTTATTCTACTTCAATGTTCAGAGATATATTCTATCATTTTTTATTTATTTATCCACTGAAAACATAACAATAACAACTTATTTCTGCGCAAATTTCCAACTAAAAAATAATGACGATGGTATTGATTCAATCATTGAAGTAGAACCCACTTCATTCTTGGAGACAAAATGCATAAATTGAATAATACATAGAGTATTTATTTCTGTTTTTTTACAGCACATCAGGGTGCTCTTTTCAATGTTGAAAACTATGGTATTCCCAAGGTAATGACATTTTAAACTACCACATGAAAGTGATTTCCTAACACATCTTCTACGTTATTTATTTCATTTGTCAGGTTAGAAGGGAAAAGAAATGAAACATAAGACGCAAAAAGAGTGTTTGTAATCTTCATAAGGAAGCCTTCCATTTATTTCACCTTTAATCGGACTTTATGACTAATAGGCCTAATCATTAATTTAAAATAATATTGAATACAATTTATGATTTAATAAATCATAGTTTCTTGCAGTCACGGGAGACATAAACCGTGCATAATGTCCGTTGAACAGTCCTTCAATACCCTGTACAGAGTTGAGACTTGGCATTATTCTACTGTTCTAAAATGGGCATGGGACACAGATGACTCTGTGCTAAGTGTCCACTAGAAACGTGTACAGATGAATGACAAGCTAGTATATTAATGTTTTTTTATTGGAAAATAAATAAAATATACAGGATGTACCTTTTAATAAATAATGTGGTGACTATTTGTAATTTTTTAATTCAATAAATTAATAGCACTTTGAGGAATTCGAAGTTAATAAATTCTTTTTCGATAAAACATCTTTACAAGAAAGGCTTACCTTTTTCAAGCCGGGGGAGGGGGGTGCATGGGGCAGGGGCTATGTTTTAAGTTTAATGCAAAGCAAGTAGCTAACCATAATATGCATTTATAATAAATTACTAAATGACATTTCTCCAATAATTATAAATATTTGTTATGCGATAAAAGTTACAGTGGAGTTGTTGAATAATTAAATTCAAATATAGTTACAGTTTTGCTTTGTGTAGGTCAACAGTCATTGCAATTAACATGAGTTACTTTTATTCCTTTACAATACTTTGCGAGTAATACTTACTTGTATTGAAGAGTCCTGCGAAAGCATTCGAAGGAAGTCTCTCAAGATGTTTTAAATTTGATATTGACAAAAATTGTAATGACCCCGAACCAGGAGGCCGAGATTGCAGTGCTGTTATGGCTGAGTAATCAACGACAAGCTCTTTCAACGATGCTCCAATTGACTTTGGCAGTTTGCTTATTTGATTCCAAGATGCATCAATTTTCTAGATAGGTAAATGGAGAGAAATAAAAAAAATGTTATTGGAATGTCAAAGGTATATCATAATTCGATTAATATTAAAATATAAAATATTATATTTAATCTGATAATAGAGAAGTAAAATTTTTTGAGAATGAACCCCAAATAGCTTTGTGACCTGTGCCTAGGTAAGTAGTGGGATGATGGTTATCGATTAGTTGGACCTACAGTTTTAGGTGGGTTCCGAACTAACGGGAAATGATTTTACAGCAGAGAACAGAGATTTACAGCATGAAACAAGAAATTCAGGAAGAAAACAGTCTTTTTTGCTGGCCAATCAAATCGATCACCCTTACAAAGAGGGTCCAGGAGTCCGTAGCTTATCTCTATCGGATTGAACAGATAGCTACGGCTCATGGCTATCACTTACCATTTATATTTTATACATTATGTAGTTTGAAGATATATTTAAGTCTCAAATTATTTTTCTCAGTAGTGTAATGTCCTTATGTACCATTAGTTGACTGACAATGTTTTTATAAGATAACACCTCCAACAAAAGATAGTAGAAGTCATTGAGCTTGAAAAATAATATTCATGTCATCACATTGTGTAATGAAGTATTGGAATTGAACAAATTGATGATGAGATATAAAATGATGCACATGTGGTTTGAGCTTTGGGCTTTTTAGTAAAAGGAAGATCAAAATCATATAACCATATCAGAGATATTCCATCTTTATTTGTGTAGAAAATATCTCAAGTATAATTTCAATTACATTTATGCTTGAATATGTAAGTAATTAATGATAATGGAGAAATAGGGGATCATAAATACAGTTTATATATCTTAAAAAAATTATTACTTTCTTATAACAAAGGCTTTAAAAGAATAAAAAAGAGTAGATATTTTCCCTCTACATAAAATTAAGACAAACATAGCTTAAGGTCATAAAATATATACAGTACTAAAATTCTCAAACAACATTCAACTAATTGAATACAGTTGAAATGATTATAACTGTTTCTTATTTGCCCTAACTTCACAGAGATTTAACTTTCATTTTCACAGCCAAGCTTACTGAAAGTTAATAACTAATTTACCTTACTAACGACGATCTTATTCCAATTGATATTAATCAAGTTCTTATTTTATACTGACAGTTACCATTCGTTTTGAAGTGTGGGGAGAAGGAATAATAATAAATAAAATGTTTATCTTTTAACACTTGGGTGCAATGCAGTGGCGGATCCAGAAATTTTTTTTGGGGGTGGCTGGTAGCTACTGATGATGGGGGGGGGGGGGGGGAGGAGGGGGGTTAGAGGTGTACTAAATACAAGTATTGTGAAAGCTTTTGAATTCTTCATTATTGGGAAATAAAAAATAGCTATACAGTGCTTTGAACCGTATCAGCGATAGAATTAATTTAAATTTAAAGTATATTGAAAATGTTTGATTGAATTATGGCTGAATATGGTGTGTTCGGCAGTTTGTCAAGGAACATAGTATTATTCCGGTATTGCGGTCATATTATTCAATATTTAAGAATAAAAATCAATGTGGGAGCTATAATTAGTAACAAATTCTTCAATTAACTAATGTTTCATCTTTGTGTGAAACTTTGAACTTTGTGTGAATTCCACACTGTAAAAAGGGATGTTTTTCTGAAGCTTTTATCTGACTAATAGTTTTCCTCTTATAGAAATATGGGATCTGAGGCTACTCCCCCAGAAAATTTCTGTATAATCTCTGAGAAATCAGTTAAAATGCTATTAGATCCATATTATATACAAGTAAACCCAATGCAAGCGTTGTATCTGGAATTTTTCCACGATATAACCTACATCAGTAGCTGGTGATCACTGGTTTGCCAACCACTGTGTTAGAATGTTGAAAAAACATTGGTTGATATGTTAATGTAGTTCCTCATTACTTTCCATTAAAAAAAGTTGGTACTGTCGTGATTCAATTACTGCAATTTTATGTTGCACTACTTTTTCTATTCAGCAAGTAAAAAAATCTAAACACTGAGTTGATTGGTTGCAGGCAATTTAAATGTAACTAAGACGTTATACAGTATTAAAACGTTAACGGATTTTATACAATAAATTGAAGACTTAGTAGTGGAATTAGGTAGTTCTTGCTAATGAATATTTTACGAGCTTCAAACTGATTATATTGGTAAAATTTTTTCACTCTTCCAAAAAACGTTTTGGAGGTTTTGGGGGGGGCTTTAGCCCGAAAGCCGCCCCCCCCCCCCCGTAAATCCGCCACTGGTGCAATGGTTACATAGGGTGAAAGAGATCTTCCCAAAAAGTCTATAGTGAAAAACCTACAAAGTGCTTTCCTTGTTTCTAAAATTCATATTACAAACCCGCTATCTAATGGAATATTATCAGAAGAGCAATTTTACAGTTTAATTCTGAACGGATTTGCGCATCCGACAAAAATTCTCAAGGTTACAGGATGTCATCTAATCTCCTAATTTTCCCTAGTTTTCTGAAGGATGTAATCTCCCAACAAAATGTAATAGAAAGCATCATAAAAGCTATTCTTGTTTCCTAAAGCTGATACTGACCAACTTCAAGAATAAATTCAATACAAATTCTCCCATTAAATAAGTAAAATTCTGGTCTGTGAGCCTATTTTGTGAAGATTCTTAAACTTTCTCAATGCACGAGAGTATTTTTATGTCGAACTACAACATTTGTTCAGGCTTCAACACATTATAGCCTGCTTCACGAATAATGTGCGAATAACGGAGTGACATTTAACAAGTGAAATATTTCTCTTCATCTACTTCACATTCAGTTCGGCCTAGCCTATGTTATGTCTACACTATCTACTCTACTTTCACATTCGGCCTATTTGAAAAACTACTGCATAAATATGTTTTCAATTGTTCAGGAGATGAAGATGAAGATCAATTTAACAGGGCTAAATCAATATTTATTGGTTGATCACTAGCAGGTCGCCCAATTCAATTGAATATGGATTTCTAGAATGGGTAGTAACCCATCTAAAATTGAATTCAATAGCTTATTTTTTCTTATCCTTTCTCTTCTTCATCTTCTTATTTTAATTGAACGAGCGAAGCGAGTTCTTCCTTTTGACTTGAGGCTCGAGGCGTTGTGTGTTTTTTTGTATGTTCCACGATAACTTTCGAACGCCTTTATCAATCAACTTCAAATTTGATCAATTTGTATCTTTTGACAGGTCAAGTTCGTTGGCCACTAAAATTAACTGACTCCTTCATCCTTTTTGAGGCGAATCAAAAGGATAGGTTCTCAGCCCTTCATTAATATATCTATATATTACTATATATAGAAAATAGTTGTTTCTACGATTCTACCATTTATGATGGCATTCGCAATAGATTTCAAAATATATTTTGAGTTATTATCAGCTGTAGGTGATCAGGTTTTTTATAGAATCTCTATCTGATATACTAATTTCATTGCCCTGATATTTGGATATAAATATGAACAGCTGTTTTTTATGTGGTAAATATATCTACTAAATATATTCCATTGCCCTGATATATAGGTATATGATTACGGTAGGTCTTTTTTGTGGAAAATAAATCTGTGTATCAGAGCACCGATGAACTTGAACTTAAAGTGATATGTCTTGTGAATTTTATCTAAATAAGAGTATCTTCAAAGCAGCCGTTTTTCGTTACTACCTTACCCCTACGATAAGCTTTTCAAATGAGTTTCCCTTTCAAAAATTAATTGTTTGCAAGCGAGTTCTCCAGCCCGTTGGGCTCACTAGTTCTTCTAATTCTAATTAATTAAAAAATCTTAGATTTATTATTATTTTCATTCTCAATCTCATTCTTATTCACACACTTATTCTTATTCTCTCTGTTCTTATTTTTGATCTTAATCGTATTCCTCTTCCGTTGTTGCTTTCTCTTTATTTTTTTTCTTGGTTTTTCTCTTCTTTTATTTTTCTTGATTTTTCCTTTCTTTTATTTTTCTTGGTTTTTCCTTTCTTTTATTTTTCTCGGTTTTTATTCTTTTTAATTTTTTTCATCATTCATTTTTCTCTCCTCGTTCAATCCTTGCTTTCCAGTGTTGGAGCATCATCGACATATAACAGCAAGTTGCTAGATTCATTATATATAGGACATGCTATTATGAGAGCGAGGTATAATTATGGAGAAATAGATAATTGTTACATCTATGACTACCAACTTCAAATATGTTGGCATGGATGAAGAGTTCGGAATAGAGGGCAATATATATAGCTTTCAATTTAATTTGACATGCGTCCAATTATAATCAACAACACAAATTTAAACAATGTACTCACCTCAACTTTCGGTAAATGCTTGATGATAGATTCAATGCTCGTCAGACTGTTATTTCCAACGAGGAGGAATCGGACACTGCCATTGTTGCTCAGTTTGAATTCCACTAGTGAGTTGAAACTGAGATCAACAAAAGATAATTGCTGAAGCTTGGTAATAAAGCTGACGTTTGATAGCAAGTTATGCTGTAAGCTCAAACTAGAAATCACATTATCTTCACCGAATGCATCCAGTTTTAAATCTTTGAGCTGGTTGTGGGACAAGTCTAGAGTGGTTAGGAATTTTTGCTTCACTAATGCACTTGGGGGTAATGTTTTTAAAGAATTTTTCGAGAAGTTTAAATAAGTCAGAAACTCGAAAGACTCAAATGCTTGTGATGGGAATTCCGAAATCTTATTCGCACTCACATCAAAGAGAGCAAGAGATTTGAGCTTTAAAGATATACTGGGATGAATCTCAAGTATACTATTACTGCTGAGATCTAGTTGTATCAGAGATAATGTACTTTGTAAGTAAAGAATATCGAAAGTTTGTAAAGCATTATGAGATAAGTTCAAAACTTTCAGACTTCTCAATCCAATAAAGGCTTCTTCAGATATACTTTCGATTTTGTTGTAAGATAAACTGAGCACTGTCAAGTTCTCATATTGACCAAACAAGTAAGATGGAAGTCCTTTCATCGAGTTGTAATCTAAATATAATTCGGAGACGTTCAGTCTTTCAAATTTTTCGTTACGTTGGAGAGAAGATAGATTCATGTGCTGCATAGAAACTTTTAGATCGTAGCTGTTTGGAGAGTCATCAATTTCGAGCATCATTCTAGCTAGTCTCGGCCTTTGTGTGCAATTAACTGAAATTTTCTCATGGTTGTCAATAAACTGTTGCCGGAAACAAGTGCATATGTCACAGACACCATCCAAAAATGTGCACTCCACTGCTGTTAATGCCAGCACCAAACTCAAGATTAGTGAGTACATTTTGATGCAATCCTGGAAATGTAAAAAAAACATATATTAATGATCAACAACAAACAAGTAGCCTAACATCTCATAAGAGGGAGTAGGGGTGTGTGTGTTTGTGCATCCTTGTACTTGTCTTACGGATTTCACAAAAACGGCAGCGATTTGATACACTAAATTTGGCACAAAGCTACTTCCTCTAACTCGATTAATTGCACCTCGAAATCCAATTTTTCCTTTCAAAATTAATGTTCAAATTCACATATGAACACTATTACTGTTTCAAAATGTGTTTCAATGCATGATGTGATACGTCACTACAGTGATAATATAGATGATAATGACTTGAGCCAAAGCAACAGTTAGGCCGTGTATCAATATTACAGCTGCTAATCACCCAGCGTCATGCAAGCTTACTTATTGTGTGTATTGAACTTTTCCTGTAATACATTATTCTAAAGAGCTAAACACAAAACTATGCAGGTGGGGAGAGCTGCAAAGTTGCTAAAAAGGCAGTTTACTTATAAAAACCACTAAAAATTAACATCATCAAAAAATGTTTTTTGTTAACTTTTCTTTTCAAAAAGATGAACTGTATGACATAAACACTGTATGGCATTACACTCACCCTTCCAAATTTCGTAATTTTGTGACCACTACCATGAGTTATCTACCAGGAAAGTGAAACTCCAAACTGGATTCCCGGGCAAGACCGGGTAAAATGCTAGTAATAAAGAAATTATTAATTGAAGAATTTGTGTTTTTTCTTTGTATACAGATTTCGACATAGCTCAGGTGATCATAAAGAGTGGGAGCTTTTTTGAAGTAACTTAGTGAATAATTAACAAACTATTAATTGAATGATAACTAAAGATTCTGAAGTATTAAGTAACTTAATAATTTAGTAAGTACAAATAAGTAATTTGCATTTTCAATCTTTATTTATCGATTAAATAAAATTTCCAATTTATTCCCCGATTTTTTGATAAAATGAAGAAAATGAAGTACGGAAGGCAAAAATCGGGTCTTCCTGTACTGAATATGTGGCATCTGAGGTCACTAAAACACGGTTCAGTCCACAAATCTAAAGTGGAATAAATAACATTCCAATATTCTAATTTCAACTAAAATAATACAAATTTGTGTTAGTTATTTGAGAAAAGCGTGCTTTATTAAATGATTTCTGTATTATCTTAATTCGTCGTGAAAATTATTCCGATAAAGCTGAATCCATTGTAAGTTATTTACTGATGATTTCGACTTAGCTCAAGTGATCATGAACAAATCTCAGTGGGATTGTTACGGGTTCTAATAGCTAAAATAAGGCTGGCAACACTTAAGTTCACACTTGCACTTTATTTATACAAAATTAGTCTATTCACACAAATTAATTGCAAGTTCAATTAATTAAATAAGACAGATCATCAAATGACAAGCTAATAGCTATTTTCAGTAATTATTTACAAGAATTGATAAATAATTAATTACAGGCTGATCAATAACAAAAGAAACTAGAGTCCAATAAACTGTACAATAATGTAGAAAGAAATGACAAAAAGAGCCACTAATCACTTACAAAACACAGTCCAATTCGTTATTTGACAGTCCCAAATAATATCACTTAACACAACGTCTTTAAACTATTAGTAAGCTACATAAACAGTAAACACTTGTCTCTGCATCATACACTGTCTAAAGACTGAAGAAAGCACTGTTTACTCCACTGGCACTGGATTGTCTCTTCTACGAGATCCGTAATACAATCTGTCACGCAGGTTTGTAACATAACTGTCACGCAAGCTTTTGTAGAACTCACTGTCTGGTTCATGTGGACTCCTTTATATAGCTTTTGTAGTTGTACGTAGTAGTATAATTCCAAGAATTGGAGCTCACTAGACGCATCGAGAATCTTCAAGAGACATGATCTCGATCGTTCCAGAAATCTGGAGAAATCAATAGATTTCTCGAGAAATAATTGAGTGAGAGAGTTGCAGACTTGAATAATAAGAGTGACAAAGACATGTGAAAAGAGAACGCAAGAGAGCAAGAGAATGCATTTTGCGCTTCGAGTCACGTACGATCATGAATGGAATGATCTTTGTAGAATAACGTAGTTCTATGTGCACAAATAACTGCTTTTGCTTGCTTTCGTAACAATATTTCCAGTAAGTAGTAGCTCAATAGGCATAATAAGTAAGTAATTTAAAAACTATAATCCAATGATACCTGAAGATTCTAATATATCTGAATGGTTCTAAATACAATGAAGCAGTCTGTATGAGATGAGAAAGGTGACAAAATTCCAAGACAGCTCAACAAGTGAGATTGTCTTGAGAAAATCTCAAGCTCAGTTCTCAAGCCAATCAATAATTTTATTGGCAACTAGTGAAAAAGTGAAGATATATGATTGATTAATCACGAGTGAAAAGTGAAATTGTATCGACAACTAGTGAAAAAGTGAAGATGTATAACTTGATTAATTACTAGTGAAAAAGTGAAGATTTATAATTAATTACGAGTATAAAAAGGGCACATTTTCATTCCGCAATTCATCAATGAACACTGCGTGTTGCTTGTTTCCCTTCTTCAACAATATGTGAAAGAAAAATATTTTGGAGTGAAAAATATAATTACGTTACTAGTCTCTATACCTAATTTCATTATCCCGAACACTACATTGATTATGTGGCTAGCACCACAAATATTAAAGTGAATCATTTATAGCCTACAAGAAAAATACTCAATTGATATAGAAAGAAAAGTTCGTTCATAGTCCGTGAAATGAAACAAGAGAAGGCAACTTTAGAGACATTTTCAATCTGAGAACGGCAAGTATACAGCTACTTTTCCAATTGCACCTTTTTTCGTATTTTTCATTTATTGTAATGATCACTTATTTTTATTTTTATCTTTATTTTTTTAAGCGATGTTTTTATATAATTCTCATCAAGAGAAAGGTAAGTAAGACTGCTATTCAAGTTTTGAACACAGTATTTTGTGTACAAATGTATTTCATTTATTTTCATCTATTTACTACTGCTTCTCAACTTTTCCACTAAAAATTATAGTGTAGGCTACGAGCCTATGTGGATCAGAACGTGTGTATCTGCGAAATCATGGTGAAACAAAGATTTCAAAAGACTTAAAATTTCAAGTGATTTTGAGTGAAGTATACTATCTCTGAGAAGTGAAAATAAACAGACTTGTAGAATAATAATAATTATAATGATGGCGAAGAAGAATGGAGAGAGTTTTTTCTACATTCGTAATAGTCTTCTTGTACAAAATTGTAGAAGATAATGTATCTCTGCAGTTCGAAATACAAAAAATTATAGTAATCAATGAATGGAGGAGATATTTTTCTCGCATGTCAGGAAAATGGAATGACCAAGCACTGATTATATATTATACGGAAAGCGCCAGCACACTCAATACAGAGGCGTAGGATGATCAGCGAGTGTACAATTTGGTTGGAATAGCTGGTGTAATAATTTTGAAAACAAGTGGAGCCTGAGATTCCTCAGAGAGCTTGTTATTTCAAAGTAAGAACGGTAGGATGCATTGCAAAAAACTTGATGCCTTACAGCTTCGGAAAAACATCTGAATACATTGGCAGCGATTGGCGGTCATAAGAGCAGATTGGAGGGGGAAGGGCGCAAAGTTTTTATAATTTTCTCGGAAAAGTTGGGTGGAATTACCCCTTACACTGATTAGGTAATTGATTCGCTCGAAAATAGGGATACAAGTAAGAGGAGGAGGAGGAGAAGGAGGGGGAGGAGGAGGAGGAGGAGGAGGAGGAGGATGAGAAGGAGGAGGAGGAGGAGGAGGAGGAGGAGGAGGAGAAGGAGGAGTAGGAGAAGGAGGAGAAGGAGGAGGAGGAGGAGGAGGAGAAGGAGGAGGAGAAGGAGGAGGAGGAGAGGAGAAGGAGGATGACTAGGAGGAGGAGGAGGAGGAGGACTAGGAGGAGGAGGAGGAGGAGAAGGAGAAGGAAGAGGAGGAGAGAAAAACAGCGGAGAAAAAGGAAAGGAATAAGAAAAATGACACTACTGAATTAAATGTACAAATAAGTTCCGTCATGCTCAAGGTATCCCGAGTCAATTGAATCGGGCAACATGCTGGTCATGAATATACAAAATACTATCTTAATTTCATAGTTAAAAAAATGCCATTCACAAGCTCAATCAATTAAAACAACATTGACTCTAGCCTAAGCTAATGAATAAGCTATAGGCCAAAACCCAAGTTGACAAGTGTCCAGTTACTTGTACCGATGTCTTCGTCCGAGGAGGAGGCAGTTTTTCTATATGTGCTTAGAAAAAAGAAAAAAACTTTATTTAGACGGTTTAGTGTGCATCCGTTATTTGGCAGCAATGTACACAGAAGCCAGTGGCATGCCTTACAAGAATTGGAAGAATATCCCGAAAAGTTTTTCAACTATAACAGGATGAGCAAGGCTAGTTATGATATGTTGCTGGATTCAGTGACCCCTCTACTGCTGCTGAAAAGAGATAAGTTACTAAGTTACAGAACCCCAATTTATGAACGCGAAAGATTAACTATCACATTAAGGTAAGTTCAATGAAATGTATTTATTTGTTGTTAAGGTTACACAATATTTCACTCAAAAGATAATATGTATTTTAAGTTAACATTTGAGTGTGACATTTAAGTTAAATTACACCGAATGCATCGGACAAGGTATTGTAAACAAAATCTTTATTCTCCTGTGACTTGTTGTTATGGCCAATGGCCATATAAACAATTAAACTGTTCAAATTTAATACTCTCTTGTTGTTCAGCAGCCATATTTACGTACGATCTGTACTTTAAACTGGCGACCCGAGTTTACAGCATGTCGTGACTTGAGTTGCCTGCGTTGCTCAGTCACGTGACCGTTGAATCACCGTCGCATCACAGTCATTTGGTATACACAGGCCCATTAAACTACTTGTGTTATTAGGCCGTTGCATTGCTATCACCGGTTACTTTTGGCATGTATAAGTTGTATGTAAGTATATATATATAAAGAAGAGTGGAAGGCTAACCTAGAAGTATACAACCTACAACCTAGTATACAACCTAGGAGTGTACTGTAGCGGATATGAAATTGGAGCGAGTTGGAGGAAAGAAAAGACAATGGTTCTCGGTGTTATCTGCTATGATGTTTACTTGTAAAATTTGTTTGATTAGACATTAATGGAATGTTATCGAATATTGTGGAAGGTGCTAGTTTCCTTGATTTATTTATTCAGAAGATGATAGAAAAATGTAGAAATTGCTCGATTGTTGACAAACCTATTTAAGGCGAACGCATTTGTAAATTAGTTCAGTTGTCTTTGAAACTTCATTGTGATAAACAAGTTGTGACAGTTCTATACGTGTCTATATATATGTGATAATTCTTTCTTTTTGCCATTAGAGCTGCACTCAGATCAAGGGAGAAACTTTGAGTCAGAAGTGTTCAGCAGAGTGTGTGAGTTGATGGGCATCAGGAAGACACGGACCACTCCATTGCACCCACAATCAGATGGCATGGTAGAGAGAATGAACAGGACCATGAAGCGATATCTGAGGAAAGTGGTTTCAGACAATCAGCATGATTGGGATCAACATCTCCATTTCTTTTTGATGGCATATTGTAGCTCCATTAATGAATCCACAAGGGAAACACCTGCTCACATCATCTTTGGTAGAGATCTACGGCTACCCTTGTGATCTTCAGTTTGGAAGCAAGCCTGGTGAGACATTCGAGGAGGAAGACTACATCACCCAACTGAGGAAACACATGAATGAGACTCATGAGAAAGTCCGCACCGATCTTGATGAAGCAAGCCTTAAGATGAAGGAGCGGTATGACATCAAAGCTGACCAAGGTGGATGCCAAGCAGGAGACCTAGTTTGGTTATACAACCCAAGGAGGATTCGCGGCTACTCTCCAAAGCTTCAAAATCAGTGGGAAGGACCATTTGAGGTAGTGACTAGGATCAACGATGTGGTATACCGGATAAGAAAACCTCCAAGAGGGAAGCCAAGAATAGTACATTTCAATTGTTTGACTCCATTCCATGGTAGCAATGGTGCTGAGGAAGAACAAGCAGCTCAGGTTCAGCATACTATATCCACAGAGAAGTCTACTGATGATTGCAGTTCAACAACAGTTGGGAAACTGATCCAGACAAGTGAAAGGGATCTGTTCACCCTGCCCAAGGAGTATGCACTGGCACATTGTGTCACCAGCAACTTAGCAGAATCTCGAGGCATTGCTACAGTCTTCAGGAAGAAGTTTGGTGGTCTTGGAGACCTGGAACAACAAGGACCCAAGGAAGGAAATGTTCTTCATCTGCAGCGGCATGGTCAACATCTCTTCTACCTGGTGACAAAGGGCAGCCTGAGATGAAGGCATCCTATGACACATTGTGGACTTGCTTGGTTCAGCTGAGGGACAGAATGCAACAACTAGGAGTAAGGAAACTTGGCATACCTCGGTTTGGAAGAGGATATGATGGCCTGGATTGGACAATTGTGAAGCCAATGCTGGAGGAGGTGTTCAAATCCACTGGTGTCCAGATTACCATCTGCATCTACAACCCTTGGAAGACCAATGAGGAGCCAGCCAGTAACCAGAGCAGATCCAAACTAACATAAGTGCTTTTGTTCTGGGACAGAACAATCTCTTAAGGTGGGGGTAGTGTAGTGGATATGAAATTGGAGAGAGTTGGAGGAAAGAAAAGACAATGGTTCTTGGTGTTATCTGCTATGATGTTTACTTTTAAGCCATTAATTACACTGCTTTTGGCACTTTTATAGTGTTTACTTGGTAATTAGTAGAATGTTCTATTTGTTTGATTAGACATTAATGGAATGTTATCGAATATTGTGGAAGGTGCTGGTTTCATTGATTTATTTATTCAGAAGATGATAGAAAAATGTAGAAATTGCTCGATTGTTGACAAACCTATTTAAGGTGAACGCATTTGTAAATTAGTTCAGTTGTCTTTGAAATTTCATCGTGATAAAGTTGTGACAGTTCTATACATGTCTATGTTGTATTACGGACTAGTGTTACATAAGTTAAGTGCTCTTTTTTGATGTTTCTTTTTGAATATTATTGGACAGTTTATTGTACAGTTGTTAATTAATATTAGATCGGCCTTTTAACTTTTAGTGATTGATTTTTGTATGAGTTTATTGAAAACTCATTATCAGTTGAACAATATCGTGTTATCTGTTTTTAAATGCTCATTTTTCTGTAAGACATTACTGAACAGTGAGTGTTGTGATTATTTGTGTAAATAAAGTACGAGTGATAAATTGAAATGTAGCCAGCATTATTTTAGACATAGAACCCGTAACAGTACGATATTGGTGAACTGTTTTTCTGAGGATGAAGCCCACATAGGTCTGAGGGTCTGAGACCTGTGCGTGGGTAATGAGTTGGAAGATAGTAATTTTGATACCTTACTTACAAAAGTATACCTATTAAAAAATTTCTTAGCTTTTGATTAACTTGATTCTTGTTTCGAGTCTCATCTGTAAAAAGCAAATCGAATTAGTGAATGAGTGTCAGAAAAATTGTGCAGATTCTCAAGTTTTAGCGACTAGAACAATGGCAAACCCAAGTCAAAGATTTCAAGAAGTCACTATTCTAAAGACTCTCAATCAAACTTACTTATTTTTTTCCAAGGTAGACTTATATTATTTCAAAAAAGTAAATAGGATTAGCAGGATCAAGGAATTATTTATTTCATATACATGCTTTATCTATGGTTCAGTTTTACAATATAATATAGAAAATAAATAATATTAACTTTTTATATACCGCAGTTAAAATAGATAGTTCAATATAGAATTTTTATTTTTTATTTCTTGTTCCATAACAATCTGCATTGTTAATACAGTCGAACCTCTATATAACGAGCCTCCAAATAACGAAATCCTCTACATAACGAATTTTTACCTTGTCCCATGAAATTTTCGAATTTTTTCTGCTTATTTACCTTTATGTAACGAATTTTGGACCTCTCAACAAGGACGTTTTCTCTTTACTTTAACTTACGAAATGTCCTACAGGAAGCCCACAGTCATTTCCATGGAATTGTTTATTTTCAGCAGGAAGGTCAATATAACCAAAAATAATGAGAGATTCAGGTAGGTAGAAGATAGAAGTGGTTGAAACACATGAAATTGAATGCAGGTTACTAAAAATAAAATTTTAATAACTCGTCATTATGTAGGTCTACTGGACTTTCCCATCCCTCCATCTTATGTAAGTTATTTACTGAATTATGTTGTGCTTAATCTGATAATTTCGTGTGTAAAAAGTATTGAGATAAATTGAGTAAAGGCAGTTGAAAAATTTTACTACTGAGTATTACTTCGATTAAATTCCACTACGTTCAAGTCATGCTTCCTGGAAATTATTTGGTGATTGTACTTAAATTACATTCTATACATATTCAAAAATCACGTTTTTTATTATTTTCACCAGCATGAATTTTCAAATTTATATATTAACGTTGGCCTATTACCCTACCTACGCTCGCTATAAATACTGTTTGTGCATTCATTTAATAACCGCCAGCAATCTATATATATAAAATTACCCCAGTGGGTGGGGGTAGTAGAATTGCACCCACAGTATCCCTGCTTGTCGTAAGAGGCGACTAAAAGGGCAACTGTCCGTTGACCTCATTATCCTGGAAACCTATCCTTTATCCTGCTCTTCATCCCAGCCCCTTCCTCCACCCTTTCCTCTTTCTCTGTTATAGGCCAACCCAAGGTGTGATGTGAACCGTGCTGATGGGTGGATGGCACTGGGCCTTTTGTACAGTGTCTCAAACGGTGCCTGCAGGACACCAGGCGCCCTCCTGCAGTATGTAGCCTTGCCCAGGCATGCGGGGCTCTGTCCGGGTTGACTCCACTTCCCTAGCTGCTCGTGGGAACCACATGAATTTCCAAAATTCAAAACAACCAGAACCAAACCCCAAGGTAACTCCAGAAGTTGCCTTGCCCTCAAACCCATCAGGATCCGCCCCATCAGGGCAGGTTCCTCAATCTGAAATGGGTGCATCAGGATCACAGGAGGTTCCGTTGCATTCTCATGTAGAGGCTATCAACATTGAGAAGGCTTCTATGGATATCAACATGGACGACATGAGCTCAATCGCATCAGCCCCACTGGAGGGGGAGGATGAGCTTCTCAGAAGTCCAGAAACACCAAAATCCGCCGGTATGCTTGAAGATGCCATAGAGCAACTGAGCAGCTTGCGGGTGAAGAAACCAAACCTCACCACTGCCCAAAGAAGGGCGGCCATTCAGGCAAAACTTCTTGAGAGAGGTGAAGCTTTTGACCCAGCAAAGTTTCGGAGGGGTAAAAAGAAAAAACCTAAGAGACCAGAGATGGGTGAAACTCCAGGCACAAATGTGGGTCTAGAGGCTGGGTCAAGGGTGGCCAAGCGCCCTAGAGGCAACATGGCCACCCCTCCCTCAGTGGAAGGACCTACAAAAAAGGCCAGGAGTGGAACTCACAGAGGTCATGATGTCCAACCCCTTAATCCAGGGACTTCTAGTAAAGGAGTCTCTTACAGGGACATTTCTGCCACCAAAATGGCCATTGTCTTGGAAAGCTATCCTGAGGCTAAGCTTTCAGCAGAGCAAGGAGAAGTCATTGAAGACGCCATTATGGATGAGCTCCGACCCCTAGAGGACGGCTGCACTCCATCATTTGCAGGCACCTACATGGAAAAAGGTGTCTTGATTATATCCTGCATTAATGATGCTACTAAGCATTGGCTGGAGGTACTCATCCCCAGACTCAAACCACTTGGGGAGAAGAAACTCATTGTTGGTCTGAGGAAAGACATTGTGAAGTCAATGAGGGTATTCTTTAGAGCTCATCCAAAGCTTCTGAAAAAGACTCCAGAAAAGGTCCTTGAGATGCTTGACAAGCAAAACCCCACCTTGAAGGTGAAGGAGTGGAAGGTCCTGCCAGCCAAGCCAGACCCAAAAGGTTATGGATTTGTCTGTTTCCTGGATGAGGCCTGCTTCAATGCTGTTAGGTCGGCAAACTCTAGAGCCAACCTAGGACTCTGGCAAGTCTCAATTGTCTCAACAACAGTCAAGGACAATGCCCAGGGTCCTCCAGATCAATCTACATCACAGTAAAGCAGCCTCAGCTGCTTTCTGCCAGTTCTTCCTCAGAGAGGGATTTGACCTGGCACTGATCCAGGAACCATGGCTTCACCAAGGAAGGGTTGCAGGCCTGGGCGATACCAAGGGTAGGTTAATTTACTGTACCTCTCTCAAAAATGTCAGAACCTGCATACATGTGAAGAGAGGTATGGACTGCCTAACACTCACTGAATTCTGTTCTAGAGATCTCACTGCGGTGTCTATAACCTGGAGCAATGAAGGCAAGGAATGGAGCACAATTGCAGGCTCGGTTTACTTGCCTTATGACTCCGGGGACCTTCCTCCATCAAGAGAACTCGAACTTCTGGTGGAGTCATCTTGCGCTGGCGGACAACAACTCCTTTTAGGTTGTGATGCCAATGCTCATCACACAATTGGATGGGGAAGCTCTGACACTAATCCAAGAGGTGAGGCTCTCCTTCAGTTTCTCATATCTAATAATCTTTATGTCTGTAATGCTGGAAACCGTCCGACGTTCGTTACACGAAATCAAAGTGAGGTTATTGACATTACACTTTGCTCAGAAGGACTCCTTAGTGCCATCGACAATTGGCACGTAAGTCATGAGGCCTCTTTGTCTGACCACAGGTACATCTGTTTTAACCTGCAAAGTGAAGGCAGCTCATCCTGCTATCAAGATCCAAGGAGAACAGAATGGTCACTCTATAAGTCTGACCTCCTGTCTCAACTTGGATCATTAGGCAAGAGGGTCACCTGCTTTGCAGACATTGATCAGATTGCTTCCGATCTTCAGAATGCAATCATAAGCTGCTTTCATGACAATTGTCCATTGTGGCGGGGAAATAGTCGTACTAATACTAAGTGGTGGACTGCTGACCTTGACCGCAGAAGGGCGGTTGTCAGGAAGCTTCATAACCATTGCAAATGGAGCCGTAACTGGGAACCATACCACAGGGCACTCACAGAATACAGCCTTGCAATCAATAAAGCCAAAGAGAACTCTTGGAGACTGTTTACACAGGAGGTAAATAGTCTTAGGGCAGCAGCAAGACTGCAGCGTGTCTTAGCTTCAAGCCCAATTGGCCTCCTGGGAACTCTGAGGTTACCAGGGGGACAATATACCACTGGAACTGGTGGAAGTCTCAAACTTCTCCTTGAGACTCACTTTCCAGACTGTGTTTTTGAGGGTGCTTGCTCAGGCATGTCCGGCAACAGCGAAATGGGCTCACGGCCAAGAGCTGATCATGGAAGCTGGACTTTAGCCAGACGTTTTGTCACACTTTCCAAAGTTAAATGGGCCATCTCCAAGTTTGGCCCATTCAAATCTCCTGGGGGGGACAGTATCATACCGGCTATGTTGCAGCAAGGACCAGAAGCTCTCTTGGTCCTCCTGTGCGAACTCTTCAGAGCAAGTCTGGCTTATGGGTACATCCCTCAAGCCTGGCGCCTCAGTAGGGTGGTCTTCATTCCCAAGAGAGGAAGAGCAGACTACTCAACTGCAAAATCATTTCGCCCCATCAATCTTACATCGTTTCTCTTGAAGACACTGGAGAGACTGGTGGAGAGACATCTAAGAAAGGGAGTGCTTTCAGGTACTCCTCTTCATCGGAATCAGCATGCCTATCAGCCTGGTAAGTCCTGTGAAACAGCCCTGCATCAACTTGTGAGCAGGGTGGAGGACAGCCTTGTTGCCAAGGAGATTGCTCTATGCACCTTCATGGACATTGAGGGTGCTTTTGACAATGTTACTTACACAGCCATGGTCCGGGCAGTGCATGGGCGTGGTCTTGAGTCTGCTATATGTAGGTGGATTGAGGCCATGCTCCACTCCAGGCGGATCAGGGCTGATCTTCAAGACAAATCGATGGTGATCATACCTGCAAAAGGTTGTCCGCAGGGAGGTGTGCTTTCTCCTCTTCTGTGGAACCTTGTGGTGGATGGTCTCCTCTGTGAACTCACTAGTAGAGGCGTCTTTGTCCAGGGCTATGCAGATGACATAGTCCTCATGGTACAGGGAAGGTTCACAAATATTGTTGCTGATGTCATGAACGTCAACCTTCAATTTGTTAATGACTGGTGTCTTGGAGAGGGACTAAGTATAAATCCCTCAAAAACTGTAGTTGTTCCATTTACAAGGAAAAAGAACCTGGAGTCTCTCTCCCGGTTGAAACTTGGACCAACACAGCTCAAAGTATCAGGTATAGTCAAATACCTAGGGCTGACTATCGACTCCAAGCTGACTTAGAACAATCATTTGAATAATATACTGCACAAAGCAAAATGGGCGCTTATGACGTCCAGGAGATTTGCAGGCTCCATGTGGGGGATCAAGCCTCACATAGCGCTGTGGCTGTACAAGGCAGTAATAAGGCCTCAAGTCACATATGGATCACTAGTCTGGTGGACAAAGGTGAACCAGATTACAGCTACAGCCAAACTCACAAGTTTACAAAGGATGGGCACACTCCTAGTCACTGGAGCTTTCAGGAGCAGCCCATCAGCAACTCTTGAAGTTGCTCTTGGCTTGCTGCCCTTGGATATTTTTATCAAGGCAGAAGCACGAAAATCAGCCTATTGATTGAAAGTCACAGGCCAATGGAGGGAAGGCCTGTCTGGAACAGGCCATTGCACAATCACCAAAGCTGTTGCTCATAGTCCTGTGCTTGAAATGACTTCAGATGTCATGAGTATGGAGATGGTTTTCACTAAACCTTTTTCTGTTAAATTCTGCTCTAGAGAGGAGTGGAGGTCTGAGGAAGGGCCCTATATCAGGAGAGGTAGCCTTGTCTGGTATACAGACGGCTCTCTTATTGAAGGGAAATCTGGCTATGGGGTGTACAGTGAATCACCCAGAACCGAAATCTGTGCAAGTCTGGGACAATACTGTACTATCTTTCAAGCAGAAATTTTGGGCATCATGGCTTGTGCCAATATAGGCATTGCCAGACGCTATTGCGACAAGCATATAGTAATCTTGTCAGATTGTCAGGCAGCCCTCAAGGCTCTTGACTCTAATGAAATCAAGTCAAAATTGGTGTGGGAGTGTCACAAAACACTCAGCAAGCTCGCAACACACAACTCTGTGCATCTTGGTTGGGTACCTGGCCATGTAGGCATAGGTGGCAATGAGTGTGCAGATGGGCTTGCTAAGCAAGGTTCTAGTAGGTCATTCTTTGGCCCAGAGCCAAGCTGTGGCATAAGCAAAACTACTGCCTTCCACACAATAAACAAATGGTCCAGGGACTTACATCACCAGCAATGGCAAGGTCACTCAGGCCAAGCACTTGGCAAAAGGCTGCTAGCAGACACAAGCTCCTACTTCACCAACTGGCTGGTGAGGCTGGGTAGAGGTCAGGTTAAGCAGCTGATTGCTCTGATAACTGGACATGGCCACTTCAGGAAACATCTCCACACAATCGGACTCAGAAATGAAAATCAGATGTGTAGGCTTTGCAATCAGTCTGAAGAGACTGCCAAGCATATCATACTGGATTGCGAGAGACTCGGGGCAAGGAGAATGGCTCTGTTTGGCTTTAAGCAACCAGGTGATGAATGGGACGTTAGCATAGGGAAGAAACTCCTGGATCTTGTAAAGGGCACAGGTATTGGTTTGCCTAACTAATGTACTAGGGACACACAATAAGCTTCGGTTGACATGTGAGGATCTTTGAATCTTCTGGATCTTTGAATCCGTCCCTTCATAACATAACATATATATATAAAAATGAATGTCTGTATGTATGTATGTATGTATGTTCCCTATAGACTTCAAAACTACTTGACAGATCAGCATGAAACTTTGGGAATATGTTGTGTGAATATTGGGGATGGTTTCTGACCATAAATTTTAATAGGGGAGCTAATAATTATTATTAATTAATCCATTTTATAGACCTAACCTACTGAACTTGCCAGCCAAACAGCTTGAAGGAACAGCTGATATAAGTCAACAGTTTTTAATCATATGGAAGGCCCATTAGTGGCGTTATTTACGCTGTCTTTGAACAGCAAAAGAATTTGCACTTTGCATGTAGGCTACCGTGCAGTCGGAGCCTTGCAATATGTAGGAAACATACGACTGGGTATGATGAAATGTAATTATGCCAGGTTGGATGACATCTGTTAACCAATGCAGCTAGAAATTTGAAATGCAGCCTCAGCGGGAGGTGGCGAATAATAAAATAAAAAACCTAGCTTCTACCCTTATAGTCATAGGAGGTTTTAATTTGAAATGTTTCTTCATTCAGAGGTGGTGATTAAGAAAACAACGAAGCCTCTATGATCAGCTGGAAGAGCCCTAGGACTAACTTCTTTCCTAATTTGAAATGTAACCTCAGCGGGAGGTGGCGAATAATAAAATCAAGGAGAATTTTTATTAGAATGCAGCAACGCGCGTTGGGCCAGCTAGTATATTATAAAATCTGTAAGATGGGGTGGCAGTATTCTTGACACAACCTCTCAATAACGAATACCTCTCTACAGCGAATTTTTTCTCAGGATAATCGACTTCGTTATACAGAGGTTCAACTGTATTATATTTTTATAATAAATTCAACGACGCAGACAATTCTAATTGTGAATAGATGATATTTCTACACGTTTTGGCCAAACGTTTTTGAAGGTCTTTGAAGATGAGTCTCCATGACTCGAAAACGTTTGGCCAAAATGTGAGTAGAAATATTATTCATTCACAATTAAATTGACTGCAAGTCGTTGAATTTATTATAAAAAGATAATATTAACAACGCAGATCGTTATTGAACAAGAAATAAAAATAAAAAATGTCTTATATTGAACTACCGGCATCTATAAATAATTTCTACCTTGAGCTACCCTTTGGAAATTATAGATAGGTGAACGCGTGACCTATCAATCATCAACTCAAAATTTATTCGATTAATTGAACAAATTGGACAAATTATATAACGTAAACAACACTAATTTAACAATAGTACGGAGGCAGCTGACTTATCTCAGCACAAAGCTAATAAACTTTATCTCCAGTAGTTTGGATGATTTTTTCGCTGAGAATAGACTGAGGATGGGGAATAGGATAAATGAATGGATAATTGGAAATTTCTTATTTAACATCAATAGTATATTATAGGCTGATTTTTTTCTCTTTCTCTTTTTTTATTTTTATTTATTTGCGGAATCAATTGCAGGATAACAGGAGCTAATTAGTTCTGAACTGATACTCTCACCCAGCGGACAGGAATTTCCTTTGCTGGGTGGTACCAAGTTTTACTTTGTTTTTGTTTTAAATTGTGTGCGTAAGAAAATACATTTATAAGATTTCTTTGTTTGATCATGGCATACAGATGTATTTTTTCTGTATCATATATCAATGCAATATATCTTGTTCTTATTGTGAATTTTTGTGGCAATAAATTGATTTCATTTGAATTGACTGGGCGTTTCCAAAATAACTGGCTATCTACAGTGACTAATAGCAAAGAGAATTATAGTTATCATCGTAATAGTTGTACATTGTCAATGCTAACAGCCTTCATAGCAGACTACAGTTAGTCACCAATATCCTATTGCATTTCAAGTTAACTTATGTTAGTTATTAAAGTGGTACGGTATAGTACTTGTGAAAATAGATTAAAAATAGACTTTTCATTGACAACTCAAATATTATGCCAAAAATAATCTTGCAAGAATATGCTAAAAGAATTATCACCTGAGGCTGGGAATCCAAGCTCAAATTTGTGTAGTTTAAATGGGCATGTAACTTGTAAACGTTCAGTGCTTAGAGATAATAATGATGTTTCTTAATGAACGAGAAGATTACCATTTTCAATATTAATGATCTGTCATTCGCTCTCAAGCTCAATACCACTAGTGTCTTATCAGCAATGAATTCATGTTGACAGTGAAATATTGACAATTTGGGGTTATTCACTGTAATCTATTACAGCCTCACACAAAACAATGATATAACACAAAGTCTTAATTCCAGTGAAGGCGGTAAGCTACTGGGGACCTCCACCTTTGGCTCACAACTGGTGAACCTCAAACCCAGGGGCCATCCAACGCCGCGGGCTCTAAACTACCGCCACTGCTCCATTTATCGACTTTTTTGGTGAATTCAACGACTTGCAGTCAATTTTTAATTAAGAATAAGTAATATTTTACTCACTCTCTAGGCAGAACGTTTTCGAGTTATGGAAACTCATCTTCAAGGCATCCTAGATCGGCGATTTTGGTTTGTTGGTTAGAAGACTTGTGGTTTTTGCATAACGTACCGTATTCAAAAACTACAATTCGTCTAACCAAAACTCGAAAACCTTTGGCCAAGAGAGTGAGTAAAATATTACTTATTCTTAATTAAAAATTGACTGCAAGTCGTTAAATTCACCAAAAAAGTTAATATTAACAATTAATATTAATATGCTCCATGGCAGTTCGTCATGGAGCAAGACATCCAGGAATTCATTTATCAAATGAGATATATCAAACGTCAAACAATACTTTTTTGGAGATAAAAGTTCTGGAAAGGCCTTGCATTGGGTTCTGCAGCTAGTGACTCTTTCTTTGGATTTTAATCCACAATTTAATAGCCTACTCATTTGATAGCATACCAGTCCCACATTAAGACTTCCCTTTTCAGGAGCGGTCCCAGCTCGGGAGTCTGGAGGATCACAACTGGAAATTGTTGACCTTTTTTACGACATTTTCCCTCCTACCTATTCCTTCTCCTGTAAATTTCCGATTTGGGGGGTCATGACCGGCCCCCTTTTTCACGCTTTTATTCTTCCCCCTCCCACAACTTTAGTTCATGAACCTGACAAGAGTCTACACCAATTATTTGAAAATGCTCTCTGTGTTTGAATAGTACATCATGTTGAAATAGTGATCAAAGTGGTTTCACTAGTTATTGGAGACAGTCAATGTGTAGTAATAAGAGTGGAAGTGCAGAAGTACGGTATGGTGAAAATAAATCGATTGATCAGCTTTTTTCTATTATAATCATATACGGTAGCTTACGTATTAGAAGAGATATTTTTCGTTGGAGTGATTTGTTGTAATGCCAAAGACATTTTTTGGAAGCTGTATTGGGTTGCCTAGAAACAGTAGACCTAATGCGTCACCAATTTTTTTCCGAAATTTTGTTTGATGTTTCCAAATTTAAGGAAGATCTTCCAAATGAACTTCTCTCATAGAACTATATTATTTCCAAGGTATTGAAATAAATATATATTTATATAGGCTATCGTTATATGGCTTCTTTCATCACGATATCAATGACAGTTCATTTTGGTGGGTTAAATCAAGCTTTTTGTAATTTCAGAACCTTCCTCAATAGAATTATTCTATGATAAAAATAATAGGCTATAGCTCAACTTACAGATGGAAGTAAAGCCTAAAGCTAACGATTGATAGTTTCTCATATTTATTAGAATACTAAATCATTTTGAAGTCAATGATTATTGCATAGTTTTGTAGTTAGTTAGTTTAGCCTATTAGTTCTATGTAGCCTAGATGAGTCATCAGCAACAATAGATTATTAATTTCTTGGTTTCATAAATGTGTCGTGTCAATTTTGTACGGCATGCCATCTATGAAGAAGAGACCAATTTTGCAAGAATATTTCACTAACTAGGCAGTTCATGAGGCACACCATTAAAGAAACAACGCCTAATTATTCAAATACTTATGTAAAACATTCTAGCTCACCTTTAAATGTGTGTAAACGTCATGTGCCTCGAGAAAAAATGGTAATAAACCAAAGCAACGAGTCAACAGGTGATAATTGGCATATCACTGTCACCAAGCTAGAACTGTTTCCACTAAAGTCTACAGCCATCTCAAGCAATCAAGCATATTGATTCGAGGAAAATACTGGTGAATAACAAGCTTTTAGCTTGAACGCAGCGGAAGATAAGGTCGATTGGCACTCTTCAGTTCAACCTAGCTGATAAGACTTTTAGCCTACAACGCGTGTTGCAATGCATGTCTCAAAAAAACTTCGCTAGCAAGGTCCTAACTCCCACTTCCTACACCTACTCAGCAAGGTGTAGATCTACTGCCTACTGAACAGCACAGTATTATATTCTTAAATATAACTGTGCAGTTGAGATTACACTTGGAACATAATTCATATAAATTTAAACACTTTTAAATCGTTACAAAAAAAAACACAAACTCAAACATTGAATGATACTAATGAATACTTATTGATAATCACTGCCGAACACTGCTTCACTGGCTCCAAGTAGCTCAACTAGACTGTTGAGGTTAGAACGTTTTATTTACTACGGATTATTATTCCCCCTCCACAAAATTATCAACAGGTAAACACCTCTCAGCTGTTCTGCCTAGCGCCAGTAGACGACGCTGAATGCCGGTGCCGGTGTATTCCCGTCATTGCCAAGCTATATTGGAATGGACATGGTCGTAACATTTTATTCAACGCCCTCCACTGTTCAAGTGGAAGGCAAAGCAAAACCGGTCTTGTATTCGTTTTGTAGCTTATTTTGATGATCGTATGGCTTTTATATCCACCACTTGATGGGCAGCTCAAGTTTCTGAATGCAAATTGATTCTCAGGTTCAAGCAATTTTATTCTTCCATTCATCGATTCAACAATACGCTAATATTGAAAAGTATCTAGTTGAATCGATGCTGAACACTGGAACCTTAATTGCATGGTGTTGCACTTCTATCAGCTAAATTGAAAGTCGTGGAAAGAGAAAGGATAACCCCCTCCCCTAACAATTATTTTTTTGGAATAGAATCAAATTCTCAACTAGTAGTCTACGGTAAATAAAGGATACAATTTTTTAAAAACACTACTTATCTGCAGCTCGAAATGTAAGGCCTGCCCTAAAAACATATTGTTGGCATCTTATTATTTGATGAATGAACAATGTAGCAGTGCCGGCGATTACAAGCACGGGCTTCAGGATCTGTGGTGGCGGTGGGTTCACATTTATTTTCTACCTGAAGGTAGCCGAAGCAACAGGTTGATAGGATCGGAAAGGGTTGT
Source organism: Conomelus anceps (assembly GCA_948455865.1). NCBI lineage: Eukaryota > Metazoa > Arthropoda > Insecta > Hemiptera > Delphacidae > Conomelus > Conomelus anceps. The sequence continues at coordinate 28,872,569 of OX418216.1, forward strand.
CCTATTGTTTGTAAAGATGAAAATATTCCTTCCTCATCCTTCTTCTATTGTTCTATAATAGTTTGAAAGTTTGGCAAATTTGTTGATTTTGAGCCTTCCTTGTTGGTGTTGACTATAGAGCGCACATTTTGGAGTGGAAATTTTGTGGAGTTGTGAGATAAAAACTGTTGTGTAATCAATGCAACTTGTAAGTATTTCAATGTCCTTTCAGGTTCTACGGTACGGAATAGATAGGTAGGAGAAGAAAAATAGTCTACTAAAAATAGTTTAAAAAAAAAGCTTCATCCAGTAGCATAGCGATTTGGTGGCCCCGGGGGGGTCTGGGGGGTCACTGTCCAACTGGACCCAGTGATGGGAGAGGGAATTTTATACAACATTTGATAAGTATAGCCTACTAGTTATTAATGGTTGCGCCTTCTATGGGAATATTTTTAAAAAATTACTTGGAACTCTTATTGTCATGAATGAACCTGGATACTAAACTTTTAAGTTATTGCCTTCACCAAGTGTTTCTTGAGAAGGTCAAAAATTTCAAAGATTGTTAATTTTGGACCTAAGCATCAAAAACAATTATAAGATTGGTATTTTGCTCAGAGGCAAGGCTAGGGGTAACATCCCCGGTAGATAACATTCACTTAAACCCATAATGCGACTTAAAATAAAATGATTTATGTCTAGAAATGCTCAAAATGTGGTTTTAAAGAGGTTGTTTTTTAAAAATTTTTTTCCCCGGACGAGGACCCCCGGATCCCCCTATGAGAGTCATAAATATTCGTCAAAATTCTGAGGACAGCTTTGATATATAGGCCAACTGTCAAGGGAGACTGAATAGTTCGTTTGCCACTATCAATAAATTAAGGGTAGGCTTATTTACTATACTACTATAAGTATACTACTATACTATAATACTATAAGCCCCCGAGGGCTTGCACATTTTAAAAAATTAAACCTGTCACTTATAGTACCTACTAATATATTCGAATTTGTATTCAAATACCCACATCTCGCAAGGGCGGATTAAAGGGGGGGGCGGAGGGGGCGACCGCCCCCCCCCCCCCGAGGGCTTGCACATTTTAAAAAATTAAAAAGGGTAACACTTGTGACATGCACACGGTTCAAATTTTAATTCCGCCACAGACGGAATACCTCCGACTTGTCTTACCATTCCGCCTCCGCCGGCCGGGAATTAATGTTGTAATACTTATTTTGTCTTATTTTCTATATTACCTTTACTTTATCTTCAACTGTTGACATAATTTTAATTCAATGCCGAATTAACAAATTACAGAGAATGAAGGAAATCTTATATCAAAAGTGAAATTAGTTTGAATAAGATTAATCTTTTATAGAATAGGTAGGGGCATATACATCTCTGTTTGTTTTTGACCTAATACGTATTTATTGTAGTACTGGTATTATGAGACTTGAAAGAATGTTGAGATTAATTTAAATATATATATAGGTCTAAAAATCATCACGATCACGAATAAATTGCTTAGACTCTGTTCATTTCTCTGTAAATTTTGATAAAAATTAAGCTAGCAAAGCAATTTTTGTTCAAGACATATTGTATTGTATAAAAAAGGGTTGCATTCCTAATTCCACATGAATATACAGAAATAAACTACTCTAGCTAAGGGAAATTTGATTGTTCTTAAACACGAAAAAATTATATTTCTACTACATTTTGTGCTAGAATGGTGTAAAATGCGGTTAAAGGCTATTTCCAAAAATTTTATTCCATAACCCCCCCCCCCCTCAACCACCGGGTATTTTTGGGGTATGTCGCCCCCTCCCATAAAAATTCATTAATCCGCCACTGACATCTCGGCACTTCTTTGTTGTTTGAAGAAAATCATGAATCACTTACAATTTTCACTAATAGAGAATCAACTCTCAAGGATTGTCACTTTATTGAGATTTTGTCTCTCTGCATGTGTAGCCCAGTACTCCACATTACTCTAAATCAGGCCCTCTTCAGATGGCAAATCACCATTGGGTCCATTTCTCATACTAGTCACCAACAATGGGCATTCATAGATCTAGGAACAATAGCTGTACTCTCCCACAACCCAACAACCTGTTGCCCTATACACTACAGGTAGAAAATAAATGTGGATCCATCACAGATCCCCAAGCCCAAGCACGAGCACAAACGTTGGAGCTTGGGGCCCTCTTGGCCCGCATGGTAAAATCCTCTTTTGAATATAGTCCATTTCCACTTTTATATCCATTTGTTATAAGTCAGTAATTAATTATCCAATAGTTGACTCATTTGGTTTTCGATCTCATGATTCCAATATCATGATGCAGATTCAGACAAACGAACTGCGGACAGGGGAGGAATACACTATACAATTGATGCTTTGGATATAGAGTAGGCTTCTATACCAAACGCATCAATATTTTATAGGTAGTGCATTCCTGCCCTGTCCGCTGTTCGTTTGTCTGAATCCGCATCATAGCTGAAAACGAGAAAACCGAATAGAGAGAGAGAGAGAGAGAGAGAGAGAGAGAGAGAGTGAGAGAGAGAGAGAGTTTTAGCATAACCTGCGGTATTTTTTCTTCTCGCTATAACCTTGTGCAGAAATGACCTAATCAAAATTAGCGAACGGAAAAAACCGGGTGGTTGACATGCTATAAAACTCTCTCTGATACATGATATTGATGGGAGGTTCAGACATCATCAAGATATTGAAGTTCAGTACTAGTGCACTATGGTTCACACCACCAAATAATAAGGCGGCTCTGGAAACTGCAGTGTTGTCAGATATTATACCATGCCAGCAGCTGATACTAGAGAATTGCCAGCCTGTGTGTACGAATTGACAAAATTACTCGTTCCGTGTTGCCCAGTCTGGTGTTTTCGCTACACCGCAATTTCTTTGAGCCGCCTAATTTCGTGGCGTGAAGTACGGTATAGTTAAATTCAGTGCCAGTGCACTAATTATAATGATTAAATATAGTTATTGAAGCTTTGCAGTCATCTTAAGATAACTAATTCAACTGAGATATTAAATTATTGAATTTCTTGACGATTCAAAAACGTTTCAGCCTCGTGTTATATTTAAATAAATGTTTTAATACCTGTGTTTTGGTGTCCAATAATTATTATTGTATTCACTACCGGTTTCAACCCTTCTATGGAGTCATCATCAGGTGGTTGCAGACGTTATTCTATCATCGCCGATTCGGCCATTCGTCGTAATATACCGGTAAAACGTCGAATAATAAAAGACACACAAAAACACATATCACGAAACGAATAGACCTAAACGAAAAACAAGACGGGTAATACGCTCGAATCGACTGACAAGTCCGGACTGCCTATGGGTCAGTTGACGCGAGCGTGTTACCAGTCTTGTTTTTCGTATAGGCCTATATCTGTCCCGTGATATGGGTTTATTTTGTGTGCCTTTATCATACTACGTTTTATATTACGACGAATCGCCGATGATAAAATAGCGTCAGTAACCACCTGATGATGACACCATAGAAGGATTGAAACCGGTAGTGAGCAAATAATTAATTATTGGATACCAAAACGCAGGTTTTTAAACCTTTATTGTTCCTTTAAAAATACTGCAAATACAAAACATCCAAGCAGTACAATAATTGAATAGTTGAAATTAAAAATTATATTGACTGACTATACTGACAACGATGAAGTGCTCTTGCTTGTAGAAAGGCCACTTATGGATCTCTACTTACTCCCCGTAATATTTATTTATAATACATTTTTTTTTATGGTTTGTGTTCAAAACAAAAGTTATCATTGATTCAAACTCAACCGCATTTTTAATTACTACTCTTTCTCAGTTGTGCCCGTAATTCGCGTGTTTGATGGATGGGGGACCCTTCCTGCTACCAGAAACCTTTTTTTAATGTTCCAACGAAGTTTTTTTTAGCTTATAGTAATATTTCTTTTTCAACAGAGATTTTTTATTATTCTATAATTATTATTCTTCTCCTTTGTAATTATGATGCGGACTCTTCTTCATTCACAGGCGTAAGGCCCATGTGAGGAATTTTTGTTCTCTTACTATATTTTGTATTGAATAGTTTGTATACGTTTTTTTTTTTTTTTGTTTATTGTGTATTTTATACATATTGTATTTGTTGAAGGAGAAATAAACCCATTTTTGATTTGATTTGATATTACGAGTACAAATTACAAGAAATAGTATTCTAATTCAAGATTGGAATGCCCTGGTTGAAGGTACAATAAATAATAACATTAAAAAAAAATAATAATAATAAACAGGTTGAATGAGATTGAGGAGGACTTCAAGAGGAACAACACAAGTAACTTTTATAGAGTATTTACGGAAAATATAAAGGGATATCAACCCCCAAATATCTGCTTCAAGCGATCAGATGGATCCCTTGAAACACTTAAGAATACTATGAAATTATCAGAACTTACTTCAATGACCTACACAACTGTGAAAAGCCTAAAGAAAGATTGAACTTTATAAAGATATAAGGCCGAATCCAGACTCAAAACCGCCCTCAATTGAAGAAGTAGAAGAGATTATAAAACAATTGAAGAACAACAGAGCCCCAGGGGAAGATGGTATTATTGCCGAGATCTGGAAACTCAGTGACAAAAACATTACAAACAGAATTCACAAAATTCTTACTGAGATTCGACTACCGAGGAAATTCCGCAAGAATGGAAATGCGCATTGATCCACCCGTTGCACAAAAAGGGTGATAAAACAGACTGCAATAGTTATAGGGGCATTTCATTACCTCCAGTCACCTAGAAAATTTTCTCAAAAGCACTTCTCAACATATTGGAACCGCAAGTTGATACAATGATAGGTGAATACCAAGCAGGATTTAGGAAAGGGAGATCATGTTCAGACATATTTTGAACTTGCGAACACTTTTGAAAGTCAGACAGACCCGTAACACGGTAGTTACATTCGTAGACTTCAAAAAGGCCTAGAAATCAAAAGATTCCATTGATAGACAGGCTCTTTTTGATACTCTGGAAGAATATGGTGTAAGCACGAAAACTGGGGTACTTATTAAACAAACTCTCACAGACATTTAAGAATAACGCCCTAATAAAGTAATAAAATTGTACTAGAACAATTTACTAAAACTCTCTATCACATTTGTTGTCAATAAATAGGCCTGTAGGTAGTACTGTACTATGCTTCAAAACACCAACACCATAACAGAAAACTATACAATCTATTAAAACTGATACTGTATTTCACTTTTATACCGAATATTGTGTTATTTATTTATTTATTGTTTAAGCTGACGAAGCTTCTTTTCAGAAGTGAAATGCATCTCTCAAGCATCTCAAATATAAGTGAGTAAAACAATATATAAAAGTTAAATACAGTGTCAGTTTTAATATTAGATTGTTCATTAAGTATTTTGTCATGGAAAACATCACAGAGAAAACTATAATTTAGTACGGTATTTGATGATCCATGACGATCTGCGAGTAGAATAGTTCAATTCTTTTTACTTTTCGACTGACTTGCAGAACAATTTATTATATATTTATAAGAAATTCAATTTTTCTTACATGAGGCAAACATGTTTTTGGACTGGAGCCCAAGAACTGTTTTTGTAAGAAAAGTTTTATTTCTTATTAACTTGAAATATTGTTCTGCATGTCAGTCTTAAAGTTAAAAAAATGTTAACAAGAAAACTATAATAAAGCAAAAATGAACTCATGCATAACTCACCAAAAATGTTCATGCATAATACTCACTTTAGTATTGTAAGAAATTCATGGCAGGACAAATATAACTAATAGAATAATGAAAAATTGCCTCATTAATAAACATCTTTTGTTTAAATTTGCCTTTTTTGGAATTTTTTATGATAATAATATATGAGTAGCCTATGGGGCTTTTGTTTAAGGGGTATTAAATACCTAGAGGTATTTTCACCATGCTGTTTGAGCCATATGTTAAGGAGAATATTATGAATGCACAATTCTAGGTGTGTTCCAAACTACCAGGTAAGTGATAAAGTGATAATTATGTATTTTCTCTCTCATGAAAGAATTGTGAAAATCAAATAGTGAAAAAATGATACAATAGAGAATGAGAAATATTAAATGTATTATTCCAAAATATATAAATGAATTTGACAAATTATATGATTTTCTTTAATATTTTTATAACATTAATTCCTGTTATATTTCATGAATACATAGGCTATGGAAGTATGAAACCTATTCCACTCCTGCTACGGTGCTAATGTAAATCAGCATCATTGTTGGACACTTCACTACTATGATCTCACTTCGGTTTACGTAGATTCATCATTGGTAGATCTCAGCTCCATGGTGCTAATGCTTCTTTGAACTTGAGGAGTCTCCTCGAAAGTTGGGGTTGTGGATGTAGGTCCATCGAGTCTATTCATTAGTAGGCTAACATAAAACAGAAATTTGGTGCGCATTGTATTCATCGTTCCGAGATCTTTGTCTTCATTTTTTTGACATTTTCCAAAATACTCGTACAGTTATTAACACAAGCGCTACTATAAAAATCCCTACAACCCTGCAGACTCTCCTGCAACACGGTTCATTACTTGGTTCACTCATAGTTATTATTACGTTTGAGCTTCTATCCATTGATGAATGTATCAAGAATAAATTAATATGAGATTGAAACGCTAGAATACAAAGTTGAATGCAGTTTAGGCCTACGCGTACATTCACTACTACCCGTTTCACTGGATTCAATTAACTGAGCGTCTGCTACTGAACTCGCCAGTGATAAAGAATAGGCCTATCCTATGTATGCGTAGGCAGTTTCTACATCCTTTTTGCACAGAAAAGAGGAACTTTGTGTTTTTTGTGCTTAAAGCAAATAGAGGGAAATAGTTTATTCAAAATAACGGAGAGAATAGGGCCGCCGCGTGGGTGGGGCGACCGAAGCGTTCGCCTTGGGCGCCGCGATCCAGGGGGCGCCACCGTGGGTTAAAAAACCTATTTCATGCGTTTGTAGTCTAATTTTATTTAAAAGCACTTGGATCTCTCTCTGTGTGCTTGCATATTACACACTACATACACACAATAAACAAACCATCCTCAATGAATAACTAAATTTTAAATCACAAAATCTTTTTGATCACATTCTACAAAAACCACAATTCTTCTAACAAAAAAACTGACATCGATGATCAAGAAGGACGCCTTTGAAAATGAATCTCAACGATTCAAAAAAGTTAGGCCAAGAGAGTAAGTAAAATACTACTTATTCTTAATAAAAATTTGACTGCAAGTCGTTGAATTCACTTGAAAAGTTAAATATTAAAGCTTATTGTTCTTTCAATATTCATTTCTAATCCCAGCAGCGACCTCCACAGAGGTTTGAATGGTTCTGGCTCACTTCAATGTTTTGAAATATATTGTATACATCTTTCAAAATACAGAAAATACACGCTTTGAACGTCCAAAAACAAAGAAAATAGTTCTTAGCTATAAATCCTTAAACGTTCAAAATAGCAGCACAATCATGCAAAAACATCATTAAAAAAATCCTGCCAAATTTTTCCAAGAAGTGTAAGAAAATTTAAAAAAAAGCAGGACTCCAGCCGTGTCACTGTGTCTGATTGATGACGAAGCATTTCATTAATGTGAAATGACCATCACACAAACATTTACTGTTCATATTCACTTCAAAAGTATCTCAGAATTTTTTTATCCATGTATTACTTAAAAAAATTGCATTAACATGTATTCTACCCGCTTGTGTATTTGTTAAAAAAAAACTGCTAATGAAGCACGTGGATATTTATTGCAAAATAATTATATTCGGCTTGGGCCTGTTGACTATACTTTTTTAGTTTGCAGTTTCTGCTGTGGTATTTTGATTTGCTTTCGAAACCAAAGTTACAAAAAAAATTAATTAAGAAAACATGGTTCATAGGTTGAAATAACGGTTAGGCCAGCAAATGTAGAATTTTTGGCATTCTAGAAACGTTGTTGTTTAGGAGATGAGCCTTTCTTTAGTAGAAAAGTAGGTGGAGTAAGCGAAACCGTTGTTTATGAATAGCTGGAATTATTTTTACAAATATCAAAAGTGATGGATGAGAAGTCTGAAGTCGTTCTACAAATTGAAAGCGAGGGGAGCGCATAAAATGAGAAGTTAAGACTTTAGTATTGTCATGAATTTTCAATGAGAAACATTCAAGACTTTAAATAAGTTATTATATTTATACCATTCAACGATCAATTCGGATTTTATGGTATTTGATTATATGAGCTGGTTGCCCGATTCAATTGAATCGGAATATCTGGAACGTGACAGCCCATTAACAAATTTAATTGTCTCTTTCTTCCTTATCACTCACTCTTTTTCTTTTTTCTCTTTCATTTTTTCTTTTTCTTAATTATTTTTTCCTCATTTTCTAATCTTTATCTTCAACTTAACGTTCTTTTAATTCTTTGGTCTCAAATTTGTAAAAACGAAAATCACATAGGAAAATTTCAGAGTTTTTCTAAGAGGGCGAACAGAGCACAGTAAGGGTTCTTGGGTACTTTTTAAATAATTATGTTTTTCAACTCTTTTCTCGTCATAAGTTCCGATATTCAAGAGTTTTTGGTTTTATCTTCACTTTTTGTTAATTTTACTGAACTATAACGTTATTTTTAATCTTGATCCAGATCTGCGATGTTAACATTAACTGCAACATAATTACTGCAAGTCGTTAGTGTGAAATTTAATGAAAGTTAATAAAAGGTTTTATCAATTGATCAAACATGACAAAGTATCTTCATATATTGTTATTTCTTCTTTCATTTATTATTATTATTATCAGACGTAAAACTCCCACAGTGGAAGACGCTGTAAAGATAGTTCATTTTTTGAACTTGTTCTTGTTTGCCCACCAGCTTTTCATTTTTTGTGCGAATCCAGCTTTTCTCTCTTCACTCCATTTTGATCCAAATCTTGGAGGTTTTGTCTCTGGTATAACTTCCCATTTCTAACGTTTTATTCTGAAGTTTTTCTATTGAAAATTTCTTTGTTGGTTCTTCCCTTCTATTGTATACTGCATTACCTAGAATCTACCCCTCCCCACACCAAACTACATCACTTGTCACCCCCCTCCCAACAGAACTCCTATTTACTTTATAAATACAAGTGTAGTACATGAGGATGTTCAAAGAATTCATTAATATATTGATATATTGTGCATGACAATCACTCTCATGAAAATCACTCAATACAATATGAAATAATATTTCAACAGCGTATCGATGTAATTGATTTCAATAGAATAAAACCTATATGATGATGAGTTATTCACGAAAGACGATTATGATGATCAATTTCAAATGAACAAGTTTATTGAACATGTAGATAGGCTATCACTTCAACTTCGATGATAAACGCTTGTTACAACAAAGAAACATTTTTAATTTAAAAAAAAAGAAAGAACGTTAAAATATTCTATAACAATTTGATTAAAATGTTCTGATACGGATTTGATTGAAATTTAATGAGTAATACAAAGATGTATAATACAATAAAACTATATTCTTATAAATTAACAAAATAATGAATCTGTGATGCTTTCCATGACGAAATACTTGATGTAGTAACTACTATCAAAACTGACACTGTATTTCTATTTAAATGATGATCAGCCCAGGCCACTCCCGTGTTTCGGAGGACACGTTAAGCTGTCGGTCCCGGCTGCCTAAAAAACAGTCGTTAAATCACGTCAGAGGTCCTGCACTTATTCAGGTGCGACCTGATAACTCTGACACCAGACCTGAGCCAGCCAGGTCACACGATATTATTATTATTATAGCCCAGGCTGATGAAGCTCCTCTTTAGAAGTGAAATGCATCCCTCCAGGAATAAAAATAATCACAATTTAAATAGAAATACAGTGTCTGTTTTGATTTTAGAAAATATTATTTACTTTAAATATTATTGAACTTTATTAAAGACTAGAACAATCTGAGACAAACTTTATTTATTATGATACTTTACCTCACTTTCTTCCTCTAGATATGAATGATAATTACTATCGGGAATATCATTTCTTTGTTATTGAAGAAAGAAATTCATAAAACTAAATTAGAAATATTTAAATTTATAATACACAGATGAATAAAAATTGATATAAAAGCCCATTCCAACTGATGTACATTTCAATAGCTAAGACTAAATAGAGAAATATTTTGGAATTTCAATTATGAATTTTCAATTCCTTCAATTTTATATATTTAGTATTGTTTTCTTCATCATTGGATGAACACAAACTGTTAGGAGTGAGTCCTGATTTAGATGAGATCAAAATCATGTAATATAGAAAAACTATCCCAAGAATAAAGAATAATAAAGCAGTGAATGCCAATAAAATAACAACATCTGAGACTGACTTGAAAGCAACAATTTCGTGTTTCACTCTTGTGATCTCATCACACATGAATTTCCCGAAAGGATGAGCCAGCAAACCAAATGGAGTTCCATTCAGCCAAGAGGGCTCTCTGCATCTGAAAATTGAATGAATTGGTGAAATAAATTTCGAGAATAAATTGAGATGGGCGAAATTTGCATTCACTCAAAACATATGAGCATTTCCAAATATGTCATTGTTCTGTTGTAAACCATTTGTGATTGTTTATTAGGCTAGGGTTCCCCAGCTTTTTGCGGAGCGCAATGCGCACCAGTGTTGCCAGAAGCCAACTAAAGAATTGTTGGGGATCTGGCTTGAAATTACCGTACGTAACAATGATTTGTATGGTAATTATCGTACGTGACAAAAATCCGTACGGTCATTTCAAGTCAAATCCTCCACATTTCTTTAGCTTGCGTCTGGCAAAGCTGGTGCGCAGTGCGCTCCGCAAAAATTGAGTGAGAAGGTATGGGTGTCGGAATTCCTAAGTCAAGTTCTATAAACTGTGAACCAAAAATAAACAGAATTTTTATTGCTTACAACACTATTACGATTATTATTACCATTCATATAAAAGAATAGTGTACTAATTCATATAAATATGTAATAGATTAATTAATTCATATATTACACACTGTTTCATATTGTAATAAGTGGGGTACTTATGGAATATTAGTGAACTGATTCCTTCAGTGTAATATATTTCATTATTCAGTTTATCACTGTCAATATTGACAGTCTTTAAATTACTGCATTGTCATGCTTTTGATCAATACTGATCATTGCTAAATTGAATTTAAATACTGATGACTATCTTGATTTTGGCCAAGCTAAAAACTGATCATTGCATGATTAAATTTATAAAGTGCAATACAAATGATTTCCAATGATTTAATTGACTTTTATGACAAAAAAGCCAACATAAGTCGATTTGAAATTAATAATAGTTTTAAAAAATGATAACTAATTATATTCATGAAAAAGCAAGAAGGTTGAATAAGTAGCATTAATAAATGCATAATGTAGTCACTCGTCCACACAGCTATATACATTCTTCCATCCACTGAAACAATCATCGGCCAGTTATTAGAGCCAAATAATTTCAAAGATGATACAAATTAATCGTTAAATACAATTAAATTGAATCCTAACAATCTTAATATTGAATACAATACCAGTATCAAGGGCCTACTTAGAATAATAATTCAAACGGTCAATCTTAGACTACCTGTTTACTGGTATCTTTTATAATATGACAGAATATTTAAGTACTGTAACCAATGGTAAGCATCTTACTCAATTAAAATAGAATCATGGGCGTCCATCAATATGGGCAAGGGGGGCTCGAGCCCCCCCCCCCCTAGAATCCAGTTTTTTGTTTTAAACACAAGTTTACACAAGAATCCAGTTTTCACACAAAAAGGCTCCCAGCCCCCCCCCCCCCCACCCCCTACATTAAGTAAGATGGTCACCCATGAATAGAATATATGTATATTGCCAGAGGGCTCTCTGAACGTCTATATATATATATAATGCAGTTTTATTAACATAATTTGGGCGCCTGAGGGAAGCAAAATACTTTACAAGTAAATTTTTTGTTTTTCAAATTAGTTCTGCAATACGGAATAACTTAATCTGATTTTCATGACAGTGACTTATCAAACGTTATTCTACATTGCAGAACGCAAATAATGGCCAAATGCATACTTTTATAACCTAGTTGATGTCTTATTAAAATGAATATCTTAAAAAGCAGTATATAATAAAATATGGATAATGAGTTAGAATATAAAGTGATAATATATTTGCCCCCCCTGACCTGATTTGTTGCCATCCGGTAAATAATAATGAGAAATGATAATACATTCGAATAAAAATGTGATAATTATTAACACGATTGAATATTTCAAACATGATTTCCAATCTTCCACAACAGAAAAATAATATTCACTTTTAAATTGTCAGTTAGTGAATATAGCGAGTGGTTGGTTGAGTTCATAGGAGCCTCACCGTTTACCGGTACAGTAAATGCAATTTTAGGAGAAACCAAGGGGTCTGAATGGTTTATTCAATTCATAGACTTTCTAAAATTTGAATATGCCAACCAGACGCCTTAGTTTTCAGTAAAATTATAGTTACCGGTGAACGGTAAGGCTCACATGAACTCAAACAATAGTTGAATACATGGGAATCTCACAGTTTACCGGTAAATGGAATTTTACCAGAAATTACGGCGTCTGATTGGTTTATTCACATTTTTGAACGTTTTGAATTTTAATAGACCAATCAGACGCCTATGTTTCTGGTAAAATTTCATTTACCGATAAACGGTGAGGCTCCCATGAACACAACTATTGTTTCTATTGTGAGCAGAAGTTATAAAATACTGTGCTTTATTTGTTTGTGCTTCTACATTTTAGTGAATATGAACACATTTCGAATGTACTTACATCAGATCATTGAACGTGATAATGGACTGGTTAACACCGTTTTCGAAATTGATAAGCCACTGCGTTTTGCAATCACAGCTCCAGGGATTGCCATCCAGTTCCAGTCTATCCAATTGCGACCATCTCAGCAAGTTTTTGGGAAGATGACGGAGTTTGTTGTTCGTTAGAAACACCTAAAAAATTACAACAATATTATTATTATTATTTTTTCATCAGCTGGATTTAATAAATGTAGCAATAATGATTTATTCAGCTTAAACTACATAACACATTTATGATTATATTGAAAAAATTACTAGAAGTATATGACACTTCCCATAGGTGATAATTTAATAATTTCGAATTCCTCAACGGGCTATCAATTATACTGAAGACTTCTGCAATGGCGGATATTTGAAAGACTGTGGTAATTTGGCGTTGGACGCAAAGAAGTTCACCAGTACCAATTAGGCGGCTCTAAAACTTTTTGGTGTTGCCAAATATGGGACCATGCTAGGAGCTGATAATAGAGAATCACTGAGTTCAATGCACGAGTTGAAAACACTACTTATGAGATTGCCTCGTCTACAAGTCTAAAGTTAGTGGTCATATGATTTGTCACCTTAATCAGTTGTTCTTATTTTATTTTTTTTTGCTACACCACAATTTCTTCGAGCCACCTAATTTCATGGTGTGAAGTATAGTTTAAGTAGATTTACGCAGTTTGTATTCCTTGCACTAAAATAATTCACTTATCACTTAGCAAGTTAGTTCTCATTTCATTTGTTTAATTGAAGAAGGAATAATACCTCAAAGTTTATTTTTTCAACTATATATTGTATTTCTTTGTTATAATGGTAACTCAATGTGATTCATGAATGAAGCAGAGGATAATCTTTTGGAATAACTTAAGTGCTCCTGGAAAAAATCTATTTCGTTGTAAGCTATTGATACATATATTTTATGCATCACTGATCATTAATACGGTAATTTATTTTAAGTTATGTATCCGTACTTGTTGACTATTACATCATTTATTAGTATTTTGATCAGCGAATAGAATAAATATATTATATTCGAAAAGGATTTAAAATGTTAGACTTGTTCCAAGAATACACAACTATACTTCACGCCACGAAATTAGGCAGCTCAAAGAAACTGCAGTTTAGCAAAAAACATCTGACTGCGGCGACAACCCGAATTATTGCTAGCGTCAGACTTGTAGACTAGAACAAATGGTAAGGGGAGTGTTGTCAATTCGTACATTGAGGTTGTAGATTCATTACTATCAGGTGCTGGCTTGGTCTCGTTTATGGCAACACCACAATATTTCAGAGCTGCCCAATCTGGTGACGTGAACAACAGTGAGATTGTGTCTAATTTACCTTCTTGATAAACATTGCAATTGAAAAATATATTATAAATGGATCTTACACGTTTGATACCATACGAAGGATTTGTAGAGAATGCATCTTCATCAATATGTGACAGCTCAGGGTTGTAAGAGCATTTCAATGTTTCCAGGCGTGGAAGATTAGTAAAAGTACCAGCTTTGATAGACGTCAAGTTTGGCATACCAGACACAACAATTTCTTTCAAATTGATTAAGCCATTAAATGATTCCATATCTAGTTCGTTGATGGGATTTTCATTGATATCGATAAACTCTAAGCTCTTGAGAAAATGCAGGCTTTCAGGGATTCTTGTTAATTCATTTCCATTGATGTAGAGCTTTTTCAAAGCCAAGTGTTTCAAGTACTGGCAAGCAAGGGAAGAGATGCCAGTTTTTGCGAGATCCAGGATCTGCAAAAAAAGGAAAATGTTATTGAAATATAAAAGACAGAAAACTTAATTGTAAGAGTTGATTCATTGAAAAAATACTAACAAATAAGTCTTCAAATAAGAAACCAATCATAATATCATCGAGATGAAACATGTTCGTTGATTTATTTTAAAAAATATCAGAATTTTTATTCATGACAAAAATACATGTAAGAAGCTAGACGCTTCTATTCGTCACTTCTTCTTCAATAAATGAAAGACTTTTAAATTTGTTAATCATGTGTTGTTGATGAAATAACAGTTTCAGTTTTAGTTCATACTAGCTATTGTGCCCGTCCTTCGTACGGATTATGTTTAGAAATAAGACTAAATATGTTTCGGCTTTTTTGATAGCAACGATCATGAAGTTGTTAGCAGCTTAGGCCCCCCCCGTTCAGACGATACAGTTTTTTTGCGGTACGGTTTTTTTACTGTACGGCGTCAACTGTACTGTGATGTTCACACGGTCCGGCTTTGCTGCTTATTGCTGTGCTCTCCTTCTTCCATTGAGCTTCCAGTTCAGATTTATTTATTCCAGTCCAGGATTTTTTTTATTTGTGTAAGATTTTTTCAAATAAGTTTCTTACTGAAGGTTTCTCTTAAATTTTGATCAAAGTACGCAAATTCTGGTTTCAATATTCCACACATTTTTCTCTCTTTATTTTTATATTAATCTTAAGTCTTGTCCCACAAGGCGGGTCTCTCATATATTAGAGAAATTAAATTTTCACAATTAATATCTTCCACTTCTGGACACTGGAATTCACTAATAAGAAGATCAATGCTGAAGAATATCAATGAAGGAGATCAATGCTGACGATCTGAAGACTGCTTCCAGCGTAATAAGCGTATCGTTTGAACATATCCAGTACCGGTACAATACATGTGCCACCGGATACGGATTGTTATTTTGCGGTACAGCTGATTTTAGCGATACAGTTTTCGAAGACAAAACCGAATGTAGAAATCGGCTAGAACAGCTTTTTTACTGGATCCAGTCGAAACAGTATTGTGTGAACATACAATAATTATGAAATGTACATGCAAACGAAAGCACTGCAAAATAACTGATACAGCAAATTTACTGTACCGCACAAAAACTGTATCGTGTGAACGGGCCGGGACCATGGCCGGGACCTTAGTAAACAACTTAGAACGTAAACAATTCAGTGCCAGGTATCGGAGAGAATATTTTTTGAGAACAGCTGATTGATATATCATGATAAATTACGTGATTTTTTCTTATGTGGTAATAATAGTGCTACCTGGCGAATTCCCAAGAGCCTGGCACAAACCGCACCTTCCTAAAATGTTAATTTTTGTTTTGATAAATTGAAATTAGAAATTTTTTTTTTCAACAAAGAAATAATTGATGAAACATAACATGAGCTTTGATTCACCAGTCATATGTTTCCTAAAAGACTTCAATGCTCCGACTACGCAAGTCTGCAGACAGCGTAAATAACGCCGCGAAGGGACAACCATTCAGATTATATTTGAGAACAGCTGATTGATAAATTACGTGATTTGTTCCTATGTGGTAATAAAACTTAGAAGAAATGTATCCAAAATCCCACAATACTTGGTTTTTAAACGTTTATTATTCTGTTAAAAAAAAAGTTAATTTAGTTTTTTATAGCTAAAGACATTGTCAAAAAGGTACTGATAAATAACTTTAATCCCGATCGATGCTCTCGTTTTTCAGGAGAAGGCCGCGTAAAATGTATCCAAAATCGCACAATACTTGGTTTTTAAACGTTTATTACTCTGTTAAAAAAAAGTTAATTTAGTTTTTTATAGCTAAAGACATTGCCAATTATGTTTTCAATACTGTTCAATAACTAAAATCCCGATCGATGCTCTCGTTTTTGAGGAGAAGGCCGCGAAAAATGCCTTTGCGGCCGTGACAGACAGACAGACAGACAGACAGAGAGACAGACAGACAGACAGAAAGTGAGATAAGACTATTTTCGGCTTATTTAATGTATAAAACGTAAAAATAACCAAAAAATATACAATTCTGATAAATGTACAGACAAAACTCTAATTTTATATATATAGATTGAGATTGATTAATGAAGAGAGTTTTACAGATTTTGTTAAAATGTTTATACTAAGATTTTATTTTGTAATTGACATTAAAATCAATTTTCTTTGACTATTGAAAATCCTTTTGTCAATTATTATTTAAAGAGGATCTGGAAAAATATTGTATACAATCAGGCAAAAATGCAACAGGCTTTCACCCACAACTGCTTTCTTCACAAATTTCTAACACTAAAGAACTTAAATGTTAAGTTACGTCAGTTTTTCACAAGAAATTTCACTTTGAAGTACAATTATAATTTTTTACAATTCAAGAATATAAATTATTCAGAATAGATTAAAGTGCCATATAATTAGATTATAATAAATTGCTGAGCCTTAGATGTCAGCACATATGTCATTCAATAACTAAGTCAAATTGCTTCAATACAGCGTTACTATCACAGAAAAAATATTATTTTGTTATCTAAACAGCACTCACTAGTTATTTAGTTTAATTCGGCTGACAATTCACTCGGAGATGAAAACTATAATAATTATTAAGATGCAAATAATTTTTGAACTAACAAAGAATAAGCTTGAATATAATAATAATGAAAGAATGCTGAAAAAGTAAATATTCTACAGAAATGGAACTAAAAGCAGTAAGTTGCATAGAAGGTTATTGGAATAATTAATAATGGTCATATCATTCAGAATAATATATATATGATTTGAGTAAATTTAGAGTTTTGGATTTGAATAAACAATGCATGAAGTTGATAAACTCCAATACTGTAAGTTATTCCGTTTGATTGAGAGTAAATGTGTGATAATTTTAAAAATCATGATCCATTAAGAATTATACTGGTTAAAATGTGTTTGTAGTAAATTTAAGGAATCTAGAGTAATTCGAATCTAGAACCTAGATTCAAAGCAGTACCTAACAGAAGCTAGAGTTTTCTATATATCTTTACTATATGATAAAATATTATGCTATATACATTTGCAATACTATACATTACAGTTTGATGACGACAGTTACTCAACATCCAACATAGAACTACATCAGTGTCCATTATAATAAACCCACTTTCGTTTCAGTGAAATCATAGAATTGATACATCAAACATCCCTGGAATAAATCATTTTAAGAAAATGTTTCAATTGTTTGTTCAAATGATGATTGGCTGATTAATAATCATTTTTCTATTCTACATTATGATATCTATTTATTAGTGAAACTTCATAATGATTTGCAATTCGAGGAATGTTTCAGCCTTTTGATGACACAAACTAACAGATAAATAAAAAAATATTATAAACCTTCAATGTAGTCACAGAATTAACAGCGTGAAGAAAGTTAGACTCATATGCAGCTGACTTCAGAGGATTGCCACTCAGTTGCAGTTCTTCTAAGTGAGGCAGATGTTCAAATGTGTTGTCATTCAAAGAAGTTATCCGATTGAAGCCAAGTAATAAAACTTTTATTGGTAATGGTTCATAGACATTGGATGAGAAATCACCTCTCAATACATCTGCTCTCAGCGTTAATCCTGAAAAAAGTCATAAAATTAATTGCAAATTCACACATCATAAATGAAACAAAAAAAATCTATCCGATCCTTGAAAATTACAAAAATAAGAGCGTTTGATAGTTAGTTTATTTGACAAATTATCAAAATGATTATAATTTTAATTTGACAAATTATCAAAATGATTATAATTTTAATTTGACAAATTATCAAAATGATTATAATTTTAATTTGACAAATTATCAAAATGATTATAATTTCAATTTGACAAATTATCAAAATGGTTATAATTTTAATTTTTCCTAATTGATGGAAAAATCATGACGACATGAATGAGAATACTGATACTCTGCAAAAGGTGATGAGTGCTTCAGGTATTTTTCTGCCATTAGATTCACGGCTGATTATTAGGCCTAGGCATACTGAACTGTTCTCAATAAATATACTTATTTTGCAACTGCAACTAGACTAGACTAGATCTGTTCAGGAATTGAATAAAAAAATACCAGATCTAGAAATTTAAAATAATTTGCAGGACTTAAAACAGCTTTGCAACTAGTTAGCTCTTGATTTCCAGGGTTTTTTGTAGGATTTTCATTCATAGAAAATTGTTTTCTTCACCTTCACAAGGTTGTTAACTTCCATATACCCATGGAAATTATGTTCATCTAATATTTTTGTATGGTGAGGTTAGATGCAGATTAAAGAAACTACGACTGTACCACATTTTTAAGACTATTTTGAATATAATCTATATTGTATTTGAAAAAGAGAATTTACCTGTAAGAAAGTTAAAGCTCAAGTCAAGTAGCTCTAGGCTTTGAAGGTTGCTGAATGCTCTTTCTTCTATTAATTTTATATTGTTATCTTTGAGGTTCAATTTCATCAGTCTAACCAAGGCAGGCAAGCGAGGAATTTTCTCTATGTAATTGTGTGAAACATCCAAAGTCGAGATCTGAAATTTTTGGAAAACTAAGTGATAATGGTCAAAATTCTAATGTTTTGTGTGGAATAAACTACTAATGATAATCGAAAAATATTGATGGGTTTTCAATTGACCTATGATGTTCAATAAAAGTTGACCATTAACAGTTAGCATTCAAATTTCAATTGGTTTTTTTACCTCAGCCTTGAAACAGACTGAAGTCGTAAATAAACTAAACAGACACATTTCATTTGATGTTGTGATACGATTTGACTGTTTCACTGGATATTGGAGCATTTTTCATTACTAAAAATACTTTTTTAATTTGAACACTCATATATTTGTGTTATAGCCTTTTGGCATTGATGTAATGCTTCCTTAGACACGGAGTAGACATCCAGCCGTGTCTGAGGAAGGATTACATCAATACAAAATAGCCATCAAACAAATATTTGAATATTCAAATATGTAAATATTCAACTGTTTAAATTTGCTAGAAATGTATTTTTAGTAATTATTTATGTTTCAACATGTATTGTTGAGGAAAATTATGCTCTATACAATCTAGAAACTAGATACAATCTAGTTTTTTTTGTAATAAAGAAAATGTTTGGACTAATAATCTTTGAATATCAAAGATTATGAGAGAGACATGGTAGAAATAGTACAGACATTATAGAAATAGGTAATATGAAGCTTGATTGATTTTGGCTGAGCCATCGTCCTGGGCCAGATATATCCAAAAATCGGGTCAAAGTTGCAGGGAATGACAGTAAATTAAAAGATTAACCACTGCTAAATTAGTATTTAAACAACACATGTGATACCACAAAGTGGGTATTGTTTCGGGAGCTATTTGTCTTCCAATAAAACATGAAAATCTTACCAAATTGTGCAGAAAGATCTAAAAATTGGTTCTCAAAATTTTTTTTTCAATAGCCGTGAAGCTTAATGAACTTGAGTAGCAAACTAGAATAAATGTAGCATTTTGATTAGTAAGAATTTATATAGTATGTGATAGTCGAATTTTGAGTTCAGGGAACTTGAGCATGGTTCATTTACAATTTGAAACTATTTCCAATAATTGGGGTTAGAAACATTGGAAAACAAAGTTAGTGTTAATCGGTTTATCCCAAAGGTATTAATGCCTCTAAATTTTTATTATAATTTTTCCATTGAGATATTTATATGCTTATAGAGTATCACAAACATTTTATAAGAGCTGTAATGAATATAATACTTCAATTTTATAAGCGCTGTAATGAATGTAATACTTCAGTATTCGTTCCGGAAGTGAAATCAGGGTTTCTTCCTCTTCCCAAACTTGCAGCTTATAGAAAATTTTACATTTTTATTGCACCAAAACTTTTTAACTCGTCACCAGCAAATGTAAAAGAGTGTAAAACTATATTCAGATTTAGAAAGTTATTATACGCTTGGCGTTTTCAGATTGACGATCTGGAGAAGATACTTTTTGATTTAAGTGAATTCGAAATTTTCAAGTATTGCAATTTTATTAATCTAGTGCAGGGTTTCCCAACGTTCTAGCAACAGCGTACCACCTGAAGGTTTTTGAAGATTTTGGCGTACCACCATCACCGGTCTCGGGGGTGTAGATTGAAAGTAAGCCCCCCTGAAACTTTTTTTTCTATCAGAAACATGTCCATTATTCATTTTATTTTTATTAAATAAGTAATAAACCTTTATAATTAATTAAATACTTGTTAGTTTGTTCCCATATTTATTTTGGATATACAACAGTATAGAAAAACTACTCTCACACAAGTAACTAGTGACAAAAATGGCATAAAAAACATCAGAGCTTTCCGGAAGAGCATTGGATACTCGGATTTATAGCCGATCTAGAAGTCTATTAATGATTTCTCTTTAAAAGCATCTCTCATGGTGTCTTCTGTTAAATCGATGGATTTTTCCAGAAGTTCCAACTCAATTGGTGATCCTGCAAAAAGATTTCTGATCCAGTCAAGTTAGGAATAATCTTCGAAGAAATATTTATTAAAACTTTCTCGAAGAGCTTCCAAGTGCAGAATTATATCAACAAACACATCTGGCTTTGGAGATATATTATTTTGTTTTTAAAAAATGATGACAGTGTAGGAAATGCTGAGACATTCTTCCCTTGTAATTGAAAACTTGAAAGGACTAACTTTTTTTGGAAGAGTTTATTTTATCATTGACTGAAGGGTTTTGTATTTGCTCCCTGAAGACTCATGTACAATTTTTTTTTTTGGCCACGTGACGCGTACCCCTGAAATCTTCCCGCGTACCACCAGTGGTACCCCTGATCTAGTGTATTGCTGTACAAGATTGTTTTTTTTTCAAATGTTTTATTATGTATGCAGTCTGAGATTTTTCAATTAATTGTAATATACCCTATCATTATATTTAATGTAAGATGTTTTTCAAGTAATGTATGTCTGACTCCAATCTGATTAAAATATGATCAATTTTCACTCACTCCTTGTATATTTAGGAAGGTTACTCTTTGGACGCCTTTCCACAGAGCATCCCTAATTTTTCTCACGCTATGTAACCTATAAGGATTGATTATATTTTTATTTTTTTCTACTTTGTATTTGAAATTATGTTTTTTATTTTATATTTTATATTTTTTTTGTTTTGCATATATATGAAAATATGCTGGTACTGTTTGTTTAAACATGAGTGAAAGGAGTAAATTTATTTATTTATAAATTCAAATCAGTAATAAAAATGTTTAGTGTGTACTCACGTTTTCATTAACCCAGGATAAAACTGTTGTCAAGTCATACAACATTTGTTTGCTGCAGTCCGCATTTATATGTTCAAATTGAAGTTGAGAATTCGAGGAAAGATTTTGGAAGCAAGAGATTTCTTTTTCAGATTCATATCCAAATGATTTTTCAAACAGCAGCAGAATACTCAATACGATAATCCTGTAAATAAATTATACAAGTACCAGAATAAAGGCAAAATATCCAGTAACATACTCAAGAACAAAATATTGAGTTTTATAACAAAATTATCAACAAATATTTCATTTAGTATTGGGGGAGTTCGTGGGAACCTAACCATTTACTAGTAAATGGAATTTTACCAGAAACTAAAACACCTGATTGGTCCATTCAATTTTTTAACGCCTATGGAATTGGTTTGGCCAATCAGGCGCCTTGGTTTCCGGTAAAATTCTATTCACCGGCAAACGGTAAGGCCCCCATGAACTGAGCCATTGTTCCCCATTACAAAACGTTAATTAAGGGACTGGAAATTGTAATGATTAAGTCCAAAACTGTCTAGCTTAAATTTAGTTGTGTGTAAGCTTTGTTGCTTTGTTAGGTTTTTTTTTGTATTTAATAGTTTTTCAAATTCATTTTGTAACAACATACGATTAGCATTTATTGTCTCATTGTTGGCTATGTTTAGCTTCCTCATATTTGTGAACTCATTTGTATTCATATGAATAAAATGATTTTGTTAATTATCAATATATTGTATGGAAGTTTTTCAGCTATTGGCAGAGTGTTTCAAGAGGAACCTTGTAAGTGCAGCATTCAAATAAGGATGAATAATAAGATAAAATACAATATCCAATATCATTAACTACAGTATTAAAATAATATTCATTTTAAAATAGAATAAAGAAAATTTTGAACTTTATTCTTACCTGCAACTAGATGCAGCCATGTTTGCGTATTTATCACACCTACATACTTGAAGACTGAATCATCGTTTTCATTTTTTATTCAGTTCAAGTACCTTATCAAAAATGATAAAGAGCTTGTACTATCCAATAAAATTCCCATTCTGATGCGACGTTGAACAATTATCATCAAAGATCTCTCAGTTAAACGTTCACGAAAATAAAACATCAAAAGCATTTACTAGCTCCCGGAAATTTATTCTACAGTAAGTTTTTGTTTCACTAAGTGAACAATCACAACAGGTTTGTGAGGTCTTAAATTATATTTCTTAAGCATTTATGATCTAATAAGATGTTGAATTTTAATAGCTTGAGCAATGTAATGATAAAGTTGTCATTGAAGTTACATCAATGTTTATTGCGATGTACCATAATATTTAGCAAAATTGCATCAATTGTGTAGTACCAAGTGATCACATTCAATTATTGTGAAGTATTTGCACAGTAGGCTATCTAAAAGTAGGCCCATGCCTACAAGCTTAAAACATATTTATAATTTATTAGACTGTACTGTATTTCAGATTATATTGGCTAACAAACACTTCTAATTGGTTATTGACAAAAATGTCCTGTTCATAATCAGTATTCATTTATACAAACTGACTGATAGTTGAAATAATGTTAACTCATAAGATAACGTACTCTTTAGAATTTTTGTTACAATCATACACGATTTATAAGTTTGTTAAAATAGTGTGGAGTCATTGAAAAGAGACTCAATTCGGATTTATCAGTACCGGTATTAATACGCTTGAATTAGGACTTACATTTCGGTAAATTATCTACATGGAATATTCTTCTGAAACCATCTTTTAGTCATTGATTAAGTAAGTTCTCATCAAATACAAAAACGTTAGTTGAAATAAAAATGTTCAATAAATTTATATAGAAATTATACGTGGGTCATTCAATGAATAGACAAACCTGTGTGGGGGAATACGGTTGTGAGTACAAGTTTCATTACTAAAGGAAAAAACTAGCCAATATACAATCTAAAATGACTGAAGTGTGTAAAGCATCAGCAGGATAGATAATTTTGAGATGTGGTGAGGTTTTAGTATAATTTAATTTATATTGAGATATAATTATAATTATTTCTAATTTAATTTTGAGATATGGTAATTTCAAGGTATAGTGTATTGCAATTATCCCGAAAAACAGCATTCAATGAACACCCAATAATACTCAAATTTGCTTTAATACATTGTAAAGCCACCCATAAAAGAGAAACATCAACGATCTCGAATGAGAGGTTTAATTCTTGTTGCAAAACAATGTAGGCTATGTCCTTCGTTGCCCCAAAAACCATTGATAAAATGATCTGGTAGGTAATGTCTCTTTCTTCCCACTGTCTGCTTTAGGACCCTCTGATTTTCATTTGTTCGGTTCACTGAAAGAGGCATTTCGTGAGAGGGAATTTCAGAATAATGAGAATGTAAAGAAAAATTGAGAAATTGCCTCTGACACTAAGGCAAAGAGATCTCTGCAGGCAGTATAATAACGCAAATAGCCGGTTCGGACGAGTGCATAAATTGTTTAAAAAAAATATGCTGAAAAGTAGGAAAAGTATTGATTTCCAAGAATAAATGGGGTTTTCTCTAGGAGAAATTGTCTCTTCAATTATTGAATGACATATTACTATATTGACATATATACAATTATTGAATGACATAATTATATTACTATAGAATAGTAGCTTTTATTTAGGATATTTTTTTGTTAGTTATGATCTTATTCTATCATTTAGGAGGGTAGTAGTTATAATATAGTTTGTATTTCATTGGAGGTGAGGCTATCGCCAAGCCCACCCTACACACCGAAGTAGTGGGTGAGCTCCTAAAAAGTGTTCAATTTCTCTGCAATAATACTCTTAGTTTATTTGATCGCATTCCTTTCAAGAACGGGTTGATTCCATAAATGTTAAGAGAATTCATAAATTGAGATGATTTAATCAAAACAATTCAAATCAGTTCTAACAATATTTACAATATAGCTATTTACAGGGTAAAAGAAATGCATTAATGTGAGTGAATATTCTTCAACTCCAATTCTATGCTGGAAATTACATATGCATGTAGTAATCTATGAGCGTTGAGAATAATGCGAATCCAGCAGCGCCAAAAATACCAGCTTTAACGCCCGCTGAAAGAAAAAATACAAATAAAATAGCATTTTCTATTGATTTAGAGGTTTCAATCAACTATTTAAGCCTTCATTTCATTAATTTCGAGTTGTTTTCCCCTCTGTAAACAATTACTATAATATCATTCTTCTCATGTAGAGGTGAAATCTGTTGGCAGTATTAAGCATAAAAAAGTTTTCTGTGTAGTTCTGACAATACAGTCTAATTTCCTTTTTGTTAATAGTACAAATTACTTTTCTTCAATCATCTGACGCTCTCATCAACACAATATCTGCTCAAATAGTATCCGAAATTGTCTATTAATTTTTGTCTCCATATTTAATTAGCTCGCCTGTGTCCTTAACTCCGCCTAATAGAAAGTTATTTCATTTCATTACAGATCAAATTTAGGTAACTATTCTAGAAAGTATTTGCCAGAGAAATGATTGAATCAAGAATATGGAATCGATGTTGTAATTAGATACATATATCTTGGAATAACACTTACATCAATGGTAAGCAAAAATAATTATTTATTTATCACAAGTGATACGATAATTAGGAAATTGTCAAAAATCATGGTCTCGGTTATAAGCCAAATCCAACATTTTAATTTCAAATGAAGAAAAAATATCACATTTGTGATATCTGAATACCAAACCTCCCAAAATTTTTAATTATACGTTCAAAAAGTGTATACTGCATTACTGCATTAAAGCATTACTTCTGCTTCTGTTAGACTACTCTTATAAATCACGAGCGGCTAAACTGATTTCAGTAACCTTCGATTTGTTGGATTCATCTCCGTCCCAGATAACAAAGCAATTGAAATATTGGGAAACTAAATGAATAAACTATAAAGAAATTCTTGTTGTACAACCAATAATTGGCGCGTCGAGAAAAAATATTAAATTTCATACTTTTTAAAAGTATTAAAGAATCACTTTTTCATGAATTCTGGTCATTTTTAATTATGTGGAAAATTTACACTAATATTCACTTACACTCAAGAGAAAAAATAGAATTTGAATAGAGTTCACTTCTACTCAAGATGATACAGTACCACATTAATGCAAAATGTAGTAAATTATTTTCTTCTTAAATAATACAATATTAAAAAATATTTAACTTACTGAATGGTAGTCATACTATTAAAAATACCCAATAATAACATAAAAAATAGTTTTATTCATTAATGTGACTCAGCAATCAGAGATTGATGGTTGCCATTCGAGTGCCGTTCCATTGAGGCCGGGTCGGTCGTGAAGATCAGTCACCAGCGCTCGGGACTGCGCTTGGAAGGGCGACAGGCAAATAATAAAACGATGTTATCTACTTCATTATCACTTTCCTGGTGGTTCAGAACCCATCAAAAACTGTAGGTCCATCCATAACATAACTATAATCCACTTACTGCCCACGCACAAGTCTCGAACTCATGTGAGCATAATCAGCATAGAAACTATTGTTTGTTACCTCTCAATCCAATTAATCCTCCAGTGACTCCCCCAGCATAGGTGCCATTCCTCCAATCCGACTTCCCTCTATACTGTATTTGAAAAAACAACAAAATACCAATATGTATTAAAAATTCCTTTCCAAAACTGTTCTGAATGTAATTGATTTAAGTAAGACTTGAATACAGATGGATGATTATTGTATTAAATAATAAGAAACAAAGCTGGAAGTCAAACTGGTCAGTCTATATATTACTTCAAAAGTATACATTCAGTTATCAATAGTTAAAACACTTCTAAATATACATAAATATACCATATAAATTGTATATTATTAGATAATGAAACATGTAAAAAAGAGATAAACGCTTGTCATTCACATGTAATTGAAATCGATACTGAGAGCTTTAAATTTTTATTCAGGGCTATGAAAATTACATTATTGCGTTAAAGCTAAGATAAACGTTATATATATAGATAGATTATATATATAGACAGTCTATATTATGATTAATAATATGAAACAAAGCTGGAAGACAAACTGTTCAGTAACTAAATCGAAATATGAGAATTATTCAGTTTACTTGTCTTGTCTGCATTACGGTGACTTTATACAAAGTCACTGTATTCTGCATTAGCCTATCATAATATTGAGTTAATATTTGCGTTTACTGAAGGTACACATATGTTTTGTGGTTTTCCTTTGTCACCAGTAACAAATTCTCCTCGTGACAGTGAAGTGTCGCAGGTAAAACAACAGATCTTTGGCAATGGTATGAGTAGAATTAATGATAAATTAAGGTAACATTGAGATGATGAAACAGCTAGTAGTTAACATAAAAATCATTTTAGTAGCAAAGCCAAAGCTTAGGATCATGTTAATACTTTGTAGTTAATAATATGTATTTAGTAAGTTAATATCGATAAATAATATGGATTTTATGAATAAGGTTATTCATTTTGTTGAACTTTATTTGAAACGATCTGTGGTTTGAATATTATTGGTTTACTCATCATTTTAGAGAAAAATCATCACCAAATTATAGTTTTTTAATGATTTGATTATAGAATGGATAAAAAACATTGTTTAAGTAAGCCTAATGCATTATGTACTTTATGTTATTGAGAAATAAACAGCGTCAATTCAAAATCATGAAACAAAAGGTAATTGAGTGTAGCTGATACCACACAAATGTTCATGATATCTTAATAATCAAAGGAATTCATTGAAAATGAATAATAAGACCATTATTACTTCATTGGATTATAGTTGAAGATTATTTTCAATAGTGATTGACTTTCTACTCTTTAAAAATCGTGGTTAGTAAAAAACTGATATGCATTGTATTAAACATTATTGACACTGTTATTTGGAATAGCGAAGAATGAGTATTGTGAATTGTTTAATGAGTATTTCGTGATTGTATAGATGATTTATTCATGTAATACCTTTTTATTTATACGTTATAAATTTATCAGCCTACAGTTAAAAAATATAATATTTTACTTTCACAACAACGATAATACTTCTATACAGTATTTAAGTGATTACTATACAGTAATAATTATTATACTGTAAACTGAATGGTTGCATAACGGATAAACCAAAAGGTATAACATTTCTAGTATGTTGCACTAAGATCATCAGAACTATGAACAGAAACTGATAACCGGTTGCACAATCGATAACCAAATATGAGTTCATTTCAAATGAAGACATAGTGTAATTAGAAATTTAACTGAATGATATTTTGGAAGCCTTATTGGAAGCCCAAGTTCATGGAAGCCTTACCGGTAAGTTAACCGGTAAATGTTACCGGTGGCGTCTTCTTCTTCTTCAAATTTTTCAACATAAATTTGAATTTCTTAGTCAGACGCCACCGGTAGCATTTACCGGATACCGGTAAGACTCCCAGGAACTCAGCTATTGATGATAAAATATAGCTGGTTCTTACCGATTCAATAGTACATTCAACAGCTGAAAACACTGTGCCAACTAAAGCGAAGTTTTTTGCATAACTCAAAGTTGTGCCTTTCATCTCACGCAGAATCTCACGGGCAGAGCTCTGTTTCATTTCTTGGCCAGGAACTGTCATAGGGCTGACACTAGAAGAGAACAGTCCAACAGCTGCCCCAAAACCGTAACCTGAAAAGAAGAAGTTAAAATAAGAGATTTATAGATGGAAAAAAGCTAATAAATGAACGTGTGTATTCTACTGACTAAGAGATCCTTACTTAGGAGTTAAGAAAATTTGAAATAAAAACTGTACGGATAGTTTTAACTTACTCAAAATAATTCTGTTTTATAAGCAGGAAATGATTCATCTTCTATTGAGTAAATAAATCCTTCATTCTGATATTTACAAATCGCTGGAACAATGAGCAACCCAAACCAATTGATTAAACTAAATTACTGTAAACTCTATTGTATCAATATGTCAAGTTAATGAATGGAAGTTGAGGAATATAAGTTAGGTTAGATTAGAGCCCTAGAATACAGAGACACTGCAGTTGCGGGCCACAAATTAGGCTAAATAGAATCAATTTATTGAGACCAAACTCAACAATGGAAGAGTTCAAGACAGCTTTACCGGTAACCGGTTAATGTTACCTGTGGCGAGTGGCGTCTGATTTAATTTTTTTAACGTCTATGTTTTGAAAAAGTACAATCAGAGCCCCCGGTAGCATTTAGGCTCCCAGGAACTTAACCAATATCAAAGTACATGGGGGCAAACACATATTTAAAGCCATCATCTGATTTTTCAATCAAATTTACCCAACTGGTGTAATTATCCTAGTGACGCGCGACCTCGACTGCAGTGGCTGTGTATATTAAGGTTCTAAGGCGTCAATAATGGTTGTCAAAAAAAAATCATGCAGTTTGTTGATGATTTTGAAGAACTGCTCCAGTACAGTAAATAGAAAATAGGGAAGCAAATGGGAGGAAGCGCTATAATCGATGATGCCTTCATGATAATACCTGAGTAATGAGGTGAATCATGAGATGATGACCCAAATGGTTGAGTTCATGTGAGCCTGTACCGGCGCAACCGCTAGGAGTCTGATTGGTCCATTCAAATGCATCGACCTATCAGACGCCTAGCGGTGCAAGGTTGCACCGGTGCAGACTCTCATAAATTCATCCATTATGCAAGGCTGAACGGGAATCGAACCCTTGAACGAGAAGCAGTCGGTCAGAGTCTTATCAGAGACAAGCGCTTTGACCGATGACACCGATAATAGCCGGTTGATACTGCCAATTCTGAACACCGATAATACAATAAGCTAATTAATTATAAGACTAGGCTAATAAATTATTCGTCAATATAATCGTGATAATATACGGTTACATACGGCATAAGAATAATAATAAACGGTTGCATTACATGAAACGTAATGTTATTGCAGAAAACAAGTACCATAAGGTTACAATTAACATAAACATAAATAATGTAGGCTACTTACCAAGAACACAGCTCATAGCAGTTTTGAAAGCACAACTTTCAAATGCAGCCTCTACCATCTTTTCATCATTTGTTTTTATATAAACAGGGCCCATACTTCGAGGAATAACAATGTTTTCTCTAAATCTGTGCACATCACCTAGAAAATAAACAGCTAATGTATCCAACGTTTTATCATTGAAAAACACTGCCCTCGGTTGTTTATCTTCTACTGCCATTTTAAAATATGAAATTAACAATTAATCATTCGTGTTATTTGAAGCTTATGACCAGGAATATTGATATTTGTTAATCTTAACGAAGTCTGAATTCTATAAACTTTTAACCTAACTACCTAACCTCAACTTTTTCGTCTGCATACTGGTGCAAACTATCGATACAGCGTATCGATGCAGCAGCAACTCGATATTCAAGTTGATCGATACCTCGATGAAGCGAGGTTTTCATAATATTCACTACAATACTACCGTATTCAATTTTCACCATCAGGCGAGGCGCAAAAAGGAACGCATGCTAGGTGTAATAATGCTACTGCTGTATATGTAATATGCTATAGGTGTAATAATGCTGCATGGTAAAATTTGGTAAAGCATAATTTTTATATAATAATAATAATAATAAATAAACCTTACCCTTGCTTCTCTTGGATTTGTCTAATCCAAAAATCCAAATAGGCTCAACTCCTTATTGTTTCACAAAGATATAATCCGTCATGTCACCATTAAGCCTGTGCTTCTAATTGAGTTCGGAGCTCATAATATGAGTTGTCCCAGAAAATATCATATTTTAAGGCTTTATTAATACAATAATGCTGGAATCTGCTATATTTTCAGAGGTCAGTAGTACCTCCTATTTCACTAACTTTTTATGGTAAATTTGCGACTTTACACCTCTCTGTATCCATATAATATGGTCAATTCCATATATTGATCCAAGCAGGTATAAACTTCCTCCGGTTGTCCGTTCCAGTTTCCTAATTTTTCCAGTTTAGTCATTTCTTCTAAAAAACACATACCGTATTATATACAATCAAAATAATGTCCCACTAGATTCTAATTTGCTAATTTTTCCAAAAGTAATTTTTTGAGAGGTGGGTATAATTTCAAAAGTTCTAGATCAATTATTATTGGCTACTGTAATCTGTTTTCAGTGATTTGGATAAACTTCCACTTTTTCACACCTTCATCGGATATTAAATCATCCATTCGGATATTAAATATATCTAATATTAAAACTGACACTGTATTTCACTTTTAAATAATGTTTTACTCACATATCTTGGAGATGCTTGAGGAATGCATTTCACTTCTGAACAGAAGCTTCGTCAGCCTGACGAAGCTTCTGTTCAGAAGTGAAATGCATTCCTCAAGCATCTCCAGTATATGTGAGTAAAACATTATTTAAAAGTAAAATACAGTGTCAGTTTTAATATTAGATTGTTCATTAAGTATTTCGTCATGGAAAACATCACAGATTAAATATATAATGTGAAATTTCATGAGGTTGTCGCTCATTGGTTCAATATGTGGGTTTTCTCCAGTCTGGCTTTTTTCCTTCTGTTTTTCTCCCTTGCTATTAACATTTTAAATCCTACAATACATATTAATTTACACATACCTTTTTTGCTATACATATGATGGCCTAATATGTGTTTCTGCAATAACATATTTATTTTATATGGTACATTCAATTAAAATAACGATGAGCTTCAAAGGGGATTCATGACACTAGAGGGGTCTCAAAAAGATTAATAATATAAATAAACGAATGAATTAAAAATAAAAATAAACTTCTAATGAATAAATCTATTACATAAGATGGGAATATGGATTGGCTTTTGGTGAATTGGCTAATCAACTAGATCTTTCTATCAAACTATTGCGCTTCTTTTTAAGCTTTCTCACACTGATGACAATATTATGATGTAGATTGATAGTTGTGGATTCAATAAATTTCAATAAGTTTTTTCAACTTTATATCAAAACTGAAACTGTATTTCAATTTAATATATTGTCCTTACTCACTTACGTTGGATATACTGGAGGGATGCATTTCACTTCTGAAAAGAAGCTTCGTCAGTTTCTAGTGAAATGCATCCCCCCAGTAATTATTTATGAAACACCTAAAAATATAACATGGCGACAAGGATGGGATGAAACTGAACAGTATTGTTGCTGCTGACCTATGTGAATTCAATAGTAATTATTTAGTTTTAAATGATTATTTTTCAATGTGGTTGGAGGTGAAACTTATCAAAAGTAAAACAGCAGCAGCTGTTATTGGGGTTCTGAAAGAGATTTTCTCTACTCATAGGATTCCACATGAACTAGTATCTGATAATAAATATGCCATTTGCATCACATGAATTTAAAGGGTTTGCAAAGGATTGCGGGTTTGTTGTTAAAAGCTCCAGCCCATATTATTCCAAATCTAATGGGGGGGGGGGGGGGGGCTGAGGCTGGAGTGAAAATAGCAAAAAACATTTTGAGAAAAAAATCAGGATATTCATCTAGCATTGCTTAATTGTAGGAACACATACACCTATTGAGGGAATTGGTTTATCACCAGCTCAAATACTAATGGACAGAAGAGTTGAAACAAAACTGCCAGTTCTAAGTACTATGTTGCACACATCAGCTGATGTAGACTACAAAGTAATCCTCAATAATTTGGAAACTAAACAACAAATGGCAAAACGTTATGACTTAGAAGCTAAGGAAAGGCAGGGATTCAAAAAAGGGGATTATGTTATATTTAAAGATGGTAAAAGCAATACTTGGAAACATGGAAGAGTACTGAATAATGAAAAGTTTAGGTCTTACAGGGTGAAGGATGGTGATGATAAGGTGTATAAGAAACTCATATCACTTGAGACATTCCAGAATTGAGGTGGAACAAAATTATCAAGGGTTTTTGGGTGATGTGTTATCAGACCAGAACAAGTAGGCATTGAAAGGGGCAATTATGAAGATAGAGCAATGGTCAGGGACAATAATAATTATGAAGAGGATGTATAAGGAAACGTAGAAGACCAAGACGTTTTGAAGGATTTGATGTTCAGTGTCATTCAGTTTTTTTTAATCTCAGTTTGTAAGTTTTGTTCTTATTTGTATTTTCACTAATATGTCAATTTGTATGAGGGGGAGATATTATATCAGATATACAGATGTTAGTGGTTGGTATAGCATGTCAACACCATCACTATAGAAAGGGGGTCTTGAACTATAGAAGGGGGTATGAGAATGTAACTGTGTGACTTTGTACGGTTTGATTAGTAAATGAGAAGGTCATTAGCACGACTCTTTAATTATTTTATGAAACACCTACAGATTTAACAATTTTCAATAAGTGAGTAAAAACAATATATTAAATTGAGATACAGTGTCAAGTTTGATATTATATTGTTCATCAAGTATTTCGTCATGAAAAGCATCACAAAGTTTTTTTTCCATTATGGTTTTAGATGTCTACTAGATTATGTCTAGTAACTGAGTTTGTTTGTCAGTAAAGCCTTATATAAGCGTAGGAAATTCAATGCCAACATATAGCAGGAAATTATAGGTTTCATTTATATCTAATATGAAAAAATACAGAGTTATTTACGGGAAAAATTAGAGCAATAATTAAGATGAAAAATTCGAGAATACTATTAAATACAGTTTAGAAAATATTCCTCAATTTCTTCCTTTCTTTCCCATTTTCATGCCATATTAAACTCTTGGATTTCTTGTTCCACAACGATCTGCGTTGTTAAGCTGGGCATTCACGTTCCTATTTGCAGTACGACTTGTGGTCCAACCTCCAAGTGATCCGATATTGGAACGTGAATAGGCTTGTTGGATAGTTGGAAGCGTAGATGGATGACTCGGGACATCTAGAGGGACGACTGGAAGGTCCGACTTCCGACTGACGAAGGTGTTGGAGCGTATGTGGGGGAGTCGGATTAAAGTCGTCCAACTTACCTCAGTCATAGTGCTTGACCTTCGGGAAACTTCGGTTACATTTTTCGGCACGAGAGCAATGCTCACAGCTGACTAGGAATAAAGTTGGATTGCTAGTCGAATTGCAAGTAGGAGCGTGAGTGGAGTCGACTATCCAACTAGCAGTCCTACTAAGTCGTACTGCAAATCGGAACGTGAATGCCCAGCTTTAATATTAACGTTTTGTCAATTCAACGACTTGCAGCCAAAAGTGAGTACAAAATGTTATTTATTCACAATTAAAATTGACTGCAAGTCGTTGAATTTGCAATAAAATGTCCATATATTAAACTTGGACAGCCTACCATAAATACCTTCAATGCCTTCTTTTATAATAGCTTGCATAAGATCTATAGATCTTCATAAGATCTATCATGTCATAAGTAGCAAAGTAGGCTGATGTTTACAATTGAGAGTTTGGGAAAAACTGAATTGAAGATAACAATAATGCTAACCTCAACACTCTATGCATCTTCCTGTTCCAAAAGATACTATAGAGGAGAAAGGTGAAAAAAGGGTTGAGGTTAGCATAATCGTTATCATCAACATAGTTTTGCGCAAATTCCCTATTATCAGCTACCTACTGTTGATATGACTTAGCCTCCCACTCTTAACTGTTGAATTAATGAAATTATTCAGATGAAGGTGATATTGGAAAACAAATAATGAAGCTGGAAAAACTTATTCAAAACAAAGTATCAGTTTATTTCAATATCCTTCAGTAGTCTACATTTTAAATCAATACAATATTACATACTCTTTTAAGTTTAATATAGTACTCATTTTCTTTCTGATTCCCTACAATTTACATTTTTCGGTATTTATATAAAACTTCTAGATCACAAAAAGTCGAAATCATTATTCGATAATCTAAGTATTTATTTAACATCTTTGGTAATTGTCTCGATTCAACTTTAAAATATGAACAAGGTATGATCCATAATAACTTTTGACACGAAGAGTTTGAATAATTTGATTAGTTCTATTGAAAGCCACTGGAGTCAGATCTGGCAAAGAGGATTACAGTTCACTCTGTTTTATGACTAGGAAGAATAAGAAGAAAAAGTTACGTCCGTGAGTAGGACTTTCTTAAATGTTTCTAAATAATTGCACATTAGAACTTCATCCAAACAACAATGGAAAGCATACTATTAATATCTTTCATATTTCAAAGGAAATTTTAAAAGATGTTTAATACTTAAACTTGAACACATCTTCCTTTACATTATGGTATCTGGTGTTACATTTTGTTTTGTTAAAATCATGTAGAAACTCTATACTATTGAAATTTGGAAATATTTTTCCAAGCCAAGCATTCAATGGAACTGATAGATGTTATTACATTGGTAAACATAATTTGTTCAATTCAATTTAAAGAATATTCATATCTATTATATTTTTTATAATATTATAAATAGGACAGAATAGAGAACCTATTGGGCAATTTTCATGAAATAGTTTCGTATAAAATCTTGAAAATCATCATTATTTTACATTAATTTGTTCCACTATCAGATACAAGAAAACAGTCTTAAACAATTATTGAATTGCAATACAAAATATAACTTTATCAATGAACTGTAGAACTTTACAACTTAACTAAATTTTAAAGTATGTGCAGTTAGTGCTGTGTATCCTTTGCTTAATTAACACTGTACAAATTGCTTCATTTTCATTTTTATTCTCTATTATAGAAAAACGAAGTGTAAAATGGTGTGCAAGATGTGAATTTGACACTATTGTTCAACTTACATGGAAATAATGAATCATTTGAGAAACATCAAAATCAGACAATTCAACAATAAAAAATAAGTTCCTAGTTTATCAACAATTATTGTTCTTTGGTAGTTCTATCAAAATAAATAAAATAAATACAAATTTCACTTCTATTATAAAATAATCATTGATTACCCATTTCTGAATGTTTTGTTTTGAGATGAAAACATTCATTATTATTGTTGTTTCAATATCAACTATACACATTTTTCATATTTCGTTAATCTAGCGATCTTTTCAGATCAAATCACATTTGTCACATCATCTTGCTTATAATATCTTATCAATAAGAAGCTGTTTTTCAAATTATTACAACAATAAATGGACGTGGGTAATCCAATATTCATCTTACAAATAATCATTAATATTTACAATGCAGTCGATCATTCAATTATAAACTCATCCATATTGAAATGTTAACTTGGTAGACTGATTTCTGATTGAGCTCCATTGCAGAATCTGTTTAAAACTCTGTATGAATACGAGGATTATGAAGAAAAATGCAAACATTAGTGGTATTTGAATACTCAATAGAAAGGTTGATAATAAAGTAACTTATTTCTAGTAGGATTTCTAAATAAATTATCATGATTCATGATTGATCTATAAATGTTAGAGAGCTTCTTATCAAATTCAAATGGAGGTAAAAACTGAGTAGAATATATAAAATAAGAGAATTCTTTTCATTGAAAGTTAATAGACATTGCTGATTAGAAGACATGAATCTAGCATTGAAGTTGAAGAAGGTCTGAATCATTTGTAATTCAAGAGGATAAGCTGTGAATCTTAAAAGTCTTACAAAATGTTGAGGTCTATTTCACAAAGCTTTTTAAATAAAAGGCGTATAGGTAATGGAGCATATTCTGTATTCCAATTAGTAGAGTATTTGGGATAACTCACAGTAGAAGAAAAAATTATGGAGTAAAAGACTTCAAAGTTTGTACCGTACTTTTGAATATCATCATAGCTTCGGATGTTCACAAATTTTTTTTAATTTTCAATAAAATTAACACTGCTGAACTTTTTAAATTATTTTTAATTTTCTTAAATATTTTTTTTCAGCATTCCTCAAGCGAAATTCACCTCATTATTGAGTTAATCCATAATGGAGAATTTTCCCCACCAAGTTAACATATTCAGTATAATTTATAATAATTTTTATTACACAAGTATTGATCTCATACGTTTCCATAATAAAATGAGATGTTATCACTAGTACTCTGTATCTTACACGTTTATTTCTGCTCTTTGGTTTGAAAGTTGCTGTATCGCAATATCATTGAGAAATAATACTTTGAGATCTGCCATGCCCGTTTCTTTAAGAACAGGCTAGTTATTTAAGTCTCAATTTGATTGATGAATTTGAAAAACAAGGAATAATAAAAAATTATTTCACCTGCTCATTTCAAAGGTGATTCTAAGCAGAACTGCTTTAAATTGTGAAGTTTGATATGTTCACTTTCTGTATCCAAATTCATGTTTACTGGAAAGATACCACATGAAATATGACGGAGCATACTATGTTTTTTCTTATTCCTGGAAGATTGGTCCTTTCACTATACTCAGTTACCCATGCTGCTGCTAATTGCAGTAACTGAAGAACTAAATTAATTGTGAATTTATTTTGATTTCACTCAAGTGATGTACAAATTGACCATGGTCAATTCCTTTCATAAGGAAGTGTCATGGAATGGTAAACTTGAAAACATTTTCAATTATTATTGTTATCATCGAATAAAAGTATCCACTTTGTAAAATAAGGTCATGGTAAGAAATATCTTAACTTTTTAAATTATTTTATAGGATTAAGTGACTTCCAAAGTAACTTGTAAAATAACAATTCTTAATCTGTCTCAATCAAAAACTTTCTACTAAGAATTAGTTAGGTTAGGTATATGGGCAATAATTTAATTGCAAATAGGCGGAGGTTATCCAAGATGGCTAATGTTTCTACTGTGGTTTTAGTATTGTAATTTCATCACAGTGCACAGAATAGGGCATTGAATTTAACTTCAATTCAATTTGTTTGAAAAATTCTCTCAATCTTGAGCATATTATATAAAACTCTTGGTCAGATGAGTTCATATGAATGATGAGTTCATGCTCGCTTTAGAAAAAAATAATTTTACTAAAAATGATATATGAAAATCATTTTTCTATCAATTTAACTTCTGGTTATATTTTAAGAGAGCTGAAATCAAGTACTATGAATGAATTTGGGGAGTTCTAACTGCCCCTACTTGAAACAAATAATCATTTTACTTCAGGTCTTCACATAGGGTTATACAAGTTCTATTGCCCGGCTTTGTAAAATAAAATAGTTTACCTTTTGTTTTATTATGTTCTGTAGGTTATTTTGAAAGAACCAATCATCTTAAATTGATTTATAAGTCAAATTGGAGCATATTAATAGATGCTCTGTTTTCTATCCGCTGAACTACAATCTCTTTAATATAATTTCTGCTGAATACTGTAGTACTCTTACAAGCTTTTCCAGATTGTTGAAAATAGTTGAAATAGCTCGAACTATTAATGTTTCTTGTTCAATTTGGTTTTGAACACAACACAGAATTTTTTCGCTCTGTACCACTGTCGTAAGAAGAAGCTCATCCAAGAATCGGCGGCTCTGTTTTCATACATGAGGCAGTGCCTATGGGCGAAGCAGCGCTTGCTCCTGAGTTGGCCCGTGTAGCAGCAAGCGGTGAGCGTGCTTCTATACTTGCATCTGATACGCAGATATCTCGTGAGAACACAGGGCCCATGTTTTGGTGCTCCGATGACGGTGCTATATTGTTCGGACTACCATTGCTATAGTAGTAACAGGAATCTGCAAAAAATGAAGAAATTATTGTTTTTTGAGCATTTTAGCTGCGAAATTTAAGTGTCATTGATAGCTCAAAAAAACACAAATTGATAATCTGTGGGGGACAGAATATTCTAGAGATTTATAAATAATATAGAAATGTTACCGGGACCCAACCAGCGGATTCAGTATACCAATAATTATTCACTATCACTCCATAACTATCTGTCAATACTATAAATCTAAACCCAGTTGATATTATTATAGCTTCTATCTCCAAAATCTAGCTTTTTTTATCACCATAAATGACAACGTTTCTGTATATCCAATGCATCTTGTCAACTTCATATTTGGATAAATTCTTGAAGTCTTTTTTCCATTAATTTCATTCTATGCATAATGGAATATTTATTTTCACATTATAATTGAATCTTAAAATAGATGACTTGTATTAATTTGGAATCAACATTCAACTTGAACTTAGTTCAATCCTCTATAACTTCTTCAAAACAAACCAAATTAAATAGAAAAAAAATAACAAGCACTATTACTGAAATCATCTAGCATTTTTCATCAACACATACTTCAGTTAATTTGTAGCTCAAGAAAATTCTACTGATAATAATTTTATTTTTTGCTGATAATATTCAACTAAGATAAAACTGACTTTCAACTGGGAATTGAAGCCAGTTCTATTTAAGTTTTATTATATAATGCACTCTTTTAGCAAAAAAAAACCACCTTAAACATTCGGTGGATGAACTGGAGACAATTTTTCTTGAAATTTGAGAATTTAGATTCCAGAATATAAACAATACAGCAATAATAATCCCTGGATTTCTTGTTCCATGACGAACTGCGTTGTTAATATTAACTTTTCATGTGAAAAGTTAACAATAATAATCATTGATTCAAAATCAATAATCATTATTTTTTTAATATCTGAGAAGCTTATAACTACTGACATAATACCTTTTTGGAAAAACAATTAAAATGAATGTATGCATGAAAGCATGAGCATGAATATACAGATCTAAAACTTGAATAAAATCATCAAAAAATTAACAAAATTGGAGATTTTGATATTATGTCCTATTAAATTCTCAGATCCCTATTCCTCTGACGGATGTTCAAAGGAACAAAAAAGTGAAATTACAGTTCGATTTGGCAGCGGTTCAAGCTCGAGAGTTTGAAGGGGCAAACAATTGTGTTTTTTGACCTTTTTTGCGAAATTGCCATTTCTTCCTACTAATACCCCTTCACCAGTAAATTTCTGACTTTTTTGGAGGGTTGACGTATGCAATTGAAATTATTACTGCACACTCTTCTTTTTTCATGTAAGTCCCCATGACTCCCCCCCTCGGACCGCCCTTGATTCAATTATTGTAGTGTTTGTTTCCTATAAAGATTTTAGCTATGGTCACATCTTCCAACCATGATTTTAAGAATGGACAATTTATTGTGGCATGCAAAGTCTGAATGAACTTGGTTGGTTAGATTGATAGTGAGTACTTTTGTTACTTGTTAATATACTCACTATTTACTTACTGAGCAACCCGCTAGCGCCTGTCGCGTAGTTGTAGCCACTATACGCCGAAGCAGTTGTGTATTGCGAGTATGGTGAGCTATAAGCGTATTCTGACACAGCTCCAGCACCTCCTGAAACAGAAATTATTATAATTGTAATTTTTTATAAAATTCAATCTATTGCTCTGATCATTTTTAATTTCATGATATGTTGTTACTTGGGTTTGGAAAATATTGTACTGCACACTTCTTTTTTCATAAATTGTGAATTTTAGGATCACGTAAGATCAAGCGTACTTTTATGTGGTTGCCTTATCTTTTTCTTTTTTCTCAGCCCTATATTTCTTTCTGGCTGAATGTCCTTTTTCCACTGTTCTGTATGTTTTTGAGTGGCTTCTATTCGCACAGCCGGGAACCTCACGTATTCATTATTCAGTACTTTCCTCAGTATTAAACTTTTTTATTAGACAGAAAGACATGATATTCTTGATGGATATGATGGGAAATTCATCACTTATTGATATAGTAAGGTTGGAACTAACTATAGTTGCTGTTGAAATTAATGTATGTCTTATGTTGATCATGTCACTGTTTTACTGTACATTATATTTTGAAACATGTATGTCATGTTGGGCTATGAAATTTAAATTAATTTCATATTATCTTGTTCAATCATAAAGGCTATATTATTGCTAGCCACTCAAAATACATGGAACATGAAAAGCATCTCGTACTTACAAAAAAGGGTTTGAAACTTTAATGATCATTATCATTCCTCTAGTTGGAAGAAACAATAAAAAATTGTTGTTTTCAAGATAAAATGAAGTAAGTTTTCTGTCAAATAGAATGCAGAAAGAGATATTACATATTATATTCAATTTTATGGAGCTATTTTCTTCTATGAGACTAACAATGATGTAACCGAATGTTAACTAACAAAATTAACTAATATCAACTAACAATATGTTGTAACTAAACCTGTTTCGAATGATTTCATCAATAATAAGACTACTTAATTTTTCTCTGAACATTTTAATAATATTCAGACGAGTTCATATATTACATGTACAATAATGCAGATCATAAACCAGTCCATACACAACTAATCGTGTTTTGAATTTTATCAACAATACTACACTTTTCCTCTGAACATTTTTCTCATATTCAGAGTTCATTCATATTCTATACTATTATATTTAAAAAGTGTAGTTTGTCAGTCACAGGAAAACAATCTAATACAATTTAGCAAAACGAAAAGATTCACTATAAAAAAGTATGTGCTTTAATAAAATTTTGGGATTAATTGATAGCATCTCAACTGTTTTGACACTCCTATATATTTATGATGATAGTTCAATACCAAAAAATCAAAATAAAGCATTTTTTAGTGGAGTCACCAAGTCAAAAATCACCAAGCCTGTGACTATTGCAACTACCTAGGCATATTTCATTCCAACATAGATTACTGATCTAAACTATACAACTAAAAATAATTATTTATCACATGTCTACTAATTGAATAATATGTTTCTGTATTCTCATATTTTACTTAGTCTTAATCTACTTCCAATTATTTTCATTTTAATTAGGATAAAAATCTTGAGGAAATACTTTTGAAAATATTAAATACGTTTTAAGTAGCCTATTTAATTTAAATAACTTCAGATGGTACCTTTTTGAGTTATAGGTTCAACTATTTATTCTCTTATTATTTGGTACTGATAATAATTTTTATTATCATTTAATTATTTTATTTTGTATTATAAATATGCATTGTATGCTGTCGTAATTTAACTCATAATTATGGCTGTCGAAAACTGTCAAAAATTTTAAGTTTGATTGGTTTTCTGGAGCCAATGACAAGTGACCTAACCTGACTCACCTGTGGCGTAGAAGGCAGGCTGGAAGGGCGGCTGAAGTACTGTTAATGAGGAGGGATCAGGTGGTGGACTAGGGGCGGGGGTGGGATCAGCTGGGAGGCTGAGAGGGAGGCTTGGCGATCCTGATCCGCCCCCCGATCCTGCCGTACTGCCCCCACCTGCCCCCCCACATCCGCTTCCGCCTTCGCTGCCTCCTGTATTGTAATTGCCGCTCTCTACAAGCACAAGCACACACAAAACCAAACATAAAACTACTACTCCATGCTCAAACACAAATTACAAAACAAAACATAAAAAATAAATAAAAAAAAAACAATTTGTAATACTCGCTAATAAAATAATATATAATATATTATAATATGTTGTATGCCGTAACATGAAATTGAGGTCCATGCCAAAAATTGGTATAAAAATGCGTTCGTAAATACTTATATTATAATATTCATCACTGTTTACTCATTCAATAAGCAATT
The DNA here is from genome assembly GCA_948455865.1 of Conomelus anceps. Lineage (NCBI taxonomy): Eukaryota > Metazoa > Arthropoda > Insecta > Hemiptera > Delphacidae > Conomelus > Conomelus anceps. Next base: position 28,914,878 of record OX418216.1, read on the forward strand.
GGTAGGTTTTTTTTCAGGTATCTTCCATAACACAAATAATGAACCAATAAATTACAGTAATTTGGTACCGGTACCTACCAATAAACTGAACTGTACTAGATCTTATAAACTTGAAATATCTGATACTAGAGTGGCGAACATTTAATGCAATGATTATTGTAAAATTAAGGATGCATTTGAAAATAATTATTGCTCTATTATAATTTATAATGAAATAATTATGCAATCAACAATCATTTGCTTAGAAAAGTACACCCACTATTGAATTTATATTTTAATGTTGTTGGTCAAGTGGGTTCCATTTCTCAGGAGCACATCGTTTTAATTATAATGAAAATGGAAACATCAATTTGATACTGTTATAAGAGTTTAAAGATGTTATGGAATCTTTTAATCGTATAAAAAGCAATATTTCATCACCTTTTCTGAAACCCACCATGTTTCCAATTCTAATGATGTATGAGGTAAGTCAAAATATGGAGACTAAGGCTGTGCGCAGGGTTTTTGGTCACAATTCTTTTTCGAAGTTTCTTGTTATGAATATTATCATGGCTTTATAATTTTATCTATTGCCATGAGAAAATTAATTTTCTTCAACTATTTTGTGAAATATATATGGGAGTTCAAAGTTGAATTTTTTCGGTTTTTAGGGGCAATTGATCTCATCTATGAGTGGTTTTAGACTTCTGATAGATTTACCATCACTAAAACACTCCTTGAGGAATAAAATGACTTATTTTTATTTCATTTTAACAAATAGATTTTTTGAAATAATTATTTGAAGAATTGAATTTTTTATAGATTTAGAAAAATGTATTTTGAAAAAAGTAACTGCTTGATCAGAGTGAAAAATATGTCATTTTATTCTCAACGTGACTGAGTTACAGAACGTTTTTTAAAAGTTTTAAATTACTTGTAGATGAGATCAAGTGCCGAAACTTTCAATTTTAAACACCCATATTTCACAAAATAATTAATGAAAAAAACTTTTTCTCACAGCAATAGATGACATTTCTAAGCCCTAATAACATTCAAGACAAGAAACTTTGAAAAAAATATGACCAAAAACCCTGCGCACAGCTTTAAGATTTCCCTGCATAACTGAAAATTATGATGTCTTGACATTTCAAAGCTATATTTTAATACAATAAAGGAGCTGGCAACATTGAATTTATTTATCACGTGATCTAAAGAGCTGTTGTTTCAGCTTCTATGATTTTTTTCAAACTCCATTGCAGCCAAGAAATTTAAAAAAATGTTCAAGCGTTATTATTAGTCTCCAAGATTCTAGGATTTAGGCCAATATATAGGTAGACTTTAAGTCTATAAGGCTTTTTATCAGTCTATCAGTCCATTATAAGTCTACATCTTGATAAGTCTATTAGACCTAGGTAGACTGAATAATTGTTTGAATATTTATTAAGAATATGATACTAGTGCGATTCAATGATATTTTGAGTGCAGTTTAGTGACTTTAATTAGTACCTGCTGTATGGTAAGGGACCGGAGACAGTGCTGAAGGGTCAAGAACAGTTGAGGGAACCATTTTGTGCATTTCCTGCATGCTGATTGGCGCCAGGGTCGTCACTCCACTCACTATATTACATACAAGCAAGAGCATAAGCAAACATACAAAATAAACAAAAACTAAATTATAAAAATGTCATGCATCCAATAAAATTATAATAATTATACAGAAAAACATGTCAAAGCAATTGAAAATAAATATAACAAAGAAGCTAACCAGACATTCCAATTCAAAAATTGTTCCAAACGTTGATTTTCCAACTCGCTAGAGCATATTGGAACTTTTGCTACAGAAAATAATCAATACAGTTGCAAAATAGATTATTTTGCAACTGTATTGAGTAACAAAAAGTAAACAACAATTTCCATTCAAAAACACATCTACATATATGCATACTATTATTAATTCAATTAAACAAACTAAAAAATATATCTATAAATTCATACTCTCAAATAAGGAACAAAAATATCATTAACAAGACAGTATAATGGAAACCAACAAAAACAGATATATTTCATCTGAACTCATGCAATATGAAATAAATTATGCAAAACTAAGTATTTTTCGATGTCTCAAAATAATATAGTCATTGACAATGAAAATAAAATAACTATACAATATTTCCATGATCAGGATCTCTATATTTTCTATAGTTGAGAACTCAATACTTCAATCTTCTAATCAATTTTCTAAATTGAATTCCTGGATTTCTTGTTCCATGACGAACTGCGTTGTTAATATTAACTTTTCATGTGAAATTTAACGACATGCAGTCAAATATTTGTTAAGAATAAGTATAATAACTCACTTAAACTGGCCGAGTACTTTCGAATCTATGAGATCCATCATCAGAGGCTCCTAGATCATCATGTCGGTTTTTTGGTTAGAAGTGTTGTGGTTTTTGTAAAATATGATCAAAAAGTTTGTGAGATTTAAAATTTAGTTGTTCATTGAGAATGTTTTGTTTATTGTGTGTGGTGTGTTTGTATATTTCAAATTGTTCCAAGGTGTTGAGTTCGTGTCCTTTAGATTTTATGTGTAGAATGTGTAGTGACTGGACACACTTTTACCGAAATCAGTACCAACCTACACATTCTACACATAAAATCTAAAGGACACGAACTCAACACCTTGGAACAATTTGAAATATACAAACACACCACACACAATAAACAAAACATTCTCAATGAACAACTAAATTTTAAATCTCACAAACTTTTTGATCATATTTTACAAAAACCACAACACTTCTAACCAAAAAACCGACATGATGATCTAGGAGCCTCTGATGATGGATCTCATAGATTCGAAAGTACTCGGCCAGTTTAAGTGAGTTATTATACTTATTCTTAACGCTGTGGCTATTTGACACAATTTGTTATATCCAACAAGCAGTATGTTCTACCTAATCGTGCTAAGTATACTGTACTTAATGTGTTAAATAAGCAGTAGTGCAGAATGAATAGAGAGGTTATCAGAAATAGATATCAAAGATTATTAACAAAATGTGCACAATCTGAATGCGTTATCAAATTTGTTAGTGTGCTCAAAAGAAATTATGAAAACTGGACACCAATAAATCGTGTACATTGGTGAGTTGTGTGTTGTGTATTGGTGTGTTGTGTAATGGTTTCATTGGTACATTTAATTGTGCATTGACTAAAGTCCAATAAGTGGATTGGTAGTTGTGAAAAATTGAATGTCCTGCAGATGAATTTCAAATGTGTACAATATATAATTATGAAATATCGCTCAATATTTTTATATGTATTGCTTTGTTACTACTGCACTATTATTAATGTATGCCTATGTACAAATTATGAATTTGATGTAATAACCTATACATGCTTGTATCAAGGAAGAATTTATTTTCAACTTAGGGGACATATGCTATGCATTACGGGTCACATAGCTCTACTCTACTGTGAGTAGATTTAAATAATCAAAATTCAAATACATAGCAGATCAACAATTTACTAAAAAGCAATCCGTGAGCTAAGCTATTTCATGCACAGATGATAAAAAAGAAGAAGAAGAGGAGGAGAAGGATGAAGGAGAAGTGAAGGAAATTAAAATAAAAAAAAACCATGATCAATTTTCAAATCTTGTTTCTGTAAAGCTAAAAATTAGAGAAGTTAGAAAAAACTTGCAAAATTATAGTATTCTAAATACATGTACTAACCTAGTGGCGTGCCGAGCGTACTGTTATTGTATATGTGCGCTTGCGCGTGAGCTTGCGTCATGGTGCTGATGCTGTCGTAGATGTCTGCGGTGGTGGTGGGTGCCACGGCTGAGGAGAAGGCGGCAGCGTCGTAGTAGGGCGATGCTCCGTTACTGCCGCCTCCAGCCCCCGCACCACCACCGCCTGGGCCGCCTCCACCGCCTCCAAACTCCGAAAGCAACTTGTGCTCGTCCTTTATCGTCCACTTTCCCGACCACAGCTGCAATCGTAACAAAGTCTTATAATAACAATGCAGACTAATACTTGTTGTACACAGTTAACTCAACAATAATTTTTTATCGTGGATGATGCTCACATGAATCTGGACACTTGTGCTTTGGTAATGAGGTGAATAGGTAAATCCTTGTAACATCCATGAGTAACATCCTTGGCTGAATGAGATTCGAACTTAAGGCTGCAGGAAACAAAGCCAACCAGAGTCTTATCTCATAACCGACTGGAGCTCCAACCAACTGCGCGACCAGAGCCGCTGTATTTTTAGTTTATCATTAGTTTATTTTTAAGTTATTGAAAATCTATTTATCCAATCTATTATTTCATTTCAATTTGCAATAAATTTTCCAATTTCCTACATTCGACTTTATAATTTCAAAATTACTCAAAATGGGGAGAGAAAATAATATTCATGTTATCAAGATTCTTCTTTTCTTTGCTGATGATGCCCACAATCATATGAGGCTTTAGTGGTGTTTCACACCAAAGCTGGCCCGGGCCGAGCGGAATCCGCTAGCGCACTAAATATGCAGGATTTAGATGGGAGCATTCAAATACCACGCCGGGCGATGCCGGGCGGTGCCGAGCGGATTTGTGCAGTCCTCCCTACGGCCGATTCGAGCGTTTTCGGCCAAGCGGATTCGCCTTCTTTCAGTTTAGTTCGGATGCACCTCTCACTACAAGGCAAGAAAACCTACTGAGCGAATCGGCAATCGGCTTCAGTGCGAACTCAGGCAGATTCCGCTCGGCTCGGCATCGTATCCCTCCGCCTGGCCCGGTCCGGCTTTGGTGTGTAAGAAGCCTTAAGTGGGCAATGATAACACAAAATATGAAAGACTTCACAGGAATCGAACCTGTGACCACAGAAAATTTCGAATTTAGCCAAAGTCTTATTACAGATAAGATTGAGCTGATTTTGCTAAGATTAATCGCAACGCCCAAATGGGGGTTACTGATGTAATTAAGACAAGGAAAAGAGTTCAATAAACAATACTGTATTTTATTCGTGATAGGCCTAATTTCAGTATAAATTTGATAGTGTCTGAGAATATGTGTGAAAAAATATAAAATTATAAATCATAATTATATCATATTACTATTTTTTAATAGTTACAACTTACATTCTGGTAAAGCTGGTCACCGTTGTATTGCGATCTTTGTCTTTTGATGTCATCTTCTGGGTGGCCGTTCAAGTCTCGGTTCTCATCTGGAAGAATCAATATATTCATTTATTTTTCACCTCAAATGAAGTTTATTGTTATGATATGAGTAGCAAATAAATAATTAAATTATATCATAGAACAGCTTTCTTCATTGTACGGCAAAGTGCGTAAAAGGCTTACTTGAACATATTCCTGAAAAAAACAAGTGTCCACACAACCAAGTCAACACAAGAATCTGATGGGAAGAATTAAAAACTGATGCTCGAATAATTCTTTGAACTTGAGAAACGATTCAAAGCAATCAGTATTTACGAAGCAATTTTTTAAGCAATCTGGGTTACGAACAAAACTGAAAAGAAGAGTTAAAATTTCTCTCAATTTACCCTAAAGGCTGTAACCCTTCTAGGCTGTCCACAACATACTGGAGCTCACTATTATCGACAAATACCTTTGCAATTCCTCAAAAACCTCAAGTATCTTAAAATTTGGTCACTGTTAGGTTCAGTAGAAATAATATAAGTGTTGGAGGGATTACACATGCCCTGATTTCAAAGACAAATATTGAATTAAAGTTGACCAAAGTCTCGAAGGTTACAAGATTCTAGTTGATATCTCTAGATATCTCTCAATATCGATATATAAACTTAATAACAGCATGCCTGAACTTTGTTTTTATTTCTTGTTTAAAATAGTTTTATGCTTGAACGTACTGAATAGAGAGTTTGAGATCATGAATGATCTCATCAATTATCGCATCAAAGTAAACGGTGCATAATTTAATATTTTAAGTCTGTCATGTGACAAAGGATATTTCAACCAAACTGGGAAACAATATAAATGTAAGCGGAAAGTCTCATTAAAATACAGTATTTTGTAAACTTTAGAAGAGAGACAACATACAGGAAATGAAATTCGTTTCCTGCTTTACAAATAGCCGAGCGCTTTTCATTTTGGTCGAACAAAATTGGAATGCAAATTATAAATGCGATTCATGCGGCAAAAAGCCGCGCTCAAAACCTATTATTATGGTTTCGATGTGTGCGGTGGGGAGGGGAAGTGTTTAGAAACAACAGAGTATCAACAAAACTCATACGAGACAGTCGTTTCATTTCGAATTTGAGCTCATAATGGTCAGCTAATGCGAATGTTGTACGTTTCATCTACAGATGTATAAAGGCTCGAGTTAATTCGATTGCTATACATCAATCCCCCCTCCTTACTTAGACCGGGACTGTCGGGATGTTTCGAGTGTTAAGGACGGGAAGGGGAGGTGGATGCCGCAGCATTTGATCGGTAGTTAGCCGGACGAAGGGCTGAAAAGGGGGAGGGGGAATCTAATCACAATTTTGCAGCCGGTAGCAGAATTATTTTTGATATGGGCCGAGCCAAACGCGAGGGCTCTGCGAAGAGTGGTATGAGGTGGGGCTGCGATGGAGAACAGGCGTTAGGGGCTTGCCAACAGGGTTGATATCGAAATGTCACCGGTCAATTAATATTGAATGCGATGTTGAGGCGAGCAACACTCCTTCATCACATCGCTTCTCCTTCACTTCTGTCCGCATTCTTATTCCTATCAATAAATTGAACTTCCCTTTGTTCAAAGAATCCAATTCTCATGAAAATATCACAATCTTTAACTTTTATTTCTGTGAACTGGATTCAAAAGATGTCTACAATTGATGAGAATAATTCGATATAAATAATCATGAATATTGTCATTTGGTAAGGTAATATGAATTGATCTACTAAGAGTGAATTTGTGGCTTGAGCTTCTTGAGATTTAGACGTTTGGGCACAATCTGACAGAAACTCCATTTTAACCCAGAGATGTTACAGCTTTTCCATATCGCCATTGTTTAAAATTTATTAGTTTAAAATATTTCAAGTGTCGATTTCATTCAAATTTCAAGATCTTGAATCAAAATGTACGTTACTTTATAACCTTTTTATCTTTCACATATATATTTTATCTGATAACCGGCCCAAAATATTTAGGGTGGATTATGTTTAGTGTAATTCATTGAAAAATCTTTCACTCAATATTTCAACAAGGGAGTAGTTTGACATTTGATATTGTTTTGTCCCTATATGGTGTCAATGGATAAGGAAGGCTGGCTTGTAATTCTGAGATAATTCAGTCCCCCGGGGGCAGAGCAGCAAAAGATCAGAGTTTTCTGTTGGACAAGGGTTGGCACCCTGCACCATTTAATCAGTGAACATTAAAAGCATTCAGATAAACACATTCGCGGAGAATGTACCTACTATTCAAAGAGAGAGGAGTTGTGAGTGAGTGAGATTGAAGACTCCTCAGGGATGCTCTCTCTCCCTCGGGACTCGGGCGCAATCTAGTGATCCGGGGTAGCGCAATCTGCTTGTCCGTACTGAATTCCCCCTGGACCGTTCGCTTAGCGTGATTGTCATTGCACAATACAATCATAACGTCCCTTAATTGTCCGTCATTCTGTCTCTCTCGCTCCCGTAGTAGTTGCTCATTTGGATAACTTCTCGTCCATATGCTCTCTGCTCGACCCTACACCCTCTAAATCAAACGACGACAATAATTTCCTTGCCATAACCCTACTGCTACACCATCATTGAAACCGTTTCACTAGTAGCCTACTACTTGCAAATAATGTTATACGTGTTTCAGTAGGCCTATATCAGAATGTAGCCTACATGTAATTCAGTATGATCATACCCGTGGATGTTTGTACAATTATTTTAAAGAGGAGTAATTTGTTTTATGTCCGGTTTCTCAGTCATCCAGTAAATGATTCAGTAACTACTGATTCAATAGCGGCCCTAAGGCTTGATTCACACACAACCGGAAGCAAGGTTAATATGAAAAACCGATAACGGCTCACGATAACTTTGATCTTTCAATTATAGTAACGGCCAAAAGTTAGTGATCATTTAAAACACTGAAACAACGGCATGCGCTGTTAAGACTAATGGTAGAACAAAACAAGACACTTTAAGGAACCGTATTGAATTGTATATGAATCATTTATTGTAAAATGGATAAAATATCACATTCTAGTGATTGTACTCGTAAGAAAAGCTTGTTCCAAATATAAGTGTATGAATTGTATGAAGTGTTTCGTTTTGCACCGTAAACTGAATGAAAATCACAATTAAGAATTCCACGAACGTTACTAATATAGAAAGCACTATGGAATTAAGATAATTGTAAAAGTTAGATAACTTTCAATATATGGAAACGTGTTGAATGATTTATACGAAAGTCTTCATTTTTCCAGGTGATAACTTCCATCAAATCTCCATCTTGTTTGAGAGCTCACGTCATCAATTTACGGCTTTGAGGAGGTTGATTATCAAAATTTTCTATAAGCGTAAACTTGCCAATCACAGTCAAACTATTATGAAAGCCACTGCTCTTAGAAGATTAGAGTCGGTTATGGCAAACTAATGTAGCGAGTAAACTTGGCGAAGTGAGCGTTGTAGCGAGCGAAAAGCGAAGCGTCTTTGTTGGTTTATGTCACGCGGAAAGTTGTCTCTAGGTGGGAGGCGGTTGAGAAGGGAGTGGAATGGAAGGGAAAGAGGGGGATTGAAGTGGAATGTCGCTAAAAGGAAAGGGTTGAGGAGACATTTCGGCAGAAAACACGTCCAACTTGGCCGGGAGGGTTTTAGGGATGGTTGACTATTGAGGAACTGGTTTTATTGATTCCAGTCTGATGGATGGATGGATGCAAGAGCAACTTTCGTCGCTGTGGAGTGAGTTGTCGGCTGCTCAACAATAGAGGAAACTTAAAGGGAACAATTGAAAACAGTTTTCGCTTTGTGACGCCTCAAGTCACCGACTCTGTTACTGCTCCCGCTTCTACTTGTGCTTTTCTTCTCTTCTCTTCAACGCCACCAAAACTCACGAGGAGTTGACAACAATGCTCCCATTTATTTCGGCTTGACGAATGTCAAGACTGTTGCAATAGCTATGTGGAAAACAATTTTTCTCGATTAATTAATATTACTGAAAACAAACTAAGATATTTTTTAGTCTGATGATGTCCATAAGATTCTTGAGACTAGTGCGTGGGTAGAATATTCATGGCTGAACGAGATTTGACTCAGAAGTAGTACCCAGTCGGAGCCCTATCAGAGACAAGTGCTCTCACCCCCTACGCTACCTTCACAGCCAAAAATTGGCCTATAGAATATTCTAATAATATAAAATATTCCTATGTTTAGAATTTAGAACAGTTTTCTACTATAATAATTGTAGGATATTGAGCACGTTTATATAGTCGGAATCGAATCTTAATGCCGAATTCACTGAAAGAACTGAGTGAGGAGTTAGTGGATCACAGAACCTTGTAATTGAGAGCCAGAGAACTAGACAATGAGCTGAACGTCTGAGCTAAATTTAAAATTTATAATAGGCCATCAATTTATTCTAGTAATTCAAATTTACTTCTTTCATAACTTCCTTCTCTTGATAAAACAAAATACTCCAATTAATTCAATGTCTGCTGCAATACATATGGAGTTTGAATCGGAGTATAATTAATTACAATGCATTAACATTTTCGATTTTATTGAGTTTTTGAGCTCTATAATATTTTTAAATTAAAGTTTGTCTCTGGAACACAAGAGTGTCAAACACATGTGAGTGGTCTAGTATTGGAGAGCTTTATTACAAAAATTTGGTATCAGAGAAAATAATTAATGATCATGAGGCTAATTGATCATATAATAATGTTTATAATATTTTCATATAATGCCGTGTAATGCCATGTAAAATGCTATTGCAACCATATTATTAACTTTTAATGATAAATTTAACGTCTTGCAGTCAATTTTAATAGAAAATAAAAAATATTTACTCACGTAGGTTTAAACGTTTTCCAAATATTTTAAATCTTTATTTATTCTCTATTTAAATTGACTGCAAGTCTTTAAATTTATCATAAAAAAGTTAATATTAACAACGCAGATCGGAATGGATCAAGAAATTCCAGCAACCATATTCTTTGGAGGTGTCCATATCCTTAGAGAAAGGTATCCCTCAATCATTTTCTCTGTTGATAGAGTCTTGCTCATGAGTAATGAGTTAAATACAATGAAAAAAGTATGAAAATAAATGGTAGATATACAGTTAAGGATCACATTGTGATTGTATGGAAAATCATCTTGATATTCTGTATCCCCTGATGCGTAGTATGGGGAAAAATTTGTTACTTCACTTTTTATTCACATTTCTATCAGTTACACTGTACATGGAAAATTACTTATTCTATATCCTCTGATACGCAGTATACGGACAAATTTGTTACTTTTTTTACTAAAATGGCTAAGTTATTTTTTGATTGCTTGGAAAATTACATTGATGTTGTATGTCTCTTGATATGGGGGCAAATTAGTTACTTCGATTTTTCATCCACATTGCTATTAGTTACATTTTGATTGCATGGAAAATCCTTTCAATGTTCTATATCTCTTAGTATGGGGGCAAATTACTTACTTTGCTTTTGTTTGTAACGCGGTCAAAACAGCAGGAAAACAAAGCCACAACGCCGGTTAAAATACGAATACAGAATTGTCATACTTGCGGGAATAATGGGCATAAAAATATGCGCGCAGCTACATGAAAGTGCATATCAAGGACGAGGACAGGCGTCGAAAAACAACAAACAAAAATGGCGGCACGGTCATGCAAATCAACGTCCTTTTCCCTAGTTCATAAAAACAGCACTCAGAGAGGGAGGAAGAGAGAGGTTAGAGTGAGACGGGACGATAGATCGAGACTTTTCCGCCAAGGAAAATACTCGGGTAGGGAAAATGATGATTCGAGTTCGAGGGGAGGGGATATAAAAGCTTTCAAGAGGGATAGAAGGGGGGTTAATGGTGCGTTGCTAGGCAACAATGGAGCAAGAGGCTCTCCCGTGTTGATGTCTTGATGGCCGTGCGGTGGATTGGCCGTCCGACCCCCCCGGAACAGGAAATATAAAAGGAATCAAGAGGAACCCCCTCTGTGTGGCGGGGTAGAGCGGAGCGGAGGCAACCCTCCTATGCGAGCGCATATTGAGCACAGGATGGGGCGAGGAAGGGACGCACTTATTCCATTAAGAGACAGGCATGATTTGTCTCGATGTTTTAAGCTTACTGCTTGGCTCACTTGCTAGCTGCTTGAGCTCTACCGCCCTTTCTTTCCCAAACTCAAGAAACGAACCAACAACCGAATTTTGTTTCACTTTCAAGAGGCTTGACTTCTTAATCGCCGGCAACAGTCCTTGTCTAATTCAGGAGTAATAGAAATTTATTGAAATAGCTCATCACCAACCTACTGTATAACAGCGTTGGAATATTATTTCCTACTACACCAATAATAGTGGTGAGAAATACAAGTCTTCAATGAGATTTATGATTATAAATTTATTATTTATCCTACACTTCTGGTAAAAAAGTATACTTTTGAAGTTGATCACATAAATGATTTCCCAGTGCGCTCGTGAATACAATCGAATATTCATTTTTTGGAAGACTCGGAAAATAATCTATCACTAATTTTTATATAAATAGTTTCTAATACTATTTTAAAACTATTATTATTTTCAAAATCATGATTCTTTTTCATCGACATTCAATTCCAATCAGAAAGCAGAACAAAGTAATTTTCAAATGAAGAAGTAGCATATTAATATCGGTTCGAGCTCAAAAGTATTCTATTTTCTAGCACAGGCTACCTTGAGCTATTCTATGAAAGAACTTAAATTTATGAGTAATATTCATATTTTTTAATAAAAAAGAAACGTTGACATAATTGGTTTGATCTAGAAAAATTACATTTTTTAAAAGCTCTGACTTATTTATACTACTTTATTCTAAGAGAGCATCTCAATTTATGGATGATATTCCAATGGTTCTAATTATATGGACCCAACCTTGATGATAATAATTTGGTGAGAAATTATAAGTTGAATAATCACCAGATTGGATAATATTCTATTTTCGTATGTATCATTGTATACAGGTATTTTTAAGATACAAATCAACAAATTTATTTGTTCACTAGAAATACATTAGAATGTATTTGAATACATGAAATAAAATATTCCGAAAATTGCGTTTTTTGTTTTGCTAATTATATTTCCTACATAAAATACTGTCCTTCCTACCCCGTGAACAAATTGTGCAATCCATGAAAATATTAAAAATATCAACCAATAGAAAATGATATCAGCCTACATAGTAATTCAGCCTTCAGGGAAGTGAGTGATTGCCGTGAGCCAGGGCAGGAATCTGATCAGTTAGATAAAGTACGAACTCCTGGGCCCTCTTTGTAAAGGTAATAGATTGGACTGGTAAGAGAAAATAACCTGTCCTGTTAAATCTCTTCCCGGTGGTTCGGAAACTACCTAAAACTGTAAGTTCAACTCATCAATCCCCACATCATCCAACTTATTAACCACGTTAACCACGTACAAATCTTTGTGGGCTTTATCCTCCGAAAAAAATTGTTAACTGTTTGGAATTCAATGTTTTATCAAATTGATAAGAAATGAAATGATTGATTAGCAGCAGTGAAGTTTGTCTGAAAGTTTCTGAGCTAAAATAATTTTTAAAGCATATAATATACTAATTCATCAAACTCATCATTGCTTTAAAAACTTAAATATTTTCTAAACAAATTATTTGTAATTTATGATTTGTCCTACACTTCTTGTTAAAAACGTGTACGTTTGCACTTGTGACAAAATTGTGCATTTATGAAATATGGAAGTGAATTCTGGAAGAAAATTAAGGGGTTAATCACATTGTTGGTATAACTTTAGTAGATTCCGAAAAATTAATTGAGATTTACGATATCATCTGCACTTTCCGTACGTGTAGTCTAAATTGTGACAAAATTATACATTTATGAGATGTGGAAATAAATTTAGGAAGAAAATTAAGAGGTTGGTCACTTTGTTGGTGAAACTTAAGTTATTTGAAAACAGTTAATTGTAATTTACGATTCATTCCGCACTTTTTGCACTTGTCTTTTTAATTCAACATCAGTAGTCTCCAAACAAATAGATTGAAATATATTGTGGATGTGTACATTGATTGTTAACTTTTTTTTAACTGGATTCTTTTCTCTATTGTTCCATCATTTTCTTCCTCTTTATTCATCTCTTCCTTTCTTATAACATTTTTTATGCGAATGTGTGTACTTTTTATGACATGTCACATGTCTACAGTAAATTGTAATTGTGACGAAATTGTAATTCCATTTCATTTTTAAACTAATCAAAATAAAAATGAAAGACTGTTCACTGACCGGAATGGTGGTGCAGGTCGAGGTCCCTCTTGCGCTTGATGCTGTTGCCGTTGGGATCGGGGTGCTGATGGTGGGGGATGCCGAGGATGCCGTTGATGGAGTAGCGGTCGTGCTGCGAGGGTGGCGCCTGGGTGATGACCGACACGGCGGGGGCGGCAGACGACACAACAACCGGGTTGCCGCCTCCACTAGAACTGCCGCCTCCGCCACCTCCGCCGCCACCTCCCGACCCACCCGTCGACTGCTGCTGTTGATGCTGATGGTGCACGTGTTTCGCTTTTTCTGCCGCCTTATTTCGGACAATCCTGGCGAGATAAACAAAAATAATAGTCAATCAAATTATTGATAATTATAAAACACAACAATAAAGAAACCAACTGAAAAAAAAACATTAAGTTAGAGCTAGTGATTCGGAACTCACCTGAAACTTTACGTCCAACTCATTAATCACCATCATTTAATTCATTATCACTCACAGGTACCTATGTGGGCATCATCCTCAAAAAAGAAACAGAAAAAGAAAGAGATACTCTCAGGTTTAAATTTATTTCTTCCATGAAGTGACTTTATTCAACGATATCAAGATCGGATGTCCTATGAAAAATATGTCATAAAGAACTTCCATTATGACTTTTACTTGAAACTTTCATTTCAGTTCTTCTATTTTTGGTTATCCACTCCTTTTCATTTTCTTCGAATTTCGTTTTATTATCCAACATTAACACGTCTCTGCCTTATTTTTTAAATGGTATTTTTTCTATTTTTGTATATTATTTTCTTCCTTTTCATTCATCTCTTCCTTTCTTATAACATTTTTTGTGTGAATGTACTATTTATAATTGAAGATATTATTATGCTTTCATCTATAGGAATAACACCAACTAGGCTTTACAAGTTAGTTGAATGCTGATTGATCCCCGATTACAATAATAAAATAATGTTGTCTGCATCAATTTGTTAACCATAATTCATCAAATTTTACTTTGATTTCATTATTTGCAGATGATGCCCATAAGAGTCTGGAGACTTTCGCGTGGATAATGAGGTGAATTAGTGAATGATAAGAAACATCCATGATTGAATGAGATTCGAACCTAAGGCTGCAGGAAACGAAGCCAGCCAAAGCCTTATCTTATCACAGACAAGCGCTCCAATCAACTTCGCCACCAGAGCCGCCAAATTCAATTTTTTGTCTGAAATGTGACTATCAATTTAATTTATATAATGAAACTTAAAATTCTATAGACACATTCTATGGAATTTTACATTCTGTAATGAACCGTTTGGAGATTCTGGATAACGTGGAAAAATATTGATGGATAAGTAATACTGTATTAATTAACTCAGTGTTGAAGACAAAATACATTAGGCGAGTGTCTACCCGTAGTAAATGGTGTAAAACATCATGAAAAATCACGATATGAATTTAATGAAATAAATCAATTTTGCTCACACTTCTCTACACATTCCAGTTCAACAAAATTAAAAGATTAAAATGAAGCTATTTCAATGGTTGAAAGTTTTGTTATTTTTATTACAAAGAAAAGGAGAAAATTTTATCTATTCCCAATTATGTCCATCCCTTTATGTCTATCTATTTATGTCTATCCATTTATGTCTATCAATTCATGTCTATCCATTTATGTCTATCGATGAAATAGTTCGATGTATTGATCATATCATGATAGAAGTGATAATTACGCTACTTCAGATCTGCAACTTCATTTTTTTGTTGTTGTTTTTTCCCCCTTAAACGGCCACCACTGCTGAAAGAAAAGGCAAGGTAGTCTTTTCCTCATGTTTTCCTGGCCAGAGAAACTTCCAGACAAGAAAACAGCCATTAAAGGATTAGAAGGGTTCCCACTTGCCTTCCAACACCGCTTCCAAAGCAATATTCTAATTGGATTATCCAAGAACACAATAAGGGGGATTTCTCACTCTGTAGAATTGTCTCTTGAAGAGTATTCCGCCAATTAGAAACCCCATTCTTATTGGAAAGACTTACATTGCATACAATCATTTCTGAACAAAAAATTATTATAATTATTGAGACATTATAATTATTATTATATCCTCCTTGTTCTGAAAAGAACACTAATCATTGTAGACGAACATTATAGCATTACTGTTATAATAATAGCCCAAATGTGATTTGATGAAAATTAAAATTGCGTGATATGAATTTCAACCTCAGCTTTCACAGGATGAAATGCAAATTAGGAAGATTGGAATGAATCAATAATCGTGAAGAGTTTCTATAAAAATAGAAGAAAATGAAGAATTAGGTAGACTAGTCGATTTAAGTAAAATGCTCTTTATCGATGGTGGATTTAATCCTACGTTTGAGCCCACAGAGGAGCTTATGCCTTATTTCGGCTTGACATAATGAAACAAATCTGTTAGCTAAGTGAGGAAAGCAATCACATACTACCTCACTCCTTATTTATATAGTATGCCCTTTGAATTTAAACATAACTTTGAGGTTTGAAGAGTCACCTATAGTCGAAATCGGCTATGGTACTATATACATATTTTTACACAAATGTAAATTTAAATTTTGAGTGTTATGAAACTTAACTTCAGCTTTCACACTATTGTTAAACGAAAACTAGAATTTTTTCGGAGGATGAAGCCCACATAGGTATGAGACTTGTGCGTGAGTAATGAGTTGGATGACGGTGATCGATGAGATGGACCTACAGTTTTAAGAGAGTTGCGAGCTCTCTACTCTCTTATGTATTCAAGAATACAGAAATAAAAGAGTTATAGCTCTTTCGATCTCAACATAATTCAGAATTTAGTAAATGCACTGTACTGTATATCTATACATATAAAAATGAAAGTCTGTCTGTATGTATGTATGTATGTATGTATGTACGTATGTATGTATGTTCCCTATAGACTTCAAAACCACTTGACAGATTAGCATGGAACCTTGGGAATATGTTGTGTGAAAATTGAGGATGGTTTCTGACCATAAATTTTAATAGAAGAGCCAATAATTACAATTAATTAATCCATTTTATAGACCTAACCTACTGAACTTGCCGGCCAAACAGCTTAAAGGAACAGCTGATAGAAGTCAACAGTTTTTAATCATATGGCAAGCTCCTTAGCGGCGTTATTTAAGCTGTCTTTGAACAGCAAAATACTGCACTTTGCATGTAGGCTACCATACAGTCGGAGCCTTGCAATATGTAGGAAGCATATGACTGGGTATGATGAAATGTAATTATGCCAGGTTGATGACATCTGTTAACCAATGAAGTACTAGCAAGAAATTTGAAATGCAGACTCAGCGGTAGGTGGTGAATAATAAAATAAAAATCTAGCTTCTACTAGTCGTAGTTTCTATAGTCGTAGGAGGTTTAAATTTGAAATGTTTCTTCATTCAGAGGTGGTGATTAAGAAAACAACAAGCCACTATGATCAGCTGGAAGAGCCCTAGGACTAACTTCTTTCTCAATTTGAAATGTAACCTCAGCGGGAGGTGGCAAATAATAAAATCAAGGAGAATTTTTATGAGAACGCAGCAACGCGCGTCGAGCCAGCTAGTTAATTTATAAATATAGTCTATTTTAAATTCGTTTTTAAATTCAACTCCTAAATTGATATTTTTGTTTTGGAATGAATCAGTGATTGTATTTGAAGGGAAATTCCTAGTTCAACTTAGACATAACCTAAAATTTGGATTTTTCATTTAAAAATTTGTAAAGAAAGCGGTTGTATCTTTACTTGATTGTGTTATGTGTTATAAATAAATGAATGAGAATTCACAAATTCTTCCTACACAATTTCAAGCAATACAAACAATTGGTTTATTGACTACATATCATATTCAAAAAAAATTATCCAAACTAAAATCTCAATAATTCTAAATACAAGTTTGTTCTAAAAACAAACTTATTCCGTATTCACGTGCCAAAGACCCGTACTTATGAACCAACCTTTCAATTTAACTCAGGGGTAACTTGAAAAGCTTTTGGAGTGAATGCTTTCCAAGTCTCCCTTGAGTTGAGGAAACCTCAAGGTAGGTTCATGACCTTTCAGCTCTATTACGGAGCACCGTATTGTTCATGTATCATGTATCGTGTATCGTGTATCATGTATCATGTATCATGTATCATGAATCATGTATCATGTATCATATACAATGTATCATGTATCATATATAATGTATCATGTATCATGTCTCATGTTTTATGTCTTGTCATGTGATTGAATTGCGATGATTCTCTCCTCACTCATGAGTACTGCCGCATGATTCACACGTTATTCATTAGATCTTGTTCACTTGACCGCCGTCGTCTCCTTTATTCGGCCGACGGCGCTATTTATTTTCATTCGATATTAAAACGTTGTCCATAACAAAATTGATTATTTGCGGAGTCGCGTTTCGAACGCGTAGACACGTGTCGCCGACGCACGCACCAATGCGAGCACCGTCAAACAACTTTTTAATGCCGGTCGCCTCGGCATTAATCATCTTAATGCTCACCCTTTACACATGGCGTTGATTGATGACTGATATATAGATTTTATTACGCGGCTGTCACAACTTCAACATTCCGCCCACGTGCCCGACCACTGTCATGCACTTTTCATAGCCAATGGCAATACAACAATTCTTTATTGGCCATCAGTTTATATGACATGAGTAAGCTACATGCAAACTTCAGTGCTCATGCATGAGCAGTATTCATTAAAAGCTTCTCGTATACAGTCACTTGTTGCCTCTTCAAGCGATGTTTCTAGTAAATTTTTCAATCGTCAGATTTTTATAGTTCATTTTCATAGCAAATCATGATTATTTCCAGAGAGAATAGTTTTGTAGTAAACTTCATTCAATATCAATTTATGTAATTGAAATTAAAATATATATTTATTTTGGAAAGGATTCATACAAATAAGATCTTACAGTCCTCGTACGCATGATTTTCTAGGGCTGTGACTTGAACAATATCAAAATTACTTGGCCAAAAGACTATCCTGTGCGTAAATAAGGTGACTAACATAAATAAGTTACAAAAAAATATAAACGCTCATGTTAGTTACTATCCAGTTATTTGTTTTTTAAAGTCATTGCTCTACCATGGATCTTAGGAACAGAATCTGTAAGTGGATAATCTGAATTCTAATAGAATAATCGGAGTTTGAAGATTTAGTTATTAGGAGATTTCAGCTTAACTTTCAAATTACTAGAACTTCAAATAACACCTTGATGTGTACCTATTTTGTCCTATTTGTACCAATTCAAGCACGCTCACGTTCGTGAATGATTTTATTTCAGTAGTTTTATTAGTAAGATCCATATTTGGTTTTCTATTAGACATAAATCACTCGAAGTTTGTTTAAACACCTCAGATCCGAACAATATGATTAGCAGCATTGTAGTAGCAGATACAATGATATGTTGATAGCAAATAGTTCTCCTTTTTGCTAATAATTCATGAAAGACACAAGGAGGAAGAAAGAGAATGGACGAAGAATCTGAAATCAGTCAGATCCCCTAAAATCAAAACTTCTTTTATTTGAGACATGTTATGGAGAACATTGTGAACCAATAATTTTAGGTGGGTTCCGAACCGCCAGTTAAGTAATAATGAAGCGTGTATTTATTTTTATGATAACGATAAGAGGGCTAGAGGCTGTAGTGTAGTTAGAGAAATGTTTAATAGGAACTTTTCAGAGCAACACTAGAATTTCCCACTTACACATTGGTTGTTGACAATTTTCGGCTTCATGAAAACATTCTTGCAAAGTGGATGACTAAACAAAGCGAAGAAGCAATTTCATGAATAGAGAGGGACGAACAAAGAGAACGCTGATATATTGGGCAGCCCTTTTAACGGTGTTGTGCCACAACCAAGTTGTGGGACGGTGGTGAGGAAAGAATGGTGGAAGGGTAGGGGAAGAGTGATAGTGAAGGGCGAGGGAAGGGTGTGGTGGATGATGCAGTTACAGCAGTTTCGCGTTCTGCAGGGGATGAATGCGCTTGTGCTCTAAGGAAGGCAAGAAAAAGCACCGGCAAGTGAAGAAATAGAGAGCAACACAAGATTTCCGTGAAAGTAGGGAAGCGAAGAAAAATAATAAGAAAAGATGAAAGGGAGGAGAAACAGCGCCTGCCACAAAGAAGAATGTTATCAGGTCGCGCAGTACATTGCTGGAGCATCATCAGTAGTGGAGCTTGCGCCTGGTAGCAGCTCTTGCAATGAAAGACTGGAGGGCTCCACTCTCAAGTGGCGGAGAAGGGAGCTGAATAATAGCGACTATTTATTTAAGAGGTGGTTTTCTAGAAAGTGCACCTCTATAACGTCTTCCAAGTTTTTCCACTTGCGACGAGCTAAGAAAGAGTCGACTCTCTTAGGGAACGAGCACCACTGTTGTAGAAGGGAAACTTTATGAAAACTACGCCCAGGAGACACATTCGCCGCTTCCTATTGTAACCCCCGCGTCGAACTTTGGTTTTATTTCGTGTTCCCGCTCGCTTTCAAATTGATATTTCCACCTCGTACCACCGAGGAACACCGTCTCGGCAAGAATTATTCCGTCATAGAGTACTTGTTCTATTCTCCTTCCTCTGTTCTCTCCAAATTACAGACGATAACTTTTTATTGCCCTTGACAATATTTTGTAGCCGATCACTTGTGCGGTTTTCTCTGTTGAAACAAAATCTTCAAAGTAGTATTTCCGGTCTTTGATAAATGGTAATGGGTTGTAAGTGTAAGTACACGCTGAAACGATAGCTTTTATTTCAAAACGAAATTAACTCAGAGAGTTCAATTTTCAATATTTGAACAACAGCTATTATAGATATGCCTTTTTTACTGTGTTCTAACATTTTATTCTATTTTATGTGTATTGTATACAATTGTATTCTATTGTGTTCAATTTATGTATTATGAGACTGGAATCTCATATATAATACAGTCATGAATGTGTTAAAATCAATTAATATTGTTGATTAAATGTCTAAATTATCATCCATAGAGTATCTTCAAAAATCTCAAATTTCTTGGAATCTACGTTAAAAATCATTATTCCGGGCTCTAAATGAGAATTCATCTCAAGGGATCGATCAGAAGTAGAATCTCGATTACAAGAAGGAAGTGAAACGCTCTTATTGCTTCATTGATTTTTCACTATTTCTCAAGTTATTCACTCATACTTAATTCAGTGTTTCATACTAGTTAATTCACTCATACTGATGTAGTGACTACTCATACTTACATAGATATACCAATGTTCATTATATGAAATAATTTAAAAAAAACTTTTTTAAGTTCTTGAACTAGTGCTTTCTTTATATTGTAATTGAGTATTTCTCCTCTTTATTTATTCCTATGAGGATGTCATAATTTATCACTATTTCAACTTTCAACGATTAGTTCTTCACACTCAGACCTATGACACATGTGAGGAAAAATTTGTTCTCTTCCCATTATATTGTTTCCTATATTATGATTTTTTTCGTTTGGTTCATCTTTGGAACACGCAAGACCAGTTACTTCTTTCTTCCGGCTTCCTTAGCTTTTCCTTCTTCTCAGCCCAATATTTTTTATTCTGGCTGAGGCGTCCCTCTTCCAATGTTCAATTCTGATAATTTGTCGTAGTAAAAATTATGTGATTTAAGATGTGGATAAATAAAAACATAAATTGATTTGGATGCAATTTGATCCAATCCAATGGCTGAGCGCCGTATTAAAGTTACTAACCGTAGGGTTTATTAATATACTGGATTTACTGTATAGATAGTATTCGGAAAGGCATCAACTAGTACGGTTTCTTTAAATTTTGGGTACAAGGCTTCTAGCGGCTCCTCCACATCATTGACAATTGGCGCCTACCTGGCTAAAGTGAGGTGATCGTTGCCCGGTTCAGCAGTTTATACCATTCTGAAGAGTAAGTTATGTCCGATGACAAAAGCGAACAGCCCTTTTGAGCGAACAAGGGAGAAGAATGGCAGACAGCAGGGCGAAAGGCAGATGTGCCGGAGGCAGTGTGAATGCGATGCGATTCTCTCGGCCGATTCCACCTCCCCTGCAATGACTTTGTCACTTAGTCTATTATAAACTGTTTTCGACCGGGGCCCAAACCCCGGACCCTCCACTTTCCAGCCTTCAGCCGTCTGTTTGCGGCCGTACAAACGCGAATCTGCGAGTTCTCTCTCGAGTGGCTCTCCTCTCCTCTTCCTCATACCACTGCTGCTCCTTTTGTTGTTGTTGATGTTATTGCTGAATCAACAAACACGAAGCGGACGCTTCCAACAGAATGAAACTGCCATTGTCAATGTGAATGAAGCCCCTACATTCAAGCACCTTGATCCTCGAATTAATGATCTTCATATAGACTCTCATTCAATTATTCTTGTACTATACTTGAAATAAACATACTTAAAATATAGTACTATATTCTATAAAAGCCCCTTTATCAAAGCACCTTGATCCAATGATCTTCTTAATGTTGAAGAACACCCTCATTCCAATTATTATACCTATTCTACACTAGTTATAAACACAAAACTAATAAATTATACGTAGGCCTATCCTGTTGGTGCGATAAGCATCCCTTGAATTTACTTACATGGTATTAGCAATTTTGAAGGTTTGTGAAAATCTCTTATTTTCATCTATCAAATCAAATTCTAATTTCTTTGATGTTTTTTTTTTTTTTGAAACTCTGATATCTCGTCACAGATATCTTTACCATAAGACTGTAAAAGATATGACAGCGAAGGCTGAAAGAACTCACGTAGAGACAATCCACAACCACCGGAATGTTCAAGCTCTGCAGCTCCTTGACAACTGTTCGTCAGTGAGAAGACTGAAAAGGAAGAAGCCGGCAGACCTGGAGTAAGTGTAAGATAAAATTCAAGTGATAGAAATGAATAGAAAAATGTGTATCGAGGTAGTTAAGAGCAACGCCCAATCAAGGTGAAGAAGGAGAAACTGGGTCTAGGCTCCTAGACTTTGAAACTATTTAGTAAATTAGGTTAAATCTAAACTGTTCGTTGGTCATAGATAGCAATCGTAATAAAAAATTCACTTTTTTTCAGATGTTGCTCACGTGAGTCTTGAGACTTTTGCGTGAGGTGAATGATGACAATGTTAGCCAATGTGAT
The DNA here is from genome assembly GCA_948455865.1 of Conomelus anceps. Classification (NCBI taxonomy): domain Eukaryota; kingdom Metazoa; phylum Arthropoda; class Insecta; order Hemiptera; family Delphacidae; genus Conomelus; species Conomelus anceps. The sequence goes on from OX418216.1 coordinate 28,937,423, forward strand.
GACAATCCAAGCCATTGACTGAGCCACCGTGGCCGACAGATACACATTCTTATCCATCCAGGTAGCTTTACAACAGCATCAGGGGCGAAGCCATGAGGAAGGGAGATATAATTATGAACTAAGAGAATAAAAATATTAGTGAGGATACTACTTGAAAAAAGTTTTTACCTCTCATAAAATACAAAATTATAACTTTTAGTATTGCTTGATAATTTCGGGGAAACACTCCCTTTATCCCCCCTTGATTTTAATGCCTATTATTTGGAGTATACAATATTCAAAATGAATAATAAGACGAAATTATCAAACCACATTAAAAATATTGAGAAACTAGTTTCGGTTGTTATACCATTATCAACCTCCAAAAAACTAAAACCTTTATCACAATCAACGGCTATCTGCTCCATCCACAAAATATCTTGGAGAAAGACAAAATATTCATATGGAAAACAATACCCACCCCACAATTTGGCCATCTTAATAATGGTTTATTGTGGAGGAATCCATTCTAATGCAACCTATTTACTGTCAAGAAGATCAAACAAACAATTTCCATGACGCACAATGAAAGGAGGCTCGTTATTGGACGACAGTGTAGGCCTAACAAGATTAGTGGCTTCTGATTGGCGGAAAGCTCGGGGCCGTCGTCGTCAGGGGATTTGGATGAAGTGGCTCCCAAACAGACCTCCCTCTTCCACCACCCTTTATTAGACAATATCGCCCTGTTTACGGCACTCCCATACACTCAGCTGGCGGTATCCCTTGTTATAAACAAATCATAAACTCGACTGGCGCTGCCGTTGGCTTACTGGTAAGGGAACAAACGATAAAACTGTAATAAAAGCATGTGAATCTAGGACGAAAGAAATAAAATTTTCTGTTTGTTCGTGTTCTGCAGCATACTGTATTGATCTTCATCGCATCTCCTCTGTTAATAGTATTATACACGAGATAAAATAAATTTACTCCATAGATGCTCAACTGTAATAACTATTATAATAATATATGAAAAAATGTATTATATTAATATTACGTTATTTTATTCATGTGAAGCCATAATATGATTAATGACGTAAACTTGTAGACCTAGTTCAACTTTGGACGTGCACTTTTGAACAGTACGAAAAATTAAAAAAACAGGAGGAAACCTACGCTGTATATACTAGTGGGCCCAAATAGTGAACAGCGGTAGTAAAATCAGTAAACTTTTGATCAGAAGTTTTTGAAAATCAAAATTAATATTATCAAATCTCTTTGAACACGTTTGAGGGCTTTGTTGAACTGGACATTTTTAGACTTCATCCAAACCTACAAAGATTTGGATTAACTACTTAGAAATTTGTGATGAAACAGATTTGAGTTGAAAACCTGTTATTTCTTCAAATGCTATTGTTTCAACCAAGTCTAGACGTCTCGATGAATAAAAAATAAAAGATAAGTAAACACAATTTTTGTCCATAGAGATACAGTGTCTATAACAAATTTTTCCTGTTCCTCCAAAGAGTAAGTTATCTTGAAGGGATAACTTCATTTTAAATAATGCCTCGATTAAATTTTATTGTTTCAAAATTTTTCACAATACTGTTCATTATCTTATTATATAATATTATTATATTGAAGAATTTTAGCTGAAAAGGAGATGACGAAATGTACAAAATGAACGATAATTTCTTCTTCATAATAATTGAATATTCAATAGAAATTAGTATTTTCTTAATCAGAATAAGTTGTTTTCAATAGGAAGCATTGATTCTTCATCGGACAATGTCTAATTGTCTAATATGATTAAAAAAATAGATGAATTGGCCCTTTTGATTTTTAACATACTTATGAACAAATGTGATTCCAATAGTTGCAACCTATTGCAATTTTCTATTCCAACTCTGCCTTACTTCTTGTTATGGAAGTGATAGCCGTGAGTCGTAGCAGGTATCTGTTCAATTAGATTAGATAAGCAACGTTCTCTTGGGCACTCTTTGTAAGGGTGACCGATTTGATTGGCCAGCAAAAGACTCTTATCTCTGCTGTTAAATCACTTTCTGTGATGAACCCACCTAAAATTATAGGTCCACCTTGCTTCCAATAAAATGGCTCAAGCGGTGAGGTGGAACTACCCTCAAGAGTATCCCCATCAATAAAATCAATACTTTACTTACTTACCTTTAGTCCTTCATGTGAAAATATATCAAAATACATATTATGCATAAGTTCAGCCATTTCCACTTTAAACCCACTAAGGGTCTTCGATCCATCAACAAACTTCGAATATTAATCTACTTCTGTTGTCACCGTCCATGATTCAATGAATAAGTTTGGAGTGGCTTGTAAGCAAATTATGTGCCATTTAATTGAGCCAAGTGATGTGGTCACAATCGTGGGGATTGTAGTGGATTGGTGACGGGTCTGTGCTTAGCAGCACCGAGCACTAAGTACTGAGCAGAGTGAATTATCCTTGGGAGGGCTTGACCAGCAGCGAGATGGATGTGCGGAGGCTGCTACCATCGCACCGCAATCCTATTAGCCACTCAGCTACTTAGTTCGTGGCCACATCCCTAACCCCCCCTCCCACGCATATAATTATCCCCCATCATGGGATCTCCCTCACTAGAAAGCACCAAAACAACCACACCTCCTCAAGATTCAAGTGTTTTCTACCCTTCATCCACTGGATTCCTTTTGAACTATTTCTATAATTGTAATAATTTAACAATTTCAATTCTTACTACACTTGTTAAACATAAACAACAGGGCGTTGTAAAATGGTATTTGGGATCACAATTTTCAGAGCAAAAGAAGTATCCCACTTATTGAAGTTTTTCGCATCCTTTTATTTGACGAGCACTCGGAGTATCAATTAAAACAAGGAATAGATTATAAAATAACTTATAAATGTTGAATAATGAAAATGGAAATTATGAATTTGTCTGAAAGGAGAAAAACCAATTATAAAAAAGTATCTTTATTATTCATGTAGGTATTTCTTTCTTTCAATACTTTATCACTCACTAATGACAGGCTTACATGTCCAATTTATTGCTGCAGTTTTTAAAGAACTTGTTATGTTAGTGGTATTTCAACGAAAAACATTTCTGCGACGAGGATCTTCGATATATTGACTCAGAAAACGTTCTGACGGGAAAATGAATGATTGAATATTGTTTTACGCATCCTATTAGCCTTCATCCTTCATTAGACTTCAATATTGATAATTAATAACAGAATTTAACTAGTCACTGTAGAAAATTAAGAAATTCATAAATAGATATACAGTTGACTCCCTCTAGTCCGGACTCTCATGGTTCAGACGACGGACGGTCCGTACGTCCTCTTGGAATTACGTCATCTTGGAATGATGTTTGTAATTATGCATTCATGGATTGTATTCTTCTATTTTTATTAATAGAATGCTTTAAATTTGCATTTAATTTTTATCAGTGAGTTTATTTGTTAAACAGTAGTACAAGTGCGTTAAAATTTTATTTTTATTCCTGTTATCTTGTGTCACGTTTGTTTATATTAACGTATAGGTTGTACTTTACATGTGTAAAAAAAACTGCCGGATTGTCCGGAAGTTTTTTAATCCAGACGGGGGTCAGGTCTTGAGTTGTTTGGGTTAGAGGGAGTCTACTATATTTATTTATTTCAAAAACACAATCAAGCAAAGATACAACGGACTATTTTTACAACTACTGCTTTCTTCACAGGTTTTTAACTTTCTAATACTGATTCGAGAACTCTTTTATTATATTATTCATTATCGATAATTGGGTAATTTTGTATTTCAAATTCATGAATAACTCTACGTTCTACTTTGCATGATTGATAAAGTTTCCTACAATAATTCATCTGCTTCTTATTGTACAAACCATAATTTGGTAAAACCATGTGTTTGGTAACTATGAAGGAAAGTGAAAAGATATAACAGAAAAAATAGACATTTCAGGTTTAATGGCAAGATTTGTTTAGAAAGATTTAATTTTATTTTCTATTCATAAGTTACAAGTGTCTTAACTTCATGAAGTGGGCTACAATAATCAACATTAATTTGTGAGTTATCCAATTTCTCTGAGAAGGGTTTATATGGAATGTCAGAACAAGTAGCTATTGGGCATACTTTGAGAATAAATACTTTTTCTGTATGTCTCACACACAATTTCCGTTTCCTATAAATTGAATTGAACGATATGGTAATCCGAAAAAAATTGTATAGTATGAAAAGAAGCCAACCTGCGACCTACTTTCTGAGCTCCTGCGCACTGGGTGAGATAGAGACACGTAGATATTATTACTACATGGTTGCACAAAACGCACGAAGAATCATGTTCCGATTATTTGGCGCACAACAGATTTGTTCTCAAATATTTTATGCTATGAAGCGTTGGCAGATGATACAACATACACTCTGACAGATGGTTGCTGGTAAAGATAGCCGGGGCAAATTGTTACAGAGAGATGCCAAGCAGGGGCACTTGAGATAAGGCAGAGATAACGGAGACGAAGCTAATTCAATCAAGTAGAAAGTTGTCTGACAAAGGGTTGTCTCCCCTTGGCGAAATGGAACCCCTAATTAGCCCATTATCATAACAGTGAGCCATGTGCTCGTTCGCTCAATGCTTCTGGTGGAGAGGTATTGGGTGAGAGGGGTTGAAATGTGGGGGTGGGGATGGATGCTGCTCTCTCTTACTCTTGAATGATTCCTTTCTCATTTTCTCTCTCTCTTTTCAGGGCTTGATCAGGACCGATCATCGGCACCCTCATTTTTACATCCCGGACATTCGCAGCAATAAAATTCTTTCCCGGCTTTCAACATCCCCCTCTCTTGATGTTGCATGAACCTCTCAATGGCAAAACGATAGAGTTGCAATGTGATATGTTTGGTGTTGCTCCAGCCAGCCCACTTCAAGGCAGATACGTTTATGATGATGAAAGTAATAACATCAATCTGCATAATATCGAAACATTGGCAACAGTTGTCTTTAAAAGTAGATGTAGGAGAGCAAGAAAAGAGAAAATGGAGAGATAGTATTCTTAATCTTTTTAATTTGTGAGTAACCTCGAAGATTGCTTCAATTTAGCAAGTACCACCCTTCATTTTAACTTAAATTCTGAAAAAATTGTTGTAATTATAATATTACCTTTCCATTTTTATTCTGTAATGGTAAGTAGTCTGTAATTTGAATGATAAAATTTGTGCAATCCTTGAGTTTTTGTCAGAAAAAGGAATAATTTTATTATTTGATTCGATTTGCATCATGTAGGCTGGAACTTTACTAGACTCTTTACTGTAGACTGTATTCTAAAAGCTATAGAATATTGTAAAACTAAAGGTTATCACACTGAAGGCACTACCATATTTGCTGATTAATTCCTTAAGACTCAGGATAATTTCTGATAACAATAAAATCTATGTGAAAAGGATTTTATCCAGTGCAAGAGTTTGGTAGACTACCAACACTGTCTTCAACTTGATCCCAGTTTTAAGTAACTCTTAAGTAGTTTCAATTAGTTTTAAGTATTGTCGCTTTTCAGTACAGGAGTCTGACCAATCAGGCAAATCTGGCAAACGCAGGGTTTCTTCAAAACAGTGTTAAATGAATGCTGGCATTTGTCACATCTTCTGATTGAATCATTTTTAAATCAATCTGAATTTCAATTCAGAACCTGACAACAAGAAACACGTATTCTAGGGTATGTTAGTGTGGGTAAGTTATCCGACCGTTTGGAAAGTTGAATTGGACGTAATATATAGAATAGAATGACTTTTTTATTTGTTGACGTGACAAAGTTTAGATAGTAATGTCCCTTCTACCACTTTTCCACGAATAATATAGAATAAAAATAGTAATATATCGGTAAACGTAGGTAACACATTGTATGCAACAATTGTATTTTGCCTATAAGCCTTTCGAGAGATGTTTAGGACACTCGCTTTTCTCGTGCTCACATGCTGTAACTTACTTAAAAACAGTCAAAATACAATCATTGCATAAACAACTATTTTAATATTTACTACAATAGAAATTAAACCTTCAGCACTAAAGTTTGTTTCTAGTACCATGATCAGGTTCCCCAAACCCTTGATAAATTCCAGAATGATTCACTAAGAGAGAATCGAAACCATATTCATCAAAAGAAGTACAACACAGATTGGTGTTGAGGGGGTTGCAGTTAGCGCCGTAGCACATCTGTTGAGCCAGCAGCGAAGCAAGAAGCAACCGGCCAACATGGCAGACCGTGCCGTTCTGATTCACTCGTTCACACTTCGCTGTTCAGTTGGCACCCATTGGTCTCCTTCCACTGCATTAAACATATAGTAAATTATCCTTTTCAGTCCCTCCAGCAGGTACTAACAGAAGTGACAACTCATTCAAAAGATGCAGTGCTGTTTTCCTATTCGAATTTTCAGCTGGAGGCAATAATAATTGAGGGAGGAACATTTCAACTAGGAGGCAAATAGATGATAGCCTTTAGCAAGAAAAGGGCATTAATGAGTTAAAGTATTCAGACAATGAGGCGGAATAGTTCCTCCGATATTAATAAGGGCAGCTAATGTTTCAAAAGGGTTTGGGAAACTAAACATCAATATTATATTATATTAGCAGGGTTTACGATACGATTGAATCTAAACTTCTAGGATGTGTAATTATATATCTACAAATTTAATTCCAATGGCTCGTTTTCTTCTCCGTTTCCTTCCTCTCTGTTTCTCATTTTCTCCTCCATCTTCTACTTTTTCTTCTCTCTTTTCTTTTTCTTCTCCTTCTCCTTCTTCTTTAACCTCTTCATCATCATCATTTTTCCTCATTCTCCTTCCTCTCCTCTTTCACTCTATTACTCTCGAGCGTTAGAGTTTATTCGACATATAACAACAAGTAGCTGTCTATTTTATAGGATGATATATAATATATATCATCAATACCTTTTACATTATATCTTCGATTGGCGTGGTCTCACATGTATTTATAGATATTGTTACTATGGACATAGAAATTGTTCACACAGCTTCACTTCTACAATACCTACATATTTGAGAAATCTTCCAAGTTTATGTCAAGAGAATCATTCAATAACGACACACACGTAATTTAAAAAAAAAAAATTTTGAATTACTCAATTCAATTTTTTTGGAATAAAGACACTAGTCACAATCAGATTTATGAATTTCACGAAAAGAAATGAATTGGTTGCTCTGTTAATTTATTGTCAATACATAGAAACGAATAGCTCTAGCGAATAATTGGATTTAGAACAGTAACTATGGTTATACAATTGGAACAGTTGTTATGGTTATGGTTATGTATCAAAAGGGCTTGGAAAACCAAACAGCAATATTATATTGGCGGGTTTTACGATTCAATTGAATCTAAATATCTAGGATGTGTAATTAATTATTTTTCTACAAATTTAATTCGATAGGCTCTTTTTCTTATCCCTTTTCTTTTTCTCTGCTTCTCCTTTTGTCCTTCATCTTCTACTTTTTCTTCTTTCTTTTCTTTTTCTTCTTTCTTTTCTTTTTCTTCTCCTTATTCTTTTCCCTCTTCATCATCATAATTTTTATGGTTATGGCTTGAAGTAGTAGCTACTGTATACTTCCTAATTGTGTAATTTTTTAATAAGAATAGTTGCGAAAATGAAAATGCTCTCTGGTAATACAAACCGAATTCTCAGATTCCTTCAGAAATTATAGCTATTGTTATAAAGAGAAAAATCAGACTTCATATGCGGATGAAAACCAAGAATTCATGAATTTTTTAAATTTCGCTCATTCCTCATTGTGACTGATCATTTTACAGTCAGGTATTTTGTGCTTATAGTTGGTAACTTATCCCCTACAGTCTCAAATCTTTGCTCGCTAGTACTTTATTAAATTTCCATCCTAGTTCTTAATATGATTTAATAAAAAAAATCTATTGAAAAGAGAATGTCGTCAGTCTCTTGATTTTTGACTGAATAATGTTGGGCAGGGATGAAGATTAGTTTGAACTAAAACCAGATATTGGAAAAGAAATTCAGGTAATCACTTGAGACCTATTTATGAACATTTTTTAGACTGCTTGACTCGACGGAGTCTTGAAATTTAATGCATTTTGATATTCATTTCAAGAGTCTCTTGAGTTGCTCTCTGGAAATACACTGGAATCACACTGAATACACGTGATCATTATTCCACATAGCTCACTCGTTCATAAATACGGACAATGGTCCTAAGCTTTCAGAATGGGCGGAAAAAAGAACAGGTTAAGCGCTCAAGCTTAAATTTCTAGTTCCTTGAGTTCCATAGAAGTAGCATATGTAAACAAGTGTAGTGAGTTGTATTTTTGAATCTACATAACAATAACTTCAACATGTGCAGCGTTGAGTCGATTAGTTATGAGGAAGTGTTGAAGTGAATTATTTTTCGCTGGTAGCATTGTGTCCAGTTGAACGGATCATTGAGTTCAAATGCTACAAGGGAATACAAAAGCGAACGATATACGAGTTGCGGAAGAAAAATGAAATTATGAGCGCATACAGAGGTCACGTTATGTCTCAAATTGAGTGAGACTCGCTTAGAATGAGGACCAGCACCCTGTTCATCTGGTCCCTCTCTGTAGAAGGAACCATCGCCAGCAGCTCGCTAATGTAGTGGAAGTAACTAGCTCTAGCTTCACGGAGGAGAGTTGCGCTACAACAAGTGGACATGGCAACAAGGCCTCTGTGTCATCAATTGTGCATTGCTGACAGCCGAACCTTTATTCAAATGCTAAAATATACTACGTATCTCACTCACTCACTTACTATCACTCACTTACTAGAACAACAGCATTATGAAGAAACGGTTTCTTCTGGAGCCATATTTCACATCATTATTCCACATAGCTGTTGTATTCAATCAATTATAGCATTTTTTATTGTTTCAAAGATATTTTTTTAATATCGTTGCAAAGATTTTAAATATAGTCAGTTGAACATGATTAGTACAGCACTTTTATAAGGTGAGGTGAAACTCATCTTGAAATGGATTTCGAATATTCATTCTAAGCTTCATAATGCAGGAACGTCTGAAAACTTATCCGGTTGATTTCGCTTCCTGCTTGCGAATTTTTCATATTTTTGCCATTTAAAATACGGTATGGAATCTTTCAAACTGTTTCGTAGCTTTTTTTTGAAAGTGAACATCTAAATTAATACACTTTTTGGAAAGCATCATTAATTGTATTATTATTATTTTTTTTTTTTGATGATGAAGCCCACTAGGTATGATATCTATACGGTCGTGGGTAATAAGCAGGATAATGGTGTAATTCATCAATCACCATCATCCAACTCATTACCCACGCACAGGTCTCAGACACATGTGGGCTTCATCCTCAAAAAAAAAAAATTTTACTCCAAAGTAAAATTTCTAGTTGAACTTGTATACAACCCAAAATTTTGATTTCTTAGTAGGAAATTTGAAAAGAAAGCACTGCTTTGCTTGATCGTGTTTCTGTAATGTATGAGCAAATAAATGAATAATTGTAATATCTAATGGATAATTTCTAACATTTATTATCATGTGATATGCGATCCAGAGTTGAAGAATGGGTGTGTGAGCGATACGAATAATACACACACTTCTTCGCGGTAGGTTGGATGGTGAACATACTCTCAAGTTTGATCAGTTTTCTTTTCGATTGGTATGCAGGGTGAGCATTTTCCGGGGGGTGGTTTTGAGGGTGTAGTAGCGGAGGTGGTTGCTCGTTGTTGGTGGTGAGGAAGGGATGTAAGGGGTGGGATGGTTGTGAGGGGGGTCTGAGAGGTTCCTGCATCTTACCCAATGGGCGAACAAACTTCTTGCTCAGCCACCGAGATCAATAAGAAGCAACTTGGACACACGCGCGCAGCCATAAAGTTCCACTACATCGCCTCCCATCTTTAGGCTCCTGGCCGACTCGCTAGCTTAGGCCCTACCCGGAGAAGATCACTCGCTCTACGTTGTAACCCAACCTGAATTTCTCATCTCAGGAAAGTCAGAATCCTTTTTCTAGGTGAATAAAAAGTATTGAAAAGCATACAATAAACTCAAAAATCAGGCAACATCGAATATATTGTAAACAACCAACATCAGATATAATCAACATCATATTGGACTACGTTTCCTTACGACAAAAAAAGGATGACAGAGAATCTGAGACTGATAAAATTTTGTCAAAAATCTAGCTATTCCAAAGCTAGTGTATTGGTATATAGGTAGATATAAATATGATTTGTAAGAGAGCTTCTTTGTTACATAAATCTGTATTAACTTCCTGTACTTTTTGTAGGAAAGTGTCAGTCTGTTATGACAAAGTTGATATCATGCGGATTGTAGATTTTTAAAATAAATAAATTTGATTCGGATATATAAAGCCTATATAGGAGAATATAATACAGAAGATACCGTATGGATTATGCGGAAGATGTAATGCAGAGTATTTAAAAAAAATAATAATGTCGTCTGACCTGGCTGGCTCAAATCTAGTTTCGGAGTTTCCTGATTTGAATCTTATCAGATTCAGATATAATTAAATATGGAAAAACTGATACTGCATTCATAGAGATCTGAAAAAACTAGTATGATACTGTTCCGAGATCTTTTAACGTTTATCACATCATCATGTTGAAGTTAGATTAGTCTTTCATTTGGCATTCATAACATTATCACGTTGAAGACAAACTTGACGAGAACCAGATTTCACAACACATTTTTAAAACATATTTCACATTTTAGTGTAAATATTCATTTCTGAATGCTAAGTTTTTCGTACTTTATTATACTTGCTAATATTGATTAATACATTTATAATATTGTTTATTCGTTTTACCTCTGTGGGCCTCCTATGAAACGATTTGATTAACCCTTTTTGTAAAGTGCATAGTTTCTCTTACAAAAAAGGACATTTTACTGCAAGTTACACTAAGCGATCACAAAAAGCAATCCGGAAAAATTAAAAAAAAATTATGATTTTTATAAGGATGCAGAGTAATAACAAATAGTTAATTACATTGTATATTGCAATGATAATGATGTCAATTAAAAAAACTTGAATTTATCATAGAATTCTTCTATTGGCCTTTCATACTCAATTAATGAGTGAGCTTTTACATAGAATCATCTTCCATCAACCAATTATAGCCAAGGCTAACTTATGTTCATATGCTTCATGAGATGTTTCACTACCATTACTTTCAGTTATCAGAATTGAAAGTAACTACATCGTCAAGAAAAATATGAACTGAACATTTTATCGCCACCAACGTTTTGATTGTTTAATCATAACTTACTGATTGTACTATCAAAACTTTTGAGTGATATTCCATATTAAAAAGTTAACAAGTATTATTGACAATCACTAAGGACAAAATCGGTAAATATTCTAATAATTATTATCTACTCATTGAGATTGATTATCATCTTTCACACAATGAAAGTTTCTAGTGCTTGTAGTTAGTCTTCGAGATGATAATTTTTAGAATTACATCAGAAAATCTCCATCATCACACAAAATGACGACGATCATCTATTCAAGGGCTGAAAAAAAGCTTTAACTAACTAAGAATAATATCCTGAATCTCTCGATACATTATAAACTGCTATTTTAACGCAACTTTTAATGTTTTCAAATCCATAATTCCAATATAAAAGTTATGTGAATAATATTTGGAAAGTATTACTCTTATCAGCCATTATATCTCAATTTATTTAAGCAGACTAATTAAAACAGAACATTCTCAATTTCAGAAAAATACTTAAAAATATTTCTTAATTAACATTTGAATTAGAAAACGAGGAATTGATAAGCATTTAATAATATTATTTGTCTATACTTTATTCTATATTATCTGCATTTATTCACGTTCTTTGTTAGGTTATATGTTATTTTGTATAAAGATCAGAGTAATTTCTATTTTGACTGCAAGACAAAATTCGCATCGTGATACATAGTTTTTGTAGTGGGATGCCACAATGATTAACAAAATATTGTTCTGAAAATACTTATTTTCCACTAACAGTTACTATCGTCTATTTTTTGTGTTTGTGTTTAACAAACCATTATTCCCAAGTGAATTTCCAGTACCGCCTCAAAAACAACATTCTAGCACAAATTATAGAATTCCATTGAAGCATGCTGTTTGTCTGTACAAAGGTTGAATTCCAGCCTTACGGTAAGTGAATGTGCGTTTTGAAAAAGGAGAAAAACTATCAGCCTAGTGCAGTCCTATCAAAGGAGCATCGATGGCTGAATGGTGAGTGGATAAGGGTGGTAGAGGAAATCAAGGACTGCGTGAGAGTGGTGTGGAGGAGGGGGTAGTCTGGGTGAGAGGGTTGGGGAGTTTAGGGTGGTTTGTAGTGATTTTTACGATTCCGGGCGTCGGCGGAAACGCGGTGATCTCATTGGGACGACGACGCTTGGCGTCCCGGTCTCTCCAGACTCTGGAGTTCTTTCAGTCGACCTCACCACCTCACTCCGTTTCACTCTCCTCCTTCCACTCACTCAACCACAGGGAACAAGTGGCGTTCTCTTCCATTATGTTTCCCTGCTGTTTGCTACCAGCGTTGCAGTTTGCCTCTGCCCTGAAATCAACCTCTCAGTCTCGCTTATTTTCTTCTTCATTCCCAACTTCTCCGGCTTTCACTTTTTTCTAGCCTTCTTACCCCACTTGACGCTCAACCATTCCGAACGAGAATCTTATTTCGAATGATTAGAGATTTTCGTTTCCAAAAATAACTACTGTTTAAATTCTATAATAGATCGCAACATACATCGGATTCTGCATGTTGGAAAAATAAAACCCTTCAACTGTTGTAGGACCTGCATATTTCTTCAAAACCACAGAAAGCTTTCAGGAGGACATGACATTCATGTTCAGCCATTCTTAAAAAATTCAGTGACGAATATTTGCACGTTGAATGCCATGATTATTATTGTTAATGATGACAAAGAAGCCTTTGTATTCCATAAAATTGACGATTTTCATCATATGCTCCTTGTGAGAATGATAAAGAGAATCGTTGGATTGATTGCACAATGAAATGCATCTCTATATTTTTCAAAATATTTGTCACAATTCTCACTCAATCAAAAAACTCTGGCGCTAAGGCAATGGTTGAAAGTAACCATTTGTTTGTAGATAATCAAGAGAGAAATATACAGTGTGCGATGCATGCTATCACCAAGGTCAAATAGTCACTTTCCAAATATTCCTTTAAAATACAGAAGAATGTGAATGAGGGGAACGATTACATTACATCAGTTATTTGCAATTCATCTTAATTTGTCAAGGAAGTAGCTGGAATTATTTACGAAGCATGACGTATGAAGAATTATGAATAATATTCATTTCACTCCGGACTTTCGTTCGTTTGTTTCTTACAGCTTTACTCATGCTATGAGAATTTTTCGGTATGGAATCTTGTACAAGAACCTTTGATTGAATGATTTGATCAGTGATTCATTTTTAAAAGTTGGAGTGGTTCTGATTCTATCATCGAAGATAAATTATGAGAGCTTGATACAACGGAATTGAATACTTGGCTTATGTGGGGTCAGAGAAGGATGTGTGTCCCCAGTGTATGCAAGCGGTAAACAACAACCAATCAATCAAAAAGAGTCTGTAAGAGTCTCCTAATTAATTGAAGCTCAATGGATGTTCCCCTTTCCTGTTCTTCCCTCTTCGTTTCTCCAACAACTTAGTAAGTTAATCAGTTATACTTCAATGATAAGTCCACGTAAGTCCTGTTAGATCCATGAGACCCCAGTTCTTCAAACCCAAGTATCATGTCATATACATATGACAATGTAATGTCAAAAATGGCAAATATCTGCATATAAATATCTAGTTAACACGTAACTGGATAAAGGAAGTGATAGCCGCGAGCCGTAGCAGGTATCTGTTCAATCAGATAGATAAGCTGCGTTCTCATAGGTCCTGTTTGTAATGGTGACCGATTAGATTGGCCAGCAAAAAAGACACTGTTCTCTGCTGAAAATCACTTCCCGGTGGTTCGGAACCCACCTAAAACTGTAGGTCCAACTCATGAATCACCATCATCCAACTCATTACCCACGCACAGGTCTCGAACCTATGTGGGATTCATCCTCCAGAAAAAAAAAATAGTGCCAAAATAACACAAATCAAGACCTAATTATTTGCAGTTCATAGGAATATTAATGCCAGCCTTTTAGTCCATCTTCTATGGTTTTTAAATCTCCCTTCACAGTTTTAAATCATCCTTCACTTTATTGACTCCTTGATTTACTCAATCAGAAATTCTCATGATTTGTCTTTTTATGGCGTTGTCTAATTTGAAACATCCACGTCTCTTAAAAAACAGTATAAAATAATATATTTGATTGAATGCTGATCAGGGGAAGCTGCTCTAACATGTTTGTGCATCGATGCTTTGATGGTTCCTTGAAAATGAATTATTATCCATCATTTTTATTCAATTTTCTAATCTTTTTACTCTCTCACCTTCGGGATTTCAGTTTTACAAAGACTGTCTGAGATCAATGAATTAATGTTTTCACTTGGCTTTTCCTCAGAGAGATGTACACACATGTGTACAAATAAGTGAATGTTTCCTCCCTGGATTGGGGAGAACTGAGGTCAGTAGGGAATTGAGTGGACAGACACGTCGGTAGTGCGCGTGCGTGCGTGTGTGTTACGGGTGGGAACCGCCATTTTGTGCTTTGGCGCGAGAGAAGCATGAAATCCGGGTTTGCGCGGTGTGTCCATTCCAACATATGTGTGTGTGTGTGTTGTAGATGTTTGTGTTTTTGGCCATGTACGGTCACGCTCTTGTTCGAGGATCAATGTTCAAGGGTAAGGGCGTAAAAGGGCGGCTTACAACTTACGGCATATTTTATGCGCTTTGATTTTTGTCTCTTGGTCGCGGCTAGCAGACAAAAACTTTCAGCCATTGTTAGAAGTTTCCCGCCAAGCGAAAGGAAGTTGGAAATGCTCCCTTCGAAAGTAGGCACTTTGAAAACGCATTTTCATCCAAAATAAAATACCACAACTGACTTTACCCCCCCCCCCCCCACCCGCCCGCACCCTTTTCCCATCTCAGGAAAACGACACGCAGACCCTCTCCAGCCAACACTTTGTGTGCCCCTGCTACCAATAAATATAGCTACAAGAGCTCCCCAGTCCAAGAGACATTTCCTTTATATTGTCCAAAGGGGAGAAAGAGACCATTGTACACTTGTCCAACATAACAACTTCATGCAGCCAGCGCGCAAGCAATAAAAAACGACATAGATGCTACATAATTGATAAACCTTTTTATTGGTTCTGCGATTCAGTATTATACCTTCTCGCTTTTATAGTTCTATTGAACTGAGCCTCCAAACATGTATTGAGTAATTTCCAGTTCATTTCGGATATATTAATGGTTCAATAAGTTAATAAATCGAGTTCAAAGTCAAGTCAAATATGACCATTCCAAGAAAGCAAGACAAGAAGTCATATATGTGTCATTTACAACTCGCGACCATTTCACGACCATTTTAGTTTTACGAATAAGAGCTATAATGAGAATCTGAATGTGCTGATCATTTTCATTGTACAGTATCTTATTTATGGCAATAAATAAATACAATTAATATCGTGAGAATTCATTCTGATACATGAATTTCGATGATGAAGAATGAATACTAAAAGCAAGCAACAGTTCACGTTTCTGATTAATATATGAGTTGACTGTCAACGAAAGAAAAAGCAATAGAAATATTTTTTTTGAATAAATTTAAGTTTGTATGGAAAAAAAATTTAATGCAACCCCTGATAAACCTGTGTGGGGTCTATCCTTTATATAAATATAAATAGAAAAAATAGAAAACAGTAACAAATATGAATCGATATTCTTCTTTCAAAAGGGCAGTGCAGAGCTCCTCAATTATTTCAAATACTAGACACAGTCTGAGAACAGTTGTTAACCGTCACACAAAATATTGAGTTATTGGTAAGTTCTATATTATGTAAGTTCTTCTAGTCTAGTTGAGTTATTGATCTAGTACGTGCTAGGAATAATAATTATAATAATTATTATTGTCAATGGCGTAGATTAATTCTGTATTAACCTATTAACGATAATATATTAGACATATTCATATGTTTTCATATCGTGTATATTGAAGAGTCTTCGAGTACTATCGTGCTATTGTCTTTCACCTCTGCACACCTCCGCTTATTTGTGTTTCTACACTTGTATAGATTTTGTTATGACGATATGATACGGTGAGGGAGTGTTATAGTTATTGTTTTTGCTTGTAAGTGATTTTTTTCTCCCCTGTTAAAACTAGATAGGTAATTAAATAGTTTCAAAGTAGTAGATATGTAAGTTGTTCGTAAGTTAGTGTAAGTTATTTTTTATGTAAGTTAGTTTTGCAGCTCATATTAACTTCATAGTTGTAGATTTAAAGCTCCAGAGAGGATTTTTAGGCCTTCTTGGTATGTAATTTAGTTAGCACTTACCTATTTATGGACGAAACAGAAGGTACGTTGTCTTGCGAGCAGATGCCTTCGGCGAGTAGCCTATCTCTGATTTCCCAGGCGAACATGGTGGGGTTCTCTCTCTTGTAGTTGGCTATCGCTTCCACTACAGGAGCTGTAGCAACTTTTGGTTTACTTCCGCCTATCACTCCAGCTTTGAAGCTGCCTGTCTCATAATACCTGCAATGAAACACAGAAATTTATTCAACATGATCGTATAAAATAATAAATGTACAAAATAATCAGGGGATACTGATTGATTTATGTACTCTTCAGTCTAACCAGAATTTTTCATTCAAGTCTAGACATGAAATTATGAATAAAATTGTCTGAAATTGGAATAAAGCGAACATCACGTTGCAGTCAGTGGCATTTCCTCCATACAATACTCTATCAGCATTCCTTATTTTAAAATTATCCACATCAGTCAATGTTCAGAAGACTCTGCCAAACATTCACACTTCTTCTACACCTAAATTCATTATTTTACAAAATTTCTGTTTATTTCTCGAAGAATGAAGGAAGGCCTTACAATACGTTTTTTTCATTTAATTTAACCATTGACTTTGAAAGGGTCACTATTCCGCTGCAACAAAAGTCTAAAATTTGTTAAAATTCAAGCATATTGTCTTTGAAGAAATAGAGGCAATCGATTAATAATAACCTTTTCATGTGAAATTTAACGACTCGCAGTCAAATATTCATTAAGAATAAGTATAACTTACTTATTCTCAATGAATATTTGACTGCAAGTCGTTAAATTTCACATGAAAAGTTAATATTAACAACGCAGTTCGTCATGGAACAAGAAATCCAGGAATTTAATAATAACCGTTTGACTTTAGCACAATCGTTTATTTGCGACAATGTGTAATTGTTAATTAAAAACGGAGCATGTTGATCATTCCAGATGAAACACAAAAAAATTTGTTTCTCCACTTCAGTCTCTTCATGTATACTATTTTTTCACCATTTTCATGTCTCAAAAAATTGGAATTTATAAGACAAATACCTTATCAAAGTGCACTGAAGTTGATAATAGTTCTTTACAAATAATTTTCACTATATATCCATCATTCTCATATCTCAAAAAATTGAACGAACATAATAAGTTAATAATACATTTTTACTAATCATTATGATAGTGAACGCTCTATTCCGTACTCTTTGCAACAATGGCAGTTTTACTGACACTTGTAGCTGTCTGACTCCGGTTTATGAGACCACAACTTGCAGACCGTCTGTGGGCCATCTGAAGTTTACAATTCAACAGATGTAGTTTGTTCTCCGTTTGCGTCAGACTGCAATCCAACACATTTCGCGTTTGTGTGTGTTAGTGTATGTACGCCTGTATTTGTTGTGTAGGCAAGTAAAACCCGGAGTGAATGGCTGAAGCATGGTGCTTGCTCCGCCCTTCCCACAGCTTCGAAACACGAGCCATTAAGCTTAATTGCAAGCGGAATGGTCCATTGCAACAAATTCCTGTTAAGTGGTATAGGCTTTACGTAGCACCAGGAATGATATGCATTCCTTTCGTACCGAGCTAGATTGCTAGCCAGCCCACAAATATCGTACATGGCCAATTGGGGTGGCACGCCACCGTACTGTGATAAAATCCTTCCCCACTGTTATAAACAGTTGCTGAACATCTCAATGGGAGACCGACTCTTTGAATATTGATGGCCAAAATAATTGAGTTTTAGCTATTCGAAATTAACCAGAAATGTTTATCCTTTCTAGAGTTCTGATAATGAACGAGTATAGCAGTGAATGTCATGTTAATTTTTTTTCAACTATAAATTTCAGTTGATGAGAAGAATGAAAAATAGAAGATTTGTGTTGAATGCTGTGATCAAAAATGAGTAAAGGAATGTCATTGTTGAATTTGTTTCAACTGTAAATTTGAATATATATATTATTGATAAAATGAGAAATATAAGATTTGAGTTGAATAGTATGACAAAAAATGATCAGTCATGTTGGAAAATGGTGAGTTGCCCCGATTAATCAATTTAAATTAATCAAAATGTACTTAATATTTTTCAGATTTTTCACAATTATCATGGGTTTTCATCATTCGATTATTATCAAAAATGTAATCATAAGTGAGAAAGGAGTAAAGGCAGGCATTCAGCTATCTTGGAGCGACTGTTTCAATGATAACAGAATTAAGGCTGCTAGACAGGAGCGAGGCAATAGAGCGAGGCAGGCAATAGAGAGAATGGAGCTAACATCATGATGCTCAGAAACAAATTTTGGATCAAATTGGAGGGAAGAGTGACGGCCAATCTTGCTAAAGAATAGAGAGTGAATGTGGACAGAATATTGTAGAGAGCAATGAATTGAGAGACCAATGCTCGCGAAGGGCTGTACCACAGTAGAATAAATATAAGAGATTTGGTTTGAGGTGCAGATAGGATTATTCTGATGTTAAAGCCAATTCTTCATAGCATCTCATCAATGTTTATGTATATTTTTAATGGCTGATGAAGTCTGCTGATGATAACGTGAAATCTAGGTATTAATAGCGTAACCAATTCAACGATATTGTGGAACTGTGATACTGAGGTCAGAAGGTTTTGCACCTTTACTGTTTACTCGAAATAAATATTTTAGAGAGCAAATAATGTTAAAGGTACAAGAAAATTACAAATAGATTAGTACCTATATTCAATTTCCTATAATTTGAGAAATCAATACCTTCAAAAATATTCAAAGATTCATATAGTCAATTGATGTTCAAGTTGAACTTAGGTTTTGAAAATTTATATGCAGTGATTATTCAAGTATTCTTCAAGTTTTGAATAAGAAGTGGTTTTCCATAAAAAAGAAGCCTGTGTTTAGGCCGCTTTCACAGTAATGATTTCCAGGCCTATTTCTGTCAGGAAGAAAAGATAGAGGTCTGATTGTGTTTCTTCGACAGTCCGTTAATTGTTCAGCTTGCTGGGATGAGCGCTTCTCAGAATGTGCTATTACAGGACGGGTTCCCACCTTTACGTTTTGCGGCAGGGAGAGGTGGAGGATCATCACCGATAGAAGGAGTGATCCTTTCAGCTCGTTGCCAATTGCAATAGACGGTGACAAATAGTTGTTCTTTTTGTCTCCTCGAACATTCATTGTCAACTAGCCTGACGCCGAGCAATGTTTTTTTTTTAATAAACAAGTGCCCAAACACATTCAGAACTGATAAATAATGAACATTAATCTATATCAGAAATCTAATTAGTTTGAAAAAATGTTTTGCAAATTGATTCTATATTTTTATTTTTCATTCTTACTGTTGGTTTTATATATTGCGTGTGAGTTTATATTGAAAATTGAAGTTTATAGACTCATCTTCAACTATATTTTCCTCATCATTAAGTATTATTTCTCTTATTTACAACTTATGGATACATACTGTGCGAGACTAAACTCCGTGTCCCTGACGGCTGAAGAGGAGAGACGAAGAATACTAAACTGGGCAGCGCGGACGCACGCACAAAGACGCACAAAGATTGCATTGCTTTTGCGATGACGTAATGACGTAGTGCATTCCTCCGAGGGACACGGAGCTCAGTCTTGCACTGTATTAGGATTAGACGGATGACATTAAAATCTTATAGAATGAACAGCTTTCTCATGTTGTGCCTCTCTCTTCCTCAATTGACAATTTACCAACGCAATATGTGTTGGCAGCGTAACGTAGCACATAAAAAATTTCTTATTTCTTTAATTCTTTATAATGTATTATGTTTGCAACCTGGGATGATATTATTTATTCCTACACTTGATTGTTCATAAAATTCAGTTGGTAACAAAATCTGTCTTTTATATCATCATTACCTATTTGGTCTACTACTTGTTTCCCTGATATCAATATTGATATTGATATAGACTAGAGAGAATATAAGAAATTGGTGCATAATGTACAAAATGCGCAAATGCACAAAATATCAGACTCTTTCAAAGAAATTTAAATTTGATAAATTTCCAGTATCAAGTATTATTTTCCAGCTTTACAGAGCGTATAGAGGAGATAAATATATCCCGCAATTTAATCTTTATTTGTTATTTTGATAATAATGGAAAACTATAGTGATATTTTGATGGATATTTCAAAAATATTATATTATTCTTATAATAATTTTCAGTTACTATAGGTCTGGCACTAGCAGTCTGTGATAGGTTTGTCCTCACAGTCAGTTATAATTTTTTTTTTTGCTACGCTGGAATTTCTTTAAGTCACCTATTTTGTGGCGTAGAGTAAAGGTAATTTAAGGAATTGCTAGTTGAATTTTGAGTTCAGGTGGTAACTTGACTGACTGGTGGACACAGCATCCTCAACCTTGTGCTTGAGACTGATTTGAATGGCAGAGGGTAGCCCGATCCCTGACTGCAGCAGCAGCATTAGCCGGCGCCTGTGCGGTCGTGTGTGTGGTTAGCGAAAGCAATTTGGTTGAAACTGAAGCACATTATTTATGGGAGGCGAAGAGTTTCCACCGCCCAATATGTATGCATCACCCCAAACTTCGTTTCCCATTAGAGGCGGCAAGTTTGCGGCACTGGAGATGAGCTTAGGGTGGTTTGTGCTTAGGGCGAATGGAAGGGGTTAACTTCAGCTGAATATGCATGAGTTGCCGGCCGCATAACTCAGCCTCCGAAGCTAGTGCTCTGCACTTACGAAACCATAAATTAATATTCTTTCGCATCCTGAGGACTGTTGGTCACTCCGGAAGAAAGGCTTGTCCTTTTAGAATCTTTTGTTGTACGAAAAACCTCCTGTGCCCCGTATTTGCATGTGTGTACCACAAACCTTTGTCATTCTGAAGCTGGTGCAACGGTCGGCTCAGTCTTGGGACAAAAATTATGAATTTATGCCATCGTTAGCTGCATCCCCAAGAGCCTCCTTTCCCAGGATGCGGTCCCACATAACGTAGCCACCTCAAATTAATGTTTACAGCCAACCAGAACATGCAGATGCAGGTTTCCTCCGTTTGTCAGCTACTTTCAAATGTAATTTGAATGTGGAATAGCAGTATATATTTGGACAATGAGATCGACAAATTCTTATAAAAATCTGACTATGTTATCTATGTGTATTTACAAAAATCCATACAATCTATGTGAGAGACGATTGATTTATGTGACTATGGGATGTATTGAACTGTAATCATTATTACATCAATGCAGTTTACTATCTATTAGACGTTATAGGATTCATATGTATTGATACGGTTGATATGTGGTTATGCGATTTGTTGGACTGTTTTAATAGCCTAATTATATATCAATGCACTTGACTAGCTGTTAGACATTGTGAGAGCCACATAATTTAACTGTTTTTCTTTGATTGCACTTGAAATGGCGTTTGTTGATTTTTAATGTTGTTAAACAATTGAACTTGGATACAATTGATTGGGAGTTCCAATCTAGTGGATTTTCAATAATTCATAAGGAAAATAGAAATTATAATCAAATTATAGTATTGACCAATATATTCGTGGATGTATAATGAATATATCATGTTCTTTGACTCTCAATATCAAACACAATATCCTTTATTTCAATTCAGAATAAGATGCCAAATATGAGTGTTAATTGGACAAACATAATATATTGAAATTATCACAATGTTATCTAATAGAAGAGAAGAATTCAATGTGCAAGTATACAAAAATATTCCTTAAAGGGATTGGAAATGAATCTGCTATGGACTATCAAACCTCCTCTAATATTTTTTTACCTGCTACCAAATATCCATAAACTCTTAATAGACTAGCACCATCTTTATTCTAGTATTTCATATGAACCTCTGTAGAAGTACTAACCAGGATCAAGTGCAACACCAATTTGGAAGTGACCTCTTCAGATTTTGGAGCACGGACAATTGGTAATTAATTTTTCCTCTTTTTCAGGCAGGCAATAATCGAGCCAACCTCAATTCTGATGTGAATTATTTATGGTTTTCAATTCGGGTTTTGATTTTCCAAGCGACAAACACATCGATTTCGTGGACATGTTGTCGATCCTTTATACGCGCAATAGTATCGTGACAAATAAAGAGTTTGATTCATTGGAAAAATTTCCATGAGAAAGACAGCTTGAAAATGTGGGAGTTTTTGTTATTTTTTGCTTTTCGAGCAAGGACGCTTTTTTGATATCGGATAGTGAACGTCGTCGGCAGTAGCGATTGTTGTTCGTAAATAGAGTCGATTAAGGGGCAGTCATATGGCACAGAGGTGAAGCGCTCTGCCCCGCTATCCGCCAAGGAGAACAAAGGCCCTTGGCTAATGGTTAGAAGAGATTAATGCAGTAAAGGGTGGTGGACTCGACGAATAAATGTAAAAAATAGCCAGCCCTGCTTGTGGTCATTGTAAGGGCGGAAAAACATTACCGGTACACAAAAATGGAGGGTGAATTTCAAAAAGATTTTTATTGGATTTTTCGTCGTCCTTTCTGCCAGCGCAGTTCAGCTGACATTTCCACAAATAAAAGACGGTTGCGATGAAAAGCGTAGGGTTTGTAACTTGTTTATAGTCCCGTAAAAGACGTCGGAGTCCTAAACATGATCATGTTCATTTGCCTTTCTATATCACGCTTTCCATTTTCCAGGAACTTGGATTTCTTTGAAATTCTGAGATGATGCTCATGAAGGGATATCATTGTCTGTCTAGTTCAGTCTAAGTACTTCTATTGCTTGATGATATTCGCATTATCATGATAGATCGCATTGTCAATCAGGATGATAGAAGTATTATCATATTTTCATTGTATTTGAACGCACTCAGCACGTTATCAACAGCTTACTGAATCAAATTGATATTTTTCACTAAACTGGAATTCACATTGAATTTAGTACCTCATTAAATAGTACCTTAGTACCTTTAGTAAGTAGGATTGATATAATCGATAATAAGGCTCATATAGACAAGTATGAAGTGGTCTGACGAGTGAAGTCTCTCCACAACATTTTTGAAAGAATTTTAACATTATTATCAAAATTTCCAGAATTCAAAGAGACTTTATTGATTTATTTATTTGACAAATTACAATGAATTTGAAGATGCAACAGACTCGAAAGTTCGTAACTTCTCTCTTCACAAATTTTGAATATGCTATGTTGTCCAAAACATTGAGGTTAATTCACACTAAAAATTTAGATTTGTTGAAAAAACTAGATTTGTTCGAAAAATAATAATGCCTTGAGTAACTTAGTGACTTCATGCCTTGAGTTTGAAATAAATTATTTATTTATTTTAAATTTGCATTTACTTCTTTTGAATGTTTGGCACACGTCAATGACACAATTATAACATTAATCAAAAATTACAGTCATATATATCATTATTATAAGCAGTCAATCCATATATCACTTAAAATAGTTGATATCGCTTTGGAAGACTATCCACATATCTCCCACAAACCCTTCTTAAATTTCACACAAAACTCAAATTTCTTGTCCTTTTTTCATTTTTTTCAGACAAAAAATGAATAAATTATCTTCCAGTTTAAAAATATTATGTAAAATCTAGCCAGATAGTCCAACTAATAAATTGAAGGAAGCACTCTGAATAGACACTTGATCGATGCGCATGTAATAAAATCACTCGAGAGCCTCATGAGGAAATTCGCAGTTGAATATCCATCATGCGATATCAATTGGGGCTACAGATTATTAATGCGATTATTGTTTATGACCGGGCACAAGAGGATGTTGGAAGAGTTTGCGGTCGGCACGATGTTTTAATGGACTGGTCCCTGTTCTATTGTCGACACTTTTGATGGAGGGAAGCGGCTCGAAAGATTCAGCTTCCGAGATAACAGAGATTAGGGAGGCGAAGGAGCAAGAGAGAGAGAGAATGATTGAGTGAGTGAGAGAGAGTGTGGAGGAATCGGGACTCGTTCACCCGCCCGTTTGTAACTGTGCCCAATTGCTCACCCTATCTCACTTGGTCTATATCAAAATGATGTCATATTTTTATTGAGGGTAGAAAGTTCAGTGCGCAAGGGGATGCTAACTCAATTTTGCACTTAACTGGCTGCTGGCTTGGTCCCGCTCCTTCTGTTGACAGATTATGGAAGACAGACGCAAAAAGTACGTCGACCGAGCCAATATAATAGATTACTACTTACTCGAGTATTAGCCTTGTACGATTGCGCTAATGCGTATTCCATCCTCCCCCACGAAATTCACTGATGTTGGCGTTATTGGGTTTCTCTTTTCACTTGCATTTTTTATAATCAACTACAAAAACTTAAATTTCCTTCATTTTTTTAAGTCTTATTATCTTTTTAAGCAACTCATTGAAATGTTATTAAAAGATCTTACGAGTAGTTCGGAACGCCCCTAAAATAGTAGGTCCACCATGTTTTTAATAACATGGTTTAGTCGGCGAGGTGGAACTACCCGTTAGGGACTTCCCACCAATAAAAGTAATACACTTATTATTACTATAAGATCTTCCAGGAAAATAGACGTGTGATTACCTGTAATATATGTGTACTGATTTATTCATCTATTTATTCGTATGAAAATACAATAAATACAAAGATGCAACAGACTTGGTCTCAAACTGCTCTCTGCAAATTTTGACTTAACATTTTAAATTTTTCGTTCAATAAATTGTTTTTAGAATAAAATACATTTCGCATATTTTGATAAACAGAGCATGAGAAATAAACAGATAAAGTAAATAAGTGGTTACTATGTCAACACTATGATCACCACAGTTACATTTTCTAAAGGCCTTTAGGTTAGTTTACAAAGACAAAATTAGGATCACTGAAAACTTCACTTGAATGAAAAATATTTTGAATTCACTTGAAGCAATAAACTATATCTGTAATTATACGTGTGGTATGCGTAATTGATTTAATATTAGAAAACAATGGAGTTAGCATTGATTTCTGAACGCCTCAAAAGATATTTCAGAAAGAAATGCCAACTTGACTCCTACAACTGAACGTTGTATAAAGAAGCACAGAGCTTCAGAATTTATTTAGTGTGTTTGCATACTAATATAACTCTGTTGTTTTAGTGAATAAATGCAACCTACCTCACTACTGGTTTGTATAGTCCACTCTTTGGACCAATACGAGGTCTGATGAGTTATCCCTAGCCAGAATACATACAGAAGCTATACACAAAAATGCATGAACGTTCTCATCGTTAAATTATGCATTCCATTCAATATTTGAATTTTTATTAACAGTGAACTGTAGCTTAAACACACAATTTAAATTTCCAGTTCTTATTCTATCTTCTAGAAGAAGGCTACAAGAAATAAATCCTGATTGAAAATACAATCTTATCAATGTATTGAAAAACCAGTTTCATCACTACACTTTAAGGATGCCAAATATGTTTGTGAGAGACGAAGTAGAAAATTATATAAACATCTGCATGAAACTCGGTAGCTCAATGGAATACAATAAAAATTAAACTTATTTTGATCTTCTTGAAATAAAAAAAACTTAGTTGTGAATTTCCACAAATGAAAATTTTCAATAACATAATATATGAGATAACCAAAATATATTATTTAGAATCTTGAAGAAATCTAGTACCTAATCGATAGGAGCAGTATTGGACTAAATTTATATGAATGAATTGTCTAAAAGCATAGTTGATTGATATGATTATCTCTTTTTGATTATTCAATATCATCTGTAATAGAGAAGGTTTGAATTTTTGAAGTGTCATACCCCTTCAAATTTATAAGCAAAGAGTCTTGTTTCAAATAAAACAGACCAATGTAAAATCATGAGCCAATAGATTCATAAAATTTAATTTTTCCAATGTGTTACAAACCTGATGTTAAAAATTGTTCTATTGTAATATCGTTATTAGACTATTTCTCTAGTACCTACTGGTCTCAAGTTTGAAAGAACGAGAGGCTACAAATTATTGAAGTAAAATGAATTGTGAAATGCAGAATATTTCAATATGCTCAGTATAATCAAAAAGTAAAAATCGTTTCAAAAGTCATAAAATAATCAAATTAAAGATTCATTTCAATATCATGAATATTGAAAATAATGAGCATCTTATGCCTGTAATCTCCAAACCCACCATGAAAATGGCTTATGACTTTAGAATGAGCAGAATATTTCTTTCAGTCATTTGATAAATAAGGGCAATAAACTTTTTTAACATGAGCGTTTTTAATCATTTGATCTCACACAACATATTTTATTACAGTTTTACAATAATAATCACACTCGAAACGCCAGATTCTGAGCAACTCCACTATAAATTGCCACAAATTTGCATTATATAACTGGCCAATTAGCACGGTTTTACTACTAATAATTGAAAATCTTTTCCGGCCTGATAGATTTACCGCACTTCTAACTTCTTGCAGTCGGCAATAATTCTGCGTTCAGTTCCTAATTAGCCGTTAATTCGCGAACGTAACTTCGCTTGCAATCTACCAATATAATACCTCTAAATCATGGCGCAACTCGCTGAATGAATTTTATGCCATTTCTGATGAAGGGCTTTCGGTTCCGTATTGTCTACTAATGACTGATATTGCATGAACTGGTCTCTCGAAAGAAAGTGATACTAGTACTTGATTTCTATCTTTATGAACAGTTAAAGATGAAATTATTCTTCACCATGAACTTAGTTTAACGATTATTGTTATGAATTAGGAAGTGCATCTTATAAGTATCTGTACCTCCACCCTTCTAATGGGCGATTGCACAAACGTAGATTAGAGTTTGCTCGCGGATCACGTTTGTGCAACTAGGTGTAAGTCTCCAACAAGTAACGATAGAATTTGAATTGTCAATGGACAAAATAAGAGTTTGAAATAATTTTAAAACAAGGAATTTTTTAATCTTGCTCATGGCAATATGAGTGAAATGGTTTAGCCAAAGAATTGTGAGTTCATTTCATGGACAATGAACCTGTAATTTGTCTAATTTTAAAGGAATTTAGATAGGTTAATTTTGTTATTTATTGTGATAAATTGTTTAGGTAGCTAAAAATAAATTAGTTATAATAGCTATTATTATAATATTAATCATTATTATTATTATTATTATCATTATTATTATCATCATTATCATTATTATTATTATTATTATTATTATTATTATTATTATTATTATTATTATTATTATTATTATCATTATTATTATTATTATTATTATTATTATCATTATTATCATCATTATCATTATTATTATTATTATTATTATTATTATTATTATTATTATTATTATTATTATTATTATTATAATTTATGTGATTACGCATGAGTTTCATGTTTAAATGGAAATCACTGTATGGCAATTATAATATTCCATTATAATCCATGATTACATTGTACCCATGTTTTTTCTATGTAATAATTTCCTCACTTGATTTTAAGTAATTGCAGGTATTTTGCTATAATTCATTCAAAGAATTCAATAAATTATATAATTAATTGTATCATCAACACTTTTCATTTCAGCTCTGATCCACAATTCCGGCATAATGAAGACCATTTTCATAAGCCATGTTCAAATAAGATTGACAGTTTTGTGACATTTTATTGCATTTCTTGGGATTGTCATGTTTGTCATATCTATTCATTCATTTAATAAACAAAAATAGACAAAAAATACTTTTTCAAATTAAAAAAAATATACAAATTTATTAACAATTATTGGAGTATAGACTGTTATAAAGTTTATCTTATTCCTTGTTGATTTATAACATCATGACGTATCGCATGCTCAACATCATATAATTATCATAAAATGATGTTTTTATCACAGAAAAATCACTTTAACGATGCTCGACTTTCATCTTATCACGAAATAGTTAAGCAACACGTCATCGTACAGGTATGGACACATTTACGCTATAGAGACGGTTAAAGGTGTACTGTGTTATGCCCTGTGGCCCAATATGGATGTATTTTATTTTTGTTAGACGGCTAAAGTTATGTTCATAACTTTCCCCGGTTGGCGTTCTCTAGAAGGCGTGAGTAGACTCAACGACCCACGGGTCAAAGTTCATCAAGTCTTTCTCTGAATTATTTTCAATTACCACTGATCGATGTTCGATGGTCTTGAACATTTGATACCGCAATAAACATCAAGCAAACCTTTAAACTTGCCGCTATTCATTTTCAAAAATTATTATTCGTCATTACGACTCTTTTCCAAATGGTAGTAATGTACAGGAATTACAACATGATTTATGACGTTTCCAAATAGGCTGTGCATAATCGTTGTGCAAATTATCTACACGAATAATTTATTGATAACAATATTGAGATAAGTGTCCTACGTATCAGATGGTTTTATTGGTCCCTTTAACATAAAAAAAGCATATCTTATGTTTTTTTTGAAGTTGATAGCAGCTTAGTGTATTAACAAAGTTTATGAGTTATAGTCCTGGTGCGTTGTTTTTTGTGGTTGATAGATTTGATATGGCTCACTGTATTGAAAAAGTTATCAAGTTAGTTATTGAATTTATGAATTTATTTTTCAACCTACCTCTAAAATGTTGATGATCTTCTAATCAGTGGGGGATGAATTATATTTGAAAAAATAGTATTCATGCTCAAATAAAAGTGAATGATATGAATAGAGTATTTAAATTTTCATGACAATGTGAAGTATTTTTCATTGCTTTTGCTATTTTATTTCGTTTTTTATCTGTTTATTTTTTGTTTGGTATTTATTTTCCAACCAAACAGGTTTCGTAACCTTTGGAGCTATTATAACACTATTGTGTTATTGTATTGTTGTGTAGTAGAAATAAAAGTTGAATTTGAACTAGTTATTGTGTTCCACGGTATTATCGAATGCAATGAAGCAATAATTCCAAATTTCGATTAATAGTTAATACCTATGTATTATTTGATAAATCAAAGACTAAAATCAAGAATTCAATTGATAGTTGATATAGTATAATATAGTACCTATGTAATTCATAGGTATAGGTGGAATGTGATACAGTTTTCACGGGTCAAAGCACACTCAAATTCACTTCAGGGTAATCTATGGGCCCAAAGTGGAAATTCAATTTTCGGAGAATAGTCCATGTTTGGAGACCAATTGTCTTACCATTAAAATATATTTTCATCAATAGGAAAACGAAAAACTATATCAATACTGAAATATGTATATTTGTTCTTGTTTCAATCAGATTGTCATAGCAGCCTGTCGATTTGACAATATTTTGCTGGCAGTTTGTCTGATCGATGACATTTCATAAGAATGAAAAAATTATATTTCGACGAGCTAATGTAATCACGTGATTTATACGCAAACACCGGCCGACGTCAGGCCAGTGCCGGCTCGTTGACTACGATAATGATAACGCCGCTAATATTATTTCATAGTTCAGGGTGGAGGTGGTGGAAGGGTGACAGAACAGTCGGGCGTTGAAAACTGCTAAAGAATTGTAATAATTGAAAAGCTGTCCGAGCGGAAAAACAAAAATGCTAAGCAATTGACGAAATTGGGCCTGCACTTTTGTCGGCTTCTTGATTCATAAACTCTGGTTGTTGGTTTGTTACAACAATGCAACACAGGAATAATAATTGAATGAATAAATAATTGATTTGTTTAATATATTGTTACGAGTATTTTCAGACTTGTATAAGTTTATACTTGTTTTCTATATTTGAGTATTTTTATACTTTTATTTTATATTTGTTGGATCAAAGCAATAGCGAATATTTTATACTTTACTCACTGTGCTCTTGTAAAAGGACTGTTAAAGGAGTTCTTGGCTACTTTTTTATTACTTAACTCTCACATGCAAACAATTTTTAAAAAATGCATTGATTTTTGAAAAAAATCATGTCTTATGTCTTTTGCTACTTTTTATATCCTCCCACCAAAAAATTTATTGGAAAACAAGACAACAATACAAAAAACAAAACTTATAAAGGCTTTACAAAAATCAAGGAATTGTAGCCCTAGTTCTATGATTAAATGAAATCAACAATCAATGGAGAGATATCCTGTTTCACTTCTACAGTACTATTAATTAGTACAGTAGTATTTGGTGTGAGATGAATTTCGATAAAAAATAGCCTTCAATCACAATGAACTCTTTTTAACAGTTTTTAGTGGTTCCTTTCGAGTGAACTTTCAAATTAATAGCCTTTAAGTGAAATGAAACAATTTTATTTGAGTGAAGTTTTCAGTGAATCCAAATTTTCTTCCCAAAGAAAACTTTCAAGTTTTTTATAAAGTAGCTGACTCCAGACAACAGTATTGTACTCTATCTTTCTGTTGTTTCTATCAGTATGTTGCATCTTTGCAATCATTGTAATTTTGTGTCAATAAATAAATTTATAATAATATCTGTTGGAGGAGTACCTTATTCTTTCAACTATGGAATATTTTAATTTTATAAATGTATGAACCATAGCTTGATACAGCAATAAGATAAGCTGGGAGAATAGACGTGAAACAATATTTATAAAGAACTTTCTTTGGTAAGGCATTATAACTTGATTATGCAGTAATAATATTCTCCAATTAAATTACCCAATTTAGCAATCATCTGTCAAGTACGGGAGATTTCCAATTAATTCCAGAAGAAAAAACAATCCGTATGGGCTTCCTTTGATTTTGGCCAGTGCTTGTAATTCTTTCTCTTCGTTTCTATTAATATGTTAGTCGATTTGACTTTTGTTATTGAGACAATAGCTTAAATTGGGATCTCAATAAAACTTCTGTATCGCAGAATAGAACATACAGGAAAAATATTTGTTCTAGAGAGGTATTCGTTAATGAGAGGTCATCTTGCCACGATTGCAATGTCAAAGGGTGTCCTTAAAAACTCCTTACATAGAAAATCTTGTTATCGGGAAGTTCGTTCTATAGGGCAGTTTAACTGTATATAACAATGTTTCTACAGGATATTTCTATTTTATTGGCTTGAACTGTTCATTGGGGAACAATTTTGATAAATTCGCCAATAAACAACTAAAAAATTAGGTTACCCCAATTTTATTTTTCGTGCATCCGAATAGTCAGTTGAATAACGGAAGTGATTCAAAGCCTCGGGACCGATTTAAAAACAGGAACGTTTTCGACCACACCAGACATCTTGACCGCTATATGGTTCAAAGTACGTGATAGCACACCAACACTTCAACTAGATTGCACTCGCACGCACACACACGGTGAAAATATTGTAAACTACTCTCTAATCTACAGGGAAACAATTTATTGTTAAACGTGTAAAACAATTCGTTATGGAGATTGTTGTATTGAACGATTGCACCTTTCAGCTGCTACGAATATTATTGAACATTTATGAGTGTGTGGCGGGGAATTTTTTGGTGGGAAGAGGAGGCTGGTCTCAAAGTTCGTGACCGCGTCCATCGCACAATCTGTTCGCGGTCTTTTCTCCTATCTTTTTCTCCCTTCCTCCTCACTTCCTTTCATGCTCTCACTCGTTCTCTTTCTCGCCCGCCTTCTTCCACCAGACTCGAGTCGTGATCTCACCACATTAAACTAATATTATTCTTACGATGCGAATTGTTGATAATTCAATAATGTGTATTAATAACAAGCGATGCAGTCGCCGCCACAGCCAATGTGTTGATGATATTCATCTGGCAGTGCATGTAGCCCGCTTTTCGGCGTGCCACTTTATGTTCCACAAGCTGATAAAGTGCAAACGCGTCGGTCGAAATGGATGTGGAGCGACCTCTGCAGTCAGCTAATAGGAAGGTGTAGATTCTCTTCATGGGATACAGATGGGACGCGGTGATAGTTGAACTTGAAAGCCCGCTTACACTGACTGCAGAGCACACTATTTTATATTATATTTTGATGTGCTTTATTATCGTAAGCAGTTTATATAAAAAACGAATAAACTATGTGATGGATGTTCATAGATCTTGAACCCCAAGTCAACGTTCCGATAGGTGTTCCATTTTGATTTCAGTTTCGAGGTCTTTAAAACTGAACTCTTGGAAAAATAATGTTTTTTTCTGGAATTGACGCTGGTTTGAAGAAGATTGAAAGGACACTTTTTGTAATCTACTAATCTTTATGGAAACAAAATCAACTGTGTGATATAAATGTGACACATCCTCAACCCCTAGTCAACGTTTCGATAGCTGTTCCAATTTGATTTGGATCTCCAGGTCTCTAGAGCTAAAAATCTTTGACGGATGATGTTTTTTCTGGATCTGGCGCTTGATTAAAGTATGTCTTGTCTAAATTCGCTGATGAATAGGCCTACTATTGTTTTAATGTTTTAAGTGTTATGAATATTGCAATATATTGCTTCTTCACTAACGTAATAAACTAATGAATATTTAACTTTAGTTGTTTCTAAATAATCCAGTTATTTCAAATCAGGTTTCATATTGAGGAGTAATAAATTTACCTTGATAGTATTTTTGAGACGCAGCCATGTGATACCCTGAGCTGCCTTGAGATGTCGCAGGGCCGAACTCCATTGTGTGCCAACTCGACGATCCGTTGACGCACGACGTCGGGCAGCGGTCTGCCGTTCACAAATACGCCGCCCAGCTGGTTCACACCGCCATGGCCTGAAACAAAAAAATCATACGTCATTTTGAAAATTTCTTGTATTTTTAGGTTTTGAGACAATATTGAACTTGCTGCTCTGCATTACATTCTTATTAAATATATTATTAAGCATTGTGAACTTTTTAGTAAACATTGTTATGGAAATCATTATGGTTCAAGAGAATCCGAGCTTCCGGTTGTATGATAATGAAGCTGATTTCTGATATCAGTAACGCACAAATTTTCAAAATTGTCTTAGGTAAGTCGGTATTGATTATTTTGTCTATGGAAAGATTTTATAGTTTTCTTTGCGTAAAATATTGATAATATTTTACGCAAGGAAAACTATAAAATCTTTTCATAACATATTGTGAATTCGTTTATCGGCCTCAAAGACTGGTAACGAGTTTCCGAAATTAATATTGCATAACAATTAAGTAGTATGTTGATACCAATAGCATTTCACACCATTTTACTCAAGGAAAACACCAAGTACATTCCACTTATACTAATAGCATGAAGCTCATAAACAGTAAACAAATTCAAAAAAATAGCCAATAAAATATTATTTTCAACTCAGATTTTAGCGATTCATAGGAGTTTATATATAACTAAATCCTAATACAAACCCAAAAGTAGGTTTTTAAACTACAAGTAATTTTAAGTCAATATGGACATACAAATCTTGACAAATGAAGGTAGGATCTCTATCACGCTGCGGGAGAAAATAAATAATGGACCAAATAAAAAAAAATGTTGGTTTTTGTTTGGAGAGAATATAAATGACAAATTGATAGCCAAGACTAGATTATTGAATCAGGCGAATGTTTTTAAAATGAACCGATGACGACCAATGGAAGAGAGAAGGAAAGATGGAGTGAACGAGAATGCCTGATGAGTGACAAGAATGAGAGAATGAGTGAAGAGGGAGTGAGAGAATTTGAGGGATTGGGAGTGTGTATGAGAGAGTATGAGGAGTGATGAACTGTCTGGCGGTATCGCTGAGTACAGGGATGTGCTTGCCGTAATTTAGAGCGATCCTATCAAATGTTGGCAGTCGACGAATTAGCATACAACAACACGCAAACAGGTACATATCACTTGACACTGGCTGCACTTGTGTGCAGTCTATGTGCATGTGTACTTGCCAGGGTTCCCATGTGTCTGGTCACACAGTTTCTCATTTCAATCTTGTCACGTTGTACCGCCAGCATGCTGTAACGTTCAACGGTACAGCAGGTCTCTAGATCTGAATCTGGTTGGTGATATTGTCGTATTATTACCGTACAGTAGTTATAGCAGGTAGTAGTAGTTATTAGCGACAAAATCGATGATGTTA
Organism: Conomelus anceps; assembly: GCA_948455865.1. Lineage (NCBI taxonomy): Eukaryota > Metazoa > Arthropoda > Insecta > Hemiptera > Delphacidae > Conomelus > Conomelus anceps. The sequence goes on from OX418216.1 coordinate 28,971,756, forward strand.
AATATTCCCGGTGTTTTGAATTATCACAAGTTTCTTTTTTAAACGAGCGCTACATGTGCTATTAAATTTTTCTGTTTTGTTGTGTGCTTTGTTGAAATTAATAAATAAAAAAGTTTTACAATTTACATTCCAGGTAACTAAGTTGACTATTGAGTAAGTTTTGGCGTATATTATGTGAAAATAATATGCCTATTATGAAAAACATCTATGGAACTCTGCTACTCATTACAGTAGTAATTATAAAAACAATTCTATGTTATCTGTGATTTATCGATTATTTTATTTTCAAGTATTGTAGCATTATATCTTGTACTAATTAGTTTAAAAGTGATATAGGCAAAGTTTAAGAGTGATTGATTGCAGTCTTCATCAGAGAGGATTTATTTATTCAAATTCTAACGAATTATATCATTATTACAAGGGAATAGGTACAATAAAATACATATTCGATACATAATTTTTAGAAAATAGAACAAAAATAGGGGGATTACAACTTAGCAATAAGAAAATAGGAATTTATATTATTGAAAAGCCACAAGGATTAAGGCTATCATGTTCTACTAAATAGATGAGTCTATAAAATGTAGAATTCATTGGTTAATAGAATTTACAGCTCAAAAATTAACGTTCATTTTTCATTTTTCTTATCGATTTAAGATATATTTCATTCAATTTTTATTATTAACTTTTTATGTTCAATTTAACGACTTACAGGTTGCTGTTGAAAAGGAATCATCACGATTCGAAAGCGTTTCAGCCAGCCCACGTAAGTAAATATTTATTCTCTATTAAAATTGACTGCAAGTCGTTAAATTTATCATTAACATATTGAAATCAAATTAAGTATGTGAATTCGTAGAATTCTCATATGTTGCTATTTATTTAAAAAAAATCACTGCTATAGAATGTGATACAAATTTATGTTTTTATTCGCCATTGAGAAATTTTCCATGAATTCGTTTGAGATGAAGACTTTTAAAGAGTTAGAGCCCATGTCAAATTCATAGTCATATAGACTTCACTTAAAGACACAAGCTAGTAATGAATGCCAATTTGTCAATTCAAAATTCAGAGTAGTATTTTGAGCCACCTATCAGTATTATTATGCTGTACAGTTGCGGTAACAATTCACTCACCTAATTGCTGTAATAAGTAGTTAAAAGTATGATTGTATACTTTATGTGGTATCAACTGTTATTGCTCAAACGATTTTTTCATCCTTCAAAGTCAGCACTAGGCTGTCTCCGCATTGTGTAATGAAGTGAAATCAGTGATTTCACGACTTTTTTCTTGTTTAAATGATATACGAATAGGTTGCCTAATAGTTTCCTGTGGCAAGCATTTGAAAAAACAATCGCTTCAAGTAGGAAGAGATTGGCTTGCTTTTTCCAGCACACTCCAGGTGCATAGATTCGAGTCCTGTTCATGGAAGTTACTTTCTAATCTTTCCACCTTACTATTAGTTAAGTGATTAAGTTAAAAAACGTGGTTCATTTATGAATTAGATTTATCTGTTCGAATTGGGGTGTAAACAAAACTATTCAAGAGATCTCATATATGCTACATACAAAACTGCATATCAGAATATATACTGCTGTATGCTACATAAAAGAAAACTTAGAAAGAGCACCAATTTTACAACAACAATATGATATAAGCACGTTAATTCTAAAATATTTTTCTACAATAAATTAGTCTATGAAAATACAGATCACTCATCCATCAAAATATTGCCACATGAATAATTAAATATTTTAATGAAATGAAGTGAACCATTCTACGAATGTTAATGATTTACAATGTTGATGGGCCTAAGAAATAAGTCATCTTTTGAAAAGGCTTTAATATTGGTCATGGATAAAATTCTATTTGAAATGGGCTCATTCAAGAAACTATAAAAATAAAAATCATGGAAATCAAGGGATCTTGTTCTTGCTTCTCATAGTTTTACCATAAATTTACTCGAAGAAATGCATCCAATTTTATGACTATATATTATGATAGCTGAGAGGCTAATTTAATTTTATCACCATGGTTCGAGATTGGAAAATCTTAAGAATGGTAAAAATGAATAAAAATTAAGCATTTTAATAATTTTTTATTGAGAAAATCGTAGGGAGGATTGATAATATATGTATGATTGATTCAAGAAGGAATAAAAATCTGAAAGTGAAAACAATCTGAGGGGTAAAAGTTCTAAAAATTCCAATTTTTATTTATTATTGGCTATTTTCACAAGATTTATAGTTATTCCATGTGAACATTTTTAATATTGAGATGGAGGAATTGTTGAAGGGATATTCAAATTTTCTTTTTAGTTCTGAAATCAATTTTCCAAAACTACAAACTTTCTCAGTCAATAACGTTCACTTTTCGATCACCGTTTTCAGAATTTTCAACTGAAATCCAGCAATAGTAAATAATCTATCAAGCATATTGCAAGGTGAAATACTGTGCTTATATTCGATGCATTGAGCTATGAGCCTGCTAGTTGCATTTGTGAGTTGCACAATGAAATAATGTAAGTGGGTGTACATTTTGTGCACCTTGCATGCGTTGCGTAAGAAAATGAAAGCATTCGGTGTCTGGCTGGTTGCTATTGTCGCAATCAGGAGTCCTTTCGATACGCCGAGCTAGATTTTAAAATACGGTATTGTCTCCAGTCTCAGTATTAGAATTTAATGGACTTCAAAAGCATTAGGGGTCTGTCGAGACTAAATCACAGGTTGACAATTCGATCTGAGGAGAAACAAGAAATTTGTGAAACTGATCAGAATTCATAGATAGTTTGAAAAATATGTCATTAGATGTAAAATATCAGTTTTTTTTTATATATTTGCTAATAGTGCCTGAGTAATAAGGAAAAATTGTTCTCTCCTCCACATTGTGAAATTATCATGTATTTTGTACATGTATTTAAAAGCAATAAAGAATTTGAATTAAGAATATTGTCATTGAATAAAAAATGTTAAATAACCATTTTCAATTAGTTTGAGAATAAATGACAATTGGATGGAGCAATAGACAATGAAAGGAATGGTGTAAAGAACAATGACGCAAAAGCTCGTATAAAACTGAGTTTTAATTTTTTTTTCGTAAAATGTGATCTATCTTCCGAAAAATTACCTCTAATATTCCAAAAATGAGCTCTAATATTTAAAAAATTACTTCTTATATTCGTGAAATGAGTTCTGTTGTTTCATAAATACGTCCAATATATCTAAAAAAAAAACAATTTATATTCCTATCAAACAGTAAAATCATAATCATATACTGCACTGAAGTGATAGGGCCTTTACGCCGTCCGTGCCTTTTAAGTTCTGCATATCATAATGTTATGATATTCATTATTCATTATGTAATTTTAATGTAGTGTGTGATGAGCATTTATTAATTTAATTCTAGACAGAATTATAATAAAGTGAATAGACAACAGACAAATTCCAGAACTTTTTACTAATAATTTCATATGTTAATAATAATAATAAGCGTATGGCTTTCATTGGTGGGGAGGCCCTTATGGGTAGCTACACGTCGCTGTTTGAGAAAATGATGGACCTACTACTTTAGATGGGTTCCGAACCACCGGATATTTTTATATTTGATTGATTGATTATCAAATACGGTACTCATCTATTTTGAAACAAGCAACCGAGGCTACTTCATTCTGGTTATTATTCAAAATACTGTTAAGCTGTTGTAAGCTGTTGAGATGTAGGTATCTTAGGCCAGGAACATTGTTAATTTCGTAGTGTTAAACTGCAAGAATAAAATGATGATGGATAATGAATAGACAATTAATTGATTATAGTTCTACGATCAATCGCAATTGATTGAGTCGGTACTGATGAGTGGCTGGTTGAAAACGGCTGGGCCAATATAAGGGCAGAGTGAGCCCTCAGTGAGCACTTGAGGGGCGAAACAATATGCTTCAGATGCCTGCTGTTGCCCCGCTAAACACAAATCAGATTTAATGCGGCGCCTTGCTGCTTTAAGGGCTCTAAGGACAAAGCTTTCGACCACCGAGATACCCTCCACCCCGCCATTGCCAACCAAAACCTTCACTACAACTGGTACAACATTGGCTTTCTCCTTCACTCTCAAGTATATATCTCTCACACTCAAAAACACTCAGCCCTTATTCGTTTTCTCGATCATGGCCTGTTTTCAATTCCCTCACTTCGATGCATCAGGCTTGAAGCTCTTTGATTTGGGCTTTCAATAATATTATTATTCTTGAAGTACTTCATCTGCTATCATTTCTCAATACATTTTTATTATTTACTATTAGGAAACTACCCACTTCTGACCAAAAAATTTCCTCGAGCCACTCCCGTGTTTCGGTGGAAAGTCATCAAGTCACGTCAGAGGGTCAGAGGCCTGAACTTGACCCTGAAAACTCTGGCACCAGACTTAAATTAGCCAAGTTACACGATTATAATAATTATTACTATTGCCGACCTCACAGCCTACTGGTTGGTATTAATAGTTCATGCGGATCATTGATCAAGTATGTACCCACTAAATATTGTAAAAGTAGTTTCCTGATATTGTTTCTTAAGCTGCTAAGGTGCTCATATACATTTCGTCACACAATTACTATACTGTTACATTTTTGTGTTTTCTGTGTTTACAGTTAATGTTTTTATCTCAATTTATTATTATTATTATTACTATTATTATTGGCAATAGAGCTCCCAAAGAGGAAGACGCGAAGTAATGTATGATTCGTGATTCAGACCTACGATATTTCATTTCTTGGGTTTATTATTCTTTTCTGCTCAGTACTCTTTCATTCTTTGTGAACATTTTTGCTTTCTTTCTTCATTCCATCGTTGTCTGTACTGTTCTGGGCACAACTCTGAGAGGAATATTTTGATAATTAGTATTTACTTTCTACTATGCATATTTATTTACTCAAACACTATGCATTGAATTATACCTATTTTTCTAGTGCTCCCAATATTTATTTCCCTTAACGTAACTCTTCTACCGAATAATAGACACTTGAGACTCCTATGGTTGATTCCTATTTATCAGCTCTGTTACTCTTTTAAGATTTTGCATATTTTTCTCAATTTAGACAAGACTGAGTACTAGCTGCAAATAACAGTGGATTGTATAACATAATTTATTGTTGCAGCAGCATTTGTTTCTCACAATGATTGTTATTTGTATAATCCTAAAATAAATTTCACTTTATTCAGTTCTATTACAAATTCGTTATTACCAATGATATCAATAACATTATTTTGAACTCTGTAGTTATATTTTTCTTGGAATTTCACCCTCATTTCTATTTGTTAATTGGTATAAGTTTGAAAGCTTTGGTTTTCATGACAAGAGATGAATAAGTGCCGGCAGATGATGTGGTGGTGGCACATTGTACACATCCAGGTTTCAGGCGAGTCTGGAAGTGAAGAATGGATAGGATGAGAGAAGAACGACAATGGATAATGCTGGTGATGCAGAGCTGATCCACGAAAAGGTGATTTCACGGTGGCCCTAGCATTCTTTTCAGCGGCGGATGAATGAACGACGGACGCATCTTGTCGGCTGGCAGTCAGCACTGACCTGACCACGTGGGATTTTCTCATTCAGTAGCTGCCAGCAATCGCATTCCTCCACTTCCCCGATCAAAGAATTCCCCCGTAGATTTTCTTCCTTCCACCTGTCTGCTTGCACAGTGTCCAGTGTACGCTTTCCATATTTTTGAGCACTGTTTCATTGTACTGTATTAATTTTTCAAGGTACCTGAGTTTTTTGGAATGAGAATAAATTTTTTTTTCAAAATAATACGATAGATTCTATTTTAAGTGATGAGAAACTGAGCTGATTTTAAATTTTTACGCTATTACCAAAGAAAACAGAATTCTGAACAATTTAACTAGTTCCAAAGAAATGAAAATTTCAAACAATTCAACTGGTACCAAAATTCGTTATGCTAAACATTCTTCAAAATTGAATTCACTAATAAAACAAGAATCAAGTACATAGTTTCAAGTTTAGTAGATAAACTGCAATAACTTATTTTTAATAAAGTGTTGCCAGCACGACCATCATTCACTTACTAGCAAAGAGAAAAAAGCTTCTATTGATAAACCACAACAAAATAATGTTTTGGGAGTTTGAGGATTGATTTCTATAGATCACAGAGTTTCTTCTAAATCATTAAACCCAGTATGAGAAGAAAAATGCTACCAAATCTCAACGATTATCTCGAGAGATAGCAGCAACAGCAGATGAGCGGAAGTAGTAGCTCGGTCCTATGTTAGCTGTCTGAGAGGTAGATGAGTGATTGCAGAGGGCGGTTCACTTTGGTCTCAAGCACTGCCGCCAGAACTGCAACACACTCCAACGCCGGTGACAGAGCAGCCATTGTTCTGGCTTGTTCTAATGAGCGACGTATTTAGAACAGCGTCCTAATCGCGTCTGGTCTCGCGTCTCGAGGTGGCTTGCCGCGTTTATCGACACGAGACTTCTTTTCATCAGGCCGCGCTGACTTATGCTCAAACAGGTGCGTTTTCTGTCGCCTATTAACTAACGCTCTCCACCGGCCAGACCCAACACTAAGCTCTGCTTTGCGCTTCATTGCTGTCCATCGTTGCGTGGCAAACATGTCTGCTTTGTTGCCACTCCACTCTACAACACTTCTTTGTAACGTCTTCGTTTGGAATTAACTAGAGACAATTAACAAAGTTTCCCTTTCTCACCGAGCACTTTATTTATGAATTTTGAATAGTTCCTCAAATATGCTATTTTTATTCACTTATAGTCACATATTTTACCTGATTTTTTATACTTTGTTCTATTTGTATTCTTTGCTCTAGGGTTTCAGATTCAGCCTATCAAATCAAATCTTTCATTTACAGTAGATTCTTCTTGAAAATTCTGTATACTCATTATATGCATTTTTGAGAGAAAACAAATCAAGAATCAAAAACCTGCAAGGCGAATCCTGTGCGCAGGTAAGAGTTGCAATATTATGATAAAACAATAATTTACAAAAATTGATGGGGAAAAAACAGGTTTGGAAAAGAGAAAAAGAATAAATAGGAAGAGAACAGATATTGGCGACACAACAGTGAACCAAAATGAGTAGATGGCAATATATGACTATTGTAACAGTCTTTCTTGACTTTTGTCAATATTTTTAATTGCTAATTTTTCATATATGTATTTCCTTTCCAGGCCTTTTATTCAAGTTTGTATTTGTATTTTCAAGAAAACGGATGGGAATGTGATATTTATCAGTGGCAAATATATATTAAATTGTTAGGTGGCCGAGAATATTAATCAAAAGGTTCCTTGTTGTAGTACAGCTTTTAGATAATTTTAAAAATTTGAAGATTGACACCATATTCTTGAATATTACTATTCCCAAAGGGTTCAAGCAAATCGAATATTCGAGAACACAAATTTGTGCGTGCGCAGAAGTTTGTCTCACCAAATTTCTATTCATTTCAGGGTGAGGGGCTTCCTGGGCCTCTCCCTCCTATACTTTATTGATCCCTATCAGAATCAGTAATCAATTTTTAAGAGTATTATTTCTCTATGTTTGACTTGCAAACTTTGATTGCCGTGTGGCCCCACCCAGTATATATTTGTGAGACTTGGCGTTTTCATTTTATAATTTGTGACTCATTCACTTAATCATCAGTTCTAATGTGAATTGATTTCTTCCAAGTTCAACTTGCTAGTCTGATAATAAGACATATTTATATATACTCCAAGTCTACTTTTCTTAGTAACGGCGGTTGTCTTTTTCAAATTTGACAGCCCCACTGGAGTCACTGGTTATCTTCTACGGTCAAGAGACCGATTCCAGCTCAACTTGGGATATTCTGTGTGATAATTCAACTCATTAATCACACTCAAGAATCAGACTTATGTAGGCAGAATCTAAAAAAAGAAGAAAGATGAACTGAATTGCTATTTTATATTGAGAAGAAAAAAGAGATTTTGAACAAGAAACTACAGGTTTTTTCATTCAAATAAGAGAAAACAACTGAAAATTCAAAATAAAATTGAAAGAAATAAATACCGGAATTGGGAGAACGCTAATGTGATCGAATTAGTGATGCCTATGTAATGCATTATTTGTGTGATTTAGATGAATTGTCCTCCAAATACATCCAACTGTCGTTTTCATGCGATTATTTATGAAGAATTTTATTTCTTTTTAAATATTTTTCAACATCTGTATAGCTTTATTCCAACTGCTTGTAAATGAAGCATGATATTTATGGCTGATAACCAAATAATCTCATGTAGATATTTCAAATTCATGTAGATATATCAAAGAAAGACTTGAATAATTTTTACTTAGCGGCGATTACTCAGAGCAAGTTCACAAAGTGATAAGCCAGCGAGTATTTATACATTCAGTATTATTTATACATACTCTAACTTGCAACTCTCTACAATGTAAAATTGTCATGAACTTATAGCTCTCTGCGATGTAAACTTGACATAACATGTAAACATGTACATATGTGCACAATGTAACACTTCCCGACTCTCACCGAGCCGTAATTGACAAGAGTGGAACGTTCATTTTGCCTTTGCTGTACATGTGTTTGACTTGCTGCTGGAGCAGAGCAGAGGTTTTGGCAGAAAGGGATTTGTCGGTTGGGAAAGGCATTGGTGAGCTGTTGTTACTTGTTTTCATTAGCATCTCGCTATGGCCAGTAGCAACTGTTTCAACATCATCATCACCATCAACTCCACTATCAACAGCAGCAGTAACATTAGCAACGAGCAGCGAGTGGTGGATTGAGCGATGGCATCGCAACGTTATCAGGACTCTTCAGGCTAATTGATTGGGCTAATCGCAGAGCAGGGCAATACATTTTCCTTTACACTGGCCACCACGTCCGCAGTTCAAACCCTGCACAAACTCACTCACTCTTCCTCTTTCACTCACCCTCACCCATGCACTCACTTTCTCTCTTTCTCACTTACTCCCACTGTTTCTCACTCTCTCATTCTCTCTTTCTCACTCTCTATTACTCTCTATGTAGCCCCTGCTAATGCAGCGGCTGAATACATTTACCTTCGGCTTGCTTGTATCGTCCGACGACGTCTAATTATTACAACCCTTTCAGTTGTGCTTAATAAACTAACACCCGAACGTTTGTTGCTAGAAGTCTTTCAAATTTGTGCGTCATGTAAGCCTAATGTAGAGGATAACAATTTTTATTATTATGAAAGTTTTTTAAGAAAGTCTCCAAGAACCTACTAGGAAATGGGGAGAGGATGCATGTGAAATAAATAGCCCCTATATAAATAACCTACAATATTCTTATTCAAATTTAAAATAAAATTAGAAAAAATAAAGTTTCTGATTTGTTTGTACTTATATTTATGTAAGTTGTGAGAGATTCATTATGTAGTGTATTCAAAGTCTACTTATCTCTTTAAAATATTAACAACAGATATTAAAAATTTAAACAATTTTTAAATATAATATCAAATATTAACTTCAAATATTATCAAGAAAGTTTCCATTCACATCGACTGGCCTTTTCTCGAACTCCAACATGTTTCCTTGATAAACAGACTAATGTCTGTTTCAACTTTGATTTATTTATTAAGTCAATATTATTTGCTATCCAGTTTTATAAATTTATTGCTAAAAAGTAAGCAATTTCAAGTTTTCCAACTTACAAAAGTACTTTTAAAAAAAATATTTAATGATAATGGAGTCTATTGCAATGGCCAACATGATGTTTGTAAAAATTGGGTAAAATAGGTCTTCTAGTTCTATCTCATTGCTCCTGTGTTCTATTCGCGATTGAACCTAGTATTTTGTACTGCGATTTCACCTCATATCTTATGTTGCAATTGAAATCTAACTCTCATTAATATAAACAAGCTTTTTGAGTAATGAGAACAAGAGACATTGGAAGATCATCGCTCCTGCATTGACGTCACTATAGGAAAAAATATTGTTCTTATAAACATATAAAAATATTGTTCTGCTTACAAAATTAATAGGTCTTCAAGGATAATTATTATGAATAAAAATATATTAATATTAAACGGATACCGACTTGCAATATAATTCCATTAAATAACATTTCAAACTTCATTCAAAATACATTCTTCTACTTTTAGGATGTATCATGCTGTAAATTCAATATTACTGTGGATTTATTATTAAATTTGTGATGCTCAAACATGTATTTTTCTCATTCATTTTTCAAATAATAATTGGAATTTTGACAAGTTATAGAAATAAATACTTTATTTGCCATTGAAACATATGATTTCCCTAATCTGAACGCAACGAACACACATCGCATAGCATCTTTGAACTTTAATTTTCCGCCGACCGAGCATTTGAACACTAGCAAAAGGATTGCTTTTGTCATCTACTTGTAAATCCATTCCGATCGGCCCGATCCAGATAAAGTATTATTGTGCTAGGGCTGAGGCCTGCAAAGCGGATTACAAGTGACAACGCGGTTGTAATCCGGGCTGGATTACACTGGCGTTGAGTGTTTAGAAGGGCGACTGATCTCTATGCGCCTACTGGCAAAGATCACTATCGCGACACCCAAAACACGGGCAGCACGCTTCTCCGTTTGTCTCGACACTGATAATATGGAAATGAAGATTGTTCCATGCCGCCCCAGTCGGGGCTTAACGGGTCGTTAATGAAATATTGTGTTACACGAGTGAATCTTATCTACGCTGCATCAACACACACCAACTGTGAAGCCGTCTGCTCATAGATCAACAGGCCACTTGTGTCCTACGACCAATTTATTGACAAACCATCCGTCAACAGAACACCATTCTGTTTTGTGCTCGCTATCTCACATTTGAAAGTACTAAGAGCAAAGCGCAGTACTAAGAGCAGTAGCAAAGACATTTATCTTTACTGACAAATAACTTTTTATTTTGTGTCTATTTTTACAAGTTTTTAGACAATTTTATTTAATTGACATAAAATAATATTTATGTGTATTGTACGACCACGACATTAGAAGCATCGATAAATGAAGCATTAAAATAATAATGATTTGTCATTGCTGAATACACTTCTACAGGTTTACCTTTGGCTTTTACCTTTATAAGCATTTATTTATTCATTCATTGATTACACAAAACACAATCAAGTTGTGATACAACAGGCGCAGCCCACTACTGCTTTCTCTACGAATTATCAAATAAAATATCCAAACTTTAGTTTGTGTACAAGTTAAACTAGAAATTTTACTTTAAAGGACAATTACTGATTCTTTTCAAGACAAAAATACTAATTTATAAATTCATTTCAAAAACGTAGCACTAGAACAGTCTGAAGAAAGTGTATATAATTTTGAATTTTGTTTGAGATTTTAGAGCCGAAAGTATAGAATCAAACCATTTTAATAACACATGAAATTATTAAAACTATTATAATTCACTTCTTATTTAACTAATTAAGATTGTGTAACACATTGATTATACAATAAATAAATTTTAGAATGTTATAGTAGAATTAGAATGCTCAAATAATATATGACAAAATACAGTAAAAGCTACAGTATTTGTGGTACTACACTAGTATTATGATAGTTAGTGTTGAATTCTGGAGTACTGTACGCTCAACTGATATTATTTACTATTGGTTTTATGCTCAAAATGTATAATTTAACTTATTAAGATTATGTTGCACACACTACAAATGGCACAGATAAATTTAATGTCAGATCATTTAAGAGCCCAAAATATTCTATGAGCAGTATGGGTTCGGTAATATCTTACCATTTACTAAGGCTACTTTTCTTACGATTGTGTTATGATTGCTCTAAGAATTTTAAATGAGAAATAATTTGTACAGTCAACAATTAATTTTAGAAATTTTATTTATGCTTTTGATTTGCTCTTCTTTCCATTTTTCGGATGATTTCCACATTAACTTGAAACTTATGCGTAGGCTCGTAACCACGTTGTACCTGAGTGGATGAATGATAATACAAAAATAACAGGCCAAGATCAAGTATTTGGGGTAGATTTCAGGCTATGATGGTCGCTCAACTCTAAAACTACTGTTTACACTTGCCAAAACATTTGGAGTTCCATTGAATGGAAGATCATGCAATACAATTCAAACGTCGGAAAAATGTCAGATGATTTAAAGAACTTAAAATGTTCTAAGAGCAGTATGGGTTAGGTAATATCTTACAATTTTAATGAGAACACTCACTGGAATAAAAAATTATCCAGCCATCTTCAGGATTTATGAAAGATCGGATAGCAGATCAGTTATGCTTAGGCCAAGACAGTAAGGCACAATTTCAACATTATTTTTTATAATCAGCTTAAATAATTATTAATTCCAGTGGAAGATATTCTGTAACTTAATAAGCTATGATTTATCTTGTACTCTGTCCAACTTGAAGGATCAAACTGTTTTACATTGGCTACTTGATACAATAGAATCGTAAATCGTCCCCAATCGATCCAAAATTGCAAAAAAATCATACACTAGAAAGAAGCAGGCCCGAATTTATTTACTGTACTGGGTCCCAGACCTAGCTACGGACCTGTTTGTATAGCAGAATAGAATATAAATTATCTCTCTTGCTTTGAGAGTTGAAAGTCCTTAATTTCATGAACCCATCATATATTATGGTATTCAAATTCTTCAACAAAAGATTAATGAGACTTTAGAGTAGGCTACTCATTAGAATCCTACCTTGAAATCTGATCCTATGCTGATTTTGCAATTGAAACAGCAAATAATTAAATTGCATATACGATTAGCCTACGTATTCGTACGCACTCGTATTAGCCTACATTCTCAAGACTCAGAAAACGACCGTTGAATTAAGATTATCAGGTTTAAAAGATACTCAAGATATGCATCATTGTATAAAGCTGATTAATATTAAATTATGCACTTTATCTGGTTCAATGTAAGTTGCATACTCCCTTCGGAAACAAGTGCCAAACTATAAGGTCAAACTAAAGAATAAGAATCAGAGCAGTAGCACTAATAGAATAGAATAGAATACTTTTATAGCTATTCATGAAGTACAAAATTCAAGTAACATAAGAATATAAACAATCTTTGTAATCAAACACTCCACTGAAATATAAATATATTTATAGAAATAAAGTTTAAATATGGCACTACTGGCAGAAGTGAAACTTGATCCTCAGCAGTTAATTCAAGATAATATTATTTTAAAAATAATCATAAATTACAACAAGAATCACACGAGACAAGCTCAAATAAAATGAGGAGCATGATGAATTCTATACATTCATGTATCTCAGGACTGCCCCACGAAATTCTTGGGAAGAGCCGAAAATTGAGCTTCAAAATATATATTTCCAAGAAGTATGTCAGACTCAATTCAAAGTCGAAAGGGTAATAGGATAGTCAATAATGTAATAGGATAGTCAATAGGGTAATGAATAATGTATTTATTACTGAACCAGATATCAGCCAGGAAGGCAAAACTTGGAAATAATTATCTCAAACAACATGTGAGCTCACTTACCTAATAATTCCGCACTAACCCCCCCCCCCCTCCCCCATACTCTAGAACATGGGTAAACCATAGTTGAGTAGGGTAATTTCCAAAAATTATTTCTCAAAAATTGCAGTTTTATAGTTATTAGATTCCCATTTAGTTTGCTAATATATATTATATTGTTTTATAGTTTTAATTAATTATTGATTGGAAATAATTAATAAATAAAGCCTAAGCTATAGGTTACTAAAAAATAGTAGATTTCTTTGATGTTGATAGAATTCTGATAGAAATCGTTCTCGTATATTCAATTATATAAACATACTCTCTTCAAAAAATTAATTGAGCAGCAATGGACACGTTAAATGTTCAACCAAGTAATTATCTCGTTAATTTTTCACAAACATAATTTTGTTTTTGTAATTCCATATTATTAAAATCATTTAATAGGTACTAATGTTCGAATGTTCAGGAAATTTCTTACTCTTCATGGAAATTTCAAACCCTTAAATGCTTTTCCACGATTATTACACTGACCAAACCAATCTATTCGGATGTCCTTGATAATTTTAGATTTGGATTTTGGAAACTAAGCTTTTCCGATTATTCCTTCACTCTACTTGATAAGGATATAGGAGTATGAGGTTTTTGAACTACATAATCCGAAATTTTCAGAGGTTAGGTTATGAATATGATATTGAAATTTTCAATCACTCGATTATACGATTACAATCCGAAGATGCGAGCTAATAGTTATTTGTCAGTTATATTTGACAGTCAGTATTTCGACAGTTATTCATAAAACTAATCATTTTGCCAACTTGCCTAAAGGTAAAAGCAGGCCAAGTTCTTGATTTTATAAGATTACGTTTCTTCATTTTCTTTAACAACTGATAAGAGATTATTTCATCTTCATATTGGAACGTTTATTTTCATCCCTTCATTGATTGCTCCATACATCAAACAATTAATAATTAATCTGATGATTAATTAGCAACTTTGGATCTATCTCATGATACAAATACCTCTAATCTTCAAATGTTATAGCCTATAAATACTTGATAGCCTGATAACGTGTTGAATACATAGCCTACACATCAAAATAATCGATTTTATCATTGTCACATTTACAAATACTATTATTTCTGACATAATTACTATGAAGATTAAACACTCACATGTGTAATACTCCATCATGTTTTGATTGTACCGGTAGGCTGTTGACAGATCCATGGCTGGCCCCCGGAGAGAGAATATACCAAAATTTGTAGGATCCAGGTTGTTTCCCGTATATTGATATCTTACAGAAATCTACTGCTATAAACAGCCAACAAACAAATGACTAGAATGTCACATGGCACTAAATAAACCGTCATGATTGTCGTTCTCACAGGCATTAAACTTCCAATGTTTTCTGTTCAGCTTCACGCTCCAATTTCACGATTGACTGTTCAACAACCTGCATGATATGTCCGTGTAAGACGATTAGAAACATTCATGAAAATCTAATATTTATTACTCACTGTTGAAATCGTTATGATTTTGAGGAATATTATAGATTGTCCTTGATGCATATTGTAAGTCATTTTCAAAATTATTCAAAGTTTAATACTAGCTTCCAAAGTGGTTATATTATGATTTCTCAAATGTTCATTCGGGAGCACTGGATCCTATGATTGATTTATGTTCATGATGCGTGCTTCGACACTAGCTTGAAATAGTATTGGAACGAACCAAGGCCTAGTATTATTATTTTTAGTTACAATAAAGATCGGTCATATGAATAAAATATTCACAAAAATGACGTTTAATTTTTATGGAATAAAATCAGCCAGTAACCCGTTGATTAGTTAGAATAGAACCACTCATCGCTCGGTGTTATTTTGAGTTCAATTCTTATGGAATAGAATCAGTCAGTAAATCGTTGATTTGTTGAAATATGAACTATCATCAGTATCATCTCTCAGTTGAATTTTCTATCATAATTGACAGAAAGGTGTTATTCACAATCTCTTATAGGCTACAACACGTGGTTTCTATTTGTTTTTGAAATACAATTTATATTGTTAACCCGTTTGAAATTTTTCCCTGATTTCATGTACTAATTTCCTGTACTAGTTAATGAAGCGTAGCTAGGCGTGACACTGAGGATGTAACGCGATGTAACGGCGAAAATTAACGCGTAACTGACGAATAATCACGCAGAGACTCGAACGCGGACCGCGAACTTGGAGCTGTGTTCCGTGACGCGGTGGTTTGACCGACTGAGCTGGTAGCCGGTGGGGCGCCCCTTGCCGCGAGGTAGTGGGGGGAGGAGCCTAACTCCAGGGGGTGGAACCCTTGCAATCCACGGGACCAAATAATCAGCACTGCACACAACAAGATGATCCGAAAAATCTTGCCCGGCGACCGGATACCTTAAACAAGGAAGAACTCGTAGAGGAAACTGTGGGGGATTTAATGAACCAAGCCGGGCATCTCCACCACTTCCCCTACGACTGTCAGCCGGCGGAAAACTACCCCCTCCTCGCCAATCTTCCCCTCTTTATCACCCTTCTCTCTTCCTCCTCTATCCATCTTTATTCAGACTCCTCTTCTCGTCGCCACCAACACCTCTCGCATCTTCAGACACCGTCTCCTAATATCACGCCTTTCATATTTTCCACTTTTGTGAGTTTTACGGAATAATGACGTCAAGTATCATCTTTTCCCCCTCATTCTCCCTCACCACTCTTTAGCTACATTTCGATTACTCAATTTTGAACCAACATTGAGTGTGTCTCCCAAAGTGAGTTTTAAAATGGTTTGATATTCGGGTACAGTTCTCATACAATTTTTAAAGCATTGCAGATTATTCCATCTCACAAGCTGAGATATTCTTTAAATTTCTCCCTTCCTACATTAGCTGAGTACTCCAAGAGATGTATGTAACTCAAGGTGTTCTATCCAAGTGATCTATTGATGACTATTTCTTACACTACACAACTAAACAATTTTGGGAACTTCTATTTGACATAAATATGAAAATTACAATTAAGAAATAATCGTCATTCTAGTTTGATAGATTCCATTCCACAACAATTATTACTATTATTTATTTCCATTACTAGCACTCATGAGAAACTGTAGGTAGATATGACCGTGTATTTTGATCATTTTTATCACAAATAAACAAAATAAATTTAAAATAATGTACAAACTTCTACGGCTTGATCATTGACCGTCAGCCGTGGGTCATGAGAAACAGTGTTCATATCACATTTTACTCCTATTGAAAATTAAAATCTTCTAATAGTGTTGGAATCAGTTGGAATTAATTGAACATATTTCTGCAATTTTTAAGAGAAGTTAATTGCTAAAAATCTATTCCACTGTGGATAATCATTTTATGTAAAGGAAGCTCTGATGATATTATTAGGATTCACTATCAATAAAGTTTTAATGTTGTTTAAAGCTAGTACAATAGTATGATTTTCCATTATAACTTAATGATGATCATTCTTCTAGAAGGCTAATAGAGAATTATCTCCTACATCCAACTTTGAGTGGGTTCAAAAGGACTGCGAGATTTTCTCTATTGTATGGTTGTGTATTTCCTTTCTTTAAGACAGCAAAGATTTACTAAGCCATATAGCTAGCCGGCTTGTACTTCGAGTTGGCTAACAAAAAGTGAACTGTTATGACAACAGATAATATAAAGCGTGCTGGGGCGTTAGTATGGAGACGCTCGTTTAAGAAGTATTAGGGCAATAATTCTTGCGTGAAAGTTTGTATTACATTTCTTTGTGCAGACTCCGCGAGCCCTAAAAGAACGGCGAAAGTATAGAACCGAGGTTTGCTACTTTGTTTTAATAATACATCACGCCGAGACTGTGCATGTGAAATATTGAAGGGAATTTAGAGCCTGTGGTAGCGAGGGTTGAACACGATGGAAGGGCGGCATCCCCATTGGCTGATGCGCAAGGGGCGTGGCTTAGTGATGGAGGGGGGCGTCGTGTCACCCCTCTGGCGTCGCGGTGCGCCTAAAAAGTCGTACGACAGTCAGCACTTGAATCCAAGCACGGCACCATAACACAACACAACAACTGGTGTGCTCTCTCTTCTATGAAATGCATACTTCTGTGCCTTGAAAAGCTACAACATAACAGAATCACCAACCCTGAAGCGGTCATAACTGCTTATGAACTCGTACAACAATATTATTTGCTTTCTTTGTTATTACAACAAATTAACATATAAACCTCATATTAATAAACCTTTATAAGCCTTATAAACATATAACCTTAAAGCATATAAACCTATTATTAATATTATCTGCTGCTCTCATTACCGTATTCAAGTTACCTCATATTTAAAGACTTAGGAACTATTGTACTTTCTTTCCTAATTTTCATACATAAAAATATTATTACAAAGTTTATACATTGAGAGAGTTAGTGTTTTCCTGGATTTCTTGTTCTATGACATGCTCCAAGGCATCTTAGATGTTGGTTAGAAGAACTGTGTTTTTGTATAATGTGGTCAAAAGTTTGTGTGATTTAAATTGACCACATTATACAAAAACTGCAGTTCTTCTAACCAACAAACTAACATCGCTATCTAGGATACCTTGAAGATGGGTTTTAACAACTCGAAAACGTTCGGCCTACAGAGTAAGTAAAATACTACTTATTCTTAATAAAAACTTGACTGCAAGTCGATGAATTCACTTAAAAAGTTAATAGTTAGTTTTTACTTTGATGGTCATTCTTTAAAAAGCTATTTTCAACTGTCTAAAATAGTACAGCTTCAAAGGTATGTTGGTTATACTTATTTCAGCTTGATCTAGAAATTTTTCAAACACAGTTTGATTTTTGTCTCTTATATGCCCAACCTAAAGAAGTGACAGCTCCAAAAAATGTACTCCAAGCTGAACATCCCAGTCATCCGTCATCTCTAGTATTCTGATAGGGTACCTACCACTAGTGTTCTACAACTCCCGCTTGCTCTACTACTTGTCAATCCTAGAAGGTAGAAAAACAATTACTTTTTCAAATTATCAATAACCGATTCATTTTACTACAAATCCTTTTGCATATCTCTCTTAATGTTCAAGTGGTATCAGTAGTTTATCAATTACTAAAGTCCACGGCGTACAACGCCTGACGTAGAGTAGTGGACGCGAGTGTTTGTGTGGATGTGTACCTGTGTGTTGGGCCTATTTTTACAATGCATGCCTCAAACATCTAAAGGCCAAATTAATGCAATGGGGCGTCAAAGCGAGCTGGGCAGCGGCCTTCCCCCTCTATATTCTTCACTATTCTGAGTCAGAAGTTATACGCCATGTACTTTTCGTACTCAGAGCTGATTAAAATAGCTTTATTGTCTGAAAGGCTACAGAATTTATTTTGCATTATAATAATACTAATACTAACTTTTCATGTGAAATTTAACGACTTGCAGTCAAATATTTGTTAAGAATAAGGCCTCTGAAGATGGATCTCATAGATTCGAAAGCGCTCGGCCTACAGATTAAGTGAGTTATACTTATTCTTAACAAATATTTGACTGCAAGTCGTTAAATTTCACATGAAAAGTTAATATTAACAACGCAGTTCGTCATGGAACAAGAAATCCAGGAATACTAATGCTCTATTGAAGTGGATGGGAAGTAAATACAACATTAAAAAACAAGAGAAGAATACGAGCAAGACAAAAATGTAAAATGTAATGGATCAAAGAAAGTTGTATATAGCGGGGACAGATTTGCAAGATAGAGTAGGACTAAGAAATGAACTAAAAATTAATGTTTTTCCAGACGAACCAAAAATTGAAACTTGGAATGAAGAAAGACGCATTAGGGTGAAGGAGTATTGGAGGAGAAAAAAGGAGACCAAAATGACTTGAATGGTGAATTAGGGCGGTCCTTATTAGGCCTATACAAAGGAAAAAAGAAGAGAATGAGTATATCATAAAGAGTAGAAAAAATTAGAAAACGAATTGAATAAGAAGTTGAACGGAAGAATCAGAATAGGAAGAGGAGTATGAAGAAGGAAGAGAAGAAGTAAACGTTGAAATGAGAGAAAAAGAGAAGAAAAAAATCTAGAGAACGAGTTAAGAGCCAAGCAAGCCACTTTTTCGAAATGAGAAAGAGACGAAACATTCGCAGCAAAATCTGCGTATTGAATTTTAGGCCTTGCGGATATTGAATGATAGCTGATTGTGAGTTGAACAACTGGAAGCCGGTCTCACGTAAAAATGAGACTGGAGACTGTTGGTGGGGGGGGGGGGGGTGAAGGAGGGGGTTGAGATCGTGGTCACGTATCTTCTCCCATCATCCGATTCATTCACCTGAGCCGATCAGCACTCTGTAACCGATACTGCACCGACTGTCTTTAGTACGCGCGTATCTATTTACCAACTACACCAGTCAGTCAG
Organism: Conomelus anceps; assembly: GCA_948455865.1. NCBI lineage: Eukaryota > Metazoa > Arthropoda > Insecta > Hemiptera > Delphacidae > Conomelus > Conomelus anceps. The sequence continues at coordinate 28,991,648 of OX418216.1, forward strand.
ACGTTCACACGCACACTCATGCACATAACACTGTAACCGCAAGATTTGTGTGAACTTTGTCCAAGTTGGACCGGCGCGCTTCCTCTTGTCATGTAACTGAACAGGAATTGTATTCATTTCATCTCGAACAGTTTTTCATTCATCGATAGTTTTACGTTGTTTTGCTGTTACCCAACAGCACCAATGTGACCTTCAAGGCAACTCAACGTTGTCTTTGTTAGACCTGAGTGTGTTAATGTCGATTTTGGTTATGGTTTGATTATTCAATATATACCACATAGGTTATGCATCCTAAACACACTAAAAAAGATTACAAACATCTATTAGAAACATTTACCGAATGAATGAAAGAGAAGCAGATACCGAACAAGATAGTTGAATTTTTCTGTGATATAATGCTGAAATAACATGATAGAATGTATTTTTGTATAACATATTAGGATTCAGGAAATTTTAGCACTAAGACATAGCCAGAACTGTATCTACACTTCTAATAAATTAATTAAATACTTTAAATTATCCTGAACTAGAAATATAATAAGATATTTGAATGTAATGGACAACAAAGCATACGCATACATAAACATACTTCTAATAATTAAAAGTTAGAATACCCTTCCAGCCCGGTTTTAAAAAATGCTCAATTATTGAAAAAGCTCACTACTACTTACTTAAATATTCGGCTCAATATTTTTTGTTCATTCTTTGAGTGAAGTTAATCGTGAAAATGTTATTTTGAATAGGTTATAAGAAGTTATCACCAGTATTAAACAATAAATTCATAAATGCTTTTTATTACTTACATTCCAAAGACTATTATTAAAGTGAATGAATATTTAAAAAATAATGAGTCTTTGATCTGCATGATGCATTCTTGAAAAGTATTCTTGACATAGTACAAATGTTTCATACAACTTAGATTACAAGGTGAATGAATATTTTCCAATAATATTTTTCGGAGGATGAAGCCCACATAGGTCCGAGACTTATGCGTGGGTAATGAGTTAAGTGATGGTCATTGATGAGCTGGACATACAGTTTTAGGTGGGTTCCGAACCACCGGGAAGTGATTTTAGCAGTGAACAGTGTCGATTTTGCTGGCCAATCTAATCGGTCACCCTTACAAAGAGTGCCTAACAAAGAATAGGTCTACAAAGTTCATGATGCATGATTGAAATGTGAGGGCATAATTCAAGTGAATGAAAGTTCAAGGTTAATGATTGAAGGTTAGGAGATGATATGAATATATTAATTTCTGTATCTAAATATTGTCTATAAAATATGTATTCCATCTTCATTGAGCACAAACAATTCTTTAGATTTTTTAATGCCATTTCTATATTATTAAATATTCATAAATAGTGTTTTCAGTTATTAATAATAATGATAATAATAATAATAAGCTGTATCTTCAATTTCAAAAATAATGGACTGCAGATAATATCACGCAAAAATATAGTTATTTATTATTAATAACAAAGGACTGCAAATCGTTAAATTTATCATGAAAAGTTAATAAATATTTGTGTTGTTCTCATTGATTGAGATTATATTTATCTATTTATTCTTAATTAAAAATGACTGAAAGTCGTTAAATATACCGAAGAAAGTTAATAAATATTTGTATTGCTTCCACTGATGGAGAATATATTTATTTATTCTCAATTAAAAATGACTGCAAGTCGTTAAATTTACCATGAAAAGTTAATTAATATTTGTGTTGCTTCCACTGATGGAGAAAGGATAAAAAAGGAATGCCAATTCAAGATCAATTATCCATACAATCTTCAACGCAGTCTCGAATGGGTTTAATGCTCATGTGTGTAGTAGATACTATAAAATGTACGATGTTTGAAACCGCAAAGAAATACTAGTAGCTCTGTGATGATTACATTCATAGAGTAAGTTGCCACGCCATGCATAGTGGTAAAACCGTGCTTCCTCTTGACTCGACGGTTCATTCACAACTACGAGCGGGAGTGATAGTGAACCGCTCTCTTTGAGTGTGAGTTTCGGAAGAGAAGGAACCGACTGCCATTCGGAAATCATGGAGGAAGCTCCGCTCTAAAACTGCGGTCTGGGAACCTTCCTTCGGCTATTTTCCCTTCGACGACTCCGGCTTCACTTCTGTCCCCGAACAAAAGGTATCGATTTAGCGGCTCCCTGTTTTCCTCGTCTACACCAAGAAGAAGGGCAAGGGACTCATTCACTACTGGCACAACTGCAGCAACAGCGACTTGAATTTATTGCAGCCGATACTTGAATTTCAATTATGGGAGACCCAATAATAAATTCGTCTTTTTATAAATATTTTTGTTTTTATTGATAAAGAAGCAGTTTAGTTGAAGCTACTGTGATAACGTTTCAATAACAAACGATTTTTGATAAATAATAAAAAAGGCAAAGGATTAATAGTCAGGATAGATATTCTAAGCTGTTACTCTTACTAAAATGATAGTGGAATGATAATTATTAGTATTTGTAATAGCCATTATCATAATATTGGGTCTTATGGCGAAATAGTGAGATAACATAAGCTTAAGCTATTCTGAGCTATTACTGATGATCATAGGCGTAACGAGGTGGTTATTATGGACGTAAACCCCCCATTGATTAGAAGAAATATTTATATCTATAATATTTTATATCTAAATTCTAAGAAATATTTTCGAAGGGAGTATATCTAACATGTAAGAGTAGTTGACGGAGGTGGGATAACCCCCACCCACCAAAATTATACTTTAGTTACGCCACTGCTGATGATTATCAATAATTCCTATCACATGTCTACTATCTAGAAGCATATTTGTATTGTCAATATCATCTAGAAACATAAAACTTAATACCACCTAGAAACAATTATACCAATTATACCTTCCTTACAATTGAAATTCTTGCCAATTCATCACTAATTCAATTTGAAGATTCAATATTTCAATACCTTCCTAACACTACATTGAAACTCTTTACAAATAAAAACTAATTTAATTTAAAGATTCAAGGGGCCGGATCTGGAACCGGAACAGGTTGAACAGGTCACCCCCTCCCCATTTTTAGACTATCCTCCCGTACAAGAAGAAAAAATCATCACTTACTCAACACCGAGAAATGAGATAAATTACATTTTTTTAAAAGAGCAATTGAGCAATTCATAAATTCCTGTGATATACATCCATAATATATTCCTGGCCTAGTTGAACATTATCGGCCACAACATTATTTTGTATTATCAATTTTTTCCTGTATATAGTAATAATATCTGTGATGCATGGAGCAGCCCAAGCTTTGAGACTTCTTCAGGTGTTTATGTAGCTGTAAGCAACAAGTTCCAATCTTCTTTACAATTTTGTCAAACTTTTTCATAATATCAAGCTGCTTTGTCTTCAACAAACATGTCTTAAGCTTCTCCATTTGAAAAGGCAAATACATATTTATTTCTGGCAGACAGATGTAATTCTAATCTATCAATTAATACTCCCATCAATCCTCCATTAACTTTTTAGATATATTTAACGACTTGCAGTCAATTTTAATTGAGAATGAATAATATTTTTTTACTCACATAGGCTGAAACGTTTTCAATCGGGATGGTTCATTTTCAACAGTCCCTACAATCCTCCATTCATACTATCAATAATAAGAGAACTTTTCAATCAACATCAAACTAAAAATTACTGATTTCCAAAATTTTATATTTTTACTCTTTTTAGAAGTCAACAATGTTGAATTTATGATTTATCGGTTCGTCAATTTTCCAATTGAATGATTTTTTCAAATTAAAAAAAAAGTTCATCTTATATCGTAGAGACCTATTATAATGTAGCTTACTAAAATTACCTTCAAAATTATCTTACTGAAACAAAGCTATGAGGTTAAGGCTTTTAGCATAGATTAGTAGCTTCTATGTGTATTATAATGTTTTTCACATGTTCCTGCAATTTTAAGCTAGGAACTGGATCAGACAAGTCAACATTCCCAGAATTGAAAAATCTTGAGCAGCTCGAGGGGTAATCCAGAATTGGGCATCGATTTAAAGAATGCTACAGAGTTGAGACTTTCTCATTGTGCGAACAGAAGTCAAGGTCCATTTCTAATTCTAAAGGAGGGTTGTGGCAATGGGAAGTGAGCTGCTGCTCTATGACAATGGACCGAGAGTTCTCGCTCAGCCTCTACACTCGAGTGAATGAAGTGTCCCCTCGAGCCAGTTACCCTATTAAAAAGGTGTTTCAGACTATTGTGTGCCTCTCAAGTCACCTGCCTGTCCTGCCATCCATCCTCAGCACCCAACCTTTCTTATTCTCCGCTATAATAGCCAAAGATCAACGTTAATAACCAGTGAATCTTCGAATAATAGATTTTTTTGTTTCTGAATCATATCGGTTGAATTCGTATTCCTTGAATCACTGCTCTACAATTCCAGCTTCGATGTTCGCAACATGATGTATGTGGCATATGCTAAGAGACAAATTATTGAATTACGTATCATAAATATAGATCCCCAGGTAGCGGAACCGTTCTAAGACTCATGTATTCACATTAAGAAGTCAAAGAGGTCGCTTTACTTTCTGCATTCTCAACTAAACAGGTACCGTATGAAATTAAAGTAGGCACAATCAAGCTCAATGATTCAATTTACCAAGCAGTATTATTTATTTTGGCTTAAATTCTGAAAAAAGTTATTATAACATAAGCTTTTTATAATATTAATATATTATATATTTTATATATATGATGAAAACTGTATATTTTGTGTATTTCGATGAAATAGAGAATTATTTGGTTGATTTCTTTGTTCGTAAACCTGAGCTGTATGAGAGGGTTAAAAACCAACAGAATCTGAGTGTTAGTTGGGCGTCGCAACTTCAACTTGTTGTCGTTTCAGCGGTCTTGGGTTCGAGTCCCGCTCCTCCGTCTGGCATCTAAGTGTTACAATTCACCTCATTACCCTCGCACAAGTCTCGGACTCATATGGGCAACATCAGCAATAAAAAATATAAGAAAATAGACAAGAGCTATCTTGAAACTTTATATGAATTACCCTGTGATCATGATACTTTATTGATGATTTGCATTGAATTCGAATGAGTACTTTAGCACAATATTTTATTGGTACGACGATTTATGAAATGGAGAGTGTAAAAATGAAGAGATGTGAGGAAGAACAAAAGGATCCCAACTTATAGTTAATCTTAAATTATTGTTTTTTATGAATAACCAATTTTTTTTCGATTGAGTTGAAGTGAAACTTTGTTAAGGAACTATGTGGCTATGAAGAAAGTGAAAGAGAAAAAGGAATAAAAACAACATAATCTGAATGTAATTGTTGAGAGCGGCTCGTATACTACTATACAACACTGTGAATATTACTACTACTAATATTCTGTGAAATTCATACTGGATATTTAGGTACTTTGTGGTCAACTTACATTATTTTTGAATAAGCTACCACTCTAAGCAGTTTGTATAGCTATTGAGATGTGTGCAATGCTGAATGTAAAAAGTAAAGAAACCTAAAAACGAATGAACTAAAAAATGAAGAATAAATGGGAGAGGACTAAATCTCAATGAAATTGACAAGAGCTACTCGTTCTGTATCCAATAAGGTATTTTTTCGAACTTGAATTTAATCTGATTGAGCTACAAATGGTCTCAAGCACTTTATATTAGTTTGACGATTTGTTTACGAAGTGCGTACATTCAACAGCAGGCAGTGAGAGGATGAAAGCCTAGTTTTCCTACATAATGAAGTGTGGTTGGAGGAGATCGAGCAATGATCCGTGAGGTACATCGTTCAATGCCAGTCGACCAGGAGAAAAAAGAAGAAAAAGAAGAAGAATGATTTCAGACGAGTGAGTAGTTGCTGTTCGGTTCAAAGATTCCGAGCGTTCGAATTAACCCCTTTTGCATACATTGATGTGTTTTCTTGAAGGGCGATTTGCGAGTTGGTGAGGGATAGTAGACTGCTGACGAGGGGGAACAACAACAGCAACAGCAATTTGTCTAAGTCGAGTTCGAGGTCATAGTCGACTGCCGACGCATAGATGGATATGTGTGATGTGATGGAGACCGCAAATATTGCCATAGAAATTTACTTGTGACAGTTTCTCTTCAAATAGCTTGTTGATGGCGAACTCGTCCATTCAAACAGGTCGATTGCCGTTTTGCATGTAGCTTGTTGCTGTCTGTGCTTTTTGAAACTATGTTAAGTGAATAGCTGCAATAAATCGGCTCATTAACAAAATTACTGAACATTTTGTGAAGATAAGCCTCGAAGTTGGCAATAGAAAATTCCTATAAGCGTATCAAATACATTATCTTTTTTTTTTGAGGATGAAGCCCACATAACTTTGTGACCTAAGCGAGGGTGATAATGGTGATTGATGAAATGGATCTACAGTTTTAAGTGAGCTCCCAACCACCGGGAATTTACTTTACACCAGAAAACAGAGTATTTTTGCTGGTCAATCAAATCGATCACCCTTACTAACAGGGCACAAAAGTTCGTAGCTTATCCTTATTTAACCTGCTACGGCTCACGGCTAACACTACCCACAATGCTACGCTCGCACTTCCATATGGAAGTTATTTTGACATTCGCAATTGAATTTATTTATTTATTTTTTTTTTTGAGGATGAAGCCCACATAGGTCTGAGACCTGTGCGTGGGTAATGAGTTGGATGATGGTGATTGATGAGTTGGACCTACAGTTTTAGGTGGGTTCCGAACCACCGGGAAGTGATTTTACAGCAGAGAACAGTGTCCTTTTTGCTGGCCAATCTAATCGGTCACCGTTACGAACGGGACCTACGAGAACGCAGCTTATCTCTCTGATTGAACAGATACCAGCTACGGCTCGTAGCTAAGGTGGCTAAGGTTCACCAACAATCAAGTTCAATGTTAACAAAATAGAACTTAACTATCAACTATAAATTGTAAGTTAAATTGACTATTTAAACTTCTACATCAATACTATTTAATTTTAACTTTTCAAGTGAATTAAACGACTTGCAGTCAAATTTAGTCGTTTTATTCACTTGAAAAGTAAATATTAACATCGCAGTTCGTCATGGAACAAGAAATCCAGGAACTATTTAATTTTTTATATTTCAGATGTTTATGTTTCTTTGTTGTGAAATATGAATAAATTTAAAATCGTACTATTATCATTCAATGAATAATAGGAATATTATTTAATGTAGGAATACCATAATATATTCCTGTTTTATTGATGAAAAGAGTGATTTTATTCTCTCATTTTTTTGTATTCTACTGAAAATAAAATGGAGATTATTGGGAAGGGATTATATGTTCTTGTGTCTCACCAACAATCAATAAAATAAAACTAAAATCATACTATCATTATCTATTGAATAATAGGAATATTAATTGATAAACAATTGGAATCCCACAATATATTTCTGTTTCATTATTTGATGATGAAGAGAAATTTTCATCCTTACATACTTTTATATTGTTTTTGTTGATGATTTATTTATGGTAGGCATTCATCTATCGTCTATCCTACTTATTATGTATCATGAAGAAGTTATTATTGTAGAAAGGAAGCCCATGTGAATAAACCTCACAGTAGTTGAGGAGTTATTTCTAGTCTATGAAAATGGCTTTAGACTCTTTATCAATATTTTTTCCAACTAGCATTAAACTTCCCAAATTTAACTTTGGGAACGAACCTCAAATTTTGGAAGAAGTAATCAAGTGAAAATTTGAGGAGAGAGCAGTTTTGGACGAGTCTGAAGCATCTTTGTATTTTAATCTCAATAAATAAATGAATGAATATTCTCTAAGCTGTCACGTGGAGAAGAAAAATACTTTATTCTTTTAAAGACGCTTTTATTATAATTGATGAATATCCCGGGCTCGACTACCTTTAAAAACATTCCATATTTACAGTTCCATCATATTTGTAGACACATGTGTGTTGCGTACGAAAAATTTTAAGCATACACCTATTAAAAAGAATCGACATATGTTATCTGCGACTGTACTGCACCGACAAAGATCCTGATTATGGGCGACAAAATAGCTGCAAGAGCATGTGCGTGTGTGTGAGAGGCCACCAACATGACTAAAACGCTTTCACATTTCACTCACTCTGCTTTGAACGACCATCCCTACGCCGCAGATGAATCAGAGCTTGTGGCTTTACTGTAGCTGTCCTCCTACAGCATTCAGCTGGCTTTATAAAATGAATAGCTGCTTCCTCTATGGACTTACTAATGATCTTGTCACCTCTCTATCTTTTCAAGACGACTGCTCTAGAACTTTGTATAGTCTGTATTTTTTCCGACGCTATCATTGATAATTAATTATCACAAATCGGCTGCTAGTGCAGGCATTTCTATTGCTTCTCAAAAATATATTTTACTTGGAATCCCGGTTAATGAAAAAAAGGAATTCCAGGTTATTCATTGTTGCTAGAACAGAAACATATATTGCTTCTCAAACATATTTTACTTGAATTCTCAGTTAATAAAAATAAAAGAGTTTCAGTTTATTATCAAAATGAAGGAATTTCAAAGAGTTTGCTCGTATTGAATATTTACAGTTGGAACATACCAATAGCAATAGTGAACAATATTGCTTCTTATTTATATTCTACTTAAAATGCCAGCTTATCAAAACGAGGGAATTTCAAATTTTTTTCTCGTTAGAGAAGCAGTATACTACTTCCATGATCAATTATGTACAATATTCAAATCCAATCAAATAATTCTATATTTTTATAATAATTCATATCATACAGTTTTCATCCTATTGTAACACACATTATGACAAAATACAATACTTTCATTCGAATATTTCATTGTAACATCGTCAAACTAGTTCTAGAAGTATAATCATTGATAATTAATTACTTCCTGGAAGATTTGAAATATTTCAACAATATCCACAAATGCAAACTCTATTTAACCAAATTTCCCAAGGTTGATATTTATTGTTATGGGTTTTTTAATAGCTTTTTGAAACAAATAATTTGTTCCGGACTATATTCAAGTTTAAGCAAATTCGAGACTCCTATATACCCAAATATAAAAATTACTGCATAGTGTAGCTCAGTGTATTTTGAGAACTACCTGATTTATAATTACCTAGTTTCTTCTTTCATTTCTACATCATTGGTATCTTATTCTCTCCATTCTGGTTTGCGAAATTCTTATGTTTGTCCCGCGCTAAAGTTGAATAGTGAATTATTTCAAAGTAATATAACCTTTCACAACAAAATGGCTTCACGAGAATTTTATAGGCGATTGAAGTGGCTACTCGCTACTGTCGGTGTATTATCAATTTTTCTGGTTAGTTTCCTAGAAATACTTATGCCCGTATTTATGCACGTTCCTTCAGTGTCTCTTAACTCGAGGAACTCTTGAATATGGATAAATACGTTCGTTTCAAGAGTCCCTCGAGTCAAGAGAATTGTAGAAATGTACATGAATACGGCCCTTAATTACAGCAAGAGTTTTTCAAAAAGTTGAACCAAGTATTTTTTTCTATTCAGTACGAAGCCGTGACATTCGTTATTCTTGCGTTGTCACTTTGATTAGTGACTCTGATTAATCAGGACATCACGAAAAAATACGATGATTATGAAAGGAGTTCCCTCCAACAATATATCTAATGCGTTGGTAAGTATTCATAACGTGGAGCAGAGTGGCGTAGACAACGCATGCCACCGGAACATTGTAAATACGCGCGGGGCTGCCGCGCGTCAGACGCCATACGAGTGCAGCGGCTGCCGCGTGCTGCTAGAAAGAGAGAGAAGAGTGAAAGATGCAGTCACCGCGCGGCATTTAATAATAAATTCAGTACAGGATAGAGGAAGAAAAAATACTAGCGACTCCCAGACGACCGGTGACGAGCGAGACCGTCCAGCCACGAAATTAAAGCGTCGGTAAGGGTGAGCGCAAATCAAAATCTAGGTGAAGGGCGGTGAGGGGAGCCACGTTTGGGGCTGTTTCATATTTCACACTTGTCTGCACTGCTTCCAGCAGCTCAGGGGCCGCGAATTTATCATAGCCTGTGACATTTCCATAGCGGGCTCGCTCTCAGTACACAGAGTGTAATCCACTCTTGACTCATTCGCTCTCTCTCTTTCTCTCTCTCTTTCACACTCACTCTCTCTTTTCATCTTACTCTTTTCTCCCTCCCACGCTCTCTCTCTTACTCTTTTCTCCCTTGCATACACACTCTCTCTCTCTCTCTTACTACAGCCCTCTCTCACTCTAACTCACTCTCGCTCATTCTCTCTTGCACTCTCTCACTCACGCCCGTTCTTTCTCTCTCACACTCTTTTACTCGCTCTTTCTCTTGCCCTCTCTTTTCTTAGTCTCTCTCACTCTTTCTCGGCTTGATTAAAGCGAAAAAGTCATTTTCAGACTCTTTAAAGATCTCTCGCAGGAGATTTTGAATGTCATTACTCAGAGACTGTGTTTAGGGAAATCACAGAGTCTACGTGATCGATGTCGTTAATATTCGACACTGGCGTCGCTCCCCGCGTCTCGACGCTCGCCACCTCAACTAATAACATCCTCTGTCTTATCACAGACAAGTCCCTGTTGTCACCTCCAACCACCAGATGGCGTGTCGTCACTCTGCAAAATCCATCTGAATTCTTAGGAGAATCCCACAATAGGATAAATGGTCTTAAATGTTCCAAAAGTGGTTTGATATACCCATGTGAATCGGATGGTGTAGGTATTATGTATCACTGAGTTGTATATAATAATTTGTTTGTTTCATTTATGCGAATCTATGTGAACTTATGTGATAGAGGGTAATCCTCCAACCTAAGCTTTAGCCTATGACAATATGTAACTTATGTCGTATTTGCTTAGCACTAGATTTCAATAAGGAGCTTACAATTGAAGTATCTCTATAATCAGTTAAATATCTAAAATAATATTCGACGAAATCATCAGTGATCATTAGACTTTATTGTGAAAGACACTGAATTCCATTATTTTTCAAGCTCTATGAAATCCGCCTATCAATAAATCAGCAGATTCCATCACCTAGAAAAGTCTAATTCTATAAATCATATAAATATCTAGATAGGAAATGGATAACATTCTTTGTATAATTCTAAATGATAATAATCATTGATAGTGTTTTGTTATTCTAAAATTAAAAGTTAAACCTACAGTATAAGAGCCCTTATATGAAATTAAGTCTTGTAAAAAATCGTTCATTTCACATTTATTTAGTGCTTTTCATACTCACGTCCACTGTATCCTTGTCAATTTTTATTCCTCCACATTTTATTAATTTAAAAAAAAATATGCAAAGATGCGCAGGCTAATAATCATAAACTCACATTTACTACAAAATTTACCTTTGTATTATTGGACGCATTTAAGAACTTGAGTCTCACCTTCAGCGTACAGAGAATAATACTGAAGCGCGTCCGATACTTCTCACAAATGTAATTTGACATTGTTGCTTATCAGATTAAATAAAAATAAATAGATAAATATTTTATTTCCATTTAAAACTAAATCTAAATCTAAACAAATACATATACATATAAGACTACATGTCCAAAATTACCAAAGATTACATTTTTAAAACATTATTTTCTTGGGAATTGATCTACTCTACTATGGCATGCCATGTTACAATCTTCAGTCATTTTTTTATTATTTCCAGAAATAGAGCAACCAACGAGATCCACCAAAAAATAATATAATTTGAACAGAGTATTCAAGTGGATTCTGTGATAACCTCTATTTGAAGTTCACCTCTGCTGACCTGACACATTATGTCTCTCGGTCGAACAAGCTAAAGTAGCTCAATCAACATTTCTATCAACATTTCTAAATATCCTGAATTAAAAATGCACTTGAATATTAGAATCTATTGGACAATAAAGCATACGCTTATATACAAAAATAATATGAAATCTATCACATGTAAAATGATTTTTAAATGTTCTAAAGCATCCAATGACGAACCCCTACTACCCCTACCCCTTGTCATTGTCATATAACATCACAGTAGAGCCACCTATTAATTACACCTAAAAGTCAATCTTGAAGTTGATTTTGTTGATGAAACAAAGAAGAGAAGAATTTAAATTGATCCTGCATCGTTGTAATAGTCGTCTTGTGACCTTGCATTGTACGCAGGTGGAAAATTACTTTCAATTCGCTTTGTTTTCAAATTTGACAAGAAATATGGGCTCACGCCAAGGTCATATTTTATTTCTCTTTCTTCCTAAATTACTGATTGTGCCTCTCTTTATCAAATCTCTAATCTGATGAGACTCTGAAACCGAAGTACTATCGTGACTTCTGAAGTACTATTGAATTGTCTCTAGAAGCGAGTAGATGCTATTTGTACTGTTAGCTGGCAGATTTTTTTCTGTTTAAGTACTGATAGCATTTCATTTTGATGTCAGCTGAATATCAACCTTTTGTTTTCAAATATGAAATGCTTCCTGTAATCAGGTATTTCTTATGTCATCCATGAGTGACAAATGTACTGGCCTTGTTCCACTATTTCATTGGCTTTCTTCAGTACAGAATAACAGTAGCCTATTATGAACACAAGATTTGCAAATGAAAAGGGATGTTACCCTTCGCCTTTCAAACATTATAATAGAATGGCAGAAGTAGCTTTGAGGAAAGTTAAATAAATAAATGACGGAATTTTATCATAGTAGTAAAAATAAGGTTATTTTTGAAAAATGTGCCTATTTTTAATGAATTAAAGTGAATTAAAAATAATATGATTATTTGCAATTAAGAAATACAATTAGATTGTGGCCTGGTAATATGAAATTTTGTTACGTTTTGCCAAAAATGTTCTAAAATTGGCACATTTACAAATAATTATATCAACACCCGACAATAATATGAATATTTTTATATGGTTCAACATTTGTCTGATAGTTTTGAACCCACCTACAATAGATCCATCATGTTCCGTATAACGTGACTAAACAGGGTGGAGCCTAAGGATCTCCCCACCATTGAAAGCCATGCGCTTATTATTTTTCGTCTGGAATTTTTTTAAACTCTCAACTATTTTTATCATTTTTTTGAGCTATTAAGTGAAGGAGAGACGAAAATGATATGACTATCATAGCAATCGAAATACATATTAAATTTTATTGTTGCCTAATTGTTGAAGTTAATATAATATAGGGCCTACAACGACTATCGACTGTGACAGCTCATAATAAATTGTCCAATTTATTCACATCCTGAATAATGAAATATCTTATGATAGAGTTATTGATTTTCTAATTTCAATGAGTTATAAGCAGCAATTATTATAAAAAAGCTCATTCTTGAGCACGGATGTCACTCAAGCAGATTTATAGTCTTTGAAAGTAAAAAATATCAAATTCAATGTTTTACCATCATCTTGAAGTGACTGAGAATCGTCCATTATTGTATCATAGTAGGTCGCTTGAATTTGGACTCCACTCCTCCCTAAAATAAAGAAATATAAAAAGTTCAGGGGTTTCAGACTCAATTTATTCACAATATTATTAGGAACAAAACTTAAGCTGTCAGCTTCACCAGCCAAATATTAGTAGCCGTTTATGCAAAAATGGGAGAATCCTATGTGAGAAAAACAGCCTACTTTTAATCAATATTAAATAGAGAACACAAGTGATTTCTTGGTTTATCTACGGACTACGTTATAAAGCAGTCAGTAATGTTTACAAATTGGTGGCGTAACAGCTAACTTTTTTCATGTCAAATCAAAGTTGTTGCATAATGAAGCTATTATAACATGGAATTTTCGATAAAGGCTCTAGACTAATCAAAACTGAGTATCAGTCTCAATCATCGTAATAAATATAATCAAAAAGTCACAACAGCCTTATTATAATTGAATATTAATTATTAAAACTGTCTGTATATTAAACATTTAGAAATTATATTGAGGTTATTTTTAATTGTCCAGTTCCAGATGATGCTCCGATCCCAATACTGTATTAAAATACATGTTTGTTGAAAGGTCGGGCTTCCAAAGCCATCAATGTCATAATTAAATATTACAAATTCATATTACATCCTCATACTTTCATTGAGGCATTGAGTGCCATTCGTCTACTGCCCACAGTTCAGAAATTGATTCAATTATGTTCATAACTACATAGATTATAGTTGAATAACCAATCAGGGATTTCTACGTATGCTATTAGAATTCTATGTTTTGAAAAACCAGATTAAGAGAATTCTGATTCAAATAAAGTGGAGATAACTTCAAAACTGTAGCGTCTGTGGCTGTTGCTTTGAAGAAAAAATTCAAGAAAGCAGAAAGCATGCTGCGCATTTACAACGTATTTACGTGTAGGAGGCGTTGACGAACTGGTAGCAATGGTTTATTTCAGTTATGATGAAGCACCAAAACGCTAAAGACGCCGGTAAATTGGTCACGCTTCGCTACGCCCTAACTTGGACATGAACCAAGGACCTCACACACTGAGAATACAAATCGGTGCATACACTCAGACGCCATAGCTGTTAGCATAAACCAAATGATTAACAACTTTGGCAAGCAGTCATCTCTCAACTTTAATGACTACTTTCATTAACAACACATGATAGTCAACTCATTTGCTCATTTGCTTTGCAGTAAATCGTTCTTTAAAATCAAAGTCAGTGGCATTTGTGGCATTGAAATAGTTTTGCGTTTTATATTTCATAACCATTGCTGTTCGTATAGTAAGAGAGAATTATACACTTTCACTGATTCAAATTAGTGAAAGCGAATAATGTAAAAGGATACCTATCTGCAATCAATATCAACATAAATTTTACAATAAGTTTGATTGATTGTACATTTCAATGGAAGTCCCATTAGTATCTCCTCACAAACAATATAATCTGGTTCTCATTTATTGACATGAACTGTAATATATTTATTTATCAATAATTAAATAGAAATTATGTAACAGCTAAATGTTTCTGATCACTTGATATTTTTCCTTTTCTCATTCTATGCCTACTGTCTATGTCAGGGTCTTTTTTCTCATTGGTACGATTTATACTTTTTGTTATAGTTCGATAATTCCTTTCCTTTTACTTTATTGCTCAGAATTGCATAGAAGGTTTAAGTGCAAGTGGAGGCCGGCTAAGCCTCAACTTCGCCCTCAAAGGTGAATAAAGGCAGCTATTTAATTGAATTCTACATTGGAAGGTGATCGAAATAGCTGTAACGTACCTATAGATCACTATCATGTCGAGGATGTAAAAAGCATTGATACATATCCAGCTCTAAAATATTTGGAGCTAATTGAATTATTTATTGAGGACGAAACTGGAATTTGATCTAGAATGAGAAATTACAAATTCTTCATCACTCTGAAATGATAATTGAAACAGATAGCTAAGACAGGGGAAAAATGAGCTGAGACATGAGAACAGACAACATTTTATAGAATAATTTTCTTATCATTCTAATAATATTTATAAACTCGATCATAATAACACTCTCGAACTTTTCTATACAATACGTTAAAACATGCTCATTAAGGTAATCAGCTTGAATACCTGTATTTAGTACCTAACTTCTGAGTCTCATAATATTCAATACATGATTTTTTTTTACATTTATTAATTTTATTTAATTACATAATATACACTAACACAACTAACTTCATTTTTGGAAAATATTTCAACAGGTGTTATATAGCATTAAAAAAATAATATTAACAGACTCATATACCCCAACAATCACATAGTTTTTTATAGTGGGGTTTCTGAAGGTGAATTACTGATATACCATTTATTCTGTATTTATGAAGTTTAACTAAAAGGATTTGTAATTATTATGTTATTGATTGAATAATAAATTTGATTTGATTTGAAATTTGATTTAAATGATGCTAATACATGAAGACTAGAATACAGAATAGAAAAAAACAATAGGAATTTTCTTGGTAATAATAATAAAAAATTACTTACAATAATATTAGGAGGCCTCCAGTCGTGATTAAGAAAGTATTCTAACAATGCGAAATGGTAATAAATTTAAGTTTAATTCACAAATGTTTATCGTATTTTAAATAATTATTTATGTTTAAATGATTTAAATAAGTGAGATAAAAGACATCCATCCGTTTGATAGATTGATCACCCCCTTATATTCAACTTTGGTACGATTATGAGTCAGGTATTCCCAGTCAAGATTGAGGAAGAGCATTCCAACAATGCGAAATGGCAATTACACGAATAAGTAGTAAGTGAAGTAAATTCATGATCAATAATTACTCATGTAATTATTAAATATTACTCATAGTTTATTTTCAGGTGAGACAATAGACATTCATTCATTTGATGGCTTGATCGTCACCTTCGGCCTCTGTACAATATACTACTCAGGTATTCTCAGTCAACAGGTAATGAACAGTAGCTCAAGCTCCATAACGAATTTCCAGAGCAAGTTCCGTATGTATTCAGGTTCCTCACTCATTCTGACCGGCATTGGTACATTCCAACTAATAACCTGCACAGGATGTATCGTACAGCTACTTTGTAGTTTTAATTGCTACAAGAGAGCAAATTCATAGACAAATGGATGGATATGTTGTTTAATTGGGTAGCATGGTGACATTACAGCGGTCTCGAGTACTAATTAGTAGTGTGGGGGAATGTAGCACCTGGCAGATTAGGCCAGAATGGTGGGTGGCGGTATATGGCTTTGAAGGAGCAGAGTGCGCTCTAATGTACGGCTTGATGCCTTAGACGCGCACGGGGTGAGGAGATCCCTTGATCTGTGGAGCGTATCCCACTCAACAGAGCATCAGCATAATGCGAAGAGGAAAGCAAAGCAAAGGGTGGGATAGGCAGCAGCGGCTCACAAGCAAAAAAAAACCGCCGATCCGATTTGCCTTCATATCTTCGGAGACAAACCGTTGTAAGCGTAGAGCAGATTATGCATTCAAATGCGGAGATAATAGAGACGCCCTGGCTTTTAGCAACAGCACGCAGCCTTC
Source organism: Conomelus anceps (assembly GCA_948455865.1). Taxonomy (NCBI): domain Eukaryota; kingdom Metazoa; phylum Arthropoda; class Insecta; order Hemiptera; family Delphacidae; genus Conomelus; species Conomelus anceps. The sequence continues at coordinate 29,008,621 of OX418216.1, forward strand.
TATTTTATTCATGATCCGCGGTCTCCTACGCGGCCAGTTGCTTCCACCCCCCAACAGCCCCACCCCGCCACCAACAACATCATTACACCCCCACCTAACCATCACAAAAGACATCATCACTTACCATCATCGACTTGTGCCTCAGCGCTCGGGGGTGGTCTGACAGCAACCACTATTGGATTCTGTGGTTTGCATGGAGTTAGATGACAAGTTATGATGTAACCAAATGTTGAGTTTTTCTCGCAAAGGGCATGGTACCAATTATGTAGCCCACTCCGTGTGCAAAACTCACTCTGTCTGAAAGATTACTTTGGGGTCGTAACTCATAGACACAAGATATTTCTAATTTATAGTTTTTTAATAAAAAACCTTCTTTTTTCTTAGAAGTCTTTATAATACTTCAATATTACAACATATTAAATTTAACTTCATTTGATGTAGAGGTATTAGAGAATATGAAAATGTAAAGAATCTGTGGATAACGTGTCGAACATTTATCAGATAAGTTTCAGAAATAATAGTGATCATATATTTAAATATTAATTCTAAAATGTATAACTGTTGTGGTAACACAATTTAGTTATAATTCCTCTTCTCCTAGTATAGATCACCTTCAAGTTTCCAATAGTTGATCGAAGTTTTAAGTTACTTTCACTATAATTTCATGAACCATAAAATATTCTATTGAAAAAAGCGATGTTTAATTTTTTGAAAACATCCAATAATAATAATTATTGAATCAATTAACATGTTGTCACAATCACTAAATCAATTGACATTTGATATACGGTACTATAGTTTCTACAGTCACGTCATTGTCAATCTCTAACATACCGTTTGAAACATTGTATTATTCGTTATGGATAGCTACCACAAGTATCATCATCATCAACACTGATAAGATAGAATCAATAAAAACTCAATTCATTTTTTGTTCACCCTTTCTTTTCAATGATAAGTAATATACTTTACCGTTCTAATTATCTCGTTATTCTTTAGACTATTTATTGGGATGTACAGAATATTACAGGATAGCAAACAATCGTTTTGATAAACACAAATTGCTCAAGTTAATATTTCATAAAATATGAAGAAGGAAAAAATGGTTGGCATTATCAATAACTCAGATTAGATTAGATTAGATTAGATTATTTACTTTATTCATGTAGATTACAAAATGCACAGTCTTAGATTCTAGATTATGATAGTTAAAAATATATAAGTACTGTAATTATTGTTCTATGAATTTTACAAATCTAAACTAAAGAATTAATCAACGATATGTATACAGTATAAGATGCAATTTGATAACGATAATATGATTGTGATGTATCTACATGAAACGGCGAAGTTTGAACATATAAATGTCCATTCTTGGAAGAGGATATTCAAGAATATCCTTCTCATCAACACTTGACCGTAGGCTATAATAAACTGAAAACGGTATGAAAGTTAAAAACTAAAATAAGATGAATAAATTATTTAAGGGATATGAATGATTAGAACAAAGTGATTAATGGAGTTAATTTACAATTAATAATAGAAGTTATGGATTGATATTTTCTGATTGAGAGTGAAACAATGAGACAGAAAAAGAGATTATTTACAAATGAGATAATTTATGTTAAACATTAATATGAAAGTGAGTTAAAAAAAGCATAATTTAAGAGGAATAATAGGGGGTGATAGTGGTTAATATTACACTAGACATTAAAGTAAAACGAAAACTTTTTATACATAAGTTAATATTTTATGGATTATAATAATTAAGATCCCTAAGACATTAAGGATTTGAATGGTGAATCAATTACTTATGGAGTTGATGAATGATGGAGTGAATGATGAAAGTTGTCATGCAGTTGCTCTAGGGTTGAACAGACTCAGTCATTTTCTCAAAAAGATATTTTCTCAATGCCAAGATAAAGCCCACTCGACTCTCAAAGGATCTAATAGGATTGGGAAGTGCATTCCAAGCACGACAGGCGCTAACAAGAAAAGATTTAGTATAAATGGTAGTTCGGTGATTCGGTATCCTTAGAGTATTTTCTCCGGTTCTAGTATGTGAAACATCTATCCTCCTACCTTCAGAAACAAATTTAAAATCATTTTTGAAATAGTTTGGTTTGCCATATTTTAAAATATCTCTAACAAGTTTGACTATTCGAAATAATCTCTGTTCAGGTAGTTTTAAAGTTGAGCTAGCAATGTGGGCTTGAGTGATCCGTTCATGTCGTTCAAGAGAGTAAACAAACCGTAGACAATAATTTTGGCAGCGCTGCAGTTTATCATTTAGAGTGACTTGCATGTCATTTAGTACAGAATTGCAATACATCAAGTGTGGGAAGATCAGAGATTTAACCAATAATAATCTAATGTTTCTAGGAAGAATATCTTGCAATTTCTTCAATGAATGCATGGCTGAAAAGACCTTTTTACATGTTTTATTTACTTGTTCTGACCAGTCAAGAGTTTTATTCATGATAATACCTAGGTTTTTGACTGAGCTGCAGTAGGGAATTTCATTACCATCAACAGTAATTTTGTGGATTGAGTTCAAGTCAATGCCGTTTACTAAGCGTGAGTATCCAATTATTATGGGCTGCGTTTTAATGGGGTTGAGTTTGAGGCCATTTTTCCTAGTCCATTCAACTATTAAATTTATATCTTGATTCATTTTTTCTACTGTTTCATTTATTTTTGTGGTAGAACAACTTGCATAAATTTGAAGGTCATCTGCATATGTATGAAAACTGGAAAACTTGATAACAGAGGGAAGATCGTTTGCATACAGAGTGAACAGTAGGGGGCCTAAAATGGATCCTTGAGGAACACCATGTATAACATTTTTCCAATTTGACCTGTTATCTCCAACAGATACACATTGTTTTCTACCTGTAAGATAGGAATTGAACCATATTAGTGTTTTATGATTAAAACCAAGAATAGCTAACTTGTTTAGAAGAACTCTATGGTCTACAGTGTCAAATGCTTTAGAAAAATCAAACAGACTTAAGATAGTACATTTTCGTTGGTCCATAGCCAACCTGATATCATCAGTGACACGCAGTAGAGCTGTTTCAGTTGAATGAGATTTTCGAAATCCAGATTGAAAGTTATGAAGTTTACTACTATGCTCTAGAAATTCCACAACTTGTGCATGAACAATTCTCTCAAGTACTTTGGATAGGGCTGGTAAAATACTGATTGGTCTGAAGTCTTCAACTTTATTGGGAGAGGCAACTTTGTTTAAAGGACGAACCAGAGCAAGCTTCCAATTTTCAGGGAAATTACCATTTTCAAGAGATTTATTGAAAATGAATGTGATAGTCGGTAGGACTGCAAATAACATTCTTTTAATAAATTTGATTGAAATTTCGTCTGCACCAGTAGCATTGCTACGAATGTGTTGAAATGCTTTAAAAGTGTCTTGTTCTGAAATCGGATGAAAGTGGAATTGATCAGCTAGTGGTATGTTTGAATTTTTTACCTGATCATTTAGATCATTAATATGATTACTGATGACTGTCTCATCACGTTGATTCGAGTGTGAAACAAAATGTCCATTTATATCGTCTAGTGGTAAGTCAATTTGAGTATGAGTTTTCTGTTTACCAAGGCCAAATTCTTTTATTCCACGCCATAATAATGAAGAGTCTTGTCTGTTGTTTGTCATAAATGAATTCAAGTACCTAATCTTTGAGTTACGTAGCTGTTGTTTAACTTTATTTCTGAGACTTCGATACTCAGATGGAGATAAGAGGAGGTTGTGTACTGATTTAACCAATGATCTAAAAATTTATCCTTTCAAAATTACAATAAGATGAAAATTCGAAATTTTTCAATAAATGATCAAGACTTCAAACAATATAACAACAGATAAATTATTTTGAAGATGATGAGTGAATTTTGAATCAATAACTCTATTAATTCAAATATTGATGATTGCTATTGATAATTTATCAAATATAGAATATGATTAGTGGACAAAATGTATGAATACTGTTTCAAAAAATAGAATTTCTCAAGGAATACTGAGTATAGAATGTGGAATGAAGATATCAGTTGTTAAAGAAATGATATAAGATCTATGAAAATTGTTACAGTTGAGAAAAAAAATAATTCCTTGTTTGATTCAATTGGAATTAGAAAAACCAATCAGGAAAGCTAGCTAACCAACGATAGAAAGTGTTCATTGGAAATAAAAAGGCAAGTCATCGTCACTTTCAACAATCGGTTGAGGAAGAAAGGCGACCGCAACAGATGACCTGAAATCCAGTGAAATCCCTGCGGTGTGATTGGTCACTACATTTCAAGCGCGAAAAAGAATGCATTATTTGGTTTTTCTCATGTTCAGCTGTTGAACTTTCATGGGGAAATATTCTTGTGGCATTTACCCAATTGTGAAAATATTTTTCTGTCGAGAAACAAATACGTGATCATCTATATTCTATAAGGATAAGCAACATTTCCTTAATCGAGCTTTTTTCATAAGCAACATTTCTCTTATAAGCTCTGTTATTGTCATGTATTTTCTAGAATCATGTTGAAATCTTAGAATCTATCAATTTTACAAAATCATTAGTCGTTTAATTTCTACTACTTCTGTTCACAATGTATGTGACCTGCCTAGTCGACTTTCAGTTATTTTCGTTGAACAGCGTGGTTAGACATTTTTTTTTTTTTTTTTTTTTTTTTTTTTTTTTGTAGATTACGTCTTGGAGACTCCAGTTAAGGAGTATAAGACAAGTCAGATCAACAATATTATACACTAGATACCATAATTACTTCAATTAGTTGAGGTGAGGCTTAATTTTGATGTGAAAGGAACTCTTGTACACTATAAAAAGCTTTATCAACTAAATATTTCTTCAATTGATTTTTAAATATTTCTATATTTTCAAGACTCTTCAAAAACTGCGGTAGCTTGTTGTAGAATTTCCTACCAATATAACTAGGTTTTTGTTTGAATAGGCTACTATTGTGACTCACCAAGTGATAATCTCCTCGGCTTCTTGTATTATAATCATGTACATCAAGATTTTGGTTAATATCATTCGTTTTTACATATAAAGTAGCTTCATACACATATAAGCAGGGTACAGTTAGGAGACCAAGTCTCTTGAACAACGGCCTACATGAATCTAATCTATTTACTCTTTCTATACACCTAACCGCTTTCTTTTGGATCTTAAACACCCTATCAAGATTTTGTTTTGATGAATTACCCCATACTAAGATAGCATACCTAATATGTGACAGTAAGAGCCCATGGTAAGCTGTAAAAAGTAACTTTTTGTCATTCAATCTAGCGAGCTGTCGCAGGACAAATACCCCAGATGAAATTTTACTACATATTTTCTCAATGTATGGAGTCCAGGTCAATCGTCTATCCAACGTAACTCCTAGAAATGCAATTTTTTCTTCCTGGTCTAATTGATTATCGTTTACAAACACGTTTATAGCCCTATCTTCATTTAAATTATGTTTGTTTTTGAATTGAAGGTATTGGCATTTTTTACTATTTATAGTTAATTTCAACTGGTTTAAAAATTGGACAATGGACTGCACACCTATATGGGCACTTATTTCTAAATTATCTAGAATGGAATTGCTGAAAATGAGTGATGTATCATCAGCAAATAAGAGGGCTCTACCACTAATTAATTCTTTAGGTAAACGGTTGACATATAACAAAAAAAGCAATGGACCTAGTATTGACCCCTGAGGCACTCCAGCTTGCACCTCTAATTTGTTAGATTTATTCTTTACTATACTATTACCAACTACTGTAGTTAGTTCTACACATTGTTTTCTCCCAATAAGATATGATTCAAACCATTTCAGTTCAACCCCATTTACACCTACATTTTGCAGTATTTCCAATAAAGTTCTATGATTAACACAGTCAAATGCCTTTGACAGATCTAAGAAGATTGCAGTAGCTTTATCACCTGAATCTATTATATCTATTAGTTTTTCAACTAGAGAAACTATGGCTGTTTTTGTTGATCTCCCTTTCTGGAAGCCATGCTGTTCATCACAGATAAAGTTAGCTTCTTGAAGGTGCAGAAGTAACCTATTTAGAACTACTCTTTCAAAAATTTTACTTATTACATTTAAAATACTAATGGGCCTATAGTTTTCTACCTTTTCTCTATCGCCACTTTTGAAGATTGGCAAGATCTTCCCCTCTTTTAAATTATCTGGAAAAACACCTTGTTCTAATGAATGATTGATCAGATGAATCAAAGGGTCTAACAATTGATCTTTACATTCTTTCAGAATTTTACTGGATACCCCATCCATTCCTACAGTTTTTTTATTATTTAAACTATCAATGATATTTGACAACTCGTCTTGGCATACTGGGTGGAATTTTAATTCGTTCTGAATCCCCTCAGTATTCCTCATGTTTGCATCACTAATACCTGTATTAAGAGATTTTTGAAGATCCTTAGCAACCAGTTGATAATATCTGTTAAAGAAATTACAAATGTCTACACTATCATCAATATATTTTTTATTTTCGTTAATTATTCTGGGGACACTAGTATAAGCATCTACATGAGCTACTTGCCTATTTTTGTTTATTACATCCCACACTGCTGTGTTAAAGTACACACTATTATTCAAAATTTCAGCTGTTTTCTTACATTTCGCTCTTTTCACTTCTCTTGTATAATTTTTCTTTAGAGCTTTGTAATTATCTTCACTTAACATATTTCTAGATAGTTTGAATTCATCATATGCATCTTTAACCCTATTTCTTTCTGCAAGGATATCATCAGTTATCCACTCTTCAATCTTGTCTAATTTGTTCTTTACAGGGACTTTTTTAACTGGACAACTCATAGTAATATGAAACCTTAAAATATTAATGAAACTATCATATTTTTCATTTAAACTATTGCTATTGTAAACCCTACTCCAGTTTTCTTGTAGCAGATTCTGCTTCAAACAATCGATATTCCCCTGTTCACATTGTTGAATTTCTTTCATTACTCTACTCTTTTTAATTGATTTATGACCTTGCAACCCCACCTCTAAGATTTGATAGTCATGATCAGATAGTTCCGAGCCGCCTAATCTTGTTTTAGAGTAATCTATATTAGTAAGGATGTTATCAATTATTGTTTGTGATGTTCTTGTGACTCTGGTATATTCATGAACTTTTATTTCCAAGTTATTCATGCATATAATATCCTTTAAATCTTCTGTCATTTTATTCTGTGTTGCAAAGTCTGTATTGAAATCTCCCGCTACAATAACGTTTGTAAAACGAGTAGTAGTAATCTCTAAAAGCCTATTGAATAGTTCACAAAAATTGTTCCATTCCCCATTTGGTGACCTGTAAATACCTAACACCGCTACTTCGAAATTATTGTCGATTTTTACTCTCAAACCAGTAACTTCTAAATCCATTTCCACAGCAAATTTCTCTACATATTCTAAATTAAATGTTTGCATATTCTTAGCATTTTTAGTGAAGATAGCTACTCCCCCACTTCGATGAGATGTCCTGCAATACGACGTTTTCAATGAATAGTTTGGAATATTAAGTTGTGACAATTCATCTTCTTTTAAACCATGCTCTGTGAAAATAGCTATATCAGGAGCCTCTTCTTTAAAAAATACTTCGATTCTATCTATTTTGTTACGAATGTATTGAATATTCTGATGGAACGCAGTGAGTACCGGTACTTCCCTATCATCCCTTATTACTTTATCGTTGCTTTTGCATATTGAAGTAGATTTACTTAATCTCTTAGAATCTTGAGAGCCTATCAGATTGCTACAAGAGTTCCTTCCACTAATGCTATCCTGATTTTTTGATCGATTAACGTCTTTTAATACAATTGAAGATATGAATTTATCATCTGAAACTAGTTTCCCTTCCCGGTTTTGAGCCACTTTACTAAAAAAGGTTCGTTAGATGATTGTTTAGGAGAATTATTGACAGTAGATTGCAAACGACTTTCAATCAGCTCTGCCAGCCTATTACAAAATATTACTTTGCCAGATTGATTTAGATGTAGACCATGATTAGTGAAGTTTTGTTTTTTCAGCCTTTCATTTAGAAAACAAATCCCCAACTGCTTAGAATTTTTATTTTTTAGGCTGTTGATTGTATTATGAATTGATTTATTTGTTGACTTAATGGCTTCATTTAGCTCTGGCCTATCAAACCTATACGGAATTGTACTTATTATTACATTAGTTTTTTGGCTGAGTGGCACAATCTCTTTAATTTTTTCATTTATTTCAGGAAGATGTTTTAGATTAGGTTCATTTATATTGTTTGAGCCACCCAGTACTATTAGAAAATCGTTTTTTCCAAAATCTTTAGTTTGTTCCTGTGCTGACTCTACGATAGCGTTTATAGGGGCACTTGGTTTGAAAAAGCTCTGAACTTCATAATTATTTTTTAATCTTTTATTTAGTAGGTCACTACAGTCTCGTCCATGACTGGATGTCAAGAGCAGTACTCTACCTTTCCTATCGTTATTTGCCCTTACTTTAGTTTTGGTTGCTGTTTGCAAAACCTGACTATACGTTTTTGTTTGACCATTTCTATTTATTTTTTCCCCATTTGATTTAGGTTCTACTTTTTTTGTATTGATCAGAGGTTCAGATCTTACATTAGCCAAGTTTATTTTTGATTTTAATATTTCGATTTCCTCTGACATAGACCTACATTGACTCGTGAGATTTAGTATTTCAGTTTTATGGTCTTCCTGCTGCAATTTTACAATAACTTCCAGAGATTTTATGTGATCCACTAACCCTATTCGTTCTTCCTCAGAATTGTTTAGTGATGTTTCTAATTTTGTTTTCAATTTGGTGTGATCACTCAATAGTTTAGCAACCTTTTCTTCTACATCTACAGTAGCTTTAAGAGCTGTTGGAGATTTTTTCGTTAATAATTGCTGAGATCGCGTAGCTACTTGAGTTTTAGTTGAACAATTAGATTTAGATGCCTTGTTTGGACTCATTTTCCTAGCTAAAAATTGTTTTCAATTGATTTTAGTTAAATGTTTAATGAAATATTACTTAATTTATTACAATTGTCAACTTGAGACTATTTAATTACAAGAAAATTTATCAATATCGGTACACCTAACCTCGAAAATAGAATTTGACTTTTTATTTAAATACTTTAACTTATATTAGACAAGTTAATGATGTAGATTATTAAGATATTATAAATACTAATAATAATAAACAAAAATACTACTTATCCGTTCGAATTAAAATTCTATGCTTCAAAATTCGCAGAGCCTGTTCAGACAACGTATGCACAGTACCCTGCTACGGCTCGCGTATCACTTGAACAGTTGAACAGAGATATTGCAGTTCCACCCTCTGAAATTTATTACGCAGTTTGTCAAACTCAACAGACATATTCATGGGATGTTGAATGATGTTGAATCACTTGTTTGAGATTTATTAACTTAGAGTAAAGATACATCTTATTGCTTTCAATATCAATAAAAGTTTAGATGATTAATATGGTAGGATAGTACATTATATCAGAGCCAACCAGCCACTACTAAAAACTACAAATACATAAAAACATTGCATTTTCAGTTGTACAGAAAGTTCTCAGGCTTTTACTCTATAGCAGTTTCAGTAAATTTTTTTTCAAATGTCAAGAAAGCTTGAAAGTCAGTCTCAGTTTTGAGAAACACATCGATTATTAAAAATTTCGTCACGAAAGACAATCACAAAGTGAAAGAGTTACGGGAACATTAAACCGGACCAATTAAATCTTTATTGACTCATACCTATACTCAGTACATATTTGAAATTCGATTTAATAATATTTTTAATGGGTGTCGCAGATTGGATTTAACTTGTTCATTACGTAACCAATCAATTGTCTATTTCCTTGGAGAGAAAATTATAATTGGAGAAAGAAAATTGATTTCAATGTGGAAACTGATATCAATTGTTGCATTCTAATAGTATGATGTCGATTTAACATTTTTTATTGAAAATTGGATATCCGTAGCCTACAATGGTTGTTGTTGTTGTTGTTCAAGACAACGCTAATCTATCCTAATCTATAACAAGAGACTGTTGAGAAACCACTGATTGCTAGCATAACAATATTTGATAGATTGGTTTCTACCGCCTTGCAGTTGCTGATCTTTGTACAAATATCTCTAGAACAAATTTAATTGCAACATAGGGATTGAAAAAGTCTTGCCAATCCATGAACTCTACAGTATTTTGTTTTTTTTAAATGAATTGAAACTTCAACACAAGTCCAGTAATTGGTTTAGAACACTATGGTCTATAATAAAATGTAATCTTATCTGATCTCAATATTCAGATCAAAGAACATTTTAATTTCAGACGCTTTTAAATGCTGAAGAATTAAAATCTGTTTTAGATAATTGGAGTCTAAATAGAATATTCTTCTAAGCTGTTACATTTTTTGGAAATAGACTTCATTAAATATTTCATAGTCAACTCACAGGAACTGAAATATTTTTCTTAAGAAAAGATCAAGCTTCTAATAGCCTACTAATTTAAACTTATATTTTCAGTAATTTGCGAATACATTATTAAGCGAGAAAATTCTAATACATAAGTTCCTCAAAAGACACTAATCTGGAATTTCATGTTGAGAAATCATTCATATTTGGTAGTAAGTTTTGGTATTTGTACTTTAGTTTGAAATGGAATTGTTGGTAATATTATGAAAAAAAATATGTAATACAACTTGGACTACTCGTAAGTTATTACCCCACTGTATAGAATAAAATAAAAAAATGCTCCAATAAATCTTTATTTTTCAGTATAAATGGAACATAACGTAACACAAACATGTACAGCTTGATTTTATAATCGCCAGCCAGAAAATCCCATTGTATAACAATATTGGATATTGTAGTCGAATCGATTACGAAGAAGTTTTCAAGCACTTCTCATATTGTATTATCTCCAACAATGCAAGTGAACATTGTGCTGAATTTTATTGTGATGCATTATTACGTTCTCTCGAAATTGATATTTTATCTCCTCTCTATAATCTGTATAATTTGTATTTTAGTTTGAAGGGAGTTGATTGTTGGCAATAAATGTTATACAAATTAGACTAAGTTGTAATTCCACTGTATAGAATAGAATAGAAAAATGCTTTGAACAATCTCTTTTTTATAATCTCTATGTCTTCTCTATAAACTCCTAAAAATTTATTCAGATTCCCGAAAACGTTGATGCAGTCAATGGAATAGAATCGAACTAAGCCATATCTTTAGAATATTTCAGAGTATTCCAATAGTGGGGTGTTTCTGGGCGGGAAGACGGGTTGACGGGGTCAAGCGTTTAGTGCCGGTGATTTTATATGAGGAGTGATGCGCGGGAGCGGTGAGCGGGAGCCAAGGATGCGACGACGATCGGCTGTTGTTACATATTAAAATAACTCTAGGAAGCTTCACGCTGAATCTTGGCTACCGCGTGGGAAAAGCGGCTTCACTCCTACGTACAAAGACTAATCGTTTTAGTAGTTTTTACTTTTCTGATAGCCAAGATGAAAAAAGGCGATCGGAAACTGCTGGTGTTTCCTCCTACAACCACAACGAGCAATTTAGGCTCAAGGACGTACTAGCACATTTGTCTCATTGCAACCCTTTTCTCTCACAGAGTTCAAAAATTTCCCCTGAGAATATTGAAATAGTTTTTTATTAACGTTATATTGACAAATTATTCTGTTATTACCATAATCAAATAGTGATTTTATTATAAGTTTGATTATTTTTAAAATAGTAATTGAATATTATTATGTTCTCTCTAAAATGAATAAACTCTTATTCTTCACTCTATCCTCCTCTATATCCTTTCTAAACTGGATAAAATCGTAAAACTTTATTCAGGTTTACAGAAAACGTTGATGTTAGGTTAAAAAAAATATTTATGAATGAGACAACAATTTTTTCCTAAATATTACATTATTAAGTGGAATAGCATCTGAAAAATAAATGTAAGGATGATGCTTATGAGCATAGTAAAGTTGGAAAACTCAAACTCAAAAATTCTTTATTCCTCATTTCGTTTACAATAACAAAATAAATAATGATTTCTATCAGTTCAACATCAACTTAAAAAATATAAATTTATGTTATTTATTTTCAGATGAAACAGTTAATTACTTGACAGCTAGAATAAATTCATAAACAGTTCAATAGTAACTTAAATGTAGAGAAACCAAGTACACTATAATCTAATTCCAATTCATCACGAAGATCCAATTGAACTAGTAGAACCTGTGTATAGCGAAGACCAAATAGTTTTTAAATTTTCAATATTCAAGTACTCTTGGTTTTAAATATTCAAGTATAGTTATACAATATATGGGTGGAGTTTTGGATCACATTATAAGATGGAAAAGATTCCTCTGATATTAAAATAACAGAAATCATAATATACATCAGTTTATTGCAGATTAATGATAAATCTATATCAGTGATAAACTAAGCTCTAAAAGCTTCGCAACTGTTATAGATTTTACCAAGTAGAATTTTCTAATTATTTAGATTTCCAATAATTTATAATAGATCTATTCATCTATGATCATATTATCAATTATGATCAGATTGTTATGCATAATTTTCATTCAATTTTCTTTTAAAATTACTCGTGGCTCGATGATCTGCAAGCCCAAAGTTCATCAATATTTGAAACCTTGAATCATATCATAGGTAATATAATAATATATATATCATAGGTAATATCCATTGAGTATTTGAAAGATAACTCATGTTATAGACATCAACCGCTAGCCGAATCAGTGTCAGACTAATAAAATAAAAACAAAATCAGTTAATTGACACCAACTGCAGATACTTAACAAAGATATCGAGAGAAGATACTGTTCAGGAAAATCACTCCGAGAGAATTACTACAATTAATTGTGGTCCAACGTGGCCAAAAATGGGTCTCAAGTCATATTGAAACTGCTATCCGAAAATGGTTAGCAAAACATGATACAATAACAAACAACTATGGATTATTACAAATGACTTTAATTGTTACTGTAGAAAAAACTTCCTACTGATTGGAAAGATTCCAATCTTCCAAAATAGTACTTGATCACTAGCGTAATAGCTTGATCACTAAAGCTGTTAAATTTCTGCGATTAAAATAAACGATTATTTTTTCGTGGTTGAAAACATCTGGTTCAAATACTTAGGATGTAATGGAACTATCTAGTTCAAACCTTTTTTGGACGAAATTGAAATGATTCTTGAACGGGCAAATCTAAAATGTTTTGGAATACAAGAAATCCTCGTGTTCCCCATCACGGCAAATATCACTAAAGAGTAAAAATATGAAACAAAAATGTTCAGAAGAACTTTCAAAATAGGAACTAAAACTGAAGAGATGACTTTAGATGACTAAACAAATCCAAAAGCATTTCAGCCAATGAGGTTTAAAACTTTACAACAATTATTCAAGTAGTTTCGACAATTTTATCCTATTTATTGTGAGTAGCCTATCTGTTGATGGTTGAAGAGAATGCCCATCAGATCAACGTTCATGTTCCCACAGTAATCTGGTAAATTTCTATTCCAGTGTGATTACTCTCAATGTAAAGTTGAGTAACAAGTGAATACCAAGTTCTGAAATAAACAGACATTAATTTGAAAGATTGGATGAGTCATAGGACCCAGTAGTAATACCCAGAAATTAAATAATTATTGTGCTGAAAAAAAGTTATTCAGCGACACTTATTTGTAATGAAACTACCATTAGTTTTTTACACGAAGGCCCGTATTTATGAACGTTTCTTCAGTGCCTCTTGGCTCGAGGGCGCCTTGAAATGAATCTTATTCTAAATTCATTTCAAGATTTCCTTATTTCAAGAGACACAGAAGGAACTTGAAGTGAAGTGAGTATTGAAAAGTCTGAAGGGGATGAGCGAGCTTCCCAACTTGCACACAAGGTAGCAGAACTTACAGAGTTGACCTGAATGCGCAGTCTAGTGGCAGGAGGCGTAACCACGTACACGAAAACGGCACCAGATATACTGCCTGCTAAACACAGACTCCCTCCAACTGATCAATTTGTACATGATTCCAAACAGTAAATTCAATCACAATATTCGAATGAAATATTTATCATCAGGAAAGTATCACTGGAATAGAATACTGTATTGATAAAATTTTAATTGCTGATTGAAAAGGAATATTTGATATCAATAAAGGCGAATAGGAGTTTTCTAATAGTTTTCTTGTTAGCTTCTTTGAAATTTCTACTCTCTATCAATGCACCTCTCTCTTAATTGAAGTGTCACTCCAGCTCTTGCCATTTAAGAGATTTAAAAACAGAAGGGTTTAATTGAATTTAATTTCTGCCTCCATTTCAATTCTTGTTGAAGCGTTTCCAACTCTTGCCTGGAACGCCATTTCAGCAAGTGGGAAAAAATCGGTCAGATTTGTTGAAAAATCTTTTTAAATTGCTCAAATTTTAGCTTAATTATGTTCCTCACTACTATGTTTGCAAGTTAGTATGTTATTCCAAAAACATATTAACATTTTGTTCAATATAATAATATTAATATCAATAAACGCATTTTTGGCATTTTTGGTCACGGCCCCCCTTGCCTCTCCAAATTGTGCCTCTGCCTCTTGCGCTCAACTCTCCAAACAAGAAATAATAAAAAATCATTCTATTATGGAAGAAATAAAGAGAACCAGTTAAGAAAGAAAGAAACAGTTATCAGCAAATGTATTATTTAAGAGACAAATTATGGTATTAAAAATAATTCTATACGATGTAAAACAAAAGAAAATATAATTTATCAATTACTTAAAAGAGACAAATAATAAAATTTTAATAATAAGTTATTCGAATGTTAGATTAATGAAGAAAAAATTTACAGTAAATTATCAGAAAGTGGCCTTATGAAACGATCCCATAAGGAATCCATTGTATGAGAATATTGTATTGATAAAGCTTTTCCAAACGAAACAGAATCTTTATCTATATATGTAACACCATTATGTAAAAACATAATGTTATGGTCTGGAGAGACCCCTACAGTCAAAATCGGCTATGTTACTTTAGATACATAGATATTATTATGTAGTTTTTGTTTAAATGTCGATGTTTGAAGCCTATTTTGAATGTACTGGCTGTAAACAGAGGTAATGCTTGTGGAAAATACCAGAGGCCTACTATGCTTGTAAAGTATAGGCTCACAGATTACGCGGCTGTCAAGCCGGCCAAAGCGTGATGTATTGCAAACGGATAGTAGAAAGGAAATGAGGTGTGAGAAAGGACGAAGACGGTCCCACATTTATCACAATTATTGTGCGGCCTCACTCTTCCTTTCTTTCTCTTTCTTCGGCGCGGGACGACGCAAAGGAAAACAATAACCACGGAGATCGCGCTATAAAACGGACAAGAACAAAGACAAATCAAAAAGTGCCTCTGTTGCCTTCCGTTCTTCTTTCTTCTTCTTAACCGGATTGTTCCCAACCAGAGTCTACACACCATGTGACCGACCACCTAACCCTCAATCAAAGTCGAATTAGAATTTCATGACTCCTCTGAACCCTTCCTTTTCACCATCACTTATCGTGAGTTTGTTAGCATCATTGTTTCTATTGACTGCACTCAATACTAATATTCATAATGCTTGAAGGGTCATGACACGATAAGGGTGTAGTGTAGAGTGCCGTATTTTAAAAAGATTATGAAGGAACAACCTTCACTTGATTAAATCTATTCAGCGAGTAGTGTTCCGATCCCGGCGGTGGCATAATTTTTTGGCTAATTTTTTTTAAATCTTTAGGATTCGAGTACTCTTGATTTTTAAAAATATTTAAGTATGGGTTGAGTTCGGGATCGAATTATAAGGTGGAGACCAGATTGTTGTAAAATTTAAATATTAAAAATCATAATATACTTCAGTTTATTTCAGATTAATAATGGAACAACATCAGTAATCACGTTTTAAAAGTTTCACAACTGTAATCTATTTCAGCAAGTAGGAACTTACAATTAATTAGATTCCCAATAATTCATACTAGATATATACTCATCCCGGCGGTGGCATAATTTTGCGTCTAATGACATTCACGAAATTCTCGCAAAAACAATTTGTTTTGTGAGAATGAATCCTACAAGATCTGAAACCTATGCGTGAGTGATAAGTTGGATGAGATGATGAGTTAAACCTAAACTTTTAGGTGGGCTCCGAACCACCGTGAAGTGATTTCACAGCAGAGAACAGAGTCATTTTTTGACCCTTACAAAGTGGTCCCAGGACTTCTAAGCTTATACTGACTAAACAGATACCTGCTACGGCTGTTAGCTATCACTTCACATTTGCTAGAACATTATTACAATTCTCTTTATTTCTGTGGAAAAAGTATCAACAAGGTTCTTATAGATGCTTCATCTGTTTCTATAAAATTTGTGGGTTGGTTCATTAATGTTTTCTAGTAAGAAAACCATTGATAGATTACTCATTTATAACTGAATCTAATACTCGGACTGTTGCTAATATTCTTGGATCGGAGTCCAGTCTTCAATTAACTGGTAGAAATCCGAAGATAATCTCACGTTACTCCCCGAGTGAGGAGCATCGTAGAGAAGACAATGGCGTTTTTATAAAGAAACAGATAATACTCGTACAAGGGCAATTTTTGTTTGTAACATATAAAAAATGCTTGCTAATGAACTGTAGGTGGCGTTGAAAAAATTTTCTGGACCAATGAGCGGGCTGGGAACGGACGCAACAATGGCCAATGCGAGTCACTGGCTTCCGGCCAGGCTAAGGCAAGCCTGGACTGCCTGAGCTAAGCCTGGGACTCCCTTCCTCGCTAAATCATGGAGCACCGGACTAATCGGAGACTAGCGCGCTGGAATTCCTCTTGCACTGGCTGGTGTCTCTTCAATCATTGCTGGACATTTAATTCACTTTCCCAAAATGCTTACTTACAAACAGATTTGTTTATATCGTGTTTTTTCCATATAATATTTATAAAATGTCTTATTGTGGCTTGAGGTGAATTATATTATATTATTGTGGCTTGAGGTGAATTAAGTTTTGTTCATATCGGATACAAAAAAGGCTACATCAATAATTGTGCTGCTTTCCAAACGTCTCTGTCGAGTGTTGGTTCAAACGCAGGAAGTAGCTTAGAGGTGTGCTGGATAATATACACTCTCACCTGAGCAGCCAGGCCCTGTGTGTGTGTGTGTGTGTGTGTGAGAGAGAGAGAGAGAGAGAGAGAGAGAGAGAAAGAGAGTTAAGCATAGAGTTTCACAATTTGTCTCGATGGGTTTGGTAGAGATACAACTCTCTTGGCTCAGTGAGGAAATAATAGCAACCTACCTCACTCGTTGTTTGCGTGGTACACTCTTAGGACCAAAACATAATGTTGGCTATGGTTCTTTATATACATACATATTTATCTATACAAAATGTGCATCTAGAAAGATTAGATAAAACCAAGGTAGTTACTACAAAGTTCTTTCCAGACCACTTTGAATGAAACCACATGAATTGAAACATGAGATGAGACTACGGGAAGAAACTACCGAAACTTTATAAGATGAAGCTATCGAAACTATATAAGGTGAAATTTATACTTTTAAAGTTATACTCATATAACGTTCTGTTGCTATGAAGTATTGATAACAGAATTTTATAGGAAAAATAGATAAATTTGTAGTACAAAGATCTTATGTTTTTTGGAATGGAATAACTTCGATAAATTTGTCCTTCTTGTAGTTTTATTTTTCAGTTCAAATTCCTAGCATTTCTGGTAGTGACTGAACCTTGAATGCGAATGAAAGTTTGTTGCGTTAGTGTGAACATTAATGGAAACAGACTTTTCCCAGTGCACAGAATCACGACGTAATCAAACGAGCGTTAGCATGACAACCAACATTTCGGTGCACCCTTTATCAACCTGGTGCGATTTCCTTCACTGATTGCCGTTTAATACGTTGGGCACTTTCAATATTAACAATTTACATTGTGTTTGCCAGCTGACTACAACTGTGGGGCTAGTCTTTTCTTATACGCATTAGAGCCGTGAGACATTTCTAGACTTTCAACTATTTTCTAATACTGTACTCACTCTGACAAAAATGTGAAAAGTATTTGGCAGCAATAACTTTTCTTACACAAATCTATTGTGAGATCTGTCTAAACATTCTTCTTTTAAATTTGATTTTAATCAATAATAATGGCTAGTTCCTCCTCCTCCAGCTTTAGTTTTCTAATTAAGAATTCAGTTTTTCTTAAGTTGAACCTACTCATATAGTGGAGAGCTTATACTATTTTTTTGTTTTTGCTTGATGCCCTGATTATCGGTTCGTCCAGATATGCATGAAATTTTTCTTAATCATTTTTTCATTCGAGCTACTGCTTCTATTTCTCAAAATTTTTTCTTGTCAAGACTGGGAAACGTTCAAGGGGTATTGAGTACTCAGTAGGATGTGATAAATATGTAATTCAATGATAAAATATTTATTGGGTGTAATATATGGTGTAGGAGATGCAAAAGCATCGAACAATTAACCCGTTAACAATTAAAAATGGCACAAGGAACAAGAAGCATGCATCTTTGAGTCGTTTCGAGCGTAGACTAGCTTGATCGAATTCAGTAACAGATGATAGTATGGGAGGGAAATGAAAAGGAACGACAGGTTGGATGAGAGAAACAGAAATGGAATGGGAACGTAGTTAAACTGAGCAGTGGCAAATTCAAAACTATCTTAGTAGATTTACAATATAACAGATGGAATAATCGGAATTTATTAATTTTATGACAAATGGAAATGTTAGTTGGATAATTTATTTGATCAATTTAATAATCAATAGCTCAATTAATTTTATTAATTGTATGATAGTTGGAAGTATAGCTGGATAGATGATAGTTGGAAGTGATACCTCCTGACTACTAAAACTACTACTACTACTACTACTACTACTACTACTACTACTACTACTGCTACTACTTATTGGTATAAGCCAGCTTTTTTTCTTGAGAATGGAGAACAGGTGATCAGAATAGATCAGCGTTTAATATGCAATTTATATAATAACAGGAACCTTTTTATTTTTTAAGAAATTTATCTATTCGAAAGTCACTCAACTACCAAATCTTCAAACTTCAAACTTCCTGGAAAATCATTTTCTGCTTGTCATAGGACAGCAAGCAATCAAAGAAAAAACAAGCGTTCAGTTTATAAAATAATTCCAATTTTTTTGTGAGAAATCAATGCAGTTGATTTGTCAAAGGATATCAAGCAATCAAAGAAGCTGCAGCAAAAGCGTGCAATTACGAATAATACAATTCATTGAAATAAATCCAAATATTTTGTGAGAAATAAATGTAGTTGAGAGTTAGACTCATAACTTCTGACTATTAAACGTCCAACTTTCTGAAAAGTAGCATTCTTCTCATCAAAGAATAGCAAAGAGAAGCTACAGCCCTAGCGCACGAAGCCTACTAACACTGGTGAAAATTTAGAAAATAGTTTTCTCAGAACTATAATAACTCTATTCTATTCTGGATGCAAATTACATTAGATATATCATTAGAAATTTGAATGCTTTCATCAAATTTAGTATTTGTGAACAACCGTAGTGCGGTAGGTATAAACGGCCCGCCCTGGAGTCGACGAGTTTGATTGATATGGAGATAAAGGTTTGATAACAGATGGAAGGCACGGGCAAACTGTGCGTGTTTGCCTGTGTGTGTGTTTGTTCACTCCTCACAACCACAAATTAGTCGTTGATGACCAGGTAACGTGCTCATTCACAATGCAAACCTCCCATTTTGGCTAGTCTATTCGAATTCATTTCGAATTCACGAAATCACTGATCAGTTTCCGTGTTTCTTATCCTTCATAAGCATGGGTTCATTTTTATCTCGTATCTCCATTCGTGAGCTATCTCTCACGTTCTCTTGCTTCATCATCAGTAGTTCTCTCCCTCTCTCATTTTTCTCTCTCTTCTCTCTCTCTCTCTCACTCTCTCTTTGTTTTTCTCTTTCTCTCTATTTCTCTTCTTTCTACTCCCTTCCTCCCTTCCTCCACCAAACGATCTTGCAATCTTCCCTCTTTCCCAGATCTCCCTCTTCATCCCTCTTCATAAATAGTATTTGTTACAAAACGGAGTTAAATAATAAAAACGGAGAATTCGATGTTTGTCATAGGAGATGGAACAAAGATTGTACATGCTATGACGATGACGTGATCTGTGGCCTTCTGAGAGTTGAAAGCTAGGTATTTTTAATATTATAGACCAGCTGGCCCAACGCGCGTTGCTGCATTCTCATAAAAATTCTCCTTGATTTTATTATTCGCCACCTCCCGCTGAGGTTACATTTAAAATTAGGAAAGAAGTTAGTCCCAGGGCTCTTCCAGCTGATCATAGAGGCTTCGTTGTTTTCTTAATCACCACCTCTGAATGAAGAAACATTTCAAATTTAAACCTCCTATGACTATAAGGGTAGAAGCTAGGTTTTTTATTTTATTATTCGCCACCTCCCGCTGAGGCTGCATTTCAAATTTCTAGCTGCATTGGTTAACAGATGTCATCAAACTGGCATAATTACATTTCATCATACCCAGTCGTATGTTTCCTACATATTGCAAGGCTCCAACTGCACGGTAGCCTACATGCAAAGTGCAAAGTCTTTTGCTGTTCAAAGACAGCGTAAATAACGCCACTAAGGGGCCTGCCATATGATTAAAAACTGTTGACTTATATCAGCTGTTCCTTTAAGCTGTTTGGCTGGCAAGTTCAGTAGGTTAGGTCTATAAAATTGTTTAATTAATAATAATTATTAGCTCCCCCATTGAAATTTATGGTCAGAAACCATCCCCAATATTCACACAACATATTCCCAAAGTTTCATGCCGATCTGTCAAGTAGTTTTGGAGTCTATAGGGAACACACATACATACATACATACATACATACAGACAGACATTCATTTTTATATATAGAGAAGATTGTAAGAATGATGAATTTCAAACTAAATTTTCCTTGTAAGCCCCCTCTTTCTCCTCTCTCTATAGTATGACACTTCAACACATGCTATAAATCTAGCATATTTTCAGGATAATACTTTATTTTGATCAACGTTTTATTTGTTATAGTCTTAACTGTTGTTCCTTGCTGACAAATAAGGTTTTTATCATTATCATTTATTTATTCATTAATAAATGGATAATAACTGTAATTAATTAGTTTCAGTAGAGTTCAATCAGTATTTTAAAATCGAAATTAGTGTACACTAATTAACTTTCTTTGTAGTGGCGAAGGTGATATTGCGGAAGATAACCATAATGAATAATAAGACTTGAAGTTGTCACAACCAAATTTATTGAAAACCGTGAGAAATTTGTTTCGGTTGCTACTCCATTATCAATCTCAATCAAAATAAAACTAAAGTGTAGAGTAGGATAATAAACTTACCAAACACCGATTGATAATAGCCAATATTATCATTCCGTGTTCATTATACATTGAGCTACTCTGTACTTTAGTTTTAGTTTGAGACTGATAATGGTAATGGGCTGAGAATTGTAATGGTTAAAACGGAAACTAGTATCGCACTGTTTTCAACTAATTTGGTTGTGACAACTTCTAGTCTCATTATTCATTAATAATTTATACAAATTCTATTACAACCACTATTTTTAATGGTTTCCTATAGATTTTTAGTGTTTGTGACGACATCTGTGTTATTCATTATGAATATATACCACAATATCACCATCACCAATACTAAGAAGTAGGGGTGAACACCATCTGATGCTTCAATTCAAAACAGCTTCAACTCACTACTCAACTGCTCAACTGGAGATGATGATGCTATCAGCATTGAAAATTAAGTATTGTGTTAATTCAAATTGAGTTAAATTATAATTTTTCACTACAAATTCTTGCATTTATGATGGACGTACATTGGCATCGGGTAAATTCGGCTAAGTTCGGCTGTGTTCGGTTTGAGACAGCAACCGGCGACCGGCGGCCGGACTGAATTCGTAACGCGGACCGCATTCGTCATGCCCCACATTCAGGCGGGGAAGTCACATGATCTGTGGCGAAACAATTTCAACAACGGCGGACACACACAGCACACTGCACAGAGCACAGAGCACAGAGCAGAGCTTTTCAATTGAGCCGAGTACAAAAACGTCTCTGCCTGGAAAACTCCACCGCTTCGCCCGACTCTTCCTTGGCTTGGATGCTACTTCACGTATAATATCTAATATACAATAATAATTCGTATTGGAGCATATTCCAATATATCTAATATAACTATCTAAATAAATATAGATATCTAATATCTATCTATAATATAACGTATAATATCTAATATACAATAATAATTCATATTGGAGCACATTCCAATCTAAACTCTTCACTCTTAATTTGAGAAAGTATGTGTGGAAATAATGAAGATGAGAATTAAGTTGTGACGGATGTAAAGATGAAACGATAACGCATGAGATGAAGATGAATAATTATTTCATTGCAAATGAATGGGAAGCAGATTTCCACTTCATACAAATAGTCCCCTGAATTATTTTTTCCAAATTGAATTTTTTATTTTTAAATTGATACTTGACTTAGGTGTTGTTGTATGATCTACCATATTACCAATCATGATTCCGAATAGTTGTTATACAGAATATACAGAAGTTAAAGTCACAAAGCCATAGCATAATACAATAAACAACACCCAAATAGTTGTTATAGCAGATAATGTTACAAAGCCGTATACACTAAACAACACTTGTTTCGTTAATTTTTAAACTGATGATAGCCACTGGCTGAGCTTGATTACAGCGTAATGAACTAAATAGATAATATGAATCTGGAGAAAAAACATTTCTTGTCAGCTGCATTAAAATGAGAAGGAATTCTGAATCAAACATTTAAGGTGAGGAAAAAACTATTTTCACAATTTAAATGACTTGAAGAAGACGAAAATTATGTACGGGTAAATAAGGTGAAACAAAGGTTTTATCACCTTTAAAATCTCTAAAACTATAGTGCAAGAATGATTTTCATCGAATCGTTTGATTTCTTTGAGTTTTAATTCTTGGAAATACTCAAAGTGCCTTTCAAGATATAATGGCCATTCTACTGCTTGAAATGTAATGCTATAGGCCTAAATAATTATTATGTAACAAGAATACTGCGATACAATAGTCTACAATAGTATTGGGAATCATCAAGAGCTTTATATCTACCATAATTGTATTTGAACTCACTATGTGAAGAAGCAAGAATGTATTTGTCCTCTGAGTTTACAGCTAGTGTTGTTGACATACCTGTAAATAGAGAATAAAAGTGGATTAGAATAGATATGGTGTTATTTTCATAATTATTACGATTAATAAATAAATAAAATCTTTATTGCAGTAACTCCCGATTTGATCGGGAGCATTATAAAATTCTATACTTAATTAGTTCAAGGTAGCCTTAACTAGATAAGGATATCTTATCAGATAAAAGAGTATACACTTGTAGAAGTTAGGCAAAAATTAGAATTTTACGAATGAAAAGGGGAAAAAGACGAAATGAGTACACAAGAAAAGCAGACTTGAAAATCTTTCCCGAGCGGAAAATACTCTTAGTTTTTCCTCACTATTCCTTTCACTTATCTCCTTTTTTACACTGTTCACTCCTTCCATTTTGTGATCACTTTCCTCACCTCGAGCAGCTATCAATCACTGCACTCATTTTGTGCTCTCCTTCTTCCTTTTTCTAAGTTTTTCTGACGGTCTTCCTTTACTCCACTGCTCTTTCTCTCCAACTGAATCTCTCTCACACATCTTCTCCTCTTAGTTTCTCTATCACACTCAATTCCTCACGTAATTCCTCTTTCAGTTCAAATTACCTCTGTTTCGTGTCCTGTTCATCTTCTGCCTGCATGTTCCCTTGAAGAATGTGAATGGACTCCAGGATACAAGGGAAGAGGAGAAGGTGATGGTAGAGAAGGGAGGGGGGAATGAATGAATGAACATCATCACTTGGGAACAAGAGTCATGCGTGGCTAATGCCGGCTGCCTCCTCTCAGTCCCATTCAACCACAAAACTTCACAAAACATCACATCAACGTGTACAACGTAACAGCTACAGTAGCAGCATACACACTTATGCACGCCTATTTTTGAGCGCAAAAGAAGTCAAATTCTTCAACATCACTCGCATCTAATCGTAGTTCATTATAGATGCTATAGCAAACGTATCGCTTCAATTTAAGAGCGATTGGTAGATCACTGAAAAAATACAATTTAAAGTAAGTATTTACTTGTATAGTTATGAATCAAACCACTAATAATGTGAAACAATTTTCATGAAGAGATCCTACTCAAAATTTTAGTTAAGAGCAGCTCGACAGCTCCCCCAGAAAAGGGGGTCGACGCCAAGCGAAGTATATACGGCTGCGGAGCTGCATAGAATTATCGAACTTTTATCAAACAACAGTAGTTAATACATCGCTATATTATCCCTGATTATTTAGTCAGTCACAACTGCTCAAAACTGCTCTTGGAAGGGTGACCATGGTTCAATGACCTGATGTTATAAGCTTTATTGTCAATTACCCGTTGTCTAAAATAGTAGGGCCGTCATGTTCCCCATCTGGAAGTAAGGGTTTCCCCGCCATTGGAAGTCATTCGATTATTATTATTATTATTATTATTGAGGAATTTAACTTCGATTTTGAAACTCCATATTGTGTCACACTACGAATAGTCATCTCGATAAATAGAAGTGTCTGGTGTCGAGTTATTTATAAGGATTATTATTTTGTTGAAGGAGAATGTTTTTCGATGAAGGGTGAACTAATAGATAAATTTCTTTATCCAAATCTTTCCAATCCAGCTAAGTATCATTGAAATCACAAATCGTATTGTTATATTCAATTTAACCGGTCTCAATTATTATAATTATTCAATACAATTTACATCCGATTGTCCAGTTTTGTTAAACTATAGTATTGTTAACTAAGTATTATTATACTTAGTTATATATCTTATACTTAGTGTTTCATCGACCACATTTTCCGTCTTAATCTTGATTTTATTAATAATGTTATCGTTCAACATTCTGGCTGTACAGTATGAATGTGGTCAAGAGTTTAGAATACCTCTAAAGTTTCAGTCAATGTTCATATTTTCGTCAGAAATTCTTGTTCTGTATGATGAAAAGCATTCAATATCGCATTGCCAAATGAATTTCAATTCAACTTTTTAGGGGAAGCTATATTTTGTTATATCATTCCATACTGCAATGTACATTTCATTTGATATTCTGTCATGATAGTCTCTTATAAAAAAGTAAAGTGCATTTCATGAAGAAGGTAAAGTAATCTTGCTCAAGAATAATCCATATCCAAGAGTTATCTATTCATCTATTGGTTAGATGAATAAAAACACGGTTTTATTTAATAAAGTTTATAGACCAAAGTAAAAGTATGTGCGACATCTTCTTGGCTTATTTATATTTATTTGGTTGCAAACGCTCTTATTTTTTTCAGTAAAAGGACAGAGTAAAGGTCTGATGTCCTTCTTGAATGGAGAGGGAGAGCATACATTTCAAATAGGCAGGCTACGAAGCAATAGTTTGAGCAAGAGAGAGAGAGAGATAGAGAGAGAGAGAGAGAGAGAGAGAGAGAGAGTGAGTGAGAGAGAGTGAGAGAGAGTGAGAGAGAGAGAGCGAGGGGGGGAGGGAGTGAGTGAGCGTGTAATATTGAGAAAGGAAGCTCTCATTCTGATCAAGTGCTACTAGTGGGACCACCTCAGATCAGCTGTAAAACATGTTGTAGCAGGTTCAAATAGTGATGGATCAACTTGCATTCGTTGTTGGTCGCTGCATTCTGCATTGCTCCATTCTCCATTGCATCGATCTATTTAAAGGTTGCCATTAGGAATGTTCACTGTTTCCTGTTCGGAATTCCAAACACATCCAACATCCAAGACCGCTCTTGAATACGAATTAGCTTGTTGCACGCTGCAGTCTGAAATTCGTACACCTCCATTCACTAATAAAT
Source organism: Conomelus anceps (assembly GCA_948455865.1). NCBI lineage: Eukaryota > Metazoa > Arthropoda > Insecta > Hemiptera > Delphacidae > Conomelus > Conomelus anceps. The sequence goes on from OX418216.1 coordinate 29,034,672, forward strand.
TGTGTCATAAATTCTAGCCTAACATGAACTTGAATTGCTATTCTTCCCAAGGAAGAGTGATTGAGGACTTGTTCGATATTAGCCTAATTTATCTTCATGGTCTATTAGAATGATTCTATTCAGTTACTAAGACACTAATATCTGTAAGAATATATAATAATTTCTTCTTCTGCTCAACCAATTAAATTGAAGAAAGTCAACTAATCTATTTTGAGGATAATAATAAGTATGAAATCTCATAACTGTAAACCAATCTACTCATGGTTGGTCTGGGTCAGTAAACTTGGCCAGCTAACCATAGTCAGTTTATACCATCACTTTTTTTTAAGTTATCGTCAATCAATCATTTATTTATATCATGAGTTTATTATAATTGCATCCTGATTGCTTGCGTTACTACTTATGAACTCGTTGGACTGAGTCAATCATTTTCCTCTCTCTATGGCGTATTTCCTTCCACTAACTTACAGGCTCATCACGCACATAGGCTACCAACAGTGGCATTCATTTACAATAATAAAAGAAATTTGATAAATTATAGATACGCAGAGTAGAGAAGTCGAACGGTGCAATATAAAAAAAATTTCAAAACTCAAAATACGAACAGAGCTTGGAATTTTTCAATTCCATTTTACGAACTACACAGTGGGCCTAGAGAAGTGGAAATAATAAATATTGATACGTGAAAAACTTAATTGAACGTCTTCTTACTTCCTGTAATAACTATACTAAAACTAGAGCTTTATCCACTTGAGTTACTTCTTTTATTATGTACTTATCTGTATTATCTTACTGAATCTTCTTTACAGGTTTTAGCTGTTGTACTATCCGTTTGGAGATCCTTTCAATTCCTTCTTAATATTAAATCCAGATTATGAAAGATTCAAGTTCGAGGAATTATAAGTTCCCAGCAGACTTCTACTTCTATAATTCTACAAACCATTTTTTTAATACAGATAGCCCTTTTGAGCACACCACAATATTATCATCCTTCCTCTAGCAAATTTGAAACAAGTATATGTGTGTGTGCGCGCTCGTTACGTTGGAGAAAGAGTGAATGAATATCTAATGAGAACAAGACAGTAGTCTGCGGTCAGAGATCTATATTTTTCGTAAGCAGTTTGTTGACCAACACAGCGCTTCTAACCAATTTTTTCTCCTTCTGATTTCCTCCCTTTTTATCCCAGTGCACGTGAAGTAGCTTCTGAACATTACGATCGTACTGCGGTTTCCGGTCAATACCTTGAGACAGAAAGAAGCCGGGAGCAAGAGAAAGGTAGACATGGTAGTGTAAGTTATAGATACAGATGTATTGAGAGGAAAGAGAGAACTGAGAAGAAAGAGAAGAGAGAATAGAGAAGAGAGAAGAGAGGAGAGAGGAGAGAGAGACGGATCAAGAGTGAAAAAGAGAGACAGAGATAAGAGAAAAGTATAGGGGGAAAACTTCAGAGAAGTAACAATTTTGTGAGTAGAGTAGGAAGGGAAATTGGATTCAGAGTGGGACCTTCAAAACCCCTTCATTCAAACTTAGTATCTTAATTTATTCCAACAGAACAACGTTTCAAGCTCAGTAATAAATTATGAATGAATGCCGTATACAATTCAAGGTTTCAAGAAGTAGTACTACTAGTAGTAGTAGTAGTAGTAGTAGTAGTAGTAGTGGTAAAAAATCTTTATTAAATTAAATAAATAACTTAATAGTAAATTTCACATTGCAATGACATAATGCCTTCTGCCTAATGCCCTCTTGGTTATATACCAAAATATAATTTAAAAAATTCTGATTAATTCCACAAAAAATTGACATAATGATTCAATTTTTACAAATATCACTTCACTTTTTGACAATTTCCCAATTTCTCTCTCAGCATGGACGTTTGCTCCCATTAGGGACACACAAGTTGCTCACAAATTATCTCATACGGATAGGTTACTTACACACAAATTTCATCGAAATCATATCCCACAATCTCGAGCCAATCATATTCATATTGAAGCATCATTGAAATATGACTTATAAATTTGAAAAAGTACACTATCAAACTAGATAAATCTAAATAACTTATTATTATTATTATTCGGCAATTAGTTGAATTTATTATTGGTGTATCTAACTATGTAGGATCCATATTTCCTAGATGGTGTAAATTAATCCTAATACTTATTTCATGCCTATCAGTCTTCAAACTAGATTAGTGAAATATTGCACATCGAAATAAGAATATACTATCATACTGAAAAAAATCGAATTATAAATTCACACATTATATAATTATCATTCGAAAAGGGAATATCTAACTTTCCGGTAACTAACCGAATTTATTATTGGTGTATCTAATCATGTGGAATCTATATTCCCGAAATAGAGTGAATAAATTGTTATTGATATTTCATAATTAAGATTGGCAATAATCATGATAGCCATTGAACGCATTGGAATCATTGAATACAATGTTTCAAGTAAAAGGACTAGCACGCTATTGAATTAAAAAAGATGAATGAACGGCTGTTACAAGCGTGGAAAGACCTTAGAGGCTGGAAAATAATGAACAAATAATGTCGTCTGGCCTTCAGGACAGAATGAATGAGCGTACACAGTTTTTGTATGGCCCATTGTATCATTGTATCATGCTGCACATGCAGTACTCTTGTCCAGGCTTACTCTACTCTACTCTCCTTACAAGAATGTTGCATTCTTGACAACGCTATACTTCAAAAGCACCAGGCCACCTCATTTTCAATCTGTTGGCTAACCTAATGTAATGTAATGACCAAACGTCCTAAAAAATGTTTTGTCGTCCCTTTCATTATCTAAGGATTAAGGCAAGAAAACGGAGCGGCGCTTTAGAAGGCACTGGTCTCACAATTCTGTTCATTTCGATCATAAATAAAACTTGTTGATCATACAAGGAACAAAATATTTCGAATATTTGTTGGAATCAGCTGTTATTCAGGAAGAAGGCATTGACTTACCAATAAAGGTTGTATCTTGAACTTAGGGTAGTTTATTTTGCAATACATTATATTCTGCGTTGTTATAAATGCATCACTTAAGGTGAGAGATGTTGCCTGTTTCCTGTTACATATTGGAAACATAAATGAAGGGATGATGTGTTAAAATGATTCTACAAAATCTTTAAAAGTTCCTATAATTTGTTTGATCAACTTTAAAATGGGGTTTGGAATGGGTTTTTGAATGACTTTGGGAGCGGGAATATTGGAATGGTTGGGAAGTATATGAATTAAACTAGAGTGGCCAAATAAGACTAATAAGAGGATCATTGAGACAAGGATGATACAAACAGAATAAAAATAAACGATTTTTATGAAATGACTGTATTTTTCTCGTTACCGAATGCTGTCAATGTTCGCTAGAGATTGTTGGATCAGAAGAAGTGTGGTATGGGAATACTACAACCAGAGGGGTATACAAGAGAGGGGCCAAGGAGGCCATCCCTTCCTCTTGAATAAAGGTAAATTTTGTTAAACAAAACTCAACACACACACATTTTCGTGTTGTCTAATATTTAATTTGCCTGATTTGCTTGAGCCCTTTAAAATGATAATATCACAATTAACTAGTCATCTAATCTTTGAATTTGTCAAATTATCTACTGAACTGTACTATATCAAGGAGTGCCCAACTTGTTATTGTTGGTGTTGACCCCCTCCAAAAACGCAATTTATATTAGCAACTGACAAACGGATACCAGTACAGATAATCCCGGGAAAATGTTCTCTTTTCATCGACTTTAACCACTGCAAAATTATATTTTCTCATTGACTTCAACCGCTACATACTTTCGATGTATTAACTGAAATTCTACCCCTATTGAGGGTATTCAACTTTACTCATGGGAGACAATGTTCGAAATTCTCGAGCTGAGCAGAAACGTTATAAAAACCAAGGTGGATTTAATAACAATAAAACCTAAGCACATTATGATGTGCGTAGCCTTTCGGACAGCAGCTAAAAGAAGCGCAGAAAAGAAGCAAAGCTTCTTTCGTCGCATAGCATGGGAACACATTATGCTAATAGAGGAAGAACCATCCATGCTAGTACTATAGTACGAATGAGTGATGCACGTGTGGACTGACGTAATAGTGAGGGAACTGTGTCCACGTAAAATCTGACCTTACCGGCAGCAACAGACCCCCACAACTCAACAAGACAAAGGCTTATCCTTAGTATGTGAGAAGGACCTTGCCCCATTCTGCGTGTGAAAACTGGCTTATTGTTTGTCTCACTATCTAGGTTCTTTAATCTACAGCCCCATCATTCCATCTCTCTTTATTTCTCCATTTTCTTCAATCTTTTTAAAGCTCGGTCAATGTAATCATGTTTATAGACCATCTTGAGAATGTTCCTCTGTTTGTTTGTGAAGAAGACTTGAAGCTAATTATTCATGTCTCATTTTATTTTTTATTCCTTCATTGGGCTAAGATTTTAATAAGATTGACTCCGAATAACTCGAAGGATACAATGAAGATCGAGTACACTCAATATCAATATCGATTTCAATATTAATATCAGCAGTGAGAACCCAATATGGAATCAATTCATAATATTTTGATAACTTATTTAGAGCAAACTTTGAGTAGCTTCAACTATATAGCTATTTTGAGTAGGTTTTTTCAGTTAATATTTTGAGTTTGTATGTAGACATAGGCCTAACAGCTTTCTCCGGAGAGGTTTGATGTTTGGCTGTCTCCAAGTTACTGATTTTTTATTTCTTCACTTTTAATTAAACTATGATTTTGAATTGTCTTTTTATATTTTTCATCCTATTTTCTCCATCTGATGCAGCTCCTTATATTATCTTCCTCTAACCTTTCCCTATCTCCCTTTTTTCATATGTCACCTGTGTCACTGTTCTTCTAGCTTTATTCTGCTGATAATCAAACTGCTACTGATAATGTGGAAAACTACAAGGAAAAAACAATGGATGATTCGCTGAAAACAACCTCTGATTTTTTAAATACATTAATTCGATCACAGCCAGATCTCGCTTTTTCATCAATTTTTTCTGAACTATACCCATTTTTAGAATTCCATCCTTTATTCACCAGATGATGCACTTCAAGGTAAAAATTAAAAAACAGCTATTTATATATTTCGTGCAAACCACAGTATGCAGTACATAGTCTTACGGCAATGGCACGGCTCATATAGGAATATGAGCGCGCTGTTGTCATTATTTCGTTTACATTCATTTTGTCACACAAATGCGATTCTTTGAAAACGTTACCGATTAGGCCTGCTCAGCCACTGTACAGCTTGGCATCACTGTAAGCGTAATACTGCAATCTGAACTTTAAGTTGTTTTGAGCTTTGGTTTGCTAAAGCCTGCACAAACTTTTATAGCGACTATGATAAACCTGACTATTTAGAACTCCCGATTGAACTATGATTTCAAGCCAGGTCCGACTCCGAGTCAGCCAAAACCCAGTTTGAGAAAGTGGAAGCTAAAATTAAAGTTGAATTCAAGTTTAAATTTTAATGGTAAACTCAACGACTTTCAATCAAATTTAATTAAAAATAAATAATATTTTTACTCAAGTAGACCAGACGTTTTCGAATCGTACGATCAAGGACGATAATTTATCATCAAAACTAACAACGCAGATCGTTATGGAACAAGACATTTAAAAAATTAAGTTAATGAGATCTAAATCGATCACATTTTGTCACTTACATGCTGTAATACTGCAATCGTAATAATGCAATCTAAGCTTTACGCTGCTTTAGGCTTGTACTGCTAAGGTTTTCTTTGAGATTTGGCTTTCAGCTGTAGGTTTGCTAAGACTTTTTTACAGCTACTGTGATGTACCTGAATATCTAGAACACCTAGAAAACCTATGGGAACACCTGATTGTACTATAATTTTGAGCCAGGTCCGACTTCAAGTCAACCGAAGCCAAGTTTGAGTCAGTGGAAGCTAAATGGGACGACCTTGAGAACGTCGGTAGGCTTGGGCAAGAGTGGCTGAGAGATTCCCATGCATGCACATTGTCCATTGAAGCAGTGCGTCTTCCCACCCCACCCGACTGGTATGCGTTCCCACCATTAGGCAGCCACTCATTTTAATTACACCTCTCTTAGCAGTGTTTGCTGATAAAAACCGTGTCTTATAAGTCTCCGTCTTATAAGTCTCCTACAGTAAAATTATACCAGAGACATTTTGTAATTATTATTTTACTCGCGAACAAAGAGTTTGAAGGGACAAGGTGAATTTCGATTTCATTGCCGTTGAATTACGCAGTAGGTTGTGCTAGCTAATCTGTGGGTTGATAATGGGAAGATTATTCCCGAAAAAGGGAGTATTGTTACAATTTCTTTATTTTTGTGACACGAGGAAAATCGAATTGTTGACGTTGGCTTTTATACTGCCAATGGATTTCAAAGAATACTTGTAGAGAGTACCTACGATGAGTTGGGCCTATTAAACAAAAGAAAACTAAAATATTGAAGCAAAAGCAGGCAAGTACATAGACATCAGCAATAATTTTAATAGGTCGTGTCTTGTACGCAATTATCCTGGTTATCTGATACCTCCAATAAATTTTTGTTATCTTAGGTGAGCTTTATATTATTGATAGAAAGCAGTGACTTAGTCGACGATCATGCTCTCTTCTTGAAGTACTTTCTACAATTATTCTTTTAAATCCATCGGCAGGATAAAAAGGCAACATGAATAGTAGTAGCCTCTCAATGAAAAGTAGTACCAACGAAAAGGATATCAATATCAAAGAATTGAATAGTCTCTAGTAGTATACTTGTTGAGTATTCTATAATCATAATCATACTATAGTGATAGAATTTATCATTATTATAATATTATTAAAGTAAGTGAAATATTCCTTATAGTATTTTCTAATAAAGATCACTTTACATCGGCTGATGCGGAAAGTTCATTGGCAGATTCGTCAATAAGCATTCAGCAACAGCCGTTGTAAAGAGCCGTTATATCTTAAGATATAATAGAAAACTATATAAATAAGGAATATTTCACTTTCCATAATAAGGAACTCATCAATATCAATCAATTCCCGGTGGTTCGGAACCCAATTAAAACTGTAGGTACAACACATCAATCACCATCATCCAAGTCATTACCCACGCACAGAACTAAGATCGATGTGGGCTTCATCTTAAAAAAATATATATACCAAAAAAAGAACAGATCTTCTTAATAATTGCAGTCAGGTTTCATAGAATTTCCAATTTTATGCTTAGAATCATTCATGGAATTTAAACGGATTCCCCAAAATAGTGATGTGGCCTAGAATGATGCTCGAAAGGTCTTACAAAAATGAGTTAATAACTGTGAATTACCAGGTGTTGAACGTTGCATTCTTGCTTTGACGTTAGCAGTGTTCAACATTGAGATGAGCACAACGTCTTCATAATGTTCGTCGTGTAGCGGGTAGCGGAGCATTTGGCATTAGGAGAGCAATCAAGGCTACGTCGGAAGCTCCACCTAGTGACGTCATCATATTATTCCGGTGCCCAACTTATGAAACGCCCAACAAAAAGACACCAAGAAGAGCTCCAACAGACTTCCCGCTGGCCTCCTGTGCAGTGTGCACTAGCTTGGTCGGCCCTGTTCACACTTAGCTCAATATTCTCAAATCATCGGCTTCCAGGAATCGTTCCACTTCGTCTCTTTTTTCCACCTTATTACTGTGATTTTTGACACTTACACTTTTTTATTCTTCTCACATTGTTCCGCCCCGTCCATTGTACAATTGCAGAACAGTTTCTCTGACAGGCATAGATTGTATTACAGCGGAAATCGAAAAGCTGTTTACAAGAAGATACGCGTAGTGGAAAAGGTATTATTAGTTGGGGTTATGTGATTTTTACTTCTGCTCTGAAAAAACAAAAGCTTGTTAAGGAGTTCGAGAGTATTGCTAAAATGACGATTTCACACTCTTAATCTTCCCCTGGTGTTTCGGTTGTTTTTAAAAGTTATTGAAGTCTTCATGAGAGAAAATTACCTGGATTGAGGGAAGACTACGTGAGTTGAGAGGAGATTTCCTGTGTTGAGTAGATTCCCTGAATTAAGGTAATATTACCAGATTTGAGAAAAATTTACCTGGATTGATATAGTATCATTGAGATGATGAGAAATCAATAAATGTTAAGGACGCTTTGTTTGGAACACTCTAATTTCCTAAGTCAAATAAAGAGATTTCTGATAGAGCATATTATTCTATCCCTTTCATATTATTTGTTATGAAAGTTTGAAACCTTGAAATGTAAATTTAGAATAATTTACTTGATTAATCTGATAACATAATTTTCTCAGTTTCGAGCTACTTCATGCTATCAACACATCGTACAATATAAATGGCAATGTCAGTTGGAAATTTCATCTTTGTACCACCCTCGACAAAGAAGTATTCTTAAGGTAAGAATGAACATTTTTATTAAGAGCTTGAACCCCCTTTAATTCGATATATAGAATAATAGACTCTTCAGAAATGGGAGGATATCAACAAACAGAAATTTTTTTTCGATACGTATCCTTTAATCTGCATGTTCTCAAAAGTGAAACTTCTTGGATTAACCTACTTGAGTATCAGTGAGTAGAACAATAGTTGTTAGACATGATGAAACTGGATGAACTTGACCAATTATTATTTTTCACACTATGATCAAATCAATAATGTCAGAGCAAACCTCACTTCTCACTTTGCGTAGTTTTTATTTCAGATTGAAGTGTACTGTACTGTCTGTGTACTTGTCTCATATGGTAATTCCTTATAGAATAGGAAAAATAGTTCAAGATATGTCAAAAATCACAAGAGTGGAATTGATATAATTGATATAAATATTACTATATTGAACAAAAATTCTCAATTGAAATAACATAATATTATCAACCTAATAACGTAGCAATAAGGAACATAATTGAGCCAGAATTCAAGCACCTTAGATAGATTTTCAAAGAATCTGACCTATTTTTGCCGTTCAACCCCCCCCCCCCCCCACCCAAATGGACTGAAATGACGGTCCTGTTCAAAAAAGCATGGGACAATCTACTGCATTCTTTTAAACTATACTACTATCATTTTGTACAAAAAAGCAACTTCAACATATAACTGCGCTCCTTCAAACTATGCTACTATCAATTTATTGATCATCTCTGTACAAAGTGAACCCTGTTAGATATAACTGTGATTAATCACCGGATGACTCTCGATGAAGTTGATAAAAACAAGAACCATCATGGTAGTTAATGTGCGTAGAGTGGTCAGCAATTTGCAGACAGAAGATGATTGTTATTGTAGTTGTGTGTGTGTGTGTTGCAATGCAGGAAGGGATTGTATTTTGGCACGCAGGTTGTCTCCATTAGGTGTGGGAGTCTCTTTACTCCTTGCAGTCCTGTCTATGTTTATGTATGATGTAAGTTGGCTGTCCTGGGAACGACCTTGAGTAGCAAGTGCGATTGTGTTCGCCGCGAACTACAACAATCGTTGTCTTCGTTGGAAATATTTACCGGTGGCTTTTCTAACTGAGCAACGTTAGGAAATGGGCCTTCTGCCGGTATTGATCTACTTGATTCAAAAGTAAAGTGTGAGTGGGAGTTGGATTAGCTATATTTTAAGAAAAAAACTTTCACTATTGTAATACTAGATGATAATGGAAGGTATAATTGAAGCAGCTTTATTTTAGAAAACACCCCCACGATTACAAACACTGAAAAGGTGGTTATTGTTGGTTGTTGAAGTCTTATCTGCTTCAGGGAATGCTCATGCGCTTAATTAATTAATAATTTAATACACAAACGTCTTGATGCTGTTCTCTGTGAGAAGAAGGAGGTGACGAAGAAGGAGAAGAAGAAGGTGAGAAACACAAGACGGTGAATGAGAAGGAGGAGGAGAAGGAGAAAGAGGAGGAGAAGGAGAAAGAGAAGGATAACGAGAACGAAACGAGAAGGAGAAGAGGAACGAGAAGGAGAAGGAAAAGGAGAAGGAGGAGAAGGAGAAGGATAAGGAGATGGTGAAGAAGAAGACAGAGAAAGAGAAGGCAAAGGAGAATGAAGAAGAAGGAGAAGAAGAATGACAAGCACACGAGGAAGAGAGGGAGAAGGAGAACGTGGAGGACAAAAAGGAAAAGGAGAAGATGAATGAAAAGGAGGAGGAAAAGAAGAAGAAGAAGAGAAGGCGAAGAAGGAGACAGAGAAAGAGAAGGCAAAGGAGAATGAAGAAGAAGGAGAAGAAGAATGACAAGCACACGAGGAAGAGAAGGAGAAGGAGAACGTGGAGGACAAAAAGGAAAAGGAGAAGATGAATGAAAAGGAGGAGGAAAAGAAGAAGAATAAGAAGAAGAAGAAGAAGAAGAAAAATAAGAAAAAGAAGAAGAAGAAAAAGAAAAAGAAGAAGAAGAAGAAGAATAAAAAAGATGAAGAAGAAGAAGAAGAAGAAATAAGATGAAGATGGAGGAAAAGCATATATTCACCTAGTTTCTCTAGTTTCAATTATGTTAAGGATGATGTTCTGTGCTAAAAAGCCTTTTTTACCATTTCATTCAAATACTTTAATCAAATAAATGAATAGATAAATGAAGCAAATGAATTAATAAAGGAGAAAGAGCAGTCTGTGACTGAAGGTTCACCTCTCTTGTCTTGTTTAAAATTGGCTAGTGGCAGAGAGAAGTGGCTGAAGGTTTCCTCTCTAGCAGGAACTCAAATCTATTCTAGCAACCAAAACTCAACATCCCTCCCCTCATTGTAGCCAGCACTCAATCTCAAATTAACAATTGCCAATAAACTATTGGCAATACTCGGTGACGTCTTAATACAATTACGATGAATAAATTTCAGTTTCAAACGTAAGTCATGTGCGAGCATGGCTTGCGCCATTTTCTTCTTATTACCGAAGTCGTGCACCAAAAGTATTGAACCTGTAGAGAACAAGTTGCAGCTGACTGAATATTATATCCGTGTTCTTGTTATTGGAAGCGAATGAGTTGCTACCTAAATGAATTCTATGAAAGTATGCCCTTGGGCCAAACGTTCAAAACGATTACAGATAAGTTGTACGTCGTTTTGAATTTTGGTCCAATCCACAATTGAAACACTTCATCTTATAATTGTTTTCATATCGGTTGATAACAATTAGTGCTTAGCCTCACGATTACTGCACATTTGTTTGGAACCAGTCATGAATTTACTTCAGAAATCACAAATTGGAAAAGCGCGATTGATCATCAAGTCAAAAAGCTGCTGCATCTAAAATCTGAGATTAAATTGATAAGAATAAATAAAAATAAAGTTGAAATGAAATTAATGAAAATGAATCAATACATTTAAACCAATAAATGAACACAATTCCTCTCAATGAAATGGGACAACAATATGGGAAATTCAATCTTGAAAATCACGAGAAGTGAGTGTGAGCGGGAGTGTAAATTTATAATTATTAACGCTAACCTGACTCAAAAATTATCAACTATGATTATCGATCAAGAAGAATTTCGTTTATATCCAATTAACCACCAATTTAGGCTAAGATAAGATAACATAAAATTACTTTATTTGCATAAATTTACAAAATTCCATTGTGACTGATTAAAACAAATATATATATTATTAACAACATAATAGATTGTATAATATTAGAAAAGGCTTGGATATTAACAATTAGATTTTATGTGAAGCATTTAAGTAATAAGGGCTAGGAAGAGAAAAAAAATTATAACTTACAAGATAATATGTGGAGGCTTGTTCACTTTATTATAGTCACTGACCTGTTTGAAGGGAAATCTCAATAGCCTGAACTGGTTTCTAGAGAAAATTGAGATCATAATTTTGTATCACTTTATTACATTGAATTTATGGGAATATGTAAACATTGTTCATCTTCGAGAAATAACACTCATTAATTGCAAAATTCCCAACTCTTTAAAGAAGACTTTAAAGAAAAATTAAGAGAGAGTTATTATTACAATATTGAATAAACAAAAGTAATAATTGTAATACAGATAGCTTGGAGTCGGAAAAATAGCGTTTAATCATGGCATGTTTGAATCACAACAGTTTGAACGTTTTGTTCTCAATAAATATGTACTGTTTTCAACAACGACAAAACTGAGAAATCACTTGTTGAAAATTTGAAATGGAAGTGATGGAGATATGTATTGTCAAATGGAGAAGTTACACAAATAAAATTAAAAAAGAATGGAAGATTCGCTGCACATTTCTCGCATGCACATTCATATGGAGAAAACTCTTAGATGATTGAAACAAAACAGAAGTTGCCAAATTTCACTAAACTAAAAATTTGATTCACAGGACCATAAATCGTGTTTTACTAACTGTAGTGAAGAAGCAGGAGGCCTCTTAACAATTCAGTTCTACTAATTTTATTAAAACTCTTAGTACTATGAGTGCATAAGCTATTCCAGTACTTATTTGAAGGTTGGATAACAGAGACTTTAACGTCAGTAATTCAACACAATTACGGAAAAAATCAACATCATAATTTCTCCATATAAATGATAACACAGTACTTAATTTATTTCTGGAAATTGATGGAGTTTAAAAACTAATTTCTTTGTGAAACTAAGCATTGTACATCACGTGACCAATGCATGGTAGAAGAGAAATGCGATGTTTTAATTCGACAGTTTAATTTGGAAAAGCGAAGTCACGATGTGGAAAGAAAACGCGGCATGCGTGAACGTGTGTGTGTGCGCTTGTGTTGTGTGTGTGTATGTGTATGTGTTGTGGTAGGCGGTTAATTGGAAGGCCGAACCGAGAGTGCAGATAGTTTAGGAGGGAAAAGTTGACCCAGTGTGAGTGAACCAGTGCCGGTGCTTCACGCCAGAGTGGCCTACGAGGCGAAGACAAGCAGAGCTTGAAAAATGGCCCATATCCTCCGACGACTGTGACGACTTGGATGAGGTGAAGGAGAAGAACAGTAAGATGAAGTGGAAGGAGGAAGGGGTGGCCACGCACCGGCAAGCAGCTTCATCCAACAGATCATCTCCCGCTAAAGTCATCATCATTCCATCATCTCAATGGAACAGCTAGCTCTTCAATGACAGTTTATTCAATAATTGCATTCCGAAATGCACTTAAACGAACCTCTGTTCCTTGTCATGACTTCAGTACAGCGAAGACTGAAGTAATACTGATTATAATGAACTAATACTGAAGGAGGTCTCCAATAATTTATCTATATCTTACATTGCTAAAGCAATTTAAACTTTTCCTTTTTTTGTTGAAAATACCCAATGAGACTGTGCGTTGGCAATGATATGAATGATGATAAAAAAAAAATACTACGATCTGAAATCGAACCCAAACGAGTTGGAGTTGCAACCAGGAGTCTCTACATAGTATTATTGTAATTTTGTATCATCATACACTTCATTGCTAATGTACAAGTCTCAGACTCATCTGGATATTTTTGACAAAAAATACATTCTACTTGAGAGTCTATTATAACAGTGAATTTTTGAATCAATACAACCAGTGATTCAATTAAAAAAATTCACTTTAAGAATATGAGAGCTTTAAGAAAGAAATTTGAAATGCCATTTATTCGGAATGTATATCCACTAATACATTGATATAGATAAATTATTGGAGACCTCCTTCAGTATTAGTTCAGTATAATCAGTATAATCCACTAATACATTCATTCGTATTGAAAAATAACTAAACTAGAGTCTTTTGCCTGGAAAATCAATTTTGTTATAGCAACAAACTTTAAATTGTGTATAATTATAATAATAATTAATAATAATAATTTCTCTGGATGATGAAAAACACATCCAGAGGAGTTTATTGATAAAAGATCCAACATGAAAAATATATTATCAAATAAAAATAACCCAGTCACTTGATTGCTCATTTAAAAAATATATAATACCCCACTATAAAACTATGTGTCATAATACCCAATTATATTCAACTGAACTGAATATTGTATTCAACTGTAATTTCTCAATAACTCAATTTTAAGCAAAACGGATAATGACACTCAAATTGAGACAGAAGGTTGATGGCCTAACGGATATGGATGCGAAAGAGGTTCACCGTCTGTCTGTCAGTCACTAGAACACC